>CM030367.1:131466006-134439330 GCA_017893485.1 Hemerocallis citrina | reverse complement strand
CATGAAAGGAAAATTATTGTTAATCATGAAAAAGACTTTATGACTGTGAAAACTTGATTTGTGATTGTGAATTGAAATTGAGAACTAGGGTGTAGTTAAGCCTCATACCGGCATTGAAAAGAGATATGTTGAAATAAAATTTGAGATGAAAAGATCAAGATTGGATCATGTTCAATAGATGATTAAGACCGGTATAGTGGAAAGGCTAACTCTAGAGAATTGATTTTATTCATGATTCAAATAACTAAGGATTAAATACATAGTGAAAAGGTGATGAAAATAAGAGAAAAATACGAGTATGAGGGCCACAGAGCTACGGTGTGAGAGTATTCATAGGTTGTCTTCACGATGCATCGTGACATGACGTGGATATGTTTCCAGGAGTCCGTACCGCAGGCGACGCTCGTGGGGTGTTTGGTGACTGCGGGTGGTGTCATTTCCCATGACGGACGATGCGTCATGACATGACGTGGGATTTTCTTCCAGGCGGTCTGGACATGAGCTCGTAACTCATAGAACATTTTGGATACTTATCGTAGTTACAGTAGTAGTTTAAGATATGACGAGGGATTGAACCCTACAAGATGAAGAACGGTTAAGGGCTTGCCCTCAGACCTATGTAGTAAGGGTTGCAAAGAATCTGAACAAGTGCGCATTAGTGTCATCTAATATAAATAACTGTATTAAGGACTAAGTGCACTGCACAACACGACATCAATAGGATAGTCCCTTATAGTTCTGTTTGTGATCAAGCTTGTGGTTTGTTTAAGCATTCGAGAATCGTTATACTGTTTCGGCATAGAGAGGATAGCCGTGTATAATATTTCGTCAGTTGTAAGCAACTGACGCGCCCACAATTTTTATGCAGGGTAAAGTAATTAGCAAGTCTAAAGAATGCATGCTGATTAAAGAATGATCCAAGTGTTGTACATTTCAATTCATGTAATTTGTTGTAAATTGCTTCCGCTGTAAATATGTAATAAAAGTGTAAACTCCGATGTAACAAAAAGTTTTATTTCCTTGTAAAATTGTACGAAAGAAGTGTAAAGATCATGTGGAACTTCGAATTCAGTCTGTTTTGGAATTCAGGGTGTTACAGAGTGGTATCAGAGCCACGCTTCCAAGTAGTACAAATTTATAAGGAACGACACCCTAGAAGTGGACATTAGGGCGTGTGTTGAGTCTAGAGATTTAAATGTAAGTCACTTACATTTGTATTGCTCTATGATTTATGCTTCTTCTTCTCTTTCTCTAAGATGGCAGACCACTTCGATCCAGCTGGAGATGACGACTGGCACATCGTTGAGGAGGATTACTATCCCAGGCAAGCTGATTCAAACGAAGAGGATCCTGAAGAACTTGAAGAGGAATGGCCTGAGTTTCGAGAGATCACTCCACCTCCGGGTTCATCTGATGATTCCTCCGATGAGGAAGAACCAGTTCCGAGTAGTCTTATTGTGTCTCTTCAGAGGCAAGTAGAGACTCAGAGGGAAAGAGAGAAGAGCTGCTACAGGCGCAGTGCGCGAAGTGCGAGGAGAGTATTGCAACTCTTAGTCATCGTGTTTGGAAACTCGAGAAGCGGAAAAACATGTACGATGTACTGAAGGAGGAAGTAGAGGAACTACGAGGAGAGCTTCGAGAAGCCAAGAGGAACCGTAGGAACTAGACTGTTGTATCTTCTTACTGTTTTCATTTGATGTCAGGAATGTTTTAAATTCGAATGTATAAAGTTTGAAATTCAATGAAATGAAAAGTTGATTTAAAATTCATGTTTATACTTCGAATTTAATAGATCTTTTGCATTAGAATATGGCTAGAAGAGGTGCTCGAAATGGTGAAGGTCTGGACTTGGAAACGGAACTAGCGAGGGTCTATCAGACACTCAACACAGTTGCCATGAATCAGAATCAAGGAAGAGTGCCTGCGAATCCAGTACTCGAAGCAATCAAACTCGTGGAATCATTCAAGCGGATGAAACCACCAGTATTTGAAGGAAAGTCAGACCCTGACACGGCTGACAACTGGATCCGACAGGTAGAGACCATCTTCGAAGTCTTGGAGACTCCGGAGGGCAGCAAGGTGAAGTTGGCGGCGCTGCAGTTTGAGAAGGATGCAGCTGTGTGGTGGCAGTCGATGAAGTGGACGATGGGAGGTATTGTTCTTGGCTGGGATGAATTCTTGGAGGAATTCTACAGTCATTATTTTCCCTCAGATATCCAGGAGAAGAAGGCCATGGAGTTTCTGGCACTGCAGCAGGGCGGCATGTCGGTTAGGGAGTATGAGACAAGGTTCACCCAACTCTCTAGGTATGCGCTTGAACTGGTGATGGATAAGGCGAAAAAGGCTCGAAAGTTCGAGCATGGATTAAGGCCAAGTCTGAGATCCAGGATGATACCCCTCGGTATCAAGAGGATTGACAAGCTGGTTAAACGAGCTGTAGCCACTGAGGCAGACATGGAGCTGTTCCATGCTGTTCAAAATCGGAGGACCAACTGGAATGTTAGGAAGAGGCCCGCAGTTTCTGGCAACTTCAGGGGATAGCCGCCGGCCCAGAGGTTCAAACCAACGGGAGCGAATGCTTTCAACATAGCTGGGAGACCCAAAAACAATTAGGTGAGACCTCCTGTGGTGACTTGCTTCAACTGTGGTGAGACAGAACATTACAAGTCTCAATACCCCAAGCTGCAGAATGTCACCCGTAGTGGACCAATGCAGCAAGTTGGGAAGAAGTCATACCGGTAGGGGTGAGTATTTGCCTTGACTGAAGTTGACGCTGATGAGGTGAATCACGTCATCACTGGTACGAGGGAGGATGTTTAGAGTGTTTTCTATTGATTCTCTTTTCCCGCTTTTATAGTGAACTGTTATGTAACGAGTGTGTGTTATGTAACAGGCGAACTTTATTTGAATGGAAAGAAAGCTATTGTTTTGTTCGATACTGGGTCCTCTCACACTTTTGTCTCACCTAAGTTTGCTAAAATTTTGGGAGTTGAACCGAAAGTCTTTCCAGGCAAGGTCTTGGCAGTAGCTACTCCATCAGGGGAAACTCTAACCACTGATCGGTACTATGCGGACTGCGAGATCGTGATTGGAGATAGAATTTTCGAGATTGATCTGATCGAGCTTAATGTCTTGGGAGTCGATGTTATCATTGGCATTGATTGGATATCGGTGTACAGTGTGAGCATCGAGTGTAAGACTAAGGAAGTAACAGTGAAGGCTCCAGGTGGTCCTGAAGTCACTTTCCAAGGGAAGAGGAGATGTTCTGGTCTGGTGGCAGCTATCTGCAAGAGGGATGTTCCTGTAGAGGTGCAGCAAATCCCTGTAGTTCGGGATTATCTGACTGTGTTCTTGGAACATTTGCTTGGGTTACCCCCGCATCATGATGTGGAGTTCAGCAACACTATTCAGCCAGGGAGTGTGCCCATTTCTAAGGCACCGTATAGGATGGCACCTGTGGAGCAGGATGAGATCAAACGACAAATTGAGGAATTGTTGGAGAAAGGTTTTATGCAACCGAGTGCGTCGCCCTGGGGAGCACCGGTGCTTTTGGTAAAAAAGAAGGATGGATCGATGAGGATGTGCATCGATTACCGGGAGCTGAATAAGGTCACCGTTCAGAATAAGTATCTGATTCCCTGAATTGACTACCTGTTCGATCGTCTACAAGGAGCAGCTGTTTTCTCCAAAATAGATCTTCGATCAAGTTACCATCAAGTTCGAGTGAAGACTGAAGATGTGCATAAGACTACGTTCAGAACTTGACATGGGCATTACGAATTCTTAGTTATGCTGTTTGGAGTGACGAATGCACCTGCAATCTTCATGGATATGATGAACAGAGTTCTAAGGCCATTCATTGATTCTTTCATTGTGGTGTTTATCGACGACATTCTTGTGTACTCCAAGTCGGAGGAGGAGCACACAGAGCATCTGGCTGTAGTTTTGAAGAAGCTTCTGGAGCACGAGTTGTATGCAAAGTTGTCCAAGTGCGATTTCTGGAAATTTCACGTGGCATTCCTGGGTCACATCCTTTCTAAGAAGAGAGTGGCGACTGATCCGTAGAAGATAGAGGTGGTGAAGGATTGGGCAAGGCCTACTACAGTGAAGGATATCAGGAGTTTTCTTGGACTGACTGGATATTACAGGAGATTTATTCAGGGCTATGCTCAGATAGCCGTGCCGCTCACTGGTCTGACCAAGAAGAATGTGAACTTTAAGTGGACTGAGCAGTGCGAGGCAAGCTTTCAGGAGTTGAAAGAGAGGCTGACTTCTGCTCCCATTTTGGCTTTGCCTAGAGCAGGTGTTGAGTATGATGTCTACAGCGATGCTTCACATCGTGGGTTTGGTTGTGTCTTAATACAAGAAGGGAAAGTGATTGCTTATGGGTCTAGGCAACTATGACCGCATGAGAAGAATTATCCGACTCATGATCTGGAGTTGGCTGCGATTATCTTCGCCCTAAAGCAATTGAGACATTACATGTATGGTGAGAAGCTGAACATGTACACGGACCACAAAAGCTTGAAGTACATCTACCAGCAGAAGGATCTGAATCTGAGGAAAAGGAGACGGTTGGCGGTTCTTGAGGACATTCTTCCGGAGATTAAGTACCATCATGGGAAGGCAAATGTGGTTGCTGATGCACTTAGCTGCAAGTGCAGTCTGGCTAGTTTGATTACGACTCAGAGGCAGCTTGTAGAGGAGTTGGATTGGGCTGGTATTGAAGTCGTTCTGTAAGGCTTGGGAGCATCCTTAGTTCAGTTGAGGCTTCAGCCTACGCTGAATGAAAGGATTATTGCATGTCAGAAGGAAGATGCAGATGTTCAGAAGATGAAGGAGCAGGTCGGTGCTGGCAGGTTGTCCGAGTTCCAGATCAGGGATGGAGTAGGTTTGGAGAGAGGCTGTGTGTTCCGAATCAGTCAGACTTGAAAGAAAATATTCTTCAGGAGGCACATGCTACTCTTTTGTCTGTACATCCTGGGACTACTAAGATGTATAGGGACATTAAGCAGCATTTCTGGTGGTCAGCTTTGAAGCGGGATGTGGCCGAGTTCGTGGCGAGGTGTGAGATTTGTCAGCAGGTCAAAGCCGAGAATCAGAAACACGGAGGTCTTTTGCAACCGTTACCTATTCTGAAATGGAAGTAGGATAACATCAATATGGATTTCATCACGGGTTTACCCAAGAGTTCAAGGGACAATGATGCGATTTGGGTTATAGTCAATCGACTAACCAACTTCACTCACTTCTTGGCGATGAAACTCACTTTGCCGATGGACAAATTGGCCGAGCTGTACATTGGTGAGATCGTCAGGCTTCATGGTGTTCCATTAACCATTATGTCTGATCGGAATGTGAGGTTTACTTCGCATTTCTGGAGGAGTCTTCAGATAGCTTTGGGTACCAAGACGGACTTCAGCACTGCTTTTCATCCGCAGACCGATGGGCAGACCGAGAGAGTCAACCGTATTCTTGAGGATATACTTTGATGTTGTGTACTAGACTTTGGAGACAGTTGGGAAAGGCACTTGGCTCTGGTAGAGTTTACCTATAACAACAGTTTTCAGACTAGTATTGGGATGGCGCCGTATGAAGCTCAGTATGGTAGAAAGTGCAGAACACCTATCTGTTGGTTCGAAGTGGGGGGGCGACAGATGTTTGGGCCTGAGATCGTGCAGCAGACCTCTGAAAAGATTGATCTGATCAGGAAGAGGTTGGTGGATGCTCAGAGTCTGCAGAAGAGCTATGCAGACAATCAGAGAAGGGACCTTGAGTTTGAGGAAGGTGACTTTGTCTTTCTGAAAGTGTCGCCCAGCAAAGGTGTGATCCAATTTGGCAAAGGCGGGAAGTTAGCCCCGAGGTTCATAGGCCCGTATAAGATATTGAAAAGGATCGGGAAAACTGCTTACCGGATTGAGTTACTGGAAGAGTTTTTTCAGGTGCACAAGTATGTGTCTATGCTGAGCGGTTACATGCCAGATCCCAGTCATCATTTGTCCGAAGTGCCAGAAGGTTTGCAATTGGATCTGAATTACATTGAGCTCCCAGTCGAGATTGTTGATCATCGGGAGAAAGTCTTAAGGAATAAGACGATACCGATGGTCAAGGTAGTCTGGAGAAACCATTTGGTTGAAGAGGCTACTTGGGAATCTGAGGAGAGGATGTTGAAGGATCATCCTGAGCTCTTTGCTTGATTTGTATCTGTATTTTTTATTTTTTTTTCTTGTGTGGTTGTGTTTTTGTTTCTCACTCTTTAATTGTAGTTCCGAGGACGGAATTATTCTAAGGAGGGAGTGTTGTAATACCTTGAATTTTTATTTAATGAGAAATATTAATTTTTACGTGTTGTGCATGTACAAATATTGTATGTATATTTTCTTACAAAATTATCTCTTATAACATGAACAAATGAACAATTTTTTTTCTTTTCTAAAAGCCTACTTTAAAAGCATAAGATTGTTTTTCTAATTTAAGACCACCCTAATTAATTTTTAAAAAAATTATTTTGACCCATGAGCCTAAAGCCCACTATTTTTGAAGCCCACAAATTAATTAATCTTTTAATTGTCACAACTTGTCCTGTAGATACAATTAGTAGACAATTAATTAATTAATTTTGGTACAAATTAATAATGGGGGGTACTAGAAAGAGCATGTGCACACACTAGAGTGTGCATTGCACACCCTCCTAGGGGTGGCCGGATTGTGGAGAGAGAGAGGGGAGAGTGGGATGAAGTTGAGGGGTGGTTATGTGATCATGGAAGTTACTACAACTTCTCAATTCATCTTGGTCCTTAATCTCTAACTCTTTGATTAAATCCTAGCCATCTATTCTCATCCTAACAATGTATAAATACCCCTATGTTTCTTCTCATTTCTACATTACACAATTCATTAAGAGAGAAAGATAAGAGAGCAAAAGATTGAGAAGCATTAGTGAGCAAAAGATTAGAGTGTACAAAATGACAGTACAGTAATTTCATGGGAAGAATGAATTATGAATGTGACAAATTAGAAAAAAAACGAATTCTTTTGTTTATGCATGAGTTTGTACTTGAAAGTGAAATTGAATGTTATGACGAATTATGAAATATTTTATGAGCATGAATACACAAATATTATGAACATGAAAGGAAAATTATTGTTAATCATGAAAAGACTTTATGACTGTGAAAACTCAATTTGTGATTGTAAATTGAAATTGAGAACTAGGGTGTAGTTAAGCCTCATACCGGCATTGAAAAGAGATATGTTGAAATAAACTTTGAGATGAAAAGACCAAGATTGGGTGATGTTGAATAGATGATTAAGACCGGTATAGTAGAAAGGCTAACTCTAGAGAATTGATTTTGTTCATGATTCAAATAACTAAGAATTAGATACATAGTGAAGAGGTGATAAAAATAAGAGAAAAACACGAGTATGAGGGCCTCGGAGCTACGGTGTGAGAGTATTCACAGGCTGTCTTCACGATGCGACGTGACATGACGTGAATATGTCTTCAGGAGTCCCTACCGCAGGTGACGCTCGTGGGGTGTTTGATGACTGCGGGTGGTGTCATGTCCCATGACGGAGGCTGAATTGTCAATAGGTTCTTCACGATGCATCGTGACATGACGTGGGATTCCCCTCCAGGCTGTCTGGACATGAGCTTGTAACTCATAGAACATCTAGGATACTTATCGTAGTTACAGTAGTATTTTAAGACATGACGAGGGATTGAACCCTACAAGATGAAGAACGGTTAAGGGCTTGCCCTTAGACCTGTGTAATATGGGATGCATAGAATCTGAACAAGTGCGCATTGGTGTCATCTAATATAAATAACTGCATTAAGGATAACACGACATCAATAGGATAGTCCCTTGTAGTTCTGTTTGTGATCAAGCTTGTGGTTTGTTTAAGCATTTGAGAATCGTTATACTGTTTCGGCATAGAGGGGATAGCCATATATAATATTTCTTCGTTTGTAAGCAACTGACGCGCTCACAGTTTTTATGCAGGGTAAAGTGATTAGCAAGACTAAAAAATGCATCCTGATTAAAGAATGATCCAAGTGTTGTACATTTCAATTCATGTAATTTGTTGTAAATTGCTTTCGTTGTAAATATGTAATGAAAGTGTAAACTCTGATGTAACAAAAAGTTTTATTTCCTTGTAAAATTGTACGAAAGAAATGTAAAGATCTTGTGGAACTTCGAATTCAGTCTGTTTTGGAATTCATTGTGTTACACAAGGAGGAGAAGACTTTCGTGGTGGCTCAAACTAGGAGGAGAAGGACCGCTCGTGTGTTCAAGGAGATTCTAGGAGCTTTGTAGTTGTTTTTCTTCATATAGGTGGGTGGTTTTCTCTACTTCTAATCTAGACACCATGCTTGGGGTTTTGATTAATGAGATTGCTAAAGAAACTTATAAGATAACCATGTGTTGGCTCTAAAAAGGACTTGGTAGATGATTAAATGAATGCTTGATGAATTGCATGCTATTTACTATAAATCATGTTTATTGTTGTAGAATTGCTTTATTACTATGAAAATGTGAAATTGGAACCATGCTAATTGTAGAATATGCTTGTGAATGATTAGTAGTTGAAAATATTGAATTTTGTGCTTATTAAACTATTATGACACTAGTCTAATGAATGAGACCATGACATTGGGTATTGTGGATTAAAGAGGAAGAAAAGCAAGAATAAATATTTTTAATGTAGCTGTAATGCAAAATTTGGTATAGAGCTTGCTAAAATTGAAGTATTGCAATTCTAGGCATAGAACATAAATTAGAATGAGAAATTCATGTTTTTAATGTCAAAAAAATGTTTTTAAAACACTGTTTTGTTAGTTATAAATAAACTCAATATTCTGGAAATTTTTATGGCTTTATGTAGAAGAGAAACAAAGTTAAGAGTTTTTGAAAAACGAAGAAATTTTGATAAACAGTGATTCGAAACAAACCTAATTTAACCTACTCTCATATCAGTTAACCACTAAGGTCATACTGGTTAGAGGGGGGCGCCTTTAGCGCTCTACTATAGCTCGGCGGCACTCTTTGTGCCTGGGTTCGAGTCTCGGCAGAGGTTTTTTATTTTAAAAATTCGATTTTTCACTAAACCCGAAAACAGAGCTTAACCCTATTAAAGCTCCCCTGTAAGCAGTTGGGCACTGTGTCCCTTTTGGCTAGCGCGTGGGGGTTAAGGCGGTTGGGGCCTTTGTGTGTGGGTTCGAAACCGGCTGAGGCCACTTTTTTTTAGAAAAATCTAATTTTTTTTGTACTTTTGATATTTTTGGGTTTTTAAATGTGATAAAAATTGAGAAAATTATTGGGAAAATTTCTGAAAAATATAAGGACTTCACAAAAAAATTATTTTTTAAATATTTGGACTTTTATGAGAAATAGGAGTTAAATTGAGAATAAAAATTCCTAAAAATATTGGACTTGATTCTTTTATGATTTCAAAACAAATTAGAAAGTTTTTATTGAAGAGAGATCAAATTGAGATTTTTCTTTTATAATTATTGAGTAGAATTAAATGAGAAATTGGTTAAAGAATATGCAAATTGTGCATGGAAATGTGTTGAAAAAGAGAACTTGATGAAATGTAAAATTTTGTGAGCAAGTATGCTTTCTTCTATGAACATGAAAAGAGGACTTAGACTAGAATTTTAGCTAAGACCTTACATCGGCAAGAATGAAAATGTTGAAAAGAGAATTATGATATTTTGACTAGGTTTGGGTCGTTGATAATAATGGATATTGGAAAGACTGATGTAGGGGTAATGCTAGATTCTAGAATATTGACCTTCATTTATACATAAGGAATAGATACATAGTGGAGATGTGATGAACATAAGAGAAAAACATGAGTATGAGGGCCATTGGATTGGCGGCGTGAGAGTATTCACAGGATGTCCCATCATGCATCATGAATAAGGCGTGAATACTACTCCAGAGTACCGTCCCGGTGGCGACGCTTGTGGGATGGTCTAATGACTACGAGTGGTGCCATGTCTATGGTAGGTGGTGAATTGACCACAGGATGCCTGCATGATGAGTCATGTGTCAGTGCGTGGGGTTCTCTTCAGGGTGCCTAGACGTGGGCTCGTAACTCATAGAACGCGTAGGATACTTACCGTAGTTACCATTGTAGATTAAGTCATGGGGAGGGAATGAACCCTACAAAAGGAAGAACGGTTAAGGGGTTGCCCTCGGACCTATGTAGTATGGGCTGCATAGACTCTGAACAAGTGCACATTAGTGTCATATAATGCAAACAACTGCATTAATGACTAAGAGCACAGCACAACACGACATCAATAGGATAGTCCCTCTGTAGCTTTGTCTGTGATCAAGTTTGTGGTTTGCTTAAGTATTGAAAATTGTTATACTATTCGGCATAGCGAGGATGGCTGTGTATGATATTTCATCGGTTGTAAGCAACTGACGTGCCCACAATTTCTATGCAAGATAAAGTGACTGGCAAGATTAATGTATGCATACTGCTTAAAGAATGATTCAAGTGTTGTATTTTTTTATTCATGTAATTATTGTAAATTGCTTCTGCTGTATAAGTGTAATGTAAATGTAACTCTGATGTAACAAAAGTTTTAAATTCCTTGTAAAATTGTACGAAGAGAAGTGTAAAGATCCTGTGGAACTTCGAATTCAGTCTATTTTGGAATTCAGGGTGTTACACTGAGGGTAAAAAGTTGTACTGTACTTCAACTTACTCCTCAGACTACTCTGAAGACTCTCATAAAACTGCGACCTGAACCTCGTTTCCCTATCGGATACAATACTGACTGGAACCCCATGAAGTTTGAAAATCTCTTTGATGTCCTTCTTAGCTAAGTTCTCAGTAGACTGTTCAACTCTGAAGGGAACAAAGTGAGTGCTCTTGGTCAACCTGTCCACAATCACCCAAATGGTGTTGTGACCCTTAGGACTCCTCGGCAAAGCGGTCACAAAATCCATGGTGATATGCTCCCACTTCCACTCTGGAATGGGAAGAGGCTGAAGAAGTCCAGCGGTCCTTTGATGCTCTGCCTTCACCTTTACTTGATGATAACCAGAGCGAAGATCCAACTTCGAAAAGACAGCAACTCCACCCAACTGATCAAAAAAATCATCAATCTTGGGTAGCTAATACTGGTTCTTCACTGTAACACTGTTCAGCTAACGGTGCTAACGGTAATCCATGCACAGATGACGAATTCCGTCCTTCTTACTGACAAATAAGACAGAAGCACCCCACGAGGACACACTGGGTCTGATGAAACCCAAATCCAGTAAACCCTGAACCTGCACCTTCAGCTCTGCTAGCTCAACTGGTGCCATCCGGTAAGGACTCTTCGATATCGGTGCAGTACCAGGTTGAACATCAATACCAAATTCAACATCCCTATCAGGGGTTAGCCCAGGCAACTCCTCAGGAAACACATCCAGAAAATCCTGCACAACAAGAGGCGCAGCCTCACATCCTGAATGCAACTCCATTGCACAAACAGTATCGACAACTACTTCCTGACCATGCCCAAGGGGTAACTCCCCAATATGAAACTCAAACTCCTCACGGATTGACATCTTGAAAACAACCTTCTTCGCTCGAAAATCAATGATCGCATGGGTCTCACCCATCCAATCCATGCCAAGAATCACAACAAACCCTAAACTTCCAATCACAATCAGATCTGCTCTAAAATTAGCAATTCTAATCAGCACGGGACTCTGCTTGCACTCCTGAGAACAGACGACAACACATCCACCTGTAGTGATATACCAAGCAACCGGCAATTCACTGTACACCAACTTATGTTGATCCACAAAGTAGGAAGAGACAAAGGAATGGGTTGCCCCGGAATAAAAAAGAACACGAGTGGGAACAGAATGAACAAGAATAACACCTAAGAGAGAGCCAAACAAAGAAAAAGATGAACAGATGAAAGATAACCAAGGAACATGAAAAATGATACAGAAGGATAACATGAAGGAAAGATGCAAGAGAAATAAATGAAACAAGGAACAAAAAACAGAACAACAAAAGAAACAAAAACACAGAAGAATACCTACAACAACTTCCTCCGCGATCTGAGCTTCCTCCGTGGTCAAGTTGAAAGCCCGACCTCTCCATGGAGTAGCGGTCCTCTGACCGACAATGTGATGCTGACGGGAAAGTGGCGGTTTAGCCTGACTACGGACTGGTGTGAATGCAGCCTGGTCATGCCTCCTCCGAGTAAAATCTCAAACCAAGTGTTCGGTAGCACCACAACCGAGACAACGGCGGTTGACCTTCTAGCAATCCTTGCACAAATGCCCAGGGGCCTGGCAAAAGTTGCAAGCAACATCCCTCCGTGGAGGAGCAGGATGTTAGGGAGCTGTCCTGATGGCAAGGACCAGAGCTGGCCTCCTGATCGGACCTCCAGTAGGCCTGGCAGCAACAGCAGCGGGGTACTGCATAATTCGCTGAGAAGGGGTATCACGAGCACGAGTTTGCTCTGTCGCTCGAGCTGCCTCCAAGGCATCCGCATAGGTACGAAGATGATGGACGGCCAAGTGCAACTGAATGCCCTGATTAAGACCCAAAAGGAACCTCCGAGCATGATCCTCCTCATTCGCCACCAAGGTGGTAGCGAAGCGGCCAAGCCTGGTGAACTCCACGGCATACTCGTCCACGGATCTAGAGCCATATTCCAAGAAAACTTGGTGTTACAATACTACATACATAATATGTAACTGAATCTCAAAACATGGCACTAATAAATCAACCAGAAAACTAACCAACCAACACACTTCATGGCAAGAAATTGATGCTCCATCTTTACCCGGGTGATGCGCAGGAAGAATTTCTCCAGGAAGCTTTGAGCGAAAGTGGCCCAAGTAATAGGCCGCTCTAGCCTCTCGGATTCTGTCCTCCACCAGATGTGGGCCAAATCCCCCAACTGGACGGATATCACATCCACACGGTCGGCATCGGTGACCCTAGCTATCTGTAGCAGACTCTCTGTCTGTATCAGCCACTGCTCAGCCTCGAGTGGCATCTCATTTCTAGTGAACTTATTAGGGTGAAATCTCATGAAATCCGCAACAATACCCGGACGAGGGGGCACAACTACAGGGGCAGGCACAATGGGGGCCGGAACAGCATTCCGGTTAGCAGCTTCCAAAGCAGCCTTAACCAGTTAGCTGTGTTCCTGTTGCATCTGAGCAATCTGCTGGAGCACCTGAGTTACAGCTGCCAACTCAGGATGGACTTCTTGCGAAGATAAACCATTCCCACGAGCCATAGTCTGCACAAAACCCAAAATAATTAGCATTCAGATCCAGTTGATTAATAATTATTTGTGCAATGCATGGTCTGTCTGGAGTGAAGTAAATCCGATCGAGTCAAGCCTGCCTAATGTATTAGCCAAACTAACACATTAGCCAAACATGGAGCTCCGATACCACTAAAAACCTTGTCATGCTCTGCTTTCCAAAAGGAATACGGAATACCATACACGACTAAGCCCAGCAGATAGTTTTCACCATCCATAAGCTATACGGATCTGCTTAACTCATCATAACAGTATACTCCAACCAGGCATGCAAAAATAATCATAACTCAACAGTATTAATTGCATCAATAATAAATGTTCCAACAAATACTAGATCCGAAATAAAACAATAATCCTGGGACAATAAGCCCAAATATAAGTCTCAATACAGTTCATAAAATAAAATAGTTCATCATAACATTTAAGCAAATCATTCAAATTGCGCAGCTCAAAATTTTTTCTCACCAACTGCAGTGGCAATTGATCAGCAAAACCTTCTCATATGGCAATTACAAGGAAAATAGGAAAATAGGAAAACATAATGCCCGTTAGATGCAAGTCTGGGCCGCAAGTAATACAAGTAGGTAAATGAAGGGAAAAACTAAAGTAAACAGGTAATACTAACATGGAGAGGGTAGCAAATATAACAGTCTACAGATGACAGTAAGCAGTGTAGTGATAACAGGAGAAGCATTACAGTAACAATAAGGATCAACAGTAACAGTGTGTCAATGGTAGCAGTAATCAACGGTAATAGTAAAGTCCATAGCAACCGTAACAGGATGTGATAGTGTAAACAGTTATTCTGATGTCTAATGTTCATTACTAACTAGGTAGCACTTCATACATCCCATATTTTACCATATGGTTGCTACAGCAAACAGTTTCATTTTAAAATTTTGTAGTACAAATTCTATAGAGCAATATATTAGACAAATAGTAATAGTAATAGTAATAACAAACAGTGTCATGGATCATGCTCTCATGCATCCAGAAATAAACAGTAGGTACCACAGTAAACAGTGGGGAAACGAGTCCCTTTTGAATATGCATTTCTATATTGTCCACTACTCGATCTTTTTCCTTAAAAACCCCAGCTTGATTTCTTTTATTATCATTAAACATGTGTGAATGAATATAAACAGGCTAAAGACATGGTAAGAATAGGAAATAAGTCTAAGATGAAATAATGATTGCAATTGTTGATAAAACAACGACATTTTCAGTTCTGGATGGCAAAACACTACTGTACCAAATCTGAGATTCCCGTTGCCAAAGAATAGCAAATCCAGATCCGTAAAAAAAACTAGAAACTAGACTCTCTTCCTATTCCAGCACATATATATAAGTCACATATCAGTCACAGAAACAGGGTCGAATACAACATTTAATACAGAAAATCATGTTCAGCTAGAAAATGCAAAATCTTATTTATAAGCATGAAAAGAGTTCAAAATCATCATAATTAAATCTGAAAAAAATCTGGAAGATTAATTAACATATCTAGTTTCAAAAAGTAAAATATCATTAAATTATATTACGGATAGTATGGTCAAAAAAATTGGGAAAACGGAGTAATGCAACAAAATCTCAATTCTGAAAGTTCAGACACAGCAGTATCAAAATAGAGATAATTCATAAATTATAATTCTAAATCCAGATCCGTCAAAAGTATGATAAAATAGATAAATCAGGCTACAGTTCATATTTACAAAGTTTTCATCAAAAACAAATAGAATCATGTTGAAAATGTAGTTATTTACTGAACAACTTGCAGTTTGGGAATATATCGGCTAGTTTCAAAAGCATGAAATGTGATACCAAAGTCATTAACTAATTCCACAAAAATTAGGGATTGCTCCCAGTCATATCTCAACATACTCAGCAAAATATGGAGTTCAAATTCTACTTTTAGTATCATTTTTTAAAATAAAATATCGTACAGAATACATATTGTTCAGAATTTGAAATATACGATATAACTTTAATAAAATGGCAATACTCCTGCATCAAAAATTAGAATCCAGATCCGTCAAAAGTTCTGGAAACTAGAAGACAAAGGCTATAAATCATGTTCACAAACTTATTTATTTTACTGATGTTAACATGGTCGAAATTACTGTACAAAATAGGACAGCAGTGAACAAAAGTTCTTTTAGACATTTTATCAAACAACTTAACTACAAACGATCCAATCTAGATGTCATACAAAGCATGGAATACATGGGTTACTCAAATCAGCATTTGATGTGAATAAATGGTCTACAACGAGATCATACATCCAACAAGCATCTATGTAACTGTCATCTGCAACATACGGTGTGCCACAAACAACATAAAGTCAAAATTTCCACTAATCTATTTGTTTTCATGCAACGGGTGTCAATTATTGTAACTACTCATAATCAAGAGATGATGTCAACGGTTAACCTAACAAATATGGATCATCATGAGAGTACAAATATTTTCATACTAGATTACTTACGACAATAACTTGTATGACAAAAGAATACATACAAGCTACTTGCCTGATACGAAGATGACAGAAACAAAGAACAGAATAACGGGAATGGATCCCGAACAACGAACACAATGAACAAAAGACGAGAACGAGAATCGCACCTCCAGAATCACGTGCACACGACGTACGCACACACACACAAAGAGACAGCAACAATCGAATAGCAAGAGCTGCGGTAGCACCAACAGACGACGACGATGGCGGACGGCTAGGGCTGGCAGTGACAACACAAGGGCGGCGATGACCTGGTGCTGTGCTGCTTGACGAAATAGGACGACGAGGGCTCGGCCTGGGGTGAGCACGGGAGAGAGAAGAGGAGATAGAGAACGATGGGTGGGTGGGGGTTTCGCCAGCGTCGGATGACAGAAATGATGACCGCAAGAGGAGAGAGAGGGGGTCGGGGTGGGGGTAGACGACGGCTAGGGTGAAAGAGAGAACACGGTATTAGGGTTTGGTAATTAGGGTTAGGGTTCAATTAGGGTGTTTATATAGGGACAGTAAGGGTTTGAGTGAACTGGGTAGTATCCAATAAGGATAAAAGAATCCAATAAGAGACAATTAAGTCATGAAATAGGTTTAAACAATAGACGAGATCAAAAACAAATTGTAGGCCAAATAACTGAGAATAAAAAGCTGAATCAATACAAAATGAATCACGAGAGAGAGAAGAACAACACACCATACAAAGGAATGAAATTAAATACAACCATAAAGAAAATAAATAAATCAAAGATTTTACTAAATATAATTAAAAATACAAATGTGAGCAATAGGAATTATTGTTTGTAATACTAGAATATGATTTTAGTATCACTGTCAATGTAATGGGAACCTACAGGGTCACATACTTAGAATGGATCAAAATTAGGATTTAAATTCATAAGATGAATTTAATTGGGAATCCAAGTAAGACTTGGATTCCTGACATTGCTTGGATATTTAATTAGATTAAATGGGCTGACTAAAGTTTATAGGCCTACACACAAATCTGACCCAGGTCGGATTATGAGCCCAACAAGCTCGTTACTCTCTTAGGGTTGACTTATTGCAGCTATATATATGATACATATCTGTGAAAAAATGATATATGAGAAAACCCTAGCCGTCACAGAAATTATGTGAGAGAGATCGTGAGGAACAGCCCCATCCGGCAGCTAGCACCGCGGCGTGAGGAAAGCTTGATTTTGATCCGTTCATGTGGATACCATAGTGGCACCGTAACATTGCAGTGTTTTGATCGACATATCTTGGAGACAGCAGATCCATCCTTACGGTATAACTCCTAAACATGTTTTATGGTTTTCGCATGGATCCATGGCTAGGTTTCAATATTTTCTAATTTTTTCGCCGTGTATTCAATCTGTGTTTGCCATTGAAACCTACACAGGTTCGACGTCCGAAGGAAAGGACTTAAGAGGTTAGGAAATGGTGGGAAATCCAAGTCGAGTGGCCAGGATGTGAGAGATTGAAAAAATCTCTCATTAGGGCTCGAGGAGCATGTCGAGCATGAAGCATAGTGCGGCTTGTAAAAAAGCTGGTTGCTAGCTCGAGGTCCAAGCCGAATGGCGAGGACGTGAGAGATTGAGAAAATCTCTCGTTAGGGCTCGAGGAGCATGCCAAGCATCGAGCGTAGTGTAGCTTGTAAAAACGCTGGCGGCTGGCTCAAGGTTCACGTCGAGTAGAGAGGACGTGAGAGATTGAGAAAATCTCTCGTTAGGGCTCGAGGAGTATGCCAAGTGTTGACTGTAGTGCAGCTTGTAAAAAAACTGGTTGCTGGCTCGAGGTCCAAGCCGAGGGGCGAGGATGTGAGAGATTGAGAAAATCTCTCGTTATGGCTCGAGGAGCATGCCAAGCGTCGAGAGTAGTGCAGCTTGTAAAAAGCTGGCTGCTTACTCGAGGTCCAAGCCCAGTGGTGAGGACGTGAGAGATTGAGAAAATCTCTTGTTAGGGCTCGAGGAGCATGCCAAGCGTCGAGCGAAGTGCAGCTTGTAAAAAATCTTGCTGGTGGCTTGAGGTCCAAGCCCAGTGGCGAGTACGTGAGAGATTGAGAAAATCTCTTATTAGGGATTGAGGAGCCTACTGAGTGTCGAGCGTAGTTCAGCTTGTAAAAAAGCTTGCAGTTGGATTGAGGTCCAAGCCGAGTGGCGAGGACGTGAGAGATTGAGAAAATCTCTCGTTAGGGCTCGAGGAGCATGTCGAGCGTCGAGCATAGTGCAGCTTGTAAAAAAGCTGGCAGCTGGCTCGAGGTCCAAGCCGAGTGGTGAGGTTGTGATAGATTGAAAAAATATTTCGTTAGGACTCGAGGAGCCTGCCTAGCGTCAGCATCGTGTGCTTTGTAAAAAAGCTGGCTACTGGCTCGAGGTCCAAGCCGAGTGGCGTGGACATGAGAGATTGAGAGAGGGGGTGAGAGACTAAGAAATCTCTTTTTTGGAGAAGTAAACACGAGACATTCTGAATAAAAGAAACTTCATTACATTTGCTTGCTTGAATACACAAAGGAATAGCGCGTAGCGCCGATTACAACCGCAGCTGCCCCTATGTTCTCTCATGGAACATAATAAGGTGTTCAATGTTCTAGGGTCTCTTGACTATCCTGCCTCCCAGGTCTTCGAGTCGGTACGTACCAGGGCATACCACTTGGGAGACCTTGTACGGCCCCCCAGTTTGGGGCCAGTTTACCTTTCGCGGTGGGGTGGGAAATAACGAGCTTCCTGAGTACGAGGTCATCCACCTTAATGTCGGTCGGAAGGGCCTTCTTGTTGTAGAACCTTTCAATCCACTGTTGATAGATATTTCTCATGATGGTGGATCTTTCACGGATTTTGTTGACCAGGTCTAAGTTGGCCCTGAGGTCGCTTGATAGGATTCCCCATTGAAGCTCACGATCTTAGGCAAAGGAAGCCCAATTTCCAGCGGGATGACAACCTTTGTCCCGTATGTCAGGTTGAATGGAGACTCACCCATAGGGATCCTTTTGGTTGTTCGATATGACCAGAGGACGCTCGGTAATTCATCAACCCACAGTTTCTTGGGAGACTTGTCCAACCGTTTTTTGAGACCTTCAAGAATTTGGCAGTTGGCATTTTCAGCTTGGCCTTTCGACTAGGGATGGACTATTGATTAGAACTGTCGCTGGATCCCGAGGACTTCGCAGAACTTTCAGATTTTTTTGCCTGCAAATTGAGTTTCGTTATCGGTGATGAGCACACGCGGGATCCTGAACCGACTAATAATGTGTTTCCAGAAGAATTGCTGGGCTTGATGTTCAGTAATTGTGCCCAAGGGTTCTGCCTTGACCCACTTTGTGAAGTAGTGGATGTCCAGCATAAGGAAGCATCTTTGGCTTGTGGTATTCGAAAAGGGGCCGACTAGATCCATCCCCCACATGGCAAGGGGGGTCAGACTAGTAAGTGACTTGAGTTCATATTGGGGGAAGAGTGTGATCGACGAGAATCTCTGGCAGGGGCCACACATTTTCACAAGATCATGGGCATCTATGGTCAGCCAATAGTAGCCGAGGTTGAGTACTTTCCTCGCGAGCGACCTGTTGCGATATGGCATCCCCTAATTTCTTTGTGTAGCTCCTCTAGCGCATACTTGGCTTCATCGAGACTCAGACATCGAATATATGATCTCCCGTCCACCTTAGTGTACGGATGCTTGAAGAGTACATTATCAATCAAGGTGAATCTTTCTGATCAGATTCTTGTCTTCCAGGTTTCGGCTGGGTCTAGTGGGTGTTCGCCATCTGCCAAAAAAATTTGGATGGGGTCCATCCAAGTGCCCGCTTGAATGCCTGGGTTGATGCAAAGGACCTCAGGGTTCTCGATGCTAGGCTCGAGGAGGATTTCAAGAGGATAATGTTATCTAGGCCCTCGAAAGATGTTGAGGCGAGATTGGACAAGGCATCGGCCTGGCTATTTTGTTCCCTCGGGATGCGCTCGACAACGAAGCCCTTGAAGAATGTTAAGAGTTACCTAAAGCATGTCAAATATTGGATCATCCGGGCGTCACGAGCTTCATAATCCTCAAAAAAGTGATTGACCACGAGCTGAGAGTCGCTGAAGGCCCCCACTCATCTTGCCCTTTGTAGGCTAGCATGAGTCTGACGATCATGTTTTCGTATTCTGACTCGTTGTTGGAGGCCTGAAAGTTGGGACGTAGGGAGTAATGGAGGACGAAGTCATTGGAGACTCTGAGTATGACGCTAGCTCCGCTTCCACCCTCGTAGGATGATCCGTCAACATAGATCTCCTACACTAGTTCATCCTCTCAGATTTCAGATGCTTCGGGAATGATACATTCCATGATGAATTCTGCGAAGGCTTGCCCTTTAATGGCTGTCCCAGGTTAGTAGCTGATGTCATGCTGGCTTAGTTTGATTGACCACTTGATCAAGTGGCCAGAATTCTTTGTTTTTTTAGGACCGTCTTGAGAGGCTAGTCCATGAGGACTCGGATGGAGTGGACTTGAAAGTACGGTCGGAGTTTCTGAGTGGCCATCACCAATGCATCGATGACCTTTTCCATCCTGGTGTATCAGAGTTCAGCATTGTACAACACTTTGCTGACATAATAGATGGGCTTCTGGATCCTGTCTTCCTCCCTGACTAATACGATGCTGAGCGCGTGTTCTGAAGCAGCCAGATAGAGATAGAGGGACTCGCCCGGTTTGGGTTTGCTAAGGAGTTGGGGATTGGTCAGGTAGGACTTCAGCTGATCGAAAGCCTGCCGTTGAGAATCTTCCCACTCGAAGCTTTTTACCCACTGGAGGGCTTTGAAGAATGAGAGTGACTTTTCGCCGGACTTGGAGGGAAAATGATCGATGGCCGCCAGTCGACCTGCGAGTCGTTGGACTTCCTTCGTTGACATTTCTTGGAGGGGCCATGTCTAGTATGGCATGAATCTTCTCGGAGTTCGCCACAATGGCTCGCTGGCTGACCAGGAATCTGAGAAATTTCCCTGAGGTGAAATCGAAGGTACATTTAGAGGGGTTGAGCCTCATGTTGTGGGATCGCAGGACCTCAAAAGCCTTATTGAGATCACTGACGTGATCATGTCCCCTATGGCTTTTGACGAGCATCTTGTCGACATATACCTCCATGTTCTGGCCTATCTTAAAGACCCGATTGACGAGCCTTTGGTACGTGAGCCGGTGTTCTTCAGCCCGAAGGGCATGACCCTATAACAGTAGAGGCATTGGTCTGTCACAAAGGCGGTCTTGGGAATGTCTGGAGGATACATTCTGATCTGGTTTAAGCTTGAGAAGGCATCTATGAAACTCAGCATCTCGCAACCCGAGGTCGCATCTATTAGTGCCTCGATGCTCGGAAGGGGGAACAAATCTTTAGTATAGGCCTTGTCGAGGTCTATAAAGTCTATACAGATATAGACCTCGACAAGGCCATTTGGCTTCTTCACCATCACAACGTTCGTTAACCACTGCGGGTAGTTGACTTCTTGTATGAACCGCATCGAGAGGAGCTTGTCCACTTCCTCCTTCACTACCTGTTGCCTGTCGGGAACGAACTTATGTTGCTTCTACTGGACTGACTTTGAATCCGGGTGAATGCTTAGTTTGTGCATGATGAGGTCCTCCGAAATCCCTGGCATATTCAAGGGCGTCCATGCGAAGAGATTGGAATTCCGACGAATACAACCAATAATGGCCAGCTTCTGGTCTGGAGCGATAGACTAGCTCACTCAGAACCGTTTAGATTTGTCCTCCCAGGAGAAGGGGACCTCCTCCAACTTGTCGACGGGCTCCGAGTGCAACTGTCTCCTATAAGATGGAAGTTCCACTGCGTCAAGGGGAAGACTCTGCCCCCAACCGCAGACATATAGCATGAACGGGCGAATTTCTAATTGCCTCGGATGATGTCGACCCCGTGGTCGGTAGAAAATTTCAACTTTAGGTGATAGGTGGAGGGCACTGCCTGGAGGGAGCAGAGATTGGGTCTACCGAGGATGGCATTGTAGGCAGCCTTGATGTTGACCACCATAAAAGTCCATTGCCTCTGTTCGGATGGTCGGGGCCATTCCAGCTGTTACATCGAGCATGATGATTCCCTCAATTTGGACAGAGATGCCTGAACCCGTGGAGCGTGTATCCGACCGGCTTCAGCCTCCCGTGAGAGAGTTTAAGCTTTTCAATTGCATTCAGGAACAGGATATTGACGGAGCTTCTGTTGTCAACTAGGATGCGGAGGACCTCGTGATTAACCATGCCGAGGCTGACTATTAGGGCATCACAATGAGGAAGTCGAACACCTTCCAGATCTTCGCTAGATAATGAAACCGCCACTCCTTGATCCCTGGGGGTGGAAAGTTGTGGGTTGTGTTAACCTCCCATACGAAGGCCTTTTGGGGGGTGCTCGACTCTCCTCGCATGGGGCCAGCATGAAGAATGCCCCCCCCCCCCCCCCCCCGGCTTCTTCGAGCTCGGGTTCTGCCTCTGGACGCCTGCTTTCCATTCGAGGAGGGGACGAAACCCTATGGTACCTCAGATTAATACAGTTGAACTCCCTTAGGTACCCCCTCTGGAGGGTCTTAATCTCATCTTTGAGGGATCGGCAATTATCAGTCTCGTGCCCGTGGTTCCGATGGAACTGACAGTAGAATCTTTGGTCCCTCTTCTTGTTGTTATTCGCTTAGGAAGGATGGCAGATGTAGCGCCCCGGATCCTCGTTACCGGACATCTATGACACCTTCCAGAATCTTTACCTTCAAATGCATCTCAACACAGTAATAACACGGAAATTTAAAAACTTTTTATTGCCAAATGAGTCATTACATCATTGATTACAACCAATGTCTTATTCTTGACAAGAATACAAATTACATAAACTCAGTACATCTTATTACAACATACATCACTCCTTTCTATAAAGTTAACCACTTCTCTATCTCTCTGAATGGCATTCGACGGCTCACTGCCGAAATTCTGCTGAACAGTCAATTTGCTTTCCTGGGACGTGCTCCTCGGCTTGAGTCTTCTGCTGCGCGACTCTGATATCTCTGCACCTGCTCGAAAGATAGAATCGGTACCTAAAAGGTGGGGAACGTCAGTACTTCGACTGACGCAATACTAATAATAACAGCGATCCTCCAAACTGGCAATCACAAACCATCTTGAATGGAAAAGGGAAACGTGCATCCTAAATTATGTGGTGCTCGTGTATGCCATGATCTAACCACTAAATGCACCAATCACAAACCGATTCTGAAGCAAGCAAGACTTGGGAATCTAGATCTGCATGCATCCCATATTACATGCGTCCAAGACCCAAGCATAGCCTATTCTAATGCACAAACAAGAATGCACAAGATGCACATACTCTAATGCAATTCAATTGGGAACGTATGCATTCCATACTACATACTTTCCCAAAATCAACTTCGATGGAAATGTATGCATCCCATACTACATACCTTCCAAGGAGTTCGCCTCTCCTGATTGTAGGGTTCAATCCCTCGCCATGCATCCTACCCATGTACCCATCCAGTTTTCAATAGACTGTCCGTCGCCCAAGGAGATTGCAGCGGTCGGTCATATTCTGCCCTGTAGTGCCTAAGTGGTCACCGCCAGTTAGTACCCGCGCACGGACCTCCTTATAAACCGCGTTGAACCTGGTCCTTACGACCCTTGGTTCCACATGTCTATTCATGGACTCTCGCATGCGTGTTCACCCCTGGCCCGGGTTATGAACATATATATACCAAAACACAAAACACAAACCCGCACTTTAGGGATGTGAGCACCACGGGAGGTCAATTCCTCCAGGTCTCCTGCACCTTACTTCGGCAAAACTTTGGGAATCAACAGATCGAGATACGAGCCGGGGATGCAATCCGTTAGCGGCCGAGAACGTATCCCTACGACTGGAAGATACAACACCGACTATTGTTTACTAGGACTAATGCAATTTTCCAACCCCCTTAATAAATCATTCTAACCCCTACCTTACTCTAATTCTTTCGGGTAAGAATTACTGCTTCCACACTTTCCTATCAGCCTCTGGCTCCTGGCGACACCGGTCCGGTTCGCCACTTCCCCGACTTGGACTCGTCCAGCATAATGGCCTATGTCTGCCACTACCCCGGCTATAAATATAAAACTGCCCCGTGAGCTCCACTCACTGGCATGCTCAGACGTCCTATGCTCGGCAGAAGTCTAATAATATAGGCTTGATAGGTGCAGGGTATCCTTTACCCTAGTGACTAACTCGAGTCACACATCCCACTCGGAGAATCAACAGCCTCAATAACAGAGATCAACCATCCCTAGACACGAGTCACCGAATCGGCTCACACACAAAGGAAAAATGCTTTCACAACCCTTAGTCCAAATACAGACTAAGCGACCTACGGGTTTCTGCCCGAATCTCAAAATGGTCATCCCTCTCTCGATACAACTCCGATTGGAGTGTATGGGCCCAACCTGGAAAGGTACGATCCTAGGATACAACTTCCTAGTTGATCATGCGCTTAGATTCAACCATCTAAGTCCTTGACATAGCTTCTCAAGCTCTAACCTGCGTGCTTCCTGTGCACGGGCTGCACCTTACCAGTAACACAAAATCCTACTCGTTCATCAAAACGATACAAACTTAAATTCTGTAGAAGGGTGTGGGTGTCCTCAACAACTCTCTAGTTAGTCATGAGTCCAAATTATACCATTAAGTCACCCTAACACACTCATCTATCATCGATACACCAATTCACATAATTGGTCTCTCCAATTCCGAGCACTCAGCTCTACTCTAGTTCTCTGTCTAGTCTGACAAAAATCATAATAATTCAACCGTTTACTGGAATTGCCTCAAATTAGTTTTTTTGGAAAGTTCTAGGTGTCCACTACAACTCTCTCCTGATTCATGATCCTCAAAATATGCCTCTAACAGGTCTCAATTTCCCAATCTTTACAGAGTATCAAAACTGGCTGAAAACAGCATAGTGCTTAATCACAAAATCACAGTAAATTTCACACTTGTCCAATTGATATAAAATTTATGGTGGTGAAACTAGACATCATACCCAACATCATGCAAAAGACCTCATGTCAAAATTCTAATTATACGGTGAGTACTATCTATTGCAAGTGAGAACAGAAACCATCAAGTTTTCTAATTCAACATCAGATGCTGATTATGGATAGATTTTTCTCATGCCTCTAAAATTATCCAAATAATTTAATGATTGTTTTACATAATCAACATGCATTCAGGAACATTGAGTAAAAATTGCAGATCAATATCATGCTTCAATAAATCACGCAAATTCCTACAATATCAGACATCCTGTTTTTCTTTTTCTGAGTCTGCCTTACGACACAGATCCATCTCACGATTTTATTAGCATATCAAATGATCATAGAAAAATTTGAAATAAATCATGAATGATCCTAACACATATATGAACAAACCCTTTTAATTTTATGGTCTAGTTCATCATATTTTGCTCTCGAAAAAATTCAAACAATGGTACTCCGAACCAGTTTTTTCTAGTTCCATTCTGACTTCAACTTCTAACCTTTAGAAGATCAATTCTATGCATTCTAGAACACATGCATGCAATCAAAATTAATTAAAAGACAAGAATTTCAAGTTTAGAGAAACTTCCCACCCTTGGTTGTAGTAGTAGAAGGAACTTCTTCAAGCTTCTTCTCTTGAAAATCTCCTTTTGATCCTTCTTCTTCACTTCCTTCTTCTTTCTCTCCTCCTTCTCTTGAGGTGTTTTATTTCTGAAATTTCCAGAGCAAAAGGAAGGAAATGAAGTGAGAAATGAAGGATATGGGAGGTGTAGGCCGGATTTGACAGGGGGGGGGGTAGGTTTAGGATCTAGGTGGTTTGTAGACCAAAACCATGGCTTAAGCCCATTGGTTTTGTGTTAGTTGTGTTGGCTGCCCAAATAAACCTTAATGAGTTCCAACGGATGCGAGACGAGTGTTTTAACGAGCGCACGCAACCTATATTCACTGTAGTATCATACCGTGTTATATTTGCATGTGCGTCATGTCGAAAACTAGCATTTATACTAGTATCGGTCTGTCTCGTTCTCGTGCATCTTTTAGAATACAATTCACCCATGAACCGTCCTGTAACCCTAACCATATACCATGATATCAAAATCAAATAAAACACTGCAATCGTGTGAACGCATACAGTCAATATACATACCTACATATATATTCAGGTATCGTACAATACGGGGTGTTACAGCAGACCATCCCCTTGTCCATAATCTCCATGAGTATGACTTACACACTCTGAGTCAGCGGTGCGAACCTCTCAAAGAGGGGGATAGGAGGCGGTCATTTCTGACCGATGTTTTCTTAATTATTTCTACTCTGTACGGTATCGCATTTTTCTAAGCCTTCTTCGAAGGCTCAGATCCATCGACCTTTCTCTTCCCCTTGGCTGGGGTTTCTTTTAGGCCTCCAGGGTGCAGAGCCTCCTCGGCTCGGATGTAACTTTTGACCCTGTTGAGGAGGTCAGGAAAATTGATGGGTGGCTTCTTCCCCAAGGAGGCCTTCAGCTGGTTGTGGAAATATTGTGCTGGAAGGCAGCAGACACGATGCCAGCATCGAGAGAAAAAACCGACCTAGCCTCGGTGGTGAACCTTCGCGCGAAGTCCCGAAGAGACTCCTTCCTTCTGCTTGAGGTTTAGGATGGACGTGCTCGTCTTCTCGACCTTACGGCTGGTCACGAAGTGAGCAAGGAAGCTCACGTCGAGCTAGTCAAATGAGAAAACTGAGCTGGGGTCGAGCTTTGAGAACCATTCCAGTGTCGGGTCATGCAGAGTGGCTGGGAAGGCACGACAGAGAAGAGGATCTGATGCGTTGTGAATCATCATGAGGGTTTTGAATCCTTCCATGTGATCAGCAAGATCACTCTCTCTATTGTACGTCTCGAACTGAGGCGGCCTGAAATTCCTCAGAATCTCAGAGGAGAACGGAGGTCGGGTAGGCTTATGTCCCTGGTTGGGTTGTAACTTGGCTTCGCCAATCCAAGCAAGGCAATTTTCCATTTCTTGGAGGTGCTGAAGGACGACCTCATCTTATCTTGCCGGCTGTGTCGAGCCGTGAGACTCACCGCCCTGGGCTTTCTCCTGGTGGGGGTTGTCATTTTGACGCTTGGTCCTGGGTCCACCCCGAAGAGCCTGAAGGACCTCATTCCGAAAATCCCAGAACTCGGCTTTCGTGACAGGGACCTATTTTTCTTAACTGTTCGGGGGGTGACCTATCTCTCTAGGAGTGGCTGCGCCTCTTCTCATGACCCTGAGATGGGTGAATGCTGTGGGTCGGAGCTTGGTTGGAGGGGGCAACCCCACCCCTTGGTCGGCTGAGTATTGCCGGAGGTCCTCCACTGGCGGCCAATTGTTGATGACGTACCAAAGGTCAATGGCGACCGAGCATGAAGCGCTCGGACCAAGTCCTGATGGACCCTCAGCTTCAGGACCCTTACGTGTTCACGTGATTGCGAGAAGGATGAGGGTCGTCCTGACGTCCCACCGTGGGCACTCTCTTGTCTTTGGGTGCCATGGAAGGGGACGGCCTCAAGGTTCAATCCGAGTTTGGGATTGAATCTGTCTGTCGGTCCCCACAAGCTGCGCCAATCTGATGTTGCTGATTTAGTGGTGGGAGCAACATATGTGAGTTTCTATTATTTATAGTGGAAGAGACAGGTCTGAGATAGATCTCAGCTGTAAATCTGGATCTGAGATGGGGATTTCGTCCGGAGCAAGAGAGGTGGTGCTGCTTGTAGCAGACCGCCCCCGAACACCTGCACAATACCTAGAAAAATCGGGAGAGATACCAGTGGCAGACCCTTTGATGATCTAGCTAGTCACTGGAAGAAAGGAAAGTTAGGGTTAAGGTGAGAAAAATTCTTTACCTGCAGAAAGGGGAGGGGGTCTGGTATTTATAGGCAGAGAGATAGAGGGACCCCTAACCCTAATGGGCCGGATCGACCTGCTCCTGTGGGCCTAAAGTAGCAAAAGGCCCATAGGGACAATGAGGACTGATTTATATGAGTGCGCAGATCTTAGGGGTGGCATTTGGTCCTCCCGGGCCGGGCCGAAGCCCAGCGGTTTTGACCCGGTCTCGGGCTTAGGCGGGCCGGGCCAGCGTCATTCTCGGGCCGAACCGGGCTGGGCTTTAGCTAGAATATGGAGGCCCGGCCCCGGCCCCTAAGTCGGGGGCCGGGCCGGTTAGGGTTTTTTTCCGTTTTTAATAGTTTTTAAAAAAAAAATAAACTTTGTAAGGAAATTTGTTGATAATCTCTACTATTATAATGGGAGAAGGGGTTAGTGTCATCTGTCATTGACTGTCATTTTGAAGCCAACACGTGCAGCGCACGTGTTGACAGAATGACTCACTTTGGTAAATATTTCCGAAAGTTGACCAGTTTGGTAAATATTTTCGGAAGTGGATCAGTTTGGAAATTATTTTCCTTTTTTTTCTTTTTTCCTTCTTCCTCCGCTGCACGTGCGAAAGTGGACCAGTTTAGTAA
Source organism: Hemerocallis citrina (assembly GCA_017893485.1). Classification (NCBI taxonomy): domain Eukaryota; kingdom Viridiplantae; phylum Streptophyta; class Magnoliopsida; order Asparagales; family Asphodelaceae; genus Hemerocallis; species Hemerocallis citrina. The sequence continues at coordinate 134,410,986 of CM030367.1, read as the reverse complement.
ATATTTTCGACAGTGGATCAATTTGGAAATTATTTTCCTTTTTTTTTTTGTCTTTTTTCCTTCTTCCTCCACGTGCATCGCACGTGCATGGTGCATTGATAATTGTTAGAACCATAAAGATAAAAGAGATATTCAAAATTATATTTATGAATTACAAAGTTTAATATGTAATCAAATAAGTGAGTAAAATTTTATTTCATTCAAATAACTTCAAATTACAATAATAGAGAAACATTTGTATTTAGAGATCGAGATGGCCTCTATTTAGATTGAAGAGAATGCAGTAGACTATTGTCGTGCACTTCTACTTAACCTAAATATAGAATCTCATCCCCCTAAAATTTTCTAATTATTTACAATACATTATATAAATTACATTCTACTAGATGTTCACTCGTTGCTACTAGTTGATCCATTTTGTGCTTTTTGTAAATCTTGAGTCATCTCTTCCGCTTTCAACAAATCTTTGGCGCATACTAACATCTCCAAATTCTTTGATGTCAAGAAATTTATGTTCGGGCTCATAATCCTGCTACCAAGAGAAAAAGCACTTTCCGATGCAACGGTTGACACCGGTATAGTTAGCAAATCTTCAACCATGCGAGAAAGAATGCTAAAAATATTTTCATTAGTTTTCCAAAAAGAGAACACGTGTACTACATCTTCAATGGGAGGTTGTGCATTATATCAATTCAACTCATTTGGTGAATTGGTTCTTGGTTTTTTGATTTTATGAGACTTAAAACACTACTAGTAGCAAGACATTTTCCCTTTGATAATAATGAAGAAGAAGAACTAACAATTTGTGTGTGTAGTGTTAGATGAATAAATTCTATCGTAACTATCATATAAACTAGTCAGAATATTCTCAAATTTTGTAGTGAAAACAATATGATTAAAATCTTGTATTTCTTCATGTAGAGCATAAGTATAAAAAATCTCAATTAAACTTTTTGTGCCTTCTAACTTAATCATGGGATTCATTACACTAGCAACACAATATAACATAGGAAGTGGATGAAAATATTTAAAAAATTTAATATAAGCTGCATAAACCATTTCTCCAATGAAATGGTCATTTACCAAATCTTTAATTGTTGTCATCATAGTGACAATTGCAAGTAAAATACCATTAAATGTAGATGTATATGTTTTTGAAAACTTTAAAGTAGCATCATTAAAAGGATCTAAAAATTTGTACAAACTATCGACAAAAAATCAAAAATCATCATCTAACATACAATATTGCATATCCATTGCAATACAAAATTCTCTAAGGTTAAAATGATAGTGAAGAACAACACTTAATAAATTAAAAGTAGAATTCCAACGATGTCTAACATCTTTAGGAAAACGTTTAAATACAATTCCCTAAGTTGACACCAATCATGAAAAACTTGATATATTGGACCACTCAACGTAATAAAATGAACACAATTTCTCATTGTCTCAATTTTATCGTGTCCATATTTTAGTGCATCTTGTACACAAAGATTTAAAATATGATAACCACACTGAAAAAATTTCGGTTCTAAAGGATTTAGTATAATTAGCAAACTAGCGATTGCCTTAGTATTATTATAGGCATTATCAAAACCAATAGCAAAAATTTTATCAAAAATACCAAAATTGTTACATGCTTCCATGATATGTGTGGTAATTATTTCATTCTTATGTGGGTACCTAACAAATCCGAATAAAATTATCCTCTTTTGAAGTAGCCAATCGGAATCTATCCAATGACAAGTTACATACATCATTGGTACGTCGTTCACTCCTACCCACCCATCCGATGTCAAAGAAACTCTAGTGTTTAGTGATAAAAGTGTTGCTACTAAAAAATCTTTACCATACCCGCATTGTAAACTAATTTACAATCACCCTTTACTATATTCCTAGGGATTTTTTTATAATGGGGGTTTAATGCGGTTTGTGCAAAAGTCACTACATTCCTACTCTCACCAAAAGAATAAGGTAATTCATTTCTAATTACTAAGTTAGCCATTTCTCTACGAACGATATAGTGATCGTAGCTATGACTATCTATTTGGCCGGTCTTAGGGTATATTTTTTTATTATGTGAGGTTGTCTTTAGAAAATTCAGGTTGACATTTACTTAAGTGGTGTTGAAGTATACCCGTTCCTGATCCTAGTTTAAACTTATAGGGTATTTGACAGTTTTTACAAATTTTTAGTCCTACATTCTTATCATTTTGTGAAGGGACATAGTCAGAATATTTGTGTACTTTGAAAGTGTTCCCTCTTGTTTTACGGGATTGAGATGGGCATTGTTCCGATAGTTGTGGTTCTATGTCTTCTATTTGTACTTGATCTGTGTGTGTTTCATGGCAATCGGGAACACGATCATAATTGTAAAGTGTTTCTTCACTTGGAACATATGGAATTGGAATGGAAAGAATGCGACGACTATTAGTGGACTCTTGGCTACTATGTCTACCACGTGATCGGTTAGATGTCATCTAAACTAGTGTATGTTATAAAAATTATAGTGTGTGTTTTAAAAATTAATTTTAATGTAGTGTATGTTTTAAAATTTTAATTCTACAAAAAAGGTAAAGATAGGCAAACTAGTGTATGTTATATAAAATGATTCTACAAAGCAAATTAAGTGAAATAAAATTCTACTATAAACCGGAATATGTTAATAAAAAAAGTCTAAACAAAAAGAACATATATTTCAATAAAACAACAACTATTAAAAGATTATTCTAGTGTATGTTTACCAATTTTTTATAAAAAATCTAAAAAGAAGAAGAAGAAGTACAAGAAAACCCAGTCTAATTAAGAGAAATAAACGACAACAAACAACAATGCTAATTCCAAAAATTGTATAATACGAAAATACCGTATGAGTGTAGAATGTACAGTGAAGAACGAAGGTAGAGAGAGTTGAGAGCTTGTAGTGTTGTTGTTGGTTGTTGTTGGATGTTGTTGATGTTGAATTTTGAAAGACAGTAGTTGAATGTTGTTGATATTGTTGATGTTGAATCTTGAAAGAGAGTAGTTGAATGTTGTTGATGTTATTGATGTTGAATCTTGAAAGAGAGTAGTTGAATGGTGTTCAATGTTGTTGATTTGTTGAGAAAGTTGAGAGATAGTAGAGATAATTGAGTGAATTTATGAAGAGAATTGAATGAAATGAGATTGTATATATAGAATATGTATTTTTTCAATTTCCCAAAATACTCTCAAAAAACTAGCTAGTATAAATCCGTTGGGGGCATTTTGGTAATTTTACAAACCTTTTTTTTTAAAAAATTCTGGAAAAAAAATTCAGCGGCAGCCAACGGTCGGCCCGCGGGCCGGTCCAGGCCGGTTCAATCTGGTCCCGGGTCTGAGCGGACCGGGCCGCAACCGGTTTTTTTGGATGTTTTGTGAACCGAACCGGCCCTCTTTTTGGGGGCGGGCTGACCCCGGTTCAGCCCGAGTTTGAACGGGTCGGGCCGGACCGGGTCACTTCCGAGCTAGCCCGACCCTAATGTCACCTCTAGCAGATCTTGAAGGAATTAGATGGCTCGGATTGAGCCAGATTTCTCACCCACGTCAACTGGGTTAATTGCATCTCTATCACAGACGTGGGAGTCACTATCTTAACTAGCACTAATAGTTCTAAGTTATTGAGGAATAATTCTGCCTCCTTTGTGGGGTCTTTTAATGTTTGGCACCATTACCATAATTTTGGGGGATCATGTAGCTTTGCAATTGAAGCAGTCAGCTTCTCATTTGATTGAGAAGTTCGCAAAATTCTGAACGGAAATTCTTGCTTTCTGATTTCACTAATTTTTAACCATGATTGAGTCTAGCTATTTAGACAGGAAATATCCTAGTGTCTAATAATTTTATTTTCACTATCATCAATTTTAATTTTAGCTGTTTTAAGTCATTGAACAAAACAGTGAGCTAATACTGAGAAAAACTCACAAAATAAGTTCAACTTTAATTTATATATTGATTGATAATTATCTCCAATCTCTAATCTCTAATCTTTTTAATAATATTATAATGGGAGAACGCCTTAGTGTCATTTGTAAATTTATCAACATGTGCACTACACGTACAAACTAATATAAAGGAAGTTTCAGGTTCGAGTCCTCCATACATCAGAGTTTTTATTTTTATTTTTTAAAATTACTAAAACGTGCATCGTACATGTAAATTACTAGTTATCATCAGTTGGAATAAGATTTCGAGGTCCATGCTAGGATCCAGTCCTTTATTCCAAAAAAATGTTTTTGCTGGTTATTGGTTAATATCTTTATATATATAATAACATTTGAAAAGGAAGAGATAGTAATAAAAGAAAAAAAATCGAGTTATATTTATTCCTGAAAATACTTGGACCAAAATATATATAAGGAAAATTACTACTTCTGCAATTTAAAGAGTATAAATAGATGACCATTCCAAAGAATTTCACTTTAGTAACAATCTATCTCTAATATTATAATGGGAGAGTTGGAGTTGTTGTTTGTAAACCTATCAACTTACGTGCATTGTCCGTGCAAAACTAATATAAAAGACGCCTCAGGATCGAGGTCAGACTGCGTCGAAATTTTTACTTTAAAAAATATATATTTATTAAGATGTACATCGCACATGTAAATTACTGATTATATTATAAGAGGAGAATATATATATCTGTCTGTGTACAAACATTTTCTTGAGCATCATGAGCGGATTTGTTGCTTCAATATCTTTGAAAAATGACTGGTCTTGAACCTGTTTATTTTGTGTACTAATTGTTTTGATGTCTGCAACTTCTGTATTGATATTAATCGAAGTCCACCATTTTAAGTGGAATTTTCGTTTTAAACAGGGGAGACGATATCCGTTCCTCGTGGCTTCAATACTCCATTTCTAGATTCACGAGATTTCTAATACGCAGAAAAAAAATACATGAGACATAATCCCTCACAAATTTCATACTCAGCCATTTTAGTAATGATTGGATGAGTGTCTACCCAACGTTTCTATAACTCAAAAATAGGTTTGGTTAATACCTTTAATGCCAATCAGGCTAACTCATGGCGAACTATTCGTAAAACAAGAAATCATAATTCCTTCAATATTGAAGATTTTATAGAATTATCTTAATTAGTTGCGAGTAATACTCAAGCAACTCAACAAGCAAATACTGCTTAGCTTCTGCCTTTACTTTTGCAGAAACTTTACAAAAGGAGCAACCTAGTTATACTAAGGAAGCTTCTAAACTCATTCTTTATCACAAAAGAGATGATATCCAATTAATGAATGAGATAGATAAATTTTGCCAAAAATATTTGGACAACTACTTTTATCCTACTAGGGTTAATAAGACTCGACAATGGATGCATTCATTACTCCAACAAAAGGTCTTATTTGAACATTATCATCCGAATACTAATCAGAAATTGCCTCCTAATTTGAGCAAATGCATCATCAAAAAAGTATTATCTCCAAAAGATTGGGGTTTTAGCACCGATAAAGCACTGCCATTAATAAAGGCGGATGGACAAACCCAAAAGTATGTATGTATATTTATAAGGAAAAACAAATCTCAAATGACTTGATTTTTCATCGATAAACTAATTTAGTCATGTGGATCAAAATTAACGGTTCAAATATTTCAACTAATCTCCCAAACAAATTTCCTCACATGGTGCTCACTGGATCATGAACATACATATATATAGGGGAGTGATCATCTAAGAACTAGTTCTCACGATAAGCTCTGTGTGAACTTCTTACATAGCAAGCATATGGATGATCTGAACCATTCACATTGTTTAGCATGACTAAACTGGTCTAAATATGTAAAATCAAGTCATTTTAAATTAATTTACCCATCCATCATGTCATTAAAAAAATAACGATATTCAGCCACACAATTTGTAACACTTTAATGCATGGACAAACAAATCTCAAATGACTTGATTTCTCATCTGTACACTAATTTAGACGTGCATATCAAATTGAACGGTTCATATTTTTCAATTTATATCCCCCAAAAAAATTCACACATAGTTCTCATCGAAGGAGTTCTCACATGATCAAAGCCCTATATATATATATATATATATATATATATATATATATATATATATATGGTCCCCTTCCGTTGTGCACCACCCGTGGTGCACACGGCGTGTGCACTCGGCCTTCGGGAGTTCATATCGACGATCCAATTTGTTCATATTGATCTACACATCTAAATTAGTCTACATATGTAAAATCAAGTCATTTGAAATTCATTTGCCCATCCATCATGTCATTATAAAAAAAAGGATATTCAACCATACCATTTTGTAACACTTCAACGCATGAGCAAATGAATTTCAAATAACTTGATTTTACATATTTAAACTAATTTACTTGTGTAGATCAATGTGAACGGTTTGAACCGTCGATATGAATGCCCGAAGGCAAGGTGCACATGCCGTGTACACCATGGGTGGTGCACAACTGAAGCGTTATATATATATATATATATATATATATATATATATATATATATATATATATATATATATATATATATATATATATATATATATATATATAGGAAAATCTTTCATTGTGCACCACCCCTCCATGTGTACTCGTGTGCACTCGGTCTTCCCGCCTTCGTATCGACGATCCGAACCGTTGACATTGATCTACACATATAAATTAGTCTAAATATGTAAAATCAAATTATTTGAAATTCATTTGCCCATCTATCATGTGACCATAATGGATGGGAAAATGAATTTCAAATAATTTGATTTTACTTATTTAGACTAATTTAGATGTGTAGATCAATGTGAACGGTTCAAATCGTCAATACGAAGGCGGGAAGGCCGAGTGCACACGCCGTGTGCACCATAGGTGGTGCACAACGGAAGGCTTTTCTATATATATATATATATATATATATATATATATATATATATAGAGAGAGAGAGAGAGAGAGAGAGAGAGAGAGACCTTCCATTGTAAATGATTTCCAAGTGAAAATCATGCAAACGGCACGACTGGCCGATCAAGATCATCTTGATCGAACGACCATGGCTCATCTCCCTCAAATCGCTTAAGTGAAGGGGTATTTTCGGAATTTCATTCAATGCCCTTTCACTCAAATCACTTTTAGTCTTTCTCTTTCCTTAACGCAAGTTGTCCTTCTCTCACTCTCTCTCTCCCGAACCCAAGTCCATCTCTCTTCTAACGGCCCTGAGACTCTTTTCCCCTGAACTCCGACCTCTATCTCCCAACGACGCACCCCCTTCCTCTCTCTCTCTCTCTCTCTGTGACATCTCCAACACACGACACCCTGAGGATGGTGCAAACAGCTTCAACGACGTCCCCTCTTCATTCAAACCCTCTCATTCGAAACCCTATCTTCCTCCACCCCCAAATCACATCACCCTAACCCGAGCTCCGACCAAGTACTTTGTAGAAGCTCCAGCCTAGCTCTTCGTAGCAATTCCGACCTGTCTTTCCAATCCTTCTGTTCCTTCGACCAGCTCTGAAACCCTAACCCTAGCTTCAACCAGGTATGAATTTTTTCTTTTTTGGGTTTTTTTTAAAGTTAGTTTTGATGATGTACAGTTAAGTGTCTGTAAATGAGATGGTGGAATTATATATGTAGTTGTTTGATGTTTGGTGTGGAGTAAATTTCACTACTATTAGATTATTATCTACAATGTATGTAATTGAGACTCTTTCGAGTTGTTAAATTATAGGAACGTATTGTTTGATGTATAGATAATAGGGAGGATAGGGTTATGATGTGGAGTGGTATAAATTTTAAGGTAGTATTCTATGTTCAGATTTTCTCTATGTTGTGGGTATGTAATTTGGTTTGTAAATTGTAATTTTTGTTGTTGTGTTAGATGTTCTAAGTGAGAGAATTTGGATTTTAGGATCTGGTCGGATAATCATGTTGTGATACTACTACACTCATACTTCAATTAGCATTCTTCTATTGTGGAGGTTATGAACGAAATAATTATGTGAGTTAGAACAATTATAGAATGAAATTGATATTTGCGTGTGAATATTTTTGAATAACTAGGACATAAACAAAGTGCAACACCTCTCTTTGAAGAGAACACGTTTGATGTTTGGTGTTATGTATGGAGATTGATGAAGGTTGCTCTTTTGGCGTCGACAATTTTTTGAATGTACAAGAATGTGCGTTACGCCGTTAGTTGAAGAGCACCTATAACCAAAGATAGGTATGGTGTTTGATACTCTAGAGAAAGCACAGATTTTTTATGTCAATTTTCTTAGATGTGGGGATTTCCAATTGCATAAGGGTGAAAATAAATTAAAGGGACCACCGTGTTAGGAGCTCCAATCGCCGCTTGCTTGGGTCTCGCCATTGATGTGGATTTCTAGGTTTAGAGAAGGAACGAGAAAGATGATTTGGGGGAAGAATTTGGTTACTCAAAGCTTGAAGTTTATTTCATCAAAAAATGGCCTTACAAAGGCGGTTACAACTCATACTCTATCATGTACACACTGCATGTTACTACTGGACTTTATATATCAGCCCATTACAATTCTCTCCCTAATCATATGAAGGGACAGTGCGCAGTGCACATACATATTACAATGACTTATACAACTCATACAAACAACTAAACTCTATATACTCCATTATGCTCCTTCAATTACAGCATCAACCACCATTGCAGATCAGCTGGAGCCCTAACAAGATAGTGGAAAAGTCATATACTTGTAATAAAGTCGGGGCATCGAAGAGTCAGCCTAATGATGTCAGGCGAGGAACTACAAGTAGAACAAATTACAAAGCTTTCATTCGTGTCAAACTAAACGAAGAAAATAATTCATGGGTTTTTTTATTCATTTCATGAATTACACAATCATGTGTTTACTTCACCCGGTAGAAGATATTTGTTGCCCCAAAATTGTAGTGTGTCAGAATCCAATAAAATAATAAATGACCAACTTTCTTAAGCTAGTATTCATACGTGCAAACAAATGTTTTTCTTTGAAAGTTCTAGTGGAGGTCACAGTAAAATGAGATTCATCGAAACCGATGCTAGAAATCATAAGAGATACTTGATGGAAGCTATGCAAGGTCACGATGGGCTAATGTTGATTGGTTTTTTCACATTGCAAAAAGAATAAGATTCTTTATTTTTTTAGGATTTCAAGAAAGATGATGATGGTTGATTGTCTCATTGTATTTGGGTGGATGGTTTTGCTAGGATGGATTATGAAGAGTTTGGTGATGTAGTTTTCTTTCATGCCACACATAGTACGAACCGCTGTGGAATGTTATTTGTTCCATTTGTTAGAATAAATCATCATTGACAATCAATTTTCATAGGTTGTAGATTCATTCCAAAAGAGAAGGCTTCATCATTTCTGTGATTATTTGAAAATTGGTTAGGAGGAATGAAACACGCTTCATCAGGCATGGTGACAGATCAAGATCGTGGGATAGGTGTAACACCCCGCAAAATTGAGTGATGACAATTTTTTCCTCGTGTATTACGCATGTGTATTTTGTACCGATACGAATAATGTTCGTAACATATTTTTATATAAATTTCATACGTATTTTATATTCCGATTATTTACATGTTTTCCGTTATCTCAAAATTCATTTTTATCCTATTTGAGCCAACTTGAATACCAATTTTCAATCTGTGTCTTTACGTGCATTTCACGTGTTATCGATGCACGTATCAATTACGTATATTCCACCGTTATGTGTAATATTTTCTATGTGTTTCAATTATTTATTTTATGACGTGTTCGAATTCGTTTTATAAATGAAAATTTATTTTTTCTCCTATTTTGATTAAAAAATATTTTTTATACGTGTGGTGCGTGTTTTCCATATACATGTTGATTTCATTATTGGATATATATATATATATATATATATATATATATATATATATATATATATATACACTAGGTTTGCCCGTTGACACGTGCCTACGGCACGACTTCAGAACGGTGCACCTAGTTTGATTATATAAAATAGTTTTGGAGGTCTAGCAAATTAATTGAAGTAGCAAACATATTATATGAGGAACCAGTATATTTACCTTTAAACTCAACTATCGCCTTCTTGATCATTAGCTTGAACTTACCTGGAATGCATATAGTTTGTTAGAAACACTTTATAAAGTTTTTTTTAAACTTCAGGATCACTTTTAGATGCTTGTACATTATCATATAGGTTTTATAGAGCTTACTCTAATCCCATAACCACTATGAGCATGTCTAAATACAATGGTAACGCAAGTGCAGGTGTGAAGGTATCTACAATACCAATAATCTAAATATTTGTTTGTCTGCAACTCAATTTGCAATTGAAATACCTCTTATTATTATTTCAACCAAAATGAAATACATGAAGTTCTCAAAACTCTAAACCAAGTTAATCATTTCTTTTATCTCCACATTGTCTCCCCATTGCACCTTTATAAATAAAATAAATCAAAATGGATAAATAACAAATTTACTTTAGCTATCTTTCTTGAGTGGAAAGTTTGCACCCTTCACTGTAAACTCCAGTCATCCCAATCCTATATATCCAAACATACTCTAAAAGTTTTTATATGTTATGTTATCCATGGTTTCCAATAACCAGTGAAGGGAACACTTCACGATAATATTTTCTCTTGTAGTAAAGAAATTATTGTTGTATATTTGCTAAGTTATTTTAGGTTGCTGGTCAGCTTACCTATCCTGCTATGTTTTGGCCCAAAGTGAGGCCACCAAATAATCCAATTCTCACTTGCGTACACCTTAAATCAAAACTAATAAAAAACCCATCAAATAAATCACCAAATTAAAAATTTTTAAACCAAAAAATAAAATAATCAAACCTCTCTGAACTTAGATCCCATGCACACACAAATTTCGAGTTAGCAAAAAACTGAATAATCCCCTGCACACACAAAAGTAAAAATTAGAATGAGAATTTGGTTAATGAGATGAAATTAGAGTCGCCGCATCGCATATAGAGGTTCTCGATTCTGTGGAGGGGAGTCGCTGATACGGAGTCGTTTGATATTCACGCTCGATTTGGTGAAGGGGAGTCACCGATACGGAATCAGCAGCAGATCAGATATCAGCAACGACCTCTTGATTGAGGTTCGACATTGGATTTGGATTTGGATTTGCTTTGAGATTTTCAAATTTTCAAAATTTCCAAAATTTTAAAATTTTAAAATTTTAAATTTTAAATTTTAAAATTTAAAATTTTTTTAATTTAAAAATTTTAGAATTTTTTTAAAAAAATTTAATTTTAAAAATTCTTGAAAAAAATTATTTTAAAATTATTTTAATTTTTTTATAAAAAAAATTATAATTTTTTTATGTTTTTAATTTTTTTAAAAAAAGTTTTTAAAGATTTATTTTTTTAATATTTTTAAATTTTTGACGTTTTTAACATTTTTAAAAAAATTTTAAATTTTTTGAAAATTTTCAAAATTTTTTTATATTTTTATAATTTTTTATAAGTTTTTTATTTTTTTGAAATATTTTTAAAGTTTTTAAAATTTTAATTTTTTTTTTGTTTTTTAGTTTTTAAGTTTTTTAATTTTTAATTTTTATAATTTTGAATTTTGAATTGGAGAGAGAGAGAGAGAGAGATAATTTAATAAATAAAAGAGTTGTTTTGGGTGGGGGATTTAAATTTGAGGTTTGGGGGGGGGGGGGGAATAGGTTTTGTGAGGCTAGATCCGGGCCTTTGTTTTTTTGGGGATTGAAGGAGAGTCACTTGATAGCTTTCTTTGTGTTTTATTACATAGATATATATAGTTAATGAAATATATTTTTCGTATGTATATTTCGATTATTTATAAACATTTTCCTGTCGATAAAGTCTATTTCGTATTTTAATATTTTTACGTGCGACACACGTATTTGCAGTGCATGTGTTAGTTGCATTCTCTTTCAAAATAAAAATTATAGAGTATGTGTGTGTCTATTTTATTCATGCATGAAAACTCTAAATTTTAAATAAATTAAACTAATTTTAATTGAATACATATTATATATATATTAACATATGTTTTAATTTAAAAATAAAAATAATTAAAATTGTGTGTGGTGTACACAAGCATGTGCTTGTGTACACGTGCAATGTGCACACCAAGAAAGGGGGTAGCCGGCTAGTGGTTGACTGGGTAAATGGGGATGAAGTGGAATGGGGTAGTGGAGGAGTAGTTATCATAACCACCTTATAATTATTCCTATAACTGTCCCTAATTACACTTAAACAAAATCAAGCAAACAATCAAAAAAAAAAGAAAAAAAAAAAGAAAGAATACGCAGTGATGCTCTCGGGTTTTGCTGGCTGAGACTTTCGGTGGGGCTTTTTGGCTTGCTCTTGGGATTCTTTGGAGTTTTGTGAAGGGATTTTTGCTACTAATAGGTGGGTTTTTCAATATACTTTCTAATTTTTAGTTTATTTATATGTTTAGGATATTTATATTACAATGGTAGATGCAAATTGCTTAGTTTATTCTCTAATTTTTGATGTGATGCCATGCTAATTTAATTTAGTGTGAGTAGATTTTTTAGACAAATTGTGAAGGAAATCGATTTATGCATGAATTGAATTAATTATATAAAATTTGGGGGAAAATTATTTTTTTGAGGAAAAATTTTGGGGGAAAATTTCTCATCTTGTTAATTGCCATTGAAAAGAGAAAAATGTATGAATGTATTGTAGAATAATATTTGATTATTTAGTAAAAGTATATGGTGTTGGAATGTTCTCAATTTGTTAGATACCTTTAAATTGTGTAGAATCACTTTACTGCATGAAAACTCAGTATGATTTTGTTACTGGACGTTTTAGATTGTTTGATATGAATAAATTAAATTGACGTGAAGAATCAAAGCTTGTTCGATTGTTTATGTATTAAACAGTGGGTTAAACCGAGAGTACATACTTAAATAATCTAACCCCTATTAGGTCAGGATGTGTTGTTGGGCTTTGTGGCTAGCGCACGCGCCTATGCGCTGCCATGTGGCGGCCTGGGGTCTGTGGTTGCGGGTTCGAGTTCCCTTATGGGCTCTATGGTGTTTTTCAAACTTTTTTAAAAAGTCAGAGAAGAGGAAGTTTAGATTCTTTGTAACTCCTATTTCCCGTATATATATATATATATATATATTATTATTATTATTATTATTATTTTTCTTCTTCCGTATTTTATTCCATTGTACTCTTTTTATCTAACTGAGATCCTATATTTTTGTTCCAGTTCGAATTAAATCATTCTTTGGTTTCAACTCAAATTTTTGGTGCTAATGTCTAATTCAATTGTATTGTTCGTTCTACTCTTTTTGTGTCGTTCTTTATGTAGAGATTGACTATTTATTCCATCTATCTATTTTTCCCCACTTTTTATGAATTTTGACCAAATCTCTAGTTGGATCTCACTCAAATCCGCTACCCTATAACCCAATAACCTAAACCCTATCTATATAAACCCTAAACCTACCCTAACCCTAACCTAAACCCTATTACTATTTAAACTACCCCAAACCTGCCGCCAACCATCTCCCTCTTGTATCCTCCTCCTCCATTTCATCGAAACCTAATTCTCCACCACCGTCTTCTTCAACCTCGCCCTCCGACAACCTCTAGCCTCCCCCATCGTCGTCCCCATTCCCCATCAGCTCTCGTCAACCACCATCGACCCATCATCCACCATCGAACCCAACTCCTGTCAACCACCATCGACCCATCGTCCACCTCGATGCTAAAACCCATCGCCTCTCGTCCCCTCCATCGCCTCCGATCGCCTCCACCATCCTCGCCCTCGACACCGTGACCACCCATCAATGCTGCAGCACCCACTATTGCCAACCCACTCCGCCATTACTCCCATTTTCGAACCCATCCCGCCTTTTCCCATCGTCATCGTCACCATTCCTGCCATTACCCATCCTTGCCATCCTCCATTGCTCTGACCTCCATCGCCATCGCCTCCGCCAGCCACCGCCAACACCCCCGTAGCCTCCCCCATTCTCCTCCTCCCCTGTTTTTGACCTCGAAAACAGAGTCGCTGCCCCACCCGTCGCTGCGTCGCTCCTCGATGTCACGCCGCCATAGTCGCGCCGCCGTCCTTCTCGTCGTCGCGAGCCCCGCGTCGCGCCGCTTACCGGTGCTGCCGCTACTTTCTCTCTCTCTCTCTTTCTCTATTCTAAAGGAGGGAAGAAGAAAGAGGAAAGCAGCATTGAGTGGGATTGAATCCTGGCCATCGGATTCGATCGAGATCCGATCTTGATCAGATCTGATCCCTTCAGCCAGATCAGACTCAGTCGTCCATCCGATCGTGATCTTCAACTCAGATCAGAGCAGATCCAGCCGTCTGATCGTCTTGATCTTGATCTTCCATCAAGATCCATACCGATTCGATCCATCCGATCTCGATCGTCGATCAACGCCCTCATCCAATCAAGGCAAGTATTCATCTTGTACAAATTTTTGTTCTAGTACAAGCATTTAATTTGAAAATTCCCCAAATAGTTGGTAGTTGTGACTCCTCCTCGACTCGTCGTTGTCGATCAAATATTAATCCTCATCAATTCCATAATCTTAAGAGTCACAACAATTTCATTGTTATATTACAACTACTTGGACTCTTTTTATCCCCTAGTCACATGAACATATGAAATTAAGAACCCTAGATTTGTAGATGTGTGTTGTACCTTGTATGTGATGATCTTGCACCCATTTGAGTTGAGAAACAAAGGTTACTTGCTGTTTTGATAACCATTACCCCGTATTTATATCACACATTAATCTAGATACCTAACAACCAATTATCATGCAACTTATACATGAAAGATATTCACACTTGTTGCTGTCCTGAACTTTACTTGCTATTTCGACCCCTTTAAAGTTAGAATCTGAACCTGAAACCTAAACAGTAAATGTAGTCCTAGATGTCTAGATATCGATAGCATCTAGAATTTTTGAATTCCAAGTTAGGAGATATCGCAGTTTTACTGCAGCTGTATTGGTAGTCGCAGATTCACAAAACTGCTGCACATCTTTAGTTTGCAAATTAATCTAACTATGTTAACAGTAAGCGTTTGACTTGAAATTTTATATACTGTTGCTAGAAACCCTATAGAACTTCCCCAAATTTTTTCAGAATTTATTTGTAATATTTCAATCCTGTTTTACATGTTTAAACTTAGATTCACAAATCCTGGCTGAACATAGAAGCAGTATAGTTTGTTGTTTTGACACATGTTTCCACAACTTTCATGTACCTTAATTATATGCGTTGGAACCGGACAGGAGTCTAGTTTCTAGAATTTCTGATGGATCCACATTTTCTATCTCGTAGCAACGGGAATCACAGTTTTGGTACAGCAACGTCGTGCTGTCCAGATTTGAGATTTTTGTTGTTCGTGATATTTTTATTCGTGTTGACCCTCGAATATGCTATATAAATACCTCAAACTTGTTCCATGTCTATGATTATGATTTATTGACTTGTTTCACACGCTTTCATGCTTGCTTGATAAAAATTAATAAAAGTAACAAGCCGGGATTTAAGGAAAAGACCATAGTAGTGGACAATATAGGTAAGTGTACTCGGAAGGAGGCCCGTGTTTTCCAAAATTTTATGTTAAATGGAACTAAGTGCCATGTCATGGGTGACAGGGGTCACCTCTAGAGCCCATTATAAGATTACATGATATATATTTGCGATCACATGGAACTAAGTGCCACGTCATGGGTGACGAGGGCCACCTCTAGAGCCTATGGTTTGATCACTTGCTTGATACTTGATGCCTAAGTACACCGCCCTATAGACTCCATTACTATGCCTAAACGAAATTGCATTGACTGTAGTAACCATGTAGTAAAAAGATGGATGCATGAAGTGCTACCTAGATAGTAATAACTACAAGACTTGAACATGATACCTGCTTACTCGATACTTGATTACATGATACATGAGACTTGAAACATGAAACTTGAACTCGATACATGCTTACTTGATACTTGACAACTTGTTACATGAGACTTGATACTTGAATATAATACTTGACACTAGACTTGAGACTTGTTACTTGACGCTAGCCTTGAGACGTGTTACTTGATACCTACACTTGATACTTGTCACTTGATGTTGGATACTCTTATTTATCACTAGTCACTTGATCTATTATTAGTATTTGTTACTCAACCTGTTTACTTGAGTTGTCCTTCTTGCTAGTTAGTTCTTAAATTCCCACTACATGTTGTAACCCTATCATATTCTTGATTCCAAATCTTGTTCTACATTACTTGTACTCGTTTTTACTATTTGTGGTTCTAACTTGCACTAAGGGCGTTTTCTCTTGTTTTCTCTATTTTTTCCTTTTTTTATATTTATTAAGTAGACTTTGGTGACGTGCTACCTGCTGGAATTGGTGAGCAGAGATTTTTGTCTTCAAGTGAAGAAAAGACTTGCTTAGATTATTTATTTTTCTTGAGTTGTTAATTCTTGCTACTTAAGACTTGTAACGGGCTTATGTTCCCGAGTTTTATCTTGGTCCTGACTTGAAACTATTTGGATATTATTATTGTGTTTCAATTGTTTCTGTTGCTATTAAATTATTCATGCATGCTTGGTTATATATATTTCTTGTTATGTTCTTGTTGTGATGCTGAGCCGATCCTACAGCTTATGAATGATATTAAAATCATTCGCTGGGCTTCGTCACGTACTCGTATTCCGTATTTTTGGGAAGTGGGGCGTGACATTTTTAATGAATTACAACACTATAGTGTTGTGAATCTGAGCTTGGCTCAGTGGGTAGGCGAGTGGTTGCCTAGCTGTTGGCGCTGGTTCGAGTCAGGGGCTTGCTGTTTGTGAAGAAAAAAAAAATTTTGTTGTTTTTGAAGTATTTTGAGAAGGGAAAAGCTTTATAAAATTCATAATATAATACTAGAATAATTATGGGTTATTTTACGCTGTTTTAGATATATTTTTGATAATTTAAGAGGCATGTTAAGTGCATTGCAAGTTGGAGTTCGAATTTAAATAGATATGGTTGAAAATATTGATGTAACACCCCATGTTAAAAAAATATAATATATATGAAGTATAAGGTTCTGTTGTAATATATGAATGATGGCATGTGTAATTATCTAGAAAAAGTGGTATAGTATTAAAAATAGGGGGGCCCACAGGTAAATAGTAAACAGCATTGTGCTGTGAGATACCTGTTGACTTCGGTCAAATGTGGTGACGTGGCCAGCACGCGGGGCCCACCCGCATGAGAAATTATTTGTTGTGGCTACTGTGCATTCTTGAATAGGTGAGGTATTGGGATTAAAAAGTTCCATATCGGTAATATAATATAATAAAATAATATATAAATAATAATGCCTATGATCAAGAGTCACCTAATCGGTTAACCACCTTTTGAGAGGTAGCCTGTGATGGGCAGTTGTACTACATAGTATCTAATTTATCTTCTAAATCATATAAATTGTCTGAGCTAGGGGCAGGGACGTTACAAATGGTATCAGAGCTGACTTTCGACATCGGGGTGTGGAGCATGTCTATATAGTCGGGCGGAGGATTCCGGGACTATAGACCCAGTCGGACGGAGGATTCCGGGACTATGGTGAACCCTCAATTAATTCCGGGAGTGTTATCGATTGGGCGGTGGATTCTGGGATCATAATTAGTCGGGCGGATAGGAGGGCAGCTCAATTAAATCGGAGATTATGATTGATCGGGCAGTGGATTCCGGCATCATGAATAATCGGGCGGATAGAAGAGCAGATGCTCCACAACGTCTAGAAAGAAGATCCTGCACTAGATTGTGCATGCCTGTGCTCAGCGAGGATGCTGATTTTTGAAGGGGGGTGTCTATAACACCCTGTGTTAAAAAAATGTAATATATATGAAGTATAAGGTTGGCTATTGTAATATATGAATGATGGCATATGTGTAATTATTTAGAAAAAGTGGTATAGTATTAAAAGGTGGGGCACAGGTAAATGGTAAACATCATTGTGCTGTGAGATACCTATTGACTTTGATCAAATGTGGTGACGTGGCCAGCACGTGGGGCCCACCCGCATGAGAAATTATATGTTGTGGCTACTGTGCATTCTTGACCAGGTAAGGTATTGGGTTTAAAAAGTCCTATATCGGTAATATAATATAATAAAATAATATATAAATAATAATTCCTATGATCAAGAGTCACCTAATCGGTTAACCACCTTTTGAGAGGCAGCCTGTGGTGGGCATTTGTACTACATAGTATCTAATTTGTCTTCTAAATCATATAAATTGTCAGAGCTAGGGGCAGGGGTGTTACAATTGAAATTACTCTTTCCGAAATTAAGAGTAAAGTTTTGAATTGGAAAATAGAGAAATTCTTGTGTTGATTTTAAAGGAGTTTTGATATTAAAGATAAATAATGTAAATTAAAGAAAAATGTTTGACTGAGATATAGATTATTTGTTGGAAATGGTTAATCTTGAAGAAATGAGTTTCGAGATAATTTTGGAAGTGATTAGTTTGTTTTGTTAATTTAAAAGTTTTTTATGAGAAATTTGATTGGAAATTATGATTTGAATAAATTAAAAAAGTTGAATACTTCATGGATGAAGAGAATTGTTGAATAAAGGTTGAAATATTATTGTTGAGGTTGGATATAACATATTTGATCTCTAGAATGAGACGGTTGTTGGAATCTAGAGGCTAGGCGAGACCCCTAGTAACCGGCATTTGAGATTAATGAGAATTTGAGGAGTAACCAGTGAAGGTTGACTCTCTCTTTGAAGTAGCCAGTATGGGCTGACTTTCTCTTGTATTGAATTTAAGTACGGTAGGCTAAGCTAGCTCTAGGTTATGATGATTTCAACTTAAACTTAAGGACAGACACTAGTTGGAGACATGATGAAATAAGAGCAAACGTGAGTTATGAACTCCAGAATGATCCTTGGAGAGAGACAGTTTCCAGTAATCCTGGACAATGGACGTAAGGGCCACAGGATGATCCACGGAGCAGGAATGATCTCTAGTATTCTGGGACGAGAGCAACGCTCATGGAATGTTTGTGCAGTGAGGGCTCCAGGATGACCTGCGGAGTGAGACTCTCCAGTATTCCGGGACTATGGACGTAAGGGCCATAGAATGATCCACGGAGCGAGATTTGTCTTTAGTATTCCAAGGGCGCAAAGTGTCTAAATCTTGTACTAGTCATAGTATAGGTTGCATGACGAGGGACTCAACCCTATAATGTGGAGTACGTAGGTGCTTGCCCTCGAACTTATGTAGAATGAGATGCATAGAATCCGAACAAGTATGCATTAGTGTCATCATAGCATAAACATCTGCATTAGGCATTAAGTCATTGCATGCACTGATATGTTTAGGATAGTCACTTTTCACACTTTATTTTACATTCAAGTTTGTGTATGGTAAAGTATAAAGAATTGTTATATTATGGTATAGTGAAGATCAGTGTTTTATAATATTGCGTCGGTTGTAAGTAATTGATGTGCCCACAGTTTTCAGTGCAAGGCTTGGATTGTCAAAAGAACACAAAGATGAATTGGTGCTAAAGATTGCTTCCAGATTTAAGTTGTTGTTATTCAAGTTGTATTTATCCTGTTGTATTTAATTTTTTTCCGCTGTGTTAATGTAAAAAATAGTGTTGTATGAAAAAGTTCTAAATTCCTTTTAAGATTGTACGAATTTGAAGTAAAGATCATGTTGTGCTACGAATTACTGTGTTTTGGAATTCGGGGTGTTACAATAGGTGTTGCAGTCCAAAAAGTTTTCCCTAAAATTCGGCATAGGTATTGCATTTCACATATTTTGGATTAGTTACGACAAGAGGTGCATATAACTAATCATAACGATAAGTTTAGGGATGCTTTTAAGAGTAATATTTGGAATTCTGATTTTATAAATGATTTTGAAGAGAAATGAAAATAATTGCAAATGGAATATGAAGTTGAAAATAATAAATGGTTGAATGATTTATTTGAAATTTATGAGAAATGGGCCCCCGTCTATATAAGATCTGAATTTTGGGCTGACATGTTGAGTAGCCAACGGAGCGAGGAGATGAATTCTTTTTTAAAGCTTCATACTCAAAAGAAGTACTTATTACATAAAATTTTCATAATTTTCGATACAGTCTCAGCAAGGCAAAGAGAAGAGAAACTTAAAGAAAATCATCATACTTGTGAGAAGAGACCAAAATTGAAGACCCAATGGCCTATAGAGCAACAAATGAAATGAGTTAATAAATTCCAAGAGGAAACATATTCAAGCTTATTATATATTGTGAATTCGTTGGGAGAAATTGAGAGATAGGGTGATGGCCTAGTTCAGAGCTCTACAGAGAGCTTGGTCGGAGGTAGGGTTTGATCAAAGCTAATTTGGTAGTAAGGGAGGTTAGGGATAGTGGCCCTGGTCAGAGTTTCTACGAAGAGTTTGCATCAGAGTCTTCGATGATGGGAAAGAGGGAGAGAGGTGAGAAGGAGATAGTGAAGAGGGGAAATTGATCGGAGCTAGGGTTTGGTTCGGGTCTTCAAGGATGGGAAAGAGAGAGTGAGGTGATGAGATTCTCCTGCATAAGTCAGTTTCAGGTATGGATGTGATTTGGGGGTGGAGGAAGATAGGGTTACAGTTGCTTTCGTTTGAATAAAGAGGTGGCCGTCGTCGGGGTTGGGGGGAAGGGGTTCGGGTGGCAGAGATGTCATTAGGAGAGAGAGAGAAGGGTTTTAGGACAGAGAGGGGGAGAGTGAGGGAAGAGTGAAGGGGTATTTCGGGTGAATTCCGAAAAATACCCCTCACTTGAGCGGGGTGAACCATGGACGATCTTGATCGAACGGCCAGCGGTTGTGTTTGCACCGTTTGCACTTAATGGTCGTTTGCAATGGAAGATCCATATATATATATATATATGTATGAGTGATTCCCTAAGAATTAATCTTATAGCTTAGTTTGAGATCCTCTTCCTGTAGAGATCTGAATACCGTTCAATTGAATCAACAAGTATCAGGAGACAGAAGAAAACATACCCAAAAAACTCAAAAAATATGGTTCAAGCCCAAAACCAAAATGTTTTGTACATTCCAATCAAGATTTGCTTCATGCCTTCACACACTCAAGCTGGAAACCGTCTGGCTTGTAAACTTATCTCTATTAGGATGAACAGTGTACCCCCATTCAATAACCCATGAGTTAATCCCTACTTATGTTTTATGATGGACGCGAATCGTGGAGCGATCATATGGCACATTTTGGGGAGATTAGACGTCTGCAAAATTCTTATTCCACCTTTACTTAAAGTTTTATGATAAGCGCGAATCGTGGAGCGATCGAAGAGCACATTTTGAGAAGATTGGATGGCTGTAGAGTTATGACCTCACATTCACTCAAGTTTCATGATGAATGAGAATCATGCATCAATTAGAGCGCACATTTTGTGGAAATCGGATGACGAAAGAAGAAGCGATATAGTTTTCTTACGAGTGAACCGACCTTTGGGATTTTTTCTAGTTTTTTTCCTGCTTTTAGATTAAGTGAAGAATTCTGACCCTTTAGATCTGATATATCACAAGCCCGACGACTCATAATGACTGGTGGGTATTTGATCCTGAATTAAGCTATAAGATCGATTCTTGAAAGATTACTCCCTCTCCCTCTCTCTCTCTCTCTCTCTCTCTCTCTCTCTCTCTCTCTCTCTCTCTCTCTATATATATATATATATATATATATATATATATATATATATATATATATATATATATATATATATATATGAAAATTGATGAAAAATATATAAAATATATGACATAAAATCATATGTATTGCCCTATTTTTCCAAAGAGAAAATTAGTTTATACAGAATTTTTGTTCCTTCTATAAATTAATTTGTGTCAAACTCAAAGGAGTTGAGATCCTTTTAGAGCATCCACAGTCGTTGATGGTAAAAATATGCATAAATGGATAAATGGAAATAGCAATGTTGTATTTTGCTACAGTCGTGGAATGCTATTTTTTACCTTTTTAAAATAAAATAATAAGAGACGGTGCTTCATGTTCCGTCGGAGAGGAAAAATAAAAATTAAAAACATTTAAAAACGGTGGGACGACATATCATGTTCCGTCGGAGAAGAATAAATAAATAAATAAATAATATATATATATATATATATATATATATATATATATATATATATATATATATATATATATAGAGGAGTGATCCAATGAGAAACATCTTAAAATGAGAAAATGAGAAACATTAATTCTAACCATTGGATTTGAAAGAATTGAGATGAATAGCTCTAATTCATTTGGACTAGTAATTAAAAAAACCGGTTTATTTTAACTAATCTATCAAAAAAAACCAAAAAAAAAACTACCAATAAAAAACACCGTGTCCACACGTTAGATGGTGAAGGTTTGTTTGGATGCCTTGTTATGTTCACTAACTCTCAGTTCGTTAGTTTCCTATGTTGTAGTACTTTGATTGTTTGGTTCTGTTAGTCTGGTAGCTAGGTTGTGTTCTTTGTTGAATTAACATGATGATGGTACTTTATTATCTCTTGAAATTAAGGTTAGGTTAGTGCAAGTAATAGTCAACTATCTTCAAACGTTGTGAATTTGGTATGGCAACAGAACTTTAAGTTTCTATTGAAAATGAGGTTAGTATCTGAATAGTACGTACTAGTTAATCATCATCAGATATTGTGTTGAGGCAAACATTATGGCAATGTTCCTCTGTTCATGCGAAAATACCTCTCTGTCTGATTTTGTATATATATATACCGAGAGGATTATATTAAATTTATACATAGAGGGTTATATTGAATGTACATATAACTGTGTATATAATTTTGTTTTATTGTTAGGGATGGGGAACAAACTGGGAGGGTTATATTAAATTTACCGATTGGATTTGAGGAGTTAAAATAAACCAGTTTTTTATTGTTATGTTTTTTTTTAGTTTTTTTTTTTGATAGATTAGTTAAAATAAACCGGTTTTTTTAATTACTAGTCCAAATGAATTAGAGCCATTCATCTCAATTCTCTCAAATCCAATGGTTAGAATTAATGTTTCTCATTTTCTCATTTTAAGATGTTTCTCATTGGATCACTCCTCTATATATATATATATATATATATATATATATATATATATATATATAAAGGTGCGATGGCACTTCAAGTGCCGTCCGAGGAAAAAATTCGTCCTCGAAGTGCAAAAAAAAATTACAAAAAAAATACAAAAATTACAAAAAAATTATAAAAAATTACAAAAAATACAAAAATTACAAAAACATTACTAAAACAACACAGAGGGGGTGGGACGGCACTTCAAGTGCCGTCCGAGAGAAGTGGGGTTTTTTTGATTTTTTTATTACGAAATTAAATTTTTTTGGGAGGGACGGCACTTCAAGTACCGTCCGACCATTAAAAAAATATTTTTTTTTGTGCGACGGCACTTGAAGTGTCGTCCGACCATTAAAAAAATATTTTTTTTGTGCGACGACACTTCAAGCTCCGTCTCTCATATATACATATTTCTCATTTCGATTCTCATTTATAGCAATCTCCTGTAGCGATTTATGTATAATATGTATATTTGGCTAACGACTACCGCGCTCTTTTTAACTAAATATGCATGTTATACATATTTAGCAAAGATACAGATGCTCTTAGCATTGATTATTTGAATGCTATATTAGGTACTGGTGTAGCCTCAAATAAGAAGGCTGGATTAACTGCTTATTCTAAGGAAATCCAAGTGATGGAGATTATTATATGTCATGTCTTTTGTGAGCAATGTGGAACAATTCCCTCCACTACTTTTCCAGGTGAGATGAGGCCAAGTGTTGTGACTAGAAATGTATTATTAAAAAATTACTCCAATCGGAAGGAGTAATGAAAAGGGTATACAAAAACATAATTATTATGGGGGGCAAGGGGACAAAGTTGGGAGAGTAGTTGGTCACATGACTCACATGCCCTTTGTTTTTGCAATTTCTTTTGGGGTAAATGTAGTCTAAACCCCTCAGCTGAGTTTTAATTTTTGATAAGCCCCTGGACGTTTCAACTCTTCTTCTAACCCTTTAAAGTAAAAGCTTAATGAAAAAAGAAACCCTTTTAGAGCATCAACAGTGGTTTTTCTCATTAGCTAAAATATGGCATCTACAGTAATAGTAATTGAAGGACGATCGTGCAGTGATATTTTGCTAAATCTTTCTCATTTGGGATAACATATTAAAAGACCAAATTACCCCCTCAGCAAAGAACCCATACGTGCAATGGTTTGATGGATTGAAGGACAATTTTGGAAGAAAAAAAATCCAAAAATAAAAATAAAAAATTACTGTAGCTGGACGGGAAATGATCTCCCGGACGGGGTATCATTCCCCGTCTGAGGAGATTTTTTTTAAAAAATAAATAAATAAAAGGGAAGGGCGGGGTATGTTTCCCCGTCCGACCCATTTATAAAAATAAAAAATAAAAAAATAGCGGAGCGACAGTATATGATATCCCGTCTCACTCGATTAAAAAAATTTAAAGACGGTATATGATATACCGTTCTTTATAATTTGAGAATTGCTATACTGGTTTCTCATATATGAGAAACCAGTATAGCAAATATGCTATAAAATGACATATAGCAAAATCATTGTAGCCATCCGTTTCTTATAAAATGGCAAAATGCCAATTATAAGAAACCACTGTGAATGCTCTTATACCGTATATTATACAAAGCAGCTTGCCCATTCTTGACCCTCTTATGCCACCACCTCTACCACCTCGCTCTCCACTTCCATCGAACCCACATCTATCTACTTCCACCGCGACGAAGAAAAAAGAAAAACCCAAATTCACACCACATGACCCATCACATCACCACCTTCAACCGAACCCACTTCTGCAATAGGAACTTATGCTCACTCCACCTCCTATTCCTCGCTCTCTATCCACCAGAATCGAACCTATAACATCTCATTTAAATTAATTTATCTAATGCAGGAATAGAATATGTGATGTCTCATTTACGAAAGAAAAAGACTTACTATTTGTATTACAAGTGCTTGGTATAATTTTATTTATTTATTTGATCTCATGATTTTTGTCATGCTTTATAAGAAGAAGGCAACAAAGTTGATGTGTCCCCAACAACAAGTCATTTTATTGAAAGAGGATGCACGGGAGACAGGGCAATAAGATAGTTTAAGATACATCTTAATTAGAAATAGAATAAGATTATTAGTCACGCTACTTTTGATTGAATATTCTTTTCTTTTCTATTAAAAAAATGGATATAATTCTCCTTTCACTGGTTTCTTTCTTTTCCCAAATGCTACAAAATAAGGGAAATCTAGCTAATGAAGGCCAAACACACAAACAAATTAGAGGAAAAAATGCAGAAGCAATATTTTCTTTGAGTTCATAAAATAAAAAATTATGTGACCAATCTAAAAGCTATTTGGACGCTTTTTCCATTTTTGGTTGTTGCATTCAGTTGGATAATATATGCTAGCATTTTGCACTTGCGATGCACCTCCTATGAATTTTTTTTTAAAGTAAAAACTGCGACGTAGTCTGACCTTAAACTTGAGACATTCCTTTTACTCATACATATTTTTACAAATCATCTCTAGTGGCACAAATTTTTATTTTATATGACAGACACTTTTGTAAATAATTATGTAGTAAATAAATTTGAACTTTGAAAGTATTATGGTAACTAACAACAGTTGAGCAAATGAATGATTAACATAACCCCCACTTAAAAATGAGTGTTTGAAATTAAATGGTTGATTGTCTACAAATTACAATTAATCTACAAATGATACAACCCCAACTCTCTCATTATAATATTAGAGATTAGATATTAGAGATTAGAGATTAGAGATATATTGCTAATACTATAATCGGAGAGTTAAGGTTTTGTAGATAATCTGTAATTTGTAGACAATCAACCATTTAATATTAACCATTCATTTTTAAATTGGAGTTATATTAATCATTCATTTACTCAACTATTGTTAGTTATCATAATATTTTCAAAGTTTAAATTTATTTACAGAATTATTATTTATATTAAAAAAAATTGTACGACTAAGCATAATTTGTAAAGAGTATATATTAATAAAAGAGTTTTCAGATTTGAGGCTTTAATTATTCACTCTATAATTTTTTTAATAACTATAACATATATCACATGTGCATATTACTGGTGGTGTGTATATAGAGTAATGCTAGAGCCACTACCAATTTCACTACATTTCTCTTCACCATCTTAGTTGGCACATTCCGATAGATAGGAAATGATAGCGTAGGTGGAAGAACTCACAAATAGGAGTATGCCACCTAAGATAGTGAAGAAAATGATAGTAAAATTGGTAGTGGCTAAAGCATTACTCATATATATATATATATATATATAAGGATCAGTTGGATTAATAATTGATTCCGTAAATTTTGGTGTGTAAACGTGGGCCCGTTGTACTTTGAAAGCATATATTGGTTTACCCGCCATATGGGAGCACATGACACATGAAAAAGTTACCATACCATTCCACTCCAACAAAAGGTTAAAAAAGTTCAATTCCACGTATCATTGCTTCCTCTCATAGATTTGAAAAGTATACTGTGGCATTTTTTCTTCAAACACTATTTAATAAAGTAATTTCACTTAATCCTCTACTAGTAATCTGTGCAATTATAATTAATTTTTTTACATAGTTACCTGTAATTTGTATTAGGGATAATTTGAAGAACTTGCGATGCACTTTATATAGTAACCTGCGAATATAGTAACCCGAAGCCGTCCCTTCAAATATAGTAACCTCCTCGTCACTTCGCCGTCCCTTCACCTTCCCCTGTCGACTTCAAAACCCAACCACTTATCTCCTTCCTCCGAAACCCATCTCCTCCAAGCCTCGACTCGCCTTCCTCCTCGCCAGAGTCAGTTACCACTCTCTCCAGCACCCCGTCGACCGTCCCCACCTCGATCTTCATCACCCCTGCTCCTCGACCACCACTCGAGCCACCGTCGACCTCCTCCCTGCTGCTCGCAGCCTCGCCTAGCATCCCATCGGCCGCCCTCCATCACCTTGATCGCCAGTCACCACCTCCAGTCTTCCATCGACTGCCAAACCCATCACCAATCGCCTTCCGACCACATTCGCCTCATCGACTCTCGATCCCCGCACCTCCGTCTCCATCCTCATCACCTCGACTGTTGCCACCCCGAAACCTCACCTCACGAGCTCCTGCCTTCGCTAGCCGTCGAGCACCACGGCACCCACCGCCACCTTCCTTGTAGCGCCCCGAATTTCTAATATGATAACTTAGAAAATACGTGGCACAATCCCAGCATCAACTTCAATGTAACAGTACACATAGCCCAAAAACACAAATAATTTTATTCCAAATTCTTATTACAATAATCTTTTTCAAATACAGCGAAAATACAAACACCTTAAATTACAACATTCTTCTTACAACACTTCTTTTACACAAGGCTCTATTACATTAGTTTATTTCAAAGCTATCTTAAGCATCCAACCTCCAAGCACTAGGCAACAACCTGTAACACATGAGGTTAGAGATGATCCCTAACCCCCAAACTAAAGGGGTCAGCCATAAATGATGTGAGTGATATAAACAAACAAACAACACAATTAAACAATAAGCATGGTTTCTTAAACAACATGTACTGAACGAGAGAACATATACTAAACATGTATTGTGAAGTAAGAAATGACAGGAAAACATGAAAACATCAAGTGTAGCTTAACCAAATGTTAGAAGAATCATTCTCAAACAAGTACAGCTCAACTGTACTGTACAGTCAACTGATTAATGGACCAGTCGACTGTTCACTGCCAAATACCCGGTTTTCAGTCATTCTCAATACCACAGATCGGATACCCGGTTATCAGTCACTCTCAACACCGCAAATTGGACACCCGGTTATCAATCACTAACAGTGATTCTCAACACCGCAGAGTATACCCAACCCCAGAGATCAACGACTCTCAACACCGCAGAATATACCCATCTATCAATCAATCCCAATACTACAGATCGGATACTCGGTTATCAGTCACTCTCAACACCGCAGATCGGACACCCGATTATCAATCACTAACAGTGATTCTCAACACTGCAGAGTATACCCAACCCCAGAGATCAACGACTCTCACACTGCAGAATATACCCATCTATCAATCAATCTCAATACTACAGATCGGATACCCGGTTATCAGTCACTCTCAACACTGCAGATTGGACACCCGGTTATCAATCACTAACAGTGATTCTCAACACCGCAGAGTATACCCAACCCCAGAGATCAACGACTCTCACACCGCAGAATATACCCGACTAACAATCACTCTCAATATGTCCATAATTCACTAATCCATCGTCAAACGGTCAAAGGAGAAATCTCTCCACTCAACAATACCCAAGTCTTAATAAATTCCATATTCTAAATCCAACAATAAAATATATTGAAAACATATGTTCTATAGAAGAATAATATTTATAAGGGTAGGTTATAGATCCAAAACGTTTAAAGAAATAGTCGTTTAAAGAACATCAAAACACCTTAGAAAAGTATCAGTACCAATCGACTGCAAAAGGTCACCAGTCGACTGTCCAGAGGGAAATCCAGTAATTTTAAGAAAATAAGTTAAGTACTATAAGTTGACTTATAAAAATCATAAGTCGACTTACCAAAAACATAAGTTGACTTATAAAAGTCATAAGTTGACTTACCAACAATATAAGATGACTTATAAAAACATAAGTTGACTTACCAACAATATAAGATGTCTTATAAAAACATAATTTGACTTACCAACAATATAAGATGACTTATAAAAATCATAAGTTGACTTACCAGATCATAAGTAGACTTATAAAAACATAAGTCGACTTATAAGAACATAAGTCGACTTATAAAAACATAAGTCGACTTACCAGAGAGAAATTCCAGAAATCTTTAAGAAAATATTCTAAGTGTTATAAGTCGACTTGTAAAGTCATAAGTCGACTTAAAAGAGAATATAAGTCGACTTAAAAAGTCATAAGTCAACTTAGCAGAGAAAAATCTACGATAACTTTGAAAAATAAATTCTAAGTGTACCAGTCGACCGAAAAGGGTCTAAGTCGACTGTCCAGAGCGGATTTTCAAGAAAACTAAAGATACAGCAGCTGGGTCGTACCAGTCGACTGAAAAGTCTACCAGTCGACTGTCGGCCTTCAGTCTGCAAGGTTTTGGTTGTTCATGATAATCAAAATTAGGGTTTTCCAAAGCAATCATGGTTTACTAAAATAATTTGTATTCGAATAAAACGATAACCTCAAATAATCCTCATTATGGATACGTTTCCTCAAATCAACCAATATCTCAAAACTCAATTCTTATGTTCTAAACTCCTAATTCTTCCATTAGGATTTCTCAATACTGAATTTCTTTCACAACTCAAAACCAAAATCTGATTTGTAATCGCGAGATCCAGATGTTCATCCATCCAATCCCTTATTGTCATAATCATACTCAAATCTTAACATGCTTTCAAGCAATAAAGAACTCATTAATCAAGATCTACTAAACGTTCATAGATTTCACATACATAATACAACATTAACCATTGTATCGTTCTCATACAAAATACACTAAATAATCAAGCATGCCAAACAAGCAACAAACAATCATTCACACAAACCAAATCACAAAATAAAGTTCATATCACTCACCTTTGAATTGAGAAAATCCACGAAAAGCCTTCCTTCTTGCTAGATCCAAAACTTCCTTTTGCTCTTCCAAAAAAAATCTCAAAATTCTGTATATTTAGTAATGACGGCTGGAAAGGTCTATTTAAACCATCCGGAAATAGGTTTTAGGGTTTTACGACAATTTTGCAAAATAATCCCTTCAAAATACAATTTTATACATATAGTTCTATTCTTAGAAATTCCATCAAATTCATTTAAATTAGGATTTAAAAGTAAAATATACTCGTAAATCTCAATTGGTACTGTTCAAAATGTCTAGAAAATATAATTTGCACTTTAACCCTTAAAAATATCAATTTTGCAAAAAGGTCCTTCTTTTCTCAAAATTTGCAAATAGTTCCAATTAATTTCAGAAAAATCTGGAAAAATACTAAATAAATCCCAAATATTAAATAATGATTTTTCATAAGGAAACTTTAACTTTCAAAGTTCTCAAAAAAGTATTTGCACGTGTTTTGCACGTGTAAAAGATAAATTTTTCTGAAAATATTTATTAAATTATTTAAATTCATTTTCATATCTTTAAAATAATATTTGAAAATACGGGGTTCTACATTCCTCGCCTTTGCCCCACTCCGAAGAATCCCGCATCGCCATTGCTGTCGCGCTTTCTATCGTTGCCGCTCTTACTGTTGTGTGGCTACTACGTGCATTGCACGTGCTGTTACTGTGCTATGCTCCTCTTGTTGTTGCTGTTGGTCAAGTGCACCCTTTTGTATATATATGCAGCTTGGAGGGAGAGCAATAGACGGATTCGATGAAGGGAGAAGAAGAGACGATTTCGATTTTTGAGGGAACAGAATTTTATGAAGACTTTAAATGTGAACTGAAAATTACAGAATTAACCTTATATTTTTTTAAAGATTTTTATGTATATGGGGGTATGATAGTAAAAAGCCGCCAAAATGGGGCTTTGCTTAATAATAGTATAGATATTAAATTTCTTTCTTTCATATATATTCTATCTATATAATAAAACACAAAGAAAGCTATCAAGCAGCTTTCCTTAAATTCTCCCGAAATCAAAGGCCCAGATCTAGCCTCACAAAACACATTTTTCCTCTCAAAAGTCCCCCCCCCCCCTAAAAAAAAAAAAAAAAACTCAAATTCAAATCCCCCACAAAAAACAACTCCTTTATTTATTTAATTTTTTTTTTTCTCTCTCCTATTTAAAAAATTAAGAAAATAAATTTTTTTAAAAAAAATTAAAAATTTAATAAATTAAATAATAAAAATTTAAAAACTTTTAAAATAATTTTAAAAAATAAAAATTATAAAAATTATAAAAAGTTAAGAAAAAATTTTAAAAAAAATTAAATTTAAAAATTTTCAAAATTTCAAAATTTTTAAAAATAAAAAAAATTTTAAAATTATTTTTTTTAAAAAAAACGTAAAAATTTAAAATTTGAACTTTTGAACTTTGAAATTTTGAAAATTTGAAAATCTCAAAGCAAATTCAAATCCAAATCCAATATTGAACCACAATCAAGAGGTCGTCGCCGATATCTGATCCGCTGCTGATTCCGCATCGGTGACTCCCCTCCACCAAATCGAGCGCGAATGTCAACCGACTCCGTATAGGCGACTTTCCTCCACTGAATCGAAAGCCTCTATATGCGATGCGACGACTCTAATTTCATCTCATTAACCGAATTCTCGTTCTAATTTTAAATTTTGTGCGTGTAGGGGATTACTCAGTTTTTTTCTGACACAAATTTTGTGTGTGCATGGGATCTAAGTTCAGAGAGTTGTGATTGTTTTATTTTTGGGTTTAAAATTTTTTAATTTGGTGATTTATTTGATGAGTTTTTTATTGGTTCTGATTTAAGGTGTACGCAAGTGAGAAATAGATTATTTGGTGGCCTCAATTTGGGCTTCCAAACCATAGTAGGACAAGTAAGCTGACCAGCAATCTAAAATAACTTGACAAATATGCAACATTAATTTTTTTACTACAAGAGAAAATACTATCGTGAATTGTTCTCTTCACTGGTTATTCGAAACCATGGATAACATAACATACAAGAACTTTTAGTATATGTTTTGATATATAGGATTGGGATGACTAGAGTTTACCAGTGAAGGGTGCAAACTTTCCACTCAAGAAAGACAGCTAAAGTAAATTTGTTATTTATCCATTTTGTTTTTCTTATAAAGGTGCAATGAGAAGACAAAGTGGAGATAAAAGAAATGATTAGCTTGGATTAGAGTTTTGAGAACTTTATGTATTTCAGTTTGGTTGAAATAATAATAAGAGGTATTTCAATTACAAACTGAGTCTCAGACAAACAAATATTTAGATTATTGTTATTGTAGATATCTTCACACCTGTACTTGCGTTATCATTGTATTTAGCCATGCTCATAGTGGTTACAGGATTAGAGTAAGCTCTATAGAATCTATATGATAATTTCCTTGCATAACTATTACAAGTATCTAAAAGAAATGCTGAAGTTAAAAAAAAAAACTCTGTGCAGTGAATCTAACAAACTATATGCATTCTAGGTAAGTTCAAGCTAATGATCAAGAAGGCGATGGTCGTGCTTAAATGTAGATATACTACTTCCTCATATAATATATTTGCTACTTCAATTAATTTGCTGGACCTCCAAAATTATTTTAAATAATCAAACCAGATGTATCGTTCCGAAGACGTGCCGTAGGCACCAAGTCCGGTCTAAGGTATTTGAGGCTCTGGGCGAAAAAAATTTGGAACCTTTATAGACACATGTATTTTTATATATATTAATAAAATATAATATAACGGCGGGGGACATAAAAACAATACCCAGAAAAATAAAGATTACCTTTGTTTTGCTTTATGACACAAAATACTCCATATTTTTCATTAAGCATAGTGACAACGATTCTTGCACCTGCCAAAAATAAAATAAATAAATAAATAAATAAATAAATAAATAATCACATCTCAACTAAAATATAAGGCCACAGCCCAGGAATCAAGCTTATCATATAAATAAGATTCAAACTTCAGTTGGTCACTAAGCTTGGTTAACAATAAAATCAATCAACAATACTATTGTTATAGTGATTTCTACCTCAGTCTCTCCTAAACCCACAAGAGAGATTCTCAATTCGATTAATTAAAAAAATGACATGAGAGGGCTGAACTACCAGAATAATGCTAAGAAGACCAACAACTTCTGCAGTCCTTGAAACAGGGTGACTTTATTCCACCTTTTACTTCAATAAAAAAAATAAATAAATAAATAAAAAAACTTCTGCAGTCCTGCTAAGAAGACCAACAACTTCAACTACGCCTCTGATACCTGTGACACAATGACTACAACTCCAACTACAACTTCTGCTAAGAAAAAAACTCTGTAAAAGAAACAAACAAAAATTCCCAACTGACAATTTGAATAAGATCTGAAGATGCCGGAAGAGGAGAGAGAGAGAGAGTGAGAGAGAGAATTTAAAGAAGATGAAGAGGTTAGATAAAAAAAAATTTGAAAAAGTTGAAGTGACACTGGAAGAGAGAGATTACTAAATTGGGTCATCCCCTAAAAATTAATTACAAACCCATTAATCCATAATATTTATAAGATCATTAATCTATTATATTTAAAAAAAAAATTGGGCCCCTCCCCTGAAGTGGGCCCTGGGCGGTCGCCCAGCTGGCCCTGGACCAGGACCGATCCTGGTAGGCACGTGTCAACGGGCAAATCTAATACTATAATAAAACTATATCTAAACAAATAATTTTTTTAGAACTCATTTTCACATGTCTTTTTTATGTATAGTAATCTTTATAGTTTAGAAATATTTTATAACCAGTCAAAATTTTCTTAGTGCATGAAGCAAGGACTAGCTAATGGGGCCCACAAAGAGGGCCCACAAAGCTGAACCCTAACTTTCCTTACATTCCCAAAACTACCTTTCCTATTTGATGCTCAGAATCCTCACCTATTTTTTTCACCTGTGTGTGTTGTCTTTATCATCGTTTCCTTTTATGTTCTCTTTCTAAACTTTCCTAGATTTTGAATGTAACATGGTACTTGTATGAGAATATCCCAATAGTTTCTCGAGTTAGTTTTGTGACCTCTCATCAGTGTTTTTCTTACCTGAGGAAAATATGGGGGTATTTGGTAAACTGACGAAGGTTATTTCAGGAAATAGAAATTTAGTTTCAAAAAAATCGGTCAATAGATAAGTAAGGTCGACCAGTTTTGCACTGGTTTAGTTTAGTATATGTTCTGTTGCAATTGTAATTACAGCTACAAGTTGTTTGTAGGTAATTGAAATATGTTCCATTTACTTCTCTCGTTGTATCTTCTTGTATTCACTTTACAAGCTGTAACTTCTGTTTTATTCGACAAATAACTTTGTCATCACTGCTTCAATCCCGCTACAAACTCTTCAGCTACCGCATCTTCCACTTAAAATAGTAACCGCCGACGTATTTAATAAATAACTTCGTCACCACCGCTTCGATCCTGCTACCAACTCCTCGTCCACCGCATTTTCCATTCAAAATCGTAATCACTTATGTCATTCTCGTATGCATGCAGTTGAATACATATGAATTTGGAAGTCTGCCGTTTACATCTTCCATCATATCTTGTTGTCCACTGTACCAGCTATATGTAACCATCATCTTATTCCACAAGCAACTTCGTCATGGCCGCTTTGATCCTGCAACCAATCCTTCGGACACCACACATTCAGTTCAACATTGTCATCACTTTTATCGTTCTTGTGTGCAGTTAATACATAATTTGTTGCATGAAAAACGTAGGAATAAATATTAAGGAAATTGGTCTTCATGCATGTGCTTTTTTGCATCTAGTAAGTACAAAAGTTGAGACTTTTGTAGTAAAGTTACTTTTTTTCTTCTTTTTTCTTACTTACAATTAGCACAGTCAAGAGCTTATCATGACTTTGTCATCCACAATCATCATATGGGGGAACAAAAATGTGTTCCGAATTCCCCACAAGATATAGACTTTCTTTTCCGTACTGACCCACTTTTTAAAATTTTTATCCAACTGACCCAATTTTTAATACGGTCAGTATAAAATGTAATTGACAATAACGGCAAATGTTACTTAGATGTTGTTGTTGCCAATAGCAGCATCTGTAAAAAAAAAAATAAAAAAAAATCATTATCACTATTTGGAGTAACGATATCAGTACATCTCGCATTCACTTAAGAGCTCTCTGAGTTGAGGAGAAAATTGTAGGAGAAAACATTTTATAATTGATGCCGCTATTCCAAATAACGACAATATTAAGTTGATGCCACTATTGGCAATAGCAGCATCAGTATAATCCACATTTATTTTCCCTCTTTTCCCTCTTCTTCTTCTTCTTCTTCTTCTTTGTTGTAGAGAGAGAGAGCCCACCTATCATGTAGAGCAAATAATTTGCCATCGGAAGAACGGTAACATCGATCTCAATGCAATCAACTTGGGATTCAATCGCAGTTCGAAACGGTTCCATCTTATTCAAATACCCAACATAAATAAACATTGCCACATCAAAATTCATTCAACTACTAACTTTCCAGTGAAAGAAATACTGTAAGTAACAGAGAAGAATATTTGACTCACGGTGTTCAGAATGGCCCGACTTGAATCCCCTCCGTGAGCGCAGATGAGAGGGGGGTTCTAGACCCACTTGCACCTCTTCATCCTCATTTGCAAGCAATTACAAACAAAAAAAATCCAAGCTAAGCTAAGGGTAGGGTTATAACAACGAGATTATGATGGGGGTTGAGTTGAACCTGTCTAACCTGGTTGAAGCATTTGAGGCAGCGGTAGAAGAAGATTGGGGGGATGAGAGTGAGAAAGAGGAGGAGGATGAGAAAGAATATGATGATTACTTGTTTTTTCGGATAATATGACCTCTTAATCTTTCTTGATGATGAAGTAGAGGAGGGAGTTGCCGCCATTGCTTTGGGATGTTGATGCCGAGCATCCTTCAGTTCCACCAAACTTTTTTTTTTATTGATGTGGATTATATTGATGCTGTTATTGCAAATAGCGGCATCATTTTAATGTTGTCATTATTGGGAATAATGACATGAGTTATAAGATATTTTCTCTTGTAATTTTTTTTTTCAAGTCAGAGAGTGCCTAAGTGAACGTGAAATGTACTAATGTTGTTACTCTAAATAGCGGCAACAATTTCTTTTTACAGGTACTGCTATTGGCAATAACGATATCAAAGTAACATCTCTAATATTATAATGGGAGAGTTGGGCTTGTCATTTGTCAACACAAACCCGTAAGTTGCACGTGCAACTCCAACTCTCCCATTAATTACAACAAAAAAATTACTTATTTAAAACGTGCAGTGCACGTACAAAACAATTTAATAATATTTTTTTACACTAAACATACACATATATTGTACGTACAATTCAAATTTTACTTACAAACATGTGCATTGCACGTACAAATTGTAGTTTTTTCTTCAAAATATTTTTTCAAATTGCGTTCAGCGCACGTCCAACTCCAAAAATATTTATTAACACGTATATCGCACTTGAAAATCCTTCAACTCTTATCAAAACGTGCATCGCACGTGAAAAATACTAGTATACCATTATTGCCAATAATGTTTTTATGTCAATGTGTACAAAACTATGTCAGTTGGGCAAATATTTTTGAAAGTGGATCAGTTTGAACAATATTTTCAAGGCTAAATTTGAAAAAACAAAAACTCTTGAACTATGACCTTTATGCAGAAAACCTTCCTGACCTTTTTTTAATGCAGACCCCCCCCCCCCCCCCCCCCCCCCCCCCCCCTCCCGAACTATTGTTGCAAAAAATCACCCTACCAGCGTGAGACTTTCTGCTAAAGTTGAGGGAGGTTTTTCACAATAATGACAAAGTCATATGATATTTTTTGAACCAACTTGCATAAATGAATGAGGTTATCTGATACAAGTACAAAAGTGAGATGTGATTTTTTGAAATACTTCAGGAGATTTTTTTACAACAATTACAGTTCAGGGAGGTTTTCTGCATAAAAAAAATGTAAGGTGATTTTCTGCATAACGACCATAGTTTATTTTTTTTTTTTTTAAATTTAGCCTATTTTGAAAAAGTGAGTTAGTACCGAAAAAATTCCCAGGATAAGTTGGTGTATAGTATTAAAGGTATGAATTAGTATACAAACCACGACTTGTGAATTAATTAGTATACTAGTGTACTACCCAAATTAATTAATTTATTAATTATTCAAATCCTCTGATGTTTGGCTGTTAAACTTTGGCCGAGTCTCCAACTCCTAATTGAAAAATGAGTTTTAAATAATATCTCGAAGCTTGTTGACTAAAAAAAAATTGTGAAAGGATGAGCTTGAAGGCCACGAGTCTGGTCAACTTAAGTTTAGGGTTGATCTTCAACTATTGACTTGTCAACGATATTTATGAAAAGCATGAAAGTTAATAATTTGATCTTCAACTATTGACTTGTCAACGATATTTATGTAAAGGCATGAAAGTTAATAATTTGTACAATAATTTGTACAACAAATCAAATTCCCAAACACACACACACACACACAACCCCCCCTCCTAAAAATAAAAATAAATAATAATAATTATTATTATTATTATTATTATTATTATTATTAATATATATATATATATATATTAATAATAATAATAATAATAATAATAATAATAATAATAATTATTATTATTATTATTATTATATATATATATATATATATATAATAATAATAATAATAATAATAATAATAATAATAATTATTATTATTATTATTATTATTATTATTATATATATATATAATATATATATATATATATTAATAATAATTATATATATATATATATATATATATATATATAATTATTATTAATATATATATATATATATATATATATATATATATATATATATATATATATATATATATATATATATATATATATATAATAATAATAATAATAATAATAATAATAATAATAATAATAATAATAATAATAATAATTATTATTATTATTATTATTATTATTCCGTCAAGCGCAGTGGTCTACATTGGCAATTACTATGTGAACATCATCAGCCCCCCCCCCCCCCCCTAAAAATAAAATAATAATAATAATAATAATAATAATAATAATAATAATAATAATAATAATAATCTCGGCAAACACAGTGATCTACATGTCTCTCTCTCTATATATATACTAGTATTATACACGTGCGTTGCACGTGGAGAAAATGGGGAGGAGGGAATGAAAAGGACAAAAAAAATTCTAGTATTATACACGTGCATTGCACGTGGGGAAAATAGTGAGGGGGAATGAAAAGGACAAAAAAAAAATCTACCAACACGTGCACTGCACGTGTTGACAAAATGACAAATATTTACAAATGACACTAAGCCCTTCTCCCATTATAATATTAGATATATATATATATATATATATATATATATATATATATATATATATGTAGCAATTCAACGCCTCAACATGCTGTTTTTCATTGAAAACGGGTTGGAAAACAGCATGCTGAGCCGTTGGATTGCTCCCGATCTTAATCAACGGCTTAGATTGAAGCCTGCTCGGATCTCCCACTAAGGGGCTCTAAAAGCAAAGGGACATTTTTTGTACTTCACGCCAAAAAATGCTTCAGACTTGGCGTGTTTTTGGCGTGAACTTTTTTTTTTGCAAAAATTTATACTTAGGCCGTTGTTGGGAACAACGGCCTAGATTGTTTTTTTTTAAAAAAAAATCAATCTAGGCCGTTGTTTTATGTACAAGTATTTTTTCCAAACACTTGTACATACTCAGTTCGCATCTTCCTCACTTCTTCGTCGACTCTCTCTCTCTCTCTCTATCTGGAGCTCGCGATATTCATTCCCCAAACCCTAGCTCTACTTCAACATCCTCTCTCTCGATCTGAAAACCCTAGCTCTTTCTTGCTCGTTGATTCTCACTCAATCTTGATCTCCCCCTCTTTTCTATCTATCTCAATCTATCTCTCCCTCTCCCGAATACCCCAAACCCTAACCCAATCCGAAATCTCCCCAACTCACCCGAACCCTAGCACAAATTCTTGGAAACCCTAGACTCTACAACTTGTTCGTCTACAGTAGCGGCTCCTCACATCTTCGACAACTCTCTTCCCCTCTCTTTGGATTACGTAGTCACTTTTTCACAATTTAGTATAATGAACTGTGTTAATTGATTATTTTTTCAATTTTTGAGTTTGATTTATTGTACTATACGTAGTAGTCTTCAATTTAGAGAGTATACAATTTTTGTATCATGTGTGTTGTATATATTTTGTCGATATTTTTGTAAAATGTAGTGTTAGTTGTAGTTGTAGAATATAGGAAAAGCAAACAAACGAGATCCAAAAATTCCAAAATTTTACGACTTGGTCGGGCTCACCACGCAGAAGGCAACGCAATTTACAGTGGCGATTTCCATATTATGGTTTGCAAGATACGTCTGTCTATCACTTTTATTCAATAAAATGGATATAAAGTGATACACAGTCGTATATTGCAAACCGAGAGTCGGAACTCACCTCTGTAAGTTGCGGTGGCTTGTGTTTGGTGTGCCAGACGTAACGGTCAAATTTCAGAATTTTTCCATCTCGTTTGTGTTGTATTATCGTGTATATGAAAGAACTTCTATCTACCTCGGAACTTTTTAGTACGATCTCACTAGAAAACTGCTCAAACGAAATCCAAAAAAATATGAAACTGTGGGAGTTGGTCGGGATAACCATTCACAACCCAACGCAACTTGTAGTTGTGAGTTCCAACCCACGGTTTGAGAGATACGTCAATGTATCACTTTTCGCTCTTTTTTCAACAATGAAAGCGATACCGGCCGTATCTTTCAAACCGTTGGTCGGAACTCACTTGTATAAGTTGCGTTGCCTTGTATGCGGGTAGCCCGACCCAATCGTAAAGTTTATTTTTTTTACCGTCGTTTGTGTGGTTTTCTCATGAATTTTGTTATGTGTTTAAAGAGTTTTCAATTAAGAAATGACTAAAAAATTACGAAATTTTGCGGGTAGGCCGTTTTCGCCACTCACAAGCCAAAGCAACTTGTAGTTGCGAGTTCTCACCCACGGTTTGATATATACGTCCGTGGATCGCATTTCGCAATTTTTTCAAGAGTAAAAGCGATATATGGTCGTATCTTGAAGACCGTTAGTCCAAACTTGCTTCTACAAGTTGCAGTGATTTATGTGCGGCAATTTAGACCCAATTGCCAAGTTTGGTATTTTTGAAAGTTGTTTTTGTGGTTGTCTCACGGATTTTGTTTCGTATCTATATATGCCAATTTTTTGTAAACAAATCGTTTTATATATGCAAACTTTGTTATAGAGAAATGGTTAGAACGAGAGGAACTGGAAGGTCATCTGTTAGTGGTCGGAGTGAACATTCCACAGAAGTAAGAGAACTATTAATTTGTATTGTGAATTTTATATATAGTGGTATTGTTACTACACTAATAATAATTTTACAATGTGTTGGTGTAGGTTGGAGCATCATCTTCGGCAGCACAACGTGGTTGTGGTAGGGTAAAAATGGCCTGGGGCCCAGCCAAGGCCCAGGATGGCTCTCGCTCAAAAATAAGAAAAACAACAATCCGGCTCGGCTTCGGACCACTACCGGGTCGGCACCGAGCCGCAAGTTCACCCCCACAGATCTGGTCTCCTCATATCCGACGAGTCTCGATGGCCCTCGGCCTCCGATCCGCAACAGCCCCACGGGCCGTCCGCCCAGCCTGGTAAAGAATGAAGATGACCTGGCACAACCTAGGCCATCCGATTCTCCCAGAGGCACAGGAGCCCCATGATCAGCCATGTCAGCTCCAAATACCACCAAGGGCTTTGCCACGTCAGCCCTATACCACTCTTGGCACTGCCACGTCCGCCCTAAATCCCCTGGGCCTCCTGCCACGTCAGGCCCATGGGCTTTCGGGTCCAGACCCGGCCCCCAAGCGGATCCAAACCCGGTTGGAATTCCCTATAAATACCAGACCCTCACCCACCTTTTCAGGTAATCAATCCTTGCCACTTAAATTCTCCTAGTTATTGCTACTCTCTCACAGAGACTGACTAGATCGTCGGAGGGTCCGCCACCGGGATAAACCCCGGTGTTTCAGGACCGTCTGCAGGTACTCGAGGCGAGGCCATCCGAGCCGATCCTCAAGCGCCGAAGCGAGCCCCTCGCTCACCGTCCGGCACCGTACTCTTCCTTCATTACAAATTGAGTCCGAACTCACACCCGGTGCATCCACACTGCGACCAAAAACAAACCGCATCAGGTTGGCACCGTCTGTGGGAACTCCTTTATTCGGTACGAACGACAGCCCGAGCCTCGCCACCGACGCTCTCCCTCGACCCGATCTCCCATGGCTCCCCAAGCCCGAAGATCGGCCCGTTCCTCCCGACCAGACGGGCCTCCTCCCGAGGGGGCCCTCGACGGAGGGCAAGCATCCAATAATCCGGGTGGAAACCCCGGACCCCAGCGAAGCGTTTCACACGTCGCCGAACTCGACCTTCGTCGGGTCATTCTGAACAGATGGGCTAGCCAGGCTAGGGGAGGGACCGCTTCCAACTCGGCCCCGAACCATTCCAGGCCTGCGCAAGGGGACAGGCCGTCGGCACACAGCCGCATCGGCCAAATTCCTACGCCCCGACCCGACCCTTCCGACCATGGCGCGGTCACCAGGGGCGAGTTCAGAAGCTTCAGAGATGAAATCATGGAGCGCCAAGGTCTGCGACCTACGGCCGACCCCCTCGAATGAGCGAAGGGAGAAGTCACACTCATGCGCCGACTCCCCCTCCGGAGCGCACAGACGAGGTGCTCCGACGCCTCCTAGAGATGGAAAATCGAATCGAGCGCATCGGCGACGGGAATCCCAACCTAGCCCAAGGACGTGGGCCTTCTCGACCTCCATTTTCCGTCAACATCATAGAAGCAGAGATCCCCCGGAACTTCCGGCCTCCGCAGTTCGAGACTTACAACGGCGAGGGTGATCCAGCTGATCACATGGAGGGCTTCAAAACCCTCACGATGATTCACAGCGCTTCGGATCCCCTGCTGTGCCGAGCCTTCCCGGCCACCCTCCGAGGTCCGGCCAGGGATTTGTTCTCCAAACTCTCCCCTGGCTCGATCTTCTCGTTCGACCAGCTGGAAGCCAGCTTCCTGGCCCACTTCATCACTAGCCGAAAGACCGAAAAGACGAGCGCTTCCCTGCTCGACCTCAGTCAGAGGGAGGGGGAGTCGCTCCGTAACTTCGTCAAAAGGTTCACGACCGAGGCAAGATCCGTCTCTGCCCTTGACGCCGGGGTCGCCTCAGCTGCCTTCCGACACAATGTCCGGCACAACCAGCTGAAGGTCTCCCTGGCAAAGAAGCCACCTCTGGACTTCCCTGACCTTCTCAACCGGGTCGAGAAGTACATACGAGCTGAAGAAGCTCTTAACCCAGAGGGCAGTAAGGAAGTCGTGGGGAAGGGCAAGCGCAGGGTCGATG
Organism: Hemerocallis citrina; assembly: GCA_017893485.1. NCBI lineage: Eukaryota > Viridiplantae > Streptophyta > Magnoliopsida > Asparagales > Asphodelaceae > Hemerocallis > Hemerocallis citrina. The sequence goes on along the minus strand of CM030367.1, from coordinate 134,368,674 downwards.
AGACCGAACCTGCCAAGAAAACAGCAAAGGAAGGGGTCGGCGCGAAGAAGGCACCTCCGGTCCCTCGCTTCGAAAGGTACACTCCCTTGACACATAACGTGTCTGCCATCCTCTTAGAAATTGAGGATAAGGGCATTGTCCGACTACCTCCCCGATCAAATAACAACAAGAAGCGAGATCAGCGCTTCTACTGCCGTTTCCACAGAGATCATGGGCACGAAACCGACCAATGTCGGGCCCTAAAAGACGAGATTGAGGAACTCATCTCACGAGGATACCTTCGAGAATTCACCAGAGAAGGCCCACGGGATCTGCGAGATGCTAGGAACCGGAGGCCTTCGCCTCCGAACCCTACTCTGAACTGCATCCAGGATCGGGACCCCGAACCCGAGGGAGCCGCGGACACGCCATTCATCTTGCACTGTGTCCACGGGGGGCCAATGGGGGGAGAGTCAAATACTTCCCGAAAAGCCTTCATCCGAGAGGTGAATGCTGTCCAAGACAACCCCTCGCCCAGGTTGCAACCGGTGCCTGTCTCCTTCTCCGGAGAGGACCTCGAAGGCATTCGCCTCCCTCATTGTGACGCCCTCGTCATTGGCCTCCACATGGCTAATTGTGAGGTTCGCCGAATCCTTGTCGACAACGGAAGCTCGGTAAATATTCTCTTCCTCGAAGCCTTCGAGAATCTCAAGCTGCCCAGAGACAAACTCAAGCCAGCCGGATACACCTTGCATGGGTTCTCCGGCGTCCCTGTCGTAATAGAAGGGATTGTTACTCTCGACGTTACCGCAGGATCGGCTCCTGTCAAGAGGACCGAGTCCATGGACTTCATGGTGGTAAACGTCAAGGCAGCTTACAACGCCATACTCGGCCAACCCGGACTGTGCTCCCTTCAAGCGGTACCTTCGGCTTACCATCTGAAGCTTAAATTCCCCACCCCGCAAGGGGTCGGTATCGTCCGAGGTAGCCAAGAAGCAGCGCGGTCGTGCTACATGACCGCCGTCGAAGGGGGTGTGTTCCCCCTCGACGCCGTTGAGCTCGAACCCGAGCGGGACGGCCCCGCTCCAGAGCCTGTCGACGAGCTGGAGGAGGTCCCGTTCGGCGCCGAGGATGAATCAAAATGGTTCCGGGTGAGCCGCTCGCTCCCCGAGGACTTGAAGCCAGGCATAATCGCCTGCATCCGCCGCAACGTTGATCTCTTCGCCTGGAAGCCCTCCGACATGCCCGGGATCTCCGAAGACTTGATCATGCATCGGCTGAGCGTCATCCCGGACTCTAAGCCAGTCGTCCAAAAAAGGCGCAAAGTCGCCCCAGAGAGGCAGCAAATTGTGAAGACAGAGATCGACAAACTCTTGTCTGCTCGATTTATTCAGGAAGTCAGCTACCCCGAGTGGTTGGCTAATGTCGTCATGGTGAAGAAGGCGACCGAGGGCTGGCAGATCTGTATCGACTTCACGGATCTAAATAAAGCATGTCCGAAAGATCCTTTCCCCCTCCCCCGCATCGACGCTTTAATCGACGCAACCTCGGGGCATGAGCTACTGTCCTTCATGGATGCATTCTCGGGGTACAATCAGATCCGGATATTTCCACCGGATATCTCCAAGACCTCGTTCGTCACCGACCAGGGTCTGTTTTGTTACCGCGTTATGCCCTTCGGGCTGAAAAACGCTGGAGCCACATACCAACGGCTCGTCAACAGAATCTTCAAAGACCTGATCGGCCGCAACGTGGAAGTCTATATCGACGACATGCTTGTCAAGAGCCGGGCCGGGCCGGACCACATCGCCGACCTCGAGGAAGCCTTCGGAGTCCTCCGGCATCACAACATGAGGCTCAACTCGGCTAAATGCGCCTTCGGCGTCTCCACTGGGAAATTTCTGGGGTTCATCGTTAGCCAGCGCGGCATCGAGGCGAACCCCGAGAAAATCCAAGCTATTATTGACATGGCCCCACCCCGGAATGTCAAGGAGGTTCAGAGGCTTACGGGCCGGTTGGCTGCAATCGGCCGTTTTCTCTCCATGTCAGGGGAGAAGTCTCTCCCCTTCTTCAAGGCTCTATGCGGAAAAGGGGGCTTTGAGTGGGGTACCCATCAACAAGAAGCCTTCGAATAGCTGAAGCAGTACCTCACCAACCCTCCTCTCCTCAGCAAGCCCGAGCCGGGCGAACCACTATGGCTCTACCTGTCCGCCTCGGATAGCACCCTCAGCGCCGTCCTTGTCCGAGAAGAAGATGGAGTTCAGAGACCATTGTATTATGTAAGCAAAGTCCTGCTCCCCGTCGAGACGAGGTACGCAAAGATAGAGAAGGTGGCCTATGCTTTGGTCATGGCAGCCCGGAAACTCCGTCCTTACTTCCAGGCCCACTCCGTCCAAGTACTGACCGACCAGCCACTGAAGACTGTCCTTCACAAGCCCGAAAACTCCGGCCGCTTAGTCAAGTGGTCATTTGAGCTGAGTCAGTTCGACATCAGCTACCAGCCGAGGACGGCCATCAAAGGGCAGGCCCTCGCCGAGTTCATAACTGAGTGCACCGTCTCCGAGAAGCCCAGCACCGAGGCCTCGGATCCGACTTGGGAGGTCTTTGTCGATGGATCATCATGCGAAACGGGGAGTGGGGCTGGCATCATCCTTCGTGGCCCCGACCAATTCCTACTTCAATACTCCCTCCGCCTCAACTTTCTGGCCTCCAACAACGAGGCGGAATACGAGGCCATGATCGCCGGGTTGACCCTAGCACACCGAGCCGGAGCTAAGCAAATCCGAGCCTTCAGCGATTCTAAGCTCGTGGTCAATCAGATCACCTGAGAGTACGAAGCCCGCGATGATCGCATGATGAGATATTTGGCATGGTCCGACATCTCCTAGCGTCCTTCTGCCACTCCACAGTCATTCGAGTCCCTAGGGAGCAGAACGCTCAAGCAGACGCATTGTCAAAACTCGCCTCTTCCTCCTTCGAGGGTCTCGACCAAACGGTGCTCATCGAAATCCTATTGAAGCCGAGTATCAACGATCAAGACCAGGAGGCAATGTGTGTTCAAGACGGTGCCAGTCCAGACGACTGGACCACTCCCATCCAAAGATTCTTAGTCAGTGCCGAGCTTCCTAATGACCAGGCCGAAGCTAGACGAGTCAGGGTCCGAGCTGAAAGGTTCGTCATGATTGACGATGTCCTCTTCAAACGCTCATACACCTTGGCCGAAGGTAAGCCATACCTCCGCTGTCTCACCAGCAACGAGGCCAACTACGTACTGAGAGATCTTCATGAGGGGATCGGTGGATGCCACATAGGGAGCAGGACGCTCGCTCGGAAGGCCCTAAATCAGGGGTACTATTGGCCGACCATGCTCCAAGACTCGCAAGACCTAATCAAGAGGTGCGGCCCATGCCAAAGGTTCTCCCCTATCAAGAGGCTTCCTCAAGCCAATCTCCGATCCCTGTCTAGTCCTACGCCATTCGCCATGTGGGGCATGGACCTTGTGGGCCCCTTTCCCGTAGCGGTAGGGCAAAAGAAATTCTTGATAGTCGCCATCGACTACTTCACCAAGTGGCTCGAAGCCGAGCCTCTGTCCAGCATCACCGAGTGCCAAGTACAATAATTCTTTTGGAAGAACATCATTTGCCGGTTCGAAATCCCTCGGGTCCTCGTCACGGACAACGGAACCCAATTCCAAGGTCAGAACTTCCAAACTTTCTGCGCAGACATCGGCATCCAGCAGCGTTTCTCCGCTATTTGCCACCCTCAGTCCAACGGCCAAGCGGAGAACGCGAATAGGCAAATCCTCGACGGCCTCAAAAAGCGCCTCGACAGTTCTCCTAAAGGGCTGTGGGTCGAAGAACTGCCTAGCGTGCTATGGGCGCACCGAACCACCAAGAGGATCCCCACGGGGGAGACGCCGTTCAGTCTGACCTATGGGACAGAAGCAGTCATCCCTGTCGAGGTCGGCCTGCCTTCTCCCCGAATCATGGCCTTCGACGAAGCTGACAATTCATCCGGCTTGAGGGCCAACCTGGACCTCGTCGCCGAGGTCAGAGAGAAGTCTTCAATCCGAAGGAGCATCTACCAACAATGGATCGAGAAGTTTTACAACAAGAAGGTCCGCCCCACAAACATCAAGGCGAGGGACCTCGTGTTACGAAAACTGTCCATCTCCGATCCAACCAAGAAGAGGAAATTGGCTCCCAACTGGGAAGGCCCATACCGTGTAGTCGAGGCTGTACGCCCTGGTACATACCGACTGGCAGATATGGACGACCGACTCATCAGCCGACCCTGGAATGCCGAGCACCTAATGAAGTTTCTGGAAGAGCGAGCATAGGTTCTAGCTTGGTTAATGTACATAATATTTTTTGTAAGCTTTCCTGTGTAAAGGGCCGTTTTAGTGACCCTCCCTATCATATATGAAAGAAATCTCTTTTTGTCAAACTCCAAACGCCTCGGCAGCCCCGACCTAACACCGGACAATGGGATCGGCACCCGAGTCCTCACTCCGGTATCGTCCCCAACATCTCGGTAGGTCCGACTCGGCTTCAGGCCAAGGAGTCTTCCTAACGCCCCGCGCCGATCCCTCACGGATCGACGGGGCCGAACCTCACCTCCGCCATCATTCACTACACTATTGACCAGAGCAAAGAGCGAAAAGAATTCTTTATTCATACTCCCTTATTAGTTCTGAAAAAAAAAACAAACAAAGACCGTTACAGGACCACCCCACTCATCTCAAACTGAAGGAAGCCGCCATCTTAGGGCCCCTCGGGTCTGACGAATGACGGGACCACTCCGACCGAATGACTAGTAGCCCCCTCCTCGTCATGATGGTCTTTAGGCCCAGCCACGGTCGAGACACCAGCCACGGAGCTTTGGGCATCAACGGGCCGCACACGCTCCAGCAGCAGCAACGCAGAGGGAACCCCCTCCGCTCGCCGACCTCCTGAGGAGGATGCCGAGACACCCAGCATCGTCTTATAACGGTGTATTTCCATCTTCTTCTCCATAATGACATCACGAAGTAGCCTCTCAGAGGAGGGCCTCTGCACCGATGCACTCGACATAGTATATCCAAGGCCGACACTCCCAAGGTCCCGATCCACCATCGCCTCCTCACTTAGGGCTTCAGACTTGTTCCGATAATAGTTAAAGGCTGCATCATTGTCATGAGCCCCCTTTCGGTAGCGAACCAACGTGGCCTCCAGGGCCTTAACCTTGCTCCGGAGCCACGCCACGTCGGAACGACTGGGGTCTACCTCGGGAAGGGGAGCCGTAACCTACAAGAGAACCAGCCCACTCAAAACACATCGGCAAAAATGGTTCGGAAATATCTGAGGTCAAAACACTTGGCCAGTCAAAAATCATCTTTTATAAATGGAATTACTTCATACAAAAAATGCGGTGGCCAGTCCGCGGTAGGCAAATACAATCGAAAGATGGAAAAAGAAAGACAAAACTATACAACTTGTTTTCCCACCTCAGCGTCGGCCGGGTTCACAGGGGGGTCGGCAGCCGGGTCATCAACGGGCGCCCTTCTTCATTAGGGGTCTTCGGTGTCCCCTCGATCTCCATGTCGTAGTCAAAGTTAGACAGGTCGATGGTCGGGTAGAAGTGCCTCACATGACTGAGGGCCTTCGCATAACACTCGTCCTGGGCTTTGATCACCATGTTCTGACCCGCCTCCGTCAACTCCTGCCTCTCCTTGGCGAACTTCTTCTTCTGAGCCGCCATCTTCTTCGCCCATTCCGCCTCCTTGGCGTCGAACTCGACCTTCATCTTCTGCTCCCTCTGGTACGAGCCTTCAACTTTATCTTCAGCTCCTTCATCTCCTGCACGGCCTTGTCAGCCCGGTCGTGCTCCCGCTTCAAGGCCGCCTCATAAAGGCCCCTCACGTGGGCCCCCTGCACGGTCGCCTGCAGCAACCAAGCACTACTGAGAAAACCTCCTTTACAAAGATTTCACAAGGCAAGTGGGGTCGGCAGACTTACCAGCACATTAGCCTGTGCGAGGCGCGTGTACGCATCCTCCAGGCCCTCGGCGTTCATCTCCGTGCGGTCCAGAGGGGTCGCCAGCTTAGCCGCCACCTCGACAGCCTGGCACCCTCGGGTTAAACAGTCACCCTCACGAATCGACCAAGCCGGCACCCACGGTCGCCGCAACCTCTCCTCTACCTCTGCCTCCACCAGGGGACCCTTCCCCTTATCAAGATCAGTGGCCTTGCCTTGGTCCGAGCTTCCCTGAACCGCCACGTCCTTGCCCGTCTCCGAGCGAGTCCTTTTACGGGGCCTCGGAGACCACCTGGGATGACCCCCTCATCTTCACCGGGTCACCCTTCTTCTCGGCCTTCTCCTTCTTCATGGCGAGCCTCTTTGCCTTGATTGATTCGGGATCCATACCTACGAAAAGATCCATTAAGAACAATGAGCGCAAAAGAACAACAAGACCGAGAGAAAAGAAACAACTACATACAAAGCACGGCTGGGCTCAGTCCGATGCTCGCCAGGTGACCCTCCGTCACCTTCGGCCAACTGATACTGTGCGACAGACGAAGGTGCTCAACAAACCCCCACTCCTCGGCCGTCAGGTCCCTCGGCCTCGGCGCTTTGAAGCTCGGCTTAGAATGGTTCCATCGAGTAGGGATGTTCCAAGGCTCCTCGCTCCGGATCACCAAATATTTCTTCTTCCACTCCATGATGGAGTCCGGGTGACCGTGGACGACCTTCCCCTTACTCCGTGGCGAGATATAATAAACTCCCTCTGACTCCCCTGACGAGCTGATCATCAACATCGCTCGGAACACATTCAGTCGGAGGGGTACCTTCTGCTCCTCACATAACAGCACGAAGCAGATGATCTGCTTCCAGGAGTTCGGCCCATACTGCATCGGTGCCAGGGACGCCCAATTCAACACCTCCCGAACAAACGGATGGACCGGCAGCCTCAGTCCAGAGATGAAGGCATCCACTGGGAAGACGCAGTACCAAGCAGGCAGGGGGTCGGTCGGGCGCAGGGTAGAGTTCGGCAACATGAGCTCGTAGCTGGACCCTATGTGGTACGCCAACTGCAAAGCCTCCAAGTCACCAGCCTCCAAGACGGTCGGAATCGTGTCCATCTTCACTCTCTTCCGGCTCGGCGAAGATGGCTGGACCCCTAAAAGCTCCTTATCAGAAAGATCGTCGGGGTACCGACGGAACGACTTCGGTTGTACGGGCGACCCTGTCCTTAAGTTACGGTAAACGGGCGCCTGGCTCGAGCCACCGGCCCCTGACCCCTTCTTCTTCGGAGCCCTCTTCTTCTTGGCTCTTTCCGGCGAGGGGGTAGATAATCGCCCCAGACCGGTCGGCGTGGAGCTCGAACCCACACCCTGACCTGTAGATCTCCCCCCCGCACCTCCTATCCGAGCCCCTTCGGCTTCACCCTCCTCTGGGCCACCCTCCTCTTCGGAAGCCAACTCTAGAACCTGGACTTCGTCTGAACTGTCGCTTGCCTCCTCAGATTCGCTACTCTCCACCACGAAAGGTTTCCGGGAGCGTAACGGCCTCACATTGTACACCGGCTCCTCCTCGCCTACCGGCTCCTCCCACGAAGTCGAATCGGAAGGCTCCACATCATGTACAGACTCCCCCTCGAGCACGGGCTCCTCCCACGAAGTCGATTTTGAGGCGGGTTTCCCTTCCCCCCTCGACGTCGATGCTGACGAGCCAAACTGAGCCCTATACATCTGTGCCTAACAAAAGAAACTTACAAACTAACCTTTGGATTGCCTCGGACTGACGAGCCGCTGCTGCTAAACAGTCAAGCCGAGCGCTGAAGTGTTTGATTTCTTTTTAAGAAGACAACAGAAGAGAAATAAATAGAATGAGGAAGAGGGGGGGGATATTTATAGAGAGAGAGGCGACGCCTCGATTTTCGCGTTACTGTTCCTTGAATAGCGCGCGTCTGCCACCAATAAAATCGCGCCACGTCATCCTCGAAACTGGCGTTGCTGACGTCACCTAGCGCCGGTTGGAGACCACACAGAGGTCGGTTCGGATCAAGTGTTCGGCAGAGAAAAAGTTTTACTAAAGATTTAAGGCTCCAGGGTTCGGTCGGCTCCCCTCTCACCCGCGAACAACTCGAGGCTTACGGCCTCGGCAGCCGAAACCCCGAATTGTTCCCGGGTGGGAGAAAAGCCACCATCGCCTGCGCCCCGGGCTCCAGGGCTCGGTCGGCTCCCCTCTCACCCGCGAGCAGCTCGGGGCTTACGGCCTCGGCAGCCGAAACCCTGAACTGTTCGAGGGTGGGAGAAAAGCAACCATCGCCTGGAACCCTATCGGAAAACAGATCGGCCCACCTCCAGTCTCTAACTCCCTTGGGCTGACAGACCATCGGAAACCGTCAGCACCAGAAGAAAGACAGAGATCGGAGACGACCAATCTATCCGAGGCTCCTCAGCCCCAGGTTCGAAATTCGGTTGATACCCCTCCCGTCTGGATCTTTCTCGGGCGAACAACCGTGTCAGGGCCGTCCGACCCGAAAAAGGATCCAGACGGCAAAGTCACCACCAGTCCGAGGTCCTCAGGGTCAAAATTTTGCAAGAAACAGACGTCCGCCAAAGCAGACACCTCTAGTGGCCGATGGACCACCCTTGCTATGATCAAACCTGCTGTGGGGAGAGGGGTATTTATAACCTCCCCCATAGACCTGCCATTATGACACTGGGAAAGCCAAACGACGGAAGCCCATGCGCCATGCATTTATTAGGCGGCGCCATTAATGCCCTTAGAAAATTGGAACATTGCACCGATCCCGGAGCGCCTTCAATGCTCCACCAAGACAGCAGACCGCCCCGCTCAAACCTTCTAAGGCACAAAGGTTCGCCATCACCCTTGCCGACCCATAATCCCTCGCCAGCTCTAGGTTCGGTCTAGCACCAGGGTAGTCTTCTCAGGAAGGCTCAACGGCTCGCCATCACCCTTGCCGACCCATAATCCCTCGCCAGTTCGAGGTTCGGTCTAGCACCAGGGTAATCTTCTCAGGAAGACACAACGGCTCGCCATCACCCTTGCCGACCCATAATCCCTCACCAACTCGAGGTTCGGTCTAGCACCAGGGTAGTCTTCTCATGAAGGCTCAACGGCTCGCCATCACCCTTGCCGACCCATAATCCCTCGCCAGCTCGAGGTTCGGTCTAGCACCAGGGTAGTCTTCTCAGGAAGGCTCAACGGCTCGCCATCACCATTGCTGACCCACAATCCCTCGCCAGCTCGAGGTTCGGTCTAGCACTAGGGTAATCTTCTCAGGAAGACACAACGGCTCGCCATCACCCTTGCCGACCCATAATCCCTTGCCAGCTCGAGGTTCGGTCTAGCACCAGGGTAGTCTTCTCAGGAGGGCTCAACGGCTCGCCATCACCCTTGCCGACCCATAATCCCTCGCCAGCTCGAGGTTCGGTCTAGCATCAGGGTAATCTTCTCAGGAAGACACAACGGCTCGCCATCACCCTTGCCGGTCCATAATCCCTCGCCAGCTCGAGGTTCGGTCTAGCACCAGGGTAATCTTCTCAGGAAGATACAACGGCTCGCCATCACCCTTGCCGGCCCATAATCCCTCACCAGCTCGAGGTTCGGTCTATCACCAGGGTAATCTTCTCAGGAAGACACAACGGCTCGCCATCGCCCTTACCGACCCATAAACCCTCGCCAGCTCGAGGTTCGGTCTAGCATCAGAGTAGCCTTCTCATGAAGGCCCAGCGATTCGCCATCCCATTTCCACGACCATAAACACTCCTCCACGGCTAACTCCCACACCCCCGCAGGAGTGGGGGGCTTGTGTGGTAGGGTAAAAATGGCCTGGGGCCCAGCCAAGGCCCAGGACGGCTCTCGCTCAAAAATAAGAAAAACAACAATCCGGCTCGGCTTCGGACCACTACCAGGTCGGCACCGAGCCGCAAGTTCACCCCCACAGATCTGGTCTCCTCGTATCCGACGAGTCTCGATGGCCCTCGGCCTCCGATCCGCGACAGCCCCACGGGCCGTCCGCCCAGCCTGGTAAAGAATGAAGATGACCTGGCACAACCTAGGCCATCCGATTCTCCCAGAGGCACAGGAGCCCCATGATCAGCCATGTCAGCTCCAAATACCACCAAGGGCTTTGCCACGTCAGCCTTATACCACTCTTGGCACTGCCACGTCTGCCCTAAACCCCCTGGGCCTCCTGCCACGTCAGGCCCATGGGCTTTCGGGTCTAGACCCGGCCCCCAAGCGGATCCAAACCCGGTTGGAATTCCCTATAAATACCAGACCCTCACCCACCTTTTCAGGTAATCAATCCTTGCCACTTAAATTCCCCTAGTTATTGCTACTCTCTCACAGAGACTGACTAGATCGTCGGAGGGTCCGCCACCGGGATAAACCCCAGTGTTTCAGGACCGTCTGCAGGTACTCGAGGCGAGGCCATCCGAGCCGATCCTCAAGCGCCGAAGTGAGCCCCTCGCTCACCGTCCGGCACCGTACTCTTCCCTCATTACAAATTGAGTCCAAACTCACACCTGGTGCATCCACACTGCGACAAAAAACAAACCGCATCAGTGGTTGAGGACCAATATATGAAGGTGAACTCACCTTGTAAGACCGCCACAGATCCGAGGCAGTGTGAGGTAGGACGATGCAGAGGTGTAATTTTCGCACTCACGAGACTATGACGGTGCACCCACGTTTTGTCGAGTACCTAGTTCAGGTCGGGTTCTACGGAATCAGTATGATGGGTTAGGTAAAACTCGACCGAGCACTTCTTACAGCACTCATCGAGCGATGGAGACCAGAGTCGCACACCTTCCATCTACCGGTCGGAGAGATGACGGTGATGCTACAGGATATAGCGATGATCTCCGGTCTTCTAATAAATGGGATGGCCGTGACTGGTAATATAAACTTTGATAAAAGGGAGCTATGTAATGAATCCTCGGTACAGAGTTTGAAGAGGAAGACACAGAAGATAGGGCTATTTTTGTCGGACAATCTATCCAACTATTTTGGTTGAAGGAAAATTTTGAAGGGATGTTGAACGATGCATCGACTGACCACGATGTACAGTGCTACACAAGAGCATACATTCTAATGGTGCTTGGAGGGGTTCTCCTGCCTAACTCATCCGGGGATACCGTACCGCTTATGTATCCATGATTGCTTGCCGACCTAGGCTTAGCTGGCCAGTACAGCTGGAGAGGTTGTGCGTTAGCAACATTATATAGGACGTTGTGTTCGGTTGCATTAGATGGAACTGAGATGACCGGTCCAATGGTTTTGTTACAGATTTGGTCATGAGAGCGTCTACACTTGGGTCGTCCCCAAATTACGAGATCGATGGACGGTTGGTTGGCCGAAGCACCAAATGTTGACATGTTAGCACCCTGAGGTGTATATTGGGCAGGTAGACGGAGTTATAGAGATAACCCAAAAGTTGTGCTAACTTACTACAGAGACGAGGTCGACCAACTACGAGAAGAGTTCGTGATTTGGGTGCCGTGTACACCCAAGCGAGTGGGAAGACTACCAACGGTCTGCACGACCGGGTTGCAGTTGTGGATGATGACGGCTCCTCTCATCAACTTTGATATAGTGGAGCATTCGCGGCCGGATAGAGTCCTTCGGCAATTCGGTCTTCAACAAAATCTACCCCCAATATGTGCAAACCTATACAACTTTGAGTTACACGCTGTGAGGGGTACCGGTCGTATGCCTGCCCATGACTGGGCAAATTTCCACCGTGTTCATGTTGCAGAATGGAATGATGAATGGTTTGAATTTGTAATTGTTGATGTTCCACCATATGATAGCACGCAGCAAACGAAGTACATGGAATGGTACAGATCTATTACACGTTTGTACATCTCTCCCAATACAGAACTACCTGCTGGTATTCAACTACCAATTGAGGAGAGGGAGATTGAACCACCACCCGCGTATTCTAGTTCACAATCCATATTCCAACCGAAGGCATTATCTATACGTACATTGGTGAGTATAATGTTTAAATTTTATTGAAATTTCTTTATTTTTAAAGTGATTAAATTGTTACAAATGCGAATATGTTTAATATATTTTTTGTTTTTGTTTTAAATCGATAATACATGGGATATAGCAAAAAAATGTGCACAGGTAATCAAAAGTTGTAACGCCCCTGTCCCTAGCTCAGACAATTTATACAATTTATAAGACAAATTAGATACTATGTAGTACAACTGCCCACCACAGGCTGCCTCTCAAAAGGTGGTTAACCGAATTGGTGATTCTTGATCATAGGCTATTATATTTATATATTATTATATTATAGCATATTAATGATATGGGACTATAACAATTCCAACATCTCACATGTTCTCTCTCTCCGAGAGAAGATAGCACACATTGCCGTAGGTGGGCCCCAGACATGGCCACGTCATGTAGAGGTGACGTCACCAACCAATTACTTCAAACAGCCAACATGCTGTTTCCAAACCAAATCAGTAGGGCCCCCCTCCATACTTATCCCTTTTTTCAATTAATTATATTACATGCCATCATACACATATTTTATTTTTCCAAACAGCCCAAACAGCCACTGTTTACTCTAAATACAAATATATATACTTAATATATTTAATTTGAAATTACGGGGTGTTACACACACCCCCCTTTAGAAATCAGTGTCCTCGCTGAGCACGGGGCATGCACAACCTAGTGCAGGATCTCCTTTCTAGCCGATGTGGAGTGGAGTACCCTGATTCTGCTAGCTGCACCGTACCCTGATTCTGCGGGTGGTCCACTATTTCAGGCAGCCACCTCGCTCCCTCTCAGGCATACCCGTACATCTGCTAGCTCCATCTCAGACATACATCTCGCCCACTCGTACCCACACTCGGTGTCGAAAAGTCGGCTCTGATACCATTTGTAACGCCCCTGATCATAGGCATTTTTTTTTCTTTTTTTTTTCTTTTTGGGATTTGAATCACTTACCTTCTCTGTGTGCTCTCTTTTTTTCTTCTTTTTTTTCTTTTTCTTTTCTTTTTATTTTTTTTTTCTTCTTTTAATTTAACCGAATTCGAGATTACACAGGATCTTTACTTCACTTCGTATAATTTTACAAGAAAATTAAAACTTTTCAATAACACATGCACGTGCTCTGCGAGGATGCTGATTTCTGAAGGGGGGTGTCTATAACACCCCGTAGTTTTCAAAGAATATAAAAATAGTATATATATGTTGAAAGTGAAAAGGTTAAATGTGTTGGTAAATGATAATAAATATACAGCATGGCATATATGTATATATGTGAAGTTGATATTGGATGGTAAATGAGGGGCGTTACAAAAGTAATGCTGCCCAACCTACGAAGAAGTTCGCGCAGAAGATGCTTTCTTTATGTCATAGCAATTTAGATGTTTTGGGAGAGGGTGAAGCTTTGCAACGTTATTTGGATAAATCCGTACGTCAACAATGACGTAAGAGCGTGAGGGGTAGGCTATCTGGTCCGGGGCAACAACGCCAATATCATGCTACATCTCCACCTCAAGAAGAAGAGCAAGAAGAAGTGCATCAAGAAGGTGTGGTTGGAGACAGCCAAGAGGAGGAAGAAGAAGAAGAAGAAATTGCACCGGCATCATCCCCAGTTCGGCGACGACAACCTGCTCGAAAGAGGCGAGCACCACAAACTTACACGCCCGGTGCTTGAGTGTTTTCCGATACAGTCTTTTATTTGGAGTAAAATTTTTGTTGTTGTTGAATGTAAATGATTGAACTTGTTGTGGTTGCTGTTGACATATCGTTAGTTTAGTTGTTTTTGATGTAGTTTTTATTATGATGATTGTGAATTTTGTTGTTGTTGTTGTTGTTGTTGTTTTTTTTTTTTTTTTTTTTTTTTTTGGAGATTGTATGTAGAATTTTTTTTTGGAGAATGTAGCTGATGGGATTGTAGGTAGGGTTTTTTGTGGAGAATATAGTGTAGTAGCTGTAGCTGCTGTGTTAACTTGTAATTAATTAATTTTTTTTTACTTAGTCCATTGTTGAAGACAACGACCTAGGTATTTTTTTTTGAATTTTTTGGGTTTCTTTCTGACTTGGCCAAGGTAAAAGGAGCAACAATTCAGAGAGCAACCAATTTTTAAAATAAAACCAAAGCAGTTGCCTCCAACAACGGCCTAGGTTTTAGCCAAAAAGTTGGAATTTTTTGGGTTGCTCTCTGACTTGGCCAAGCTAAAAAGAGCAATAAGTCAGAGAGCAACCAATTTTTCTTTTTAAAACTAAGGTCGATGTCTCCAACAACGGCCTAGGTTTTAGCCAAGAAGTTGGAATTTTTTGGGTTGCTCTCTAACTTAGCCAAGCTAAAAAGAGCAACCAGTCAGAGAGCAACCAATTTTTCTTTTTAAAACTAAGGTCATTGTCTCCAACAATGACATAGGTTTTAGCCAAGAAGTTAGAATTTTTTGGGTTGCTCTCTGACTTGGCCAAGCTAAAAAGAGCAACTAGTCAGAGAGCAGCCAGCTTGTTAACAAAAGATTGTGATATATATATATATATATATATATATATATATATATATATATATATATATATATATATATGTATACGAAAAAAAATACGTGAGAAAACCTCACAAACGACGTCTAAAAGTACGAAACTCTGCAATTGGGTCCGGCTTGCAGCACACAAGGTAACAGAACTTGTAAATGTAAGTTCCGATCCATGGTTTGCAAGATACGGTCATTTCTCACATGCTTTCATTCTTGGAAATGAGGGAAATGTGATACACGACCGCATATAGCAAACCGTGGGTGACAACTCGCAACTTCAAGTTGCTATGACTTGTGAGTGGGGAGACCGACCTACTCGCAAAATTATGGATTTTTCAAGTGGGTTCTCTATTGAAATCTCGCTCAAAATATAACAAAATTCATGAGAAAACCGTACAATCGACGGTAATAAAAAAAAACAAAACTTTGTGATTGGTTCGGGCTCCCCGCACACAAAACAATGCAACTTGTACAAGCGAGTTCTGACCCACGGTTTGCAAGATAGGACTGTATATCGCATTCATTCATGAAAAATGCCAACAATGCGATATGACGTAGCCCCCAAACTGTGGGTCGGAACTCGCAACTACAAGGAGCGTTGGGATGCGAGCGGTTCGCCCAACATGCTTGCAAAATTTCTTATTTTTTGGATGTCATTTCCTGGTGAAAAGTCTCTCGATAGAAATCAAATATTAATTGTTGTTGTTGTTTGATATACTGTAAAAATCTGCACAAACGAGATCAAAAAATTTCGAAACTTTGGGAGTAGGACGAGCACAAAACATATGAGCCAAAATTTTTTGTAGAGGTGAGTTTCGACTAACGGTTTGCAATATACGCCGATGTATCGCTTTCACTTACGAAAAATTGTCGAAAGCGATACATGGCTGTACACTTCAAACCGCGAATCCAAACACACTTCTACAAGTTGCGTTGGCTTGTGCGTGGCGAGCCCAACGTACTCGCAAAATTGCATAATTTTTGGATTTTTTTGTGCGCTATTACTAACAACGAACAACAACAACTAATACTACATCTACATCGACAATAAAACTATAATTACATAATCTATAATTAGCTACGCATAATATACAAATTGTACACTCAAACATTGAATAAAAAATCTCAATCAATTAACCTAGTTAGATTTACTCAAATAGAAAAAAATTATTACCTTTCACAATGAGTGCTTTCGGAAAGGAGATAGAGGAGGTCCTTGCACGCTGCTGTAAAGAAAGGAAGGGGAGTAGGGTTTGGCTAATTTCTTTAGGATTATGGTTAGGGTTAGGGAGATTTCGTATGGGTTAGGGTTTCTTTTGTAATCGGGATCTTCAAAGGAAGAAGGCAAGAGTGTGAGAAGAGGGAGAGATTGAGTGAGAAGCAATGAGAAAGAGAGAAATAGGGTTTTCAGATCGAGAGAGAGAGAGAGCTAGTGTTTGGGAAATGGGTTTTACAAGCTCCAGTAGCGAGAGAGAGAGAGTTGTGAGGGAGATGGAGAACTGAGTATGTACAAGTGTTTGGAAAAACACTTATACATACCTAGGCTGTTGTTGGGAACAACGGTCTAGGTTGGATTTTTTTTATAAAAAAACAACCTAAGAATAACGGCCTAAGTATAACTTTTGTAAAAAAAATGCTAAGTCTGAAGCATTTTTTGGCGTGAAGTACCAAAAATGCCCCTCCGCTTTTAGAGCTCCTTAGTGGGAGATCCGAGCAGGCTTCGATCTGAGCCGTTGATCAAGATCGAGAGCGATCCAACGGCTCAGCATGCTGTTTCCAATCCATTTTCAATGGAGCATTTGCTACATATATATATATAGATATATATATATATACATAGGGCAATATATATATATATATATATATATATATATATATATATATATATATATATATATATATATATATATATTGCCCTATGTATATATATATATCTATATATATATATGTAGCAAATGCTCCATTGAAAATGGATTGGAAATGGCTCTCTCTCTCTCTCTCTCTCTCTCTCTCTCTATATATATATATATATATATATATATATATATATATATATATATGGCAATATATATATATATATATGGCAATATATATATATATATATATATATATATATATATATATATATATATATATTGCCATATATATATATATATATATATTGCCATATATATATATATATATTGCCATATATATATATATATATATATGGCAATATATATATATATATATATATATATATATATATATATATATATAATCTGCTCAAAATTTACAAAATTTTTATGTGAGCATTGCTCATACCATAAATCATGTGCCCTCTAATCCATGCTTTCCGGCAATAGACATCCTAGATTACAAGTGCACATTATATTTTTTTACATCTCCTCATTTGTTCCATAACAATGTTTTCATTGGTAGACAGAGCCAGAGATATAAAGGTTTTGATAATGGTAAAAATCGTAGCAAATTAGGGCCGTATGATTTCAGTACATATCCTAAAACTTCTACTGACTGATTAGTCATTATGGACCTCTTTAAGAGGTTGATCCTGTTGGTGTATACCCTAGATGCCAGTTGTGTATTGACATTACTAGTTACATTTATCATGACATTTATTTCATATTTATGCATTTCATTTATTGTGTTATTTATTGTGAATCAAATGAATATAATGAAGTCCTTAAAATAGCAAGTTCAATGCCATGAGATATCAAGTGCATGACTTAATTATGAGATCCTATTGACTGAAATCAGAACACTATTCTTAAATGTCTTCAGTCAAGTATTATTGTGAATTAGGACAACGATAATACATAGAGACTGGTGTGTGCCTAGACTGATGACCATTCTCACAGGTCATGGATATGAGATATCAAATCTTCACATGAGTATGTATTAGAGTTATAATGTACTGGACCGACCTACCATTAGAACACTGCATGGATCATTATGTGAGTGTCATAAACGGTTCTCACAGTTACCATGGTTTATGTAGTCTTTTAACTTGAAGCCACTACGGTTTCCTACATGAAAAGTTATATATTTTAATGCAGTCAAACGTTGCCTGTAATAAGATAATTATAAAGTCAATTATTGGATATACTACAAATCATGCGAAGGGATGTGAGTGACTTAGATAGTCCCTCTTATACAATATGAGCGATATTTACGGGCCCCTTGATTAAGTGAGACTGCAAAGTGCATGACCGTGCTCAAATGAGTCAATATGTGATATTGGTCTCATATGTTTTAGTAAGTCTACTCAGACATCAAGAAACCAAAGATTGAACTATACAAGGGTGAGACGCTCTATGTCCTGTGGTCAATTAAGATATCTGGACAAGGGGACTAGACTACATGGTAACAGATCACATATAGGTTATGTCAAATCACTAACATTCCCGTTACTTGAGTAGTAGTGATGTATTGCTAGATACTGCTCACTGTTTGTAATACTCGAATATGATTTTAGTATTATTGGCAATGTAATGGGAACCTACAAGGTCACACTTAGAAAGGATCGAAATTGAGATTTAAATTCATAAGATGAATTTAATTAGGGATTCAAGTAAGACTTGGACTCATGACATTGGTTGGACATTTAATTAGATTAAATGAGCCGAGCAAAGTTCAAAGGTCCACACACGAATCTGACACAGGTCAGATTGTGAGCCCAACAACCTCATTACTCTCTTAGGGTTGGTTTTCTGCACCTATATATATGATATGTATCTGTGAAAAAGACACGTGAAAAAATCATAGTCATCACTGAAAGTGAGAGAGAGAGAGAGAGATCGTAAGGGGGAACATCCCCTTACCGCAGCTAGCACCGCGGTCTGGGGGAGAACCGTTTTTCATTCTGTTCGTGTGGATACCATAGAGGCACCGCAATATTGCAGTGTTGTGAATGGCATACTGCGGAGACAGCATATCCATCTTTAAGGTATAACTCCTAAAGACAATTTTTGGTTTTCGCATGGATCCATAGCTAGGTTTCGATATTTTGTAATTTTTCCATTGTGTATTTAATTTGTGATTTACATGCGAAACCTAACAGGTCCTTCTACAGACTCATCTACAAGACATGGGCCACCTTCAAACCCATTAAAAGTGACTGCCCACTAGGAGAGATACCTAGCCCATGAGGGCTGCAAGTCAAATCTCTTATCACCAGACAAGAGAGTCTTATCTCTTTGGGGGAGAATCTACAGGAGATAAATGATTCGTATTAATCTAACATATCCATATTAATCTCATAAACTGTTTCTCAGGCCTATAAATACTCTCCTCCCTCCTCAATCTGAAGTTAATTCACAATTTCTCTCTCTAGTTCTGACTTGAGCGTAGGAGGGTCTGTCGTCGGGGCCACCCTTGATGTTTCAAGATTTTTGTAGGTCCATTGACCGCATCAGCAATCATCGGATTCAGATCACGGTGTTCAATCAACGATACAGATCTACTCTCAAGAGCTCTAACTACTACGGCGACAATCAAAGGTTAGATCTTTAGTAGTTTCCTTCAAATATAAACTCAATATTTGTTTACTCCCACACCAAAATAAGCAGCAACAGATTGGCACCATCTGTGGGAAGCTACACAAATCTACATCAAAGATCAGACTTACCGTCATACCACCAAGACTAAGACGTAGACCAGCGACCTCAAGCCGTGACACCAATTCTTTTTATCAACCAGCTCCTCCAGTGGAGGACCTCATTCCTCTTCATCAGCAAGACAAGCCCAACAACCTAATCAAGCTCCTACCAATGGAGAGGTATCGAGGGGCTCCTAACAAAGTCATCATGAATAGAACCCTCTGCACGACCATATCTCAGTCCATATCCTTCTGACGATTCAATGGCATCACGAGGTCCTCGGGGGTCGAGAGATCACCGTCAAATCATCAGCGCTAGGCAACAAGGAACCTATCTATGGATATGTTTAGATTAGAAATGTGCTCGAACCGAGGTCTCCCACTCAGAACTTCAAGTGAACCAGAGAAGCAACTCTCCCCAAAGGCCGAGATCAAGATACTCCTCTCACAGGGGGCGCAGTGCAGATAGAAGCCCGACTCATGAGAGTCGAACGCATCTTGAGAGAAACAAAGAGCAAGATGGCCCAGTCATTAGGGCCAAACTAGAGAACTTCAAGAATGACATCCTCCAAGCTATCTGAAGTACTTAAGATCAGGGTCGACACTTATGGAGTTGCCATTATACTCCATCAAGAAAAGAATCCAGCGAATCAACTAGATCCAAGAGGAAGGAGGATCAAGTCCTTCGCTGCATCCAAGTAGTAGAATACCGCCTGGAACAAATAAAACATGAAGGGAATCGCTCCAGCAGCGCTTACCACCCATGTCGACCTCCTTTCAACAAATCCATCTTCGATGCACCCATTCAAAAAAACATCAAATCTCCTCAATTTGAATCCTACGATGGAGAATCAGACCTGGCGGACCATATTGAGAGTTTTAAAACACCTATGATGGTTTAGAATGCTACCATGTGCTCATGTGTTGAACGTTCCCCGCAACTCTCAAAGGATCAGTAAGGGAATGGTACTATCGCCTCACTCCATAGTCAATATTCTCATTCGATAAGCTCGAGGAGCTCTTCATAGCATACTTCGTTACTAGCCGCAAGGCTGACAAAACAAGTGATTCCTTACTGGAATTAAAGCAAAGAGACGGAGAACTACTGAAAAACTTTGTCAAGCGCCGAAGAAAGGCCCACCTCCTCCCTAGACTCGTCAGTGGTAGGCCTGGCGGCTGCCGCTTTCCACCACAACATCTAACAAAGACTTGAAAGCCTCCCTTGCGAAGAAGCATCCTAAAGATTACACTGAGCTTCTAGAAAGTAGTGACGAATATATCAGAGTCGAGGAAGTTCATTATCCTCAAGGAAGGAACGATTCACCTTCCGGGAAGAAATGGAAGAGTACAACTGAGGAAGGACCCATGAAGTTTCAGAAAGACGGTGCAGGTTAACACCGTTCACCTCCAGCATTATGCTTTGACAAGTTCACCCCTCTCAATGCAAGCGTATCATCAATCCTCATGGAAGTTGGGAAAGATGGAATAATCCCCCCACCCCCCAAAGATGTCCACAACTAGCAAAAGAAGAGACATGAACGCATTGTAAATAGAGCATGGACACATCACTGACAGTTGCTGAGCCGTGAAAGAAGAACTTGAAGGTCAGATTTGTTGGGGCTACCTCTCCAAATTTGTTCAGCAAAACAATAATGTCGAAATTCCTCCGGTTCGGGGGCTAATAAGCATCAAGATAGGTCATCTGAATCGCAAGATTCAGAACACATGGTCATTCTTCACTCTATTCACGGAGGTCCAATGGGGGGAGATTCTAAGTCCTCCCGCAAAGCATTTTCAGGGAAGTCAATTCAGTATATAACATCCCATCTGCCAAGATCACCGGGGTCCCGATATCTTTCTCCGACAAGGACTTAGAAGGTGTCCAAACACCTCAATGCAATACATTGGTCATAAATATTTGCAAGGTGAATCATAAGGTACACCACATCCTGGTGGACAATGGTAGCTCAGTAAACATCATTTTCATGAATACTTTCAACAGCCTCAAGCTCTCCAGAGACCGACTGAAGCTCGCCGGCTATACACTCTACGGATTCTCCAAATTGTCACACTCGATGTGATGGCAGGAAAGCCTCCCTCTAATAAAATGGAAAGCACTGGATTTTATGGTAGTTAACATCAAAGTCGCGTATAATGCTATATTCGACCGTATAGACAATCCTATCGAAAACTTACAAAACCTGCCAAATCATCTCTCACCAGGTCCAAATTCATTCTCATCAGAATACAGTAATAGACTTGAACCCCTCGCCCGAAGCCACCGCTCATTCAATCGAAAAAAATATTCCTGCCGAAACACATTGACAAACTTGAAGATCTCCCATTCTATCTGCAAAACAAGGAAAAACTCGCTCCAAAACAGGCATATCCAGGCAGGGTCTACCAAGTTTTTCACCTAATGACTCATCAACTTGATGACCTGGGGGTCAAGGAGATAACAGCATGGAATTGGAATGAGGAACGCCTCAAGAATTTCAACAAGGGCGCTTAACGCTCTCCTCCTCTATATAGTTTCAATATTTTGTAATAAAGGTCAGCCACTAGAGCAGCCGTCTAGTTTTATCCTTCAATAAAGACCGGATTCTCTATTTTTCATTGCATGTAATAAAGATCAGCCACTAGAGCAGTTGCTTAGTTTTATTCTCCAATAAAATTTAGCTTACTCCTGAAAGCGGCACCAAAAAATCATTAGAAGCTCCTCAGAAGAGTTTGGAGTCCTTACTCATGGCTCGGAGTTGCTCTAGCAACTTGAAATGAAGCATGTTCAGAGCTTAACTTGCCATTAGAACTATTCCCGCACATCAACGATAGGTTCGGAATACATACCTATGGCTCAGAGTTACTCTAGTAATTTGCAATAAAGCAAGTTTAAAGTTTAACTCGCCATTCGATCTGCTCATGCAACCTATTAAATCCCTAAACCAACAAGTTCAAATCCATACCCATGGCTCGAAGTTGCTTTAGCAATTTGCAACCAAGCACGTTTAGATCTCAACTCGCCATACGATCTGTTTCTAAAACTAGTTAAATTTTCTTAAAGACAGATTAGAGGTCCAAAATCTTGGATTGTAGTTACTCCAACAAACTTACAAAACAACAAAATTCGGAATTCAACTTGCCACTTGATGTAACTCTCACAATTTGTTGGAGGACTCATACAGCAAGTTCAGAGTCCAACTCTTCCCTAGAGTTGCTCACACAACTAAATACAAGACGAAAAGTCCAGAGTCCAACTCTCTTCAAGAGCAGCTCATACGATTAGCCAACCTGAAGATGACGAATCAAAGGACAAGGCACAAACATGTGAATGATTTCCTATTTCATGAACAACAAGTCCCGTTACAGCTGCATAATTACAATAAGCCTATGTTTCAGGTGTAGCATCCCGAATTTCAAATATAGTATCTCAGAAATACGTGGCACAATTCCAGCATCTACCTCAATATAATAGTAAACATAGCCAAAACACAGAATAATTTTTTTTCAACTTTAATTACATCAATTCTTTACATAGCACAGGGAAAAAATAAACACTTTGAATTACATTCCTTTTTCTTTTACAATCCATTCTTTTACAATTTGCATAAGCCATAATATCATTTTACCACATGCAACCAAATCCCAAGCTAACGGTACCTACCTGTAAAACATGCGACTAGAGATAACTCTAACTCCCAAAACTACAGGGGTCAACCATAATAGTGTGAGTGACATTAAAAGAAATACAATTTAAATGAGACATAAAGAATAAATTCGAAATCAACATATTCCCACAGAAACAAACGGAATATGAAATAACGATAAATAAAGCACAAAACATCAAGTGAAACTAGGCTAAGTGTCAAGTGTAGGAAAACAGAAAACATCATGTACAATATAAGACAAGAAAACGCCAATGCAGTACGATGACCCTCTAAAGCATACTTGTCGAATCTATGCTCCCCACTCTACATAGATCCAGTGCAAGCCCTTATCGTTCTCCACTTTATAGGGTTTAATCCATCATTATGCAACTAATCTTACTACGATGACTACTACGAGATTTAGATAAAATGTGAGTATCTAGTCCATGCCCGATAATTCTTGAGGTCAATCTCTATTCACAGATAATTCTGGAGACTATTTTACTCACACCTGGGAATTTTCGAGAATACCCCACACCGTAAGCTATGGCGCCTCATCACACGAATACCCCATGAGCATCGCCTTGAACCCAATAATTTCGGAGATTAATCCCACACCGCAGGTAATTCCGGAGACTTTCACTCACACCTCAATAATTTCGAAGATTATCTCACACCACAGATCATACTGAGGTCCATAACCCATGTTTGCACTCATTTCATCATATCAACATCTAGTGCCTGTCCTTATCTTATTAAGTTAATTAATAAATTACAACTCTCCTAGAGTCGGTGTACCTTACCGGACTTAACTTAACTGATCAACAATAAGGCCCCAACTGACCATATCAAAAATCTCAACTTCCGGTGTACCAGGGTCCCACTCATTCTCTAGAGACTCAAAAATCGAAATATCAACACAATTCTCACAATAAGATTTCTTAATTCCATCACCAAATCGTTTATATTAAGAAAATTTCTTTAAATCATACAAATCCAAATTTATCTGGATACTCACAAAATTTTCTAAAATAAAATCTGAGATTAAATCTCTTAAACAACTGAGTTTCGCATTTTGAAGTTATAGAAAAATTACAAAACATCAATCCTTTGAAAATCGTATATATTAAAAATTCTGAAATTATGACAGGATGGTGGTAAAAATTGCATATCTTCCAATCTATATGTCGGGTTGAGGATCCGTCAACTGTTCTGAAAACTAGGTGCAGTGAGCTACAACTTCTATTTTATAAGTTTTAGGAAATTCTATCAGAAACTAAGTCAAAAACTCGCTCCAAACTGAGACATACAACAATATTTAACAGCTCAAAACCCTTTCGAAAAGTTTGATAGTACAGTAGAAAAAAATTCATATCTTACAATCTATAAGTCGGATTGAGGATCCGTCAACTGTTCTGAAAACTAGGCGCAGTGAGCTACAACTTCTATTTTATAAGTTTTAGGAAATTCCATCAGAAACTAAGTCAAAAACTCGCTCCAAACTGAGACATACAGCAGTTTTAAACAGGTTTTTCAGCTGCTTTAAATTCCGTGTTTCTTACAACCGATACGTAGTTTTAAATCTTTAAAAGAATGAATTCATGAAAATTAACACTGAGATGATCAAATACTACTTGTTTAACATACTGGAGTTTATAAATCAAATCAAATCATCATCGAATTCATAAAACATCAAAATTTCATCCAAACTTCTTCAAAATCAGAAAATGTGTATGTATGTGTATATGTGTGTATGTATATCAGTAAAATCTTCAAAAATCACTGTGTGTAACTAACATATTCGTCAATTCAAACTCAGCATCAGTAGAAATCAAGATCAAATCGAAAATTTCACAAAAACGTCAAAAAATCAAGTTTCGGCTAAAACTATGTGAGATCCAAAATAAAAATGTACTTCAATTCATTAAAGCTTGATCTTTTGATTCTAAAACCCTTCTTGCAAATTTATTAAACTTGACAACAACTAGTTATATTATTTTGTCCATGATTATAAGCATCTACAATAATTTTTCATCAAGTTTTACTCATCAAAATATCATAATAGACCCTATGTATGTGCATACACAGCAAAAGCCCAACTTTTATTCACTTTATGCAATATACATCATACAAACTCATTATACATAATCAAAGCAGTAAGAAATATGAAAGAAAACAACATACCCATTATTCCTTCTAAGTTATTGTCAATCTCAAGTCATCTATATAGAATTTTTATTCATCAATTGCATAGTTTCATGAAAAGTTCTATTTTTAATCATCCATCCATCAATAAATTCATTATATCATCATACAATCATCGCATTCTTCAATCATCCATCATGCATTCCACTAGAAAAATCATCATATATAACATGCATGCAACAACCAGAAACTAAATATATGTCACTCACCTCAATGAAGAATCAACCGAAATAATAAAGAATAAGAAAAAGTCATTCCTTCTGCGAATATCCAAGTTCCTCGCTTCGAAACTCCAACAAATAAATAATAAAAAATATTTTTGTTTTGTCCAGAGGGAGGACGGCTATAGTGGCTCTAATATAGCCAAAAATCTAATGCATTAGAGTTTTTACGAGTTAATGGAAACATCCTTTAACAAATTATCTCTTTACATATATAGACATCCTTTAATAAATTAGTAAAATAGACCAAATATATTAGAATAAAAATACAATTCTTTGTTTCTGAGTTGGTCGGCCATCATGCTCAGCCAAAAAATCAGAAAATCTGGAGTTTTACTCCAAGTGGTAATTTTTCACAAAAGCCCATCCTTTTGTAATATTTGCAAATATGTCAAATAAATATAAAAAAATCCAGAAAATTCATAAATAATATCTACTAATAAATATTAGGTTTTCCCAAAATATTTTCTGACTTTGAGTTTCCCAAAAAAATATTTGCAAGTCCTCAATAAATCTCTAAACTGCATAATTGTATATTTATTCAATTAATTGATAAAAATCAACCAAATATGGATATAATATAATTTCTTAGAGTCCAAGACTGAATAGTCAGCCCTAAAGAAAATTTTAAGTTCAATTTTCACCTTTAAATCACTTTTTACAAAAAGTCTCATCCCTTTCGAAGTATTTATAAAAATAGTTTCTTTATTAAAAAAATCCATAAATTTAGAATATAGTCAATTATAAATAGGATAATTTATCTAGAATTATAAAAGTTGAAATTTGCACTTCAAAAATATTTGCACATGTTTTGCATGTGTAAAAATGTCGATTTTACAAAATTTCAAAATAATCAAATAAATTGATTTAAAAGTTATTTATTAATTCAAAACATTGTATTTAAAATTTTGGGGCGTTACATCAGGTCTAAGCATCGCTACAAAAGTTTTGCAAACACTTTACTACAAGCTGTCGTGCAAGTCGTTCTTTCAGCTACTTAATAGAGAGGTGGTCTGCCTAAGAGACATAAACCTCTTCACAGGCCTCTTACCAGCTAACAGCTCCCCAGGGCCGCATAAACTCTTGACGATAAAATTCAATGCCTTCCTCAGGCGGGCAAGCTCCAAGTCTTTCCTACCACCTTCACTTGCGCAAGCTCCAACTCCGTCTTGCATAACGCACCACGCAAACGGATTAGTCCCAACTCCGTCAAGCACAGTGCATTGAGAAGGAGAGCAAGCTCGACACCCTAAGGACCTCATTCGGTGTACACAACTACTTGACAACTTAGAGAATAACGGAATTACTTCAATGCTGAACAAACACAAAAGAGTTCACTTCAATATCAAGAAAACTTGGAACAAGTTCCATCAGCAACTCATTGACTCCAAACAACGAGATTGACGCCTTGCTCACTGCTCGAGCTCCATCAGCAACATGTTGACTCCAAACAACGAGATCGACGCCTTACTCACTGCTCAAGCTCCATCAACAACCTGTTGACTCCAAACAACGAGTTCGACGCATTTCCCACCGCTCGAGCTCCATCAACAACTCATTGAATCCATACAAAGAGTTCAATGCCTCGCTCTTCGTCCAGACTCCATTAACAACTCATTGACTCCAAACAATGAGTTCAAGGCTCTGCTCTCCGTTCGAGCTCCATCAACAACTCGTTGACTCCAAACAACGAGTTTGAGCCTTGCTCTTCGCTCAGGCTTCCTCAATAATTCGTTGACTCTAAATAACGAGTTTGACACCTTACTCTTCGCTCGAGCTCCATCAGTAACTCGTTGACTCCAAACAACGAGTCGATGCTCTGTTCTCCGCTTAGGATCCATCAGCAACTTTTTGACTCTGAACAACAAGTTCAACGCCTGCTCTTCGCTCGAGCTCCATCAACAACTCGTTGAATACAAATGATGAGTTCGATGCCATCCCTCTGCTCGAGCTTCATCAACAACTATTGACTCCAAACAAAGAGTTTAGTGTCCCGCTTTTTATGCCTTGGTCAGCTCTATACAATGAGTTCAACGCCTTGGTCACCGCTTGAGCTCAATCAACCGCTCGTTAGCTCCATACAAAAAGTTCAACGCTCTGTTCTTCACTCAGGCTCCATCAACAACTCGTTGGCTCCAGACAATGATTATGACGCCTTGCTCACCATCGAGCTCCATCAATAACTCATTAGCTCAATACAATGAGTTCAACACTTCGCTCTTCGCACAAGCTCCATCAGCAACCCGTTGACTCCAAATAATGAGTTCAAAGCCTGCTCTTCGCGCAAGCTCCGTCAAAAGCTAGTTAACTCGATATAAAGAGTTCAACGCCTCGCTTTTAGATCGAGTCCTTCCAAAAACCCCTCATCTGCATGCATTAGGCTCGGTGTCCAACACTGGCCTAGAATTGACTCTCCAGAACTTGCTGGGTGCAAACAGCGAGTTCAACGTCCGACTCCGTCTCAGAGTTGCCTCTCCAAACTTGCCACGATCAAATGACAAGCTTTACGTTCAACTCCATCACAGAGTTGTCTCTCCAAACTTGATGGGATCAAACAACAAGCTATACGTTTAATCCCTTCTCAGAGTTGACTCTACAAACTTTTCGGGATCAAACGAGAAGCTCTACGTTCAACTCCGTCTCTGAGTTGCCTCCCCAAATTTGCTAGGCTCAAACAGAAAGCTCTATGACCAACTTTGTCTCAGAGTTGTTTCTCCAAATTTATTGATCAAACAGCAAGGTCTATGTCTAACTCCGTCTCAGAGTTTTCTCCACAAACTTGCTGGGCCCAAACAACATGTTCAAATGTTCGACTTCGTAGTTTTCTCAACAAACTTACTGGGATCAAATAGTAAGTCCGCTATCCGACCACCTTTCGAAGTCTGTCTTTATAACAACTTTTCTATGACAGCAACATAAACCAGATCCAGCGGTCAAAGATCTCAGCTCCCAGATCAACGGAACACTCGTCCAAGACTCGTCATACAACAAAATGCTCGATCGACAAAATAAGCGAACAACACTACGCATGGTTGACAAAAGAGCAATTCAATAAAACAAGCGATGAGGCGTTGGATAAAAAAAACAATCGAACAAAACAACATTTGGTTGACAAAAGAGTAATTCGACGAGGTAGACTGCTCAACAAACAGTTGGTGGGCGGGAACTCAAGAAAACTCCAAACCAAACTTGACATAACAAGTTGACAAGCACAAGGAGATTGTTCACAACAAGGGGATTGTTCCCAACTTTGAACTTTGCCAACACCAAAGCTTTCAACTACGCTAAATCCTGAATTCGGCCCAACTTCAACACCGCCAAAGCTTCAAAGACAGCACTACGAAAACATCAAATCAATTCCTAGCCCGAAGTTCCTAAGCTTTGCCAAAGAACCTAGCTCCTCACAAATTGTTCAACTTCAACTTTGGCCATAACCAAATACAAGCTAGCAAAAGACTCACCTTCGAAGATGATCAAGTCCAGCCTCCGCGCAACTCAAATTTTACCAAGATTTTTGAAATGCTCTAGCTCACCAACAACCGAATCCGACGTTCGAGCTCTGAAGACGACCAACAGCTTTAAGAACACACAAAAAAAGAAGCTCTGGTCCGTTTCCTCTTGGCTTAACCAAGTGAATAGTCGGGTCTCAAACCCGACCCGACTTCCAAACCCACATCACAACACAAAAATTGTAAGAAGATAACTCACTATCTCTTCTTCTTTGATGTTCAACAACAAAGCAAAAAACAACAACTCTCGAACCCGACATTCGAGCTTTGAAGAGGAGCACCCAAACTCCAACTTTGAACATACCCGATCTCGAAGCTTCGAAGCCAACACAAGAACTTGAAGTCGAAAACAGCTCCCTATCTCCTTACTTGACCAAACCCAAGCTACAAACTCGGGTGGAACTCAACAAAGAAGAAGAAGACCTGAAGCCAGTAGCTCGCCCCAACTTTGCCGAGCTTGTAGCGAGGTCGGCGAGAATGAAGCTTCGCTGAGCTCCCCCGTTCACCGAGCTTCCCTATTCATCGGGATGCCTCGTTCGTTGAGCTCCCCCGTTCGCCGAGCTCCCCTCCATTTTTGCTGAGCTGCTAAACACCTTTGCCGAGCTCCCTTGTTTGCCGAGCTCCCCTCCTCCTTTGCCGAACTCGTCGAGCTCCCACTTCACTAACTTAAGCTTTGCCGAGCACCTCCCATGCGGAACTTAACCTTGCCTAGCTCCTTCCTCGAAAACCTAGTTTCGTCGAGCTCCTCCATCACCCTGCCAAGCTTGTAGCTCGCCAAGCTCCATCGCTCAAGATAGGTGCTCAAAAATGAAGAAGATGAGCTTCGAGCTTGGCGAAACCATTGGTCGAGCTAAGGGGCTATCCTAATGAAAAGGAGCCTTCGGATCCCCAAGAAGTTCGAGCACGTAAGAGATCGATGCACCGGATCAAGTCACATTGCCCTCCGCTCCCGCTCGCTTCTCCACTGCCCAATCCCGCTCAGCGCACAAGCGGAGGTTTGATCGATGCCTCTGATTTTGCCACGTCGTCTCTCTCCACTGCCTTCGCATCACAACCGCTTAAACCCATCAGCAGGTGAGCCAGCCTGTGATCGACGAACAAGATTGCTTCAAAATCTGCGCCAGACCCGATAAATTTATAAAAAATACCGAAAATTAAATTAAAATTTTCAAAAATAATTATTAAAATTTGGAAAATTAATTAAAATTTCTAAAAAGTAAGTAAAAATTGGAATAATTAATTAAAAAATTTGAAAAGCAATTTTAAATTGGGGAAAAATTATTAAAATCCGAAGAATTATGGAAAATTCTAGAAAAAATCAAAAAAATCCATGAAAATATTCGATGCCTCAAGAAGTTTCTGATCAGTTCCAGGTATCTCCAATCGTCCTGAAAGCTAAGATTGTACTCAAGAATTTAAAAACAGGGCGAACTACTTTCCGAAAGCCAAGAAAATTGTCTTCCGGGAGTGGGGAGCTTATGATAATGGTAAACTCGCAGCAAATCAGGGTCGTACGATTCTGGCAAAAATTCTAAAGCTTCTACAGGTAGGTTTGTCATCACGGACCTCTTTAACATGTTCGGACCTTCTTCAGGCTCATCTACAAGAAATGAGCCGCTCTCAAGCCCATTAAAAGCGACTAAGCCCACTAGGAGAGACACCAATCCTATGAAGGCTGTAAATCAAATCTCTTATTGCCGGACAAGAGAGTCTTATCTCTTAAGTGGAAGAATCGGCATGAGATAAAGGATTCGTATTAATCTAATGGATTCATATCAATCTCCTAAACTGTTTCTCAGGTCTATAAATATCTCTCCCCTTCCTCTATCAGAAGGTAATTCGCAATTTCTCTTTCAAACTCTCTCTCACTCCGATTTTAACTTGAGCGTCGGAGGGTTTGTCGCCGGGGCCACCCTTGGTGTTTCAGGCTTTTTGCAAGTCTATCGACCACGTCAACAACCGTCGGATTCAGATCACGGTGTTCAATCAACGATCAAGATCTACTCTCAGAATCGTTAGCTACTTTTTATGGCGATGATAAAAGATTAGATCTTTAGTAGTTTTCTTCTAATATAAACTCACTATGTGTTTGCTTTCATACCAAAATAAACAACAACAGATTTCCATATCCAAATGAGTAATGTTTTAGCTACTACCAATTTCACTACCATTCTCTTCATTACCTTAGGTGGCATACTCCTAATGGAGAGTTTCCCCACCTATTCTATCTTTTTCTACCTATTGAAGTGTGCCACCTAAGATAGTGAAGAGAAATATAGTGAAATTGGTAGTGGATGTAGCATTACTCTATTCAAATTCAAGGTATTAATTGAGAGCTTCCACATTCAAATTCGAGGTATTAATTGAGAGCAACAGAGTAGGGTTTCAGTTTTGGGATGCCAACAGATGGACCTTGCTAAGTTAGGGGAGTTTTTCATTAAAACTTGCATTTTACTTCGGGCACAGATAAATTTGTATCAAATATGGCAAAAATAAGAGTACTTTACTCAATATATAGTTTAAAAAGATCCGTAATCATGATCTTCCATCAAATCTTCAAAAAATGTCAGTTGTTCCTCTCTTGCAAAGATTACGGCGACTGTCTATCCTAATCAACACGGGTTGATGTTGAGAAATTTCAGAAACTCTATTTATCTCTAATAATATTATAATGAGAGAAGATCTTAGTGTCATTTGTCAATCTACCAATATGTACAATATACGTATATAACTAATATAAAGGAGGTATTAGGTTCAAATTCAGACTACTTCTAAATTTTTACGTTTACAAAAAACTATATTCATTAAGACGTGCATCGCACGTGTAAATCTCTAATCTCTAATCTATAATCTCTAATCTCTAATATTATATTGGGAGAAGGCCTTAGTGTCATTTGTCATTCTACCAACATGTGCAACACACGTACATAACTAATATAGATGAGGATTCCGGTTCAAATCCTCTCTACGTCAGAGTTTTCATTTTTATTTTTTGAAATCGCACGTATAAATTACTAGTTAATATAATTAAATTTGGAAGCCACATAACTCACTGAAATCATTCAATATTTTCTAAATTTATTTTTTGACGGTACGACTATACCGAATTTTTTGCCGTACTGACCCACTTTTTGAAAATATTTGGAGGTCTGGCCCACTTTCGAAAACAATTAATGATCTGACCAAGTTTTGGACACGTCAGCATAAGCCGTTATTGGAAATAACGACATAGGTTATTTATATGCCGTTATTTTCAATAATGGCATCATTTTACATTTTTTTTGCATGCTGTTATTTGGAGTAACGACATCAGTATATTTCTCATACGAGTGTGAATCTTCTGACTTGGAAAAAAAAATCTAAGTGTTGAAACAACTTATAAATAATGTCGTTATTCCCAAGAACGGCATTCGAATTACTGATGCCGTTATTAGAGATAACGACATTAGTTATAATAAAATGAACTGTTGCCGCTGTTCCATACAAATGGAACAATTCATCATCAGTAATTCGAATGCCGTTTTTGGGGATAATGGCATTATTTATAAGTTGATTTAACACTTAGAATTTTTTCCAAGTCAGAAGATTCACACTCGTATGAGAAATATACTGATGTCGTTACTCCAAATAACGGTATGCAAAAATATGTAAAATAATACCGTTATTGAAAATAACGCCATATAAATAATCTATATCGTTATTTCCAATAACAGCTTATGCTGACGTGTCCAAAACTGAATCAGATCGCTAATTGTTTTCGAAAGTGGGTCAGACCTCAAATATTTTCGAGAAGTGGGTCGGTACACCAAATCTTTCCGACTGTACCCAATTTTGAACATGTGCATCTTGCATGTGCACATGAGACACCCTATTTAATTACTCTCCTCATTTATACATCTGATAAGCTAAAAACATCACAGGTACATCGTGCATATATGTGCCTTTTTTGAGCCTAACATGCAAAGCGTACAACTAACCAAGTGTGGTGCGGAGTGTTTCTGTTGAAAATTTTGACGTACTACCCCACTTTTTAAAAATATTTGGCGTTCTGCCCCACTCCCCAAAACAATTAGCGATATGCCCTTGTTTAGGACACGTCAGCAAGAAACGTTATTGGGAAAAACGACATAGGTTATTTCGATGCCGTTCTTCCCAATAACGGTATCTGTTTGAAAAAAAAGTGTCATACCGTTATTTGGAATAACGGTATAGGTTGGTTTGTTTTTCGACAGCTTGTAGTCTCCACTTAGAGAAAAAATTGTAAGTGTGAAAACCTTATAACAGATGCCGTTATTTCAAATAACGGCATTCTCAATACTGATGCCGTTATTTGAAATAACGACATCAGTTATAATTTTTTTTAATAAAAAAGTAACTTACTATTCATCCTCTCTGAAGAATAAGTTTATATATATATATATATATATATATATATATATATAACTGATGCCGTTATTCCAAATAACGGCATCAGTTATAATTTTTTTTTATGTAAATTTTTTATTCATTCTCTCTGTTTCCAAACAACGGCAAGAGTTCATATTTATATATAACTGATGCCGTTATCTCCAATAATGGCATCAGCCATTCGAATGCCGTTATTCAGGATAACGACATTATTTATAAGTTTTTTTTCACACTTAGAACTTTTTAAAGTTAGAAGATTTACACTTGTAAGTGAAATATACTGATGCCGTTATTCCAAATAACGGCATAAAAAAAATGTAAAATAGATGCCGTTATTGAAAATAACGGCACGTAAATAACCTATGCCGTTATTTCCAATAACGGTTTATGGTGACGTGTCCTAAATAAGGGCAGATCGCTAATTGTTTTGGGAAGTAGGGCAGAGCGCTAAATATTTTCAAAAAGTGGGGCAGTACGGCAAAATTTTCGTTTCTGTTGGACCGCAAGGACAGCTAAGCACATGTCGTGAACCCCTCCCCTAACACTCATTTTTAATGGCAACAATTCAAACATGACGGGCTTCCCTCCTCCCTCTTCTTTCCTTTTCCTCCGTTGAACACCAAAACAGAGAGGTCCTCATCCTCCCCCCTTACTACAACAACTCCAGTTTCAGAGCTCACACTTCTTCCTAAAAGCCTCAGCTGTACCTTCTTCTCCCTCTCCCTATTCTTCTCCCTGTTCAACCACACAAACTACAAACCACACAAGCTGCAACTACTATTTTTAGTTATGGAACTCTTTGAGCTTGAGATGTGGGCCTAATGAAAGGGTCCACAACCCCAACCCTAATCCCCCCACCCTCTTCTTAACCGCAAGACCAACCTTGAACCAGCCCTCATCGCTGTATGCAGTCACCTAACCCTGAGATGGGCATGCTAGATCTCAAGCTACGCTCGGTGAAGATCATGGATCTCATCACCGGTGCTCGGGGTGTTGGGATTGGGGCATCAACAAACGCCTTCTGGTCGCAGCGGAACTAATTAGAGCAATAAGAAAGTCGAAGTAGACGAGACGAATAAATTGAGCAAGCAAGTAGATCCACAAAACTAACACAAACACAACAACGATGACTTATCCCGGTTAGCTTTTGATTAATCCGGGGGAAAATATAGGGAGATCTGATATTCAACTAGAAGAGATTACAAGGAGTTACTGATTCACTTGACGTAAGGAATTAAACTCACCTACCAAGAACTACTCTCTCTTGAGCCTCTCTTTGCAATGGAGAAAATAATCTATGAAGTACCTCCTCTCATATTGGAGGAGTTTACAATATATATAGAAAAATAGAGAGAAACCTAGGTCTAATCTTGATCCTCAGTCGTCTGATAAAACCTAAAAAAGAAGTAACTGAATAGGAGCCGCACGATCTAACTTGGCATTGAAGATTGGGCTGAACCGATCTAACAAATTGAGGCCCAAAACAGATTCAGCGCCGCGGGCGGTCGACCGTCCAACAAGACCGGTCGACCGTACCACTCTCTGACATTCCCTGTACTACGAGCGATCGGGGTTGCAGTCCGGGGGTGCGGTCGACTATCACCATGACCGGTCGACCGCAACTATCCTGCTCCTGCTGCTGTTGCTGTTCTCCTTCTACTCACTTCGACACTTCGACAACCGTTTTTCATCTTACCTTATTCTAATCTAAACAACGAGTATTCAAGACACAATCCTAACAAACTCCACATTGGATTGCATACGAGTGCTAACACATGATGTATTACTTATCTCCAAACTCTAACAAATTCCACTTGCAAAGAAAACTTAGAACAATAGCTTCTTCTTCTAATTGAAATGATCTCTACCCAATCTCACCAAATCCAGTGTCGCCCCTCAAAGGCACACCTCCGTAGATGTACTTGCCAAACTCTGCACGAACTCCACCTACCCGTAGGCTTTCTCCACCTCTCGACGATATTCGAACGTCCTGGTCTCATCTCGATAATTCTAGTTGTGGCAAACTAGCTGAGCTTACGGGAATAATGGAAAAAGAACTATCAACCCCTGCGTAGGATTTTCGAATTTTCCAAAGTTTGTAGAGATTGTGTTGGCTTGGCCCAACCACTCTCATACTTCTAATCACTTCACGACGACCTTGAAAAATAGACAGAACTCCACCTTGAGCTGTGTACTTGCAGTCCCGTGCATCAAGAGTTCCCAAGGAAATCAGATTCCATTTCAGTAGAGGAATATGTAAAACATCCCTTAAAGTGAACATGTATAGACCTGACATCTTTAACTCAACTGTCCCCTCACCCACTACTTCACAAATCTCCCCAGTTCTCATTGTCACACAATGCCCCGTAGTAGACTTATAAGTAGAAAACAACTTCCTTTCGAAGCAAATATGAGAAGAACTCCCTTAGCCAAGAAACCAGCTAGAATTCACTTCTAAAGAATTTGAAACAAGAAGATACGAAACACCTGAATCAAAGGCACTAACCACATTTACGGCTGAACTCCCGTTCTTGGCGCTCTCCTGATTCTGTAGTTTCCAACAGTCTTTCTTGATATGCCATGATTTCATGCAATATCGGCAACGGATCGAATACTTTTGCAAAGCACTTTGTCTTTCCCCCGAAGTTCCATCCACTGCTAGACAACTTGTAGGAATAGACGATGAAGATTTATGAGTCTTCTTCCTAAGTTGATTTTCTTTCAATGCTTTGATTACACCATCTACCGAAATACTCTCCTTGGCAGATCTACCGTGTAGCATGGTCATGATCAAAGGCTCGTACGAATCCGGCAGTAAATAAATAAGGTTGAAAGCTTTATCTTCGTCACACACATCCGCGTTGATCGCCTTATGTTTAGATAATACCTTATTGAACTCTGTAATGTGGTCTTGGAGATCGGTACCTTTCTTCATAGATAAATGGAACAACTTTCTCTTCCAATGCATCCGATTTAATAAAGACGAATTGGAGTAGTCAGCTATGATTCTTTCCCACAAACTTGCTGCGTCAGTTTTTTTAAGAAATCTGCACTTGACCTCGTTCACCAAGGATAGTCGGATTAGACTTATGGCTCTTTCACGAATATCTTCCCAAACATCATCCTTTATATCAGTTGAGTTTTTCTTCTTCTTAACTGCTGATTGCAACCATTCTTGAACAAAAACATTATATATGTCAGTCTTCCAAAGATTGAAATTGATCTTACCATCAAACTGCTTGATCTTCAAAATATTGTGGCATGTCATCTTAACCAAGGAACTCAGCAACCTGAAGCTCTGATACCAGTTGTTGGAATTGGGGCGTCAAAAAATGTCATCTGGTCGCAGCGGAACTAATTAGAGCAATGAGAAAGTCGAAGTAGACGAGGCGAATAAACTGAGCAAGCAAGTAGATCCACCAAACAAACACAAACACAATAACGATGACTTATCTCGGTTAGCTTTTTCTTAATCCGGGGGGAAATATAGGGAGATCTGATATTCAACTAGAAGAGCTTACAAGGAGTTACTGATTTACTTGACATAAGGAATTAAACTCACCCACTAAGAACTATCTCTCTCTCTCGAGCCTCTCTTTGCAATGGAGAAAATAATCTATAAAGTACTCCCTCTCATATTGGAGGAGTTTACAATATATATAGAAGAATAGAGAGAAACCTAGGTCTAATCTTGATCCTTAGTCGTCC
Organism: Hemerocallis citrina; assembly: GCA_017893485.1. Classification (NCBI taxonomy): domain Eukaryota; kingdom Viridiplantae; phylum Streptophyta; class Magnoliopsida; order Asparagales; family Asphodelaceae; genus Hemerocallis; species Hemerocallis citrina. Next base: position 134,331,868 of record CM030367.1, on the reverse strand, counting down.
GATAAAACCTGAAAAAGAAGTAACTGAATAGGAGCCGCACAATCTAACTTGGAGTTCAGATTGGGCTGAACCGACCTAACAAATCGAGGCTCAAAACAGATTCAGCACTGCGAGCGGTCGACCGTCCAATAAGACCGGTCGACCGTACCACTCTCTGACATTTCCTGTACTACGAGCGGTTGGGATTGCGGTCGGGGGGTGTGGTCGACTGTCACCAAGACCGGTCGACCACAACTATCCTGCACCTACTGCTGTTGATGTTCTCCTTCTACTTACTTCGACGCTTCGACCTCCGTTCTTCATCTTACCTTCTTCTAATCTGAACAATGAGTATTCAAGACACAATCCTAACACGGGGAAGACCCATTCTCTCGTCATCGATCTCGCTCACCTCAACACAGAGGAAGGGCCCTAATAGGGGACCCTCCTACAAGCCGCTACGGGCATTAAAGGAGCCTCCCGCTGACCTGCGAGATGAGGGACGGGTGAGAGAGAGGATTTACGAGAACAAGAAGATGGGAGAGTATGGCGGCTCTCCCCAATTTCAATACCAACACCAACATCGCAGCAATACATTTGTCAGAATAAGAGCTTACCGGCACCAAATGTCACAAAAAATACAACAACGTCAGTACCAGCATCATCACCAACATCACCCGCACCACCTTAAACCTGATCACCACCACCCTAAACATGACCACAAGGATCCCTCTCCATCATTGCCACACCGACATCCAACCAACAAAGTCCAACCAACACACATGACCACAATCCAACCATCAAAGTCCAACCAACACACATTACCACACACCAGCACCCTCAATCTATCAATCATAACCCTGATCACCATCTCCCTCAACATCACCACCATGACTCCCCTTTCAACAAAATCCAACCTACCACCTCCTTCCAACACCCTACTGACGTCACCCCAAGTTCAATCCAGCTGGTTACCTCCCACAATGAGCTAGTCAGGGCCCCATATGGGGGTTCGTCTAGCCCGAGTGTGGAGGTTGGGAATCAACACTAGGAGGCGGCATGGATGGAGGTGGGAAACAATTTTAGACGATACAAGATGAAGAATCGGAGTAATAACATGTCAAAGGAGAAGGAATCTAAGAATGGAAATTGCTTAGATCGAGAGATTTCGGAGCTTGAAAAGGGCAAAAATGATTCAGAGAATGTGACTTCGTTCAGAAGGCCACATGGAGAAGTAGGGTTCAAAATGGACCTCTCTAAAATGGCAAAGGCACGAATCGGAGGGGGGAGGCCAAAGGAGATGGAAGCCAAAAATGATTTTTTTGCCATACTGACCAACTTTTTGAAAATATTTGGTGCTCTGACCCACTTCTGAAAACAATTAGCGACCTGACCCAGTTTTGGACGCGTCAGCAAAAAACGTTATTGGGAACAACGCCAACGGCATAGGTTATTTACATGCCGTTGTTCCCAATAACGGCATCTATTTTAAAAAAAACTCTCATGCCATTTTTTGGAGTAACGGCATAGGTTAATTTTATTTTCAACCGCTAGTAGTCTCAATTTTAAGAAATAATTGCAAGTGTGAAATTCCTATAATAGAAGCCGCTATTTGCAAAAACGACATTCTCATAACTGATGCCGTTATTTGGAATAACGACATCAGTTATTCAAACAAACTAATGACCTCCTTCATGTGAAAGATCGTATGGTTTTCCACAAGGAGATGCATTCATCTCTTAGGCACAAGATAACCCAAAGGACTAAAATGAAAAAGCTTTCACAGGAAGATTTCTTATCCCTTACATACACAGAGACGGAGTTGAATTTAATTTTGCTCGTCTGTGTATTCCAAATATGAATTCCAATAATTTTGCTTATTTGTGCATACACATGAGATGCATTCCAAATATGAATTTATTTTTTTCTAAATTGGAAAGCCACTATGTATTGAATTTAATTTCCAAATATGAATTGAATTTAATTGTTCCTTCATAACCAAATAGGTGTACTGAAATTTTTCCAAATATGAATTGAATTTAATTGTTCGTTCATAACCAAATTGGAAAAAATTAAATTCATATTTGGAAAGAAACTAATAAATTCATATTTGGAAAGCAAATGTGTATATGTAAAGAAACTAATAACTGATGTCGTTATTCAAAATAACAGCATCAGTTATGAGAATGCCATTTTTGGAAAGACGGCATATGATATTCGAATCTTTAAACTTGCATTTTTTTCTCACAAATGAAACTATATGCTTCTTCAGATAAAAATAACCTATGCCATTACTCCAAAAAACGGCATGGGAGTATTTTTAAATAGATGCCGTTATTGAGAACAATGACATGGAAATTACCTTTGCCATTGTTCCCAATAACGTTTTCTGCTGATGTGTTCAAAACTTGGCCAGTTCACTAATTATTTTCGGAAGTGGGTCAGAGCACCAAATATTTTCAAAAAGTGGGTCAGTAGGGCAAAAAATTTGCCAAAATGGCAATGGATTCTTTAGGGCTTGAGAAAGGAAAAAAACATATGGCTATTCAAAAAGGCGAAAAGGGATCGGATAAGATGAGGGCACTACAATCACGTGGCAGCAGAGGTGCCCGCAAGTGCCATAGCATCACGTGGCAAGTGGGCAATCGGTTTGAAGCACCACGCCTCGAACTCGCCTTCGGAGATTAAAGGCCTAGAGTGTTTAAATAAAGAGGGAGTTGGACTTGTGGACCAAGTTGGGCCTAACGAAGCCTCAAGCTCAATATCTTTGCCTTTTTTTCTCTCCAGATAATGCTATTGGGCATACAAATAGGCTTGAGTCTAACTTATAATTTTGTGCTTTTAATAATATTATGGCTAATTAGATTGACCTAGCTGCGATAGATGGGCAACAAAGGGGTCCACTATCACTAATACAAATGCACGTGTGGATTCATGAGTTCTTTGGGTAGAGGGGCCGATGATGGGGTCTGATTCGGAGACTGCTCACAGTGGGTCTGTATTGGGACCCAAAGTAGGTGTGGTGCAAATGCTTATTGTGGACTCACCTATTAGTGATGACGATTTGGACACACACTTAAATCTGGATGAGAAATTTATATACACAGATGAAGACTCAGACGACTCTAAGTTTGTAACTGATTTTCAGATAGCAGTCTCCCCTGAGATGGTTGCTTCTACACTCTCAGAGTCTGCTTCACTATGTTGTTTCGGGCATCAAGATTGACGGTGGGTTTCAAGATTCAGCGAGTGGCTAAGATGACTCATGAGGAGTCATTGGATGACTACCTTGAGATTGCTGTAGTGGCCAAGGTGGCAAAAAATGACGGTGGTGATACGCGTTGATTTCTAGCTTCTATTTTCAACTTTATGTTAGATTCTGATGTTTTTTACTTAGTTGAAACCTGTGGCCTAGCGGTGTGTAATTTAGATCGCAATGCTTTCAAAATTAGAGGATGGGAAAGAGATATAATTCCCATAGACAAGACCACAATTTCCATTTTGACCCCTCCATCGGAGGGGGGCTTGGAGGAGGGACACTGTAATCTCAGACAATTTTTATTATTTTTAGAAGACAAATTAATACTTATAATACAGCTGCCCACCACAGGCTGCCTCTCAAAAGGTGGTTAACCAAATAGGTGACTCTTGATCATAGGCAATTATATTTATATTAAATTATTTATAGTATGCTTCCGATATGGGACTATACAAATCCATCTCTCCTCTTTACATTCTAATCCCGTGCACATATGAAATGCCACAACATCCTTTTCCAAAGCAACAGCTGTTGCTTTTTATCAAACCAAACCCGGGTTGGCCCCCTTCCTCCCATGGTGACGTCATCGTCACCACTCACACATCATAACACATTGTTGTGTCTCACTTCAACCGTGGCCCCCCTCTCCACACCTTCCCTCTCCTTATATATATATATATATATATATATATATATATATATATATATATATATATATATATATATATATATATATATATATATATATTCTTCGAAATTACGGGGTATTACAGACACTTACCCAACAACATGTGCAACCCTCAAAATGGTTCCCAATGAGTATCCTCTTCTGGAACATTAGGGAGTTGGGGGATATATATATATATTCTTCGAAATTCCGGGGTATTACAGACTCTCCCCCAACAACATGTGCAACCCTCAATGAGTATCCTCTTCAGGAATGTTAGGGAGTTGGGGGGGTGGGGGGGTGGGGGGGTAAAGGATAAATGGTTAGGGACGTTATATTACTTCCAAAGCGGATGTTGTGGTTCTGCAGGAGACTAAACTCACATAAGGGTTTAAACTCAAAAGGCTAGGGGAAGTAGAACCAAGGAGTGGAAAGTATGTTCATCAATTGGAGCATTGGAGCTTTAGGGGTTATTGCCATCAGCTTCAGTTCGGATATATTCACGTATCTGAATGAATTCTGAGGTGATTTTTCTTTGTTGATCTGACTTCATCGTCGGACGAACAACTGATCACAAACGGTTACGGTTGTCTGTGGGTCGAATCAGTCCATTGCTAGAGGCACTTTTTGGAGTGAACTCTTTTCAATCTAAGCATGATGGTCGAATGCCTGGGTGGTTGGGGGTGACTTCAATATTACTAGGTTTGCCTTTGAGCATAGTGCTAGAGACTCGAGTGACATGAATAGGGAAGAGTTGGGTGATTACTGATCTGGAGTTGATTGACATCCCAATTAACTACATGCTCTTCACTTGGTCGAACATGCAAGCCGCCCTATTATGGCTAAACTTGATAGAACCCTATTCTCCTTGGACTGGAAGCTAATTTTCCGATGGCATTTGCAAAATTACTTCTACGACCAACCTCAGACTATGTCCCCATCTTTCACTCCACGGGAGAGCAATGCTGCCGAAAACCAAGAAAATTTGTATTCGAAAAGGCATGGCTGAAAATCTAAGGCTTTCACCACATGGTTATGGAAAGTTGGGCGTTACCAACCCGAGGTTCGGATGCTGCATCCTGCTGGTGTGAAAAAATTCAGAGGCTTTGCAATAGATTGCGAAGATGGAACCATACTAGATTTTCGACTATTTGGCATACAAAAGATTCATTCCTTGAGGGCATTGACTATTTTGAAAGATTGGAGGAGTCTCTTGACCTATCCCAAGAGGAGAGGAATAGACTGCTCGAGCTTAGCACTAACATTGTAAACTTATACAAACTTGAGGATGGCAATAGAGATCCAGGATTTTGTGGCTCAAAGAAGGAGACACGAACATGGCCTTCTTTCATCCGGCGACTAGTGCATGGCGTGGATCCAAACTTATCCTATCTATCCAAACAAATTCGAGGATATCTCAGAACAAAACGAAAATCTCGAAATCTTCCAAGATCACTATAAGGACTGATTCGAAAAAAAAAACGTTTTTAGGGTCCCTCTGAGGGAGGACTTTTGGCATAACAATCATCTTGAAGCGGCTCAGGAACTGCGAGAGATGGAAGCACGATTCACAAAGGTGGAAGTTAAAGAGACTATTAATCAGATGGGATCAGACAAGGCGCCAGGGCCACATTGTTTTCGTATGATGTTTTACCAAAATTTTTTGGATGAAATAAAAAGGGATATCATGGCCCTTATGGATGAATTCTTTGACCATAGCTTAAAATTGGGCTTGTTCAACTTTGTTGCAGTCATCCTCATACCCAAACGGGAGGAATCCCTTAGGGTGGGTGATTTTAGGCACATTAGCCTTCTTAACAGCTCGGTCAAGATTATCACAAAGGTCCTGACCAGTCGGCTGGAAAAAAATATGGACGACTTAATCGGCCGAGAGTAATTTGGCTTCATCAAGGGGAGATGTTGCATGGACTGTATGGCCACTGCTAGAGAGGCTATTCATGAGTGTCATATTGCAAATGAAAAGAGCTTCCTACTGAATTTAGACTTCGAGAAAGTGTATGATTCAATGGAATGGGATTGCTTACTGAAAACACTCAAAGGCAGAGAATTTGGCGACAGATCAGATGGATCTGACACTGCTTGTGCACGAGTAAAACATCCATCTCAGTTAACGTACGTACATGTCCCCCATTTTCTTATAGGAAAGGACTAAGCCAAGGGGATCCACTCTCACCCCTTCTTTTTACCCTTGTGGCAGATGTGCTTAAGACCATGTTAGACTACTGCAAGCTAGAAAGCTAGATCGCCCAGTGGCTAGCAGTAGGACACGACAGGGATGTACTACAATATGTTGATGATACGATTCTGTTTGGTAATGGGGCCAGGGCAGAAACAATCTGTTTTAAAGGAGCCCTCTACTGCTTTGAAGCATGGTCTGGTTTAAGGATTAACTTCTAAAAAAGCGCGTTGATTCCTATTGCACTGTCGAATGTAGAGGCGGAGACACACGCTACCAACCTCAATTGTAAGCTATAAAGTTTTCCCATCAAGTACCTGGGACTACCACTCAGACCAGGGAAACTAAAAAATATAGACTGGCTACCGATCTTTGACAGAGTGGAGGATTGATTGGTTGGATAGAAATGCAAATATCTCTCCCTTGGTGGAAGAGTGGTCCTTATCAACTCAGTCATGTCTAACCTTCCTATATACTACATGTCTTTCTTCGAACAACCAAAGTGGGTGATCCAAAGAATTTACCGCATCTAGAAGCAATTTCTAGGGAAAGGAACTGACATGGATAAAAGAGACTACCACTTGATCAAATGGGAAAAATCATGGATGAAGAAAATGCATTGCAGGCTAGGTATCATTGATTTGAGAGATAGAAACCTTGCTCCACTAGGCAAATGGTGGTGGAAAGTGTTTCACCCTAATGACAAAGGTTGGCAGAAATTCGTTCGACTTTACTTGCATGGGAAAAGAACGATAAGTTTAGGATTTAGGGTGGGTGGGTTCTAAGGTGTCATGGTTTTGGAAGGGGATTGCTTGAGCCAATGAACCGTTTAGCATGGCAGTTATGTCATTTACCAGCAATGGGCAATCAACTAGATTCTGGTGGGACAAATGGTGCAGCGCTCACCCTCTTAATGAGAAATTCCCAGACCTATATGAGTAGACATCCCAACCTCACACCTCCGTGACTAAGACATGGAGGAGGGGAGCATGGAAACCATCCTTCAGAAATTGACTCAGTTCGGATTCCCACCAGATACTGGGAGAACTCCAAGACTACATTGCACAGAATAGGGTGAAATGCTCACACGACCCAGACTAAAAAATTTGGGGGCTGGAGAACAATGGCTCGTTCACAATTCAGACCGTGTAAAACAATATCCACTTCCAGGGATGTAAACCTAGATGGGCTCAGATCCTTTTGAAGGCCAAAAATGCCTCTTAAAGTTGGAGTTTTCCTTTGGATGGTACTCATAACACTATCCTGACCAGAGAAAATCTAGCCAAAAGGCAACCGAATATTGCAACCAACTGTAGGTTCCACAACTTTCATATGGAATCACTGAACCACCTATTCATTGGTTGCCAACGGAGTAAGACAACACTGGTAGAGATCCTACGAGCCTTAGGTATGAGTGATTATCCCAACACATGTGCAGATCTGTGGATTGACCCCAAAATTTATTTTTGGCAACATGAGATGAAAGAAAGCATGTTACATCGCCATCGCTGCCACAACCTGGGTTTTATGTCTTGACAGAAATAACTTTTACTTTCGTGCAACTTGTAATAGTACTTCTGGTATTTTAACTCATATCATGCATCTTATTTTCTTTTGGGCTACAGTAGCTACCATAGGACCGAGAGGGAGAATCACTAGAGCCTTCCAGGTAGACGAGTACGATGATGATGTGGTCGAGTTCGGACCTACCCTAGGCTGAGCGGAGCAAGTACCCAGATTCTCACCTTCCAGAGATTTGTTGGAAAGATCGCTATGATTGTAATGGTCTCTCTATGTACATGTTTTTTGGTTAATCTGTAACACTTTTGGATTGTCCCACCCTCCAGGGTGATGTTGTAGGTTTATGTTTTATTTCCTGCTTGATAGTTTTTTGTACATTCCCCCGGTTTTCTGGTGTTGTTTTATTAAACTCTTAATAATGAAACAGGGTGGCATTATATCGCCTTTTCCTAAAAAAAGCATCTTAAACACTCACTCCTAGGCATGGAAACTGGGCCGGTTCGGCCCGAATCCCGACCGGCCCAGTTTGTAGCTCAGACCTAACCTAACCACTCCTTTAGCGGTCCGATCCCGTGCCAGCCTGCATAAAATGGGTGGGTCGGTCTGGTTTCAGAAGTTTGTGATAGCGACTTGTTTGAACTGGAGCGGTAAGGACCGGATCCACTAGGTCGTGAACTGGACCCGACCCGGACCGAAACCAGGCGGTCCATGCTGGCGGGCCCAACATTTGGCTCGATGGGCCGGACTTTGAATTTTTTTTATAAAAATATTTAGGGTTATGGAATTTCGTTTTTACCATTCCCAATGGCTATAAACAACTAGTTTTTGGGGGTAAATTAGGATATACAAAAAAAATTCTATAAATAGAGAAGCCTTCCAAACTATTTTCTTCACATCAAAACATTCAAAAATTCTCTCAACTCTCTCAATTTATTCCTACCAATTCTCTCAATTTACTTGCAATTTGTGGAATCTCAAAGTTTGGATAAGTGAAGACGTGCAATCTTGAAGTTCTTTTATAATCAATCACATTCAAGAAACATTTACAACACAACTTTGAGAATTCTTTCTAGTGTGGTATCTTTTTTATAGTTCAATATTTGTTACTCTTTAATTTGAATTTATTTTTTTTAATATCAATTTCATATTTTTCATACAATTATGGTATCATCACATAGTCAGAGTGCACAAGAGTCTACTAATGCATCTCGCTATGTTTATATTCCACATTTAGATACCAATGATATCAGATTGTTTAATACCACAAACATTTTCGATTTGATCAGTTCGGCTTTCCTTACAATGATGATGAAATTCATTGTGAAGATATTGAAACAAAAAATACCAAGAACCCATATTCTTCCCGAAAATTTAGAGAAAAGCTTCCGATGTTCACCAACATTTTACAATTTTTCCATACCCGTCCAATCTGAAAGAGGGAAATAAGGTATATCATAAGTGTCAAATGTACGTATTACAAATGGAAAGTGGGTAGAGAGACAAGTACACTTAATCGCCACTTGAATAGTAAACACAAGGAAAGTTAGGTTTATATGTCTTGCATACACATGTTCAATTAGAAGACGATGAAGCGATGAGATGTGAATAGTTGAAGGAAGAGAAGAAAGCAGTCAGCAGTAGCAACAGTCACAGAGAAGGGAATAGTCGACTGTCACCCCCTTGGGTTGGAGTCTTGGTGAATGTGGTTGACCGCAATCTTGTGTACTCGACCGTCTTGCACGGCTGATGCAGTTTTGGGTCGGGTCTTCGGGATTCATGTGAAGCCCACTTTGTCTTCTAGTTAGATTGTACAGCTCTCAACGTATGGTTCTCTCTTCAGTATATATCGAATGGTTTATGTATCAAGTGTATCAATCTAGTGTTTCTCTAGATCTCTACGTAATCAATTGTAATGGCTCTAAGAGAGAATATGATTCTATTGAGTGCCGAATAGAAGAAGATAGTACTTCATTTGATAGCTGAGAGATTTCTCCATTGTAAACAGCAAGTAGTTCCAGTTAGGCTTGAGAGATGGTCGTGGTGAGAATTGTAATATACTTATATCTTCTCTAGTTGAATAACTTCTCGGTTCTTTCTTTCCTAGATTAAGGCGAAAGCCCCAACTGGGACAATTCTTGTGTGCTTTTTATGATTTATATGATCTAGTATTTACTTGGTGGTTTGTATTGATATATCGAAGACTCAACAAGATCCTCTAGAGGGAATAATTTTCTAACAAGGAATTTGTACAAAACCTTACCCAACCAAAAATAAACCCCAAGACTAGTCAAGTAGATAGTTATAGTTATGATCATGAAATCGTACATAGGGAAGTGGCTAAACTCGTTATTAAGGATGGATTATCATTTACTTGTTTTGAAAGTAAGAACCTAGAAATGTTTAACCAGCTCACTCTAAACCCTCATTTCAAAAGAATTCCAAGAAATACCGTTAAATCCGAATGTATCAAAATATATAGCTTAAAGGTACTTTAGTTGCTACTTTGTCCATACCTTGTAAAGTTGCATTAACAAATGATTGATAAAAAAGTTGTAATGATGTTTCCATTATGTGCACTACTTATCATTGGATTGTTAGTGATTAAATCTTTCAAAAAAGGATCATACAATTTGGTTACTTGATGTATCCCCATAATGGTGCGACTATCACATCATAAATTAGAGAAGCATGTAATAATTTTAGTAATGAAAAATAAAATTATTTCTATTAGCCTTGATAATGTCGTCAAAAAAAAGGGGGTTTCTTCATTAATTGATGGGTTTATGCCTCCATTGCTTGAAATATTTCATATTAAATATACATATCATATTCTCAATTTGTGTGTGCAAGATGCTTTAAAGATAGCTGAACCATATGTTAATGTGATAAAAAAAATTTGTGCATTTCTTATTTATTTGAGTAGTCATAATCTTCAAAATTTTGAACAATGGTGTAAGCTTAGAGGTATAAAATTCAGAAAATTCCTGAAAAAATATTAAAACTAGATGGTTCTAGTTACAAATTTATTGTAGTTATTAGTAAATACAATGAGATTATAAATAATTTTTGTATTGCAAAACACATGAAATTTTTACATGAATGAAAGATGTTGGGATTATACCGAATATATGTTAAAAATTTTAAAACTTTTTCAAGATGCAACTCTTCAAATTTTAAATTCTTATGAGTTCACTTCTAGTTATATTTTATTTACTATAATTATTATGATGCAAACATTTCAAGAAATAAAATTTGATACTTTGATTAGCAGAACTGTTATTCCCGCTTGCGCATAATTCATGAAATATTTTCATCATCTTCCTATGTTATATTGTATTGCTAGTGTAATGGATCATCATATTAAGTTAGATAGTACGAAAAGTTTGATTATTTTGTTTTATAGTATGATTGAAGATTTAAATTATGATTATGATGAATATGTAGTACAATTTGACTCATTATTAGATAATTTATATGATACTTATGGCAGAAAGTTTGCATTTACTCCTTAAAATACAACAATATCATTTTCATACAAAGGTAAAGGCATTGTATCATCATCATCTTCTACTATATGGGGTCTTATTAAATCTAATAAATCTAAGACGAATGTACCAAATGAATTAAAATAGTATAATGCACAACCTACACAACCTAGTGATAAGGAGTTTGATGTTTTAATATGGTGGAAAAATAATGAAGGTTCACATCTTATTTTTTCTCACATAGCACGTGCTCTACTAACACCCCCCTGCGCCGCGTTGTCTATCGTCACATCGGAAAGTATTTTTTCTCTTGATATTAAGTGATGTGGTTTATTTCTGGGAGACGTGTGGATGCACCAGGTGTGAGTTCGGACTCAATTTATATTGAAGGAGAAAGCTGCTTGTCAGACGACCCTCGGAGTGACCTGGCGGCTCCTGCAACGGGCTCGGATTTCGGTGTATGCTTCGGCTCGGATCAGAGGGTACGGATCCGAGATCTTGTGTACCTGCAGATGGTCCTGAAACACCGGGGTTTATCCCGGTGGCGGACCCTCCGACGATCTAGTCAGTCTCTGTGAGAGAGTAGCAATAACTAGGTGAATTTAAGTGGTGAAAGATTGATTATCTCTAAAGGTGGGTGAGGGTCTAGTATTTATAGAGAATTCTAACCGGGTTTGGATCCGCTTGGGGGCCGGGTCTGAACCCGAAAGCCCATGGGCCTGACGTGGCAGAAGGCCCAGGGGGTTTAGGGCTGACGTGGCAGTACCAGGAGTGGTATAGGGCTGACGCGGCAAAGCCCTTGGTGGTATTTGGAGCTGAAATGGCAGATCATGGGGCTTCTGTGCTTCCGGGAGGATCTAGTGGCCCAGGCTGTGCCAGGTCATCCTCATTCTATACCAGGAGGGGCGGACGGCCCGGAGGGCTGTCGTGGATCGGAGGTCGAGGGCCATCGCTGCTCATCGGATACGAGGAGACCAGATCTGTGGGGGTGAACTTGAGGTTCGGCGCCGACCCTGCAGTGGCTCGAAGCCGAACTAGACTGCTGTTTCTACCAATTTTTGAGTGAAAGTTGTATTGGGCCCTGGTTGGGCCCCAAGCCATTTTAGCCTATCACACAAGCCCCCCACTCCTGCGGGGGTGCGGGAGCTAGCCGTGGAGGAGTGTTTACGGTTGTAGAAATGGGATGGCGAGCCACTGTGCCTTCATGAGGGGATTACCCTGGTGCTAGACCTGACCTCGAGCTGTCGAGGGTTTACGAGTTAACAAGGGCGATGGCGAGCCGTGGAGCCTTCCTGAGAAGGCTACCCTGGTGCTAGACCCGACCTCGAGCTGGCGAGGGATTTATGGGCCAACAAGGGTGATAGCGAGCCGTTGAGCCTTCCTGAGAAGACTACCCTGGTGCCAGACCTGACCTCGAGCTTGGCGAGGGATTACGGGTCGGCAAGAGTGATGGCAAGCCGGTGTTTCTTCCTGAGAAGAAGGCCCTGGTGCTCGACCGAACCTCGAGATGACGAGGGATTACGTGTCGGCAAGGGTGATGGCGAGCCGTTGTTTCTTCCTGAGAAGAGTACCCTGGTGCTCGACCGAACCTCGAGAAGACGAGGGATTATGTGTCGGCAAGGGTGATGGCGAGCCGGTGTTTCCTTCTGAGAAGAAGGTTTGAGCAGCGTGGTCTGTCGCCTTAGCGGAGTATTGAAGGCACTTTCCGGGATCCGTGCGATGTTCCAATTTTCTAGGGGCATTAAATGGCGCCGCCTAATGAATGCAGGTGGCGCATGGGCTTCCGTCGATTGGCTTTCCCAATGTCATAAAGGCTGGTCCGTGGGGGAGGCTATAAATACCTCTCCCCCCCTAGCGGGTTTGATCACAGCAAGGGTGGTCCAATGGCCACCAGAGGTGTCTGCTTCGGCGGACGTCTCTCTTCTGAAAAATTTTGTAGCGCCAAGGGGCCTCGAATCGGTGACGACTCTGCCGTCCGGATCCTTTTTCGGGTCAGACGACCCTCATACGGTTGTTTGGCCCGAGAAAGATCAAGACGGGAGGGGTACCCACCGTGTTCTGGATCTGGGGCTGAAGAGCCTCGGATATGCGGGTCGATCCGCTTTCTTGTTAGGGTTCTAGGTGATGGTGGCTTTCCTCCCACCCGTGAACAATTCGGGGTTTCGGCCGACGAGGATTTAAGCCCCGGGTTGTTCGCGGGTGAGAGAAGAGCCGACCGAGACCTGGAGCCCGGGGCACAGGCGATGGTGGCTTTCCTGCCTCCCGGGAACAATTTGGGATTTTCGGCCGCCGAGGCTGTAAGCCCCAAGTGGTTCGCGGGTGAGAGGGGAGCCGACCGAGCCCTGCAGCCTTAAATCATCAAAAAGAAAATTTTTCCGCCGAGCACTTCATCCGACCCGACCCCTGTGTCTAGCTGCCAGCCTGGCACTGGATGACGTCAGCAGCCCACGTTTCGAGGACGTGGCGCAGTTTTCCAGGCGGCTGCTACACGTCAATCGGTGAATAGTAATTGCAGAAATCGAGGAGTCGTTTTTGCCCTCTATAAATGTTCCCCCCTCTCCCCCTATCATCCACTTCTTACTCGCTTCTTTCTCTTTCTAAAAATCTCCCAACACTTCAGCCTTCGTCCCTACCGTTTGCTGTACCAGGCTCGTTCTTCCGAAGCGACCCCAGGTTTGCTGGTAAGTTTGTTTAGTTTAGGCACAGATGGATAGGGCTCAGTCTGGCTCGTCGGCGTCGACGTTTGGGGGGGACATAAAACCCGCCTCCAAATCGACTTCGTGGGAGGAGTCTGATCTCGAGGGGGAGTCTGTAGGCGAGGATCAGCCAGTGTATGATGTGAAGCCGCTACGGTCTCGGAGGCTTTTTGTTGTGGAGAGTAGCGATTCTGAGGAGGGGGGCGGTAGTTCCGCCGAAGTTCAGATTCTAGGGCTGGTTTCTAAAGAGGAGGGGGAGCCGAAGGGGCTCAGATAGGAGGTCAGGGCGTGGGCTCGAGTTCCATGCCGACAGGTCTGGGGCGATTATCTACCCCCTCCCCGGAACGAACCAAGAAGAAGAAGAGGGCTCCAAAGAAGAAGGGGTCGAGGATTGGGGGCTCGAGTCAGGCGCCTGTTAACTTGATGACAGGGTCGCCTGTACAGCCTAAGCCGTTCCGTCGGTACCCCGACGATCTTTCTGATAAGGAGGTGTTTGGGGTCCAACCGTCGTCGCCAAGCCGGAAGAGGGTGATAATGGACGCACTTCCGACCGTTCTGGGGGCAGGTAACTTGGAGGCTTTGCGGCTGGTGTACCATATAGGGTCCAGCTACGAGCTCATGTTGCCGAGCTCCACTCTTCGACCGACCGACCCCCTGCCAGATCGGTATTGCGTCTTCCCCGTGGATGCCTTTATCTCCGGCCTGAGGCTGCCCGTTCACCCGTTCGTTCGTGAGGTGTTGAACTGGGCATCCTTGGCGCCGATGCAGTACGGGCCCAATTCTTGGAAGCAGATCATCTGCTTCGTGTTGATGTGCGAGGAGCAGAGGGTACCTATACGGCTGAACGTCTTCCGAGCGATGTTGATGATCGGCTCGTCGGCTGAGGGTATCTACTACATTTCGCCCCGGGGCAAAGGGAAGGTTGTCCATAGTCATCCGGACTCCATCAAGGAGTGGAAGAAGAAGTATCTGGTGATCCGGAGTGAGGAACCTTGGGACATTCCCACTCGGTGGAACCACTCCAAGCCGAGCTATAAGACGCCGAAGCCGAGGGACCTGACCGCCGAGGAGTGGGGGTTTGTTGAGCGCCTCCGTTTGTCATATAGTATCAACTGGGCGAAGGTGACCGAGGGTCACTTGGCGAATGCCGGACTGAGCCCGGCCGATCTATGTATGTAGTTGTTTCTTTCTTTTTGTCTTTGTTGTTCCTCTGTGCTCATTGTCCTTACTGGATCTTTTTGCAGATATGGATCCTGAGTCGATCAAGGCGAAAAGGCTCGCCATGAAGAAGGAGGAGGCCGAGAAGAGGATGAAGACGAGGGGGTCGTCCCAGGTGGTTTCCGAGGCCCCTGTTCAGCCGAGGGCTAAAAGGACTCGCTCGGGGACGGTCAAGGACGCGGCGGTTCAGGGCGGTCCGGACCAGGGCAAGGTCACCGATCTCGATAAGGGGAAGGGCCCTCTGGCGGATCCGGAGATAGAGGAGAGGCTTCGGCGACCGTGGGTGCCGAGTTGGTCGATCCGCGAGGGAGACTGTTTGACCCGAGGGCGGCAAGCCGTCGAGGTGGCGAGTAAGTTGGCGACCCCCCGGGATTGTTCGGAGATGAAGACCGAGACCCTGGATGAGGCGTATACTCACCTCGCACATGCCAATGTGCTGGTAAGTCTGTCAATCTCTCTTGCCCCGTGATTACGTTGTAGAGGAGGCTCCCTTAGTTGTGCTCGGTGACTACAGGCGACCGTGCAGGGGGCCCACGTGAGGGGCCTTTACGAGGCTGCTTTGAAGCGGGAGAGCGACCGGGCGGACAAGGCCGAGCAGGAGACGAAGGAGATGAAGATAGAGCTCGAAGGCTCTCAGAAGAGGGAGCAAGAGATGAAGACGGCCTTCGACGAGGAGAAGGAGGAATGGGCAAAGAAGATGGCGGCTCAGGAGAAGGAGTTTGCCAAGGAGCGGGAAGAGCTGACAGAGACGGGTCAGCTCCTGGTGATCAAGGCTCAAGACGAGTGTTATGCGAAGGCACTCAGCCACGTGAGGCACTTCTACCCGACCCTTGATCTGTCCAATTTCGAGTATGACACGGAGGTCGAGGGGACACCGAAGACCCCTGGCGAAGAAGGGCCTGCTCTCGACCCGCCTGTCGACCCCTCGTGGACCCGCCTGCCGATGCTGAGGTGGGAAAATAAGTTGTATAATTTTTGTCTTTCTATTTCCTTCTCTCGATTGTATTTGCCTTCCGCGGACTGGCCACCGCATTTTTGTAAGAAGCGACTCAATTTATAAAAAAGGATTTTTTGACCGGCCAAGTGTTTTGACTTCGGGTGTTTCCGACCCTCCTTGCTTATGTGTTTTGAGTTGGCTGGTTTTCTTGTAGGTTGCGGCTCCTCTTCCCGAGGTGGACCCCCGTCGTTCCGACGTGGCATGGCTCCGGAGCAAAGTTGAGGCCCTGGAGGCCATGTTGGTTCGCTACCGAAAGGGGGCTCGTGACACTGATGCGGCCTTTAACTATTATCAGAATAAGTCTGAGGCTTTAAGCGAGGAGGCGAGCCGGCTGAGGAGGGCGATGGTGGACCGGGACCTCGGAGGCGTCGGACTTGGACATACCATGTCGAACGCCTCGGTACAGAGGCCTTCTTCCGAGAGGTTACTTCGCGATGTCATAGTGGAGAAGGAGATGGAGATACACCGCTACAAGACGATGCTGGGCGTCTCGTCATCTTCCTCCGTAGGTCGGCGAGCGGAGGGGGTTCCTTCTGCGCTGCTCCTGCTGGAGCGCATGCGACCAGTGGATGCCCAGAGCTCCGTGGCTGGTGTGTCGACCGTGGCTGAGCCCAAGGACCGCCATGATGAGGAGAGGGCTCCTAGCCGTTCGGTCGGAGTGGTCCCGCCCTTTGTTGGACCCGAGGGGCCCTAAGATGGTGGCTTCCTTCAGTTTGAGATGAGTGGAGTGGTCCTGTAACGGTCTTTGTTTGTTTTCTCATAACCAAATAAAGGAGTATGAATAAAGAATTCTTTTCCTCCTTTGCTCTGTTAAGAAGTGCGGTGAATGACGTCGGAGGCGTGGTTCGGCTCCGTTGATCCGTGAGGGATCAACGCGGGGCCTTAGGAAGAGCCCTTGGCCCGAAGTTGGATTGGACCTACCGAGACGCTGGGGATGATACCGGAGTGAGGACTCGGGTGTCGATCTGCCGAGTCATTTGGAGTTTGACAAAAAAGAGATTTCTTTCATACTAGATAGGGAGGGTCGTCGAAGCCGCCCTTTACACATGAAAGTTTACAAAGGGTTTTATATACATTAGCCAAGTTAGAACCTATGTTCGCTCTTCTAGGAACTTCATTAGGTGCTCGGCGTTCCAGGGTCGGCTGATGAGCCGGCCGTCCCTATCTGCCAGTCGGTACATACCAGGGCGTACAACCTCGACTATACGGTATGGGGCTTCCCAGTTGGGGGCCAATTTCCTCTTCTTGGTTGGATCAGAGACGGACAGTTTTCGTAGCACGAGGTCTCCCGCCTTGATGTTAGTGGGGCGGACTTTCTTGTTGTAAAACTTCTCGATCCGTTGTTGGTAGATGCTTCTCCGAATTGAGGATTTCTCTCTGACTTCGGCGATGAGGTCCAGGTTGGCCCTTAAGCCTGATGAATTGTCAGCTTCGTCGAAGGCCATGATACGGGGAGATGGCAGGCCGACCTCGACGGGGATGACTGCCTCCGTCCCGCAGGTCAAGACAAACGGCGTCTCTCCCGTGGGGATCCTCTTGGTGGTTCGGTACGCCCATAGCACACTAGGTAGTTCTTCGACCCAAAGCCCTTTGGGGGAACTGTCGAGGCGCTTCTTGAGGCCATCGAGGATTTGCCTGTTTGCGTTCTCTGCTTGGCCATTGGACTGAGGGTGGCAAATAGCGGAGAAGCGTTGCTGGATACCGATGTCCGGGCAGAAAGTTTGGAAGTTCTGACCCTGGAATTGGGTTCTGTTGTCTGTAACAAGGATCCGGGGGATGCCGAACCGGCAAATGATGTTTTTCCAAAAGAATTGTTGTACTTGGCGCTCGGTGATGCTGGATAGAGGCTCGGCTTCGAGCCATTTGGTGAAGTAGTCGATGACGACTATCAGGAATTTCTTTTGTCCTACTGCTGGGGGGAAGGGCCCTACAAGGTCCATGCCCCACATGGCGAATGGCGCAGGGCTCGCCAGGGATCGGAGATTGGCTTGAGGAAGCCTTTTGATAGGGGAGAACCTTTGACAGGGGCCGCACCTTTTGACTAAGTCTTGCGAGTCCTGGAGCATGGTCGGCCAATAGTACCCCTGATTCAGGGCCTTCCGAGCAAGTGTCCTGCTTCCCATGTGGCATCCGCCGATCCCCTCGTGTAGATCTTTGAGGGCGTAGCTGGCCTCGCCGCTAGTGAGACAGCGGAGGTATGGTTTGCCGTTGGCCAAGGTGTATGAGCGTTTGAAGAGGATGTCATCAATCATGACAAATCTCTCAGCTCAGATTCTGACTCGTCTGGCCTCGGCTCTGTCTTCAGGGAGCTCGGCATTGATTAAGAATCTTCAGATGGGAGTGGTCCAGTCGTCTGGGCTGGTATCATCTTGCACACACATCGCCTCCGGCTCTAGGTCATTGATACTTGGCTTCAAGAGGATTTCTATGAGCACTGTCTGATCGAGACCCTCGAAGGAGGAAGAGGCGAGTTTGGATAACGCGTCTGCTTGAACGTTCTGTTCCCTAGGGACTCTGATAACTGTGGCGCAGCTGAAGGACGCCAGGAGTCGTCAGACTGCCGCCAAATATCTTATCATGCGATCATCGCGGGCTTCGTATTCTCCGGTGATCTGGTTGACCACGAGCTGAGAATCGCTGAAGGCCTGGATTTGCTTGGCTCCAGCTCGGTAGGTGAGGGTCAATCCGGTGATCATGGCCTCGTACTCTGCCTCGTTGTTGGAGGCCAGAAAGTTGAGGCGAAGGGAGTATTGAAGTAGGAATTGGTCGGGGCCATGAAGGATGATGCCTGCTCTGCCCCCGGTTTTGCATGATGAGCTGTCGACAAAGATTTCCCAGGTCGGATCCGAGCCCTCGATGCTGGGCTGTTCGGAGGCGGTGCATTCAGTTATAAATTCGGCGAGGGCCTGTCCTTTAATGGCCACCCTCGGATGATAGCTGATGTCAAACTGACTCAGCTCAATTGACCACTTGACTAAGCGGCTGGAGTTTTCGGGCTTGTGAAGGACAGTCTTCAGTGGCTGGTCTGTCAGTACTTGGACGGAGTGGGCCTGGAAGTAAGGACGGAGTTTCCGGGCTACCATGATTAAGGCATAGGCCACCTTCTCTATCTTTGCGTACCTCGTCTCGGCTAGGAGTAGTACTTTGCTCACATAATACAATGGCCTTTGGACTCCTTCCTCTTCTCGGACGAGGACAGCGCTGAGGGCGCTGTCCGAGGCTGACAGGTATAGCCAAAGCGGCTCGCCTGGATCGGGTTTGCTGAGGAGAGGTGGGTTGGCGAGGTATTGCATCAGTTGTTCGAAGGCTTCTTGTTGATGGGTACCCTACTCGAAGCCCCCTTTTCCGCGTAAGGCTTTGAAGAAGGGGAGGCACTTCTCTCCTGACTTGGAGAGGAAACGGCCGATTGCAGCCAACCGGCCCGTGAGCCTCTGAACCTCCTTGACATTCCGAGGGGGGACATGTCCATAATGGCTTGGATTTTCTCGGGGTTTGCCTCAATGCCGCGTTGGCTGACGATGAACCCCAGGAATTTCCCAGTGGAGACGCCGAAGGCGCATTTAGCCGGGTTGAGCCTCATGTTGTGATGTCGGAGGACACCGAAGGCCTCTTCGAGGTCGGCGACGTGGTCCGGTCCAGCCTGGCTTTTGACGAGCATGTCGTCAACGTAGACTTCCACGTTGCGGCCGATTAGGTCTTTGAAGATTCTATTGACGAGCCGTTGGTACGTGGCTCCGGTGTTTTTCAGCCCGAAGGGCATAACGCGGTAACAATAAAGACCCTGGTCGGTGACGAACGAGGTTTTGGAGATGTCTGGTGGAAACATCCGGATCTGAATGTACCCCGAAAATGCATCCATGAAGGACAGCAGTTCATGCCCCGAGGTTGCGTCGATTAAAGCGTCGATGCGGGGGAGGGGGAAGGGATCTTTCGGACAGGCTTTGTTAAGATCCGTGAAGTCGATGCAGATCCGTCAACCCCCTGTTGCCTTCTTTACCATAACAACATTGGCCAACCACTCGGAGTAGCTGACTTCCTGAATGAATCGAGCGGACAAGAGTTTGTCCACTTCTGTCTTCACAATTTGTTGCCTCTCCGGGGTGACTTTGCACCTCTTTTGGACGACCGGCTTAGAGTCAGGGATGACGCTCAGCCGATGCATAATCAAGTCTTCGGAGATCCCGGGCATATCGGAGGGCTTCCAAGCGTAGAGATCAACGTTGCGACGGACGCAGGCGATGATGCCTGTTTTCAAGTCCTGGGTGAGCGAGCGGCTTACCCAGAACCACTTTGATTCATCCTCGGCGTCGAACAGGACCTCTTCTAGTTCGTCGACAGGCTCGGGAGCTGGGCCATCCCTCTCGGGTTCGAGTTCAGCGGCGTCGAGAGGGGATACACCCCCTCCGACGGCGGTTATATAGCACGACCGCGCAGCTTCGTGGCTACCTCGGACGATGCCGACCCCTTGGAGGGTGGGAAATTTGAGTTTCAGATGGTAGGTTGAAGGTACCGCTTGGAGGGAGTTCAGTCCGGGTCGGCCGAGAATGGCGTTGTAAGCTGCCTTGATGTTGATAATCATGAAATCCATGGATTCGGTCCTCTTGACAGGAGCCGATCCTGCGGTGACGTCGAGGGTAACAATCCCTTCTGTTACGATAGGGGCGCCGGAGAATCCATGTAACGTGTGTCCAGTGGGCTTGAGCTTTCCACCGGGTAACTTGAGGCTCTCGAAGGTTTTGAGGAAGAGAATATTAACTGAGCTACCGTTGTCAACGAGGATTCGGCGAACCTCACAGTTAGCCATGTGGAGGCTGATGATGTGGGCATCGCAGTGGGGTAGGTGAACGCCTTCGAGGTCTTCTCCTGAGAAGGAGACTGGCCCTGGTTGTGGCTTGGATGAGGGGTTGTTTTGGACAGCATTCGCCTCTTGGATGAAGGCTTTTCGGGATGTATTTGACCCTCCTCCCATCGGCCCCCCGTGGACACAGTGCAAGATGAATGGCGTATCTGCGGTTCCCTCGGACTCGAGATCCTGACCACGGAGGTGGGTCGAAGTAGGGTTCGGAGGCGAAAGTCTCCGGTTCCTATCATCTCGCCGATCCCGTCGGCCTTCTCGGGTGAACTGTCAGAGGAACCCTCGTGAGATGAGTTCCTCAATTTCGTCTTTCAGGGCTCGGCATTGGTCGGTTTCGTGCCCACGATCTCTGTGGAAGCGGCAGTAGAAGCGCTGATCTTGATTCCTGTTGTTATTAGGTCGGGGAGGTAGTCGGACGAGGCCTTTGTCTTCGATTTCTAAGAGGATGGCGGATACGCTATGTGTCAAGGGAGTGTACCTCTCGAAGCGGGGGACCGGCGGAACTTTCTTCGTGGGCCCCGCGTCCCTCGGAGCCTTCTTTGATGGTTCGACTTCTTCGGCCTTTCGTTTTTCCTTCCCGGTGGCCTCCCTAGCATCTTCGGGGCTAAGGGCCTCTTCCGCCCTAATGTATTTCTCAACCCTGTTGAGGAGGTCGGGAAAGTCGACGGGGGGTCTCTTCGCCAGAGAAGCTTTCAGTTGTCTATGACGGACGTTGTGCCGAAATGCCGCAGAGACGACGCCTGGATCAAGAGAGGAAACCGATCTTGCCTCCGTGGTAAACCTCCGGACGAACACTCTGAGTGACTCTCCCTCTATCTGTCTGAGTCCAAGTAAAGAGGCGCTGGTCCTTTCTGCCTTCCGGCTGGTGACGAAGTGGGCAAGAAAATTGCCCTCTAGCTGGTCGAAGGAGTAAATGGAGCCGGGGGTGAGTTTCGAGAACCATTCACGAGCCGGACCCCGAAGGGTGGCGGGGAATGCTCGGCATAGCAGGGGATCCGAGGCGCTGTGAATCATCATGAGGGTTTTGAAACCCTCCATGTGATCAGTAGGATCTCCCTCGCCGTTGTAGGTCTCGAATTGAGGTGGTCAGAAATTCTTGGGTATTTCCGCTTGGAGGATGGGGGCGGAGAAGGGAGGTCGGACAGGTCTGTACCCCTGAGCCGCTCGTTGATCGCCGTCTCCTATATGATCGAGGCGATCCTCCATTTCTTGGAGGCGCCTTAGGAGTACGCCCTCGTCTTCTGGCTGGATTGTAGACGGGCGCGACACGCTGGCCTCGGTATCCGACCCTGTTTGGGAGTGGAGGGCTTCCTCCCTGGGGTCACGTTGGAGGGCCCCGAGAATTTCTCTCCGGAAGTCTTGGAACTCTTTGTGAGTGACGGGGGCTCCCTCGACCCTGTTTGGTCGGTCCGAAGGTTGCCTTCCGATGCGGCTGAGTGCTGGCCTCCGTCCCTCGGGCTGTGGTCTTGGATGGTTCGGGGCCGAGTTGGAAGCGGCTCTTCCTCTGCTGCGGCTAATCCGTCGGTTGACGATTACTCCCCGGAGGTCGGGCTAGACTTGGCGGGTGACGCTCCTTTGGGATCCATGATGGTGAGCCCTGTGTTTTGAAGGGTGTGGATCGGCATTAGCGGTTGGTGGGGGCGAGTCCCGTCGGTTGACGGAGGAAGCAGCCCCCTTGCCCTTGGAGGCTATGAGAGTTCGGCTGTCGAGGTGCCTTGATGGTCGTGCTCGGGTCGGCTTCTGAAGCAGTTTCCCACAGACGGCGCCAACCTGATGCGGTTTATTTCTGAAAGACGTGTGGATGCACCAGGTGTGAGTTCGGACTCAATTTATATTGAAGGAGAAAGCTGCTTGTCAGATGACCCTCGGAGTGACCTGGCGGCTCCTGCAACGGGCTCGGATTGCGGTGTATGCTTCGGCTCGGATCAGAGGGTACGGATCCGAGGTCTTGTGTACCTGCAGACGGTCCTGAAACACCGGGGTTTATCCCGGTAGCGGACCCTCCGACAATCTAGTCAGTCTCTGTGAGAGAGTAGCAATAACTAGGTGAATTTAAGTGGTGAAAAATTGATTACCTCTAAAGGTGGGTGAGGGTCTAGTATTTATAGAGAATTCTAACCGGGTTTGGATCCGCTTGAGGGCCGGGTCTGAACCCGAAAGCCCATGGGCCTGACGTGGCAGAAGGCCCAGAGGGTTTAGGGCTGACGTGGCAGTACCGGGAGTGGTATAGGGCTGACGCGGCAAAGCCCTAGGTGGTATTTGGAGCTGACATGGCAGATCATGGGCTTCTGTGCTTCCGGGAGGATCTGGTGGCCCAGGCTGTGCCAGGTCATCCTCATTCTATACCAGGAGGGGTGGACGGCCAGGAGGGCTGTCGTGGATCGGAGGTCGAGGGCCATCGCTGGTCATCGGATACGAGGAGACCAGATCTGTGGGGGTGAACTTGAGATTCGGCGCCGACCCTGCAGTGGCTCGAAGCCGAACTAGACTGCTGTTTCTACCAATTTTTGAGTGAAAGTTGTATTGGGCCCTGGTTGGGCCCCAAGCCATTTTTACCCTACCACATTAAGATGTTGAACGAGGAAAGGAATCACTTGACACCAGAGACTTTACAAATGCTAGTGTGTTCGGAAGATTGGATGAAAGAGGAAATGCAAACTCCAGGAATACAAGAAGACTCAAGTGATAGCACCACTCCCGATGAGCAAAAATGAACTCTCGAAGAATAAAGACCAAATTTCAAGATCTCTGGGGAATGATAACCAGATCTCAAGAACACTCGGAGTATGAAAACTTAATATCGCTAACTTTCGGAGATTGAAGATTGAAGATTTTGGCAGTGGAAGCTTACAAGGGGGTTTAGGGTGATGAGATCTTAGATTTACGTTAAGTTGAGATGCACGATAGTAGTTGAATGCCTCTCTCCTCAGTCTAACCTTAGGCTATCTCAAACTCTATATCAGCTCCAAACCAGATTCTTTCATTTTGTAGGTTGTATTGGTATGAAATATCTATCAACAACAATTGTGTATTTTTACAATAATAATAATTATTGAGGTGGTACATTTTTTTAATTTATTTTATACGTTAAAAGAAAGGAAATTTTTTATTAAAAAAAAAGAATGAAAAAACTACCAAAAATCTGCTTGGCATGACCCACCTCAGCCCTGAACCTGAGGGACCAGGCTGGTCGGCCTGTCCCAGCTCGACTTTTTTTTCCATTGAAAACGGACCGGTCAGGACCAGTTTTTGAAACGAACCGGAACCAGACCGACTCGGAGTGCAATGTCCAGTGGGCCATGTCCTAGACGGCTAGGCCCGGTCTAATCCGGTTGACATCCCTAGTAAGCCAGTTGCCATCCCTACTCACTCTCCCCATGTGACCCAATTCCTAATTGCCTTCACCCTCACCCTCAAACCCCGTAATCTTACCTCCCCACCTCTTCGCACCTTTCCATTGATCATGGTACACAGTCTATGCATAATTTTATTTTCACGGGGCGGTGATGGGATCCCAACTTCCATGTGCTCGTAGCTTTCCACGTCAACACCTACACCCAAAGATTCACGTGGCGGCCCACGGCGCCCAATGACAACTGGACGGTGCTGATCTCAAAACGGAACCTGTTCAGTGGCAGAAGCCCGTAATTTGTTATCTTCATCAGGGGTGTCTTGGGAACTGCAAACAATAATTTGGAGTAACATGCAATGCAATTTATGGATTTGACTTCGTTAGTAATCGTTAGTAATTAAAGAGGGAGAACACGTATGGTTAACGAGAGCGACGAGACGGCCCTGGGTGTAATTAGATTAGTGGACCTGCCATGTGTCATCTTCATGTAATAACCGCCCCCCTTTTAAAGCCCACCCCCTTCTTCTTCCTCTTTCTCTCCTAAACAATTTCTCTCTCTCTCTATCGTTTTCTTCTCATCCTTGTCGTC
Source organism: Hemerocallis citrina (assembly GCA_017893485.1). NCBI lineage: Eukaryota > Viridiplantae > Streptophyta > Magnoliopsida > Asparagales > Asphodelaceae > Hemerocallis > Hemerocallis citrina. The sequence goes on along the minus strand of CM030367.1, from coordinate 134,307,053 downwards.
GACGATTCAAGAGGTAACTAATCCACCCTTTATCTGTGATTTAGTTCCGATTATTGTACGATTTCTTGATCAATTATTTCATTTCTTTTCCAATAGATTCTGCGATTTTCTAGAATATCGATCGGTTTTAATGGCGATTTCGACTTCCGATGCGGCGCCGGCGCCTGAAGATCGCGATCGGAAGAGAAAGAGAGTGGAGACGTTAACGAACCCCTCTCCGTCTCGATGGAAGAAAGAGTACGAGCAGAAATCCTACTCATCGAAGCTTCTAGAAGCTGTGCTCCACGTCCGCAGCTCGAATCCGACCTCGACGATCCCTCCTCGTAGTCGAGCGATTCGGGAGGCGGCGGACCGCGCCCTCGCCATTGCCGCCCGCGGCCGCACGCGGTGGTCACGTGCAATCCTCACGAATCGCTCCGTCAAGTTCAAATCTCGCAGGCGAAAACCGGCCGGTCCAGTTCGGTCCAGTGAAAACTCGACGGTGAATTTACAGTTAAAAAAGTTACCGGTTCTTCAGAGAAAAGCGAGGGTTTTAGGGCGGTTGGTTCCAGGCGGTCGGAAACTCTCTTTCCCGACGCTTCTAGAAGAGACGACAGACTACATCGCGGCGCTCGAGATGCAGGTTCGGACGATGAACGCGCTCGCTCAGATCTTATCGGGTTTGGGTCCGAACCAAACCGGATCTTCGTAGATCATCGGATCGGATCTCCCATCGCCGCGGCCGCGAAATTTTTTTTTATTTACTTCTTTTAAATTTATTTTTTTAAAATTCTTATGGTTTATTGTAAATCCCTTTTCAATATTTGATGGCATTTTGGTAAATAGTGTAATGTTATGGAGGTTATTATTATGCGAATAGTTTGGAATTAGATAAGATCTTCCGGGTTAGTTTGGGAATAATTTAGAGGGTCCTTTTGGTTGTTGAGGTTCACGTCAGAGTAAGGAGTTTAGAATAGGAAAACATTGGGAATGGTGAGAATGAGGAATGCGATGGGGGTTGGAAACTTTGCATTTGTTTATGTCGTCGTTCGGTCGGTCGGTCGGTCGGTCGTTCGTTCGTTCGTTCTATCGTTTGTAGGGGTAAAATGGGAATAGGACTTATTAGGAGGAGAGAGTTGTTGGGAGCAAAGATGAGCTGGAAATGGTGTGCCTCAAAAAGACAGGGAGGCAGGGTGTGACGACGAGGACAGGCTGGATGGATTCTGACTGTCCGATTGGGTTGTCATGGACGGTGGATGGGATATTATGTCATTGGTTTCAAAATTTCTTGTTATCACTTATCACCCGCGCAAATGCAAGGGTTTTAATTTGTCCCGAGTAAATTTTTTGTTGTTATACATATTTTCTAAATTTATAACTTGCCTTTTCATATTAATTAATTAATAGGACAAGTGAGTTACATTTTTACACGTGCGATGCACGTCTTAATAAATATATATATTTTTTGAAAGTAAAAATTCAGACATAGTTTAGATTTGATCTAAAACCCCAATTACAATAGTTATGCACGTGCATTGCATGGATTGGTAGATGGACAAATTACACCAAGGCCTTCTCCCATTATAGTAGTAGAGATTAATAAATATAGTTTTTTAAAAGTACAAATTCAGACGTAGTCTGGATTTGATCTAAAACTTCATTTACAATAGTTATGCACGTGCGTTGCACGGATTGGTAGATGGACAAATTACACTAAGGCCTTCTCCCATTACAGTTGACTAGTATCATGCACGTGCGATGCACGTGGAGGGAGAAGGAGAAAGACCCAAAAAAAACAGAATGAAAAGGATTAAAAAAAAAAAATGCACGTGCGATGCACGGGGAGGAAGAAGGAAAAAGACCCAAAAAAAACGAATGAAAAGGGAAAAAAAATAATGAAAACTGAAAAGGATAAAAAGAAAATAATTTCCAAACTGATCCACTTCCGAAAATATTTACCAAACTGGTCCACTTTCGAAAATATTTATCAAAGTGAGTCATTTTGTCAACACGTGCGCTGCACGTGTTGACAAAATGACATCCGGTGACAGATGACACTAAGCCCTTCTCCCATTATAATAGTAGAGATATAGGATAAATTATGCAGCATCAATCAGAGCCCTCAGATCTCCTCTGAATCCCCCTCCTTGTGATCATCAGGTCAGCTACAGCCTGATGGACCTCAGCCGGCTCAGGCCCATGGGTAAAACGGGTCCAACCCGGCCCACTAGGGCTCCAGACCCGTTTACCCCTGCCTATAAATACTCCACCCCCTCCTCACTACCAAAGGTAATCAATCTCTCCCCCCTCAAAATCTTAGTTACTGTTACTCTTCAGTGACTGACTAGACCGTCGGAGGGCCTGCCACTAGGACTTCTCACGATGTTCCTAGGCCGTTTGCAGGTACAGAAGACCCAGCCGAGCCGAGCTCCTGGATCCGAGCCGAGCACCCGTCCTCCCTTCCGAGCCTCCTCATGCTCCTTCTCCGAGCCGGCCCCGCTACCTGGGGTCGGACCAACGTTAGTACTGCGTAGGAACTTCCACCATACAAATTGAGAGAACTCACACCTGTTGCCCCCACACCCTAAAAATAAACCGCATCAGGTTGGCACCGTCTGTGGGAACCCTTACCTTCTCAGTACTATCGTCCTTCCGTGCCCTACTAGGGTCGTCGCCTCTGGTCCGAGCTCATCCATGGCTCCCAAGGCCCGGAGGGCCGTCACCTCGGCACGACATTTGGACTCCCTACAGCATGGCTGCCCGAATGACCAGGTTTCCAACCAACTCCGGGCAAACAGCGCTGCCCAACCTTCGATCGTGCCGGATTTGTGCCACGTCATCTTTGACAGGCAGGCCGGCCGGACGAGGGAAGGGATCGCTTCCAACTCGGCCTCGAACCATTGCCGACAACCTTCCCAGGCGCACAATCCCCCGTAGAACCTGGGAGGACAAGTCCCCGTCACAAGGGTCGAATTCCAGAACTTCCGAGAGGAGATTCTTCAAGCCATACGCGATGGTCCGGCTACCGAGGTCTACCACAGTTCCGCCCACAGGTCAGCAACGGGAGCCGGTGAGTCTCGCGATTCGACTCGCCCCCCGGAAGAGGTGGACCCCGTCCTTCGTCGATTGGAAGAAATGGAGAACCGCCTCGCCCATTTCGGCGAGGGCAGACCAATTCAGGGTCGTGGTCATTGACCGACCGGACCCCCTTTCTCCCCCCAGATCCTTGAAGCCGAGGTTCCTCGAAACTTCTGACCGCCTCAATTCGAGACCTATAATGGCGAGGGTGATCCAGCTGATCACATGGAGGGGTTTAAGACTCTCATGATGATTCACAGCGCTACGGATCCCCTCCTCTACCGCGCGTTCCCTGCTACCCTCCGGGGCTCGGCTCGGGAGTGGTTCTCCAAACTCGCCCCCGGTTCGCTCTTCTCCATCGAGCAGCTGGAGACGGATTTCCTTGCCCACTTCGTGACGAGCAGGAAGGTAGAGAAGACGAGCTCTTCCCTTCTGGACCTTAAACAAAAGGACGGGGAATCTCTCCAGGAGTTCGTTCGAAGGTTCACCTCGGTGGCGAGGTCGGTTTCCTCCCTCGACGCAGGAGTCGCTTCCGTCGCCTTCCGACACAACGTCCGCCACGGCCAGCTCAAGGCTTCTTTGGCCAAGAAGCCACCCTTGGATTTCCCCGACGTACTCAACAGGATCAAAAAGTATATCCGAGCTGAGGAGACCCTCAATCCCGAGGGCTCAAAGGAAGCCACTGTCAGGGGAAAGCGCAAGGTTGATGGCGATGAGCCCTTCAAAAGACCCGTGAAAGAGGCGACTTGCCCCAAAATGGTTTCCCCAGTCCCTCGGTTTGAAAGATATACGCCACTGACTCAGAACGTCTCGGCGATTCTAATGAAAATTGAGGACAAAGGGGTCGTACGGTTCCCTTCTTGACCGCCCAACAACGGTAAGAAGCGGGACCAGAGTTTTACTACCATTTTCACTGGGACACCGGGCATGATACGGATCACTGCCGAGCCCTCAAAGATGAGATCAAAGCCTTTATCCAGCGAGGGTACCTAAAGGAGTTCACCCGGGTCAACCACAGAGACCGAAGAGAGCCAAGGAGTCCGAGGCGTTCGCTTCCCTCTCGGAAGAACAATCAACGACCTGATCGAAATCCGGAGCCCGAAGTAACCGGTTGACATGCCATCCTACACTACATCCACGGCGGACCCATGGAGGGGGGGAGGGGGGAATCTAAGACTTCTTGGAAAGCCTTTATCCGAGAGGTCAACTCCCTTCTTGACCATCCCTCCCCTCGGATTCAGCAGCGGGCGGTCTCCTTTTCGGGAGAAGACCTCGAAGGCGTCCGGCTTCCACACTACGACGCCCTCGTCATCAGCCTCGACATGGCCAACTTCCAGGTTTGCCGAATCCTGATAGACAACGACATCTCGGACAAAATTCTTTTTTCAGAAGTATTTGAGAACCTCAAGCTTGCCCTTGAAAAGCTGAAGATGGCCGGTTACACCCTTCACGGGTTTTCTGGCATCCCGGTGCAGATCGAAGGGATCGTAACACTAGACGTGACCGCAGGAATGACCCCCGTCACCCGAACCGAGTCGATGGACTTTATGGTTGTCAACGTCAAGGCCGCCTACAACACCATACTCGGCCGACCCGAGCTCTGTTCGCTCCAGGTTGTCCCCTCCACCTATCACCTAAAATTGAAATTTCCGACTGACGTCGGGGTTGGGGTCGTTCAGGGCAACCAGGAATCAGCACGCTCGTGCTACATGACCGCGGTCGAGGGCGGCGTGTTTCCCCTTGATGCCGTTGAGCTCCCACTTGAAGAAAGCCATCCCGAATCAGAGCTCGCAGACGAATTGGAGGAAATGAAGCCAAAAATGAGTCTAAATGGTTCCGTGTGAGCCGAACCCTATCCCTAGAGCTGAAGCCGGATCAGATTGACTGCATCCGCCGGAATGTCGACCTCTTCGCCTGGACACCGTCCGACATGCCTGGGATTTTCGAAGACTTAATCATGCATCGACTAAGCATCATCCCCGGCTCCACGCAAGTACAACAAAAGCACCGCAAGTTCACCCCAGAAAGGTAACAGATAGTAAAAGCAGAGGTAGATAAGTTGTTATCCGCCCGATTCATTCAAGAAATCAGCTACCCCGAGTAGCTGGCTAATGTTGTAATGGTGAAGAAGGCTAGCGGCATTTGGAGGATTTGTATTGACTTTACCAACCTCAACAAGGCATGCCCGAAGGATCCTTTTCTGCTCCCCAGTATAGACGCCTTAATCGACGCGACATCGGGGCACGAGCTCCTAACTTTCATGGATGCCTTCTCGAGTTATAATTAGATTCGGATGTTTCCACCAAACATCGCGAAGACATCCTTCGTCACTGACTAGGGCCTCTACTGCTACCCGGTCATGCCCTTCGGGCTCAAGAATGCCGGGGCCACCTGCCAGAGGCTCGTCAATCGAGTCTTCAAAAATCAGATCGGTCGAAACATGGAGGTCTACGTCGATGACATGCTTGTCAAGAGCCGACGAGGGAAGGATCATGTTACCGACCTCGAGGAAGCCTTCGGCGTCCTTCGATCTCACAACATGAGGCTCAACCCTGCCAAGTGCGCCTTCAGCATCTCGTCCGGGAAATTCTTGGGGTTTGTTGTCAGCCAGTGCGGTATAGAAGCCAACCCGGAGAAGATCCGGGCCATCATCGACATGGCCCCACCTCGGAACGTCAAAGAAGTTCAACGACTTATGGGTAGATTGGCGATCATCGACTGCTTCCTCTCCAAATCGGGGGGAGAAGTCCTTCCCATTCTTTAAAGCCCTATGAGGGACAAAAGGATTCGAGTGGGGCGAGCCACAGCAATAAGCTTTCGACCAGTTAAGGTCCTACCGCGCCAACCCCACTCTCCAAAGCAAGCCCGAGCTCGGCGAACCCCTATTCCTCTACTTCTTAGCCTCAGAAGACGCGCTCAGCGCCGTGCTCGTCCGAGAAGAAGACGACATTCAAAAATCCCTGTACTATGTAAGCAAGGTTCTGCTCTCAGCCGAGACCAGATATGCGAAGATGGAGAAGATGGCCTACGCCCTGATAACAGCAGCCCGTAAGCTCTGACCCTACTTCCAGGCTCACTCAATTCATGTCCTCACGGACCTGCCCCTGAAGACCGTCCTCCACAGGCCGGAGAGCTTCGACCGCCTGGTCAAGTGGTCGATCGAGCTGACCCAATACGACATCACTTATCAGCCCAGGACGATGATCAATGGGTAGGCACTCGCCAAATTCATCACGGAGTGCACCATTTCCGAACCATCTGTTATCTCAGAAACCGACCCAATATGGGAGGCCTATGTCGACGATTCGTCTTGCGAAGGGAGGAGCGGAGCAGGCATCATCTTAAAGGGCCCCAATAATTTCATCCTCCAGTATTCCCTCTGGCTAAGCTTCCTGGCTTCAAACAACAAATCGGAGTACGAAACTATGATTGTGGGGCTCACCCTCGCACACAAGGCCAGATCCAGGCACATCAAGGCCTTCAGCGACTCCCAACTTGTAGCTAACTAGATCATCGGAGAGTACGAAGCTCGCGATGCTCGGATGGTGCAATACTTGGTGGTGGTCCGAAGTCTCCTATCCTCCTTCGAATCTCATTCGGTGGAGCGCATCCCCCGGGAACTAAATGCCTAGGCGGATTCATTGTCAAAGCTCGCCTCGTCATCTTTCGAGGGGCTTGATCGCACCGTTCTGATCGAGGTCCTCCTCAAACCGAGCATCGACCTCCTAGCAGCTTCCTGCCTCAACACCGATCTCCAACCCAACAACTAGACTACGCCCATTCTAAGATTCCTCTCGGAAGGCGAACTCCCTCAAGACCGATCCGAGGCAAGAAGGGTCAGAGTCCAGTCCGAAAGATTCACCCTGATCGACGGAACGCTATTCAAGCGCTCGTACACTATAGCCGACGGCAGGCCCTACCTCTGCTATCTGTCACCTGACGAAGCCAAGTACGTCTTGAAGGAACTGCACGAAGGGATCGGCGGATGCCACATGGGGAGCAGTTCGCTCGCCCGAAAAGCTCTAAACCATGGATACTACTGGCCAACCATGTTGCAAGACGCGCAAGACCTCGTCAAAAGGTGCAGCCCCTGTCAAAAGTTTTCTTCAGTGAAAAGACTCCCGCAGGCCAATCTTCGATCTCTGGCCAGTCCGGCCCCCTTTGCCATGTGGGGGATGGACCTGGTCGGCCATTTTCCTCAAGAAACGAGCCAACGAAAGTTCCTAGTGGTGGCCATCGACTACTTTACCAAGAGGATCGAAGCCGAACCTCTGGCCTCGATCACTGAGCATCAAACTCAGTCTGGAAGCATGTCATATGTCTGTTCGGGATCCCTCAGGTGCTCATCAACGACAACGGGACCCAATTCGTTGGTAAGAATTTTCGAAGGTTTTGCTAGGACGTTGGGGTCCAACAGTTCTTCTCGACCACATGCCACCCTTAATCAAACGGCCAAGCTAAAAACGCCAACCGTGACAGCCTTAAAAAGCAATTGGAAAATTCTCGTAAGGGACTCTGGGTCGACGAACTCCCGAGCATACTTTGGGTGCACTGAACGACGAAGAGAATACCCACGGGCGAGTCACCCTTCAACCTGACCGACGGTACCGAGGTGGTTATTCCCTTGGAGATCGGCCTACCGTCCCCCAGAATGATGGCCTTCGACGAAGAAGGTAACTCGGTAGGCCTTAGGGCCAACTTGGACCTAGTCGATAAGGTCAAGGAAAAACTAGCTATCCAGAGAAGCATCTATCAACAGTGGGTCGAGAAATTCTATAACCAGAAGGTCCAACCCACTAACATCCAGAAGGGTGACCTCGTCCTCCAGAAACTAGCAGTCTCGGACCCCAGTAGGAAGAGGAAGTCGGCTCCTAATTGGGAGGGACCCTATAGGGTTAGCAAAGTAGTGTGCCCCGGTACCTACCAACTCACCGACATGGGAGGCACCCCCATCAAAGGGCCCTAGAATACGGAGCACCTCATCAAGTACCTCGAAAGAGAGAACTGAGGTCATTATGTAACCAAACACTTGTAATCAGCTTTTTGTATAAGAATGTTTGTTTTTTTTTTCAAATTGTGTTAGCTCAGATTCTGGGTAAACCCCTTATGTAACCGCGCCAAGCCTCGACGCCGTATGGCGAACTCGAGCACATGGGTAGCTTTCTCAAGCTAAGGCAATAAGGCCCAGCGCTCTCCGCCGACCCACAAGCCTCGACGTCGTATGGCAAACTCGAGTACAAGGGTAGCTTTCTCAAGCTAAGGTAATGGGGCCTAGTGCTCTCTGCCAACCTACAAGCCTCGACGCCGTATGGTGAACTCGAGCACAAGGGTAGCTTTCTCAAGCTAAGGCAATGGGGCCCAGCGCTCTCCGCCGACCCCACAAGCCTCGATGTCGTATGGCGAACTCGAGCACAAGAGTAGCTTTCTCAAGCTAAGGCAATAGGGCCCAGTGCTCTCCGCCGACCCACAAGCCTCGATGCCGTATGGCGAACTCGAGCACAAGGGTAGCTTTCTCAACCTAAGGCAATGGGGCTCAGCGCTCTCCGCCGACCCACAAGCCTCGACACCGTATGGCGAATTCGAGCACAAGGGTGGCTTTCTCAAGCTATGGCGAGGCCCACTCGAAAATTTGTTATTAAAGATTTAGGGCGCTCGCCCTCAGGAAAATGCCCCGGGCCCCAAGTCTGTGGTCGGCCCACCTCTCACCCGTGAACAACTCGGGGTGTACGACCCTTACAGTCCGAAACTCCGAATTGTTCAAGGGCAGCAGGGGAGCCACCGACTCGGAACCCTCACCGAAAAGAAGTTCCGTGAGCCGAACCTCTCAGTGACCTACCTCTCACCCTCGGACAACTCGGGGTTAACGACCCCTAGGGCCGAAACCCTGAATTTTCAGCGGGCGGCAGGGGAGCCACCGGACCCCACGAACATCTCGGACGCTCTGAGCTCCCAGATCTTTGGTCGGCACACCACTCACACTCTAACAAGTTCTTGCAGATCACCGAGGTCTAGGACCTTGATCTACCCAAAAATGCTAGAGTATGGCAGGGGAGCCACTGATCCGGGACTCGAGGCTAATAAATTCTGAGGTAGGGCGCCTGCCTAAGGCAAGCACGCAAAAATTTTTCTCTGATGAATTTCTGATGAGGGGTGAGGGTTTTTATAGCCCCCCTGAGCAGCCATTTAATGGCATCGGAAGTTGAAACGGTGGAAGTCAAAGCGGCCCCTCATTAATTGGCGTGGGAAGGAGAAACATCGCCTCATTCATGACGTTGGAAAACGGTCCAATACTCCGACTCCTCGGGACTCCTCTCCCTTGCCGTCCCCGCCTTCGGAGCCGACCGCAGCTTTAATCGAAGAGATCAATCCTCAAAGCCGACGGAATCCATAGTGGGCCCCTATCCTTCTGCTTGGCTTCGAAGCCGAAGGAATGCCCCAACACTAAGCCTGAATGCACTCTCAGCAACAAGTTCAGACTGGTCTGAAATTTTATTCTTTATTATAACTCCCAAGGGGGCACAATACAGATTTATTCTTTGTTACAATCAAAGCCTTGTCTTAAACTACCCTCAGGCCCCCTCCGTGCTCGCGCGGGTCAACTCGAATCTCGCCGAGCGACTCGGTTCCACAGCATGCCTTGCCGAGCCTCTATGATCGGCCACAGAGGACACGCTGGCCACAGAACTCTGGGCATCGCCCGGCCTCATATACTCCAACCGCAGGGTTGGGGACGGTTTGCGCCTCGAAGAAGCCCCGAGCACCAAAAGGACCGACCTTCCCAGCATCGTTTTGTAACGTTGAATCTCGATCTCTTTCTCCACAATGACTTCGCGGAGGAGCGACTCCGATGTAGGCATCTGCACCGAAGCACTCGACATGGAAAATCAGAGGCCCACACCACCGAGATCTCGGTCGACTATTGCCTTCTTCAACTGAGCTGACTCCGCGCTCAGCTCCTTCCACTTGTTCTGGAAATAATGGAAGGCAACGTCATGATCACGAGCTTCTCTCTGATACCGGCCAAGGGAGGACTCCAACACCTTGATCTTACTCCGAAGCCACGTCACCTCAGATTGTCGAGGATCAGCCTCGGCAAGAAGAGCCAACATCTGATGGAAGCAAAGCAAAATGAAAAATTACACAAGTCTCAGAGAGTCGGAAAACTTTCAATGGCCGACCCCAAAAGCAAAACAAGGAGTGAAGGGTAAAACAGTTGGCCCACAAAAAATATGTCATAAATTATCAATCCGTTTACAAAATGCTGCGGTGGCCAATCTGCGGTCGGCAAAATACATTAAAGAAGACAACAAAAAGAAGAGAAAAAACAACTACGACTACGAGCCCACCTCTCCCTCGGCTCCGGCGACGACCATGGGGTCAACCACCGGGTCGGCACTCCCTCCTCCGACTCCACCGTCCCCTTCGCCCGGTGCCTCGTGCTCGGGGGTCTTCGGAAGCCCCTCGACCTCCATGTCGTAGTTAAAGTGTGACATTTCCAAGGTCGGGAAGAAGTGCTTGACATGGTCCATCACCTTGGCGTATACCTCGTTCTGCGCCTAGATGACCATGTCTTGGGCCTTCGTGATCAGCACCGCCTTCTCGGCCTCGAACCCTTTCTTCAGCGCCGCCTCCCTCTTAAGCGCGTTGGCGGCCATTGAGGCCAGGTCGGCCTTCAGAGCCTGCTCCCGTTTCATCGAGGCTTTTAGGTTGGTCTTGAGATCGACCATCTCGTACTTGTAGCGATTGGTCTGGCTCCTCTCATACTTCAGCTCCATCTCATGAAGCCGCCTTACCTGGTTCTCCGACATACAGGCCTGCAGCCGAGGTCAAGACACTTGGGTAAAAATGATGTTCTTAGAAATCAATAAAATGGAAGGCCTCGGAAACTTACCTGCATGCTATCCAGAGCCCACCTCATGTAGGCCACCTTGAAGGTGTCGTCCCCCATGTTGCCGATCTCAGGGCATGGCCATCTTGTCCACGAACTCCACGGAGACGAGAGCTTCGATTAGGGAGTCCCCCTGATGAATGGACCTGTCCAGGGCCCACAGTCGCAGTCCCTCTTCCCCGACCATGGCTTCGGCATCGGCACGGAGAGGACGAAGGCGACCCTGCGAAACCTCAGGCACCTTCCAGGCCCCCTTGCTCGGTGTGAGGGTGACCTCCTTCGATTGGCTTGGCTTCTGTTTCTTCATCTTCGGCTCGGAAGGAGCCTCGGAGGTCGCTCGTGAGGGAGCCACCGCTTGCTTCTCCCTCTCGGACTGCTCTGCCTTCTCCCTCTTCAGGGCCAGCCTCCTCGCCTTAATAGCCTCAGGATCCATCTCTGCAAAAAAATCCATTAACACGCGATGAGCACAAAAGAGAAATACAGAAATTAAAATGAACGAAAAACATACGAAGCGGGGTGGGGCTCAGTCCGGCTTGGATTAGGTGGCTCTCCGTCACTTTTGGCCAACTGATACTGTGGCTCTTCCGCAGGCGCTCCACAAAACCCCATTCCTCGGCTGAGAGATCTTCCTTCTTCGGCTCCTTGAATTTCGGCTTGTAGAAATTCCACTTCGTCGAAATGTCCCACTGGTCCTCGTTCCGAATGACGAAGTACTTTCTCTTCCACTCCTTTATTGAGTCGGGATGTCCGTGCACGACCCTACATCCGCTCGAAGGTGACACGTAATATATCCCCTCGAACTCGCCGGATGAGCTGACCCCCAACATAGCTCGGAAGATACTCAACCGCAGTGGTACCTTCTTCTCCGAACACAGCAATATGAAGCTCATCATCTGCTTCTAGGAATTCGTCCCAAACTGCATTGGGCACAACGAGGACCAGTTGAGAACCTCCCGGAGGAAGGGGTGGATTGGCAGCCTCAGTCTCGAGGAGAATGCATCCGCAGGGAAGATACAGTACCACGGTGGCATCGGGTCGGTCGGCCGAAGACCAGCACCCGGGACCATCAGTTCGTACTCCTTGCCAATGAAGAAACTCGCCCGAATGAACGGGAGATCCTCCCCCTTCAAGATCGTGGGGGTACTGTCCATCTTGACCCTTACCCATCTCGATGACGAGGGATGCACCCCATAGAGTACCTTATCCCCTACATCGTCCGGATAATTCCTGATCGACCGAGGCTGTGGAAAAAATGGCACCCCCAGATTTCGATGCATAATCGTCCTATCAGGGCTGCTTGGGAGGGTCACCCTCACCTTCTTCTTTCGAACCTGGCGAGCCTTCTCGGGCGACGGGGTCGCCAACGGCTCGAGGGCGGAGGCCCTCTTGGGGGAGTCCGTGCCCCCGATCTGACCACCCTCGGCCTCATCCTCTCCTTCCTCCCTTCCTTCACCCTTCTCTTCACCTTCATCCTTGGCAACCTCCTCATCTGAGCTACTACTCTCCACGACAAAAGGTTTGCGAGTCCGCATAGGCTGCACGACTAACACCTCTTCTGGTTCGTCCCACGAGGTCAAAGCTTCTGGGGCATCCGCAGAGGTGGTGGAATCCATTAACCCCGTGTGAACGTAGCTATTGAAGGTAAAGGCGAAGAAACCGGACTGAGCCTTAGACATGACTAAAAGAACTAACCTGTGACTTGGTCGGAAAAGTGGCCGAAAAACTGGTCGACGGTGACAGAACGCACTAGAGAGAGAAGCTCTGAATCCTAGTGAGAGAATGCGAAAGTAAGAAATGAGAAAGGGGTGGGGGGGAGGGGTGAGTATATATAGAGGAGTGGGACACCTCAATTTTCGTGAGAATCAGTTACAGTAACTGCCTCGATTTTCGCAAAATCAGTTACTGTTACTCCTCGATTCTCGTGAAAAATGGTTCACCTAATGGCTATGGGAATCTCCGAGTTGCACGTCCTTCCGATCCCCTACAGCCTCGACGGTCGACCTGCATCTCGAGCACAGGGGTAGCATCAACAGGCCAAGTCCTTTGGCCTCGCTCGTCCTTCCGACCCCCTACAGCCTCGACGGCCGACCTGCATCTCGAGCACAGGGGTAGCTTCAACAGGCCAAATTCTTTGGCCTCGCTCGTCCTTTCGACACCCTCAAGCCTCGACGGTCGACCTACATCTCGAGTGCAGGGGTAGCTTCAACAGGCCAAGTCCTTTAGCCTCGCTCATCCTTCCGACCCCCTACAAGCCTCGACGGTCGACCAACATCTCGAGCACAGGGGTAACTTCAACAGGCCAAGTTCTTTGGCCTCACTCGTCCTTCTGACCCCTACAGCCTCGACGGCCGACCTGCATCTCGAAGCATAGGGGTAGCTTCAACAGGCCAAGTCCTTTAACCTCACTTGCCCTTCCGACCCCCTACAAGCCTCGACGGCCGACCGACATCTCGAGCACAGAGGTAGCTTCAACAGGCCAAGTCCTTTGGCCTTGCTCATCCTTCCGACCCCCTACAGCCTCGATGGCCGACCTGCATCTCGAAGCACAGGGGTAGCTTCAAAAGGCCAAGTCCTTTGGCCTCGCTCGTCCTTCCGACCCCCTATAGCCTCGATGGCCGACCTGCATCTCGAGCACAGGGGTAGCTTCAACAAGTCAAGTCCTTTAGCCTCGCTCGTCATTCCGAGCCCCTACAAGCCTCGACGGCCGACCGACATCTCGAGCACAGAGGTAGCTTCAACAGGTCAAGTCCTTTGGCCTTGCTCGTCCTTCCGACCCCCTACAGCCTCGACGGCCGACCTGCATCTCGAAGCACAGGGGTAGCTTCAAAAGGCCAAGTCCTTTGGCCTCGCTCGTCCTTCTGACCCCCTATAGCCTCGACGGCCGACCTGCATCTCGAGCACAGGGGTAGCTTCAACAGGTCAAGTCCTTTAGCCTCGCTCGTCCTTCTGAGCCCCTACAAGCCTCGACGGCCGACCGATATCTCGAGCACAGGGATAGCTTCAACAGGCCAAGTCCTTTGGCCTCGCTCGTCCTTCCGATCCCCTACAGCCTCGACGGCCGACCTACATCTCGAAGCACAGAGGGTAGCTTCAACAGGCCAAGTCCTTTGGCCTCGCTCGTCCTTCCGACCCCCTCAAGCCTCGACGACCGACCTGCATCTCGAGTGCAGGGGTAGCATCAATAGGCAAGTCCTTTAGCCTCGCTCGTCCTTCCGACCCCCTACAAGCCTCGACGGCCGACCGACATCTCGAGCACAGGGGTCGCTTCAATAGGCTAAGTCCTTTGGCCTCGCTCGTCCTTCCGACCCCCTACAGTCTTGACAGTCGACCTGCATCTCGAAGCACAGGGGTAGCTTCAATAGGCCAAGTCCTTTAGCCTCGCTCATCCTTCCGACCCCCTACAAGCCTCGATGGCCGACCGACATCTCGAGCACAGGGGTAGCTTCAATAGGCCAAGTCCTTTGGCCTCGCTCGTCCTTCTGACCCCCTATAGCCTCGACGGCCGACCTGCATCTAGAAGCACAGGGGTATCTTCAATAGGCCAAGTCCTTTGGCCTCGCTCGTCCTTCCGATCCCCTACAGCCTTGACGGCCGACCTGCATCTCGAGTACAGGGCTAGCTTCAACAGGCCAAGTCCTTTAGCCTCGCTCGTTCTTCCGAGCCCCTACAAGCCTCGACGGTCGACCGCCATCTCGAGCACAGGGTAGCTTCAACAGGCCAAGTCCTTTGGCCTCGCTCGTCCTTCTTACCCCCTAAAGCCTTGACGGCCGATTGGCATCTCGAGCACAGGGGTAGCTTCAATAGGCCGAGTCCTTTGGCCTCGCTCGTCCTTTCGACTCCCTACAGCCTCGACGGTCGACCTGCATCTCGAGCACAGGGGTAGCTTCAACAGGCCAAGTCCTTTAGCCTCGCTCATCCTTCCGACCCCCTACAGCCTTGACGGTCGACCTGCATGTCAAGCATAGGGGTAGCTTCGACAGAGCATGTCCTTAGGCCACGCTCATCCTTCCGACCCCCTGTAGCCTCGACGGACCAAGATGAACTCCGTCTGCCTTGTCCAGAAGGGAATCGCCATGACAAGCTCAGCCTCCAAATCCCCCCACGCTCGATCATGGGGGCCCAAAGAACCAGCTCGGCACCGTCTTCGGTCGACCCCAAAACTACTCGAATCCTCCTCGCACTCTCTGCCCTAAGACTCAACTACTCCTCCACGACCAGCCAGGCATTGTCCCGTAGGAGTGGGGGGCTGTGATATAGGATAAATTATGCAGCATCGATCAGAGCCCTCAAATCTCCTCTGAATCCTTCCCCTTGTGATCATCAGGCCAGCTACAGCCTGATAGGCCTCAGCCGGCTCAAGCCCATGGGTAGAACGGGTCCAACCCGGCCCACCAGGGCTCCAGACCCGTTTATCCCTGCCTATAAATACTCCATCCCCTCCTCACTGCCAAAGGTAATCAATCTCTCCCCTCTCAAAACCCTAGTTACTGTTATTCTTCAGTGACTGACTAGACTGCCGAAGGGCCTGCCACCGAGACTTCTCCGGGGTTCCTAGGCCGTGTGTAGGTACAGAAGACCCAGCCGAGCCGAGCTCCTGGATCCGAGCTGAGCACCCGTCCTCCCTTCCGAGCCTCCTCACGCTCCTTCTCCGAGCTGTCCCCGCTACCCACGGTCGGACCGACGCCAGTACTGCGTAGGGACTTCCACTATACAAATTGAGAGAACTCACACCTATTGTTCCCACACCCTAAAAACAAACCGCATCAGTAGTAGAGAAAATGGAAAGCGTAAGTAGTAAAAGATGTGGATAAGTATGATATTTTATAAAAAATTTAAGGGTCAATCAATCATAGTATTATCATAGTCTAATACTCTTACATAATTTTAGGTTATTCCTAAATAATGGTGTAGAAATTTAAAAATAACTTATATTTTTCAAGGAAGGGAGCATAAGGAAAGTTTTGATTGAGAATGACATAATTAAGGTGAAAATTCCAGGTATGGTATTTTGATATTTTTTTCTTTTTCCTTTTGAGTCGAATATGGTTTTGTTTTAAAGAGAGAATTGCTTGAATTTTCTCTCTCAAGTTTATGTTTTCAGTCTTGTTTTCTTTTTTCCTTTTTTGTTTTCTCTATTGTTGGGAAAAGGCCATGTGGGTGGGGCCTTCTCGCTCGTGGGCTGTATACATTTGGAAATATGAAACAACAAATAGGAAATAGAAATTAAATTGGTGTAAATTGCCCGCACATGCATTGCGGGCACATGCATGTGAATCAAACAATGTAGGGCACATCCACTTTTATTCAAGAGGTAGGAACTGAACATACAAGTTCTGAAATACAAGTTCTGAAGTATATTGGGTCTTAATTTTTGGCCCAAAATATACTGTGAATGAAATGGAGAGGTTCCAATCCAAGACCTTTTGACTAACTGTAATTAGGGCTGCAAAGGAGCCGAGTAGAGCCGAGTATTTTGAGGCTCGAGCTCAGCTCGTTAAGCAATCGAGCTCAGTTTTCGGCTCGAGCTCGTCTCGAGCCGAGTAGCTAGCGAGCTTAGCATAATAATTACAAAAAATACAAGCTCGAGCTCGGCTCGTTAAACTATTTCGAGTCGAGCTTTGACCAAGCTCAAGCCGAGTAGTTCGCGAGTAGCAACGTTTGTTTGCAGTCCTAACTGTGATCATGAGCGCGTTTATATTCTAAGCCCTAGCTTGCATAGTCTTGAACATTTGTAATGTGCGATGCCGATGGCAAATGGGTGCAAAGTTAAGGAGGCTATTGTTATCTTTCAAAGGCTGTAACGAACAGTACGTGTAGGTTAGAATGAGAATAGATGGACCACTCTACATATTATGATTGATAGCGCGTCCATGTCTGTTTCATGTCTTTCAATGACTCATTGTCTTTGATATGAAACATGCTGCATATGGTCCATGATCCCTTGCCCTCCATCACAACGGTGACAACGGTCTATTTGTTTGATAATTTCTTTTGGACGTGAATCATCTATCTTTGTCTCACACACACACACCATCTCTTTACAATTAAAATATCTTATTATTGTTAGCATCTATGGATCTAACATACTCGCATAAGAGTTTGAAGAAGGAAAAGACACAAAACGGCAAGTGACATGAAACGCAGCAATAAGCACAATAGCAAGCAGGAGCAACAGCATAGCAGATTTGACAGTCGATGGTTATGTCTGCTGAATGCAATCGACCGTCAGGGGTGCAGTCGACCCAGGCTTCTCTTTGACTTGCTAAGCGTTATTGCAGTCGACCGCACCTCTTGTGCAGTTTACCGCATCGGGCATAAAATACAGAAAGTGTTCGTGAGTTTGGATCATTTTGACCCGTATTTGTGTTTATATTTTAGGGTTTACTTGGAAGGTATAAATATCAATATAAATCCTAAGGTATCAGAGGTACATAACCGTGACAACATTCTGTGCTGAGTGCTACCAAAGGTGGGAGAGAGAGAGAGAGAGAGATTAGAGTGAGATATCTTTTGAATCTTTGTATTTTTTTTTAGTAAGAAATATTTATTATCTCTGCATATCGTTTTATTTTTGTGTTTGTGATATCTTACATTTGTAGAATCTTGTTATTGGTGCATCTAGGTCTTTGTATGCATTATTGGGCAATACAAAGTGATATCAGAGTTTAGAGTTTTCATGATAGCCGATAGCAAGTCCAAAGTCAAAAAATTTGATGGAAGTGATTTAATGATGTGGAAGATACAGATGGTGGCATCTCTCTGTCAGATAGATCTAGATGGTCCATTGTTTGATGATAACAGAAAGGTGCAGACAAAGATGTGACGATCTTGGCGAGTCGTTTGGATCAGAAGACGTTTGGGAAGATTCAGTTAACACTGCGTAGGAAAGCATTTTTTCATATATCGAAGACAAGGATCACGAAGGAGGCACTGAAGATTCTGATGGATATGTATGAGAAACCTTCAGCATAGAATCAAAAATTTCATCTGAAGAAATTAGTTAACATGAAGTTGAGAGAAAGTGGTTCAATAGCAAAATATGTGAACAATTACGGTATGGTATACAACTAGTTGAAAGCTTCGGGGTTGACATTTTCAGAGAGAGCACATGCATTGTTACTTCTATCTACTCTACCTGACAGTTATGGTACAGTGGAACAAACTATTACAGAAAATACGACAGATTCGATGACTCTGCAGGATGTTATGAGCATCATCATAAGCGATGAGGGGAGAAGGAAGAGAAACAGAGAGTTTTCATCATCTTCTTGCTATTCTGCACTTTAAGTTGAGAGGCATGAAGGATCAAAAGGAAGTCGAAGGAGAAAGGATCCAAAAAGTGAATCTAAGAGTGAGTTTGAAGACAATGACGATGGAGGTGGACCTAAGTGTTTGTGTTGGTATTGTGACAAGTAGGGTCACATGAAGCATAGCTGTAAGGTAGTTATAAAGAAGAAGCAACATCAAAGCAAGCTGATGTGGTGGTCGAGGAAACAAATCTTGAAGAGTTATGTATGTCAGCTACGGTGGAGTTAGATACGCGAGATTGGTGCATTGATTTAGGTGCTTCTTTTCATTGCACTTAGAAGAGAGAGGTGTTTTAGGACTACAGAGAGGGTTCTTTCGAAGATGTGATCGTAGGTTATGGTCAGCGGTGCCCCGTGATTAGAGCTAGAACTATTTGCTTGAAAGCATGTGATAAATAAGCAGATTGTCTTGCAGGAAACGAAGCATGTCCCAAAGTTGAGAGAAAATCTTATCTCGACGGGGATGCCAGACAAAGAGAGTTTGTTGACTACATTTGGTAGTGGAGAGTGATGTATAACTGCAGGTTCAGAAGTGTTAGCAAGTGGGAAGCTTGAGGGATCACAATATTTGCTCAGAGACGAGATGTGTCATTCTCCTGTAGTTGACTCTCAGCCGGAAATGAGACGTAGTTTGTGTAGGGTACAACCGAGACCTAAGAGTTGTGGGGCAGATGCAGAGGTTGCACATTTAGTGAGAGTTGAGGTTCATGGTAAGAAGGATCCTAGAAGAGAGTAAGAGTTTGCTGCGGTGATTATTCTTTGTGATATTACAGGAATTTTGAGTCGTTCTTGTGATGTTGAGAGCATTGGTATCCATATCAGGGGGTGATGTCAATAAGTATGTCCAAGTTGATCATCGTGGGGTTGTAAGTGGTTTTTTGTACTCTACAGATATTGTGGAGGTGTCGTCCACGGAGGCTTTGGGTGCAGAAGGTGCCTTGGCCTTGAGAGGTTTTGAACCATATCTGATGTTAGCGGAGATTCTGTGAGTTAGGGAGTCTTATGACATGAGATCCGACATGGTGGAAAGAATAGCATTTTCCCGTTATTTGTGTCCTAAGAATAGCATTTTCTCATTATTTGTGCCATATACGATAGATGGTGGGGGGTCGTCCTTCATAAGGCGAGGTGTTTGTGCCCTCCACCGGGGGGGGGGGGGGGGGGGGGCTCTTCATGTAAGTGAGGAGTACTCAGTCTTTCACAATTAGTGGGAGGCTAGTAGAGGTAATGCAAGAAAAAGATACGATCGTTTTGAAGTTTTTTATATTTGGTTCAAGTGGAAGATTGTTAGGATGTGTGGACCTACTATAGTAGCACAAGAGTTTGAAGAAGGAGAAGACACGAAGCGCAGCAACAAGCACAGCAGATTTGACAGTCGACTGTCATACTTGCTGATTGCAGTCTACCGTCGAGAGCGCAGTCTACCGAGGCTTCTCTCTGACTAGGTGAGCTTTGTTGCAGTCGACCGCACCTGTTGTGCAGTCGACCGTATCGGGCATAGGATACAGAATGGGACCGCTAGTTTGGATCATTTTGTGCCGTATTTATATTTATCTGTTAGGGTTTACTTGGGGGCTACAAATATAGATGTATATCATAGGGTTTGAGAGTTACATAACTGAGAGAACTTCTTGTGTCGAGTGCTATTAAAGGTGAAAGATAGAGATTAGATAGAGATATTTTTTGTATCTTTGTATTTCTTGAACAAAAAATATTAGTTATCTTTGCATATCATTTTGTTCTTGTATTTGTATGATCTTGCATTTGTAGAATTTTATTATTGATACATTTAGGTCTTTGTGAGCATTTTTGTGCACTACAGTTATTGGGGAGGAAAAAAAAAGAGAAACTAAGTAGATATAAATGTGATTGCCAGGGCCTCACTAGGAAAACATAGAGCCCACAAAAAATTATAATTACCCATGCTTTTTGTCTTGCATTTAAAAAAAAATGTGGAGTATGGTCACCCTGTTTCATTAATAAGAGGTTAACAAAATAATTCCGTAGAACCGGAAAAATGTACACAGATGATAAGCATAAAATAAAACATACAACCTCCAAGATCATGGAGGGTCCGAAATTAAAACTACAAAACAAGTACATAGATGAGCTTTGACAGAAGCTCCCTCCAACCGGACTCTGGAGGGTGTGAACCGCTGTGCCCCTCAATCCAATGTAGGACCAATCACAATCTTCTCCTCGTCGTACTCGTTTACCTGGAAGGTTCTAGCAATCCGATCCCTAGGACCCGTTGCCGCTGCAGCAGCCCACAAAGAGATCAGATGCATTATAGAAGTTAAATTACTAGAAATACTATTATGAATCTCACGGAAGTACTATCTAGCCATAAAACCCAGGTAGTAGTAGCGATGGCAATGTACCATGCCTCTTTCATATTGTTCCTCTTGTTAGCAAATCGTGGACCAATCCATAGGTCTTCATACACTTGTGTGTAGGATGTCATTCCTAGGGCTCTCAGAACCTCTACTATTACCGCTTTGCTCCTCGGGCATTTCACCAGTAGATGGTTTCTAGTCTCCTGGTACATAGAGCAAAAAATCGCATTCAATAGCAATGTTCGGCTGTCTTTTAGCTAGATTTTCTCGTGTAAGAATTGTATCATTTAGGACCAACCGGAGAAATAATCTAACTTTAAGTGGAGCCTTTGCCTTCCAGAGGACAGACGACCAACTCCCAGTACACCCTCTGAAATGTATATGGTTGTAGAGTGACCGTACCGAAAAGGAGCAGTTCCTTTTCAGTTCCCAAGCTTTGCGATCGGGGCCTTGAGAGTATCTAACCTCAGATTGTGCAATGTAAGTCTGCATCTCACAAGCTTCTCCTGTGAATCCAATGATAGTCGCATTTTAAAGGTAGGTCTCCAGTAACGTCCTTTTCAACATTGGGCTACCGTGGCATGTGGATGGGATGTCTGTTCTATTCATAAAGGTCTGGGTACAATTTATTTAGCGAACGTGCCCCACATCACTTGTCCCACTAGAACTTAGTTGTAAAGCCATTGGCTATGAAGGATGTAACACAACTATCAATTGTATCATGGGCTTTGGACACTCCTTTCCAGAACCATGATACTTTCGGCCCTGTCCGGAAGCCTCGAATACATGTCCCTCTTCCATGCAGATAGGCTCGGACAAAGTCCTGCCATCCTTCACCATTTAGATGATACACTTTCTACTACCATTTACCGTGAAGAGCGAGATTCATATCTCTCAAGTCTATAACACCCAGCCCCCTATGTATTTTCTTTATACAAACCTTCTTCCACCTGATGAGGTGGCATCCCCCCTTGTTTGTCTCTGCGCCCTGTTACAGGAATCTTTTCCTGATTCGATCGATCCTCTAGATGACCCATTTAGGAAGTTCAAAGAAAGACATGTAATACGTGTGAAAGTTTGACAGAACAACATTAATCAGGGTCATTCTCCCACTCAAGGAGAGTGACTTATTGCCTTTCCACCTTGCTAGTTTAGCCTCCAATCTATTGATGAGTATCAGCCAATCAGACTTCAAATGTCTACCTGGCCTAATAGATAAGCCTAGATATTTTATAGAACAATTTCCAAGTTTGCAATTTTGGATGTCTGTGTGTAAATATGCATTTTGCTGTCATAAGAATTTTGGTTTGTGAATGTGTTTGACGGGGACTGCTACATGCAACTCGATCTTAACGACTTTATTATACTATGGTAGTGGTAGCCTGGTAGGTGAGTAATATGAATGAAGTTATGAACACAATCTTTGTCTCATTGCCCAATATTTCAAAAAATTAATTTATGTGGTGCATGCTCATCCTTTTTCCTGTCAATTGCAACAACGTTGTCATTTTTAACTCTCACGGTAACTACTCAATTCCAATATATATACTTTTTCTAGGAAAGTAATAAATTGACAATTAGATGGACCCTTCAAAAACACAAAGAAAAAGATGATCGCTGAATCATAATTCCCGTGGCAAATTCTTATTCTTATCAATAAATTTTATTTTAGATTACTTTCCTTTTTGATAGAATATTCTCAACTATTCAATCACCTGATTGGTCAGGAGATCGTTGGTAGGAACTTATATTACATCGGATGTGCTAAGGAGAAGTCTATAGAAATGTTTTCAGTATACTTAAATCAATCAATATATTCTAATTTTGAATAAGATAGTTTGTTCAGTTACCAGGGACGAAAGTCCAAACACACACACACACACACACACCCCCCCCCCCCCCCCCCCCCCCCCCCCCCCCCCCCCACACACACACAAATTAATAATAATAATAATAATAATAATAATAATAATAATAATAATAATAATAATAATAATAATAATAATAGACATTTTGCATTGATCATCTATATATTAAAAGATGTCAAAAAAATATGTTTCTCTTTCAAAGATTAACAAGTGTAGAATATATATAAATATATAAAGAAAATAATAAAAAAGTGTGATCTTAGAAGAACTGTGATCTACGTTTCTTTATGAAAGCAAATTATTTGACAATTAAATCTAGACTGAGCATTCAGCAATTTATCTCTCGATGTAAACCATCAAATAGTTTGAAATGAAACCATCATCCATCTTGTTGCGAAACTTATTTTTTATAGTGCTCATTGCTGAAAATGTCATCTCAATAGTTGTTGTGGAAACCGGTAGTGTAAGGACACACCTAATCAATTTATCAACATGTGTATAAATGATGGACTTTCTTGTTCATATTAATGCTTGACATAATTCAGAATGAGATGATAAACTCTTAAATTCAAGACATTGAGGACGATCACTTTGATTGTGTTCTAATTGACGTCTCAAACAATATTGATGTTCTTCAGAAAAATCTTGAGGATAAAATTTATTTGTAAGCTTGCAAATTTTATCAATATCAAATGAAGCAAATTATCTTTTGGATCCAAGGCATTACTTAGCACAAGTAATTCCACAGCTTTTTCAGTAAACCTGTAATTTAACTTTTGTATTTGACAATCAATAGTAGCAATGAATAGGTCTACCTTATAATGATGTTCAACGGTGAGTTGAGTTTTTCCACGTCGAGATAAAGAGTAGGATTTTATGCGTCTTTTCTTCTTAATGGCTTAAAGTAAGATGGTCGACTGAATTTCGAAGAATCAAATTCCGATTGAAACTAGGGTTTTGAAATTTTTCTCCTTTTATTTTAGTTGCTGCTGCATGAAAAAAAAAACTATATATATAGAAAATTATTGCTGCTGCGTGAAAAAGAAAAAAGAAAAACATAATACAAAAATTAGCGCTCAGAATAGTTCGGTTTCTTTTCCCTCTCTTTTTTTCTTTTTATTTATATAAGAAAAATTTAAAAGTGGGACCACGTAATAAATTGTAGATTTGCGTATAGATCTTAGGTGTTTTTTTGTTAAATTGGAGGGAGGCTGGATGCAATTTTGGATATAATAGGAGTTTTGTAGAAAAATTGAAAAGGGCAGTGCTCCGGCTCTGCCAATTATGAATTCTTTCTTTAACGAAGACCTACTCTATCGAAAGAATGATAAGATTTTCTAGTTAGAACTGCAAATATAAATGCCTAGGTTGTTCATCCGCGTTCCTACAAAAACTTATTTCATAAGTATTATTAATATTTTTGGAAAGGCTATCAGAATTAGTTTTATTTTATTTTATTTTATTTTATTTTAATTTTTGGTGTGTGAATAGTAGGAATGCTCTCAGATAAGGATATATTCGATTCGATCCGTATCCGAATCCGAAACTTTTACGGTTACGGATATGAAAAATCCATATTTGGGCGGATATGGATACAGATATGGATTCGGATATCCAAATCCTAAAAATTGCGGATACGGATACAGATACAAATATTCCTAAAAAAAAGGGATTTGGATACGGATATCCGCTTAATTTATTATATATTTATTTCATTAATATATATAGTTATATACTTTTAAAAAAACTTGGCATATACTCTCATATTTTCTAAACTCTCAACAGTCAACATTCAACAACCCCTTCCCCTCAACTACTCTAGTCAGCCGGTCGGAAAAAAGAAAAAAAAAACCTTTCCCCTTCACTTCAACCCGTCCATATTCATTCCAACCGGCGTCGAAATTCATTCCAATCGACGTCGAAATTTCTTCTCATCGCCGTCAATTACTCCGACCAACTTCATCTCCCACCTTTTCCTCATCGTCTTCACCTCTACACTGTCTATTCAAAAACCCTAGTTTCCCCAAATCAGAAACCAAATCAGAAACCCTAGTTTTCAAATTGGAAAACTCCCAAACACCGTCTCTTCTTCAACGTCTCCTCCACCCATCCCCTCCACGGTTGCATCCCCAAATTAAAAACCCTATTTTTCCAAATCAGGAAAAACCAAAATCCAATGAATTTTTATGATATTTGTTATTGCTGTTCAAGTATTCAACTCAAAAATTTGTGTTTGTTGTTATTGTTGTTGTCTTTACCGCCGACAAAAGCCAAAAAGTTCACGACACGGTATAAATCTTTCTCTCTCTTTCTCTCACTATCTTTGAATGTTATTATGTTATTAAATGCTATTTGTTGCTGTTATTGCAAAGTGATAAATTAAATGTTATTATGTTATATTTTTTTTAACAGAAAATAGTGTTCAACTCATCATGTCTTCTCCTAATGAACAATCTATCACTCAACCCATTAATACTGAATCATCAAGTAATTTAAATTCTCAAGTACGAAAACAACCGATAAATAGATCAGAAGTGTGGAAAGATTTTGAAAAATATGACGAGGATGTAAAAGAAATGGTGGATGGGAAATAGGTAGTAGTAAAACGCAAAAAGGCCGAGTGCATACATTGTCATTTCAAAACTAGTGCAGAAAGTAGACTTGGAACTACACACCTAAAGAACCATATAACAACATGTTCAAAGAAATCGAGAGCCGATATACGCCAAATGTTGATACGAGCATCCTCCAAAAAAGTTGATGGAACTTGTAGTCTAGAAAATTTTCAATTTGATGAAGAGAAGAGTCGCTGTAAACTTGCACAAGCAATCATTGCTCATGAATATCCATTTAATATAATGACACATAGAAAATTTTTGGATTATTTGCACTCTTTTCATCCCGAACACATAGTTCCTTCTCGCAATATAATCACGGAGTTGTGAATGAATGCCTATCTTGATTACAAGAAGAAGTTGTTTCGCTCATTTTTCGCACATACAAGTAGGATAAGTTTCACAGTAGATAAGTGGACCGCATCTTCACAACAAAAGTCTTACTTGTGTGTTACTTCTCATTTCTTTGATGATGCTTGGAATTTGCGAAGGAGGGTTGTCGGTTTTAAGAAAGTTAAAGGGGGTACATGGATTATTATTTGTGATGTTTTTATGTCGTGCATGCTTCAATGGAATATTGATAGTAAGATTTTTATGGTTACCATTGATAATGATACAGCTAATGATGTTGCTATCTCGTTGGCAGAGGATCGTATTTTAGATACGTTTCCTTGCGATGGTTCTTTTTTTTGTGAGATGTGCCGCACATATTATTAATCCTGTTATTCAAGATGGTATGAAGTAAATTTTCGAAGCTACTCATAATGTTAGGAAAAGCATTAAATATGTTACAATGTCACCACAAGGGTAAGAATGTTTCTATGATATTGCTAAAGAACGTGGTTTGAATGGAAGGCATGTTTTTCTTGATATTTGCAAAAGATGGAATTCAACTTATGATATGTTAAGTGTTGCACTAGAATATAAGTAAGTATTTTGTAAATTTTGTCTCAAAGACAACAAATACAATTCTTGCCCCGGGAGATGAATGGAATCATATTGATATTTTGAGTAATTGCTTGAAGCATTTTAGTGATCTGACTAAGCTGATTTCTAGTTTCGATTATTGTACCGCTAATCTCCATTTCGAGAAATTTTTTGAAGTTTTATTACTTATAAATGAATGGGAGAGAAGTTCAGATATTGTAATTGTGAGAATGACAATTGCAATGAAGAAGAAGTTCATGAAGTATTGGTTGAAAGCAAACAAACTTTTTACAGTTGCGACTTTTCTTGACCCAAGATATAAGTTAGTAGCAATTAAATATTATGAAGAGATATATGGTTATGATGGTAAAAGGTGGTTAGGAAATATTGTAAAATTAATCAAGGAACTTCATGGTGAATATTCACAACATTCTCATGAGAAAAGTCAATGTATACCAAAAGAAGTTGGCTTAAGCAATTCTTCACAAATGGTGGAATATGTTGGTGAAAAGAGGAAGACTAGATTTGATCAGTATATTGAGAAATGTGAAAGCATGCCTTCAAAGACGGATTTAGACATATATATGGAGGAGAGTGTTTATAGGTGGAATGAGTCTACAATGGGGAAATTTGATATATTAGCTTGATGGAGAGGGAATATTGGAAAGTATCATTTACTTGCAAGGATTGCACGAGATGTTTTTGCTATCCCAGTTTCCACGGTGGCTTCCGAATCCACCTTTAGCATAAGTGGTTGTGTGATCCGTTGTCATAGAAGCCGAATGAAGAAGGAAACAACTGAAGCATTAATTGTAATGCCCCGAATTCCAAATAAGACCGAATTTTAGATTCCACAGGATCTTTACACTTCACTTTGTACAATTTTACAAGAAAATTTAAACTTTTCATCATACATCAGAGTTCTTTACAATTTGTTTACATAGCGGAAGATACAAAGAAATTCAACAAAGAAAATAAATACAACTTGCAACATCATGTAATTAATCAACATCATCACAACGACTTTACTTCTTCATGAATATGTCCATTTCCTGCATATTAAGCCGTGGGCACGTCAGTTACTTACAACTGATGAAAATGTTATACTCGGCCATCCTCTCTTTGCCATTCATATAACGATCTCAATACTTTAACAGATCACAAACTTGAATGAATATAAAGTGTCAAATGTGACTACGCTAAACATGTAAGTGTATGCGATGCCTTAATGCCTAATGTAGATATTTTACACTAAGATGGTACTGATGCTTACTTGTTCGGATTTTATGCATCCCATACTACATAGGTCCGAGGGCAAAAATCTACGCACTCCACATTAAAGGGTTCGATCCCCCGCCATGACAACTACCCAGTAATAAAAGTAAGGTTTAGACATTCCACGAGTACAGATCCCAATCCTGGAGTATACCGCATGAATGTTATACAGAGTCATCGTCGTGCGAACCTCCCACAAGTGCCCCTCTAGCTCCAGTATACGTATATACACTGGAGTACGGAAAACTATCCGCCCGACTACGCATAGTCCCGGATTTAAAATAAAAGCTCGTCTCCATCGAAGCAACCTCAGTCCCGGAATCCTCCGCCCGACTGGGTCTATAGTCCCGGAATCCTCCGCCCGACTATATAGAGTGCCCCACTTACGTTTCCCCAAGTTTACTACATCTTCACTTATGTGTCTAGTTCTTAAGTTCAAGACATGAATAATATATCAAACATAGAATTAGTTTTACCCCCTACTGGACTTAATCACAAAAATACGAGATAGCTTCATGGCCTTATCTCAAAACTATATCTCAAATATTTTTATTTCAACAGTGCTGGTACCCGAGGTTTTACTAACTCTAAATCAAAACTTTTCATGTACAAGAAACTATAAGTACTCATTAGGGGTGGACAACTATTATCCGAACCAACCAATCCGAACCAATCCAACCCGAACGAACCGGTTTTTAACAGAACCAATTGGGGGTTTGGGTTGGTCTGATTCTTGATCTTCAAAAACAAACTGGACCGGTTCAGTTGTTGGATGAGGCTTTCAAATAACCGATAAAACCGAACCGACCGTACCTCTATGCATATGTCCATAAAAAATATAGTTTTACTTCAATTTTTTGAATATACAAATAGTCATTTCTCTTTTTTTTGGAGATACAAACAGTCTTCTTTAATTTTTTTAATACAAACCGAGTAGTTGTTCTAGCTATGTTTTGATTCTCCATAATCCTGTGTGTTATTTTGTTGAGAAATGCTTGATTTACAGTGTGACCCAGCTTAATAGAATCATGAAGTTGATATAACATTTAGTAGTTACTTTAATCAAGTCAAGTAGAAATTGTTTTCTAAATCTTTTTTATTGTACCTGAAATTCAATTAGCTATGATTATTGATTTTTTTTTATGATAATAAATTAAGATTACAGAAGTATGCAAGTGAAAAAGTAGTTTATCTCACCCATTTAAACGTCATCGTCTCAAACAATTAATGTAAAATTCATTAATAACTTGTGGTTTTATGAATCTTTATTTTAAATTCATTTCTGAATAACAAATAGCAGGTTGTTTCTTAAGTTTGATTGAAGTTGATCTTTTAAATTTCAACAAAATTATGAATGATGTTGAAGGTGAAAAGTAATACGCCAAACCGACCATCCAACCCAATCCAAACCGAGCCTAGTCGGTTTGGATGGAAACCGATCCAATTAAGGTTCAGATTGGTTGCAGATGAATTAAAAAAAAGATCTTCTTTGGATCGGTGGTGGATGATCAATATTAGGTCGGATACCGACCGATGCCCATCCCTAGTACTCATACCCTTCAATAATCATGTCTTAACTCAAAGTATTCTTATCTTCAACTTACTCTCAATGTCTTATTTTAGCATATACTCACAATGTCTCATATTAATTCTACACATGATTCTTATTCACAATTACAAATGAAACAATACTTCTTTTCATGAACATAGATTCATCCTCTAAGTCTCATTAACAATTTATACTCATATAACAATTTCCACATCAATTATTTCTTACTCCACACAAGTGAATAATCTTTTCAAGAGAATCAATTCACATAACAAAAGTTGACTCTTCTTTTAGAATAAAAACCATACTTTTAAATAATTAATTTTGAAGTCATCAACTCATTTTTCTTTATTTCAAATCCTTTTATTTCTCAAAATACATGAACAATTCTGAAACTATTCTTTTGTTTTTATACATTCTAAATCATTTAATATGAAAAATAGAATTTTCTCCCAAAGTCTCTACACATAAAAACTCATTTTTAAAAAATCACAAAACCTAAAAAAAAAACAATAATGGTGCCATCAGGTTTCGAACCTAGCACCCTCGATCACACAGCAAGCATTCCGAGCCCAAACCACTAGCCATAAAGTCCAATGGACTTGGCTGTCGAATTACCGAAACGGAATCCTATATACTAATTTCTAGGTTCGGGTTTTTATTAAGGAAAACAAAAATAAAAGTGCTCAACAAGTTTTCAACCCAAGCTCTTCTACAAGTATAGTAGTACACTGTGGTGCACTGGCTAACCAGTAAGCCCAATAGTAATTTCTGATGTGAAATTAAACTAATATGCTTTTGTTCAACCGTACTATTATTCAATTATTTTCACAAATTCGATTGTTCATTTGATCTAACCTTTCTAATTGATTATAATTTTCCCATTTATACTGAGTTTTCACAAAAACAGTAAGTTACGAATTTTTTTAGTTGATATTTTAGACCTTGTATCAATTCCAAAAAACATATTTTTCATTTCTTTAATAATCATAAATTGCATTTTTCCAATTTAATAAAAAGTAGCAACATGTTTCTTTTTAATCACTATATAAAATTTTATTTGTACTCAAAATAAACTTCACTACAATTTGTTTCACTAAAAGAGAAATTCAACATATAAGTTATACATTTTGACATGCACAAATTATCAAGTTTATTAGTATGATTCATGACATAAATTCAAAAATATCTTTATTTCTAATTATTAAAGCATATATATTGAATATAACATTACTTCTACAACTTGTTCATACAAATTATAGATTTGACATGTATATATTTACAAACACATTAGCATAGTTCATGGCAATAATACTCTTCTTTCTAATTGTCATGGTGGCATTTAGTTACTTAATCACAACAAGATTTCTTTCATTTATAGTATACTACATTAGTATGGATTTGACTACATACATCACATCAATGTCAATCTATACTAATTTATAAATTTAAGCATGCATTCTGTACATTTAGAAAGTAAGAAATCCCATACCTCTTATGGAGAGTAACAACTAAGAATGAAGAGACATCTTCTAGCTCCTAGCTCCAACTAGCACATCCTTATCCTTCTCCTCCTAGCAAAAGCTCTCCAATGCACAATGATACTCTCTTCTCTCTTTTTCCCTCTCTTTATTTTTGTTTAGTTTAGGTGTGACAAGAGAAGAAAAATGAAGGTGTATTTATAGGTCAAAGTGAGGGTTTAAAGTGCAAAATTATCCACCTAATAAATTGCTTAACTTAATTCTCCATCTCTTCATTTTTTTAACTTCCAAAACTCCCAACTCTTCACCTCTCCACCTCTTCAAAACTCAACTCCCAACTCTTCAAGTTCAAAACCGGCCACCTCTCTTCAAAAGCATGGTGACGTCATTACCCAAACAACCAGCACACAAATGTGCTGTTGCTCCTCAACGTGGGCCCCACGACGCCACGTCAGCAACGCCAGAGAGCACAGAGAAAATGCACTGTTTCCTTCTCACATCCACCGAGTAGGCCCCCCAAGGTTGCTGACGTCATCAGCATCCCAAATAGCCATGGCTGTTTCTCTCCCATAGGACCCTCACCACTATACATCTTCAACATATTTACCAACAAGCCATGCATATATATCTTCTATCTATATATATACTATCTATATATATATTGTATATTATTATTTTAGAATGTAAGTAAAAAATAGTTTAATTAAAATTTATAATGTATCATGCACAAAAAAAATAAATACACAAACACTTCAAAATTTTATTTTGAAAATGGATACGCTCAAATACGCGCACCGAATACGTGCGTCGAACGTAAAACGCCGAAATACGAAAGTCGATTTTATCAAATGAAAAATTATTAAAATATAATTGAAAACAACATAAGAAAACATATTTACTAATTTCATATATTTCACGACGTAATCACTACGTACGTAGAAAACACGTGCATTACACGTACACAATTATTTTAATAAAAAATAGGGAAAAGTACATTTCCGTTTTAAAAAAAAATAGATTTGAATACCAAAAATAAATAATTTAAATACATAGAAAAATATTACATGTAGCGGTGGAAGCACATAATCGATACGTGCACCAAAAACACGTAAAAGCCAGTAAAAATGCAGAGACTGAAATTTAATATTTTAGTTGATTTAAATAGGATAAAATATATGGGGAATGCATAAATAGTCAGAATCACAATACGTAATGAAAACACGTTATAAAATACACGTGCATAACACACAAGGGCAAAATTATCATTTCCAATTTTGCGGGTGTTACATTGATATTAACTCAAGATTAGCTGCGAGCAGAGGATGGAGGTAATTGCAATACAATTTATGTTTTGTATTTTTGCTTACATTATTAATCATTATCTAATTATCTCTATTGTGTGTTAATTTTGTAGAATCCAAAGTAGAATTATTTTCTAATGATTTGACCAATGAATATGCAAGGACGGAGGATGAACATATAACTCATATACCAACAATGCTAGGTATGGTGTGAATGAAATAATTTTACACTACTTGCACGAATTTTTAGGTATTTATATAATCATAATTTTATTTTTTTTTTTGTTCTTAAGGGGACGATGAGGTGGATGAGTATATCTTGGAACCATTGGATGATGATTACTGACAACATGGAGGGACATTTGTTTTACTTCTGTGTTTGTTATTTTACATGAATTTTGTATTATGAATCTTATTATAGATGTTCGTGTAACAAACTTGTTTTGATGGACTTGTAGTTGTATGTTTGGATTGATGTTTCCTACTTATTTTCTTTCTTTGTTTGTTTTTTTTCGGTTTGTTGCTAACCATGGATGCAAGATGTACGAATGATTGTAGCTTGGTGTTTCATCAACTGTAGTGAGCTTCGGCCAGGAGATTTTCAGTCTCGATGAGGAGAGGGTGACCATGAGTAAGTGTGGAATTCTGTCTTTTGGATTGGTAAAGTAAGTGTGGAATACTGAAAAATATGAACACTTCCTTACATAATAATTCCTATGGATCACTGTACAAGAAGTGGGATAGGAAGTAGCGGTAATGCGAAAACTGCATTTGAGCAGCCAATCATGCTTTCACCAGGGACTAACAAGATTGATCTTTTGAGTGCAACTGTCAGTTTGCAGGTTGTTCCTCTATCCACATCTGAGTTCTTCAAAATTTATTGTTCTTCTTAACCTTAGACGAGATAAATATTTTTGTTTTAATACTTCATGTGCTTGTTGTCTTATATTTTTACAGAACTATGGTGCCTTTTTTGACTTAGTTGGTGCTGGAATTACTGGTCCTGTTGAGCTGAAAGGCCAAAATGGCAATTCAGATTTGTCTTCTCAACAATGGAATTACCAGGTCTGTCTAATTCTTTTGAGACAAGTTGAAACAGTTATCTTACTGTTTATTTTCTGTGTTATTTTCCTTGTATGCTAACTGTTAAAGGTCACTCCCAAAAAATTTAAGGTTGCGTTTGGTTAGTTGTTTTGAAAACAGTTTTCTGAAAAGAGTTTTCTGAAAACTGTTTTATGAAAAAGAGAGTATAAAAGATGTTTGGTAATAAATTTTTTTGAAAACAGTTTTTTGAAAATGAGAGTATAAAATGCATTTGGTAAACCAAAAAATCTGAAATTTTCATTAAAATAGTTATTGGATACTGAGCTTATAAAAGGCGATTGGGTATAAAATTAAATTCTCAAATTAATAGACATACAATTTTTCTGACAATTGTATTTATAAAAGGCGTATGTTTAATCAATTTGCATTAGTTTTCTTCTGATTTTTTTCCCTTGCAGTTACAGAGCAAAGTTCTACAAGTATACGAATAAGAAGCCTGAGAAAGAGCAAATCGAGCAAATCTTATCAATATGAGGAGTTGTATTAATGTGAAATACCTTAAGCTTGTTTATATGAACTGATATGCGACTATGCTTTTTCCAATGAAGATGTTGTATTCGTATTGTATTAAGAAAATTCCATAAACTGATATGCGATATGCAAAAGAGTAATATGAAAGATCATTTGAATATAATATAATAAAAATTCTTTGATCGCATCCGTTGTTTTATAACTCATTACACTTGCTTCAATCTCAAGTCACATAATAAGAGTAAAGTTGAAATACATTATATTACATTGCAACTCTCTGCTTGCTTAAGTATCAATACATTATATTATATGTACTTGAAACCTGGATTCCCAAAATGAGATGAATTACACTGATGCAACATACATTGGATTGTGCTTGTTTTTATGTGGCTTTTGTGGTATCTTTCGCTTCAATTTTTTTCAATTTTCTTCTTTGTTTCTCCCCATCACTGGCAAGCTATGCTCGAGCTTATTTGAATTGTGTAATTGTCGGCCCTTACACCAATTGTAATCTGCAAATTTTGATAGGAACAAAATTAGCGGTTAATAAATGAATTTGAAACTTCATCCTTTAATCCCTTATAAAGCATCAGAAGCCATCAAAATCCATCAGAACATCAGTAGCCATGAGCAGCATCAGAACCCATCATAGGAAGGAAATTGTACACAGTATGGAAATTTGAATAAAGAAAGAAATCAATAGTTGAGTTATATAGGATCATAAGCCATCATCTCCAAATTCATCAGAGGCACATGAACAAAAGTTATTACAAATCATTGTGTTGACATACTAATTTTGCCCAAAGCATGAGAAGACATCACAAGCATCCCAAGTCAGCCCCAAATTTATCAGAAGCCTTCACAGTTACCCCCCATATCAACATGAAGTATTTTTTAAAGTGTTTAATGGGATTCAATTAGTCGTAGGCTCAGAACACTTATGTATAGAAAAACTGTTTGAATAAAATATGACGATTAGTCTAGGGCTGCAATTGAATGCCATGCCAACTAGTTCTAATCATGAATTTTAATGCATTTGAATGCCATGCCAATATATAAAATGATCAATGTGGATATGATGACTTTTATTCACTTATAAAGCATCAGATGCTTTCATTACCCATCACAAGCATCATAAGCTTTGATTATCCATCAAAATAATATTGGTTAATAAAATATAGATGATTTTGACACGAAAAATATATTAGCATGGATGAAATCAGTAATATAAGCTTTCATTAGTCCATTTCATCATTGCCTAGAATGATAGAGGTAAAAGAGTAAGGGTGATTTAAAGTAGAATTAAATGAAGCACTTCCTGTTAGATGGAGACTGACAACAAACGTATGACAAGAAGCATTTCCACCGAAACTGCATGCATCAGAAGCATCCCAGCATCAGAAGCCATCACAGCATCATAAATCAAAAGAATCCATCAGAAACATCAGAGGCCATGAGCAGCATCATAAGCCATCACATCTAGGAAATTGTGCATAGTATGGAAAATTTATAGGATCATAAAGCCATCATCTTGAGATTCATCCGAGACACATGTGCAAATCCTTTTATTAGAATGACTTTTCCCAAACATAAGAACCCAACACAAGCATCAGAAGCCTTCACATTCTTCACATTTATAACATAGTAACAAGAAGGTTATTTTGAAAGTGAAATTCATACCATAATCCCTTATAAAGGAAGAAGAAGTCATCAGAATCCAACAGAAGCCATCAGAAGCCATGAGCAGCAGCAATACCCATCACAGGAAGGTACATGTGCAGCAGCAAAACCCATCAGAAGCCATGACAGTTATAAGGAATGTAACAAGAAATTAATTTTGAAAGTGAGACTGAAACCTTCAAACAAATGTAAAGCAAGATGAAGCCAGGAAAATAAAACCCCAATTCAGAAGCCACGAGCAGCATCAGAACCCATCACAATCTAGGAAATTGTACATAGTATGGAAATTTTATAGGATCATAAAACCATCATCTTGAGATTCATCTGAGACACATGTGCAAATCCTTTTATTAGAATGATTTTGCCCAAACATGAAAACCCAACCACAAGAGTCAGAAGCCTTCACAGCCTTTACAATTATAACATAGTAACAAGAAGGTTATTTTGGAAGTGAAATTCATACCATAATCCCTTATAAAGGAAGAAGAAGTCATCACAATCCAACAGAAGCCATCAAAATCCATGAGCAGCAGCAATACCCATCACAGGAAGGTACATGAGCAGTAGCAAAACCCATCAGAAGCCATGATAGTTATAAGGAATGTAACAAGAAATTAATTTTGAAAGTGAAACTGAAACCTTCAAACAAATGTAAAGCAAGATGAAGCCAGGAAAATAAAACCCCAATTCAGAAGCCATGAGCAGCATCAGAACCCATCACCTGCTAGAATAAGCTAACACAATCCATGAGTAGCAATAGTACCCATCACAGGAAGGTAACACAATAGTCTAGTTAAGTAGGATCAGAAGCCATCGTCTCAAGATTCATCAGATACACATAAACCAAAATTGAGGTAACATATTTGTGTTTCGTTACTACCATCTAGCATGTTTGTGGTTACTAGTATATGATAATTTTCAATACTCCAAAGGTTATATAGGATCAGAATATATCATCATCATCTTCACAATTGTGAAATACTACCAACCATACTGTGTACAATTACTTCCTGTGATGGGTTCTGCTGCTGGCCAATGCTAGTGATGGCTACTGATGGATTCTGATGGCTTCTTCTTGCAGGTGAAATCATTTGCATATAACTAAGCAATGTGAATATTTTAAAGGATTTAATTAGTCGTAGGCTCAGAACACATTATCATAGAACAATTGTTCTAATAAATCATCCAGATTAGTCTAGGGCTGCATTTTTTAAAATGCCATGCCAACTACTACTAATAATGTGTCTACCCCCTCCGTCACCCATAGTTGAATTCATCAATCATTTGGTCAGTACAATGGGAAAAGTCCACATAGAAGTGTTGTGTGTTTACGTTAATCTAAAAAAAAACTGGATCAGAAGCTACCATATTCATCATATCCAGATTGATCAGAGGCACATGATGATAGATGGGGGTGGACACACAACCTTTTAATTAATAGTGTATTTCATCATTGCCTAGAATGACAGAAATTAAAAATATTTTCAAATAAATTTAAACGAGATGCACTTCATGTTATGAGATAACTCCATTCATTCTTCTAAAGCATCATAGTGCACTGCATCCAAGTGCACTGCATGCATCCAAGTGCACATTAGCATCCAAGTACAACCTGCAAACACATCAGTGGACCATAGAAACAAAACATCAAAACCCGTCACATATCCCACAATCAGTATGGAAATAAAGCGACGAACTTCTCAAAAGTTGAAGATGCATTATAAACAACTATCTGACTATCATGATAAGATGAAAACTATATAGGTTTGGAGAAAATAAAATATAACTTAGTATTAAAACTTTACCAAAGTGCACTGCGTTATAAAGCATCAGAGCCCATCATTAACCATCACAACCTTCAGAAAGCATCAAAAGCTTCATAATATTCATTAAGAACCAAAATTTGGGCAGCCATTTCCTTCTTTCGCAATAGGAAATCCCAACCAAAAAAACTTCTCCAGGTTTGAACAGCAATCTACTAAGTTCCTTCAGGTACCATACAAAAGTATGATTGTATAGCTTTTTTATACCCTTTTTTCAATTTCTAAAACCAAAAAAGCATTTGATTACCCTCTTCTCAAAACAACTTTTTGCTTCTCTTTTCAGACTAATCCAAAGGGGTCATTTCTTAATGCATATCCCAAACATGATGTAACCCCTGTTTTCATTAATATGTATTTTTTTTAAAATGTATTTTTCTATATTTAAATTCTCAGTATCTTATAACTATTTTTCCCTAACTGATTTTATTATTTAAACTATTTTTAGAGCCCAATTCTCTATTATAAACCCAAGTTGTATTTTGGTTTTATTAATTATTAATATGAGCCCCAAAATTTTGATTTTATTATTTAATTAATGTGAGCCCAGTTGCTATCATAAGCCCAACTCCATATTCTAGTTTTTATCTTATTTTATATAGTTAATCTGAGCCCAAAAATCTAGCCCAATATCCTAATTATTTTATTTAAATACTTTAAGCCCAAGCCCAAGCCCACTAATCCAAAATTCATATAATTGTACAGATTTATCCTACACTTATCCCTATACAATTCTTTCCCTCACCCCTACTTTTCTGTCCCGTACTCCAATTTCCCACTCCTCAAATCCCGTACCTACACTTTCCCCCATACACCTTGTAACTGTCCCCACTTCTCACCCCATTACTTATTCCATATTTTATTATATTAAAATCCAATCCCGTTCACTCTATCTCTCCCTCTCCCTCTCTGTTTCTTTACCAAGCAGAGAAACCAAACAAAACAGAACAAACCCAAGTCAACCAATACCGTCTTCTTCCTTCCTCTGTCTTCCACTTCAACGTCCCTCGCCATTGCCGCGTGCTCTCTCTCTCTCTCCTCGCCACCGTCGTCAACCCCCTTCGCCCTGTCGCCGCCCTGAGCGCGCTGTGCCGCCGCTCGTCATCACCCATCGAAGGCCTTCGACTACACCTCCCTCTTCCCGTCTTCACCCCGCTCGAAGCTCTGCCCCTTGCCTCTACTTCCGAGCGCCTCTCGCTCAACCTACTACCGTTGCCTTTCGTCTTCTCCGTCGAGCTCGCCCTACCCGACCTCCTCCTCCGCTCGCCTCGTCGACCAGTCGCTCGTCGCCATCGAAGTACTGCTCCTCTCGTTGCAACCCTCGAGCCTAGCCATCGTCGATAGCCACAGCCTCTCCCCGTTCACCATGGCCACGACCTCGAAGACTTCTCCTCCTTTCGCTCAACCCAATCGCTCGCCACCACTCCCGCTGATCATCGCCATTGCCAGAGTCGAGCTCCTCGCCGTTACAGTCCCATCCTTGCAGCGCCGCTCGAACCACCTTCCCCGCCGCTCGCCTTCTCCCTCCGTCTTCAACCTCGCCTCGCCGCCTTCGCTCGAGCCTCCAGTCGACATTCGCAGTCGTCGACATCCGCTGCTCCCACTCGACCTCCCTCCCGCTCGAGCCCAGTCGCGCACCGCCAATCGTAGCCCTCTTCTCCCGCCGTTTTCTCTCTCTCTCTCTCTCTCTCTCTTTCTCTCTCTTTTTCTGGGTGTCATTTGAGAAGAAGAAGGAGAGAGTATTGGGATTGTTGCTGTTGTTGTACCAGTGTAGTTATAATATTGATGTTTGTGTGAAGGGAAAACTCTGTTTGGTGTATGGGTACTACATTGGAGTTGGTGTTGTGCAGTGGAGTTGGTGTGTTGCTCTTTTGGAGTTTGTTGAAGGGAGTCAGATCACTTTTTTGCTGTTGGATTATTGGTTGCTATTGTTATTTGGAGTTTGTAATTTGGAGTTACTGTTTGGAGTTTTGCTGACTTGGAGCTATTGAAGGAGTTGTTGGAGTTTGCTTTGTGGAGTTGCTATTTTTGGAATTTCTGATTTGGCGTGGCTGCCAAATATCTCGCACGTGTTCTACTGCCCGGGATACTGATCCCATTATTCTGTCTTTAATTTCATCGTCGTCGACTAACAGGCAAGTATCCCCTTGTACAAATTCGTTGGTCTAGTACAAGCTCTTTTGCAAAAATAACACAAGTTATTCCTTGACTCTATTCGTATTATACATAACCTATTGATCCCGTATTCGTACAAGATCACGAATACTTTGTTGTTATATACATTGCATGAACACGACACATATTTATACTCGTATAATTATACAAGATGTTGTGCATGAATTGCTTGTTATTAGGTTGCATGTTGTTATAATACCTTCTATTCTTGATTAAGTTTATGCATGCCATTAGTCGCATTAACATGTTTTATTGACCCTGAAATATGTTTTCCTGTATTGCATAAGTCTTGATACTCGATCCTGCCTTGTTACTCGTCCTTGTTGTTGCATGTAGTTGTTGTTCATATTGATTAAAATAAAAGATAACAAGCCGGGGTATAAAAGGAAAAAGATTTAGTAGTGGGTAATATAGAAGAGCGTACTCGGACGGGGGCTCGTGGTTCCCTGACGCAAATTTGCAAGTTGCAAAATTTATGTTCTATGTTTCACGCTACGTTACACTATGTTCACATTGCACGTATCTTGATATAAGATATACTTGACTTGACTCAACTGGATATGTTTTCTGAGTACGTGACCTATAGAATCCACCACTAGTCTAAACGTTCACTTGATTGTGAGTAGCAACCATGTGGTATGAGACGCATGAAGTGCTACCTAGTTAGGTTAATAAAAGACACGATATGATACGTACACTTGCATGATCCGTTTACGTGTTACATGGTTATGATGACTTGTTTACTTGTCTACATGTTATTCGTTTATGTTGACACGTTTACTTACTTACTCGTTTACACGTTACACGTTACTATGGATTATTTACTTATTTACATGCATGCTATTTGTTTCATGAGGTCTTGTTCTTGATTCTGTTGCATGTTGTATTTGCTTTATCATATGATTCTTGATTCCTTGTTCTTTTCCTGCTTTTGTTTCATTCTATTATTTGTCCCGTTAGCTTGTACCACTTGCAGCCCGTGACTTGCATTAATGGGTACCTTTCTTTGTAATAATATACTTGCAGGCCCAGATGGAGAATTACCCGAAGGTGTTGCTGAACAGAGATTCTAGTCTTGTTTAATTTTATGTTATTTTAGTTCTTGTTTTATTTATGTAATCCTTGTTGTAATTCGGGCGTGTTTGACCCGTAACTATGTTTCTTTTCCAGTTATTGGTTATGTTTTGTATTATGTCATGTAATATGTCATGTACTCTGTTATCTTATTGTGATTTAACATGCTTGCGTGGTTGATATTGTCATCTTATTGTTGAGTTAAATATACAGCTTATGAATGATGTATTCGCATCATTCGCTGGGCCTCAATTACGTACATGTGGTTCCGTATTCTGGAAAGTGAGGCGTGACAAGGTTTTTAGTGGTATCAGAGCCCAGGTTTTGGCTAATGTGTTAGTTTGAATAATACATTAGACAGGTTTGACTCAGCCAAGTTGACTCTAATTATGTTAAAGTTTAGCCGGGTTAACTCAACAACACGAGCACTACGTTGATCACATGGATAATGAATAACCAACCTGGATACTTACCAACTTGATGGTTTTGCAGTCTATGGCTAGTGAGGACACTTCGACTCCCCCGCCCAAGGACGAAACATCAGTGAATATCGCTGACGCTCTTCAGGAGATGCGAAGAATGATGGAACTACAAAAAGAACACAACGAGCTCATGAGAGCCAGTTTGGAAAGGATTCAGGAGTACACAGAGCTCACTCAACTGAACATATTTGCGCAGCAGGATCATGCCTTCGCCATCATGAAGCAGACCCATGAGAAGAAAAATTCGACGTGTAGCTATTGCCACCAGATCGGTCACCGACATAAGGATTGCTGGAAAGCCAATCGTCGATGTCTTGCATGCGGAGCAAAGAACCACAAGATTCAGAACTGCCGAAGGGTACGAAGAAGTGCACCAACTGGAGGATCAGTTCCCAGTGGAGGACAAGCTGAAGAGTGCGGTCAAGCCCCCGACCCGATTGCAGTGGAGGCAGAGACTGCCTGAGTGCGATTGTAGGTATTTTGTCATTTTGTCGCATTTGAATTCTTGGGTCATCATTTTTTTTCTGCACTTGCATTCATCCTCATTGTAGATTCAAT
Organism: Hemerocallis citrina; assembly: GCA_017893485.1. NCBI lineage: Eukaryota > Viridiplantae > Streptophyta > Magnoliopsida > Asparagales > Asphodelaceae > Hemerocallis > Hemerocallis citrina. The sequence goes on along the minus strand of CM030367.1, from coordinate 134,266,085 downwards.
ATTGAATATCATGCTATCATTTCTTTCTTGGCGTATTCTATTCAATTCGGATATTGCCACCACTTTGTTCATTCCCTTTGAAATTCTCTATTTTGTTACCCCATAGCTTTCTTTTGCCTTATTCTATATACCGCCTACGCAAATTTCGAGGACGAAATTTTGTTGTAAGATGGGTAGGATTTGTAACCCCTGTTTTCATTAATACGTATTTTTAAAAAAAAATATTTTTCCGTATTTAAATTCTCAGTATCTTATAATTATTTTTCCCTAACTGATTTTATTATTAAAAAAATAAGTTTGTTGGCTAACCAAAACTTATTAACATTGCATTCATCATTTCTTTCAATGTACGATTCTTTCTCTCAACAACACCGTTGGACTGAGGAGAATAAGGCACTGTCGTTTCATGTATAATCCCATGCTTAACACAAGTGTCAGCAAATGACGATTCATACTCTCCACCTCGATCGCTTCTTAGCGTCTTAATTTTCTTGTTGAGTTGGTTCTCAACTTTATTTTTATAGAGAACAAATTTTTCTATAGCTTCATCCTTGCTTTTAAGCAAATATACATAGCAGTATTTTGTGCTATCATCAATAAAGGTAATAAAATATTTATTACCACCTCTTTTTGTATCATTTTCAAATCACACAAAATTTAGGCACAAGCCAAACTTGCAGCGATATATTCAGATTCTGTAGTAGATACGGTTACCGAATTTTGCTTCTTACTGAACCAAGAGACTAGTGAATGTCCCAAAAAGTGACATGTCCTACTAGTGCTCTTGCGGTCAGTTTTACTGCCGGCATAATCCGCATCACTATATGAAAAAAGTTGAAAGTTATTGGTACGTGAATAAAATAAACCATATTCAGACGTGCCTTTAAGGTATCTTAAAATACATTTTACAGCTTTTAAGTTAGACTCTTTAGGACTTGACTGATATCTAGCACACAAATATATGCTGTTGGATTATATATAAAAGTGAGCTAATCATACCTCGATAGAGTTTCTGATCGACACTCTTACCTAATTCATCTTTGTCGAGGGAAGTGGTAGTAGCCATAGGTGTGGTCTTACTACTCGTGCTATCCATGTTAAACCGTTTGAGTAATTCCTTAGCATATTTTTCTTGATTAATAAATATACCATTATGTGACTGCTTAATTTGTAGTCCACGGAAATAATTGAGTTCACCCATGTGACTCATCTCAAACTCGTTTTTCATGGTATTAGCAAACTCTTGACATAAATTACTATTAGTAGAACCAAAAATTATGTCATCTACATATATTTGTATGATCAAGATATGTATCTCTATTTTCCTAATAAACAAGGTAGTGTCTACTTTACCTATTTCAAAATCCGTTTCTAAATGAAAAGTCTTCAATCGATCATACCAAGCACGTGGTGCTTGTTTAAGACAATATAAAGCCTTTTTCAATTTAAAAACGTGGTTTGGAAATTATTCATGTACGAAACCTTGTGGTTGTTTAACATAAACATCTTCCTTTATAAAACCATTAAGGAATGCACTTTTAACATCAATTTGAAAAAGTGTAAAATTCATAAAACATGCAAAAGATAATAAGATACGGATTGATTCTAATCTAGCAACATGAGCATATGTTTCATCAAAATCTATGCCTTCTTCTTGATTATACCCTTGAGCAACTAGTCTAGCTTTGTTCCTAACAACTTGTCTTGATTCATCTAACTTATTCTTGAATACCCATTTGGTACCAATTATAGTATGATCCGGAGGTCATGGAACTAAATCCCATACATCATTCTTTATGAATTGGTTTTACTCATCTTGCATGACATTCATCCAAAATTCATTCTCACACGCTTCTTGTATATTCTTCGGCTCAAAATCCGACAAGAAAGCTGTGTGAGATATCATGTTAACATATGATCTCGTCTGAATACCATGTGAAATTTTATCAATTATTAAGTCATGAGGATGATCTCTAACTTCAATAAAAAACTTTGGTAAATTTGGAACATCATAATAGGATCAGTCGACTTGACCAGTCCATCAGTCGACTGATTTACAGCAGTCGGCTTGACTTTCTTATCGGTCGACTTATCCGCAAGGCTAGTTTGCTCTAAAGATGTAATTACTTTATTTAAAGGTGATGAATCAGTTTCATCATCTTCAATTAAAGTTGATGAAGACAGAGATTCATCAAATGCAACATGCATGGATTCTTCAATAGTCATTGTTGACTTGTTGAAGAATCTATATGCCTTACTCCTATTTGAGTATCCTACAAAGATACCCTCATTAGATCTAGGATCAAACTTATCTAAATTATCCTTAGTGTTCAAAATAAAACACTTACATCCAAATATTTTAAAGAAAGAGACCTTAGGAATTCTATCAAAAAATAGCTCATAACATATTTTCTTTAGCTTAGGCCTAATCAAAATTCTATTTAAAACATAACATGCTGAAGCAACAGCTTCAGCCCAAAAATACTTAGGTAAATTGCTTTCAACAAGCATGGTATGTACACATTCTTGCAAAGTCCTATTCTTCCTTTCAACCGCTCCATTTTGTGGTGAAGCTCTAGAAAATACAAATAAATGAGTTATACCATTCTTGTTGTAATATTCTGCAAACGTTTCATTTTCAAATTCTCCACCAAGATCACTTCTAATAGTGATAATGGTTGGAGACTTTTGAATTTGAATTCGTTTAAAAAAATTAGCAAATTCTCCAAAAGCATCATTCTTATGTTTTAAAAAGAAAGTCCAAGTGAATCGTGAAAAATCGTCCACTAAAACAAATACATACTTACTTTTATTTAAAGAAGCAACTCTAGTAGGGCCAAATAAATCCATGTGGATTAATTCGAGCGGCGTACTAGTAGAGATAACTTCTTTTATTTTAAAAGTAGATTTAATTTGTTTACCTAGTTGACATGCATCACATAACTTATCATTTTTAAAGGATAGTCTTGGCAGTCCTTTAACTAGGTTGTACTTAGACAATTTAGAGAAATTTTTCATATTTACATGACCAAAACGTCTATGCCATAGCCAAGAATCATTATTAGAAGCTACTAAGCAAAAATTATTCAAAAACTCATATGCTTTTAAACACAATTCATAAATGTTATTTTTCCTAAATTCTTGAAAAATTATATTTGCATGGTAGAATCATAAATTAAACATGCATCTTTTTCAAACATGATTTTATAACTCTTATCACATAGTTGACTAATACTTAACAGGTTATACTTAAGTCCACTAACTAGTAAGACATCTTCTATAGAGGGGTTAGTGTGCTTACCGACCATACCAATTCCAATGATATTTCCTTTATTGTTATCACCAAATGTGATTGTTCCTCCATCAATGTCTTGTATGGAAGATAGGAGGTTGGCATGCCCAGTCATGTGCTCTAAGCATCCGCTGTCAAGTATCCAACGATCTCTCAGGTACCTATAAAATATTCAATGTGAATATGGTACCCTTTTCATTGGGTCCAAAATAGATTAGTTTGTGGAAAACCAAACCCATGAAGAGTTTGATATTCCAACATAAGCAGTAATATAATTAGCAGAATTACATATAGTAAGCATATATGAATTAATATAAGCAGTTCTATCTTTCAAACTTAGGTTGACTAGAACCCATACATTTGCTCTATCCAGTCGACTTTACAGCATATTTCAGTCGACTTTTACTGTTATTCAGTCGACTGGGAGGTAGTTTAGGTCGACTTATCTGAGATATTTGTCTCGTTGAATAAGACTCAATACCTCTGGACAAGCGACTGATATGTGTATTCAGTCGACTGGTCTGAACTGTAGATTTGTCTTTTTCATGAAAAGTTATAGTTTTAGGTTTTTCAAAAAACTCATAAAGTTTATTTTTAACACTAGAAATAGATACAGATTTGTTTACACTAGTGTTCTTAGAAGATTGAGATTTTTCAAGGGACTTTTTAAAACCAAGTCTAAACTTTTTTTAGATTGCATTTGATTTTGAAGAACATCATTTAAATTCTCTTTTTCTTTATTAAATTTAGATACGTTCTTGGATATCTCTTCATAATTTTTCTTTAGAGACTCAAGATCCATATCTAAACTAGAAAGATGAGAATTTAAGGATTTTACTTCTTTATCAAGGTTAAGATTCTCTTGAGAAAGTGTTTGCTTAACTTTCTCTAAGTTCTTAACTCTAATCTTTTCTTTTTTAAGTTCTTGAAAAAACTCGTTGAACGCATCAAGTAAATCATTAGAATCATAGTCATTACTTACTTGATTTTGAGATGCCATAAAACACACGTTTGCAACCTCATTTATCTCATCATTTTCTTATTCAGACGAAGAATCGCTATCATCCAAAGTTGCTTGGTATGCCTTTTTGTTCTTCACGAACTTGTTCTTTGTGTACTTGTCCTTCTTAATGTTGGACGCCTTTTTCTTAGATTTTGCGTTCTCTAGTGGGCAATCCTTCTTCATATGGCCTGTTTTGTTACACCTGAAACAAATTGGAAGTTCATTAGATTCCTTAGATTTTGAATTAAACTTACCTTTTCTTAGGAACTTTTTGAACTTTCTTGTGAGCATGGTAATCTCTTCCTCATCTTCTTCTTCATCCTCGGAGTCCAACATGGCTTTTAATGCTAATGTCTTCTTCTTTGATTGTCGTGGTTCGTCATCCTTCTTGCACCCTTCAAGTTGTACCTCATAAGCCATAAGATTTTCCATAAGATTCTCAAGAGAAAGTTGTGTTAAATTATTGGCCTCTTCTATGGCAGTGGTCTTCTTCTTCCATTCGGAGGTTAATGCACAAAGTACCTTCCTTACCATCTCGACTTGAGTATACGTCTTTCCAAGTGCTACAAGTGAATTGGTAATGTCCGTGAACCTTGTAATCATCTCAGACATATTCTCATTCTCCTTCATGCGGAACATTTCAAACCTGTGAACAAGAACAAATATTTTAGATTCTTTTACTTTATTTGTTCCTTCATGAGTTACCTCGAGTGTATGCCAAATTTGATGTGCAGTTGTTGCATTGAACACACGGTTGAACTCCTCCTTTGTAAGGGCACAAAACAGTACATTCATCGCTTTTGCATTGTTCATTGTTTGGTTTTTCATTTCATCGTTCCATTGTGCATATGGAATAGTAGGAGCGGTGTACTCGGTCTCTGTCATGTTCCATATTTCATAGTTGATGGACAGAAGGTAGATCTTCATTCTACACTTTCAATAGTTGTAATTGGTTCTATCGAAGAGGGGTGGCCTTTGTGTAGATTGGTCTTCATGGTATTGATTTCCATTAGAAGTAGTTGCCATTGCACTCAACCAGGCTCTGATACCAAGTGTTGGATCCTGTAGGCAAGGCAAGAAACCCTAGAGGGGGGTGAATAGTGTTTTATAAAAAATTAATTGCGGAATTAAAAATTATATTCTGTTCAGTCGACTGTAAAAGGAAGTTCAGTCGACTGAGGCGTCAGAGTAGAAGAGTATTTTGATACTAGTCTGATAAGTCGACTTAATACAGAAAGGCAGTCGACTTGCCAGAAGAGTTTCTGAGAAGATTGAAATATCAGTCTGATTAGTCGACTTAAGATGGGAATACAGTCGACTTACCAGAACAGTTTTGAGAGAATTAAAATGCAAGTAATAAAAGGTTCAAGAGATACAACCACAGAAATTCCAACCACAGAGTACACACGATGTATCCTGGTTCGGTCCTCTCGACCTACATCCAGTCCCCAAGCAACCCATTTGAGATTTTTCACTATTCTTGAAAAATTACAAGAATACCCTACGGCGTTAGACAACAACCTTGGCCAACCCGTAGTTCCCTCTCACAACTAGAGAGAGCAACCCACTTTTTCACCAAGAGTGAAAACCTGACTCTACAACCTAGAGTCCTACTCTCCAACCGAGAGGACCACTCTCACAACCGAAAGTGAAAAGAAAACAATAAAATTGTTTACAATCAACCTATAGCCTTGTTGTGAATGTGATTTTGTACGTGGCTGTTTGGTCGACTTCTGGATTCAGTCCAAAACGAATTCAATGTTATGCTGGACTGAAAACAGAGAACCCAGACTTAAGAATTAGAGTGCTTGAGTTGGAAAACTTTTTCTCTTTTGAAAGTAAGAACACTTAAATTTTTTTTTAATCAAAAGCTTGGAGACCTTCCATGGTGATTCTAAGCCTCTATTTATAGAGTAGAATCCCTGGAAGTTGTAAAGCAGTTTATTACAATTGTTTACAAATGGATATATATTTTTTGAAATAAAAAAAATCAAGTTTTGAAATCAGTAATCTATCAAAACGGCTTGAACAGTTGACTGGGTTGCCGTTATAAGTCGACTGGCCAGAGTTTGAAGAAGCTCAAACAGTTTTGTACAGGTACAGTCGACTGGTCCTTAATGGCAGTCGACTGGTACTCAACAGCTGACCTAGTTCAAACTGTTTTGACTTTTATTTTTAAAAACCACACAATTATAAAATTATGTGTGAGTGTGTGTGTGACAAGGCTTTTACATCAATCTAAGACTCAACAAAAGAAGATTACATTTGTTTTTACAAGACACAACATATAAGACATTGAAGTTTTTGGTCTTGACTTGAGTCTTTAGTCTTGATAGATGCTTTAGCCATTGTAATACCCTGATTTTCCAAATATATAAAAGATTATTTATTTTTACATATGGTATGCATGTGTAGCATGTTGACTATTATTTTCCAACATGATGGACAAAGAGTATGGTTTTCTATAAAGCATTTTCCTAAAGCCCAATGTTAGTTTGCTTATTTTCTTTTAAAATATTTATTTTGGCCCAAATTAATTTAAGCCCATGGTTTAATCCTTTTATTTTTGCAACTTGTTTTGTGTAACACCCTCTTTTTATAAGACTTGTTATGAGTGTACAAGTTTTATTAGTGTGGCTTGTTCTTGCACGTGCACTCCATGTACACGTGCATTGAGCACTCTTGGTGGCCGGTTGGAGATAGTGTTAGGGTTATATACTGAAAGCATCACTTTTGTATTAACTTTATTTCCTTATTTTTTTTTGAATGAGAATCATATAGGCATATGTTTGCATATTTGTTTATTATAATATTAATGCAAGTGTTTGATATTCTATAAGGTTGATAATATGGTGTGAGGTGACACACAGAAGATCATATTATCAGTTCCCTATGGAATATATAAATAGTTCACAACCTAGACGGACTTGGACAATCTATTGGAAAGGTTGTAGTGTAATCTGGTATTAGTCTGTCTTGACTATAGGTTTACACTAGTACACTTTGTATGTATTGAACAGGACCACTTGAGGTTGTTCTCTTTATACTGACTACAAAAGAGAACAAACACCTCTGTTATTATGGATGCTTATGCTCTTAATCCAGATATAATATCAGACATGTATATGCAGTGTGCATTACTTTGACTCATAAAAGAGTGAGATTCATTATGGATCAACAACCTCTATGAATTGGGTAATAGCATTGTATGTATGATGGGCTGTTGATTGTAAAAGGAATCCATGTCCCGATACGTCGGGTTGATGATGTCCCCTTAAAGAGCTCATAAGGATTGTCATGTAAACCCTGCAGGTGGATTACATCCGACATGACAAATAAAGCTGAGTGGTACTACTTAAGGATAAAAGATGTTGATCAATATAGTTGTCAGTAACTTAATTTGATCGACGGACATTCGATATCTTAACATGGGGAGTTGAACGAGCATATAATAAAAGGAGCCCATAAATATAATTTGGGATTAGGAAGGTAGTGCAACAATAGCTCCTTAGTGGACCGAGCTATTGTTAATGGGCCTAGGTTGTGTGTTCGGGCTGAACACGGGATACCCAGATTTGTTAGGAGACCTAACCCTAATTTCTCCTCATAGGTCCCTGCCGTAGCCTTATATATATCCTCTATTCTCTGGCCGTCATTGACAATCTGAAATATAAGATTTTTTCTCAAAATTCGTGATTCACGTAAGGAGAGAAAGAGAGGTCAGCCAGGGAGAAGAAAGGTTGGGAGATCGTCGCCCACACGACGTCCAACCCGAGGAAGGAATACGTGTAGAAGATCTTGGGATCGCTGTCGTCTTCTTCTCATCGCAGGTATAAATCGTGAACCCTAGATTCCGCTATATAGGGTTAGATCACGTATTTAATCTGTTAAATTTTTAACAATCGATACGCACACCAATCCGTAGTCCTGAGAATCATCTCAGTTCCATCAGATAGAAGTGGGGATCAAGTCATGGGTAGTTTTGTAGAGTGTGGGTAGTTATTTCAACCCCCTAGTGCATCCTAACCCTTGATCCTATAACCATCTACTAAATCCTAGCCCTCCATTCCACTTGTTTTCTAGTATAAATACCCCCTTTCATTCCCTATCTCTTTTACACTAAAATCATTATTGTAAGAGAAATATTGTGAGAGAGTTGTGTGTGCTTTTTCTGTGGAGGTCGAGTAGCATCTCTGGAGTTTCGGTGAGAAGCAAGGGGCAAGAAGGCGTCCACTACATTAAGGAGCTTTGCTGGATTTCGATTATCTCGTCAAATAAGGTGGGTGTTTCTCAGGACTTCTAATGTAGGATTTATACCATGATTATCATAATTGTTACCATGTTGTGAGAAGTAAATTCAACGTAGTAGAAATTGCCTGAGCATGTTGATGATCATGGAGGACAAATAGTGTAATAACGACTTGTAAATAAGAACAAAACGGTCGGTACAGTCGACTGTCACATGAACAAGTCGACTGGTACGAGACAATTATTTTCATGATGTGATAATAAACATGTATGCAAAACAGACGTAATAGTACGATTGCTAAGTTCATATTTCCCCATGTTACATATGATGGAGTGAAGGTGAACGGATGAAAAGAGCTAGCGATGATTAATAAAACTAAGAACGGCCTGTGCAGTCGACTGATGATGTGAACAGCCGACTGGTGCATTGATTTAATTATGATTTTTTCTACAATTCCATGAAATGAGATATGTTTTCATTGTGATTGTCTTAGTGTAATTGAGAATCATGTTTTACCTCTGCACGAAAGTTATGAATAAGTGTAAATGCATGTATGACTAGTACTTTCCTCGAAGAAGGATAATATTAGTAACTTGAAATTCCATGTTGCGATGTTACTGAACAGTTTTGTGTTTTTGAAACATGAATATATGTATATTGTGATTTAACATCATGATGCAAGTGTATGTAAGAACTGTAAGAAAGATAATCCCTTAACTTGAATTATGAATCTGTCCAGTCGACTGAATGCGCGTAGCAAGTCGACTGAGCTGAACCTGATAATGTACTGTTAAAAATCCCAGGACAGACGACTGATGGATGAACAGTCGACTGTCACGTGGATAACATTTTGAAAATGAAAAGTGCGGGACAGCCGACTGGCCGTGTGCAGCAGTCGACTCTCCCGAGTAATTATGATGAACTTGTAATGACTGTACGAGTCGACTGGTATTCTTCCAAGTCGACTGTACAGAGTAGATTTTGATATGTCAGAGATTCCAGTTTTGATTATTGCTGAAAGTTGTGAACTTTATGATTGATGTCAATGAACTCTTATGCTATATGAATTTTTATGAAAAGAATCATAGATATGAGTTGAGAATTTAATGAACATGCAAAGGCTAAGATCATGATAAGAAAGTCTGTGAGACTCTAAATTGAATTACGAGCTGAAAGTGCTCAATTGGAAGTTGTGAATTGTAAATTGAAACCAAGAGTAGCTAAGTCTCCCTCGGCAATGGAAATGGAAATGAAATTGAAAAGAAGACCAAGGTTGGTCATGTGTAAATGAAATGAATAAGTCCGGTTTGGTGGAGAGGCTAACTCTAGAGCTTTGATTTGTATTCATGATTCTAATATTTAATACATAGTGGAGATGTGATAAAAGTGAGAGAAAACATAAGTATGAGAACTAGAGTTTACGGTGCAGGTGTGTGAGTCGCAGAATGCATGCTTGATGAGTCAAGACATGGCGCGGGCACAACTCAGAATGATCGGACTTTAGTCACGTTTGTGGGATGTTTGGTGACTGCAAGAGGATCGTGTTCAGGGAGGAGGCTGAATTGCCGCAGAATGCATGCTTGATGAGTCAAGACATGGCGTGGGGTTTCCCTCCAGGGGCCAGGACACGTGCTTGTACTCATAGATCATCTAGGATACTCACCGTAATTACAGAAGTAGAGTAAGTCATGGCGAGGGATTGAACCCTACAAAAATGAAGAACGATTAAGAGGCTTGCCCTCGGACCTATGTAGTATGGGATGCATAGAATCCGAACAAGTGCGCATTAGTGTCATGTAAATTAAATAATTGCATTAAGGGTTAAGTGCACAATCACGACACGACATCATTAAGAGTTTCCCCTTTGATTTATATTTATATTGTGAACAAGTTTGTGATCTGTTAAGAAATGAGATTCGTTATACTGTTTCTAGCATAGAGAGGATGGCCATGTATAACTATCGTCGGTTGAATAAACTGACATACCCACAGTTTTGTATGCAGGTAAATTACATGTTAAGAGGAATGGATGCATAAAGATGCTTACTATGTTGTTGTATATTTATGTAAATGTTGTATACTTTAACTTCCGCTGTGCAAATGTAAATGTAATATGATGTGAACTCTGATGTAAAAAGAAAAGTTTGAATTTCCTTGTAAAGTTGTACTAAAGAAAGTGAAAAGATCCTGTAGAACATCTCGAATTCGGTGTTTTGGGATTCGGGGCGTTATAGAGTGGTATCAGAGCCACGCTTTCTACGTTTTCACACTTGTACAAATTTATAAGGAACGACACCCTAGAAGTGGACATTAGAGTGTGTGTCTGCGTTTGGAGATTTAAATGTAAGTCACTTACATTTGTGTTGCTCTATGACTTATGCTACTTCCTCTCTATTCTAAGATGGCTGATCACTTCGACCCTGCTGGAGGAGACGAATGGCATATTATTAAGGAAGAGTACCATTCTGGACAGGCTGATTCTGAGGACGAGTATCACCCTGGGCAAGCAGATTCTGATGAGGAGGAGTGGCCTGAATCTCGAGAGATTACCCCACCTCCAGATTCATCTGACGATTCTTCTTCTGATGAAGAAGAGGGACCAGCTCTGAGTAGCACTGTGGCTTCTCTTCAGAGGCAGGTGGAGACCCTGAAAGATAGAGTTGGAGTATTGGAAGCTCAACTGGCGAAGCGAAAGGACGACTTCTCTGTTCTCAGTCATCGAGTTTGGGAACTTGAGAAGAGAAAGAACTTGGCAGATGTGCTGAAGGATGAAGTCGATGAACTACGGGAAGAACTTCGAGCAGCGAAAAGGACCTGTAGGGATTAGATTGTCTTAGTTTCTACTATCTTCTATTCTGATGTTAAGAAATGTTTTTAATTCCAATGTATAAACTTTGGAATTCAATGAAATGCAAGTTGATACTTCGAATTTAATGGATCTTTTGCATCAGAATATGTCGAGAAAAGGAGCTAGGAATGGGGAAGGTTTGGATCTGGAGACCGAGCTTGCTAGGGTTTACCAGACACTGAATGCAGTGGCTATGAACCAAGGAAGGGGGCCTGTGAATCCAGTGCCCGAGGCGATTAAGCTTGTGGAATCGTTCAAGAGAATGAAACCACCTGTATTCGAGGGAAAGTCAGACCTAGATGCAGCTGACAACTGGATTCGGCAAGTGGAGACAATTTTTGAAGTGTTGGAGACACCGGAGGGCAGCAAGGTCAAGTTAGCGATTTTGCAATTCGAGAAGGATGCGGCTGTTTGGTGGCAGTCGATGAAGAGGACCATGGGAGATATAGTGCTTGGCTGGGAGGAATTTCTGGAAGAATTCCGCAGTCACTATTTCCCCTCCGATGTCCAGGAGAAGAAGGCAATGAAGTTTCTGTCACTTCAGCAAGGCAGCATGTCAGTAAGGGAGTATAAGACTAAGTTTACTCAGCTCTCTAGGTATGCTCCAGAACTGGTGATGGATGCGGCGAAGAAGGCCCGCAAGTTCGAGCATGGGCTGAGACCAAGCTTGAGATCTCGGATGATACCTCTTGGTATTAGGCGATTTGACAAGCTGGTCAAGAGGGCGGCAGCGACGGAGGCGGATATGGAGCAGTTCCATGTTGCTCAGCACCAGAGGAACAACTGGCAGTCCGGAAAGAGGCCCGCCAATTCTGGGAGTTTCAAGGGGCAACCATCTGCACAGAGGTTCAAACCGACAGGGGCGAATGCCATCAGTGTAGTTGGAGGACCTGGGAACAATGTGGTGAGACCTTCTGCAGTCACTTGCTACAACTGTGGTGAAGTGGGACATTACCAATCTCGATGTCTCAAACCACGGGCTGGCAATCACAATGTGCCAATACAGCAGACTGGGAAGAGGCCGTACCAACCAGGGCGAGTATTTGCCTTGACGGAAGCTGATGCTGATGAGGCAGATCAGGTCATCTCTGGTACGAGGGCTGATGTTTAGTGATTTTTGTCATTTCTTCTTCCCGTTCATATTGTGAAACTGTTATGTACTGGTGTGTATTATGTAACAGGAGAATTCTATCTTAATGGAATGAAAGCTGTTGTATTGTTCGATACTGGATCCTCTCATACATTTGTGTCTCCTAGATTTGCTAAAATGTTGGGAGTGGAACCGAAGATTTTTCCAGGCAAGATCTTGGCAGTAGCTACTCCATCAGGGGAAACTTTGACCACTGATCGGTATTACGCTGATTGCGAGATCGTGATTGGGGATCGAATTTTTGGCATTGATCTGATCGAGCTGACTATCTTGGGAGTCGATGTTATCATTGGCATTGATTGGATGTCGGTGTACAGTGCAAGCTTCGAGTGCAAGACCAAGACGGTAACAGTGAAGGCTCTAGGTGGACCTGAAGTCACTTTCCAAGGGAAGCAGAAATGTTCTAAGCTGGTGGCAACTATCCGCAAGGAAGAGACTCCTGTGGAATTGCAAAGGATTCCTGTGGTTCGGGACTATCCGACTGTGTTCTTGGAAGATTTTCCTGGGTTACCCCGCATCGTGATGTAGAGTTCAGCAGCACTGTTCAACCGGGAAGTGCACCCATTTCTAAGGCACCGTATAGGATGGCTCCAGTGGAACAGGATGAGGTGAAACGGCAGATTGAGAAACTGTTGGAGAAAGGCTTTATTCAACCTAGTGCGTCACCTTGGGGAGCACCAGTGCTTTTGGTAAAGAAGAAGGATGGATCGATGAGAATGTGTATCGATTACCGAGAGCTGAATAAGGTCACTATTCAGAATAAGTATCTGATTCCTCAAATTGATGATTTGTTCGATCGTCTACAAGGAGCAGCTGTATTCTCCAAAATAGATCTTCGATCAGGATATCACCAAGTGCGAGTGAAAGCTGAAGATGTGCACATAACTGCATTCAGAACTCGACATGGGCATTACGAATTCTTAGTTATGCCATTTGGAGTGACGAATACACCCGCAATCTTTATGGATTTGATGAACAGAGTTCTGAGGCCGTTCATTGATTCTTTCATCGTGGAGTTTATCGACGATATTCTCGTGTACTCCAAGTCAGAGGCGGAGCACACTGAGCATCTGGCAGCAGTTTTGCAGAAGCTGGAAGAGCAGCAGTTGTATGCCAAGTTATCCAAGTGTGATTTCTGGAAATCTGAAGTGGCATTCCTAGGTCACATCCTTTCTAAGGAGGGAGTGGCAACTGACCCTCAGAAGATAGAGGCAGTGAGAGATTGGGCTAGGCCTACTTCAGTGAAGGAAGTCAGAAGTTTTCTTGGAATGACTGGATACTACAGAAGATTCATTCAAGGTTATGCTCAGATAGCTGTACCGCTTACTGGACTAACCAAGAAGAATGTGAGCTTCAAGTGGACTGAGCAATGTGAGGCAAGCTTTCAGGAGTTGAAAGATAAGCTGACTACTGCACCTATTTTGGCTCTGCCTAGAGCAGGTGTTGAGTATGATGTTTATAGCGATGCTTCACATCGTGGGCTTGGTTGTGTGTTAATGCAAGAAGGAAAAGTAATCGCTTATGGGTCTAGGCAACTACGACCACATGAGAAGAATTACCCGACTCATGATCTGGAGTTGGCTGCGATTATCTTTGCCCTGAAGCAATGGAGGCACTACGTGTACGGTGAGAAGTTGAACATGTACACGGACCACAAGAGTTTGAAGTATATATATCAGCAGAGAGATCTGAATCTGAGGTAGCGAAGATGGTTGGAAGTGCTTGAGGATATGCGCCCTGAGATCAAGTATCATCCTGGAAAGGCTAATGTTGTTGCTGATGCACTTAGTTGCAAGAGTAGTTTGGCCAGTTTGATTACAACTCAGATGCATCTGATTGAGGAGTTGGATCGAGCAGGTATTGAGGTTGTCTTGCAAGGATTGGGAGCATCTTTGGCTCAGTTGAGGCTTCAGCCCACACTGAATGCAAGGATCATTGCACGTCAGGAGGTTGATGCTGATATCTTGGAGATGAAGGAGCAGGTTAGTGCTGGCAGTTTGCTCGGATTTCAAATCAGGGATGGAGTGCTGTGGTTCGGAGATAGGCTATGTGTTCCAAATCAGGCGGACCTGAAAGAGAGTATCCTTCAGGAGGCGCATGCTACTTTTCTGTCTGTACATCCTGGGAGTACTAAGATGTACAAAGACATCAAACAACATTTCTGGTGGTCAGGTTTGAAGCGGGATGTGGCTGAATTTGTTGCGAAGTGTGAGGTTTGTTAGCAAGTCAAAGCCGAAAATCAGAGACCCGGAGGTCTATTACAGCCGTTACCTATTCTGGAATGGAAGTGGGATAACATTAGTATGGATTTCATCACGGGATTGCCTAAGAGTCCTAAAGGCAATGACGCGATTTGGGTTATAGTCGATCGACTGACCAAGTCCGCTCACTTTTTGGTAATGAAACTCACTGCTTCGATGGACAAGTTGGCTGAGATGTATGTTGGTGAGATTGTCCAACTTCATGGTGTTCCTTCAACTATTGTGTCTGATCGAGATGCGCGGTTTACTTTGCATTTCTGGAGGAGTCTTCAGACAGCTTTGGGTACCAAGACAGATTTCAGCACTGCTTTTCATCCGCAAACCGATGGGCAGACCGAGAGAGTCAACCGTGTTCTTGAGGATAAGCTTCGGTGTTGTATACTAGACTTTGGAGGCAGTTGGGAAAGGCATTTACCTTTGGTAGAGTTTTCCTACAACAACAGTTTTCAGGCTAGCATTGGGATGGCGCCGTACGAAGCTTTGTATGGCAGGAAGTGCAGGACTCCTGTTTGTTGGTATGAAGTTGGGGAGCGTCAGTTGTTTGTTCCTGAGCTTGTACAGCAAACTTCTGAGAAGATTGATCTGATCAGGAAGAGGTTGGTGGAAGCTCAGAGCAGGCAGAAAATCTATGGAGACAACCGGAGAAGGGACCTTGAGTTTGAGGTTGGTGACTTCGTCTTTCTGAAGGTATCGCCCAGTAAAGGTGTGGTTCATTTTGGTAAAGGCGGGAAGTTAGCCCCGAGGTTTATAGGCCCGTATAAGATATTGAAAAGGATCGGGAAAACTGCTTACCGGCTTTTATTACCGGGAGAGTTGTCTCAGGTGCACAATGTCTTCCATGTGTCTATGCTGAGAGGTTATATTCCAGATCCGAGTCATCATTTGCCTGAAGTGCCGGAAGGTTTGCAGTTGGATCTGAATTACATCGAGTCTCCTGTCGAGATTGTTGAGCGTAGGGAGAAAGTCTTGAGGAATAAGACGATACCGATGGTCAAGGTGGTCTGGAGAAACCACTTGGTTGAAGAGGCTACTTGGGAATCTGAGGAGAGGATGTTGAAGGATTATCCTGAGCTTTTTGCTTGATTATATCTTTGTATCTTTGTATCTTTTGTTTTGTTGTTGTGTTGTATTTTCTGTTTTTCTCGCTCTTGATTGTTGTTCCGGAGACGGAACTATTCTAAGGAGGGAGTGATGTAATACCCTGATTTTCCAAATATATGAAAGATTATTTATTTTTACATATGGTATGCATGTGTAGCATGTTGACTATTATTTTCCAACATGATGAACAAAGAGTATTGTTTTCTATAAAGCATTTTTCTAAAGCCCAATGTTAGTTTGCTTATTTTCTTTTAAAATATTTATTTTGGCCCAAATTAATTTAAGCCCATGGTTTAATCCTTTTATTTTTGCAACTTGTTTTGTGTAACACCCTCTTTTTATAAGACTTGTTATGAGTGTACAAGTTTTATTACTGTGGCTTGTTCTTGCACGTGCACTCCATGTACACGTGCATTGAGCACTCTTGGTGGCCGGTTGGAGATAGAAGTGGGGATCAAGTCATGGGTAGTTTTGTAGAGTGTGGGTAGTTATTTCAACCCCCTAGTGCATCCTAACCCTTGATCCTATAACCATCTACTAAATCCTAGCCCTCCATTCCACTTGTTTTCTAGTATAAATACCCCCTCTCATTCCCTATCTCTTTTACACTAAAATCATTATTGTAAGAGAAATATTGTGAGAGAGTTGTGTGTGCTTTTTCTGTGGAGGTCGAGTAGCATCTCTGGAGTTTCGGTGAGAAGCAAGGGGCAAGAAGGCATCCACTACATTAAGGAGCTTTGCTGGATTTCGATTATCTCGTCAAATAAGGTGGGTGTTTCTCAGGACTTCTAATGTAGGATTTATACCATGATTATTATAATTGTTACCATGTTGTGAGAAGTAAATTCAACGTAGTAGAAATTGCCTGAGCATGTTGATGATCATGGAGGACAAATAGTGTAATAACGACTTGTAAATAAGAACAAAACGGTCGGTACAGTCGACTGTCACATGAACAAGTCGACTGGTACGAGACAATTATTTTCATGATGTGATAATAAACATGTATGCAAAACAGACGTAATAGTACGATTGCTAAGTTCATATTTCCCCATGTTACATATGATGGAGGGAAGGTGAACGGATGAAAAGAGCTAGCGATGATTAATAAAACTAAGAACGGCCTGTGCAGTCGACTGATGATGTGAACAGCCGACTGGTGCATTGATTTAATTATGATTTTTTCTACAATTCCATGAAATGAGATATGTTTTCATTGTGATTGTCTTAGTGTAATTGAGAATCATGTTTTACCTCTGCACGAAAGTTATGAATAAGTGTAAATGCATGTATGACTAGTACTTTCCTCGAAGAAGGATAATATTAGTAACTTGAAATTCCATGTTGCGATGTTACTGAACAGTTTTGTGTTTTTGAAACATGAATATATGTATATTGTGATTTAACATCATGATGCAAGTGTATGTAAGAACTGTAAGAAAGATAATCCCTTAACTTGAATTATGAATCTGTCCAGTCGACTGAATGCGCGTAGCAAGTCGACTGAGCTGAACCTGATAATGTACTGTTAAAAATCCCAGAACAGACGACTGATGGATGAACAGTCGACTGTCACGTGGATAACATTTTGAAAATGAAAAGTGCGGGACAGCCGACTGGCCGTGTGTAGCAGTCGACTCTCCCGAGTAATTATGATGAACTTGTAATGACTGTACGAGTCGACTGGTATTCTTCCAAGTCGACTGTACAGAGTAGATTTTGATATGTCAGAGATTCCAGTTTTGATTATTGCTGAAAGTTGTGAACTTTATGATTGATGTCAATGAACTCTTATGCTATATGAATTTTTATGAAAAGAATCATAGATATGAGTTGAGAATTTAATGAACATGCAAAGGCTAAGATCATGATAAGAAAGTCTGTGAGACTCTAAATTGAATTACGAGCTGAAAGTGCTCAATTGGAAGTTGTGAATTGTAAATTGAAACCAAGAGTAGCTAAGTCTCCCTCGGCAATGGAAATGGAAATGAAATTGAAAAGAAGACCAAGGTTGGTCATGTGTAAATGAAATGAATAAGTCCGGTTTGGTGGAGAGGCTAACTCTAGAGCTTTGATTTGTATTCATGATTCTAATATTTAATACATAGTGGAGATGTGATAAAAGTGAGAGAAAACATAAGTATGAGAACTAGAGTTTACGGTGCAGGTGTGTGAGTCGCAGAATGCATGCTTGATGAGTCAAGACATGGCGCGGGCACAACTCAGAATGATCGGACTTTAGTCACGCTTGTGGGATGTTTGGTGACTGCAAGAGGATCGTGTTCAGGGAGGAGGCTGAATTGCCGCAGAATGCATGCTTGATGAGTCAAGACATGGCGTGGGGTTTCCCTCCAGGGGCCAGGACACGTGCTTGTACTCATAGATCATCTAGGATACTCACCGTAATTACAGAAGTAGAGTAAGTCATGGCGAGGGATTGAACCCTACAAAAATGAAGAACGATTAAGAGGCTTGCCCTCGGACCTATGTAGTATGGGATGCATAGAATCCGAACAAGTGCGCATTAGTGTCATGTAAATTAAATAATTGCATTAAGGGTTAAGTGCACAATCACGACACGACATCATTAAGAGTTTCCCCTTTGATTTATATTTATATTGTGAACAAGTTTGTGATCTGTTAAGAAATGAGATTCGTTATACTGTTTCTAGCATAGAGAGGATGGCCATGTATAACTATCGTCGGTTGAATAAACTGACGTACCCACAGTTTTGTATGCAGGTAAATTACATGTTAAGAGGAATGGATGCATAAAGATGCTTACTATGTTGTTGTATATTTATGTAAATGTTGTATACTTTAACTTCCGCTGTGCAAATGTAAATGTAATATGATGTGAACTCTGATGTAAAAAGAAAAGTTTGAATTTCCTTGTAAAGTTGTACTAAAGAAAGTGAAAAGATCCTGTAGAACATCTCGAATTCAGTGTTTTGGGATTCGGGGCGTTACAGCCATTGTCTTTGTATGAAGCTTTGCTTGATCATTCTTCAGCTTTAGAACAACTTGCTTGATCAATTTACTTTGAGGCCTTTGTGTATCATACATGATAAACTTTGATACAACCTGCAATATATGAGAGGTAGCACAACAACTTTGCATTGTGTTGTAATCATCAAAATCAAGAATTAACAAAAAGGGCTAAGTTTAAATTCTTCAGCCAGACTTTCTCCATCTTTCATTGAGGGTTGGCTAGATCGATGCTCCACTTTTTCTTGCCAAAGTCTCCATCCATATATGGCTTCAACCGCTGTCCATTTACCTTGAATGTCCCTTTTTTTCATGATGTATTTCAGTGGCTCCATATGGAAAAATTTTGTTACAACAAATGGCCCCGACCACCTAGACCTCAATTTTCCTGGAAAAAATAAGTTTTGAATTGAATAACAATACATTCTCCCCTACATTAAATGTTCTCAAAATATGTTTATCATGCCATCGTTTAGTTTTCTCTTTATAGATCTTGGCATTTTCATAAGCATCGTATCGAAACTCGTCCATCTCATTTAGTTGCATCATTCTCTTCTCACCTGCATCTTTTATGTCAAAATTTAGTGTCTTTATTGCCCAATAAGCACGATGCTCAAGTTCCATCGGTAAGTGATATGCTTTACCATATACCAATCTATATGGGGACATTCCAATTGGTGTTTTAAATGTCATCCTATATGTCCATAATGGAAAGAAATAGTTTATTCTAATGCAGCTCCTGCTCCAACCTAGAAATACTGCTCGCCAATACCTTCTGGCAAATCTCCTGGCTCACCTGTAGCTGGATTAGCTAGAATGAAAAAAGAAATGTCCTTAGAGCAAGTATGGACAGCAAGTAGTGAAAAGCAGAGAGTAAGGGACAAGGTACATGAAGGAATATGAATCAAGATCAAATTACAAAGACAATAATGTTATTAATAAACAATGGTCATAATCAAGTATTTACGTGTCATCTTAGGTCTATTAGCATGTTGTTTCTCCTATCTAGTGCACGTACTACTGCGTCCCATACCACAGGTTCGGTGCACGCAAAACAGTGTACGTTTTAGACTTCGTGGTGGGATCTACAGAGCATGTACTCGGTGTCAATAACAATCATTTACAATTAACAATCAATCATTCATAATCAATACTCCTCCTTCCATGTTAATACGATATAACAATAAGGCCCTACCGAGTTTTCTGAGATTATCCACTACTAAGTCAACCCTTATTAACTCCGGCTTGTTTAATATTTTATTTAACAATCATTTATGAACATTCAAGTGTGTATAAGAATGTCAAGGGAATGATAAGAATGCAGCAACATGATGCATTGCACAATAATATACATGAAGTAGTAAATCTGAAACAGCCGATACAGTAACACTAAAACAGCGATAACTCATAGGCTACAGGTCGGAATTCGAAAATTCTGGATGATATTGACAACTAGACACTTATGGATACAATTCATCTTTATATTATTTTAACTGATTCCTATTATAACTGGGTCGAAACCATAGTACAAGACAGACAATGTAGCAGGAATTATAAAATGTCATCACATATATGTTCATCAAAGTGGATAAACAACATGTTATTGTATCATGAAATGCATTACACAAATGTACAACAATTAGAATGGATTTTACAGTGTACAAGCTAATTTATCATGTCATACTTCAAGTCACAAGATCTCAATCAATCAACATGTATTTGATCACAATATATTTTCCTCATATGCAATTTCTAGTCAATTTATTCATGTCATGTGTGTATGTAGGCTTGAGTTTGAGTCAATGGATAATAATACGATGTCAAGAGTACGTCGGGTTAGTTCGTATAAACCCTCGATACTCCCAACGGAAAGGACACAAGGCAAATTTAAGATAATTGAAAGGAACTACTTGCAGGAGGTCAATAAGCTTGAACTAGAAAATTAAATGAGTTCAAGTGGACTTGCCTTTTGTAGACGATTCGAATATATAAAAGGAATAACGGGATCAGAATCCCGGGAAGCGTTCCAAGAGTACGTGCGAGATGCGTGCAAAACAAAACAGCAACTCCAAGTAGTAAATCAATCGATCCAAGCGGTCAACAGTAACTACACACTTCTACTTCACCCAGAACAGCACACACGAATCGGGATCTGCTACACCCAGAACACCAAACACAGAGATCGACCACTCACCCTTCGACCGAACACCAAACACCCAATATAGAATCCCACCACACAAAATAGGGAGCACCAAATCTACCCACTCATAGTTCTTCTTCTCCGAAGCGAAAAAGAGAAAGAGAGAGCACGCGGGAAAGGGGTCGGCGACTGGCGGCGACTCGAGGGTGGGTGGTTCACTGGCTGCGGTGACGGCAGGCTGGGGGCGATGGCAGCACGAATGGAGGTCTCCGCGACGGCAAAGCGACGGTGGAAGGAGCTACAGTGCTCTGTTTTTCGGAGAAACAGAGGAGAGGGAGATTCGGGTGTTGGCGACTGCAGCGGTGCACTGGAGGTGCGGCAATTGACGATGCTGGCGGTGGAGGAGATGGAGCAGTCGAAGAAGACGATGGGGAAGGCTGCTATTGGCAGCGAGGTTGAAGACGATGCGAGGAGCTCGACAATCGAGTGGACGAGATGGAGGTTCGAGCTCTGGCAGCGATGGTGGAGGGTGTTGTTGGGTTCGAGAGGAGGAAGACGATGGTGGAGGTTTCGCCGAGGTGGTGACAATGGCAGAGCGAAATGGTGTAGACGAAGCTTTGATGGGTTCTCGGAGTGGGTGAGTGTTGCTGTGGTGGGGCTTCGAGGGGATGGCGATAACGTGGGTGAGTGGGTGTTGCAGGAGGTTGGAAACGGCAGGAGGAGGATGAAGACTGCGGCTCGCGAGGCTCAAGGAAGATGGAGACGAGGGCAGTAATGGACCTTGGAGGTGTTGGGCGAGGGCGAAGACGGAGGCTCGAGTGCGGTGGGTGAGGAGGATGGGGGTGCTGATGGCGAGTCTCAATGTGGGTAGTTGGTCGAGCGGGGATAGGTGAGGGAGAAGATGAACATTCGGGGATGTCTTTGTGTTTTGTTTGGGTTCTGTTGGGAAAACAGAAGAGGAAGGGGGAGTAAACGGGGAGAGAGAAAGAGAGTGGGGAGTTGGTTATTAAAATATAATAAAATATTAATTAACGGGTAGTTGGAGATAGTGGGGGATGCAGTTACATAGGAAATGTGAAGAGTGGGTGAGTATATGGGTTTGTGGGTTTGGGTTTAGGGTTAGAGTCCAATAGGAGATGGGCTAAATTTCTGGGCTTCAAACCAAATAATTAAATAGTATAACATATATAAAAAATCAACGGGCTTTAACCAAAAATAATAATAATAAGACCAATAATAACACATCTCAATAATAAAAATAATAATAACAATAACAGTAAAATAATAGTAACAAAAATAATATTAAATGTAATAATAATAATAACAACAATAAAATAATAACAATACAGATAATAATAATTAATATATGATGAAATACAATTTGGATTCAATACCTTCATGAAAATAATTCGATAATAATAATAACAATAACAATAATAATAATACTAATGGAAGTAACAATAATAATGATAATAAAGTGTATAAAAGTAGAATTTGCGATTAATAAATTTATTAGAATCCAAACAGTAATAATATAACATATAAATAGTCTACCAATTAGAAATAGAAAAATACATTGTTGTTCAGTGTAAATATAATTGTCTATTAGAAAAATACTTAGTAGAAGATCTAAGATCAATTTAGCACAAAACAAGTTTATAATTAATCAAAATACGGAAAAAATATTCAGAAATACGTATTTACGGAAACAGGGGTTACATATTTACTGTCTTCTCAAGTATATGCTTCAACTCTCTATTTGAAACCTCCACTTGACCACTTGTTTGAGGATGATATGGTGTGGCCACATGATGAGTAACTCCATACTTAGCAAGTAACGCATCAAATTGACGGTTGCAAAAATGTTTTCCTCCATCGCTAATAATTGCCCTTAAAGCTCCAAATCGGGAAAAGATATTTTTCCTAAGGAAGTTCACCACCACTCTTGCATCATTGGTTGGTAGGGCAGCAGCTTCCACCCACTTGGAGACATAATCTACAGCAATCAAAATATATTTATTAGAAAATGAAGATGGAAAAGGACCCATAAAATCTATCCCCGAAACATCAAATAATTCTATCACTAAAATATTATTTAGGGGCATCTCATGTTTCCTAGAAATATTTCTCACCCTTTGACAATGATCACATAATTTAACAAAATCAAAAGCATCTTTAAAAATTGAGAGCCAATAAAATCCTGATTGTAAAATTTTTGCTGATGTTTTTGCTCCACTAAAATGGTCACCAACTTTCAATGTGTGGCAATATTTGAGTAAGCTTTCCATTTTCTCTTTAGGTACACATCTCCTTATTACTTGATCTGCACAATGGCAAAATAAGAATGGTTCCTCCCAAAAATAATATTTCAAGTCAGAGAAAAATTTCTTCTTTTGCTGAGAAGTAAATTCAGGAGGTAGAATTTTTGATACCAAATAATTAACTATATCGGCATACCATGGAGGAGTTTGTATCATCATTAAATACTCATCTTGAAATTCTTTATTGATTGGTGTAACCTGCAATTGTTTTCATCTTTCGGCTCAATGCGAGATAAATGATCGGCCACCACATTTTTCACACATTTTTTATCCTTGATTTTCACATCAAACTCTTGTAAAAGTAAAATCCAACAAAGCAATCTTGGTTTGGCTTCTTTCTTTGCAAGCAAGTATTTGAGAGCAGAATGATCCGTGTACACAACCACCTTTGAACCTATCAAATAAGCCCGAAATTTGTCAAAAGCAAATACAACAGCTAATAATTCTTTTTCAGTAATAGCATAATTAAGTCGTGCTTCTATCAAAGTTCTACTTGCATAATAAATGGTGTGAAAAATCTTGTTTTTTCATTGCCCTAAAATAGCACCTATCGCCATATCACTAGCATCACACATTAATTTAAAAGGAAAATTCCAATATGGTGCAATAATTATAGGTGCTGAAATCAATTTTATTTTTAATGTTTCAAAAGCATGCAAGCACTCATGAGAAAAATCAAAAGGTGCATCTTTATTAAAAAGATTGCAAAGAGGTTTAATGATTAAAGAAAAAAGTTTTATAAATCGTCGATAAAATCCTGCATGACCCAAGAAACTTCTCACTCCTTTAACATTGGTTGGTGGTGGTAATTTTTCAATGATATCAATTTTAGCACGATCCAATTCAATTCCCTTAAAGGAAACTTTGTGGCCTAACACAACCCCTTCTTCCACTATAAGGTGACATTCCTCCCAATTCAACCCCAGATTTGTTTCCTTGCAACGCTGCAAAACCAAATCTAAGTTAGATAAACAATTATCAAATGAATAACCAAAAACTGAAAAATCATTCATAAAAATTTCAATAAACTTCTCAACCATATCAGAAAAAATTGATATCATGCAACATTGAAATGTGGCGGGGGCATTGCAAAGACCAAAAGGCACCTTCTATATGCAAAAGTTCCATCTGGGCAAGTAAATGTGGTGTCCTCTTGATCGTCTGGTGCTATAGTGGTTTGATTGTACC
Organism: Hemerocallis citrina; assembly: GCA_017893485.1. Lineage (NCBI taxonomy): Eukaryota > Viridiplantae > Streptophyta > Magnoliopsida > Asparagales > Asphodelaceae > Hemerocallis > Hemerocallis citrina. Next base: position 134,241,544 of record CM030367.1, on the reverse strand, counting down.
CTGAATACCCATCAAGAAAACAATAGTATGAGTGGCCTGCAAGTCTTTCTAGCATTGGTCAATGAAGGGTAGTGGAAAATGATCTTTTCTAGTTGCATCGTTTAGTCTTCGATAATCTATGCATACTCGCCATTCCGTGACTGTTCTTGTTGGTATAAGCTTATTATGGTCATTCTTCACTACAGTTATTCCTCCTTTCTTTGGCACAACATGTATAGGACTTACCCATGCACTATCTGAAATTGGATAAATTATACCTACATCTAAAAGCTTCAAGACCTCCTTATGCACCACTTCCTGCATTGATGGATTTAATCTTCGTTGTGGCTGTACTATAGGCTTAAAATCATCCTCCATTAAAATTTTATGCATGCTTATTGAAGGACTAATCCCCTTTATATCAGAAATGTTCCATCCCAATGCTTTTTTTGTTCTCTCAAAATTCTTAGCAAGTTCTCTTCTTCAACATTATTTAAAGAATCATTAATAATAACAAGAAAAGTGGAGTTTTGGCCTAAAAATGCATACCTCAAACTAGATGTCAGTGGTTTTAGTTTGAGTTTGGTTGGTTCATCTGTTAATAATGACAACTTTGATATCCCCACATCTTTAAATTTTAATTGAGCTAAAGGATGAATAGATGGTGTTGCCTCCAAATACCGAACACATTCCAAAACTTCTTTATATTCAAATTCTAAGGTTGCTGAATTTGTTAAGCACACTTCTAGAGGTAATTTGTCAACTTCACCTTTATGTGTCTTGCTAATGGCTAGATCAATTTCACTGACTTGAAAACATGAGTGAACATCGGCAGGATGTTCCATAGCTTTAAGTACATCAAAAGTCACTTGTTCGTTGTCAACCCTTAGAATAAGTTTTTCTTGTTGTACATCAATTAGAGTTCTCCCTGTTGCAAGAAAATGTCTCCCCAAAATCAAAGGAATTTGTTCATCTTCCTCCATGTCAAGCACAACAAAATTAGCTGAAAATATGAATTTGCCAACTTTCACCAAAACATCTTCAATGATCCCTCTTGGATAATTGATACACCTGTCCGCCAATTACAAAGAAATTGTGGTAGGCTTTGCTTCTCCAATACCTAATTTCCTGAAAACAGAATAGGGCATAAGATTAATACTTACTCCTAAATCACATAGTGCTTTATGAAAAGAAGAATTTCCAATAGTGCAAGGAATTGTAAAACTCCCTGGATCTTTTAGTTTAGGTGGCAGCTTCTTTTGTAAAATTGCACTAATTGTTAGGGTTATATACTGAAAGCATCACTTTTGTATTAACTTTATTTCCTTATTTTTTTGAATGAGAATCATATGGGCATATGTTTGCATATTGTGTTTATTATAATATTAATGCAAGTGTCTGATATTCTATAAGGTTGATAATATGGTGTGAGGTGACACACAGAAGATCATATTATCAGTTCCCTATGGAATATATAAATAGTTCACAACCTAGACGGACTTGGACAATCCATTGGAAAGGTTGTAGTGTAATCTGCTATTAGTCTGTCTTGACTATAGGTTTACACTAGTACACTTTGTGTGTATTGAACATGACCACTTGAGGTTGTTCTCTTTGTACTGAATACAAAAGAGAACAAACACCTCTGTTATTATGGATGCTTATGCTCTTAATTCAGATATAATAACAGACATGTATATGCAGTGTGCATTACTTTGACTCATAAAAGAGTGAGATTCATTATGGATCAACAACCTCTATGAATTGGGTAATAGCATTATATGTATGATGGGCTGTTGATTGTAAAAGAAATCCATATACCGATACGTCGGGTTGATGATGTCCCCTTAAGGAGCTCATAAGGATTGTCATGTAAACCCTGCAGGTGGATTACATCCGACATGACAAATAAAGCTGAGTGGTACTACTTAAGGATAAAAGATGTTGATCAATATAGTTGTCAGTAACTTAATTTGATCGATGGACATTCGATATCTTAACATGGGAAGTTGAACGAGCATATAATAAAAGGAGCCCATAAATATAATTTGGGATTAGGAAGGTAGTGCAACAATAGCTCCTTAGTGGACCGAGCTATTGTTAATGGGCCTGGGTTGTGTGTTCGGGCTGAACACGGGATACCCAGATTCGTTAGGAGACCTAACCCTAATTTCTCCTCATAGGTCCCTGCCGTAGCCTTATATATATCCTCTATTCTCTGGCCGTCATTGACAATCTGAAATATAAGATTTTTTCTCAAAATTCGTGATTCACGTAAGGAGAGAAAGAGAGGTCAGCCAAGGAGAAGAAAGGTTGGGAGATCGTCGCCCACACGACGTCCAACCCGAGGAAGAAATACGTGCAGAAGATCTTGGGGTCGCTGTCGTCTTCTTCTCATCGCAGGTATAATTCGTGAACCCTAAATTCCGCTTATAGGGTTAGATCACGTATTTAATCTGTTAAATTTTTAACAATCGATACGCACACCAATCCGTAGTCCTGGGAATCATCTCAGTTCCATCACTAATTTCTTCAGTTAACATCACCATCTCATGCTCTTCTAGCTTCCTCTGCTTGTTTGATAAAATTTCCTTTAAAAATTTAGCATATTTAGGCATTTGTTCTAAAGCTTCAATAAGAGGAATATTAATATGCAATTGCTTGAAAATATTTAAAAACTTTGAAAACTGATTATCAAGCTTATTCTTTTTAAGTCTTTGTGGAAAATGAATCGGTGGATCATAAGGAGAATTAGGATAAGTGTTAGAATTAAACTCTCCTGAAATTATTTGGTTTGAACCTCCTTTGTGCTTCGTTTGTTCCTCCAAAATTTGCTCATTCTCACCTTGCTTTCAACTACATTTTGTCCGACATTTTTGATTTGTGGCTGCTCAATTGTTGTCCCACTTCTAAGAGTTATTGCTTTGACGTGCTCCTTGGGATTGACAACTGTATTGCTTGGTAATGTTCTTGCAGTTCTTTCGTTAAGAATATGTGAAATTTGACTAATTTGTACGTCAAGATTGTGAATGGAAGCCGACGTTGAATTTGCAACATTTTGGATTGCCAAATCTGTCTTCTGCATGTATTGCTATGTCTTCTGCATGTGTTGCATGAACATCTCTTCTAGTGTCTGCTTCTTTTATTGTTGTTGAAAATTTTGTTATGGTCTAACTCTTTCTTGATTATTGTTCCAAGAAAAATTGGGGTGATTTCTCCATCCTGAATTGTATATGTTTGCATAAGGGTCGTTTTGCCTTTGAAAATTTAACACATAATTTGCTTGTTCGGCATTTGATGGAGCAAAAGGATTTCCCACTTGGCAATCTATACTTGAATGATTTCCTGCACAAAAATCATAAATCATATTAGATTGAATAGAATTAACATTCATATTACCTATTTGCTTAGATAAAATATCAGTCTTTGCAGTTAAAGTAGAAATAGGATCAAGTTCAAAAACTCCCGCTACTTTTCTTTGCATTGTTCTTTCTGAAGAGCACTGATAATTATTAGATGTCATCTCCTCTAAAAGTTCATAAACTGCTTCATGAGTTTTACTCATTAGTGCACCTCCAGCTGCTGCATCTACCATGAATCGATTTGTAGCTCCCAAACCATTATAGAATGTTTGCACTTGTAGCCACTTTGGAAGTTCATGATAAGGAAACTTTCTTAATAGCTCTTTGTACTTCTCCCATGCATCATAAAATGACTCGGTCTCAAATTGAGTGAATGTGGTGATGTCATTTCTTAACTTTGCTATTTTTACTGGGGAAAAATACTTTGCCATAAATTTATGTGCTAAGCCCTCTCAAGTTGTAATGATTCCCGGCGGTAAAGAATTCATCCAAAGCCTTTGCCTTGTCTCTGAGTGAGAAAGGAAAGAGTCTCAGTCGGATAGCATCATTGGAAACTCCATTGTGTTTGAAGCTATCACATATTTCGAGAAAGTTTGCAATGTGAACATTTAGATCATCATGTGCTAGTCCTCCAAATTGAACTGTCTGCTGAATCATCTGAATAATTGCTGGTTTAATTTCAAAATTGTTTGCTTCAATTACAGGCCTTTTGATGCTTGATATTGTTCCATTAACTAAGGGCATTGCATAATCCCTCAAAGGTTTGTTCTCCTCTTCATTCGCCATGGATAAAGAGGATGTGGTGTTTTCTTTCTTTTCCTTTATGATCTGACGTAAAGTTCTCTCAATCCCTGGGTCAAAAAGTATAGGCTCCAATGGATTAGATTTGGGCATACAATCCTAAGTCCTGAAAAAGAAATAAAGAAAAATAAATCAAAAGAGAATAAAGAGGTAAAATAACAATTAAATCTGAAATAAAAACAAAAAACCAAACTAGTAAAAGTCTAGCAATTTTCAATATCAATTAATGAATAACTAGTCCCCGACAGCGGCGCCAAAAACTTGATGTGAATTTTTGCAGGTGTACAAAATCGCAACAAGTAGTATAGTTAAGTGAAAAGAGTATCGAACCCATAAGGATTAATTATTTTATTGAGTACTGAAATTACTAGATTAACTACTATTTGGATAATTGAAATTAAAAAAATAAAACAACTAAATTAAATTAATCTAAAAATCTAACTAAATTAATTAAGAGGTGTGGAATCTGAAATTTTTGTGATTTGTTAATAGCAAAATTAAATCTAGGGCTATTGACTTCACCTAGTTAATTCCACACAATTGATAATTCCATGTGAATAAAGAGATTATTTTTTCAAGTTGTAGACCATAATCCCCAAATTATTCAATGCTTTCTCTCGAACAACACTAAAAATATCTCCAACTAATATTTTGTCATAGTTCATGCACAAATTTAATTAATTGAAGACTCATTAAGTTCTGTGGATTTCTTAACGGTCACATCAATTGCGGTAAATTATCTCTAATTTCGCTCAATCAATGGTGTTTAATTCTATAGTTCTAAATCAAAAATCACCTCTCGGTCTCTCCATGATCCAATAGATCATACAATTGGCCAAACAATTGTAATTATTAAACACAAAAATCAAACATACAACCATGGAAAAAATAGAAAGATAATATGGAATTAAAAAATTGTGTTCTCAAAACTAGGCTACATCAAAGCCCTAGAAAAATAAATTTAGTTCATAATGGTTTTGCAACTAACAAACATAGTATTTGATTGCATAATGAAAAGAAGAGAGAAGAAAGAACTCGTTTTATTGTTGTTTTTGCTTGAGGCCGTCAAGATCCATCTTCTTCAATCTCTTACTCTTCAAGATCTCCTTTTTAATATCTCTCTAGACTCCAAGATTCCCCTTTAGAGTTCACATTCACATCTATATATATAGCTCCCCAAAGAAACCCTAAAAAGCGATATAAAAATACAGCCCATCAGAACCGAAACCCGCATTCAAAATATAACATCAGCACCGATGCGGTCGACTGCAACTTTGGACGGTCAACCTTCACAGCCTTCATGTTTCTAGGGTATGGACAGAGAGAGGGACGGTCGACTGGGCGTTCGACCGCAACTTCGGTCGAGTGTGCGGTCGACTGTCTACTTGCTATTTTCTGCACGCAGTCTGTAAAAAAAATGATTTTTCCGGAACTACAGAACTTTATTTGTAATGCATGAGTAATCGTTTCGAATAAGACATGACGACCGAAAACTTTCATTTAGAGCTCAAATTCAGATTCGTCCATCTTCAGGTTCAAAATAGCCGAACAAGATCTAGGTGTTCTTACTGCATTTTCGCCTTGCTTTATTCTCTAACTCCAAGCTCCATAACTTCGTGTATTTGAGTCGATAATCATAACATCCATCTCATTTCTTTAAAAAGAAACAAATAAATAAAATTGAGTAGAAATAAGATGAAATTCAAATAAATAAACACGAACTCACAATTTTTATACGTAAAATGAGTAATAAAAGCATATATAAATTACACTCATCATTGAGAAATGACATTGTTAAAGTCTCTCCACAACTCTCTACACTGCGGACGATTAGGCTCTCCGTATTCACACACAAGATTTCATGTCGGAGGCCCTTGAGCCATTTGAACCTTCGCAATGATGTAGTTGGTAGTAGAGGTCACGATAGAAACATTGATAACATTGTTCCAAAATAACCACAAACCCCATGACCTTCTTATGGATGGGACTATATAAAAATTATAAAAATTGTCTTGACCGAGCATTGGAGGAGTAGAAACTGCAGCTGAAAATCAGTGTGAGTTTCAGATATAATGCTATTGTCAGAGAGGTAGCTCGAATGAGGGATTGTAAGAAATGAATTGTTTGGTCCCCTTAGTGATGGAAATCGGGTCCACCGGGTTAGCTAGGCCTAACCCGTTCGTGTTTTACCCAATTTTAGGCGGGCTCTATTCGAGTTGGGCCAATACCCGGGTCGGGCCGGGCCGGGTTGGAAAATGAGAAAAGTGATCCGGTCGATTTGTGAATAATTCAGGTTGAACCCTGGTCGGGCCGGGCGGGTCGACAGGTTGGCCCATTTTTTCCCCTCTCTTTTAACCTAAAAAAAAGTACAAGTATACGAGATTAAGAATTAAACAAAATTATATATATATTATTCATTTCAATTTCTATGAAATTTTTATAACTTTTTTTTACATACAAATATTGTTAAAAAAATATACAAATTCCTTCAATTACATGTTTAAGAGGATAATTTAGATTTCAAGTCAGCATAGAGTTAGACTGAAGATGGAGCGTTGGACTACCGTCGTGCACCTCTACTTAACTTAAACCAAGGATCTCATCGCCCTAAATTCACTAGTTTTGTTGTCAGGCGAGTTGCTTCCACTTGTTGATGTAGATGCCGCTTTTCCTTGAGTTCTGTTTTCTGCCTTCATCCAATCTTTAGTGCATACGAGCATCTCCAACGAATCCGACTTCAAGTGATTCCTGTAATGTGTAAGAACTCTACCACTTGTAGAAAAATCACTTTCTGAAGCAACTGTGGAGACAGGAGAAGTTAGTAGATGTCTAGTCATATGTGAAAGAATAGGAAATTTTTTTTCATATTCTTTCCAATATTGTAGCACTTCAATCTTAGTACTAGAACTCTCACTGTCTTGTTGATTATACCAATTTAATTTATTAGGTGCATTAGTCCTAAGTTTTTTTTATTGAATACGAGCAAGTAAATTAGCAATGACATCTTCTAATGTACTCTTATCCTTACATCTAAAAGTAGTAGAAGAAGAAGTAATTATACTAGTTGTACTACTAGATGCAAAAGTTCTATCATAATAATCATACAAGTTATTCAATGTTGATTCAGAGCTAGCTAAAAATTCATTACAATCATATTCAAACTCATCTCAAAGTAAAGTAAAAAATATTTCAATCAAACTTTTCGTACCCGCTAATTTGATAGATGATCCATAACAGTAGCAATACAATACAAAATAGGAGGATGATTAGAATACTTTAAAAATTTTGTATAAGCGGGAACAACAATATGACTAATGTATTCGTCTGAAATCATTTCTTGAAAATTTTGCATCATAGTAATGATTGAAATAAAAATACGACTAGAAGTAGAATCATAAGATGTAGAAAATTTCACAGTTGCGGTTTTAAAAGGTTCCAAAAATCGTAATAATGATTTGGCAAAATACCATGATTGGGGAGTAATTAAAAATAAATAAATTTGTATAAGCAGGAACAACAATATGACTAATGTATTCGTCTGAAATTATTTCTTAAAAATTTTGCATCATAGTAATGATTGAAATAAAAATACGACTAGAAGTAGAATCATAAGATATAAAAAATTTCACAGTTGCGGTTTTAAAAGGTTTCAAAAATCGTAATAAAGATTCGGCAAAATACCATGATTGGGGAGTAATTAAAAAAAAATTCATGTTTTTGCAAGACAAAAGTCGTTTATAATATCTTTGTATTGAGTAATAACATTTAGTAAATCGAAAGTAGAGTTCCATCAGTGTTTAACATCTTTAGAAAATTTTCTAAAATGTATTTTCCTAGCTTTACACCATTTTAAAAATTTTTGAAGTATAGGACCACTCAAAGCAATAAAATGTACACTGTTTCCAATTGTAATTATATATGAATCGACTATTTGCAATGCATCTTGTATACATAAATTTAAAATATGACACGCACATCTAACATAAAAAATTTCATTACATGGAGGAGTTAATTGTGTTTTTAATGTAGTAATCGAAACATTGTTGTTAGATGCATTATCAAAACTAATAGTAAAATTTTTATCACGAATATGATATAAATCACAAGCTTCTAAAATATGTGTTGCAATAACTAGTCCACTATGTGGATACGACAAAGCGGCAAGTGAGATGATTCTCTTTTAAATTATCCAATCACTATTTAACAAATGACAAGTTAAGCCCATCATCGAAATATCTTTACAACCTTTCCAATAATCAGAAGTTAACGATACTCTACAAGATAAAGAATATAAGAGTGCAATTAAAGCGTCTTTCATTTCGTTGCAAAGTTTAAAACAATCAGACTTTAGTGTGCTTCTAGGAATTCTTCTAAAATGTGGATTTAGTGCATTTTGGTTGACTCTACATTCCTACTCTCGGAATATGAAAAAGGTAGCTCATCCTTGATAACTGGTCGGACCATTTTCCGATGAATAAGTTCGGGATCATAGAGTTGGCTATCTATTTGTCCGGTCCTAGGGTTGATTTTTTGTTGGCCTTGTTGGTCCTGTACTAATTCTTTGTGTACTTTTAAAATATATCATTTAATTGTACATGTTCCCCCATCCTTCTTTTATTTGTAACTTTTGTCACAAGTTTTACAAATCTTATGTCCTACACCCGGATTATCCTCATCGGAAATATAGTCATAAAATCTGTGTCAATCACATATTTTTTCCCTAATTTTTCTACTACTAATGGGTTCGGTTTGTTGTGTTTGTGTGTCAACATTATGCATTTCTTCTTCTATGTCGTATGGAGGGACATCGTGAGATCCTACCAAAGGATTTAGTATAAATTTGGGCTTTAAATGTGGGACTATTGTAGGCTGACGTAAAATACCGGTGGAATTTTGTCCACTTTAGCTATGACCACTAGCTCATGATCTAGACATGGTAATAGTGTACGTAAAAAAAAAAGATTTCTAGTGTTTTATTAGTGTACGTGAAATAATACAAACAATCTAGAAGGTATATGTTAAAAAATAAAAATCTAAAAAATAATAGGATGTTTGGGAGAGAGAAAAGAGAAAAACCAACAAACAAATACGATATAAAAAATTAGAACTACAACAAAAATCAAGACAATATGAGGGTTGTGAAATTTTGATACTGTACTTTGCGGATAATCGTATATAGAAATGAGAGAGAAAATAAAAGTAGAAGTAGACGTAGTCGATTGAGAAATGTAGTAGATGTAGTCACGAAATCTGGTAGTCGTTGAAAGAGACAGAGAGAACTTCTTTGTTGGAGGAGGTGAAGTAGATGTAGTTGAGAGTTGAATCAACACAATTCAATACGATCGAAAATTTTCATTTTTTGTCGCTTGCTTCTTTGTTGAAAAAACTTGATTGAATTGAGATTGAAACGAGTAGTAGTAGTAGAGAGAGTAAGAGAGCAAGATGTGGAAATTTGTAGATCGAATTAATGGGATATTTATAGGGAAAAAAAAACCCAGCCCCAACAGCTCTGTTTCTGACCGTTCGACCTGCGGGTGGAATATTTTAAACTTTCTGGTTAAACAGGTCCAAACCCGCAGGTCAAGCGGGCGGATTTTACCAGGTCAACGAGTTTGCGGATCGGATCGAGCAGGTTGGGTTTACAAATTTGGTGATCCGGGTCGATCCGGATCGACACGCAGGTTCAACCGAGATCCGAACCGCCTAATTGCGGGCCGGGTTCGAGTGGGCGGGTTACATGTCAACCCGGCCCGGTTTCCATCACTAGGTCCCCTCGTACACACTGACAATTCCAAGCTATGAGTTTCATTGCTGTGGGCGGGGCTGACGAGCAGCCCACTCTTAGGGAGTTCAATTCTTTAAAGGAGTTATTCTCATCTTGAAGTTTAGTAACCTTCAAACGCGGTTCAACAGCGCCCTCGTTAGGATTAGGCATTTCAGTTAGTTATTAATAACCCTTTTTATGTACACTACAAATTTTATGATGATGTACCAACGCATATTACATGTTCATTTGAGCTAGTTTAAATAAAACAAGGTCGTCATCTAATCAACTCTTCTTTGAACATTCTATGAACTTCTTTTGAGCTAATAATATAGGAAGGTAATTGTAAGAATTAGAGTGAGAGATGCTAATTTATGCGACGGCCGATTACATTAAAGAACCAAGTAAGTAGACAACACCTCGTAATTGGCAAATTCGTCGGTTCAATTCCTGCCTGTCCGGCAACCTAATTCGGGGAATAAATAACCGATATATTATTCAACTAAATAAGATACAAGAGTTACAACTCTCACCATTAACTTATCTATCTCTTAAGCCTTACTAGAAGTTACTCTGCAGTTCAATAGAGAGCACTCTTAGATGAAGTACTGTCTCTCATAGAGGCCATTACATTGTTATATAGAAATATGGAGAAACCAGAAACACCAGGTTGTAGTTTTGATCCAATACTGTCTGATACACCCTGAAGAAAAAATCATACGATAGGAGTCGTACGATCTAACGTGGAGAACAAAATGGGCTCAAACATATCCCCAAAAAACTAGGCCCAATAGTTGGTACCGCCGCTGTCGATCGACTGCAATAATGGCAGTGGACTATCATCTTCCAGACTGCATAGTAAACAATAACTTTTTTTTATCTCCATCTTCGTTTCAATCATCTTTTTCACTTTGCTATATTCTCTTCATATCGAATCTAGTTTGTAAGGTATAAATCCAACAGTGATAACTAGTAGAAATAGGAATATTGTGCATGCACATGGGGAAGTCACTCTTGGATCGACCAACTATGCCCACTCCAAGCTCCCAACTAACATGCCATGTCAGCATATAGTCCCCACCTTTGATTCAATTGATCATATTCCTCCCCTTTCCTCTCCTTTTGTTCCCTAAAGTCGCTATCACAATTTCAATTGCCACTGCTCAAATGCACTTTGAATGAGTGCGTGAGACTACGTATGAGAAATAAAAGTGGGATATTTGATTGACCACGTCCACATGGGAGATACATGCATTTGTCTACAATGAGAACCAAAGATAGAAACAAAGAGAGGACCGAAAGGAAGAGGACTAGGGTTTATACTGCACCATATTTGTAGCCACCTTATATGTACCGGTGGGGATTGGGCACTGCCCATTTTTAGTTGGGTTTGTGGTGGTGGTGAAGGGAGAAGAGGAAAAGATCATACTAACTCTCAACTGCAATCTCATGTGATGTGTCGGCAACTTGAACCTTGAGATCTAAATTGAGCAAAAGAAATTGCGTTTTCCTTATGTTTCTCACTTTTTGAGTTTGTTTCGTTAATTTCTTATTAATATAGATCTCTTCGACACTACAACGGAAGAAGTCTTCACCAGCGCTTTTTTAGGTTTTCCACGGCGTTTTTAAACGCCGGTGATTATGCTACCGGCGTTTCAGTGAACGCCGCAACAAACGTCGGGGATGCGCGTGCTGGGAATTTCTACCATAATACCCCGGCATTTTGGAGAAACGCCGGTGTACAATCAAAATTGCCCGGCGTTGTCGACGCGCCGGTGTAGAATACTTTCAATATTTTAAAATTATTAAAATTAGGCAACCCCGGCGTTTTGAAAACGCCGGGGAATGTTTTTTAAAATTTTGAATTATGTTATTCAAATTTGTTTTTTATTTTTTAAAACATATACCGGCGTTTTCAAAACGCCGGTGTATAGCTTCGTTTTTTTTGGGGGGGGGGGGGGGGGTTTGAAACATAATTTAATTTTTTTTTGGGGTTGAAAACCTGTATATTATTTCCTTTTTTGAACCAAAAAAATTTGTAGTAATTTCCAGTCATCCACAATAACACAATAAAGAATATAAAAAACAAAATTCATTATATATATATTTTCCAAGCAGCAACAAACACAACTTAAGAAGTTTAAAGTTCTGCAGTCTAAAATCCAGAATTCAATGTTTCTCACACAAGGATCAAGTTACATATAACCCGGTTAGAAAAAAGTTCTAACAAGTTTTACCATACAAAATAATTTGAACATCAAAAAAGACTAAAAAACGACTATTGGAGTTAGTAGATTCTCTTCATCCGTACGCCTCCTTATGTCCTCATTGCTTCCATCATGCTCACTTCGATTCTCTGGATTAGCTCGACATGAAGTAGTTGGAACTCTATTTTGAAACTGTGTAAGTCACACATTAAAATATAATTAGTAAGGTAATTATACATTAAACTAACAAATTTAGGACATAAAATTTAAAGAGCATACTTTGTTCATAGCAAAAGAGCTCAAATATGAAATACAACTTACACTGTAATCAAATATACTATGCACATAATGTTCCTATTGTTAACTCCCTCCTCGTGTCAATCGCCTAAAAGAAGGAAATCATGAAGGCAAAAGTTATGTTATTTGCACATAATGTTAGGAAGGTTACTATAAAAGTTTAGCTACCTGAGAATGAGTAAGCTGCTGGATGATATTATCATTGCATACTCTCATTTTACGAGTTGACAATGCTAACTTTAAATTCTCAATATCATATCCAATAAGTTTGGCAACACTTAATGCACCTAGGAGAAACAAAAAGTTGATTAGCCATAGAATTGACAAACTTTCATACAAATTGACAAACTTTCGTACATGATACGAAGGAATAAGGAAAAAGATTGAAAAATTAAAACTAAAGATAACTAGCACCAATGTGGATGGACAATAATAAATAATAAATAATAAAAAATGAAGCATGGGGGGCTTATGTGTACATGGTAGAGTAAGACATCACAAAAGGGAACAATCATTACCTCGAAGATATGAAGGAGCACCAACACAAAGCTGATAAAATATGTGATATGAACGTTCACCTTGAGCACATTGGACAACTCTCGACTGCAAATTTAGCAGCATAATTCAAATAAATAATTGGAGAGTAAGCCTACATTAAGAAACAACGATTAATAAGACTAGCCATTTACCTTCTCCAGTAAAACTGCTCATAGAGTTATTTGCATTGATATAAACAAAAAGATAAAAGAGTTCAGGTCAAAAATCAGTTTAAGGGTAAAGTAATTTATTAGCACCAAAATTCTCAAAAGGGAATCCAAATATTCTTCTTACAAGTTTGAATGTTGGCGCCACATATCTTTCTAGTTAAGCTAAAATGAATTTCAATCTGCCCTGCATCCTTAGAGAAAAGGAGACATCAGAAGAATCCAAAATATAAACATAATCCTCAGCAAAAATTCATATTCATGAGCAAAATAAATATGCATGTACATTGGTCTGGGTGGATATGACTGTTTTGAAAAAAAATTGAGATCAATTAAGCATGTGCAACAAATACAAATGAAGGCAAATAGTTTAGGGAGTCATAGAAATTGCACTCAACAAACACACGAGGGATGCATTGGCAAAGTCTTTGTATGCTGGAAATATAAGTGGGTTAAGAACTTATGTTTTATGCATATTACATATATAAATTGTGCTACTCTACATGATCCCCGTCTTAAATCATTGTTAGTCTCTTTCATTTTTTCTGGATGCAGTTGGTTTAGGTAATTTCCAAACTAATCCATGTGCTATATGTACAAAAATTTCACAATACTGTACTCTAACTATATAAAATAATCTATATTTTATTATTACAACATTTGAAATCTATAGGTGACAATATTATAACTATAGCTGTAGTATGAGTCATCTCTAATATTATAACTACAAAGTAGGAGTAATGCAAAGTGTCAATGACTCAATATAGATCGGTGACTATTGACCATCCATTACAAATCAGTGACTCAATATAGATCTTCATCACACCTTACTTTCGTGTGCATTGTACATACTAATTAGCTAATATCATAAACATTTTATACATATATCAGTTAATAACCCACAGTTGGATACTGTTAAACATGTAGGGGCTACTCAACAATTTAAGATAATTTTTCCAAGTACTTTCAAGTATTTAAAACTGTTTAATAGATGAAACTTCTTTGCTAACAATTTGGTTATACTAAAGAATCCAGGACACATTGTCTGACCATGTATCAACATCTTGTAATTCACACCTCTCAAAAACCTCTATAGTGACAAGATCCAAATCCCTAGCTAACTATATATTACAACGGATATGCCCTTATCCAGTAAATCAATCACTGTAATCCTAGTATCAAATTATAGCAAATTTCTTAACTTTTTCATAATAATTGTGAGTTGTTGGAGTGGCAATAAGTGTGTAGTTATATTCTTATATGCATAATTGTCTAGAATATTCAAGTTATATTTCTAAAAAGTAAGAACATATATATGATTGAATTGTGAGCCCAGTTTATTGCGCATCAGTATGTTCGACAATGTTGTTCGCTAACCCGATAACCGAATCCAATCTAATCTATTCTAATCCTGCTTTTTTTGTTAGATCCTTGAAATATTAACCCAACATTTTTCTTTACTTAAAATCAATCCATGTTTTTGTTAGATTTTAAGTATAAATCCATGTTTTTGTAGATACAAGTATAAATAGTTATTGGGTCTTTGTGCAGATCCGACCTGGTCCAGTTTGCTGAACCCACTATTGATTCTTCTAGCTTGCATAAAACAATGAATTCCGTTGGAAAAACAAAACCTAACTACAAACCAGAAAAGAAACAAAATATAACAACAAAACCTAAATAAACTAAAAACCCTAATTAAGAAATCCACAAATTTAGCAAACCCTAAACAGTCAAAATTCCTCCACAAGATTCCATAATTCCTAATTACTCATTCACACAATCCCGATTGCAAATAATTTTATTCATAAAATTTTTTTTTACCAAAAGTTATAAATAATTATACTACCTAACGACGGGAGAGGAGGACGGCAGAGGGAAACGTAGGTGACGACGGCGAGAGCACGCGGAGGAGACGACAGCGTATGTTGGACGGCGGGAACGGATTCCGTTGGAGGGGAGAGAGAGAGAGAAATAACAAAGAAAGGGTTCAGTAAAGGGGAATTGGGAAAATAGGAGGCGGCGGGGGTAAAAGAAAATCCCTTAGAATGGCCGGCGTTTGTTTAATAAATGCCAGCCTATAGCATAATATCCCGGTGCTTATTAAAAGCGCCAGTGTATGTTAATGTTTTAGGATTTCCCATGAAATAACACATTCATACCCCGGCGTTTTCCACAAACACCGGGGTATAAATGCTGCTAAATACAGTTTTGTTGTAGTGTTCGGGTAAACAGTATTGAGTTTATGTCTTGCATAATATGTTTGCTGAGAAGAGAAGAAGAGTGAAGCGAGAAGAAGAATCTAAGCAATGTTGAAGAAGAAGGGAGCAACAATAGCAGCAAAAACAAGAACGGACAAATTCCAATCGACTGCATTATTCTGGCAGTTGACCTCAACTGTGCAGCAACAAGAAATGGGTATCAGATATGGGTGATCTGATTGAAGCCAAATTTCTTCTCCAAGGTTAGATCGTACGACTCTTATCGTATGGTTATCTCTTTAGGAATATTGAATGGTTATTGTATCAAGATTACAAACTAGAGTCTCTCTCTCTCTCTCTATATATATATATATATATATATATATATATATATATATATATATATATATATATATATATATCATTGTAAATGGCTCAATCAAGTAGAGCAATGAAAAAAGAACAAGTACTTCAATCTGAGAGTTCGAGAGTTTTCATTGTAAACAACAAGTATCTTCTACTGAGGCTTGAGAGATAGATAGGTTATTGGTGAGAATGATTATAACTCTTGTATCATTCTCTAGTTGAATAATATCTCGATTTTCTCCCCCGGATTAGGGTTCGTCCAAATCGGGATAAAATTGTACACTTTGTGTGTTTGGTTTAATCTACTATTTGCTTGGTGGTTTGTAGTGATCATGTCGCAAAACTCGTCATAAATCCCTAACAAGTATGATGCATAATATTTCAGGGTTGCTCGAGTTCTTTGGAAAAGATGACAGATTCGGGTTTCACGAAGATCAAGCAGTTCAACTGTAAGATTAACTTTAATTTCTAGAATGAGGACATGTATGATGCACTGGTTCAACATGGCATGCATCCTGCTCTAGAAGGAGATAAAGGGAGGCAATCTGAAATGAAGTAGGAGAAGTGTGATGCAATTTGTTTGGAAGTCTTAGGTTTAATCTGGCCGTCATTGACGAACGACATCAGGTGAAACTTCATTTAGATGAGAAGCGTGGCGAGGTAAGACTTAGAACTGACTGCTCAGAATCAACGTCACAGAATCAGATGTACTAGAAGGGAAAACTTTGTCGTGCTCAATAAAGGAAGGTACTGCTAGTGGAGTTCAATACGAAGTTAGATGAACTAAAGGCAATAAACGCGGATGATCTTGAGACTTTCAACTTGATATATTTACTGCTAGATTGATACATGCATATGATAACCACCATGCTAGACTAGAAATCTGTCAATGAGTAGTTTTCGGTAGCAGGTGTGATCGAGGGCTTGGAGGAAGATGAACTTAAGAAGGAGAGTTAGAGATTGGCATCTACTTATGTGAGTTGCTTCGCGATGGATGGTACTTCAATTGGAAGAAAAAATGCATGTAAGGGTGGGATTTGTTGCCACAATTGCAGAGAGATTGTGTATTATAAGAGAGACTATCACAAGTGGTTAAGTAAGAGAGATGCCAACATAGTCAGCGCCACTGAATTAGGTGATAACTTAGACTATCTTCTTGTTTCAAGTTTATTAGATGTGAATTTTGGCTAGTTTCTTGATTCGGGAAGTTCTTCTCGTATTTGCTTCAAGATGGATATATTTTCTACTTACAAGTGAACATTATGTTGTTGTGTGAGAATGAGAACATGCGAGATTTGTGAAGTAATAGGTGAGGGAAGAGCTGAGTTGGAGACGCCAGATGGACAAGGGTTCAAACTAGAAGATGTCATGCATATTCCTTTGATGAAACGAAACTTGATATTTTTGGGAACTATGGATACTCGAAGCTACAGGTACATAGCTCGAGGTAGAGTTTTGACAATTTAGGAAAGTCGTCATAAGGTGATGAAGGGAAAGATGAGAATTGGGCAGCGTCAGCACAACCTTTACCAGCTTTGTGGGAACATGAAATATTTGGAAAGTGTTTTTAAGCCCGGTGTTCCTAAAATATTATATAGTTTGCCTCCATATGAATTACCAAAGCGAGAATGCGACGTTCGAATATTATCGGGAGGCGAAAAGTACCTCGGGGTAGGTGGAGTTCTTACGGGGTGGCACCTCCGTGTTGATGTCTGCGGGGTATGCCTTTGAAGGGGACATACAGATGGAGAAAGCAGGTAGAGGTAGATTCAACTAGCAGAAGAAGCCACAGAATCGGGTTATTTTTAAGAAGAAATGGCAAGTGTCTAGAAGTTGTTAATCACACAGGTGTAGAAGTATGAGTATGCAATCCAAGGTGAATATTGGTGAGTTAATGTCTTGCATACTATGTTTGATGAGAAGAGAAGATGTGTGATGCGAGAAGAGGGTTCGAAGCAATGTTGACGAAGAAGGTAGTAGTAGCAGCAGAAACAAGTAGGGGACAGATTGCAGTTGACACCCTTATTTGTGCAGTCGACCACAATGACCAGGTTGCTCTCTGGATGATTTTGGAAACATTACAGTTGGCCGGCACTTTGGGCAGTCGACCGCAGCTATGGAGCTGCAGCTAACACTGACACATTTACCCGAATACTCGGACCCGATATTGGACTGGAACCGACCTGATGTATACGGGTCCGGGTCCGGATCCTAAATTAAGATCCGATGCACTTCCATGTCTGGATCCGCTCAAAATAGAACCGACCCGGACCTGTTAAAAAATGCCCCAAAAAATATGAAATTTGAATAATAGGGTTATAGGGATATACATATAAATAGTAATTGTTGAATATAGATGTGTAAATATAATATTTATTCATGTACTTAAGTGCAAAAATTATTGGAAACGTAGGATATCGGGTGCAAAATACTTACGTGCAAATATTTATTCCCCGCTACTGGACTCGACGAGTAGATTTGTTTAACTATGACGCGGACCTGGTTCACGCAAGTCCGGGTCCGGGTCCAATTTGGACCCATGAGGTATCGGGTCCGGGTAGAGGAGGACTTGACCCGATAAGACCCGATATCAGCTCTAGCTGCAGCAGATGGGTATCAGATGTAGGTGATATGATTGAAGCCTAATTTCTTCTCCAAGATTAGACCGTATGACTTATTATCTCTTCAAGAATATTGAACGGTTATTGTATCAAGATTACAAACTTGGGTTTTTCTCTAGATCTCTATATATATCACTAGTATAATCCTATGCATATATTGTATATAATTTCCCAAAAATAAGAAAATAAGTGTGTTTAAGAAAATTCATCTAATAATATATAGTGCACGATTTTTTAGGTTTGAATAAGGGATATGATTCTAGTTCAAAATTTGGATGGAGAAAGAGGGGTGGTTGCCTCCTACATTTGCTCTTTTTTTTGTTTTAAAAAATAAGAAAAGAGAAAAAATATTCTAGACCAAATGTGGTATTAGCATAATATATTGTATAGATTATAAATGTTTCAATGAAGTAGAGCGCCGACAAAATAACGAGTACTTCATCTGAGAGTTTGAGAGTTTTCATTGTAATCAATAAGTATGTTCTGGTGAGGCTTGAAAGATAGATAGGTTATTAGTGAGAGTTGATATAATTCTTATATCTTTCTCTCGTTGAATAATATGTCTGTTTTTCTTCCACGGATTAGGGTTCGCCCAAACCGAGACAAAATTGTGCACTTTGTGTGTTTGATTTGATCTACTATTTGCTTGGTGATTTGTAATAATCGTGTCATAAAACTCGGCGTAAATTCCTAACAAATAGTACTCACCACTGTTATGTCATTGTTTCCTTAATCAATTGAGATATTTGAAGGAGTAGAGCTTTGAATTGATTTGCTGCTTTGAAACTTGAAGGTGCATGCAAAGTTTGTGCTACTTTTCGTTAGACAACTGAATTGTGAACTTGACGAAACTGTGTAGAGTTCAGTTTTAAACTTTGGCAATAAATGATATTCGATCGAGGAGGCTTTTCACCTCCACCAGTTTGTGTAAAATCATCAAGACCAGCCTGTAATACTCAGGGCCGGACCCCACTTTGAGGCCCGTAAGGCCGCCTCAAGCCTCTGATTTATTTGCAATTTTAGGAGCCCCGAAATTTGTATTTTTCTTGTAAATATAGACACGTGTTTTGCGTGTAAAAAAATTATATTATAATTAGGAGCTCCAAAAAATAATTATTTGGTCTTTTCGTCTTGGGCCCCCGAGAGCTCAGGACCGGGCCTGGTAATACTTGTAACGTCCAATAAGCCTCCAAACCCCCCATTGAACCCAGCCAGTGATTAGCAATTTTCCTTCGTAACTAATTTATAACACTGTCTGTCGTGTAACATTACTTGATGATGATAATTTAATACTGTCACTCGCGAAACATCCATTTATCTGATCACTTGATTTGTTTATAATGTTCAGTTAGGTACAGGCATGGGATACAGATTTGCGACTCATCTGAGCTATGAGTGGACATCAAAGGACTGAAGGCAGGCCGATAAGGCCCATGACAGTGAATCACCAATGTCGTTTGGATATGCTTTGCTTCATGTTTCGCTCACCCTTTTCAAACAATATTAGTCCAAAATTTTGAATCTATATGTATGTCTACATTTAGATAAACCAATAATATGCTTTCGTTAGACTTTAAAACATAACTACATAAGAAGCAATTAATCGACATGTATAATAATAAGGGATTCGGATCCTCAACTATGGCAAAAATTAAGTGTATCCTACACTTGAGTAATTATGACCGTCCATCATGTATCATTTTGGATGGACGGCCACAATTAATTGTGTCATATTACGAATCTAGTTAGTATCCCCTAACTCGAGTTTGTTAAATTACTTTCCATTTAAGATTGAGTTAACTACCTCATAAATCTGATTTTTTATCTTTATATATTCAGATATATGTTTGTAAGCCTTTTAAACTCCCTATCCAAAAATTGTCACCTGCCCATTTTCTCATTACTATTCTTTTTTGCAATTAAACAAAAGTACAATAGACATATATTACATGATTTATCAATTTTAATATGTGACAAAAACAAATGTATGCAACTGATATGGGCCAGATGATGTGGTCTCTCCTGGGCCACATGATTTCCTCGAAAGGCATTCACCACCAGATCATCCGAGTCTGCCACGTCATCCTGGAAACCACCCAGACCTCCGCCACGTCAGCCCTAAACTACCCCAGATCCGTGCCACGTCAGCCTTATACCACTTGGGCTTCTACCACGCCAGGCCCACGGGCAACCGGGTCCAGACCAGGCCCCAAACTGGTTCAGACCCGGTTGGCTTTTTCTATAATTACCAGGCCTCCTACCCCTTCCAAAGGTAATCAATCTTTTCCCCTCTCAAACCCTAGTTACTGTTACTCTCCTTCAGTAACTGACTAGATCATCGGAGGGTCTGCCACCGGGACCAACCCTGGTGTTTCTAGACCGAGTGCAGGTACACGAGACCTCTGGATCTGAGCCTCCAGATCCGAGCCGAGCATCCAATCTCCACCTCACTCCCGCCTACTCCCGAGCCGTTCTCCCGACTGAGGGTCGGGCGTACCATCCGTACCGAAGCTTCCACAAAAATACAAATCGAGAAGAACACACACCTGGTGCAGCCACCCCCCCCCCCCCCCAAACAAACCGCATTAGGTTGTCACAGTCTGTAGGAACAAAGTTCGGACGCCGGCCCGAGCTCAGCCATCAACGGTATCCCGTCAATTCGAGCTCACATGGAACCCAAGGCCAGGAGAGCTGTCACCTCTACGCGTAGCCAGGATGTCCCTCCTCAGGACGTCCCCGCCGACACTTATTGTAATACCCTGTTTTTTCAATTAATGAAAAATTATTATTTATTTTGCACGTAGTGTGCACGTGCAATATTTTGGTTGAATTAAATCTTATAATTATTTTTATTGTGATATATGTTTTCAAACTATTTTTATACAAAAGCCTTTTTCTTTAGATGAATAGAAAGCCTTATTTTAAAGCCCAAAATGTATTTTATTTATTTTATTTTAAAATGGCTATTTTGGCCCATAAACTAAAGCCCATGGACTATTTTTATGCATACAAATTTAAAGGGTATATTATTTTTATCAATTGCACAATTTTTTGGGCCTAGTTGCTTGCACGTGCACTACACGTACACGTGCAATATGCACTTTGCTTCATGGCCGGTTGTGGACTTTTGGAGGGAGATTCAAAAGTTTAGTGGTGGTCATGGTGTGGGAGTTATTTGAATGTGGGTAGTTGTTGTAACTCCTACTCTAATCCTAGCCCTCCATCCTACAACCAACTAGCTAATCCTAGCCCTCCATTCTAGTTGATTTCTAGTATAAATACCCCCTCCCATGGCTAGTTATTTTGTGCTTATTATCCCTTCCAAATCTTTAGTCTAATTAGTAGTAGTTTGAGAGTTAAAAAGATTGAGTGGTGAGTGGCTTGTGCTTGCATTCTACCAAGGAGGAGAAGGGCCGGCTAGGAGCTTTCGGTGGTGCTTGTGGAACTTGTGCGCGCATCATCTAGGAGGAGGTGCATCTCATTTGCAAAGGACTTAGTTTCTATTGTGTTTGTTCTCTCCATATAAGGTGGGTTTGATTTTCCTTATTTCTAAAGTAGAAATGCCTGTTAGAATGAATGAATGATAGTAGGTTTAATTTTCCGTATTAGGAATCATGCTAGTACTATACTGAAGGAATGATGCATGAAAAATACTAATAAGAGTACACTCCTAATTGGAAAATTGACCTATAAATGGATTGGAATGTGAATATGCAGTTATATGTGATTTGATTAAGTAAAAATCTAAGTTGGTATGGATTAAATATAGCCATGAAGGTGTAATTGGCTAATAAAGAGATTAGTGGCATTAATTGTTGAGAAATGTCGAGAAGGAATCTTTCGGGTAAGTCGACTTAGGACCTTGTAAGTCAACTTACGTGCTTATTTAAGTCGACTTGTGCTTTTATAAGTCAACTTCTTGCTTAAATTATTTACTTAAAATCATGGATGTTTTCCCCTGGACAGTCGACTTACTATAGTATAAGTCGGCTGGTACTGATGCATTTTTTTATAAACTCGAATGTTCTACTCTTCTAAAAATACATGAGACTTTATATAGATAATTTGGGAATTGTTGCATGGAATAAAATGTGATTTGAGAATGAAAGGTGTAATTAGAACTATGACTTTGACATGTGTATTTTTGGGAAAGTATACCGTGCAAAAGAACTGGAAATGAAGAAGATTAGTATAGTAAAGACTGAAGTGACATTATGTGATAGATGTATGAAAATATGAACTGTGAATATTCGTTAGTACTTCTCATTTTGAGAATAATGTGAACAATAAAATGTGAATTATTCTTGTTGAAGAATAGCGAGACAAAGTATGATGTGTAAATAGAATGAAGAAATGATTCCTTAATTTGAGATTTTTGACCGGTTCAGTCGACCTAATGTGTATAACAGTCGACTGTATAGAACTTGAGAAATTACATAATTGAACTCTGCAGAACAGCCGACTGTGTTGAATGGCAGTCGACTATCCTGTGATTGATAATTGAAATCGGAAACACTGCGGAACAGCCGACTGCCATGTGCAGCAGTCGACTCTCCCGAGTGGTTATGAATAACAGGAATTGACTGAACAAGTCGACTGGAAGAGATCCAAGTCGACTGTCCAGAGTGTTTTGTTATGTCAGAGAACATTATTCTGTTTATTTTGAAGATTGTGAACCTTATGGTGGGTGTTGATAAACTCTATTTGTTGCTGCATGAATTTACATGAAATGAATCATAGTTTTGAATTGAGAATTTACATGAAATGAATCATAGATTCCAATTGAAAGTTACATGAATATGAAAGCTAAGATCATGATATGCTGAGGCAATGAAAAATGAACTCATGAGCTGGGAATGCTCAGATTATGTTAGAATTTGCGAATTGGAATTGAAATGAAAGAGTAGCTAAGTCTCCCCCGACATTTGGAAAGAAATGAAATGAATATTGAAAAGAAAGACCAAGGTTGGTCATGTTGAAATGAATGAATAAGTCCGGTTTAGTGGAGAGGCTAACTCTAGAGCTTTGATTTTGTTCATGATTCTAATAAAAACTAAGGATTAGTACATAGTGGAGATGTGATGAAAGTAGGAGAAAAACACGAGTGAGAGCCATCGGATTTGCGGCGGAGAGTATTTCACAGGTTCTTCACGATGAGTCGTGACATGACGTGGATACGGCTCCAGGGTACCGTTGCGGCGGAGAGTATTTCACAGGTTCTTCACGATGCGTCGTGACATGACGTGGATACTGTTCCAGGGTGCCGTCCCGGTGGTGACACTTGTGGGATGTTTGGTGACTGCATGAGGATCGTGTGCCATGAAGGAGGCTGAAATTGCCACAGGTTTTTCACGATGAGTCGTGACATGATGTGGGATTCCCCTCCAGGTTTTCTGTACACGTGCTTGCACTCATAGATCATTTAAGATACCTACCGTAGTTACAGTAGTAGATTAAGTCATGGCGAGGGATTGAACCCTACAAAGATGAAGAACGATTAAGAGGCTTGCCCTCGGACCTATGTAGTATGGGATGCATAGACTCCGAACAAGTGTGCATTAGTGTCATGTAACATAAATAATTGCATTAAGGATTAAGTGCACAATCACAACACGACATCAATAGGGTAGCCCCTTTAATTGTAATGTGACAAGTTTGTGTTTGCTAAATATGGAAAATTAAGTTATACTATTTCCGGCATAGAGAGGATGGCCGTGTATAATGATCGTTGGTTGAATAAACTGACGTACCCACAGTCTTATATGCAGGTAAATGACATGTTAAAGATAAAGAGGAAAGGATGCTTAAAGATTATATCATGTTGTTGTACATTTATTTAAATGTTGTAAAACTTTACTTCCGCTGTGCAAAAGAAAAGTGTAATATTGATGTAAACTCTGATGTAAAGTGAAAAGTTTAAATTTTCTTGTAAAATTGTACTGAAGAAAGTGAAAAGATCCTGTAGAACATCTCGAATTCAGTGTATTTGGGATTCGGGGCGTTACAGAGTGGTATCAGAGCCACGCTTTCTACGCTTTCCCGATTGGTACAAATTTATAAGGAACGACACCCTTGAAGTGGTCATTAGAGTGTGTGTTTGAGTCTAGAGATTTAAATGTAAGTGACTTACATTTGTGTTGCTCTATGACTCATGCTTCTTCCTCTCTATTTCTAAGATGGCTGATCACTTCGACCCTGCTGGAGATGACGACTGGCATATCATTGAGGAAGAGTACCATCCTGGACAGGCTGATTCTGAGAACGAGTACCACCCTGGGCAAGCAGATTCTGATGAGGAGGAATGGCCTGAATCTCGAGAGATTACCCCACCTCCAGATTTATCTGATGATTCTTCTTTCGATGAAGAAGAGGGACCAGTTTTGAGTAGTCTTGTGACTTCTCTTCAGAGGCAGGTGGAAACACTGCGAGAGAGAGTTGGAGTATTGGAAGCTCAGCTGGCGAAGCGGAAGGACGACTTTTCAGTTCTCAGTCACCGGGTATAGGAACTTGAGAAGAGAAAGAACCTGACAGATGTGCTGAAAGATGAGGTTGATGAACTACGGGGAGAACTTCGAGAAACGAAAAGAAACCGTAGGAGTTAGATTGTTGTAGCTTCTATTTTCACTTCTGATATCAAAAATGTTTTTAATTCGAATGTATAAAGTTTGGAATTCAATGAAATGCAAGTTGATCTAAGTTCTTGTCTTATACTTCGAATTTAATGCATCTTTTGCATCAGAATATGTTGAGAAGAGAAGCTAGGAATGGTGAAGGGTTGGATCTGGAGACAGAACTTGCAAGAGTCTACCAGACGCTGAATGCAGTGGCTATGAACCAAGGAAGGGGGCCTGCAAATCCAGTGCCCGAGGCGATTAAGCTAGTGGAATCATTCAAGAGAATGAAACCACCTGTATTCGAGGGAAAGTCAGACCCAGATGCGGCTGACAACTGGATTCGGCAAGTGGAGACAATCTTTGAGGTGTTGGAGACCCCGGAAGGCAGCAAGGTCAAATTGGCGACTTTGCAATTTGAGAAGGACGCGGCTGTTTGGTGGCAGTCGATGAAGAGGACCATGGGAGGTATAGTGCTTTTCTGGGAGGAATTTTTGGAAGAATTCCGCAGTCACTATTTCCCCTCCGATGTTCAGGAGAAGAAGGCTATGGAGTTTCTGTCGCTACAACAAGGTAGCATGTCGGTGAGAGAGTATGAGACTAAGTTTACTCAGCTCTCTAGGTATGCTCAAGAACTGGTGATGGATGAGGCGAAGAAGGCTCGTAAGTTCGAGCATGGATTGAGGCCGAGCTTGAGGTCCCGGATGATACCTCTTGGTATCAGGTGATTCGACAAGTTGGTGAAGAGAGCAACAGCGACGGAAGCAGATATGGAGCAGTTCCAGGTTGTTCATAACAGGAGGAACAACTGGCAGTCCGGGAAGAGGCCCGCCAATTCAGGAAGTTTCAAGGGGCAACCATCTGCACAAAGGTTCAAACCTACAGCGGCGAACGCTATTAGTGTAGCTGGAGGACCTGGGAACAACGTGGTGAGACCTCCTGCGGTGACTTGCTTCAACTGTGGTGAGACGGGACATTTCATGTCTCAATGCTCCAAGCCACGAAATGTCATCCGTGGGGGATCAACGCAACAGAATGGGAAGAGGCCGTACCAATCAGGACGAGTGTTTGCCGTGACGGAGGCTGATGCTGAGGAAGCAGATCAGGTCATCTCTGGTACGAGGGCTGATGTTTAGTGGCTTTTGTCATTTCTTCTTCCCGCTCATATTGTGAAACTGTTATGTAATGGTGTGTATTATGTAACAGGCGAACTTTATCTTAATGGAATGAAAGCTGTTGTGTTGTTCGATACTGGATCCTCTCATACTTTTGTGTCTCCTAAATTTGCTAAAGTGTTGGGAGTTGAACCGAAGATTTTTTCAGGCAAGATCTTAGCAGTAGCTACTCCATCAGGGGAAACTCTAACCACTGATTGCTATCATGCTGATTGCGAGATTGTGATTGGGGATAGAATCTTTGGCATTGATCTGATTGAGCTGACTATCTTGGGATTCGATGTTATCATTGGCATTGATTGGATGTCGGTGTACAGTGCAAACATCGAGTGCAAGACCAAGACAGTAATAGTGAAGGCTCCAGGTGGACCTGAAGTCACTTTCCAAGGAAAGCAGAAATGTTCTAAGCTGGTGGCAACTATCCGCAAGGAAGAGACTCCTGTGGAAGTGCAAGGGATTCCTGTGGTTCGGGACTATCCGACTGTGTCCTTGGATGATTTTCCTGGGTTACCCCGCATCGTGATGTAGAGTTCAGCATCACTGTTCAACCGGGAAGTGCACCCATTTCTAAAGCACCGTATAGGATGGCTCTAGTGGAACAGGATGAGGTGAAATGGCAGATTGAGGAACTGTTGGAGAAAGGCTTTATTCAACCTAGTGCGTCACCTTGGGGAGCACCAGTGCTTTTGGTAAAGAAGAAGGATGGATCGATGAGAATGTGCATCGATTACCAGGAGCTGAATAAGGTCACTGTTCAGAATAAGTATCCTATTCCTCGAATTGATGACTTGTTCGATCGTCTACAAGGAGCAGCTGTATTCTCCAAAATAGATCTTCGATCAGGATATCACCAAGTGCGAGTGAAAGCTGAAGATGTGCACAAAACTGCATTTAGAACTCGGCATGGGCATTACGAATTCTTAGTTATGCCATTCGGAGTGACGAATGCACCCGCAATCTTCATGGACTTGATGAACAGAGTTCTGAGGCCATTTATTGATTCTTTCGTCGTGGTGTTTATCGACAATATTCTCGTGTACTCCAAGTCAGAGGAGGAGCACACCGAGCATCTGGCAGCAGTGCTGAAGAAGCTGGAAGAGCAAAAGTTGTATGCCAAGTTATCCAAGTGTGATTTCTGAAAATCTGAAGTGGCATTCCTAGGTCACATCCTTTCTAAGGAGGGAGTGGCAACTGACCCTCAGAAGATAGAGGCAGTGAGAGATTGGGCAAGGCCTACTACAGTAAAGGAAGTCAGGAGTTTTCTTGGGATGACTGGATTATTACAGGAGATTCATTCAAGGTTATGCTCAGATAGCTGTACCGCTTACTGGACTGACCAAGAAGAATGTGAGCTTCAAGTGGACTGAGCAATGTGAGGCGAGCTTTCAGGAGTTTAAAGAGAAGCTAACTACTGCACCTATTTTGGCTCTGCCTAGAGCAGGTGTTGAGTATGATGTTTATAGCGATGCTTCACATCGTGGGCTTGGTTGTGTCTTAATGCAAGAAGGAAGAGTAATCGCTTATGGGTCTAGGCAACTACGACCGCATGAGAAGAATTACCCGACTCATGATCTGGAGTTGGCTGCGATTATCTTTGTCCTGAAGCAATGGAGGCACTACGTGTACGGTGAGAAATTGAACATGTACACGGACTACAAGTGCTTGAAGTATATATATCAGTAGAGGGATCTGAATCTGAGGCAGCGGAGATGGTTAGAAGTGCTCGAGGACATGCGACCTGAGATCAAGTATCACCCTGGAAAGGCTAATGTTGTTGCTGATGCACTTAGTCGCAAGAGCAGTTTGGCCAGTTTGATTACAACTCAGAGATATCTGATTGAGGAGTTGGACCGAGCAGGTATTGAGGTTGTCTTGCAAGGATTGGGAGCATCTTTGGCTCAGTTGAGACTTCAGCCTACATTGAATGCAAGGATCATTGCAAGTCAGGAAGTGGATGCTGATATTCTGGAGATGAAGGAGCAGGTTGGTGTTGGCAGGTTGCCCGGATTTCAAATCAGGGATGGAGTGCTGTGGTTCGGAGATAGACTGTGTGTTCCAAATCAGGCGGACCTGAAAGAGAGTATTCTTCAGGAGGCGCATGCTACTCTTTTGTCGGTACATCCTGGGAGTACTAAGATGTATAGAGATATCAAACAGTATTTCTGGTGGTCAGGTTTGAAGCGGGATGTGGCTGATTTTGTTGCGAAGTGTGAGGTTTGTCAGCAAGTCAAAGCCGAAAATCAGAGACCCGAAGGTCTATTACAGCCGTTACCTATTCCGGAATGGAAGTGGGATAACATCAGTATGGATTTCATTACGGGATTGCCTAAGAGTTCTAAAGACAATGATGTGATTTGGGTTATAGTCGATCGACTAACCAAGTCCGCTCACTTTTTGGCGATGAAACTCACTGCTTCGATGGACAAGTTGGCTGAGATGTATGTTGGCGAGATTGTCAGGCTTCATGGTGTTCCGTCAACTATTGTGTCTGATCGAGATGCGTGATTTACTTCGCATTTCTGGAGGAGTCTTCAGACAGCTTTGGGTACCAAGACAGATTTCAGCACTGCTTTTCATCCACAAACCGATGGGCAGACCGAGAGAGTCAACCGTATTCTTGAGGATATGCTTCGGTGTTGTATACTAGACTTTGGAGGCAGTTGGGAAAGGCATTTACCTTTGGTAGAGTTCGCCTACAACAACAGTTTTCAGACTAGCATCGAGATGGCTCCGTACGAAGCTTTGTATGGCAGGAAGTGCAGGACTCCTGTTTGTTGGTATGAAGTTGGGGAGCGTCAGTTGTTTGGTCCTGAGCTTGTGCAGCAAACTTCTGAGAAGATTGTTCTGATCAGGAAAAGGTTAGTGGAAGCTCAGAGCAGGCAGAAAAGCTATGCAGACAACCGGAGAAGGGACCTTGAGTTTGAGGTTGGTGACTTCGTCTTTCTGAAGGTATCACCCAGTAAAGGTGTGGTTCGATTTGGCCAAGGCGGGAAGTTAGCTCCGAGGTTTATAGGCCCATACAAGATATTGAAAAGGATCGGAAAAACTGCTTACCGGCTTGAATTACCGGAAGAGTTGTCTCAGGTGCACAATGTCTTTCATGTGTCTATGCTGAGAGGTTACATTCCAGATCCGAGTCATCATTTGCCTGAAGTGCTGGAAGGTTTGCAGTTGGATCTGAATTACATCGAGTCTCCTGTTGAGATTGTTGATCGTCGAGAGAAAGTCTTGAGGAATAAAACGATACCGATGGTCAAGGTAGTCTGGAGAAACCATTTGGTTGAAGAGGCTACTTGGGAATCTGAGGAGAGGATGTTGAAGGACTATCCTGAGCTTTTTGCTTGACTGTATTTTTTGTATCTTTTTGTTTTTGCGTGTGTGTTGTATGTCTGTTTTCTCGCTCTTGACTGTAGTTCCGGGGACGGAACTATTCTAAGGAGGGAGTGTTGTAATACCCTGATTTTTCAATTAATGAAAAATTATTATTTATTTTGCACGTAGTGTGCACGTGCAATATTTTGGTTGAATTAAATCTTATAATTATTTTTATTGTGATATATGTTTTCAAACTATTTTTATACAAAAGCCTTTTTCTTTAGATGGATAGAAAGCCTTATTTTAAAGCCCAAAATGTATTTTATTTATTTTATTTTAAAATGGCTATTTTGGCCCATAAACTAAAGCCCATGGACTATTTTTATGCATACAAATTTAAAGGGTATATTATTTTTATCAATTGCACAATTTTTTGGGCCTAGTTGCTTGCACGTGCACTACACGTACACGTGCAATATGCACTTTGCTTCATGGCCGGTTGTGGACTTTTGGAGGGAGATTCAAAAGTTTAGTGGTGGTCATGGTGTGGTAGTTATTTGAATGTGGGTAGTTATTGTAACTCCTACTCTAATCCTAGCCCTCCATCCTACAACCAACTAGCTAATCCTAGCCCTCCATTCTAGTTGATTTCTAGTATAAATACCCCCTCCCATGGCTAGTTATTTTGTGCTTATTATCCCTTCCAAATCTTTAGTCTAATTAGTAGTAGTTTGAGAGTTAAAAAGATTGAGTGGTGAGTGGCTTGTGCTTGCATTCTACCAAGGAGGAGAAGGGCCGGCTAGGAGCTTTCGGTGGTGCTTGTGGAACTTGTGCGCGCATCATCTAGGAGGAGGTGCATCTCATTTGCAAAGGACTTAGTTGCTATTGTGTTTGTTCTCTCCATATAAGGTGGGTTTGATTTTCCTTATTTCTAAAGTAGAAATGCTTGTTAGAATGAATGAATGATAGTAGGTTTAATTTTCCGTATTAGGAATCATGCTAGTACTATACTGAAGGAATGATGCATGAAAAATACTAATAAGAGTACACTCCTAATTGGAAAATTGACCTATAAATGGATTGGACTGTGAGTATGCATTTATATGTGATTTGATTAAGTAAAAATCTAAGTTGGTATGGATTAAATATAGCCATGAAGGTGTAATTGGCTAATAAAGAGATTAGTGGCATTAATTGTTGAGAAATGTCGAGAAGGAATCTTTCGGGTAAGTCGACTTAGGACCTTGTAAGTCGACTTACGTGCTCATTTAAGTCGATTTGTGCTTTTATAAGTCAACTTCTTGCTTAAATTATTTACTTAAAATCATGGATGTTTTCCCCTGGACAGTCGACTTACTATAGTATAAGTCGGCTGGTACTGATGCATTTTTTTATAAACTCGAATGTTCTACTTTTCTAAAAATACATGAGACTTTATATAGATAATTTGGGAATTGTTGCATGGAATAAAATGTGATTTGAGAATGAAAGGTGTAATTAGAACTATGACTTTGACATGTGTATTTTTGGGAAAATATACCGTGCAAAAGAACTGGAAATGAAGAAGATTAGAATAGTAAAGACTAAAGTGACATTATGTGATAGATGTATGAAAATATGAACTGTGAATATTCGTTAGTACTTCTCATTTTGAGAATAATGTGAACAATAAAATGTGAATTATTCTTGTTGAAGAATAGCGAGACAAAGTATGATGTGTAAATAGAATGAAGGAATGATTCCTTAATTAGAGATTTTTAACCGGTTCAGTCGACCTAATGTGTGTAACAGTCGACTGTATAAAACTTGAGAAATTACATAATTGAACTCTGCCGAACAGCCGACTGTGTTGAACGGCAGTCGACCGTCTTATGATTGATAATTGAAATCGGAAACACTGCGGAACAGCCGACTGCCATGTGCAGCAGTCGACTCTCCCGAGTGGTTATGAATAACTGGAATTGACTGAACAAGTCGACTGGAAGAGATCCAAGTCGACTGTCCAGAGTGTTTTGTTATGTCAGAGAACATTATTCTGTTTATTTTGAAGATTGTGAACCTTATGGTGGGTGTTGATAAACTCTATTTGTTGCTGCATGAATTTACATGAAATGAATCATAGTTTTGAATTGAGAATTTACATGAAATGAATCATAGATTCGAATTGAGAGTTACATGAATATGAAAGCTAAGATCATGATATGCTGAGGCAATGAAAAATGAACTCATGAGCTGGGAATGCTCAGATTATGTTAGAATTTGCGAATTGGAATTGAAATGAAAGAGTAGCTAAGTCTCCCCCGACATTTGGAAAGAAATGAAATGAATATTGAAAAGAAAGACCAAGGTTGGTCATGTTGAAATGAATGAATAAGTCCGGTTTAGTGGAGAGGCTAACTCTAGAGCTTTGATTTTGTTCATGATTCTAATAAAAACTAAGGATTAGTACATAGTGGAGATGTGATGAAAGTAGGAGAAAAACACGAGTGAGAGCCATCGGATTTGCGGCGGAGAGTATTTCACAGGTTCTTCACGATGAGTCGTGACATGACGTGGATACGGCTCCAGGGTACCGTTGCGGCGGAGAGTATTTCACAGGTTCTTCACGATGCGTCGTGACATGACGTGGATACTGTTCCAGGGTGCCGTCCCGGTGGTGACACTTGTGGGATGTTTGGTGACTGCATGAGGATCGTGTGCCATGAAGGAGGCTGAAATTGCCACAGGTTTTTCACGATGAGTCGTGACATGATGTGGGATTTCCCTCCAGGTTTTCTGTACACGTGCTTGCACTCATAGATCATTTAAGATACCTACCGTAGTTACAGTAGTAGATTAAGTCATGGCGAGGGATTGAACCCTACAAAGATGAAGAACGATTAAGAGGCTTGCCCTCGGACCTATGTAGTATGGGATGCATAGACTCCGAACAAGTGTGCATTAGTGTCATGTAACATAAATAATTGCATTAAGGATTAAGTGCACAATCACAACACGACATCAATAGGGTAGCCCCTTTAATTGTAATGTGACAAGTTTGTGTTTGCTAAATATGGAAAATTAAGTTATACTATTTCCGGCATAGAGAGGATGGCCGTGTATAATGATCGTTGGTTGAATAAACTGACGTACCCACAGTCTTATATGCAGGTAAATGACATGTTAAAGATAAAGAGGAAAGGATGCTTAAAGATTATATCATGTTGTTGTACATTTATTTAAATGTTGTAAAACTTTACTTCCGCTGTGCAAAAGAAAAGTGTAATATTGATGTAAACTCTGATGTAAAGTGAAAAGTTTAAATTTTCTTGTAAAATTGTACTGAAGAAAGTGAAAAGATCCTGTAGAACATCTCGAATTCAGTGTATTTGGGATTTGGGGCGTTACACTTATGGATCCAACAATCCGGGTATCAGCCTCGGACACCAGTCGGGTGCCTCTCTTTCAGTTGTACCCGAACTGCGCGGAGTCATCCAGAATCGACAGGCAAGTCAGACTAGGGGAGGGGCCACTTCCAACTCGGTCCCGAACCATCCCAGACCTCTGCCCCAAGGGCAGGGGCGGATGCTCAGCCACATCGGCCGGAGGCCGATGCCCCAACATAACCAGACTGAATGAGCTCTGGTCACCCACCAGGAGTTCCAAGACTTCCGGAAAGAGATCATGGAGGCTATCCGGGGGACCCCCATCGACGAGATGCTTCACTGCTCTCACTCACGTTCGGATGTCAAGGCCAGCGCGACCCGCGGCCCGATAGTCCCGCCGGAGTATGACAATGACGTCCTGAAATGCCTCCAAGAAATGGAAGACCTCCTCGACCACTTCGGCAACGGCGGCCCGAGGCGGGCTCAGGGCTACAGGCCGACCCGACCTCCTTTCTCCACCACAATCCTGCTGGTGGAAATACTCCGGAATTTCTGCCCACCACAATTTGAGACTTATGACGGCGAGGGTGATCTTGCTGATCACATGGAGGGCTTCAAGACCCTCATGATGATTCACAGCACAATGAATCCCCTCCCGTGTCGCGCCTTCCTTGCCACCGTTCGAGGTCCGGCACGAAAATGGTTCTCTAAGCTGCCCTCCGGCTCCATTTACTCTTTTGACCAACTGGAGGGCAACTTCCTTGCCCACTTCGTGACCAGCAGAAAAGCCGAGAAGACGAGCACGTCCCTGCTGGGCCTCCGATAGACGGAAGGGGAGTCGCTCCGGCTGTTCGTCCGAATGTTCACCGCAGAGGAGAGGTCGGTCTCCTCTTTCGACCCAGGGTTCGCCTCGGCAGCATTCCGGCACAATGTCTGGCACGGTTAGCTGAAGGCATCCTTGGCGAAGAAGCCTCCGATCAATTTCCCTGACATCCTCAATCGGGGTCAAAAATTACATCCGGGCCGAGGAGGCCCTGAATCAAAAGGACTCCAAAAAGTTTCCGGAAAGGGGAAACGCAAGGCCGACGAGGTGGAGCCTGCAAAGAAGGTCCCAAAAAATGGGGGCATCACGAAAAGGGTCCTCTGGTCCCCCGCTTCGAGAGGTACACTCCGTTGACATAGAACGTATCAACTATCCTCTTAGCGATCGAAGACAGGGACCTTGTCCAATTCCCTCCTCAACTGACCAACAAAAACAAAAAGAGGGATCGGCGGTTCTACTGCCGCTTCCACTAAGACAACGGGCACGACACTGAACATTGCTGCGCCCTGAAGGACGAGATCGAGGCCCTCATCCAACAAGGGTACCTCTGGGAGTTCAAACGGGAAGACACCAGGGACTAAAGAGACACGAGGAATCGGAGGCCTTCTCTTCCTCCTCGAGCGCTCAGACAGCGTCCTGAGCGGGACCTCGAGCCAGAAGAACCCGAGGGCCAAGCCATCTTACATTACGTCCATGGAGGGCCCATGGGAGGGAAATCCAACACTTCCCGCAAGGCATTCGTCCGAGGGGTCAACGCCGTCCAGGACCCCCTCTCCCCCCAGTCCAGCAACTCTCTGTCTCCTTCTATGGGAAAGACCTAGAGGGAGTTCGGCTCCCGCACTGCGATGTGCTCGTAATCAGCCTCAGCATGGTGAACTTTGAGGCCTGTCGGATCCTCGTGGATAACGGGAGCTCGGTAAACATTCTCTTCCTGGAGGCATTCGAGAACCTAAAGCTCTCCCGGGATAAGCTGAAGCCAGCTGGTTACACCCTGCACGGGTTCTCCGGCATTCCGGTGCCATTCGAGGGGATCGTAACTTTAGACGTCACCGCCGCTACGACCCCTCACAGGCGGACCGAGTCGATAGATTTCATGGTTGTAAACGTCAAGGCAGCCTACAACGCCATCCTCGGCTGTCCCGGGCTCTACTCCGTTCAGGCGGTTCCCTCGGCCTACCACCAAAAGCTGAAATTCCCCACCAAGTCAGGCATCAGAGTTGTTCGAGGGAACCAAGAAGTGGCACGATCGTGCTATATGACGGAAATCGGGGCCGGTGTGTTCCGCTTGGATGCCATCGAGCTGCAGCCCGAAAGACGCCAGCAAGAACCTGAGCCGACGGACGAGTTAGAAGAAGTCTCATTCGAGACAGAGGATGCGTCGAAGTGTTTTCGAGTGAGCTGCTCTCTCGCTCCCATCCTCAAATCTGCCCTTATCGACTATAATCGCCGCAATGTCTACCTCTTTGCCTGGAAGCCCTCCGATATGCTCGGCATCTCTGAAGACTTGATCATGCATAAACTCAGCGTGATCCCCGGCTCGAAGCTGATCGTCCAGAAGCGACATAAGTTTGCCCCGGAGCAGCAGCAGGCGATGAAAGCGGAGGTGGACAAACTCTTGTCTGCTCGTTTCATACAGGAGGTCAGCTACCTTGAGTGGCTGGCGAACGTCGTGATGGTCAGAAAGGCGAGCGGGAGCTAGAGGATCTACATAGACTTTACCGACCTCAACAAGGTGTGCCCCAAAGATCCGTTCCCTCTCCCCAGCATCGACGCTCAGATCGACGCTACATCAGGTCACGAGCTCCTTTCTTTCATGGACGCCTTCTCAGGCTACAACCAGATCTGAATGTTCCCTCCTGATATGGCCAAGGCGTCCTTCGTCACGGACCAAGATCTTTATTGCTACCGGGTTATGCCCTTCGGGCTGAAGAACGCCGATGCTACTTATCAGAGGCTCGTTAACCGGGTCTTCAAGGATCAAATTGATCGCAACATGGAGGTGTACGTCGACGACATGCTCGTCAAAAGCCAGCAGGGACAGGATCACGTTGCCGACCTGGAAGAAGCCTTTGGGGTCCTTCGAACCCACAATATGAGACTCAATCCGGCGAAGTGTGCGTTCGGCGTCTCCTCGGAAAAATTCCTCGGGTTCGTCGTCAGCCAGTGCGGCATCGAGGCGAACCCCAAAAAATCCAGGCCATAATAGACATGGCCCCTCCCAGAAACATCAAAGAAGTCCAGAGGCTCACGGGAAGGCTGGCGGCCATCGGCCGTTTCCTCTCCAAGTCTGGAAAGAAGTCTCTCCCATTCTTTAAGGCTCTGTGCGGAACCGGAGGTTTTTGAATGGGGTACTCAGCAGCAGGAGGCGTTCACCCAATTGAAAGAGTACCTCGTCAACCCTTCTCTCCTCAGCAAGCCTGAACTAGGTGAGCCCCTCTGGCTTTACCTTTCGGCTTCGGAAAACGTGCTCAGCGCTGTCCTCGTTTGAGAAGAGAACGGAGTCCAAAAGCTGCTGTACTATATGAGCAAGGTTCTGCTCGCAGCCGAAACCAGATATTCTAGAATGGAGAAGGTAGCATACGCCATGGTCATGGCCGTGCGGAAGCTCCGTCCCTATTTTCAGGCGCATTCGATTCAGGTGCTCATGGACCAGCCTCTGAAGGCCGTGCTCTACAAGCCCAAGAGCTCTAGACGATTGGTCAAATGGTCGATCGAGCTCAGTCAATAGGACATCGGCTATCAGCCAAGGACGGCCATCAAAGGGCAGGCCCTCGCCGAGTTCATCACGGAATGCACCATCTTCGAGCAACCCGAAAGTAAGGAGGCCGACCAGACGTGAGAAGTTTACGTCGATGGTTCCTCCTGCAAAGCGGGGAGTGGTGCGGGTATCATTCTGTAGGGTCACGATGGTTTCCTCTTTCAATATTGCCTCTACCTAAACTTTCCAGCCTCTAACAACGAGACTGAGTACGAGGCCATGATCACCGAGCTCACCCTGGCGCATCAGGCCGGCGCCAGACAGATCAGGGCCTTCAGTGACTCTCAGCTCGTGGTCAACCAGATCAACGGAGAGTACGAGGCTCGTGACGATCTGATGATCATGTACCTGGCCATGGTGCAACGGCTATAGACGTCCTTCGATGAGTCGGTGGTCTTAAGGATCCCCAGGGAGCAGAATGCCCAGGCCGATGCCCTATCAAAGTTATCTTCCTCGTCCTTCGACGGCCTCGTTCGCACCGTCCTGATCGAAGTACTCCTAAAGCCGAGTACTGACTTCCCCAAGACTCTCTGCATCAAAGACGGAGCTCATCCTAACGATTGGACCACTCCTATCAAGAAGTTCCTAATCAATGGAGTGATCCCTGAAGATCGCGTTGAAGTACGACAAGTTAGGGTCCGTTCAGAAAGGTTCGCCATGATCAACGAGACCCTTCTTAAAAGGTCATACACAACGACGGACGAAAGACCCTACCTTCGCTGTCTGACCCCCGATAAAGCAAAGTACGCTCTCAAGGAGTTGCATGAGAGAATCGGTGGGTGCCATATGCGAAGCCGCTCGCTCGTGCGAAAGGCTTTGAATCACGGGTACTACTAGCCCACAATGCTACAAAACGCCCTTGCCCCTATCAAGAAGGGTGGCCCCTGTCAATGGTTCTCCCCTGTGAATAGGGCTCCGCAAGCAAACCTTCATTCCATGGCCAGTTCGATTCCCTTTGCGATGTGGGGGATGGATCTGGTAGGCCCATTTCCGAAGGCAACGGGCCAACGAAAGTTTTTCATAGTGGTAATCAACTACTTCTCGAAGTGGATTGAGGCCGAGCCACTAGCCACGATCACTGAGCAGTAGACCCAACAGTTTTTCTGGAAACACATCGTCCGCCGGATCGGGATCTCACAGGTGCTCATTACAGACAATGGGACCCAATTCACGGGTAAAAATTTTCAAAAGTTCTGCAAGGATCTCGGGATCCAGCATCATTTTTCTTCGGTGTGCCACCCGCAGTCAAACGTCCAGGCCGAGAACGCGAACCGCCAAATCCTTGACGGTCTCAAGAAATGACTCGATAACTCTTCCAAGGAGTTATGGGTCGATGAGCTGCCGAGCGTTCTCTGGGCCCACCGAACGACAAAGAGAATCCCCACGAGAGAGTCGCCATTCAATCTAACGTACGGCATGGAGGCCGTTATCCCCCTGGAGATCGGGATCCCTTTGCCCCGGACCATGGCCTTCGATGAAGCAAGCAACTCGGCACAGCTATGTGCTGACCTGGATCTCATAGACGAGGTCAGGGAGAAGTCCGCCACTCGAAGGAACACCTACCAGCAGAGGATCGAGAGGTTCTACAATAAAAAGGTGCATCCCACCGATATCAAGCTCGGGAACCTCGTCCTCCGAAAGCTGGCGATATCCAACCTCAGCCAAAAGAGGAAGCTGGCCACAAACTGGGAAAGGCCCGTACAAGGTATCTGAGGTCGTACGCCCGGGCACGTACCGCCTAACTGACCCGGGAGGCAAGGCTGTCAAGAGGCCTTGGAACGTAGAGCACCTCATCAAATTCCTAGAAGGGGAGGGTTAGCCCCTGCAGCTCATGTAAAATTATAAAAAATGTAATCGGCACGCCATGCCTTGTTTTTGTAAGATTCAAGTATGTTGTAATCATGCCAACTTTCTTGAAACAAGTTCTCATTAAAAGCATGTCTCGGGCTCGGCATTCAGATGGTGTCGCGAGCCACAAAAAGATTCCCTTACAAGCTTAAGGCTCAGCACTCAAAAGATATCGCGAGCCACAAAAAGCTTCCCTTACAAGCTTAGGGCTCGGCACTCAGAAAATACCACGAGTCACAAGAGGCTTCCCTTACAAGCTTAGGGCTCGACATTCGGATGGTACCACGAGCCACAAAAAGCTACCCTTGTCATCTTCCTGAGAACAAGTGTAGGGGCTCGTCGTCGATCTCGAGCATGGCCTTGGCTTTCTTCAAAGCCACGCGACCTTTACACTCAGCGACAACCTTCAGCTGCACCCATTACTAGCTTTCTCCATGGTGTGGGGGCTCAGCATCTACCTCGAGCATGGTTTGGGCTTTTTCAAGACCATCAACCTATGCGCTCGGCGGCAACCGCCAGCTACACCCTTGCCATCTTCCTGAGAATAAGTATGGGGGCTCGTCGTCGACCTCGAGCAAGGCCTTGGCTTTCTTCAAAGCTATGCGACCTTTACGCTCGATGACGACCTTCAGCTACGCCTATTACTGGCTTTTTCCATGGTGTGGGGGCTCGGTATCTGCCCCAAGTATGGTTTGGGCTTTCTCAAGACCATCAACCTATGCGCTCGGCGGCAATCGCCAACTACACCCTTACCATCTTCCTAAGAACAAGTGTGGGGGGTCGTCGTCGACCTCGAGCAAGGCCTTGGCTTTCTTCAAAGCCACGCGACCTTTACGCTTAGTAATGACCTTCAGCTATGCCCATTACTGGCTTTCTCCATGGTGTAGGGGCTCGGCATCTGCCCCGAGCATGGTTTGGGCTTTTTCAAGACCATCAACCTATGCACTCAGTGGCAACTGCCAGCTACACCATCGCCATCTTCCTGAGAACAAGAATGGGGGCTCGTCGTCGACCTCGAGCAAGGCCTTGGCTTTCTTCAAAGCCATGCGACCTTTACGCTCGGCCCCGACCTTCAGCCACAACCATTTCAAAAAAGTTTTCATTAAGGTTTAGGGTGCCCCCCTTCGGCAAACGCCCTGAGCTTTGGGTCGTTGGTTGACCTCCCTCGCACCCACGAGCAACTCAGGGTTTGCGGCTTCCAAGAGCCAAATTTCAGAATTGTTCGAGGGCGGCAGGGGAGCCACCAACCCAGGACTCTCTCTGAGCCTCCGAACCAATTGATCGGCCCACCACTCACCAACGAACAAACTGGGATTTTACGGCCCTCAAAGCTAAAACCCCGAATTGTTCAAGGGTGATTGGTGCGCCACCAATCCGGAACCCTCGGACTAAAGTTCTACTTCTAGGACGCCCGCCTTCGGTGGGCACCCGAATCATGTGGCAAAGGAGCCAATCCCTATCCCTGATAAAAAACAATGAGGGGATGGGGGTTATATAGCCCCCTGAGAAGCGCATTTATTGCATCGGGATGTCCAAACGATGGAAGGCGAAATGTCGCAATTAATGCTTATCGGAAGGTGAAATGTCACTAATTATGCGTTGCCTGCAAGAAGCTGCCATGCGGCATTTTTGCCTCGGCGACGACCCCTTACAGGGCCGAGCTCGGCAACAATCCTCACTCATTGAATCGTTAAAATTAAAGAAGTCGGGAGTTGTTTTATTATTACTCATCGTGTGCCAGTAACGGCAGCACAAATATAACGAAAAGTTTACAAATCACTCATGCTCGGCTTAAAACTCAAATTCGACACTTCCCACGGGTTCCTCCTCATGCTCGATTGGCCCGACCGGGGAAGGCTCTCCTGCGACTGAGCTTTCCGCATCATCAGGCTGGGCCCTCTCCAAGAAAAGGTCGGAGAAGGTTCTAATACGGAATTGCTCGCCTCCTCGATCAAACCAGTGCCCAGTACCAGCTTCAACCTGCGGATCTCTAACTCTTTCTCAACAATGGCCTCATGAAGAAAAGACTCCAAAGCCAACTGCCCACTCGAGACATTCGAGATTGACCAGTTCATCTCAATTACCCACCAGTCCCGGTCGGCTATGGCTTTCCTCAGACGAGCGACCTCCAAGCTAAGCTCCCTAGACTTGTTCATGAAGTAATTCACTGCGGCCGCTCGGTCTCGAGTCTGCTTTTGTTGGCGAGCTAGAGTGGCCTCCATGGCCCCCAGCCCAGCTCGGACCAAGGAGGCCTCGGCGGAAATATTGTCGGCACCGAGGACCTCATGCATCTATCAAAAAGACAGGAAAAACAACGATTCACAAAAGAGACTAAAAAAGCACAAGTCGTGGAGCATCGGCCAAAAAATTATCTTTCATGAAGTTAAAAATTTTGTGCTACAAAAGGTGGTGGCCAGTCCACGCAAGGCATTTACAAAATCAAAAGGGAGAACCTAAACTATGCTTGAGGGGGGTGGCACCTCTTCGTCAGTAGGGTCGGCCCCGACCTCCTCTTGGCGAGGGTCCCCTATCTCCTCACCACCGGGTGTCAGCGGATGCTCGGGCTGCCAGTTGTAGTGGAGGTGGTCGACCCTCTTGTCTGGATAGATTAACCAGAAATGCTCCTTAGCCTTGTCATAGGCCTTGTCCTGTGCAAGGATCAGGGTATCCGCCATGATGATCTCTGCCTCCTCCATGGCCTTCTGCGCCTTCTCAGCTTCTTCCCGGGCCTTCTCCTTGAGGCGATCCACCTCTTTCTTATGATAATCGGCTATCGAGGCCATCTGGGCCTCGTGGACTGCCTCCACGCTCCGAGCCTCCTTTAGCTTGTCTGTCAACTTGGTCAATTCACGGACATACTTCTCCGCGTTCCTCCTCTCGATGAGGACCTCCTTCTCCAAGCACTTCTGAAAGTGCTGCCCATGAAGCATCGCCTATTCGAGGAAGAAAATGTTAGAAGAAATCCAAAAGAAAAAAAAACTCAAATCAAAATTACGAGCACTCACCGAGAGCTGCGCCTGAGACCACCGCATAAAGGCCATCTCAGACGTCTGTGTCGCCAGAGCCATATGATCTCGCTCTGTGGCAAGGTTCCTGACCACCTCTATGGTCACGGGACCCTCAAGCAGGGAATCCCCTACGAGAACCGACCAATCAGGAGCATGTGGCTTCAGTCCCTGTTGCCCAACCATCTGCTCGGTAGTGGGCCGAGGAGGGGGAAGCCTCTGCTCCGGGACCTCGGAAGTCCTTTTGCTACCAGAGCTTCCCCCCGCCTCTGTAGATGCCCTCGGCATGTGGTGATGCTTCTTCACCCTCTTTGGGGACGACTCCATAGCCTCTGAGGCCGGCCCCTTGCTGGACCCCACGCCTTAGGCGGTTGCCTTATCCTGCTCCGCCTTCTTTTCCTTCTCCGCCCTCCTCTTGGCGGCAATGGCCAACAAGGCCTACCTATTGTCGAGCTGCTTTGCCGTCATCTCTGCAAAATAGAAGAAGAGAGGCAAATGTTAACACGAAGTCAGAAAGATAGGAAAATTCAGAACAAAAATATACTAGGGTCAGCTGGGCTCAGTCAGGCTTGGGCCAGGTGCATTTTCATCACTCGGGGCCACCCTATGCTGTGCCCCCCAACTATCTTCTCCACCTTCGCCCATTCTTTCTCCGTCAACTCCCTGCACTTCAGAGGCTTATGGTTTGGCTTTAAAAAGTTCCAGGCGGTCGAAATCCCCCAAGGCTTCTCGCTCCGGACTATAATGTACTTCTCCTTCCATCCTTTAATGGA
Organism: Hemerocallis citrina; assembly: GCA_017893485.1. Lineage (NCBI taxonomy): Eukaryota > Viridiplantae > Streptophyta > Magnoliopsida > Asparagales > Asphodelaceae > Hemerocallis > Hemerocallis citrina. Next base: position 134,199,569 of record CM030367.1, on the reverse strand, counting down.
GTCCGGATGGCCGTGCATCACCTTCTTATGAGGTCTAGGCAAAAAATAGAAGATTCCCTTCATATCACCCAATAAGCTCATCCTTAAGATAGTGCGGAAGTACGTAAACCTCGGCTTGACCCCTTTCTCTTGGCACTTCAAGATAAAGCAGACCAAGTATTTCCAAGAATTGGGGCCGTACTACATCGGGTTCAACTTCGCCTAGTTTAAGACTCTCTTGATGAAGGCGTTCAACAGCAGCCTAAGTCCCGAGATGAAGGCATCCTCGGGAAAAATGTTGTAGCTCGGCGCGAGAGTGGTGGTCGGACGAATACTGGGACTGGGAATCAGGAGTTCAAACTCCTTAGGGATAAAGTAGGCCGCCTTCAGGATGTGCAGGTAGTCCGCCCTCAGGACACACTGGATGCCGTCCATCCTGATCTTGACCCGACTCTCGTCACCCAGCACAGAGGGGAGAGAAGCGAGATCCTTAACATCATCAGGATACATCCTAATCGATCCGGGATTTTTGAAGGTGACGGGCAAACTCGAACCCCGGTCTAGGAGCATATTTATCTAGCGAGAGGGGGGGGGGGGCTATCCGGACGGATCCACTTCCTCTTCCTCCTACGAGGATGAGTTTTCCTCTGTGGAGACGATGTCGACAATGATGGTAGAGGAGGGAGATCGCCCTCACCGTCGGCTACCCCTCCTGCGGTACCTTACCCCGCATCTCCTCGAACATCGTCTAGCCAGATACCCTGATCAAGCTCCCCCTTGAAATCGTCCTCCTCATCTTCCTCGTCCTCAACGGTCCCCTCTCCCTCGGTGTTCTGCTCTTCTTCGTCGCCCTCCTCTTCCTTCTTGTCCTCATCGTTATCAACATCCCCTCCCCTTCGGGGTCCTCCACTTCCTCCTTCCCCTCGCCCTCATCCACAGGCTCCTTGTAACGCCCCGAATCCCAAATACACTGAATTCGAGATGTTCTACAGGATCTTTTCACTTTCTTAGTACACTTTTACAGGGAAATTAAAACTTTTTATCATACATCAGAGTTTACATCATAATTACATCTTTCTTTTGCACAGCGGAAGTAAAATACAACAATTAAATACAAGTACAACGGCTTGATAAAATCTTTAAGCATCCAAATCTTCTTTAATCTTTAGCATGACATTTACCTGCATGTTAGACTGTGGGTACGTCAGTTTATTCAACCGACGATCATTATACACGGCCGTCCTCGCTTTGCCGGAAAATAGTATAACTTAACATTTCATATTTAGCAAACACAAACTTGTCACATTTTAACTAAAGGGACTACCCTATTGATGTCGTGTTGTGATTGTGCACTTAGTCCTTAATACAGTTAATTATGTTACATGACACTAATGCACACTTGTTCGGATTCTATGCATCCCATACTACATAGGTCCGAGGGCAAGCCCTTATTCGTTCTTCATCTTGATAGGGTTCAATCCCCCGTTATGCCTTAACTACTACTGTAACTACGGTAGTGTCTTAGATGTCCTATGATCTATGAGCCCATGTCCAGGCAGCCTGGAGGGGAATCCCACGCACTGTCACGACGCATCGAGCAGGCAACCTATGGACAATTCAGCCTCCGCCATGGAACAATGGCACCACCCATAGCCACTCGAACATCCCACGAGCGTCGCCACCGGGACGATAATTCCGGAGTAGCGCCCACGCACTGTCTTGACGCATCAAGCAGGCAACCTGTGAATCGCTCTCACACCGCTATCCGTTGGCCCTCATACTCGTGTTTTTCTTCTACTTTCATCACATCTCCACTATGTACTAGTCCTTAGTTTTATATAAAAATCATGAACAAAATAATCACTAGAGTTAGCCTCTCCATCATCCGGACTTATTCATTTGTTTCAACATGACCAACCTTGGTCTAATTTCAATTCAATTCATCTTTCTCAATGCCGGGGAGACTTAGCTACTCTATTTCAAATTCCATTTCACAATCTTTAAGTCATAACCACTTTCATGTCACAATTTCATATTCTTTCTTATTCATAATTTCATTGGTTCACAAATCCATGGTGAAAACTATAACTCAAAATTCATATTCAAGTCCAACAATTTCATCAACAAAGTTTCTAAACTCCATCATCATACAATGGACTCATGCACCTTATAAACATACATTCGTACTTCATATTTTACACCATATCTTCAAGTAAAGATTATAATATCATGTCACACCACAAATTCTTTTGTGTCAAAAACTTTCTAATAATCATTTTAATAACTCTTTATAAATTTGAAACTAACCATGAGTATGTGTCTTAGAACCATAGCTTTAATATACCATTTGTTCACAAACTACATTTTATTTTCTTCAAATAATATCCAAACCAATCCCATAAAATTCCTTGTATTTTTATGAAAATTACCATATTTTTCTTATATTTTTTGGACATCAAAATCTCATAAAAAAAATATTTTTTCCTAAGTGCTAGGGGAAAGATTCGAACCCAGCACAATAGAGAAGAAGGCCAGAGCACCCGCCGATAGGCCGATCGGTGCTAGCGACTAGAAGAGGATGCGCTAAGTACATATGCCATCTCTTCGCTGATATATACATATATACACAGTACTTAAAAAAATTTGGTGAGACCCGGATTCGAACCACACCGCTCAGGGAAACCGAACAGCGCCACCGACCGCCTGAGCCACTGGCTCAGGTTGTTACAGTGTGGACTTAAAACCCATTTAACTCATAATCCCACTGTTTGTTTTGAAATTAACTCGATGTTCAACAATTGATTCATATTGCCTTCAAATAAACTACTGAAAAAAATTCCAGATTTAAGCTTCTTTATTCCATCTTCAAAACAGCAAGTGAAAAATAAATTTTACACTAAAAACACATTTTTCTCCACCCAAATTAATTATTTTAATTAAAACTAGCAAATCTTTTATTTTTCGACATTGAAAATAATCGATTGTTCTTCTAATCCCTCTTTTATCCCAAAATTTTTCATGATAAATTACTGGTTATTAATCTACATTCACCACACAATACAACTTGGTTTTTCCCATACTCATACTAGTCAAGAATTCATATAGCACATGAATAGGTGAAACTCAACAATTTCTAATTTTTTGGTACATTTCTAATATGATGACAACAAGCAATTCCTTGGTTCATTCATGCCACTTCTACACATGGATTCGAAGTATTTAATATACTTTTCTATTCAATTCCCATAGTGTTAATGTCTTTCTCAATTTTCATGTTTCAACCACACAATTTGCAAGTAATTAATAAAAGACTTTCACACATAATGCTAGTCACATTGCATCATTGTTCAATTAACTAGATAATCATAGAAAGTGCTTCATATGGTATAATTTCATGCAAACAATTTACATACACAATTTACCACACCATTCTAAGCCATTCACATACTAACTTTTTAATTAAAGTGGTCTCTTATTAGTATTTTCCATGTATAGTGTCATCAATATACTAGCATGAACCCTATATTAGAAACATGAAATATTTTACCCACCTCAATTGGAGAGAAACACAACAAAAGCAATCAAGTAGATGAGAACACCTCCTCCTAGCCAAAAGAATGCACCACTCCAAGCCTCCAACCAAATGCCGAATACTTCTCCTCCTTGGCCGAAAGCTTCCTAGCCGAATGCTCTTGATGGTGCCGGCCACTCCAAGCAACACAACCCACACAACTCTTATTTTTTATAACTCTCACAATATATTAGTATAGCTTTAGAAATTACACTTTGCATATGAAAATTAGCCATGAGAAAGGGGGGTATTTATACTAAAAAATGAGGGAAATGGAGGGCTAAGATCATCTTGGTGGTTGCAAAATGAAGGGCTTAGATTCAAGTAGGAGTTAGGAAAACTACCCACCTCCTTGAAACTACCCCCATGTTCTCCACACCCAAAATTTCAACTCTCCCTCCAAAAAGAATGCTACCGGCCCAAAAAATAGAGTGTGCAATGCACGTGTACGTGTAGTGCACGTGCATGCAACTAGGCCAAATTTGTACATTCTAAAATTGTATAAAAAAATAATTTTGTTAGAAAAAGTCTTCTACATGACAAGTTTAAATAAATTAATCATGGGCTTTCTTTTTGGGCCAAAAAATAATTTATAAAAATAAATAAAATAAAAATGCTTTTGGGCTTTTTAAGAAAAGGCTTTTTAATTAAATCAAATAAGGCTTTTAAAGAAGGCTTTTGTAAAATAATTTGAGAAAAATATATTTAAACATACTCACCATGATAAAATAATCCAACAATATATTGCACGTGCATAACACGTGCAAAATAAATAATTTCTCATTTATTGAAAAATCAGGGTATTACAGCACTCCCTCCTTAGAATAGTTCCGTCCCCGGAACTACAATCAAGAGCGAGGAAAACAAACAAAAATACAACACACACAACAAAACAGAAGATACAAAAATACAATCAAGCAAAAAGCTCAGGATAGTCCTTCAACATCCTCTCCTCAGATTCCCAAGTAGCCTCTTCAACCAAGTGGTTTCTCCAGACTACCTTGACCATCGGTATCGTCTTATTCCTCAAGACTTTCTCCCTACGGTCAACAATCTCAACAGGAGACTCGATGTAATTCAGGTCTAACTGCAAACCTTCCGGCACTTCAGGCAAATGATGACTCGGGTCCGGAATATAACCTCTCAGCATAGACACATGAAAGACATTGTGCACCTGAGACAACTCTTCCGGTAACTCAAGCCGGTAAGCAGTTTTCCCGATCCTTTTCAATATCTTATACGGGCCTATAAACCTCGGGGCTAACTTCCCGCCTTTGCCAAAACGAACCACACCTTTGCTGGGTGATACCTTCAGAAAGACGAAGTCACCAACCTCAAACTCAAGGTCCCTTCTCCGGTTGTCTGCATAGCTTTTCTGCCTGCTCTGAGCTTCCACCAACCTTTTCCTGATCAGATCAATCTTCTCAGAAGTCAGTTGTACAAGCTCAGGACCAAACAACTGACGCTCCCCTACTTCATACCAACAAACAGGAGTCCTGCACTTCCTGCCATACAGAGCTTCGTACGGCGCCATCCCAATACTGGCCTGAAAACTGTTGTTGTAGGCAAACTCCACCAAAGGTAAATGCCTTTCCCAACTGCCTCCAAAGTCTAGTATGCAACACCGCAGCATATCCTCAAGAATACGATTGACTCTCTCGGTCTGCCCATCGGTTTGCGGATGAAAAGCAGTACTGAAATCCGTCTTGGTACCCAAAGCTGCCTGAAGACTCCTCCAGAAATGCGAAGTAAACCGCGCATCTCGATCAGACACAATGGTCGAAGGAACGCCATGAAGTCGGACAATCTCACCAACATACATCTCAGCCAACTTGTCCATCGAAGCAGTGAGTTTCATCGCCAAAAAGTGAGCGGACTTGGTAAGTCGATCGACTATAACCCAAATTGCATCATTGCCTTTAGGACTCTTAGGCAATCCCGTGATGAAATCCATACTGATGTTATCCCACTTCCATTCCGGAATAGGTAACGGCTGTAATAGACCTCCGGGTCTCTGATTTTCGGCTTTGACTTGCTGACAAACCTCACACTTCGCGACAAATTCAGCCACATCCCGCTTCAAACCTGACCACCAGAAATGCTGCTTGAGGTCCTTGTACATCTTAGTACTCCCAGGATGTACAGACAAAAGAGTAGCATGCGCCTCCTGAAGAATACTCTCTTTCAGGTCCGCCTGATTTGGAACGCACAGCCTGTCTCCGAACCACAGCACTCCATCCCTGATCTGAAAACCGGGCAACCTGCCAGCACCAACCTGCTCCTTCATCCCCAAAATATCAGCATCAACCTCCTGACTTGCAATGATCCTGGCATTCAGAGTAGGCTGAAGCCTCAACTGAGCCAAAGATGCTCCCAATCCTTGCAAGACAACCTCAATAACAGCTCGGTCCAGCTCCTCAATCAGATGCCTCTGAGTTGTAATCAAACAGGCCAAACTGCTCTTGCGGCTAAGTGCATCAGCCACAACATTAGCTTTTCCAGGATGATACTTGATCTCAGGTCGCATATCTTCGAGCACTTCCAACCATCTCCGCTGTCTCAGATTGAGATCCCTCTGCTGATATATATACTTCAAGCTCTTGTGATCCGTGTACATATTCAACTTCTCACCGTACACGTAGTGCCTCCATTGCTTCAAAGCAAAAATAATCGCAGCCAACTCCAGATCATGAGTCGGATAATTTTTCTCATGTGGTCGTAGTTGCCTAGACCCATAAGCGATTACTCTTCCTTCTTGCATTAAGACACAACCAAGCCCCCGATGTGAAGCATCGCTATAAACGTCATACTCAACACCAGCTCTAGGCAAAGCCAAAATAGGTGCAGTAGTCAGTCTATCTTTCAACTCCTGAAAACTCGCCTCACATTGCTCGGTCCACTTGAAGCTCACATTCTTCTTGGTCAGCCCTGTAAGCGGTACAGCTATCTGAGCATAACCTTGAATGAATCTCCGATAATACCCAGTCATCCCAAGGAAACTTCTGACTTCCTTCACTGTAGTAGGCCTCGCCCAGTCTCTCACTGCCTCTATCTTCTGAGGATCAGTTGCCACTCCCTCCTTAGAAAGGATGTGACCTAGGAATGCCACTTCAGATTTCCAGAAATCACACTTGGATAACTTGGCATACAACTGCTGCTCTTCCAACTTCTGCAACACTGCTGCCAGATGCTCAGTGTGCTCCTCCTCTGACTTGGAGTACACGAGAATATCGTCGATAAACACCACGACGAAAGAATCAATAAACGGCCTCAGAACTCTGTTCATCAAGTCCATGAAGATTGCAGGTGCATTCGTCACTCCGAATGGCATAACTAAGAATTCGTAATGCCCATGCCGAGTTCTAAATGCAGTCTTATGCACATCTTCAGCTTTCACTCGAACTTGGTGGTAACCTGATCGAAGATCTATTTTGGAGAATACAGCTGCTCCTTGTAGACGATCGAACAAGTCATCAATTCGAGGAATCGGGTACTTATTCTGAACAGTGACCTTATTCAGCTCTCGGTAATCGATGCACATTCTCATCGATCCATCCTTCTTCTTTACCAAAAGCACTGGTGCTCCCCAAGGTGAAGCACTAGGTTGAATAAAGCCTTTTCCCAATAGTTCCTCAATCTGCCGTTTCACCTCATCCTGTTCCACTGGAGCCATCCTATAAGGTGCCTTAGAAATGGGTGCACTTCCCGGTTGAACAGTGATGCTGAACTCTACATCACGATGCGGAGGTAACCCAGGAAAATCTTCCAAGAACACAGTCGGATAGTCCCGGACCACAGGAATCCCTTGCACTTCCACAGGAGTCTCTTCCTTGCGGATAGTAGCCACCAGCTTAGAACATTTCCGCTTCCCTTGGAACACGACTTCAGGTCCACCTGGAGCCTTCACTGTCACCGTCTTGGCCTTACACTCGATGCTTGCACTGTACACCGACATCCAATCAATGCCAATGATAACATCGACTCCCAAGATAGTCAGTTCGATCAGATCAATGCCAAAGATTCTCTCCCCAATCACAATCTCGCAATCAGCATAATACCGATCAGTGGTTAAAGTTTCCCCTGACGGAGTAGCTACTGATAAGATCTTGCCTGGGAAAATCTTCGGTTCAACTCCCAACACTTTAGCAAACTTTGGAGACACAAAAGTATGAGAGGATCCAGTATCAAACAATACGACAGCTTTAATTCCATTAAGATAGAGTTCGCCTGTTACATAATATACATCATTACATAACAGCCTCACTAAACAAAGGGAAAGGAAATGACAAAGACTCTAAACACCAGCCCTCGTACCAGAGATGACCTGATCCGCCTCCTCAGCATCAGCTTCTGTCAAGGCAAATACTCGCCCTGATTGGTACGGCCTCTTCCCAGCCTGCTGCGTTGGTGCGCCGCTATTACTGCGCTGAAGTTTGGGACAATGAGATCGGTAGTGTCCCGCTTCCCCACAGTTAAAGCAAGTCACCGCAGAAGGTCTCGCCACATTGTTTCCAGGCCTCCCAGCCACACTAACAGCGTTCGCCCCTGTCGGTTTGAACCTCTGAGCAGATGGTTGCCCCCTGAAACTCCCCGAATGTGCAGGCCTCTTACCAGACTGCCAGTTGTTCCTCCTGTTCTGAACAACATGGAACTGCTCCATATCTGCCTCCGTCGCTGCCGCCCTCTTGACCAGCTTATCGAATCTCCTGATACCAAGGGGTATCATACGAGATCTCAAGCTAGGCCTCAGACCATGCTCGAATTTGCGAGCTTTCTTGGCCTCATCCGCCACCAGTTCTGGAGCATACCTGGAGAGCTGAGTGAACTTGGTCTCATAGGCTCTCACTGACATGCTGCCTTGCTGAAGCGACAGGAACTCCATCGCCTTCTTCTCCTGGACGTCGGAGGGGAAATAATGGCTGCGGAACTCCTCCAAAAATTCCTCCCAGCCCAACAACAGACCTCCCATGGTCCTCTTCACAGATTGCCACCAAACTGCGGCATCCTTCTCCAGCTGCAAGGTTGCCAACTTGACCTTGCTACCCTCCGGTGTTTCCAACACCTCGAAGATGGTCTCCACTTGCCGTATCCAGTTGTCAGCCGAATCTGGATCCGACTTTCCCTCGAATACGGGTGGTTTCATTCTCTTGAACGATTCCACCAGCTTTATCGCCTCGGGCACTGGATTTGCCGGCCCCCTAGCTTGGTTCTGAGCCACTGCATTCAACGTCTGGTAGACTCTAGCAAGTTCAGTCTCCAGATCCAAACCTTCCCCATTCCTTGCTCCTCTTCTCGACATATTCTGATGCAAAAGATCCGTCAAATTCGAAGTATATAACAAGAATTTAAACCAACTTCCATTTCATTGAATTCCAAAAGTTTATACATTCGAATTTAAAAACATCTCTAAACATCAGAATGAAAGAAAACAGAAGCCACAACACTCTAACTCCTACGGGTCCTCTTCGCTGCTCGAAGTTCTTCCCGCAGTTCATCAACCTCATCCTTCAGCACATCAGTTAGGTTCTTTTTCTTCTCAAGTTCCCAAATCCGATGGCTAAGAACAGAATAGTCGGCCTTCCGCTTCTCCAGCTGCGCCTCCAATAATCCAACTCTCTCCTTCAGGGTTTCCACTTGCCACTGAAGAGAAGCCACAAGACCACTTGGAACTGGTACTTCCTCTTCGTCGGAAGAAGAATCATCAGATGAATCCGGAGGTGGGGTGATCTCTCGGGATTCAGGGTACTCCTCGTCATCAGAATCAGCTTGTCCAGGGTAGTACTCGTCCTCGGAATCTGTCTGTCCAGGATGGTACTCTTCCTCAATGATGTGCCAGTCGTCGCCTCCAGCAGGGTCGAAGTGATCAGCCATCTTAGAAATAGAGAGGAGAAATCACAAATCTTAGAGCAACACAAATGTAAGTCACTTACATTTAAATCTCTAGATTCAAACACACACTCTAATGTCCACATCTAGGGTGTCGTTCCCTATAAATTTGTACAAGTGTGAAAGTGTAGGAAGCGTGGCTCTGATACCACTCTGTAACGCCCCGAATCCCAAATACACTGAATTCGAGATGTTCTACAGGATCTTTTCACTTTCTTAGTACACTTTTACAGGGAAATTAAAACTTTTTATCATACATCAGAGTTTACATCATAATTACATCTTTCTTTTGCACAGCGGAAGTAAAATACAACAATTAAATACAAGTACAACGGCTTGATAAAATCTTTAAGCATCCAAATCTTCTTTAATCTTTAGCATGACATTTACCTGCATGTTAGACTGTGGGTACATCAGTTTATTCAACCGACGATCATTATACACGGCCGTCCTCGCTTTGCCGGAAAATAGTATAACTTAACATTTCATATTTAGCAAACACAAACTTGTCACATTTCAACTAAAGGGACTACCCTATTGATGTCGTGTTGTGATTGTGCACTTAGTCCTTAATACAGTTAATTATGTTACATGACACTAATGCACACTTGTTCGGATTCTATGCATCCCATACTACATAGGTCCGAGGGCAAGCCCTTATTCGTTCTTCATCTTGATAGGGTTCAATCCCCCGTTATGCCTTAACTACTACTGTAACTACGGTAGTGTCTTAGATGTCCTATGATCTATGAGCCCATGTCCAGGCAGCCTGGAGGGGAATCCCACGCACTGTCACGACGCATCGAGCAGGCAACCTATGGACAATTCAGCCTCCGCCATGGAACAATGGCACCACCCATAGCCACTCGAACATCCCACGAGCGTCGCCACCGGGACGATAATTCCGGAGTAGCGCCCACGCACTGTCTTGACGCATCAAGCAGGCAACCTGTGAATCGCTCTCACACCGCTATCCGTTGGCCCTCATACTCGTGTTTTTCTTCTACTTTCATCACATCTCCACTATGTACTAGTCCTTAGTTTTATATAAAAATCATGAACAAAATAATCACTAGAGTTAGCCTCTCCATCATCCGGACTTATTCATTTGTTTCAACATGACCAACCTTGGTCTAATTTCAATTCAATTCATCTTTCTCAATGCCGGGGAGACTTAGCTACTCTATTTCAAATTCCATTTCACAATCTTTAAGTCATAACCACTTTCATGTCACAATTTCATATTCTTTCTTATTCATAATTTCATTGGTTCACAAATCCATGGTGAAAACTATAACTCAAAATTCATATTCAAGTCCAACAATTTCATCAACAAAGTTTCTAAACTCCATCATCATACAATGGACTCATGCACCTTATAAACATACATTCGTACTTCATATTTTACACCATATCTTCAAGTAAAGATTATAATATCATGTCACACCACAAATTCTTTTGTGTCAAAAACTTTCTAATAATCATTTTAATAACTCTTTATAAATTTGAAACTAACCATGAGTATGTGTCTTAGAACCATAGCTTTAATATACCATTTGTTCACAAACTACATTTTATTTTCTTCAAATAATATCCAAACCAATCCCATAAAATTCCTTGTATTTTTATGAAAATTACCATATTTTTCTTATATTTTTTGGACATCAAAATCTCATAAAAAAAATATTTTTTCCTAAGTGCTAGGGGAAAGATTCGAACCCAGCACAATAGAGAAGAAGGCCAGAGCACCCGCCGATAGGCCGATCGGTGCTAGCGACTAGAAGAGGATGCGCTAAGTACATATGCCATCTCTTCGCTGATATATACATATATACACAGTACTTAAAAAAATTTGGTGAGACCCGGATTCGAACCACACCGCTCAGGGAAACCGAACAGCGCCACCGACCGCCTGAGCCACTGGCTCAGGTTGTTACAGTGTGGACTTAAAACCCATTTAACTCATAATCCCACTGTTTGTTTTGAAATTAACTCGATGTTCAACAATTGATTCATATTGCCTTCAAATAAACTACTGAAAAAAATTCCAGATTTAAGCTTCTTTATTCCATCTTCAAAACAGCAAGTGAAAAATAAATTTTACACTAAAAACACATTTTTCTCCACCCAAATTAATTATTTTAATTAAAACTAGCAAATCTTTTATTTTTCGACATTGAAAATAATCGATTGTTCTTCTAATCCCTCTTTTATCCCAAAATTTTTCATGATAAATTACTGGTTATTAATCTACATTCACCACACAATACAACTTGGTTTTTCCCATACTCATACTAGTCAAGAATTCATATAGCACATGAATAGGTGAAACTCAACAATTTCTAATTTTTTGGTACATTTCTAATATGATGACAACAAGCAATTCCTTGGTTCATTCATGCCACTTCTACACATGGATTCGAAGTATTTAATATACTTTTCTATTCAATTCCCATAGTGTTAATGTCTTTCTCAATTTTCATGTTTCAACCACACAATTTGCAAGTAATTAATAAAAGACTTTCACACATAATGCTAGTCACATTGCATCATTGTTCAATTAACTAGATAATCATAGAAAGTGCTTCATATGGTATAATTTCATGCAAACAATTTACATACACAATTTACCACACCATTCTAAGCCATTCACATACTAACTTTTTAATTAAAGTGGTCTCTTATTAGTATTTTCCATGTATAGTGTCATCAATATACTAGCATGAACCCTATATTAGAAACATGAAATATTTTACCCACCTCAATTGGAGAGAAACACAACAAAAGCAATCAAGTAGATGAGAACACCTCCTCCTAGCCAAAAGAATGCACCACTCCAAGCCTCCAACCAAATGCCGAATACTTTTCCTCCTTGGCCGAAAGCTTCCTAGCCGAATGCTCTTGATGGTGCCGGCCACTCCAAGCAACACAACCCACACAACTCTTATTTTTTATAACTCTCACAATATATTAGTATAGCTTTAGAAATTGCACTTTGCATATGAAAATTAGCCATGAGAAAGGGGGGTATTTATACTAAAAAATGAGGGAAATGGAGGGCTAAGATCATCTTGGTGGTTGCAAAATGAAGGGCTTAGATTCAAGTAGGAGTTAGGAAAACTACCCACCTCCTTGAAACTACCCCCATGTTCTCCACACCCAAAATTTCAACTCTCCCTCCAAAAAGAATGCTACCGGCCCAAAAAATAGAGTGTGCAATGCACGTGTACGTGTAGTGCACGTGCATGCAACTAGGCCAAATTTGTACATTCTAAAATTGTATAAAAAAATAATTTTGTTAGAAAAAGTCTTCTACATGACAAGTTTAAATAAATTAATCATGGGCTTTCTTTTTGGGCCAAAAAATAATTTATAAAAATAAATAAAATAAAAATGCTTTTGGGCTTTTTAAGAAAAGGCTTTTTAATTAAATCAAATAAGGCTTTTAAAGAAGGCTTTTGTAAAATAATTTGAGAAAAATATATTTAAACATACTCACCATGATAAAATAATCCAACAATATATTGCACGTGCATAACACGTGCAAAATAAATAATTTCTCATTTATTGAAAAATCAGGGTATTACACTCCTTCCCTGGCCTACGGGATCTCAAGGGTTCCATGACGAAAACTACCTCATCCCCACCATCCGACCCTGGATCTGACAGAACCTCCTCTTTAATTCCATAATCGCCCAGAGACCAAGACGTCAAGGGTGACTCAGCTTCCTTCTCGAAATGGCTTGACGAGCTTACCTCAGAGCCAGACTGAGAGCGCGACATTACGAATCAGAAAAACTAACATGAAAGTACCATGCTAACGGAAAGATCACCAGAAAAGGGCGCTGACGGCAGATGAGAAAAAAAATCCTGTTCTTGAAAGTTGGAAAACACAAGTGAGGAAGTGAAGGAGAGAAAAGGGGGGGGGGGGGGGGGGTTTATAACAGAGAAAGAGACTCATCGGTTTTTGCGAAAAGATCTATCCGTTGGATCTTAATCATCAAGATCCAACGGCCACTAGGATCTGAGTCGCTTCGATTCTTGTGCATGTGACGTCAGCATGTGGCACAAAATTACCTCTTTACCCCCAGGCTTTTCTAACAAGTCAGAAGGGTTGACGATGGGATGGTACAGCGAGCTGCCAAAAAAATCACAGGCTTTTCCAACAAGTCAGGAGGGTCGGCGATCGGATGGCACCGCAAGCCCCAAAATCTTCCTCTATTCAACAGGAGGCTTGGAGCTCGGATAACACCGCGAGCCCCAAAATCCTCCTCTATTCAACAGGAGGCTCGGAGCTTGGATGACACCGCGAGCCCCAAAATCCTCCTCTATTCCACAGGAGGCTCGGAGCTCGGATGGCACCGTGAGCCCCAAAATCCTTCTCTATTCAACAGGAGGCTCGGAGCTCGGATGACACCGCGAGCCCCAAAATCCTCCTCTATTCCACGGGAGGCTCAGAGCTCAGAGCTCGGATGACACCACGAGCCCCAAAATCCTCCTCTATTCAATAGAAGGCTCGAAGCTCGGATGGCACTGCGAGCCCCAAAATCCTCCTCTATTCAACAAGAGGCTTGGAGCTCGGATGGCACCGCGAGCCCCAAAAACCCTCCTCTATTCAACAGGAGGCTCGGAGCTCAGATGCCACCGCAAGCCTCTAAATCCTCCTCTATTCGACAGGAGGCTTGGAGCTCAAGCGCGAGCCCCAAAATCCTCCTCTATTCAACATGAGGCTCGGAGCTCGGATGGCACCACGAGCCCCAAAAACCCTTCTCTATTCAACAGGAGGCTCGGAGCTCAGATGGCATTGCGAGCCCCAAAAACCCTTCTCTATCCAACAGGAGGCTCGGAGCTCGGATGCCACCACGAGCCCCAAAATCCTTCTCTATTCAAAAGGAGGCTTGGAGCTCGGATGACAGCGAGCCCCAAAACCCTCTTCTATTCAACAAGCAGATCAGAGCTCGGATGGCACCGTGAGCTCCAAAAACCCTCATCTATTCAATAGGAGGCTCGGAGCTCGGATGCCACCACGAGCCCCAAAATCCTCCTCTATTCAACAGGAGGCTCGGAGCTCGGATGACCCCACGAGCCCCAAAATTCTCCTCTATTCAACAAGAGGTTCGACGCTTGGATGGTACCGCGAGGTGTGATGATCCCCCTTGCTTTTCCAACAAGTGAGGGGGCTCGTCCACCGACCCTCGACGCTCGGCCAGAAGACCCCCTACTCCACAGATCGTGATGATCCCCCTTGCTTTTCCAACAAGTGAGGGGGCTTGTCCACCGACCCTCGACGCTCGGCCAAAAGACTCCCTACTCCACAGATCTCAGCATCCCCTTGCTTTTCCAACCAGTGAGGGGGCTCGCCTACCGACCCTAAATGCTCGGTAAGAAGACCTCCTACTCCACAGATCTCGGTGTCCCCTTTCTTTTCCAATCAGTGAGGGGGCTCGCCTATCGACCCTAAATGCTCAGCAAGAAGACCTACTCCACAGATCCCGGCGTCCCCTTGCTTTTCCAACAAGCGATGGGGTCGTCTGCCGACCCCTAATGCTCGGCAAACCGAGCTCCGACTCTTCTGTGCCCGGCACTCCGCATGACTCCAATAGGGGATCCTTTCACCCTACCCTCCTGACCTCTTCTGGAAGATACAAATCCCATTCCTCACCGTATAGACCACCTTGCTCTTCCTACAGAGGCAAAGAAGCACTCTTACACGACTAGGTCACCCAGCCTTCCAGGAGTGGGGGGCTCCTGATATGGGTCAGATGACATGGCCCCTCCTGGGCTACAGGATTCCCTCAAAAGGCATTCATCACCGAATCATCCGGGTCCTCCACGTTAGCGTGGAAACAACCCAGGCCTCTGCCACGTCAGCCTTAAACCACCCCGGGTCCGTGCCACGTCAGCCCTATTCCACTTGGGCTTCTGCCATGCCAGGCCCATGGGCAATCGGGTCCAGACCCGGCCCCAAACGGGTCCAGACCCGGTTGGCTTTTTCTATAAATACCAGGCCCCCTATCCCTTCCAAAGGTAATCAATCTTTTTCCCTCTCAAACCCTAGTTATTGTTACTCTCCTTCAGTAACTGACTAGATCGTGACGTCCCCTCCTAGTTACTGTTACTCTCCCATGGCCTCTTCTCGTGTACCTGTAGACGGTCTAGGAACACCGGGGTTGGTCCCGGTGGCAGACCCTCCGACGATCTAGTCAGCTACTGAGAGAGAGTAACAGTAACTAGGGTTTGAGTGGGAAAAGATTAAAATCCTGGATAAGGAGTAGGGGTCTGGTATTTATAAGAGAAGCCAACCGGGTCTGGACCCGTTTGGGGCCTGGTATGGACCCGGTTGCCTATTGGGTTGAAGCGGTAGAAATCCGGGCGATATAGGGCTGACGTGGCAAAGGCCCAGGCAGTTTTCGGGCTGACGTGGCAGAGGCCCAGACAGTTTTCCGATGCTGACATGGCAGATCTGGATAATCTGGAGGTGCGCATATTCTGAGGGGATCCTGTGGCCCAGGAGGGGCCACGTCATCCAACCCATATCACAAGCCCCACACTCCTGGAGGGCTGGGTGAACCAGCCATGTAGGAGTGGTTCTTTGCCTTTGTAGGAAGAGCAGGGTGGAGGGTGCGGTGAGAAAGTAGGATCTGGTACTTCTAGAAGAGGCCATGGGATAGGAGGAAGGGATCCCTCATCAGAGTTTGTGCAGGACGCTGTGTAGGAGGGTCAAAGTGACACTTGTCGAGCCTGTGGGTCGGTAGACGAGCCTTGGGGATCAGCGGACGACCCTCTCGCTAGTTGGAAGAGCGAGGGGACGTCACGGTCTATCTGTTTGAAGCTCGGTTCGCCGAGCGTCTAGGGTTGGTAGGCAAGCACTGAGGGTCGGTAGGCGAGCGTCTAGGGTCAACAGGCGATCCTCTCGCTAGTTGGAAGAGTGAGGGGGCATCGAGGTCGATCTTGTTGGAGCTTGGTTCACCGAGTCGTTCGGGATCGATAGAGGAGCTCCAAGGGTCGGCAAGCGAGCTCTTGCCTGAGGAATGTTGATGGTCAGTGGCCGAGCTCCGAGGGTCGGTGGACGAGGCTCTGGCTAATTGGAAGAGCGAGAGGGTGTCGAGGTCAATCTTGTTGGAGCTCGGTTCGCCGAGCGTATGGGATCGGTAGGTGAGCCCCTATTTGTGGGACAAAGGAGTGTTTTGGGGCCTGATCCTATCCGAACTCCGAGCCTCTTGTGAATAGAGGAGGGCTCATGGGGCTTGCGATGTTATCCGAGCTCCGAGCCCCTTTGAATGGGGGAGGGTTTTTGGGGCTTGCGATGCCATCCGAGTCCGAGCTCCGAGCCCCTTGTGAGTGAAGGAGGGTGCTTGGGGCTCGCGGTGTCATCCGAGCTCGGAGCCCTATGTTGAATAGAAGAGGTTATCTGGGGCTCGCTGTGTCATCCGAGCTCCGAGCCCCCTGTGAATAGGGGATGGCTCTGGGGCTCACGCTTTCATCCGAGCTCCGAGCCCCCTGTGAATAGGGGATGGCTCCGGGGCTCGTGCTTTCATCCGAGCTCCGAGCCCCCTGTGAATAGGGGATGGCTCCGGGGCTCGCGCTTTCATCCGAGCTCCGAGCCCCTACACTTGGTAGCAACGACTGAATGATTTTATTTGATTTAATGCCTTTGGGAGTACAAGTCTTGACGGCTAGCATTGGTAACCGGTCTCCGAGCCTACCGTTAGATATGGGATGATGTTTGTGTCTCGCAATGCCATCCGAGCTCCGAGCTTCCTGAACAATAGAGAAGGAAGTTGTGGCTCGCGATACCATCCGAGCATCGACCCTTCTGTGAAATAGAGGAGGAATTATGGCTCGCGATACCATCCGAGCTCCGAGCTTCTTGAATACGAGAGAAGGGAGTGGTGGCTCGCGATATCATCTGAGCGTCGACCCTTCTGTGAAAATAGAAGGGGAATTGTGGCTCGCGATGCCATCTGAGCGTCGACCCTTCTGTAAAATAGAAGAGGAATCTACAGCTCGCGATGCCATCCGAGTGTCGACCCTTCTGTAAAAATAGAAGGGGAATTATGGCTCGCGATGCCATCTGAGCTCCGAGTTTCCTGAATAATAGAGAAAGGAGTTGTTGCTCGCGATGCCATCCGAGCGTCGACCCTTCTGTGAAATAGAGGAGGAATTGTGGCTCGCGATGCCATCCGAGCATTGACCCTTCTATGAAAATAGAAGGGGAATTGTGGCTCGCGATGCCATCCGAGCTTCGAGCTTCCTGAATAATAGAGAAGGGAGTTGTGGCTCGCGATACCATCCGAGTGTCGACCCTTCTGTGAAATAGAAGAGGAATCTGCGGCTTGCGATGCCATCCGAGCGTCGACCCTTCTAGACTTGCGGAAAACTGTTTGTTGGAAAAAAGCCTGGGGGTAGTTGGGTAATTTCACGCTCACTACAGACGTCATGAGCGCAGGAATCGAAGTTACTCCAGATCTTAGCGGCCGTCAGATATTGATGATTTAAGATCCAACAGTCAGATCTAATTGCAGAAATCGAGGAGTCGCTTTCTCCCTTTAAATCCCCCCTCCCCTTCCTCACTTTTTCTTTATTTCTTTACTCAATTTCCAATTTTTCAAGAACAGGATCTTACTTGCCGTTGGTGACTTCTTCTGGTGATTGCACAGATAACGCTTCAGGTTAGTATTTCTGCTCAATAATGTCGCGATCTCACTCCGGATCCGAGGCTAGCTCGTTGGGCCGCACCGCGATGGAATCCGGGTCAGAGACGTCTTCGTCACTTAGTAAATATAAGGTCAAGGAGGAGGTCCTGACAGACCCTGGGTCAGACGGTGGTGACGATGTAGTCCTCATAGTATCGATGCTGAGATCCCGAAGGCCGGGGAAGGAGCCGGTGGTCGAAGGCAGAGAGGAGGAGGAGGAAGAAGAAGAGGTGGATGACGAGGGTGAGGAGGATCAGGAGGATCAGGATGCCGAAGGTGATGAGGAGGACGAGGAGGATCAGTTTTCCGAGGGTGAGGACGAGGACGAGGGGGACCAGGATTCCGAGGTTGAAGATGAGGACGAGGTGGATCGGGATCCCGAGGGTGAGGACGATGACGAGGGGGACCAGGATCCCGAGGGTCGTGGCGCTCAAGGAGGTGCTAGGAAAGGCACAGCAGGAGGATCGGTCGGGATCGGAGATGACCTTCCACCTCTTCCACCTTTGTCGATGTCGTCTCCCGAGAGGAAGGCTCGTCCCCGTCGGAAGATGAGGAAGCTAAGTATTCCAGACAGTCCACCTCCACCGGATGAGTATGCACCTAGACCGGGGCTCAGGTTTTCCTGAGTCTCCTTCAAAAATCTGGGGTTGATCCGGATGTACCCTGATGATATCAAAGACATCGACCCTGTCCCTCCTGTGCCGGGTGAGGAGAGCCGCGTGAAGATTCGGATGGATAGCATCCCGTGTATCTTAAGGGTGGATTATCTCCACATTCTGATGGCCTCCTACTTCATTCTGCAGGTGTTTGAGGTCTTCATTCTGAGCTCTGGCGTTCGACCCACCACGGCTCTTGCGCCGGGCGACTGTATGTTTCCCGAGGATGCCTTTGTTTCGGGACTGAGGCTGCTATTGCACCCCTTCGTCAAGAGGGTTTTGAACTGGGCTAAGCTCTACCCCATGCAGTACGGCCCAAACTCTTGGAAGCATTTGATTTGCTTCATTCTGAAGTGCCAAGAGAAGGGGGTGAAGCCGAGGTTGACGTACTTCCTGGCCATCCTAGGGATCAGCTCGCTCGGAGATCAGGAGGGAATATTTTATTTTTCGCCCTGGCCGCACAAGAAGGTCATGCATGGCCATCCATATTCCATCAAGGGGTGGAAAGAGAAGTATTTTGTGGTTTGAAGTGAGAGGTCTTGGGGGATACCGACCACATGGAGTTTCTTCAAACCGAACCATAAACCTCCAAAGCGAAGAGACTTGACAGCAAAGGAGTGGAAGAGGGTGGAGAAGAGAGTAGGGGGGCACAGTATCTTGTGGCCTCGAGTGACCAAGCTACACCTTGCCCAGGCCGGACTAAGCCCAGCCGACCCTAGTATGTTTCGTTCTGAATTTTTGCATCTTTCTGCCTTCGTGTTAACGTTAGCTTTCTTTCTTTCATTTTTGCAGAGATGACTTCCCAACAGGTGGACGACAGGCGAGCCTTGCTAGCCGTCGCCGCGAAGGCGAGGGCAGAGCAGAAGAAGAAGGCAGAGCAGGAGAAGCTGGCCGCCAAAGCTGGGGGGTCCGGCAAGGGACCAGCCCTGGTAGTCGAGCAGCCCTCTCCCGCAAAGAGGGCTAAGAAGCATCACCCCCCTACGCCGAGGGCAGCTCGGGACGCTGGGGTAGTTCAGGCAAAACTGTCGATGCCCCCGAGAAGAGGCTCCCCCAACACGGCCCACAACCGAACAGATGATGGGCCAACAGGGGCTGCGGCCTTTTGCTCCCGATTGGTCGATCGTGCAGGGGGCACTCTGCTCGAAGGGCCCGTGGCGATCGAGTTCGTCACGAAAGCCGCCACCGAGCGTGATCAGATGTCTCTAGCGGCGCAGACGGCAGACCAGGCCTTCATGCGGTGGTCTCAGGCGCACGTCTCGGTAAGTTGGTACAACACTTTTTCCTGTTTTTGAACTTGGTTAAATTTTTTCGGATCTTTTCCCCCTCGGACAGGCGATGCTTCATGGTCAGCACTTCCAAAAGTCCTTGGAGAAGGAGATCTACGTGGAGAGGAGGAACGCCGAGAAGTACCTCCGCGAGCTGAACAAGGCCATCGACGATTTGAAGAAGGCTCAGAGTATGGCGGCCGTCCATGAGGCCCACGAAAGCCGCCACCGAGCGTGATCAGATGTCTCTGGCGGTGCAGACGGCAGACCAGGACTTCATGCGGTGGTCTCAGGCGCACGTCTCGGTAAGTTGGTACAACACTTTTTCCTGTTTTTGAACTTGGTTAAATTTTTTCTGATCTTTTTCCCCTCGGACAGGCGATGCTTCATGGTCAGCACTTCCAAAAGTCCTTGGAGAAGGAGATCTACGTGGAGAGAAGGAACGCCGAGAAGTACCTCCGCGAGCTGAACAAGGCCACCGACGATTTGAAGAAGGCTCAGAGTATGGCGGCCGTCCACGAGGCCCAGATGGCCTCGCTCTGCGACATCCATAAGAAGGACATGAAGCGCCTCGAGGAGAAGATAAAAGAGGAGGCACTGAAGGGGCAGAAGGCGTTAAAGAGGATGGAGACTGCCTCGGCTGGTGCCCTGATCATGGCGCAGGACGAGGCGTATGATCAGGCCAAGGAGCACTTCCGAATGATTTACCCGGAGAAAAATGTCGTTCATCTCCACTATGGCTGGCAGCCGAACCTTCCGCTGACCCCTGGTGGCAAAGTGGCGGGGTGGAGGGGGGGGGGGGTCCAGGCTGAAGAAGAGGTGCCACCCCCTCAAGAATAGACTAGTTTTTCTTTTCTTCTTTTGATGTAATTGCCTCGAGCGGACTGGCCACCGCGGTTTTTGTATCACCAATTTTTGAAAGAAATGAAATATACTTTTTTGGGCCGAGGCTTCGTGACTTATGCATTTTCTCGCTCTCCTTGTGATTGTTTGTTTTCCCTTGTCTATTGATAGAAGCATGAGGTCTTGGGGGCCGACCTTGCTTCTGCCGAGGTGCCTCTAGTCTGGGCAGGGAAGGAGGCCATGGAGGCAGCTTTGGCTCGTCAGCAAAAATAGGCTCGGGACCGAGCGACCACCGTAAACTACTTCACGAACAAGTCTAGGGAGCTTGGGCTGGAGGTGGCTCGTCTGAAGAAAGCCATGGCCAACCGAGACTGGTGGGTAATTGAGACGGACTGGTCCATCTCGGATGCCTCCAGTGGGCCTTCGGCCTCGGAGTCCCTGCTTCGTGAGGCTGTTGTTGAGAAGGAGTTGGAGATCCGTAGGCTGAAATTGGTGTTGGGCGCGATTTTGATTGAGGAGGTGAGCAATTCGACCCCGGCTCGATCTCTGACATTTTTATTGGAGGGAGCCCAGCCAGAAGATGCTGGAAGCTCGGTGGCAGGGGTCTCTTCCCTGGTTGGTCCGACCGAGCGTGAGGGTAGCCCCAAAGGGAGCGCCGAATTTGAATTTTAAGCCGGATGTGAGTGAGTTGTAAGCTTTGCACTGTCTTTGTACTGACGTTCATTGAGTTGTAAGCAATGAGAAATAATAAGAGCATTCGCTTTCCTGAACCTTGAGTCTTGTTGGGCGAGAGTGATTGCCGAGCTTGTTACGCAGGAGGTCGCCGCCGAGGTGACTTGCTGCAAAGGGCGCATATGCAGCAGCATTTTGTCTTTTGCTAAGTCATTAATGTCAACGTTACACCTTCCCATGAGCATTTATGGCAACGTTTCGCTTTCCGCCGTTTAGCATTCCCAGACGCAATAATTGTGCGCTTGAGGAGGCTATATAACCCCCTCTTCCTCCTTGTTAGTTTCCAAGAAGTGAGAGTGGCTGATCTGCGGCTCGACTGGGGTGCTTGCCTTAGGCGGGTGCCCCGAAGTTAATACCTTTTCGACGACTCCGGATTGGAGACACACCAATCACCGTTGAACAATTCGGGGTTTGGGCCTGGAGGGCCGTAAGACCCCGGGTTGTTCGTTGGTGAGTGGTGGGCCGACCAATTGGTTTGGAGGTTTGGAGAGAATCGACGGTCGGTGTCTCCCCTGCCATCCTCAAACAGTTCGGGGTTTTGGCTTGTGAAAGCGGTAAACCCCGAGTTGTTCGCGGGCGAGAGGATGGTCTACCAATCGACTCAAAGTTCGGGGCGTTCGCCGAGGGCGGATGCACTAAACCTTAATGAAAAATTTTGTTGAAGCATTCGTGAGGGTAGGTCATCGCCGAGCGTATGGGTCGAGGTGCTTTGAAGAAAGCCCCGGCCTTGCTTGTGATCGACGCCGAGCTCCCGAACTTGTTCTCATGAAGATGGTACGGGTGTAGCCGGCAGTTATCGCCTCGTGCATAGGTTGATGGGCTTGAAGAAGCCCAAACCATGCTAGGGACAGGTGCCGAGCTCCAACATCGGTGAGAAAGCCAGTATCAGGCATAGCCGAGGGTCGGCACCGAGAATTATGTTCGGTGTGCTTTGAAGAAAGCCCCGGCCTTGCTCGACGTCGACGCCGAGCTCCTGCACTCGTTCTTAAGAAAGACGGTATGGGTGTAGCCGGTAGTTATCGCCTCCCGCATAGGTTGATGGCTTGAAGAAGCCCAAACCATGCTAGGGACAGGTGCCGAGCCCCCACACCGGTGAGAAAGCCAGTAGCAGGCGTAGCTGAAGGTCATCGCCGAGCGTTAAGGTCGAGGTGCTTTGAAGAAAGCCCCGGTCTTGCTCGACGTCGTTGCCGAGCTCCCACACCTATTCTCAGGACAGACGGTACAAGTATAGCTGGCAGTTGTCGCCTCACGCATAGGTTAATGGGCTTGAAGAAGCCCAAACCATGCTAGGGACAGGTGCCGAGCCCCCACACCGGTGAGAAAGCCAGTAGCAGGCATAGCCGAGGGTCGCCACCGAGCGTTAAGGTCGAGGTGCTTTGAAAAAAGCCCCGATTTTGCTCGACGTCGATGCCGAGCTCCCGCACTTGTTCTCAGGAAAGACGGTATGGGTGTAGCCGGCAGTTGTCACCTCGCGCATAGGTTGATGGGCTTGGAGAAGCCCTAACCATGCTAGGGACAGGTGTCGAGCCACTACACCAGTGAGAAAGCCAGTAGCAGGCGTAGCTGAGGGTCGTCGCCGAGCATTAAGGTCGAGGTGCTTTGAAGAAAGCCCCGGTCTTGCTCGACATCGATGCCGAGCTCCTGCACTTGTTCTCAGGAAAGACGGTACGGGTGTAGCCGGCAGTTGTCACCTTGCACATAGGTTGATGGACTTGGAGAAGCCCAAACCATGCTAGGAATAGGTGCCGAGCCCCCACACCGGTGAGAAATCCAGTAGCAGGCGTAGCCGAGGGTCGTCGCCGAGCGTTAAGGTCGAGGTGCTTTGAAGAAAGCCCGGGTCTTGCTCGACGTCGACGCCGAGCTCCCGCACTTTTTCTTAGGAAAGACGGTACGGGTGTAGCCGGCAGTTGTCGCCTCACGCAGAGGTTGATGGGCTTGAAGAAGTCCAAACCATGCTAGGGACAGGTGCCAAGCCCCTACACCTGTGAGAAAGCCAGTAGCAAGCGTAGCCGAGGGTTGGCACCGAGCGTTAAGGTAGGGGTGCTTTGAAGAAAGCCCTGGCCTTGCTCGACGTCGACGCCGAGCTTTCGCACTTGTTCTCAGGGAAGACGGTACAGGTGTAGCCGGCAGTTGTTGCCTCGTGCATAGGTTGATGGGCATGAAGAAGCCCAAACAATGCTAGGGACAGGTGCCGAGCCCCCACATCGGTAAGAAAGCTAGTAGCAGGCGTAGCCGAGGGTCGGCACCGAGCGTTAAGGTTGGGGTGCTTTGAAGAAATCCCCAGCCTTGCTCGACATCGACGCCGAGCTCCCGCACTTGTTCTCAGGAAAGACGGTACAGGTGTAGCCGGCAGTTGTCACCTCATGCATAGGTTGATGGGCTTGAAGAAGCCCAAACCATGCTAACGACAAGTGCCGAGCCCCCACACTGGTGAGAAGACAGTAGCAGGCATAGCCGAGGGTCGGCGCCGAGCGTTAAGGTCGGGGTGCTTTGAAGAAAGCCCCGGCCTTGCTCGACGTCGACGCCGAGCTCCCGCACTTGTTCTCAGGAAAGACGGTACGGTTTTAGCCGGCAGTTGTCGCCTCGCGCGTAGGTTGATGCTATCCAAGCGCCGAGACTCAAGCTTATCAGGGAAGCTTTTCTAGCTCGAGATGCTATCCGAGCGCCGAGACTCAAGCTTGTCAGGGAAGCTTTTCTGGCTCGAGATGCTATCCGAGCGCCAAGACTCAAGCTTGTCAGGAAAGCTTTTCTTGCTCGAGATGCTATCCGAGCGTCGAGCCTCCAGCTTGTAAGAGAATCTTTTGTGGCTCGAGATGCTATCCGAGCGCTGAGACTCAAGCTTGTAATAGAAGCTTTTCTGGTCAAGATGCTATCCGAGCATCGAGACTCAAGTTTGTAAGAGAAGCTTTTCTGGCTCAAGATGCTATCCGAGCGCCGAGCTGTGTTTTCTTGATGGTAGTAAAAAAGAAGCTAAAAAACTTGTTTTAAGAAAGCTGGCATATTTACAACATATTGGAATTTTACAAAAAATGAGGCACGATGTGCCGATTACATTCCTGATAATTTTACATGGTGGGGGCTACTCCTCTCCTCCTAAGAACTTGATGAGGTGCTCCGCATTCCAGGGCCTCTTGATGGGCTTGCCTTCTGAGTTGGTCAGACGGTACGTCCCCGGGTGCATGACCCCCGATACTCTGTATGGGCCCTACCAGTTCGGGGCCAATTTCCTTTTCTGGCCGGGATTGGATACCGCCAGCTTTCGGAGAACGAGGTCCCCGAGTTTGATGTCGGTGGGATGCACCTTCTTGTTGTAGAACCTTTCAATCCTTTGTTGGTAGATGCTCCTTCTAATGGCTGACCTCTCCCTGACCTCGTCTATGAGGTCCAGGTCGGCTCGCAGCTGTTCGGAGTTAGCTGCCTCGTCGAAAGCCATGATTCGGGGTGAAGGGATCCCGATTTCCAGGGGAATGACTGCCTCTGTGCCGTATGTCAAATTGAAAGACGATTCTCTCGTGGGGATTCTCTTTGTTGTCCGGTGGTCCCAGAGAACGCTTGGTAGCTCGTCGACCCATAACCCCTTAGAAGAGTTATCGAGTCATTTCTTGAGGCCGTCGAGGATTTGACGGTTCACGTTCTCGGACTGACCATTGGACTGGGGTGGCATAGTGAGGAGAAGCGCTGCTGGATCCTGAGATCTTCGCAGAACTTGCGAAAATTCTTACTCGCAAATTGAGTCCCATTGTCCGTGATGAGCACCTGCGGAATCTCGAACCGACAGACGATGTGTTTCCAAAAAAAACTACTGTGTCTGTTGCTCGGTGATCATTGCTAATGGCTCTACCTCAATCCACTTCGTGAAGTAGTCGATCTCCACGATGAGGAACTTTCGCTGGCCCGTTGCTTTTGGAAATGGGCCCACCAGATCCATCCCCCACATTGCAAAGGAGGTTGGGCTGGCCATTGAGCGGAGGTTCACCTGAGGAGCCCTTTTCATGGGGGAGAACCACTGACAGGGGCCGCACTTCTTCACTAGGGCGAGGGCGTCTTGCACCATAGTGGGCCAGTAGTACCCATGATTTAATGCTTTCCGTGCTCGGGAATGGCTCCCCATGTGGCATCCGCCGATCCCCTCGTGCAGCTCCTTGAGGGCATACTTAGCTTCGTCGGGGGTCAGGCAACGGAGGTAGGGTCTACCATCAGTCGTGGTGTAGGACCTTTTGAAGCGGGTGGCATTGATTACCATGAATCTTTCTGATCGTACCCTGACCCGCCTTGCTTCAGCCCGATCTTCAGGGAGCTCTCCCTTGACTAGAAATTTCTTGATAAGAGTGGTCCAGTCGTCGGGAGGAGCTCCGTCTTCAACGCACAGATCCTCAGGGAAGTCTGTGCTTGGCTTCAACAGGACTTAAATTAGGACGGTTCGGTCGAGGCCCTCAAAAGATGAGGAAGCTAACTTTGACAGGGCATCGGCTTGGGCGTTCTGCTCCCTGGGGATCCTTAAGATGGCCGACTCGTCGAAGGACGTTAATAGCCGGCGGACTATGGCCAGGTATCGGATCATCCGATCGTCACGGGCCTCATACTCCCCGGTGATCTGGTTGACCATCAGCTGAGAGTCGCTAAAGGCCCTGATCTTTCTGGCACCAACCTGATGAGCCAGGGTGAGCCCGGCGATCATGGCCTCTTACTCGGCCTCGTTGTTAGAGGCCGGGAAGTTGAGGCGAAGGCAGTATTGATGGAGAAAACTGTCTGGCCCCCGCAGAATGATGCCTGCACCACTCCCTGCTTCGCAAGAGGAACCGTTGACGTAAACCTCCCACGTCAGGTCGGCTTCTTGGCTTGTGGGTTGCTCGGAGATGGTGCATTTTGTGATGAACTCGGTGAGGGCCTGCCCTTTGATGGCCATCCTTGGCTGGTAGCCAATGTCGTACTGACTGAGCTCGATCGACCACTTGACTAGTCGCCCCGAGCTCTCGGGCTTATAGAGCACCGCCTTCAGGGGTTGATCCGTGAGTACCTGCACTGAATGTGCCTGAAAATATGGACAGAGCTTTCGCGCAGCCATAACCAAGGCGTATGCTACTTTCTCCATCCTGGAATATCTGGTCTCCGTGTCGAGCAGAACCTTGCTCACATAGTACAGGAACTTTTGGACCCCTTCCTCTTCTCAGACGAGGATGGCACTAAGCACGTTCTCCAAAGCCGAAAGGTAGAGCCAGAGTGGCTCGCCTGGTTCGGGCTTGCTGAGGAGAGGAGGGTTGGTGAGGTACTCTTTTAATTGGGTGAAGGCCTCCTGTTGCTGAGTACCCCATTCGAACCCTCCGGTTCCGCGCAGCGCTTTAAAGAACGGAAGGGACTTCTCTGCAGACTTGGAGAGGAAACCACCGATGGCCGCCAGTCTCCCCGTTAGCCTCTGGACTTTTTTGATGTTCCTTGGAGGGGCCATGTCTATTATGGCCTGGATTTTTTTGGTGTTCGCCTCGATACCGCGCAGGCTGACGATGAAACCGAGTAACTTTCCCGAAGAGACGCCGAATGCACACTTTGCTGGATTGAGCCTCATGTTGTGGGTTCAAAGTACCCCAAAGGCCTATTCCAGATCGGCGACGTGATTCTGACCCTGTTGGCTTTTGACGAGCATGTCATCGATGTACACCTCCATGTTACGCCCGATTTGATCTTTGAATACTCGTTTAACGAGCCTCTGGTAAGTAGCATCGGCGTTCTTCAGCCCGAAGGTCATAACCCGGTAGCAGTAAAGTCCTCTGTCTGTGACGAAGGATGTCTTGGCAATGTCGGGAGGGAACATCCGGATCTTGTTGTAGCTTGAGAGGAATCCATGAAGGATAAGAGCTCGTGACCCAATGTGGCATCGATAAGGGCATCGATGCTGGGGAGGGGGAACAGATCCTTGGGGTATGCCTTGTTGAGGTCGGTGAAATCTATGCAGATCCTCCAGCTTCCGCTCGCCTTCTTGACCATGATGAAGTTCGCCAGCTACTCAGGGTAGCTGATCTCTTGTACGAAACGCGCAGACAAGAGCTTGTCTACTTTCGCGTTCACCGCCTGCTGTCGCTCTAGAGCAAACTTACGCCACTTTTGGACAACCGACTTCGACCTGGGGATCATGCTGAGTTTGTGCATGATGAGATCCTCGGAGATACCTGGCATGTCAGAGGGTTTCCAGGCAAAGAGGTCGACATTGCGGCGAATGCAGGCGATCAGGGCGGTCTTGAGGTCGGGCGCGAGGGAGCAGCTCACTTGGAAGTGCTTCGATGCATCCCCTATCTCGAATGAGACATCCTCCATCTCGTCTGCCGGCTCTAGTTCTGGCTGGGTCCTCTCAGGCTCTATTTTGAGGGCATCGAGGGGAAATACACCGCTCCCGATGGCCATTATGTAGCACGAGCATGCTGCTTCTTGATTTCCTCGGACAACACCGCCACCAGTGTTGGTAGGGAACTTCATCTTCTAGTGGTAGGCCGAGGGAATCGAATGGAGCGAGCAGAGCCCGGGGCGACCGAGTATGGCATTGTAGGCTACCTTGACATTCACAACCATGATGTTCATGGACTCGGTTGTTCTGTTCGGGGTCGTACCCATCGTGATGTCTAGGGTGACGATCCCCTCTATTGTCACTAGGATGCCAGAAAATCCGTGCAAGGTATATCCAGCTGGCTTTAGCTTTTCACGGGAGAGCTTCAAGTTCTCGAATGCTTCCAGGAACAAGATGTTCACTGAGCTCCCGTTTTCTACGAGGATTCACCGGGCCTCGACGTTCGCCATGCAGAGGCTGATGAGTGCGTCACAATGAGGGAGCCGGACTCTCTCCAGATGCTCCCCTGAGAAGGAGACAGGAAGTTGCTGGACCTGGGGGGAGAGAGGGCCCTAGACGGTTTTGACATCCCGGACGAATGCCTTGCGGAAAGTGTTGGATTCCCCTCCCATGGGCCCTCTGTGGACGCAATGCAAGATTGCCTGACCCTCGGGCTCTTTGGGCTCCGGATCCCGCTCGGGGCGCTGTAGGGGTGCTCGAGGAGGAGGGGAATCCCTCTTGTTTCTGGTATCCCTCTGTTCCTGGGTGCCTTTTCTTTTGAATTCCCAGAGGTACCCTCGTTGGATGAGGGCCTCAATTTCGTCCTTCAGGGCACGGCAAAGATCTGTGTCGTGCCCGTTGTCCCGGTGGAAGCGGCAGTAGAATCGCTGATCCCTCTTCTTGCTGGTGTTGCTTGACGGTCGAGGGGGGAACTGCATGAGGTCGCTGTCTTCAATTGCTAAAAGGATTGTCGATACGTTCTGCGTCAGCAGAGTGTACCTCTCGAAGCGAGGGATCGGCAGAACTTTCTTCGTGGCGCCCCTGTCTCTCGGAGCTTTCTTCGCTGGCTCGACCTCGTTGGCCTTGCGCTTCCCCTTCCCGAAAACTTCTTTCAAGTCCTCTGGATTCAGGGCCTCTTCGGCCCGGATGTACTTTTCGACCCTATTAAGGAGGTCGGGGAAATCTATCGGGGGCCTCTTTGCCAGGGAGGCTTTCAGCTGTCCGTGATGGACGTTGTGCCGGAACGCTACCGAGGCGACCCCTGGGTCGAGGGAGGAGACCGATCTTGCCTCAGCGGTGAATCTTCGGACGAACACCCGGAGCGACTCTCCTTCCTTCTGCCGGAGGCCAAGTAGGGACGCACTTGTCCTTTCGGCCTTTCAGCTTGTCACAAAGTGGGTGAGGAAGTTGCCCTCCAATTGGTTGAAGGAATGGATGGAGCCGAGGGTG
This sequence comes from Hemerocallis citrina, assembly GCA_017893485.1. NCBI lineage: Eukaryota > Viridiplantae > Streptophyta > Magnoliopsida > Asparagales > Asphodelaceae > Hemerocallis > Hemerocallis citrina. Next base: position 134,170,176 of record CM030367.1, on the reverse strand, counting down.
AGCTTTGAGAACCACTCCTGAGCCGGACCCCGGAGGGTGGCAGGGAAGGCGCGGCAGAGGAGGGGATCCGATGCGCTGTGAATCATCATGAGGGTTTTGAAGCCCTCCATGTGATCAGCAGGATCACCCTCCCCGTCGTAAGTCTCGAATTGAGATGGGCGGAATTTCCGGGGTATTTTCGCCCGCAAGATGGCAGTGGAAAAAGGAGGTCGGATGGGCCTGTATCTCTGAGCCGGCCTCGGTCCGCCGTCACCGAAGTGGTCGAGGCGGTCCTCCATTTCCTGGAGGCGCTTCAAGATGTCGTCATCATACTCAGACTGGACGGTCGGGACGCGGGACACGCTGGCCTCGGCATCCGAGCGGGAGCGGGAGCGACGGACGCTGCCATCTATGGGGGGTCCCCGGATGGCCTCCATGATCTCTTTCCGAAAGTCTTGAAACTCCTTGTGGGTGACTGGGGCTCACTCGGCTCGGTTTTGCTGAGCCGGTGGGCGCCGGCCGATGCGGCTGAGTGCAGGCCCTCGCCCTTAGGACGGAGGTTTGGGATAGTTCAGGGCCGAGTTGGAAGCGGCCCCTCCCCTAGACCGGCTGGCCTGTCGGTTCTGGATCACCCCACGCAGGTCGGGCTGGACTGGTCGGGAGGCACCCGGTTGGAGTCTGTGACTGAGCTCTGGGTTGTTGGATGCCTGAGCATCGGCGCCGACACCCTGTGGAGGCACGTCCTGCCGGCACGCCGAGGTAACAGCTCTCGTGGCTTTGGGCACCATGTGAGCTCGGGTTGACGGGGTATCGTTAACGGCTGAGCTCGGGCCGGCGTCTGCAATAGAGGTTTCCTACAGACGGCGTCAACCTGATGTGGTTTGTTTTTGGGAGACGTGTGGATGCACCAGGTGTGAGTTCTTACTCGATTTGTATTGGTGGAGGAAGCTCCTGTGCTGCCGACCCTCAGCCGGGCGAATGGTACGGAAGTAGGCGGTAGTGAGGTGGAGGCTAGATGCTCGGCTCGGATCCGAGGTCTCGTGTACCTGCAGACGGTCTAGGAATGTAGCGCCCCGTTTTCCATACACTGGGAAACCGAGGCACGAGCCAGGACCTTTTCATTCAATTAGTCACAATACACAGAAACAGGAAAATTTAAAACTTTTTATTAACATAATATTACAGGCAGAGTGTTTCCACTAATACAATAAGTTACATCAGAGTGTACATGAATAAAAGATAATCATTGCTTTTTCACTTGTAGATCATGCCTCGGCTAGAGTCCTTCTGGTTCGCGATCGTGTGTCCAAAACCTATTGAAGTGGGGACGTCAGTATTCACTGACGCTTAAAGGCTGATCATATAGCAGCGAATCTCCAACACAACATATACAAATAAGGTGAAGTATGTCGGTGTAGTTTAAGTGTTCGTGAGTGCAGTGATTAGAATCTAATAAATGTCAATTAAACTGGAATACCAATGCACTGTCAACCAAACTAGAATACTAATGCACTGTCAACTAAACTAGAACACTGATGCACTGTCAACTGAGCTAGGATACTCATATTCTAATGTCATGTCAACTAAACTAGGATACTAATGCCATGTCAACAAAACCAGGATGCTCATATTCTAATGCCAGCAAGTCTCCGAAGTCAACATGCAGCCCATACTACATGCGACCCTTCTCAAGCCGTTTCTCCATATATAGAGATTGAACCCGCGTTATGAATTCTAATTGTACACAACCTGTTCCTGACAATACTCCATGACTCTGTGAGGTTGCAGAAGGGGTCAAGTCCCCCTATGCAGTCTGCTTATGGTGTCTCCGTTTTTCACTACTACCCGGCATGCCGAACCTCACTCGATCCCAGTATATCGGGCCTCGTTCCAAAATCAAACTATAGGGTCTCGCAAGCGCAGGGTAGCGCGAAGCCTACCCTGTGGCACCCTCTGGGGTCTCGCAAGCGCAGGACTGCACCATGCATCCTGTGGCACCCCAGCCACGGTATTTCAGAAATTAACAGAGCGAGATACGCAACCCGTGTCCTCAACTTGTGAGACGGCACCGTACGTATCCCTTTGACGGGAAGGTACAACCCAATAACACCACCTCAGGTTGGCCCCAAAGAAAGGTTTGGTCGTACGGTGCACCCTACTACCAACTCCCTTTCTCTCTGGCGAAAGGTTAAGTAATGATTTTATAAGTCACTACCCTAATGAGGTTATTATTCCTACGCAATCTTGCATAGTTTCCAACTTAGATTATCATGGTCCAACTCGTGGTCCCTCGATCCAAGACTCTGGTAATAAGATCTCTCTCACTCATCCCTACCCCTAACTCGGATTCTACCAACACTCTCGGCCCACGGTCAACCTACATTGGTTATGATCCGTCGACGCCCGAGGTGAGATCTATCCATTTATTCTAAGGGGGGTAGGATGCGCTCTTGATGGTCGACGACCCCTAAGGTACTTGAAGACCCTAAACTAGCTTTTTATCAAGCTACAACTATTAGAACTTCTCAACCCTTATTGCTATGAATGAAGGGTGCTCATATGCTATGGTTCCATGCTACCGTTAACTACAACAAGGTAGTTACTCCTACAATTTCCACATGGCTCTTTCTTATTACTTAACCTATGGCAATTCGATCACGGTATGCAATTGCAAGCATCAACCTACCACCACTAAAATATGGTATATATGACATAACCATCAACTTATAACACTCTTGATTGTGAATGTGATTTAGCATGCACTTGTAGCGATCCCAAGCATGGATACATATATAACTAGTATGAACATACAGCATTCCCAAGCATGCATATATATAACTAGTATGAACATACAACATTCCCAAGCATGCATATATACTTCTACATCATCCCTAAAATATGGTAAGTAATTTTACATCAATCCTACAACATTCTAAGCATATATATCATTCCTAACATGATAGATATTTTTAGAATAAATCCTAAAACATTCTAAGCATAAATATCTTTCCTAAACATGATAGGTATTTTTAGAATGAATCCTACAACATTCTAAGCATAAATATCCTTCCTAAACATGATAGGTATTTTTAGAATGAATCCTACAACATTCTAAGCATAAATATCCTTCCTAAACATGATAGGTATTTTTAGAATGAATCCTACAACATTCTAAGCATAAATAAATTAATCTAAACATGGTAGGAAATTTTAGAATGAATCCTACAACATTCTAAGCATAAGTAAATTAATCTAAACATGGTAGGAAATTTTAGAATGAATCCTACAACATTCTAAGCATAAATAAATTAATCTAAACATGGTATTTACCTTAACATAAACACAACATCCATTTAATAATCATCTACTAAGATTTCCCATAACATAAATATCTACAACTATTTTATTTTAACATCTACTACTACTACTTTATTGGAACATACATATCTACTACCACCACCATGAGTTTCTACCAAAATATAACATAAATGTCTACAACTAAATTACTTACTAAAAATCTTTATTAGCATATGTTTCTTATTATTACTAGTGGACATAAAAGAGATCTTTTTAATCCTTTTACAACTAGTGATTGGATAGTTTCTTTTCCATTAATAACTACAATGGTTTCTCTCTTACTTAAGTTTATAAAAGAACTAAACAATAATAAAAATAAGTAAGAGCCTTTCCATTTGGGTTCAACCAACATATGCCTTCTTCTTTTTTTTTGTCCAAGTCAATGTATGTCCTACAACCAAGATGGTTGTATACTTAGTCCATATGCCTTATGTATTAGTTCTCATTCAAGTCCTACAACCTTAAGTGGTTGTATGTAAAAGTTCATATGCCTTATGTCATTTTAGTCCAAGTAGTTAGTTCTTTTATGAGTCAAACAATAACTACTAACAACATTCAAAATAAGAAACCCATACAACCATACTACTTCAAAACAACCACACCAAAAAGAAAAATAAACAAGGAGGGTAAGAAGAAGAAGAACATCAAAACAACCATTCAAATAAACAAACAAACAAACAAACAAACATAGGAGAAACCCCCACCTTGTTTCACCTGTAGGAATAACTAGCTATGCTACTTTTCCTTCCTCCTAGCTTTTAGAAATCTTACTAAACCTACAAGAAAACTCTCAAGTTAGCATGGTGTTCTCTCTTTCTTTTCCTTTCTTTCTTTTGATCTTTCTAAAATGAGACAAAGGTGGAGGAAGGGGGTATTTATAGGTGGGAAAAAGGGTGGAAAGTGCAAATGTGTGTGCACACAATTGCACAAAAGCACTCCCACAAAAAGTGGGCCGGTTTCTACTAGGGAAGGAAAGGGTGAGGTGGAGGTATGGTGAGGGTATGGTTCTTAGGTGAGGTGGAGGGTGATGTGGAAGATAGAGTGTTCTAGAAGAATTCTTAATCCCTTATGTCTTTGTAACCCTAGGTTTAGCTACACAACAATTCCTAATTATTCATTAGATTGTCATGGCTAAAAGATAACACAATGGTGAAAGAAAAAATAAAATAATCAAGTAGTCGAATGCTAATAAAATAATATTATTAATAGTCGATCGGGATATTACAAGGAACACCGGGGTTAGTCCCGGTGGCAGACCCTCCGACGATCTAGTCAGCTACTGAGAGAGAGTAATAGTAACTAGGGTTTGAGTGGGAAAAGATTGATTACCTGGATAAGGGGTAGGGATCTGGTATTTATAGGAGAAGCCAACCGGGTCTGGACCCGTTTGGGGCCGGGTCTGGACCCGGTTGCCCATAGGGTTGAAGCGGTGGAAACTCGGGCGGTATATAGCTGACGTGGCAGAGGCCCGGGCGGTTTCCGGGCTGACGTGGCAGAGGCCTGAGCGGTTTTCCGACGCTGACGTGACGGATCTGGATAATCTGGAGGTGCGCGTATTCTGAGGGGATCCTGTGGCCCAGGAGGGGCCACGTCATCCAACCCATATCACTTATTACAAGTAAGAAATAGATCAGTTTTCTTCTCATTTCTTGCTTCTAAATTATCACTAGTCACATGCCAAATTTTTCCTTCATTTTCTTCATAACCATTAAAAAATTATACTTGAACTGGAAGAAAATAATCTTGAGAGCAAAGGTAGAGTGACTTTAATCAATTTATTTAGGGTCTTTTTAAAAAGTAATATTTTCTAGACATGGAAAATATCATATCTTTTGCTTGGTTGCAAAATTAACTTAGATGGAAACTAGTACAATTAGTCTAAATTTATGATGAATGCTAATATGGAAAACAAGTGAGTTCATTTGATTTAAGGGATGCTAATATGACCCAATTAACTATGAGTTCATTTGATTTAAGGGATGCTAATATGACCCAATTAACTATGGCCTTCCATCCAAAATGATATATGATGGATGGCCACAATTACTTAAGTGCAGGATACACTTGATTTTTTTCCAGAGCATAGGATCCGAATCCGGATGAGCAGAGGAGCATGTGCAATTCCTCTGAATATATACTAACTTTATTTTCGCCTTTCAAGAGCAGAGCATGTGTTCCCGAATTACCATACCCTTTTCATCTACCTCATAGAAGAATCACAGTATGTGATGCTAAAGTTTTGATTGAAAATTTCCTCCTATTTACGCCTGTTTTTAGAATCGGTAGGCATGATTCTCAACCATGCTGTTTTACCACCTCTACAAAGTGATACAATACCTTGAACAGTTGAGAAGAAGAGGAAGTAAGAAGATGAAGAAGAAGATGAACATAGAGATGAAGAACAGAGAAGGAGAACAGAGAGATGAAGATGATGAATCAGCTAATCAATATCCTCCATCTCTTTCTCTTTGCTTATTTATACTCCAATGTCAGTCGCTATGATTGTGCCACTTGTACTCCTCTCTAACTAACATTGTCTTCTTATGTAAATTCACGTGTAGCGTACATGATGAACCGCTTGAACCAATTTGGACGTTGCTTCATTCGAATAGGCCTGACAGTACTTGTTGGGCATGTTTCTTTCATCATGGACTTGACACTACTTGCTGGGCTTACATCTATATCAATACTGCCCCCAAAATTTTGAACCTTGTCCTTAAGGTTCAGCTCAGGAAAAGCTCTCACTATTGAAGCTTCATCCTCCCAACTGTCTTTTTCTTCAGGAAAACCCTCCCACCTAATCAACACCTGATCCATGTAAGCATTGCCCACCTTAAAAGATTTCCTCCCCACAACTCAATAGGTTGAAAAAACAACCCATATTCTCCAGAAACAGCAGGAAAATTGAAGGTAGCATTGTCGAATGATCTCCAAGGAATTTCTTCAACAATGAAACATGAAACACTAGATGAAGCTTAGCTTCCTGAGGCCGTTGCAACAGGTAAGCTACCTTTCCCACCCTTTTTGTAATCTTATAAGGACCATAAAACTTCTTCGAAAGTTTCTGACATTGCCTTGGCACTGATTGCTACCAATAATCTTGTAATTTGATATACACCCAATCGCCTATAGCAAACTCCTTCTTGCTTCTATGAGCATCAACCTTGTTCTTCATCCTACCCGAGCTCGTAACAATTTTGCTTCAACTAGCACAAAATTTCTTTCATGTCATTTTAATTAGATTCAACTTCAAAGTTAGCTACATTTCTATGATGCGATCAGGCAAGCTTGGGGGTTTTCTACCATACACAACTTCAAATGGAGTTAATCCGATAGTTGATGCCATGCTGTATTGTACCAATATTCTGCCCAAGACAAATATTTCACCCAATTCTTCGGCTCCTTACAAATGATCTCATGCACTACTCTAAACACTTGTTCACTACTTTAGTTTGGCCATCTGTTTGAGGGTGGTATGATGTGCTCATCTTCAAAGTAGTACCCTGCACTTGGAACAACTCATTCCAGAAGTTACTCAGAAAGATAGGATCCTCATCCGACACAATGCATTAAGGTAGCTCATGCAACTTGAAAATATTTGAAGCAAAAGCCACAGTAACTCTTGGTGCATTGAAATTATGTGCAAGCACAATAAAATGTGCAGATTTAGATAATGTTTCCACCACTACTAGAATCGCAGTTTTACCATGAGAATCCTGTGATAAAGTCCATGAAAACATCCTCCTATACTTAATTAGGAATTAGCAATGGATGCAATAACCCATCAGGTTTATTGGTTTCATACTTTGTTTGTTGGCATACTGAACATTGCTACACAAATTTCTGTACATCCTTGTCCATGTTCTCCCAATAGAAATATTCTCTCAGTCTAGCTATAGTCTTGGCAATATCAGAATGGCCCCCTAAAGGAGATGAATGTCAGTCACATCGTATTTCTTCTTGAAGAGCTTTTGGCACTACAACCATGCCTTTGCACATTAACAATCTGTCTCTTAAGACATAAGTAGGCTTAGCAGTTGGATTCGGTGTCAAATCATGCACAACTAAGGCCCACTCTGCATCTCTTTGTAATTCTTCCTTAATTCTATACAAAATCAAAATTTGTGTACTTGTAGAATTAGGGAACAAGTACACAAATTTTGATTGGTGTACTTGAAGGTTATTCTCTATCAAAAATCTTCAAGTTATATCCTGCCGTCTTATATATCAATTTTTGTTGTTCTGGTGTCTGAATAACCTGATTAACCATGTGATGTAGACTGTGTAGATCTGTATGAATAATGAACTCTCTCCCTAACAAGTATTGCATCTATTTCTTTGTAGCTTCAGTTATAGCACACATCTCTCAAACATATGTAGATGCTGACTGCATCCTAGGGGACATTTTTGTTTTTACTGAAAAATGCTCCTGGATGATGACATTGTTGGGAACTGCACCAATTCCCTTACCAGAAGCATCCGTCTCTATTATAATCTGCTTTGAAAAACCAGGCAATGCTAATACTGGAGTGTTTTGCATTGCTTCTTTGAGCTTCTAAAATGCTGCTTCAACTTTCTTTCCCCAGGCAAATGTATCTTTCTTCAATAGATCTATTAAGTCATTGTTGCATAACCATTAACAAACCTTTCTATAATACCCAGTCAATCTTAAAAATGCTCTCAGCTGTTTTGTATTCGTAGGACTAGGCTACTCCTGAATAACTTCAACCTTTGAAGAGCAAGCTTGAATGTCCTTGACTGATATTACATATCCGAAGTATTCAATTGACAGCTTGCCAAATTCACACTTACTCTTCTTCACAAAAAAATGATTCTGCTCTAACACCCTCAATACAACTGCTAGATGCTGGAAATGATTATCCCAGTCTACACTGTACAACAATATGTCATAAAAAAAACTAGCGCAAACTTTCTCAAATATGATCTAAAAAGTACAATTATAGCATCGTGAAATGTTGAGGGGGCATTTGTAAGGCTAAGGGGCGCTTTACAGAGAACTCATAATTTCACGCCTCACTTCCCAAAATACGAGAATAAGAGTACGTAACAAAGGCCCAGCGAATGATGTAAACACCATCCATAAGCTGTACCAGTCCAACTCAACAATATGAATAGTATTCACAACCACGTAAGAAACAATAACCATATGAAAAATGAATAAACTTTAAAATATTCACGAAATAAACTCATAAAGTAATATCCAACGTCTGGGAGATAAACAAATTAGGGTCATAAAAGCCTAAAACAAGGTATAATAATGATAACAATGTTCAAAAAGAAATAGCGTAAATAGATAATTATGCAGTCTCCTCTTGAGCTGCAATCTCTAAAAGTGTTGCTCACCAAGTCCTTCGGGTATTTTTCCTTAAGTACCTACAAACTCATGATCCGAAGTAGAAAATATTGTCCGTTAGAGCAAGTTCTGGACTCCAAGTAGTGAAAGCAGAGAGCAAGAAAAACATGGTATATCCAGAATAATGAATTAGATTAATTCAAGGAGCAATAACAAAGGTTGATAATGCGATCAAGGGTCTATAATTAATCATGCAAGAATCAATGGTTACAATCAATGATCAAGATCGATGACAATATTCAAGATCAAGCATGGAAGTGACAATCAAGATTTATTAGTCTTTTATTAACCTATCTAATGCACGTAATACTGTGTCCCATACCATAGGTTCGGTGCATGCAAACAATGATCGTTTAGACTGTGATGGTGGACTTAACAGATCGTGTACTCGGATAACAAGATAACGAGATAACATGCGTTACTCCACCTTCCATAACAATAATCCATGTAAATAATAAGGGCCCCTTACCGAGTACAGTTTCCAATTGTTCACTACCAAGTCGATCCTTAATATCCCGGCTTGTTAATATTTTATTACATTCTAATGTGAGCATGCAATGGGTGTAGCAATATCGAAGCAAGATCAAGAAGATATCAAGGTTGTGTTATGCTTGGTTGACTAATTTATACTTGTTGGATCCTGTAGGCATGGCAATAACACTAGAGGGCAGAGAGGGGGGGGATAGTGTTGTATAAAAAATAATTAAGAAATTGAACTTTTCGTTCTGTCCAATCGACTTAGAAAGAGTATACAGTCGACTGGGGCGTCAGATAAGAAGAGTATTTTATACAAGTCTGATCAGTCGACTTATAATGGAAACTCAGTCGACTACCAGACAAGTGTTTGAAGAGTATTTTATACAAGTCTGATCAGTCGACTTATAGAGGAGACTCAGTTGACTTGCCAGACAAGTTTTTGAATAAAACACAGAAAAATGGAAATGCAAGTGAAGAAAATACAACCACAGAGAGATTCAACCACAGAGTACACAGCAATGTGTCCTGATTCGGTCCTCCCGACCTACATCCAGTTTCCAAGCAACCTACTTGAGACTTTCCACTATTCTTGAAACAAATACAAGAATACCCTACGGCGTTTGACAACAACCTTGCCAAACCCGTAGACCTCTCTCACCTCTAGAGAGAGCACACCCACTCTACAACCTAGAATGAAAACTTGACTCTACAACCTAGAGCCCTACTCTCCAACCGAGAGGACCACTCTCACAGCCCGAGAGTGAAGAACAACAACAAAAGAGTTACAACAACCTATAGCCTTATTTGTGATTTGTGATTTTCGTATGGTGGCTGATAGGTCAACTTCTGAAATCAGTCTAAAACGAATTCAATGTTATACTTGACTGATTTTCAGAGAACCAAGACTTAGAGAATATGAATGCTTTTAGAATGCTTGTTCATTTCAAAACCAAAAGCTTGAAAACTTAAGAAACAAATGCTTGTAACCTTATCATGGTGATTCCTATGCTCTATTTATAGAGAGGAATCATAGGAACGTTGAAGAACAGTTCCTAAAACTGAATTAAAACGGATAGAAATTATTTTGAATTTGAAAAACAAGTTTTGAAATCAGAAAACTGTCGAAATGACTTGAATAGTCGACTGAGTTGCCATATTGAGTCGACTGGCCAGAGTTTGAATGAGTTCAGACAGTTTCGTACTAGGACAGTCGATTGGTGCCAAATAGTGGTCGACTGGTACTTAACAGCTGAATTTATTCAAGCTTGTTTTGATCTTTTTAAGTTTGTAAAATACTCAATTATTAAAAGATATGTGTGAGTGTGTGTGACAAGGCTATTTACAGCATTCTAAGACTCAATACTAGAGAGAGCACACCCAAGAGTCTTGTCTTGATCTTACAAAAACTTAATACAACACATTTGAAGCACTTGAGTCTTGTCTTGAACTTGAGTCTTTGACTAGAGCTTGAGCCAATGTCTTTATATCTTGAAGCTTGCTTGATCAATGTGGCTTGAACTAAGTTCTTTGTGGCTTGATCAATTCTCTTTGAAAGCTTCATTGAATCAACTTTGCCTTTGTGTATTACACCAAGGTATTGATCTTTATACACCCTGCAATATATAAGTGATAGCACAACTTTGCATTGTGTTGTAGTCATCAAAACCAAAAATCAACAATACTCATTAAGTGTAAGCTCAATGTGTTTGTACTAAATCAGTACAAAGACATACATTCTGGACAGAAAGACGTTGTTGTACCAAAACAGAGATTCTCATTGCTACAGGCAAGCAAACCAGGATCCTTCAGGAGTTCTAGAAACCAGACTCGCTGTCGGTTCCGACGCATATACACACGAATTATTATAACTACAGAAACTGGGTTTAAAATTTTATTCTTTACTTCTTTTATGTCCAGGCAGGAACTTAGAGTCATCTTTACATGTACATATTGGGTCTTCATATTCATTAAATAATTCCACAAAAATTGTGGGTGACTCCTAATCATGTCTAGTTGCAGCCAGTTTATTTCAAATTTTAATTCTATTGTTAACATTTTCTTTTAATTAATATTTCATGTTGATACATATATAACGACGAATCTAAAAATCTAGACCTAGCAGCATTAAAAATCTGATACCTTACACATTATAACTCGGAATTCTGATCTGTTGAATGTTCTTAAAGGTAAACTCACAGAGCTACAATTGTTGTTTACAAGGTTCTATTAAATTCTTACAGAAACTGGTTCAAAAGTTTAATGCAACATTGAGTAGACAATAGGCCAGTAAGTTAATTGATATGAATTGGCAATAATTCAAACACACAAGCATGTGATTTCAAGGAAATAAATCAACAAAAAATTTAACTTATTTATCAGGATGACATTGTAACATTAACAAGGCAAAATTTCTATAATCATGGCATTCAATTCACAAATAAAATTTCATTCAATCAAAACATTTAATTCACCAATCTACCATATAATTAACATGGTTATAATTGTATTCATGAAGTATGCATATGACTATGGGTGATCAAGTTTCGGTTTGAGTCTAAGATAATGGCACGAAAAGAGAGTTATCACTTGGTTTTGCCGATGAATCCGTGATAATCTCTTAAATAAATATTAACAAATACAGATGTGAATATTGGATTATGAACTACTTACGGGGATCAATGCAATTTCTTGAATGCGAATAATAAAAGGATTCAAGAAGACTTTTCTTATACAACGATTAATCTGAATGTGAGAATAACGGGATTAGGATCCCGATAGCAACACGTGCAAAACACGGAACAGCAACACAACAGCATAGTTCCAACGGCAATGACAACGGTGAGATCGCCAACAGAACACAGTAATGGCAGCAACACAGCAAACAGCAACAGGCGACAGCAGTTTGGTGCTCGGGGATCTGCGTTGGTGCACAGGGGTGCAAGCGATGGATGGAAAGGCAGTCGGTGAAAGAACGATGACAGGATGGAAAGTGGCAGCGCTTGACAGTTGTGATCGGTGGGCGACTGGTGATGGGTTCGGCAATCGATGGATGGAGGGCTGAAACTGCGGTGGCAGTGATGATGGTGATGATGCTGAGGGGCTGGCGATAGGATGTTGGAGGTGGTGTTAGATGGCGGCAACAAAGGGGAGATCGATGGCAGAGCTTGGTGGTGGTTGAAGGTGGAGACTTGCGGTGGATGGAGGGTGAGGATGACTGGAGGTCGACGATGGCATGTCGAGGAGGAAGGTGGCAACGGGATCACGAGGTGTGGCTGAGGATCGACGGAGAAGACGATGGGTTAGCAACGAGAAGGCAAGGTCGATGGAGGAGCTCGGTGGTTGGAGGTGATGGGTCGACGGAGAAGACGAGGGCGATGAGGCGAAGCTCAGCAATGGTGGAGGAAGACAATGGCGGGTTGGAGGTGAGGATGGGTGTAGGGCAGTGGAAGATGAAGGGGATGAAGTCGACGGTGGGTGGTGCTCAGGGGTGCAGCGACGAGGGTGGTTGCTGAGTCGAGGATGGAGCTTCGATGGGGAAGACGATGGGGTGCTTCGATGGGTTCAGGGGTTTCAGGGATTGAGCAAAGAAGAGAAGAAGGTAGGCAGCGGGGGATTAGATTAGAATGGGGAGTTAATATATAGCAGATTAAGATGTTGGGTTAATGGGTTGCGGGTTATAGGGTTTGACTTTAGGATTATAAGGTTTATAAAATATACATATATTAAATAAAATGATGAAATAAATATAGAATGGAGTATGTTTGGGCTTCACTCAATAATAAAATTATCTAGTGAGACAACAAATAAAATCATAGAATTGAATAGGATTTTTATGCATTAAACCAAAATACCAATTAGTAATAAAATGAAATAAAGTACAATTTTTGGTTTGTGGTTTAAAAATAATAAATCCAAAACCGTATGTAAAGCGGTTTAAAATTGAACCTTGGGTTAACTTAATGAGCTTCATATAAATACATAATAATAATAAAAGATGGATTAAAATTTATGGGCTTTCACAAATTAATAAACAATCAAAGAAATAATAATAATAATAATAATAATAAGACAAACTAGAATTTGTATTACAAAATAGAAAATTATTTGAAACAACTACAAATACAATTAATGAATAGAAATGGACGTTATGAGGAGATCCAAAATAAATTTAAAACAAAATGAATTTAAGAAAACAGAAAACTTTATAAAGAATCCAATCACAGAAATATACAAAAAATACGTAGAGGTGGAAACGGGGGTTACACATAATGTCCCACATTTGTCCTAAATGTAGTCTTCTCAATATCTTGAGCTTGGACCATGATTTGATGATACACAGCCCTGAGATCAAGCTTTGTGAAATACTTAGCCCCACATAGTTCATCAAAAAATTCATTTGCAGTAGGTATAAGAAACTTATCTTTGATAGTTATAGAGTAAAAAACTCTATAATCAATACAAAACCTCCATGTACCATCTTTCTTCTTAATTAGCAGTACTGGTGATGAAAAGGGACACCTTACAGTGATCGGATTCTCAATTGAAGCAGTTTGATTGAGTTTTGGTCCAACTTACAGTGATCGGATTCTCAATTGAAGCAGTTTGATTGATTTTTTGTTCCAACTTTCCTTCAAAAAACTGCAGATCGATGGATATCTCCGAGAACAAATCATTATGCACTCGAACGACAACGGTGAGCGACTGCAACTGATCACCTGTAGTCGCGACGTCTACTTCAATTCATTGAACGATTCATCCATCAATCGAAATATTGTTCCATCCACCTTGGGGAAAGCTTACAACAGTGAAAGCACCAAATGATACGTTACCTTGAACAATTGAGAAATTTAAGAATAAATTATAGGAATTAGGGAGAAGAAATAGAAAACAAGAACAAAGAGATGATGAAGAAGAAGAATTAGCTAATCAATATCCTCCCTCTCTTTCTCTCTACTTATTTATACTCCAAGACTATCCACAATGATTGTGCCACATGTACTCCTCTCTAACTAACTTTGTCTTCTTTTGCAGTTTCTTGTGCAGCACACATGACGAGCCCCTTGAACCGATTTGGATGCTCCTTCATTCAAATGGGTGTGGTGTGTTGCTTGTTGGGCATGTTTCTTTCATTATGGGCATGATGCTGCTTGGTGGACATACATCTGTATCACAAAAGAATGCACATGTTATCAATGGAACACAATGATACATAGTCGAATCACATCCCCATTGCGTTATCATTTGGTCGCCAAACCCAGGGTTCTTGTGTTATTATACACATTGAAAAGATTAGCCCTCTGATATGGCTAAAAAAAGGATTCAATCGAGACCATTCAAATCGGGCACGAGTCTTGAAGCACTCAGGGGTAAAATGGTAATTTCCACGAAAAACGGGTCCGAAATTGGAACTAGATCTCTTTCCATGCCCAATAACCTAAAATGGATCTATCCTACTAGGTAAGGGTGACGGCCTATTATAAACCTGCCCAGGTATTTAAACAGTGATTCAAATTCATGGTTATCTATAAGAGACAGTTTAAACCGCATCTCTTATCATGAAACGAGTTAAAATCCCTTCCTTATCAAAAAATACCGGAATATAGAGATAAGTGATTATCTCTAAACTGTCTCTAAAGGTGACTACAAATACCCCTCATCCCCGACCATAATGAGGTAATCAATGTTTTTTCCACCAAACGCTCTCTCATAATCTTCTTGATTACTAACTTGAGTGTCGGAGGGTTCGTTGTCGGGATCCATCTCGGTGTTTCGAACCTTTTGCAGGTGAATGACAGTGGCAAGAAATAGTCAAACGCCAGCAAGATATCAACATGTTTTCTTTTACTGTTTCTAGAAGAATTCACAAATAATTTGTTTGCTTCCACAACAAAATCAGCAGGAACAGATTGGCACTGTTTGTGGGATCAGAAAAAGCAATCTAGTCGCACATCGCGGGTAAAGGTAGTTTCTAAGCCATGCCGCCAAAAGGAAAAGGGAAGGAAGTGGCATCCAGCCGAAGAACCACTCCTCTTCCTCCTCCTCCTCCACAACTCCCAGATCTTCCTCCTCAACTCGACTAACAAGTTCAGCAACCACAGCCTAAACACCCTCCTCCCAAGTCTAGGGGGCCTTCCCCGGGGGGCTCCCTTCAAAGCCGTCAGGGACAACACTCCCACCATGACCACATCTCAGTGCATAATCCCTCAACCGACTCCATGGCCTCTCAAAGTCCTTCGGGGCTAGATCTCTGTCAAGTAATAATTAAACATTAGCAGGAGTAGACCTCTGAACTCTCTTGAATGAAAGGAGAGCCCTTGAAGAAGTCCCTCACCCCGAGCACCAAAGGGCCCCTAAAGTTCGGTCCGCCTGCAGGCCAAGGCCTGGAAGACCCCCCTCCCCGAGGAGGCGAAGAGAGTCCCCTCCCTGTTGTTAGCAGAGAAGTCTTACTCAAATAAGTCGAGCTGCACCAAGGGACCGCCGTGCTGGAGGGGCACCAGTCACTAAAGCCGAGTTCCAGAGCTTCAAAGAAGATATTCTGCGAGCTCTTAATTTTGCTCCGAATCTGGAACATTGTGCACCTAGCCCTCGCCATTCCCCGAGTCATGATCAGCATGCACCTAGCCCTCACCATGCCTCGAGTCATGACCAGCGGACACCTAGCCCTCGCCATACCGCCACTCATGAAGGAGAGTCCCGCAGGTCGACTATATGTGATCGGAGGGATGACTCAGTCTATCACCGTCTTCACGAGATGGAGAGGCGTCTCAGCAGGCTTGACCTGGAAGAAGAACAGAGGGTGAGGAATTTCTGCCCGAGCAGGTCTCCCTTCTCCAGGGCCATCATAGAAGCCCCGGTCCCTGAGACCTTCAAGCCTCTTCACTTCGAGTCGTACAATGGGGAGATAGACCCAGCTGATCACATAGAGAGTTTTAAAACTCTCATGATGATTCACCAGGCCTTAGATGCGCTTCTTTGCAAGACCTTACAAGCCACATTGAAGGGATCGGTGAGGAAGTGGTATTCCCGCCTATCTCCCAGTTCAATCTTTTCAACCGATCAGTTCGAAGAACTCTTCCTAACCCACTTCGTCAGTAGCCGCAGAGAAGAGAAGACGAGTGCATCCCTATTGGCCCTTAGCCAGAGGAAGGGAGAGCACCTAAGGGACTATGTCCGATGGTTCACCGTCGAGGCACGGTCAATTGCCTCTCTTGATCAGTCGGTGGGCTCTGCAGCATTCCGACATAACATCAATCATGCCGACCTGAAAGCATCCTTCGCCAAGAAGCCACCCCAGGACTTCTCGGAGCTCTTGCTAAGAAGCGGAAAATATATTCGGGCAAAAGAAGCCCTCCACCCTCAGGACTAGAAGGAGCCTTTCTCCGGAAACAAGCAGAAGGGTCCAGAAGAAGAAGGTTTTAAGAAACTTCAGAAGGACAACAGCGGCCAGCGCCGCCCTCCTCCCCGCTTCGAAGAGTTTACTCCTCTAAATTCTAGTGTTTCGGCTATCCTCATGGAGGTCAGCAAAGAGGGCCGGCTCCAACCTCCTCTGAAAATGATACACCCGGCAAGAATAGGAACAGAGACAAGTGGTGCCGCTTCCACAGGGACCATGGCCACGACACAGATGATTGCCAAGTCCTGAAGGATGATATCGAGGCCCTCATCCAGTGATGACAACTTGCCAAGTATGTGAGCAAGGATAGAGCTCATCCTCCACCACCCCGGGGGCCAATAAGCGAACCGAGAAGCCAGCGATCCCAAGACTCCGAGCCAAGGGCGGTTCTGCACTCTATAGACGGAGGGCCAATGGGGGGAGAGTCTAACTCCTCCCGCAAAGCCTTCGTCCGAGAGGTTAAATCCGTAGAAAACTTCCCCCCTCCCAAGAGTTCTGGTGTCCCAGTTACCCTCTCCGATAAAGACTTGGAAGGCATCCGAATGCCCCATTGCGTGCACTTGTAATTAGCCTTCAAATGGCCAATCATGAGGTACGACGAATCCTTGTAGATAACGGGAGCTCTATTAATATCCTCTTCTTAGAAGCATTCCAAGGTCTTAGCCTATCCCGAGATCGCCTCAAACCAGCAGGATACACTCTAACCGGATTCTTGGGGGCCCTGGTTTCGATCGAAGGGGTGCTCACCCTGGATGTGAGCGCAGGAAGACCCCCAACAAGCTAAATAGAAACAATAAACTTCATGGTAGCAGATGTGAAAGTCGCATACAATGCCATTCTCGGCAGACCAGGCCTAGCCACACTGCATGCCGTCCCCTCCACTTTCCACATGAAAATGAAGTTCCTGACCCCTGCTGGGATGGGAGAAGTCAAAGGAAATCAAAAAATGGCTCGAAGGTGCTATACTATGGCAATAGGAGGGACAGTTCTCTCCCTCGACTCATTAGAAGCCCCTCAGATTGCCCGCCAGACTATCACGAAACCGGTCGATGAGTTAGAGGAAGTCCCATTTTCCGAAGAGGACCCGTCTAAGACCTTCCGAGTGATTAAGATCCTTCCACAAATAGTCAAGAAATAGATCTTCGAGTGCAGAGATAGCAAAGACCTATTTGCGTGGATAGCAGCTGACATGCCTGGTATTTCGAAAGACCTCACCACCCACTATCTCAGCGTCAATTCCAGCCAAACCCTTCCAACAAAAGCATCATAAGTTTGCTCCTGGTCGCCAGGTAGCCATCAAAGAGGAGGTGGATAAAATCCTCGTGGCTCGCTTCATCCAAGAAGTCAACTATCCCGAGTGGCTCGCCAACGTAGTAATGGTAAAGAAAGCTAATGGAAAGTGGAGGATGTCTATTGACTTCACGGATTTGAACAAAAGCCTGCCTGAAAGATCTGTTCGCTCTCCCTAACATCGACGCTTATATTGATGCCACCTCCGGTCATCAGCTCCTTAGTTCATGGATGCTTACTCTGGATATAACCAAATTAGAATGTTCCCTCCTGATATCCCGAAGACCACTTTCGTGACCAACCAAAGCCTTTATTCTTACCGAGTCATGCTCTTCGGGCTGAAGAACACTGGAGCTACCTACCAGGACCTTGTCAACCAGGTCTTCCAAGAGAAAATTGGCAAAAATATGGAGGTTTACGTAAATGACATGCAGGTGAAGAGCCTCGCCCAAGCTGACCACGCCCACGACCTACAGGAAGCCTTTGGCGTTCTGCGAAAGCACAAGATGCGACTCAATCCATCCAAATGTAATTTTGGAGTATCTTTAGGAAAAGTCTTGGGCTTCATGGTTAGCCACAGGGGGATAGAGGCCAACCACGAGAAGATCCGAGCTATTCTTGATATGCCACCTCCCTCCAGTGTTAAAGAGGTTCAAAGGCTCACGGGTCGTCTCGCAGCCATCGAATGTTTCCTCTCTAAGTCAGGAGAGAAATGCCTTCCTTTTTTCAAAGCTCTTTGAGGAGCTAAAAGTTTTGAATGGAGACAACCACAGCAAGAAGCTTTGAACAGATCAAAGCCTATCTAGTTAACCCCCGGTTATTGAGCAAGACCGAGCAAGGAGAACTACTATACCTCTATCTTGCTACTTCTGTAACGCCCCGAATCCCAAATACAACTGAATTCGAGATGTTCTACAGGATCTTTCCACTTCCTTTAGTACAATTTTAGAAGGAAATTTGAACTTTTCACTTTACATCAGAGTTTACATAAAACATTACACTTTACATTGCACAGCGGAAGTAAAATTTACAACAATTTAATAAATGTACAACAATATTGCATAATCTTTAAGCATCTATTCCTCTTTAATCTTTATCATGTCGCTTACCTGCATATAAGACTGTGGGTACGTCAGTTTATTCAACCGACGAACATTATACACGGCCATCCTCTCTATGCCGGAAATAGTATAACTTATTTTCCATATTTAGCAAACACAAACTTGTCACATATCAACTAAAGGGGCTACCCTATTGATGTCGTGTTGTGATTGTGCACTTAATCCTTAATGCAGTTATTTATATTATATGACACTAATGCACACTTGTTCGGATTCTATGCATCCCATACTACATAGGTCCGAGGGCAAACCTCTTAATCGTTCTTCATCTTTGTAGGGTTCAATCGCTCGCCATGACTTAATCTACTACTGTAACTACGGTGAGTATCCTAGATGATCTATGAGTACAAGCTCGTGTACAGAAAACCTGGAGGGGAACCCCACGCCATGTCTTGACTCGTCAAGCATGCATTCTGTGGCAATTCAGCCTCCTTCATGGCACACGATCCTCTTGCAGTCACCAAACATCCCACAAGCGTGGCTAAAGTCCGATCATTTCTGAGTTGTGCCCACGCCATGTCTTGACTCATCAAGCATGCAATCTGTGGCTCACACACCCGCACCGTAAACTCTAGTTCTCATACTCGTGTTTTCTCTCACTTTCATCACGTCTTCACTATGCACTATTCTTAATTTAATAGAATCATGAATAAAATCAAAGCTCTAGAGTTAGCCTCTCCACTAAACCAAGCTCATTCATTTATTCAAACATGACCAACCTTGGTCTTTCATTTCAAATTTTCATTTCATTTCTTTCCAATTGCCGAGGGAGACTTAGCTACTCTTTTGTTTCAATTCAAATTCACAATTTCCAAATTGAGCATTTCTAACTCATAAATTCATATTCATAATGAACAAATTTCTTTTTCTTATAGCATGATCTCTGAATTGTTCAATAGTCCATAATCATACATGGACTTATATACTTCATCAATTATCAACTTCACATTAAAATTCACATCACTACGAATATTCACATTTAATATCTTTCACACTATTCACATATGAGAATAATTCACATCCATCACATAATATAATTTCTTACATTAACCTTCCAATCCTTTATTTCAAGTTCTTTTTGCAAGTTATAATTTTCACAAAGAAATATACATATAGAACCATAGTTCTATTTACACATTTTATTCTCAAGTCATACTTTATTTCATGCATATAATTCCCAGATTATTTTTATAAAGTCCTACATATTTTTAGAAGAATAGTCATATTTTTCTCATAATTTTTTGATAACTAAAACACCCAAAAATATATTTTTTCAATCTTGCCGAGGGCAAAATTCGAACCCAGCACCACAGAGAACACAGCCGAAGCACAGACCACTAGGCCAAAGGCTGCTGTCGTTAGAAGAAAGCACTGAGAGCAGTAAATGCTCTCGGCCGCTGTTCTTTCATTTCATGTCAAAAATACAAAAAGTATGATACTAAGGGGATTCGAACCAGTGACTCACCGACCCACTGTAGCAATTAGGATCGTGCCGACCACTTGAGCTATACGCTCATGTTGTCGTAATTCCAACAGTAGTCTAGTTAAATCTATTCTCTTTGTTATTTAAAATATTTCGATGTTCAACGAATTCTCATTTCAATTTGCTTTTATAGAATTTACTATAAATTTCCAGATTGGCTATTCTCAACATAAATTGTACTCCAGTAATAAAGAATAATTTTTTTTCAATAATTAATACATATTTTCATACAACTAATTCGAATATGAACTATCACTACCACATTTTCTTCTCTTTTCGACATTTCTTAGCAATTAGCATTCTAATCTCTTTATCAACAAATTTCACATTAATTCTCTACCCAACATACAAACTTATATTTTAAATTATTCATGCCCACATTAATCACAAAAGATCTATTTAACACATGAAATAGCATTACCAATGTACTAACTTTTGTATATAATTCTTGATGGTAATAAATGTGTTTTCTTCAATCAATCCATGATCCTAATCAATTCACATACAACTTAAATAATAGAACCACATACAAATTTGCCTATCCACATTTCAATCATTCAATAGGTTATTTTTCCTAATTAAAGTGTACTCTTCTTAATCTTTTTCATGCTTCATTCATTCATTTCTAACATGCATTACTAATTTAGAAATATGGAGAATTTACCCACCTTATTGGAGAGAAAAATACAACTAGCAACCTCCTAGACGAATGTCCTTGAAACGAAATGCTCCTCCTCCTTGTACACGCGCACACGAGTCTCCAAGCACACAACCGAGAGCTCCCCCTTCTTGATGAAACCAGCCTCCCCTCCTTATTGCAAGCACACTCCCACACACAACTCAATCTTTTAACTCACTAAATAAACTACTAGATATAGTATTTTAGACTATAGATTTGGAGGGATTATTTAGCACAAGAATAATTAGCCATGGAGGGGGGGTATTTATACTAAAAAACAAAGAGAATGGAGGGCTAGGATCAAGTAATTGGTTATAAGATGGAGGGCTAAGATGAAAGTAGGAGTTGCATTAAGTATCCACAACCAAGTAACCACCAAGCATGATCTCCACTCAAATTTTTGGCTTCCCTCCCAAAAGAAGCAATCCGGCCATGCATGCTTTGTGCATATTGCACGTGTACGTGCAATGCATGTGCAAGCATTTGCCTCCAAAAATTTGTACATTAAATTTTGTATAAAAATAAAATAGTCTTTAAATTGTATTCTACATGACAAGTTGTATAAAAATAGTTCATGGGCTTTAGTTTTTTAGCCAAAATAGTTATTTTAAAATAAAATAAATTAATTAAATTTTGGGCTTTAAGAAAAAGGTTTTTTTTTGTCAAATTGAAAGAAAGGCTTTGTAAAAACACATATTTAAATCTCCATACTCATCATGATGAAAATATTTACCAAAAATATTGCACGTGCACACTACGTGCAAAATAAAATAATTTTTCATTAAATAAAAAATCAGGGCATTACAACTTCAGAGCAGACTCTAAGTGCAGTCCTTGTAAGAGAATAGAATAAAGCATAAAAGCCCATCTATTACATCAGTAAAGTCCTCCATGACGCCGAACTCCGTTACTCAAAAGTGGAGAAGAAGGCTTGCGCTCTCATAATGGCTGCTTACAAACTCCGACCTTACTTCCAAGTCCACTCCATCACCATTCTCATCGATCAACTGTTGAAGCAGATATTGCACAAGCCGGAGAAATCGGGAAGATTCATGAAATGGTGATCGAACTGAGCCAACATGACATAATTTACCACCCGTGAGTAGCCATCAAAGCCCAAGCCCTCGCCGAATTCATAGTCGAAAGCACAATTCCGGAGCCTCTTGAGGAAGACAAAGAACCCCCATTATAAAGCTTCTATGTTGACAGATCCTCATGTCTCGAGGGAAGCGGGGCAGGTGTTATTCTAATGGGACCAGAAGACTTCGTCCTCCAGTACTCTCTCCGTATAAATTTTCGAGCCTCCAACAACGAAGCTGAGTACGAGGCCCTAATAGACAGCTTGCTCTTAGCTCAAAAAGCAGGGGCTCACTGCATAAAGGTATACAGCGACTCTCAGCTAGTAGTTAATCAGGTCCTCGGGAAATACGAGGCAAGAGATGATCGCATGGTTAAATATCTTGCTCAGGTCAAGCGGCTTCTAAGCGCGTTCCAAGGGTCCAAAGTTATCCTCATACCACGAGAGGAGAATGGGCAAGCAGATGCCCTGTCTAAGTTAGCCTATTTGTCTCTTGAAGGAATCGATCATACTATCCTCATTGAAGTTCTCCTCCGCCCCAGCATCGAGGAAGAACATTATGAACTCATGATGATTCCTCCCCCACCACCCTGGGGGAACTGGATGAAACCATTGTTCGAATTCCTCGAGGGGGGCACACTCCCAGCATATCAAAAAGAAGCAAGAAAAATCTAAACAAGCGCAGAGCGCTACACTATCATATAAGGGATCTTGTATAAACGCTCGTATACTCTAGTTTATGGCCGACCATATCTTTGATGCTTATCTGCCAAAGAGGCCCAGTACGCCCTTAAGGAATTCCATGAGAGGATTGGTGGCGCTCATATTGGAGCAAGATCCCTCGCTTGAAAGATCCTCAATCATGGGTAATATTGGCCCACACTCCTCATTGATGCTCAGCAACACGTCCGCCACTGCACTTCTTGTCAGAAGTTCGCGTCGATCAAACGAGCGCCCCAAGCCGAGCTCCATTCCTCATCCAGTCCAATCTCCTTCTCTATGTGGGGGATGGATCTCCTCGGACCCTTCCCACCGGCTACCGGGCAAAGGAAATTTCTCATAGTAGATATCGATTATTTCACTAAGTGGGTTGAAGCTGAACCACTTGCTACGATTACAGAGAACAAGGTCCAGCAGTTTCCATGGAGAAACATCATAGTCACTGATAATGGAACACAATTCACAGGGACAACCTTTCAGCAATTCTGTGCCGACATGGGCATTTCAGCAGTGATTCTCTTCTATTTCCCACCCACAAACCAACGGCCAAGCGGAAAATGCGAATAAGCAAATCTTAACGGGCCTTCGCTAAAAGCTCGATAGAGCATCCAAAGGCTTGTGGGTCGAGCAGCTCCCATATGTGCTATGGTCCTACATGAACACTAAGAGAACCCCTATAGGATAATCTCCCTTCAACCTTACCTACGGCTTCGAAGCTGTTATTCCTCTTGAAGTTGGCCTACCCTTTCCTCGCCTGATTGCATTCGACGAAGAACAAAACTCAAACAGTCTCAGAGGCAATCTTGATCTTATAGACAAAATTCGTGAACGCTCGTTTCTAAAACAGTAAGCGTACAAACAGCGAGTCAAAAAGTTCAACAATCAGAAAGTACACCCTATCAACTTAAAGGAAGGGGATCTAGTTCTGCGAAAACTAGCAATCTCAGCTCCTCGTAGCAAGGGAAAAATCTCTCCAAATTGGGAAGGACCATATAGGATCTCCAAAGTGGTTTGTCCAGGGACTTACCGACTTACAGATCCGGGGGGCCGAGAGATACCAAGAACTTGGAATGTGGAGCACCTGATAAAGTACCAAGAGGGTGTTCAAACACCGCTCGAAACAACTTCTGCCTAAAGCATTTCATAATGTTTTTCTTTCACTTAGTTGTATTCTCTATGTAATAATGTCTTGCAACTTAGAAGCAACCACTTAGTTCTCATTTATAAAAGCAGTTTACTTTTCCGAAAAGCTGTTGTCAAAAACTTGATTGATTTGCTTCAAGATCTACACTACAAACTTGCCTCAAAACGTACACTCTAAGTACGAAAACCCTTGAACAACAAGTTCGGAGTCCAACACTTGGTTCGTCGCCACTTTAGCCACTTGCAAACGAGCAAGTACGAAGTAGCTCACCATTCGGAATTGCTCCCACAACTGTTGAAACCTTATAAACGACAAGTGTTATCAAACACTGAGAAAAACGACTCTCTCACACTTAGCTGAAAAATCTTGTTTTATAAACGAGAGAATACAAGTGTCAGCAAACACATAGAGAAATGCCACTCAATCATTTGGCCAAAAAAATACTGCTTATTTTACAAATAAGAGAGGTTACAGCGTTATTGGGCAAACGAGGCCATTACAAAAAGACAAAAAAAATCTTTCACAAAAAGTTACAATAGTTATTGGACGAGCAAAGCTAACTGGCATCACTTTAGCCCTTCCTTGGGAAAGGGATATTCCTCTTCAAAGAAGCACGCTATTTGCGACCTCCGATTGAAGCACCAGCTTTAAACTTCTCCCCTGAGCGACCTGAAGTCATGTCCAATCCTACGGAGTGAGTTGCACCATCGGGGTCTACGACCCTCTCCACTTCACCAATCGGCGCCCCCCTGAAGGAGCCGGCCACGCCACTTTGAGCATCGCTAGGGTTCCTTAGGGCTTAAGGCAAGCGGAGCTAGTTCATGAAAAGGCCTCCCCTAGGCTCGCTCTTCACTAGAGCAAGAGGTGCTCCTAACATTGCCCCCCTTGGAAAGACACTTTAAATGATGATTCTCTGCCTCTAATTCGACGAGCCTCTCTTTGAGAGAGTCATCCGTCACCCTAAATTTCAAACGGGGCACACCGCTCACACTACCACCCTGCGAGAGCTCAAGGATCGACCTTCTGAGATGGGCTGCTTCGAAACTCTTCTCAAGCAAAACGTTTTTCAGATTGTCTCTTTCAGCTGTAACTGCGAATAGAGAACAGCGAAGAGCTTTGAGTTTCGAAGGTTTCCTTATAGCCACCGAACCATGATCTTCCATGCCCTCCGGGGGCACTTCTCGAAGTATCTCGTCTTTGCACCGCATTTCAACATCTCGGCGAGCCAAGACTCTCCTCAAATGACCGAGCTCCATCTTCGCTTTCGTTAGCCTCTCTCGTGAGAGAGAAAGCCTCAGCTCGGCCACCAAAAGTTTAATGCAAAGGCAATATTCCTCACCGACCTCGTACACAAAAACCTGTTTGCAAGATAAATTGATAGATTACTCTATCAAAATTGACAAGTCCACAAGACAGGAAAAGCTTGTGCAAAAAAAAATATATATACCGAGTCTTATAGATCGAAAACTATTTTCATTGCAAACGTAAGAGATACAACTAGCGGTGGCCAGTCCACTTAAAGAGATCCTTACAAAATCAAAAATAAAGGCAACTACAATATAAGAAGATGAAGAGAGGTCAAGGATCGACCTTAGTTGACTTAACCCCGTGGGGAGTAAGCTCATGACCGACCTCTTTAGTTGCTTCGGGGGCCACCACCATGGCAGACTGGGGTTCTGGTGCAGCCTCTTCCTCCTCTTCCTCGACCTCTTCGTCTTCCTCATCCTCGTCCTCTTCCATGCATTTGGGGATGGGGGCATAGAGAGTGTACCCCGAAGTTTTGAACACGGGAGTTCGTGCCTTCATGTGAAGAAGGGCTCTGACGTACGCCTTCTCCATGTTCCCTCAGAGGTAGCCCTTTGCTTTGTCCCGAGCGACCTTCACCGCTTCATCCTTCTCCGTGGCAGGCTTTTTGATGTGAATATTTGCAAGTGTACAAAATCGCAATAAGTAGTATAGTTAAGTGAATAGAGTGTCGAACCCACAGGGACTAGATATTTTATTGAGTACTGATATTACTAGATTAATCACTATTTGGATAATCAAAATTTATAAATGATAAAACAACTAAGTTAAATTAATCTAATTAAAGCTAAATAAATTAGTGAAGAGGGAGCAGTCTATGAAATTCTTGTAATTTGTTAATGGCAAAATTAGTTCTAGTGCTTTTGACTTCACCTAGTTTATCGCACACACAATTTATAACTCCTTATGATTAGAAATATTATTTTTCCAAGTTGTAGACCAAAATCCCAAAAGTATTCACTACTCTATCTCACGTAGTATCAGAATTATTCTCAACTAATTATTTGCCTTAGTTCATTCACAAATTATTAATTGAAAATTTATGGATTTCTTAACGGTCACGTTCTCCTATAACGGTGTTTAATTTTTATTAACAAAAAATCATCAGTTCGGTCTCTTCATGATTTAAAAGATCATACAAATGTCTATCCACCAATTGTACACATAAATAATAAAAATCAAAACACAACTATGGAAAAATAGAACAATAATAAGGAATTAAAATTGTGTTCTAAAAAACTAGGCTACATCTTAGATCTAGAAGAATAATATTTAGTTCATAATCAATTTTCAACTAACAAAAATTGTTTGGGATTGCATCGTAAAAAATTAGAGAACAAACGATACAAATAGATATAAAAATATTGCAAATCGAACTCCTAGAACCGAGCCCAAGCTGTTTTCTCTCCTCTGTCTCTTTTTTGTCTCTGTCTCAAAAACCGAGCCCACACAATGTCCTGGTCAAAACGCGTCGCCACGTCAGTACGTCGGAGGTCAAAAGCACGCCAGTCAGCACCCAGGACCTGTCACGTCCTATCGCTTGGGGTACAGCGCCGCCACGTCACTCGGGGGTCAACGTCGCTGTCTCTGAGCTGCACGCTATCAGTGCCTGGATAGGTCCCGCCTGTCAGCATTAGAAGGACGCCAGGTCAGCACCCTGCCTAGTCAGCACCTGCACGTCGTCACGTCAACTCACCAAGGGACACGCGCCTGCTACTTCCGCTCTCTCTCCTGCTTCATTTCGAACCGCACGCCAAGAGGTAGAAGCTTTATTTTTTCTTTTTTTATATTTTTTTTTAAAAGATGTAGCCTCCTCTTGCCTCTTGATTTTCGTGCCTGGTATGTATTTATAGATAAACTGGAAGAAGATTTAGGGTTTGCTCTTTGCAAAATAATCCCTCCTCTTTTATTTATTTCCTTCTTCTTTAACCTGATTTTTATTTCTTACTCCTTTTTCTTTTCTTTCCTTTTCTTGCAAACACATGCTGCATACACAGAAAATAATACCAGAAATTAAGGTTATAAAAATAAAATAAAATAAAATAGTTTAAAATTAATTAAACTAACTAAAAATCATATCAGCTCATTTAAACCCTTTTAAAATTATTTATCGCACTTTTAGCTCAATTAGCAAATTAAGATTCAACAAAACAATAAAAATTAATAAATCAATAGTTTTGCTTTGTTTGTTGATTTATACCAAAAGTCTTCACTTTTTGCATCAAAAAACTTATTTCTTCAAAAATAATTAATTAATTGAAATCTTATAGAAATAAGAGGAATTATAAACAATATAAACGAAAACAAGCAATTTTAATGGGTAAATGAGTACAAATATTTGTATAAAAATTAGACACATCAAATACCCCCAAACTTAAGATTTTACTTGTTCTCGAGCAAAAGGTAAAATCAATAATAGGGAATAATACTCAATAATAAGCTCAACCCATCACACTAAGAGATCTTATCATGCAAGCATCAAAATTACAATTAAAAATATATAAACAATAGCAAATAAAGTAAAACCAAGCATACCCACTTTCTCCAGTGCTTATTCATAATTCCAAACCCAATCATATTTGTCATGAATTTAATATAATTATAGTATGTAACCACTTCATCTGTGATTTCCCCTTCTCACTACTACAAACCGAGTAGCAAACTAGAGTTTTTTTTTTTTTTTTTTTTGTCTCTTCTCTAAGTTGTCACTTGCCTTTTTACACGAACGCAAACATTTGTGATGAATTCACCCAGTTACTCAATAAGTCACAAACTTAAAGTGCTTTGCATACACATATTTCAAGTTGTCGTTTGACGTAAAAGTAAACATTTGTGATGAATATACCTATTTACTAAGCAACTCAAAACATTGGAGTAGATTGACTTTATTCATTTTTTTTTTTCATTATTACTCTATTTACTTAAACTCTGTTTAGGACTAGATCAAAGGGGATAATCACAAGAAAAAACATCACATTTGTCTTTTATGTATAATAGCATGACTCACACAATTTTATAAGGAATTGTAAACTCAATAATCCTAAAGTAAATAAGTATGCTTACTCTTGCTTTATAAGCAATTGTCTATCCCAAAAAAAATTATTTCAATGCTTGTCACAATAAAGAACTCAAAAGTGTAAAGGTAAGCCTAATTGAAATCCTTTTGTTTTGTTTTTCTTTTAAAATAATAATAACAATAAATTTTTAAACCCTCCCCCCAAACATGAATATCACATTGTCCTCAATGGGAAAGGAAAAAGAAAAACAAAAATAATGCAAAAAGTTCAGGATTTCTCCCCTGATTTGTCTTAAAGTTTCTGCACGCACGGCATTCAGTATTTTGGCGATATCTGGAGCTGTATGTGTCCAAATGCGCTGATTTTTTTTTGTTGGAAAGCTAAGACGATAGGCTACAATCGCTCTTTGAATCAGTTTTGCAGATTTTGACTCCATACTGCTCAAAAATAGCCATCAATGAAGTTGTAGAAAACAGCTCCGCCCGGCGACTTCAAAATTTAAACAATCCTACAAGATAAAATCAAAAATTAAAATAAAATAAACTAAAAGATAAATCAAATCTAAATGCAATAAAAGAAAATATGGGTTGCCTCCCAAGAAGCGCTAAGTTTTAAGTCTTCAGCCAGACATGGGGGTGAGATAATTATGTGACGCCAAGATCCAACAACATTAAAACATCCTTTCTAATTCTTCTTTTCAGGTGTGGATCAGGTTCAAGCTCTAGTTTGTGGCGTTTCCTTCTTGATGATGACTTCTTTAATTTCCCCACCTCTTTGAACTTTTGCTGAAAAAATGAATAAATAGTGGGTGCAGCATCCAAATACATGACATGTTCAAAAATATTTTCTTTTTCGGTTTCAAAAGTTTCTGAATTTGTTGGACATATTTTTATAGGTGATTTTTCAATTTCAGCCTTATGTTTCTCGCCCATAATTAAATCAGTTTTACTTATTTGAAAACATGACTGTTCTTCAGGAGGAAACTTTATGGAATTAACAACATCATACGTTATTTGCTTATGCTGAATTTGTTCCTCCACGATTTGTTCGTACTCTTCTTCCTTTTCAACCACATTTTGTACGCTATTTTCTTCTTGTGGTTGCTCAATTGTCCTCCCGCTACTTAGTGTTATTGGTTTGACATCTTCTGTGGGATTGACAATTGTGTTGTTTGGTAATGTTCCTGCAGTTTTTTCATTAAGAGTATTTGAAATTTGACTAATTTGTACCTCAAGATTGTGAATGGAAGCCAAAGTTGAATTTGTAACATTTTGGATTGGCAAATCTGTCTTTTGTATGTATTGTTCTGTCCTTCGCATGTAGTGCATAAACATGTCTTCAAGTGTCGGCTTCTTTTCTTGCTGTGAAAAATTTTGAGGTGGTATAACTTCTCCTTGATTGTTGTTCCATGGAAAATTGGAGGTGTTTCTCCATCCTAAATTGTATGTGTTTGCATAATGATTGTTTTGCATTTGAAAATTTGACACAAAATTTTCATGTTCGGCATTTGATGGAGCAAAAGGGTTCTCCACTTGACAATCTGAACTTGAATGATTTTCTGCACAAAGATCACAAATCATATTAGATTGAATAGCATTAAAATTCATATTTCCTACTTGTTTAGATAAAGTATCATCTTTTCCATTTAAAGTAGAAAAAGGATCAAGTTCAAAAACTCCAGCCACTTTTCTTGGCATTGTTCTTTCTGAAGACCACTGGTAATTATTTAATGCCATTTCCTCTAAAAGATCATAGGCTGCTTTGTAAGTTTTTCTCATGAGTGCACCACCAGCTGCTGCGTCAACCATAGATCGGTGTGTAACTCCCAAATCATTATAGAATATTTGAATTTGCAGCCATTTCGGTAGTTCATGATTAGGACACTTTCTTAATAACTATTTGTATCATACAAAGACTCGGTCTCCAATTGAATGAATGTGATACTATCATTTCTCAGCTTTGCTGTCTTTGCCGGTGAAAAATACTTAGCTAGAAATTTTTGTGCAAGTCCCTCCCAAGTAGTAATACTACCGGGTGGTAGATAATGTAGCCAAGCCTTCGCCTTATCTCGTAGAGAAAAAGAAAAGAGTCTGAAACTGATTGCATCATCTGATACTCCGTTGTACTTGAAAGTGTCACAAATTTTTAGAAAGTTTGCGATGTGAGCATAAGGATCCGCGTGTGGTAGTCCCCAAAATTGAACAGTCTGTTGAATCAATAAAATAATCGCCGGTTTAAACTCAAAATCGGTAGCTTCAATAACCGGCCTCTTTGTGTTTGATATTGTTCCATGAATTGAGGGCATATCATAGTCTCTCAAAGGCCTGTTTTCATCGTTCCCTATGATAATGTACGTGTAAGTCCTGAAATATAAGTATTGAAAAAAAAGAAAAACTAAAAAAAATAAAATAAGAAAAATAAATAAAAGTAAAAGTTAGTCAAAAGAAAATAAAGAGGTAAAATAATAATAAAACAAAAATAAATACAAAAAATACTAACTAGTAATAATCTAGCAATTTTCAATATCAATAAAAGAATAACTAGTCCCCGACAGTGGTGCCAAAAACTTGATGTGAATATTTGCAAGTGTACAAAATCGCAACAAGTAGTATAGTTAAGTGAATAGAGTGTCGAACCCACAGGGACTAGATATTTTATTGAGTACTGATATTACTAGATTAATCACTATTTGGATAATCGAAATTTATAAATGATAAAACAACTAAGTTAAATTAATCTAATTAAAGCTAACTAAATTAGTAAAGAGGAAGCGGGCTGTGAAGTTCTTGTAATTTGTTAATGGCAAAATTAGTTCTAGGGCTTTTGACTTCACCTAGTTTATCACACACACAATTTATAACTCCTTATGAATAAAAATATTATTTTTCCAAGTTGTAAACCAAAATCCCAAAAGTATTCACTACTCTATCTCACATAGTATCAGAATTATTCTCAACTAATTATTTGCCTTAGTTCATTCACAAATTATTAATTGAAAATTTATGGATTTCTTAACGGTCACATTCTCCTATAACGGTGTTTAATTTTTATTAACCAGAAATCACCAGTTCGGTCTCTTCAAGATTTAAAAAATCACACAAATGTCTATCCACCAATTGTACGAATAAATAATAAAAATCAAAACACAACTATGGAAAAATAGAACAATAATAAGGAATTAAAATTGTGTTCTCAAAAACTAGGCTACATCTTAGCCCTAGAAGAATAATATTTAGTTCATAATCAATTTGCAACTAACAAAAATTGTTTGGGATTGCATCGTAAAAAATTAGAGAAGAAAACATACAAATAGATATAAAAATATTGCAAACCGAACTCCTAGAACCGAGCCCAAGCCGTTTTCTCTCCTCTGCCTCTGTTTTGTCTCTGTCTCAAAAACCGAGTCCACACACTGTCCTGGTTAAAATGCGTCGCCACGTCAGCACATCGGAGGTCAAAAGCATGCCAGTCAGCACCCAGGACCTGTCACATCCTACCGCCTAGGGTATAGTGCCGCCCCATCACTCGGGGGTCAACGTCGGTGTCTCTGAGCCGCACGCTGTCAGCGCCTGGATGGGTCCTGCTTGTCAGCGTTAGAAGGATGCCAGGTCAGCACCCTGCCCAGTCAGCGCTTGCACGCCGTCACGTCAACTCGCCAAGGGACACGCGCCTGCTGCTTCCACTCTCTCTCCTGCTTCGTTTCGAACCGCACGCCAAGAGGAAGAAGCTCTCTTCTTTTTTTTCTTTTTTTTTTCAATTTTATTTGTTTAAAATGTAGCCGTCACCTCTTGCCTCTTGATTTTCGTGCCTGGTATGTATTTATAGACAAACGGGAAGAAGATTTAGGGTTTGCTCATTGCAGAATAATCCGTCATCTTTTATTTATTTCCTTCCTTTTTTAACCTGATTTTTATTGCTTTCTCCTTTTTGTTTTCTTTCCTTTTCTTTCAAACACGTGCTGCATACACAAAGAATAATACCAGAAATTAGGGTTATAAAAATAAAATAAAATAAATTATATTAAAATTAATTAAACTAACTAAAAATCATATCAGCTCATTTAAACCCTTTTAAAATTATTTATCGCACTTTTAGCTCAATTAGCAATTTAAGATTCAATAAAATAAGAAAAATTAATAAATCAATAGTTTTGCTTTGTTTGTTGATTTATACCAAAAATCTTCATTTTTTGCATCAAAAATCTTATTTCTTCAAAAATAATTAATTAATTGAAATCTTATAGAAATAAAAGGAATTATAAACAGTATAAACGAAAACAAGCAATTTTAATGGGTAAATGAGTACAAATATTTGTATAAAAATTAGACACATCACTTTTCCCTCTCTCGGATCAGCTATTGCTCCAATCGAGCAATCTCCTCGTTCGACTTTGCAAGGGCAGACTCTAGGAGCACAATTTGCCCTGACTGCGTCTCAGACATGCGAGTCATCTCGTCGAGCAGCTTCTGAGACTTAGCACGCTCTACCCTATCTTTGTCGCTCGCTACTTTCAGTTCTTTTTCTTGCTCGGCCATTCGTTTCATCAAATGGCTGAAGTGGCAAGTGATCTGTGAAAAAAGAAGTTTAAATCCACATTCTTTAAGTATTGAACAAAAAAAACCAAACAGAAATGAAAATCTTACCCCATGTTGGCCCTAGTGATCTCAAGGGCGACGTTGCCAACTGACCCCGCGTCCATTGATGCTCGATCCTTCGGGGTCGCGAGGTAGTTGATCGCCTGCATGCAAGAGGCCGAGTCACCTAGAAAATTGTCGTGCTTCATCACACACCTGTCTAGGACAAAAAATCTCTTGTTCTCCTCCATCAGAACAAAAGCTAGAGCAGCCCCTAGAGTAAAAGGCCCCAACAAAAGCAGCAAACGGGGCTAGTGGTGGCGATCCAAGGTCCACCATAAGAGCTTCGCTTGACTGACCCCGAGCAGCCTTCGAAGCAGAGAACTTCGCAGTTACTGTCTTCCTCTTCCTCTCTTCGGGGGCCTTGCCGCTAAGCATCGTTCAATCCGAGACCATCGAATCAAAGTCCATATCGGGATCCTCTGCAAGAGAAGGCACAGGTCAGTTAAAACACAAGATATAGCGGCGCGGACAAAGACAAGTAAAGAAAAAAAATTAAAAATTAAAAGACGCATACTGGGATTGATCAGACTAAGACTCCCCC
Organism: Hemerocallis citrina; assembly: GCA_017893485.1. NCBI lineage: Eukaryota > Viridiplantae > Streptophyta > Magnoliopsida > Asparagales > Asphodelaceae > Hemerocallis > Hemerocallis citrina. The sequence continues at coordinate 134,136,581 of CM030367.1, read as the reverse complement.
CCAACCAAACAGTTGTTCTTCTGCCATTTATTTCCAATCTAGGGAAGGCCGGTCTAAAGCGTCCTGACCATCTCATCCTCCTCGGGACTCGGGACAGGTTCGGATTGTGTCCTCTTTGGTACTCCATCTTGGCACTCCATCTTTCCACCTCATGGGTATATCCAAAGGCTGGCTATTGCGGACTATGAAGAACTTCTTCTTCCAAAATATGATCAAGTCAGGATTCTCGATCAACTTTATGCCCCAGCGAGGAGTAAGATAAAACCTATACTCTGACCTGTTCTTTTGATATACCTTATATAGCTTCCTCAAGACATTCAGTCGAGGCTTGATCCCCGCTACCTGACAGTGAAGGACGAAGCCATTCACATGTCTCCACATGTTCGGCATGAATTGGATGGGGCTTAGGCCGAACCATCGTGGAACTTTGCAGTAAACGGGGGGAGTGAGAGACGAAGCGCCGCATGGAAAGCATCAAAAGAGAAGAAACAGGCATCGGGGGAGATTGGCATACAAGCTCTGATACCTAGTCCCGGTAGTATAATTCTGTACTCCCTCGGAATCATGAAGCAACCCTGGATCATGCGCAAGCTCTTCTCCGTGAGAATTGTGGGGATGTCATCCACCTCCTGGCGTTTGCGGGGCTCACTCTCCTCGTATCGATGAGCCATACCATGTTCGACTTAAGGAAGGAGATCGGCGGAATAATCTCTAACTCAGCCAAGGCCCGACAAGACGCTTAGCAACCTACCGAGCTCCCCCGCACCTCGTTTGCTCTCCACGATCTCTTCAACTATAACAGATCCCACCACATCCTTCCCTCGATCTTCCCTACTCGGAATGGCGAGTGACCTATCTTTGACCGGTCATGAGGGGGAGGTCTCTCCTCCGGAAGAAACTTTAGACATCTTTGAATAAATAAATATATATGAATAAAATATACATATTTTATCTTGGATGTGATGTATACGGTCAGAATACTCGTCGAAAAGAGAAAGATCACCGGAATGCTCTGACAACTCCGATATGAAAAAAATTTGAGAAGTAAGAAGTCAGAAATGAGAGGGGGGTGAAAGATTTATAGATTGAGAGCCGACTCTTGAACTTCTTGGGCCTTCAAAGTAGTTGAAAACCCTAAAGGTAGGGAAGCCCATGAGATAAGAAGGCTAAAAGACAAGGAAAAGGCATCAAAGAACGTTGTTGACTGGTCAAATTGTCAATGGTCAATTTGAGACACGTGTCGTGCAGCCGAACCATTTACAACGTTCGGCATCCTACACTGACCAAACGTGTCCCTGATCGAAAATTCAGAGAAAATCCTACACAGGTCAATGATAAACGGTCAAACAGTGACTCATGTCGAGCATCCGAGTCATCAGAAACGCTCGGTGTCATATGCTGAACAAACGTGTCCCCGATCAAAAAATCAGAGAAAATCATTAACTAGTAAACGATCAACGATCAAAATGCCACGTGTCACTTTGCCGACCCGTCCACGTCAATTGGTACCAAAAACTAGACAAACGCACCCTCGAACAAAAAATAAGAGAACAGTTCTGCCTCCTGATGTGAGCTTGATCATGATCTAAGACTCAGATTTTGCCACGTCGTTCGGTACCAAAAACCAGACAAACGTGCCCCCGAACAAAAAACAAGAGAACAGTTCTGCCTCCTGATGTGAGCTTGATCATGATCTATGACTCAGATTTTGCCATGTCATTCGGATCCAAAATCCGAACAGATCTACCTTCTGATGCGAGCTTGATCATGATCTACGGCTCAGATTTTGCCGCGTCGTTCGAATCCAAAATCTAAACAGATCAGCCTCCCGATGCAAGCTTGATCATGATCAACTGCTCCAATTTTTCCACGTCGTTCGGATCCAAAATCTGAACAAATATGCCTCCCAATGCGAGCTTGATCATGATCAACAGCTTAAATTTCGTCACGTCGATCAGATCCAAAATTCGAAAAGATCAACCTCTCGATGCGAGCATGATCATGATCAATGACTCAAATTTTGCCACGTTGTTCAGATCCAAAATCTGAATAGATCTACCTCCCGATGCGAGCCTGACCAAGATCAATGGCTTAGATCTTGCCACGCCGTTCGGTTCCAAAATCCGAGCAAACACGTCCCCGATCGAAATATGGCAAAATACATTGCCTCCCGATGCGAGCCTAATCAAGATCAACAGCTCAGATCTTGCCATATCGTTCGGATCCAAAATTTGAGCAGATGCATCCCCGATCGAAATATGGACAAATAGCATTGCCTCCCGATGCGAGCCTGATCAAGATCAACAGCTCAGATCTTGCCACGTCGCTCGAATCCAAAATCTGAGCGGACACGTCCCCAATCAAAATATGGCCAAAGAACTTCGCCTCCCGATGCGCACTGGATCAAGATCAGCGCCTCGGATCACACCACGTCACCACTACGTCTGATTCCCTCATCATGGTTGTCCAATCACCTCAATGCACGAGCTGACGCATGATCAACGAACGTGATCTAATATGGGTAATCTATTTTATTTATTTCCTTTATTTTAATTATGAAATCGAATTAATTATTGAACATTTCGAAAAAATGATTAAAAATTCAGAAAAATTAATTAAAAAATTCTAAAAATAATTATACATTCAAAAAAAAAATGTTTTAATTTTTCTGAAAAATAATTGTTAATTGCAACAATTAATTAAGATCTTTCGAAAATTAATTGTTACTTCGTAAGTTGAATAAATAATTCCAAAAATAATTAAAAATAACGAAAAATCATTAGAAAATCCAAAAAATTCTACAACCAAATCCAAGTGATATGCAAGCTCAATTGAACCCAATGTGAGAGTCCAACATACCTAAGAACTCCGATACAATCCTGTACGCCATTAAAACAAGAAAACTACTCCTCAAATCCTGTTGATCTCAGTCTTCGGGAGTGGGGGGCTCGTGATATGGCTAAAAATAGGATTCAATCGGGACCGTTCAAATTAAGCACGAATCTTGAAGTACTCAGGGGTAAAATGGTAATTCCCAACACAAATGGGTCCGAAATGGGAACTGGGTCTCTTTCCAACCTCAATAACCCAAAAACGGATCTGTCCTGCTGGGTAAGGGTGATGTCCCATTACAAACCAGCCCAGGTATTTAAATAGTGATTCAAATTTATGGTTATCTATAAGAGACGGTTTAAACCGTCCCGCTTATCATGAAACGAGTTAAACTCCCTTCCGTATCCAAAAACACCGGTACATAGAGATAAGTGATTATCTCTATATTGTCACTAAAGGTGACTATAAATACCCCTCCTCCTCCACCATAAAGAGGTAATCAATATTTTTTCCACCAAATGCTCTTTCATAATCTTCCTGATTACTGACTTTAGCGTTGGAGGGTTCGTGCCGGGATCCATCCCGGTGTTTTGAACCTTTTGCAGGTGAACGACAGCACCGAGAAACAGAGTGAGAAATCAACAGGTTCGCTTTTACTGTTTCCAGAAGAATTCACAAATCATCTATTTGCTCCCACACCGAAATCAGCAGAAACAATCTCTAAGCCAGTTGGGTGTTGAATTTTATGCGATTTTGGATTTGATCAGTTATTTACTCATTAATAAAATAGAATAAATATATTCACCTTCTGCTCAAGACAGTTTTTGGTTCATTGTGTGATGCTTCTTGTTTTTGGGTGTGGGGGCAACAGGTGTGAGTTCTTATAATTTGTGAAGCAGAAGACGTGGTAATGGCGCTGATCCCACCCTCGGCTGTAGGACCGGCTGGGGGAAAGCAGGAGTGAGGTAGAGGCCAGATACTAGGCTCGAATCTCGTAGCTCGGCTAGGATCTTCGAGGCTCGACTCAGACTCTTGTACCTGCACACTGCCTAGAAACACTAGGAGAAGTCTGGGCGATAGGTCCTCCAACGATCCAGTCAGTCACTGAGAAAGCAACAGCAGCTAGGGTTCAAGTGGGGAAGGTTTTATTACCTTGGGCAAGGAGGAGGGAGTCTGGTATTTATAGGCAGGGGTAAATGTTGGATCCTGTAGGCGAGACAACAAACACTAGAGAGGGGGGTGAATAGTGTTAAAAAAAACTGCGGAAATTTTCTTCGGTGCAGTCGACTTGGTTGTGAACCAGTCGACTGATATGACCAAATTAAAGCAAAAATAGTAACTCTGTGCAGTCGACTTATAGATGAGACAGGCGACTGAAGACACAATGAAAATACAACTTATAAGAGGCTGACCAGTCGACTGATAGTGCAAGGAGTCGACTGTCCAGACAAGTTTTACAGAACTTAAGTAAACAAAAGTAAATGCAAAATCAAGACAGCCAATCACAGAGTACACAAGATATATCCTGGTTCGGTCCTCCCGACCTACATCCAGTCCCCAAGCAACCCACTTGAGATTTCCACTATTCTTGAAAAAGTTTACAAGAATACTCTACGGCGTTAAGACAACAACCTTATCTAACCCGTAGTCCTTTCTCTCAACCAGAGAAAGCAGACTCACTCTACTACCAAGAGTGAAACACACCGACTCTACAACCTAGAGTCTAAAACACTCTCCAACCGAGAGCAAAAGAAATAAGAAAAACTTTACAGTCAACCTATAGCCTTGTTGGTGTATTGTGTTGATGCACGTGGCTAAAACAAGGTCGACTTCTATACTCAGTCCAGAACGAAATCGTTGTTATACTGGACTGAGTGTAGAGAACCAGAGGATTTAAACTTGAAAGCTTTTTCTCACTTTTCACTTGAAATTTCTCAAAGAATGCTCGGATCTTTTGAAAAGTTGTTGTTAGAACTTTTCAGTGAGATATGAACTCTATTTATAGAGTTTGATGTCCTGGACATTGGGGGACAGTTATTCCAACTGTCAACCAACGGATCTTTAGCTTTTGATTTTGAAAAAAATCAATTTTTGAAAACAGAAAACGGTCAAAACCACTCGAACAGTCGACTGGGTTGCCATATGAGTCGACTGGTCAGAGTTTGAATAAATTTAAACAGTTTTGTACTATCAGTCGACTGCCAGAGGTATCAGTCGACTGGTACTCAACAGTTAAATTATATCAAACTGTTTTGACTCTTTTGTTGTTTTTGAAAAACACACATTTATTAAAGTAGTGAGTGTATGTGTGTGTGACAAGGCTTTACAATCAGACTAAGACTCAACAAAAGTAAAAATACAATGTTTTACAAGACACAACAATTTGACACATTTGAGCTTGAAGTCTTGAGTCTTGAATCTTGAGTCTTTGAGTCTTGTCTTGAGTCTTGAGTCTTTGAGAGAAGCTTTGGCCATTGTCTCTTATTTGGAGCTTTTGTGCTTGATCATTTGTTCAGCTGTATAATAGTAGATCCTTTGTGTATAGTACCTATAAGTTTAGCATAGATACATGTGTAGTGTGTTGTGATCATCAAAATCAAGAATCAACATTCTCCCCCTTTTTGATGATGACAACACAATAGCTGATAATAACAGATAATATACAAGCATAGTAATGATATGCTCCCCCTATTAAAAACACATCATGCATATGAAAAAAAATGTATCATAAAGTATGTATCAGTCGACTTAACAATAGATCAGGCGACTGAACAGATAAAAAACCATATATAGTGGAATCACAATCACAGATGCAATATCATAAGAGTCAAAGATGCAGCAGTCGACTCATATGCTTGTAGGCAGTCGACTGACCAGAGAAATTTTTCAATACACAGAAATCAAACACAGTGAAGGTAATTAAGAGGATATCTCTCCCCCTTTGTCATCAACAAAAAGCAAAAAATAAACAGTCTTTTGCATTACAAAAACATAGAAATAAACTAAGAAATGTTTTCATACATAAATAAGTTCATTAAGACAAAATAAAATAGAAAATTACATAAATAGCGAAAAATAAAAGTCTTCAATTGTCCTCGTCTGAGTCTTCATCGGCAGCATGAGAAGGAGGAGGAAATTGAGTTTGGAAAAGATCAGCGAGATGATCAAGTTTGGAATCAAGGGTGTGAATCTGAGAATCAACAGTCTGTGAATGTTTCATAAGATAGTTTACACATTCATAGAGAGTGGCTGGATCCTCATAGTTAGCTTGAGGAAGGTCTGAACTAGAAGAGGCAGAGGGTCTAGAAGGTCTAGAGGTAGAAGCCAAAGGAACTTGAGAGAGTGGAGGAGACCTAGGGGATGTTCTAGGAGGAGGATCAAGAAGCTTCATACGTGCTAAACTAGCACGATCGAAGCAGTCATAGTGCTTAACGACATTGGTCTCGGAGTCGAGATCAATATCATAAGCAGTAAAGACTCTAGTGAGAAGACCTCCAAAAGGTAGAAAATGAACATGATGTTGTTGGAGCTTAGAAAAAATGACACGACCCCAATTTATAGCTATTTTACCAAAGATGGCATAAACAGCTTGTTGCAATTCTAGTGAATATTGATCATAACTTCCTCTTTTAGGAAGAATGTTATAAGCTAATATTCGTGCAACTAGTTTTACAACAGGAGTTATATTTTTGCTTGTCATTGGGGGTCCTTGATTAGGTAAAAACATTTTAGATAAGATAGAAAAGTCATCAAGGACTATGTCACCTAAGTCAAGTCCTTCGTTATCAATACCCATTACTTGATTGATTCTCTCGGGTGTGAGAGATATCTGAGTATTTTTAACCGAAGAACGAATCATAATATTTTCATCTCTTAATTGGACAACTCTCATATTTGTATAAAAGAGATAGATTAATTGTGGATAATAATCGGGTTGGTTAGCAAGAGTAAGATATTCATAAAGGCTACAATTTTGGAATAGGGGTACTAGATTAAACCTATCCAAATCATTAAAGTTAACAAACCGACCCGGGAAAATGATAATGCTACACATCAATTGCCAACGTTCTAGAAGATCCGGTTTCAACAAGTATTGAGAGTAATCTTGAGAGGAACTAGCCTCATGAGATCTCTTAGATTTTTTAGGTGCCATTAAGAGAAATGCAAGAGATGAGATTATACCAACAGGGAAGACAGCAAGATGAGAGATGAGGATCAGCAGCTGCAGAAGATGCGGCAGTCGACTCTTCGGAATTGATCTTCTTCTCTCCTTAGGGTTTGAGATTTTGGGGATAACAGTAAAAAATGGAAGATGAAGGCTGTGAAGAATGGGGCGGTGAAAAAGGGGTTTTTAACCAAGAATAGAGGGTTGAGATTGAGAGAATAGAGATCGATGGCTGAGATAAGAGGTCACGGGTGAAAAAGTGAAGAGATGTTTATCTCAAAAGCTGCGATGAATAGTCGCTGAAGACATTTGAACTCGCGACAGTCGACTGGTAGGGTATATCAGTCGACTTAGTCGCGAAAAGAAAAAAAAATTATATCTGCTAATCAGTCGACTGGTATAAGGACCAGGCGACTGGTCAGAGAACAAAAATAGGTATGTTTGAAAATACATTACAGTCGACTTATTCAAAACACAGTCGACTTAACAGAAACAATTTTCAACAAATATCAATAAAATCACAAATTCCAAGTTCTCTTCTTAAGTTAATGAAAGTATCTTCTTTAAGGGGTTTGGTAAATATGTCTGCTACTTGTTTATCAGTAGATATAAAGTCTAAAGATATATCTCCTTTTAAAACATGATCACGTAGAAAATGATGTCGAATATCAATATGTTTCGTACGTGAATGTTGAATCGGATTTTTAGATAAATTAATTGCACTGGTATTATCACACATAATTGAAGGTTTTTCAAATGAAATACCATAATCTAATAAGGTTTGTTTCATCCACAAGATTTGTGCACATGCCAAACTTGTAGCGATATACTCAGCTTCTGTGGTTGATAGGGACACGGAATTTTGCTTTTTACTGCACCAAGAGACTAGGAAATGTCCCAAAAAGTGACATGTACCACTAGTACTCTTGCGATCAGTTTTGCTTCCAGCAAAATCAGCATCGCTATATGACAGAAGTTGAAAATTATCGGTGCGTGGAAAAAATAAACCATATTCAGATGTGCCTTTAATATATCTTAAAATTCGTTTCACTGCTTTTAAATGAGACTCTTTCGGACTAGATTGATATCTAGCACATAAACATACGCTGAACATAATATCTGGTCTACTTGCAGTAATATATAAGAGTGAACCAATCATACCTCGATAGAGTTTTTGATCAACACTCTTACCTAATATATCTTTGTCAAGAGGAGTAGTAGTAGCCATAGGTGTGGATTTACTACTAGTACTATCCATGTTAAAACGTTTGAGTAATTCCTTTGCATATTTTCCTTGATTGATAAATATGCCACTTGAGGACTGCTTAATTTGAAGTCCAAGGAAATAATTGAGTTCACCCATGTGACTCATCTCAAATTCGTTTTTCATGGTATTAGCAAACTCTTGACATAGATTATTATTAGTAGAACCAAAAATTATATCATCAACATATATTTGTATGATTAAGATATCATTCTTAACTCTTTTGATAAACAATGTAGTGTCTACTTTACCTATTTCAAATCCTGTTTCTAAAAGAAAAGTTTTCAAACGATCATACCAAGCACGAGGTGCTTGTTTAAGACCGTATAAAGCCTTTTTCAATTTATAAACATGATCTGGAAATTGTTCATGTTCAAAACCTGGTGGTTGTTTAACATAAACATTTTCTTTAATAAACCTATTAAGGAAGGCACTTTTAACATCCATTTGATAAAGTATAAAATTCATAAAACAAGCAAAAGATAATAAAATACGAATAGATTCTAGTCTAGCAACAGGAGCATATGTTTCATCAAAATCTATACCTTCTTCTTGATTATACCCTTGAGCAACTAATCTAGCCTTGTTCCTTACAACTTGTCCTGATTCATCTAACTTATTTTTAAATACCCATTTGGTACCAATAATAGTCTGATCAGGAGGTCGTGGAACTAAATCCCATACATCATTCCTTATAAATTGGTTTAGTTCATCTTGCATGGCATTCATCCAATATTCATTCTCACAAGCTTCTTGTATGTTTTTCGGTTCAAAATCCGACAAGAATGCAGTATGAGAAATCATATTAACATGTGAACGTGTCTGAATACCATGAGAGATGTCACCAATTATTAAGTCATGAGGATGATCTTTAACTTCAACAAATGATTTTGGTAAAGTTGAAGATATCACAATAGGATCAGTCGACTTGACAGGTTCTTCAGTCGACTGCTTCACTTCAGTCGACTGGAAGTCCTTATCAGTCGACTTATCAGTCAGATTAGTTTGTTCTAAAGATTTAATCACATTATCTAAAGGTGATGAATCAATTTCATCATCTTTATTTAAAGTTGATGAAGGCAGAGATTCATCGAATGAAACATGCATTGATTCTTCAATAGTCATTGTAGACTTATTGAAAATTTTATATGCTTTACTCCTATTTGAGTATCCTAAAAAGATACCCTCATTAGATCTAGGATCAAATTTGTCTAGATTATCTTTTGTGTTTAGAATAAAACACTTACAACCAAATGTCTTAAAGTAAGAGACTTTAGGAATTTTGTTATAAAACAATTCATAACAAGTCTTCTTTAGCTTAGGTCTTATAAGAATCCTATTTAAAATATAACAAGCTGTAGCAACAGCTTCAGCCCAAAAGTGCTTTGGTAAATTGCTTTCAACAAGCATAGTACGTGCGCATTCTTGCAAAGTCCTATTCTTCCGTTCAACCACTCCATTTTGTAGTGAAGCTCTAGGAAATGCAAATGAATGTGTTATACCATTCTTGTTGCAATATTCTGTAAATGTCTCATTTTCAAATTCTCCACCATGATCACTTCTAATAGTGACTATGGTTAGAGATTTTTGATTTTGAATACGTATACAAAAATGTTCAAATTCATCAAAAGCATCATTTTTATGTTTTAAAAAGAATGTCCAAGTGAATCTTGAAAAATCATCTACTAAAACAAATACATATCTACTTTTATTTAAAGAAGCAACTCTAGCAGGGCCAAATAAATCCATATGAATTAATTCGAGCGGCCTACTAGTAGAAATTACTTTTTTTGTTTTAAAAGTGGATTTGATTTGTTTTCCTAGTTGACATGCATCACATAACTTATCCTTTTTAAAGGATAGTTTTGGCAGTCCTTTAACTAGGTTATACTTAGATAATTTTGAGAGATTTTTCATGTTCACATGTCCAAATCTTCTATGCCATAGCCAAGATTCATTGTTAGAGGCTATTAAACAAAAATCATTTGAAAATTCAATTGAATTTAAACACAATTCATAAATATTATTTTTACGAAAACCTTGAAAAATAACATTTTGCATAGTAGAATCATAAATCAAACATGTATCTTTTTCAAAAACTATTTTATACCCTTTATCACATAATTGACTAATGCTTAAAAGATTATGCTTTAAACCACTAACTAATAATACATGTTCTATGGTTGGGTTAGAAATTTTACCGATCATGCCAATTCCTATGACTTTGCCTTTGTTGTTATCTCCAAAGGTGACAGTTCCTCCATCTATACTTTGGATGGTGGATAGCAGGTTGGCATGTGCTGTCATATATTTTGAACATCCGCTATCTAGTATCCAGCGATCTTTCTTGGGTACCTATAAAAAATTTAAGGTAAATATGCTACCTTTTTTATTGGGTCCAAAACACATTAGTTTGGGAGAAACCAAACCCATGAAGAGTTTTATCTTCCTCCATAAGCAGGAATATAATTAATAGAATTACACACAGTTAAAACATATGAGTTAATATAAGCAATTCTATCATTCTGATTTAAGCTGACTGGAACCCATACAAACTTGTTCTGTCCAGTCGACTTACCAGTGTCCTTCAGTCGACTGCTAGTGTGAGTCAGTCAACTTGATGGTACACTAGGTCGACTTATATGAGGTTTTGATCTCGTTGAATAAGATTCAATTCCTCTGGACAGACGACTGGTAGATTGGTTCAGTCGACTTAACCGAACTTTAGGCTTGCTTTTATCACTTACATTAACAACCTTAGGCTTTTCAAAAAATTCATACAACTTGTGTGTAACACTAGAAATAGATGCTGATTTATTTCTACTAGTGTTTTTAGCAGGAGACTCTTTTACAAAAGAATTTTTAAAACCAAGACCATATTTTTGACTAGATTTTACTTGATGATGAAGGACATCATTTAAATTCTCTTTGCCTTTGTTAAACTTAGATACGTTCTTTGATATCTCTTCATAACTCTTTTTGAGAGTTTCAAGATCAGTATCTAAATTTGCAATGCGAGAATTTAAAGATTTCACTTCCTTATCAAGGTTAAGATTTTCTTAAGAAAGTGTTTGATTAACTTTCTCTAGACTCTTAACTCTAATCTTTTCTTTTTTCAGTTCTTGAAAAATTTCATTAAATGCATCAAGTAAATCTTCTGATTCATAGTCATTACTTACATGATCTTGTGAAGCCATGAAGCACATGTTTGCCACTTCATTGTTTTCATCCGTTTCTTCTTCGGAAGACGAATCACTATCATCCCATGTAGCTTGATAGGCCTTCTTGTTCTTGGCAAACTTATTCTTTGAATATTTGTCCTTTTTGAAGTTGGATGATTTTCCCTTGTTCTTTGCATTTTCAAGAGGACAATCCTTCTTCATGTGTCATATTTTATTACACCTGAAACATGTAGGAGGGTCATTAGAATCTCTATTTTTAGAATTAAACTTACCCTTCTTTAAGAATTTTTTGAATCTTCGAGTGAACATTGCTATCTCCTCCTCATCTTCTTCCTCATCTTCTGAGTCTGTCATGGCTTTAAAAGCCAATGATTTCTTCTTTGCTTGGTGTGATTCTGTATCCTTCTTTCGATCTTCAAGTTGGACCTCGTATGCCATGAGATTGCCCACAAGATTCTCAAGAGAAAGTTGTGACAAGTCATTTGCTTCTTCTATTGCTGTGGTCTTCTTTTCCTATTCTGGAGTGAGTGCACGTAAGACTTTTCTAACCATCTCCGCTTGAGTGTAAATCTTTCCAAGTGCCACAAGAGAGTTAGTGATATCAGTAAATCTGGTGATCATCTCGGATACGATTTCATTGTCCTTCATTCTGAACATCTCAAACCTGTGAACAAGAACAGAAATTTTAGACTCCTTAACTTTATTTGTTCCTTCATGTGTTACCTCGAGTGTATGCCAGATTTGATGTGCAGTTGTAGCATTGGATACACGGTTGAATTCTTCCTTTGTGAGTGCACAAAATAAGGCATTCATTGTTTGGCATTGTTCATCGTTTGGTTCTTTTGATCATCATTCCATTGTGCATATGGAATGGTAGGGGCAGTGAATTCCGTCTCTGTCATTTGCCATATCTCGTAGTTGATTGATTGGAGGTAGATTCTCATTCGGCACTTCCAATAATTGTAGTTAGTTCCATCGAATAGCGGTGGCCGTTGTGTAGATTGGCCTTCATGGTACTGATTTGTATTTGAAGTAGTTGCCATAGCCTGTAACCTTGCTCTGATACCAATTGTTGGATCCTGTAGGCGAGACAACAAACACTAGAGGGGGGTGAATAGTGTTAAAAAAAACTGCGAAAATTTTCTTCGGTGCAGTCGACTTGGTTGTGAACCAGTCGACTGATATAACCAAATTAAAGCAAAAACAGTAACTCTGTGCAGTCGACTTATAGATGAGATAGACGACTGAAGACACAATGAAAATACAACTTATAAGAGGCTGACCAGTCGACTGATAGTGCAAGGAGTCGACTGTCCAGACAAGTTTTACAGAACTTAAGTAAACAAAAGTAAATGCAAAATCAAGACAACCAATCACAGATTACACAAGATATATCCTGGTTCAGTCCTCCCGACCTACATCCAGTCCCCAAGCAACCCACTTGAGATTTCCACTATTCTTGAAAAAGTTTACAAGAATACTCTACGGCGTTAAGACAATAACCTTGTCTAACCCGTAGTCCTTTCTCTCAACCAGAGAAAGCAGACCCACTCTACTACCAAGAGTGAAACACACCGACTCTACAACCTAGAGTCTAAAACACTCTCCAACCGAGAGCAAAAGAAACAAGAAAAACTTTACAGTCAACCTATAGCCTTGTTGGTGTATTGTGTTGATGCACGTGGCTAAAACAAGGTCGACTTCTATACTCAGTTCAGAACGAAATCGTTGTTATACTGGACTGAGTGTAGAGAACCAGAGGATTTAAACTTGAAAGCTTTTTCTCACTTTTCACTTGAAATTTCTCAAAGAATGCTCGGATCTTTTGAAAAGTTGTTGTTAGAACTTTTCAGTGAGATCTGAACTCTATTTATAGAGTTTGATCTCCTGGACGTTGGGGGACAGTTATTCCAACTGTCAACCAACGGATCTTTAGCTTTTGATTTTGAAAAAAATCAATTTTTGAAAACAGAAAACGGTCAAAACCACTCGAACAGTCGACTGGGTTGCCATATGAGTCGACTGGTCAGAGTTTGAATAAATTTAAACAGTTTTGTACTGTCAGTCGACTGCCAGAGGTATCAGTCGACTGGTACTCAACAGTTAAATTATATCAAATTGTTTTGACTCTTTTGTTGTTTTTGAAAAACACACATTTATGAAAGTAGTGAGTATATGTGTGTGTGACAAGGCTTTACAATCAGACTAAGACTCAACAAAAGTAAAAATACAATGTTTTACAAGACACAACAATTTGACACATTTGAGCTTGAAGTCTTGAGTCTTGAATCTTGAGTCTTTGAGTCTTGTCTTGAGTCTTGAGTCTTTGAGAGAAGCTTTGGCCATTGTCTCTTATTTGGAGCTTTTGTGCTTGATCATTTGTTCAGCTGTATAATAGTAGATCCTTTGTGTATAGTACCTGTAAGTTTAGCATAGATACATGTGCAGTGTGTTGTGATCATCAAAATCAAGAATCAACAGTAAATGGGTCTGGGACCCTAACGGGTCAGGTCGGACCCATTTGCCTGTGGGCCTGAGTTGGCAGAAGCCCGTTGGACTTTATTTGACCTGATGATTATGGAGGAGAGAAATCTGAAGGGATCTGATGGGCCTGATGGGGCCACATCATCTACACCATATCAGGAGCCCCTGACTCTTGGAGGGCTGCGTAAGCCAACCGTGGAGGAGTAGTCTATCTCCGTAGGAAGAGTGGAGCGGTGTGTTTGGCAAGTATGATTTGCAGTTTCTTGAAGCATTAAATGGGGTAGGACGAAGGAGATCCCCTGGAGAAAAAAGGACATCGAGGGGGCAAAATGCAAGGGTCGGGAGCCGAGCATTGAGCATCGAGCCCTGACCCGTGATAGAGCCAGGGATTAGCTCGGATCTCATGATGGGCATTCGAGGATCGAGCATCGACGGTCGAGCCTCTATGCTTGTGTGCCCAGCGTCGAGCCCCCTACTTGTGAGGAAGCTAGAGGGTGGCTCGAGGTCACCGTCAAGCATCGAGCCCCCCTGCTTGTGTGAAAGCTAGGGGGAGGCTCGAGGTCACTACCAAGTGTCGAGCCCCTTGCTTTTCATGAAAGCTAGGGCATGGCTTGGGGTTAATGCCGAGCATTGAGCCCCCATCTTATAAGAAATCTAGGGAGTGGCTCGAGGTCAATGCCGAGTGTCGAGCTCCCCTGCTTGTGAGAAAGATAGGGCATGGCTCGAGGTCATTGTCGAGTGTCGAGCCCCCCAACTTGTGAGAAAGCTAGGACGTGACTCGAGGTCATTGCTGAGCATCGAGCTCCCCTTCTTATTGTGAAGGCTAGGGCATGGCTCGAGGTCATTGTCGAGCATCGAGCCCCCCAGCTTGTGAGAAAGCTAGGGGGAGGCTCGGGGTCACTACCGAGCGTCGAGTCCTCCTGCTTGTGTGAAAGCTAGGGGGAGGCTTGAGGACACTGCCAAGCGTCGATCCTCCCATATTATGAGAAAGCTGGGGGTGGCTCAAGGTCAATGCTAAGCATCGAGCCCCCCTGCTTGTGAGAAACCTAGGGCGTCACTCGAGGTCACTGCCAAGCATCGAGCCCCTCTGCTTGTTGTGAAAGATAGGGTGTCGCTCGAGGTCACTGTCCAGCATCGAGTCCTCCTACTTGTATAAAAGCTAGGGAGAGGCTCGAGGTCACAACCGAGCATCGGCCCCCTAATTTTGTGAAATCTAGGGTGTGGCACGAGGTCATTGTCGAGCGTTGAGCCCCCCTGCTTGTGTGAAAGCTAAGGGGAGGCTCGAGGTCACTGCCGAGTGTCGAGCATCCCATCTTGTGAGAAAGCTAGGGGGTGATTCGAGGTCAATGCCGAGCGTCGAGCCCCCTGCTTTTGAGAAAGCTAGGGAGTGGCCCGAGGTCAATATTAAGCTTCGATCCACTCAGCTTGTGAGAAAGCTGGAGCATGGCTTGAGGTCACTGCTGAGCATCGAGCCCCCTACTTGTTGTGAAGACTAGGGCGTGGCTCGAGGTCACTGTCGAGCATTGAGCCCCCCTACTTGTGTGAAAGCTAGGGGGAGGCTCGAGGTCACTACCGGGCATCTATCCCCCTGCTTTTGTGAATGCTAGGGCATGGCTCAAGGTTACTGTCAAGCATCGAGCCCCCATCTTGTAAGAAATCTAGGGTGTGGATCGAGGTCACTGCCGAGCGTCGAGCCCCCCTGTTTGTTGTGAAGGCTAGGGCGTGGCTTGAGGTCATTGTTGAGCATCGAGCCCCCCAGCTTGTGAGAAAGCTAGGGGTAGGCTCGAGGTCACTGCCGAGCATCGAGTCCTCCTGCTTGTGTGAAAGCTAGGGGGAGGCTCGAGGACACTGCCAAGCGTCGATCCTCCCATATTATAAGAAAGCTGGTGGTGGCTCAAGGTCAATGCTAAGCATCGAGCCCCCCTGCTTGTGAGAAACCTAGGGCGTCACTCGAGGTCACTGCCAAGCATCGAGCCCCTCTGCTTGTTGTGAAAGATAGGGTGTGGCTCGAGGTCATTGTCGAGCATCGAGTCCCCCTGCTTGTATGAAAGCTAGGGGGAGGCTCGAGGTCACAACCAAGCATCGGCCCCCTACTTTTGTGAAATCTAGGGTGTGGCACGAGGTCATTGTCGAGCGTTGAGCCCCCCTGCTTGTGTGAAAGCTAAGAGGAGGCTCGAGGTCACTGCCGAGTGTCGAGCATCCCATCTTGTGAGAAAGCTAGGGGGTGACTCGAGGTCAATGCCGAGCGTCGAGCCCCCTGCTTTTGAGAAAGCTAGGGAGTGGCTCGAGATCAATGTTAAGCTTCAATCCATTCAGCTTGTGAGAAAGCTGGAGCATGGCTCGAGGTCACAGCTGAGCATTGAGCCCCCTACTTGTTGTGAAGACTAGGGCGTGGCTCGAGGTCACTGTCGAGCATTGAGCCCCCGTACTTGTGTGAAAGCTAGGGGAGGCTCGAGGGGCATCTATCCCCCTGTTTTTGTGAATGCTAGGGCATGGCTCGAGGTTACTGTCAAGCATCGAGCTCCCCATCTTGTGAGAAATCTAGGGTGTGGATCGAGGTCACTGCCGAGCGTTGAGCCCCCCTGCTTGTTGTGAAGGCTAGGGCATGGCTCGAGGTTATTGTCGAGCATCGAGCCCCCAGCTTGTGAGAAAGCCAGGGGAGGCTCGAGGTCACTGCCGAGCATCGAGCCCCCTACTTGTGTGAAAGCTAGGGGAAGGCTCGAGGTCACTGCTAAGCGTCAAGCCTCCCATCTTGTGAGAAAGCTTGGACGTGGCTCGAGGTCACTACCGAGTGTCGAGCCCCCTGCTTATTGTGAAAGCTATGGCGTGGCTCGAGGTCACTACCGAGCATCGAGCCCCTTTTCTTGTTGTGAAGGCTACTACATGGCTCGAGGTCACTGTCGAGCGTCGAGCCCCCTAGCTTGTGAGAAAGCTTGGGGGAGGCTCGAGGTCACTGCCGAGTGTCGAGTCCCCCTACTTGTGTGAAAGCTAGGAGAGGCTCGAGGTCACTACCGAGCATTGAGCCTCCTTGCTTGTGTGAAAGCCAGGGGGAGGCTCGAGGTCACTGCTGTGCGTCGAGCCTCCCATCTTGTGAGAAAGCTAGGACGTGGCTCGAGGTCACTGCTGAGCATCGAGCCCTCCTGCTTGTTGTGAAAGCTAGAGTGTGGCTCCAGGTCACTGTTGAGCGTTGAGCCACCTTGCTTATGTGAAAGCTAGGGGGAGGCTCGAGGTCACTGCTGAGCATCGTGCCCCCTTCTTTTTGTGAAAGCTAGGGCGTGGCTCGAGGTCACTACCGAGCGTTAAGCTCGTATAGCTTGTTTGAAAGCTAGGGCTCTACATGTGATGCTGACATCATGGGGGTGGAATTTGAGGTGTCTAAATCTCATCAGCCGTTAGATATTGATGATCAAGATTGAATCAATCCAGATTTCAACGTGGGATTCGAGGCATCAAAATCTCACCAGCCATTAGATCTTGATGATCAAGATTGAACGGTCAGGATTCCAATGTGGAATTCGAGGCATCATTAGTCCCTCTATAAATCCTCCACCCCCTTTCCATTTCTTCACTTTGCTTTCTCTTTCTAAAAATCAGAGCTTCTCTCTCTACCCGTCGGCGACGACTTTTCCGTTGATCTCTCTATTTTCAAAATTCAGGTTAGTACTATTTTTGTTATTTCCCATTCTCAGTCCAGTTTCGAAGCGATTGCCTTTGGTCGAGATGAGAGGGATCGTCAGTCGGACTCCACATCCTGCGATCTTGACGACCAAGTTTTGGACATGGTGCCGCTCCGTAGCCGCAAGCCACATGTGGTGGATTCCAGCACTTCTACTGGTGAGGTCAAGGCACTAGGTGAGGAGGTCCAGGAGGGAGTGGTGGATAAGGAAGCCATGGAAGGGGTTGAGGGAGAGGCGGCGGATGAGGAAGGTAGTGAGGAAGGAGAGGCTCTCCCCCTTCTTCCGCCTTTGGTGACAATGTCCCCTCCAAAGGCTCCTCGTATTCGAAAGAAGAAGAGGAAGTGGTGCCTACCGACCAGTCCAAGGACGCCGGATGAGTTTGAGCCCATGCACGTGCTTGGCGTCACATATTTTATGAACCCTCGGTCTATCAGGATGTATCCTGATGATGTCGAGAACTTGGTTCAATTCGACATGGAGGTATATTTGCCAAGCCGGACCTAGATACAAATGGACAGGATTCAGTGCATCCTGAAGGCCGACTACCTGCCCATGATAAGGGCCAGCTATTTCATTGGGAGGGAGTATAAGCTGATGATCCCGAGCCCAGGTCTTCACCCTACCACCAAGTTAGCCCCCAGCTTTTGCATGTTTCCCGAGGACGCCTTCATCTCAGGGATAAGGCTGCCGCTTTACCCGTTTATCAAGAGGGTGCTGAGGTGGGGGAGCTCTATCCGATGTAGTATGGTCCCAACTCTTGGAAGTAGTTGGTCTGCTTCATTCTGAAGTGTGAGGAGAATATGGTGCCCCTGAAGCTGAAGCATTTTCGGGCCATCTTAGAGGTGAGCTCACTCGGAAATTAGGAGGGCATCTACTACATATCGCCTTGCCCCCACATGAAGGTGATGTACGGGCATCCGAATTCCATCAAAGGGTGGAAGGCTAGGTACTTCGTGATCTGAAGCGTGGTACCTTGAGATATTCCTATGGTTTGAAATTTTTACAAGCCCCCCCGAGGCGGAGAGATTTGACGGAGGCGGAGTGGGCTGATGTCGATTAGATTGTTGAGGGACACAGCATTGGTTGGCCGAATGTGACAGAATCGCACTTGGCCCGGACCAGACTGAGCCCAGCCGACCCTTGTATGTTTTGTTTTATTTTTGTTTAACTTTCTACCTTCGTGTTAACATTCCTTCTTTCTCCCTGCAGCAATGGACCAGGAAAAGCTCGATGCGCAGAAGGCCCTGAAGGATCTGGCCCAGAAGAGGAGGGCCGAGAAGCCAGCGCCAAAGGCGGGGTCTGCCCAGGGGCTCTGAAGGCCCCTCAGAGCGGCCGCATAAGAGGGCGAAGGCCCCTTCTGTTAGACAAGAGCCCGAGTCGGCGCCGAGCTCCAGCAGCCATAAGGTTGTTGAGATCTTTAAGGCAGGGACCCCCTCTTTGCACCCCGACGCCCCAAGAGATGGTGGGTAAGAGGGGGCTCAGACCGTTCGCCCCGGACTGGTCAGTGAAGGAAGGCGACTCACTAGCGGAGGGCCCGCTCTCGGTCAAGGTATTAGATAACCTGGACACGGCGCGCGACAGATCCATCTTGGCGACCGAGATGGTGGAGACGTGCTACATGAAGTGGGCTCAAGCCCACGTGGTGGTAAGTGTTTGTTTGCTTGTTTAGCTTTTTATTTACGTAGTGTCTTTGCTTTCTGATTTTTGTCTATCACCCTTCAATCAGGTGTCTATGGTCGGGGCGCAGATGAAGAGGTGCAACGAGAAGGATCAGCACCTTCGTGCTTTGGCAGAGGTTCGTGCGAAAGTGGCTGCAAAATACAAGGAGATGCAGGCCGCGGCTGGGGAGGAGCTGATAAACACCCAAGACGAGGCCTACAATCAGGCAAAGGAGCACTTCCTGCTTCTTTACCCTCATGCCAAAATCCACCACCTCCATTACAGCTGGGAGCCGCCGACGCTTCCACTGACCCCCGGGGGAGGGGATGACGAGGTGGAGAGAGACCCGACCCTCGAGATAGAGGCAGGAGGGCAACGGTCGACGAAGAGGTGCAGATCCCCCCTAAGATGTAGTTTTTAACTTTTCTTCTTTTTCGTTGTATTTGCCGAGCGCGGACTGGCCACTGCTTTTTTGTAACTATCTTTTGAGGAGATTAATATAAACATATGTTTTTGGCCGAACTGTATGACTTGCACATTTTTTAAAAGCTTGGAGTGAAATCTTGTTTCCTCTCTTTTTTGTCAGATGGACAAGACCCTAGGAGCCGACCTCAGTTTTGCCAAGGTTAGGCAACTTCGGACCAAGCTAAAGTCAAAGGAGAGTGTCTTGATTCGCTATCGCAAACAGGCCCGTGATCGGGAAGCTGTTGCAAGCTATTTCATGAGCAAGTCCAAAGAGCTTAGTTTGGAGGCAGTGGGCCTGAAGAAGGCTATAGCCGACCAAGACTGGGAGAGCGCTCAGATGAACTGGTCAATATCTGATGCCTCCACCAAGCGGCCAACCTCTAAGTTCGTTCTCCGTGAGGTTGTGGTGGAGAAGGAGCTAGAGATTCAGAGATTGAAGGTCATGCTCGGCACAGGCGAGTCCTGATTCTACCCTTTTAGGGGAGGCGGCCCTTCCGTCTTGGGTCCCTCATCGATCCTATATTTGGAAATGGCGAGGCCGGCTGATGCACAAAGCTCTGTTGCCGGAACGTCTACATTGGCAATGCCAGTGGTGCCGTACGAGCTCATTGGAGGACGGACCCGCTCGGTGGGGCTCGAGATGGTCCGTGATGGTTAAAAAATCCGCACGAGAAGCACTTAGGTTGGGTAAAAAATTGTTGTAATAATCTCTATTGTACTGTGTCCTTTTAAGGCATTATGATAAACAAAATTTGATTTTACCATTCCTCCCCAACTCGTGAGAAAGCTAGGGCATTGTCCGGAGTGTATGCCAAATGTCGAGCCCCCGTGCTTGTCAGAAAAGCTAGGGTGTGGCTTGAGGTCATTGCCGAGCGCCGAACACATACAGCTTGAGAAAGCTGGGGCGTGGCTCGAGGTCAAAGCCGAATGTCGAGCCCCCATGCTTGTGGGAAAAGCTAGGGTGTGGCTCGAGGTCATTGCCTGTGCCGAACCCATACAGCTTGAGAAAGCTGGGGTATGGCTCGAGGTCAATGCTAAATGTCAAGCCCCATGATTGAGAAATCCGGGGTGGCTCGAGGTCATTGGCAAGCATCATACCCATACAACTTGAGAAAGCTGGGATGTGGCTCGAGGTCAATGCCGATTGTCGAGCCCCATGCTTGAGAAAGCTGGGGCAGGGCTCGAGGTCAATGCCGATTGTCGAGCCCCCATCCTTGTGAGAAGCACGGAAATTTGTACAAAATAAAATAAACAAATAAATAAATAAAAGGGGAAAAAAACAAAGATTACACTTTATTATTTACATAGAAAGGAGGGGCACGTGGTGCCGCTTACACACGTTCGGTTACAAAAGTAGTTCTGTCCTCCCCTTTATGGAACTTGATAAGGTGTTCCGCTTTCCAGGGCCTCTTTACTATCCTATCCCTAGGGTCTTTGAGTCGGTACGTGCCAGGGCGTACCACTTCGGAGACCTTATACGGGTCCTCCTAATTAGGGGCCAACTTTCTCTTTTTGCTGGGGTTGGATATCGGCAGCTTTCTGAGCACGAGATCATTTCACTTGAAGTCGGTGGGGCAGACCTTCTTGTTATTAAAACTCTCGATCCGTTGTTTGTATATGCTTCTTCGGATGGTAGATTTTTCCCTGACCTCGGCGATTAGATCCATGTTGGCTCTGAGGTCTGCTGAGTTGTTCTCCTCGTTGAAGGCCATGATCCTGTGCGAAGAAAGTCCGATCTCTAAGGGGATAACTGCCTCAGTGCCGTAGGTTAGGTTGAATGGTGATTCGCCCATAGGGATTTTCTGAGTTGTTCGGTGCGCCCAGAGTACGCTCGGTAACTCGTCGATCTACATCCCCTTGGCTGAATCATCCAACTACTTCTTGAGGCCGTCTAGGATTTTACTTTTCGCATTTTTGGCCTGGCCGTTCGATTGAGGATGACATATCGATGAGAAGCGCTGCTGGACACCGATGTCTTCGTAGAATTTGCGAAAGTTCTTGCCCGCAAATTGGGTCTTGTTATCGATGATGAGTACCTGTGGAATCCCAAACCAACAGATGATGTGCTTCCAGAGAAATTGTTGAGTTTGATGCTCTGTGATCGTGGCTAGGGGCTCTACCTCGATCCACTTGGTGAAGTAGTCGATGGCCACCACCAGGAATTTTCTTTGGCCCGTGCATTTGGGAAAGGGCCGACCAAGTCCATCCCCCACATGGTAAAGGGGGTCGGACTGGCCAGGGAGTAGAGGTTGGCTTGTGGAAGCTGCTTCACCGAGGAGAATCTCTGGCATGGGCCGCACCTTTTAACGAGGTCCTGGGTGTCTTGTAACATGGTCGGCCAGTAGTACCCACGGTTTAGGACTTTTCTGGCGAGCAACCTGCTCTCCATGTGGCTCCCACCGATTCCCTCGTGTAGTTCCTTTAGAGTGTACTTGGCCTCATCGAGGGCTAGGTAGCGGAGGTAGGGTCTCCCATCTACCATTGTGTACGAGTGCTTGAAGAGTGTCCTGTTGATTATGATGAACCTTTCTGAACGGGTTCTGGTCCTTCTCGCCTCGACCCATTCTTGAGGGAGCTCACCCTCGGCTAGAAACTTCTGGATGTAAGTCATCCAGTTGTCCTGCTGAGGTTCGGTGGCGAGGCAGAGGACTTCGGGGAGGTTGATGCTAGGCTTGAGGAGAACTTCGATTAGAACGGTGCGGTCAAGCCCTTAGAAGGACGATGAGGCGAGTTTTGACAACGAGTCAGCCTGGGCATTTTGCTCCCCGGGGATTCGTTCCACTGAGGTGAAATTGAAAGTGGTCAGGAGTTGCTAGACTAGTGCCAAGTATCGGACCATCCGAGCGTCACGAGCCTCGTATTTCCCGGTGATCTAGTTGACCACGAACTGGGAGTTGCTAAAGGCTCTGACTTGCCTTGCCCCAGCCTTATATGCCACGGTCAGTCTTGTGATCATAGCCTCATATTCTGCCTCCTTGTTAGAGGTGGGAAAGTTTGGGCGTATGGAATTCTGGAGGACAAAGTTGTCGGGACCATTGAGGATGATGCCCGAGCCGCTTCCAACTTCGCAAGACGAGCCGTCAACATAGACTTCCCAAATTGGATCTCCTTCTTAAATTTCGGATGGCTCGGAGATGGTGCACTCCGTGATGAATTCGGCGAGGGCATGTCCTTTAATGGCTGTCTTAGGTTGATAGCTGATGTCGTACTGGATCAGCTCGATCGACCACTTGACTAAGCGTCCGAAATTTTCTGGCTTGTGGAGGACGGCCTTGAGGGGTTGGTCCGTAAGAAGATGGATTGAGTGGGCCTGGAAATAAGCACAGAGCTTTCGTGCGGCCATGACCAGGGCGTAGGCAACCTTCTCCATCTTTGCATATCGGGTCTCAACCGAGAGCAGGACTTTGCTGACATAGTACAGAGGCTTCTGGACCCCATCTTCTTCTCGAAAAAGCACCATGCTGAGTGCATTTTCCGAGGTTGAAAGGTATAACGAGAGGGGTTCGCCCGGTTCGGGTTTACTTAGAAGTGGTGGGTTGGCGAGGTAGGGCTTTAGCTGGTCAAATGCCTGTTGCTGGGGGTCACCCCATTCGAAGCCTTTAGCTCCTCGTAGGGCCTTGAAAAAGGGGAGTGACTTCTCTCCCGACTTGGAGAGGAAGCGGCCGATGGCCGCCAGTCTTCCCGTGAGCCGTTGAACAACCTTAATATTTCTGAGAGGGTCCATATCGATTATGGTCTGGATCTTCTCAGAATTTGCCTCTATGCCGCGCTGGCTGACGACGAACCCGAGAAACTTTCCCGAGGAGATGTCGAAGGCGCACTTGGCGGGATTGAGCCTCTTGTTGTGGGACTGAAGAACACCGAAGGCTTCCTTGACGTCGGCCACATGGTCCTACCCTCGTCGACTCTTGACGAGCATGTCGTCAACGTACACCTCCATGTCGCGACCGATCTGTTCTTTGAAAACTCGATTGATGAGTCTCTGGTAGGTGGCCCCGACGTTCTTAAGCTCGAAGGGCATGACTCAGTAATAGTAGAGACCTTGGTCGGTAACGAAGGACGTTTTGGCGATGTCCGGAGGGAACATCCAGATTTGATTATAGCCTGAAAAGGCATCCATAAATGTCAACAGCTCATGACGCGATTTTGCATTGATCAGAGCGTCAATGCTCGGGAGGGGAAAGGATCTTTTGGGCATGGCTTGTTGAGGTCTGTGAAGTCTTTGCAGATCCTCTAGCTCCCGCTGGCCTTCTTCACCATCACGACGTTAGCCAACTATTCGGGATGGCTGACCTCTTGTATGAACTGGGCAGACAACAGTTTGTCCACATCCACTTTTACTGCTTGTTGCCTCTCTAGGGAGAACTTGTGCCGCTTCTGATGAATAGGCTTGGAACACGGGGCGACGCTCAGCCTGTGCATGACTAGGTCTTCGAAAATCCCGGGCATGTCGGATGGGGTCCAAACGAAGAGGTCGATATTATGGCGAATACAGTCAATTAAGGTTGGTCTCAAATCGGGGGAAAGGGAGCGGCTCACATGGAACCACTTAGACTTGTCTTCTGCCGACGAACGACACGGACTGGTTTCTTTCAGGTGGAAGCTTGACTGCATCAATGGGAAACACCCTCGCCTCCTACCGAGGTCATGTAGTACGAATGTGCAGACTCCTGATTCCCTCGGACAATACCGACCCCGAGGTCAGTGCAGAACTTCAGCTTTAAGTGGTAGGCCGAGAGGACTGTCTGAAATGAACAGAGGCCGGGTCGGCCAAGAATGGCATTATATGCTGCCTTGACATTGACCACCATGAAGTCCTTTGATTCGGTCCATATGATGGGGGTCGTACCGGCTATTACATCTAGTGTCACGATCCCCTCGATTTTGTATGGGAATGTCCGAGAACCCATGAAGGGTGTATCCGGCCGGCTTTAGCTTATCCCGGGGGAGCTTGAGATTTTCAATAGCTTCCAAGAAGAGGATGTTGACAGAACTTCCATTGTCTACGAGAATTCGGCAGACTTTAAAGTTTTCCATGACGAGGCTGATGATGAGATTGTCTCTATGCGAGAGTCGGACACCCTCTAGGTCTTCTCCGGAGAAGGAGACCGTCCGCTGCTAAACCTGGGGGGAGGGATGTTCTCGGACAGAGTTAACTTCTCGTAGGAAGGCCTTACGGGAAGTGTTGGATTTCCTTCCCATGGGTGGGTCCGCCATGGATGTAGTGTAGGATGGCTTGCCCCCCAGTCTCCTCAGTCTCGGGAACCTGCTCGGGTCGCCGGTTGATCATTCGAGGGGGAGGCGAAGGCCTCGAGTTCCTTGGACCCCTCCGTTCTTTTTGATTGACACGGGTGAACTCCCTTAGGTATCCCCTCTGGATAAGGGCCTTGATCTCATCTTTAAGGGCACGACAGTTGTCCATCTCTTGCCCATTGTCTCGGTGGAAGCGGTTGTAGAATCTCTGGTCCCACTTCTTGTTATTGCTCGGTCGGCGAGGGAGTCAAATGATCCCTTTAACCTCGATCTCCAAGAGGATGTCCGACAAGTTCTGGGTCAGCGGTGTATATCTTTCGAAACGGGGGACCAGAGGCTCTTTCGTGGCTTTCTTGGTGGGCTTAATGTCGTCCGCCTTGCGCTTTCCCTTGGCCATAGCTTCTTTGGTGCCCTAAGGATGTAGGGCCTCTTCTGCCCGGATGTACTTCTTGACCCTGTTGAGTCGGTCGGGAAAGTCAATGGGTGGTTTCTTGGCTGTCCGTGGCGAACATTGTGTCGGAAAGCTGCAGAGGAGATGCTTGTGTCGAGAGAGAAGACCGACCTTGCCTCGGCAGTGAACCTCTGAACAAACTCACGGAGAGGCTCCCCTTTCTTCTGTATGAGGTCTAGAAGTGACGTGCTCGTCTTTTCGATCTTTCTGCTGGTCACGAAGTGGGATAGAAAGCTTTCTTCCAACTGGTCGAACGAAAAGATCGAGTCGGGGATGAACTTCGAGAACCATTCCTGAGCTGGACCACGCAAGGCAGTAGGAAAAGCGCGACAGAGGGGAGGATCCAATGCGCTGTGAATTAGCATGAGCATTTTGAACCCTTCCATGTGATCAACGAGATCACCCTCGCCGTTGTACGGCTCGAATTGGGGAGGCCTGAAATTTTTGGGGATCTCGACTTCCAAGATTTGAGTGGAGAATGGGGGTCGGGTCGGCCTGTAACCAGGGCCCTGCATCGGTCTGCCCTCGCCGAGATGGGCGAGGCGATTCTCCATCTTCTGAAGGCATCGAAGGAAGGCGTCTTCTTGCTCAAGTGGGCGGGCCGATCCGTGGGATCTACCTCCCCTGGCTTCTGACAGAGGGTAGGATTCATTGCGTGCCTCGGTCCTAGGGCCACCTCAAATTGCCTGGAGGACCTCGTCCCTAAAGTTTTGGAATTCAGCCCTCATGACTGGGGCCTGCTCCACCGGGTCATGCAAGGGTGGAGGTCCTTGGGGTGAGTGGCTGTGTCCTGGTTCCTGTTCTACGGTTGGCTGTCTGCCATGGTTCGGGACCGAGTTGGAAGCGGCCCCTCCCCTTGGTCAACTGGCCTGCTGACTCTGGATAACACGCCGCAAATCAGTCGCGGCTGAATGAGAAGTGCCTGGTCTGGGCCCGGCTGCGCCGTTAACTCGCTGTTGGTTAGTGTAATATCCCGGACGGATATTACCGTATATAAATTATTATTTTATTATTATTTTATTATTATTTTGTTTTAATTCCAAAATTGGAATATTTTGGTGATTTTCACCCGGTTTGTTCATAGACATTATCTGTATCCAGTTATCGGTCAGTATACATCCGTATTGTATCAAATTGATACCGTGACCTTCCGAACTAATAATAGAATTTATTTTATTATTATTTCCGAGATTAAATTATTTTCATACGGATTATGCGAAGATTTTCGGTATACAGACATATATGCGCACCTACGTGTAGTATGTCGATTAGTACATTATACTAATTGTGTGTTGTGTATTTTTGGACAAACACTTGTCTTGTTATGACAAAACCTATTAGATTGTTAGGGTTTATAAGTTGTTAACCTGGGTTAAATGTGCATGAGAGAATTAGGAGAAATCTTCTAGAAGCTCTCTACCTCACATAACACCTCCACCACATAGCACCATACCTCACCATACCTCCACCTCATCCCTACCACCCTAGGGGTATGGCCAGCCCCCATTTTGGGGAGGGTCTTTTGTGCAATTGTGTGTATGCACATTTGCACTCTCCCCCTCCTCTCCCCTCCTATAAATACCCCCTCCTTCTCCACCTTGTCTCATTTTAGAAAACACAAAGAAAGAAAGGAAAGGAAAGGAAAGAGAAGAAACTAACAAGAGAGTTTTCTTGTAGGTTCAATAAGAGTTCTAGGAGCTAGGGGAAGGAGAAGTTTAGCTAGCTGGTCCTTCCTACAAGTAGAACAAGGTGGGGGTTTCTCTTTGTTTGATTGTTTGTTTGTATTGTTGTTTTGATGTTCTTCTTCTTCTTATCCTCCTTGTTTTTTTTTCTTTGGTTCTTTTGGGATGGTTGTTGTGATAGTATTGTTGTATATGGCTCTTGTTTGTAGGTTGTAAATGTTAAAGATAATAACCACATGGAAAGAAAAGAAATGAATAGTAGTAGTAATAAACATAAAGATCAAATCTTTATAGTTGTAGTTGTTGTTTTGTGTTATGAAATGGGACTAGATTAAACATACGCATATAGACTTGTATATACAACCATCTTTGGTTGTAGGACTTGATGTGAACACATGAACAAAGCATATGAACCTTTTTATACAACCATTTCGGTTGTAGGACTTGTATTGAACTTGGACTAAAAAGATAAGCATATGGTTGGTTGAACCAAATGAAGGTTCTTACCTTATTTTATTATTGTTGCTTTCTTTTATAATCTTAAGTAAAAAGAACCTAAATTAGATGTTGGTTCTAATTAAGAAAAAGAAATCACTAGTTGTAGAATGAATAAAAAGATCTTTTTCTAATCACTAGTTGTAAAAGGATTAAAAAGATCTCTTTTATGCCCACTAGTAATAATAAGAAACATATGCTAATAAAGATTTTTAGTAAGTAATTTATGTTATAGTAGAGGCTCAAAGTAGTAGTAGTAGTAGTAGATGATTAAAGGAAGTAGTTGTAGATGTTTATGTTCATGTTAAAATAAAATAGTAGTGGTATGCTTAAATAAAATGGTAGTAGTATGTTTAAATAAAATAGTAGTATTATGCTTAAATAAAGTAGTAGTAGTAAGGATTAAAATAAAGTAGTTGTAGATGATATGTAAAATGTTAGTAGCTATTCATGATTAAAATAAAGTAGTAGTTTAGTAGTAGTTGATGTTCATGTTTTAAGTAAAGTAGTGTAGTAAATGTTCATGTTAAATAAGTAGCATTAGTAGATGTTTATAAATTTGTGTTAGATGTTCATGTTAAATAAAGTTTTGGTAGAGGTTTATATTCAAGTAAATTGTAGTAGATGTTATGTTTCAAATAAGATAGTAGATGTTCATGCTTCATGCTAAGTTAGTAAGTATCATGCTTAACTATTATTCATGCTAAGTGTATAAACATGCTTAGGATGTTGTAGGATTCATTCTAAAATTACCTATCATGTTTAAGAATGATATTCATGCTTAGGATATTGTAGGATTTATTCTAAAATTTCCTATCATGTTTAGGGATGATATTCATGCTTAAGATGTTGTAGTATTTATTCTAAAATTATCTATCATGTTTAGGAGTGACCTACATGCTTAGAATGTTGTAGGATAAATGCTAAAATTACTTATCATGTTTAGAAGTATATACCTATATACTTAGGAATGTTGCATGTTCATACTAGTAGTTATCCATGCTTAGTAAGATATTCATGCTTAGTAGTTATTCATGCTTAATAAGATTCATGCTTAGATAATAGTAGGAAAGTAGTATACCATGCTAGCTAAATTTGTCTATGCTTAGATGATTGTAAGAAAGTAGTATACCATGCTAGTTTCATTTATCTATGCTTAGATAGTTGTAGGAAAGTGGTATATCATGCTAGATTAATTTACCCATACTCACATGCTTATAGGTAAATTGTATACCATGCTAGATTAATGGTAGAAAAGTTGTATACCATGTTAGTCTAATTGTAGGAAAGTTGTATACCATGCTAGAATAATGGTAGGAAAGTTGTATGCCATGCTAGTTTAATTGTAGGTAAGTTGTATACCATGCTAGATTAATGGTAGGAAAGTTGTATACCATGTTAGTTTAATTGTAGGTAAATTGTATACCATGCTAGAATAATGGTAGGAAAGTTGTATGCCATACTAGTTTAATTGTAGGTAAGTTGTATACCATGCTAGATTAATGGTAGGAAAGTTGTATACCATGTTAGTTTAATTGTAGGTAAATTGTATACCATGCTAGATTAAATAAATATTCATGCTTACATGATACCCATGCTTAGATAAATATATGTTCATGCTATGTTAGTAGATGATCATGCTTAATCATTATTCATGCTAAGTAAATAGGTGTCATGCTAATTATTGTTTATGTTAAGTTAATGGTATCCATACTAATGATATTCATGCTTAGATTAAAGTAACTATCCATGGTTAGTTGTAGTAATTTTTATATTATGTCCTATCCATGCTAGAATTGTTGTAGGTTGATACTCATGCTATGTTGTATATCTATGGTTAGTTATAGTGATTTTCATGTTATGTCCTATCCATGCTTGTAGAAACTCATGCTATATGGTAGGTTGATACTTAACTAGTATACATGACTAGAATGTCACTAAAACGTACACCACGCTATATGCTAATGTTAAAGTAGCATACCATGTCTAGGAATGAGGTATACCATGATAAAGTTTAAATACATGCTTAGAATGTGGTAGGATTAATGTTAGAATACCTACCATGCCTTGGAATGTTGTATGTTCATATTAGTTATATATCCATGCTTGGGTTGTGGTGATTGATCATGATAAGTAGTAAGCATTCACGCCCAAGTTATAACCTATGCTTGACCATAGTGGACTTCATATCTAGATCATAGTGATTTTCATGCTTAAGCTTGATATAAGCACATGCTTAATCATATTCGTACTTAGGAGCATTAGGGTGAGTGGTTACGTTATGTACCATAATTAGATTGTCGTAGGAAGGCACATGTAATTGTATGCCATGCTTAAGGCGCTATAGGTTGAAGTAATGAGGATTAGGAAGACCACTAGTAATAGTTAGTTGATAAAGGCTGTTATGTCGCCTTCGGTTCATCCTTAGTAGAATACCGATCATAGACTATTAGTAGATTCTTCTGTTGCTTCTAATAATAGAAGATCGAGTTTGCTAGTAAGCACTTTTGGTTGCTTCTAGGATTAATTACCTGTATGGTTGTTTGCATATGGTTGTGCTAGTACGTGGCTCAACTGGTCCGTATGTAGCTATGGGTCTCATACGTAGTTTAATTGGCTCGTATGTAGGTTGTTGTCTCGTACGCGGCTCGACCGGCCCGTGCGTAGCTGTTGGTCTCATACAAGGCTTATTTGGCTGGTATGTACGTGGTTACCTCCTACGAGGTCCGCCTGGCTCGTAGGTAGCTATTGTTTCATACGTAGCTTATTGGCTCGTACGTGGTTTTTACTCGTATATAGCTTGTTAGCTAGTACACTGTTCGTTGTGCTCGTCTAGGGTGATATTACTAACCCTAGGGGCTATCGACCATCAAGACATAGGTTTTCTACCCCTAAGGAACTGTGGAGGAGTCACTCCCTGTGTACCATCGAATCTTAACCAGGGTAGGTTGATCGAGGACCGGAGTATAGACGGAATCCAAGTTTAAGGTAGCGGCATGCATGTATATTCGCACGGCCGAGGTCTTTGATCGATGGGCCAGGAACCGGATCCCAAGGGATTCTGGTGAGTCTAGGTTGAGCAGCCTAGTAGAGTTGTCTTGCGAAGCCTAATTTAAGGCCTAGCATGTTATGTTTATAATATTATCGTCCCTAGGATTGTCGAGTCAGGGACATCATTAAGGTAGTGACTTATAAAGATCATTTTACTTAGACCCTTGCCGAAAAGAGAGGAGTTGGTTGTAGGGGGCGCCTTACGACCAACTTGTCCCTTGAGGCAGGCCTTAGGTGGTGATACTGAGTTGTACCTTCCCGTCAAAAGGATACGCACGGTGCCGTCTCACAAGTTGAGGACACAGGTTGCGTATCTCGCTCTGTTGATTCCTGAAATACCGTGGCTGGAGTGCCACTGGATGCATTGGGCAGTTCTGCGCTTGCGAGACCCTAGAGGGTGCCACAGGGTAGGCTTCGCGCTACCCTACGCTTGCGAGACCCTATGGTTTGATTTTGGAATTAGGCCCGATACACTGGGATCGTCTGGTTTGGAGTGAGGTCCGGCATGCCGGGTAGTAGTGGAAAACGGAGACACCATAAGCAGACTGCATAGGGGGACTGATCCCTTCTGCAACCTCACAGAGTCATGGAGTATTGTCAGGAACAGGTTGTATACAATTAGAATTCGTAACGCGGGTTCAAATCCCTATATATGGAGAAACAACTTGAGATGGGGTCGCATGTAGTATGGGCTGCATGTTGCTTTCGGAGACTTGCTGACATTAGAATAGGAAGCATCCTAGTTCTATTTAAATATCGCATTAGAGTCTAGTCATAGCACTCACGAACACTTAAACTACACCAATACCATTGCTATGTTTTGTATGTTGTTTGGGAGATTCGCTGCTTTGATATCAGCCTTTAAGCGTCAGTGAATACTGACATCCCCACTTCCATAGGTACTGGATCGCCAAAGTACAAGGGCGAGATTCAGGAGGACTCAAGGCGAGGAAAGCAAGGAGTCAATGTCATATTTAGTTCCGCTGCAATAAGTGTATTAGTTGGAAGTACTCTGATGTAAGATGTTGAAGGTTGTAATACTTGGAAATGTAAAGGTAATATTGTAACTCTATGGTAACGCATTACAGTTGTATAATGTTCAGACTTGTAATGTATTGAGTGTTGAATAAAAAGTTTTAAATTCTCCTGTTTTCTGTGTATTGTGACTAATTGAAGAAAATGTCTTGGCTCGTGTCTCGGTTTTCCCAGTATTGAAAATCGGGGCGCTACAGTTAGAGCCCTGAGCGTCCGCGTGGCTGTGAAGGGGAGGAGGGTCAGGACGATGTCCAGAGGAGACGGCCCTTCTGGCTTTGGGGGCCATGAAAGAGCCTGGATTCGAGATGGCATCCTTGGCTGGGATTAGACCGACGTCAGTACCTAAGAGTTTTTCACAGAAGGCGCCAATCTGATGCTGCTTGTTTTAGGGTGTGGGGGCAATAAGTGTGAGTTCTTGTAATTTGTGAAGCGGAAGATGTGGCACTGGCGCTGATCCCACCCTCGACTGTAGGACCGGCTCGGGGGTGGCAGGAGTGAGGTAGAGGCCGGATACTTGGCTCGGATCTTCGAGGCTCGGCTCAAACTCTTGTACTTGCACACTGCCTAGAAATACCGGGAGAAGTCCCGGTGACAAGCCCTCCGACGATCGAGTCAGTCACTGAGAAAGCAACAGTAGTTAGGGTTCAAGTGGGGAAAGATTTATTACCTTGGACAAGGAGGAGGTGGTCTGGTATTTATAGGCAGGGGGTAAACGAGTCTGCGACCCTAATGGGTCGGGCCGAACCCGTTTGCCTGTGGGCCTGAGTTCGCAGCAGCCCGTTGGACATTATTTGACCTGATGATCATGGATGAGCGGAATCTGAGGGGATCTGTTGGTCCTGATGGGGCCACATCATCTACACAATATCATTGTGTATTCCATACAAAACAATTATATGTTCCAGAAATAAACAAATTTATACATTCTATACACCAATACATAGAAACATGTATATGTTTCTAGAGAAAATTAATACTAAAACTATTGACATGAAACCGGATTTGGGTTTTGTTATCCATTAGCTGTAAGGGTTAGTATTCTGTATCAAACAAATCCAACGAGAAGCTAGCACAGAGGAGTCTATGATTATTAGGCTTTCTTCTAAAATTGTACCATTAAAATTGATGAAGGGTCACTAATTGACATACATATTCCTAATGACAATAGGGCCAAAAGATAATTAAACGCATAGAGGTTGGAAAATTCAGACATGTGTCTGCCCTAATAATATAAGCAGTGTCCACAAAATTAGGGTTTAGCCATGTGAGAGTGCAGCCCAAACGTGATCGCACTACAAATCCATTGGGTGGAGCCCATGCCCATCCCTTGTTAGGCCTCTTCTTATTTCTTTCTATATATAGCCCAAGGTCTACAATTTTTTCTATTTTTGAGGATATGGTCCACATATTATTGAGTGCCACTACTAAGTATATTGCAATAATTTACATGGATCCTTGATTATCATTCACATGCATCTATAACATTCTAAGAAACACTAATGACAGATGTCTCTTTAAATATATGATCTATTATACCTTAGAATAGGACATACAATTGGGTTTTATATGATTTTGTACAATAGTTTCGAATATGCTAGTCAATGTTGTATAATGATTTTTGATTACGATGAACAAGGGAATAAAAGCGGTCCTATTAGTTTGGGGCGGTGTTGGATAAATCGGTCTTGGGATAGGGTGAATCGGACCCTAAATGGTCCGGTCTTTAAAAAGAATCATAAATCAATAATACAATTGTGTAAATCAGGTAAATCGTCTAAACTGGGTTTAAGTTGAATTGATCGGTTATGCTTACCAACTAAAATGCTCATATGTAGTTTAAAGACTAATAAAAGTGCGCCCCCTCCTTATACAGACACCAGACTCGATCCATATTGACCCCAGTTGTACCCGATAAAAAATAAAACCATGAATCTTTCCAGTTCGATGACCGGTTTGGCTCTCAAAAGCATTAGTTTAGGGTTAATTGTGGCTTGTTTAAAGAAATTTATATGACATTTCTATGTAGCTGCTTATGAGTTGGTTCTACATTATTATATTCTTACAATATTACATGAAAAATAATACACATTGGCAAAAGGACTAATACTAATTGAAACACATGTGCATGTGCTACAAAAGAACTTATGTTTCGTTCATTCTTTTGATTCATTGCCCATAACTAGCACTCTCGATATAATCATAACTCCATGATCTTCTCTTCTTTCCCTCTTAATACAAACAAGGAAACACAAAAGGATTCGTGCCTCCAACGCCATGTTCGCTGGCGCCGGACACGCCGAAACATATCAATACACAGCCCCCAACAAACCCTAAACTCATTAGTTAATTAATTTAATTATTAATAATTTGTCACCCTAATAAATAACCAAACAAACCCATATCCATCCATCATTATCCTTATCCCAACACTAAAACATCTAATGCATGCATTGACAAAAGTGCACTTGCTAAAATAATTTATTGATTAATACTTAATTAATCATGATATAGGGTTGAAGGGTACCCTATAGGGAAACACAAGGCTGAGTAGCTATCAACCATTTGCCACCTCCACCCTGAGACACTGATGTATCAATGGACAAAATGCATGGGGCCCTTTGACATGTATGAATGAGCTGGATTTTTTGTAGAATGGGGCTTCTTCATGTGTAAATGTATCATGTATGTACATTGTATTTGATAAGGACAGGGAATAATCCAGGGTGGTTTGATGAGAAAAATAGTTGGGGAAGGGTAGGGTTTAGGTGCATGTTTCAAGGTTATGATCATGTGAGTGCATGTGCACATGAGTTTGGACAGAACATGCATGCCTTTTTTCCCCTCTTTCTCTTCATTCCTCTCATACTCTAATAATCAAACAAAAAAAGCCAAACTTCAAAAAATAAGTAAATAAATAAAATTCATGAGGGAATATATAGTGCATTTCTAACCATATTTTAACCTTCTTTTCTTTTATAAGATATAAATATATATTCACACACATGCATTTGTATACATATAGCAAAAAATGTTGTATAAGATTAAAATTAGAATTTAGATTTTAGAGAGAGATCCAAATTAAGAGCATCTGCAGTCTTTGAGACTCAAAATTTTTATATTTGGAATTTAGAAATAACAATTTTGACTTCTAACTGTAGTCGTTTGAACTCAAAATATGAGCTTTTTATAAAAAAAAATGACAGACAGTAGATGATCTATCGCCCAGTTTAATTTTTAAATTTTTTTGTAATGTTAAAATATATAGGATGAAGGATCGAATCCTGTCCATTGTAAATTATTATATTAAAAAAAAATGCATGGACACAAGATGATCTTACATTCGACATTTTTTTGTTTTGTTTTTTTTAAATGGCACCAATGGGAGATGAAATCTCGTCCGATAAATCTATTTATTTATTTGAAATACATGCACGGATGGGAGATGAAATCCCGTCCGACATTTGTGGGGCTAATTTTCACATTGGAGAAAATTCATCTTTCATCCGAGAATTGTTTTTAAATATTTTTTTTGTTTGGACGATATATCATTCTTCGTCCCACGTTTTTATTTTTTTCTCTTCCTAAATTACCCTTCTCAGTTTATCTCAATCTAAACTCTATATATTCATATAATTTGAACTGCTTCTTCGTACAAACTCCTGCTCACTTATCAAGACTTCACTCCTCTGTCCCAATTTTTTTCCCCTTCGTCTCAATTCCTTCTTCGATATATCTAATCAAAAAGTCTAGCCGTTGTGCAATTGAGTAGTTGGAGCAATTTTAGTAAATGTTGGGACTGAGGGAGGGTATTATAGTCTTTCAATAAATCTTTTTTTTTTCAAGGGACATCATTTTTGTGAGAATTTTGATAGGACGGGAGATCATCTCCCATCCTATTTTTGTTATAACAAAAATTGGATGAGTGATGATATCCGATACATTAAAAAAAAGAATTGTAAGGCGATAAATCATCTTGCGTTCGAACAAAAAAAGGTTAAATTTTTGGGCGGGGGAGATTTCATCTTTCCGATTGCTATAATTTAGAAATTCTTATATCTCTTCTCAAAAGTAGAAAGTATTGTTCCTCAAAATTCAAAATTTGAAAATTTAGAGAACAAATGCAGCTCCTTTTTAGTCAAATTTTTAAAAATTTGAAAATATAGAGAATGACTGTAGATGCTCTATGTATATACAAACGAAAATTTTCTCAAAATAGGGGTGTGGAAAAACTTTTCCTATTTTTGCAAGTGGTTAGGACTATCAACAATTTGTGTTCACAAAACTATATATACAAGGGTGCCTTCACACCAAAACTCTTACAAGTTTCCAAGCATCCTAGGACTCATTCAACAAGGAAAGGATTTCCCTTGCCAAACAATAAAGAAAGAGTGACCTAGCTACAATTCATGCCATCCTCTCTAGAATCCCTCCTCATGGCCCTACCATCGAATAGGATTGCCCTAAGGTCGAACTGGACGAGTAGGCCCCATCGAGCATCGGAGAGTTATACAGTCAGGAGGAGAATACAGAAGAGGAGGGCCATTGTACAAGGTTCAAGGAGCCGACTGGAGAAGAGGATTCGGGCTTTAAGGAAGCTTTTACCAGTCGACAGGCCAGTTGGGCTCGATGGCCTTTTCATGGACGCAGCCGATTACATTGCATGGCTAAGGATGAAAGTGGAGGTGATGAAGGTTTTGGTTAAGGTTTTGTCAGGAGATTCTGATGATTGATCTTTTTATGTATCCTTTGTGTTGAATGGTTTAATTCAGGAAGAAGGTTTCTCAAATTTGAAGAGAGAATTATTTTTTATTTGGAAAAAAAGAGCATTATTAGTTGATTGATAGAGGATCTTAGCATGCAATTAGGTTTTGAACTGCATGGGATAATGTTTGAACTATATATTGCGCATATTCATTCTTGTCATATATATTGCTTGGCTTCTTTATTTTTCATTCCAGCAAGTTTAAGTTTTTTTTTTCTTTTTGTTTTTTGTTTTCTGTTTTGTTTTTTTTCTGAGAAGACATTCTAGCAAGTTTACATGTAGATTTTTGTGTTTTCTGCTCATAAACCATGAATCGTGAGATGGTCGACATTGGGTCAAGAGGTGTAGTACCTCCAAAATAATTAATAATTATTTTGTACAACCATATTTTACTAATAAATTTTTGTCTTATAAATTGTGCATTGTATTTTCCATCCTACGATACAAATAAGTTATATGGTTGGTCGAACCCAATTAAATTGACATGGATTAAACCCAATTGGCCCAACCATGCATGCACATATGGAATTATGGAGCCACAATTTTTGACTTGGATGGATATGGCTTATGTGTCTAACCTAGGGTACATGAGGTGTAACCTTAGAAACCCTAAGAGGGTTGTGTACCCTAGAAAGCTTATGTGTAACCCTAGGGAAGGTTAGGGTTGCATATGTGTACCCTAGGATTATTGTTTATATGAACACCTAAGCAGCCCTAGATTTTTCTACACACACCCACACACACCCCACACTCACCCCTATGTATATGTGTATGTGTATGAATAAACCTTACTCATTTTCCATACACCTTAGTTCTTCTCCCGCACTCATTTCTTACTACATTCCATACTCATTTCCATACTTCCATACTTCCATACTACACTCCAGTCTGTTTTCTAACATTCTCCCTTAGCTAGTAGAGAAAGAATAAGGAGTAGAAGAAACTAGCAAGCAAGGAGGAGGAGAAAGAAACTAGGAGAAGCTTGGAGCTTGAAGATTTCATCTTGTCTACACTTTGAGATGGGTGTTCTTCATCCCATATGTGTTCTTTTTTAATTGGTTGCTTGAAATTATGCTAGAAATTGTTGAATATTTAGAGCATCTGTAGTCGTTGTTGGCCAAAATTTGCATATTTGGCATATAGCCAATAGCTATAAGACTTTCGTCTGTAGTCGTTGTTAGCCAAAATTTGGCTTTTCGAAATCTTAATAGGACGGACGGAAAATCATTTCCCGGCCGACGTTTTTTAAAAATAAATCGTAATAAAAAAATTTCAAGCTTGATAGTGCAATTTTTAATATTTAAAAAAACCCCAGAAATTCCTCCCAAAACCAGGGACTGGAGATAATCTCCCTTGTCTCCCAAAACTTTTTAAAAAAACAAAACCAAGGACGGTGTATAATGTGCCGTCCATTGTAAAAAAAAAAATTTTAAAAGTTTTGGGACGGTGTATAATTTCATGTCTAATGTAAAAAAAAATTATGTTATGGGACGGTGTATAATTTCCCGCCCGACG
Organism: Hemerocallis citrina; assembly: GCA_017893485.1. Taxonomy (NCBI): domain Eukaryota; kingdom Viridiplantae; phylum Streptophyta; class Magnoliopsida; order Asparagales; family Asphodelaceae; genus Hemerocallis; species Hemerocallis citrina. The sequence continues at coordinate 134,098,609 of CM030367.1, read as the reverse complement.
TAAAAAATTTTTTTTAATGTTCTGGGACGGTGTATAATTTCCCATCCGATATAAATTTTTTTTAATGTTATGGGATGGTGTATAATTTACCGTCCGACGTAAAAAATAAAAATTAATGTTATGGGATGGTGTACAATATCCCGTCCGACGAAAAAAATAATAAATAAATGTTATGGGACGGTATATAATTTACCATCCGACTTTTTTATTAATAAAAAAATCAGAAGGTAAATTATACACCATCCGTTCAACAAACGGAAAATAATGTTTCGTCGGGCTATTTTATCCATTTAGCCAAATCGTCTACCAAATATAGCTCGCTATTGTTACCCAAAAGCCTAACTTTGGCAAAACAGCCAACGACTATAGCAGGCATTCGAGCCAAATTTTGCATATTTTGGCTAAATAGCCAACGACTACAGATGCTCTGAGGCTCACCATAAAAGAAATTAAGTAGATAGAATGGCCCAATATCCTTGTATGTTCATTTTTATTAGATGATAAGTTGTATGTTTAGTTATTTGTTGAGTTAATTTATTGATGTAGTTTGATGTTCGTTGGTTATATGATGTAACTTAATGTAGTAAGAGTGATTTGCTAGTTAATTAAATGGTTGTGTTTAAATTCATATATAGCAACAAGAAAACCAAGTTGAAGGGTGTAGTTGTCAAGAAAAATAATTACTGATTAATAGATTAAATTCTAATTTTTGTATGATTAGATTTATATCTTACAACTAAAATTAATGTATAGATAATTGTATGAGAATACATATTTGTATTAGAGTGTGTTGTGAAGTTTATGAAATGAAATGATAGCATGAAAGGATCGCATGTAAGGTATTCGACGAAATGTCTAAAGGAAAATATATACACATATGATATGGCTAAAAATGGGGTTAAATCGGGACCGTCCAAATCAGGCACGAATCTTGAAGCCCAGGGGTAAAAAGCTAATTTCACCCCCCAAGGGGTCTGAAGTGGGCACGGGTTTTCCTTCCCTAAGACCCACTAACCCGCGAACGGATCCATTTCAACCGGGTGCGGGTCTCAACCCGTGACAAACCCGGTCCAGAAAGGATAGGATTAGGGTTCCAGATTAAATCCTAATCAACGGCCTTGATTCACGTCTATCCTTTCACTAGGAATTAGGGATTACATTCCTTATCTAACCACAGGGATTACATTCCTAATCTGATCCCAGCGGCGCCTATAAATACCCCCCATCCATCTCCATTAAGAGCTAATCAAACTTTCTCCAGTCTTTGCGCTCTTTCATAATCACTTCTGATTACTGACTTGAGCGTCAGAGGGTGCGTCGCTGGGAACAAACCCAGTGTCTCGCACTTTTGCAGGTGTACGGCAGGAGTCAGCGTCAAACTCCGACGGAATAGGTAACAGGTTTGCTATTCAATTTTCCTAAAAATCCACAAATACTATCTGTTTGCCCCCACACCAGATTTAGCGGCAACAGATTGGCACCGTCTGTGGGAAACTAAAGAATAGCAACCTCCCATCTTCCCGTTGGTCAGATCTTCTCCGGCCATGCCTCCTAGGAAAGCCAGATCCAGAGGGTCCAACCGAGGACCCAATCTCGATCAGCAACAGGTAGTTCCCCCTTAACCCGCTCAACAGCAGGGGCAACTTCTTCCTCAAGCGGAGGACCCTCTTCAGCAAGACCTACCTCCTCCTCAGAATCCACCACCTCCTAAGGGTCTCAACCCGTAGAAACAGCCTTTCCATCCGGACCACGTCTCCATCCACAATGCCTCTTCGAACTCTATGGCCTCCCATAATCCCCGAGCATCCGACCTCCGCAACACCGTCCTCAATCGGCAGAAGGATGAGGATCTTCACCGCGTCTGGATGAAAAGCGGGCCCAAGAGGGAGCCTCCTGCCAACACCGTCCGGATGAGCGATCTCCTCATCGCCGAGACAACAGAAGGTCCCCTATCCGAAGGGGCCGGAGAGAGTTCCCCGAGCATCAAAGCAGGAGACCCCATTCTCCTGCCGGTCGGCACCATCCTAGGAACGATGGGGCACCCATCACCCGTGCCGAGTTCCAACAGTTTCAAGCGACTGTCCTACAAGCTCTCAATCTCCGTCCTAATACCAATGCTCCAAAGATTCCCTCTCCTCTGCCGGTCGAAGTCCTCACCGACGGTCCCCAACTCCTCCTCCCACTCCTAGCAACTCCCGGCATGTGCCAAGTCCTCGCCGCTCCAGGAGCTACTGACGTCGTAGCCACCCTCTCCCTCGTACGAAGACGAGTCTAGAGGCTCGGCTGATTACTGTCGAAGGGACGATACTGTATACTGCTGTCTCCACGAGATGGAGAGGCGCTTGGGTCAGTTAGACCGAGAAGAAGAGCTTAGAGGAAGGACTCTTCGTCCTAGTAGACCTCCCTTTTTCCGAACCATAATGGATGCACCCGTACCAATCGGCTTCAAGCCTCCTCAGTTTGAAACCTATTCAGGGGAGACTGACCCTGTCGATCACATCGAGAGCTTCAAGACCCTAATGCTCATCCATCAAGCTTCCGACGCCCTGCTTTGCAAAACCTTCCCCGCAACTCTCAAGGGCCCAGCTCGAGAATGGTACTCTCGCCTTGCCCCATCCTCAATATTCTCCTTCGAGCTATTCGAGACCCTCTTCGTCACCTATTTCGTAAGTAGCCGCAAAACTAAGAAGACCAGCATCTCGTTACTGTACCTCCATCAGAAGAAGGGTGACAAGCTGAGAGACTATGTGAAAAGGTTCACAGCTGAAGCCAGGTCTATAGCATCCCTCGATCAATCGGTCGCCACAGCAGGATTTCAATCCAATGTCCTCAACTCCAGCCTCCGCTCCTCCCTCGCCAAGAAACCCCCACAGAACTTCTCTGACCTCTTCCTCCGAAGTGAAAAGTATATTCGGGCCGAAGAAGCCGAGCACCGCCCCAACTTGGAGGGGTCTTCCTCCGGGTTTAAGAGAAAGGGAACAGAAGAGGAAGGAGCCAAGAAGCTCCAAAATGATAATACCGGCCAGAGCCGACCTCCCCCCAGATTCGAGAAATTTACTCCTCTCACCACCAATGTCTCTACCATTCTAATGGAAGTTGAGAAGGAAGGGATCATAACTCCTGCTCCGAGGATGAACACCCCCGCCAAGAAAAGAGATAAAGAGAAGTGGTGCCGCTATCACCAGGACCATGGCCATGACACCAATAATTGTCGGACCTTAAAGAATAAGATAGAAGCCCTCTTTCAGAGGGGGCAGCTAACCAGATTCGTAAGAAAGGACCGAGCCGACCTTCCTCCCCCACCTCGGGGGGCTAACAAGCGTCCCGAGCGCGACGAAATGCCCGACTTCGAAGAGGAGCGTGTCCTACACCTCATCCATGGGGGCCCAATGGGGGGCTCCTCCAACTCCTCTCGAAAGGCATTTATAAGAGAAGTCAATTCGGTCCGCGCCACCCCTCCTCCTAAAGGCCTGAGAGTACCCGTCACATTTTCGGATGAAGACCTCGAGGGCGTCCGAACCCCTCACTGTGACGCACTCGTCATCAACCTCCACATGGCGAACTTCAAAGTGGAGAGGATCCTAGTGGACAATGGCAGCTCCGTTAACATCCTCTTTCTCGCTGCTTTCAAGGGCCTTAAGCTCTCCCGAGATAGACTCAAGCCCGCCGGCTACATGCTCCATGGGTTCACGGGAGTGCCAGTGACTATTGAAGGGGTGATCACCCTCGACGTAACCGCTGGCAAAACTCCTACTACCCGAACGGAGTCGATGGATTTTATGGTTGTGGATGTCCCTGCAGCTTACAATGTCATCCTAGGCCGACCCGGCCTAGTAGCTCTAGAAGCCGTTCCTTCGGCATACCATCTCAAGATGAAATTCCCCACCCGGGCCGGAGTAGGGGAAGTAAGGGGCAATCAGGAAATGGCCCGTAAGTGCTACATGACATCTACCCTCGGTCCAGTCCTTTCCCTAGAAACTCTAAAATTCCCCAAGATGTCGCCCGACCAACGTCCGAGCCCGTGGATGAGTAGGAGGAAGTGCTCTTCTCTGAACAGGATCCAAGCCGAAAGTTGTTTGTTAGCAAGACCCTCCCATCCGCCCTATGCTCCGACATAGTCCACTGCATCAGAAGGAACCAAGACCTCTTTGCTTGGTCAGCTACAGACATGCCCGGAATTTCCGAAGAGCTCTTGGTCCATCACCTCAGCGTTGTTTCGGGGTCCAAACTGGTTCAACAGAAGAGGCGCAAGTTCGCTCCCGAGCGCCAGTTAGCTATAAAAGACGAGGTTGACAAGCTCTTGAAGGCCCGATTCATACAAGAGGTGAACTATCCCGAGTGGTTGTCGAATATAGTAATGGTGAAGAAGTCCAATGGGACTTGGAGGATTTGTATCGACTTTACCGATCTCAACAAGGCCTGCCCCAAGGATCCCTTCCCTCTTCCGAGTATTGACACTCTGATTGATGCCACCTTGGGACATGAACTCCTCAGCTTCATGGACGCCTTCTCAGGCTACAACCAGATTTAGATGTTTCCCCCGGACATCCCGAAGACCTCATTCGTAACCGACCAGGGCCTCTACTGCTACAGAGTTATGTCCTTCGGTCTGAAGAATGCAGGCGTAACATATCAATGCCTCGTCAACAAGGTTTTCCAAACTCAAATCGGCCAGAATATGGAGGTGTATGTTGACGACATGCTCGTAAAAAGCATCCGAGGAGCCGATCATGTAACTGACCTACAGGAGGCGTTTGATGTTTTGAGAAAGCACAACATGAGACTCAATCCGAACAAGTGTGCGTTCGGTGTCTCGTCAAGAAAGTTTCTCGGCTTCATGGTCAGCCAATGAGGAATTGAAGCAAACCCTGAGAAAATCAAGGCCATATTAGACATGGCCCCTCCCAAGAATGTTAAGGAAGTTCAGAGGTTAACAAGCTGCCTAGCCGCCATTGGGCATTTTCTCTCGAAGTCCGGGGAGAAATGCCTCCCCTTCTTCAAGGCCCTCAGGGGGGCTAAAGGTTTTGAATGGGGGCAGCAACAACAGGAGTCGTTCGACCAGCTCAAGGCTTACCTCGTCAACCCTCCTCTCCTCAGCAAACCCATTCCTGACCCATTCCTGGTGAACCCCTCTACCTCTACCTGGCAGCCTCCGAGCAGACCCTCAGCGCCAATTTGGTAAGGAAAGAAGACCGGGCTCAAAAGCCCATCTACTATGTGAGCAAAGTACTTCGGGATGCTGAGCTCCGCTACCCGAGGATAGAAAAGATGGCTTATGCCCTGGTGATGGCCGCGAGAAAGCTTCGCCCGTATTTTCAGTCCCATTCGGTGGTCGTTCTAACTGACCAACTGCTGAAGCAAGTGCTCCACAAGCCGGAGACCTCCGGTCGTCTTATGAAGTGGTCTATCGAGCTGAGCCAGCACGATATAACTTATCAGCCTCGGACCGCGATCAAGGCTCAGGCCTTAGCAGAATTCATAGTCGAAAGTACCATCCCCGAGTTCAGCCAAGCAATGAAGGGACCGCCTGTCTGGTCGGTTTATGTGGATGGATCCTCCTGCAATGAGGGAAGCGGAGCCGGGGTCATTCTGACGGGACTAGATGACTTCATCCTCCAATACTCCCTCTGTATCAACTTCAAGGCCTCGAACAACGAAGCAGAATACGAGGCACTCATAGCCAGCCTTGGAATGGCTCGTAATGCAGGGGCACGACGCCTCCGGATCTTTAGCGACTCTCAGCTAGTCGTGAATCAGGTCCTCGGCGAGTATGAAGCACGTGATGACCGGATGGTTAAGTACTTGGCCAAGGTCAGGACCCTCATGGCGCTATTCGAAGAAGCCCTCATCCAACGAATACTCCGAGAAGAAAATGCTCAGGCCGACGCCCTCTCCAAACTAGCCTCTTCCTCCCTTCAAGGTCTCGAGCAGACCGTCTTGATAGAGGTCCTCCTGAAGCCAAGTATAGAGGATGAAACTTCCGACTCTATGGAGTCGCTGCCTGTCCTGCTGGAAGATAACTGGATGAAACCCCTCATCGAATTCTTCAGGGACGGGCTCCTCCCCGAGGATCCCAAGGAAGCTCGGAGTGTGAGAACTCGAGCCGAGCGTTACACATTGATCGGAGGCATCCTATATAAACGCTCCTTCACACAGGTAGACGACAGGCCGTATCTAAGATGCCTCTCCCCCCGGCAAGCCGACTACGCCCTGCAAGAACTTCATGAGGGCATCGGCGGGGCACATTCGGGGTCCAGATCTCTAGCCCGCAAAGTATTGAATTACGGATATTTCTGGCCCACTCTCCTACGAGACGCCGAACGGCACGTTCGGCAATGCAGCTCTTGTCAGAAGTACTCTGACATCCGACGCCTCCCACAAGCTCCAGTCACTTCCCTATCAAGTCCAATCTCCTTTGCAATGTGGGAGATGGATTTACTAGGGCCATTTCCACCAGCTCCCGGCCAGTTCAAATTCTTAATCGTGGCAATCGACTACTTCTCAAAATGGATAGAGGCCGAGCCCTTGGCCACGATCACTGAGAACAAGGTAGTCTAATTCTTTTGGAAGAGCATGATCTGTCGATTCGGCGTCCCTCGGGTCCTCATAACAGACAACAGAACCCAGTTTACCGGGGCTGCCTTCCGGGCCCTATGTGAAGACCTCGCCATCCAGCACCAATTCTCCTCCGTTTTCCATCCCCAGTCGAATGTCCAAGTCGAGAATGCTAACCGACAGATCCTCTCCGGCATTAAGAAGAGGTTGGATAAATGTTCCAAAGGCTTATGGATTGATCAGCTTCCCAACGTGCTGTGGAACTACCGCACCACAAAACAGACCCCTACAGGAGAGTCTCCGTTCAACCTCACCTATGGGTCCGAAGCTATGATCCCCCTAGAAGTTGGTATACCCTCTCATCGTCTAATGGCTTATGAAGAAGAACAAAATGCCAGAGAGCTCCGAGCAAATCTGGACCTGATAGATGAGATCCGAGAAAGAGCTGCCATTCGTCAACAAAGCTACCGAAGAAGGATCGAGTTGGCGTACAACAAAAGAGTCCGTCCTACCGACCTCAAGGAAGGGGACTTGGTCCTCAGAAAGCTAGCTATCTCTTTTCCCAGATAGAAAAGCAAACTGTCTCCAAATTGGGAGGGACCCTATAAGATCGCAAAAGTGGTCCGGCCCGGCACATACAGACTAGAAGATCTCGAAGGCAGGGAGATCCCCAGGACTTGGAATGCCGACCATCTCTTAAAATACCAAGATAGAGCACCAATGCCTCTCTAAGTATCTTGGGATGTCGAACCGTTCCGCTCCTATTACTCGTAATGTTTTTCTTTTATTTCTCTCTTGTAATAACGGCTCGCAACTTTAGAAGCAGCCGACCATTAGCCATCAATAAAGAAAGCTTTTTCATGTTTTACTTGTAAAAATTGTTTACAACTCTCTGCCTTTGCTCTCCACCCTACCGATGGTTCGGAGTCCAACACTTGGCTTGATTCTGCTTCGCAAGTTCGCTCGTAAGCAAACTAGAAGTAGGTCGCCATTCGGAACTTCTACCACAACTATTGAACAACTCTACCGATGGTTCGGAGTCCAACACTCGGCTCGATTCTACTTCGCAAGTTCGCTCGTAAGCGAACTAGAAGTAGGTTGCCATTCGGAACTACTCCCACAACCGTTGAACAACTCTACCGACGGTTCGGAGTCCAACACTTGGCTCGATTTTACCTCGCAAGTTCGCTCGTAAGCGAGCTAAAAGTAGGTCGCCATTCGGAACTGCTCCCACAACCGTTGAACAACTCTACCGATGGTTCGGAGTCCAACACTTGGCTCGATTCTACTTTGCAAGTTCGCTCGTAAGCGAGCAAGAAGTAGGTCGCCATTCGGAACTGCTCCCACAACCATCGAGCAACTCTAACGGTGGTTCGGAGTCCAGCGTTCGGCTCGGCTGCGCTCATTCAGTACCTCGAGCCGAGCGGACGGGGAACCGACCCCCACATATGGAGAAAAATTCTGCCGAACCAATTTTGCCATTAGATCATCTCAAAATGCGTACTAGAATGTGATGAACGGATCAGATCGTGCCACGTATCCACAAAACGACAAGATAGTGTTTTCTGGGAATTCGTGCCCCCCCACCTTGTGATGCGTACCACGATCATGATCGACCGTCTAGATTGAGCCACATGGACTGCGTCCGAAATCCGAGCTATCGCACCGCGGAAGTACAAAGTCGCCTCGGTATACTCCGAGCAAAAAACTAAATTCCACAGCTAAAACACACGAAGAAGATAACTATGGGTCCTTATGGTTCAGTGTCAAGAATAAGGCAACCACGGCACAACGATGGGCAAAGCAACTTTGATTTTATTGAAACACTTGGTAAATTTACAAGGCAAGAAGTTACAGCAAGAAAGCAACTAGATAAATTTACAGGGCATGTTATTACAACAAAGACGATGCAAGAAGTAAAAAGCTCGATGCAACTTGTTCAGCGCCTCCTCGGAATAGGAACGTTCCGATTCAGAGACACTCGGTGTTTTCGTTTCTTCACCTCCGTGCTCGTCTCTAGGCTGACGAATTGAGATGCCTTTTCGCCACTAAGCCTAACGGTGGCTCCGACCGAGGCTCCGCTCGAGCTAACAGCTACTCCGCTTTGGGCATCGACTGCGGTCTGACCAATGACGGGACGACGAGTCACGAGCTCGTAAAAGGTGATACCTCGCTCCCTCTCCTCGCGAGTGCACGAGGTGCTGAGAACAATAGTCCTCACTGGCTGAGGCTTCAGACGAGCCACCTCCTCCTCGAGCTCGACGATCTTGTCTTTCAGAGTGTCGTCCTTAACCATTATCTTGAATCGAGGGAGTTTTGCCGAACCGGGACACACAGTGCTATCGGATATAATGCGACGTAAGTTAGTCACCTCGATGCTCTTGTCGACCGTGACCCTCTGCAGCTGCTTGACCTTCTTCGCGAGCTCATCTCGCTCGGTTAGCACCAAGTCTAGCTCTGCCTCCTTCGCCGAGAGCTCATCCTCGACTATCCAGAGATGGTGCACCTCGGCCAGAAGCTCGCTATTCTTCTTCTCCACATTGAACAACACCCTCCTGATCAGGTCGATTTCATCCTCAAGGCGAGCCTCGCGAGATTGCTTAAACAGCTCGGCACGACGCCGAGCTGCAACGATATTTGGGGCATGTTCGAGGATCTGAAATACAAGAACGTCACAATTGGAAGACTACAGACCGACCCAAACACTTGCACAAATTTGAAATAAAATTTTCATTCATAAGAGAAGAGGCGGTGGCCAGTCCGCAAAAAGGCGTTACATTTTTTGAAAAGAAAAAAAACAAACAAAATTATAAAAAGTCGAGGAGATCAGGGGTCCACCTACATCGTCGGCTCAACCACAGGCGCTTCGCCAAATGGCCCCTCGGCCTGGGGGTCGGTCACCACAACCTCGGCGATCACCTCCTCGTTGTCATTGCCCTCTCCCTCGTCACCTTCCTCCTCTTCACCTCCCTCCTCCTCGCCATCTGATGCGGATCTGGGCCACAGCCTGTAGCCGACCCGCTGAAAGCCGGGGATGCGATCCTGAACGTGGTCGAGCACCCTCTGGTAGGACTTCTCCATGTTCGAGGCCATATGCGCCTTCGCCTCGGCCTCGACCTCGGCCCTGATCCTCGTCGCCAAGGCATCCTTCTCCGCCTTCGCCTCCTCCAGAGCCTTAGCCGACGCCGCCAGCTCCTCGGCAGCTTTAGTGACCTTGGCGACCTCTTCGGCGAGCCGCCCCTTGGTTCGCTCCAAGTCTGCCTCAAGGTCGGCGACCCGGACCTCCAAGCCTTCGGCTCACCTCTGCTCTGCTTTGAGCTGCCGAACCGCCTTCACCTTGTCTGCCCTGTCCTTATCACTGGCGGCCTTCAACTCCTTCTCCTGTGCGGCGAACGCTTCAAGGAGATGGTTGAAGTGACAAGTAGCCTGCCGAAACAAAAAGATAGTAAGAAAAAAAAGTAAGAGCTGAACGGCAGACTTGAAGAAATTCTGCAGAAGAAGTACACGCAACTTACCGATATGAGCGACCGAGCGACCTCATAGGTATCGTCGCCGACTGTCCCCGCCTTCAGCGCGGCTCGATCCTTTGGGGTCGCCAAGTGCTTGACGGCCTGCATGGACATCTGCGAATTTCCGAGGAAGCCATCGTGCTTCTTGACTCGCCAGTCCGGGACGAACAGTTGCTTATGCTGCTCGGTCAAGATCACCTCGGCCTCATCGGTCAGCGGCGGAGACTGAAGCGACAACACCGCCGAGATGTCAAAGGCCTCACCGGCCGTGGTAGAAGCAACAGGAGCCGAGGGCTCGGTGACAACAACCACCGTTAGCGAGGGGACCTCAACAACGGGGGGAGGCGGAATAACTGCCGAAGCAACCTTGGGGGGCCGACCTGACGAGGCGGTCGCGCTCGGCCTCTTCCTCTTCCTTTCATCGGCAACCTTACCCCTCTCGTTCATCATGGACAAAAAGTTCATCTTCGGCACTTCTGTACCAAACAACAGACAAGTTGAAAGTTAGTGAAATGAGCTAAAACCTTAGGAAAAAAAAGATATAGCGAGATGTCAGGAGCGTACTCGGGTCGATCGGACTAAGGCCTGACCCGTGTAGCACCTCCTCGGTCATCTCCCTCCAGCTCAACATCGGGAGGGCCATGATCTTCCCTACCACTTCCTCCTCGGCTGCAGTCAGTTCCGGGTCGGCCCTCGCGAACTTTGGCACCTCTACTTTACACCGACTCGGAACTTGCAGCATCGAGGGCCCTCGCAAACTTTGGCACCTCTACTTTCCACGTCTAACTCCATACCTCGGCTAACAACATCGAGCTTCCGAGCCGAGGGGACGAGGAACCGACCCTCGTATATGGAGAAAAATCCTTCCGAGGCCGAATCACCGTCGGATCTCTCCAAAATTCGTGTCAAGACACGATGGACGGTTCAGATTGGGCCACACTTACAAAACGATAAAATAACGTTTTCTCGTGATCTGAACCCAGCCCTCGTGATTCACGCAGTGATGAACGCTCCAGATCCGGCCACGTGTATCTTCCGAGCCGCTGGCCACCGGTCTTCCTAGCCAAGCTACCGAACAGCCTGGCTAAGCAGCCAAGCTACTGAGTCGGAGGTGACGACGCTTCAAAGACAATGCTTCAAAAAATCTAACTCCATCCCTCGGCTAACAACATCGAGCTTCCGAGCCGAGGGGACGAGGAACCGACCCTCGTATATGGAGAAAAATCCTTCCAAGGCTGAATCACCGTCGGATCTCTCCAAAATTTGTGTCAAGACACGATGGACGGATCAGATTGCACCACGCTTGCAAAACGACAAAATAATGTTTTCTCGTGATCTGAACCCAGTCCTCGTGATTCACGCAATGATGGGCGCTCCAGATCTGACCACGTGTACCTTTCGAGCTTCTGGCCACCGGTCTGCCTAGCCGAGCTGCCGAACAGCCTGGCTAAGCAGCCGAGCTACTGAGCCAGAGGGTGGCGACACTTCAAATCCAGGATGCTTCAAAATGTCTAACTCCATACCTCGGCTAACAGCATCGAGCTTCCGAGCCGAGGAGACGAGGAACCGACCCTCGTATATGAAGAAAAATCTTTTCGAGGCCGAATCACCATCGGATCTCTCCAAAATCCGTGTCAAGACATGATGGACGGTTCTGATTGCGCCACGCTCACAAAACGACAAAATAACGTTTTCTCGTTATCTGAACCCAGTCCTCGTGATTCACGCAGTAATGGATGCTCCAGATCCGGCCACATGTATCTTCCGAGCCGCTGGCCATCGGTCTGCCTAGCCAAGCTACCGAACAGCCTGGCTAAGCAGCCGAGCTACTGAGCCAGAGGGTGGTGACGCTTCAAATCCAGGACGCTTCAAAACGTCTAACTCCATACCTCGGCTAACAGCATCGAGCTTCCGAGCTGAGGGGACGAGGAACCGACCCTCGTATATGGAGAAAAATCTCACCGAGGCTGAATCACCGTCGGATCTCTCCAAAATTCGTGTCAAAATGCGATGGACGGCTCAGATTGCGCCACGCCCACAAAACGACAAAATAACGTTTTCTCGTGATCTGAACCCTGTCCTCGTGATTCACGCAATGATGGACGCTCCAGATTTGACCACGTATACCTACTGAGCTATGTGATGAGCTGTCGAGCCGAGGGGACGAGGAACCGACCCTCGTATATGGAGAAAAAATTCGTCGACCCTTCTCAGCCGTTGGATCTTGTCAAAAAATGCGCTCATCATGATGGACGGCCCAGATCTTGCCACATTCGCTAAACGACAAGATAGCACTTTTTGGGGATCCACGCTGAGATGGACGCTCAGGATCACGCCACGTAGTTCGGCTGATTTCGAGCTAGGAGCCGAGCGGCCGAGCCGAGGGGACGAGGAACCGACCCTCGTATACGGAGAAACTATCTGCTGAGGAATGCAGATCGTCCGATCGCCCAGAAAATCGCGCTCAGCGCTGTTGGAGGGCCCAGATCGTGCCACGCCATAAATAGGTATTAAAAATTAGTTTTTATTTATTTTAATCGTTTTATTTATTTAAAAATTACTATAAAATCACTAAAAATTCGGGAAAATTGACTAAAGATTCTAGAAATTAATTATGAATTCGGGCGAGTGTTCTTGAGCCCCCGAACGAGCAATTATCGTCTAGAATGTGCTGTTACGACCCCCGAACGACTGGTTGACACATCTCAAAATTAAATAAATAATCCGAAAAAATAGATAAAAATTGCCAAACGTCCAGAGGAGCTCAAGAACAGCTTAAAAAACGAGATACTTGAAAAATCACCATACTACCTCCTTCAAGATTCAAAACCCTCTATTGGGACTCCGATACAACTCCACTAGCCATTAAAACAGTAAAACTACTCCTCAAAGCCTGATCAAACTCAGTCTTTAGGAGTGGGGGGGCTCGTGATATGGCTAAAAATGGGATTAAATCGGGACCGTCCAAATCAGGCGCGAATCTTGAAGCCCAGGGGTAAAAAGCTAATTTCACCCCCCAAGAGGTCTGAAGCGGGCACGGGTTTTCCTTCCCTAAGACCCACTAACCCGCGAACGGATCCATCTCAACCGGGTACAGGTCTCAACCCGCGACAAACCCGGTCCAGAAAGGATAGGATTAGGATTCCAGATTAAATCCTAATCAACTGCCCTGATTCACGTCTATCCTTTCACTGGGAATTAGGGATTACATTCCTTATCTAACCACAGGGATTACATTCCTAATCTGATCCCAGCGGCGCCTATAAATACCCCTCATCCATCTCCATTAAGAGGTAATCAAACTTTCTCCAGTCTTTGCGCTCTTTCATAATCACTTCTGATTACTGACTTGAGTGTCGGAGGGTGCGTCGCTGGGATCAACCCCGGTATCTTGCACTTTTTGCAGGTGTACGGCAGGAGTCAGCGTCAAACTCCGACGGAACAGGTAACAGGTTTGCTATTCAGTTTTCCTAAGAATCCACAAATACTATCTGTTTGCCCCTACACCAGATTTAGCGGCAACAACATATATGAATAAAAGACTAGTAAATTAACAAACAAGCTATGAGAATGTGTTGCAATTGAGATCTTGGTCAATATGTTGATGTGAATTAGTTTATTTACACGTGTGAAAATAATAAATTTAAGAAGTATAAGTTGTTTACGAAGTGTTCGATGAAATGTGCATGTGTAGATTCATACCTATAGTGTAATTAGATACTTGTATATGTGTAGGAAGTAATTATAATGTATATGAGGTGTAGGAAATGTACGAGTTGGCACTTGTTTGGAGTTCGAATAACCATTAGAACGGGTTCGAGAATGTTTTAATTGTGGTAAATTTGTTATATGATGTTGCCGTTCTAAAGTGTTAAGTTGCGGTTGTTCGTTGAGTCAGCAATGGGCCGAATTGGGCCAAACTCCTAGGCACGAATTAGATGGTCAAATGAGACCCTAATTAAATACTTATAAATTAATTAACTTATGAAACTATGATGGATTACTTTAGCAATGGACTATGTAATCAATCTAGTACATTGAAGTTAACTTGGTGTTATGGCTGAAAATGGGGTTAAATCGGAACCGTTCAAAGCGGACACAAATCTTAAAGTTACAGGGGCAACATGGTAATTTCACCTACAGACGGGTTCGAATTGGGAACCAGGTCTCTCCTCTTGGGCCTGCTAACTCATGAACGGATCTGTTCAGCTGAGAACAGGTCTCAACCCGTTAAGGACCAGTTCAACAGGATAGGAGGAAATCTTGGCTCGTCCTTATCCTGAGGAGGTGGTTATAACCACCCCTATCCAGCCACACCGGAAAGTAGGGATTCACTCGGATCCTGAAACAGATCCCCATGGCGACTATAAATACCCCCTACCTCCTACTATCACAGGTGATCACTCTTTGTCTACTCAAGCTCTTTCCCTTTCCTTTTTTCTAGTATTGACAAGACCATCGGAGGGTTCGTCATCGGGATCCATCCCGGTATTTCGAACGGTTGTGTAGGTACATGGGAGCACCTAGGAGTCAACTAGTCAACAAGGTAGAAGTCAGATTCAACCTGTTCAAGTTCCTACAAACCTATAAATTCTATCTATTGCCCCCACACCAGATTCAGCGGCAATAGATTGGCGCCGTCTGTGGGAACTTCTCGACAAGAAATCCAACCTTCCTCCTTCAACCAAAGCTCCTCCTAGCCATGCCTCCTAAGAAGAAGCCCGCACACTCCAACCGTAGAACAACCTCTTCTCACCCTCCTCCTCCTCCGGAGGACTTCCCTCCACCAGGCCAACAGACCCTGCAGCTCGAACAACAGGCTCTCCATTCTATTCTGCAGCCTATGGGGCCCCAAGCAACAGTGGGAAAACCCTCTCGGCAAAGCTGCCACAAGCAACCTATGCATCAGGTCCGGGTTTCCATCCACAATGCCTCCACCGATTCCATCGCCTTCCATAGTCCTCCCACACCGAAGGATCTGCGGGATGTGCTCAACAACCGGTAGAATGATCCCGGGTTCGACCTTCGGATCCATCTAGATGAGAAGCGGACCCGGGAGGCGAACCCTCGCCGCGAGCACCCGAGGGATTGGTCACCACACCGATTAGACCATAGGGGGTCCAACTCTCCCAGGAGGCAGAGAGAGTCACCCCATTGCTCAAGACGGAGTCGCTCCCCGGCAGGCCGTCCTGCACCTCGTGCCCATCTAGATCAGGACACCCCCATCACAAGGGCAGAATTTCAGCAATTTTAGGAGGCCGTCTTTCGGGCGCTCAATGCCGCCCCCAACCAGGGTCACAGGGCTCCTAGCCCTCAGTAGGCCCCCTGTCCTCACCGCCGCTCCGTCAGTCCTAGGCCGGCTCCGAGCCATCGCCGCCGTTCCCCAAGTCCTAGGCCGGCTTCTAGCCATTGCCGCCGTTCCTCAAGTCCTAGGCCGGCTCTGAGCTATCGCCATCGTTCCCTGAGTCCTCGTCCAACCCAAAGCTACCACCGTAGCCCCAGTCCTCTTCGACACGAAGACGAGTCTCGAGATTCAGCGAGGCAGGATCGGAGGGAGGACTCCGTCTACTGCCATCTCCACGAGATGGAGAGGCGCTTCGGCCAGCTCGATCGAGACGAAGAACGACAGGCGAGGGACCTCCGCCGAAGCATGCCCCTATTCTCTCGTGCCATCATGGAGGCCCCAGTCCCAGACAACTTCTAGCCTCCACACTTTGAGACCTACACCGGGGAGACGGATCCTGCAGATCACATTGAGAGTTTCAAAACTCTCATGGTGATCCATCTGCATCCGATGCCTTCCTCTGCAAGACCTTCCTGGCCACACTCAAGGGGCCGGCTCAGGAGTGGTATTCTCGACTTGCACCGGCATCCATCTCTCCTTCGACCAGTTTGAGGGCCTCTTCCTCACGCATTTCATGAGCAGTCACTGCACCGAGAAGATGAGCATCTCCCTACTGTTCCTCAGTCAAAAGAAGGGCGAACGATTGAGGGACTATGTCAAGCGTTTCACTGCTGAGGCCAGATCCATCGCCTCCTTAGAACCTTCAGTGGCCACAGTCGCCTTCCAATCCAACGTCCTCAATGCAAATCTCAGGGCGTCCCTCGCCAAGAAGCCCCCTCGGGACTTCTCAAAGCTCCTGCTCCGAAGCGAGAAGTACATCTGAGCGAAAGAAGCTCTCTACCGCCCCACCTTTGAGGTTTCGTCTTCCGGGAATAAGCGGAAGGATGCAGAAGAAGAAGGAGCTAAGAAGCTTTAAAAGGACAATGGGGGTCAACGTTGCCCTCCCCCTCAGTTTGAGAAATTTACTCCGCTTAACGCGAGTGTATCTACCATCCTAATGGAGATCGGAAATGAGGGTCTCCTACCGCCTCCCCCCAAGATGAATACTCCGAAAAAGAGGAGAGACCGGAATAAGTGGTGTCGTTTCCATCGGGACCATGGGCACGACACTGACGAATGTCGAGCCCTAAAGGACGAGGTTGAAGCCCTCATCCAAAGAGGGCAGCTCTCACTCTTCGTCAGGAGGGACAGGGCTAATCAGCCCCCACCTCCCAGGGGGGCTAACAGACGAATGGAGAAACAGTTTGAGGCTCAGGAGGAAGAAGTGGTGGCCATCCTACACCTGATATACGGGGGCCCAATGGGGGGAGATTCTAACTCCTCCTGAAAAGCCTTCGTTCAGAAGATGAATGCTGCCTAGAGCCATCCTCCTCTAAAGGGTTTGGGAGTCCCAGTCACGTTCTCCGATAGGGACCTGGAAGGCGTCCGCACGCCCCACTACGACGCCCTCGTCATCAATATTCGAATGGCGAACTTCGACGTTTGTCAGGTCTTGGTGGACAACGGCAGCTCCGTTAACATCCTTTTCTTGGAAGCCTTTATGGACCTCCAGTTGTTGAGGGACCGGCTCAAGCCCGCAGGCTACACTCTTCATGGGTTCACTAGGGTCCCGGTGACGATCGAGGGAGTTATAACCCTTGATGTAACTGCTGGAAAGGCCACGGTAACTCGTACCGAGCCAATAGATTTCATGGTGGTGGTCGTCAAGGCTACCTATAATTTTATCCTGGGTCGACCAGGTTTGGCCGCACTTCAAGCTATTCCTTTGGCCTACCACATAAAGATGAAGTTCCCCATGCCCTCAGGAGTGGAGGAAGTGAGGGAAAGCCAACAAGCGGCTCGAAAGTGCTACATGACCTCGATTGGGGGTCCAGTTCTCTCTCTGGAAGCACTCGAACTTTCCCAGGAAGGCAGTCAAACTATCTCTGAGTCAATGGACGAATTGGAAGAAATGGCCTTCTCCGAAGAAGACGTCACAAAAATATTCTGCGTTAGCAAGGCTCTCTCCCCCTCCATTAAGCAAGACATCTCCCGTTGCATACTGGAGAACCACGACCTCTTTGCTTGGACTGCGGTAGACATGCCCGGGATGTCGGAGGAGCTCTTAATGCACCGCCTGAGCGTCGCCCTGGGGTCAAGCCTGTTCAACAGAAGAGGTGAAAGTTCGCTCCCGAGCGACAACATGCGATTAAAGAGGAGGTCAAAAAGCAGCTTAATGCCCGATTTATCCAGGAGGTAAACTACCCTGAGTGGCTCTCCAATGTGGTGATGGTTAAGAAGGCCAACGGGAGCTGGAGGATATGCATCGACTTCACCGATCTCAATAAAGCATACCTGAAGGACCCTTTTCTCCTTCCCAGCATCGATGCCCTGATCGATGCGACCTCCGGGCACGAGCTCCTCAGTTTCATGGATGCCTTCTCGGGATATAACCAAATCCCGATGTTCCCTCTCGACATCCCGAAGACCTCATTCGTGACGGATCAGGGCCTCTATTGCTACCGAGTTATGCCGTTCGGCTTGAAGAATGCGGGAGCTACATATTAATGCCTTGTGAACAGGGTCTTCCAAGATCAAATTGGCCGAAACATGGAAGTTTACGTAGACGACATGTTGGTCAAGTGCACCCGAGGGCAGGAGCATGTTCTCGATCTTTAAGAAGCCTTCGAGGTGCTCAGGAGGCACAACATGAGACTGAATCCGAACAAGTGTGCGTTCGGAGTCTCATCCGGCAAGTTCTTGGGGTTTATGGTTAGCCAGAGGGGCATAGAGGCCAACCTCGAAAAGATTCAGGCCATTTTCAAGATGGATCCCCCCTTCAGCGTCAAAGAGGTACAAAGGCTCACCGGGCGCCTCGCCTCGATTGGGCGATTCTTCTCCAAGTCCGGGGAGAAGTGCCTCCCCTTCTTCAAATCCCTTATGGGGGCTAAAGGATTCGAATGGGGGCAGCAGCAACAGGAGTCCTTCGACAAGCTAAAGGAATATTTAGCTAACCCCCCGCTCTTGAGCAAGCCAGCACCTGGGGAGGTCCTCTACCTATATCTTGCAACTTCGGAGTAGACGCTCAGCGCTGTCCTTGTAAGGAAAGAGGATAGGATGTAGAGGCCCATCTATTATGTGAGTAAGGTGCTCCAAAATGCCAAACTCCGTTATCCGAAGCTGGAGAAGATGGCTCTCGCCCTGGTCATGGCAGCCAGAAAACTCTGCCCCTACTTCCAATCTCATTCGATGGTCGTCCTTACCGACCAGCCGCTCAAACAAGTTCTCCATAAACCTGAGACTTCCGGGCACCTTATGAAATGGTCCATCGAGCTAGGTCAACATGATATCAACTACCAGCCCAGAACAGCAATAAAGGCCTAAGCTCTGGCCGAATTCTTTGTGGAGAACACCATCCCCGACCCTTGCGAGTCGTCTGCCGACCCCTTGGTCTGGACCGTTTATGTAGATGGATCCTCTTGCACCGACGGAAGCAGGGCTAGCATCATCTTAACCGGCCCAGACACTTTCGTCCTCCAATACTCTCTCTGCTGAACTTCCTGACATCGAACAATGAAGCGGAGTACGAGGCTCGCAAGGCAGGAGCTGAGCGCGTAAGGGTCTTCAGTGACTCGCAATTAGTCGTCAACTAGGTGTCCGGAGAATACGAGGCGAGGGACGAGCGAATGGCCAAGTACGTGGGAAAGGTTAGGGAGCTTCTAGCCTCATTCGAAGATGTTCAACTCCAGTGGGTTCCTCGAGAGGAAAACGCACAGGCAGACATTCTCTCAAAGTTCGCCTCCTCATCCCTCCAGGGTCTAAAATGGACCGCCCTGATATAGGTCCTCCTCAGACCAAGTATTGATGAATATAGCGCGGAGCCAATGGAAGCCTACCCCCTAACACTTGGGGAGAACTGGATGAAGCCCCTCCTCGAGTATCTCAGAGACGGACTCCTTCCCGAAGACCTGAAAGAGGTAAGAAGGATTAGGACACGAGCTGAGCGGTACACACTCCTTGACGGAGTCATGTACAAAGCACTTTCTCTCCCCAGAGGAAGCGCTCTATGCCCTAAAAGAGGCCCATGATGGTATGTGTGGCGCACACTTGGGAGCGAGATCCTTCGCCCGTAAACTCCTAAACTACGGCTACTTCTGGCCCACACTACTGAGTGACTCCGAGGAGTACGTCCGCCAGTGCGACTCCTGCTAGAACTTCGTCCCGATCCATCGCCTGCCCCAAGCACAACTCACCTTCTTAGCAAGTCCAATCCCCTTTGCAATGTGGGGGATGGATTTGCTCGGACCTTTCCCTCCAGCGCCGGGCCAGCTGAAGTTCCTGGTCGTGGCAATAGACTACTTCTCAAAGTGGATCGAGGCTAGACCTCTTTCGATGATTACCGAGCACAAGGTCCAGAAGTTCTTTTGGAAGAACATCATTTGCCTGTTCGGAGTGCCCCACATCCTCGTAACCGACAATGGGACTCAATTCGTAGGGGCAACCTTCCGCAAATTTTGTGCCGACCTCGGCATCCAGCATCGGTTCTCCTCGATAGCTCACCTTCAGTCCAATGGCCAAGCGGAGAACACAAATCGACAAATCCTTTCTGTCCTGAAGAAGAGGCTTGACAAATCCACTAAGGGGCTGTGGGTCAAACAACTCCCCAACATGCTTTGGAACAATCGCACCACCAAAAGAACTCCAACTGGAGAGTCCCCCTTCAACCTCACATATGGTTCCGAAGCTCTCATCCCCTTAGAAGTGGGTCTTCCTTCACCCCGACTGATAGCCTACAATGAAGCACATGATGCGAACCAACTTCGTAACTTCCTAGACCTCATAGACGAGGTCCGCGAGAGAGCTGCAATCCGACAAGAGACCTACCACCATTGGATCATTTAGTCTTACAACAAAACGGTACGGCCAGCCAACCTTAAAGAGGGAGACCTAGTGCTCCGAAGTTGTCGATATCCAATCCAAGCAAAAAAGACAAGTTGGCACCCAATTGGGAAGGACCGTATAGGGTCTCCAGAGTTATTCGCCTAGGAGCGTATCAACTCGAAGACCCGGGGGCAGGAGAATACCGAGGACGTGGAACACGGAGCACTTGATGAAGTACCAAGAGGGTATCTAAACACCGCTCCAAGCAACTTCCCCAAGAACGCTCCATAAGACATGTCTAAAGTTTTTACTTGTACTTTCATGATCAAAATGTAAAAGCGGCTCGCAACTTAGAAACGACCACTTAATTATTTTCAATAAAAGCAATATTTCCTCGCAAGTTCTCTATTTTTAAGTAGTCCAATACTTTAAAAAAAATTTGTTAAAACGACTAGCTTGGAGTCCAACACTTGGTTCCACTTCGCTTCAACTACTGGCTTCTAAGCGAGTACGAAGTGGATCACAATTCGAAATTGCTCCTGCAGCTGTTGATATTCTCTAAACTACACGATTGGAGTCCAATACTTGGTTCGACTTCATTTCAACTACGCATTTCTAAGCGAGTACGGAGCGGATCACCATTCGGAACTGCTCCTGCAGCTGTTGATATTTTCTAAACGACACACTTGGAGTCCAACACTTGGTTTGACTCCGCTTCAACTACTTGCTTCTAAGCAAGTACGAGTGGTTCACCATTCGAAATTGCTCTTATAGCCGTTGATACTCTCTAAACAATAAGTTCGGAGTCCAACACTTGGTTCGATTCCGCTTCAACTACTTGCTTGTACGTGAGTACGAAGTGGTTCACCATTTGGAATTGCTCCCACTACTGTAGACAATTACAAAAACCAGCAAAACACACAAGTCCAAAAATAAGTACTATTTCATTAAAGTTTGAGATTCAAGTCTAATTACAGACCGACTGCTCATCTTTATATTGAGATACAAAACTTGTGAAACCAAAGATTACAAGATCAAAGAAAGCTACTTCAGCGCCTCCTAGGGGCGGGAATACTTCGGTTAAGAGACACACGTGGGCAACGAACATTGTGTTGCCGATGCCCCACTTCAGCAGATGTCCCTAGGCCAGTGAGCCGTGATGCGTCATCTGCACCCGTTCTAACGGTGGCCCTGACAAAAGCTCCGCTCGACGAAGCTGCCACCCCACTCTCCGCATCTCCAGGGTCTCGATGTATGGGCAACGAGCGAAGCACGAGCTCGCAGAATGTTATCCCCCTATTATACTCCTCCCGAGTGCAAGAGGTAGTTTTGACATTGCGTCCCTCAGATTACGGTCGAAGACGAACGATCTCCGTCTCAAGCTCGGCAATTCGCTTTTTAAGAGAGTCATCCATCACATTTATCTTCAAGCGTGGCAGTCGCACCGAGCCTGCACTACGAAAGCTGTCAGTGATTGTCCACCAAAGATGAGCACCTCCATGCTCTTATTGACAGTTAAGTCCTTCAGCTCGTCCCTCTCCGCTATCACCTTAGTCAGAGAATGATGGAGGCACCTAAGTCTCAAGCCGAGGTTAGTAGACGCCAACGAACCCACATCATCGCCTTCGGGTGTCATTTCGCTAATCCTCTCTTCTAACTGTCTGATCTTTAGGTTTCGGCGAACTAAGATCGATCTCAGATTGTTTCGCTTACGCTCCGCTTTACGAAGCTCCCACTCCACTTTGCGAAGCTGCTTTTGACTTCTAGCAAGTCCCAACCTCGTCGCCCTTAGACCAGCCTCGGGACGTGCGACCTCGGCCCCCCAAGGTACTTCGGAGAGTGGCAACACTTCGACGATCTAAAAATGCCAAGTCAAACTACTCAGTCCAAACACAACCACTACAAAACTCGAGAGCAAGAAACAAACCGCAGTGAACACTTAGCCAAAAATTCCAAATTTTTTTTCTTCATTTCATTGGAATTCAAAAAGATACAAGCAGTGGCCAGTCCGCGATTAGGCATTACATTCCTTATCGAAAATTTGAAATTACATGTCAGGGCTCGACCTTTTTGCCGTGGCTACCGGTCGCTGCAAGATCCGACTGCTCAGGAGGAGCGATGATCGCTGGAGGCATAGCCTCGGAGTCGGGCTCGTTGCCGATGACCTCGCCCTTGGCATCCGCGTTGTCGTCCCCTTTCTCATCTTCGTCTGATTCTTCGTCGAAGCCCGGGACATGGTTGGGGAAGAGGTGCCACCCGGAGTAGTTGACCTTGGGGAAACCTTCCTTCACTTGCTTGATGGCGCGGGCGTAGGCCTTAGCCATATTGGCCACATGGAACCCTTGAGCCTTCTCCATGGTCACGTCCTCGGCCTCTTTTGTAGTAGCGATCTTGGCAGCTTCGACAACTTGTTCCTTTTCCTTCGCTGCCAACTCCTTCTATCGGAGCAGAGTGGCGACATCAGCTTCCAGCATCATCATGAAGCCGTCGAGGTATTCCATCCTCTTCATCTTCCCGTCCGCCTCGACCCTTAGTTTTTCGAGCTCGTTAGCGATCCGAGCTTTTTCCACCTGAGCCCTGTCCACCTCCTGCTTCAGCTCCTTTTTAAGTTCGGTTATCTTCTCCATAAGATGACCGAAGTGACAAGTTATCTGTGAAAGGAAAATAAGTTAGCTTGAAAACCAAGAAAATACAAGTATGCAACTAGCAAAACTACGCTACTTACCGACACTACTGCTCGAGCAATCTCAAGGGCATCGTCCCCAACTCCACCTCCATCCATGGCGGCACAGTCCTTCGACATCACAAGGTGCTTGACAGCCTGCATGCTCGATGCTGTGTCGCCGAGGAACCCATCGAGTTTTCGGACCTGCCAGTCCGGGACAAAAATCTTCTTGTGTTCCTCGGTTAGGAACACTTCGGCCTCGGCCATCAACAGAGCTGCCTCCATTCCCAAAGCGGCTGCCATTGGGAACTCGCCTGCCTCGACTGAGGCCGAAGCAGCTACCATCGTCGTCACCCTCGGGACCACAGTGGCTCACGCTGATGCTTCTTCGACAGCACTGGTGACCGTTTTTGGCCTCGGGGAGGTCACCTTTGAGACGACCCTCTTCCTTTTCCTCGGAGCCTTGCTACCGAGAATCGCTCGCTGAGCCATCACGGCGTCGAAGTCCATGGTTTCTACAATAGAAGAAGAGGTGATTAAACGCAAGTAAAAACCGAACAAAGAAAAAAAACAAAAAAAAAACACAAAAGGGGAAAACTGCATACTGGGGTCTATGCAGCTGAGCCCCCCCCCCCCCCCCCCTGTGGAGCACCTCCTCAGTCAGGTCCCTCCAATCGAGCTTCGGTCGGTCGAGGAGAACCCAAACCATGTCTTCTTCGTTGGGGTAGAGCACCGGAAGCTCCTTCACCCTCTTCGTCACTTCTTCGACCCAGTCCGATGGGATGCACCATGGCCCTCGACTCCGAATAATGAAATATTTGTCTCGCCAATGCTTTATCGAGTCGGGACAGCTGATGAGTCGAGCACCGTACCTCGGAGCGAGGTAGAACCTGAACTCCGACTTGTGCTGCTGGTGAAGTCGGTATAGCGTCCGAAGTACCCTTAGATCCGGCTTGATCTCTACTGCCTGAAAATGGAGGATGAACTCGTTGATCACCCTCCACCCATTCGACATCAGCTAAATTGGGCTGATCCCGAACCACCGCAGAACTTGAATAGCGAAGGGGTGGAGTGGAAGCCACGGCCTGGCAATGAAGGCATCGACTGGACGGAAGCATATATCCACCGGCATCGGTGAATTGGCCCTCACTCCAGGTTCGGGCAGCATCAACGTGAACTCCTCGGGGATCAGAAAACATCCCCGAATTGCTACCAGGTTGGCCTCGTTGAGGATGGAGATGGTATCATCAACTTTCGAAGTCTCCCGTGTCACATTCTCTTCAAAACTCCACCCCCTTCCATACATTATTTGTTCGGCGTGCTCCTCCGGAAGCTCCCGAACCCTCTGGAGTCCAGCCAGAACACTAGGCAATCTCCCGAACTCCCCCATTCTGCGTGGGTTTTCGACCACAGTCTCCATGATCCCCGAAGTAGGTCTTTCGATAGCATTGGTATCGGGTCGGGTCGGGTCGGGTCCTTCACTACCCGGACCCGGACCCGGACCCGGTCCCGGTCCCGGTTCCCTACAGGTCCAAAAATTGGACCAGGACCCGGACCCGTGAGGACCGGAACCCAGACCCGTGAGGACCGGAACCCGAACCTATTAGAATATTCCTACCCATTCGGGTAGGAGCGGGAGTGTGAGCGACGAGCAGAGGCAGCAAGTGGATGATTTAGACTAGATGAGAGAAGAAAAATACATGAGTTTTGAGTTTGGAAGTTGAAGATTTAGAATTGAAGAGGAAGGAGGGGAGGGATGAGGATATAATATTTATTTTTATGTTGATTTTTTAGGTTTTTTAACGGGTCCGGGTCCGGGTCGGGTCTCTTTTGAGCGGACCCGGACTCGGACCCGGAAGTACAACGGGTCCCATTTTAGGACCCGGACACGGACCCGGATAGGCTGGGTCGGTTCCGGTCCAATGCCGGGTCCGGGTCGGATCCGGGTTTCGAGTATTTATACCAATGCTATCCTTCGATGCCTTTGCCCTTGTCGACAGGAGGAACTTGGCTCGGAGTCGGCTCATCGGCAACGGGGGGGAGGGCTCTGAACTCAGGGAAGAGCTAGACATTTGCCAAAAAAATAAGCTAAGTGTTGAGTTACCTTGAAGTGACAGCTACGGTCAGAAAGATCACCGGAAATCGACAAGTTATCGCCTGAAGCTCCCATTGGTGAAAAATCGTCGCCTGAGTAAAAATTTGAGAAATGACCAACTGAAAGGTGGGAGTGAAGTTTTATAGAGGCTGCACACAAATTGAGACTAATGGGCTTCAAGAACTCAACAGACAGGCCCATTTACAATAAAACGACAAGGAACTCGAAAGTCTCTCGACTGGTCAATGGTCAAATGATCAAAGTGCCACGTGTCATTGACTTGTCATCGATGAATTGTCTACATGCCACATGCTTTTCTCGCAGGCTTTGTCACACTTTGGTGCACCTCGCCGAACGTTCTTGCCACCGATGCCCAAACATGAGATAAATCATCTCACTTGGACTTCGGCACACCTCGCTGAGCGTTCTTGCCACCAACGCCCAAACAAGAGAAATCATCTCACTTGGACTTCGACACACCTCGCCGAGCGTTCTTGCCACCGATGCCCAAATGTGAGAAAAATATCTCACTTAGATTTCGACATACCTCGCCGAGCGTTCTTGCCACCGACGCCCAAACGTGAGAAAAATCATCTCACTTGGACTTCGGCACACATCGCCAAGCGTTCTTGCCACCGACGCCCAAATGTGAGAAAAATCATCTCACTTAGACTTCGGTGCACCTCGTCGAGCATTCTTGCCACCGACACCCAAACGTGAGAAAAATCATCTCACTTGGACTTCGACACACCTCGCCGAGCGTTCTTGCCATCGACGCTCAAACATGAGAAAAATCATCTCGCTTGGACTTCGACACACCTCGCTGAGCGTTCTTGCCACCGACGCCCAAACGTGAGAAAAATCATCTCACTTGGACTTCGGCACACCTCGCTGAGCGTTCTTGCCACTGACGTGCAAACATGAGAAAAATCATCTCACTTGGATTTCAGAACGGCTCACTGAGCATTCTTGCCACCGATGCCCAAACGTGAGAAAAAACGTCTCACTTGGAATTCGGAAAGCCTCACCGAACCCCTTCGACACATGTCACCATCTTGAAGCACCGCTAGACCTCGACAATATATGTCGAACCTCCTCGACTTCGGTCTCCACCCTGACACGTGTCAGCCAGCCGAGGTGTTTGATAGGGGTCAACAACCATTGCCGAGAGTTCTTGCCACTGACCCCCGAACAAAAGAAAGTTTACCTTCGTACCACTCGAGTCGTCAGATCACCTCGAAACTCGCGCGACAGTCTGATCAACGTCTCAGATTGATCCACATCATCGAATGTTCATTCACCATTTGATCACCCAGATTTTCACGCCCAAGGCTGATCGGCGATCCAGATTGTGCCACATCATAAATGGTTGATAAAATCTATTTTCTATTTATTAAATTTGAATTATTTATTTAAAAATTGCAAAAAAAATATTTAAAAATTCAAGAATTAATTAAAAATTCTAAAAAATAGTTATAAATTTGGAGAAATATTTTTGATCTCCTGGGTAAATAATTATTGGTTAGAATAATTAATTAGGACTCCCGCAAAATAAATTATTGCTTTGCAAAATTGAGTAAATGATTCAAAAAAATAATTAAAAAATCGAGAAAAATTACCAAAAATCCAGAAGGGCCTAAGAGCAAACTTGGGTACATTACAAGCTCAGGTTGACTGTAGCGCCCCGATTTCCATATACTGGAAAACCGAGACACGAGCCAAGACCTTTCCTTCAATAAGTCACAAAACACAGAAAACAGGAAAATTTAAAACTTTTTATTAACTCAATATTACAGGCCGAGTGTTCCCATCAATACACTGGATTACATCAGAGTATACATGAAATAGTTATTACAGCGGAAATTAAAACTTGACGTTGACTCCTCACTTTCCTTGCCTTGAGTCCTCCTGAATCTCGCACCTGTATTTTTGCAGTCCAGCACCTATGGAAGTGGGGACGTCAGTATTCACTGACGCTTAAAGGCTGATCATATAGCAGCGGATCTCCAAAACAATATATACAAACATAGTAAAGTATGTCGGAGTAGTTTAAGTGTTCGTGAGTGCAAGAATCCAACAAATGTCAATCAAACTGGAATGCCAATGCACTGTCAACTAAACTAGAACACTAATGTACTGTCGACTAAACTAGAACACTAATGCACTGTTGACTAAGCTGGGATACCAATGCCATGTCAACTAATACTACGATGCTCCTATTCTAATATCAGCAAGTCTCCGAAGCAACATGCAGCCCATACTACATGCAACCCCATCTCAAGCCGTTTCTCCATATATAGGGATTTGAACCCGCGTTATGAATTCTAATTGTACACAACCTGTTCCCGACACCTACACGTGGCTAATGAGGTTGCAGATGTGGTCATGTGCCACGGTTGCATTTCGCCAGTGGTGTCTATGTTCGCCACTGCGACCCGGCCAACCGGACCTCTCTCCAAATAGACGAACCCAACATATCGGGAGTCATTCCAAAATCAACTATAGGGTTTCGCAAGCGCAGGGTAGCACGAAGCCTACCCTGTGGCACCCTCTGGGGTCTAGCAAGCACAGGACTGCACAATGCATCCTGCGGCACCCCCAGCCACGGTACCTCAGGAATTAACAGAGCGAGATACGCAACCCGTGTCCTCAACTTGTGAGACGGCACCGTACGTATCCCTTTGATGGGAAGGTACAACCCAAGAACACCACCTAAGATCGGCCCCAAAGAAAGGTTTGGTCGTACGGTGCACCCTACTACCAACTCCCCTTCTTTCGGGCAAAAGGGTAAATAATGATTTTATAAATCACTATCCTAATGAGGTTATCAATCTTGCATAGTTTCCAATCATGGTCCAACTCGTGGTCCCTCGATCCAAGACTCTGGTAATAAAATCTCTCTCAATCATCACTACCCCTAACTTGGATTCTACCAACACTCTCAGCCCACGGTCAACCTACATTGGTTAAGATCCGTCAACGTCCGAGGTGAGATCTATCCGTTTTACTCTAAGGGGGTAGGATGTGGTCTTGATGGTCGATGACCCCTAGGGTAATTGAATACCCTATACTTGGCTTCTTATCAAGCTACAACTATTAGAACTTCTCAACCCTTATTACTATGAATGGAGGGTGCTCATGTGCTTATGGTTCCATTTTAAATTAGAACCTACTCGACTAGAGTCCATGGGTTCTCTTCCTAACCCACATAAACATTGGTACATATCCTCATGCAATCTAGGATGCTATACTATGCCGTACAAGCATGTATGGTTCTTTACTAATATCAACTACAACAAGGTAGTATAACTACAATTCCAACATGGCTCTTCCTTATTACTTAGCCTATGGCAATTCAATCATGCCATGCAATTTCAAGCATCAATCTACGACAATTAATCATGGTATATATGGCACAACCATCAACTCACAATATTCTTAATTATGAAATGATTTAGCATGCACTTGTAACAAGTCTTAAGCATGGATATATGACTAGTATGAACATACCACATTCCAAGCATGGTAGGCATTTTTAATTTAAATCCTACAACATTCTAAGCATAATTAAGGTAGTCTAAAACATGGTAGGATTTTCAGAATTAATCCTACAACATTTGTAGCATGAATATGGCTTCTAAACATTTTTAGAAGTAATCCTACAACATTTGTAGCATGAATATGGCTTCTAAACATTTTTAGAAATGATCCTACAACACTTGAAGCATAAACATGGCTTCTAAACATTTTTAGAAGTAATCCTACAACTCTTGAGGCATAAATATGGCTTCTAAACATTTTTAGAAGTAATCCTACAACACTTGAAGCATAAATATGGCTTCTAAACATTTTTAGAAGTAATCCTACAACTCTTGAAGCATAAATATGGCTTCTAAACATTTTTAGAAGTAATCCTACAACACTTGAAGCATAAATATGGCTTCTAAACATTTTTAGAAGTAATCCTACAACACTTGAAGCATAAATATGTCTTCTAAACATTTTTTGAAGTAATCCTACAACTCTTGAAGCATAAATATGGCTTCTAAACATTTTTAGGAATGATCCTACAACATTGGAAGCATGAATATGGCTTCTAAATATTTTTTTGAAGTGATCCTACAACACTTGAAGCATAAACATGGCTTCTAAACATTTTTAGAAGTAATCCTACAACACTTGAAGCATAAATATGGCTTCTAAACATTTTTAGAAGTAATCCTACAACTCTTGAAGCATAAATATGGCTTCTAAACATTTTTAGAGGTAATCCTACAACACTTGAAGCATAAATATGGCTTCTAAACATTTTTAGAAGTAATCCTACAACTCTTGAAGCATAAATATGGCTTCTAAACATTTTTAGGAATGATCCTACGACATGTGTAGCATGAATATAGCTTATAAATATTTTTAGGAATGATCCTACAACATGTGTAGCATGAATATAGCTTCTAAATATTTTTAGGAATGATCCTACAACATGTGTAGCATGAGTCTCATCCTTAAATATGATATAATACATCTACTACTTTAATGGGAACATACATCTACTATTGCTATTTTAATAGAAGCATACATATCTACTACTACTACAACTTTATTAGAAACATATATATCTACTACTACTACTATAAGTATCAACTAAAATTTAGCATAAACATCTACAATTAAATTACTACAAAAAGAGATCTTTATTAACATAAGTTTCTTACTAGTGGACATAAAAGAGATCTTTTTGATCTTTTTACAACTAGTGTTTAGAAAGAAAAGATCTTTTTATTAATTTATTCTACACTAGTGATTTAGCTAGTTTCTTTTTCTTTTCATACTTTAAGATTAAAACTAACAATAATACAACAAATAAGAACACTTTTTTTTTTTTTTTAGTTTTAATCAACATATGTTCTCTTTTAGTCCAAGGTTCAATCATAGGTCCGACAACCTTACATGGTTGTAAACCATATTCATATGCCTTATGTATGGTCTCACATTCAAGTCCTACAACCTTACATGGTTGTATGCAAAGAGTTTATGTGCATGTATTCTTTTAGTCCAAGTAGTTAACTTTTTATCATACAACAACAAACAAAAGTACTATTTTTAGATGATTCCTACTACAACATAAAACATAATAACCATACCAAAAAAGAAAGGTAAACAAGAGGGTAAGAAGAAGAAGAGCATCAAAAACCATCATTCAATAAACAAACAAACAACCAATTAAACATACACAAACCATGAGAAACCCCCACCTTGTTTCTTTCCTTGATGGAAGAACTAAACTATCCTCCTTCTTTCTCCTAGAACTCTTATCAACCTACAAATAAAAAAACTCTCAAGTTAGATCACTCATTCTTTTCCTTTCTTTCTTTCCTTTTCCTTTCTTTCTAAAATGAAACCATGGTGAAGGAAGGGGGTATTTATAGAAGGAGAGAAGGGAGGTCATTGCAATTGTGCACCCACACAATTATACAAAGACCCCTCCCTCTTTTGTGGGCCGGCCTCACCTAGGGGAGAAGGAAGAATGTGGGGGAGGTGTTATGTGGGGGGGAGGTTGATGTGGGGAAGAAGTTTTCTAGAAGAATTCTTAACCCTCTTATGTCTTTGTAACCCTAGGTTTAGTACCCAATAATCCCTAATTATCTATTAGGTTGTCATGGCTAAAAGGATCACAATGGTGAAGAAAAATATAAAATAATCAAGTAGTCGAACGCTAATAAAATAATATTATTAATAGTCGGTCGGGATATTACAATACTCCCTCCTTAGAATAGTTCTGTCCTCAGAACTGCACTAAGTGGGGCGAGGAGGAACAATGATACTTAAAATAACTCGGGAAAAGAGAGCTTCATCTGGCTTTCCGTCTCCCTAGTGGCTTCTTCCACGAGTTGGTTCCTCCAAAGAACTTTGACCATCGGAATAGTTTTGTTTCTTAATACTTTATCCCGACGATCGATGATTTTCACCGGCCGCTCCTTATATGTAAAATCTACTTGCAGGTCTTCAGGGATATCTGGCAGCTGGTGACTTGGATCTGGTACATATTTCTTCAGCATTGAAACGTGGAACACTTCATGTACCTGGGACAATTCGGCAGGTAGCTCAAGTTTGTATGTCGTCTTTCCGATCCTTTTCAAGATCGGGTAAGGTCCAATGTACCTTGGTGCTAGTTTGCCGCCTCTTCCGAATCTGACCACTCCCCTTGTAGGTGAGACCTTCAGGAATACCGAATCACCTTCCTCGAATTCTAGGTCTCGCCGGCGGTTGTCAGCATAGCTTTTCTGTCTGGTTTGTGTTGCTTGCATCCTTTTCCTGATTAGTTCGATCTTTTCGGACGTTTGTTGCACTATTTCAGGTCCGAACATTTGTCTTTCTCCTACTTCAAACCAGCACACAGGGGTCCTGCATCTCCTTCCATACAATGCTTCATATGGAGCCATCCCAATACTTGCTTGGTAGCTGTTGTTATATGCAAACTCTACCAATGCTAAATATTGTTCCCAGCTCCCTCCGAAGTCCATTATGCACGCCCTTAGCATGTCCTCGAGAATTCTGTTAACTCTTTTTGTCTGTCCATCTGTTTGCGGGTGGAAAGCGGTGCTAAAATCTGGTCTCGTTCCCAAGGCCTCTTGCAGACTCTGTCAAAATCGGGACGTAAACCTGGCATCCCGGTCGGAAACGATTGATACTGGCACCCCATGTAGCTTCACAATGTTCTCTATGTATACTTCTGCCAGCTTTTCTACCGACCAAGTTGTCTTTACTGGGAGAAAATGTGCGGACTTTGTCAAGCGATCCACTATTACCCAAATCGAGTCGTTCCCTTTTGAGCTTCTGGGCAGTCCCGTGATGAAATCCATGCTAATGTTCTCCCATTTCCACTCTGGAATGGGTAGGGGCTGTAGCAGACCTCCTGGTCTCTGGTTCTCCGCTTTGACTTTCTGACACGTAAGGCATTTGGCCACAAATTCTGCCACATCTCGCTTCATTCCAGCCCACCAAAAATGTTGTTTTATATCCTTTGTGCTTCCTAGGTGGACTGTGAGTAAGGTGGAGTGTGCTTCTTTCATGATATCTCCCCGCAATTCGTCGATTTTTGGCACACACAACCTGCTCCCTAGCCAAAGCGACCCTTCCTTTATACTGAACTCTGGGGCTTTACCTTTGTTGACTAGCTGCTTTCGTGCTTCAATCTCTGCATCACCCCATTGAGCCTTCTTGACTCGGTCATTCAGACTCGGGTGTAGCTCTAGACTGGCCAAAAAGGTGCTTAAATCTTCAACAACTAGTTCGATGCCGGCTTGTCTGATCTCATCTTGTAGTTCTCGTCTCATCACAGTGAGCATGGCTAAAATTCGTTTTCTGCTGAGCGCATCGGCCACGACATTGGCTTTTCCTGGGTGATATAAAATTTCTGGTCTTATGTCTTCCAGAACCTCCAACCATCGCCTTTTTCTGAGGTTCAAATCCTTTTGTTGGTAGATATACTTCAGGCTTTTGTGGTCGGTAAACATTTCCACCTTCGATCCATAGACATAATGCCGCCACAATTTCAGAGCAAAGATTATCGCGGCCAATTCCAAGTCATGTGTCGGGTAATTCTTCTCGTGAGGTCGAAGTTGCCTGGATCCGTATGCTATGACTCTTCCTTCTTGCATCAGAACACATCCGAACTCCAAAAGTGAAGCATCACTGAAGATTACGTATCCCTTGTCTGGTTGAGGCAGAACCAAAACTGGTGCAGTAATCAGTCTGTTCTTTAGCTCTTGAAAACTATCTTCACACTTCTCAGTCCAATCAAAACTTACGTTTTTCTTGGTCAGGGCAGTAAGTGGTACGGCAATTCTGGCATAGTTCTGGATGAACTTCCTGTAGTACCCTGTCATGCCTAAGAAGCTTCTGACCTCCTTCACCATTCTCGGCTGAGGCCAATCTTTCATATCTTCTATTTTTTGCGGGTCTATAGCCACTCCCTCCTTAGAAAGGACATGGCCCAAGAAGGCCACTTCTGACTTCCAGAACTCACATTTTGTCAGTTTGGCGTATAGCTGGTGCTCTCGTAGCTTGGTCAATACTGCAGTTAGATGCTCGGCGTGGTCCCCTTCTATTTTTGAATATACCAAGATGTCGTCTAGGAAGACAACCATGAAGGAATCGATGAATGGTCGCAAGATGCGGTTCATCATGTCCATGAAGATTCCTGGAGCGTTTGTCACTCCGAATGGCATTACTAAAAACTCGTAATGACCGTGTCGAGTCCGGAATGCAGTCTTGGGTATATCTTCTTCTCTGACCCGAACTTGATGATAGCCTGAACGCAAATCGATTTTTGAAAATACAACTGCTCCCTGAAGCTGATCAAACAGGTCATCAATCCTGGGAATGGGGTACTGATTTCGAATAGTCACCTTGTTCAATTCCCGATAATCGATGCACATTCTCGAGGTTCCATCCTTCTTCTTTACTAGTAGCACAGGTGCTCCCCAGGGGGAGGCACTTGGCCTGATAAACCCTCTCTGTAGCAGTTCTTCAATTTGCTCCTTTACTTCCTTCTGCTCTACCGGTGCCATTCGATAGGGTGTTTTTTACACTGGTGCGCTGCCTGGCTGGATAGTAATGCTGAACTCGACATCCCTGCGCGGTGAGAGTCCAGGTAATTCTTCCAAAAATACGCGGGGAAATTTTCGCACGATCGGTATCGCCTTGACTTCACTTGGCACTAGTATCTTAGTTGCTGCTGTAAGAATTCCCGCGTTCTGTTTCTTCCTTCCTTGGAACACAAGCTCCGGCCCTCCGGGTGGGGTAATGGTTACCCTCTTTTCCTTGCAATCGATGCTGGCCTTATGCCTGGCCATCCAGTCCATCCCGATAATTACGTCTGTCCTTACAAAGCCCAACTCTAGTAAGTCTATGCTCAGGGTCTTTCCGCCAATCAGGAGATTGCATCCCTTGTAGCATGAATTTGCAGTGAGGGTTGCTCCCGATGGGGTACCCACCAACAACACTGATTCCGGAGTTGCCTCCTGGGTGCATTTCAGCTTCTTGGAGAATGTTCCAGACACGAAGGAATGTGATGACCCACTATCAAACAAAACAGTTGCCTGGATTTCATTTATATTAATCCAACCTGTTTACAAAAGTGGTTACATCGATACTTATCTTATGCCAAAATATTCAAAATACTACAAAAGCTTATCCATACTCCTTCACCTACCGGTGATAACTCCCTCGTCTTCATTGGCATCTTCTTCTGTGAGTGCAAATACTTTCCCCTGGCGGTTTATCCCCTTCCTGTTGGCCTTGGGAGCTGGCCCACCGTTGCCCCTGTGAAGTTGGGGACAGTTTGGCCGAACATGGCCAACCTTCCCGCAATTGTAGCAGGTGCGGGCATCACTCTGAGGGTTCCCATTCTTGGGGCATTGGTGCCTGAAATGCCCTGGCTCACCACATGTAAAACAGTTCCTTGTCCCGAGGGTGCTGGTGTTGTTAACCTTCTTCTGAAATTTTGGGTTCCCCCCTTGGTTTCTGAATCCTGACGCTGGTGCCTGCCTCTTTCCCTTGTTCCACCCTCCAGTGTTTCCCTGTAGTTCTGGCCCCTTATTCATGTCTAACTCCGTCGTAGCTGCTCGACGGACTAGCTTCTCGAACCTCCGGATGCAAAGCGGTATCATCTTAGTCCTAAGTGCTGGCTTAAGCCCTTGCTCAAACCTCTTGGTCTTTTTAACTTCATCTTGTACCATTTCCGGGGCATAGCGGGAAAGCTGGGTGAACTTGGTCTCATATTCTCGGACCGTCATGTTTCCCTGCTTTAGGTTGTGGAACTCCATGGCTTTTTCCTCTTGCACGTCTAGTGGAAAATAGTGTTGCCTGAATTCTGCCAGAAAATCCTCCCAGGTAATGGGCCCTTCGCCCATGCCTCTTTTTACTGATTGCCACCAGACTCCGGCATCTTTTTCTAGCAGAACGCTGGCTAACCTGACCTTGCTATCCTCTGGCGTCAGCATCACCTCAAACACGGTCTCGACTTGACGAATCCAGTCGTCAGCCGCTGTCGGGTCTGCCTTGCCTTCAAAAACAGGCAGCCTCATCCTTCGGAATGATTCGACCATCTTAACAGGGTCGGTAGCTGTTGCTCCCCGATTACCTCCGTGTGCTCCTGGTTGCTGCACGTGGTTTCGGCTTGCTTCTGCGAGGTCACCCAAGGTCTGGTACATACGAGCAAATTCTGTCTCCAAATCAAGACCTGTACCATTGCCTCCACTGCCCTCGCCTTCCAGATTGTCGGTCCTACCACTCCTGGTCCTGCGTGACATCTGGCAGAAGAGAGTAACGGAATACACAGGGCATCATACTTGTTACAAAAATAACATTCACTCAATTTATCATGCACATAAATTTGCAGAAAACATAAAGCTAACTTCATTATATCATAACCCCAGGTCTTACATAGCCATTACCTTCCTTACATTATATCTCACAGTAGGAAGCAAAATATCCAAAATAACAAAATAGCCTAGGGAGCCTAACTACCTAGTCAGAACTACTAGAGGTCCCGTCCCCTTCACCAGGTGGTGCCAACAGTGCAAGTAGCTGTGAAACCTGTGCCTGCAGCTCCGCGCATTTGCACTCCAGGCGCGCAAATTGCACACGGTGGGTGTGCTTCAGGATTACTATCTTGCGGTCTGCCCTTGCCCTTACCCTCCTTAACTCTGCTATTTCTTTCTCATTGTTGAGGACTACGAACTCACAGGAGTCCATTCTATTTTCCAGGCAGACATGGCACCATCCCCATGTTTCCAGATCCTGGAAGACCTGGTCGAAAGCTTGCTGTATTGGGTTAGGTGGGGGAGGTGGTGGCGGTGGTGGTGCTGGGTTCTGGCCATTGGCAGGGGCACCCCCTGCTGCGGCAACTGCGGTGCCTCCATTGGCCAATCCTACTCCAACCGGTGACTCGTCCCCATCTGTGAGGGGTTCCAAGTCCGAGCCCACCTCGATTGCAACTCCGTGTGTCACTCCATTTCCTGGGGGAACTGCTCCGTTCGACATCCTGTATGGAGTGGATACGGAAATTAGCATAGATATAGAACATCATAATACATAAGTTGAAGGAACAACAGTATGAATTATAATTGTCTACAACCAGCTAAAAGGAAGCCTAACCCCTACGACGTTCCTAAGTGTATTTCCCTTCTATGTTTGGACTATAAATTGAAGTCGGCTCTGATACCACTCTGTAGCGCCCCGATTTCCATATACTGGGAAACCGAGACACGAGCCAAGACCTTTCCTTCAATAAGTCACAAAACACAGAAAACAGGAAAATTTAAAACTTTTTATTAACTCAATATTACAGGCCGAGTGTTCCCATCAATACACTGGATTACATCAGAGTATACATGAAATAGTTATTACAGCGGAAATTAAAACTTGACGTTGACTCCTCACTTTCCTTGCCTTGAGTCCTCCTGAATCTCGCACCTGTATTTTTGCGGTCCAGCACCTATGGAAGTGGGGACGTCAGTATTCACTGACGTTTAAAGGCTGATCATATAGCAGCGGATCTCCAAAACAATATATACAAACATAGAAAAGTATGTCGGTGTAGTTTAAGTGTTCGTGAGTGCAAGAATCCAACAAATGTCAATCAAACTGGAATGCCAATGCACTGTCAACTAAACTAGAACACTAATGTACTGTCGACTAAACTAGAACACTAATGCACTGTTGACTAAGCTGGGATACCAATGCCATGTCAACTAATACTACGATGCTCCTATTCTAATATCAGCAAGTCTCCGAAGCAACATGCAACCCATACTACATGCGACCCCATCTCAAGCCGTTTCTCCATATATAGGGATTTGAACCCGCGTTATGAATTCTAATTGTACACAACCTATTCCCGACACCTACACGTGGCTAATGAGGTTGCAGATGTGGTCATGTGCCACGGTTGCATTTCGCCAGTGGTGTCTATGTTCGCCACTGCG
The DNA here is from genome assembly GCA_017893485.1 of Hemerocallis citrina. Classification (NCBI taxonomy): domain Eukaryota; kingdom Viridiplantae; phylum Streptophyta; class Magnoliopsida; order Asparagales; family Asphodelaceae; genus Hemerocallis; species Hemerocallis citrina. Next base: position 134,061,588 of record CM030367.1, on the reverse strand, counting down.
ACCCGGCCAACCGGACCTCTCTCCAAATAGACGAACCCAACATATCGGGCGTCATTCCAAAATCAACTATAGGGTTTCGCAAGCGCAGGGTAGCACGAAGCCTACCCTGTGGCACCCTCTGGGGTCTAGCAAGCACAGGACTGCACAATGCATCCTGCGGCACCCCCAGCCACGGTACCTCAGGAATTAACAGAGCGAGATACGCAACCCGTGTCCTCAACTTGTGAGACGGCACCGTACGTATCCCTTTGATGGGAAGGTACAACCCAAGAACACCACCTAAGATCGGCCCCAAAGAAAGGTTTGGTCGTACGGTGCACCCTACTACCAACTCCCCTTCTTTCGGGCAAAAGGGTAAATAATGATTTTATAAATCACTATCCTAATGAGGTTATCAATCTTGCATAGTTTCCAATCATGGTCCAACTCGTGGTCCCTCGATCCAAGACTCTGGTAATAAAATCTCTCTCAATCATCACTACCCCTAACTTGGATTCTACCAACACTCTCGGCCCACGGTCAACCTACATTGGTTAAGATCCGTCAACGTCCGAGGTGAGATCTATCCGTTTTACTCTAAGGGGGTAGGATGTGGTCTTGATGGTCGATGACCCCTAGGGTAATTGAATACCCTATACTTGGCTTCTTATCAAGCTACAACTATTAGAACTTCTCAACCCTTATTACTATGAATGGAGGGTGCTCATGTGCTTATGGTTCCATTTTAAATTAGAACCTACTCGACTAGAGTCCATGGGTTCTCTTCCTAACCCACATAAACATTGGTACATATCCTCATGCAATCTAGGATGCTATACTATGCCGTACAAGCATGTATGGTTCTTTACTAATATCAACTACAACAAGGTAGTATAACTACAATTCCAACATGGCTCTTCCTTATTACTTAGCCTATGGCAATTCAATCATGCCATGCAATTTCAAGCATCAATCTACGACAATTAATCATGGTATATATGGCACAACCATCAACTCACAATATTCTTAATTATGAAATGATTTAGCATGCACTTGTAACAAGTCTTAAGCATGGATATATGACTAGTATGAACATACCACATTCCAAGCATGATAGGCATTTTTAATTTAAATCCTACAACATTCTAAGCATAATTAAGGTAGTCTAAAACATGGTAGGATTTTCAGAATTAATCCTACAACATTTGTAGCATGAATATGGCTTCTAAACATTTTTAGAAGTAATCCTACAACATTTGTAGCATGAATATGGCTTCTAAACATTTTTAGAAATGATCCTACAACATTGGAAGCATGAATATGGCTTCTAAATATTTTTAGAAGTGATCCTACAACACTTGAAGCATAAACATGGCTTCTAAACATTTTTAGAAGTAATCCTACAACACTTGAAGCATAAATATGGCTTCTAAACATTTTTAGAAGTAATCCTACAACTCTTGAAGCATAAATATGGCTTCTAAACATTTTTAGAAGTAATTCTACAACACTTGAAGCATAAATATGGCTTCTAAACATTTTTAGAAGTAATCCTACAACTCTTGAAGCATAAATATGGCTTCTAAACATTTTTAGGAATGATCCTACAACATTGGAAGCATGAATATGGCTTCTAAATATTTTTTTGAAGTGATCCTACAACACTTGAAGCATAAACATGGCTTCTAAACATTTTTAGAAGTAATCCTACAACACTTGAAGCATAAATATGGCTTCTAAACATTTTTAGAAGTAATCCTACAACTCTTGAAGCATAAATATGGCTTCTAAACATTTTTAGAAGTAATCCTACAACACTTGAAGCATAAATATGGCTTCTAAACATTTTTAGAAGTAATCCTACAACTCTTGAAGCATAAATATGGCTTCTAAACATTTTTAGGAATGATCCTACAACATGTGTAGCATGAATATAGCTTCTAAATATTTTTAGGAATGATCCTACAATATGTGTAGCATGAATATAGCTTCTAAATATTTTTAGGAATGATCCTACAACATGTGTAGCATGAGTCTCATCCTTAAATATGATATAATACATCTACTACTTTAATGGGAACATACATCTACTATTGCTATTTTAATAGAAGCATACATATCTACTACTACTACTACAACTTTATTAGAAACATATATATCTACTACTACTACTATAAGTATCAACTAAAATTTAGCATAAACATCTACAATTAAATTACTACAAAAAGAGATCTTTATTAACATAAGTTTCTTACTAGTGGACATAAAAGAGATCTTTTTGATCTTTTTACAACTAGTGTTTAGAAAGAAAAGATCTTTTTATTAATTTATTCTACACTAGTGATTTAGCTAGTTTCTTTTTCTTTTCATACTTTAAGATTAAAACTAACAATAATACAACAAATAAGAACACTTTATTTTTTTTTATAGATTTAATCAACATATGTTCTCTTTTAGTCCAAGGTTCAATCATAGGTCCTACAACCTTACATGGTTGTAAACCATATTCATATGCCTTATGTATGGTCTCACATTCAAGTCCTACAACCTTACATGGTTGTATGCAAAGAGTTTATGTGCATGTATTCTTTTAGTCCAAGTAGTTAACTTTTTATCATACAACAACAAACAAAAGAACTATTTTTAGATGATTCCTACTACAACATAAAACATAATAACCATACCAAAAAAGAAAGGTAAACAAGAGGGTAAGAAGAAGAAGAGCATCAAAAACCATCATTCAATAAACAAACAAACAACCATTTAAACATACACAAACCATGAGAAACCCCCACCTTGTTTCTTTCCTTGATGGAAGAACTAAACTATCCTCCTTCTTTCTCCTAGAACTCTTATCAACCTACAAATAAAAAAACTCTCAAGTTAGATCACTCATTCTTTTCCTTTCTTTCTTTCTTTTTCCTTTCTTTCTAAAATGAAACCATGGTGAAGGAAGGGGGTATTTATAGAAGGAGAGAAGGGAGGTCATTGCAATTGTGCACCCACACAATTATACAAAGACCCCTCCCTCTTTTGTGGGCCGGCCTCACCTAGGGGAGAAGGAAGAATGTGGGGGAGGTGTTATGTGGGGGGGAGGTTGATGTGGGGGAGAAGTTTTCTAGAAGAATTCTTAACCCTCTTATGTCTTTGTAACCCTAGGTTTAGTACCCAATAATCCCTAATTATCTATTAGGTTGTCATGGCTAAAAGGATCACAATGGTGAAGAAAAATATAAAATAATCAAGTAGTCGAACGCTAATAAAATAATATTAGTAATAGTCGGTCGGGATATTACATTGACACCGTTACACCTTGGGCAAGATCCAAACGCCCTTTGAGAATTCTGATAAAATCCTATATGCCATTAAAACATCAAAACTACTCCCCAAAGGCTGTAACACAGTCTATGGGAGTGGGGGGCTCGTGATATGGCTGGAAATGGGATTAAATTGGAACCATTCAAAGTGGGCACGAATCTTAAAGTTACAGGGGCAAGATGGTAATTTTATCTACAGACGGGTCCGAATTGGGAACCGGGTCTCTCCTCTTGGGCCCGCTAACCCATGAACGGATCTATTCAGCTGAGAATGAGTCTCAGCCCGATAGGGACCAGTTCAACAGGATAGAAGGAAATCCTGGCTCGTTCTTATCCTGAGGAGGTGGTTATAACCACCCCTATCCAGCCAAACCGGGAAGTAGGGATTCACTCTGATCCTAAAACAGATCCCAATGGCGACTATAAATACTCCCTATCTCCTACTGTCACAGGTGATCACTCTTTGTCTACTCAAGATCTTTCCATTTCCTTTTTCTGGTATTGACAAAAGCGTCAGAGGGTTCGTCGCAGGGATCTATCCCGGTGTTTCGAACGGTTGTGCAGGTACACGGGAGCACGCAGGAGTCAACTAGTCAACAAGGTAGAAGTAGGATTTACGAACCTACAAATTCTATCTATTTCCCCCACACCAGATTCGGTGACAACACTTGGTAAACTAGAATTAATTAAGTTAATATAATAAGTAACTTAATAATAAATTGGGTAAAAGTTAGTGAATTACGAATCAATTTAGCATAACTTCAACTACTAGTTATAGAGCTTCCTAGAAGATTAAGGTAAAAGATTGAGATGATTTGTAAGGACAGACACTAGTTGGGCGTGTACTCACCTGTCAAGGGAACACGTGCAGCATTTTCTCGACTGTTAATTTCTGAGATTTAGTGATAAGAGCGGGATGTGGACGTAAGTCACAAGTCCTGTCGGTACTTAGAGGATGGATCCTTAAGTTTTCGTTTATGTTCTGAGTTATCAACACAAATAAGGAGCAAGAGTGTAACTCTAAGTATCTTGGCGGAGTAGGGGTGGCCCTATTGATTCGCCTTGTGTTCCTGATAACTTTGGTAGGGGTAGGAGTGGAGAAGGACCATGATTCCGATAAAGCTGATGATCACCAGCCTGACCGGGAATGGAGAGTGACAACGATCCTGTCGGAGTGGAGTAGGACCGTGATCTGAACGAACAAAGTGATCACTGCCGTTCAGAGTGGAGAAGGACCACGATCCGACTGCAGAAGCGGGAATGGACCGCATGTACTGTAGACTCTACCAGTCACTAGATGATTGTCAGAAACAGAAAAGAGTACAAGAGTAGGATGCATGTCGAGGGATTGAACCCTACCATCTGGAGAATAGGAACTCGATTTGGGGGGTATGTAGTATGCGATGCATACGTTTCCAAATCAAGTTTGCATTAGATTAAGAGCATGATGTGCATATGAGTTGTGCATTAAATTATAGGTCATGACATACACCGACACTTATGTTTGTATGACTTTCACATTTTTCTTATGCATCAATATTGATTTGTTAAGAATTTTAGAGATCGCGGGTTTTATCCGCATTGCATCAGTTACATTCAACTGACGTGCCCACTGTTGTTTAGTTGTAGGACTGTTCGCGGGAGCTGAAGATTCTAGTTGTGGAGCATCCAAGTGGAGATATGGTTTCCTTATGCAGCGTAAGTCTTTAATTTTATGTGGTTTTTCTATATTGTGTACTTATTGAAGTAAAGAGTCTAGATAAGTGTCACGAGTTTTTAGTATGCGGGACTCGGGGTGCTACAAGTGGTCAGGCTCACAGTACCTTTCGATTTTTTCTTTACTACTATTATTGCTAGAGAACTAGATGTACGTGTGGACATTAAATAATGTTGGATCCTGTAGGCAAGGCAAGAAACACTAGAGGGAGGGTGAATAGTATTTTATAAAAAATAAAGTGCGGAATTAAACTTTTCTTCTGCTCAGTCGACTTGAATAGATAAACTAGTCGACTGAAGCGACAATTAAGAAGAGTATTTTTTAAAGCGAGTCTGAGGAGTTGACTTATAGAAAAGTCAGTCGACTTATCACACAAGTTTTCAGAGAGATTAGTACAAGTCTAACTAGTCGACTTACAAAAGTACACATTCGACTTGCCAGACAAGTTTCACAGAAAAACTATACAGTAAGAAAATGATATGCAAGTTCAAAGAGATACAACCACAGAGTACACACGATATATCCTGGTTCGGTCCTTCCGACCTACATCCAGTTCCTAAGCAACCCACTTGAGATTTTCCACTATTCTTGAAATAATTACAAGAACACCCTACAGCGTTAGACAACAACCTTGTCCAACCTGGAGTCCTTTCTCACAACTAGAGAAAACAACCCACTCTTCCACCAAGAGTGAAAAACCTGACTCTACACCCTAGAGCCCTACTCTCCAACCGAGAGGAAACCACTCTCACAACCCGAGAGTGAAGAACAACAACAAAAGAGTTACAATCAACCTATAGCCTTGTTTTGTGATTGTGATTTTTGTATAGTGGCTCATAGGTCACTTCTGAGATCAGTCCAAAACGAAATCAATGTTATATTGGATTGAAATTCAGAGAACCAAAGACTTAGAGAATCTGAAAGCTTTTGAAACTCTTATTTCTCTGTTTGAAAAGACTTGAAAGCTTGTAGAAGAGAATGTGTAACCTTTACCAAGTGATTTCTACACTCTATTTATAGAGTTAGAGTCACTAGACGGTGAGAAACAGTTGTACCAACTATCAATAAACAGAAATAAAGATTTGATTTTGAAAAATGAGTTTTAAAATCAGAAAACTGCCAAAACAACTTGAACGGTCGACTGGGTTGCCATAATGAGTTGACTGGTCAGAGTTTGAAAAAGTTCAGACAGTTTCGTACCGATACAGTCGACTGGTACTTAACAGCTGATCTAATTCAAACTGTTTTGACCTTTAATCTTTTGAAAAACACTCATTTATAAAAATGTATGAGTGTGTGTGTGTATGTGACAAGGCTGTTACATCAATCTAAGACTCAAAAAAAGGAAAATTACAATTATTTTACAAGACATGTAATATAACACATTGGAGTATAGGTCTTGTCTTGAGTCATGGCTTGAGTCTTAAGTTGGAGCTTTAGCCTCTGTCTTTGACTATGAAGCTTGCTGGATTTAAGCTTTTTAGAGCCTTGTAGCTTTCTTGAACAATTTGCTGTGAGAGCTTTGATTGAACATTTTGTCAACCTGCAATGTATAAGATGTAGCATAACAAATTTGCATTGTATTGTAATCATCAAAATCAAGAATCAACATTCTCCCCCTTTTTGATAATGAAAACACAATAACTTATAATAAAAGAAATAGAACATACAAGTGCTCACATGCTCCCCTATCAGATGTACATCATGCATAGGTGAAAGTTCAAAAAAATACAAAGCATGCATATATTCTCACAACAGTAATATACATACAAAGCTTGCAGTAACATAAAAAGAAGCTGATATATATTGTCTCCCCCTTTGTCATCAACAAAAAAATGGGAAGAAGGAATACTTCTCACAAACAAATAACACAAAATGCATTCATAGAAACTTAGTCTTTAGTTCAAACTAGTACATAAGAGAGAAAAAAATAGGAACTCATTAATCTTCGTCTTCTTCATCTTGATCATCATGAGAGGGAGGAGAAAATTGAGCAGTGAACAGATGAGTAAGATGGAAAATTTGTGACTCAAGAGCATCTTGATGATCCATGATATAATTGATGGCATTATAAATATTGTGCGGATCATCAAAATCTGCTCGAGGACTAGACGAACTAGAAGTAGAAGACGGACGAGCTAAAGTAGCTAAAGGAACTTGAGGGGAAGTCCCAGAGGTAGACCTAGGTGGAGAAGTAAGAAGCTTCATGCGTGCTAAACTTGCACGATCAAAGCATTCATAGTGCTTTACTACATTGGTCTCTGAATGGAGATCGACATCATAAGCACAAAAGACACGAGTAAGAATGGCACCAAAAGGAAGAAAAGAAGTATGAGACTTATGAAGCCTAGAAAAAATGATACGACCCCAATTTAGATTGATTTTGCCGAATATTGCATAAACGGCTTGTTGTAATTCCATGGAATATTGATCATAACTCCCTATTTTGGGAATGATATTGTATGATAGTATCCATGCAACAAGTTTTACAACAAGGGTAATGGACCTATTTGTCATAGGGGGTCCATGATTCGGCAAATAAATTTTAGATAGAATGGTGGCATCATCCATCAAGATTTCTCCTAAGTCAAGTCCTTCATCGTCTACATCTAAAATAAGGTTGATTCTTTCGGAGGTGAGTTTCATCTTCTTATTTTTGACAGAATAATCAATGAGTACCTCACCATCATCCGATTGAACAACCCTCATATTTGTATAAAACAAATAAATGAGTTGAGGGTAGTAGTACGGTTGATTTTCTAAAGACAAGAATTCATAAAGAATACAATGTTGAAACAAGGATACAAGATTAAACCTATCAAGATCGGAAAAAATGACAAACCGACCCGGAAAAATTATCATTGAACAAATGATGAACCATTTCTCTACAAGATCAGGACTTCTAAGATATTGAATGTAATCTCTAGATGAGGAACCCTCCTCTACATGAGATGTTTTAGATCTCTTAGGAGCCATGATAATAAAGAAAAAAGAGTAAAGGAAGTATACTAACAAGGAGAGTCTAAAACTTCAAGGGAACTTGAAATCTACAAGAAATCAATCGGATTGGATCCCCACAATGCTGAAATTGATAGCAGCAGCACTGTTGCAGTCGACTTCTCTCCTTTCTTCTTCAGATCTGGGAAAAGAAAGGTTAGGTAAAAGTGAAAGGAAGGGGGTAGGTTTTAGGGTTTTTACAAGGATATCAATGGCTGAGATCAAAGGATAAGGATATCAACGGCTTTAGAATGGTCAAAGGAGAGTAAAAAGATGAACAGTCGCCTCAAAAAAAATGTACCAAGATTCGAATCTGAAGAAAAATGATTCGCGACCGTCGACTGGTATTAGTAGGCAGTCGACTTAGTCGAGAGTTTTTTTTTTTAAATGAGCATACTATTAATACAACTGGTCAGTCGACTGGGTGCGAATCTCAGTCGACTAGCCAGAGCATAAAAACTGCAGACAAAATTTAAAACAATACTTGGCAGTCGACTGAACAATGTGTGTAAGTCGAATTACCAAAAAAAATTCAAGAAATATCATGAAAATTACAAATACCTAGTTCTCTTCTTAAGGATATAAAGGTGTCTTCTTTAAGGGGTTTGGTAAAAATGTCAGCCACTTGGTTATTAGTAGAAATAAAGTCTAAAGAAATGTCTCCCTTTAAAACATGATCACGTAGAAAATAATGTCGAATATCAGTCTGTTTCATATGTGAGTGTTGAACCGGATTCTTAGATAAGTTAATGGCACTGGTATTATCACACATTATTGAAGGTTTTTCAAAAGGAATACCATAGTCTAATAAGGTTTGTTTCATCCACAAAATTTGGGCACAAGCGAAACTTACAGCGATATATTCAGCTTCTGTAGTAGATAGGGATACCGAATTTTGCTTCTTACTGCACCAAGAAACTAAAGAATGTCCCAAAAAATTACATTTCCCACTAGTGCTTTTGCAGTCAGTTTTACTGCCAGCAAAATCCGCATCACTATACGACAAAAGTTAAAAATTGTCGGTGCGTGGATAAAACAGACCATAATCAGATGTGCCTTTAATATATCTTAAAATGTGTTTCACAGCTTTTAAGTGAAATTTTTTAGGACTTGACTGATATCTAGCACACAAATATACACTAAACATAATGTCCGGTCTACTAGCAGTTATATATAAGAGTGAGCCAATCATACCTCGATAGAGTTTTTGATCGACACTCTTACCTAATACATTTTTGTCAAGGATAGTGGTAGTAGCCATAGGTGTGGCCTTACTACTTGTGCTATCCATGTTAAATCGTTTGAGTAATTTCTTGGTATATTTTCCTTGATTAATAAATATGCCATTTTGTGACTGCTTAATTTGTAGTCCAAGGAAATAATTGAGTTCACCCATGTGACTCATTTCAAACTCGTTTTTTATGGTGTTAGCAAACTCTTGACATAGATTGCTATTAGTAGAACCAAAAATTATATCGTCAACATATATTTGTATGATTAAAATATCATTCTTAATTCTTCTAATAAACAATGTAGTATCTACTTTACCTATTTCAAAACCTGTTTCTAAAAGAAAAGTCTTCAGTCGATCATAACAAGAACGAGGTGCTTGTTTAAGACCGTATAAAGACTTTTTCAATTTAAAAATATGGTTTGAGAATCGTTCATGTTCAAAATCTGGTGGTTGTTTAACATAAACATCTTCCTTTATAAACCCATTAAGGAATGCACTTTTAACATCCATTTGAAAAAGTGTAAAATTCATAAAATAAGCAAAAGATAATAAGATATGAATTCATTCTAATCTAGCAACAGGAGCATATGTTTCATCAAAATCTATGCCTTCTTCTTGATTATATCCTCGAGCAACTAGTCTAGCTTTGTTCCTAAGAACTTGTCCTGATTCATTTAACTTATTCTTGAATACCCATTTAGTACCAATTATAGTATGATCAGGAGGTCGTGGAACTAAATCCCATACATCATCCCTTATGAATTGGTTTAACTCATCTTGCATGACATTCATCCAAAATTCATTCTCACATGCTTCTTGTATATTCTTCGGTTCAAAATCCGACAAGAAGGTTGTGTGAGATATCATATTAACATGTGATCTCGTCTGAATACCATATGAAATGTCACCAATTATTAATCATGAGGATGATCTCTAACTTCAACAAAAGATTTTGGTAAAGTTGGAGACATCACAACAGGATCAGTCGACTTGACAAGTTCTTCAGTCGACTGTTTCACATCAGTCGACTTGACTTCCTTATCGGTCGACTTATCTGCAAGACTAGTTTGTTCTAACGATGTAATTACTTTATTTAAAGGTGATGAAATAGTTTCATCATCTCCAATTAAAGTCGATGAAGACAGAGATTCATCAAATGCAACATGCATGGATTCTTCAATAGTCATTGTTGACTTGTTGAAGATTCTATATGCTTTACTCCTATTTAAGTATCCTATAAAGATACCCTCATTAGATCTAGGATCAAATTTATCTAAATTATCCTTAGTGTTCAGAATAAAACACTTACATCCAAATATTTTAACATAAGAGACCTTAGGAATTCTATTAAAAAATAACTCATAATATGTTTTCTTTAGCTTAGGCCTAATCAAAATTCTATTTAAAACATAACAAGCTGTACCAACAGCTTTAGCCCAAAAATACTTAGGTAAATTGCTTTCAACAAGCATGGTACGTGCATATTCTTGCAAAGTCCTATTCTTCCTTTCAACCACTCCATTTTGTGGTGAAGCTCTAGGAAATGCAAATGAATGAGTTATACCATTCTTGTTGCAATATTCTGCAAACGTTTCATTTTCAAATTCTCCACCATGATCACTTCTAATAGTGACTATGGTTAGAGACTTTTGATTTTGAATTCGTTTACAAAAATTTGCAAATTCTTCAAAAGCATCATTTTTATGTTTTAAAAAGAAAGTCCAAGTGAATAGTGAAAAATCATCTACTAAAACAAATACATACCTACTTTTATTTAAAGAAGCAACTCTAGTAGGGCCAAATAAATTCATATGAATTAATTCGAGCGGCCTACTAGTAGAAATTACTTCTTTTGTTTTAAAACTAGATTTAATTTGTTTACCTAGTTGACATGCATCACATAACTTATCCTTTTTAAAGGATAGTCTTGGCAGCCCTTTAACTAGGTTGTACTTAGACAATTTAGAGAAATTTTTCATATTCACATGATCAAAACGTCTATGCCAAAACCAAGAATTATTATTAGAAGCTACTAAGCAAAAATCATTCGAAAACTCATATACTTTCAAACACAATTCATAAATGTTATTTTTCCTAAACCCTTGAAAAATTATATTTTGCATGGTAGAATTATAAATTAAACAAGCATCTTTTTCAAACATCATTCTATAACCTTTATCACAAAGTTGACTAATACTTAACAGGTTATGCTTAAGTCCACTAACTAATAAAACATCTTCTATAGAGGGGTTAGTGTCCTTACCGACCATACCAATTTCTATGACTTTTCCTTTATTGTTGTCGCCAAATGTAACTGTTCCTCCATCAATATTTTGTATGGAAGATAGGAGGTTGGCATGACCAGTCATATGCTTCGAACATCGGCTGTCAAGTATCTAACGATCTTTCTTAGGCACCTATAAAATATTCAATGTGAATATGGTACCCTTTTCATTGGGTCCAAAAAATATTAGTTTGTGGGAAACCAAATCCATGAAGAGTTTGATTTTCCACCATAAGCAAAAATAAAATTAGCAGAATTACATACATTCAGCATATATGAATTAATATAAGCAATTCTATCTTTCGAACTCAGGTTGACTAGAACCCATACATATTTGCTCTGTCCAGTCAACTTTACAATACCTTTCAGTCGACTTTTACTATCAGTCAGTCGACTGGGAGGTAGTATAGGTCGACTTATATGAGGTTTTAGTCTTGTTGAATAATACTCAGTACCTCTGGACAGGCGACTGGTGGATGGGTGCAGTCGACTTGGTTGAATTTTAGATTTGCTTTTATCAGGAGAACTTACAATTTTAGGCTTTTCAAAGAACTCATAAAGTTTATGCTTAACACTAGAAATAGATAAAGGTTTATTTAAACTAGTGTTCTTAGAAGTATGAGGTTTTTCAAGTGAATTTTTAAAACCAAGTCCAAACTTTTGACTAGATTTTACTTGATTTTGAAGAACATTATTTAAATTCTCTTTTCCTTTATTAAACTTATATACGTTCTTGGATATCTCTTCATAATTCTTCTTTAGAGATTCAAGATCCATATCTAAACTAGAAATACGAGAATTTAAAGATTTTACCTCTTTATCAAGGTTAAGATTCTCTTGAGAAAGTGTTTGATTAACTTTCTCTAAGTTCTTAACTCTAATCTTTTCCTTTTTAAGTTCTTGAAAAGTTTCATTGAAGGCATCAAGTAAATCATTAGAATCATACTCATTACTTACTTGATTTTGAAATGCCATAAAGCACACATTTGCAACCTCGTTTGTCTCATCAATTTCTTCTTCCGATGAAGAATCGCTGTCATCCCAAGTGGCGTGGTATGCCTTTTTGTTTTTCATGAACTTGTTCTTTGTGTACTTATCCTTCTTGAAGTTGGATGTCTTTTCCTTAGATTTTGCGTTCTCTAGTGGACAATCCTTCTTCATATGGCCTGCCTTATTACACCTGAAACAAGTTGGAGGTTTATTAGAATCCTTATTTTTTGAATTAAACTGACCTTTTCTTAGAAACTTTTTGAATCTCCTCGTGAACATGGCAATCTCTTCCTCATCTTCTTCTTCATCCTCAGAGTCTGACATGGCTTTGAATGCTAATGTCTTCTTCTTTGATTGTTGTGGTTTGGCATACTTCTTGCGCTCTTCAAGTTGTACCTCGTAAGCCATAAGATTTTCCAAAAGATTCTCAAGAGAAAGTTATGTTAAATCATTGGCCTCTTCTATGGCGGTGGTCTTCTTCTCCCATTCAGGGGTTAGTGCACGAAGTACCTTTCTCACCATCTCGGCTTGAGTGTATGTCTTCCCAAGTGCCACAAGTGAGTTTGTAATGTCTGTGAACCTAGTAATCATCTCAGACACATTCTCATTATCCTTCATGCGGAACATTTCAAACCTGTGAACAAGAACAGATATTTTAGATTCTTTCACTTTGTTTGTTCCTTCATGAGTTACCTTGAGTGTATGCCAAATTTGATGTGCGGTTATTGCATTGGACACACGGTTGAACTCCTCTTTTGTAAGGGCACAAAATAGCACATTCATCGCCTTTGCATTGTTCATTGTTTGGTTCTTCATGTCGTCGTTCCATTGTGCATATGGAATGGTAGGAGCGGTGTACTCTGTTTCCGTCATGTTCCATATTTCATAGTTGATGGACTGTAAGTAGATCTTCATTCTACACTTCCAATAGTTGTAATTTGTTCCATCAAAGAGGGGTGGCCTTTGTGTAGATTGGCCTTCATGGTACTGATTTGCATTTGAAGTAGTTGCCATTGCAATCAACCAGGTTCTGATACTAAGTGTTGGATCCTGTAGGCAAGGCAAGAAATACTAGAGGGAGGGTGAATATTGTTTTATAAAAAATAAAGTGCGGAATTAAACTTTTCTTCTGCTCAGTCGACTTGAATAGATAAACCAGTCGACTGAAGCGACAATTAAGAAGAGTATTATTTAAAGCGAGTCTGAGGAGTCAACTTATAGAAAAGTCAGTCGACTTATCACACAAGTTTTCAGAGAGATTAGTACAAGTCTGACCAGTCGACTTACAAAAGTACATAGTCGACTTGCCAGACAAGTTTCACAGCAAAACTATAAAGTAAGAAAATAATATGCAAGTTCAAAGAGATACAACCACAGAGTACACACGATGTATCCTGGTTCAGTCCTCCCGACCTACATCTAGTTCCCAAGCAACCCACTTGAGATTTTCCACTATTCTTGAAATAATTACAAGAACACCTTACGGCGTTAGACAACAACCTTGTCCAACCCGTAGTCCTTTCTCACAACTAGAGAAAGCAACCAACTCTTCCACCAAGAGTTACAAACCTGAATCTACACCCTAGAGCCCTACTCTCCAACCGAGAGAAAACCACTCTCACAACCCGAGAGTGAAGAACAACAACAAAAGAGTTACAATCAACCTATAGCCTTGTTTTGTGATTGTGATTTTTGTATAGTGGCTAATAGGTCACTTCTGAGATCAGTCCAAAACGAAATCAATGTTATATTGGACTGAAATTCAGAGAACCAAAGACTTAGAGAATCTGAAAGCTTTTGAAACTCTTATTTCTCTTTTTTGAAATGACTTGAAAGCTTGTAGAAGAGAATGTGTAACCTTTACCAAGTATTTCTATACTTTATTTATAGAGTTAGAGTCACTAGACGTTGAGAAAACAGTTGTACCAACTGTCAACCAACGGAAATAAAGATTTGATTTTGAAAAACGAGTTTTAAAAACAGAAAATTGCCAAAACAACTTGAACAGTCGACTGGGTTGCCATAATGAGTCGATTGGTCAGAGTTTGAAAAAGTTCAGACAGTTTCGTACTGATACAGTCGACTGGTCCCATAGGGGAGTCGACTGGTACTTAACAGCTGATCTAATTCAAACTGTTTTGACCTTTAATCTTTTGAAAAACACTCATTTATAAAAATGTATGAGTGTGTGTGTGTGTGTGTGTGACAAGGCTGTTACATCAATCTAAGACTCAAAAAAAGAAAAATTACAATTATTTTACAAGACATGTAATATAACACATTAGAGTATAGGTCTTGTCTTGAGTCTTGGCTTGAGTCTTGAGTTGGAACTTTAGCCTGTGTCTTTGACTATGAAGCTTGCTAGATTTAAGCTTTTTAGAGCCTTGTAGCTTTCTTGAACAATTTGCTGTGAGAGCTTTGATTGAACATTTTGTCAACCTGTAATGTATAAGATGTAGCATAACAAATTTGCATTGTGTTGTAATCATCAAAATCAAGAATCAACAAATAAGTAGTGTCACACCGATTACACCTTAATTACGTACTTTTCAACTTTACTAATCATACTAATTTTGAAAACTATTAAGCCCTTGACGAGAATCATCCTTACCTATTGAAAGAATAAAAAACTATTTATTCTTAACTAGCATTATCTCCAGAAACATGTTCTCACTATCGTGCCTCTCAGAATATTTACATTAAATCACGATTTTTAAAAAAAAATGCATCAATTTTCTTTTCATGTAATTGGAAGCAAATTTGGAATGGACTCGTCTAGGGGCAGATTTAGGACTGAAAAGTGAGGGAGGCTGGATAAAAAAACAATTCGCACAATGTAACATGCAAAATATATATAAAGCTGTTATAGATACTAGAGAAGTAAGTTGTTATAGATACTAGATGGAATAGAGTTGGGTTTGAGCCCAAAAAAATAAATAGAAGGCTCAAATATATATAGGGTGGGCTTTAAAAAATATTTTTTTGGGGGTGGGGAGGCTAAAGCATACATCCCACACTAATATTTAAAAAAAAAAATACAAAGAAAAGCCAAAATGTTGTTGTTGTTGTTGTGTGTAGGGGGGGGGGTGGGGGTAGCATACACCAGCCCCCTAGATCCACCCCTAAACTCGTCACAAAGTAATAAATACTTGGAAATGTGTTTCAAAAATTCTATTTTTGGTAGTTGGGATTAATTTTCTCTTCCATCCTCAATTGCAGCTCAGTTACAGTTTCGCAGATGGGGACAGACTTCTTACAGGGCTGTTGATCGGAATGGGATTGACCAGAACCCGCCTGAATTCAACCCCAACCCGTAAATAAATGGTTAAAAACTCTTTAAAATTCCACCTGATCTCGAATTTTAAAAACTGCCCGAACCCTTTTTTTAGGGTGGGCTTGATATGTTTAATAAACCCACCGGTACCAATTCTAAATAGAAGACAATAAATTAAATAGCTTGGTAATATTTTACATATAAGTGTGTGTGTGTTTTTTTTTGTTTTTTTGCTAATAATATATAAGGTGTGAATAAAATAGCTAGGGCAAAAGTCATCAAAACCATCCCAAGTTTTCCCGTTTAATGAAGAAACCACCATAAGTTTATTTTGATCAAATGACCACCTTGCCGACATCATATATTAATTTAATGTTTTCTTTAGTATGGAAAAGACCTTTTTACTCTTTATGCCCTAAATTGTTTAAAATCCCTTACATGTTAAAAATCAATTAATGTGAATGTCTCTCCATTATCCCATTTTCTTCACTAACCCCATGATCTCCATGTTCTCCACTCACCATTTACTCCATGTTTGTCCTTTCAACTTCTTTTGTAAGCCTATAAATATGCCTTTAGATGAATCATTTAGGAGTGCTAAAAAGAAAAGGAAATCATTTGAATACAAATTATACTCTATTCTCTTGTCTCTTTTACTTTCTAGCATCGTCTCCATTATTTTACAACACGTTATCAGCACGAGGCTCTACTTCAACTATTCGAGATTATGAATATGTATCAATCCAAGATCCAAGTTGGGGATATATGTCTTGCAGACAGTGCTACTACCCACACCATTCTTAAAGATAAGAAATATTTTTCTAATCTGAGAAATGATCAAGCACATGTCAATACCATATCAGGCTGTGCAAAGATAACTGAAGGCACCGGAAGACAAAATTTTATAATGCCAGAAGGCACAAAATTCATAATTGAAAATGCATTATTTTCGCCTAAGTCTCAAAGAAACTTATTAAGTTTTAAAGATATTCGTCTAAATGGATATCATATTGAGACTATGAATGAAAGAGGTATTGAATATCTTTGTATTACCTCAAATATGATGGGCAAAAAGTGTGTGTTAGAAAAATTACCAGCTTTCTCATCTGGATTGTATTATACAACTATAAGAATAGTTGAATCATATAATACAATAAAGATGAAGTTTACAGATATATTTAAGGTTTGGCATGATCGGTTAGGTCATCCCGGTTCAACGATGATGCGGAAAATTATCGAGAAATCATGTGGTCATTCATTGAAAAACCAGAAGATTTTTCAATCCCATGAATTTCCTTGTGTTGCTTGTTCCAAAGGAAAATTAATTACAAGGCCCTCACCAGCCAAAATAAAGAACGAATCACTGTCATTTTTAGAACGAATTCATGGTGATATATGTGGTCCGATTCATCCCCCATGTGGACCGTTTCGGTATTTTATGGTTCTAATTGACGCATCAACTCGATGGTCACATGTGTGTTTATTATCATCTCATAATTTGGTTTTTGCAAGATTACTTGCACAAATAATTCGGTTGCGGGCACATTTTTCTGATTATCCGATAAAGACAATTCGTCTTGATAATGCTGGTGAATTTACATCCCAATCTTTTATGAATTATTTTATGTCAATTGGGATAAAAGTGGAACATCCAGTAGCCTATGTTCACACTCAAAATGGTTTGGCAGAATCATTTATAAAACGGATCCAATAGATTGCTAGACCAATGCTTATGAAATCAAATCTCCCCGTTTGGGCCTGGGGACATGCTGTTTTACATGCAGCACAACTTATACGCATCCGGCCAACCAGTTATAATGATAATTCTCCCTTATAATTGGTTCATGGTCAGGAACCAAATATTTCACATTTACAAATTTTCGGATGTGCGGTATATGTCCTAATTAATCCACCACAACGCACAAAAATGGGACCTCAAAGGAGGACGGGAATATATGTTGGGTATGAATCTCTATCTATAATCAAGTATATTGAACCGACAACTGGAGATTTGTTTACTGCAAGGTTTGTAGATTGTCACTTTGATGAATCACTATTCCCAACATTAGGGGGAGATAATAAACAGTTGGAAAAAGAGATTTCATGGAATGAATTATCATTGAAATGTTTAGATCCTCGAACAAAAGAAAGTGAATTAGAAGTTCAAAGGATAATTCATTTGTAAGGTATTGCAAATCAACTGCCAGACGCATTTACTGACCACAAAAGAATAACAAAATCTCATATTCCAGCTGTAAATGCTCCTATCAAAATTGATGTCCCTGAAGGACAACCTATAATTGCTAGTGAGTCTAAGGCACGCTTGAAGCATGGTAGACCACTTGGTTCCAAAGATAAATATCCTCGAAAAAGAAAAGGAGCAAATAACCATGATTGTCAAATCGAGGATGTCTCTCCAGAAGAGACCATTGACATAGTTAATAATAAAGAGAATCAGGTACCTAAAATTAATGAAAATGAAGAGATCTCGATTAACTATGTCATTACGGGAAGAAGATGGAACCAAAATAATATAATTGTCGATAATATTTTTGTATACAATATAGCGCGCGATATCATAAATGAAAACGAGGATCATGAACCTACCTCTGTGGAAGAGTGTAGAAATAGAAATGATTGGCCAAAATGAAAAGAGGCAATTAAGTCTGAATTAGACTCGTTTGAAAAATGAGGAGTTTTTGAATCTATAGTCCGAACACCAAAAGAGATCAAACCAGTAGGCTATAAATGGGTATTTGTACGAAAAAGAAATGAACGAAATGAGATTACTAGATATAAAGCACAGCTTGTCGCACAAGGTTTTACCCAGATGCCTGGTGTTGATTATGAAGAGACATATTCTCCTGTGGTGGATGCAATAACATTTTGATATTTGATATGTCTGGCAGTGCATGAAAGACTTGAAATGCGTCTCATGGATGTGGTCACGGCCTATTTGTCTGGTTCGTTAGACCATGATATATATATGAAAATTTCTGAAGGATTTAAAGTGCCAGAAGCACATAATGATAATTTCCGAGAAATTTACTCAGTTAAGTTAAACAAAGCATTATATGGATTAAAACAATCAGGACAGATGTGGTATAACTGTCTGAGTGAATTTTTAATAAAAGAGGGTTATAATAATGATCCTATATGCCCATGTGTGTTTATAAAAGGTTTTGGATCAAAATTTGTTATAATTGTTGTTTATGTTGATGATTTAAATATCATCGGAACTCCTGAAGAGTTATTACAAGTCGTGCAATGTTTAAAGAGAGAATTTGAAATGAAAGACCTTAGAAAAACAAGATATTGTTTAGGTATTCAAATTGAACATTTGAAAGATGGGATTTTCTTGCATCAATCCACTTATCTAGAAAAAGTACTTAAAAGGTTTTACATGGATAAAGCTCATCCCTTAAGTACTCCCATGGTAGTGAGGTCATTAGATGTTAATAAAGATGTGTTTAGACCTCGTGAGGAACATGAAGAACTAATTGGTCCTGAAGTACCATATCTTAGTGCCATTGGAGCATTGATGTACCTTGCTAACAATACACGTCCTGATATATCTTTTACAGTAAATTTATTGGCAAGATATAGTTCCTCACCAACTTGAAGACATTGGAATGGTGTGAAACATATATATAGATATCTTCGAGGGACCATGGATATGGACTTGTATTATTCTAACCTGTCCAAATCAGATTTAATTGGGTATTTAATTAAATTGCTTGTTATTTTATTTTATTTCTGATTTTTTCTGATTTTTTGTCCCTTTAAGTGTATGTTGTTGTTCTCCTTGTGATTTATTTCTGTTTGATCTAGCCTTTATATTCTCATTTATTTGATCTACAAATTTGTTCTTATCTTTGTTTATTATTTAAACCTATTTCATGGCTTATTTGTCTCTTATTGGACTCTTTTCTTCCTATTGGATACTACCCAGTTGACCCAAACCCATATTGACTCTATATAACCCTCTTAATTGTACCCTAACCCTAATTACCAAATCCTAATACTCTCTCTCTTTCCTAGTCGTCGCCCTACCCGTATCCCGATCTCTCTCTCTCCCATCCACTGCCTCAACGCTGTCGTCGTTCTACCTCCGACGCCAGCAGACCACCCCCCGACCCCCTCTCCTCTTCCCCCTCACTGCTGATCCCTGTGCTCCCCCGATCTCCCGCCGTTTCCCCGTGCTCGGTACCCCCTGTCCCTGCTGCAGTGCCACTCCATCTCGCGCTGTCGTCGTCTTCTGCTGTGGTCGACAACAGCTGAGCGCCACCTTTGCTGTCGTCCGCCTTGCTATGCCGCCAGCAGCCGTCATCGTGCCGTGTTACTGCCGTGCACCCTTGCTATTGCCGCTATTTTGTTGTGTGTGTGTGTGTACATATACAACATGTGTTTTCTGTTGGTGTTGATCTCACTCTTGTTTGTGTGTTCGTGTGTCGGGATACGTTCTCGTTATTCTATTCTTCATCTTCGTCATCGTTTTTCAGGCAAGTAGCTTGTATGTGTCTTTTTGTCATACAAGTTAAATACTGTAAGTAGTCTCGCATGAAATTTTTAGTACCCTCATGATGACCATATTTTGTTAGTTGATCCGTTCCTTCATCTCTTGATTATGAGTAGATCACAGTAGTTAACAGCCATTGCATGAAAACAATTAGATTAGATGGACATCTTGATTTGTATGGTTGTTGTGACACACACTGTATGTTGTAGAAATTACTACATGAATGCTTGTTGATTGTGCCGTCTCATTTTAGACCATTAATACACATGCCATGCTGATTTGAGTGACCTATATACCATGCTTTGTACGCCTTCTTAGTTTGGATCGTTTGCAATTAAACTATTCGATAAAATGCATGAAAGAACTTTTATTTTGCTGCTGCCCATCTTTGTACAGTATATTCGACCCTGTTAACATCAGTAAAATAAATAAATTTGTGAACATGATTTGTAGCTTTTGTTTTCTAGTTTTCAGAACTTTCGACGGATCTGAATTCTGATTTTCGATGCATGAGTTATTATTGTTTTACTGCAGTCATATCATATATTCCAAATTCTGAACCATATGTATTTTGTATGAAATATTATACTAAAAGTAGAATTTGAACTCTATATTTTGCTGAGTATGTTTAGACATGACCGTGATCAATCCTTAATTATTATGGAATTAATTAATGACTTCGTATCTCATTTCATGCTTATAAAACCAATTGATGTATTTCCAAAGTGCATGCTGTTCAGTAAAGAACTATGCTTTCAACCTGATTCCATTCATTTTTGATGAAAACTTTGTGAATATGAAATGTTGCCTGATTAATCTATTTTATTACCCTTTTGACGGATCTGGATTTAGACTTGTATTCTGTGAAATATCTCTGTTTTGGTACTGGTGTATCTGAACTTTCTGATTCGAAGTTTTGTTCCATTACTCTGTTTTCCCAATTTTATTGACTATACTATATGTAATATAAATTTATGATATTTTATATTTTGAGACTAGATATGTTAAGAAATTTTCTAAAATTTTCTCAGAATTAATTATGATGTTTTCAAACCCTTTTCATGCCTATAAACAAGAGTTTGCATTTTCTAGTTGAACATAAGTTCTGTATTAAACGTTGTTTTCAACCCTATTTCTGTGGCTAATGTATGACTTGTATATATGCGCTGGATTCGGCAGAGAGTCTAGTTTCCATATTTTTTGACGGATCTAGATTTTCAGTTTCGTAGCAACGAGAATTTTATATTTGGTGCAGTAGTGTCTTGCTGTCCAGAACTGAAAGTTTCGCTGTTTTGACTGTTATAGATCGTTTTTATCACCCGTTTGTGTTTCCTTTTCAACTTAGACTTTTCTTGTTCTTGCCATGTCTTTAGCCCTGTTTGTGTTGTTCACACCTATTTAATAATAATTAAAACTAATCAAGCTGGGGTTTTTAAGGGAAAAGATCTAGTAGTGGACAATATAGAATTGCGTATTCAGAAGGAAACTCGTTTTCCCCACTATTTACTGTGGTACCCACTATTTATCTCTGGATGCATGAAGGTATGATCCATGACACCATTACTATTTGTTATTACTGTTACTGTTTGCCTGAATATTCTGCTTTATAGGTTCCACTACGAAATCTTAACGAAACTATATGATGTAGCAACCATGTGGTATAATTTGAGATGCATGAAGTGCTACCTAGATAGTAATGAACATTAGACATAAGAACAACTATTTCACTGTCACATCCTATTACTGTTACTGTTGATTTCACCGTCACTACAACCGTCGCTGGATTCACCGGCGCTTTTTTATAGATTCACCGGCGCTTATAAGCACCGGTGAATACCCTACCGACGTGTCGAACAGCGCCGCACCAACCGCCGGCGTTGCGCGTGCTGGGCATTCACGGTCAGGTTTCCCCGGCGCTTTAGAAACCGCCGGTGAAAGCTGCGTAATGGGTGGCGCTTGTAATTGCGTCGGTGGATATTTGTTTTTATTTTTTTTTAAAAACGAATTTTAATCTACCCCGGTGTTTCGGAAAATGCCGGGGTAGGTGTACCTTTTAAAAAAAATATTTTTTAAATAAAAAATTAAAAAATTAAAAAATTTTAAAAAAAATTAATACAATTTTTTAATGGAAGAATATATACAAAATCCATAATAAATTACAGTAATCCATACAACAAGTAAAAAATCTTATACAAAGAGTATTAACTATAGCAATCGTCTAATAACAATCAACAACTAGGAAAACACAGAGAAAATGACAGTGTCTAGTACACTACCAGCCCGTCTTTGAGCCACCTCTCAGGTTTGTACTCTCGGCAGTCTTTCCCCCATATGCTCTCCATTCGCCCCATTGAGAAGATTGCGTATATGATCTTCGTTCCTTTCTTCAGTACAGTTCCATCTGGAAATACGTCATCTTCTGCAACCTAATTAAGTACCAAATTAAGTGAAATATAATAGTTGATAAGTTGATTAGTAGCTTGTAAGCTAAGGTTTGTTTCCTTCATGTAGCTTTCTATTGATTGACAAAGAATGCATGAGGCTTCTCAAAAAGGTTCACAAAACTTGTATTTTGGGATGAGTGATACTAGTTGCTGTTGGAATATATTTGTACCTATATATCATACATGATTCATGCTAGCTAATGCATTTTATTTTACATGACAGATATTAGTTCTTGCTGAGTTTGTAAAACTTTAAGACTCCTATTTTACTGTCGATTATATATTGAGATAATTTTGCTTTGGCCAAATTCGAAGATATATATATATCGAGACTAATAAAGTAACTAATTGTATGAAATCTGCTTAAATTTTCTTGCAATCATAATATCTATATTTCTTAGGTTTCAACACGAAATGACTTGCACTCCTGCCAGAGTGACTCAGAAATAATCAATTACTGTCTTGAACTAATTTAGTTATCAAATATAGTCCTGTTCATTACTTATTATGCATGCACCGATAAAGATTAGGGTTTCTCCTTATTTTATTGCTATATATATGTTAACTCTAGCTAGTTTATAGCTTTGCACCTAATAATCAGAACTATGTATATCTGAAAATGACAGTGAAAAAACAATTGTAGCTCATCCCATATATATTATTTTACTTAACAGGTAAATTGTTGGAACTTTCTCATGCTCACTTAAAAACTATAGCACAATTTTGTACATATATATATATATATATATATATATATTGATATGTACAGACTTTTATGAATATTATGAAAAAATTTCTCACGAAAAAATACTCAATTGACACAACTACCACTGTCATAATGGTGCTACACATGCCACATTTCCAAACTAGATTTCATTCTCTTGTCTTGGTTTTAATAATCAAATTGAAATTGAGTTGTATGTATCCCACATCATAAATCTTTTAATGTTAAGCTAAAGTATTTACATTCAATCCACATCAAAACTAGATGGAATAGCACAAAAGATATATAATAAGTAGTTAAATAAAAGATCCTACTGCACGGAAAATGAAGAACTGGGATAAATATAAAAAAAATATCTCGATACAGAACAAACCTTTCATAAGCTTTAAACATTAACCGCTGCAGTATTTATTGAGACACCTCATCACTTGGGTTCTTGCAGTATTTGCGCAGAGCCATGAGAAAAACCCACAATTGTAAGAATCATGCTCATGTTTATGTAAGTTGCAATTGTAAGAATCAGATTCGATCAATTGAAATATATATATATATATATATATATATATATATATATATATATATATATATATAGAACTAGCTAGGAATTACCTGCATGTATATGATCCATCAGTCTCTGCAAGGAGCAAATTGTGGGATTGGATTCCGAAGTTAAGGCTAGTAGAGATGCCAACATTGTGTATGCGAAATCGGTATGTCTTCCCTGTTTCGGATAAAATAAGTCAGCAGTGACATAATGGTAATCTTTTAACTGCAAGAATTGGATTCCTTCCTATTTATACATTACTAAACAGAGATATAGGAAACAATGATAAGGACTATAACTAGAAACCAAATCTCCATAGCAGTAGAGTTGTCTATGGAAAAATGAATAGATGAAATAATCACCTGGTTCCACATTGATTGTTTCATACTCAGTACCGTTGGGAACAAGTGTTGAATTGTATTGGTAAGGCCCTTTCCCATTGATCAGTACACCATCAGGCATCCCCAACTCCTTACCCTCATCAAGTGCCTTCCTCAAATCCTGAACACCAAAAAAAAAAAAACAAAAAACAAAAACAAAAACAAAAACATTCAAATCTTGTGCCAAAGTTTGATCGATGAAGTTTCAGGTTTTAATTATACCTTATGGTTTTTGTTAAACCAATCTCCGATGAAAAGGGTTATGTCCCCATCAGGCTTCTTAAAGGGCAAAGCAACCACTGCCTGATTGTTCACAATGATGCCACCATAACCTCCAGCTGCTCGATGGAAATTGAGTGATGGGAAGTAAAAGAAGCTTCCAATTTGATCCTTTACTTGGAAATTGTAAGTCCAGTTCCAGCCAGAAGGGATCGGGCAGTTTGTTCCCATTACACCATCTTGCCAATAAACTAGTACAAGAATTTGACCTCCAATAATCCCCATTATAGTGCTATTAGAATCTACATAACAAACTTTAATGTATATTAATATAAAATAAGAGATATATGGTGTGCCTTCCTTCTATGATAAAAGAAAGAATTATGAATGAAGATAACAGGCAATTAGTTATATTTACGTCAGTTCTTTGGTAATGTATGAGAAAGAAAGAACTAAAGACTTCACTAGTGGCGAGGGAGCCCTTTTTGTAGTTCGTCTCGGCATTTTTCACTAACAACAAAAAACATCATATTAAGGTAATTAACAAAAAGGTCAATAATTAAAAGTAAAACAGAGCTAGAGGTGATTGTTTTGGATTGGCTTGCCAAATTGCTGAAGCTACCAAACCAATTCTACTTACCTTTTGAAGTTACAATCCTACTTACCATTCCGGTGATAGTGACAGAAGGGTGAAAAATGAAGGAAGACGATCCTTTACAGCATAGGCAGCTTTAATAATTTGATCAATTGCCTCCTTCTTCTCCAACACCTGCATATATATTGCCTTCAATTCCTCCTGTGCCAAAGATGAAGATTAAAATTAAAAATAAAACTCCATCGATTTTCTCTTATAGTACTTGTCTCCTACAATTTAAGAAATTCTCATGTTGGAAGAATTGTAAAGTCATCAGTCATGCGTGTATCCTATGTCTGTGGCAGTGCTTCTAAGCGTGTTATTTAAAAGCACCTTGAAAGAATTGTGAGCTTAATAGTGATGAAGCAAGATGAACATACCAAAAGCAATATCAAATCCTTAATTCCAAATTTGTAATATAATCAACATTTTAACAATTGGTCTATGCTAGATGCAAACCAATTGCTATGAATGCTTTGGGGGAAATTTAATCAATGGTCTTGGTGCATATCTCACTTTATCCTCATTTGAGTTATTTTGCATAGAAAATCATCTGTCATAAACTGTAAATTAAAAATCATATAATACACTTAAATCTCTTAAGTTATTCAGATTTAGGTAGTTTAACATTACCTACATGCATGAACTTTACCATAACAGATTTGAACTAAAATAAATTATCAATAATAAACCATAAATTAATGTGAAAACTTAACGAACTAAAGTACAAATTTATACCAATCTATACAGTCTCTGTTTTGAAAATAGTGAAAAGGAAAACAAAAAATCTAATATACTAACAAGGAAATGAGTTGGATAAAAGAATAAAACATAACATAATACAAAAGGAAAATTACCATTTACTTGCTGACCTTTCCTATTCTTGCTGCTGGTAGACCCAAACCTAATATATCTAAATACAAAATGGATAAATTAAACAACATTCTAATAAATTTAGAATAAATATTATCTAAAATTTTGGAAATCTTACCTTGCTTTTGAACCCAATTTGCGACGGCGATTGCAAAGATAGGAGAGAGACAGAGATGGCAATAAGGAGAGGAGCTAGGTTTTGAGACAGGGAAGAAGACAAGATAGGGTAGGTTTTGAGCTAGAGGCGATTAGGAGGCCAGAGATCCGACGGCGGGGAGCACGATAGAGGAGACGAGCGGGGAAAGCACGGCGGAGGAGACGAGCGCTAGGGTTTGAGACCAGAGAGATTTGGAGACGAGCGTGGGGATTTGGAGACGAGCGCTAGGGTTTTTTGGGTTTCACGCATAAACAGGAGGGAGAGAGGCGAAAGATAATGTGTGAGCATTGCTGATTAATCGAGGGCTAAAATATTTAGGGAGTATATCCCGACGTCTCCTATCCAACGCCGGGGAACATATTCCAACCCCGGCGTTTTATAGAAAACACCGGGGAATTAAGGCTGTTTTTTTACTTCAATTAATAATTTTATTTTTTTCCCGGCATTTATCGACAGCGCCGGGGTAAAAATGCCAGTGTACGGTCATTTAGTTGTAGTGCGTTACTGTTGACTTCACTGTTACTGATTACTTTACTGTTATTGTCTCTGTTACACTCTTTACCATTATCCTGCTATCTCTGTTATCCGTAGACTATCACCTTTGTTGCTTATCTCCATGTCATTACTTCTATTTTGTTTTAGTTTTCCCTTTGCTTTTTCTTGCTTGTATTGCCTGCGGCCTGGAACTTGCATCTAACGGGCATTATATTTTCATGTCTTCCTATTTTCCTTGTGATTGCTATATGAAGAGGTTTAGGTGATCGCTTGCCTACTGGAGTTGGTGAGCAAAAGTTTTGAGCTACGAACTGGAGAATTTGCTTAGATGTTTTGTTTCAAACTATTTTATTCATGAACTGTATTGAGACTTGTATTGGGCTTGTAGTCCCAAGATATTATTTTGTTTCAGATCTCGTATTTATTTGGGATATTCATTATTGTTGCGAATAAATACTGTTGAATTATAATTGTTTTTGCATGCCTGGTTGAGTATATTGTTATATTTACTGTTGTGATGAGTCAAGTAGATCCGTACAGCATATAGATGGTGAAAACTATCCACTGGGCTTAGTTATGTACTGTATTCCGTATTCCTTTTAGGAAGCGGGGCATGACAAGGTTTTTAAGTG
The DNA here is from genome assembly GCA_017893485.1 of Hemerocallis citrina. NCBI lineage: Eukaryota > Viridiplantae > Streptophyta > Magnoliopsida > Asparagales > Asphodelaceae > Hemerocallis > Hemerocallis citrina. The sequence goes on along the minus strand of CM030367.1, from coordinate 134,034,175 downwards.
GTATAAGAGCCAAGTTTGGCTAATGTGTTAGTTTGATTAATACATTAGACAAGCTTGACTCGATCAGGATTTACTTAACTACTAATAGGCCATGCATTGCACAAAGAATTATTAATCAACTAGATCTGAATGCTAATTATTTTGGGTTTTCTGCAGACTATGGCTCGTGGGAATGCTTTGACTTCTCGCTTGCAAGAAGACCATCCTGAGTTGATAGTTGTTACTCAGGTGCTCCAGCAGATTGCTCAGATGCAGCAGGAGTACAACGAACTTGTTAATGCCACTTTGGAGGCTGCTAACCGGAATGTTGTTCTGATCCCTGTTGTGCCTGCCCCTTTAGTTTTACCCTCTCGTCCGGGTACCGTTGCGGATTTCATAAGGTTGCATCTTGATAAGTTCGCTGGTACTGAGACGCCACTTGAGGCTGAGTAGTGGCTGATACGAACGAAGATTTTTCTACAGGCAGCTAGGATCGTCGATGCCGACCGTGTGGATGTGTATGCGTCCAGTTGGTGGATTTGGCCCATATCTGTTGGAGGACAGAATCTGAGAGGATAGAGCATCCTGTTGCTTGGGCTACTTTCGCTCAGAGCTTCCTCGAGAAATTCTTCCCGCATCACCCAGGTAGAAATGGGGCATCAGTTTCTTGCCCTGAAGCAGATTGGTTAGTTGGTTGTCTGGTTGATTTATTAGTGCCGTGTTTTGAGATTTTGTTACATATTATATATGTAGTATTGTAACACCAAGTTTTTCTTGGAACATGGCTCTACATCCGTGGACGAGTACGCTGTGGAGTTCACCAGGCTTAGCCGCTTCGCTACGACCTTGGTGGAGAATGAGGAGGATCGTGCTCAGAGGTTTCTTTTGGGTCTTGATCAGGGTATTCTGGTGCACTTGGCCGGCCATCGTCTCCATACCTATGCGGATGCCTAGGAGGCACCTCGAGCGACAGAGCAGACTTGAGCTCGAGAGAACTCTTCTCAGCGGGTTGTGCAGTACCCTACTACTGTTGTTTCCAGGCCTGCTAGAGGTCCGATCAGGAGGCTAGCCCCGATCCTTACCATCAGGACAGCTCCTTACCGTCATGCTCATCCACGGAGGGATATTTTTTGCAACTTTTGCCAGACCCCTGGGCACTTGCGCAAGGATTGCTGGAAGGCCAACCACGGGTGTCTCGGTTGTGGTGCTATCGACCACTTGGTTCGAGATTGTCCTCAGAGAAGGCACGACCAGGCCGCAGTCATGCAAGTCCATAGTCAGGTTAGGCTACCACTTCCCCCTCAGTGTCAGATCGTAGGTCAGAGGACCGCTGCTCTAAGGAGAGGTCAGGCTTTTAACTTGATAGCGGAGGAAGTTGAGACCGCGGAAGAAGTCATTGCAGGTATTCTTCTGTGTTTTTTTTTGTTGTTCTGTTATTTATTCCTTATTTTATTTCTCTTGCATCTTTCTTTATGTTGTCTTTCTTGCATTATTTTTCATGTTCCTTGGTTATCTTTCATTTGTTCATCTTTTCGCTTATTTTGACTCTATCTTAAGTGTTATTCTTGTTCATTCTATTTCTGCTCATGTTATTTTTTATTATGGGAAAACCCATTCCTTCGTCTCCTCCCGTTTTATGGATCAGCATCAGTTGGAGTGCAGTGTGATGCCAGTAGCTTGGAACATCACCACAGGTGGCAGTGTTGTCGTCTATTTCCGGGAGTGCAAGCATAGTCCCGTGGTTATTGGAAGTGCTAATTTCATAGCAGATCTGATTGTGATCGGCAGTGTAGGGTTTGATGTGATTCTCAGCATGGATTGGCTGGGTGAGACCAATGCAATCATTGATTGTCGAGCGAAGAAGGTTATTTTCAGGATGCCAAGCCATGCGAAGTTTGAGTTATATGCTGGGGAGTTACCCCTTGGGCGTGGTATGGAAGTTGTTGTCGATGCAGGTTGTGCGATGGAGTTGCACTCAGGGTGTGAGGCTGCGCCTCTTGTAGTGCGGGATTTTCTAGATGTCTTTTCCGAGGAGTTGTTTGAACTACCGCCGGATAAGGAAGTGGAATTCAGTATTGAGGTTCATCCAGGTACTGCACCGATATCGAAGAGTCCCTACCGGATGGTACCAATGGAGCTAGCAGAGCTGAAGGTGCAGGTCCAAGGATTGCTAGATTTGGGTTTCATCGAGCCCAGTGTGTCCCCGTGGGGCGCTCCCATCTTGTTTGTTAGCAAGATGGACGGAAGTCATCGTCTGTGCGTGGATTACCATGAGCTAAATAGTGTTACAGTAAAGAACCAGTATCCGCTACCCAGGATTAATGACTTGTTTGATCAGCTGGGTGGTGCTGCTATCTTTTCAAAGTTGAACCTTTGCTCTGGTTATCATCAAGTGAAGGTGAAGGTAGCTGATGTGTAGAAGACTGCATTCAGGACTTGATACGGGTACTATGAGTTCCTAGTGATGCCTTTCGGAGTCACGAATGCCCCAGTAGTGTTCATGAGTCTGATGAACAGAGTTTTCTCTCCATTTTTGGATAAATTCGTTGTGGTCTTCATAAACGACATTCTGGTGTATTCTTGGAACTGGAAGGATCATGCTGATCATTTAAGGTTGGTTCTGCAGACCTTGAGGGAGAATTTGCTCTATGGGAAACTCAGCAAGTGTGAGTTTTGGCTTGATCGAGTTACCTTTCGGGGGCACATTATCTTAGGCGATGGTATCTCTATCGATTCGATCAATATTTCTGTGGTCAAGGATTGGCCTGTTCCTAGGTCAGTTTCGGAAGTGAGAAGTTTCCTTGGTTTGGCCGGGTATTATCAAAAGTTCTTCCAAGACTTTTTGAAGATAGCTGGTCTATTAACTAAGCTGACTGGGAAGTATCAGAAGTTCGTCTGGGATGGAGCTTGCAGTGGAGCTTTTGCAAAGTTGAAGAGCCGGTTGACGTCAGCGCCAGTGTTGACTATTTTGGATGGTTCGGGAGATTTTGTGGTTCACTGTGATGCTTCTGGCAAGGGCCTAGGTTCAGTGTTGATGCAGAAGGGCCAAGTTGTTGCTTATGTGTCCAGACAGTTGAGGCCGCATGAGAAGAACTACCTTACCCATGATTTGGAGTTGGCTATGGTGATCTTTTCTTTGAAGTTGTGGAGACGCTATCTGCTTGGTGACCGAGTGGAAATCTTTACTGACCACAAAAGTCTCAAGTATGTCTTCACTCAGAAGGAACTATACATGAGGTAAAGGCGATGGTTGGAGTTGATGGCTGACTATGACATTAGTTTGCAATACCATCCTGGTAAAGTGAACTTGGTGCCAGATGCTATGAGTAGGAGACCAGTCGCCAGGTTCCTGACTCAGCAGAGAGAGCTTGTTGAGCAGATGAGGAGGTTGGATTTGGATGTGATCTTACCAGGTTCTGATCGAAGTTGCATGATGCTTCAGTTGCAGTCGTCTCTTGTTGAGCAGATTAAGGAGGGTCAGGCAGGTGATAAGTAATTGCAAGGGTTCATAGCCAAAGTTGAAGCGGGTAGAAAGACCGATATGGTTATTCACTCCTCTTTGTTTTGGGTCCAGGTTGTCTGTTCTGAAGAGTGAGGTTCGTCAGAATTTACTTGAGGAAGCCCACCAATCATCGTACTCTATTCATCCTGGTGGTACAAAGATATACCAAGACTTGAAGCTTCATTTTCGGTGGCATGGTATGAAGAGGGCTGTGACGAGATTTGTGTCGCAGTGCTTAATATGCCAGCAGGTGAAGGCAGAGCATCAGAAGACCGCCAGACTTATTCAGCCTCTTCCCATTCTGGAGTGGAAGTGGGAGCATATCAGCATGGATTTTGTGACTGCTTTGCCAAGGATTTCTAAAGGTCACAATGCCATTTGGGTGATTGTGCACAGGTTGACCAAGAGTGCTCACGTCGTTCCCTTCAGAGTTGGACAGTTTACTGAGAGCCTAACTGAGAAGTACATGTAAGATATCTTCAGACTTTATGGGGTTCCAGTCAGTATTGTATCCGACAGGGATACGAGGTTCAGGTCGCAGTTTTGGGAGAGTCTTCAGAGTAGTCTGGGCGTAAGTTTAAGTACAACACAACTTTTCACCCTCAGACAAATGGACAGTCAGAGAGGACCATCCAGACTCTAGAGGACATATTGAGGTCCTGTGTGCTGCAATTTGGAGGTTCTCGGCAGGACCACTTGCATCTTTTAGAGCTCTCGTACAATAACAGCTTTCAGGCTAGTCTTAAAGCTGCTCCGTTCGAGGCACTATATGGTCGTAAGTGCAAGTAGCCAGTGTGCTGGGATGACATTGGCAAGTGGAAATTGTTGGGCCCGGAGATGATCACCAAGATGGTTGATGCTGTGAGTCATATCAGGAAGCATCTTCAAGCCATGTAAGAGACAGAAGAGATGTGTTGATGTTCTCAGAGAGCCTTGGAGTTTGAGGTGGGAGACCATGTTTTCCTTAAGGTATCACCGTGGCGGGGTGTCTTTCATTTTGGTGGCGGAGGAAAGTTGAGCCCCACGTTCATCGGACCATTTGAAATTGTGGAATAAGTAGGCAAGGTGGCATATCGTCTGGCATTGCCACCGGCTTTATATGGAGTGCACGACATCTTCCTTGTCTTGCAACTGAGGAAGTATATCCATCATGAGAGCCATGTGATTGACTACTCAGAGTTATCTGTGAGGCCGGATTTGTCTTGTAAAATTCCGTCACTTGCTATTTTGGACCGGCGGGAGATGGTTTTAAAGAATAAGATGATCAAGCTTGTTCGTGTTTCTTGGAATCCTCACTCGCCAGGTGAGTCGACTAGGGAGCTGGAGGAGGATATCTAGCAGAGGTTTCCTCATTTGTTTGTGTAGCTCTTGTTTTGTTGTTTTGATTTACTGTTGTTTTCTTTTCTTTTTGGGGTTACCCTATGTACTTCTTGTTGAATTTCGAGAATAAAATTCTTCTTGTTAGGTGGGTAAGATTTGTAACTGTTGTTACTCATTTTTGTATTTTATGGTATTTTTGATTAAATTCCTGGTTATTTTATTTTAATTCTGTTTTTTACTGATTTTTGTCCCTTTGAGTGTATGTTGTTGTTCTCCTTGTGATTCATTTTTGTTTGATCCAGTCTTTATATTCTCATTTGTTTGATCTACAAATTTGTTCTTGTCTTTGTTTATTGTTGAAACCTATTTCATGGCCTATTTGTCTCTTATTGGACTCTATTCTTCCTATTGGATACATCTCAGTTGACCCAAACCCATATTTACTCTATATAACTCTCCTAATTGTACCCTAACCCTAATTACCAAATCCTAATACTATCTCTCTTCCCCAGCCATCGCCCTACTCGTATCCTGATCTCTCTCTCTCCTTCACTGCCCCTTCGATGTCGTCGTCCTACCTCCGACGCCAGCAGACCACCCCCCAATCCCCTCTCCTCTTCCCCATTATCGCTGATCCCTGTGCTCCCCTGATCCCCCGCTGTTTCCCCATGCTCGCTGCCCCCTGTCCCTACCGCAATGCCACTCTGTCTCGTGCTGTCATCATCTTCTGCTGTGGTCGACAACAGCCGAGCGCCGTCGTCACTGTCGTCTGCCTCGCTGTGCCGCCAGCCGCCGTCGTCTTGCCGTGTTGTTGCTGTACACCCTTGCTGTTGCCGCTGTTTTGTTGTGTGCGTGTGTATATGTTGTTACACTATGCTTCCCAAAATATAGAAATACGAGCACGTGACTGAGGCCCAACGAATGATGCAAATACACTATCATAAGCTATACAGGTAACTAACAATAAGATAACAACAAAACCACGCAGGCATGTAAAATCACAATAGGATAACAAAAAGTGCATGACATAGCTCATAACATAACCAACAGCTGGAAATTACAAAATAGTTACGGGTCAAACACGCCTGTGAATACAATAAAGAGTAACATGAATAAAACATGAACTAAGATAACATGAAAATAAACAAGACTAAAACACTTGATCCGCAACACCTTCGGGTAATTCTCCATTTGGGCCTGCAAGTACATTATCACAAAAGAAGAAGCTCGTTAATGCAAGTCACGGGCCGCAAGTGGTACAAGCTAATGGGACAAGTATAAAACGAAACAAGAAGCAGGAAAAAGAGCAAGGAATCAAGAATCATGTAATAGGAGAAATACAACATGTAAACAGAATCATGAACAAGACATCATGATACAAGTGGCATGCATGTAAACAAGTAATCGAGTATCAAGTATCATGTATCATGTACAAGTAATCAAGTATCAAGGATCAAGTGGTCATGTTCAAGTCTTGTATTATTACTATCTAGGTAGCACTTCATGCATCCATCATTTTACTACATAGTTGCTACATACAATCAGTTGTGTTTAAACCTAGTGGTGGATTCTATAGGTCACACACTTGGAAAAAACATGTCAATTGTATCTTGTTCGAGATGCGTGCAAACTTGTAACGTTGAACATGTAGAGTGTGAACTTGTAGCGTGAAACATGTAAACCTGTAATCATGTAATGGATTCTAGAGGTGGCCTCCGTAGATTCTAGAGGTGGCCCCCGTCAACCCCTGACGTGGCACTTAGTTCTACGTGGCACTTAGTTCCATATAACTTGTAATCATGGGAAACACGGGCCCTCTTCCGAGTACACTTACCTATAATGTTCACTACTATAGTCTTTCCCTTAAACCCCGGCTTGTTTATAAATTTTAATTAACAAAACAAGATATCATATTTAAACTACTACCACGGGTAAAACAATCCTGCACATAAACATGTATAATCCTAAGAGTACATATGTGTGTATCAATCGTATTCATGTAATGCATGTGCCAACAAGCTATTCGCGATCATGTGCAAATACGGGATCGACGGATTATGTATAGCAACAAATTTTAATTCGACCGAAGAATACGAATTAGAGTCAAAGAATATATATACTTGCGGTATTTTGAAAGCTTGTATGAGAAGAAACAGATTGTACAAGAGGATACTTGCCTGTTAACTGACGACGATGATATCGAACACCAGAATAACGGGAACAGATCCCGGGGCACGAACAAAAACACAACGAACGGATCACGAACACACGATCACGAACACGATGAAGACGATCGAGATCACGAACACAATCAGACGGTTGAGATCGAAGATCAAGATCAAGATGATTGGATCAGATCGGACGGTCAGATTTCCTGATAATGAAGATAATGATGAAGCTCAAGATCGATCGATCGAACGGTTGCGATCAAAGGAAGTTGATGATCATCATGATCGTGATGATCAAGAAGAGATCGAACGGCTAGGATCTAATCGGATGACCAAAAGGAGATCGACGGCCCACATCCAATCAAGCATGATGATCAAGATCTAACGGATGGTCAAGATCACCCCGATGGTGATGATCAAGATTAAATCAACGGACGAGATCAAGGGATCAAGCAATCGACGACCGAAATTAATAGATCAAGATCACGATCGGATTGGACGGCAAAGATCAAACTAATCAAGATCAAGATCAAGATGATCAAGATGATCAAGATGATCAAGAAAGATCCGATGCCCAGGATTCAAAAGATCACAACCCCAATCAAACAGTGACTCCAAGTGGTGCACTGACTAGTTCTGACGGCGAGCGGCACGCAGGGGCAGCACCAACGAGATAGGCTGCCGACGAAACGGCGACCACGGAGCTGACGGCGGGAGTGCTGCTATTGGCTGAAGGCAACGCGGCTGCAGGAGGGCTGGCGGGGCTGACGACGCTGCTGGAGTCGCTCCGCGACATAGGGGGGAGAGGATCGGAGGGAGAGAGAGCACAGGGAGAGGAGGTCAGGGACAGAGGCAGATCGCTGCAACAGCGGCTATAGTTGGCATCGCCCAGGGAAGCACGACCAGCGATGCTCGGGGATAGATAGGAGGACGAGGGGAGGTTGGGAGGTTGGTGGTAAGAAGAGGGAGAGAAGCACCGGGGGAAGAAAAGGAGAGCGGGAGCAGGGGTTAAGTTTTGCGGAGGGGCAATGGTGGTGGCGACGGGCAAGCTCGTAGGGTACGGTGCGAGCGGGAAGCACTCGCGAGGGGAAGAGGAACAAGTGGAGGAGGGCGGAGGTGCACACAGGTGGAGGAAGAGAGAGCGGGAGGAAGCACAGGGATGGGTTTTGTGGTTTTCTTTTGGAATAGAGAGGGGGAAAGAGGAAAACGGGGAGGGAGAGAGAATGGGGGGGATTTTTATAATAAAATAATAATACAATATAATATATGTATTATTAAAAAGGGGGTAGTTATTGGGGGGTGTTGGGGTTACGGGAGTTGAAGGGTGGGGGAAAGTGAGAGGTTTGTAGGCAGTTGAGAATGTGAGAGAAATCACATAGGATTGAGCCTATAGAATTTGTATATGAGTTCTGGGTTGGGTTTGGGCTTGGTTCATGGGCTCGAAACCATTTAAATAAAATAATTATAATATTGGGCTTATAATAAATAATTGGGCTCAGATTAATAAGTAATAAAATGAAAATAAGAAATTGGGATTTTTAAAATAAACAATTGGGTTTTATACTAAATAGTTAAACAATTGTATATTGGGCTTCATAAAATAGTTTGAATGGTATTATCAATTAAGAAATAATAGTTACAAGATACTAAGGATAAATACGGAAAAATACTTGAAAGAAAATACATATTAATGAAAACAGGGGTTACACATGTATACCACACATGTTTTCCGTTGGTGTTGATCTCGCTCTTGTTTGTGTGTCCATGTGTCGGGATCCGTTCCCATTATTCTGTGCTTCATCTTCGTCGTCGTTTTCAGGCAAGTACCTTGTATATGTCTTTTTGTCATACAAGTTAAATACTGTAAGTAGTCTCGCATGAAATTTTTAGTACCCTCATGATGACCATATTTTGTTAGTTGATCCGTTCCTTCATCTCTTGATCATGAGTAGTTCACAGTAGTTAACACCCATTGCATGAAAACAATTAGATTAGATGGATATCTTGATTTGTATGGTTGTTGTGACACACACCGTATGTTGTAGAAATTGCTACATGAATGCTTGTAATTGTGCCATCTCATTTTAGACCATTAATACACATGCCATGCTGATTTGAGTGACCTATATATCATGCTTTGTATGCCTTCTTAGTTTGGATCGTTTGCAGTTAAACTATTCGATAAAATGCATGAAAGAACTTTTATTTTGCTGCTGTCTATCTTTGTACAATATATTCGACCCTGTTAATATCAGTAAAATAAACAAATTTGTGAACATGATTTGTAGCCTTTGTTTTCTAGGTTTTAGAACTTTCTACGGTTCTGAATTCCGATTTTCGATGCATGAGTTATTGTTGTTTTACTGCAGTCATATCATATATTCCAAATTCTGAACCATATGTATTCTGTATGAAATATTATTTTAAAACTGATACGAAAAGTAGAATTTGAGCTCTATATTTTGCTGAGTATGTTTAGACATGACTGTGATCAATCCCTAATTTTTGTGGAATTAATTAATTAATGACTTTGTATCTCATTTCATGCTTATAAACCAATCGATATATTTCCAAAGTGTATGCTGTTCAGTAAAGAACTATGTTTTCAACCTTATTCTATTCGTTTTTTATGAAAACTTTGTGAGTATGAAATGTTGCCTGACTTATCTATTTTATTACCCTTTTGATGGATCTAGATTTAGAATTGTATTCTATAAATTATCTCTGGTTTGGTACTGCTGTGTCTGAACCTGCAGATTCGAAGTTTTGTTCCATTACCCTGTTTTCCCAATTTTATTGACTTTACTATCTATAATATAAATTCATGATATTTTATATTTTGAGACTAGATATGTTAGGAAATTATCCATATTTTTCTCAGAATTAATTATGATGTTTTCAAATCCTTTTCATGCCTATAAACAAGATTTTGCATTTTCTGGCTGAACATAAGTTCTGTATTAAATGTTGTTTTCAATCCTGTTTCTGTGGCTGATGTATGACTTGTATATATGAACTGGATTCGGCAGAGTGTCCAGTTTCCAGATTTTCTAATGGATCTAGATTTGTAGTTCTATAGAAACGGGAATCTCAGATTTGGTGCAGTAGTGTCTTGCTGTCCAGATTTGAAAGTTTTGTTGTTTTGATTGTTATAAGTTGCTTTTGTCACCTGTTTGTGTTTCCTTTTCGACTTAAACTTGTCCTTATTCTTTCCATGTCTTTAGCCCTGTTTGTGTTTTTCACACATGTTTAATAATAATAAAAACTAATCAAGCCGGGGTTTTTAAGGAAAAAGATCTAGTAGTGGACAATATAGAATTGCGTATTCAGAAGGGACCTCGTTTCCCCCACTGTTTACTGTGGTACCCACTGTTTATCTCTGGATGTATGAGGACATGATCCATGACACTGTTACTGTTTGTCTGAATATACTGCTCTATAGGTTCCATTATGAAATCTTAAAACGAAACTATTTGATGTAGCAACCATGTGGTATAATTTGGGATGCATGAAGTGCTACCTAGATAGTAATGAACATTAGACATAAGAACAAATGTTTTACTGTCACATCCTATTACTGTTGATTTTATCGTTACTGTTGACTTCACTGTTACTGTTGAATTTACTGTTATTGTCTTTGTTACACTCTTTACCGTTATCTTGCTATCTCTGTTATCCGTAGACTGTCACCTTTGTTGCTTATCTCCATGTCAGTACTTCTGTTTTGTTTTAGTTTTCCTTTTCCTTTTTCTTGCTTGTACTGCTTGCGGCCCGGAACTTGCATCTAATGGGCATTATGTTTTCCTGTCTTCCTATTTTTCTTTTGATTGCTATATGAGCAGGTTTTGGTGATCTCTTGCCAACTGGAGTTGTGAGCAAAAGTTGTGAGCTACGCACTCGAGAATTTGCTTAGATGTTTTGTTTCGAACTATTTTATTAATGAACTGTATTAAGACTTGTATTGGGCTTGTAGTCCCATGATATTATTTTGTTTCAGATCTCGTATTTATTTGGGATATTCATTATTGTTGCGAATAAATACTGTTGAATTATAATTGTTTATGCATGTCTGGTTAAGTATATTGTTATATTTACTGTTGTGATGAGTCAAGTAGATCCGTACAGCTTATGGATGGAGAAAACTATCCACTGAGTTTAGTCACGTACTGTATTCCGTATTCCTTTTGGGAAGCAGGGCATGACAATTGTTGTGTATTGATTGATTTTTTTTTTTCTTGGTGATAAACTTGTGCATTGAAGTTAAAGAAGTTTTTGATTTAAAAATTAAATAATTTTAAAAATATTTTGATGTTTCTACAATCATTGTTTCAATACTTGTGTTGTTCAATGAGGTTCACCTACCCAAACCCAATGTTTAAAACCTGTGAGTTTGGGTTTGGATTTAAGTACCATAAATTTATACGTGTTTGGGGTCTTAAAAATCCACCCACTTTCTGGTTTAGAATAAAAAAATCCTCCAAAACCCGCCCAACCCGATCCGCAAACAACCCTAACTGCTTGTGCCTTATTTAATTTATCTCTACTACTATAATGGAAGAGGGCCTTAGTATAATTTGTTTATCTACCAACCTGTGTAACGCACGTGCATAACTATTGTTGGAATAAAGCTACATTCCATATTGGAGAAAACGGAAAAAAAAAAAAGAATCAGTTAAGCAGGCTTAATAAAAACATTTGCACCGGTAGAGTCCAATTGGACTAGATGGGCTTCTCAGGGATGTGGCCCAATTTGTCGATCTTTTCGTGTTGAATGCAATACGAGAACATTTTTCATAATTAGTCCCACATTGCTCGAGAATAAGACAATGCTAGCTTTTGCTATTGCAAAATTGTGCACATTCTATCGGCTCATGGAGTCACTTATTCATGGCTAATGTAATCCTGCGCAATAAACTATTTTTGAAACATTTATCTGATAACGTCTATATAATAGTGTACTATAATTCTAGTTGAAAAATTGGAAAATTGGATACTATAATTCTAGTTGAAAAATTGGACGGTGAAAAAATACTAGTGTACTCCTATATATATTTGCTCTCATTTTTTTTTGTTCTAAAAAGAAAATATAAAAAGAAAAATTCTTTAACCAAAAATGGTCTTAGCATAAAAGATTTTATAGATTCCTTAGCGCATCCCCAATGCACATTTGAGAATATGACAAAATAACATATAGCAAAACAAGCAATTTGCTGCAGTCGTGATTTGCTATAATATGAGAAATAAATATTAAAAAAAGATGTCGTCCGTATTTTTTTTTTTACGCTTAATTAACTAATGATTAGGTATTAAAATAAATAAATTAAATATTAAAATATATACTAACTACCTACTTAATTAACTAAACCTAAGATTAACCTATAATTAATGTGGTTAAAGTCCCCCGATGGCTGGACGGTCCCGTCCAAGCCAAAATGGCTTCAAACGAGATAACATGTACCGTTTGACGAATTTCTGATTTTTTATTTTTTATTTTTTATTTTTTTTCCAGACTGATCATTTTTTTAAAAAAACAAAACAACATGTTCCGTTCCCTATAATTTGAGAATCGCCAATTTCGTTTCTCAAATATGAGAAGCCACTGTATCGTTTTTGTCAAAATATGGCAAAATAGCAAACGACTGCAGACGCTTATTTCTCATAAAATAAGAAAATGGCAAAAATAGCAAACGACTGTGGATGCTCTTAGGTTTTTATCTTTTTATTTGTTATTTTCTATTTTAATGTTTTGTACCATTTTAAAGAATATGCCTTTGTAAAAGAAGTAAGATGCAAGGGCACGAATGATACAGACACGGTACAACACAGTACACCATCACAAGATGGTTTTGAAAAGCTACTGTAAATATTAAGCGTGCAAGAATTTTGTATCCAACACGAGTACATGACACACGTGTTTGGCACATCATAGCTACCAAAATATAAAGTGTTTCTGCTTCATAAAACCATACTTTGAAGTCCAAGCCAAAATGGCTTCAAACGAGATAACATGTCCCGTTTGATGAATTTTTGATTTTTGATTTTTGATTTTTTTGATTTTTGATTTTTGATTTTTTTTTTAGACTGATCATTTTATAAAAAAAACGAAACAACATGTTCCGTTCCCTATAATTTGAGAATCGCCAATTTCGTTTCTCAAATATGAGAAGCCACTGTAGCGTTTTTGTCAAAATATGGCAAAATAGCAAACGACTGCAGACGCTCATTTCTCATAAAATAAAAAAAATGGCAAAAATAGCATGCTTTTAGGTTTTTATCTTTTTATTTGTTATTTTCTATTTTAATGTTTTGTACCATTTTAAAGAATACACCTTTGTAAAAGAAGTAAGATGCAAGGGCACGAATGATACAGACACGGTACAACACAGTACACCATCACATGGTTTTGAAAAGCTACTGTAAATATTAAGCATGCAAGAATTTTGTATCCAACACGAGTACATGACACACGTGTTTGGCACATCATAGCTACCAAAATATAAAGTGTTTCTGCTTCATAAAACCATACTTTGAAGCAGTAGAAATTTCAAAGCAATGCATTTTTTTGCGACCAAAGAAATTTTAGCACCACACACTAGCCATATTCTTCAAAGATGGGCATCTTCGTTAATTCCATTGAGTCCATATTCTAGTGAAGCTAAATCAATCTCTCCTTTTAGAAATGAGAACTAGTATTAGAGCATCCACAGTCGTTTTCTATTTCTCCCATTTTCCCATATTATAGCAAACGGTGCGCTGCACTCGTTTGCTATAATTGCCATTTTTTCCATTCGTCTCAAATCTGTTTCTCAAATTTGAGAAACGAAAGTAAGAATTCTCAAATATAGAAGACGGGGAATCATATACCGTCCGAGGCATTTTAATATTTTTTTTTATTTAAAAAAGGGTCGGACGGGGAATGATACCCCGTCCTTACCTTTTAAAAAATAATTTTTTTGGGAAAAAATCCCCAGACGGGAAGTCTTCTCCCGTCCGGGAGAAGATACCCCGTCCGGGGTATTTTCCCTTTTTTTTTTTCCTTTTTTGGGTTTTTTTACCAATTTGCCCTTCGATCTCTATTGAACGAATTTAAAAGTCCAGGGGTAATTTGGTCTTTTGCTAAATGAGAAAAATTTGAGAAACGACGACTGCAGTATACTCCTCTATATGCTATTACTGTAGCTGTCATATTTTGGCAAATGAGAATAACGACTGTGGATGCTCTTACAACTGGACAGAATCGGCCACACAATTCACCCTATCATTCCGTAATTGAAAATTTGTGCAAGCAAAGATTAAAAGTTTCAACCTCTCATTCACTGCCGAAAATTTGTGCAAACAAAGATTAACAAGGGTGTATTAGATTGGAATTTGAAATAAATTTAAAAGAATGTGAAAATCCTAGTATATTCAATTAGGATTTTAAAGGAGTTTATAAAAGTCACAGTGTATTCATTTGAGATTCTATTCAATTCTCGGTGTATTCAATTGAAATTTTAAATGACTGTTAGGATTGTGTCTTGTATACACGTTGTTCAAATTAAAAGAAGGTAATATGAAGCACGGAGGTCGAAGCGTCGAAGTGAGTAGAAGGTGAACAGCTACAGTAGCAGGTGCAGGATAGTTGCGGTCGACCGGTCTTGGTAACAGTCGACCGCACCCCCCGACCGCACCCCCGACAGCTCGTAGTACAGGGAATGTCAGAGAGTGGTACGGTCGATCGGTCTTGTTGGACGGTCGACCGCCTGCGGTGCTGAATCGTTTTTGGGCTTCGATTTGTTAGGTCGGTTCATCCCAATCTTCAACTCCAATTTAGATCGTGCGGCTCCTATTCAGTTACTTCTTTTTCAGGTTATATCGGATGACTGAGAATCAAGATTAGACCTAGGTTTTCTTTCTATTCTTTTATATATATATTGTAAACCCCTCCAATATGAGAAGTAGTACTTCATAGATTCTTTTCTCCATTGCAAAGAGAGGCTCGAGAGATAGATAGTTCTTGGTGGGTGAGTTTAATTCCTTGTGTCAAGTGAATCGGTAACTCCTTGTAATCTCTTCTAGTTGAATATCAGATCTCTCTATATTTTCCCCCGGATTAAGCAAAAGCTAACCGGGATAAGTCATCGTTGTTGTATTTGTGTTAGTTTGGTGGACCTACTTGCTTGCTCAATTTATTCGCCTCGTCTACTTCGACTTTCTCATTGCTCTATTAGTTTCGCTGCGACCAGAGGGCGTTTGTTGATGCCCCAATCTCAACAACTGGTATCAGAGCTTCAGGTTGCCGAGTCTCTTGGTTAAGATGACAGACCACAGTATTTTAAAGATCAAGCAGTTTGATGGTAAGATCAATTTCAATCTTTGGAAGACTGACATGTATGATGTTCTTGTTCAAGAACGGTTGCAGTCAACAGTTAAGAAGAAGGAAAAACCAACTGATATGAAGGATGACGTTTGGGAAGATATTCGTGAAAGATCCATAAGTCTAATCCGACTATGTTTGGCAGACGAAGTCAAATGCAGATTTATTGAAGAAACTGACATGGCGAGTTTATGGGAAAGACTCATAACTGACTATTCCGGTTCGTCGTTATTAGATCGGATGCATTGAAAGAGTAAGTTGTTCCGTTTATCTATGAAGGAAGGTACTGATCTCTAAGACCACATTACAGAATTCAATAAGGTATTATCTGAACTTAAGGCGATCAACGCAGATGTGTGTGAGGAAGATAAAGTTTTCAACTTGATACATTCATTGTCGGATTCGTACGAGCCTTTGATCACGACCATGCTACACAGTAGATCTGCCAAGAAGAGTATTTCGGTAGATGGTGTAATCAAAGCATTGAAGGAAAATCAACTTAGGAAGGAGATCCATAAATCATCATCGTCTATTCCTACAAGTTGTCTAGCAGTAGATGGTCCTTTGGGAGGGAAGAAAAAGTGCTTTGCAAAAGGATTCGATCCGTTGCCGATATTACAAGAGGCCAGGGCATATCAAGAAAGATTTTTGGAAATTACAGAATCAAGAGAGTGCAAAGAACGGGAGTTCAGCCACTAATGTGGTTAGTGCCATTGATTCAGGTGGTTCGTGTCTTCTTGTTTCAAATTCTTTAGAAGTGGATTCTAGTTGGTTTCTTGACTCAGGGAGTTCTTCTCATATTTGCTCCGAGAGGGAGTTATTTTCTACTTATAAGTCTACTACGGGGCGTTGTGTGATAACGAAAACTGGGGAGATTTGTGAAGTAGTGGGTGAGGAGACAGTTGAGTTGGAGATGTCAGGTCTAAATTTGTTCACTTTAAGGAATGTTTTGCAAATTTCTCTGCTGAAACGAAATCTGATTTCCTTGGAAACTCTTGATGCATGGGGCTGCAGGTACACAGCTCGAGGTGGAGTTCTGTCTGTTTTTCAAGGTCGTCGTGAAGTAATTAGAGGTATGAGAGTGATTGGGCCAAGCCAACACAATCTCTACAAGCTTTAAGGAATTCAAAAATCCTGCTCAGGGGTTGATAGTTCTTTTCTCATTATTCCCGCAAGCTCAGCTAGTTTGCCGCAACTAGAATCATTGAGACGAAACCATGACGTTCGAATATCGTCGAGAGGTGGAGAAAGCCTACGGGTAGGTGGAGTTAGTGCGGAGTTTGGCAACTTCGTGAATACATCTACAGAGGTGTGCCTTTGAGGGCGACACTGGATTTGGTGAGATTGGGTAGAGATCATTTCAACTAGAAGAAGAAGCTATTGTTCTAAGTTTTCTTTGCAAGTGAAATTTATTAGAGTTTGGAGATGAGTAACACATCATGTGATAGCACTCGTATGCAATTCAAGGTGGAGTTTGTTAGGATTGTGTTCTGTACACTCGTTGTTTAGATTAAAAGAAGGTAATATGAAGTACGGAGGTCGAAGCGTCAAAGTGAGTAGAAGGAGAACAACAACAGCAGTAGGTGCAGGATAGCTGCGGTCAACCGGTCTTGGTGGCAGTCGACCGTACCCCCCGATCGCACCCCCGATCGCTCGTAGTACAGAGAGTGGTACGGTCGACCGGTCTTGTTAGACGGTCGATCGCCCGCGGCGCTGAATAATTTTTGGCTTCGATTTGTTAGGTCGGTTCAGCTCAATTTTCAACTCCAAGTTAGATCGTGCGGCTCCTATTTAGTTACTTCTTTTCCAGGTTATATCGGACGACTGAGAATCAAGATTAGACCTAGGTTTTCTCTCTATTCTTCTATATATATTGTAAAATCCTCCAATATGAGAGGTAATACTTCATAGATTCTTTTTTCCATTGCAAAGAGATGCTTGAGAGAGAGATAGTTCTTGGTGGGTGAGTTTAGTTCCTTGTGTTAAGTGAATCAGTAACTCCTTGTAATCTCTTCTTGTTGAATATCAGATCTCCCTATATTTTCCTCCGGATTAAGCAAAAGCTAATCGGGATAAGTCATCGTTGTTGTGTTTGTGTTAGTTTGGTGGATCTACTTGCTTACTCAATTTATTCGCCTCGTCTACTTCGACTTCCTCATTGTTCTATTAGTTCCGCTGCAACCAGAGGACATTTGTTGATGCCCCAATCCCAACAATGACCCCATTCAATTCTCAGTGTATTAAAAAGTTATTGATTTTGGTAGAATTGAGAATTTGGAAGATTTAGATGGAATCTAGGCTTTGTGGTATAAATACCAAAAGCCTTTGCAATTCTCACATTCTCCATAGAAACTTTCAAGCCATTTGTGATTATACGACCCCTTTCCCCACTAATTACAATAATGTCACCGTCCTCTTCCAACGTCAAAAACCATTCCTCCCTTCGCATTCTCCTCAAACCCTAGAAACCCAAACCCAATCGCCATGGCCCTCTTCTCTTCTCTCCGCCGCCTCCACCTCCGCCCCCTCACCCCCATCCTCAACCGCACCACCACAACCTCCACCTCCACCACCTCCGCCAAGTATCGGACCGCAATGTCAACCTCTTTGCCATCGACCTCAACGACATCAAGCATCCCATCATTGGGCTCTCCGGCCACACCCTCCTCAAATCCTTGACCAACTCCAGCCTCATCGACCCTGCCTCCCACCGCCTCGAGGACATCGACGCATGCTCCGCCGAGTGCAAGGTTCACATCATAACTTATTTTAATACTTTCATTAGTATTGGAGTGGCTCGACATGCTGCCCCCACCGAGCTACGACGAGACCTACGTTTTGATGAGGAATTCGAGGAACTGGATCTTGAACAAGCATTCTAGGTTGCATTTATGTTATCTATGAAATTTTTTTTATTCCTTCATGTTGTGGTGTGATTGTATTGCTTCATGCTGTGGTGATTATGTTCATCATCTCCATATTGGTGCTACATAGTTGCATTTGTTATGGACCAAGTTGTCAACCTGATTATATCTGATTAGATAAGAATTTACAGGAAGAAAACACAAGTATGAAGTTTTTGTTTAGTTATAGAGAGTAGAGGAAGAAAAGAAATGGCGTATTTCACATTGATGGCTGAAAAATATGGATGTACAAACAAAATTGACCTTGAGGAGCAATTATTGATTGTCATCGAATTTCTTCGAATTCCATCAAATTCATAATAAGAATTCCATCAAACAATTTTAAATTCCTTATAAATCCCAGTCAAAGTTTAGTGAATTCCCCATAAATCCCTTAAAATACTGGGATTCTCAATTCTTTTAAAATCTTTTGAAATCTCAATCCAATACACCCCCGTAAAACTTTTCGACCTTTTGTTTACTACCGAAAGGCTTAGCACCAGACCGCTATGTTTATGTAGCGAAAGACTTACCAATATTGCAGTTGCACGTATTTATATTACTAGTATTTTTCACGTGCGATGCACGTTTTGATAAGAGTTGGAGGATTGTCACGTGTGATTTACGTGTTAAGAAATAGTTTTGGAGTTGGACGTGCATTGCTCGTAATTGGTAAAAATATTTTGAAGGAAAACTACAATTTGTACGTGCAATGCATGTGTTTATAAGTAGAATTTGAGTTGTACGTGCAACATATGTGTATGTTTAGTGTTAAAAAAATATTGTAAAATTGTTTTGCACATGCGTTGCACGTTTTAAATAGTTGGAATTTTTTTATTTGTTTGTTTTTGTTGTAATTAATGGAAGACCCGTGCGTTACACGTGCAATGCAGGGGTTTATATGTTGATAAGATTACAACTCCAACACTCCCATTATAATATTAGAAATTAGATAGATTAGATAGATTAGATTACATATAGATGGAGCTGTCCCAAATCAATTTTGGAAGGGACAAAAAACAAAATCAACAAGATCCAAGCACAACTTTTGAGGTGAGTTTTCTATTTTGATATGAGTAATGCTTCACCCATTACCAATTTTACTATCATTCTCTTCACTACCTTAGGTGACACATTCCTATTGGAGAGTTCTCTCACCTACTCTTTCTTCCCCCATCTATTGGAGTGTGCCACCTAAGGTAGATGATTGATTTGGCGGAGAGATGGAGTGAGAATATGAGAATGCGTTGAGAGTATCGATAGGATGAGAGAGAAAAAAAATCATAGTCCATTTGAAAGGAAAGTCAAACTGAACCAATGGTATAAAAAAAGCTGGGTTTTGTAAGTTAACTTATTAAGAGCATCTCCTCTCCATCCCAACGCAATTTTGGTGTGGAGATATTCTTTTGGCTGGAGGTACTCTAACCAAGTGCTAAATTCAGCACTATTTTGGTACAATTGATGTTTGAATAGTATCACACCAAATTTTGTGTGCTACTTATTGTTTATGAACGCTATTTTTTTTTCTCCCACAATTTTTTATCGTAACTTTTTTTAGAAAAGAATATGTAGAGGATTTTCTTTTTCGGTGTTAGAAATGGTGTTATGAGTTAGAGATTAAGTTACTGTATGATGTAAATTTTATACCATTTTGGTGCAAAAGTTGTACTAAAGTGGTGTTAAGGTTGGAGATGGTTCATTTATTTTAATTAACTCAAATCTAATTATCAAAATTAATATTTCTCATATTATCAAAATTAATATTTCTCAAAATTAATATTTATCATTTTCTCATTTAAGTCTGTTTCTTATATATATATCTATATAATAAATTACAAAGAAAGCTATCAAGTGGCTCTCATTCAATCTCGCCTAAAACCAATGGCCTGAATTGATTCTCATAAAACATATTTTTCTGCCCAAAATTTCAAACCCCAAAATTAAATTTCCCCCCCAAAACTAAAAAACTCATTACTCTCATTCAATCTTCCCTAAAATCAATGGCCTAGATTGATTCTCACAAAATATATTATCCCGTTCAAAATTTCAAACCCCAAAATTAATTTTTTCTCCCCAAAACTAAAAAAACTCATTACTTTATTACTATCTCTCTCTTCTCTCTTCACTTTTTCATATTTCTCTCTTTCTCTCTCTCCATCTCTCTCCAATTCTTTCTTTATTTACTTAGAAATTTAGATTTTAAGATTTCAGGTTTGTAAACTTTTCAGAATCTTTATGCTTTTTTTATTGCACATGTTATATGAAAATAACAAATATCTCTTCAATAGTTAAATTTCATCATTTTTCACACTTAAAGTTCTAAGAAGTTGGATTTTACACCAACATTTATAATTAATTTTCAACATATACTAATAGAAACATGGACTTTTATTTACAACTAATTATTATCATACTATTCAAACTTGAACTACATAATTATTGTTTTACTGTTTACAGGGCCTTTCGTGTGTTATATCGTTCCGAAGACGTGCCGTAGGCACGTGCCCACGAGCAAATCTAGTATATATATATATATATATATATATATGGTAAAAGGGATATGACCAACTTGCTCATTTAGTAAATGAGCAATTGATTATGTGACATGCATGTGCTACATTGGACAACTAACCCTTTTAAGGATTTTCTAATCACATGTATGCCACATCATCAATTGCTCATTTACTAAATGAGCAAGTTGCTCTACCCTTTTTTCCCATATATATATATATATATATATATATATATATATATATATATATATATATATATATATATACACACACACACACTAGTTGGAATGTACCGTGCACCAAATGCACATGACTTGGTGCACATAAATGGTGAAAAATTTATCTAAACATACTTTTATTTAGCACACCCATATTCTTCAAAGTACAAATTCGACAAAGTCAATCATCTTAAAAAGCAAACCATGAATTTCAAAATTACTCCAACGACAACAAGCTCATCGAAATCAGATTTAAAGCAAGTATAATCAATGTATTTTTCATAAGATATATTATCATTTTCGAATTTAACTTTCTTAAACTTAAAACTGATATTAAAAAAAGTTATTTAAAAAAAAAACAAATTAGTAAATCCTAAACTAATATCATCGTATTTTTCAGAAGATCAATCATCACTTTTGACTTTAACTTTCTTGAGGTTAAAATTGCTTGTAATTTCTTGTTCATCCTTTTTAATTTTGTATCTTGTCAATATTCTTATAGTTGTTCTTCCATATTGGACATCTTGTGTTTTGATAAAAAACGTATACTGTTCTCCAATGCATTTCTTGGTCTGTCTATCAAATTCTTCAACATTTTTTTTCCTACATATATAGAATTATGAAATTAGCTCTTAATTAATTGTAATACTATGAGAATAACATATTATATATTATTTTTATTATCTTCCAAGTCTTTTGCGGAACAACCAATGATGCACCTTGCTTCCTCATCAAATAAAGTCAATTATGCTTCTGCACTTATATCTTTTATTGTGATTTTGAATACATATCTGTAACAGGTTATTTTTATTTTTTTTTTTAATTTATTGTATTTTTTTTTAATATTTTGGATTTGAATTTGGATTTGGATTTGTATTAAAATTTTTAAAATTTTTATATTTTTAAAATTTTTAAAAAAATTTATAAGTTTTTTATTTTTATTGAATTATTTTTAAAGTTTAAATTTTTTAAATTTTTTAAAAAAAATTTTAAGTTTTATTAAAAATTTTTAAATTTTTTTAAATTTTTATTTTTTTAAATTTTATAAAATTTTCGAATTAAAATAATTTTTTAAAAGTTTTTTTATAATTTTTTATAAGTGTTTGATTTTTTTGAATTATTTTTAAAACAACATCGCCTGGAATTTTTCTAGATCTTCCCCTTAAATCGCATGAGTAATGTAAAATTGAGCATCTGCTATCATGTTGTGCTCAAGGTTTTATGCGAGAAAGTGGCTCATCGGTAGTGTAAATGGCTAAGATGCCAAAATCTCAGTACAATATATGAAGAAATAACATCTTCGGTATAAATTAAATAACATCTTCAGTATAATATTTGAAGTATCCTTTATAAATTTTCTTTGTCAGGCATTTGAGCTAATGACCCAAATAGATCATTAAAATGTAAACTTTTTGCAACCAATCAACCAAGATACCTGATTTTTTAACTGCGTGTTTGGTTTCTTAAGAGTACCAAATTGAATTTTCTATCTATGGTTATGTTGGTCGGTATGATAGGTTGTTGAACAAAATATTTTCTCTGTTTTTTCATATTCAGTATTAGTTTTCATTTTCTTTCAAATGGATATGGCTTCTTTCATCTGTCTTGAGAGTTTGATTGTGTATGAGAACATTCTGTCCTGGGTTGAAGTATTCTATAGTTTTACCATCTACGCCGACATAATAAGTTGGTTCTAGACTTTTAGTTTGATTGCAGTACTCCTAGTGGTTCATGGAAAAGCCAAGAATTAAAGTGTTCTCGTCTATAACGCAATTCTCACACTTGATTCCATAAAATGATATGCACCAAAAGCAAAAGAAAAGAATTAACTAATTGAAGGTAGTATTCCACTATTCTGGTCATAGGAAGTCAATTTTGAGGGAAGACTTGGTGGTCCAACTGGCGAAAACAAAAAGTAAACAGGTAGAAAACATGAGAAATATGGATAGGATTACTTAAATTCAAGCTAACAACTACTGTAAACACTACATAGTGATACACTCAGGTGACCACCACCAAAAAAAAAAGTCGTATACAGTATACCCATTGGGTCGCACTGTTACCTCCCTTATGACAGTAAGGGCCTCTCCACAACAGTAGCAAGGCAAATAAGGAATAGAAAATTTATGGAAAAGAAAGAAAAGACAATAATACAATAAAGCAGAGAACAAGATAGGATCTCACCTGGAGACGTGAAAATACCCAAGGATAATATAATACAAGAAAGGACGGATCAAGTAGTCCCAATTGGCATACTGTAGTAGTCAACAAACACACTGTGCCGTAGGCCTTCGTCACTGGTGGAAGGGAGTTGTACCATCTGAAAACAAAACCATGAAAAACATGAAAAATACTTATAGATATCCTTAATAATTGTAAATAATAGTTATAAGAGTATCATAACAACATTTTTCTTCAGATATAAGTATGTGGCAGAAAGCCAAAACTTTTTCTGTAAGTATCTATGAAGAGAGATAATATCGTGCTTGTAATATCGTACCCGAATTTATCATAAAATGATTCAAATATCCATGCATAAGTCTTAAGCTCCTAATAAACATTGCTGCCTATATTGATATATGTAATATTTCATTGTCATACCATAAATCAATACAATTTAATCTATGCATAATAAAAGCTAAAAGCCAAAAGTCAAACCAATTCTCCCCAACATTTTAAAGTCATATAAAGTAATATCCGCACAATAACCAAATTATACATGGAACCTATTTTATTGTATCATATATGGATACTAAGTTCAATAAAATGAGTTTTCATACTCTCCTTACTGATCTAGTCGCATCTGTCTAGTCATGTCTAGTCCTGTCTGGTCCTCTCGGTCTCTCTCTACTTCTCCAGGCCATGAATTGATTATAAATTTTAGATGATTGGTATTCTGTTGAGCCTCAGCCTTTTCACAGCTATAGAATTTCTCTTTTAAACCATATACATTTTAAACTTATGCATACTTCATTGCAGTTATGGTTAGAGTTACACAAAAATCTGCAGATTTAAATAAATTACTTCAAGAATAATCAACAAGCGCAACTTATATATCATTCACAACCATATTACAGGTACAATTTCCTTTTATAGTCAAAATGTGAAGTGAACGACATCGAAAAGAACTCAAAGCAAAATATAATATAATATTAACAATAAAACAGGATAAGAATAATGAGCCTTCACCAAGATAAATAATTTGGAGTTATCAGTTTTCCCTATTGGGTTCCTCAACTTTCATGGAAGACTAAATTCAGAATGGACATCACATCAAATAGTGGTTCAGCTAAATGCTTTCAATTTTTAAGAGAAAGACCCTATAGATAGAAACATAACACCCTAATCAAAGAAAGTTGGAATTGTTAATATATCTAATTGTAAGATGTAAACAAATATGAGCAAGTAAATAATACAAAGTCTAGAAAGTAAAAAAAAATTACCCCACTCGACACTGAACACCAGTCAAGTAACAATTAAAAAATAATCAGTTCTGATTATTTTTTATTTGAACATTATTAGTCACATGCACTGCATATGCCTATAAGGAATGTGTGTTCTAGAATGGCACGACAAGCACGATAATAATAAGATGGTGGGGAGGCAAAGTGAGGAATTCCAAAACATCAATGAGATGGAAGACTAGCCAGTATTCTGGCTTGTTGTGAAGATGTGATGCCAAATTCCTGACGAGCTCGGTGTGGCAAATGCTTGAATCAAATCCACACCTACGACAACAAGATGGTAGGCTTGGTCTTCAAAATCACGTGCGGGATCCTTAGGACATCAGCATTGAAACTTAATGCAATCAGCTGGGCAATCATTGCTGATGATGATGCCATAGAAGCTGCTGCTAAATGAAGTCGGGGTTAGGTGAACAGTGGTGTAGCGACTAATGGAGCTTTTGAAGTGACATTAACAATAAGATCGGTGGCATCAGATAATGTTGAATTTTGGTCAGTGAAAGTAATGAGGAAGGGATAATTAGAGGTGGATCACTGTCTTTCTAAACTTTGGATTTTTTATATATATATTTTTTGGCTGACTTGATAAGGGGAACTGGCTTTCTATTGGCTTTGGGGACCAGTACAGTATTTCTCGTTTACTGGAAAAGAAGATAATGGAAGAATATCTGCATCAGTGAAATGTTATGTCACATTGATCAGTTATAGACAGCAAAGAGAAAATAACTACTGATATCATGCACACCTATGAGGATCTATGAATGTGACAATAGTAAATTTAAGGAAATAATACTGAAAACCTGTAATAAACAAGACACTCATCAAGAAACAATACTCATTCTTTTCAATCCAAATTCTCAGGTTCTAATATATTTGTCTTATTGTGATGTGATTTTCAAAAGGAAATATAAGAAAATATCAAATCCTAACCAGATCTTTTATTACCTAATATCTATTCCTCCAATTCCAAGAACACTTTATTTTGTCATTAAATCCAAGAACAATTGGATTTATTGGATTTAAGCTGTCTTAGTTATTAGAAGGTCTTGCATCATTGACTCAATTATTCAAAGGTGTAGGATCAATTTATTTTACAAACTGTAACATCATGGATTCATACACCAATTTCACCAAATGTAAATCCACTCTTATCTAGATTCCTACGTGAAACCTTATGTAAGCCTAATTACTTGTGCTCCTTCCAATTCTGTCGGAAATTTGCAAGTGCAGCACATGCCATAGCTTTTAACTTTACGGTTCTATTCTCAGGCTGTGATAAAAACAAGATGTTTTAGATTGGACATTTTAATAATAACAGATATACACCTATTAAAGTCTGTGACTTATAAAAAAAGTTTGTGACTTATATTGTAATCTAAGAGTTTTTCCCATAAGAGTTACAAATGTAATCACAGTTCAAGCTTATAAAATACACAAAATTATAGTCAGATAAATTTACTCAACACATACGTCCTAAGCATAATTACCCATCCCCAAATAAAGCATAAGATATTTATCTCCAATCATCTAAGATATTTACAAAACGTCACCCTAAGACTTATTAGAGTTTCCCTTTAATGTACAAAGAAACATAAATAGAGCATAATTATAATTACATTCTATAACCATCATAAAATATAGCTCATTTGCTTCTCTCAAATTTTAAATTTACATTTTTATGATCAATATAGTCTTGTTGCTTATCACAAACCCTAAAACCATACTAACAGATCAATAAGAGCCGAATAATAACAAATTAATCTATAAAATTAAACCCAGAACAAAACAAACTCACCGTGGCAAAGTGGGGAGGAGGTTGAGAGTCGCTGTACTGCGGTGATGGGAGGGCGATTTCGAAGGGACGGAAGGATGGCGAGAACGACGGCGGCGGCGGCGGCGGCGGAGGAGGAGGAGGATGGACGAGATAGGGGTTAGAGTTGGTGGAATTGGAGGAATCGGGTTGAGAGGGATTGAAGTTGTTAGGGTTTGGGTTTTGAGAAAGATGGAAGGAGGCGTACACGATCTCGGGAGAGGGAGGAAGACGGCGGCGACGGCGACGGAGGAGGAGGAGGATGGACGAGATAGGGGGCGGCGGCAGCGGGGGAGGATGATGGACGAGATAGGGGTTAGAGTTGGTGGAATCGGAGGGATTGGGTTCAGAGGGATTGGATATATATCGGGAGAGGGAGGAAGAAAACTCGGGAGAGGGACTAAAGATATATATTTAGTTTTTAGATATCAAAACTTAATAAACGAACACAATTTAATAATAGCCTTTGATCGGTTTGATAAAAAAAATAAACGAAGGGTTAGGATTGGGTTTGGACAGATTTTTTTTCCTTTATATTCTTGCTTTTATAATAGAAAATAGATTTGAACTAGTTAATTAGACTGAAATCATATTAGAAATCAAATGACCTAAACAAAGTCATTGGGATTGTTTAATGAAGCCTGTACCAGTTTAGAGTCCAATTTGACATGATGGGCTCTTCTTGAACTCGGCCCAACTTGTCAGTCTTTTCCTGTTGAATGCTTTACGAGAATTTGTTTTATAATTAGCCCACATCGTTTTAAGAATAGATAATCTCAGCTGTTTCTATTGGAAAATTCTTCATTTGGTGTCGGCTCAATGAGTTACGCTCCATATCATTGGTCATTTATATCCTTGTGACAGCGGATGTTCAGGAGAGTGTGGCGTTTAGTAATGTGATGTTGCGTACTTTTAGCTACCTAATATATAAAATGCTTGTATGACCTCCTTCAAGTTTAAAATTGCAAAACACGTGCAATTATCATATTTTTTGAAACACTGCATTTTCACTTTTTATTTTAAAACCTTTTACATTGCCAAATATTTGCAAACATAGCAACTTGGAATTACTATGTTACATCCGAATACGTTAAACAACCATCTTGAGTAACCTTAAATTGCAAGACATACTCGCTTGGTTAATTTTTTGTGTCCCGAAGAATAAGTAAAATAAGTGAGACTCTTGATGACTCTATCGGAATGGGTTTTCAAACTACGTACCAAGCGTGATGAAATTTGGGTGAGTTTAAATAGCATAAAAGTTTATTTTTTTCATCAAGAGTCGAGTCGGGCTAGTGCCATAAATAATTCATAATCGTAAACCTTATACTCTAATTTTCAAATCTATCTTCATGGTATGTGTTGTCGCTTTTTTCTGTGTGGGAGCAAACGGATGATGTAATTTTTTTTAAAAAACAATAAAAAAGACTGAACTTTTAGTTTTCGCCGATATTGAATATTTTCAATTAATCTTGACTCCTACTCGTTTGAATTGTTGGATCTGATCTGGATGGTGATGATTGCTCCGATTGACCTATAAAGTTGGAATGTTATGACAACCCAGTTTGACAAGCTTGTTTTGGATTATAGGGCATAAAAGAGGCTCAACTCCTGTTTACGGACCCGTTTCTGGTGAAACTTACCATTTTACCCCTGGAAGCTTTGAGATTCGTGTCCGATTTGAACGGTTCCGATTTTGTTCTATTTTTACCCACATCACAAGTCCCTACTCCCGAAGACTGAGTTGCACAACATTTGAGGAGTAGTTCGCCGGTTTTTAAAGGTTTACCGAACTTATAGAAGTTTTCGGGGACGTTTGAATCTTACTCGAGGTGTAACAGTATTATTCCGAGTTTGTAAAATACTCATAATTATTTTTAGAATTTTCCAGACTTTTGTGATTTTACCAGATTTTTCTGAATTTTTTATTCAATTTCAAATTTTAATAATTATTTTTTTATTTTTTATTAATTATTATAAGCTTGTAATTAATTTTTTGGAATATTAGAATATTTTTTCTAATTAATAATTAATTTAAAATTTTAATTACTTATTTTAAAATTTTAATTATTTTTTCGAAATTTTTAAATTAGTTCGATTTAAATTATTAAATAAAGAAATAAAATATTACCCGATGACGTGGCCACATCAGAGCTCTCGATCATTGGGGTGCTCGCGCGCTGAAGAGATCGTGTTGTGGCGATCGCGCTTGGTGTTACCCGGTGTCAAGATGACCTGGCGCTTGACACCGGGTAAGCAATTGAGGATATCTGAGCTGCTGATCAGGTGGAGTGTGCAGATCAGGGAGATCGGGCAGTCCACGTGGCGCATCATGCGAGCATTACGAGGTGTCTCTCTTACCCAGTGTGGCACCGGGTGTGGCGCCATGTGGTGACCTCTCGGTGCCCGGTCAATGCTGATCCATTTTTCTTTTCATTTCTTTTCTCTTGGGCTTTTCCTTTTTTCGTTCTTTTTCTTTTATCTTTCTCTCTTTTTTTTGCTAGGCTTTTCCTCCGAGGGGGCCCGAGTAAAAATTAAGAGGAGGGGGGGGGGGGGGGGGAACCACTAGCACAGGGGTTTAAACACCCCCCAACTCCCACTCCTCTTCATTTCTATCCTTCTTTCTTCCGGCCATTTTTCTCTCCCAAGGAACTCCGATGAATTTTTTTGTTCTCCAACGAACTTTTCCGACCGTATGGGTCACTTCAAAGGTAATTTTACAATAATTTATACGTTGTCTAAGATTTTATTGGGTGACGACTACTCTTCATATCGATTTGTAGATGAAGTGTCTATTTCTTGACCTAGCATGGGAGAGAAGGGGAAGGGGTAACGGAGTGGCCTTGTATGAAGGTGGGGAGATTGTAGAAGTGGATATGAGATCTGGCGAGTTTGGGAGGCTCCCGTGCCCTTTAACGGGTCTCACCCGTTACAACAGTACTCCGATGACTTGAAGGATCTAGTAGATACCGACCTTTAGTACGAGGAGCCCAAGTATCATGAAGTGACTGAAGCTGACACAATTCTGAGTATCTTATCGGATGCAGATCTTGATACGATTAGAGTCCTTTGCGATCCCTCCTCAGTTTGAGCTTTTCCATCCTCTCCCAGGTCTAGGGTGTGTACGACACTCCCTAATTAGTACTGTTTCTTCTTTTTCTATGCTTTTCATGTGGGCTTAGATTCATACACTCCTTCATCAGGGATGATTTGAGGTGGTACACGATCAGCTTTGTACAGTTTGTGCCTAATATTTAGAGGCAAGTGACCGCGTTCATTCTACAGTGTAGGGCAGTAGGTGCTGAGTCGAGCCTAGCAGTGCTTCGGGCAATCTTTAGACTTCATCAAAAGAGCAAGTCAGAGTTCTGCTTCTTTCTCACTCCTCGTCCTGGGGTGAAATTGATTGAGGTCCCGGGCTCTATCAAGAATTGGAAAGAGAAGTTCTTTGTAGTGCATAATCCGGAGCCGTGGGGAATCCCCACTAAATGGCAGACGGCGGTGCCGAAGCGAGTTAGGGTAGAGCCCCTGGGGTAGGTGGAGAAGAAATTATGCAAAGACCTTCTTAGGCGGAAGCTGTTGAAGTAGAGGCAGGTCACAGAAAAGGTTATCTTTCTTGGGGTTCGGAGCCCGATAGATCCTAGTACGACTTTATCTATTTATTTGCTTAAATTACTTTAGGGTTTTTTTTTTTTTTTTTTTTTGCATTTTACTTCTTATTTTAAAATCTCTCTTTATTTCCATTTGGTAGATACAGAGGGTATGGATTTTGCTGCGATCATGACGAAGCGCACCGGGCTCAGTTCCAATGCACCAGATAGGCAGAAGAGGAAGCGGATAGTGATGAGGCCCGGGGGTGGGATGAATTCTAGGAGTTCGTTGCCTTCTTTGCTTGCTACAGACCTAGGCTCACCTCGGGCGTCTTCTATGAGTCCCACTCCCGGATGTGCTTCTATGACGTCTTTGCTCGAGTGGGAGTGCCCGCCCTTGACTGCGTTTGTTGGTGCGGCTCTCTCGGATCAGTTGAAGTCGATCTATGCCCCTAACTGGACCATCAAGATGTATGACAGTTTTCTCGGGGACGGAGATAGTTGTATGGAGGCGAATCAGCATCTTCCGACTTCGAAGGACAAGCCAGGATGGCCGCAGAAGGGCTTGATATCCTTGCCATGGAGTTTGCTCGAGCCAACATATCAGCATATGTTGTTGTTTTGGTTTAGTTTGTTTGTTCTAGAAATTGTTACATGCATCTCCCATGTTCTAAAGTTATTTTATCCTCTTTTTGTAGATCACCTGCCATCTTAGAAACCTGTTCGTACAGGTTGCGTAAGACGAGAAACGTTGACGGTCGGAGGTTTAACAGGCCAACTTGGAGAAGGCGAAGGTCGTGAAGGCCTGGGAGGCGGTCGAGATCCGGAGAGAGGCTTTTAGCGAGAGGGTTGCTTGGCTCGAGACAGAGTTGAAGAGGAAGGAGAAGGAGGCGAACAGGGCGACAGAGAAGGCAGTTGCTCATGTTAGGATGGAGGCAGAGAACCATATGTTTACAAACATGAAGAAGTGCTACTGCAAAGCCATTGACAATGTCATCGAGCGCATCCCTCACTTTTTGTGGAGAGGGTACCATCTGGGCTTGCAGCCAGGAGAGGAGTCGGTATCGAGGGATGAGAAGGAGAAGGAGGAGGAGGAGGAGGAGGAGGAAGAGTTGGAGCAGGGAGAGAATGCTGGTGTGAAGGTAGAGGCCCCCGTGGGGGGAACAAGAGCGAAGGGGAAATAGGTCATCGGGACCTCTTCCCCCCAGATCTATCTACCAAGGTGGATCCTTGACCCCTCTCATTTTTACAGTAGTTTTTATTTAGTTGCTCTTTTGTATGTGCCTAATAGTGGACTGGCCACTGCTTGATGTATGTCAACTCTTTGGATTGCAATGAAAACTCTTTTGGAATTTGATACTCATGTTCTTCATTGTTGATGAATGTTTTCAATATGCTGGATTTTATCTCTTAAGTTTTTACATCTCTAGTAGCTCTTATTACCATTGTTGTCGTGGCCCCTATAATTTCCTGCTAGCAGGACGTTGTGTATATTGGGAGTGATTCCTGTGGTGGTGAGACTACCCGCCTCCATACTTGGTTGCGCGTGGCGGAGTTGGGACTTTCTTGCTTACGGTAGAAGCTATTCAAGGCGGGAGTGGATTTTGTCCGCTTGAGGAGAGTGTTGATCAGGAGGAATATCGAAGTGCACCATTTTGCTAACTACCCGCGGGAGACATCTCTACCCTATGCGTAGGGGCACTTACGTGAGGATGAGATTCCTCTTGCTGAGACGGTCACCAGGAGGTACTTAGAGATTAAATTTCTTCGTTCTTTATCTGCGACTACAACCGAAAGGGATGAGTTAGAGAATGTTGTGCTTGAGAAGAGCTTGGAAGTTTCTCATCTGAAAGGGCCGTCCTCAAATTCTCGGGAGAGACTCGCCCAGACTGTTTGGCTAGCATTCATTGGAAGATTAGGGTTAAGGATGCCCATCTCAAGGAGAGGCTTGTCGAGTAGGAGATGGTTATCCTTTGGTTGAAGCGATTTCTTGAGGGGACTAGGACCAGGAGCACTTCTTGCTCAAGTGATGAGATCAACCAGGAGAGGTCATTCCATGAATTGGCTTTACATTCGCACAGGATCTTGAAGAATCTAGGAGATGCCCAAAGCGGAGTGCCTCGGCTGAGGGGCATCGTGAATTGGTGGCCACACAATTTGGACTCAATATACGGGTTTGGTCTTCCTTCCATATGGTTTGAAAGATTGGTGGTGCTTCAGTAGTCACGGGGGGAGGGGGGATAGGCGATGCGTGCACTACAAAAGATACTCGATTTACCAGCGTTTTTTTACGTCTTTGCCGGCATTTTTTTACGCCGGTGAAACCTTCACCGGCGTTTATAATAGCGCCGGTCCAAATGCCGCCGAAGCGAGCATCGCGGAAAGGAAGGGGTCTACACCGGCGGTTTTACTGGACGCCGGTAAATATTACAACTACACCGGCGGTCAGAAAACACCGGTGTATGGGGGCCTCTGAGTGCCGTTCTTTTACTCCTAGTATACATTCACCGGCGGCCATAAACCGCCGGTATTTATCCATTCACCGGCGTTTCTATAAACGCCGGTGTGGAATGAAAGTATACCGGCGGTCGTAGACCGCCGGTGTATGTGCGTTTATGAGTGCCCAGTTTTCCCTACTTACAAGCACCGGCGTGACCAAAAAACGTTGGTGTAATTAGGTTCACTGGCGTTTTATAAAACGCCGGTGTTTCATGGTGCCGTTACAGCTAGCGGCATACACCGGCATGTGTGGGAACGCCGGTATATCGCACACTGCAACTAATTCATTAGATAGACCGGCGTTTTATAAAACGCCGGTCTATATATGCCTGTTTGTTTTTCATGCTCCGGTTTTCCGTTCGATTTCAATTCACAGTTTCATTTACAAAACCTGTAAACTAATTCACAACTGATTCAACCAATTTCGTTGCATATTAATGCGCAAATCACAACCAAACACAAGAATAATTAAAGATAATAAAGTTTCACATGTGTCATATCAACGTCCAAATTCACCGCAAAATTAACAGTGTCATAATTAACAAATTAATATAGCAACGAACATCCCAAATATCCCAACAAACCAGTCTGACAAATATCCCAAATATCCCAAATTAACAGTCTGACATAACTCTCTTAAAAAAAAACAGTCTGACATAACAACAGCAAGGAGGACATAAGAACAACAACCATACTAGGCCGACCACAGATTCATACCCCTCGAGTAGCTTCAGTTCTGATCATCAGAATTTCCTTCATCTGGGCGACCGCTCTGTGAAAAAAAAATAATAGTTTAATTCAACAGTAGACCACAATACAGAATATACAATTTTTTGAACTTGCAAAAAGATCTACCTGTATCTTAAATTATAAGATCAAAGTGCCAATTGCAAATGGAATTGTTAATGATATATAGAAAGGTAAAATAATTACATTGCAATGCTAAAAATCTAGTACTTAATTTTGTTTTTAAATATATCTAAAACAACAAAACAAATGAAAATTCAGTATCTAACTTGAAACCTTTATATTCTCCTCTGATTGGGAATATCCACTATCTAAAACAGTAAAACAAATGAAAATTCAGTATCTAAGCATGTCTTTCATGGATTGTTCAGACAATCCATGAAACTGTCATCGTGGAAGGAAACCAAATATAAAAAAAATAAGAAAAATAAGATAGGGCTCATATCAAGTGTATTTTTAGGGAACTGTCATCGTGGAAGGAAACCAAATATAGAAGCCAGAAATGGAAACAGAAAGAGGAATGGTAGAGACTTTGGATACACCAGGCTAACATAGCGGCATTTTCCTCATCTCTATCTCCTCCCTTGTTTCCCTTCAACACACGAACACAAAGAGACATCAGCAACAACAGCAAGAGCGACAAGAACAACAATAATAATAAATTATTATGAACAAGATGTCTCTATATGGGTTTCCAGATCTCCACTCGAGCCCTCTCTTTCTAATCACAGCCCAATTAAGAACATAGACAACAGCCACTAAACAATCCAATCACAGCCCAATCAAAATTTGCCATCCTGGATCTTAAATCTTCAGATGCATGAATTCAGCTTCTTTAACAGTAAAAGAAAAATGATAACATAGCGGCATCTAAGCATATATGTTTCTCTATTAATTCTTCATCCCAACTAAATCATTGATGTTTGTGGCTCCAAAAGACCCCTACAAGGTTTGTTCAGTCTAATTCTTGTACATATCCGGAGGATTTTGGCATACGTATAGCTAGCATCCTCAGTTCACAGTGAACCCATTTTGATCAAAAAAACATGCCAAGATGACAATCAGATGCATGAAATAAGCTTCATTAACAGTAAAAGAAGATGAGGATGCTAGCAGCATACTTAGTTTGGAAGTGAACCCATTTTATGTTAAAAAATCATGCCAAAGATGGCAATCAGGTTCTCTAACAGTATCTGAAAATAAAAATATCCATTATCTGAGCATATATGTTGCTCTACTAATTCTTTAGCCCAACTAAATCAAAAACCCAATTGTTGTACATATCCGGAGGTTTTTGGCATACAGCTATAGCATCCTCAGTTCACAGTGAACCCATTTTGGTCAAAAAAACATGCCAAGATGACAATCAGATGCATGAAATAAGCTTCATTAACAGTAAAAGAAGATGAGGATGCTAGCAGCATACTTAGTTTGGAAGTGAACCCATTTTATGTTAAAAACTCATGCCAAAGATGGCAATCAGGTTCTCTAACACTATCTGAAAATGAAAATATCCATTATCTGAGCATATATGTTGCTCTACTAATTCTTTAGCCCAACTAAATCTAAAACCCAATTGTTGGACATATCCGGAGGATTTTGGCAAACAGCTATAGCATCCTGAGTTCACAGTGAACCCATTTTGGTCAAAAAAACATGCCAAGATGACAATCAGATGCATGAAATAAGCTTCATTAATAGTAAAAGAAGATGAGGATGCTAGCAGCATACTTAGTTTGGAAGTGAACCCATTTTTTGTTAAAAAATCATGCCAAAGATGGCAATCAGGTTCTCTAACAGTATCTGAAAATAAAAATTTCCATTATCTGAGCATATATGTTGCTCTACTAATTGTTTAGCCCAACTAAATCTAAAACCCAATTGTTGTACATATCCGGAGGATTTTGGCATACAGCTATAGCATCCTGAGTTCACAGTGAACCCATTTTGGTAAAAAAAATGCCAATATGACAATCAGATGCATGAAATAAGCTTCATTAACAGTAAAAGAAGATGGGGATGCTAGCAGCACACTTAGTTTGGAAGTGAACCCATTTTTTGTTAAAAAATCATGCCAAAGATGGCAATCAGGTTCTCTAACAGTATCTGAAAATGAAATGGTCCATTATCTGAGCATATATGATGCTCTACTAATTCTTTAGCCCAACTAAATCTAAAATCCAATTGTTGTACATATCCGGAGGTTTTTGGCATACAGCTATAGCATCCTCAGTTCACAGTGAACCCATTTTGGTCAAAAAAACATGCCAAGATGACAATCAGATGCATGAAATCAGCTTCATTAACAGTAAAAGAAGATGGGGATGCTAGCAGCATACTTAGTTTGGAAGTGAACCCATTTTTGTTAAAAAATCATGCCAAAGATGGCAATCAGGTTCTCTAACAGTATCTGAAAATGAAATGGTCCATTATCTGAGCATATATTTTGCTCTACTAATTCTTTAGCCCAACTAAATCTAAAACCCAATTGTTGTACATATCCGGAGGTTTTTGGCATACAGCTATAGCATCCTCAGTTCTCAGTGAACCCATTTTGGTCAAAAAAACATGCCAAGATGACAATCAGATGCATGAAATCAGCTTCATTAACCGTAAAAGAAGATGGGGATGCTAGCAGCATACTTAGTTTGGAAGTGAACCCATTTTTTGTTAAAAAATCATGCCAAAGATGGCAATCAGGTTCTCTAACAGTATCTGAAAATGAAATGGTCCATTATCTGAGCATATATGTTGCTCTACTAATTCTTTAGCCCAACTAAATCTAAAACCCAATTGTTGTACATATCCGGAGGTTTTTGGCACACAGCTATAGCATCCTCAGTTCACAGTAAACCCATTTTGGTCAAAAAAACATGCCAAGATGACAATCAGATGCATGAAATCAGCTTCATTAACAGTAAAAAAAGATGGGGATGCTAGCAGCACTTAGTTTGGAAGTGAACCCATTTTTTGTTAAAAAATCATGCCAAAGATGGCAATCAGGTTCTCTAACAGTATCTGAAAATGAAATGGTCCATTATCTGAGCATATATGTTGCTCTACTAATTCCTTAGCCCAACTAAATCTAAAACCCAATTGTTGTACATATCCGGAGGTTTTTGGCATACAGCTATAGCATCCTCAGTTCACAGTGAACCCATTTTGGTCAAAAAAACATGCCAAAATGACAATCAGATGCATGAAATAAGCTTCATTAACCGTAAAAGAAGATGGGGATGCTAGCAGCATACTTAGTTTGGAAGTGAACCCATTTTTGTTAAAAAATCATGCCAAAGATGGCAATCAGGTTCTCTAACAGTATCTGAAAATGAAATGGTCCATTATCTGAGCATATATTTTGCTCTACTAATTCTTTAGCCCAACTAAATCTAAAACCCAATTGTTGTACATATCCGGAGGTTTTTGGCATACAGCTATAGCATCCTCAGTTCTCAGTGAACCCATTTTGGTCAAAAAAACATGCCAAGATGACAATCAGATGCATGAAATCAGCTTCATTAACCGTAAAAGAAGATGGGGATGCTAGCAGCATACTTAGTTTGGAAGTGAACCCATTTTTTGTTAAAAAATCATGCCAAAGATGGCAATCAGGTTCTCTAACAGTATCTGAAAATGAAATGGTCCATTATCTGAGCATATATGTTGCTCTACTAATTCTTTAGCCCAACTAAATCTAAAACCCAATTGTTGTACATATCCGGAGGTTTTTGGCACACAGCTATAGCATCCTCAGTTCACAGTAAACCCATTTTGGTCAAAAAAACATGCCAAGATGACAATCAGATGCATGAAATCAGCTTCATTAACAGTAAAAAAAGATGGGGATGCTAGCAGCACTTAGTTTGGAAGTGAACCCATTTTTTGTTAAAAAATCATGCCAAAGATGGCAATCAGGTTCTTTAACAGTATCTGAAAATGAAATGGTCCATTATCTGAGCATATATGTTGCTCTACTAATTCCTTAGCCCAACTAAATCTAAAACCCAATTGTTGTACATATCCGGAGGTTTTTGGCATACAGCTATAGCATCCTCAGTTCACAGTGTACCCATTTTGGTCAAAAAAACATGCCAAAATGACAATCAGATGCATGAAATCAGCTTCATTAACCGTAAAAGAAGATGGGGATGCTAGCAGCATACTTAGTTTGGAAGTGAACCCATTTTTTGTTAAAAATCATGCCAAAGATGTCAATCAGGTTCTCTAACAGTATCTGAAAATGAAATGGTCCATTATCTGAGCATATATGTTGCTCTACTAATTTTTTAGCTCAACTAAATCTAAAACCCAATTGTTGTACATATCCGGAGGTTTTTAGCATACAGCTATAGCATCCTCAGTTCACAGTGAACCCATTTTGGTCAAAAAAACATGCCAAAATGACAATCAGATGCATGAAATAAGCTTCATTAACAGTAAAAGAAGATGGGGATGCTAGCAGCATACTTAGTTTGGAAATGAACCCATTTTTTGTTAAAAAATCATGCCAAAGAGGGCAATCAGGTTCTTTAACAGTCCTGAAAATGAAAATATCCATTATCTGAGCATATATGTTGCTCTACTAATTCTTTAGCCCAACTAAATCTAAAACCCAATTGTTGTACATATCCGGAGGTTTTTGCCATACAGCTATAGCATCCTGAGTTCACAGTGAACCCATTTTGGTCAAAAAAATGCCAAGATGACAATCAGATGCATGAATAAGCTTCATTAACAGTAAAAGAAGATGAGGATGCTAGCAGCATACTTAGTTTGGAAGTGAACCCATTTTTTGTTAAAAAATCATGTCAAAGAGGGCAATCAGGTTCTTTAACAGTATCTGAAAATGAAAATTTCCATTATCTGAGCATATATGTTGCTCTACTAATTCAGTTAACCCATTTTGGTCAAAAAAATGTGCCAAGACGACAATCAGATGCATGAAATAAGCTTCTTTAATAGTAAAAGAAAATGAAAATTTCCAGCATATAATCATTTATGTTTCTCTATTAATTCTTCATTGATGTTTGTGGCTCCAAAACAAATTTTGATTGGGCTTTGAATGGAGATTGTAGTCATAGATCAATTCTTCATTGAAGAAAAATACGAATAGGGCTCATATCAAGTGAGTTTTAAGGAATTGTCATCGTGGAAGGAAACCAAATATAGAAGCCAGAAAGAGGAATGGTAGAGAATGAGGATACACCAGGCTAACATAGCGGCATTTTCCTCATCTCTCTCTCATCCCTTCTTTCCCTTCAGCACACGAACACATAGAGACATCAGCAACAACAGCAAGAGCGACAAGAACAACAATAATAATAAATTATTATGAACAAGATGTCTCTATATGGCTTTCCAGATCTCCACTCCAACTCGTCTCTTTCTAATCACAGCCCAATTAAGAACAATTGTTCACAGTCACTGTTAAAGAAACATATATGCTCAGATAATGGAAATTTTCATTTTCAGATACTGTTAAAGAAGCTGATTTCATGCATCTGATTGCCATCTTTGGCATGATTTTTTAACCAAAATGGGTTCACTGTGAACTGAGGATGCTATAGCTGTATGCCAAAATCCTCCGGATATGTACAACAATTGGGTTTTAGATTTAGTTGGGCTAAAGAATTAGTAGAGCAACATATATGCTCAGATAATGGATATTTTCATTTTCAGATACTGTTAGAGAACCTGATTGCCATCTTTGGCATGATTTTTTAACCAAAATGGGTTCACTTCCAAACTAAGTATGCTGCTAGCATACCAAAATCCTCCAAATCAGTACAACAACATGGCTAAACAAATCTTGTTTGCAGGTCATACAATGTCATCTAAGCATGTTATGTGCCAAAGTGGAGTTGGTCATACAATGCATGAACGACACGTATTAGTTGTTTGTGAGTATGCAATAGGGTGCAGCTATGAACATGGCTCATATCAAGTGTAGTATTACGGACTGTCATCGTGGAAGGAAACCAATTTAATATAGAAGCCATATATGGAGCCAGAAAGAGGAATGGTAGAGAATGAGGATACACCAGGCTAACATAGCGGCATTTTCCTCAACTCTCTCTTATCCCTTCATTCTCTTCAACACACGCACACAAAGAGACATCAGCAACAACAGCAAGAGGGGGTTGGTCCAACAATAAGTATAGATTATAATAAACGAGATGTCTCTATTTGGGTTTCCAGATCTCCACTCCAGTCCTTTCTTTCTAATCACAGCCCACTTAAGAAACATAGACAAAATGCTTATAGACGACAGCCACAATGCAGACTCACAAATACTAATACGTGTCTTTCATGCATTCAAGACCATAATCTCTTTAAAAATACCAATTTAAAGACTTACCGAGGGTGGGACTTGGGATTGCTGCCCTATTAAATAGGCCATTTGTTCTTGTAGGAGTGCAACTTGTGCCTTTAATGAAGTCATCTCCTCGTCCCGATTGGCACTTGAACTAGATTCACTCCGTCCGAATAGCCGCGAGGGGGTTGGTCCTAGCCCCATACCACGGACACGTCCATGCCTCTCCTTTCCCCTAACCTCGGTCAAGGCAACTCTCTGCCGGGTACGCCAATCTGTGGGTGCCGCCGTAGGGTCAGAATCTGAAGCGGAAGAGATTTCATCATACCTTCTCCGAGCGTTAGTCTGTAAAAGGACATAACAATCAGAGTTAAAAGCAGATGAGATTTCGACTACTCATTAGATATTAGTTCACAAATTACCAGAATTCGTGCTGCCTCAGGGCTCGCATACGTCCCATCCTTCGATTTGTGGGTGGCATCGAAAAAGTCAATGTCGCCAAACTCCGTAGGACCCCCCAAATCTTCTTCCTATATATTAGTAAGATGAAATGGTTATAAACAAATAACTGTAAGTAAAAAATGTTCAATACGATTGCGCCTACCAATTCTTCCCGAACCAGAGCAAAGCTCTGTGTACCAGCGGTGTGCAACTAGCTGCTTTGACCGACTGACAACACCCACCTCCGCCCTTTTCTGTACATGCCACAATGAAGGTAGCAGAAAAATTCATTAGAGTAGCCATACAACCACATACTCATTAGATTTTTGTGCCTTTAATGTAAATACCTGACCGATCGCCGAACTCCAGTAGTGCACAAGGAATTGCCAATTTGAAGGCTCCACATTTTCTGGCACATCCCTTGCATTCTCCGCCTCTGAAAGGTCTTTGTCAAAATACCTAGCCTTCAAGTCACTCTTGTAGTCCCTCCACTTTTTGGAGAGTGACTTTTCAACCCAAGGCGTAAGGGAGTCGGCGAACGAGAAGTATTGCTGCAAAATTTATTACCCATCACTAAAAATGCATATTTCAATAATATATTTGCGCCTACCAATTATTTTTTTTAGATGGGAAATACCTTGATTGTCTCTATTGCAGTGGCCTTTGTCGTGGTTGGCACATTCGGCCAACTCTCGTATGACAAAGGAACTATCCGTGGGTTCCTTGCTATAACCCCAGTAAAGGAAGAAAATTTGCTGGCGTTATCGCCAACCGGTTTCCCGACACCGTTTACCTCCACCACAATCCTTTCGTCATTCTTAAGTCTCCAAATATTCGTCATCTTAGTTCGCCCACGATGTTTTTTGACAGTGGGCGGCGTGCTACCCTCACCCTCATCTGTTTGACTGTCACTATTATGTAGTGGCTGCTCATCCCCATGGCTCTCGTTGCCATCATTTATATTTATCATCTTTCCACTCCTCGGCATGTTGTACCTGTCAAGGATTCAATAACTTCCTTAGAGATGCAAATTTAATTAATAACATGTTTATAATAACTATCATAAAATTTGTACTTTAGTAGGATTAACAAACCAACATAATTATAAAAAAATTAAAAAAATGAGATTTGTAACAAATTAAATTACAATGATAGTTTGGTTCAAATGACACTAAGCATAGTTTAATGTAAATAACACCAAGCAGTAGAAAATAGAAAGATAATTAAACCGGTGTATTAAATTCACATTCAACATGTTCGGAATTACAGACATAATATTACAACAAGATTTAAGACACGAAAATTACAGATATATAATATTGAGATTGAAAATCAAGTAAACTACAATACGACATCTTCCAATACATCGCCCTCTTCTCCATCCTTGCGGAGCCAAGTCCCGCAAATTCCACCGTCGGTTGTGTTTACATCAAACATAGGAAACTCAGAAGCAATGTAACTGTTCATGACTTCACCGTCTTCATCTTCTGAAGTATCACCCAGTTGGAATACATCTCTTGGTTGCATAGCGAGAGCCACATACGATTTTGGCAGGGTTGGCTCTTCAATGTAGAACACTTGTTACACTTGGGATGGAAACACAAATGGCTCATGGCTAATGTGTGTACCGATGTGAATCAATTTTGAGAAGTTTACAACTGTGAATCCAAACTTATCCTTGTTGTTAGCAAAATTCCTATCAAACTCAGCCCAATCCCCACGAAATAAGACAACACGGAAATGACCAAAATAATTCAACTCAATGATATCCGTGAGCACTCCATAGTAGTCGAGATCTCCATCTACAGGCCTCGTGTCCGATTTGGAAGCATAACTTCTAGTCTTAAACGTCACTACCATTCCACTATTTTGAGACTTCAAATTACATTCACGATCCTTAGTACGAAATCTAAAACCATTGAATATG
This sequence comes from Hemerocallis citrina, assembly GCA_017893485.1. Classification (NCBI taxonomy): domain Eukaryota; kingdom Viridiplantae; phylum Streptophyta; class Magnoliopsida; order Asparagales; family Asphodelaceae; genus Hemerocallis; species Hemerocallis citrina. Next base: position 133,992,428 of record CM030367.1, on the reverse strand, counting down.
TATCCTCCGTATCTTTTGACCATCTTATAGGGACCTTTGGCAAGTACTTGTATTTCAGATGACACACCTTCAGGACCCAAAGAATGTACCTATTAATTTTGCGCAAATCGTATCAGCACCATAGAAAATGTAGATATAATGAAGATTAACTTGCATAACTGTAATTCACCTACATGAGATTCAAACCACTTATGAAATTTTTCATTCATCAACTTGTTTTGTTCACGTGGTGGTAGTCTTCTTGGTCTAGCCCTTCGTTCGATGTCCCTGACAAATTCGCTAAAAAACAAGCAATTGAAATAATGAATAACAAAAGTAAGTTAATATCGAACTCCGCGGTTTTCACTATATTCGATTTAAATTCAAAAGCAACTTACTTTCGAAATGGTTCCACTAATGCATGGTGGTCTAGCACATATCGATGTGCCTGTTCCCACGTTAAGTTATCTAGCTCAAATGCATCAACTTTATCAACAGTAGTGCCAGCGGTATCAAAAATATATTGAGCACCATCAAGGTTGGAAATGTCTGGATTTTTACGTGGTCTACTCAAAGATGTCTCCACACCCGGCAAATACCTAGGAAAAAAATGTGAACACTCCTCTGATAGATATCCCTGAGCTATTGACCCTTCAGGATATGCTCTATTTTTAACATAACCCTTTAGCCAGTATAGGTACCTGAACATGTACAATTAATGAATTAGAGCGGATTAGGGGATTAAAAGAAATGATCTTTTGAAAATTCAATTTTGTAAGATGAATGAATTCTTTTACCTCTCAATGGGGTACATCCACCGATAGTGAACAGGACTGCCGATTCTGGCTTCACCAGCAAGGTGGATTATCAAGTGAATCATTATAGTGAAGAACGATGGAGGAAATATCATCTCCATTTTACTAAGTGTCAATTCCGCCTGCTGCTCCAATTGGTCAATATCTTCAACACGAAGCATTCTTGAGCAAATACCTTTATATATGCTACAAAGATCTTTCAGGACAGTAGTGACTTGCTCACACATTGAAGACCTTAGGGCCACAGGAAGGAGATCCTACATTAAGATGTGGTAGTCGTGTGACTTTAGACCCTGAAGCCTCTTCTCTTTAAAGTTGACACATCTTGCTATGTTAGAAGAATAGCCATCAGGAACTTTAAGTTCCAGTAGTACTTTGCAAAACAATTCCAACTCCGATTTTGACATTGAATAGATTGCAGGAAGTAGGAGTACTTTCCCGTTCGGTAATTCTTCTGGGTGCAACTCATATCGGATGCCCATTGACTTCAAATCAAGTCGGCTCTTGAGATTGTCCTTTGTCTTCCGGTCATCTCCCATAACTGTTCCTATACAACTTTCACCAATATTTTTTCCGATATGCATCACATCTAAATTATGTCGCAATAAGTTGAATTCCCAATACGGCAACTTGAAGAAAATACTCTTCTTCTTCCATGCACCTAAACTCGTCATGTTTTGATCCTTATCTTCGCCACATAGATCGGTCTCCTCACCTTGCTCCGGCCTTGCCCTTTTCTTGTCCTTTGTCCTGACTTCTGGTTCTTTTCCATATTTGAATTGATGACCATCTACCCGCCTCAAAATATCTGAACCAGAAGAAGATCCAGGAGCATGTTCCCACTCGTCGGTACCATCAAATGTCGCTGTCTCTGCCCGAAATATATGTGTGTCAGGCAACCATCTCCTATGACCCATATAGCAAAACTTTCTACTATTGTACAACCACCTTGAACTAGTTTGGTCAGCACAACATGGACACGCATAACGTCCTTTAGTACTATATCCAGATAAATTTGCATATGCTGGAAAATCATTGACTGTCCAAGACAATACGGCCCGAAGAGAAAATGTTTCTTTAGCCACAGCATCATAGGTTGGAACACCCACCCACAATTTCTGAAGTTCATCTATTAACAGTTGTAGGTACACATCTATATCATTTCCAGGACCTTTCGGTCCAGGAACTATCATGGACAAAATAAATGAGGACTGCTTCATGCATTTCCAAGGCGGCAAATTGTATAGTATTAACACAACCGGCCATATGCTGTATGTACTACTCATTTGCCTGAAAGGGTTGAAACCATCACTAGGTAGTCCAAGTCTCACATTCCGAGGATCTTCTGCAAAATCAGGATATCTTTCATCAAATTTTTTCCAAGATTGAGAATCAGCAGGATGTCTAAGAATCCCATCATTAGTGCGACCTTCAGCATGCCATTTCATATCAGAAGAAGTTTTCGTAGACATAAACAACCTTTGTAGCCTAGGAATCAGAGGAAAGTAACACAGTATTTTGGCAGGCTTCTTTTTCCTACTTCGCTTAGTAGATCAACTGGCTCCCTCGTCTTGATTTTGTCTTTCTATCCATTTCGAAGAACCACACACTTCGCAATTCTCCAGACTTTCCTTACCACTCGTAAAAAGCATACAGTCATTTGGACATGCTGCTATCTTCTCATACCCTAGATCGAAAGAACTTAGGAATTTTTTGATTTTATAGGTTGAGTGTGGAATACAGATTTCAGGAAATGCTTCATTCAACAATTCAAGTAGCATAGTGAAGGACTTAGCAGACCACCTGTTTAAACATTTAATCTGAAATAATCTGACAATGAATGAGAATTTAGAGAATTTAGTGCAATCGCGGTACAACGGAGTACTAGCATCTTCAAGTAACTTAGCGAAGGATTCTTGCTGCTTATTATTTTCAGGGGCGGGGCCAGACATTTCCTCGTCCACCCCACCACCAATGTGTGATGTTTATGTTGACTCATTGTGAACTTGGGTTGTTGGGTTATTGGTGTGGAAAGGAACATTATGAATCCCCATGGCATCTTGCAACAAAGCATGCATCTCATCGGAAACGCTTAAGTCTTCGTTCACTAAGGGCTCATCTTCATTTTCTAATACAACCGGACGAACAGGAGCTGACGTATGATCCTCTCCATGACAAAACCACCTTGTGTACCCTTGAAGAAAACCGTTGACAACCAAGTGTGTATGTACTACGTCACATGTCCTCAAATTACAATTTGTACACCGGAGGCATGGACAAAGGATTAGGTTGAGATCACGGGAATGTCGTTTGGCAAAGATAATAAAATCTTTAATACCATCACGGTACTCCTTGGATAATCGTGGTTTACTAATCCAACTTCTATCCATTATAACAATAGCACACAATCTGAAATTAAAATTTGATATATTAAATAGTAATAACAGTAAAAGGCATTTTGTATATTAAATTTCACCTTTTTGAAAACCATCCCTAGCTGCAAATAAATAAACGATATAATCTTTAACTGTGAAATAAAGAAATTGTGGTTCCAAAAAATGTACAAAAAAAAATTTAAATCTTAACACAATCTACTCTATTCACATAACCCTAAACTACCTTTTGTGGAAATTATCACAACCACCTTAGTGGTATTTTATCGCACACCCTGTGTTCGAGTGTAATATCAATTCGACTATAGTCTCCCCTGTATTCAGCTTTCCGTTCAAGGAGATGATGATGGTAAAGGGTATTTACTGAGGAAGAGGAATCGGACGAATAATGAGCGTGTCGTGCTGTAACGACGGTAACAAGAAGATCTGATGACTCATGAACTATTCTGTTCATGGCTACTAATAATCACTTACTTATCTCATAATAACAATAATAATAATAATAATAATAATAATAATAATAATAATAATAATAATAATAATAATAATAATAATAGTAATAATAATAATAATAATACTAAACAAAAGAAACTAATATGACTACTAATATGTTTTTCTAAAATAATTCTTCATCCCAACTAAATCATTGATGTTTGTAGCGCCAAAAGAAACCTGCACAAGGTTTGTTCAGCCTAATTCTTGTACAGATTTGGAGGATTTTGGTAAAAAACATGCCAAGATGCCAATCAGATGCATGAAATCAGCTTCTTTAACAGTAAAAGAAAAATGATAATTTCCAGTATGTAAGCATATATTTTTCACAGTGAACCTATTGTTGTACATATCTGGAGGATTTTGGCATACAGCTATAGCATCCTCAGTTCACAGTGAACCCATTTTGGTCAAAAAAACATGCCAAGATGACAATCAGATGCATGAAATAAGCTTCATTAACAGTAAAAGAAAATGAGGATGCTAGCAGCATACTTAGTTTGGAAGTGAACCCATTTTTTGTTAAAAAATATGCCAAAGATGGCAATCAGGTTCTTTAACAGTATCTAAAAAAGAAAATATCCATTATCTGAGCATATATGTTGCTCTACTAATTCTTTATCCCAACTAAATCTAAAACCCAATTGTTGTACATATCCGGAGGTTTTTGCCATACAGCTATAGCATCCTCAGTTCAAAGTGAACCCATTTTGGTCAAAAAAACATGCCAAGATGACAATCAGATGCATGAAATAAGCTTCATTAACAGTAAAAGAAAATGAGGATGCTAGCAGCATACTTAGTTTGGAAGTGAACCCATTTTTTGTTAAAAAATCATGCCAAAGATGGCAATCAGGTTCTCTAACAGTATCTGAAAATGAAAATATCCATTATCTGAGCATATATGTTGCTCTACTAATTCTTTAGCCCAACTAAATCTAAAACCCAATTGTTGTACATATCCGGAGGATTTTGGCATACAGCTATAGCATCCTCATTTCACAGTGAACCCATTTTGGTCAAAAAAACATGCCAAGATGACAATCAGATGCATGAAATAAGCTTCATTAACAGTAAAAGAAGATGAGGATGCTAGTAACATACTTAGTTTGGAAGTGAACCCATTTTTTGTTAAAAAATCATGCCAAAGATGGCAATCAGGTTCTTTAATAGTATCTGAAAATGAAAATTTCCATTATCTGAGCATATATGTTGCTCCACTAATTGTTTAGCCCAACTAAATCTAAAACCCAATTGTTGTACATATCCGGAGGATTTTGGCATACAGCTATAGCATCCTGAGTTCACAGTGAACCCATTTTGGTCAAAAAAATGCCAAGATGACAATCAGATGCATGAAATAAGCTTCATTAACAGTAAAAGAAGATGAGGATGCTAGCAGCATACTTAGTTTGGAAGTGAACCCATTTTTTGATAAAAAATCATGCCAAAGATGGCAATCAGGTTCTCTAACAGTATCTGAAAATGAAAATATCCATTATCTGAGCATATATGTTGCTCTACTAATTCTTTAGCCCAAATAAATCTAAAACCCAATTGTTGTACATATCCGGAGGATTTTGGCATACAGCTATAACATCCTCAGTTCACAGTGAACCCATTTTGGTTAAAAAAACATGCCAAGATGACAATCAGATGCATGAAATCAGCTTCTTTAACAGTAAAAGAAAATGAAAATTTCCAGTATCTAAGCATATATTTTTCTATTAATTCTTCATCCCAACTAAACCATTCATGTTTGTGGCTCCAAAAGAAACAAACACAAGGTGCGTTCGGCCCAATTCTTGTACCCATTTTGGAGGATTTTGGTATACAGCTAGCATCCTTAGTTCACAGTTAACCCATTTTGGATAAAAAAAACATGCTAAGATGACAATCAGATGCATGATTTCAGCATCTTTGACGATGCTAAGTTTGAAAAATAAGGGAAATCAAGATGCATAATCTGAAAAAACATGCTAAGTTTGAAAAATAAGGAAAATCAAGAGATGATACCGAAGAGAGAGAGAGAGAGCGGGGCAACGAGCACGGGGGCGTAGGAGATAGAGAGAGAGCGGGGCGAAGCGGTGGTTTCCGATCGCCAATTCACCTCCAAATAGAGAGAGGGAGGAGGGGAATCGAAAATGACGAAGGGAAGAAGGGACGATGACGAAAGGTTGAAGGCTATCGAAGAGGACGAAGCGGCGGAGGCAAACGCGCGGGAAGTAGAGCGGGAAAGGAGGGAAAACAAGGCGGCCCCCCTTTTTTTTGGGGTTGGGAAAATGGCGAGCGAAAGATTAAGGTTCGCGGGATTTATCTCAGCTTATTCACCGGCGTTTCAATTAGACACGCCGGTGAATGTATCGGTATATTCACCGGCGTTTCTTATTAAAACGCCGGTGAATAATACACTTCACCGGCGTTTTTAAATAAAATGCCGGTGAATACAAAGATTGCCCGGCGGTTTAAAGCGACTGCCGGTGTATAACCTTCCCATCTGGCGTCCCATTCCTATTCGCTCCCTACCCCGGCGCTACTGGTAAAACGCCTGGGAATATACGCTGGTAAATCGAGTATCTTTTGTAGTGGTGTTCCTTAACAGGAATATCCTCCTTCCACGATAGAGTAGAAATGACTTTGATGAAGACCTGTAATTTTGTTGAATGCTTCTTTTGAACTTGTATTGAGATGTTGATGTGAAATAAAAACTTCTAAGTGTTCAAACATTGTCTCTTTGAGTAGTATCCTTTTGTGTTTAAGGTTGTTGTGACAACTCTAGTAGAGCGTTGGACCTCTTGTACTCTTGTTGTGGTGAGATGTGGGGGTATACTTTGGGAGGGGCTTGACCCCAATTTTGTTAATCGGGGTGGCTTTCGCGTTGCGGTAGCTTGTGCTGAATGGTGAGTTAGGCTCTAAATTGATAACGTGTACGTTGTTAACGCAACTTCCAGCCAGGGGTGTAAACTACGGGCTTGTTTGTAGGCATTTTAGGAGTAGACCGAGTAGTGAGTTGAGTCTCTGAGCTTGCTCGGGTGTGTGCTACTAGGCTAACTCTATGAACCATGAGTATAGACTCCGAATGGGTTGGTGACAAGTTTTGGGAGCAGAACGAATGGCGAAGTGTGCCAAGCACACTTACTCAGTAACAGATGGCTAGAGTGACTCTAAGAACCATGAGTATGAACTATGCACTTGTTCGGGGGTTGTTTTGGGAGCAGGTCGAATAGCGAGGAGTGCCCTACCCTTTCTCAATGGCAAGTGGCTTAAGCGACAATAAGAATCATGGGTATGGACTCCGAAGAGGTTGACAATGAGTTTTAGGAGCAATCGAATAGCGAGGCATGCCCCGCACACATACTCAGTGGTAAGTGGCTAAAGAGACTAAGAATTATGAGTATGGACTCTGCACTTGTCCGAAATTATTTTGGGAGCAGATTGAATGGCGAGGAGTGCCCTGCCTTTGCTCGGTGGCAAGTGGCTAGAGCGACTTTGAGAACCATGACTATGAACTCCGAATAGGTTGACGATGAGTTTTGAAAGCAATCAAATGGTGAGGCATGCCCTGCACACTTACTCGGTGGTAAGTGGCTAGAGCGATTGTAAGAACAATGAGTATGAACTCCGCATCTGTTCATGGTTGTTTTGGGATTATATCGAATGTCGAGGCATGCCCTGCCCTTGCTTGGTGGCAAGTGGCTAGAGCGACTCTGAGAACAGAGTCTGGACTTTGAACAGGTTGACGACAAGTTTTGGTGCAATCGAATGGCAAGGCGTGCCCTGCACACTTATTCAGTGGCAAGTGACTAGAGCGACTCTAAGAACCATTAGTATGGGCTCCACACTTGTCCGAAATTGTTTTGGGAGCAGATCAAATAGCGATGCTTGCCCTGCCATTGCTCGGTGGCAAGTGGCTAAAGCAACTCTAAGAATCATGTGTATGGACTTTGAACAAGTTGACGACGAGTTTTGGGAGCAGTCGAATATCGAGGCGTGCCCCCGCACATTTACTCGATGGTAAGTGGCTAGAACGACTTTAAGAACCATGAGTATGGACTCCGCGCTCGTCCGTTAAGTTGCTTAGTGAGTAGATGGTGTTGCTCGGGGGCGGACCATGTATCTGACTCACTGCTTGCTTCCGATAGAATTGTACAAGAATTTTGAAAAGGAAAATACTAAAATTTTATTGAAAAATAAAATTATGGGGCTGCTTTGATGCTAGTCTTTATTACATGATGTGACCGTTTGATGTGTCGACATTTATTACATGTTTTGAAGCTAACTACTAGGTGAGAGCGTTAAGTACCATCATTATACTTCATCAGGTACTCGGCATTTCAAGTCCTTGATAACCCCCCCCCTAGGAGTTCGGGGTGGGCTTTCTCTCCTTGCGTGTATTGGAAATTTCAAGCTTTCGTGGGATGAGGTCTTCCTCTTTGAGGTTGGCCGGACGGACCTTCTTGTTATAGAACCTTTCAATCATCTGTTGGTAGATGTCTTCGCAAGGAGGACTTCTCTCGGACTTCTTTAACGAGATCTAGATTTGCTCAGAGGTCATTTGAGTTTTGCTCTTCGATGAAGGAGAGAAGGCAAGGGGAAGGTAGTCCTACTTCCAGAGGAATAAGTGCTTCCGTGCCGAATGTGAGGTTGAATGGGGATTCTTCCGTTGGGGTTCTCTTAGTGGTTCTATAGGATCAGAGCACACTTGAGAGTTTTTCAACCCATAGCCCCTTTGGTGCTTCACCGAGTCTCTTCTTGAGGCCATCCAAGATTTGCTGATTGGCATTCTCGGCTTGGCCGTTGGTCTGGGGGTGCGAAATAGAGGAGAAGCGTTGTTTAACCCCCTAGATCGGAGCAAAATTTGCGGATCTCCTTTCCAGCAATTTGAGTTCCATTGTCGGTGACTAGTATGTGGGGAATCCCGAATCGACAGACTATGTTATTCCAGAATAATTATTGGACTTTATGCTCTGTGATGGTTGTTAGTCGTTCCGCATCAGCCCACTTTGTGAAGTAGTCAATGGCTACCACTAGGAAGATCCATTGTCAAGTTGCGGGAGGAAAAGATCCGAGTAAGTCCATTCCCTCCACTGCAAAGGGAATGGGGCTTGACATAGTGCTGAGGTTGGCTTGGGGTACCCACTTGATGGAGGAGTACTTCTAGCTAAGGATGCATCGGTGGACGTATGCTTGGGCATTGTTGAGGAGAGTGAGCCAATAGTATCCATGGTTGAGAATTTTTCATGCACGAGTCCTCGCTCCTAGGCGACTGCCTCCTATTCCGTCATGTACCTCTTTGAGAGTATAACTGACCTCTCCAGTAGAGAGGCACTGTAGGTATGGTTGCCATTAACTTGGGTGTAAGAGCACTTGTAGAGGATTGCTTCAACAAATGTATATATTGCATCACTCATTCAGATCTTTCTTGCTTCTTTGGGGTCCATAGGGAGGACTCCTTTATCGAGAATGTCACGCCCCGCTTCCCAAAAATATGGAATACGAGCGCGTGACGAAGCCCAGCGAATGATTTTAACATCATCCATAAGCTGTATGACCGACTCAGCATCATAACAAGAATATAACAAGATTTATATATAACCAAGCATGCATGAATAATTTATTAAGCAACAGAAACCAATTGAAATAATAATATTATTCAAATAGTTTTCAATGTCTGGATCAAAAGTAAAACTCGGGAACATAAACCCGTTACAAGTCTTAAGTAACATCAAATGAAATAACTCAAATACAAAATGAAATGATTAAAGAAAACTTTTTCCAAGCAAGGCCTAGAACGTCTGCTCACCGATTCTAGCAGGTAGCACGCCTCCAAAGTCTGCTTAATAAATATAAAAAGGGAAGAGATAGGAAAAACAAGAGAAAATACCCTTAGTGTAAGCTAGGGCCACAAATAGTAAAAACGAGTACAAGTAATAGGAAACAAGAATTGGAATCAAGAATGTAACAGGGATATATCAAGTAGTGGAAAACTAAGAACTAGCTAGCAAGATGGACCTCTTAGTAAACAGGTTGGATAACAACTGCTAATGGTAAAACACATGACAAGTGAACCTGTAGGGGTATCTAACATCAAGTGACAAGTCTCAAGTCTAGTATCATGTAACAAGTGCCAAGTCTAGTGTCAAAATTTTATTTCAAGTGTCAAGTCTCAAGTAACAAGTTGTCGAGTATCAGGTAACAAGTTGTCAAGTTCAAGTTTCATGTTTCAAGTCTCATGTATCATGTTTCATGTATCATATCATCATGTATCAAGTAACAGGTGTCATGATCAAGTTTCATGTTCAAGTCTTATAGTTATTACTATCTAGGTAGTACTTCATGCATCCATCTTTTTACTACATGGTTGCTACAGACAATGCAATTTCGTTCAGACCTAGTAATGGAGTCTATAGGGCGGTGTACTCAGGTATGAAGTATCAAGCAGGCACGGTTCATAAATACGAAAATAAATAACAGGTTCACGAAGTAAGTTCATGAATACTAACAGGTTCAAGAACCGCACAGTGGATTCATAAATCAAACAAGTTCATGAGCCAAGTAACTGACTCCATGAATCGATCAAGATACAACAAGTTCATGAACCAAGTATTTGGGAAACACGGGCCCCCTTCCGAGTACACTTACCTATATTGTCCACTACTTTAGCCTTTCCCTTAAACCTCGGCTTGTTATTTATTATTATTTTTATCAAGCAAACATGCAGGTGTGTGAAACAAGGTACGAGAAAGTGGTGGGAACATGTGTCTAGCGAATTACATAGTTAATGTGTTCAGGCAGAATTTATGAATCGAAGTTTAAACATGTGAAACAGGGTCGAAATATCGTTAATTAATTCTAAGAAAAATTAGGGATGTCCTATAGAGTTTCCAGCAACCGCATATAAAATTTCAAGTCAAACGCTTACTGTTAACATAGTTAAATTAATTCGCAAAGTAAAGGTGTGCAGCAGTTTTGCGAATCTGCGTCTACCGACACAGCTGCAGTAAAACTGCAATAACTCCTAGACCGCAACTCAAAATTCAAAAATTCTGAAGTCTATAGATATCTAGACATCTAGAGCTACATTTTTTATTCAGAGCTTGGGTTCAGATTCCGATGTTAAAGGGGTTAAAATAGCATAACAAGATTCAAGACAACAACATGTGGGAATATCTTACTAGTATAGATTACATGAAATTTGTTATTAGGCGTCTAGGTTAATGTGTGATATAAATAAAGGGAAATGGTTATCAAAACAGTAAGTAATAATTATTTTTCAAGCCAAAATGGTTGCAAGATTATCAAGTACAAGATATAACATATGTCTACACATCTAGGGCTCCTTAATTCATGTGTCCATGTGTTCAGGGGGTAAAATGAGTCCAAGTAGTTATAATATAATACAATGAAATTATTGTGACTCTTAAGATTATAAAATTGAAGAGGTTTAATATTTGATCAATAACGACAGGCAAGGAGGAGTCACAATTTCTAACTATTTGTAGTATTTTCAAGGAATGCTTGTACTAGAACAAAAATGTGTACAAGAGGAATACTTGCCTTGATTGAAGACGATTAGATCCACTAATTGAGGAAAATGGGATCGAAAAATTCCGGGCAAAATCTCCCAAAGCACGTGCGAAGCACGTGCAAGAATCCAACAGTAGTGAGCAAAATCCCACACCGGATCAGCCAAAACAGCGTACAGCAATCATGAGATTCGCTGCGCCAAAACACGAAACACCAGAACTGTCCAATGGAAACTCTCCCGCACACCAGATCTGGGCCAGAACAGCGTACAGCAACGCTAGATTCGCTGTGGCAGAACATGGGATAGCATTTTCCACCAACCAGGCGTCGTCTTCTTCCTCGTGACGGCAGCAAACGGGAGAGACGGCGGGACTGCGGCGCGGGCTGGCACGACGACGGTGGGTGGTCGGAGTTCGACTGAGGAGCAGTCGACGACGGCGATAGGGTGGCGACGGTGGAGCATGCGACGAAAATGGCGTGGCTCTGTTCTTCGCGCTTGAAACAGGGGAGCGAGGAGAAGGCTGGGTTCGGCGGTGGTTCGGGAGTGTTGGCGATGCGAACGGAGGTCGGAGAGATAGTCAAGGGGATGAGGAGATGATGGGGTTTGGATAATGACGTCGAGGTGGAGATTTGAGTCGGGCAATGGCGGTGGTAATGGAGTCAATGGGTTTCGGAGTTTGGGGACGATGGGCGAAGATGGCGGTGGAGAATGAGAGGGTGGTGGTGATCATGGGTTGACGAGGCGAAGGTGAGAGGTTGAAGACGGAGAAGGTCACGGTCCTGTGGTGGTTGTGGGGATGGCGATGGTAAAGGTCGTGGTGGATCGGAGGGCGAGGAGGTGACTGGCGATGGTTAATGGCGGAGGGCAATCTGGTGATGGTAATGGAGTGGAGATGATGGTGGATGATGGCGGTGGTGCTGACGAGGAGAGGGAGAAGAAGAGGCGAGGGTGGTTGCGAAGGCGAGGCGGATGGAGATGGGGTATTGGGCTTGCGCGTGGACGAAGGGAGAAGGGGACGGAAGCAACGCGAGGAAGAAGGAGAAGGGCAGCGGTGGGATAGTTTAGGGTCAGCACAGTAGATAGGTTAGGGGTTAGGGTTTAAATAGTATGGGTTTTGGGTTATCGGGTATTAGGGTATCCGGTTTGAATGGGATCCAACTGGAGAATTGGTCAAAATGTATTAAAAATGGGGATAAAGAGATAGGTGAATTGAATGGTCCATTTCTTCATAAAGGACGACCCAAAAGAGTAGAACGAATAATACAATTGGTTAGATATTGGCACTAAAAATTGAGTTGAGACAAAAAAATAATTTTATTCGATCGGAAATAAAATACGGGGTTTCAAATAGATGAAAGAGTACAATGGGGCAAAAATACAGTATAAAAAAATACAAATACGAAAAAATAGGAGTTACAAATCCTACCACCTTACACAAAAATTTCGTCCTCAAAATTTGCTTAGACGGTACATAGGATAGGGCTAAGCAAACAACCTTGGGTAATCAAAACAGAGAACTAAGGGAAAGGAACAAGGAAGTGGCTAAACCAGAAAGGAAGTAGTGGGTAACAATGAGGTCAAATGGAAGGCATGAAAGAGAATAAACGGTATAAAAAGGAAAGAACAACACAAGATAATAAAGCAAGATAAGGAGTCGGCAGAACTGAAATCAAAGAGAGAAAAGACATGGAAGAATTGAATTAAACAATAACTCAGCGGATGAGAACAATTGCAAGAGATAGGGAAAACCAAAACAATTCAAGGAAGGAGAAGTAACAAAAGGATTCTGGGACCTGCGGATTATGGGCCCACCACGCTTCCGCTGCGCTACTCTGATGGTGACGTTCCAAGCTCCAGACATATTGTTCTAGACCACGTGACACCGAGCGACGATCCGAGCAGGAAGGAAAGAATGACACACCAGGATCAAAGAGAATATGGGCTCCAAATAGAGATAAGCAATACTGCAAAATGAATATAAAGCTTTAGCTTCAATCCAAATAATTAAAAGATGTAATACAGATCAAAACTAATGGCTTTAACAGAAATAATGACAACAACAAATATCAATGATAATAATATCAATAGTAATAAAATAATAATAACAATAAGAAAAACTAATAATAACAATGGTAATAATAAAATTAGTAATAATAATGACAAAATAATAATAACAACAATAATAATAACAGTAATCAAAATCATCATAATCATACAGGTAATAATAAAAATATAATAAATATGAATATCAAAAATAATGACAATACATACACGACAGTGTTGGATTTAACATATTCATGAAAATAATGCAATAATAATAGAAATAACAATAGCATTAAAAATAATAACAATAATGATAAAAATAATAGCAATAATAGTGATAATATCAACAATAATAATAGCAAAAATAATAACAACAATAATAATAACAGCAATAGTAATAACAATAATAATACCAACAATAATAATAACGAACACATTAGCAATAATAACAATAATAGTAATAATAATTTTATACACAAAATAGGGTAAAATCAACTATACGAGTTCAAATTGTATGGTAACATAAAGTGTAATTGTGTAAAGAAAATGTCATAAGGAAAAATATTTCTTTACATTCATTATATAAGTAAAAAGTCTTGAGATATCAACAAATAAATAGGTAGAAAATCTTGCTTCCTTAACATCAAGTTGCATGTTTGCCTTCACGACATCAGGTTGCAGGTTGCCGTCTGGATATTCGGTTGCACATTTTGCCTCTCCGATATCCAGTTGCAATTTGCCTCCATTGACATCGAGTTGCATATTTGCCGTCTCGACATTAGGTTGCACCGAAGTGGTGAAATGTATATAAAATTGAGCATGCTCAGGCTCAAAACAAATTAATAATAATAATAATAATAGTAACGATAAAAATAATAATACCAATAACAATAATAATAACAAAATATCGATACTAATGACAATAAAAATAACAATGATAATAACAATGATCATGACAACAATAATAACAGTAATCGCAAAAAGAATGATAACAATAATAATAATAACAATAATATTAAAATATTTACAACACTAGAAAAAGTAGTATTGCAAGAAAAAGTAGTATTGCATCACTCATTCAGATCTTTCTTGCTTCTTTGGGGTCCATAGGGAGGACTCCTTTATCGAGAATGTCACGCCCCGCTTCCCAAAAATATGGAATACGAGCGCGTGACGAAGCCCAGCGAATGATTTTAACATCATCCATAAGCTGTATGACCGACTCAGCATCATAACAAGAATATAACAAGATTTATATATAACCAAGCATGCATGAATAATTTATTAAGCAACAGAAACCAATTGAAATAATAATATTATTCAAATAGTTTTCAATGTCTGGATCAAAAGTAAAACTCGGGAACATAAACCCGTTACAAGTCTTAAGTAACATCAAATGAAATAACTCAAATACAAAATGAAATGATTAAAGAAAACTTTTTCCAAGCAAGGCCTAGAACGTCTGCTCACCGATTCTAGCAGGTAGCACGCCTCCAAAGTCTGCTTAATAAATATAAAAAGGGAAGAGATAGGAAAAACAAGAGAAAATACCCTTAGTGTAAGCTAGGGCCACAATAGTAAAAACGAGTACAAGTAATGGGAAACAAGAATTGGAATCAAGAATGTAACAGGGATATATCAAGTAGTGGAAAACTAAGAACTAGCTAGCAAGATGGACCTCTTAGTAAACAGGTTGGATAACAACTGCTAATGGTAAAACACATGACAAGTGAACCTGTAGGGGTATCTAACATCAAGTGACAAGTCTCAAGTCTAGTATCATGTAACAAGTGCCAAGTCTAGTGTCAAAATTTTATTTCAAGTGTCAAGTCTCAAGTAACAAGTTGTCGAGTATCAGGTAACAAGTTGTCAAGTTCAAGTTTCATGTTTCAAGTCTCATGTATCATGTTTCATGTATCATATCATCATGTATCAAGTAACAGGTGTCATGATCAAGTTTCATGTTCAAGTCTTATAGTTATTACTATCTAGGTAGTACTTCATGCATCCATCTTTTTACTACATGGTTGCTACAGACAATGCAATTTCGTTCAGACCTAGTAATGGAGTCTATAGGGCGGTGTACTCAGGTATCAAGTATCAAGCAGACACGGTTCATAAATACGAAAATAAATAACAGGTTCACGAAGCAAGTTCATGAATACTAACAGGTTCAAGAACCGCACAGTGGATTCATAAATCAAACAAGTTCATGAGCCAAGTAACTGACTCCATGAATCGATCAAGATACAACAAGTTCATGAACCAAGTATTTGGGAAACACGGGCCCCCTTCCGAGTACACTTACCTATATTGTCCACTACTTTAGCCTTTCCCTTAAACCCCGGCTTGTTATTTATTATTATTTTTATCAAGCAAACATGCAGGTGTGTGAAACAAGGTACGAGAAAGTGGTGGGAACATGTGTCTAGCGAATTACATAGTTAATGTGTTCAGGCAGAATTTATGAATCGAAGTTTAAACATGTGAAACAGGGTCGAAATATCGTTAATTAATTCTAAGAAAAATTAGGGATGTCCTATAGAGTTTCCAGCAACCGCATATAAAATTTCAAGTCAAACGCTTACTGTTAACATAGTTAAATTAATTCGCAAAGTAAAGGTGTGCAGCAGTTTTGCGAATCTGCGTCTACCGACACAGCTGCAGTAAAACTGCAATAACTCCTAGACCGCAACTCAAAATTCAAAAATTCTGAAGTCTATTGATATCTAGACATCTAGAGCTACATTTTTTATTCAGAGCTTGGGTTCAGATTCCGATGTTAAAGGGGTTAAAATAGCATAACAAGATTCAAGACAACAACATGTGGGAATATCTTACTAGTATAGATTACATGAAATTTGTTATTAGGCGTCTAGGTTAATGTGTGATATAAATAAAGGGAAATGGTTATCAAAACAGTAAGTAATAATTATTTTTCAAGCCAAAATGGTTGCAAGATTATCAAGTACAAGATATAACATATGTCTACACATCTAGGGCTCCTTAATTCATGTGTCCATGTGTTCAGGGGGTAAAATGAGTCCAAGTAGTTATAATATAATACAATGAAATTATTGTGACTCTTAAGATTATAAAATTGAAGAGGTTTAATATTTGATCAATAACGACAGGCAAGGAGGAGTCACAATTTCTAACTATTTGTAGTATTTTCAAGGAATGCTTGTACTAGAACAAAAATGTGTACAAGAGGAATACTTGCCTTGATTGAAGACGATTAGATCCACTAATTGAGGAAAATGGGATCGAAAAACCCCGGGAAAATCTCCCAAAGCACGTGCGAAGCACGTGCAAGAATCCAACAGTAGTGAGCAAAATCCCACACCGGATCAGCCAAAACAGCGTACAACAATCATGAGATTCGCTGCGCCAAAACACGGAACACCAGAACCGTCCAATGGAAACTCTCCCGCACACCAGATCTGGGCCAGAACAGCGTACAGCAACGCTAGATTCGCTGTGGCAGAACATGGGATAGCATTTTCCACCAACCAGGCGTCGTCTTCTTCCTCGTGACGACAGCAAACGGGAGAGACGGCGGGACTGCGGCGCGGGCTGGCACGACGACGGTGGGTGGTCGGAGTTCGACTGAGGAGCAGTCGACGACGGCGATAGGGTGGCGACGGTGGAGCATGCGACGAAAATGGCGTGGCTCTGTTCTTCGCGCTTGAAACAGGGGAGCGAGGAGAAGGCTGGGTTCGGCGGTGGTTCGGGAGTGTTGGCGATGCGAACGGAGGTCGGAGAGATAGTCAAGGGGATGAGGAGATGATGGGGTTTGGATAATGACGTCGAGGTGGAGATTTGAGTCGGGCAATGGCGGTGGTAATGGAGTCAATGGGTTTCGGAGTTTGGGGACGATGGGCGAAGATGGCGGTGGAGAATGAGAGGGTGGTGGTGATCATGGGTTGACGAGGCGAAGGTGAGAGGTTGAAGACGGAGAAGGTCACGGTCCTGTGGTGGTTGTGGGGATGGCGATGGTAAAGGTCGTGGTGGATCGGAGGGCGAGGAGGTGACTGGCGATGGTTAATGGCGGAGGGCAATCTGGTGATGGTAATGGAGTGGAGATGATGGTGGATGATGGCGGTGGTGCTGACGAGGAGAGGGAGAAGAAGCGGCGAGGGTGGTTGCGAAGGCGAGGCGGATGGAGATGGGGTATTGGGCTTGCGCGTGGACGAAGGGAGAAGGGGACGGAAGCAACGCGAGGAAGAAGGAGAAGGGCAGCGGTGGGATAGTTTAGGGTCAGCACAGTAGATAGGTTAGGGGTTAGGGTTTAAATAGTATGGGTTTTGGGTTATCGGGTATTAGGGTATCCGGTTTGAATGGGATCCAACTGGAGAATTGGTCAAAATGTATTAAAAATGGGGATAAAGAGATAGGTGAATTGAATGGTCCATTTCTTCATAAAGGACGACCCAAAAGAGTAGAACGAATAATACAATTGGTTAGATATTGGCACTAAAAATTGAGTTGAGACAAAAAAATAATTTTATTCGATCGGAAATAAAATACGGGGTTTCAAATAGATGAAAGAGTACAATGGGGCAAAAATACAGTATAAAAAAATACAAATACGAAAAAATAGGAGTTACAAATCCTACCCACCTTACACAAAAATTTCGTCCTCAAAATTTGCTTAGACGGTACATAGGATAGGGCTAAGCAAACAACCTTGGGTAATCAAAACAGAGAACTAAGGGAAAGGAACAAGGAAGTGGCTAAACTAGAAAGGAAGTAGTGGGTAACAATGAGGTCAAATGGAAGGCATGAAAGAGAATAAACGGTATAAAAAGGAAAGAACAACACAAGATAATAAAGCAAGATAAGGAGTCGGCAGAACTGAAATCAAAGAGAGAAAAGACATGGAAGAATTGAATTAAACAATAACTCAGCGGATGAGAACAATTGCAAGAGATAGGGAAAACCAAAACAATTCAAGGAAGGAGAAGTAACAAAAGGATTCTGGGACCTGCGGATTATGGGCCCACCACGCTTCCGCTGCGCTACTCTGATGGTGACGTTCCAAGCTCCAGACATATTGTTCTAGACCATGTGACACCGAGCGACGATCCGAGCAGGAAGGAAAGAATGACACACCAGGATCAAAGAGAATATGGGCTCCAAATAGAGATAAGCAATACTGCAAAATGAATATAAAGCTTTAGCTTCAATCCAAATAATTAAAAGATGTAATACAGATCAAAACTAATGGCTTTAACAGAAATAATGACAACAACAAATATCAATGATAATAATATCAATAGTAATAGAATAATAATAACAATAAGAAAAACTAATAATAACAATGGTAATAATAAAATTAGTAATAATAATGACAAAATAATAATAACAACAATAATAATAACAGTAATCAAAATCATCATAATCATACAGGTAATAATAAAAATATAATAAATATGAATATCAAAAATAATGACAATACATACACGACAGTGTTGGATTTAACATATTCATGAAAATAATGCAATAATAATAGAAATAACAATAGCATTAAAAATAATAACAATAATGATAAAAATAATAGCAATAATAGTGATAATATCAACAATAATAATAGCAAAAATAATAACAACAATAATAATAACAGCAATAGTAATAACAATAATAATACCAACAATAATAATAACGAACACATTAGCAATAATAACAATAATAGTAATAATAATTTTATACACAAAATAGGGTAAAATCAACTATACGAGTTCAAATTGTATGGTAACATAAAGTGTAATTGTGTAAAGAAAATGTCATAAGGAAAAATATTTCTTTACATTCATTATATAAGTAAAAAGTCTTGAGATATCAACAAATAAATAGGTAGAAAATCTTGCTTCCTTAACATCAAGTTGCATGTTTGCCTTCACGACATCAGGTTGCAGGTTGTCGTCTGGATATTCGGTTGCACATTTTGCCTCTCCGATATCCAGTTGCAATTTGCCTCCATTGACATCGAGTTGCATATTTGCCGTCTCGACATTAGGTTGCACCGAAGTGGTGAAATGTATATAAAATTGAGCATGCTCAGGCTCAAAACAAATTAATAATAATAATAATAATAGTAACGATAAAAATAATAATACCAATAACAATAATAATAACAAAATATCGATACTAATGACAATAAAAATAACAATGATAATAACAATGATCATGACAGCAATAATAACAGTAATCGCAAAAAGAATGATAACAATAATAATAATAACAATAATATTAAAATATTTACAACACTAGAAAAAGTAGTATTGCAAGAAAAAGTAGTATTGCATCACTCATTCAGATCTTTCTTGCTTCTTTGGGGTCCATAGGGAGGACTCCTTTATCGAGAATGTCACGCCCCGCTTCCCAAAAATATGGAATACGAGCGCGTGACGAAGCCCAGCGAATGATTTTAACATCATCCATAAGCTGTATGACCGACTCAGCATCATAACAAGAATATAACAAGATTTATATATAACCAAGCATGCATGAATAATTTATTAAGCAACAGAAACCAATTGAAATAATAATATTATTCAAATAGTTTTCAATGTCGGGATCAAAAGTAAAACTCGGGAACATAAGCCGTTACAAGTCGTAAGTAATATCAAATGAAATAACTCAAATACAAAATGAAATGATTAAAGAAAACTTTTTCCAAGCAAGGCCTAGAACGTCTGCTCACCGATTCTAGCAGGTAGCACGCCTCCAAAGTCTGCTTAATAAATATAAAAAGGGAAGAGATAGGAAAAACAAGAGAAAATGCCCTTAGTGCAAGCTAGGGCCATAAATAATAAAAACGAGTACAAGTAATGGGAAATAAGAATTGGAATCAAGAATGTAACAGGGATATAACAAGTAGTGGAAAACTAAGAACTAGCTAGCAAGAGGGACCTCTTAGTAAACAGGTTGGATAACAACTGCTAATGGTAAAACACATGACAAGTGAACCTGTAGGGGTATCTAACATCAAGTGACAAGTCTCAAGTCTAGTATCATGTAACAAGTGCCAAGTCTAGTGTCAAAATTTTATTTCAAGTGTCAAGTCTCAAGTAACAAGTTGTCGAGTATCAGGTAACAAGTTGTCAAGTTCAAGTTTCATGTTTCAAGTCTCATGTATCATGTTTCATGTATCATATCATCATGTATCAAGTAACAGGTGTCATGATCAAGTTTCATGTTCAAGTCTTATAGTTATTACTATCTAGGTAGCACTTCATGCATCCATCTTTTTACTACATGGTTGCTACAGACAATGCAATTTCGTTCAGACCTAGTAATGGAGTCTATAGGGCGATGTACTCAGGTATCAAGTATCAAGCAGGCACGGTTCATGAATACAAAAATAAATAATAGGTTCACGAAGCAAGTTCGTGAATACTAACAGGTTCAAGAACCGCGATGACGGTGAGTAGTCGGAGTTAGACTGAGGAACAGTCGACGACGGCAATGGGGTGGCGACGGCGGAGCTTGCGACGAAAATGGCGTGGCTCTGTTCTTTGCGCTCGAAACAGGGGAGCGAGGAGAAGGCTGGGTTCAGAGGTGGTTCGGGAGTGTTGGCGATGCGAACGGAGGTCGGAGAGAAAGTCAAGGGGATGAGAAGACGATGGGGTTTGGATAATGACGTCGAGGTGGAGAGTTGAGTCGAGCAATGGCGATGGTAATGGAGTCAATGGGTTTCGGAGTTTGGGGACGATAGGTGAAGACGGCGATGGAGAATGAGAGGGTGGTGGTGATCACGAGTTGACGAGGCGAAGGTGAGAGGTTGAAGACGGAGAAGGTCGTGGTCCTGTGGGGGCTGTGGGGACGGCAATGGTGAAGGTCGTGGTCGATCGGAGGGCGAGGAGGTGACTGGCGATGGTTAATGGCGGAGGGCAATGGTTTCGGGAGTTGGGTTCGGGAGTAATGGCGATGGTAATAGAGTGGAGACGATGGTGGATGATGGCGGTGGTGCTGACGAGGAGAGGGACGCAAAGCGGCGAGGGTGGTTGCGAAGGCGAGGCGGATGGAGATGGGGTATTGGGCTTGCGCGTGGACGAAGGGAGAAAGGGACGGGAGCAACGCAAGGAAGAAGGAGAAGGGTAGCGGCGGGATAGTTTAGGGTCAGCACAGTAGATAGGTGTGGTAAGGTAAAAATGGCTTGGGGCCCAACCAGGGCCCAATACAACTCTCACTCAGAAATGGTAGAAACAGCAGTCTAGTTCGGCTTCGAGCCACTGCATGGTCGGCGCCGAACCTCAAGTTCACCCCCACAGATCTGGTCTCCTCGTATCCGATGAGCGGCAATGGCCCTCGGCCTCTGATCCACGACAGCCCTCCGGGCCGTCTGCCCGTCCTGGTGTAGAATGAATATGACTTGGCGCACCCTACGCTACCAGATTCTCCTAGAAGCACAGAAGCCCCATGATCTGCCATGTCAGCTCCAAATACCACCAAGGGCTTTGCCGCGTCAGCCCTATACCACTCCTGGTACTGCCACGTCAGCCCTAAACCCCCTGGGCCTTCTGCCACGTCAGGCCCATGGGCTTTCGGGTTCAGACCCGGCCCCCAAGCGGATCCAAACCCAGTTGGAATTCTCTATAAATACTAGACCCTCACCCACCTTTTGAGGTAACCAATCTTTTGCCACTTAAATTTACCTAGTTATTGCTACTCTCTCACAGAGACTGACTAGATCGTCGAAGGGTCCGCCACCGGGATAAACCCCGGTGTTTCAGGACCGTCTGCAGGTACACAAGACCTCGGATCCGAACCCTCTGATCCGAGCCGAGGCATCCACCTCACTCCGAGCCCGTCGCAGGAGCCGCCAGGTCACTCCGAGGGTCGTCTGACAAGCAGCTTTATCCTTCAATACAAATCGAGTCCGAACTCACACCTGGTGCATCCACACGTCTCCCAGAAATAAATCGCATCAGGTTGGCGCCGTCTGTGGGAAACTGCTTCAGAAGCCGACCCGAGAACGACCATCAAGGGACCTCGACAGCCGAGCTCTCATGGCCTCCCAGGGCAAGGGGGCTGCTTCCCTCGTCAACCAACGGGACTTGCCCCCACCAACTGCTAACGCTGGGCCACACATTTCAAAACCCGGGGCTCCCCACTAGGGATCCCAAAGGAGCGTCACACGTCAAGTCCAGCCCGACCTACGGGGGGTAATCGTCAACCGACAGATTAGCCACAGCAGGGGAAGGGCCACTTCCAACCCGGCCCCGAACCATCCAAGACCGCCGCCCGAGGGACGGAGGCCGGCACTCAGCCGCATCGGAAGGCAACCTTCAGACCGACCAAACAGGGTCGAGGGAGCCCCCGTCACTCCCGAGGAGTTCCAAGATTTCTGGAGAGAAATTCTCGGGGCCCTCTGACGGGCCCCCAGGGAGGAAGCCCTCCACTCCCAAACCGGGTCGGATGCCGAGGCCAGCGTGTCCCGCCCATCAACAATCCAGCCAGAGGATGACGGCAGACTCCTAAGGCGCCTCCAAGAAATGGAGGATCGCCTCGATCATATAGGAGACGGAGACCAACGAGCGGCTCAGGGGTACAGACCTGTCCGTCCTCCCTTCTCCGCCCCCATCCTCCAAGCGGAAATACCCAGGAATTTCCGACCACCTCAATTCGAGACCTACGACGGCGAGGGAGATCCTGCTGATCACATGGAGGGTTTCAAAACCCTCATGATGATTCACAGTGCCTCGGATCTCCTGCTGTGCCGAGCCTTCCCCGCCACCCTTCGGGGTCCGGCTCGTGAGTGGTTCTCGAAACTCACCCCCGACTCCATTTACTCCTTCGACCAACTAGAGGGCAATTTTCTTGCCCACTTCGTCACCAGCCGGAAGGCCGAAAGGACCAGTGCCTCTTTACTTGGGCTCAGAAAGATAGAGGGAGAGTCACTCAGAGTGTTCGTCCGGAGGTTTACCTCAGAGGCAAGGTCGGTCTCCTCTCTTGATCCAGGCGTCGCCTCCGCGGCATTTTGGCACAACGTCCGTCATGGACAGCTGAAGGCTTCTCTGGCGAAGAAACCCCCCGTCAACTTTCCCGACCTCCTCAACAGGGTCGAGAAATACATTAGGGCAGAAGAGGCCCTTAACCCCGAAGATGCCGGGGAGGCCACCGGGAAGGGAAAACGGAAGGCCGAAGAAGTCGAACCATCAAAGAAGGCTCCGAGGGATGCGGGGGCCATGAAGAAGGTCTCGCCGGTCCCCCGCTTCGAGAGGTACACTCCCTTGACACATAGCGTATCCGCCATCCTCTTAGAAATCGAAGACAGAGGCCTCGTCCGACTACCTCCCCGACCTAATAACAACAAGAATCAAGATCAACGCTTCTACTGCCACTTCCACAGAGATCGAGGGCACGAAACCGACCAATGCCGGGCCCTGAAAGACGAAATTGAAGAACTCATCTCACGAGGGTTCCTCCGAGAATTCACCCGAGAAGGCCGACGGGATCGGCGAGATGATAGGAACCGGAGACTTTTGCCTCCGAACCCTACTTCGACCCGCCTCCGGGGTCAGGATCTCGAGTCCGAGGGAACCGCGGATACGCCATTCATCTTGCACTGTGTCCATGGGGGGCCGATGGGAGGAGAGTCAAATACATCCCGAAAAGCCTTCATCCAAGAGGCGAATGCTGTCCAAAACAACCCCTCGTCCGAGCTACAACCAAGGCCAGTCTCCTTCTCAGGAGAGGACCTCGAAGGCGTTCACCTACCCCACTGCGATGCCCTCGTCATCAGCCTCCACATGGCTAACTGTGAGGTTCGTCGAATCCTCGTTGACAACGGCAGCTCAGTTAATATTCTTTTCCTCAAAGCCTTCGAGAGCCTCAAGATACCTGGTGGGAAGCTCAAGCCCGCCGGATACACGTTGCATGAATTCTCTGGCACCCCTGTCGTAATAGAAGGGAT
Organism: Hemerocallis citrina; assembly: GCA_017893485.1. Lineage (NCBI taxonomy): Eukaryota > Viridiplantae > Streptophyta > Magnoliopsida > Asparagales > Asphodelaceae > Hemerocallis > Hemerocallis citrina. The sequence continues at coordinate 133,968,257 of CM030367.1, read as the reverse complement.
TGTCACCCTCGACGTCACCGCAGGATCGGCTCCTGTCAAGAGGACCGAATCCATGGATTTCATGATTGTCAACATCAAGGCAGCTTACAACGCCATTCTCGGTCGACCCGGACTGAGCTCCCTCCAAGCGGTACCTTCGGCCTACCATCTGAAACTTAAATTTCCCACCCCCCAAGGGGTCGACATCGTCCGAGGTAGCCACGAAGCAGCGCGGTCGTGCTATATAACCACCGTCGGAGGGGGTGTATTCCCCCTCGACGCCGCTGATCTCGAACCCGAGAGGGATGGCCCAGCTCCCGAGCCTATCGACGAACTAGAAGAGGTCCTGTTCGACGCCAAGGATGAATCAAAGTGGTTCCGGGTGAGCCGCTCGCTCGCCCAGGACTTAAAAACAGGCATCATCGCCTGCGTCCGTCGCAACATTGATCTCTTCGCTTGGAAGCCCTCCGACATGCCCGGGATCTCCAAAGACTTGATTATGCATCGGCTGAGCGTCATCCCTGACTCTAAGCCGGTCGTCCAAAAGAGGCACAAAGTCGCCCCGGAGAGACAACAAATTGTGAAGACAGAAGTGGACAAACTCTTGTCCGCTCGATTCATTCAGGAAGTCAGCTACCCCGAGTGGTTGGCCAATGTTGTTATGGTAAAGAAGGCAATAGGGGGTTGGCGGATCTGCATCGACTTCACGGATCTTAACAAAGCATGTCCGAAAGATCCTTTCCCCCTCCCTCGCATCGACGCTTTAATTGACGCAACCTCGGGGCATGAGCTACTATCCTTCATGGATGCATTCTCGGGGTACAATCAGATCCGGATGTTTCCACCAGACATCTCCAAAACCTCGTTCGTCACCGACCAGGGTCTTTATTGTTACCGCGTTATGCCCTTCGGGCTGAAAAACGCCGGAGCCACGTACCAGCAGCTCGTCAACAGGATCTTCAAGGACCTGATCGGCCACAATGTGGAAGTCTACGTCGACGACATGCTCGTCAAAAGCCGGGCCGGGCCGGACCACGTTGCCGACCTCGAAGAAGCCTTTGGTGTCCTCCGACATCACAACATGAGACTCAACCCAGCTAAATGCGCCTTCGGCGTCTCCACTGGGAAATTCCTGGGGTTCATCGTCAGCCAACGCGGCATTGAGGCAAACCCCGAGAAAATCCAAGCCATCATGGACATGTCCCCCCCTCGGAATGTCAAGGAGGTTCAGAGGCTCACGGGCCGGTTGGCGGCAATCGGCCGTTTCCTCTCTAAGTCGGGGGAGAAGTCTCTCCCCTTCTTCAAGGCCTTCCGCAGAAAAGGGGGTTTCGAGTGGGGTACCCATCAACAAGAAGCCTTCGAACAACCGAAGCAATACCTCGCTAACCCACCTCCCCTCAGCAAGCCCGAGCCAGGCGAACCGCTTTGGCTCTACCTGTCAGCCTCGGATAGTGCCCTCAGCGCTGTCCTCGTCCGAGAAGAAGAAGGGGTTCAAAGACCATTGTATTATGTGAGCAAAGTACTACTCCCAGCCGAGACGAGGTCCGCAAAGATAGAGAAGGTGGCCTATGCCTTAGTCATGGCAGCCCGGAAGCTTCGTCCTTACTTCCAGGCCCACTCCGTCCAAGTACTGACCGACCAGCCACTAAAGACTGTCCTTCACAAGCCCGAAAACTCCGGCCGCTTAGTCAAGTGGTCAATTGAGCTGAGTCAGTTTGACATCAGCTATCAGCCGAGGGTGGCCATTAAAGGACAGGCCCTCGCCGAATTTATAACTGAGTGCACCGTCTCCGAGCAGCCCAACATCGAGGGTTCGGATCCGACCTGGGAGATCTTTGTCGACGGCTCATCATGCGAAACGGGGAGCGGGGCAGGCATCATCCTTCATGGCCCCGACCAATTCCTACTTCAATACTCCCTCCGCCTCAACTTTCCGGCCTCCAATAACGAGGCAGAGTACGAGGCCATGATCGCCGGATTGACCCTCGCCCACCGAGTCGGAGCCAAGCAAATCCGGGCCTTCAGCGATTCTCAGCTCGTGGTCAATCAGATCACCGGAGAATACGAAGCCCGCGATGATCGCATGATGAGATATTTGGCAGCGGTCCGACGACTCCTGGCATCCTTCAGCTGCGCCACAGTTATCAGAGTCCCCAGGGAACAGAACGCTCAAGCAGACGCGTTGTCCAAACTCGCCTCTTCCTCCTTCGAAGGTCTCGATCAGACGGTGCTCATAGAAATCCTCTTAAAGCCAAGTATCAATGACCCGGAGCCGGAGGCGATGTGTGTGCAAGACGGTACCAGCCCAGACGACTGGACCACTCCCATCCGAAGATTCTTAATCTATGCCGAGCTCCCTGAAGACAGGACCGAGGCCAAACGAGTCAGAGTCTGAGCTGAAAGATTTGTCATGATTGATGACATCCTTTTCAAATGCTCATACACCTTGGCCGACGGCAAACCATACCTCCGCTGTCTCACCAGCGGCGAGGCCAGCTATGCCCTCAAAGACCTACACGAGGGGATCGGCGGATGCCACATGGGGAGCAGGACACTTGCTCGGAAGGCCCTGAATCAGGGGTACTATTGGCCGACCATGCTCCAGGACTCACAAGACTTAGTCAAAAGGTTCGGCCCCTGCCAAAGGTTCTCCCCTATCAAAAGGCTTCCTCAAGCCAATCTCCGATCCCTGACGAGCCCTACGCCGTTCGCCATGTGGGGGATGGACCTTGTGGGGCCCTTCCCCCCAGTAGTAGGGCAAAAGAAATTTCTGATAGTCGCCATCGACTACTTCACCAAATGGCTCGAAGCCGAGCCACTGTCCAGCATCATCGAGCGCCAAGTACAACAATTCTTTTGGAAGAACATCATTTGCCGGTTCGGCATCCCCTGGATCCTCGTTACAGACAACGGAACCCAGTTCCAGGGTCAGAACTTCCAAACTTTCTGCGCGGACATCGGTATCCAGCAATGCTTCTCCGCTATTTGCCACCCTCAGTCCAACGGCCAAGCAGAGAACGCGAACAGGCAAATCCTCGACGGCCTCAAGAAGTGCCTCGACAGTTCCCCCAAAGGGCTTTGGGTCGCAGAACTGCCTAGTGTGCTATGAGCGTACCGAACCACCAAGAGGATCCCCATGGGAGAAACGCCGTTCGCCTTGACCTACGGGACGGAGGTAGTCATCCCCGTCGAGGTCGGCCTGCCTTCTCCCCGTATCATGGCCTTCGACGAAGCTGACAATTCATCAGGCTTAAGGGCCAACCTGGACCTCGTCGCCGAAGTCAGAGAGAAATCCTCAATCCGGAGAAGCATCTACCAACAACGGATCGAGAAGTTTTACAACAAGAAAGTCCGCCCCACTAACATCAAGGCGGGAGACCTCGTGCTACGAAAACTGTCCGTCTCTGATCCAACCAAGAAGAGGAAATTGGCCCCCAACTGGAAAGGCCCATACCGTATAGTCGAGGCTGTACGCCCTGGTACGTACCGACTGGCGGATATGGACGGCCGGCTCATCAGCCGACCCTGGAACGCCGAGCACCTAATGAAATTCCTGGAAGAGCAAACATAGGTTCTAACTTGGCTAATGTATATAAAATCTTTTGTAAGCTTTCATGTGTAAAGGGCGGCTTCGACGACCCTCCCTATCTAGTATGAAAGAGATCTCTTTTTGTCAAACTCCACATGCCTCGGCAGATCCGACTTAACACCAAACAATGGGATCGGCACCCGAGTCCTCACTCCGGTATTGTCCCTAACGTCTCGTTAGGTCCAATCCAGCTTCAGGCCCGGGACTCTTCCTAAGGCCTCGCGTTGATCCCTCACGGATCGACGGAGCCGAACCATGCCTCCGCCGTCATTCACCGCATTTCTAAACAGAACAAAGGAGGAAAAAGATTCTTTATTCATACTCCTTTATTTGGTTATGAGAAAACAAACAAAGACCGTTACAGGACCACTCCACTCATCTCAAACTGGAGGAAGCCACCATCTTAGGGCCCCTCGGGTCCAACGAAGGGCGGGACCACTCCAACCGAACGGCTAGGAGCCCTCTCCTCATCATGACGGTCCTTGGGCTCAGCCACGGTCGACACTCCAGCCACGGAGCTCTGGGCATCCACTGGTCGCAGGCGCTCCAGCAGCAGCAGCGCAGAGGGAACCCCCTCCGCTCGCCGACCCACGGAGGAAGATGTCGAGACACCCAGCATCGTCTTGTAGCGGTGTATCTCCATCTCCTTCTCCACTATGACATCGCGAAGTAGCCTCTCAGAAGAAGGCCTCTGTACCGAGGCGTTCGACATGGTATGTCCAAGTCCGACACCTCCGAGGTCCCGGTCCACCATCGCCCTCCTCAGCCGGCTCGCCTCCTCACTTAAGGCCTCAGACTTATTCCGATAATAGTTAAAGGCCGGATCCGTATCACGAGCCCCCTTTCGGTAGCGAACCAACGTGGCCTCCAGGGCCTCAACTTTGCTCCGGAGCCACGCCACGTCGGAACGATGGGGGTCCACCTCGGGAAGAGGAGCCGCAACCTACAAGGAAACCAGCCAACTCAAAACACATAAGCAAGGAGGGTCGGAAACATCCGAAGTCAAAACACTTGGCCGGTGAAAAATTCTTTTTTATAAATTGAGTCGCTTCTTACAAAAATGCGGTGGCCAGTCCGCGGAAGGCAAATACAATCGAGAGAAGGAAATAGAAAGACAAAAATTATACAACTTATTTTCCCACCTCAGCATCAGCAGGCGGGTCCACAGGGGGGTCGGCAGACGAGTCAAGAGCAGGCCCTTCTTCGCCAGGGGTCTTCGGTGTCCCCTCAACCTCCATGTCATACTCAAAATTGGACAGGTCAAGGGTCGGGTAGAAGTGCCTCACGTGGCTAAGAGCCTTAGCATAACACTCGTCTTGAGCCTTGATCACCAGGAGCTGACCCGTCTCTGTCAGCTTTTCCCTCTCCTTGGCAAACTCCTTCTCCTGAGCCGCCATTTTCTTCGCCCATTCCTCCTCCTTGTCGAAGGCCGTCTTCATCTCTTGCTCCCTCTTCTGAGAGCCTTCGAGCTCTATCTTTATCTCCTTCGTCTCCTGCTCGGCCTTGTCTGCCCGGTCGCGCTCCCGCTTCAAAGCGGCCTCGTAAAGGCCCCTCACGTGGGCCCCCTGCACGGTCGCCTGCAGTCACCAAGCACAACTAAGGAAGCCTCCTCTACAACATAATTACGGGACAAGAGAGGTTGACAGACTTACCAGCACATTGGCCTGTGCGAGGCGAGTATACGCCTCATCCAGGGTCTCGGTCTTCATCTCCGAACGATCCCGGGGGGTCGCCAACTTACTCACCACCTCAACAGCTTGCCGCCCTCAGGTCAGACAGTCTCCCTCATGGATCGACCAACTCGGCACCCACGGTCGCCGAAGCCTCTCCTCTACCTCCGGATCCGCCAGAGGGCCCTTCCCCTTATCGAGATCGATGACCTTGCCCTGGTCCGGACCGCCCTGAACCGCCGCATCCTTGACCGTCTCCGAGCGAGTCCTTTTGGCCCTCGGCTGAACAGGGGCCTCGGAAACCACCTGGGACAAACCCCTCGTCTTCATCACCCCCATCTTCTTCTCGGCCTCCTCCTTCTTCATGGCGAGCCTCTTCGCCTTGATCGACTCAGGATCCATATCTGCAAAAAGATCCAGTAAGGAAAATAAGCACAGAGGAACAACAAAGCCAAAAGAAAGAAACAACTACATACATAGATCGGCCGAGCTCAGTCTGACGCTCGCCAAGTGACCCTCGGTCACCTTCGCCCAGTTGATACATACGACAGACGGAGGCGCTCAACAAACCCCCACTCCTCGGCCGTCAGGTCCCTCGGCCTCGGCGTTTTATAGCTCGGCTTGGAGTGGTTCCACCGAGTGGGAATGTCCCAAGGTTCCTCACTCCGGATCACCAGATATTTCTTCTTCCAATCCTTGATGGATTCCGGATGACCGTGGACAACCTTCCCCTTGCCCCGGGGCGAAATGTAGTAGACACCCTCAGCCGCCGAGCTGATCATCAACATCGCTCGAAAGACATTCAACCGTAGAGGTACCCTCTGTACCTCGCACATCAACACGAAGCAGATGATCTGCTTCAAAGAGTTGGGCCCGTACTGCATCGGCGCCAAGGACGCCCAGTTCAGCACCTCGCGAACAAACGGGTGAACTGGCAGCCTCAGGCCGGAGATAAAGGCATCCACGAGGAAGATGCAATACCAATCCGGCAGGGGGTCGGTCGGTCGAAGAGTGGAGCTCGGCAACATGAGCTCGTAACTGGACCCTATGTGGTACGCCAGCCGCAAAGCCTCCAAGTTACCTGCCTCCAGAACGGTCGGAAGTGTGTCCATTATCACCCTCTTCTGGCTCGGCGACGACGGTTGGACCCCAAACACCTCCTTATCAGAAAGATCGTCAGGGTAACAACGGAATGCCTTAGGCTGTACAGGCGACCCTGTCATCAAGTTACGATAAACAGGCACCTGGCTCGAGCCCCCAATCCTCGACCCCTTCTTCTTCGGAGCCCTCTTCTTCTTCTTGGTTCGTTCTGGCGAGGGGGTAGATAATCGCCCCAGACCGGTCGGCATGGAACTCGAGCCCACGCCTTGACCTCCTATCGGAGCCCCTTTGGCTTCACCCCCTTTGGGGCCACCCTCCTCTTCAGGAACCAATCCCAGAATCTGGACTTCAGCGGAACTACCGCCCCCTCCTCAGAATCGCTACTCTCCACAACAAAAAGCCTCCGAGACCGTAGCGGCTTCACATCATACACTGGCTGATCCTCGCCTACATACTCCCCCTCGAGATCTGACTCCTCCCACAAAGTCAATTTAGAGGCGGGTTTTACGTCCCCCCCAGACGTCGACGCTGACGAGCCAGACTGAGCCCTATCCATCTATGCCTAAACTAAACAAACTTACCAACAAACCTGGGGTCGCTTCGGAAGAACGAGCCTGGTACAGCAAACGGTAGGGACGAGCGCTGAAGTGTTGGGAGATTTTTTGAAAGAGAAAGAAGCGAGTAAGAAGTAAACGATAGGGGGAAAGGGGGGAACATTTATAGAGGACAAAAACGACTCCTCGATTTCCGCAATTACTGTTCACCGATTGATGTGTAGCGGCCGCCTGGAAAACCGCGCCACGTCCTCGAAACGTGGGCTACTGACGTCATCCAGTGCCAGGCTGGCAGCCAGACACAGGGGTCGGGTCGGATGATGTACTCGGCGGAAAAATTTTCTTTTTAAAGATTTAAGGCTACAGGGCTCGGTCGGCTTCCCTCTCACCCGCGAACAACTTGGGGCTTACAGCCTCGGCAGCCGAAAACCCCGAATTGTTCACGGGTGGCAGGAAAGCCACCATCGCCTGCGCCCCGGGCTCCAGGTCTCGGTCAGCTCCTCTCTCACCCGCGAACAGCTCGGGGTTTACGGCCTCGTCAGCCGAAACCCCGAATTGTTCGAGGGTGGGAGGAAAGCCACCATCGCCTAGAAACCTAACAGAAAGCAGGTCGACCTGCATATCCGAGGCTCTTCAGCCTCAGATCCAGAATACGGTGGGTACCCCTCCCGTCCTGATCTCTCTCGGGCCAAACAACCGTGTGAGGGTCGTCTGACCCGAAAAAGGATCCGGACGGCAGAGTCACCACCGACTCGAGGCCCCTTGGCGCTACAAAATTTTTCAAAAAAGAGACGTCCGCCGAAGCAGACACCTCTGGTGGCCATTGGACCACCCTTGCTGCGATCAAACCCGCTGGGGGGGAGAGGTATTTATAGCCTCCCCATGGACCAGCCATTATGACATTGGGAAAGCCAATCGACGGAAGCCCATGCGCCACCTGCATTCATTAGGCGGCACCATTTAATGCCCCTAGAAAATTGGAACATCGCACGGATCCCGGAAGCGCCTTCAATACTCCGCAAAGGCGACGGACCACGCTGCTCAAACCTTCTCAGGAAGAAACACCGGCTTGCCATCACCCTTGCCGACACATAATCCCTCGTCATCTCGAGGTTCGGTCGAGCACCAGGGTACTCTTCTCAGGAAGAAACAACGGCTCGCCATCACCCTTGCCGACACGTAATCCCTCGTCATCTCGAGGTTCGGTCGAGCACCAGGGCCTTCTTCTCAGGAAGAAACACCGGCTCGCCATCACCCTTGCCGACACATAATCCCTCGTCTTCTCGAGGTTCGGTCGAGCACCAGGGTACTCTTCTCAGGAAGAAACAACGGCTCGCCATCACCCTTGCCGACACGTAATCCCTCGTCATCTCGAGGTTCGGTCGAACACCAGGGCCTTCTTCTCAGGAAGAAACACCGGCTCGCCATCACCCTTGCCGACACATAATCCCTCATCTTCTCGAGGTTCGGTCGAGCACCAGGGTACTCTTCTCAGGAAGAAACAACGGCTCGCCATCACCCTTGCCGACACGTAATCCCTCGTCATCTCGAGGTTCGGTCGAGCACCAGGGCCTTCTTCTCAGGAAGAAACATCGGCTTGCCATCACCCTTGCCGACACATAATCCCTCGTCTTCTCGAGGTTCGGTCGAGCACCAGGGTACTCTTCTCAGGAAGAAACAACGGCTCGCCATCACCCTTGCTGACACGTAATCCCTCATCATCTCGAGGTTCGATCGAGCACCAGGGCCTTCTTCTCAGGAAGAAACACCGGCTCGCCATCACCCTTGCCAACACGTAATCCCTCGTCATCTCGAGGTTCGGTCGAGCACCAGGGCCTTCTTCTTAGGAAGAAACAACGGCTCGCCATCACCCTTGCCGACACGTAATCCCTCGTCATCTCGAGGTTCGGTCGAGCACCAGGGCACTCTTCTCAGGAAGAAACACCGGTTCGCCATCACCCTTGCCGGCCAACAAACCCTCGCCAGCTCAAGGCTCGCTCTAACATCAAGGCAACCCCCTCATGAAGGACCAGCGATTCGCCATCCCATTTCTACAACCGTAAACACTCCTTCACGGCTAGCTCCCGCACCCCCGCAGGAGTGGGGGGCTTGTGTGGTAGGGTAAAAATGGCTTGGGGCCCAACCAGGGCCCAATACAACTCTCACTCAGAAATGGTGAGAAACAGCAGTCTAGTTCGGCTTCGAGCCACTGCAGGGTCGGCGCCGAACCTCAAGTTCACCCCCACAGATCTGGTCTCCTCGTATTCGATGAGCGGCGATGGCCCTCGGCCTCCGATCCACGACAGCCCTCCGGGCCGTCCGCCCGTCCTGGTGTAGAATGAAGATGACTTGGCGCACCCTATGCCACCAGATTCTCCCAGAAGCACAGAAGCCCCATGATCTGCCATGTCAGCTCCAAATACCACCAAGGGCTTTGCCGCCTCAGCCCTATACCACTCCTGGTACTGCCACGTCAGCCCTAAACCCCTGGGCCTTCTGCCACGTCAGGCCCATGGGCTTTCGGGTTCAGACCCGGCCCCCAAGCGGATCCAAACCCAGTTGGAATTCTCTATAAATGCTAGACCCTCACCCACCTTTTGAGGTAACCAATCTTTTGCCACTTAAATTTACCTAGTTATTGCTACTCTCTCACAGAGACTGACTAGATCGTCAGAGGGTCCGCCACCGGGATAAACCCCGGTGTTTCAGGACCGTCTGCAGGTACACAAGACCTCGGATCTGAACCCTCTGATCCGAGCCGAGGCATCCACCTCACTCCGAGCCCGTTGCAGGAGCCGCCAGGTCACTCCGAGGGTCGTCTGACAAGCAGCTTTCTCCTTCAATACAAATTGAGTCCGAACTCACACCTGGTGCATCCACACGTCTCCCAGAAATAAACCGCATCAATAGGTTAGGGGTTAGGGTTTAAATAGTATGGGTTTTAGGTTATCGGGTATTAGGGTATCCGGTTTGAATGGGATCCAATTGGAGAATTGGTCAAAATGTATTAAAAATGGGGATAAAGAGAGGTGAATTGAATGGTCCATTTCTTCATAAATAACGACCCAAAAGAGTAGAACTAATAATACAATTGGTTAGATATTGGCACTAAAAATTGAGTCAAGACAAAATAATAATTTTATTCGATCGGAAATAAAATACGGGGTTTCAAATAGATGCATGAGTACAATGGGGCAAAAATACAGTATAAAAAAATACAAATACGGGAAAATAGGAGTTACCGAGAAATTCGATCAAGGGTTTCATCCAGCAATCTCCGGGTGTTTGGTGGGTGATGGACATGAGCTCCAATGTCTTTTATGTTGGATCCTGTAGGCAGGGCAACAAACACTAGAGGGGGGGTGAATAGTGTTTATTAAAAATAAAATTGCGGAATAAGAATTTTTCTTCGGTGCAGTCAACTTAGGAGTGAACCAGTCGACTGAGTTAACCCATTAAGAGATAATTCAACCAAATCTATGAAGTCGACTTAAAGCAGAAACAGTCGACTTATTTAAACAATAAACTTACAGAGTACAAGTCTGACCAGTCGACTTATAAAGGAGTCAGTCGACTGTCTAGACAAGTTTCACAGTAATAAAACAAACAGAAAAATGTAATTGCAAGTTCAAGAGATACAACCACAAAGTACACACGATGTATCCTGGTTCGTCCCTTCCGACCTACATCCAGTCCCAAGCAATCCACTTGAGATTTCCACTATTCTTGAAAAAGTTTACAAGAATACCCTACGGCGTTCAGACAACAACCTTGTCTAACCCGTAGTCCTTTCTCTCAACCAGAGAAAGCAACCCACTCTTCCACCAAGAGTGAAACCACTGACTCTACACACTAGAGTCTAACTCTCCAACCGAGAGAAAAAGAAAACAATAAAATATTTACAATCAACCTATAGCCTTGTATGTGATTTGTGATGTAGTACGTGGCTAAAAGAGGTTGACTTCTATATCCAGTCCAGAACGAAATCAGATGTTATACTGGACTGAATGTAGAGAACCAAGACTTAGAGATTTGAAAGCTTTGTCTCTTGAAGAATGTAACACTTAGAAAATCTCAAAATAATGCTCGGAAATTGTTAGATCTTTTAACAGTGAATTCTGAACTCTATTTATAGAGTTAGAGTTACTGGAAGTTGGGAGGCAGTTATTCCAACTGTCAACCAATGGATCTAAACAGCTTTTGAATTTGAAAAATGATTTTAAAAACAGAAAACTGTCAAATGCACTCGAACAGTCGACTGGGTTGCCATAATGAGTCGACTGGTCAGAGTTTGAATAAGTTTAGTCAATTTTGTACTGACAGTCGACTGGTATGAGTATCGGTCAACTGGTACTCAACAGTTAAACTATTTCAAACTGTTTTGACCTTTTGATGTTTTGAAAAACACACATTTGTAAAAGAGTGAGTGTATGTGTGTGTGACAAGGCTTTACATCATACTAAGACCCAAATAAAGAAAGATTACATTTGTTTACAAGACATAACAATAGATGACACTTTAAGCATAAGTCTTGGCTTGAGTCTTGAGTCTTGAGTGAAGCTTTGCCATTGTCGTTATCTAGAGCTTTGTGTTTGTTCATTTGTTCAGCTGTATAGTAATGAAATCTTTATGTATACAACCTGCAATTATAAAGTATAGCATAGATACATGTTGCAGTGTGTTGTGATCATCAAAATCAAGAATCAACATTTTATTCTATGCTTGGCTTGAGTAGGACCTCGATGAGCACACCGTGGTTAAGTCCATCAAACGATGAGGAGGCCAACTTTGATAGGGCACCTGCATGCCCATTTCCTCGCGTGGGATGCGAGTCACTTCAGATTCTTTGATAATCGACATAAGTTTCTTTGCATACGCCAAGTACTTGATCATGCAATCATCTCTGGCTTAATATTCACCCCAAAATTTGGTTCACTACCAGTTGAGAGTCACTGAACACTCATACTCTTTGTGCTTCCGCTTTTCTTGCTAGGAGGAGCCCAGTGATGAGGGCTTCGTACTCAGCTTCATTATTGGAAGCTATAAAGTTGAGGCGCAACGAGTATTTGAGGGTGAACTCGTCGGAACCGAGCAAGATGACTCCGACTCCGCTCCCTTCGAGGTAGGAGGACCCATCCACGTAGATATCCCAAAGTGGGGGGTTGTCTCCTTCCTTAGGGGGATCAGGAATGGTACTTTAGATGATGAATTCGGCTAAGGCTTGGGCCTTGATTGATGTTCTCGATCGATAAGTGATATCATATTAACTTAACTCGATGGACCACTTCATAAGTCTTCCAGAGCTTTCTGACTTGTTGAGGACTTGTTTGAGTGGCTGATGGGGGAGGAACCAGATGGAGTGCGCTTGGAAGTAGGTTCGGAGCTTTCGGGCGGTTGTAACTAGTGCATAGGACATCTTCTCCATCATTGAGAATTGAAGCTCGGCATCGTGGAGTACCTTACTTATATAGTAGATTGGCTTATGTACCCTTTCTTCTTCTCTTACCAAGATGACACTGAGGGCCTGGTTTGAAGTGGCAAAGTAGAGGTAGAGAACCTCTCCCGGCTTGAGCTTGCTAAGGAGAGGAGGATTGACAAAGTGGGCTTTGCAACGTTCGAAGGCTACATGTTGTTCTTCTCTCCACTCAAAATTCTTTCCTCCCCGGAGAGTTTTGAAGAACTATAGGCACATCTCCCTAGGCTTGGAGAGAAAGCACCCAATGGTAAAGATGCGGTCACTGAGCTTCTGAACTTCTTTGATGGTAGTCCAGAGAGACATGTCAAGTATGGCTCTGATCTTCTTAGGGTTGACTTCAATTCCTCGTTGAATTGCCATGAATCCTAGGAACTTCCCCGAGGAGACTCTGAAGGCACACTATGAGGGATTCAATCTCATGTTGTGTCTCCGTAATACATCAAATGCTTCTTCGAGGTCCGCCGCATGGTCTTCTTTCCCGAGGCTTTTCACGAGCATATCATCCACATATACCTCCATGTTTCGGCCGATTTGCTTATTGAAGACTTGGTTCCAAGTGCTGATACGTGGCTCCGGCATTCTTTAGCCGAAAGGACATGACTCGATTGTAGAGTCCTTGGTCGATGATGAAGGAAATCTTCGGGATGTCTGACATAAACATTCGGATCTGGTTGTATCCTGAGAAGGCATCCATGAAGCTTAAAAGTTCATGGCCTAAGGTGGCGTTGATTAAGGCATTTATGCTTTGTAGAAAGATGGGGTCCTTCAGACATGCTTTGTTGAGGTCGGTGAAGTTCTTACAGATTCTCTAATCGCCATTGACTTTCTTAACCATTATCACATTCGCAAGCCACTCCGGGTTGCTAACTTCTTGAATGAAGCAGGTATAGGAGTTTCTCGACTTCCTCCTTGACTGCTTGCTGCCTCTTGGGGGGAAATTTATGGCAATTCTGTTGGATGGGCCTAACTTTAGGGTTCATACTTAACCAGTGCATAATTATATCTTTGGATATGCCCAACATGTCTGGGGCAGTCTAAGCAAAGAGAGATTGGTTTTTCCTAATGCAAGTGATGAGTTGTTCATTAAGTTGATGGGGAGTGCTTTGCTCATCCGAAAACATGATCCTCTTGGGAGAATGAGATTTCTGCTAGTTCGTCTATGGGTTCTGGGCTAGCTTGTCCCCTATCTTGGGGGAGTTCTATAGCATCGAGGGGAATGACCGAGCCCCCCATTGTGGTGGTGTAACATGCCCGAGCAGCTTCTTGGCTTCCTTTGGCTTCTCCCACCCGGTTTCTATAGGGAACTTCATCTTCATGTGGTAGGCTGAGGTAACCGCATGAAGGAATGCTAGCCCCGAGCGACCAAATAAGGCATTGTAGGCGAACTTCATGTTGACAACCAAAAAATTGAGTGATTCCGTGTGGGTAGTTGGAGCTCTCCCACGGCTATATCAAGAGTGATTATTCCTTCAATCTAGGCTGGGGCTTCAGAGAATCTATGGAGGTTGTACTCGGCAGGTTTAAGGCAGCCTTGCTTGATCTTGAGGCCCTCGAATACATTCAGAAAGAGAATGTTTACCCGAGCTGCAGTTATCTACTAGGACGCGGTGCACCTCTTGATTGGCCATACATATGCTGATTACAAGTGCATTGTAGTGAGGTGTTTGAGCACATTCGAGGTCTTGGTCTAAGAATGTGATAGGAACACCCGAGCTCTTGGGAGGGAGGATGTTGTGCAGTGAGTTCACTTCACAGAGAAATGCTTTCTATGAGGAGTTAGACAATCCCTCCATAGGTCCCCCATGGATGGAATAATTTACCTCCATGCGTCACAAGCCTTGGGACTCGGAAGGCCTCTCTGGTCACTTGTTAGCTCCTACGGGAGGAGCTTTGGTGTTGTTCTGCTGGGCAAACTTGGCAAGGTAGCCTCGTAGAAGCAAGGTTTCAAGCTCGTCTTTGAGGGCTCGACAGTCATCTGTGAGATGTCCTTGATCTTGATGAAACACACACCACTTGTTCCTGTCCTTTCTTTTTCTTGAATAATTCATCTTAGTATGAGGTTGAAGGTGTTGGGTTCAAGGTCAATCACAGAGTAAATACGCAGTGGAATTAAATAAAAAAATTCGAAACCCAGCCAAGGATCCATGCGAAAACCATAAAATGTGTTAAGAATTTTACCTCAACGATGAATCTATTGTCTTCACCGTATGCTAATCACGAGTACTACAATGTTGTGGTGCCTCTATGGTATCCACACGAACGGGTCAAATTGGGCTTTCCCTCACGCCGCGGTGCTAGTTGTGGGAAAGAGATGTTCCTCCCACTCTTTCTCTCTCTCTCTCACTATCTATGATGTCTAGGGTTTTTGTAACACCCTAGAACTTTAAATAATGTTTTTGAGATTAATGAATTAATCAAAATGATTTTCAATAATTTAATAAATATTTTTCTGAAATTTATCTTTTTACACGTGCAAAACACGTGCAAATATTTTCTTGGGAAGTTCAAAGTCAAAGATTACTTTGGAGAAACCTAATATTTATTAGTAGGTATTATTTGTGAATTTTCTGGACTTTTCTGATATTTATTTGACCTATTTGTAAATATTACAAAAAGAGAGGCTTTTGTGCAAAATTACCACTCGGAGTGAAAACTCCAGATTTTTGGATTTTTGGGATGAGCATGATGCCTAGACAACTCAGAGGTAAAGAGTTTACTTTTTATTTTAATAGATTTTATTTATTTTGCAAATTTCTTAAAAAGGGTCTTTTTGCAAAATTGCCACTTAGAGGCAAAAATTACAAATTTGTTTTTCTGGGTTTTGAAAACAGTGCTGGCCAGATTGGGTTTCTTTTTTTTGATTTTAAATATTAATTGAATTGGTTTATCTAATTTCCAAGTATAAGGAATTATATATGTAAAGATATATTTAAAAAGGGATATTTTACAAAACCTATTCAAAACCCTAATTACCATATTTCCGGCCTAATATAAACAGGTGCAACCATCTCTTTGCTGCACTACAAAAAGGGTTTTCTTTATTATTTATTCCTTGGAGTTTCGAAGCGAGGATCTTGGTTTTGTTGCAAAAGGAAGGACATTAATTCTTATTCTTTTTATTACTTCGGTTGACTCTTCAAAAAGGTTAGTGACATATGTTTGATTTCCTGTTATTCTATCCATGTTGTATGAGATGATTTGCTTATTAGAAAGCATTTTAGTAGTTTGTATGATGATATGATGAATATTGATGGATGAATGAACAAAAATTGAATCTTTTCATGAAAACTATTCTATTGATGATCGAAATTACAAATAGATGACTTAAGATTTGTTAAGAACCTAATAGAAATCATGGGTATGTTGTTTTGTATCATGTTCTTGCTAATTTGATTGCATATAACAAGTTGAAAGTTATAAATTGCACAAAAGTGAGTAGAGTAGGGTTCTTCACTGTGTGTATAATATATATGCTCTTTTTTGATAATTGATGAACTCTAACTTGATTAAATACATGTTGTATTCACATATTCATGAGTAAACTATTGTAATCAGTGGAGTATGTATATAACAAGTTGTAGAAGGATTTTTGGACCAAAAAGAATCAAGTTTTGAGAGTTGGAGTTGTTCTTGATTTCGGGTCTGATGCTTTATAGGCCGAAATTGGTTTTCAAATTGAATTTGAGTTGTTTTGATACTGAGCATGATTTGAACATTATACTACTTCTAATTGATGAAATTTTGATGTTTTATAGATGCAACCACACACATATACACACTTATATATATATATATATATATATATATATATATATATATATATATATATATATATATATATATAGTTCACTGTTTGGAAAATTTTATGAAAAATTGCTCTTTTATGATCTTGATGAGATTTTGATTTATTTTATAAACTCCTATATGTTATACAAGTTGCATTTGATCATCTCAGAAATTTTGTTTTGCAAATTTATAATTTACAAAGATTTATTGAAGTGTGAGTTGAAATGTGCACGAAATTCAAAGCTGTGGATTTTCGAAATTGATAGTCGACCAACCACTTTTTGAACTAAAAGTGGTAGTCGACTGGCAGTTGTTGAATTTTCGGAATTTTGCATGACGGTCGACCGTTGCCTTTTGTACTGGTTTTGGCAGTCGACTGTCAGCTGATTGACTGATTGTTTTGGTAAAGTTTTCTGTTGATTTCTCGAACGATTATTTCCTTACACTTATGGATTACTGATTTACTGTTTTAGATGATGTTTATACTACTTCCAATTCATGAAATTTTGATGTTATACAGATGCAACCACACATATACACACTTATATATATATATATATATATATATATATATATATATATATATAGTTCACTGTTTGGAAGATCTTATGAAAAATTGCTCTTTTATAATCTTGATGAGATTTTGATTTGTTTTATAAACTCTTGTATGTTATACAAGTTGTATTTGATCATCTCAGGAATTTTGTTTTGTAAATTTATAATTATATAAAGATTTATTGAAGTATCAGTTGAAATGTGCACGAAATTCAAAGCTGATTTTCGAAATTGACAGTCGACTGACCACTTTTTGAACTAAAAATGGCAGCCGACTGGCAGTTCTTGGATTTTTGGAATTTTGCATGACAGTCGACCGTCGCCTTTTGTACTTGTTTTGGCAGTCGACTGTCAGCTGATTCGCTGATTGTTTTGGATGAGTTTTCTGTTGATTTCTCGAACGATTATTTCCTTGTACTTATGGATTATTGATCTACTGTTTTAGATGATATTTTTGCTACATATTGCAGTATTTTACAGAGAGTTATGTTTTGATTTAATAGAATTTAAATTGTATTTCTATGATTTGTAAAGTAAAATATATATGGTTTTTGAAGAAATTGATGTTTTATAACTTTCTACGACTTCAAAATATGATTCTCAGTTATTTAATGGATTTAATATTTTATTTCAGTTCCAAAAATTTATGAGTAGATTGAATAAACTTGGATTTTGTTGATTAAATAAGTTTTCTCGATAAATGTTTTGATGATGAAATTGAGAGTTTTATTGAAAGTTTTGGTGTTGATATTCGTCTTGTGAGTCTCTAGGAGTTGAGTGGGATTCCTGTAAATCGGCAAATGAAATTTTGTGGATTTTGACCAGTTGGGATCTTGGGGTTGTTGTTTGTGGAATTATGTCCGGCAGGATACACTAACTCTAGAAAGGGGGAATTTGTGTTTTTATAATAACCAACTTAAGAATAGGCACTAGTAGAGATGTGATGGAACTTAAGAAATGTAAGTATATGTTCTTGAGGTCCAGTCCAACTGATGCGTTCCAGGACTTTTGTGTTCTGTCTCGAGAGGACTATTAGTATGTTCGCGTGTCGAGGGTCTGCAGTGGCTATTCACGGAATATACAGGTACATTTGCGTGTCGAGAGCTGACGGGTCTATTCGCAGGATGAGCCTGTGTACTGGCACGTCAAGGGGGCAGCGGTGGGGTATATGGCAAGAAGGTGATTCTCCGATTTTTTTGTGCTATTCTTACATGATGCTTGCGCGTTGAGGGTTGTGATGCCTATTCGCGAAATATTCTGGATCTTGTTTCCATCACCGTAGTAGGATTAGTTGCATAATGAGGGATCTAACCATATAAAGTAGAGAACGATAAGGATTTGCACCGGACCTATGTAGTATGGAATGCATAGAATCCGACAAGTATACATTAAAGAGTCATTATATTGCATTTATGTTTTCTTGACTTGGTGTTATGCATGTTTGTTTTCTATTTTCCTACACTTGACACTTAGTCTAGTTTCACTTGATGTTTTCACGTTTTATTTTACTATCATTTCATATTCCATCTGTTAAGACTATTAGTTTTTGTTGTTCATAATTTTATCCTTCATATTTTATTTACATTGTATTTCTTTTGATGTCACTCACACCGTTATGGCTGACCCCTGTAGTTTTGGGGGTTAGGGTTATCTCTAGCCTCATGTTTTACAGGTAGGTTCCTATAGCATTGGGATTTGGATGCATGTGGTAGAATGATAATGTGGCTTATGTAAATTATAAAAGAATGTGTTGTCAAAGAAAAAATTGTAATTCAAGGTGTTTAATTTTCCGTTGTGCTTTGTAAAGAATTGATATAATAAAAGTTAAAAAATTTATCTGTGTTTTGGCTATGTTTACTATTATATTGAGGTTGATGCAGGAAATTGTGCCACGTATTTCTGAGATATTATATTGGAAATTTGGGGCACTACAGAGATTGGTATCAGAGCATGCTTCAATAGAAATGATAAGCATGGTGCAAAAATAAACCTAGGTGTGGACATTAGAGTGTGAAATATCACGTAGAATCAAAATAGGATGTATTGATTTGGGGTATGATTGAGGTTTTACCATGGGGTTTTGATGTGAATATGAATGGTGTTGTGATGCTCTAACTTTTCCCTTATTTTGCAGTATTCACTATAATGGCAGGACTCAGTACCAGGAATGGTGCAAATGGTGATGGGGTTGAGGGTTCCCATAGGGGTAGGACTTGATCTTGAGACTGAGATTGCCAAGGTGTATCAGACTTTGAACACATTTATGGCAGCTAACATGGCACAGAATCAGAATCAGTATCAAGGGGCTGGACCAGTATTTGTTAATACTGATCCGATTAAGCAAGTTGAGTCTTCAAGAGGATGAAGCCATCTGTTTTTTAGGGGCATTCTGATCCAAATGAGGCTGATGATTGGATTAGACAGATGGAGATGGTCTTCGAAGTCTTGGAAACCCCAATAGTCAATAAGGTGAAATTGGCTACAATGCAGCTAGATAAGGATGCTGGCTTCTAGTGGCAGTCAGTAAAAATGGATTTTGGGGATCAACAGATGACTTGGGAGGTTTTTTGGATGAGTTCAGGGATCGTTTCTTTCCTCTGGATATTCAGAAGAGGAAGGCAATGAAATTCTTGAATCCGTAGCAAGGCAGCATGCCAGTGCGCGAATATGAGACTATGTTTTCCCATCTGTCAAGGTATGCACCGGAACTGATTGTTGATGAACTGAAGAAAGCAAAGAAATTCGAGCAGGACTTGAGGCCAAATTTGAGGTCGTGAATGATACCGTTGGGCATCAGAAGGTTTGATAAGCTGGTCAGGAGAGCAACAATGACAGAAAAAGATATGGATCTGTTCCAGAATAAATAGGAGACTTGGAACAGGAACTATAGGCCAACAGCTAGTCAGAATGGGAAGAAGTTTCCAGTGAAGCAGGGCAAGTTCAGTAGGCCAGTGCAGAAGGCACCCGCAAATCAAGGCATGACTTATTTCAACTGTGGAGAGATAGTCACTATCTGTCAGCATGCACTAAGTCTCGGAAGGCGTGTGCTTGTTATCAGTGTGGTTGTGAAGGGCATCTCAGACCAGACTGTTCGTATTTGAAGAAGGAAGGTGCAGGCGGAGGCAAATTTCAGAAGCAGAGGCGAGTGTTCGCATTAACTGAGGAGGATGTGGGTAACTCAGAGGATGTGATCCAGGGTATGCAAGAATTTTAAATTTTATTTGATGTATTAAGTAAAACTTTGTTTGAGAATAAATTGGAGATTTGAGTTATCATTTTTCATGTAACAAGAAATTTTTGGTCAATGGAATAAAAGCAAAAGTTGTATTTGATACTGGTGTTTCGCATCCATTTGTGTCGCCCAGTTTTGCAAAAGCTTTAGGTGTGGAACCTAAGGTAATTCTAGGTAGAGTCTTGTCGGTGGCAACATCATCGAGGGAAGAATTGATTGCTGATCGATATTACGATGGCTGTGATATCGAGATTGGTGAGAGATTATTTGGCATTGATCTTATTGAGCTGCAAGTCATGGGTGTGGATGTGATTGTGAGTATTGATTGGATGGCAATATATGATGCCACAATTGAATGCAAGAAGAAAGAGGTGTTAGTGAAAGCACCTGGAGGTCCCACAGTGACTTTTTAGGAGAAGAAGAAGGACCCAGAAGTGACTGCTATGGTATCTAATTTGATGATTCCAGATAAAGTAAGAGGCATTCCAATTGTCAGGGATTTTCCTACGGTATTCTAGGAAGATTTACCGGGATTGCCGCCACAGTGAGATGTTGAGTTCTGTATTAGTGTTCAGCTGGGGAGTGCTCTGATTTCTAAGGCTCCGTACAGGATGGAACCTGTTTAACAAGATGAAGTTAAGAAGCAGATTGAGAAATTGTTGAATAAGGGTTTCATCAGGTCGAGTTCTTCACCATGGTTAGCACAAGTGTTGTTAGTGAAGAAGAAGGATGGGTCAATGAGAATGTGCATTGACTATCGGGAGTTGAACAGGGTGACTATTCAGAACAAGTATCTGCTTCCACTGATTGATGATTTGTTTGATAGGCTTCGGGGAGCAGCTGTGTTTTCAAAGATTGTTATGCGATTAGGGTTTCATCAGGTTCGAGTCAAGAAGGAAGATGTGAGTAAAACAGATTTTAGGACTCGTTATGGGCTCTATGAGTTTTTGGTAATGCCATTCGGAGTGACGAATACACCGGCAGTGTTCATGGATATGATGAATTGGATCTTGCGGCCATTTATTGATTCCTTCGTGGTGGTTTTCATTGATGATATTTTGGTGTATTCGAAGTTGGAGGAAGAGCACCTAAGCACTTGGCAGAGGTATTGAAGAAGTTGCAGGAGCATAACTTGTATGCCAAGCTATCGAAGTGTGAGTTTTGGAAGTTTAAGGTAGCATTCCTCGGTCAGATCCTTTCTAAGGAGGGAGTAGCCACTGATCCTCAGAAGGCTGAAGCAGTGAAGGATTGGCCCAGGCCAATGTCAGTGAAGGAAGTCAGGTGTTTCTTGGGTTTGGCTGGGTACTACAGAAGATTCATTCAGGGCTATGCACAGATTGCAGTTCCTTTAACAGGGTTAACTCAGAAGAATGTGGCATTCACATGGACTGATAAGTGTGAGGCGGGTTTCCTTGAGCTAAAGGAGAGGTTAATGATTGCGCCTATCTTAGTATTGCCACAAGTTGGGAAGGATTATGATATCTTCAGTGATGCATCTCTCATAGGTTTGGCATGTGTCTTGATGTAGGAAGGGAAGGTTATTGTATATAGTTGAGGCAGTTGGGTCCGCATGAGAGGAACTATCCGACGCATGATTTAGAGTTTGCAGCTATTATTTTTTCTTGAAGCAGTGGATACATTATGTATATGGAGAGAAGGTAAACACGTATACCGACCACAAGAGCCTGAAGTATATTTATCAGCAGAAGAATCTGAATCTTCGGCAGAAAAGGTGGCTGGAAGTGTTGGAAGACATTCGTCCTGAGATCAAGTATCATCCAGGTAAGGCGAATGTGGTGGCCGGTGGGCTTAGTCAGAAGAGAAGTTTGTCGAGTTTGATCACTACTCAGAAAGAGTTGGCAGCTGAGTTTCATCATGTAGGTATCGAGGTGGTACTGCATGGTTTGGGAGCATTTTTGGCTCAGTTGAGGTTGCAACCTTCTCTGAGAGAGCAGATTGTGGAAGGTCAGAAATCAGATTTAGAGATTCAAAGGATGTTATAGCAGGTTTCCGAAGGCAAGTTATCAGAGTTTCGTGTCCAAGATTGAGTTCTATGGATGGGTGAGAGGTTGTGTTCCGGGGAATGGAGATTTGAGGGAGAGTATCTTGCAGGAGGCACACAGTACCTTGTTGTCAGTACATCCTGGAGGCTCAAATATGTACAAGGACATCAAACAGCACTTTTAGTGGTCTGGTTTGAAGATGGATGTAGCAGACTTTGTGGCAAGGTGTCTGACTTACCAGCAGATCAAAGCAGAGAATCAGAGACCCGGAGGTTTGTTGCAGCCATTGCCCATTTCGGAATGGAAGTGGGAGAATATCAGCATGGATTTCATCACAGGATTGCCGAGGAGTTCGAAGGGCAATGACTCAATTTGGATTATTGTGAACTGTTTGACTAAGTCAGCTCACTTTTTGTGCATGAAGATTACTTGGTCATTGGAGAAATTGGCAGAACCGTACATTGATGAGATTGTGAGACTTCACAGAGTTCCTGTGTCGATTTTTTCGACAGGGATGCGAGGTTCACATCGAGGTTTTGGAAGGGTTTGTAAGCCTTAGGTACTAGAGCTGATTTCAGTACTGCTTTCCATTCGCAGATCGATGGTCAGACTGAAAGGGTGAATTGGGTGTTGGAGAATATGTTGAGGGCTTGTGTTATGGATTTTGGTGGTAGTTGGGAGAGATACTTTGCATTGGTTAAGATTTCTTATAACATCGACTATTGGTATGGCTCTACATGAAGCTCTGTACGGGAGGAAGTGTAGAACACCTATTTGTTGGTATGAGGTTGGTGAGAGGCAGATATTTGGGCCAGAGATTGTGCAGCAGACAGCAGAGAAGATTGTGTTGATTCGTAAGAGATTGGTCGAGGCTCAGAGTCGGCAAAAGAGTTATGGAGACACTCGACGAAGGGACTTGGAGTTTGAGGTTGGGGATGCAGTTTTTCTCAAGGTGTTTTCGACTAAAGGAGTGATCAGGTTCGGAAAGGGAGGCAAGTTGGCACCAAGGTACATTGGGCCATACAGGATTTTGGAGCAGATTGGTTAGTCGACATATAGATTGGAGCTACCGAAGGAATTGGCACAGGTACATGATGTGTTCCATGTGTCGATGTTGAGGAAGTATGCGCCAGATCAGAATCATCAGTTTGTGGCAGTGACTGAAGGTCTACAGGTGAACTTGTGTTACAAAGAGCAGCCTGTAGAGATTGTTGATCGTAGGGAGAAGGTGTAATGCCCCAGCCCCTAGCTCAGACAATTTATACAATTTAGAAGAAAATTAGATACTATGTAGTACAATTGCCCACCACAGACTGCCTTTTAAAAGGTGGTTAACTGAATTGGTGACTCATGATCATCGACATTATTATTTATATATTTTTATATTATAGTTTTTAATCGATATAGGACATTTTCAACATTCTCTCTCTTGAAATCTTGCACAGCCGAAGCCTTCAAACAGCGAGTGGGCCCTATTGGAATTGCCACGTCAACTCATGGTATTCACAACAGCATGCAAAGCTGTTCATCTCCCATGTGGGGCCCTCCACACCATCAATTACAACTCATGTTATTCAATATACCAAGTTACCAACCAGCCAAAGTATACTTTTTCCAAACCATACCTTTTTCAACATATATTAACACATATCTTAACTATATATATACACTATATATATATTATAATATTTTGAAAACTATGAGGTGTTACACACACCCCCCTTCAGAAATCAGCGTCCTCGCTGAGCACGGGCATGCACAATCTAGTGCAGGATCTCCTTTCTAACCGATGTGGAGCATCTGCTTTTCTATCTGCCCTCCCTGGGCAATCACAGTCACGGAGATCCACCGCTGATTGGGTATATAGTCCCGGAGTCCACCGTCAGACTAATCATAACAAGCAACCACAGTCACAGAGTTCCACCGTCGACTATGTAGACATGCCCCACACTCGGCGTCGAAAGTCGACTCTGATACCATTTGTAACGCCCCTACCCCTAGCTCAGACAATTTATACAATTTAGAAGACAAATTAGATACTATGTAGTACAACTATCCACCACAGGCTGCCTCTCAAAAGGTGGTTAACCGGATTGGTGACTTTTGATCATCGGCATTATTATTTATATATTTTTATATTATAGTTTTTAACCAATATGGGACATTTTCAACATTCTCTCTCTTGAAATCTTGCACAGCTGAAACCTTCAAACAGCGGGTGGGCCCTATTGGAATTGCCACGTCAACTCATGGTATTCACAACAGCATGCAAAGCTGTTCACCTCCCACGTGGGGCCCTCCACACCATCAATTACAATTCATGTTATTCAATATACCATGTTACCAACCAGCCAAAGGTACTTTTTCCAAACCATACCTTTTTCAACATATATTAACACATATCTTAACTATATATATACAATATATATATTATATTATTTTGAAAACTATGGGGTGTTCCAGAAGGTGTTGAGGAATAAGGCGATACCTATGATCAAGGTATTGTGGAGGAACCAACAGTTCGAGGAGGCTACTTAGGAACTGGAGGATCGCATGCAGAAGAATTTTCCTAAGCTTATTGTATGATTGAATTCTTTTGTATGATTGTATTCTTTTGATGGAATTGTATTTCTTTTATTAAATTAAATTCTCTTGTGTGATTGTATTCCTTAAACTATATTTCCATTTATGTGATTGCATTTTCTTTTGCTTATTTTGTTTGGTCTCTATTAGTAGTAGTTTTGAGGACAGAACTATTCTAAGGAGGGAGTGATGTAATACCCTAGATTTGTAAATAATGTTTTTGGGATTAATAAGAGAATTCAAATGATTTTTGATGATTTAATATATATTTTTTGAAATTTATCTATTTACACGTGCAAAAAACGTGCAAATATTTTTTTAGGTAGTTCAAAGTTAGAAATTATTTTGGAAAAACCTAATATTTATTAGTAGGTATTATTTGTGAGTTTTCTGGATTTTTATGATATTTATTTGACTTATTTGCAAATATTACAAAAAGATGGTCTTTTGTGCAAAATTACCACTTGGAGTGAAAACTCCAGATTTTCGGATTATTGGGCTGAGCATGATGCCTAGACAACTAAGAATTAAAGATTTTACTTTTTATTTTAATAGGTTTAATTTATTTCGCAAATTTCTTAAAGAAGGGTTTTTTTTTTTCAAAATTGCCACTTAGATGGAAAAATTACAAATTTGTTTTTTTGGGTTTTGAAAACAATGCCGGCCAGATTCAGTTGTAATTTTTTTTATTTTAAATCTTAATTTAATTGGTTTATCTAATTTCCAAGTATAAGGAATTATATATGTAAAGATATATTTAAAAAGGGATATTTTACAAAACCTATTCAAAAACCTAATTACCCTATTTCCGGCCTAATATAAAGAAGTGCGGCTGTCTCTTTGCTGCACTACACAAAGAGTTTTTTTTATTACTGATTTTTGGGAGTTTCGAAGCGAGAATCTTGGTTTTCTTGTAAAAGGAATGACTTTTCTTATTCTTTTTATTACTTCGGTTGAATCTTCAAAAAGGTGAGTGGCATATGTTTGATTTCCTGTTGTTCTATACATGTTGTATGTGATGATTTGTTTATTATAAACAATGTTAGGTGTTTGTATGATGATATGATGAATATTGATGGATGAATGAATAAAAATTGAATCTTTTCATGAAAACTATGCTATTGATGATCGAAATTACATACAGATGACTTGAGATTTGTTAAGAACCTAATATAAATCATGGGTATGTTATTTTGTTTCATGTTCTTGCTGATTTGATTGCATATGATAAGTTGTATAATATAAATTGCACAAAAGTGAGTAAAGTAGGGATCTTCACTGTCTGTATAATATATATGCTTTGTTTTGATAATTGATGAACTATAATTTGATTAAATACATGTTGTATTCACATATATTCATGAGTAAACTATTGTAATCAGTGGGGTATGTGTATAAAAAGTTGTAGAAGGATTTTTGGACCAAAAAGAATCAAGTTTTGAGAGTTGGAATTGTTCTTGATTTCGGGTCTGATGTTTTATAGGCCGAAATTGGTTTTTGATATTTTTGTGAGGTTTTCAAATTGAATTTGAGTTGTTTTGATACTGAGCATGATTTGAACATTATACTACTTCTAATTGATGAAATTTTGATGTTTTGCTGATGCAACCCCACACATATACACACTTATATATATTTAGTTCAATGTTTGGAAGATTTTATAAAAAATTGCTCTGAGATTTTGATTTGTTTTATAAACTCCTGTATGTTATACAAGTTGTATTTGATCATCTCAGGAATTTTGTTTGGCAAATTTATAAATTTACAAAGATTTATTGAAGTATCAATTGAAATGTGCACGAAATTCGAAGCTGTGGATTTTCAAAATTGACAGTCGACCGACCACTTTTTGAACTGAAAGTGGCAGTCGACTGGCAGTTCTTGGATTTTTGGAATTTTGCTTAGCGGTCGACCATCGCCTTTTATACTTGTTTTGGCAGTCAACCGTCAGCTGATTGGCTGATTGTTTTGGTTGAGTTTTTTGTTGATTTCTCGAACGATTATTTCCTTGCACTTATGGATTATTGATCTACTGTTTTAGATGATGTTTTTGCTACAGTTTACAGTATTTTACAGAGAGTTATATTTTGATATAATAGAATTTAAATTGTATTTCTATGACTTTCTAAAGTGAAATATACATGGTTTTCGAAGAAATTGATGTTTTATGACTTTCTACGACTTCAAAATATGATTCTCAGTTATTTAATGGATTTAATATTTTATTTTAGTTCTGGAAATTTATGAGTATATTGAATAAACTTTGATTTTTTGGATTAAAGAAGTTTTCTCGATAAACGTTTTGATGATAGAATTGAGAGTTTTATTGAAAGTTTTGGTGTTGATATTCGTTTTGCGAGTCACTAGGAGTTAAGTGGGATTCCTGTGAATAGGAAAATGAGATTTTGTGGATTTTGACCAGTTGGGCTCGTGGGGTTGTTGTTTGTGGAATTAAATTCGGTAGGATACACTAATTCTAGAGAGGGAGAATTTGTGTTTTTATAATAACCAATTTAAGAACAGGCACTAGTGGAGATGTGATGGAACTTGGGGAACGTAAGTATATGCTCTTGGGGTCCAGTCCAATGGATGCGTTCCAGGACTTGTGTGTTCTATCTCGAGAGGACTATTAGTATGTTCGCGTCTCGAGGGTTTGCAGTGCCTATTCACGGAATATACAGGTACATTCACATATCGAGGGCCGACGGGTCTATTCACGGAATGTGCCTGTGTACTTGCACGTCGAGGGGTAGAGGTGGGGTACACGGTAGGGAGGTGATTCTCTGGTTTTTTAGCTATTCTTACATGATGCTTGCGCGTTGAGGGTTGTGATGTCAATTCGCGGAGCATTCTGGATCTTGTTTCCATCACAGTATTATGATTAGTTGCATAACGAGGGATCTAACCATATAAAGTGGAGAACGATAAGGGCTTGCACCAGACCTATGTAGAGTGGAATGCATAGAATCCGACAAGTATGCATTAAAGAGTCATCATATTGCATTTGTATTTTCTTGACTTGGTTTTATGCATGTTTATTTTTTGTTTTCCTACACTTGACACTTAGTCTAATTTTACTTGATGTTTCATGTTTTATTTACTGTCATTTCATATTCCATCTGTTACTACTGTTATTTTGTGTTGTTCATAACTTTATCCTTCATGTTTTATTTACATTGTATTTCTTTTGGTGTCACCCGCACCGTTATGGCTGACCCCTGTAGTTTTGGGGGTTAGGGTTATCTCTAGCCTCATGTTTTACAGGTAGGTACCTATAGCATTGGGATTTAGTTGCATGTGGTAGAATGATAATGTGGCTTATATAAATTGTAAAAGAATGTGTTGTAAAAGAAAGATTCTAATTCAAGGTGTTTTATTTTACGCTGTGCTTTGTAAAGAATTGATGTAATAAAAGTTAAAAAATTTATCTGTGTTTTGGCTATGTTTACTATTACATTGAGGTTGATGCAAGGAATTGTGTCACGTATTTCTGAGATATTATATTGAAAATTCAGGGTGCTACAGTTTTCTCTTCACCATTCTACACACACCCACACACACACACCCACACACACACACATACACACACACATATATATATATAGAGAGAGAGAGAGAGCAAACCCTAAGTGAGTAGTGAGATATGCGAGCCTTCTGATTTGGGTTGGCACAATTAATCTAATTAATTGTCCAACCTATTTTAGGAGCCCAAGTCTTACTTGAAATCCGAATTAAATTCATCTAATTAATTTAAATCTCAATTTCGATCTATTCTAAGTGTGTAACCCTATAAGTTATAAACAATGAGAGGTATCTAGCAATACATCACTACTACTCAAGTAATAGGAATGCCAGTAATTTGACATAACCTATCCGTGACCAATGTCACCACGTAGTCTAGTCATTTTGTCCAGATATCTTAATTGACCACAAAACATAGAGTGTGTCACCCTGTATAGTTCAATGAGTTAAGTAAAGACTGGCTACCTAGCAAGACAGCTATGAAATAAAGGTGCTAACTCGAACTAATATACCTGGCGTTGCTTGTTGGGGTGAAGGAATTCTCATGGAGCGGTAAACTTTGGGACTTTTTGTTTATTGATGTTCGAGTATACTTACTAAAACAAATGAGATCAATATCTCATAATGACTCATTTGAGCATGACCATGCATTTTGCAGTCTTACTCAATCAAGGGGCCCGCAGATATCGTTCCTGTTATATAAGAGAGACAAATCCTATCTAATTCACTCACATCCCTCCACATAATTTGTAGTATGTCCAATAGTCGGCTTTATAATCACCTTATTACATGCGACGTTTGACGACATTAAAACATATAGCTTCGCATGTAGGAAACCATAGTGACTTCAAGTCAATTGATCACGTACACTATGGTCACTGTGAGAACCGCGTATGACGCTCACGTAAGGATCCATGCAGCGTTCTCATGGTGGGTCAGTCCAGTACATTATTGTTGATTCTTGATTTTGATGATTACAACACAATGCAAAGTTTGTTGTGCTTTTTCACATATATTGCAGGTTGTATCAAAGTTTATCATGTATGATACACAAAGGCCTCAAAGCTAATTGATCAAGCAAGTCACAATGTTCTAAAGCTGAAGAATGATCAAGCAAAGCTTCATACAAAGACAATGGCTAAAGCTTCCCTCAAGACTCAAGACTTAAGTTAAGACCAAAGCTTCAATATCTTATAGTTTATGTGTCTTGTAAAATGTAATTTTTCTCTTTGTTGAGTCTTAGATTGATGTACAGCCTTGTCACACACACACACACACTCACACATAATTTTATAACTGTGTGTTTACAAAATCTAAAGGTCAAAATAGCTTGAACTAGATCAGCTGTTGAGTACCAGTCGACTGCCATTAAAGATCAGTCGACTGAATCTGTACAAAACTGTCTGATCTTCTTCAAACTCTGGCCAGTCGACTCATAACGGTAACCCAGTCGACTGTTCAAGTCGTTTCGACAGTTTACTGATTTTAGAACTTGTATTTTCGAATTCAAAAAAGATATATCTATTTTTTCAGTTGTAGGAACTGTTTCTACAACGTTCCAAAGATTCTACTCTATAAATAGAGCCTTAGAATCACAATGGATAGGTTCTAAGCATTTTTTGAGAAAAAGTTTAAGTATTGTGCTTTCAAGAAAGAAAAGATTTCAAATTCACTAAGTCTTGGTTCTCTGTTTTCAGTCCAGCATAACATCGATTTCGTTTTGGACTGAATTCAGAAGTCGACCAAATAGCCACGTAAAAAATCACAATCACAACAAGGCTATAGGTTGATTGTAAACAATTTTATTGTTTCTTTTCCTCTCGGTTGGAGAGTAGGGCTCTAGGGTGTAGAGTCAGGTTTTCACTCTTGGTGGGAGAGTGGGTTGCTCTCTCTAGTGGTGAGAGAGGACTATATGTTGGACAAGGTTGTTGTCTAACGCCGTAGGGTATTCTTGTATTTTTTTCCAGAATAGTGAAAAATCTCAAGTGGGTTACTTGGGGACTGGATGTAGGTCGGGAGGACCGAAGCAGGATACATCGTGTGTACTCTCTAGTTGTATCAGAGCTCAGGTTTGGCTAATGTGTTAGTTTGACTAATACATTAGACAGACTTGACTCAGTCAGGATTAACTCAACATTAAACAGGCCATGCAACCACATGAATAATTTGATAATCAACTCGATCTGGACACAAGTCTTATCTTATCCATTTTGATCTCTTCATATTCAATTCTTTGATTCATTGTTTTCTTCTATTTCTTACACTCATCTTGCTTTGTTGATTCCTTATTGGGTACAAATTTATCCTTTCTGTACCCGTATTTTTTTGATTCCGGTGCAAGCGATCTCTTATTTTCTGCTTGCCTCGTTGATCCCTTCTTATTTCAGCTCGTGTGTCGTTCATTGCTTCCCCTGCCTTGCATTCATCTTCATTGTTGATTCATATTGAGTATCATATTGGTCATTTCTTTCCTGCTATATTCTCTTCAATTCCGATTTTGCCCCTCGTCCCTCTTCCTTCGTATTCAATTCCTTAACATTCTTTTTTCCCTTCTAGTCATCCTCCTCTTTAACTCTTTATTAGGTATAGATACATTTTCTCCTACCTATTTTTCTCCTTATAATTATTTTTTTCAAATACTTTCTATATTTCGATTATTATTTGTTATATTTATTTTCGACCTTCTATAAAAATATTTCTCAACAAAGATTTTGTTATTTCGAACAATGGTGTATTTTAACTTCACTTTTCATTTTTGATCGACTATATATTTCTACTGGATTATTTTGATATGACAAATTCTCATTTTGTTGTATAATGCTATTACTACTACTATTAATATTGTAGCTATTATTTTCATTATCATTACTAGTATTATTATTATTTTTACTACTATTGATATTCTTATTGTTGTTTTCATTATTTGATTATTGTTGACTAATGATGAATTACTTCCACAAAAATGTTGGGCCCAAACTATATTTTGTCTTGCATTATTACTTTTACTAGTGTTATAAATATTTTAATATTATTATTATTATTATTATTATTATTATTATTATTATTATTATTATCATTCTTTTTGCGATTACTGTTATTATTATTGTTATGATCATTGTTCTTATCATTGTTATTCTTATTGTTATTAGTATCAATATTTTGTCATTTTAATTGTTATTGGTATTATTATTTTTATCGTTACTATTATTATTATTAATAATTTGTTTTGAGCCTGAGCATGCTCAATTTTATATACATTTCACCACTTCGGTGCAACCTAATGTCGAGATGGCAAATATGCAACTCGATGTCAATGGAGGCAAATTGCAACTGGATGTCGGGGAGGCACAATGTGCAACCGAATACCCAGATGGCAACCTGCAACCTGATGTCGCGAAGGCAAACATGCAACTTGATGTTAGGGAGGCAAGATTTTCTACCTATTGCTAATTGATATTTCAAGACTCTTTACTTATATAATGAAACTGATGGTAAAGGAATATTTTTGTTATTATTGGTATTATTATTATTATTGTCATTCAATTAATATTATTATTATTATTGTTTTCATTATCCTTATTACTGATATTATCTTTATTATTATTATTATTGTTACTTTATTGATATTATTGTTATTATTACTATTTTCATTATTATTATTATCATTATTGATATTATTTTTAATGCTATCATTATTATTATTATTGCATTATTTCCATGGAGGTGTTGAATTCTATTATGTCATGTATGTATTACCATTATTATTAATATGGTTGATATTTTTTTTATTATATTATTTTTGCCTGTATGATTATGATGATTTTGATTTCTATTATTATTATTGTTATTGTTATTATTTTGTTATTATTATTACTAATTTTATTATTATCATTGTTATTATTAGTTTTATTATTGTTATTATTATTCTATTACTATTGATATTATTATCATTGAAATTTGTTGTTGTTATTATTTCTGTTAAAAGCCATTAGTTTTGATCTGTATCCTATACTTTAATTATGAGGATCGAAGCGCAAGCCTTATATCCATTTTGCATTATTGCTTATCTCTATTTGGAGCCCATATTCTCTTTGACTTTGGTGCCTCATTTTTTTCTTTCTGCTCGGTCGTCGTCTGGTTTCGCGTGGACTACAACGACATGTCTACAGCTTGGAACGTCACCATCAGAGTATCGCAGCGGAAGCGTGGTGGGTCAATAACCCACACGTTCCGGGATCCTATTGTTTCTCCTTCCCTGCATTGTTTGTTTCACTCTGTCCCTTGCATTCATCCTCACCCATTGACTCATTTGCTTGGTCTAACTCTCCTTTGTCCCTTCTTTCTTCGATTCCAACTTTATCTATTTCTTCATTTCTTTGCTTGTTATCTTGCAAATCTTGTGGTGTTCTTCTTCATTTTGATGCCGGTTACTTCTTTCTTACATTCCGTTTTACCATCATACACTCACTCATTATTGGATTCAGTTCTTCCCTATTCATTCTTTCTTTTATTCCGGTTCTACCTGCTCCGTATCTTGCTTTATTAACTTGTGTTGTTCTTTCCTTTTGATACTGTTTATTCTATTTCATGCATTTCATTTGACATCGTTGTTACCCACTCCCTTCATATTTTGGTGTTACCACCAGGTTGACTTTTCTTTTGGATCCCTTGTTTGTTACCCTCCTGTAAGTTGCTTTTACCCTGTCCTATATACCGCCTAAGAAAATTTCGAGGACGAAATTTTTGTGTAAGGTGGGTAGGATTTATAACTCCTATTTTCCGTATCGGTATTTTTATACTGTATTTTGCCCCATTGTACTCTTTCATCTATTTGAGACCCCGTATTTTGTTCCTGATTGAATAAAATCATTATTTTGTTTCGACTCAATTTTTGGTCCTTTTATCTAATTCAATTGTATGTGCTATTTGTGTCGTTCTTCATGAGGAATGAGCTATTCTATCTCATTCATCTCTTTATTCTCTATTTTAATACATTTTGACCAATTCCCCAGTTGGATCCTACTCAATTCGGATACCATAATACCCAAAAACCCGAAACCCTCACTATATAAACCTTAACCTCCTAACCCTAACCCTAACCCCTACCCTATACTGTATAAACCCAGATCCTATTCCACCGCTTCTCTCCCACTCCATCTTGAACCTCTCGATTCGCCCTTTTCCCGTATCCTTCTCCCACTCCATCGCATCTCAACCCAAACCCAATCCGCCTCACCTTCACACCATCGCCGTCGCCAACTCCATCACCGTTTTCCCCCATCGAACCAACTTCCGAACCCATCGTTCATCCTCCGCCATTACCCAACTCTACCATTACCCAAACTCTCGACAACCACCTCGATGCCATTGCCCATCGTCCCTCATCCCCTCGACTACCTCTCCGACCCCCCCTCGCATCGCCTCCCTCTTGTCTACATCAACACCGCAGAACCCATTCCCAACTCCTCCCCTATTTTCGAACTCGAAACAGAGGATCGCCGCCACAGTCGCCTCCCGCCACAGTCATGTCGCTGCCAGCATCGCGAGCCCCACAGTCGCCGCCGTCGAAGACCCCGCCGGCGCTGCTCTCCCTCGCTCTCTATTTCGATGAAGAAGGAAGAAGAAGCCACTAAATTGGGCGGGATTTGATTTCGGCCATTGGATCACATCGAGATCTGTGCCACTCAGATCTGATCCGATCGGTGTTCGCTGTTCTGCTGCATCGGATCGCCATCTGCTGTCTTGTGTTTGGGCGTGGATCCGGTGTGCGGGAGAGTTTTGATTGGATGTTTCCGCTGTTCCGTGTTTTGGCGCAGCGAATCCCAGATTGCTGTTTGCTGTTCTGGACTGATCTGGTGTGGGGAAATTTTGCTCTACGGTTGATTTCTTGCACGTGCTTCACACGTGCTTTTGGGAGACTTCGCTCGGGAATTTTCGATCCCATTTTCTTCAACTAACGGATCTAATCGTTGTCAATCAAGGCAAGTATTCCTCTTGTACACATTTTTGTTCTAGTACAAGCATCCCTTGAAAATACTACAAATAGTTAGAAATTATGACTCCTAGTTGACTATCGTTGTTGATCAAATATTAAATTCCCATCAATTTCATAATCTTAAGAGTCACAATAATTTCATTATATTATATTACAACTACTTGGACTCATTTTATCCCCTGAACACATGAACACATGAATTAAGGAACCCTAAATTTGTAGACATATGATATATCTTGTATTTGATGAACTTGCACCCATTTGGCTTGGAAAATAAATATTACTTGATGTTTTGATAACTCTTACCCTGTATTTGTATCACACATTAACCTAGACGCCTAATAACCAATTTTTATGTAACCTATACTAGTAAGATATTCCCACATGTTGCTGTCCTGAATCTTGTTATACTGTTTTCACCCCTTTAAAATCAGAATCTAAACCTGAGCCCTGAATAGAAAATATAGCTCTAGATGTCTAGATGTGGATAGCCTCTGGAATTTTCGAATTCGGAGTTACGGTCTAGGAGTTATTGCAGTTTTACTACAGCTGTGTCGGTAGACGCAGATTCGTAAACTGCTGCACACGTTTACCTTGCGAATTAATTTAGATATGTTAATAGTAAGCGTTGACTTGAAATTTTATATCCTGTTGCTGGACACACTAGGGAACCCTCCCAAATTTTCTTAGAATTAATTAACAATATTTCGACCCTGTTTCACATGTTTAAACTCAAATACACAAATTCTGCCTGAACACATTAGCAGTGTAATTCGCTGATTTGACTTGTTTCGCACATTTGTATGCTTGCTTGATAAATAATAATAATAAAAGTAACAAGCCGGGGTTTAAGGGAAAGACTATAGTAGTGGACAATATAGGTAAGTGTACTCGGAAGGGGGCCCGTGTTTCCCAGTACTCGGTTCATGAACTTGTTGCACTTGATGTATTCATGGAGTCAGTTACTTGGCTCATGAACTTGTTGTATTCATGAACCCACTGTGTGGTTCTTGAACTTGTTAGTATTCACGGACGCGCTTCGTGAACTTGTTATTTATTTTCGTATTCATGAACCGTGCTTGCTTGATACTTGATACCTGAGTATGCCGCCCTATAAAATTCATTATTAGGTCTAAACGAAATTGCATTGTCTGTAGCAACCATGTAGTAAAAAGATGGATGCATAAAGTGCTACCTAGATAGTAATCACCACCAGACTTGAACATGAAACTTGAACTTGATACATGTTTACTTGATACTTGATGATATGATACATAAAACATGATATGTGAGGCATGAAACTTGATACATGAAACCTGATACATGAAACTCGAACTTGATACATGTTTACTTGAAGCTTGATGACTTGTTACATGAGACTTGATACTTGAATAATAACACTTGATATTTATAACTTGATACTTGAGACCTGACAACTTAACACTAGATTTGAGACTTGACACCCGACACTTACTAGATGCTTGTCACTTAAGGTTAGATACCCCTACATGTACACTTGTCACTTGTTCCACCATTAGTGTTTGTTTACCCAATCTAATCTCTTGAGTTGTCCTTCCTACTAGTTAGTTCTTGAATCTCCATTACTTCTTGTAAACCCTATTATATTTTTCATTCCAATTCTTGTTTCCCATTACTTGTACTCGTTTTTACTATTTGTGGCCCTAGCTTGTACTAAGGGCATTCTCTCTTGTTTTTTCCTATTTTTCCTTTTCATATTTATTAAGCAGACTTTGGAGACGAGTGACCTGCTGGGATTGGTGAGCAGAAATTTTAGTTTTCAAGTGGAGGTAGGACTTGTTTAGATTAATTGTTTTTCTTGAATTATTTATTCTTGCTACTTAAGACTTGTAACGGGCTACGTTCCCGAGTTTTACATTTGATCCAGAATTAAAAACTATGTGGACATTATTATTTATTTTCAATTGTTTCTGTTGCTTAATAAACTATTCATGCATGCTTGGTTGTATATATATTCGTGATATTCTTGTTGTGATGCTGAGTCGATTCTACAGCTTACGGATGATGTTAAAATCATTCGCTGGGCTTCGTCACGCGCTCGTATTCCATATTTTTGTGAAGTGGGGTGTGACATCTCGGGTTGATGAGGTATCCTACTAGACTTACGTAGGCCTTGTGCTACTTGAGCTGGTTTTTGTTCCACAACAATTTGTAGAGTCTGCTCCCTTTCCACCATTGGTTCGCTGCTACTTTGCAAAGTTTAAATTTCTTCATGTTCTATTATTCTTCCATTGGTTTTTCTGGAGACGAATTCTTTCTCTAGGAACAAGTAGTCCGTGCGACAAACACTTTTCCATCGGTGGGATTATAAAAATAGTATCCCTTGGTTTCCTTGGGATATCCTACAAAGAAGCACTTATCAGATTTGAGACCAAGTTTATCAAAGACTTGGCGCCTTACATAGGCTTCACAACCCCAAATTTTCATAAAAGACACACTACAATGCCTCCCAGTCCATATCTCAAATGGTGTCTCTTGAACCATTTTAGATGGAACACGGTTAAGTGTGAAAGCAACTGTTAATAGAGCATGTCCACAAAAGGAGCTTCGAAGATCTGCATGACTCATCATGGATCATACCATGTCTAACAAAAGTCCGGTTTCACCTCCCAGAGACACCATTCAATTGCGGTGTTCCAGTGGGAGTGAGTTGAGATATTATGTAATACCTCGCAAAATTGAGTTATGACAAATTTGCCCATGGGTGTTATGGACATGTATTATGTACGATTACGGGTAGTATCTTTAGCGTATTTTAATATAAATATGATACATATTTTGTATTTCGACTATTTATACATTTTCCGTCTCCTCATTTTTTTTAATCCTATTCTGACCCAATTTAAACATTTATTTTAATCTTGGTGTCTTCACGTGCATTGCACGTGTTTTCAATATATGTGACGATTACGTATATTCCACCGTTACGTGTAATGTTTCTACGTATTTCAACTATTTATTTTTATAACTTGTTCAATTTTTTTTTATAAATTGAAATTCATTTTTCTCATATTTTGACTCAAATATATTTATACGTGCGAT
This sequence comes from Hemerocallis citrina, assembly GCA_017893485.1. Taxonomy (NCBI): domain Eukaryota; kingdom Viridiplantae; phylum Streptophyta; class Magnoliopsida; order Asparagales; family Asphodelaceae; genus Hemerocallis; species Hemerocallis citrina. The sequence continues at coordinate 133,931,131 of CM030367.1, read as the reverse complement.
GCACATATTTTCTATGTGCATGTTGATTCCTAAAATTTTCTTGGGTCATGAATATTTTTATTCTTATTTTTCTATTCACAATTGTGATATTTATTTTTTAGTAAAATTCATTAGGCCTAAATCTATTTTGTAGCCACTAAAATTAATTTAAAGCGTATGATTGATTTTATGTGCACTAAAATATACATTTAAAATATAGTTAATTTGGTACACTTGCCATGTGTAACACACACATTTAGCATAACAAAAATTAATAATAAAATTTGTATGAAGATTGTGCACACACATTGACTACACGTGCACGCGTTTCTTACCTTGGTTGAAAATGAGGGAGAGTGATGTGAGTTAGAGGGAAGTGAGGAGCTATTTTGATGACACAATTTTACTATAATTAGTCTCTACTTTTGTCATTAACAACACAACTCAAAACAAAAACAAAAGAGAGAGAAGGAGAAGAGCTTGCGGGTTGTGCTGGGCCGGCCATTTTTAGGGAGCTTGGAGCTTTAGAGCATTACTTTCTAGGAGTTATACTACTAGGAATTCTATATTTGAGGTGGGTGTTTCTCCTACTTTCTAATATAGTTTTATTAGTAGAATGTTAGATATGTGTGAATTGTTAGATGCATGATAACTTATATAGATTAAACATTCATGTTTAGATTGTTTATTGTGGATTGAATGTGTGAAATCAAGATGTGTTTTATTTGTGGGCATTTTCAGAAGGTTCTATTTTGAGTGCTGGTTGTACTTCAAACAATCATAACTATTATACTAGATGGAAGCTAGATCCAAAATTTTTATAGGAGCATCTCGTATATGTCAAGAATATTTCCTTAAAATTTCAAAATATTTGGATGTCGTTTACTATTTTAATAAAATCTAAACTTAGGATTGGTTGGCATGTGACTAGTTGTTGGAAATTTGTACACATTTCCAGTTTTGATCATTTCGACATCTTAGATAAAGTATTTTGAGAAAAGACAAAACTAAGAATTTGAAGTAGACTCGTTAAACTTTTTGTAAAGTCTAAGACATCAACTTTTCATACAGAATTGAATTTATAATGAATTTTACAAATTTGTAGAATGGCAATATTTTAAATGCAGTATAACATTTCGACCCTACTGTAGATTTCGAAAAATTCAGGGTTATAGACACCAAATTTTGGGGAAACTTACAACTACAAAATTATAGTACACTTGTATACCTTTAATTTGATTTAAAGAACACAAAGTTTCATGAAGTATAGAATTTTCTATGATTTTTACAACTAGCATGAGCTGTAGTTTTTCGATTTTGAACCTACTGTTTTGAAAAAGAATTTTCTATAATTGATTATCTTAACTAAAAAATTGTAGTTGACTCATTTATGATTCCTATGAAACAAATAAATCTATTTTTGGAGTAGTGTTTGAATTTGTATGATTTTTTCAATACCATTGGATCGATGTCTTTTATCTAGTTGTCCTAAAATATTTACAACGTATAAAATTGGATTTAAAATTAGAATGTTAGTAAGATGTACCTTATGAGTAATTAAGAGGTAATTAAAGGATGAATTTGCAATATTAATCATGTGTTGTTTATAAGGGTTTTAACTCATCAAATGTTATTGGATGTTGCTATAAGAAGTTGGTTACTTTATCATTGATAATAGCAAAGAGAATGAATAAAAGTAGTTAAAAAATGTTTAATGAATGAGACTTCAAAAATGTGAATAAAGAGGGTATGGATGACCCATGATGTTGTGAACATGAATTATGTTGATTCTAGAGGCTAAGTGAGACCCAAAATACCGGCAAAGTGATGAAAGTGATTATTGATTTTTGAAAAGTGGCCAATATGGAAAATCATTCTCGGTATATTGTTTAAGACCGGTAGGATGGTAAGCTAGCTCCAGGTGGTATTATTATTCATGTCTTAAACTTAAGAGTAGACACTAGAAGAAGATGTGATGAAACTTGGGCAATTGTAATTGGAGCGTTTCTATATAGTTAGGCGATGTACTCCGGGACTGTGATGCAGAATGAGACGAACCTCAATTAAATCCGGGATCACGAATGATCAGACGGTGTACTTCGAGATCATGAATAGTCGGGCAGATGGGAGGTGGATCTCTGATATTCCGGTGCTAGAGCGGCACTTGCAGTATGTCCGCATGAGGTGGATTCTGTATAGTCGGGCGGTGTACTCCGTGGTTGGAATCCATACTTATGGGATGTCTGAACCTTGCTTTTGTTACCGAGTAGGATTTCATGGCGATGGATTGAACCCTATAATGTGGAGTACGTAAGGACTTGCCCTCGGACCTATGTAGTATGGGATGCATAGAATCCAAACAAGTATGAATTAGTATCATCGTAGTGTAATATCTGCATTATGCATTTAAGTCATATCATACACTGACACTACTAGGGTAGTCACTTTCCTATTTGTATTCAAGTTTGTGTTTGCTAAAGCTGAAGAATAGTTGTATTATAGCATTGCGTCAGTTGTATGCAACTGACATGCTCACAGTTTTCTAGATGCAGGATTGGACTTGGCATGAGCTTGAAGTCACCATGATGAGTTGATTACAAGATTGAAGAAATTTTCATTATTGTAAATTACATTAGAGCATCCATAGTCATGATTGTTAAAAAATTCATAAATGCATATATGCATATAGCAATTTGCCTCTTTGCTGCTGTAACACCCCGAATTCCAAAACAGACTGAATTCGAAGTTCCACAGGATCTTTACACTTCTCTTCATACAATTTTACAAGGAAATTTAAACTTTACTTTATATCAGAGTTACATTTACTTTTACACTTTAAATAGCGGAAGCAATTTACAACATTTATATAAATAAATGTACAACACTTGAAACATTCTTTACGCTGCCTGCCAATTCCTTTACCCTGTATAAAGACTGTGGGCACGTCAGTTTATTCAACTGACGAGATGGTATAACGATTCTCAATACTTAAGAAACCACAAACTTGTTCACAAACAAAGCTAAGGGGACTATCCTATTGATGTCGTGTTGTGACTGTGCGCCTAGTCCTTAATGCAATTTATTATTATTATTATTAGATGACACTAATGCGTACTTGTTCGGATTCTATGCATCCCATACTACATAGGTCCGAGGGCAAGCCCTTAATCGTTCTTCAACTTATAGGGTTCGATCCCTCGCCATGACTTAATCTACTACTGTAACTATAGTAAGTATCCTAGATGTCCTATGAGTTACGAACCCATGTCCAGACAACCTAGAGGGGAATTCCACGTCGTGACATGACGCATCATGCAGAGCCTATGGTTAATTTAGCCTCCGTCATGGACCATGGCACCACCCGTAGTCAATCAAACATCCCACAAGCATCGCCACGATCCCGATAATTTCTGAGTAGTGTCCACGCCAAGACTTGACTCATCAAGTAGGCAACCTATGAATCACTCTCACACCATATACTCGAGGCCCTCATATTTGTGTTTTTCTCTTACTTTCATTACGTCTTCTCTATTGTTTGGTCCTTAATTGTATGAATCATGAATAAAAATCAATTTCTAGGGTTAACTCATTCCTCTATACCGGTCTTAACCATCAATATGCATTTGACCCAAACCTGGTCTTTCACCCCAAAATATCATATCAACATTATTTTTATTGCCGGTATGAGGCTTAGCTACTCCCTAGTTCTTAATTTGAACTCATAATCACAACATTGAGTTCTTTCATACTCATAAGTTCTCTTTCATGATTAACAAAACTCTTTTTTCATGTTCATAGCATTCATGTATTCGTATTCGTAAGATCTTTCATAACTTATCGAACTTTCACTTTTAATTTCATGTACACTATCATGCATAACCAAATGAATTCAATTTTCCCAACTAGTCACATTTAACAATTTGTGCTTTCCACATAATTCTCTTAATCTTATTTTAAATCCATACTAATTTCATAAATCCATACTTTTATTTCACAAGTCACAATTTCTTATTTCTAAGTCTCATTTTGAATTTCTTCAAACAACTCATTTATTTTCTTTCTCAAAATTAAACAAGTCCTTTCTTGAAATAGTCCCAAATTTTCAATTACATTTCATCAAAAGTTATAGAAATTTATTTCATGAAGTCTAAATAATTACTAGGAATTTTTCCCATAATTTTTTCCCAAATTTTAATTTATTTTTATAACTCAAAGTATTAATATTTCTTCAAAAAATCCACTTTATAAACCAAAGCCCACACTCGGATTCGAACCCACAACCAACAGCCAAACAGACGCCACCCGAGACCACTTGCGCCAAACCATAGAGGCGACAAGAACTGTGTTTTAACCCATGTGTATTAATTTTTGAGCATTCGGGATTTTTAACAAAAAAAAAAGTAAAGCTCTTACTCAGGATCGAACCCGAGATCAGAGACAACCCCACGATACTGTAGCGCCTAAACGCTCTCTGACCAAATGGTCTAAGTGACCAGATTGTTTCGAAATGAGTTTGGTTGAGTTTGAACTAGTTTTCTGTTCATCTTTAAATTTCATAATTTCTCAAAATAATTTTGTTTCTTTTTCTTCTTTTTTTGAACTCAAATTTTCCAGAATATAAAACATATGAAATTACAGTAAATCAGTATTTTTATAGTCATTATTTGCCTTATAAAAATGCATTTTTGGTCTTATTTTGTGTTCCATGTCCATAATTTCGACATTGAGAACAGTTTACATTTCTACATAATTCGAGAATTAGATTTTCACAAGACAACTTGTTTCTTTGTTCTTTTACTCATTAGCCAACCTACAACATTTTTAGGATATAAATTCTCACTTTTCTAAAATAGTGTAACTTTAATTTAAATGAACAATCATACATGATGCATTTAACTAAACTATTTGTCTCACAAGCACAAATTTTTCATAGAGCATAACTCATAAACACATAGCATGGTAAGATGATAATTTCTAATACTTTGTTCACAATTTAGCAATCATTTTATCAATCGTCCTCTAATTTATCATTTCATCTAAAAAACAACCATAAGTCCAAATTACTTAGTTTTTCTCTTAATAGCAATTTATTCCTAGCATGGTGACTAGATTAGAAGCATGAAAAACACTCACCTTATAATGGAGAGAAAACCAAAGAACTCCTAAAGAATCTCCTACAACAAATGAACAAAGCCTTCTCCTCCTAGATCAACCACCAAGTTGTGCCTCTCCTTGTTGCAATGTTGGAACCCGAGCTCTCCCTTCTTGGTCCTTGAGATGCCGGCCTCCTCTCTTAGTTGAAGCACCCACACAAAACTCTTTCTCTTTTCAACTCACAAAAACTCCTCAATCTTTTGTCTCACAACTTGAATTTTTTTTTCTCTTTCTATTCTTTCTTTTAGGGCAATGAGAGGTAATGAAGGGGGGGTATTTATACAAATTCTTAGGGTGAATGGAGGGCTAGGATTAGATCCAATGGTTAGAGATTAAGGGCTTAGATGAAATAGGGAGTTATATAAACTACCCATGATGAAAAACTACCTCTCCACCACCTCCATCTCTCCCACTCACTCCATCACAATCCGGCCATGGGGAAAATGGTGTGCAATGCACACTTCCATTGCATGCACGTACCACCTAGTACCCCCCATTTACAAATTTGTTCATGTGACAAATTTAATTGTCCATGAAATAAGTCTACACTACAAGTTAGACCATTTCAAAAGAGAATTAAAGTAAATGGGCTCACAAATGGGCCAAACTAACCATGGGCTCAAAATAATTAAATAATTAATAAATATAGTAGGCTTAAAAAGCACAATTAGGCCTAGATTTAAATTAGACTTTTAAATAGAATAATTTTAGAAAAATAAAGAGAAAAATTACTATATAAAAAATATTTTATACGAGAAATTATACAAACGAAATCATACGTGCACAACATGTAAAATCACAAAATTTTATAAATAAAATCTAGGGTGTTACAGCTGCAGTCGTCGAATGGTATTTTATAGCAATTTAATTTAAAATAATAAAAATATCATATCAAAAGGAGTTTGAATTTTCGTCGGAGGAATTTAATTATTTTTTAATTGGTAGACGGAACTTCACCTTGCATCGGAAGAAAAAAAACACAAAAATGATCAGACGCAACTTCACTTTGCGTCGGAAGAGAAAAAAAATCACAAAAAATGGTGGGACGCAACTTCATGTTGCGTCTGAAGAAAAAAAAAATCACAAAAAAATGATGGGACGCAACTTCATGTTGCGTCCTAAGAGTAAAAAAAATTCACCAAAAAGTGTGGGACGCAACTTCATGTTGCTTCTGACCATTTTTTAATTTTTTTTATTTGCTTTATTTACTTTTTTTGAGTTTTTTTTATTACAGTTTATTAATTTTTTTATAGGGACGGAAAGTGAAGTTGTGTCGGAGGAGTAAAATTTATTTTTTTTCGTCGGATGCAAAGTGAAGTTGCGTCCTGCATAATATGCATTTCTTTCAAATCCACTCTCATATATAACAATCTACTGTCACAAAAAAATGCAAAAAATGCATAAATAGCTAATGACTGCAGTGCTTTTTTAGCGAAAATATGCATATTATGCATATTTAGCAAATGACTGTGGATGCTCTTATATTCATTTAATTCCTCTGTGCTGTTGTAAAGAACATGTTGTATATAAAAGTTTTAAATTTATTATAAATTTGTACGAATTTGAAGTAAAAGGTCATCTATTTGCTACGAATTACTTGTGTCTGGAATTCGGGGTGTTACTGTGTGACATCAGAGTCAGGTTCAATCAGTAGTACAAAATTATAAGGAATATACATTAGGATGGACATTAGAGTGTGAGTGTCAGTTTGGAGTCATGAATGATGTAGTTATTGAACTTGCATTCATTATACTCTCTTCATATACATTGATGTGATATTGTATGTGAGCATATTTTCCTTTGTATCACGAGTGTTATGCTTGGTTTGAACCTACATTCATGATACCTTATACGTAGACTAAGCTTTTCTATTTTATTTTTCTTCGTGTATTTTCCTCATAGTACTTTTCATCTTTACCATTTAATATTTTTCAAACAAATATTTTCTTGTACTATTAATTCACTATGATATTTATTATTTTATGTACAACCCTTAGTCCTAATCTTTTAAGTTTGACTTACTCATTTTTTTCTTTCCTGATGTTTTATCCTACTTACTTTTATTTACTTTTACGTTACTTATTTATTTTGCTATTACTTTTACATATTGTATTAAGTTTTGAATTACTACTTATTAAATTATTAGTAAGACTATCATTTTCCTTTGTTATTATTTCTATTAGATTTTGAATTTTGATTTTTGTATGTTTACATTCACTTTACAAATGCTTTGATTTCACGATACTATATTTTTCCATTATTTTATATTGTATTGTTTATTTCAATATATTTTAACATGATTACTTATATAAATGCAATATACCTCTACACAATAAGATTCCCTTTTATTACTATTTTTTTATACTTATTGTTTCCTACCTTTTGTTGTATTTACTTTTCATTATTAATATCCATTTATTAATTTTGTAGCTTTACACTTCTCTAATATAATACATACACTCACTATTTATATTTTATCTTCATTTCAATTTTATTATATTTACATTCTTGGTTACTACATATACTTTCCACTAATTTTCATGTATATATATATATCATATATTTCAACATACTTACTATACATATCATTTTATACTTACCCAATTACTACATTAATATATATATTTTATATATAATTATTTATGTTTAATATCCAAATTTACTACATAATTATTGTTCTCATTTGTATTTTCAGCTCACCCATATACTTTATACTATTTTTGTCTTAATTTTATAAATCTTTTTCATTACTACTAATTTTATATATTCGATATATAAAATCAATACTTCTATTTTAATATTTTATCGTTGTAATTTTCTACTTCATTTTCTCAACTTACTATCCCAACTTTTACATCTATTTTTATAAACTTTTACATCTATTTTTATAACCCAAGTTTCAAAATATAATATCATACTTAATTATACATCCAATATTCAAATACATATGGAAGTTGACATCTTTCCATTCACAATTTCAGTGCAGTTTGATGTCAAGAGGGCAAATATGCAACTAGACGTCAATGGAGGCAAATTACAACTGGATATCGGGGAGGCAAAATCTGCAACCGAATGTCCAGAAGGCAAACTACAACCAGATATCATAGAGGTAATACTGCAACTCAATATCAAGGAGACATGCCTGCAGTAGGACACCAACGAGGCGAACCCACAACAAAAGAGATTTTTCTACTTTAATAACTCCCACTTTTATTTCCATATATATTACTTACCACAATTCTATTTTTGTACTAGTTTATACCATTTTATAATGTTTTACAACTTAGCTTATACTACTTCAACTTTATTATTTATAATACAGATATACTTATATACACATTTAATAATTACCTTACCTTTTATATTTGCTTCTACATATATCATATATGTATTATTATTTTATTTGTTTTTCAATCTATATTACTAGTTACTATTAATTATTTTACTACTTTGTAGTTTTATACAATTCCATTTTTTAATTTTATTGCTAACCTATCTTCGATATGTTTGTTGCTCCTATATTATGATTTTAATTATTTATACTTTCGTTTACTATCTACATTTTATTTATATCCCAATTAATATTATATTTCAATTATATATTGCTACTTTTACTATTATTTTATTTTTTTTCTCCAATCGCTTACAACTTTCATGTTATACTATTGTTGTTTCACCATATAGTTTTTACACATATTTACGTACAAATATTATATATATTGATTTTCGTGCTATACCTGACAATTTATATATATTTTAATCATTATTCTATAAAATTATTATGTAACTTTTACAAATAAAAATTTTATGATATTAATTTATACACATCATTATAAATTTTATTATTATACTTATATTATATTGTTTATTCTTTCAACTAAAATTTAACCCTCATATATTTTCAGATTTTCATCAAACGACATTCTCTTAAATTGTTAATTCAATTTTTATCTCGTAATATATATTACAAGTTCAATTTACGATTTTAATCACTCTATCACTTACTACTTTGATAAATTTTGATTACTAAGCCTATTAATAATTTATTAAAATATCTATTGATTATGTTTCTCTTTATTTATTCCAATTGCTTTGTTTTCCAAATTCTTTCACAATTAATGACTTAATTTATATTTTCCTTTTTATCTAATGCTTTATTTAATATTACTTTGTATGAAAATTTCTTTCAATCTATACTTTTTTTTATAGTCACGTTTCTTTTTCAGCTATTTTTCTAGGTTTTCTTGTTTCATTCTTATTAACTTTGATACTCATAGGTTTCTTATATAAGTTTACTTTGTTTTGGTATTGGCAGTTTTTCTACATAAAATAATGATTTTTTTTCTTTTTGTACAAAATACAACTTTTACCCTTGCAAGTTCTGAGGACAGAACTGCTCTTAGGAGGGGGGGGAAGACTGTAACATCCCGAAAAATTGAGTTATGACAGTTATGCCCACGGGTGTTACGCACATGTATTATGTACCGTTACGGGTAATATCCGTATGGTACTTTAATATAAATAATATACATATTTTGTATTTCGACTATTTATACATTTTCCATCTCCTTAATTTTTTTATATCCTATTCTAAGATAACTTAAACATTTATTTTAATCTTGGTGTCTTTACGTGTATTACATGTGTTTTCAATACACGTGACGATTACTTATATTCCACCATTACGTGTAATATTTCTACGTATTTCAACTATTTATTTTTATAACTTGTTCGAATTCATTTTGTAAATTGAAATTTATTTTTCTCATATTTTGACTCAAATATATTTATACGTGCGATGCACATGTTGATCCATAAAATTTTCTTGAGTCATGAATATTTTTCTTCTCATTTTTTTAGTCACAATTGTGTGATTTATTTTTAAGTAAAATCCATTAGGCCTAAATCTATTTTGTAGCTTGCTAAAATTAATTTAAATCCCATGATTGATTTTGTGTGCACTAAAGTATACATTTAAAATATATTTAGTTTGCTACACTTGCCATGTGTAACACACACATCTAACCTAATAAAAATTAATAATAAAATTTGTATGAAAAGTGTGCACACACATTGACTACACGTGCACGTGTTTCTTACCATGGTTGAGAATGAGGGAGAGTGGTGTGAGTTAGTAGGAAGTGGAAAGTTATTTTGGAAAGTGGGGAGCTAGTTTGATCACACATTTTCCTATAAATAGTCTCTACTTTTTTTCATGAACAACACAACTCAAAACAAAAACATAAGAGAGAAAGGGGGAGAAGAGCTTGCGGGTTGTGCTAGGAAGAGGCCGCCATTTTTTAGGTAGCTTGGTGCTTTGGAGCATTACTTTCTCAGAGTTCTACTACTATGAATTCTACATTTGAGGTGGGTGGTTTTCCAACTTTCTAATATAAATTTATTAGTAGAATGCTAGATATGTGTGAATTGTTAGATGTATGATGACTTATATAGATTGAACATTCATATTTAGATTATTTGTTGTTGATTGTGTGTGAAATCATGTTGTGTTTGATTTTGAGGCATTTTCATAAGGTTCTGTTTTGAGTGCTAATTGTACTTAAAAATAGTAACTATTAAACTAGATAGAATCTAGAACCAAAATTTTTATAGAAGCATCTCGTATATGTCAAGAACATCTCCTTAAAATTTTATAATATTTGGATATCATTTACTATTTTAATAAAATCCAAACTTAGGAGTGGTTGGCAGTTGACTAGTTGCTAGAAATTTGTACACATTTCTGGTTTTGATCATTTCGACATCTTAGAAGAAGTATTTTAAGAAAAGTCAAAACTAAGAACTTGAAGTAGACTCGTTTAAATTTCTGTAAAGTCTAAGAAATTAATTTTTCATAGAGAATTAAATTTATAATGAATTTTACAAGTTTGACCAGTGGCAATATTTTAACAGCCAATATAACATTTCGACCCTACTGTAGATTTCAAAGAATTCAGGATTATAAACACCATATTTTGGAGAAAATTATAACTACAAATTTATAGCATACTTGCATACATTTAATTTGTTCGAAAGAATACAAAGTTTCATGAAGTATAGAATTTTCTATGATTTTTAAAAGTAGCATGAGCTGCGGTTTTCCAATTTTGAACCTACTGTTTTGCAAATGAATTTAGATAAAGTAATTGAGGATGATTTTAGATGATCTTAACTAAAAAATTGTAGTAGACTCATTTATGATTCCAATGAAACTAATAAATCTATTTTTGGAGTAATATTGGAATTTGTATATTTTTTCAATACCATTGGGTTGATGTCTTTTATCTAGTTGTCCTAAAACTTTTACAACGTATAAAATTGGATTTAAAATTGGAATGTTAGTAAGATGTACCTTATGAGGAATTAAGAGGTAATTAAATGATGAATTTTGAATATTAATCATGTGATATTTATAAGGGTTTTAACTTATCAAATGTTATTGGATGTTGCTATAAGAAGTTGGTTACTTCATTATTGATAATAGTAAAGAAAATGAATAAAAGAAGGTGAAAGATGTTTAATGAATGAGATTTCAAAATGTGAATAAAGAGGGTATGGATGACCCATGATGTTATGAACATGAATTATGTTGATTCTAGAGGCTAAGTGAGACCCAAAGTATCAGCAAATTGTTAAAAGTGATTATTGATTTGTGAGAAGTGGCTAATATGGGCTATCATTCTGGTATATTTTTTAAGACTGGTAGGATGGTAAGCTAGCTCTAGGTGGTACTATTGTTCATGTTTCAAACTTACAGGTAGGCACTAGAAGAAGATATGTTGAAACCTGGGCAAACGTAAGTGAAGCGTTTCTATATAGTCGGACGGTATACTCCGGGACTATAGATTCAGTTGGGAGGTGTACTCCAGGATTGTAACTACCCTGCATCCAGTCGGACGGTGTACTCCGAGACTGTAATTACCTTGCATCCAGTCGGGCGGTGTACTCCGGGACTGTGATGCGGAACGAGACGAACCTCAATTAAATCTGGGTTTATGAATGATCGGGCGATGTACTCCAGGATCATGAATAGTCAGGCGGATTGGAGGCAGATCTCTGATATTTCGGAGCTAGAGCGGCACTTACGGGATGTCCGCATGAGGTGGATTCTGTATAGTTGGGCGGTGTACTCTGAGGCTGGAATCCATACTTGTGGGATGTCTGAATATTTCTTTTGTTACCGAGTAGGATTTCATGGCCAGAGATTGAACCTTATAATGTCGAGTACGTAAGGGCTTGCCCTTGGACCTATGTTATATTGGATGCTTACAATCCGAACAAGTATGCATTAGTGTCATCATAGTGTAATGTCTCCATTAAGAATTAAGTTATATCATACACTGACACTACTAGGGTAGTCGCTTTTCCTGTTTGCATTCAAGTTTGTGTTTACTAAAGTAGAAGAATCGTTGTATTATAGAATTGTGTCAGTTGTATGCAATTGACGTGCCCACAGTTTTCCAGATGAAGGATTGGACTTGACATGGGCTTGAAGTCACTATGATGAGTTGATTACAAGATTAAAGAGATTTTCATTATTGTAAATTAAATTGTATTCATTTAATTTTGTTGTGCTGCTGTAAAGAACATGTTGTAAATAAAAGTTGTAAATTCCTTGTAAGTTTGTACGAAGTTGAAGTAAAAGATCATATATTTGCTATGAATTACCTGTGTTTGAAATTCGGGGCGTTACATATTATCTCACACTCTTTTAGATGATCATCAAAAATCTTGGCTTAAGTACTCACCACCTCGATTTGATCCAAGGGCTTTAATAATATTACCAAGTTATTCTATACCTCGTTCTTGAATTCTTTGAACTTTTCAAATGAATCTGATTTGTGTTTCATTAGATACAAAAACCAATTTCTTCAGAAATCATCAGTAAATGTAATGAAATACTGAAAACCTTCTCTGGAGTTCATATCATCCATACATAGTGTTTTGATCTTAGATTTCCATTCTTCCATGCTTCAGCAGTAGCATATTTTTCCATGGATGTAAAGTCCAAAATACGGAATAAACAAGTGTTTCCACAACTCTACCACCCGGCCAATTCTGTCCCTCTTAATCCCTTTCATGGCCACATATCTTTACGGCTAAGGAATGAGAAATCTTCTTTCTCCTGTTACATGAATAAAATGGTTCATTTCATCCAGAAAAAGCCATCTCTTTCTCAACAATGTCATTGTCATTTGATACAATAGCGTTCCGTTAGATAGGAAGAGATTTGATGAATACTGATAACTCTTGGATGGAGTATTCGAACAGAAAGATCCATTAGATAATAAACTATTGGTTCTCAGTCGTCTCTGGCGATGAATCAACAATTCGAAGTGCTTTTCTTGCGTATTCTTGATGAACCAGTGTTTATATAAAAATAACGAAAAAATGGTATTTTGGAAGTAATAAGTCCCTTTGACATCTCTTCATCTGCAAAGAATTCTCGACGTGAAAACACAAAGACATAGGGCGGATCTTTGAATAGGAAAAAGAATGGATCCGCAGGGTCCCAAATGAATTGGCTTATTTGAAAAAAGCTTTGTTCTTTGGAAGATCTATCTCGTGTCTGGTACTGCATGGTTCCACTCTACAAGAACTCTAAATCATTCTCTTGAAGCTCATCCTCTTAATGATAAATGATCCGCTTCAACTGAAACGACTCAGCCCAATAGGGAAATCCAAATTCGGTGGGCCTTTCGATACAATGAAATAGATTGCCACAAGGGCGCCATATTCTAGGAGCCCAAACTATGTGATTGAACTATTCGTTCGTAGCGCTATTTACTCGATCGCAGACATTTCTGCAACACCTCTAAGAGAGGAACAAATAGTCAATCATTGTGCTGATAGATCCACAGACATCACAATGTATGAGACCTAAAAGATCACTAGCCCTTTCACCTTTTCCAATGAATGGAGCCTTAGTCATCTTGCCCAACAAACAAGGTTCACATACCTCATATGATTCAAAAACAAATGAGTCCAAGAATCCATCTTTATGGAGTTTGGATATGCGGTTCTCATTCATGTGGCCTAAATGACAATGCCAGAGGTAAGTTGGGTTCATCTCATTTGATTTGAAACTCTAGTATTTATATTATAGACGGGTATTTCGAGGTCGAGAATATAAAGTTCATTACTCAGTTGTGCTCTACCATAAAAGATATCATTCAAATAAATAAAATAACTTTTGTCCTTTATTATAAATGAAAAAATCCTTCTTGTATAAACAAGAAATAGAAATAATATTTCTACTAATAGCAGACACATTATAACAATTCTCTAACTCAGTGATAAGCCCAGTGGGTAATGATAAATGATAAGGTCCTACAGCTAAAACAACAACTTTTTCTCTATTTCCAACTCGTAGGTCAACTTCTCCCTTAGCCAATGGTCTACTCCTTTTGAGATCCTGCACATTTATACAAATGTGAGATCCACATTCAATATCTAATACTCAAGATGCATAAGTAGATAAATTGACTTCTATAACAAAAATACCTTTAGTGGAAGTCTCACTTTCCTTCTTCTTCTTAAGCTCCTCCATGTACTAATGGCAGTTCCTCTTCCAATATTCGGTCTTACCACAGTGGAAGCATGTACCCTCCTTGGCCACCCACCCTTAGGTTTCAAGGCAGAAGTGCTGAGCTTGAAATTTTCCTTGCCCTTCCCCTTGTCCTTGGGTTTCTTAATCTGCTTTTTGCCCTTGCCCTTACCTTTGGCCTGTTGGACCATCATAATGGTCTTTCTCTTACTAATTTTCTACTCGGTAGTCCTCAACATGCTTAGCAGCTCTGAAAGAAGTTTGTCAATTTCATTCATGTTGTAGTTCATGACGAATTGACTATAACTTTCCGGCAACGATTATAGGACTAAGTCAGTGGCCAACTCTTGATCCAAAGGGAAACCAAGCCTTTCAAGGTTCTCTATGTACACAATCATCTTGAGCACATAAGTTCCATCAGGGCTTCCTTCTACCAGTTTGTACTAAAACAATGCATTTAAGACTTCTAACTTCTCATGCCTAGTTTGCTCTTGATAGAGAGGTGTACGATCATATCGTAGGCATCCATGTTCTTATGTTTTTTCTGAATCTCGGAGTTCATGATGGCTAGCATGAGACAACCAACATCCAAGGCGTCATCTTGATGTTTCTTATGAACATCATTTTTAGTGCGAGGGCACTTGCAGCAGGTGGCTCAGGAATAGGCTGCTCTAGAACATACAACTTTTTCTCATGCCTGAGGACTATCCTCAGGCTCCTGTACCAGTCTAGAAAATTTATCCTAGATAGTTTGTCATTCTGAAGAACAGATCGCAGTGATAGGTTATTTGATGTGTTGGATGCAATGATAATATAACAACAGAAATATGCAAAGTAAATATCATTGCATTGAAATATTTAACAGATGTATGCAAAGTAAGAAATATTTAACCGTCAACAGAAATATGCAGAGTATGTATCATGACATTGAAATATTTAATGAGGTCTTTTATTAAACATATCGCATACTATTTTTATTCAAATTATCGACCCTCATCATTGACTCCAAAAATCCCATCGTAAGATTTTCTAGTAGGTCAAGATCCATATTTCACCTAGTTTTGAGTCAGCTTTGGCTGATCACCCAAAATTTAGTTATTTAGGTGGGGAACACTTCCCAATTACATCTGCAACTCTTGGATAGATGGTTGAATAACACTTATTCTAATCTTTCTCATAGACTAAAGCCCAACTTTATGCCTCTAAACCTTCAATCCTATTGAAATAGCCTAGTTAAGTCAGAGCCAATGGTTGGCAAATGAATATTACTTTTATCTCATCACGTCTCACTAGGATAGATAAAGACTCCCTGCTTTGCAGACATACACTTAATCGATCATAGCCTAGATGAGTGCCACGCATTGGAAGGCATCTTATTGCAACTTAATATTTACTTTGAGGGTTTTGTTATTTTATTAATTTATCTCACCATTTATTATCCATTAGCATACAACAATGCATCTCATACAAAAACAAATGTATAAAATATATGTGATATGATTGTGGCCCTAACACACTGATTCTCCCAAGCTGATGAGAGTATCAATAACAAAATGTAGGGATTATAATGTCTTCTTCAACCAGCTTTCTAATCAGGTCCTTGTATGGTTACAAATTCCTTGCCTCCACAGTGAGATTATATACATATAAAGAAAGAATGTACAATAGAGTGTAGAGAGAAAGGATTACAATTAGAATGTAGAGAGAAAGGCTTGACATGCAGGCAATATTCAAAATACCAAAATATAAACAAACAAAAAGAACTAAGACCATAACCATGCACCCGACATCACAGAACATACAAATCAAGAATATGATGTTATGATTTTTAAAATAAATTAATTTATTTAAAAGGATTAGTTTATGGGAATCAATATTACCATACGCAGAGTTAACACAAGGGTCCCATAACCCCGTCAGTGGGCGGGGGTCAAGGGATTGCTGCCCCTTGCGGGGTGCGGGGCAGCGCCCCGGCCCGAAAAAGAATTGCCTCATCATCACTTACCACTGCCAGAGCATGAACCCTTCATGCCTTAAGAAACCCTAATGCCGTCATAAACGATGCAAGCGCATGAACTCTTCATGCTTTAAGAAACCATAACGTCGCAACAAATCAGATCTTGCTACTCTAAGGTTGTCGATGGTTCCAAACCAAGAGCTACCCTGGTGCAGCATCTGTGTCAAAAACCATTACATAAACAATCCTTATTTCAAAACACATATCACATATGAACATTTCTTCCAAATGCGCGAACATATCATATACAGTCGCGTGTTATACATAACCAAATTATGGTTTCACAATTGGCTCTGATACCACTGCTGGGATTCAGGTCAATCACAGAGTAAATACACAACAGAATTAAATAAAAAAATATTGAAACCTAGCCATGTATCTATGTGAATAACATATAATGTGTTAAGAGTTTTACCTTAACGATGAATCTGCTGTCTTCACAGTATGCCAATCACGAGCACTGCAACGCTGCAGTACCTCTACGGTATCCACACGAATGGATCAAATTAGGCTCTCCCTCATGCCGCGGTGCTAGTTGCGGGAAAGAGATGTTCCTCCCGATCCCTCTCTCTTTCTTTTCTCTCACTTTCTATGATGGTTAGGGTTTTCTCTTCACCGTTCTACACACAGATACATATCATATATATATGTGCAGCAAATCCTAAGTGAGTAGTGAGATGTGAGGGCCTTCTGATTTGGGTTTGCCCAATTAATCTAATTAATTATCCAACCAATTTTAGGAGCTCAGTCATACTTGGAATCCGAATTAAATTCATCTAATAAATTTAAATCCCAATTTTGATCTATTTTAAGTGTGTGACCCTATAGATTCCAATTACATTGACAGTAATACTAAAATTATATTTAGAGTTACAAATAATGAGCGGTATCTAGCAATACATCACTGCTACTCAAGTAACGGGAATGCCAGTGAGTTGGCATAACCTATCCATGAGCAATGTCACCATGTAGTCTAGTCCTTTTGTCCAGATATCTTAATTGACCACAAGGCATAGAGCGTGTCACCCTTGTATAGTTCAATCTTTGGTTTCTTCATATCCCAGTATACTTACTAAAACAAATGAGATCAATATCTCATATTGACTCATTTCAGCATGGCCATGCATTTTGCAGTCTCACTCAATCAAGGGGCATGTAGATATCACTTCTATTATGTAAGATGGACAAATTTTATCTAAATCACTCACATCCCTCTATATGATTTGTAGTATGTCTAATAGTCAGCTTTATAATCACCTTATTACATGCGACGTTTGACGGCATTAAAATATATAACTTTTCATGTAGAGAATCGTAGTGACTTCAAGTCAAAGGACCATGTAGACCATGATCACTGTGAGAACTTCTTATGACTCTCACGTAACGATCCATGCAGCGTTCTGATGGTGGGTCAGTCCAGTACATTATTACTCTAATATGTGTCCATGTGAAGACTTGATATCTCATATCCATGACCCGTGAGATATGGTCATCAGTCTACGCACATACTAAACTTTATGTATTATAGTTATCCTAATTCACAATAATACTTGACTAGAGACATTTAAGAATCGAGTTCTGATTTCAACCAATAGGATCTCACAATCAAGTCATACACTTGATGTCCCATGCTATTGAACTTACTATTCTAAGGACTTTATTATGTTCATTTAATCACAATAAACAACACAATAAATAAAATACCTCATATATAAAATAAATGTCAGGATACAATGTACTCTAGTAAGGTCAATACACAACTGGCCTCTAGGATATACACCAACAGAAGGAGTCCATCCTTATCAACTTTCACATCCATAAGAATTGCAGAGATGCTAGCATTAACTGGAGTGTGCTTCTAAAAACAAGACTTTGGGGGTGGATGATGCTGGCATGTGGCATCCTTCTAGGTCTTCTTGGGTCCGTCTTCATTGGTGCTCTTTCGTTTGTTCCCGGATGAGGGCACCTTCTATTCTTGGGGTTGAATAGTTTCTTCTACTCGGATATACTTCTCAATTCTTTGGAAGAGGTAGAAGAAGTCCCGAGGGGGTCTTTTGACAAGAAAAGCATTGAGGTAGTCATGATTCACATTGTACTAAAATTTACTTGTGGATACGGCCGAACTAAGTGGGGATGGATCGGGACTCGGCTATGAAGTGTCGAACATAACTGTTGATATTTTCAGAGTTATCTAAGTGAATAAATAATCTGAACACAAATTTAAACCTCGCAAGTATACGAATCGTTGACAGAAATGTAGTATTAGCAAGGGTCGAATCCATAGAGATTGTAGTAAACAACTCACTAAGCAATTTCAAAGATGTTTTCTTTGCTTGTTTGTTATTATTTACTTTTGTTTTGGTTTCTTTTTTTTTTTATGAATGAAGAGGATTAAGAAGAGAAATTAAAATGATAACAATTCCTACTTAAGAGGGTGATCAAGGTGATTTGAGCGCAAAAAGATCTATCAAAGAGTTGGGGCATTGATTTCCACTTTTAGTCATGTATTCTAAACCCACACTAATGCACAACTATGAATCATTTTGAATTGCTCATGTAGTCAATTTTAAAGGTATGATATCTACACTTTAAAATTGGTGATTTTCCTAAGCATCGAATTAGGCATGGGTATCTACTCTAATTCTTTTCTTCCTTAAAGTATTTAGTATGATATCTACTAAGTTGCACTTTAAGAAAGCATGACAACAATAGAAATTGACAAACACATAAAGAACTAGAACATGGTATCTATTTTATTCCTTTATGTTGATTAAACTCTAGAACCCAAATGAGTTCTTGTGTTACTGATCATGAGCACTAGACTCGATCATCTAAATCTGCTCATGTAACAAACTCAAATATATGATGTATATGGTGATCAATCATGACACAACAATTATCAAGAGTGACACTATAAGCATGGTTTAATCAATGAACATGACAAAAAAAAGCTAACTGTGCACTAATAGGGTTTAAAATACATGACTAGAGCTTCCTTCATGCCCCAAACAAATTTAGTTACACTTGATCATAGATCTATTCAAACAGAAGCTAAAAGATATGTCAATAAAACTTGAAGAAAACATGATAGAGAAGTAACACCGTAGTTGTTTGCTCCTTTTCTAACCGTAGCTGATGCTAGTTGATTTCCAAATCACTCTTCCAATCAGCTTGTAGTTCTTCTATCTTCTGAGTTGCTCTTTGCTTTTGAATGGTTCTCCACACCCCCCAGCAGTGATCTGTGTATCTTTAATTTATAGCCACTCTGTTTTTTCTATTCCTCAGTGATGATTCTTCTTTCCTTGATATCTGGAGAGAATTAAGTCAACAAGAATCTCCTTCTCTCGGCAGCCAAGCAACTCAATGGGTAACATGATATCTGCCAACTGCTAGCTTGATTTTAGCTAACTATGTAGTCTGCAGATTTCCATCTTCCTCTTTTGCTTTTGATTGCAATCTCCTTGATATGGGGAGAGAAATAATTGAATGGTATTGAGTTAGTGTAACTGATATTTGGTATCCAACTGATATTTGGTATCCTAATAGCCAATACTAGCAGATCTCCGGATTTGGTACTGAACAGAATCAAGTGCAGATTTGATTCAGTTATAGATTTGGTACCTGCCTATATTAGCTCTATTGATATTCCAACTATAATTTGAGATACTCTCTATATCTGCAATTTCCTTCATGAAAGTGCACAACTAATAAATGTGTATATGCAGATACTGACACACACATGAAAGTGCACAACTAATACTTGTATGAAAGTGTGCATCTTGAGTTGTATTCTTTGCAGTCTGCACTTGTCATTGTGGAGTCTTGCATCTTTCTTCATGGCTTTGATAGGTTATGGTAGGAGAGTAAATGAGGAGTTCAGCTCTGAGTTGAAGACCAAATCATGAATGAGCCTTGACTTCACTTCTTTCTGTTGCTTTTGAGTTATTTCCTTAAAAAAAGAAAAGAAGTATAAATTGCCTGAGAAAAAAAAGATTAAGTGTTGTTTTAATTCACTTTATTGGCCCAAAATATGACATTAAGAGATTTAACAAATACCCCCAAACTTAGATTTTGTTTGTCCTCAAGTAAAAATAAAAACTAAAACTAATTATCCACAAACATCACAAGAACACCTTGACCTTTCCAACATTTACCTCAGAGAACTTGCTACTTTTGGTATCAAGATTAGAACAAGCATTAAGATAGGTCTAAAAAGATTTTATTCAAATGTTAATCACAATTCACAGAGTTTCAATTTGAACATCAATATGTAAGGTGGCCAATGCCTATGCAACATAATCATGATTAAGGTTAGTAAGCTCAATTATGTTTCAACTCCAAAATCTCACCATGGCATACACTCTCAATAAAAACTTGGATTTCAAGGTTTACTCCAAAAAGATAGCTCAAATCAACATAGGAAGTTCAAATTAGATCTCTTGACAAAAATTCATTACTTGAATGAGTAAAATGAAACCATATGCTTGTTTTTGCTACTACATCTTCACACCTTTGATTTGCACAATACTTGGATCAAAAAGGTCTTATATAGGTTGTAATGGGGCCATGGGTGAGGGTTTAAGCAATTGAGGGATGAAGGGAATACAAAATTCCTAAAGAATTAGTAGAGCAACTTGTATTGTTCTAAGAGATAATATATATACTTTATATTTCTTCCCTTTTCTTCCCCCCCCTTTTTTTTCAATGCTGGTTTTTAATCATGAGGCCATATATCAAGGGCCTATACTTTATTTCTACCAACACCTCTCAACCACCCACAACTCATCATGAAGAATAGAAATTTTCATTTATTTGATGGACAACTTTTCATATTTCTTATGACAATTTCTCCAACCTCTCTCTTAAAAATATTTCAATCAACTCACCTTGACATACAACATCTCTTTTACAATTTTTTGCTCTACTAACTCAATAGATATAGGTAGGGTAACCTATTTATCTAGGCATGGTTAAGGATGATGTGGTTTAACAAAAAGAAAGCTTTTCACTACAACATATATGGCTTTCTACAACAAATTTATTATAGCATTTAATTGTTAATGCTGTTAAAAGTGATTAATAACAGCATTTCTAAAGAAAATGCTGTCTTTTAGTAGTTTTAAATTTTAATGTTAACTACGACAGCGTTTTGAAAATGCTATACTTTGTATAGCATTTTTAAAATGTTGTTATATCCAAAAATAAATTGAGTAGATAGGGGTATGATAGGAAATTTCAACTAATCCAATTACAACTTAAATTAGTTACATCTCCTCCCCCCGATTCTTCTCCCAATACCCTAACTTTTTCTCCTCCACAAAACCTACTCCAAACCCCCCTCCCCCCAACCCCTTCAATCACGCTATCCCCAACCCCCCCCCCCTGTCGACTCCTGACCCTTGCACACCGCTCGCCACTGGGCCACCATCGACCTCCCCCTACGGCCTTCGAAGTCCAAGTTCCCAATCACTACGTCCCCTGCCTCCGCACCGTCGAACCTTTGCGCCGTCCCTCGCAATACGCCGTCGTCAACCTCCTTCGCCCGTTGTCTTGCTTGGTGTGGTGTCTGGTATGTAACTTTCTCTCATAGTACTCATCTGTTTAAGCTATAGAACTTGCCTTGCGTGAATCACATAAAGGAGCAATATTTGGAGATCCCAATTACTAATAGTTCAGTAGTGTAAATGATAATAAAAACATTATAAATTGTTTTAATTTTTAATGGTGTGAGATGTTTTTTTGTATTCTTAATTAATTAGTAAAGCCAAATAAAAGTTCATATGCTAAATTTTTAATTGCGTTTAGAGGACAAATACATTGTTCCAAATGAATAATTGCAAGAAATGGACAGCTATAAAGAGAGAACTAATTGATTTTGATTGCCTATGTGTCTCTATTTGATGCTATATTCCTGGTTTGAGATTAGGATCTCTTTCTCTTTTTTTTTTCTTTTTTCTTTTTCCTTTTTTTCCCTTTGATTGGGATACAACATAGTCTGATCTTGTTTTTGAACTTGAGAAATGTTTTATCCATCCCAAACTTATTACCATTTGAACTACAACTTACCGGTGATTGTGAGCTATTTCATTTACCAAATCATTGCTTATACAATAATTGTTTTTCGTTTTTAAAAAAAAATAAATTGTGCATCTATAGTATAGTATAATGTGCAAAAAATGAGTTAAGTTCAATTCTCGTATGCAATAAAATGGACATCTATTTGAAGCAATATTGAATATCAAAGGCAATAATTATACTTAGAGAGAATTAGTGAGGCTCAGTTATAAACATAATTTAGGTATAAACATGCATATTCAACATCATAGAAGAAACTAGATATTATGTTACATGAAGTAATGTACAAATAAAAGCTACTTTATATTTTTTGTCCACTCTATATTAATGCCTTTCATGAAATGTAAGAATTCTAATAACAAAGGATGTTACTTAATTGCAATGCCATTAATCTTCTGAACTAGTTTTCTTATTCATCCATGTTGTTGATGTGTGTATTATTGGTATTATCTTGTTTCTTTCTCTTTGGTTCTCATCTCCTCAATGTCAGAGGAACCGGTGTGAACTTACTTTGATTAAATTGAGGACAATTGGAAGAGGTAACTTTCAAAGCTTGTTGCTCTGGCTAGATAAAAAATTATTATATGCAGGTATGTACAATAAAATAATAGGAGGATTAGGTATATCAAAACAAAGCTATGGACTAAATAAGTCCACTTTTAAAAAGAATTATGACTGGACCTTACGTATACAACATGCATCCTATAGAACATCATACGTATGAGACCTTTAACCTCAACAATTTCCTCCTAAGTTCCAAAATGATTATATTCTAATATATATTTCTCCTTGTTAATTTCTCCTCGGTTTTCATCTCTTCAAGGTCAGAGGAGCTGGTGTGTCATCATAATGAATAAAGATTGGGTTCATCTTAACAAGTAATGAAATCTGACCCCAATTTATATTTTAATATATAATAGATATTAAGATATTACATGCTTTTATGACCACTATTTTATAATTTATAGAAATACAACAGCATATAAAGTGGCAGTTCATCAGTTTGTGGAAATTGCAAAGTCAACTGCTGAGGACCCAAACTGGATTATATGTCCATGCAGAGATTGCCAAAATTTCTATCGTGGAAATGAGGATATGCTTTTACTTCATTTGCTCAAGCGTGGAATGGATATGACTTACACAAATTGGATTTGGCATGGGGAAGGATTGAATGCGAAGAGTTCTACTAAGGAATCTGTATTGCCAGATAGAATAATTGAAGATGCATATGTTGATAATGAGGGTATTCATGAATCTAATGGTAAAGAGGGAGAGGATGACTTAACAAATATGTTGAAGGACGCTAATATTTCTTTATAACCTGGTTGCACTAAATACAGTAGGCTATCAGCAACAATTATTCTATATAAGCATAAATCCATGTATGGTATTTCTAAAAAATGCTTTAATCATCTTTTGGAGATATTGCATGATATGTTACTTGATGAAAATACATTTCCAGAATCCGCACGAGCTGCACAGCAATTAATTAAGTCATTTAAACTTGATTGTGAAATCATACATGCATGCGTCAACGATTGTTGCCTATTTAGAGGTGAGTTCAAAGATGATGATGAATGTAGGAAGTGCCATGAGTCACGGTGGAAAAAGGATCATCGAACTAAGAAGATTCTTATTGGAGTGCCGGTTAAGATTTTGAGGTATTTTCCAATAATTCCAAGGTTTAGAAGAATGTTCCAAACATCAGAACTTGCTGAAAATTTACGGTGGCATCACAATCATAAAAGTGAAGATGATAAAATTAGGCACCCTGTTGACTCTTTGGCTTGGAAAACAATTGACAATAAATGGCCATCTTTCGCTGCCGAGCCGCGTAACCTTAGACTTGGTCTGGCTGCAGATGGGTTTAATCCCTTCCGTGGTCTTAGCTCCTCACATAGTTGTTGGCCTGTGATGCTGGTAATATATAATCTTCCACCAGGGTTATGCATGAGAAAGGAATATGTTATGTTATCATTGTTGATTTCAGGACCACATCAACCAGGAAATGACATAGATATTTATTTACAACCACTGATAGATGACTTGCAGGTTTTATTTGATGTGGGTGTACAAACATATGATGCTTTCACCAAAATATTTTTCAACTTGAAAGCAATTTTGATGTGGACAATAAATGACTTTCCAGCTTATAGTAACCTAGCTGGATGTACTACGAAGGGAAAACTAGCATGCCCCATATGTGGTACTAATACTTATTCTAAATGGTTGAAACACAGTAAAAAAATGTTTACCTGAACCATAGGCGGTTTCTTGGACCAAAACATACATTACGGTTCAAAAGAAGTTGGTTTGATGGGAAACAAGAGCTTGAGGAGCCACCTAGATTAATGGTCGGATCAAAAATTTTGAATGAGATTAAAAATATGGAAAATGATTTTGGGAAGGGGTCAAAGAAAAATAAGAGAAAGTTGCAATCTGTATAGATTTGGAAGAAGAAGTCAATATTTTTTGACTTGCCTTACTGGGAGGTAATATATATAACCCACTTTATTTATCTTATTATCTAGTTTTTCATATTTTTTTGGCAATTAGTTAACATTACGTTTCTTATATATCTCAATTGTTTCTTTTTGTTCAATTTCAGCAGTTAGTATTGCATCATAATTTGGATGTAATTCACATTGAAAAGAATGTGTGTGATAGCATTATTAGTACTTTGCTGAATGTGAAGGGAAAGTCAAAGGATGGGATAAATTCATGTATGGATTTGGAAGACATGAGAATTAGACATGGCTTGCATCCAAAACGGAAAAATGGAAAGAGAACTTATCTGTCACTTGCACCACACACTCTTTCGAAAAAGGAAGAACAACTGTTTTGCAAACGGTTATTTAACCTTTAGGTACCTGATGGTTATAGTTCAAATATTGAGAACTGTATATCAATGGACGAGTGTAAAATTATTGGCCTCAAGTCTCATGATCATCATGTGTTAATGCAACAATTTGCCTATTGCATTAAGAGGTCTTCTAACAAAAGGGCCCAGAAACACAATATTTCGACTATGTGCGTTTTTCAATGCATTATGTCAAAAGGTCATTTGACTCGGAGGAAATGTTAAAACTGGAGGCAGATGTTGTTGAGACTTTGTGCATGTTTGAAAGGTTTTTTGTTCCAGCTTTTTTCGATATTATGATTCATTTGACAGTTCATTTGGGGCGAGAAGCCCGATTATGTGGCCCAGTTCAACAAAGATGGATGTATCCCTTTGAAAGGTAACAAATTGAGTAATTCTATTTGTACTATGTAGTTTTTATCATAAAATATTAACTTTATTTTCTGTAACAAATGAAGACATTCAAAGGATATGTTGGGAATTTAGCACGACCTGAAGGTTGTACAGAACAATGCTATTTATTAGATGAGTGCATGCAATTTTTCAGTAAATGCATGAGTCAAGTGGCTAATATGGATAATCGGCCAAATAGAAATCAAGATTTCGAGAATGATGCGATACTTGAAGGTCGGCCAATTTCCAAAGGAACATCGATCACTTTGGATTATCAAAGGCTACAAAGTGCTCATCGATGTGTACTATTTAATATGGTCAAGGTTGAGCCATATTTAGAGTAAGTGTTGTACGAATAGTAATTTTCAATGATAATGTTTATACATAAGGGCATGTAACCATTGTTAATAATTTTAGGATACACTTGAAGGAGTTGAAGCGTTTGGAAAAACGTCTAATCAAAAATGAAACTTTACTTTAAGATAGACATTCCGAAGAATTCTCAAACTGGTTAAAAGAAAAGGTCTAATTATATATATAATCCTTGAATTTTTGGCTTATTATATATTACTGCCTATAATTCTAATAGTGTATCATTGATTATGAACAGATTCACGGGCAGACTCATGGTATGCCCACTCATAACATATCCAGAATGTTAAGAGGGCTTGCACAAGGTCCATCTGTGCACGCTCTCTCTTATTCTGGGCTTGTTGTGAATGACCATCGCTTTCACATAAAAGATGCATTCAAGTCAACTCAAAATAGTGGGGTTTCATATGAGGCAACAACTGTTAGCAGATCGAGCTTGAAGGATAAGCACCAAAAGATCAAACCAGTTGTTTATTATGGAGTGATCAAAGATATTATTTTACTGGACTATTTTACTTTTCAGATTTCTGTTTTATTTGGTCATTGGGCTAATCCGAAAAATGGTGTCAAAATCGATGAAGGTTTTACTATGGTTAACCTGCACCAAGGACAACAATTTAAAAATGACCTATTTATTCTAGCGTCACAAGCAAAACAAGTGTTTTATTCTAAGTGATTCGTCTAATTGGTATGTTGTTCTAAAGGCGCCACCAAGAGGTATTAATGAGTTGGATTTGGATAATGAGAGTGTTTATTCAAGACCAATAGATGTATCCTTACTTGATAAGAATACTGATGATGAGGATAATGAGTATGTTAGAAAGAACTATGAGGGTATCTATGTGTAATTTTCTATATTATTTTGTTGGACAACTATTTATATTTTTTATCATAACTTCATAGTGAAACTTATTATAACTGCTTCTGCCACAATTTCTATAATCACTCGTTTACTTCATTATCTTTATATTTTTGTTAGTGATAATTTGCATGTTGAAATTTCTAATTATGATGATGAATCTTTCTAACATGTTCATTTTTTTTCCGTTTTTGGCTGTCTATTTAAGTGAGGTGTCTTTCTTTCAAACATGGCTCGAGAAGAGGTAACAACTACTATCAACCATTTATCCACGTATACAATAACATATTTATTATGTATTATTCACAATCATGTTCTTGTTTGGATCATTTGTA
Organism: Hemerocallis citrina; assembly: GCA_017893485.1. Classification (NCBI taxonomy): domain Eukaryota; kingdom Viridiplantae; phylum Streptophyta; class Magnoliopsida; order Asparagales; family Asphodelaceae; genus Hemerocallis; species Hemerocallis citrina. The sequence continues at coordinate 133,903,540 of CM030367.1, read as the reverse complement.
GTGCTCAAAACAAGGAAGTAAAAGGAAAAGGAGGGATGAGGAAAAGAAAATGAGAAAGGATAAGGGAAAGAAAAAGAGAAGGAAAAATGATAAGGAAAAGGAAAAAGGAAAGGGAAGAATAAAACTGAAAGAGAAGGCATCAAATGATGTGATCCGTATATCAGAACATGTAGACTCTAATGTCATTGGCGATGCGACTCTAAATGAATTGAGAGAAGAAACATCGAAACAAGCACAATAGTCAGAAGGCACGACCAGTGTAATACCCCGACTTTTTCCTAAATATTTAAAGATTATTTCTCTTTTATAGTATGCTTGTGTAGCATGTGGCTATTACTCCATGATGAATAAATTATATTTTTCCCTATAAAATACTTGCTTTAAAGCCCAATGTTAATCTGTTTATTTTCTTTTAATAAATTTATTTTGGCCCAAATTGATTTTAAGCCCATGAATTTTAAACCCTCTTATTATCTTCTATAACTTGTAATGTAACATTTTTCTTTCTCCATTAAATTCCGGGTATATTTGTGTGTGACTTGTGCTTACACGTGCACTCAATGTACACGTGTATTAGGCACAAATCCTTGGCCGGTTTTGGGAAGAGAAGTGGCTAGAATCATGGGTAGTTATCCTGAGTTGTGGGTAGTTTTTACAACCCCCAAATCAATCTCAGCCCTTAATCCTCCAACTCCCTAATAGATCTCAACCCTTCATCCTATTTATCTTCTAATATAAATACCCCCTCCTATTCTCTATCTCTTTTACACTAAAATTTCCTGAGATTATAGAGAGTATCTGTGAGTTGTGTGGGAGTTTCCTGTGGAGGCAAGCAGCATTGCTGAGGAGTTGGAGTGGAACAAAGGAACAAGAAGTGCTGCGCTATATTGAAGGACTTGCGGGATTTCGTTATTTTTCTTCATAAAAGGTGGGTGTTTCTCAGGACTTCTAACATAGGAATAATGCTATATTTGTCATGATTGATACCATGTTATAAAAGAGAATTGAATGCGGTAGAAATTGCTTGAACATGCTATTAAATTTGAGGCGAGACTGTCGGTACAGTCGACTGCCATATGAGCCAGCCGACTGATACGAGACATTACTTTTTCATAATGTGCTGATAAAATGTGTGTGAATAGCCATGATGGTGTGATTATTAAATGTATGTTTTCCCTATGACACATATGATGGAGGGAAGGTAAACAAATAAAAAGAACTAAAGGTGATAAATATCTGAAGTTGTCGGCGCAGTCGACTGACTTGGTGTTAAGTCGACTGGTGCTTCGTTCTGAATGTGACTGTTTGAAAGTTCCCTGAATAAAGATATTCTATTTATGTAGACCCATGATGATAACTTGAGATTTATATCTCCATTGTCGTAAGTAAGTATGAGCAATGTGAATGCATGTTTAGAGTAGTTTTCTCTAAAAGAGCATGTTAATAACTGGGAAAATCGTGCTATGAATGCTACTGAACAAGAGGAACTCTGTTTATGAAACATGAATTGATATATACTGTTAATTGATATCATGTGCAAGTACACGTAAGAACTGTAAATAAATTCCCTAAATTGAAATGGATCTGTCCAGTCGACCAATGTGTGTAGCAAGTCGACTGATCTGGACTTAGAAATTATGCTGTTTGAAATCTCCAGGACAGACGACTGATTACTGAACAGTCGACTGTTATGTGGATAATATTGTGAATATGAACGGTTGTGGGACAGGCGACTGGTTGAGTGCAACAGTCGACTATCCCGAGCTTTTATGAGGAATTTGTATGCGACTGTATAAGTCGACTGGTACCTTTCCAAGTCGACTGTACAGAGTGGACTTTCGATAATTTGATTCATGTTATTTTACTGTTGGTAATGATCAAATTTATGCTTTTATCGATGGATTCTGATTATGGCTGTATGAATTATGTGAAAGGAATCATAAATGAGAATTGAGAATTTTATGAATAATTATGAAAGGCTAAATCATGATGAGAAAGTCTGTGAGACTCTAAAATGAATTATGAGCTGATGATGCTCCATTGGGTATTGTGAATTTGAAATTGAACAAAGAGTAGCTAAGTCTCCCCGGCAGTGAATGAAATGATATTGAGAATTAGACCAGGTTGGTCAAGTGAAATGAAATGATAAGTCCGGTTGATGGAGAGGCTAACTCTAGAGCTTGATTTTTATTTATGATTCTAATGTAACTTAAATACATAGTGTGGAGGTGATGAAGGTGAGAGAAAAACATGAGTATGAGAGCTAGGGTACGGTGCGGGTGTGTGAGCCGCAGAATGCATGCTTGATGCGTCAAGACATGGCGCGGGCACAACTCAGTAATGATCGGACTCTAGTCACGCTTATGGGATGTTTTGGTGACTGCAAGAGGAGTGTGTTCAGGGAGGAGGCTGAATTGTCGCAGAATGCATGCTTGACGAGTCAAGACATGGCGCGAAATTCTACTCCAGGGGCCAGGATACATGCTTGTACTCATAGATTCATCTAAGATACTCATTGGAATTACAGAAGTAGAATAAGTCATGGCGGGGGATTGAACCCTACAAAAATGAAGATCGATTAAGAGGCTTGCCCTCGAATCTATGTAGAATGGGATGCATAGAATTCGAACAAGTGCGCATTAGTGTCATGTTAATTAAATAAATTGCATTAAGGATTTAAGTGCACAATCACGACACGACATCATTAAAAGTTCCCTCTTATTTGCATGCTTATGTTGAACAAGTTTGTGATTTGTAAGAAATGAGATTCATTATACTGTTTCTGGCATAGAGAGGATGGCCATGTATAATTATCGTCGGTTGAATAAACTGACGTACCCACAGTGTTGTATGCAGGATCAATCACATGTAAAGAGGAATGGATGCATAAAAAGTTTATCATGTTGTTGTTCATTTATGTAAATATTGTATATTTTGCTTCCGCTGTGTAAATTCAAGTGTAATATGTTGTAAACTCTGATGTAAAAGAAAAGTTTTTAAATTCCTTGTAAAATTGTATATGAAGGAAGCGAAAAGATCCTGTAGAACATCTCGAATTCAGTAATTTGGGATTCGGGGCGTTACAGAGTGGTATCAGAGCCACGCTTTCTATGCTTTCACACTTGTACAAATTTATAAGGAACGACACCCTAGATGTGGATATTAGAGTGTGTGTTTGGATTTAGAGATTTAAATGTAAGTGACTTACATTTGTGTTGCTCTATGATTTATGCTCCTTCCTCTCTATTTCTAAGATGGCTGATCACTTCGACCCTGCTGGAGGCGACGACTGGCATATTATCGAGGAAGAGTACCATCCTGGACAGGCTGATTCTGAGGACGAGTATCACCCCGGGCAAGCTGATTCTGATGATGAGGAGTACCCTGAATCTCGAGAGATTACCCCACCGCCGAACTCACCCGATGATTCTTCTTCTTCCGATGAAGAAAAGGGACCAACTCTGGGTAGCGTTGTGGCTTCTCTGCAGAGGCAAGTGGATACCTTGAAGTATAGAGTTGGAGTTTTGGAGGCTCAGATGGAGAAGCGGAATGCTGACTATTCTGTTCTTAGCCATCGGATTTGGGAACTTGAGAAGAAAAAGAACCTGACTGATGTGCTGAAGGATGAGGTGGATGGACTGCGGGATGAACTTCGAGCAGCGAAGAGGACCCGTAGAGATTAGATTGTCCTAGTTTCTTTTTTTCTTCTGTTCTGATGTTAAAATGTTTTTTTAAATTCGAATGTATAAACTTTGAAATTCAATGAAATGAAAGTTGGTTTAAATTCTTGCTTTATACTTCGAATTTAATGGATCTTTTGCATCAGAATATGGCGAGAAGGGGAGCCAGGAATGGTGAAGGTTTGGACCTTGAGGCCGAGTTTGCAAGGGTTTACCAGACCCTGAATGCAGTGGCTGCAAACCAAGGAAGGGGGCCGATGAATCCAGTACCCGAGGCAATTAAGCTAGTGGAATCGTTCAAGAGAATGAAACCACCAGTGTTCGAGGGAAAGTCAGACCCGGATGCGGCCGATAACTGGATTCGGCAAGTGGAGACAATCTTTGAGGTGTTGGAAACACCGGAGGGCAGCAAGGTCAAGTTGCCGACTTTGCAGTTGGAGAAGGATGCGGCTGTTTGGTGGCAGTCGATGAAGAGGACTATGGGCGGCTTGTTGCTTGGCTGGGAGGAATTTCTGGAAGAATTCCGCAGCCATTATTTCCCCTCCGACGTCCAGGAGAAAAAGGCCATGGAGTTTCTGTCACTTCAGCAAGGCAGCATGTCAGTAAGGGAGTATGAGACTAAGTTCACTCAGCTCTCCAGGTATGCTCCAGAACTGGTGATGGATGAGGCGAAGAAGGCTCGCAAGTTCGAGCATGGTCTGAGGCCGAGCTTGAGATCTCGTATGATACCCCTTGGTATCAGGAGATTCGATAAGCTGGTGAAGAGGGCGGCAGCGACGGAGGCGGATATGGAGCAGTTCCATGTTGCTCAGCATCAGAGGAGCAACTGGCAGTCCGGGAAGAGGCTCGCGCCATCGGGGAGTTTCAAGGGGCAACCATCTGCACAGAAGTTCAAACCGACAGGGGCGAACGCTGTCAGTGTAGCTGGAAGACCTGGAAACGATGCAGGGAGACCTTCTGCAGTCACTTGCTTTAACTGTGGTGAAGTGGGACATTACCAATCTCGATGTCTCAAACCACGGGCTGACAATCACAATGTGCCAATACAGCAGACTGGGAAGAGGCCGTACCAGTCAGGGCAAGTATTTGCTTTGACAGAAGCTGATGCTGAGGAGGCGGATCAGGTCATCTCTGGTACGAGGGCTGATGTTTAGTGTGATTTCTTTGTCATTTCTTCTTCCCGTTCTTAGTGTGAAACTGTTATGTAATGATGTATGTTATGTAACAGGAGAACTCTATATTAATGGAAAGGAAGCTGTGGTGTTGTTTGATACTGGATCCTCTCATACTTTTGTGTCTCCAAAGTTTGCTAAAGTGTTGGGAGTTGAACCGAAGATTTTTCCAGGCAAGATCTTAGCAGTAGCTACGCCATCAGGGGAAACTTTGACCACTGATCGGTACTATGCTGATTGCGGGATAGTGATTGGGGATCAAATCTTTGGCATTGATCTGATCGAGCTGACTATCTTGGGAGTCGATGTTATCATTGGCATTGATTGGATGTCGGTGTACAGTGCAAGCATCGAGTGCAAGACCAAGACCGTAACAGTGAAGGCTCCGGGTGGACCTGAAGTCACTTTCCAAGGGAAGTTGAAGTGTTCTAAGCTGGTGGCAACTATCCGCAAGGAAGAGACTCCTGTGGAATTGCAAGGGATTCCTGTGGTTCGGGACTATCCGACTGTGTTCTTGGAAGACTTTCCTGGGTTACCTCCGCATCGTGATGTAGAGTTCAGCATCACTGTTCAACCGGGAAGTGCACCCATTTCTAAGGCACCGTATAGGATGGCTCCAGTGGAACAGGATGAAGTGAAATGGCAGATTGAGTAACTGTTGGGAAAAGGCTTTATTCAACCTAGTGCGTCACCTTGGGGAGCACCAGTGCTTTTGGTAAAGAAGAAGGATGGATCGATGAGGATGTGTATCGATTACCGGGAGCTGAATAAGGTCACTGTTCAGAATAAGTATCCGATTCCTCGAATTGATGACTTGTTCGATCGTCTACAAGGAGCAGCTGTATTCTCCAAAATAGATCTTCGATCAGGATATCACCAAGTGCGAGTGAAAACTGAAGATGTGCATAAGACTGCATTTAGAACTCGGCATGGGCATTACGAATTCTTAGTTATGCCATTCGGAGTGACGAATGCACCCGCAATCTTCATGGACTTGATGAACAGAGTTCTGAGGCCGTTTATTGATTCTTTCGTCGTGGTGTTTATCGACGATATTCTCGTGTACTCCAAGTCTGAGGCGGAGCACACCGAGCATCTGGCAGCAGTTTTGCAGAAGTTGGGAGAGCAGAGGTTGTATGCCAAGTTATCCAAGTGTGATTTCTGGAAATCTGAAGTGGCATTCCTAGTTCACATCCTTTCTAAGGAGGGAGTGGCAACTGACCCTCAGAAGATAGAGGCAGTGAGAGACTGGGCAAGGCCTACTACAGTGAAGGAAGTCAGAAGTTTCCTTGGGATGACTGGATATTATCGGCGATTCATTCAAGGTTATGCTCAGATAGCTGTGCCGCTTACCGAGTTGACCAAGAAGAATGTGAACTTCAAGTGGACCGAGCAATGTGAGGCGAGTTTTCAGGAGTTGAAGGATAGACTGACTACTGCACCTATTTTGGCTTTGCCTAGAGCAGGAGTTGAGTATGATGTCTATAGCGATGCTTCACATCGGGGGCTTGGTTGTGTCTTAATGCAAGAGGGTAAAGTAATCGCTTATGGGTCTAGGCAACTACGACCGCATGAGAAGAATTATCCAACTCATGATCTAGGGCTGGCTGCGATTATCTTTGCTTTGAAGCAATGGAGGCACTACGTGTATGGTGAGAAGTTGAACATGTACACGGATCATAAGAGCTTGAAGTATATCTACCAGCAGAGGGATCTCAATCTAAGATAGCGGAGATGGCTGGAAGTGCTCGAGGATATGCGACCTGAGATCAAGTATCATCCTGGAAAGGCTAATGTTGTTGCTGATGCACTTAGTCGCAAGAGCAGTTTGGCCAGCTTGATTACGACTCAGAGGCATCTGATTGAGGAGTTGGATCGAGCAGGTATTGAAGTTGTCTTGCAAGGATTGGGAGCATCTTTATCTCAGTTGAAGCTTCAGCCTACTTTGAATGCAAGGATCACTGCAAGTCAGGAAGTGGATGCTGATATTTTGGAGATAAAGGAGCAGGTTAGTGCTGGCAGGTTGCCCGGATTTCAGACCAGGGATGGAGTGCTGTGGTTCGGAGATAGGCTGTGTGTTCCAGATCAGGCAGACCTGAAAGAAAGTATTCTTCAGGAGGCACATGCTACTCTTTTGTCAGTACATCCTGGGAGTACTAAGATGTACAAAGACATCAAACAGCATTTCTGGTGGTCAGGTTTGAAGCGGGATGTGGCCGAATTTGTCGCGAGGTGTGAGGTTTGTCAGCAAGTCAAAGCCGAAAATCAGAGACCCGGAGGTCTATTACAGCCGTTACCTATTCCGGAATGGAAGTGGGATAACATTAGTATGGATTTCATCACGGGATTGCCTAAGAGTTCTAAAGGCAATGATGCTATTTGGGTTATAGTCGATCGACTTACCAAGTCCGCTCACTTTTTGGCGATGAAACTCACGGCTTCGATGGACAAGTTGGCTGAGTTGTATGTTGGTGAGATTGTCCGACTTCATGGCGTTCCTTCGACTATTGTGTCTGATCGAGATGCGCGGTTTACTTCGCATTTCTGGGGGAGTCTTCAGGCAGCTTTGGGTACCAAGACAGATTTCAGCACTGCTTTTCATCCACAGACCGATGGGCAGACCGAGAGAGTCAACCGTATTCTTGAGGATATGCTTCGGTGTTGTATACTAGACTTCGGAGGCAGTTGGGAAAGGCATTTACCTTTGGTGGAGTTTGCCTACAACAACAGTTTTCAGGCTAGCATCGGGATGGCGCCGTATGAAGCTTTGTATGGCAGGAAGTGCAGGACTCCTGTGTGTTGGTATGAGGTTGGGGAGCGTCAGTTGTTTGGTCCTGAGCTTGTGCAGCTGACTTCTGAGAATATTGATCTGATCAGGAAGAGGTTGGTGGAAGCTCAGAGCAGGCAGAAAAGCTATGCAGACAACCGGAGAAGGGACCTTGAGTTTGAGGTTGGTGACTTCGTCTTTCTGAAGGTATCACCCAGTAAAGGTGTGGTTCGGTTTGGCAAAGGCGGGAAGTTAGCCCCGAGATTTATAGGCCCATATAAGATATTGAAAAGGATCAGGAAAACTGCTTACCGGCTTGAATTACCGGAAGAGTTGTCTCAGGTGCACAATGTCTTCCATGTGTCTATGTTGAGAGGTTATATTCCAGACCCGAGTCATCATTTGCCTGAAGTGCCGGAAGGTTTGCAGTTAGACCTGAATTACATCGAGACTCCTGTTGAGATTGTTGACCGTAGAGAGAAGGTCTTGAGGAATAAGACGATACCGATGGTCAAGGTAGTCTGGAGAAACCACTTGGTTGAAGAGGCTACTTGGGAATCTGAGGAGAAGATGTTGAAGGACTATCCTGAGCTTTTTGCTTGATTGTCTTATTGATTGTATTTTGTATCTTTATATTTTTGTATCTCTTGTTGTTGTGTTTTCTTCGTCTCGTTCTTGGCTGTAGTTCCGGGGACGGAACTATTCTAAGGAGGGAGTGATGTAATACCCCGACTTTTTCCTAAATATTTAAAGATTATTTCTCTTTTATAGTATGCTTGTGTAGCATGTGGCTATTACTCCATGATGAATAAATTATATTTTTCCCTATAAAATACTTGCTTTAAAGCCCAATGTTAATCTGTTTATTTTCTTTTAATAAATTTATTTTGGCCCAAATTGATTTTAAGCCCATGAATTTTAAACCCTCTTATTATCTTCTATAACTTGTAATGTAACATTTTTCTTTCTCCATTAAATTCCGGGTATATTTGTGTGTGACTTGTGCTTACACGTGCACTCAATGTACACGTGTATTAGGCACAAATCCTTGGCCGGTTTTGGGAAGAGAAGTGGCTAGAATCATGGGTAGTTATCCTGAGTTGTGGGTAGTTTTTACAACCCCCAAATCAATCTCAGCCCTTAATCCTCCAACTCCCTAATAGATCTCAACCCTTCATCCTATTTATCTTCTAATATAAATACCCCCTCCTATTCCCTATCTCTTTTACACTAAAATTTCCTGAGATTATAGAGAGTATCTGTGAGTTGTGTGGGAGTTTCCTGTGGAGGCAAGCAGCATTGCTGAGGAGTTGGAGTGGAACAAAGGAACAAGAAGTGCTGCGCTATATTGAAGGACTTGCGGGATTTCGTTATTTTTCTTCATAAAAGGTGGGTGTTTCTCAGGACTTCTAACATAGGAATAATGCTATATTTGTCATGATTGATACCATGTTATAAAAGAGAATTGAATGCGGTAGAAATTGCTTGAACATGCTATTAAATTTGAGGCGAGACTGTCGGTACAGTCGACTGCCATATGAGCCAGCCGACTGATACGAGACATTACTTTTTCATAATGTGCTGATAAAATGTGTGTGAATAGCCATGATGGTGTGATTATTAAATGTATGTTTTTCCCTATGACACATATGATGGAGGGAAGGTAAACAAATAAAAAGAACTAAAGGTGATAAATATCTGAAGTTGTCGGCGCAGTCGACTGACTTGGTGTTAAGTCGACTGGTGCTTCGTTCTGAATGTGACTGTTTGAAAGTTCCCTGAATAAAGATATTCTATTTATGTAGACCCATGATGATAACTTGAGATTTATATCTCCATTGTCGTAAGTAAGTATGAGCAATGTGAATGCATGTTTAGAGTAGTTTTCTCTAAAAGAGCATGTTAATAACTGGGAAAATCGTGCTATGAATGCTACTGAACAAGAGGAACTCTGTTTATGAAACATGAATTGATATATACTGTTAATTGATATCATGATGCAAGTACACGTAAGAACTGTAAATAAATTCCCTAAATTGAAATGGATCTGTCCAGTCGACCAATGTGTGTAGCAAGTCGACTGATCTGGACTTAGAAATTATGCTGTTTGAAATCTCCAGGACAGACGACTGATTACTGAACAGTCGACTGTTATGTGGATAATATTGTGAATATGAACGGTTGTGGGACAGGCGACTGGTTGAGTGCAACAGTCGACTATCCCGAGCTTTTATGAGGAATTTGTATGCGACTGTATAAGTCGACTGGTACCTTTCCAAGTCGACTGTACAGAGTGGACTTTCGATAATTTGATTCATGTTATTTTACTGTTGGTAATGATCAACTTTATGCTTTTATCGATGGATTCTGATTATGGCTGTATGAATTATGTGAAAGGAATCATAAATGAGAATTGAGAATTTTATGAATAATTATGAAAGGCTAAATCATGATGAGAAAGTCTGTGAGACTCTAAAATGAATTATGAGCTGATGATGCTCCATTGGGTATTGTGAATTTGAAATTGAACAAAGAGTAGCTAAGTCTCCCCGGCAGTGAATGAAATGATACTGAGAATTAGACCAGGTTGGTCAAGTGAAATGAAATGATAAGTCCGGTTGATGGAGAGGCTAACTCTAGAGCTTGATTTTTATTTATGATTCTAATGTAACTTAAATACATAGTGTGGAGGTGATGAAGTTGAGAGAAAAACATGAGTATGAGAGCTAGGGTACGGTGCGGGTGTGTGAGCCGCAGAATGCATGCTTGATGCGTCAAGACATGGCGCGGGCACAACTCAGTAATGATCGGACTCTAGTCACGCTTATGGGATGTTTTGGTGACTGCAAGAGGAGTGTGTTCAGGGAGGAGGCTGAATTGTCGCAGAATGCATGCTTGACGAGTCAAGACATGGCGCGAAATTCTACTCCAGGGGCCAGGATACATGCTTGTACTCATAGATTCATCTAAGATACTCATTGGAATTACAGAAGTAGAATAAGTCATGGCGGGGGATTGAACCCTACAAAAATGAAGATCGATTAAGAGGCTTGCCCTCGAATCTATGTAGAATGGGATGCATAGAATTCGAACAAGTGCGCATTAGTGTCATGTTAATTAAATAAATTGCATTAAGGATTTAAGTGCACAATCACGACACGACATCATTAAAAGTTCCCTCTTATTTGCATGCTTATGTTGAACAAGTTTGTGATTTGTAAGAAATGAGATTCATTATACTGTTTCTGGCATAGAGAGGATGGCCATGTATAATTATCGTCGGTTGAATAAACTGACGTACCCACAGTGTTGTATGCAGGATCAATCACATGTAAAGAGGAATGGATGCATAAAAAGTTTATCATGTTGTTGTTCATTTATGTAAATATTGTATATTTTGCTTCCGCTGTGTAAATTCAAGTGTAATATGTTGTAAACTCTGATGTAAAAGAAAAGTTTTTAAATTCCTTGTAAAATTGTATATGAAGGAAGCGAAAAGATCCTGTAGAACATCTCGAATTCAGTAATTTGGGATTCGGGGCGTTACAGAGTGGTATCAGAGCCACGCTTTCTATGCTTTCACACTTGTACAAATTTATAAGGAACGACACCCTAGATGTGGATATTAGAGTGTGTGTTTGGATTTAGAGATTTAAATGTAAGTGACTTACATTTGTGTTGCTCTATGATTTATGCTCCTTCCTCTCTATTTCTAAGATGGCTGATCACTTCGACCCTGCTGGAGGCGACGACTGGCATATTATCGAGGAAGAGTACCATCCTGGACAGGCTGATTCTGAGGACGAGTATCACCCCGGGCAAGCTGATTCTGATGATGAGGAGTACCCTGAATCTCGAGAGATTACCCCACCGCCGAACTCACCCGATGATTCTTCTTCTTCCGATGAAGAAAAGGGACCAGCTCTGGGTAGCGTTGTGGCTTCTCTGCAGAGGCAAGTGGATACCTTGAAGTATAGAGTTGGAGTTTTGGAGGCTCAGATGGAGAAGCGGAATGCTGACTATTCTGTTCTTAGCCATCGGATTTGGGAACTTGAGAAGAAAAAGAACCTGACTGATGTGCTGAAGGATGAGGTGGATGGACTGCGGGATGAACTTCGAGCAGCGAAGAGGACCCGTAGAGATTAGATTGTCCTAGTTTCTTTTTTTCTTCTGTTCTGATGTTAAAATGTTTTTTTAAATTCGAATGTATAAACTTTGAAATTCAATGAAATGAAAGTTGGTTTAAATTCTTGCTTTATACTTCGAATTTAATGGATCTTTTGCATCAGAATATGGCGAGAAGGGGAGCCAGGAATGGTGAAGGTTTGGACCTTGAGGCCGAGTTTGCAAGGGTTTACCAGACCCTGAATGCAGTGGCTGCAAACCAAGGAAGGGGGCCGATGAATCCAGTACCCGAGGCAATTAAGCTAGTGGAATCGTTCAAGAGAATGAAACCACCAGTGTTCGAGGGAAAGTCAGACCCGGATGCGGCCGATAACTGGATTCGGCAAGTGGAGACAATCTTTGAGGTGTTGGAAACACCGGAGGGCAGCAAGGTCAAGTTGCCGACTTTGCAGTTGGAGAAGGATGCGGCTGTTTGGTGGCAGTCGATGAAGAGGACTATGGGCGGCTTGTTGCTTGGCTGGGAGGAATTTCTGGAAGAATTCCGCAGCCATTATTTCCCCTCCGACGTCCAGGAGAAAAAGGCCATGGAGTTTCTGTCACTTCAGCAAGGCAGCATGTCAGTAAGGGAGTATGAGACTAAGTTCACTCAGCTCTCCAGGTATGCTCCAGAACTGGTGATGGATGAGGCGAAGAAGGCTCGCAAGTTCGAGCATGGTCTGAGGCCGAGCTTGAGATCTCGTATGATACCCCTTGGTATCAGGAGATTCGATAAGCTGGTGAAGAGGGCGGCAGCGACGGAGGCGGATATGGAGCAGTTCCATGTTGCTCAGCATCAGAGGAGCAACTGGCAGTCCGGGAAGAGGCTCGCGCCATCGGGGAGTTTCAAGGGGCAACCATCTGCACAGAAGTTCAAACCGACAGGGGCGAACGCTGTCAGTGTAGCTGGAAGACCTGGAAACGATGCAGGGAGACCTTCTGCAGTCACTTGCTTTAACTGTGGTGAAGTGGGACATTACCAATCTCGATGTCTCAAACCACGGGCTGGCAATCACAATGTGCCAATACAGCAGACTGGGAAGAGGCCGTACCAGTCAGGGCGAGTATTTGCTTTGACAGAAACTGATGCTGAGGAGGCGGATCAGGTCATCTCTGGTACGAGGGCTGATGTTTAGTGTGATTTCTTTGTCATTTCTTCTTCCCGTTCTTAGTGTGAAACTGTTATGTAATGATGTATGTTATGTAACAGGAGAACTCTATATTAATGGAAAGGAAGCTGTGGTGTTGTTTGATACTGGATCCTCTCATACTTTTGTGTCTCCAAAGTTTGCTAAAGTGTTGGGAGTTGAACCGAAGATTTTTCCAGGCAAGATCTTAGCAGTAGCTACGCCATCAGGGGAAACTTTGACCACTGATCGGTACTATGCTGATTGCGGGATAGTGATTGGGGATCAAATCTTTGGCATTGATCTGATCGAGCTGACTATCTTGGGAATCGATGTTATCATTGGCATTGATTGGATGTCGGTGTACAGTGCAAGCATCGAGTGCAAGACCAAGACCGTAACAGTGAAGGCTCCGGGTGGACCTGAAGTCACTTTCCAAGGGAAGTTGAAGTGTTCTAAGCTGGTGGCAACTATCCGCAAGGAAGAGACTCCTGTGGAATTGCAAGGGATTCCTGTGGTTCGGGACTATCCGACTGTGTTCTTGGAAGACTTTCCTGGGTTACCTCCGCATCGTGATGTAGAGTTCAGCATCACTGTTCAACCGGGAAGTGCACCCATTTCTAAGGCACCGTATAGGATGGCTCCAGTGGAACAGGATGAAGTGAAACGGCAGATTGAGTAACTGTTGGGAAAAGGCTTTATTCAACCTAGTGCGTCACCTTGGGGAGCACCAGTGCTTTTGGTAAAGAAGAAGGATGGATCGATGAGGATGTGTATCGATTACCGGGAGCTGAATAAGGTCACTGTTCAGAATAAGTATCCGATTCCTCGAATTGATGACTTGTTCGATCGTCTACAAGGAGCAGCTGTATTCTCCAAAATAGATCTTCGATCAGGATATCACCAAGTGCGAGTGAAAACTGAAGATGTGCATAAGACTGCATTTAGAACTCGGCATGGGCATTACGAATTCTTAGTTATGCCATTCGGAGTGACGAATGCACCCGCAATCTTCATGGACTTGATGAACAGAGTTCTGAGGCCGTTTATTGATTCTTTCGTCGTGGTGTTTATCGACGATATTCTCGTGTACTCCAAGTCTGAGGCGGAGCACACCGAGCATCTGGCAGCAGTTTTGCAGAAGTTGGGAGAGCAGAGGTTGTATGCCAAGTTATCCAAGTGTGATTTCTGGAAATCTGAAGTGGCATTCCTAGTTCACATCCTTTCTAAGGAGGGAGTGGCAACTGACCCTCAGAAGATAGAGGCAGTGAGAGACTGGGCAAGGCCTACTACAGTGAAGGAAGTCAGAAGTTTCCTTGGGATGACTGGATATTATCGGCGATTCATTCAAGGTTATGCTCAGATAGCTGTGCCGCTTACCGAGTTGACCAAGAAGAATGTGAACTTCAAGTGGACCGAGCAATGTGAGGCGAGTTTTCAGGAGTTGAAGGATAGACTGACTACTGCACCTATTTTGGCTTTGCCTAGAGCAGGAGTTGAGTATGATGTCTATAGCGATGCTTCACATCGGGGGCTTGGTTGTGTCTTAATGCAAGAGGGTAAAGTAATCGCTTATGGGTCTAGGCAACTATGACCGCATGAGAAGAATTATCCAACTCATGATCTAGGGCTGGCTGCGATTATCTTTGCTTTGAAGCAATGGAGGCACTACGTGTATGGTGAGAAGTTGAACATGTACACGGATCATAAGAGCTTGAAGTATATCTACCAGCAGAGGGATCTCAATCTAAGATAGCGGAGATGGCTGGAAGTGCTCGAGGATATGCGACCTGAGATCAAGTATCATCCTGGAAAGGCTAATGTTGTTGCTGATGCACTTAGTCGCAAGAGCAGTTTGGCCAGCTTGATTACGACTCAGAGGCATCTGATTGAGGAGTTGGATCGAGCAGGTATTGAAGTTGTCTTGCAAGGATTGGGAGCATCTTTATCTCAGTTGAAGCTTCAGCCTACTTTGAATGCAAGGATCACTGCAAGTCAGGAAGTGGATGCTGATATTTTGGAGATAAAGGAGCAGGTTAGTGCTGGCAGGTTGCCCGGATTTCAGACCAGGGATGGAGTGCTGTGGTTCGGAGATAGGCTGTGTGTTCCAGATCAGGCAGACCTGAAAGAAAGTATTCTTCAGGAGGCACATGCTACTCTTTTGTCAGTACATCCTGGGAGTACTAAGATGTACAAAGACATCAAACAGCATTTCTGGTGGTCAGGTTTGAAGCGGGATGTGGCCGAATTTGTCGCGAGGTGTGAGGTTTGTCAGCAAGTCAAAGCCGAAAATCAGAGACCCGGAGGTCTATTACAGCCGTTACCTATTCCGGAATGGAAGTGGGATAACATTAGTATGGATTTCATCACGGGATTGCCTAAGAGTTCTAAAGGCAATGATGCTATTTGGGTTATAGTCGATCGACTTACCAAGTCCGCTCACTTTTTGGCGATGAAACTCACGGCTTCGATGGACAAGTTGGCTGAGTTGTATGTTGGTGAGATTGTCCGACTTCATGGCGTTCCTTCGACTATTGTGTCTGATCGAGATGCGCGGTTTACTTCGCATTTCTGGGGGAGTCTTCAGGCAGCTTTGGGTACCAAGACAGATTTCAGCACTGCTTTTCATCCACAGACCGATGGGCAGACCGAGAGAGTCAACCGTATTCTTGAGGATATGCTTCGGTGTTGTATACTAGACTTCGGAGGCAGTTGGGAAAGGCATTTACCTTTGGTGGAGTTTGCCTACAACAACAGTTTTCAGGCTAGCATCGGGATGGCGCCGTATGAAGCTTTGTATGGCAGGAAGTGCAGGACTCCTGTGTGTTGGTATGAGGTTGGGGAGCGTCAGTTGTTTGGTCCTGAGCTTGTGCAGCTGACTTCTGAGAATATTGATCTGATCAGGAAGAGGTTGGTGGAAGCTCAGAGCAGGCAGAAAAGCTATGCAGACAACCGGAGAAGGGACCTTGAGTTTGAGGTTGGTGACTTCGTCTTTCTGAAGGTATCACCCAGTAAAGGTGTGGTTCGGTTTGGCAAAGGCGGGAAGTTAGCCCCGAGATTTATAGGCCCATATAAGATATTGAAAAGGATCAGGAAAACTGCTTACCGGCTTGAATTACCGGAAGAGTTGTCTCAGGTGCACAATGTCTTCCATGTGTCTATGTTGAGAGGTTATATTCCAGACCCGAGTCATCATTTGCCTGAAGTGCCGGAAGGTTTGCAGTTAGACCTGAATTACATCGAGACTCCTGTTGAGATTGTTGACCGTAGAGAGAAGGTCTTGAGGAATAAGACGATACCGATGGTCAAGGTAGTCTGGAGAAACCACTTGGTTGAAGAGGCTACTTGGGAATCTGAGGAGAAGATGTTGAAGGACTATCCTGAGCTTTTTGCTTGATTGTCTTATTGATTGTATTTTGTATCTTTATATTTTTGTATCTCTTGTTGTTGTGTTTTCTTCGTCTCGTTCTTGGCTGTAGTTCCGGGGACGGAACTATTCTAAGGAGGGAGTGATGTAATACCCCGACTTTTTCCTAAATATTTAAAGATTATTTCTCTTTTATAGTATGCTTGTGTAGCATGTGGCTATTACTCCATGATGAATAAATTATATTTTTCCCTATAAAATACTTGCTTTAAAGCCCAATGTTAATCTGTTTATTTTCTTTTAATAAATTTATTTTGGCCCAAATTGATTTTAAGCCCATGAATTTTAAACCCTCTTATTATCTTCTATAACTTGTAATGTAACATTTTTCTTTCTCCATTAAATTCCGGGTATATTTGTGTGTGACTTGTGCTTACACGTGCACTCAATGTACACGTGTATTAGGCACAAATCCTTGGCCGGTTTTGGGAAGAGAAGTGGCTAGAATCATGGGTAGTTATCCTGAGTTGTGGGTAGTTTTTACAACCCCCAAATCAATCTCAGCCCTTAATCCTCCAACTCCCTAATAGATCTCAACCCTTCATCCTATTTATCTTCTAATATAAATACCCCCTCCTATTCCCTATCTCTTTTACACTAAAATTTCCTGAGATTATAGAGAGTATCTGTGAGTTGTGTGGGAGTTTCCTGTGGAGGCAAGCAGCATTGCTGAGGAGTTGGAGTGGAACAAAGGAACAAGAAGTGCTGCGCTATATTGAAGGACTTGCGGGATTTCGTTATTTTTCTTCATAAAAGGTGGGTGTTTCTCAGGACTTCTAACATAGGAATAATGCTATATTTGTCATGATTGATACCATGTTATAAAAGAGAATTGAATGCGGTAGAAATTGCTTGAACATGCTATTAAATTTGAGGCGAGACTGTCGGTACAGTCGACTGCCATATGAGCCAGCCGACTGATACGAGACATTACTTTTTCATAATGTGCTGATAAAATGTGTGTGAATAGCCATGATGGTGTGATTATTAAATGTATGTTTTTCCCTATGACACATATGATGGAGGGAAGGTAAACAAATAAAAAGAACTAAAGGTGATAAATATCTGAAGTTGTCGGCGCAGTCGACTGACTTGGTGTTAAGTCGACTGGTGCTTCGTTCTGAATGTGACTGTTTGAAAGTTCCCTGAATAAAGATATTCTATTTATGTAGACCCATGATGATAACTTGAGATTTATATCTCCATTGTCGTAAGTAAGTATGAGCAATGTGAATGCATGTTTAGAGTAGTTTTCTCTAAAAGAGCATGTTAATAACTGGGAAAATCGTGCTATGAATGCTACTGAACAAGAGGAACTCTGTTTATGAAACATGAATTGATATATACTGTTAATTGATATCATGATGCAAGTACACGTAAGAACTGTAAATAAATTCCCTAAATTGAAATGGATCTGTCCAGTCGACCAATGTGTGTAGCAAGTCGACTGATCTGGACTTAGAAATTATGCTGTTTGAAATCTCCAGGACAGACGACTGATTACTGAACAGTCGACTGTTATGTGGATAATATTGTGAATATGAACGGTTGTGGGACAGGCGACTGGTTGAGTGCAACAGTCGACTATCCCGAGCTTTTATGAGGAATTTGTATGCGACTGTATAAGTCGACTGGTACCTTTCCAAGTCGACTGTACAGAGTGGACTTTCGATAATTTGATTCATGTTATTTTACTGTTGGTAATGATCAACTTTATGCTTTTATCGATGGATTCTGATTATGGCTGTATGAATTATGTGAAAGGAATCATAAATGAGAATTGAGAATTTTATGAATAATTATGAAAGGCTAAATCATGATGAGAAAGTCTGTGAGACTCTAAAATGAATTATGAGCTGATGATGCTCCATTGGGTATTGTGAATTTGAAATTGAACAAAGAGTAGCTAAGTCTCCCCGGCAGTGAATGAAATGATATTGAGAATTAGACCAGGTTGGTCAAGTGAAATGAAATGATAAGTCCGGTTGATGGAGAGGCTAACTCTAGAGCTTGATTTTTATTTATGATTCTAATGTAACTTAAATACATAGTGTGGAGGTGATGAAGTTGAGAGAAAAACATGAGTATGAGAGCTAGGGTACGGTGCGGGTGTGTGAGCCGCAGAATGCATGCTTGATGCGTCAAGACATGGCGCGGGCACAACTCAGTAATGATCGGACTCTAGTCACGCTTATGGGATGTTTTGGTGACTGCAAGAGGAGTGTGTTCAGGGAGGAGGCTGAATTGTCGCAGAATGCATGCTTGACGAGTCAAGACATGGCGCGAAATTCTACTCCAGGGGCCAGGATACATGCTTGTACTCATAGATTCATCTAAGATACTCATTGGAATTACAGAAGTAGAATAAGTCATGGCGGGGGATTGAACCCTACAAAAATGAAGATCGATTAAGAGGCTTGCCCTCGAATCTATGTAGAATGGGATGCATAGAATTCGAACAAGTGCGCATTAGTGTCATGTTAATTAAATAAATTGCATTAAGGATTTAAGTGCACAATCACGACACGACATCATTAAAAGTTCCCTCTTATTTGCATGCTTATGTTGAACAAGTTTGTGATTTGTAAGAAATGAGATTCATTATACTGTTTCTGGCATAGAGAGGATGGCCATGTATAATTATCGTCGGTTGAATAAACTGACGTACCCACAGTGTTGTATGCAGGATCAATCACATGTAAAGAGGAATGGATGCATAAAAAGTTTATCATGTTGTTGTTCATTTATGTAAATATTGTATATTTTGCTTCCGCTGTGTAAATTCAAGTGTAATATGTTGTAAACTCTGATGTAAAAGAAAAGTTTTTAAATTCCTTGTAAAATTGTATATGAAGGAAGCGAAAAGATCCTGTAGAACATCTCGAATTCAGTAATTTGGGATTCGGGGCGTTACAGAGTGGTATCAGAGCCACGCTTTCTATGCTTTCACACTTGTACAAATTTATAAGGAACGACACCCTAGATGTGGATATTAGAGTGTGTGTTTGGATTTAGAGATTTAAATGTAAGTGACTTACATTTGTGTTGCTCTATGATTTATGCTCCTTCCTCTCTATTTCTAAGATGGCTGATCACTTCGACCCTGCTGGAGGCGACGACTGGCATATTATCGAGGAAGAGTACCATCCTGGACAGGCTGATTCTGAGGACGAGTATCACCCCGGGCAAGCTGATTCTGATGATGAGGAGTACCCTGAATCTCGAGAGATTACCCCACCGCCGAACTCACCCGATGATTCTTCTTCTTCCGATGAAGAAAAGGGACCAGCTCTGGGTAGCGTTGTGGCTTCTCTGCAGAGGCAAGTGGATACCTTGAAGTATAGAGTTGGAGTTTTGGAGGCTCAGATGGAGAAGCGGAATGCTGACTATTCTGTTCTTAGCCATCGGATTTGGGAACTTGAGAAGAAAAAGAACCTGACTGATGTGCTGAAGGATGAGGTGGATGGACTGCGGGATGAACTTCGAGCAGCGAAGAGGACCCGTAGAGATTAGATTGTCCTAGTTTCTTTTTTTCTTCTGTTCTGATGTTAAAATGTTTTTTTAAATTCGAATGTATAAACTTTGAAATTCAATGAAATGAAAGTTGGTTTAAATTCTTGCTTTATACTTCGAATTTAATGGATCTTTTGCATCAGAATATGGCGAGAAGGGGAGCCAGGAATGGTGAAGGTTTGGACCTTGAGGCCGAGTTTGCAAGGGTTTACCAGACCCTGAATGCAGTGGCTGCAAACCAAGGAAGGGGGCCGATGAATCCAGTACCCGAGGCAATTAAGCTAGTGGAATCGTTCAAGAGAATGAAACCACCAGTGTTCGAGGGAAAGTCAGACCCGGATGCGGCCGATAACTGGATTCGGCAAGTGGAGACAATCTTTGAGGTGTTGGAAACACCGGAGGGCAGCAAGGTCAAGTTGCCGACTTTGCAGTTGGAGAAGGATGCGGCTGTTTGGTGGCAGTCGATGAAGAGGACTATGGGCGGCTTGTTGCTTGGCTGGGAGGAATTTCTGGAAGAATTCCGCAGCCATTATTTCCCCTCCGACGTCCAGGAGAAAAAGGCCATGGAGTTTCTGTCACTTCAGCAAGGCAGCATGTCAGTAAGGGAGTATGAGACTAAGTTCACTCAGCTCTCCAGGTATGCTCCAGAACTGGTGATGGATGAGGCGAAGAAGGCTCGCAAGTTCGAGCATGGTCTGAGGCCGAGCTTGAGATCTCGTATGATACCCCTTGGTATCAGGAGATTCGATAAGCTGGTGAAGAGGGCGGCAGCGACGGAGGCGGATATGGAGCAGTTCCATGTTGCTCAGCATCAGAGGAGCAACTGGCAGTCCGGGAAGAGGCTCGCGCCATCGGGGAGTTTCAAGGGGCAACCATCTGCACAGAAGTTCAAACCGACAGGGGCGAACGCTGTCAGTGTAGCTGGAAGACCTGGAAACGATGCAGGGAGACCTTCTGCAGTCACTTGCTTTAACTGTGGTGAAGTGGGACATTACCAATCTCGATGTCTCAAACCACGGGCTGACAATCACAATGTGCCAATACAGCAGACTGGGAAGAGGCCGTACCAGTCAGGGCGAGTATTTGCTTTGACAGAAGCTGATGCTGAGGAGGCGGATCAGGTCATCTCTGGTACGAGGGCTGATGTTTAGTGTGATTTCTTTGTCATTTCTTCTTCCCGTTCTTAGTGTGAAACTGTTATGTAATGATGTATGTTATGTAACAGGAGAACTCTATATTAATGGAAAGGAAGCTGTGGTGTTGTTTGATACTGGATCCTCTCATACTTTTGTGTCTCCAAAGTTTGCTAAAGTGTTGGGAGTTGAACCGAAGATTTTTCCAGGCAAGATCTTAGCAGTAGCTACGCCATCAGGGAAAACTTTGACCACTGATCGGTACTATGCTGATTGCGGGATAGTGATTGGGGATCAAATCTTTGGCATTGATCTGATCGAGCTGACTATCTTGGGAGTCGATGTTATCATTGGCATTGATTGGATGTCGGTGTACAGTGCAAGCATCGAGTGCAAGACCAAGACCGTAACAGTGAAGGCTCCGGGTGGACCTGAAGTCACTTTCCAAGGGAAGTTGAAGTGTTCTAAGCTGGTGGCAACTATCCGCAAGGAAGAGACTCCTGTGGAATTGCAAGGGATTCCTGTGGTTCGGGACTATCCGACTGTGTTCTTGGAAGACTTTCCTGGGTTACCTCCGCATCGTGATGTAGAGTTCAGCATCACTGTTCAACCGGGAAGTGCACCCATTTCTAAGGCACCGTATAGGATGGCTCCAGTGGAACAGGATGAAGTGAAACGGCAGATTGAGTAACTGTTGGGAAAAGGCTTTATTCAACCTAGTGCGTCACCTTGGGGAGCACCAGTGCTTTTGGTAAAGAAGAAGGATGGATCGATGAGGATGTGTATCGATTACCGGGAGCTGAATAAGGTCACTGTTCAGAATAAGTATCCGATTCCTCGAATTGATGACTTGTTCGATCGTCTACAAGGAGCAGCTGTATTCTCCAAAATAGATCTTCGATCAGGATATCACCAAGTGCGAGTGAAAACTGAAGATGTGCATAAGACTGCATTTAGAACTCGGCATGGGCATTACGAATTCTTAGTTATGCCATTCGGAGTGACGAATGCACCCGCAATCTTCATGGACTTGATGAACAGAGTTCTGAGGCCGTTTATTGATTCTTTCGTCGTGGTGTTTATCGACGATATTCTCGTGTACTCCAAGTCTGAGGCGGAGCACACCGAGCATCTGGCAGCAGTTTTGCAGAAGTTGGGAGAGCAGAGGTTGTATGCCAAGTTATCCAAGTGTGATTTCTGGAAATCTGAAGTGGCATTCCTAGTTCACATCCTTTCTAAGGAGGGAGTGGCAACTGACCCTCAGAAGATAGAGGCAGTGAGAGACTGGGCAAGGCCTACTACAGTGAAGGAAGTCAGAAGTTTCCTTGGGATGACTGGATATTATCGGCGATTCATTCAAGGTTATGCTCAGATAGCTGTGCCGCTTACCGAGTTGACCAAGAAGAATGTGAACTTCAAGTGGACCGAGCAATGTGAGGCGAGTTTTCAGGAGTTGAAGGATAGACTGACTACTGCACCTATTTTGGCTTTGCCTAGAGCAGGAGTTGAGTATGATGTCTATAGCGATGCTTCACATCGGGGGCTTGGTTGTGTCTTAATGCAAGAGGGTAAAGTAATCGCTTATGGGTCTAGGCAACTACGACCGCATGAGAAGAATTATCCAACTCATGATCTAGGGCTGGCTGCGATTATCTTTGCTTTGAAGCAATGGAGGCACTACGTGTATGGTGAGAAGTTGAACATGTACACGGATCATAAGAGCTTGAAGTATATCTACCAGCAGAGGGATCTCAATCTAAGATAGCGGAGATGGCTGGAAGTGCTCGAGGATATGCGACCTGAGATCAAGTATCATCCTGGAAAGGCTAATGTTGTTGCTGATGCACTTAGTCGCAAGAGCAGTTTGGCCAGCTTGATTACGACTCAGAGGCATCTGATTGAGGAGTTGGATCGAGCAGGTATTGAAGTTGTCTTGCAAGGATTGGGAGCATCTTTATCTCAGTTGAAGCTTCAGCCTACTTTGAATGCAAGGATCACTGCAAGTCAGGAAGTGGATGCTGATATTTTGGAGATAAAGGAGCAGGTTAGTGCTGGCAGGTTGCCCGGATTTCAGACCAGGGATGGAGTGCTGTGGTTCGGAGATAGGCTGTGTGTTCCAGATCAGGCAGACCTGAAAGAAAGTATTCTTCAGGAGGCACATGCTACTCTTTTGTCAGTACATCCTGGGAGTACTAAGATGTACAAAGACATCAAACAGCATTTCTGGTGGTCAGGTTTGAAGCGGGATGTGGCCGAATTTGTCGCGAGGTGTGAGGTTTGTCAGCAAGTCAAAGCCGAAAATCAGAGACCCGGAGGTCTATTACAGCCGTTACCTATTCCGGAATGGAAGTGGGATAACATTAGTATGGATTTCATCACGGGATTGCCTAAGAGTTCTAAAGGCAATGATGCTATTTGGGTTATAGTCGATCGACTTACCAAGTCCGCTCACTTTTTGGCGATGAAACTCACGGCTTCGATGGACAAGTTGGCTGAGTTGTATGTTGGTGAGATTGTCCGACTTCATGGCGTTCCTTCGACTATTGTGTCTGATCGAGATGCGCGGTTTACTTCGCATTTCTGGGGGAGTCTTCAGGCAGCTTTGGGTACCAAGACAGATTTCAGCACTGCTTTTCATCCACAGACCGATGGGCAGACCGAGAGAGTCAACCGTATTCTTGAGGATATGCTTCGGTGTTGTATACTAGACTTCGGAGGCAGTTGGGAAAGGCATTTACCTTTGGTGGAGTTTGCCTACAACAACAGTTTTCAGGCTAGCATCGGGATGGCGCCGTATGAAGCTTTGTATGGCAGGAAGTGCAGGACTCCTGTGTGTTGGTATGAGGTTGGGGAGCGTCAGTTGTTTGGTCCTGAGCTTGTGCAGCTGACTTCTGAGAATATTGATCTGATCAGGAAGAGGTTGGTGGAAGCTCAGAGCAGGCAGAAAAGCTATGCAGACAACCGGAGAAGGGACCTTGAGTTTGAGGTTGGTGACTTCGTCTTTCTGAAGGTATCACCCAGTAAAGGTGTGGTTCGGTTTGGCAAAGGCGGGAAGTTAGCCCCGAGATTTATAGGCCCATATAAGATATTGAAAAGGATCAGGAAAACTGCTTACCGGCTTGAATTACCGGAAGAGTTGTCTCAGGTGCACAATGTCTTCCATGTGTCTATGTTGAGAGGTTATATTCCAGACCCGAGTCATCATTTGCCTGAAGTGCCGGAAGGTTTGCAGTTAGACCTGAATTACATCGAGACTCCTGTTGAGATTGTTGACCGTAGAGAGAAGGTCTTGAGGAATAAGACGATACCGATGGTCAAGGTAGTCTGGAGAAACCACTTGGTTGAAGAGGCTACTTGGGAATCTGAGGAGAAGATGTTGAAGGACTATCCTGAGCTTTTTGCTTGATTGTCTTATTGATTGTATTTTGTATCTTTATATTTTTGTATCTCTTGTTGTTGTGTTTTCTTCGTCTCGTTCTTGGCTGTAGTTCCGGGGACGGAACTATTCTAAGGAGGGAGTGATGTAATACCCCGACTTTTTCCTAAATATTTAAAGATTATTTCTCTTTTATAGTATGCTTGTGTAGCATGTGGCTATTACTCCATGATGAATAAATTATATTTTTCCCTATAAAATACTTGCTTTAAAGCCCAATGTTAATCTGTTTATTTTCTTTTAATAAATTTATTTTGGCCCAAATTGATTTTAAGCCCATGAATTTTAAACCCTCTTATTATCTTCTATAACTTGTAATGTAACATTTTTCTTTCTCCATTAAATTCCGGGTATATTTGTGTGTGACTTGTGCTTACACGTGCACTCAATGTACACGTGTATTAGGCACAAATCCTTGGCCGGTTTTGGGAAGAGAAGTGGCTAGAATCATGGGTAGTTATCCTGAGTTGTGGGTAGTTTTTACAACCCCCAAATCAATCTCAGCCCTTAATCCTCCAACTCCTTAATAGATCTCAACCCTTCATCCTATTTATCTTCTAATATAAATACCCCCTCCTATTCCCTATCTCTTTTACACTAAAATTTCCTGAGATTATAGAGAGTATCTGTGAGTTGTGTGGGAGTTTCCTGTGGAGGCAAGCAGCATTGCTGAGGAGTCGGAGTGGAACAAAGGAACAAGAAGTGCTGCGCTATATTGAAGGACTTGCGGGATTTCGTTATTTTTCTTCATAAAAGGTGGGTGTTTCTCAGGACTTCTAACATAGGAATAATGCTATATTTGTCATGATTGATACCATGTTATAAAAGAGAATTGAATACGGTAGAAATTGCTTGAACATGCTATTAAATTTGAGGCGAGACTGTCGGTACAGTCGATTGCCATATGAGCCAGCCGACTGATACGAGACATTACTTTTTCATAATGTGCTGATAAAATGTGTGTGAATAGCCATGATGGTGTGATTATTAAATGTATGTTTTTCCCTATGACACATATGATGGAGGGAAGGTAAACAAATAAAAAGAACTAAAGGTGATAAATATCTGAAGTTGTCGGCGCAGTCGACTGACTTGGTGTTAAGTCGACTGGTGCTTCGTTCTGAATGTGACTGTTTGAAAGTTCCCTGAATAAAGATATTCTATTTATGTAGACCCATGATGATAACTTGAGATTTATATCTCCATTGTCGTAAGTAAGTATGAGCAATGTGAATGCATGTTTAGAGTAGTTTTCTCTAAAAGAGCATGTTAATAACTGGGAAAATTGTGCTATGAATGCTACTGAACAAGAGGAACTCTGTTTATGAAACATGAATTGATATATACTGTTAATTGATATCATGATGCAAGTACACGTAAGAACTGTAAATAAATTCCCTAAATTGAAATGGATCTGTCCAGTCGACCAATGTGTGTAGCAAGTCGACTGATCTGGACTTAGAAATTATGCTGTTTGAAATCTCCAAGACAGACGACTGATTACTGAACAGTCGACTGTTATGTGGATAATATTGTGAATATGAACGGTTGCGGGACAGGCGACTGGTTGAGTGCAACAGTCGACTATCCCGAGCTTTTATGAGGAATTTGTGTGCGACTGTATAAGTCGACTGGTACCTTTCCAAGTCGACTGTACAGAGTGGACTTTCGATAATTTGATTCATGTTATTTTACTGTTGGTAATGATCAACTTTATGCTTTTATCGATGGATTCTGATTATGGCTGTATGAATTATGTGAAAGGAATCATAAATGAGAATTGAGAATTTTATGAATAATTATGAAAGGCTAAATCATGATGAGAAAGTCTGTGAGACTCTAAAATGAATTATGAGCTGATGATGCTCCATTGGGTATTGTGAATTTGAAATTGAACAAAGAGTAGCTAAGTCTCCCCGGCAGTGAATGAAATGATATTGAGAATTAGACCAGGTTGGTCAAGTGAAATGAAATGATAAGTCCGGTTGATGGAGAGGCTAACTCTAGAGCTTGATTTTTATTTATGATTCTAATGTAACTTAAATACATAGTGTGGAGGTGATGAAGGTGAGAGAAAAACATGAGTATGAGAGCTAGGGTACGGTGCGGGTGTGTGAGCCGCAGAATGCATGCTTGATGCGTCAAGACATGGCGCGGGCACAACTCAGTAATGATCGGACTCTAGTCACGCTTATGGGATGTTTTGGTGACTGCAAGAGGAGTGTGTTCAGGGAGGAGGCTGAATTGTCGCAGAATGCATGCTTGACGAGTCAAGACATGGCGCGAAATTCTACTCCAGGGGCCAGGATACATGCTTGTACTCATAGATTCATCTAAGATACTCATTGGAATTACAGAAGTAGAATAAATCATGGCGGGGGATTGAACCCTACAAAAATGAAGATCGATTAAGAGGCTTGCCCTCGAATCTATGTAGAATGGGATGCATAGAATTCGAACAAGTGCGCATTAGTGTCATGTTAATTAAATAAATTGCATTAAGGATTTAAGTGCACAATCACGACACGACATCATTAAAAGTTCCCTCTTATTTGCATGCTTATGTTGAACAAGTTTGTGATTTGTAAGAAATGAGATTCATTATACTGTTTCTGGCATAGAGAGGATGGCCATGTATAATTATCGTCGGTTGAATAAACTGACGTACCCACAGTGTTGTATGCAGGATCAATCACATGTAAAGAGGAATGGATGCATAAAAAGTTTATCATGTTGTTGTTCATTTATGTAAATATTGTATATTTTGCTTCCGCTGTGTAAATTCAAGTGTAATATGTTGTAAACTCTGATGTAAAAGAAAAGTTTTTAAATTCCTTGTAAAATTGTATGTGAAGGAAGCGAAAAGATCCTGTAGAACATCTCGAATTCAGTAATTTGGGATTCGGGGCGTTACAACCAGGACTCGCGGACACACAACTTGCAGTAATTTATCGGCTGTTGGCAGACAAAAGTTGGAAGTGACATTAAATGATCTCGGTCAACCTGTTGGGGAAAACTCAAAAAGTTTGTCTTCTTTGGTAGGCATTTTAGCACGTCAGATGGTGCCGCTAAAATATGATGACTGGAGAAAGATATCTGCTGAGACTAAAGAATTTTATTGGCAAGCAATAAAGGTAAAATATTTTTTCTTTGATGTAGCTTTCTTTCTGCTTTTATCCAAGAAAGTATATTTCAGGCATAGGGTTTAAAGGTTTGTTATTATTGCACTTGATATCTCCAATTTTCCAATTGATATTAGAACGTGCATTGCACGTTCAGATTACTAGGTGCATTCATTCTCTTTTAAGTTATAATTACTAACATGTATATTATGTATACCTACACCTGATCCAATATAATAATACAAATGTCTGTATTACAAATAAACACATTATCAGGATATGGGGTTTGTTTGCAGCGGCACTACCGAGATTGTGAGCATCTATCAGCCTGTGCCAGTTTTATTATAACATACAAAACAAAACAATTAATATAATCGCTACTTTCATATTGTCATCAACGATAGACTCTTTCCTTCAATCTCAAAATTAATCGCTGTGAGTTTCCTGTATCATCCATACACAATAAGAGAAACAAAGCGAAATCAGTGTTATTCTGAGCAGATTCTATTTTGGTAGCATTTTGTATGAAATTTTTTTGAATGCAACTATTAAATTTTGAGCTTTGTTGAGACTGAAATACACATTAATTCATAATCTAATACTTTTTGCCTTTAAGTTATAAATATGCAGTTTGTATAATTTTATAGTTTGTGAACAGGGTTAGTCCTGTACTAGGTTGGTGATGACCATGGAGTGGTCTAAATGATGCCAGGTTTGGTAAGATAGATAAAACCCAACGAATCTTTACGCTCCTGTTTCTTTCTTACTTTTAATTTTTTTTTCTAAGTACCATAAAGAGATAGCTTATATTTCGATGAGGAGTGTACACCTTAAACAATGTTATTAATGAAATTTATATTTGATTATGATATAATATCCTCAACCGTGTTTCGTAATAACTTTGAAATGGTGGTTATGAATTACTGAATTTACTGTAGTTCTCCTTTACCTATCCAACACCTTGTGTGTTGAATATCCTAGAAAACTCTTGATGGAGTTTTACGGCTTTATATGATAGATTGGCATGTAAAAGATACATACATTGTTGATGTTTTGGAACAAAAACTTAACTTATCATATATGACAATAAAAATTGGGAGCATTGAACGGTATAGATCCTGATAATTCAATGGAGTTGGTTCTTTTTGATAATTTTCTGTAAGTGAATATTTTGATATTCATTACTGGTGATTGTAAAATTTGTATGTATGAATTGAACACTTTGTGGGCAAATATCTTTTAGACTGTACCTGTGTGCTTGACCTCATTGCCATTTTAAACTAGATTTTATGGCCCCAGTAACGCATGTGTTTTGGTGAGTGCAGTAACCGGTTTCATATACATATGGATGAAGATTATTTTTGTATCCAGTATTTAACAATGTTTTCGAATATTCAGTTTGTGCATAGAAAAGATAATTAAATTCAAACACAAGGAACTGGTGAACATTATAAAACAAGAGACATTCAATAAAGCTCCTTATTTATTAATATGTACATGAGAAGGAGAAACTTTGCAATCCTTGTGGTGAAAATTTCTACACTTTCTTTGTCGGTTTTTTACATATAATTTGCAGATCAATATATAACTCGGAAAGAATGGAATGTAATGCCTATGTGGGTTTAGCAGTAAATGTTTTTATATCATTTTGTGCAAGCAGTGAACCCTTTTTTTAATGATCAAAGCAAATGCCTGATTGCAAGAATAAAAATAAAACAGAAAATATACAGATGTATAGACACATTCTCGTGATCAATTACATATGCTTGCCCTT
This sequence comes from Hemerocallis citrina, assembly GCA_017893485.1. Taxonomy (NCBI): domain Eukaryota; kingdom Viridiplantae; phylum Streptophyta; class Magnoliopsida; order Asparagales; family Asphodelaceae; genus Hemerocallis; species Hemerocallis citrina. Next base: position 133,874,228 of record CM030367.1, on the reverse strand, counting down.
GTTGTTTAACAACTTGTATGATGTCTGAAGCCTGAATTTGATCTTAGCATCCTGCTAATCTTCTCAACAAGTTTACCTCTCATAAATTTACTGGCTTTGGTTAACTTCATTTAATTCTTTGTGCATATTTTTATGATAATAATTTATATCTACACATATTACTTCAGCAAAAGTTCATATTCAATGGACGTGATAGAGAAGCAAAAATTTACACCCTACAAGCGATGGGAAGATCTGCCAGGACATGCAAAGCAAAATTGGGGGCAAGCTTAAACAAGAAACCGATTTACAAAAGTCAAAGAGAGTGGAATGAATTTGTAAAATTAAGAAACAACCCAAAATTCAAGGTAAAATACTATGTATACTATTCTGTTTAACTTGCTATATCTTATCTTTTATATAAAATTAATTATATTAGAGTACAATTTGTCTTGTAGGCAAAAAGTAAAAAGTTCAAGAAAATGAGAAGTAAACAAACTATCCCTTACCGTGGTGGTCGTAATTTGCTCGGATAGAATCTGAAATAGAAGTGAGTTAATTATAAATTATTTTCATTATATTTATTAAATGTGTTGTTTATAATTTTGATGTTTGTGTTGATTGTATCTGTTTGCTATATAGAAAGAAGAGGGTCTCATTTGTCAAGATAAAGTTAGGCTTCATTGTTGGTATCGAGCATATATAAAACAGAACGGTGAAGCAGGAAAGCCAGATAATGTTGATCTTATAGTATGGTTCTAAAATTGTTTTCTCACATAGTTTACCATTAGTTAAATACAGATTCTTATTGTTCAATCATATGTTCATATTAATTTTGAGCTTCTTTTATTTTCAGAAAAAGGTGAAAGAAGAACTAGCTTCTTCGCCACCCGAGACATCCCACGTAGGCCCGGGTTATGAAGGTGACGCATATTCAAGGGTATTTAACAAGCCTGAACGACAAGACCGTTTATCCGCGATGGGAGCAGGAGCCAACCCAAAATTAAGTGCCTCGATTGCAACCTCTGTCGAAGTAGTTGAGCTCAGAGAAAAGGTGGATTCACTTGCTGAAACAGTGAAGGAGTTGACAGCTCTACTTAAAAAGCAAACAAAGTGTAAAAACTCTTACTCAAAGCATAAGAAACATAAGAAAAATAAGAAGGTAAGAATATTGATTTTCATTTGAATGCTGATTAGATTAAACATAATAGATTTATAATTTAGTTTGTTATTTTACAGAGTATGGTTCAACAAGAAGAGGATAGTGAGGATGATCTGGAGGAAGAAGATAGTGATGACGATATGGAGGAAGAAGATAGTGATGCTCAAGATGAAGAGGGTAGTGAAGATGATGAAGAAGATCATAGCGATAGTGATGATAATGTGGATATTGATGGTGAAAACGATAATGACGATGATAGTGACGAGGAGGATGAGGATGAGGATAAGCGCTCAAAATTGTGTAACAATGATCCATTATCAACTACTAATGCAACTGATACTCCACAGGTAACCCAGTACAGCTTTGGTACTTTTCATATATATATATATATATATATATATATATATATATATATATATATATATATATATATATATATATATATATATAACACTTGTAATAACTACACTTGTAATAACTTTTTTTTAATGTTTTCATGTTAGTCACTCAATGGCAGCAGTAACTGTAGAAGTAGAAAGTGTGAATTGTTAAACTGGAAGGCACCGAGTGAAGTGGTTGCTATTGGGCGATGGGTGACAAATGATCCCGAGGTGGTAGTGCACTATGTACCCCTTGGGCAAAATACTTCCAAAGTTTGGGTGGATGAAGTAAGACAACCTTCAGCACCGTTATTTAGGCGAGGTGGTGGTGTAGATACTCCAGATGAGGTTATGGGACTTGCAATTGCATGGCCGACCGATCACATCAAGATGTTGGATGCTAAGTAGGTACATTACTTTCCTTCTAAAAAAATTATATAGTGGGATAAACACTTGAACTTGGTATTTGTTAATCATATAGTATTGAACTATATCAATAATTTAGGAATGGCTTACATAATATTAGATTTTAGTTTTCAATTTTTTTGTGGGAAGCCTTACAACTGAATTTGAGTGTTTAGACTGTGATGAATATTTAGTATAGTGCATCCTGAGAGGAGAGGTAGAGACAAATTTAGCTATTCTTACTTAGCAAACTAAATCTGGTACTTACTAATTTGTCCGAGGGATTGAAAACTGAAGTACTATCTTCCAATCTCTACGTATAAGGTTTGACGAACATTACGAGAGGAAGCATCAGTTTATGAATAAACTACACTATATTAATGGAATGGTGTGTAAATTTAAATGGATTGGAATAAAATGGAAAACATGAGGGAAACTCTACAAGGAAAGTTGTTGTTTCACATGGGAAATCAATTTGGACTAAGCGTTAACTGATTGAAAACTCAATAAAAATTTTGAAGAAAAACAATAGTCCAGAAGCACCATTTCAATACCTGAAAATAACTGGAGGAAATCTTTCTATTTCAGTGGCATGGATAGGTAACTTTAGGCAGTAGTTGAGTTGAAGGAGTTCTCAAAAGTACCTATTACATGTACATTTTGTAGCATTTTAAAATTCTGATGGAGTTTATTGTAGGGTAAGCAAAACTTTTCCATATGATCCTGATGAGTCTGATAAATATCCAGAAAATTAAGAAAAGATTCCCCAAAAGTACCTGTTACATGTACATTTTATCATTTTAAAATTCTGATGGAGTTTATCGTATGGTAAGCAAATCTTTTCGATGTGCTGCTGATGAGTCTGATAAATATCCAGAATATTGAGAAAAGGCATCCACTGAGTTTTGATCTACTAACAAATACTTTCACCACGATCCTATCGATCTTCAAAACTTGATCTAGACCTATCCAAAGTAAAGTAATATCCAAAGTAAAGTAATGCCACAAACATTGAAGGGCATGCCAGAGTAACAAGTTAGGATAATTCTTTTTTTTTTTTTTTGGGGGGGGGGGGGGGGGGGGGGGGGGGGGGGGGGGGCGGGGGAAGGGTGCCGTGGTATACATTTCCTTTTTTCCTATCCTTATGGGTTCTGATTCATGTCTACTACTATCTAACTGATATACATGACTATCTTTGATTGAAGTTAAAATTAGCAAGAAAGAGCAGAAGAAACTGAATTTTAATTTTTTTAATAAAAGCATAAAGGATGAATGATAATAGGGAAAGAAACTGTATTTAAATTATTTTGGTTTTAATTTCCTTGGTCTGTAAGTTGGATGCCACACCAGCAACTTTTTTTAACATTTATAGGTTAGGCTAGTTAGTTTCACTCTTTTAAAATGGTAATCACTATTTTCTTTGGAAAACAATAAAGGACCCATTTGCATAAATTCCTCACATAAAATATTTATTAAAAAAGATAGGATGCCTATAACCTAGTGCCATACTGCCACACCAAAAATTGCTCCCTAGCGCAAACCCCTTGTACCCTTTATAATCAATGTCAGATTTTAAATAATCATATGCTTTTTATATTTCTAGTATTGCATAATAAGATCCACCTTTCATTATTCCCTCTTGTTATTGATGTCTTTTGCAGAGTAGCTCTTGATACACTTCCATCTTTAAACTTTTCCTTCTTCTCTTTCAGGCTGAATTGGCAGAGTGCTTGAAGAGAGATGGTTTCTAATCTGTTCAGGATGCATTTGGCTCAGATTGCAGATAGGTTTAGTAGTGATATCTGGTGATATTTATAACTCAGTGTACAAAAAAGGAAATGTCAGGCTGATAAGGCACGGTATATGGCTTAAGTGTTTTGATACACAGACCAAAGTTTTCTTGTGTCAAGTGTTTTGATACACATGATCAGCTGGTGCTGGATTTCTTCATACCATCTTAAAAGATCATATAATATCTTACAAGAGAAATAGAGGGATCCATCTATGTAAATTGAAATGATTTTGTAGTTGATTTTACAGTGTTAAATTGAACTTGATCCTCTGTTTATCTCATCTTCATATGAGTCTTTTCCTAGCAAACTATTCTGTGATTGAACCATTTGGTCTAAGCAAAACTATAACTTTTTTGTTGTTGTTGTTTTTCTGATCAGCCATGGTTGGTTTGCAAATTTGTTGGCAAGTAATGCATTTCATATCTGTGCATGTATATGCTGTTGATAGTATTTCTACATGTCCTGTGAATGTTGGTATCTTTTTCCATTAATAACTTCAAGAAATTTATTCTCCCCAACTATGGTTATTGCTGTGGGTGATAACTGACTTTGCAGATACATCTTTGCTATTATAACTCGAGAATCGGATTATATATAATTGATTTATGATTCCAAATAGATTTTTATGTTCCAAATATATATACAGCGTTTGCCGAACGCTATAGAATCTATAGCGTTTTTAAAACGCTAAGGAATCTATAGCGTTTGCCGAAACACTATACATTCTATAGTGTTTGCCAAACGCTATACATTCTATAGCATTTTGTTAAAACGCTATAGAATCTATAGCGTTTGACGAAATGCTATAGAGTTATTATTGCGGGGCTTTTGATAGCGTTTGGAAAACGCTATCGTAGGTCTACTATAGCATTTTATGAATGCTATCAAATGTCATATATGTTGTAGTGTTTTTAGGCTTCAAAGGGGAAACTAGAGAATAATTGATGTTGGGTAGGCTATTTGTCTTTGGTGATAGATTCTTAGTTGCCTTAATCATTTTCATGTTTTTATGCAAAATCAAGAACAAGTTTCGAAGAGTAACAAAAGCAAGTTCTAGTTCATCTCAAGAATGTAAATACAAGCAGTCAACTAAATCATGAATACTGAGATCTTCAAATTTGTCAGGCAAAATATAGAATTAGTGTATGACTCTCTCAAGAATATATGTTAGGCTCAAAACTCACAATTTGTGTATTTAAGTTTACACATAGTTGAACTTGCTATTCTCTTTCATAATTCGTCAAATTGACATGGCCAAGTGAGTAAAAATTTCAAGCATGATCTATATGAGAAGTTATTAACATTTTTTTAAAAAAAAGACCACAATTAATACTTGTTCTCCACCCCTACCTAAAGTAACTAAGCTCATGTTCTCATCATTGTTGTTGGAAGGGTTTTTTTTTTTAAAAAAATTATAATTATATAAACACTAAGACTCTTAATGTACCCCCAAACTTAAATGGAACATTGTCCTCAATGTTTGAAACAAAGACTTGAAATAGGCATGTGTCACCATCCCAGTTTGAAAGAGAAAGAAAGAAAAAATAAATAAAGAAAAAGTAAAGAAATGAATAAATAGAAAAGTGTAAGAACTTCCCTGACAATTGGGTTGCCTCCCAATAAGCGCTGAGCTTCATGTCTTCAGCTAGGCTTGATGAGTTTATGCAATGTATTGAATAGTGTGAAGAGTTATATCTTACTCTCGAGGCTCAAAACTCATCTCAATATATGGTTTCGCCTTATGCCTGTTCACCTTGAATGTTTGATTTTTCTCTTTGCTATGAACCTCCAAAGCTCCATGTGGGAAAACTTTTGTAACAATATACGGACTGTACCATCTTGACTTAAGCTTGCCCGGAAAGAGTCGTAATTTTGAATTGTATATCAATACCTTCTGTCCCTCATGAAACTCCTTCCTTGCTAGCTGCTTATCATGATATATCTTGGTCCGTTCTTTGTACAACTTTGCATTCTCATATGCATCATGCCTCAATTCTTCTAGCTCATTCAGCTGCAATCTTCTTTCGTCACCTGCTTGTTTCATATCAAAATTGAACTTTTTAATAGCCCAATAAGTTTTATGTTCCAATTCCACTGGAAGGTGACATGCTTTTCCAAAGACCAAACGATATGGTGACATGCCAATGGGCGTCTTGTATGCAGTTCTATATGCCCACAATGCATCATTCAGGCATAGTGACCAATCCCTTCTGCTTGTATTTATGGTCTCACTACAACACACGCTGGATTTACCGGCATTTTTTCTAATTTACACCGGCATTTAAAAATGCCGGTGAAACATTCACCGGCATTTTTAAAACCGCCGGTCCAAATGCCGCCGAAGAGAGCATCGCGGAATACTATGGGTCTACACCGGCGTTTTTTTATGCCGCCGGTAAATCTTGTGTATACACCGGCGGCCGTAAAAACGCCAGTGTATGGGTATTTCTAAGTGCCATATTTTTCAGCTGATATACATTCATCGGCGTTATACAAATGCCGTCGTAGGAGCTGTAATTTTGTTTGGAAGCTATACCGGCATTTGTAAAAATGCCGGTGTAGGTATATAATTTTTATAAAAAAATTTTTTTTTAAAACATGCAGCACTCTTACAATCAAAACCAAAATATGGAGTTCAAATTATTGAACTACAAACAGTGAAAGAGAATACTTTCACTCTCATATTCAGGCAAAAATGCTACTAACTGAAATGAATCTTATACCTTTACAATACCCATGAGATATGATCCATCTTATCTCCAAATTCAGACAAAAAAGAATCTCCAAATTAACTTAAAACCCAAGCATCAACAAGAACACTAGCTTCTTTCCCATTCACCAAAAAAGAAACCTTAGTTGACAGTTAACCCATTTTGGTAAAAAAATCATGCTAAGATGACAATCAGATGCATGAATTCAGCTTCTTTAACAGTAAAAGAAAATGAAAATTTCCAGTATCTAAGCATATATATTTGTATGTTAATTCTTCATCCCAACTAAACCATTGATGTTTGTGGCTCCAAAAGAAACCTGCAAAAGGTTTGTTCAGCCCAATTCTTGTACAGATTTGGAGGATTTTGGTATACATACAGCATCCTTAGTTGACAGTTAACCCATTTTGGTAAAAAAATCATGCTAAGATGACAATCAGATGCATGAATTCAGCTTCTTTAACAGTAAAAGAAAATGAAAATTTCCAGTATCTAAGCATATATGTTTCTTTATTAATTCTTCATCCCAACTAAACCATTGATGTTTGTGGCTCCAAAAGAAACCTGCACAAGGTTTGTTCAGCCCAATTCTTGTACAGAATTGGAGCATTTTGGTATATATACAGCATCCTTAGTTGACATTTAACCCATTTTGGTAAAAAAAATCATGCTAAAATGACAATCAGATGCATGAATTCAGCTTCTTTAACAGTAAAAGAAAATGAAAATTTCCAGTATCTAAGCATATATGTTTGTCTATTAATTCTTCATCCCAACTAAATCATTGATATTTGTGGCTCCAAAAGAAACCTGCAAAAGGTGTGTTCAGCCCAATTCTTGTACAGATTTGGAGGATTTTGGTATACATGCAGCATCCTTAGTTGACAGTTAACCCATTTTGGTAAAAAAATCATGCTAAGATGACAATCAGATGCATGAATTCAGCTTCTTTAATAGTAAAAGAAAATGAAAACTTCCAGTATCTAAGCATATATGTTTGTCTATTAATTCTTCATCCTAACTAAATCATTGATGTTTGTGGATCCAAAAGAAACCTGGACAAGGTTTGTTCAGCCCAATTCTTGTACAGATTTGGAGGATTTTGGTATACATACAGCATCCTTAGTTGACAGTTAACCCATTTTGGTAAAAAAATCATGCTAAGATGACAATCAGATGCATGAATTCAGCTTCTTTAACAGTAAAAGAAAATGAAAATTTCTAGTATCTAAGCATATATGTTTGTCTATTAATTCTTCATCCCAACTAAATCATTGATGTTTGTGGCTCCAAAAGAAACCTGCACAAGGTTTGTTCAGCCCAATTCTTGTACAGATTTGGAGGATTTTGGTATACATACAACATCCTTAGTTGAAAGTTAACCCATTTTGGTTAAAAAATCATGCTAAGATGACAATCAGATGCATGAATTCAGCTTCTTTAACAGTAAAAGAAAATGAAAATTTCCAGTATCTAAGAATATATGTTTCTCTATTAATTCTTCATCCCAACTAAACCATTGATGTTTGTGGCTCAAAGAAGATTTTAGATCCAGGATGACAAATTTTGATTGGGCTTTGAATGGAGATTCTAGTCATAGATCGATTCTTTGGAGGCCGACTTTCTAAAGAAAATGCCATTTGGAAGTATGCGGGTACATGTTTGTTGGATCACTAAAACTCCCATTTTTATTGAAGAAAAATAAGAATAGGGCTCATATCAAGTGTAGTTTTACGGAACTGTCATCGTGGAAGGAAACCAAATATACAAGCCAGAAAGAGGAATGGTAGAGAATGAGGATACACCGGGCTAACATAGCGGCATTTTCCTCATCTCTCTCTCATCCCTGCTTTCTCTTCAGCAAACGCACATAAAGAGACATCAGCAACAACAGCAAGAGCAACAACAGCAAGAACACTTGTTGACAGACACTAAACAATCCAATCACAGCCTAATAAAAACTTGTGATCCTGGATCTAAAAACTTCAGAATTCCCAAAATCTGTACAAGAATTGGTCAGAACAAACCTTGTGCAGGTTTCTTTTGGAGCCAGAAACATCAATGATTTAGTTGGGATGGAATTACCCAAACCATGCTATGTTCACCAAAAACACTAGCTTCAACAAGAATCAACAAGAAGCTAGCCTAGCCGAAAATCAACAAGAAGAACCAACAAGAAGCTAGCTTAGCCGATAATCAACAAGAAGAACCAACAAGAACCAATGCTAGTTTATTAATTTACGATCATGCTCGGATTTTGCTAAAGTTCCAGCCGATAATCAACAAGAACCAAGAAGAACCAACAATCCTCTTGAACCATCATGCTAAAGTTTCAGTTGATGAAAATAAAATCAACGAAGCTAGCTATCACAAACATAAACATCACAGAATCAATCGCACCATTACCACCCAAAATTGAGTATCAAACCATTACCACCCAAAATTGAGTATCACAAACGAAGCTAGCTATCCCTAAATTGAGATCTCCCCTAAATTGAGTATCAAACCATTACCACCCAAAATTCCCACAAACATAAACATCACAGAATCAATCGCACCATTACCATCACAAAATCGCACCATTACAATCAAACCATTACCATCACAAAATCAAGAAGTAGAGAGAGAGAGCGAGAGAGAGAGAGTACTTGCGATGAGAGAGAAATGACTGAGCGGGGGTCGAGGAAGAGAAGGAGGCCCAATGGTGACGTCGACGGAGGAGTTGTCGAGGAAGGGAAGGAGGCCCAATGGCGACGGCACAGGGAAACTTAGGGTTTGGTAAAAAAAAAACGAAATGTGCTAAGGGTTTCACGGCAGGATTGGGGAATTAATCCCTGTATATTCACCGGCGTTTTTATTAATAAATGCCGGTGAATGTGAGAGGATTTGTGGGGTATATTTCCGCTTTCTATTCACCTGCGTGTTTTTATAAAAATGCCAGTGAATATTATAATTCACCGGTATTTTTTAGAGGCCGCCGGTGTATAACTATACATTTTTGCGACCCTATCCTGGTCTTATCCTACCCCGGCGCGATTGGTAAAATGCCGCGGAAAATACGCCGGTAAATCCAGCGTGTGTTGTAGTGTCTTTTCCAAAATGTTCTTGATTTCTCTGTTGCTAATCTCCACTTGCCCACTGGTTTGAGGATGGTATGGAGTACCCACTTTATGTGTAATCCCATACTTCTTTATCAAAGAAGCAAATGGAAAATTATTGAAGTGACTACCTCCATCACTAATTATTGCTCTTGGTATACCGAACCTAGTGAAGATGTTATCCTGTAAAAACTTGACAACAACTTTCTGATCATTAGTTTTTGAGGGGACAGCCTCAACCCATTTAGACACATAATCCACACCAACGAGAATATATAAATAACCAAGTGAGTTAGGAAAAGGACCCATGAAGTCGATCCCCCATACATCAAAAAGCTCGATTACTTGAATATTTTTCAGTGGCATTTGATTTCTAGAAGAGATGTTGCCTGTTCTCTGGCATCTATCACAAGTCTTGCAAAAAGAAAAAAGCATCTTTGAATACATTAGGCCAATAAAAACCAGATTGTAATACCTTAAGTGTTGTTGTTTTTGTCCCAAAGTGTCCTCCACATGCAAACTGGTGGTAATGTTGCAAAATACTCATGTGCTCTTCTCTGACACACACCTTCTTACAATTTGATCAGGGCAGAATTTGAATAAGTAAGGATCGTCCCAATAATAGTGCTTACACATGGCCACCAATCGCCTTCTTTCTTGACTGGAGATACCTGGAGAAAAAACATGAGCAGTGAGATAATTGACAATATCTGCATACCAAGGAAGTTGTATATTTATTTCAAATAAGTGTTCATCTAGAAAATTTTCAGTCAGCAGGGGCACATTTCTCTCTTCATCGTGCAGTAACCTAGACAAGTGATCTGCAACAACATTGTCGCTCCCCTTCTTGTCTCTAATTTCAAGATCAATCTCTTGAAGCAAAAGCACCCATCTGATCAACCTAGGCTTAGCATCCTTTTTTGTAAACAAATATCTCAAAGCAGCATGGTCAGTGAAAATAATGACTTTAGGGCCAATCAAATATGATCTAAACTTCTCTACAGCAAAAATGACAGCTAACATTTCTTTTTAAGTAGTGGAATAATTAAGTTGTGCGTCATTTAAAGTTCAAGAAGCATAGTAAATAGCATGGGGTACCTTATTTATTCTTTGACCTAAAACAGCTCCCAAAGCATAATCACTTGCATCACACATAAGTTCGAAAGGAAGGGTCCAATCTGGTGCCACAATGATAGGTGCAAAAATGAGAAGATTTTTCAATGTAACGAAAGCATTCGTGCACTCTTCTGTCCATGCAAACTCAACATCTTTAGCTAACAATCCACAAAGAGGTCTGGAGATCTTGGAAAAATCTTTTATAAATTTTCTATAGAACCCTGCATGTCTAAGAAAGCTCCTTACACCTTTGACTGTAGTAGGAGGGGGTAGCTTTGATATGATGTCAATTTTTGCCTTGTCCACCTCTATGCCTTTTTTAGACACCACATGACCTAAGGCAATGCCTTGTTGTACCATAAAATGACACTTTTCCCAATTTAGCACTAAATTGCATTCTTCACATCTCTTTAGCATGAGATGCAAATGGTTAAGGCATTCATCAAAACTAGATCCAAAAACATTGAAATCATCCATAAATACCTCGATGAATCTCTCCACCATGTCTGAAAATATACTCATCATGCATCTCTGAAATGTGGCTGGTGCGTTGCACATTCCAAATGGCATCCTCATGTATGCAAAAGTACCAAAAGGGCATGTAAAAGTGGTTTTTTCCTGATCTTCTGGAGAAATAGTAATTTGATTATAGCCACTATAACCATCTAAAAAACAATAATGACTATATCCTGCTAATCTTTCTAACATTTGATCAATAGAAGGAAGAGGGAAGTGATCTTTCCTGGTTTTATTGTTTAGTTTCCTGTAGTCAATGCAGACCCTCTAACCTGTGGTCATCCTTGTAGGAATAAGCTCATTCTCTTCATTCTTCACCACTGTGACTCCACTTTTCTTAGGCACTACATGTATTGGACTCACCCATTTGCTATCTGAGATAGGGTAGATGATGCCAACATCCAGTAGCTTAAGAACCTCTGTTCTCACCACCTCCTTCATGTGTGGATTAAGCCTTCTTTGCGCTTCCCAGCTAGGCTTTGCATTATCTTCAAGAAGTATTTTATGCATGCACTTGGATGGACTTATTCCCTTGATGTCTGCAATGGTCCACCCTAATACACCCTTGTGTTCTCGCAATACTCTCAACAGCTTTTCTTCTTCCTGCATACTCAAGTTTGCGGCTACTATCACTGGTAAAGTTTGGTTTTCACCCAAATATGCATACTTCAAGTGTTCAGGTAGTGGCTTTAGCTCCAAATCTGGTGCCCTGGTATCAGAAGAAACAATAGTGTTATTAGATACAAGATTTTCAAAAACAGGTGCAAACTTACCTGGATATGATTTTGGAGTTTCAAGGTAGTGCACTGCCTCGTTAATCCACCAATCAGTGTCATCATATTCTTGTTCAACTCTAGATAGTGTAAAAGAGTGTGTTATGGTGGCTTGTAGTGGATCAACGTTATGTACCTGAAATGCTTGGTCAACAATCTCCTGAACCACATCTATATTATAACATTCATGATCATCGTGTGGTAATTTTAGTGCATCAAACATTTTAAACTCAATCATTTCACCGTTTATTTTCATACTTATAGTACCTTTTTTAACACAAATTTTTATATCAGCAGTACTCATAAAATGGTCTACCTAAGATGATAGGTAAAGAAGATGGCATAGGAGAGTCTTCCATATCCAAAATATCAAAATCCGCAGGCAAAATGAAATCATTTACCCGAACTAAGACATCCTCTAAAATACCTCTAGGTCTCTTGATGCTTCAATCAGCCAATTGCAAAGTGATTGATGTTGGTTTGAGTTTCCCCAATATCAGTTCTTCATAAACAGAGTAGGGAAGAAGGTTTATACTTGCCCCCAAATCTAGCAGTGCTTTTTCGAAAAAATGCTCACCAACCCTGTAAGGAATGGTAAAACTACCTGGATCCTTCAACTTAGGAGGTAATTTTCTAAACAATACCGCCCTCACTTCCTCTGTTAGGGCAATATTCTCCCGAACCTAAAATGTTCTCTTGTGAGTACAGCACTCTTTCAAAAATTTGGCATAAGATGGAATTTGTTTAATAACATCAAGTAAGGCAATATTGATTTCTACCTTCCTGAGATTTTCAAAGATATCAAGTAAATGTTGTTCTTTCTTTTGCTTAACTAACCTTTGAGAAAATGGTGGCAATACTACCCTTTCTTTGTCACTTACCTTGTTGGAAACCAAGGATTTTCCTGGTTTTGTGTCCCTGATTTCAATTTTGTCTGATTCTTCCTTATTTGTTCCAACCTTGCTGTCGATTATCTTACCACTCCTTAGGGTTGTCACCGCTTTGAGTTGTTCCTGTCCTCTAGGGTTTGGTATGGTTTATTATGGGAGCTCTCCTACCTTTCTTTCACTTAATTCTTTAGCGATTTGACCAATTTGCGTCTCCAATTTTTGAATGGCTTGCCCTTGTTGGTTGCTTGTTTGATGTTGCTGTTGGAGCAATTGAAGAACAGTGGATTCGAAATTCAATTTCTTCTGTTCTTGAACTGGCCGATCAAAATTATTCCCAATTTGGAATTGTCGCGGATGGCCTTGTGCGATTTGAGTGTTTTGATTATTTTGATTTTTGTTCCATGAGAAATTTGGATGGTTTCTCCACCCTGGGTTGTACGTGTTCGAGAAGGGGTTGTTCTTGGGTGGGTACACTCCTTGTCCTACGTAGTTTGCGTGCTCCTAATCTGTGAAATAAGACATTGGACATGCATCAGTTGTATGATCAGAATGGAAACAAATTGCACAAATTTCATTTGCTTGGTTTTTTACGCCACCTATCGTCGAAATTGCATTAATAAGCATATCAATTTTTTTGTTCATGGTTACCATTTCTAATTGCATGTTATTACTAGTAGAAATTTCGTAAACTCCCTATTTCTTGGAAAAACCCCTTCCCCTTGTTGAGAATTGTTGTGAATTCTCGCTAAGCTTTTCGAATAGCTCGATGGCCTCCTCACCACTCTTCCTCATCAAGATTCCATTACAAGCTGAATCTACAATTGCTTTGTTCGTGTCATTTAAACCTTCATAGAATGCTTGTACCTGATCATTCTTAGGCATGTTGTGAGTATGACACTTGAGAAGTTTGTTCTTAAAGTCCTTCCATGCCTCGAAGAACAAATCACCATCTTTTTGTTGGAAGAGCTGAATTTCCCTTTTTAGTTTTTGGTTTTTTTGAGTGGGAAAAAATTCCTTCAAGAACTTTGTTGCCAATTGCTCCCATGACTGAATTGATCCTGATTTCAAAGAATTATACCACAATTTAGTATTAAATTTAATGAAAATGGAAACAAAATTAACCTGATTTGCTCAGGAGTGAGCCCTTGGACGCTTTGAGTTCTGCAAATATCAAAGAAGTCTTACAGGTGAAGATGAGGATCATCGTCTGTTTTGCCACTAAAGTGGGGAACCATGCTGAGTAATTGTGGTGATAGGTGCATATTTTCCGTAACATTAGGTTGATAAGCTATGCATGAAGGTTAGTCAATGATCTTAGGAGTGAATTTGTCTTGCATTGGTACTCTAGGATTTGGTACTTCTTCACCCATTGTTACCTTTGGAATGGTTCGTAGTTTTTGCTGTTGTTTTAGTTTGTGTAGAGTGTGCTCTATCTCTTGATCAATAGGTAGTAGCTTGGAATGAAGTGATCGTCTCCCGTGCATACACCAAAGTCATGTAATCTCTTGGTAGAGTTGTACCTAAAAGAATAAATAAAATTTTAGTAACTAAGCTTAACACTTTTTACCTTAATTAGTAAGTCAAAATACAAAATAATCCCCGACAACGGCGCCAAAAACTTGTTGATATTTTTAGAGTTATCTAAGTGAAAAAATAATCTGAATACAAATTTAAACCTCGTAAGTATACAAATCATTGACAGAAATGTAGTATTAGCAAGGGTCGAATCCACAGAGATTGTAGTAAACAACTCACTAAGCAATTTCAAAGAAGTTTCCTTTGCTTGTTTGTTATTATTTACTTTTGTTTTGGTTTCTCTTTTTGTTTATGAATGAAGAGGATTAAGAAGAGAAATTAAGATGATAACAACTCCTACTTAAGAGGGTGATCAAGGTGATTTGAGAGCAAAAAGATCTATCAAAGAGTTGGGGCATTGATTTCCACTTTTAGTCATGTATTCTAAACCCATACTAATGCACAACTATTAATCATTTTGAATTGCTCATGTTGTCAATTTTAAAGGTATGATATCTACAATTTAAAATTGGTGATTTTCCTAAGCATCGAATTAGGCATGGGTATCTACTCTAATTCTTTTCTTCCTTAAAGTATTTAGTATGATATCTACTAAGTTGCACTTTAAGAAAGCATGACAACAATAAAAATTGACAAACACATAAAGAACTAGAAAATGGTATCTATTTTAGTCCTTTATGTTGATTAAACTCTAGAACCCAAATGAGTTCTTGTGTTACTGATCATGAGCACTAGACTCGATCATCTAAATCTGCTCATGTAACAAACTCAAATATATGATGTATATGGTGATCAATCATGACATAACAATTATCAAGAGTGACACTATAAGCATGGTTTAATCAATGAACATCACAAAAAAAAGCTGACTGTGCACTAATGGGGTTTAAAATACATGACTAGAGCTTCCTTCATGCCCCAAACAAATTTAGTTACACTTGATCATAGATCTATTCAAACAGAAACTAAAAGATACGTCAATAAAACTTGAAGAAAACATGATAGAGAAGTAACACCGTAGTTGTTTGCTCTTTTTCTAACCGTAGCTGATGCTAGTTGATTTCCAAATCACTCTTCCAATCAACTTGTAGTTCTATCCTCTGAGTTGCTCTTTGCTTTTGAATGGTTCTCCACCCCCCCCCCCCCCCCCCAGCAGTGATCTGTGTATCTTTATTTTATAGCCACTCTGTTTTTTCTATTCCTCAGTGATGATTCTTCTTTCCTTGATATCTGGAGAGAATTAAGTCAACAAGAATCTCCTTCTCTCGGCAGCCAAGCAACTCAATGGGTAACATGATATCTGCCAACTGCTAGCTTGCTTTTAGCTAACTATGCAGTCTGCAGATCTCCATCTTCCTCTTTTGCTTTTGATTGCAATCTCCTTGATATGGGGAGAGAAATAATTGAATGGTATTGAGTTGGTGTAACTGATATTTGGTATCCTAACAGCCAATACTAGCAAATCTCTGGATTTGGTACTGAAGAGAATCTAGTGCAGATTTGATTCAGTTACAGATTTGGTACCTGCCTACATTAGCTCTATTGATATTCCAACTGTAATTTGAGATACTCCCTATATCTGCAATTTCCCTCATGAAAGTGCACAACTAATAAATGTGTATATGCAGATACTGACACACACATGAAAGTGCACAACTGATACTTGTATGAAAGTGTGCATCTTGAGTTGTATTCTTTGCAGTCTGCACTTGTCATTGTGGAGTCTTGCATCTTTCTTAATGGCTTTGATAGGTTATGGTAGGAGAGTAAATGAGGAGTTCAGCTCTGAGTTGAAGACCAAATCATGAATGAGCCTTGACTTCACTTCGTTCTGTTGCTTTTGAGTTATTTCCTTAAAAAAAAGAAAAGAAGTATAAATTGCCCGAGAAAAAAAAGATTAAGTGTTGTTTTAATTCACTTTATTGGCCCAAAATATAGCATTAAGAGATTTAACAATAACTCTTGAAGGATTCCTCGTCCCTTTGTTTCAAGTCAAGCAAGGAGATACTTGTCTTCTCTGTCTTGCAGCTGATGATGAAGTGTGTGAAGAAGAGTTTCTCAAGCTGATCGAAGAAGAAGATGAACCCTAGAGAGAGATGATAGAACCACTCCCGTGTTGACCCCTTTAGTGTTGCTGAAAAATTCTTGCAGAGGAGGGAGTCTGATGCTTGGTGGATCAAAATGAGAGGTTTATAACTCTCAATGTGGTCTACCGGGTCGGACTCTCCGTTGTATGACTTAGAGGCTGGAATTTTGTAGTTCACTAAAACATGAGCCTCGGTGATTTTTCTAGATAAGGAGTGTTAGATGGGGCGGTATGTTCCTTCATGTCTACTTTCTTCTTGTTTCAGTAGTGTTAGACGGTCTTCCATCTTTCGGAGGTGCTAGAGGACAACATTGTCTTGTTCATCGGATCTAGTGGACTCATGGGACTCCTCACATCGTGGAGGAATGGAGCAGTGATGGCTACTTTGTTGGGTCCTGCAAGGAACGATATTGAGGGCTTGAAGGATCTCAAATTTGAAGTTTCGGAACTCTGCCCTGGTGACATGTGCTCCTTCCACTCTACCTCTCTCGGGGGTTGATAGACCTGTTGGAGTTGGCTTCCTTCTCTTGCGAGGTGGAGTCATTTTTTCCCCTTGGAGAGTGATGACTTCTTCTCCCTCTTGGAGAGAGGGTTCTTTGCATCCCTGACTTCGAGGAGAGAGGCCCCTCGTACCTTCTTGGCATGCTGGAAGAGAGAGCTCATCCCTAGCTCGTGGTCTGCTCAAGCGATCTCGACGGTCAGACCCCTACTGTCTAGAAGATCTAAAGGAGGTCCTGCTGCGTTTGAGAGGCCTTAGGGTGCACCATAGAGGGCATCAAGATGTAGACCGACCCTCTGTTCTCACCAATACGTGGCACATGGTGCTGACTTCTTCGGGAGCCCCTCGGTGGAACCTCTCTAGAGGGAGTCTGGGTAGGTTGTTGGAGCTGTTCCGGCTGAAGATGTTGATCTGGTTGAGAGGGTTTCTCTTGTTGAGAGGTATGAAGGACGTCCTCATGAGGAGGTGGAGGAAGAGGTTTGGCTCGTCTAATTGAGGTTACCGCCTTCCCTTTTCCCTTTATAGGCATGACTGAAAATATTTTTTTAACGGCAAATTTTGGTCGGATCGCTTTTTCTATTCCCACGGACAACGCCAAACTGTTGCTGCTTTTTTCTGTGTGGGAGAAAACAGATGATGTGAATTCATTTTAAAAACAATAAAAAAAGACTGAACTTTTAGTTTTCGCCGATATTGACTATTTCCAATTGATCTTGATTCCTGAATCTGACTCATTTGAACCGTTGGATCTGATATGGATGGGGAAGATTACTCCGATTGACCAGCAAAAGTCTGAAACACCGGGGTTGGCCCCGACAATAGATCCTTCGGCCCTCAAGTCAAGACTCAGAAAATATATGAGAATTTTTAGTGACAAAATACTGATTGACTGATTCTTGTGGAGGTCATGGGGTATTTATCGTCACTTTAAGGGGTCAGTTTCAAGATAATGATTTATCTCTACTTCCCAGTATTTTTGATAGAGTTAGTTATTCTCTTCTATGAAGAGATAGAAGCAGGTGCGAAGATAGAGTTAAAACTCTTCTATTGATAAGAGAGATGATTTTTGAACTGTCTCTTATGAATAATTATGATTTTAAATCATATTTAAATAATCATAGACTCATTCATGTTGGACTGTTATGACAACCCAGTGTGACAAGCTTGTTTTAGATTGTTGGGCTTGAAAGAGACCCCACTCTCGTTTGCGGGCCTGTTTCCAGTGAAATTAACCATTTTACTTCTGAGAGCTTTAAGATTCGTGTCCGATTTGTCCTGATTTTGTTCTATTTTACCCATATTATGAAATTGTGTTTTTGGATACAAGTCGGGTTCAAATCAAGTATTCAAGATTGTTGTAGCCAAGCTAGTTCAATCATGAACGCAACGAAACGCCAAATATTTTTTGCTGATGTTTGTACCTAGTAGGCCTACAGAAGAACGCAAATTTGTTTGCAAGTTTCCTTTAAATTTGAATGTGATTTGTAATATTCTTTTGTAATTTTTCTTTGTATTTGTGTGCGCGCCACACTAGTGTGGGTGGTTTACGGTGCTTTAATTAAGCATGTCCCAGTGGATGTGGGCAAATTGGCTGTATGCCTATGGCCTTTTCATAGAGAAGGGCCTACTACATCACATGCAAAGCAAATGAAGTGGTTTTATTGGAGGATTATGATAAATGATTATTGATCAATCTTTTGTCTGGCAAAAAGAATAATTGGTGTAGATTAGCTTAAAGTAAAGCTTTCAATAAAACTTGTGCGTATAACATTATCATTTTTCCTTTGATATATGAACATATAATGAAAATTTGAACATGTTACTAATGTGGAACTTGATATCGATGGTTAAAAATGTTAAAATTGCCGACCAGATTCAATGCCCCAAATGAAGCACTAAGTTGGAACTTTGAAAGTGGGTACCATATCTGATTCTCAGATACACCAACGCCTACAATCTTGAGCTTTCAGTCAGGGGTCAATTTCAAAATATATCATACCCTACCACTGCCTTTTACAAATCCCCACAGGATCTGTTAGTTCATGATTCCTTTCTTCTAACGTTAGATTTGATCTTTTTTTTTATATATATTTTTAATGTTTAAAATTTGAAGTTTTTTTTGTTTTCAAAATAGTACGGATCCAAGAAGCATTAGTACGGATATGATCAATACTAGAAGATTTTATATATTTTTTGATCGGACTGGAGTCGGTTGACTCTATCCGCTTACATCAAAAAAAATACTGGAAGATTTTGAAAAAACTACCGTAGAATATGAGGTATCTTGCACATTTCAATACGAGTATCTAGTATATGGTATATGTCTAACACAATCCGACAATCAAATATTAGTGTCCCCACCTCATAGTTCATGGATTGATAAGAATGTTTATTTTGGTCTCATCCGGTTTGTTTTTGAGAGGTGGTTGCACCAGATATGAGTTCTTCTCGATTTGTATTTTTACGGAAGCTTCGGTACGGATGGTATGCCCGACTCTCAGCCAAGGGGGACGGCTTGGGAGTAGAGGCGGGAGCGAGATGGAGATCGAATGCTCGGCTCGAATCTAGGGGCTCGGATCCAGAGGTCTCGTGTACCTGCACTCGGCCTAGAAACACCGGGGTCGGTCCCGGTGGCAGACCCTCCGACGGACTAGTCAGTCACTGAAGAAGAGTAACAATAACTAGGGTTTGAGTGGGAAAGGATTGCTTACCTTTTGAAGGGGTAGGGGGTCTGGTATTTATAGAAAAAGCCAACCGGGTCTGGACCCGTTTGGGGCCGGGTCTGGACCCGGTTGCCCGTGGGCCTGACGTGGCAGAAGCCCAAGTGATATAGGGCTGACGTGGCACGGGACCTGGGTGGTTTATGGCTGACATGGCAGATCTGGATGATCCGGTGGTGAACTCTTTTTGAGGGGATCCTGTGGCCCAGGAGGGGCCACGTCATCTGACCCATATCAGGAGCGCCCCACTCCTGGAGGGCTGGGTGACCCAGCCATGTAGGAGTGATTTTTTGCCTCTGTAGGAAGAGCGGGGTGGTGTGTATGGCGAGGAATGGGATTTATATCTTCCAGAAGAGGTCAGTGGGGTAGAGTGAAGGGATCCCCTATTGGAGTCATGCGGAGTGCCGGGCGCAGAAGAGTCGGAGCTCGGTTTGCCGAACGTCGGGGGTTGGTAGACGAGCCCCCTTGCTTGTTGGAAAAGCAAAGGGATGCCGGGATCTGTGGAGTAGGAGGTCTTCTTGCCGAGCGTTTAGGGTCGGTAGGCGAGTCCCCTCACTGGTTGGAAAAGTAAGGGGACGCCAGGATCTGTGGAGTAGGGGGTCTTCTTGCCGAGCATTTAGGGTCGGTATGCGAGCCCCCTCACTGGTTGGAAAAGCAAGGGGATGCCAGGATCTATGGAGTAGGGGGTCTTCTTGCCGAGCTTCGAGGGTCGGTAGACGAGCCCCCTCACTTGTTGGAAAAACAAAGGGACGCCGTGATCTGTGGAGTAGGGGGTCTTCTTGCCGAGCATCGAGGGTCGGTAAACGAGCCCCCTTACTTGTTAGAAAAGCAAGGGGACACCGAGATCGATGGAGTAGGGGGTCTTCTTGCCGAGCTCGAGGGCCAGGAGACGAGCCCCATCACTGAATAGACGGGAAATTTGGGGCTCGCGGTACCATCCGAGCGCCAACCCTCAAGGTGAATAGAGGAGATTTTTGTGGCTCGCGGTTCCATCCGAGTGCCGAGCCTCAAGTGGATAAGGGAGAATTTCGGGGCTCGCGGTGCTATCTGAGCGCCGACCCTCAAAGTGAATGGAGGAGATTTTTGTGGTTCGCGGTTCCATCCGAGCGCCGTGCCTCAAGTGGATTTGAGGAGATTTTTGGGGCTTGCTGTTCCATCCGACAGCCGAGCCTCAAGTGGATATGAGGAGATTTTTGTGGCTCGCGGTTCCATTCGAGCGCCGAGCTTCCTGTTGAATAGAGAAGGATTTTGGGGCTCGTGGTACCATTCGAGCTCCGAGCCTCCTGTTGAATAGAGGAGGATTTTGGGGCTCGCGGTACCATCCGAGCTCCGAGCTTCCTGTCGAATAAAGGAGAATTTTGGGGCTCGCGGTACCATCCGAGCACCGAGCCTCCTGACTTGTTGGAAAATCCTGGGGGTTTTTTGGTGGCTCGCGATACAATCCGAGCATCGAGCCTCCTATCGAATAGAGGAGGATTTTGGGGCTCGCAGTACCATCCAAGCTCCGAGCCTCTTGTTGGAAAAGCCTGGGGGTTTTTTGGTCGCTCGCGGTACCATCCGAGCATCAAGCCTCCTATCGAATAGAGGAGAATTTTGGGGCTCACGGTACCATCCGAGCGCCGAGCCTCCTGACTTGTTGGAAAGGCCTGGGGATTTTTGGGCTCGCGGTAGCTTCCAAGCGCCGAGTCTCCTGTTGAATTGTGGAGGATTTTGGGGCTCGTGGTACCATCTGAGCTCTGAGCTTCCTGTCGAATAGAGGAGGATTTTAGGGCTCGCGGTACCATCCGAGCTTCGAGCCTCCTGTTGAACAAAGGAGGATTTTGGGGCTCGTAGTACCATCCGAGCTCCGAGTTTCCTGTCGAATAGAGTAGGATTTTGGGGCTCGCAGTACCATCCGAGCGTCGAGCCTCTTGACTTGTTGGAAAAGCCTGGGGGTTTTTTGGTGGCTCACGGTACCATCCGAGCGTCGAGCCTCCTATCGAATAGAGGAGGATTTTGGGGCTCGCGGTACTATCTGAGCTCCGAGCCTCCTGACTTGTTGGTAAAGCCTAGGGGTTTTTTGGTGGCTCGCGGTACCATCCGAGCGTCGAGCCTCCTATCGAATAGAGGAGGATTTTGGGGCTCGCGGTACCATCTGAGCGCTGAGCCTCCTGACTTGTTGGAAAAGCTTGGGAATTTTAGGGCTCGTGGTACCATCCGAGCGCCGAGCCTCCTATTGAATTGAGGAGAATTTTGAGGCTCACGGTACCATCCGAGCTCCGATCTTCCTGTTGAATAGAGGAGGATTTTGGGGCTCGTGGTACCATTCGAGCTCCGAGCCTCCTTTTGAATTAAGGAGGATTTTAGGGCTTGCGGTACCATCCGAGCTCCGAGCCTCCTATTGAATAGAGAAGGATTTTGGGGCTCGCAGTACCATCCGTGCTCCGAGTTTCCTGGCGAATAAAGAAGGATTTTGGGGCTTGCGGTACCATCCGAGCGCCGAGCCTCCTGACTTGTTGGAAAAGCTCTGGGATTTTTTTGTGATTCGCGATACCATTCGAGCGTCGAGCCTCCTATCAAATAGAGGATGATTTTGGGGCTCGCGGTACCATCCAAGCTCCGAGCCTCCTGACTTGTTGGAAAATCCTGGGGGTTTTTTGGTGGCTTGAGGTACCATCCGAGCGTCGAGCCTCCTATCGAATAGAGAAGGATTTTGGGGCTCACGGTACCATCCGAGCACCGAGCCTTCTGTTGAATAGAGGATGATTTTGGGGCTCGCGGTACCATCCGACCGCCGAGCCTCCTGACTTGTTGGAAAAGCCTGGGGGTTTTGGGGCTCGCGGTACCATTCGAGCGCCGAGCCTCCTGTTGAATTGAGGAGGATTTTGGGGCTCGCGGCAGCATCCGAGCGCCGAGCCTCATGACTTGTTGGAAAAGCCTGGTGGTTTTCACTAGTGGCTGGCCATGCGTTCCCAGCCGTTTGTATCGGCTGAGAGTGCCAAGGGTAAAAGGGTAATTTTGCCCCCCCCCCCCATGTTGACGTCACAGGCGCATGGATCGAAGCGACCCAGGTCATAGTGGCCGTTGAATCTTAGTGATCAAGATCCAACGGTTAAATCTTTTCACGAAATTTGAGGAGTCTCTTTCTCTGTCATAAATCCCCCCTCCCCCCTTTTTCTCTCCTTCATTTCCTTGTGTTTTCCAACTTTGAAGAACATGGGTTTTTCTCGTCTGCCGTTGGCAACCTTTTTCCGGCGATCTTTCCGTTAGCGCGGTACTTTCAGGTTAGTATTTCTGATTCGTAATGTCGCACTCTTAGTCTGGCTCCAATGCAAGCTCGTCAGGCCATTTCGAGAAGGAAGCTGAGTCACCCTTGACGTCTTGGTCCCTGGGCAATTATGGAATTAAAGAGGAGGTTTTGTCAGATCCAGGGTCGGATGGCGGGGATGAGGTAGTTTTCATCGTGCAACCTTTGAGATCCCGTAGGCCAGGAAAGGAGCCTGTGGATGAGGGCGAGGGGGAGAAGGAAGAGGAGGACCCCGAAGGAGGGAGGGATGTCAATGACGACGAGGGCGAGGAGGAAGAGGAAGGCGATGAAGAAGAGCAGGACTCCGAGGGAGAGGAGGGCGATGAGGCCGAGGAAGATGAGGAGGATGAGGAGGAAGATTCCGAGGGGACCAGGGGGAGGCCGATCAAGATGTCAGGGGAGACGATGTTCGAGGAGATGCGAAGGTAGGTACTGCAGGAAGGGTAGCCGAGGGCGAGGGTGATCTTCCTCCTCTGCCACCATTGTCGACACCATCTCCAGAGAGGAAACCTCGTCCTCGTGGGAGGAAGAGGAAGTGGATCCGTCCGGATAGCCCCCCCGTGCTAGATAAATATGGCTCTGGACCGGGGTTCGAGTTTGTCCCTGTCACCTTCAAAAATCCCGAGTTGATTAGAATGTATCCTGATGACGTTAAGGATCTCGCTCCTCTCCCCTCCGTGCCAGGTGATGAGATTCGGGAGAAGATCAGGATGGACGGTATCCAGTGTGTCCTGAGGGCGAACTACCTGCACATCCTGAGGGTGGCCTACTTTATCCCCAAGGAGTTTGAACTCCTGATTCCGAGCCCCGGTATTCGTCCAACCACCACTCTTGAGCCGGGCCACTGCGTTTTTCCCGAGGATGTCTTCATCTCGGGACTTAGGCTGCCGTTGCACCCCTTCATTAAGAGGGTCTTGAATTGGGCAAAGTTGAGCCCGATGCAGTACGGTCCCAATTCGTGAAAATATTTGGTCTGCTTTATCTTGAAGTGCCAAGAGAAGGGGGTCAAGCCGAGGCTTATGTACTTCCGCGCTATCTTGGGGATGAGCTCGTTAGGTGATGCGGATAGAATCTTCTATCTTTCGCCGTGACCTCATAAGAAGGTGATGCACGGCCATCCGGACTCCATCAAAGGATGGAAGGAGAAGTAATTCATAGTCCGGAGCGAGAAGCCTTAGGGGATTCCGACCGCCTGGAACTTTTTAAAGCCAAACCATAAACCTCCGAAGCACAGCGAGTTGACAGAGAAAGAATGGTTGAAGGTGGAGAAGATCGTTGGGGGCACAGCATAGGGTGGCCTCGAGTGACGGAAATGCACCTGGCCCGAGCCGGACTGAGCCCAACTGACCCTAGCATATTTCTTCGTGTTAACATTTGCCTTTCTTCTTCCATTTTGCAGAGATGAGGGCCAAGTAGCTCGACAACAGGCAGGCCTTGTTGGTCGTTGCCGCCAAGAGGAGGGCGGAGAAGGAAAAGAGGGCGGAGCAGGATAAGGTGGCTACCCAAGGTGCGGGGTCCAGCAACGGGCCGGCCTCGGAGGCTGTGGAGCCATCCCTAAAGAGGGTGAAGAAGCTTCACCACATGCCGAGGGCATCTAGGGAGGCAGGGAGAAGCTCCGGTAGCAAAAAGACCTCCGAGGTCCCGGAGCAGAGGCTTCCCCCACCTCGGCCTAGTGCCGAACAGATGATCGGTCAACAAGGACTGAGGCCACATGCCCCCGATTGGTCGGTTCTCACAGGGGATACCGTGCTTGAGGGTCCAGTGGCCATAGAGGTGGTCAGGAACATTGCCACAGAGCGAGATCGTATGGCTCTAGCGACGCAGACGTCGGAGATGGCCTTTATGATGTGGTCTCAGGCGCAACTGTCGGTGAGTGCTCGTAATTTTGCTTTGAGTTTAGACTCTAGGATTTCTTCTAATTTTTTCTTCTTCGGACAGGCGATACTTATGGGCCGCACTTTCAGAAGTGGTTGGAGAAGGAGGTCCTCATTGATAGGAGGAACGCGGAAAAGTATTTCCGCGAGGTGACCAAACCGTCGGACAAGCTAAAGAAGGCTCGGAGCATGGAGGCGGTCCACGAGGCCCAGATGGCCTTAATAGCCGATTATCATAAGAAAGAGGTGGATCGCCTCAAGGAGAAGGCCCAGGAAGAAGCTAAGAAGGAGCGAAAGGCCTTGGAGGAGGCGGAGATCACCATGGCGGATACCCTGATCCTAACGTAGGATGGGGCCTATGATAAGTCTAAGGAGCATTTTCGGTTGATCTATCCAGACAAGAGGGTCGACCACCTCCATTACAACTGGCAACCCAAGCATCCGCTGACACCCAGTGGCGAGGTCCTCGCCAAGAGGAGGTCGGGAGAAACCCTACTGACGAAGAGGTGCCACCCCCCCTCCTCAAGCATAGTTTAGGTTCTCCCATTTGATTTTGTAAACACCTTGCGCGGACTGGCCACCGCCTTTTGTAGCACAAAAATTTTGAAATTAGTGCAAGATAATTTTTTGGCCGATGCTCCATGAATTGTGCTTTTTTAGTCTCTTTTGTGACTTGTTGTTTTTACCATCTTTTTGATAGATGCATGAGGTCCTCGGTGCCGACCATATTTCCGCCGAGGCCTCCTTGGTCCGAGCTGGGTTGGGGGCCATGGAGACTGATCTGGCTCACCAACGAAAGCAGGCTCGGGACCGAGCGGTCACAGTAAATTACTTCTTGAATAAGTCTAGGGAGCTCAGCTTGGAGGTCGCTCGTCTGAGGAAAGCCATAGCCGACCGAGACTGGTGGATAATTGAGACGAATTGGTTGATCTCGGATGCCTCGAGTGGGCGGTCGGCTTCGGAGTCTTTTCTTCGTGAGGCTGTTGTTGAGAAAGAGTTGGAGATCCGCAGGTTGAAGCTGGTGCTAGGCGCCGATTTGATCGAGGAGGCGAGCAATTCTGTACTAGGACCTTCTCTGACCTTTTTCTTGGAGGGGGCCCAGCCTAACGATGCGGAAAGCTCAGTTGTTGGGGAGCCTTCCCTGATTGGGCCGGCCGAGCGTGAGAAGGAACCCGAGGGAAGCGCCGAATTTGCATTTTAAGCTGAGCGATGAGTGATTTATATGCTTTTCATTGTATTGGTGCTACCATTACTGGCGCTCAATGAGTAGTAATAAAGAAAATTTCCAACCTCTTTAACTTTGACGATTCATTGAGTGAGGATTGTTGCCGCGCTCGGCCTTGTAAGGGGTCGCCGTCGAGGCAAAAAGGCCACACGGTAGCTTCTTGCAGGCAATGCATAATTAGTGGCATTTTGCCTTGTGATAAGCGTTAATGGCAACATTTCACATTCCGCCATTTGGACTTTCCGATGCAATAAATGCGCTTCTCAGGGGGCTATATAACCCTCATCTCCTTATTATTTTTTTATCAGGAATTGAGATTGACTCATCTGCCATAAGATTCGGGTGCCTGCCGAAGGCGGACATCCTAGAAAGAACTTTGGTCTGAGATTTCCGGATTGGTGGCGCACCAATCACCCTCGAACAATTCGGGGTTTTGGCTTTGAGGGCCGTAGACCCCGAGTTGTTCGTTGGTGAGTGGTGGGCCGATCAATTGGTTCGGAGGCTCGGAGAGAGTCATGGGTCGGTGGCTCCCCTGCCGCCCTCGAACAATTCGGGATTTTTGGCTTTTGAAAGCCATAAACCCCGAGTTGCTCATGGGTGAGAGGAGGGTCAACCAACGATCCGAAGCTCGGGGCGTTTGCCAAAGGCGGGCGCCCTAAACTTTAATGAAAACTTTCTGAAATGGTGTGGCTGAAGGTAGTCACCGAGCGTAACAAGGTATGGCTTGAAGGAGCCGAGGCCTTGCTCGAGGGCGACACCGATCCCTCGTATGCATGTCTTGACGGATGGTATGGGTGTGGCCAGATGTCATCGCTGAGCGAATAGGCCGGTGGACCTGAAAAGGCCCACGCCATGCTCGAGGCCGATGTTGAGCCCCCATTCCTTAGAGAAGCCAGCGATGGGCATGGCTGAAGGTCGTCACCGAGCGTAAAGGTCGCGGCTGTGAAAAAAGCTAAGTCTTTGCTCGAGGCTGACGACGAGCCCTATACCTATTCTTGGACAGATGGCACGGGTGTAGCTGGCAGTTGCCGCCGAGCGTGTAGCATAATGGTCTTGAAAAAGCCCAAACCATGTCCAGGGCAGATGCCGAGCTTCCATACCATGGAGAAAGTTAGTAATGGGTGTAGCTGAAGGTCCTCGCCGAACGTAAAGGTCGCATGGCTTTGAAGAAAACCAAGACCTTACTCGACGTCGACGACGAGCCCCCACACATGTTCTCAGGTAGACAGTATGGGTGTAGCTGGCGATTGCCGCCATTTGCGTAGGTTAATGGGCTTGAAGAAGCCCAAACCATGCTAGGGGCAGATACCAAGTCCCCACACAGGAGAGAAAGCCGGTAATGAGCGTAGCTGAAGGTCGTCGCCGAACTTAAAGGTCGCATGGCTTTGAAGAAAGCCAGGGCCTTGCTCGAGGTCGACGACGAGCCCCCACACCTGTTCTCAGGTAAACGGTACAGGTGTAGTTGGCAGTTGCCGCCGTGCGCGTAGGTTGATAGGCTTGAAGAAGCCCAAACCAAGCTAGGGGCAGAACCGAGCCCCCACACCGGGGAGAAGCCGTTATGAGCATAGCTGGTGAACATCGCCGAGCATTAAGGTCGTATGGCTTGAAGAAAACCAAGGCCTTGCTCAAGGTCGATGCCGAGCCCCGACAATTCGTTCTCAGGTAGACAGTACAGGTGTAGCTGGTGGTTGCCGTCATGCACATAGGTTGATGGACTTGAAGAAGCCTAAACCATGCTAGGGGCAGATGCCGAGCCCCTACACTGAGAAGAAAGCCGGTAATAGGCGTAGCTGAAGGTCATCGCCGAGCGTAAAGGTTGCATGGCTTTGAAGAAAGCCAAGGCCTTGCTCGAGGTCGACGACGAGCCCCCACACATGTTCTCAGGTAGACGGTACGGGTGTAGTCGGCGGTTGCCGCCATGCGCATAGGTTGATGGGCTTGAAGAATCCCAAACCATGCTAGGGACAGATGCCGAGCCCCCCACACCTTGAAGGTGACTCTGTCTTTGCACGAGGTACCTGTCCGGGCACCGAGTCCTAGGTTTATATGAGAGCTTTTTATGGCTCGCGGTTTCTTCCGAGTGCCGAGCCTTAAGCTTGTGAGGGAAGCTTTTTATGGCTCGTGGTTTCTTCCAAGTGCCGAGCCCTAAGCTTGTAAGGGAAGCTATCTGTAGAGGCTAACCCTCCCCTTCTAGGAATTTGATGAGGTGCATGCCGGGGATCACGCTGAGCTTGTGCATGATCAGCTCTTTGGAGATCCCAGGCATATCGGAGGGCTTTCAGGCGAAGAGGTCGACATTGTGGTGAACGCAGTCTATCAGGTCGGATTTGAGGTTGGGAACGAGGGAGCAGCTCACTCGGAACCACCTCGATACGTCCCCTGTCTCGAACGAGGCTTCCTCTAGTTCGTCCGCCGCTCAAGTTCTGGCTGGCTTCTTTCAAGCTGTAGCTCGATGGCGTCCAGGGAAAACACACTGCCCCGGACTGCCATCATGTAGCATGTCCATGCTACTGCCTGGTTTCCTCAGACGACTCCGACACCTGACTTGGTGGAAAATTTTAGCTTTTGGTGGTAGGCCGAGGGAACTGCCTGGAGGGAGCAGAGCCCGGAACGGCCGAGGATGGCGTTGTAGGCTGCCTTGACGTTGACAACCATGAAGTCCATCAACTCGGTCCGTCTGTGAGGCGTCGTACCGGCGGTGACGTCTAAGGTCATGATCCCCTCGATTGGCACCAGGACAAGGGAGAACCCATGTAGGGTGTACCTGGCTGGCTTCAGCTTATCCCGAGAGAGTTTTAGGTTCTTAAATGCTTCCAGAAAAAGAATGTTTACCAAGCTCCCGTTGTCCATTAGGAACCCACGGGCCTTGAAGTTTGCCATGCTGAGGCTGACAACGAGCACATCGCAGTGTGGGAGCCGAACTCCCTCCAGATCTTCTCCAGAGAAGGAGACAGGGAGTTGCTGGACCTGGGGGGAAAGGAGACCCTGGACAGCGTTGACCTCTCGGACGAATGCCTTGCGGAAAGTGCTGGACTCACCTCCCATGGGCCCTCCATGGACGCAATGTAGGAGACCGACCTCGCCTCTGTGGTGAACCTTCGGACGAACAGCCGGAGCGACTCCCCTTCCTTCTGTCGGAGGCCCAGCAAGAATGCGCTCATCTTTTCGGCTATTCTGCTAGTCACGAAGTGGGCGAGAAAGTTGCGCTCCAGCTGGTCAAAGGAGAAAACGGAGCCGGGGGCGAGTTTAGAGAACCATTCCCGAGCTGAATCCTGAAGGGTGGTGGGGAAGGCTCGGCACACGAGGAGATCCAATGCGCTGTGAATCATCATGAGGGTCTTGAAGCCCTCCATGTGATCAGCAGAATCACGCTCGCCGTCGTACGTCTCGAATTGAGGTGGGCAGAAATTCCGGGATATTTTCGCCTACAGGATTGCGGGGAGAAAGGAGGTCGGGTCATCCTGTGGCCCTGAGCCGGCTTCGTGTTGCCGTCGCCAAGATGGTCGAGGCGGTTCTCCATTTCCAGCAGGCGTCGGAGCACCGCATTTTTGCGTTCAGGGGGATAGGTTGGGTCACGAGTGTGGTTCCCTCCATCGCCCGTCCGGCGGGATTGGTTGAACGTTTCGGCTCTGGGAGCTCCGTGAATGGCCTCCATGATTTCGTCCTGGAAGCTCCAGAACTCGGCCCTTGTAACCGCACCATTATCAATTAGGTCGTGCTGGGGCGGTAGTCTTCGGCCGGCACGGCTGAGCACCGATTCTCGTCCTTCGAGCGGAGGTCTGGGACGGTTCGGGGCCGAGTTGGAAGCGGCCCCTCCCCTAGTCTGACTCGCCTGTCGGTTCTGGATGACCCGACGTAGATCGGGTATGACCGAGCGAGATGCGCCCGGCTGGTGTTCGAGACTTACCCTTGGATTGTTCGATCCATGAGTGTCCTCGGGGACGTCCTGAGGAGGAGGACCGTCCGGACAACATGTAGAGGTAACAGCTCTCCTGGGCTTGGGTCCCATGTGAGCTCGGATCGATGGGATTCTGCTGATGATGGGGTTCGGGCTGACGTCGGTACCGAAATTTTTCATAGACGGCGCCAACCTGATGCGGTTTGTTTTTGGGGGATGGCTGCACCAGGTGTGAGTTCTTCTCAATTTATATTTTTGCGGAAGGTTCGGTACAGGAGGTACGCCCGACCCTCAGCCAAGGGGGACGGCTCGGGAGTAGAGGCGGGAGCGAGGTGGAGATCGAATGCTCGGCTCGAATCTGGGGGCTCGGATCCAGAGGTCTTGTGTACCTGCACTCGGCCTAGAAACACCGGGGTCGGTTCCGATGGCAGACCCTCCGACGGTCTAGTCAGTCACTGACGAAGAGTAACAGTAACTAGGGTTTGAGAGGGGAAGGATTGTTTACCATTTGAAGGGGTAGGGGGTCTGGTATTTATAGAAAAAGCCAACCGGGTCTGAACCCGGTTGCCCGTGGGCCTGATGTGGCGGAAGCCCAAGTGGTATAGGGTTGACGTGGTACGGGCCCTGGGTGGTTTAGGGCTGACGTGGCGGAGGCCTGAGTGGTTTCAAGGCTAACATGGCAGATCTGGATGATCCAGTGATGAACGCCTTTTGAGGGAATCCTGTGATTTAGGAGGGACCACGTCATCTGACCCATATGGTCAATATATATTGCTGTGTTAAATTTTATGTATTCAGTTGCAAAAACGTTGCATTGGTTTATTTGGATAACAATGTCTATCTATATAGTAAACGAAGGGGATATAACGTTCACTTCCCCACCTCAACTACCTGCCTGTCGGCAGACCTGCCTACATGTTACAGCCGTGATATACGAACGGGTCAATGATCACGTGGTCAATCTTAGGTGCCGTCTTTTTTTAAATACCCTTCATTATATTGGACTACAATCTTTGACCTTATTAGTGGAGCATATCTCTTAAAATTGATTGATTACGACTTTTCAAATGTTTCCATAATTGGGCGCCTAATGCCTAAATATAGTTGGTTTTGTTGTTCAACAAGTCCGAGTCTCAAAAATTGTTTACTATCTAAAAAAATGTTCTGTTGTTGGCTAATATGATATCAAAATGTTTTGCAGAAGGGAAAAAGTTCAGTATCACATTGAGAATTTATCATCTAAATAAATTATACTTGATGCAGTTTATTTTTGGGGTGTGACTGTAATAGGTGTGAGTTCTCTCCATTTGTATAGTGAAAATCGCAGTATTAATTAAATGTTCAACCCTCGATTGGGAAAGGCTCGGGAGTAGCAGGAGTGAGGTGGAGGACGAATGCTTGGTTCGGATCCAGCAACTCGGCTCGGATCTGTGGAGTTCGGCTCGGTCTTGTGTACCTGCACTATGCCTAGAAATACCGGGAGAGATCCCGGCGACAGGCCTTCCGACGATCTAGTCAGTCACTGGAAAGCAACAGTAGCTAGGATTTTAGAGGGAAACGATTAATTACCTTCCCAGTGGGGAAGGGGGTCTGGAATTTATAGGCAGAGCAAAACGGGTCTGAGATCCTGCTGGGCCGGATCTGGACCAGTTTGCTCGTGGACCTGACGCGGCAGAAGCCCATGAGGCTCTAGGTTGATCTGATGATCAGGGGAGAGCGGATTTTGAGGGGATCTGGTGGTTCAGGATGGTCCACATCATCTGACCCATATCAGGAGCCCCCACTCCCGGATGGCCGGTTAACCCAGCCGTGTATGAGTGATTTGCCTCTGTTGGAAGAGCGGAGCGGTGTGTACGGCGAAAAATGTGGTTCGTATCTTCCTGGAGAGGTCAGCGAGGTAGGATGAAGCGGATCCCTTTGAAGGTATAAGGGGCATTGAGAGCCGAAGAGTGGGAGCTCGCTTAGCCGAGCACCTAGGCTCGGAAGACGAGCCCCCATGCTTGTTAGAAAAGCTATGGGGACGTCGAGAGCCGAAGGTAGGGGCTCGCTTAGCCGAGCGTCGAGGGTTGAAAGACGAACCCCATACTGGTTGAAAAAGCTATGGAAACGTCGAGAGCCAAAGAGTAGGGGCTCGCTTAGCCGAGCGTCTAGGGTCGGAAGACGAGCCCCCCTGCTTGTGGTGAAAGACAAGGCCTTGCTCGAGCCGATGCCGAGCCCCTATACTTGTTCTAATATAGGAGTACGAGTGTAGCTGGAGGTCATCGCAGAGCGTAAAGATCGCAGGGCTTGAAAAAGCTGAGGCCTTACTCGAGGTCGATGCCGAGCCCCTATACCTTAGGAGAAGCTGGCATGAGTGTAGCCGGAGGTCATCTCTAAGCGTAAAGGTCACAGGTTTTGAAAAAACCAAGGACTTGCTCGAGGCGATGCCGAGCCCCCATACCTGTTCTAAGATAGGTAGTATGAGTGTAGCTGGAGGTCATCTCCGGGGGTAAAGATCGTAGGGCTTGAAAAAGCCAAGGCCTTCCTTGAGGATGATGCCGAGCCCCCATACCTTAGGAGAAGCTGGCATGAGTGTAGCCGGAGGTCATCGCCGAGCGTAAAGATCGCAGACTTAAAAAAGCCAAAGCCTTGCTCGTGGTCGATGCCGAGCCCCCATACCTATTCTAAGAGGTAGTATGAGTGTAGCTGGAGGTCATCGCCGAGCGTAAAGGTCGCAGAGCTTCAAAAAGCCGAGGCCTTGCTCGAGGTCGATGCTAAGCCCTTATACCCATTCTAAGAGGTAGTATGAGTGTAGCTGGAGGTCATCGCCGAGCGAAAGATTGCAGAGCTTGAAAAGGCCGAGGCCTTGCACGAGGTCGATGTCGAGCCCCCATACCTATTCTAAGAGGTAGTATGTGTAGTTGGAGGTCATCGTCGAGCGTAAAGGTCGCAGCGTTTGAAAAAGCTGAGGCCTTGCTCGAGGTCAATGCCGAGCCCCCATACCATAGGAGAAGCTGGCATGAGTGTAACTGGAGGTCATTGCCGAGCATAAAGATCGCAGGGCTTAAAAAAACTGAAGCCTTGCTCGATGCCGATGCCGATGCCGAGCCCCCATACCTGTTCTAAGAGGTAGTATGAGTGTAGTTGGAGGTCATCGCCGAGCGTAAAATTCGCAGGGCTTGAAAAGGCCGAGGCCTTGCTCGAGGTCGATGCCAAGCCCCATACCTTAGGAGAAGCGGGCATGAGTGTTGTTGGAGGCCATCGCCGAGCGTAAAGGTCGCAGGGCTTGAAAAAGCCGAGGCCTTGCTCGAGGCCGATGCTGAGCCCCCATACCTGTTCTAAGATAGGTAGTATGAGTGTAGCTGGAGGTCATCGCCGAGCGTAAAGATCGCAGGGCTTGAAAAAGTCGAGGCCTTGCTCGAGGTTGATGCCGAGCCCCCATACCTTAGGAGACGTTACTCCCCGCAGAGAGCACTTAATAGATGACGTTTCACCTTCCGACAATAATTAATGGGGACGTTTCATCTTCCGTCGTTTGGGCTCCCCGATGTCATGAATGCATCCTTGGTGGGCTATATAATTCCCATCCCCTTACCGGTAGTTCACCAAAAAACCATGAAAACCAGTCGCCGGTGGCTTTCCTGCCACCCGCTGACAATTCGGGGTCGCGGCTCAGAGGGTCTTTTACCCCGAGTTGTCAGTGGGTGAGAGGTGAGTCGATCCCGGGGGTGGGGCCCGGGGTGCTTGCCGAAGGTGGGCGCCCTAAAGCAGAACTTTTTGGCCGAGAGTCCCGGATCGGTGGCTCCCCTGCCACCCTCTGAAAATTCATGGTTTCGGCTCCGAGGGCCGTTTACCCCGAGTTGTCAGCAGGTGAGAGGTGGGTCGTCCCAAGGTTCGGGGCTCGGGGCGTTTGCCGAAGGCGAGCGCTCTAAATCTTAATGCAAATTTTTGGGTCGGGGGGAGAGCTAGACATCCGAGCATCGGGCCCTAGGTTTGTAGGAGGAGCTTGGTGCGGCTCGTGGTGACATCCGAGCGTCGAGCCCCATGTTTTTAGGGAAAGCTTGGTGTGCCTCGCGGTGACATCCGAGCGTCGAGCCCCAAGTTTTTAGGAGAAGCTTGGTGTGGCTCGCGATGTCAACCGAGCGTCGAGCCCCAAGTTTTTAGGGGAATCTTGGTGTTGCTCGCGGTGACATCCGAGCGTCGAGCCCCAACTTTTTAGTGGAAGCTTGGTGTGGCTCGCGGTGACATCCGAGCGTCGAGCCCCAACTTTTTAGGGGAAGCTTGGTGTGGCTCGCGGTGTCATTCGAGCGTCGAGCCCGGAACTTGTTTTTCAGAAAGCTGGCATGAGGCCAAAAAGGGGTAAACGATTACATCATATTGACTTTACAAAACAAGGCATGAGGTGCCGATTACATCTTATAATTTACAGAAGGGTGTCTACAAAGGGCTAATCCTCCCCTTCGAGGAATTTGATAAGGTGCTCCGCGTTCCCGGGTCTTTTCATAGCCTTGCCCTCCGGGTCAGTGAGGCAGTATGTACCGGGATGTACAACTTCTGAAACCTTGTATGGGCCTTCCCAGTTTGGTGTAGAATCCCGTATTTTTAAAATATTATTTTTTAAAGGTTTATAAATGACTAAAATGATTTTTGGAGAATTTATGAATATTTTCAGAAAGATTTATCTTTTACACGTGCAAAACACGTGCAAATACTTTCTTGAGAAGTTTGAAAGTCATGTTTTCTTCATGAAAAATTATTATTTAATATTTGGGATTTATTTAGTATTTTTTCAGATTTTTCTGAAATTAATTGGAACTATTTGCAAATTTTGAGAAAAGAATGACCTTTTTGTAAATTTGTCATTTTTAGGGGTTAAAATGTAAAATATATTTTCTGGACATTTTGAACAGTACCGGTTGAGATTTAGGATTATATTTTACTGTTGAATCCTAATTTAAATGAATTTTGTTGAATTTCCAAGTATAGAACTATATATATAAAGTGGTATTTTGAAGGGATCATTTTGTAAAAGTGGGGTAAAACCCTAAACTCTTTATCCCGGGTGTTTAAAAGGATTTTTGCAGCCGTCATTCGCTGCACAATAGAGAACTTTGTGATTTGTCTTGGTGGAGCAAGAGGAAGATTTAGATCTCGCAAAAAGGAAGGCTTTTTCGTTGGATCTTTTCAATTCCAAGGTGAGTGACATTGTTTTGTTTTGTTTTTGTTTTGTGAATGATATGAACTTTGTTTGTGAATTGATCTATGCGAACGATTGTTTGTTGTTTGTTTGATATGTTATTTATTTGGTGTATTTTGCATGAGAACGATGCAAAGGTTGTTGTTTGTACCATATATGTGAAATCTAAAAATGTTGAGTAGATCTTGGTTTATAAATTTCTATTGCTAGAAAGCATGTTAAGATTTGAGTATGGTTATGATCGGATGGATGAACATCTGGATCTTGTGTTTACAAATCAGATCTTGGTTATGAGTTGTGAAGAAATTTAGTATTGAGAAACCCTATTGGAAGAATTAGGAATTTAGAACATGAGAATTGAGTTTTGAGATATTGGATGTTTTGAGTAATGTATCCATAATGAGGATTATTTTAGATTGGTCATTTTTACCTGAATACGAATTATTTTCATAAACAATGAATCATTAGAAAAACTCCAGTTTTGATTATTGTATACAGACCTAAATTATGTAAACTGTAGGCCGACAGTCGACTGGTAGCCTTTTCAGTCGACTGATACGACCCAGCTGCTGTGTCTTCAGTTTCTTTTGAAAATTCGTTCGGAACAGTCGACTTAACCCTTTTACAGTCGACTGGTATACTTAAAATTATTTTGCAAAGTTAGTGTTGATTTCCTCTCTGGACAGTCGACCTATGACATCTTAAGTCAACTTATAATACTTAGAATATTTTCTCAAAAATTATTGGAATTTGTCTCGGGTAAGTCGACCGATGATCTTTTAAGTCGACTTATACTACTTAGTTTATTTTCTTAAAATCATGGATATGTTCCCTCTGGGCAGTCGACTTACTATAGTATAAGTCGACTGGTAGTGTTGAGTTTTCATAAGCTTGTATGTTCTTTCGAATGATTAGTCTTCAGATATTTGAGCCTACACTTTGTCTTTTGTTAAGCATATGATTTTAAGATATTCAGTTGAGCTAATTATGATGGAAAGTTGGTTTAGACATTTGAGTTTGAGTCTCTAGAGGATGTGCGTGTCCCTAGTATACCGGTATTGAGTTCTTTTGTTGAGGCCTATTGAGGCATTTCAGTTGTTCAGTTTTGAGTTAAGTCCGGTAGGGTACACCAACTCTAGGAGATTCGTTGAGTAATTAAGTAACCCAAAAACAATAAGGACAGGCACTAGTGGTGATATGATGAACGGGAACATGGGTCAAGTACCTCAGTATGGCTTTCGGTGTGGGATTTAATCTCCGGAATTATCACAGTAGATTACTTGTGGTGTGGGATATATCTCCGGAATTATCACGGTAGATTACTTGTGGTGTGGGATTATCTCCGGAATTATCACGGTAATTACTTATGGTGTGGGATTGATCTCCGGAATTATCGGAGTCGAGGCGACGCACATGTGGTATTCGTGTGATGAGGTCATTGCTTAAGGTGTGGGATGATCTCCGGAATTATCACGGTAAAATACCTGTGGTGTGGGATCTATCTCCAGAATTATCGGGGCATGGGCTAATACTCACAGTTTATCTTTATCTCGTAGTAGTCATCGTGATAGGATTAGTTGCATAGCGGGGGATTGAACTCTATGAAGTGAAGACGTTAAGGGCTTGCACCGAGCCTATGTAGAGTAGGATGCATAGACTTCGACAAGTACGCATTAGAGAGTCCGCATATAGAATTTGTGTTTTCTTGACTTGGTTTTATGCATATGGATTTCCTGTTTTCTACACTTGACACTTGGTTTAGTCTCACTGTTGTTTACATTTCTTGCTACTTCATATTTTATGTATTTTGGTTTATTACATGTTGTTTAAGAATCCTTGCTTAATGTTTATTTATGTTGTTTGTTTACTTTTATGTCACTCACACCATTTATGGCTGACCCCTTTAGTTTTGGGGGTTAGGGATCATCTCTAGTCTCATGTGTTGCAGGTTGTTACCTAGAGTTTGAAGGGGTGGATGCTTGAGTTAGTTTTGAGATAAATTGATTTAATGGAGTTTGTGCAAATTTGTAAGAACAGTGTTGTAATAAGATTGTGTTGTAAATGAAAGAAAACTATGATTGAGATGTTTTAAATTCCGATGTGCTGTGTAAAAGATTGTTGTAATAAAAGTTTGAATATTTTAGTGGAGTTGGTTGTGTTTAATGTTACAATGAAGTTGATGCTGGGATTGTGCCACATATTTTCTAAGATATCTTATTAGAAATTCGGGGCGCGACATTTGGAGCCAGCTTCCTCATTGGGCTAGGGTTAGATACCGCCAGCTTTCGGAGGACGAGGTCCCCTAGCTTGATCGTTGTGGGGCGTACCCTTTTGTTGTATAACCTCTCGATCATCTGCTGGTATGTGCTCCTTTTGATGGCGGATTTTTCCTGACCTCGTCTATGAGGTCCAGATTGGCACGCAGCTGCGCCGAGTTGCTTTCTTCATCAAAGGCCATGATTTAGGGCGAAGGGAGCCCGATCTCGAGGGGAATTACCGCCTCTGTGCCGTAAGTCAGATTAAATGGCGACTCTTCCATGGGGGTTCTCTTTGACGTTCGATGGGCTCAGAGAATGCTCGGTAACTCATTGACCCATAGTCCCTTGGAAGAATTATCAAGTTGTTTCTTCAGACCGTCAAGGATCTGGCGGTTCGCGTTCTCTGCCTAACTGTTCGACTGCAGGTGGCACACCGAAGAGAAGCGTTGCTGGATTCCGAGATCCTCGCAGAACTTTCTAAAATTCTTACCCGCAAACTGGGTCCCATTATCCGTGATGAGTATGTGCGGAATTCCGAACCGACACATGATGTGTTTCTAGAAGAATTGTTGAGTCAGCTGCTCGGTGATCGTGGCCAGGGGCTCGGCCTCGATCCACTTTGTGAAGTAGTCGATCGCTACTACCAGAAACTTCCTTTGGTCCGTTGCTTTCGGAAAGGGGCCTACCAGGTCCATCCCCCACATAGCAAAGGGGGTCGGACTGGCCAGGGAACGGAGGTTTGCTTGTGGAACCTTTCTTACCGAGGAGAATCTTTGACAAGGACCGCACTTTTTTGTAGCACCCCGAATTTCCAACTTAGGAACTCGTGACACACTCCAAGATCTTCCTTCAAATGAGTCACAACACAAAAAAATCATAGGAAATTAAAAACTTTTATTACATCAAATGTTTTTACAATGTCCAATGATTACATTATTTATAATTAATTGTTACAACAAAAATGTACAATAAAATTTGGACAGTAACTTTCACTTGGATGTTTTTTCCTGTTAGAGCCTTCCCGTGCTCCCAAGTCGGCGGTCCAGCATTGATAACTGTGGGCACGTAAATTAAATATAACTGACAAAATGCTATACTCGGAGATCCTTTCTACGCCATAGTATAACAATTCCAACCTCAATAAACACAAATATTTAATGCAAAGAAGAAGGTGATGTCAAACAAGTGTCGGTGTATGCCATGGACTAAACTAATACACATATTATGCACACATGCTCCTAAAGCTAATGCATGCTTAGTTGAAAGATATGCATCACATACCAACACACCCCCCAACCAAACGACGTTCTTCAATTTAATGGGGCTCGATCCCTCGTTATGCATCCTACTCTTGTGCTCTCTCCTGTTTCTGATTCCAGTGATGGTGAGGCTGCAGTCGTCCGGTTTACCCGTCACTACTGTTATTAGTGGTGTCCAATCCTCATGTTTTATCACTAAGCCCAGGATCCCAGTCGCAGGCTTACCCTGCATGACTGTAATCATGGTCAGTCGCAGGCTTACCCTGCGTGACTGTAATTAAACCGGCTTACCCGATATGTTGCTGTATCTATGTTTTTTCGGACCTCACCAAAAGCTGATATATGGACAAAAAGGCTCTCCGCGAGTGACTAGAGAAATTCTCGATAGAGTCTAGCTCACCGGGATATCGTCTAATCCGTCTGCCCACATTGATCAACGAAGGACCTGACGGATATAGGGCTTCCCCAACTCCGCTACACTTGTCCTTACACCAGAATAGAACTTAACTAGTCGAGACGACGTCAACACTCCAAACCTCCTCAAAGGTTGTTACGGATCATAAATGCATTTTTGCCGAGACAGCAGAGCCCCCACAGAGTCTTCCCGACTCCCCAGAGCAGTTCGAGGTCCCTGTCCGCATTAAACGAACCTAGGATTCGGTCGGGCGTGATGACGCCATGCGTCCCCCTGACAGGCGAACACCCTCGCTAGTGCATGTCCTTACATTCAACCAAGACTCGATCTAGCCCTACCCAAGTATCAAAGCTACCCCATTCCAAGAATAAGGTTGAAATCAAGATTTGTTTTATCGATCGATTACTAAAAACCATCACTCTAGCCAAACTCTAATTCTCTTTTCTTTTTATTATAAGAAGTATGAACCTCTAGAACTATCTCATATCATTCATCCCCTTAGCTAGGCGATCTATCCACCATTTCCAAATCCCTAACTTGGTAATCAACTTTGCTTGCCATGATCATCTAGTTCAGTTCCATTTGTAGATTCTCCCTAGTTAGTTACCTTTAACAATAATGGATCTCAACCCATTCCATACTAGAACTCAACTAGCCCTCTAGTCCAGCCCAAGGCTTGACCCGCCTCGGCCCACACTTGGCACGAACCCACGGCGAATTGACCCCGTCGATTGTCGCAACTGCCATCCACACATGGAGTTTGATCTCATCCTCGGCCCGACCAACAAATAGCTCCCTACTAAATTTAACGCTCCACGGTCCTTAATAGGTGGTAGCTCCAAACACAAACCATGGAATCCATCCATGTACGACAAGTACGTCGGTGTCATCTCCTCAAACGCGTTCGATGTGGTATTCTACCCGTCTAGATTTGTCAACAAGACTTAATCCTAGGGTCTCAAAACTCAACCGATGTATTCCAATGAGGTACACTATACTAGGAGTAAGTTCTAAGCTAAGAGTACCCAAAAAGGGGTTCTAAGAGTTCTAAAAATGACAATTTAAGATTCCAAATAGCAAGCACACACTTGGCGTTTATGCCAAAACGGAGTCATTCTCGGTCCTGTTCCCTTAGGAATCGCGATCGGGCGCTCTCCATGCTTCTACTCAAAGTAGACAGCAAGTACAAGCACCCAATGGGCATGAATTTCATCCCAAAGTGGTCTACAACAATACCCCAATATCCAATACAATTTTCACTTCAAAACATTGAACAATATTGTCTATATTGGGGTCTACAAGCAACTATGGGCTACTCTTAGTAAGAAACTTTAGACCACTTAAGTCCTAACTCATATTCACACTTATAACATAATCCTTGACCTCAAACAGCAACTCTAAGCTAGTAAAGTATAAGTTCAAACTCATCTTCACAAACATGGTGCAAACCAGTGAGCTCTATGTTTCACTGTGTTTCTGTCATCACTTGCAAAAATCATATAAAATTGAATACTTGTCCAACTTAGAATTTATTGGTCATTCCAGAAAGGTCTATGTGTCTACTAAAAGTTTCTAGTTATAAGGCTCTTCAGATAAGGCCGTTTAGATGCTCTTATGGGTCCATCTTTAACAAGTATACAGACTTCCAGAACAGCATATCAGATCAACACAGTCATGGGATAAAATTCATTTAAAATAGCATATGGTGTCAGATCCTGACACATGATGTTACAACACTCCCAAAAATCAGGTGATTCTACCAAGTAGATTTCCAATTATGTCCTTTTGAATGTTATACAAAAACAGGGCAGTAACAACAGCAGTTTTGTTTACTGAAATATCTAGCTCAGTTTGCATGATTTTATTGACATAGCTACAGTGGTCCAAATCTCATGAAATTTGAAACGTAGGTCCTAGATACAATCAAAAATGACATATTAAAAATTTAGATCATTCACATAAGCATGCAGTGAGATACAAGTCATTCTTTCCACAACAGTAACAATAAAAACTGCTTCTTTTTATGCTGACCAGCATGCAAGTTCGTAATTTATTTTAATAGCAGGAGAAATAAAAAAATCTGTAAAAATTACTGAAGGTGTACGATACCTATATGATCATACTCAAAAAATTTCAGAACAAAATACCAAGTAGTGTTCATGCAATGAGCTACAGACTGACAACAAAATTCAGTCTTTTAATATGATTTTCTGGTTTAGATTACTTAACACAAAACGAGTTGGTTAGGTTCATTCTTAGAGCATGCATTTCATTTTTCAGTCATCACAAACACCATTCAACCATAAAACAAACATAAGGTCAGAAACACTCACCTTTGCTTGTAGCTTGTTCTCCTTTTAGCTCTTTGCATGTTGGTCCTCCTTCTTGACTCCTCTAGAGCTCCTGGCTTCTCCTTTTTGCTTTGGCCTTCTCTTTTCATCTGCTTAGCTTTTTTTTCTTCTTCTCACTCCAAATCAGTAACAATAGTGTAAAGAGTGAAGTTTGGAGGCTAAGGAAAAGGTAGGAGTTGTAAAGGAGCAGTGTAGAAGAGAGGGAGGTTTTAAAACACAAGAGAAGAGAGATGGGAGGGGGTTGGTCGGATTTTTAGAGCATGGGGAAGATGGGAAAACATCTCATCATGCAAGAGATTGGGTTTGGGATGTGGAGTGTAGGAGAAGCTAAAGACTCATGATGAGGTCCTTTGAATTCAAAAGATCCCTCAAAACCCTAATGTTTCCCTCCTCCCCTCAATGCATGGCCGGCCTATGCATGGGCTTGTCCCATTTTTGATTTGTTTTGTTTTGTTTCATTTGGGCCCTTCAAGCCCAAACTCAACAAGACATACATATATGCATATATATACACATATATTCATATGCATAGTTGTAGGTTATTAAAAAGAAAAAATAATTTCTTTAACCAAAAAATAATTTTCATAACTAGTAGAATTTAGTTTGTTTATAAGATATATTCGCCAAATTAGGGTCGTTACATTTTTGGTCAGGGCCAAGGCATCTTGCAACATCGTGGGCCAGTAATACCCGTGGTTCAGAGCCTTTCGGGCAAGCGATCGGCTCTCATGTGGCACCCGCCAATTCCTTTGTGGAGCTCCTTGAGAGCATATTTGGCTTCGTCAGGGGTTAAGTAGCGGAAGTCAGGTCTTCCGTCCGTCATTGTGTACGAGCATTTGAAGAGGGTTTCGTTGATAATGGAGAACCTTTCTGAACAGACCCTAATCTGCCTAGCTTCGGTTCGGTCTTAGGGGAGCTCTCCTTCGATCAGAAACTTTCGGATGGGAGTGGTCCAATCGTCCGGCTGAGCTTCGTCGTCTATACAGAGGGTCTCGGGGAGGTCAATACTCGGCTTCAGGAGCACTTCGATCAGAACGGTGCGGTCGAGACCTTCAAAGGATGAGACGGCTAACTTCGAAAAGGCATCGGCCTAGGTGTTTTGCTCTTTTAGGATCCTTAAGACTGCAGAATCGTCAAAGGATGTCAAGAGCTACTGGACCATGGCCAAATACCGAATCATCCGATCGTCACGGGCCTCGTACTCTCCGGTGATCTGATTGACCATGAGCTGAGAGTCGCTGAAGGCCCTGATCTGTCTGCCGCCTGCCTAGTGTGCTAGGGTGAGCCCCGCAATCATATCTTCATATTCTGCCTCGTTGTTGGAGGCCGAAAAGTTAAGGCGGAGGGAATATTGGAGAAGGAAGTTGTCGGGCCCTTGCAAAATGATGCCCGTGCCACTCCCTGCTTCGCAGGAAAGGCCGTCGATGTAAACTTCCCACGTCTGGTCTGCCTCTTGACTTTCGGGTTGCTCGGAGATGGTGCATTCTGTAATGAATTCGGCAAGGGCCTGTCCCTTGATTGCTGTCCTTGGTTAATAG
Organism: Hemerocallis citrina; assembly: GCA_017893485.1. Classification (NCBI taxonomy): domain Eukaryota; kingdom Viridiplantae; phylum Streptophyta; class Magnoliopsida; order Asparagales; family Asphodelaceae; genus Hemerocallis; species Hemerocallis citrina. The sequence goes on along the minus strand of CM030367.1, from coordinate 133,831,284 downwards.
TCGATGTCGTATTGACATAGCTCGATCGACCACTTGACTAAGCGGCTGGAGCTCTCGGGCTTGTGGAGGACGGCCTACAGAGGCTGGTTCGTGAGGACCTAAATCGAGTGCGCCTGGAAATAAGAGCGGAGCTTCCGCACGGCCATGACCAGGGCATATGCCACCTTCTCCATTTTCGCATATCTGGTCTCAGCCAATAGCAGGACTTTGCTTATATAGTACAATGGCTTTTGGACTCCGTCTTCTTCTGAGTACGCTTTCCGAGGCCGAAAGATAAAGCCAGAGAGGCTCGCCCGACTCAGGTTTGCTAAGGAGCGGAGGATTGGCGAGGTAATCTTTTAACTGGGCGAATGCCTCCTGCTGTTGAGTGCCCCATTCGAAGCCCCCGGTTCTGCGCAGAGCCTTGAAGAACAGGAGTGACTTCTCTCCGGACTTGGAGAGAAAATGACCGATGGCCGCCAGTCTTCCCGTGAGCCGCTGGACTTCCGTGATGTTTCTTAGAGGGGCCATGTCTATTATGGCACGGATCTTCTCGAGTTCGCCTCGATGCCACGCTGGCTGAAAACGAACCCGAGAAATTTTCCCGAGGAGACACCGAACGCACACTTGGGCGGATTGAGCCTCATATTGTTGGTCCGAAGGACGCCAAAGGCTTCTTCCAGGTCGGCGACGTGATCCTAACCTTGTTGGCTTTTGACGAGCATGTCGTCGACGTACACCTCTATATTGCGACCGATCTGGACCTTGAAGACTCGGTTGACAAGTCTCTGATAGGTAGCATCGGCATTCTTCAGCCCAAAGGGCATAACCCGATAGTAGTAGTGACCTTAGTCGGTGACGAAGGATGTCTTGGCTATATCAGGGGGGAACATCCGTATCTGATTGTAGCCCGAGAAGGCATCCATGAAGGACAGGAGCTCGTGACCTGACGTTGCGTTGATCAGAGCGTCGATGCTGGGGAAAGGGAAAGGGTCTTTGGGGCACGCCTTATTGAGATCCATAAAATCAATGCAGATCCTCTAGCTTCCACTGGCCTTTCGCACCATTACGACGTTCGCCAGCCACTCGGGGTAGCTGACCTCTTGGATGAACCGAGCAGACAACAGTTTGTCTACCTCCGTTTTAACAGCTTGCTGCCTCTCTGGGGCGAACTTACATTGCTTTTGGACGATCGGCTTTGAGCTAGGGACCATGCTTAGTCTGTGCATGATCAGGTCTTCGGAGATCCCGGGCCTGTCGGATGGCTTCCAAGTGAAGAGGTCGACGTTGCGGCAAATGCAGTTGATTAGGTCGGACTTTAGGTCGGGCGCGAGGGAGCAGCTCACGCGAAACCACTTTGACTTATCTTCTGTCTTGAACGAGACTTCTTCCAGTTCGTTCGCAGATTCAGGCTGTGGTTGGCTCCTTTCGGGTTGCAGTTCGACAACGTCCAGGGGAAACACTCCGTCTCCAACCGCCGTCATATAGCACGATCGTGTCGCCTCTTGGTTCTCCCGAATGACCCCGACACCTGACTCAGTAGGAAACTTCAATTTCAGGTGGTCGGCCAAGGGAACAGTCTGGAGGGAGCAGAGCCCTGGTCGGGCGGGGATAGCGTTGTATGCCGCTTTGACGTTCACAACCATGAAGTTCATCGACTCGGTCCATCTGAGGGGGTCGTACCGACAGTAACATCCAAGGTCACGATCCCCTTTATTGGCACTTGGATGCCGGAGAACCCGTGGAGGATGTACCAAGCTGGTTTCAACTTATCTCGGGGGAGCTTAAGGTTTTCGAATGCTTCTAGGAAGAAGATGTTTACCGAGCTCCCGTTGTCCACAAGGATCTAACGGACCTCGTAGTTTGCCATGACGAGGCTGATGATGAGCGCATTGCAGTGTGGGAGCTGGACCCCCTCCAGGTTTTCCCCCGAGAAGGAGACAGGGAGCTGCTGGACTAGGAGGGAAGGGAGGTCTCGGACGGCATTTACCTCTCGGACAAACGCCTGGTAGGAAGTATTAGAATCCCCTCCCATAGGCCCCCCATGGACGCAGTGTAGAATGGCTTGACCTCCTGTCTCTTTTGGCTCTGGGTCCCGCTCGGGACGCTGTTTGGGTGCGCGAGGAGGAGGAGAAGGCCTGCAGTTCCTCGTATCCCTTCGGTCCTGGGCATCTTCCCAGGTGAATTCTCGGAGGTACCCTCGTTGGATGAGGGCTTCGATTCGACCTTAAGGGCCTGATAGTAGTCGGTGTCGTGCACGTTGTCCTGGTGGAAGTGGCAGTAGAACCGCTGGTCCCATTTCTTGTTGCTGGTTGGTCAAGGGGCATCCGTACGAGGTCCTTGTCCTCGATTTCTAAGAGGATGGCCGACACATTTTGCGTTAGTGGCGTGTATCTCTCGAAACACAGGACTGGAGGGACCCTCTTCTGTTGGTCCCGTCTTTCGGAACCTTCTTGGCTGGCTCTGCCTCGTCGGCCTTGCGCTTCCCCTTCCCCGAGACCTCCTTGGTGCCCTCGGAATTTAGGGCTTCCTTCACCCGAATGTACTTCTCGACCTAATTGAGCAGGTCAGGGAAGTCGAGGGGAGGCTTCTTAGCCAAGGACGCCTTCAGCTGGCCGTGCCGGATGTTGTGTCGGAATGCCGCCGAGCCGACCCCATCGTCGAGGGAGGAGACAGAACTTGCCTCTGTCGTGAACCTCCGGACAAACTGGCGGAGTGACTCCCCTTCCTTCTGTCGGAGGTCCAGTAGGGACGCGCTTGTCTTCTCGGCCTTCCTGCTGGTCATGAAGTGGACAAGAAAGTTGGCCTCCATCCGATCGAACGAGTAGATCGAGCCAGGGATGAGCTTAGAGAACCATTCCCGAGCTGGACCCCGGTGGGTGGCGGGGAAGGCACGACATAGGAGGGGATCCAAAGCACTGTGAATCATCATGAGGGTTTTGAACCCTTCCATGTGATCAGCAGGATCACCCTCGCCATCGTAGGTCTCGAACTGAGGAGGCCGAAAGTTCCTGGGTATCTCTACTTGTAAGATTGGAGCGGAGAAAGGAGGTCGGGTCGGCCTATGAGCCTGATCCGGTCTCGGGCCGGCCTCACCAAAATGGTCGAGGCGGTTCTCCATTTCCTGAAGGTGTCGTCGGACGCCCTCGTCCCGTTCTGGAGGGCGGGTTAAGCCATGAGACTCGCTGGCTCCTGCAACCGACCGCGAGTGAGAGCGGTGGAGTGTCTCGCTCTCGGGGGTCCCTAAGATGGCCTCCAGGATCTCGTTCCGAAAGTTTTGGAACTCACGGCGTGTGACCGGGTCGCGTTGGGGTGGCGGCCTTCGGTCTGTGCGACTGAGCTCTGGCTCCCGCTCTTGGGATGGGTGCTTGGGATGGTTCGGGGCCGAGTTAGAAGCGTCCCCTCCCCTAGTTCGGCTGACTTGTCCGGTTTCAATGACCCGACGTAGGTCGGTCGCGACCGAGCGAGAAGCGCCCGGCCCGGGTATGCCCTCGGATGGTTGGATCGGTGGACATCGGCGTGGCTGTCCTGGAGAGGAGTGTCTGGATGACGCACAGAAGTGACGAATCTTCGGGCCCTGGGGGCCATGTGAGAGCTCGGATGGAGGGGATGACGTTCCTGACCCGGGTCGGACTGAGGTCAGTATCGAGGTTTACTACAGACGGCGCCAACCTGATACGGTTTGTTTTTGGGGTGTGGCTGCAACAGGTGTGAGTTCTCTCAATTTGTATAGTGGAAGTCGCGATACTGGCTATATGTTCGACCCTCAACTGGGAACGGCTCGGGAGTAGCAAGAGTGGGGTGGAGGACGGATGCTCGGCTCAGATCCAGCAATTCGGCTCGGATCTATGGGGCTCAGCTCGGTCTTGTGTACCTGCACTATGCCTAGAAATACCGGGAGAGATTCCGGCGATAGGCCCTCCGATGATCTAGTCAGTCACTGGAAAGCAACAGTAGCTCGGGTTTTAGAGGGAAAAGATTGATCACCTTCTCAGTAGGGGAGGGGGTCTGGTATTTATAGGCAGAGCAAAACGGGTCTGAGATCCTACTGGGTTGGGTTTGGATCCGTTTGCTTGTGGGCCTGACGTGACAGAAACTCATGAGGCTCTGAGTTGATCTGATGATTAGGGAAGAGCGGGTTTTGAAGGAATCTGGTGATCCAGAAAGGGCCACGTCATCTAACCCATATCAATACTCAAATTCTAAAGACAATGTTGTTGCATGGTTATCAAATTATTAACAGTGTTGTAGGCCGACGTATGCAATGCATGTTTTTTTCTCAATCTTTATTATTTTGTCATAGTGATCAGTAACTTCAAAGGGACACGTACAACATATACGTTAATCATTTACTGAAGATGTGTTAATAGACGAGAGATAGAAATATCTAGTTATCTATTTAGGTGTATGATCCAATAAGATTGCTTGAAGATGCGCGCACCTTACAGTTTCATTATAAAGCTCCCTGAAGCCTTACCAGAATTGTTTTATTTGGCCAAGTTCATCTCAATCAAATTGCACATATAGCTTCTTTTTCACTTTTGTTTAAAATATCATAGTAATTGCAATTATTTCAACTTTTAAAAGTATGCATTCAATTTTATTTATCTAAATCTCGAACATAGTTGATATGGATAAAAACCGTGGCTGATCTCCGCTGAACGATTCTAGCACGAATAAAAAACCAACAGACTGAGCTTAACGCCAACTTCTCTACTTGTTCAGGTTAGGTAGCTTATCGGGCCTCTGCAGGCCCATTCGCATACCCGGATGAATTACCTGCCGTTTGCGCCAAGCACTCCATCAGTTATGCCGTAACCACACCCATAAAATCAAGGATGTGATCAATTCCAGATCCGAGATCAAGGATATTTCAATACCGCCCAGGGATCTCTCTATAATGGAATTCCCCCCAGACCTGTAAATACAACATCTACTGTACATTTACAAGGTAATCACTCTTTTTGCCACGAAATAACTTTCACTAAATTACTGTCTTCTGACTTAAGCATCAGAGGGTCTATCGCCGGGAATACTCCCGTTGTTTCAGGCTTCTTTTTGCAGGTCGACAAGTCAGCTGCCTCCCAACTAATCCACTCAACACCCCTTCCGATCCAAAACGAAGGTCAAGATCATTGCCGTTTTCCAAATACAAGAACTCACATTATATGTTGCTCCCACACGTTGAAAACAACAGCAACAGATTGATGTCGTATGTGGAAAACCGCAAGTCGATCCAGCTCCTGATTCGAGTTCTAATCCAAAGAAATTTATTCTCATGGCTCTTAAAGCTAAGAAGATCACTGCCACTGGGCCTTCGGTCCCTCCTCCACCGATTCATAGACTCGTGAATACCCAAGGGTCGCAGAGGCAGCGGGTCGAGCAGCCACGGGGACCGGCTTCGAGCGCATCTCACTCTATTGCCAGGCAGGTCGAGCAACCTGCGGTAGATGACCTCCGGAACGTCATCAATAACCAGCTGAATCAGTTTAGTCATTCGAAAGGCGAAGCTGGGCCGTCGAACCCGGCTCCGAGCCACAATGCTCATTGGTTCCAAGGCCGGGATCAATGACGCAACCATACTCCAAGGGATCGCCGACACCCTGACGGCCATGGTGAAGAAGATCACGATACTCGTGCCGAGTTCCAAGAGTTTCATACTGAAGTCCTACAAATACTTCGAGGAAGAGCCCGGGATGAATGACGTTCAGGCGAGGAACAAATTAAGGATTCTGGGGAAGAAGAATACTACGGGTCGACTAGATCTGGGAATCGGCAGGACGATGTTCGAAAACGTCTTCAAGAGATGGAAGACCGCCTTGCTTAGATAGGTGAGAAAGGGGGACAATTCGGTGGGGGTCGTCAACCATCCCGACCTCCTTTCTCCGCCCGAATTCTCGATGCCTTTATTCCGAGAAACTTCAAGCCTCCATAGTTCGAGACACAACAAAGAGACAGATCCTGCTGATCACATAGAGGGGTTCAAAACCCTCATGATCATTCTCAGCGCCTCGGATTCTCTCCTATGTCGTGCGTTTCCAGATACTCTACGTGGTTCGGCTCGGGAATGGTATTCGAAGCTCGACCCTGTTCAATTTTCTCTTTCGATCTGCTCGAAGAGAATTTCCCACACACTTCGTGACTGGCCACAAGGCGGAGAAGACGAGTGTTTCCCTTCTGGATCTTTAACAGAAGGAAGGAGAGTCCTTCCGAGAATTTGTCCGAAGATTCACTGCCGAAGCTTGGGTGATCTCCTCCCTCGACGTCGGAGTCGCCTCAGCAGCGTTCCGACATAATGTCCGCCATGACCAGCTGAAGGCCTCCCTGGCCAAGAAACCTCCCCTCGATTTTCCTGACCTTCTCCATAGGGTCGAGAAATACATCTGAGCCGAAGAGGTTCTGCATCCCGGTGGTTAGAAGGAGACCCTGACGAAGGGGAAGATGAAGGCGAATGAGTCTGAGGCCTCAAAAAAATTGCAAAAGGACCCTATTAGCCAAAGATGTTCGCCTCCGGCCCCCTGTTCAAGAAGTTCACCCCACTTACTATGAGTGTTTTGGCCATCCTCATGGAGATTGAGAACAAAGGGATAGTCAAACCTCACCCCCCCGTTCAATAATAACAACAGGAGGAGGGATGAAAGGTTCTACTTTCGGTTCCATCGGGACCACGTCCACGAGACCAAAAACTATCGGACTCTTAAGGAGGAGATTGAAGCACTCATGTAGAGAGACTACCTAACCAAGTTCACTCGTAATACTAGGCAAGCCTCCTCTCCTCAAAGGGCGAACAAGCATCCGAGAACGGGTCCTAGGCCAGAGGGAGTTGCTACACTGGCTATTCTCCACAGCGTTCATGGTGGACCCATGGGCGGAAACTCGAACACCTCCTGCAAAGCTTTCATTCAAGAAGTCAACGCGGTCCACCATCAACCACCCCCCAAGGGTCGAGGGCTATCGGTCTCATTATCCAATGAAGACCTCGAGGGTGTCCGACTCCCGCATTGTGAAGCCCTCGTCACCATCCTCAGTTTAGCCAATCACGAGGTTCGCCGCGTTCTTGTTGACAATGGGAGCTCAGTAAACGTTATGCTCCTAGCAGCCTTTGAAGCCCTAAAACTCCCCAGGAAAAGGCTAAAACCAGTGGGGTACACGCTCTAGGGGTTCTTAGGTACTTTCGTCCAAATCGAGGGAATCGTGACCCTCGACGTTACTGCCGGACAGGCCCCGACTTCCCAAACTGTAGCCATGGACTTCATGGTGGAATATGTCCAAGCTGCCTACAATACCATCCTCGGTCAGCCCGGCTTCGCATCCCTCCAAGCGGTACCATCATCGTACCACATGAAGATAAAGTTCCCTAACGAACATGGGGTCGGAGTTGTTCGGGGTAACCAGGAGGTCGCCCGAACCTACTACATGGTCGCTGTGGGGGTGGCAGTCCTGCCTCTCGACGCAGTTGAGCTCCCCTTTGAAAGGAGTACGATCGGCTCGGAGCCAGTCGATGAACTGGAAGAGGTCTCCTTCTCCGAAGACAATCATCCAAATGGTTCCAAGTGAGCCGATCCCTTCCTCAAGACCTAAGGTGAGATATCATCGACTGCATCTGTCGAAGTGAGGATTTATTCGCATGGGTACCCTCGGATATGCCTGGGATCTTAGAGGATCTTATAATGCACAAATTGAGCATCCATTCAAACTCCAAACTAGTACAACAGAGACTCTGCAAGTTTGCCGCGGATAGGCAGCAGGTGGTTAAGGAGGAAGTATAGAAAATCCTCTTTGCCAAGATCATTCAAGAGGTGAGCTACCCGGAGTGGATGTCCAATGTTGTGAAGGTCAAAAAGCCCAACGGACAGTGGAGAATCTGCATCGACTTCACAGACCTCAACAAGGCCTACTTGAAGGCTTCCTTCCCCTTTCCGAGCATTGATGCCCTCATCGAAGCGACGTCCGTGCACGAGCTTCTCAATTTCATGGACGCTTTCTCAGGACTACAACCAAATCATGATGTACCCTCCAGGCATCCCCAAGATAGGTTTCGTGACTGACCAAGGGCTATATTGCTATCACGTCATGCCCTTCAGGCTAAAAAACGCTGGAGCAACGTACCAGAAACCTGTAAACCGGGTCTTCAAACATGGAGGAGTATGTGGACGACATGATCATCAAAAACCTCAAAGGTCGAGATCATGTGAAAGATCTTGAAGAAGCATTCGAGGTCCTTCGATCCCATAACATGCGGCTAAACCCTTCGAAGTGCGCCTTCAACGTAACGTCCGGGAAGTTCCTCGAATTCATGTTCAGCCAAAGGGGAATAGAATTCAACCCCGAAAAAATTCAAGCCATACTAGACATGGCCCCTCCAAGAAATGTCAAAGAAGTACAGCGCCTCACAGGTCGGTTAGTAGCTATCGGCTGCTTTCTCTCTAAATTCGGAAAGAATTCACTGCCATACCTCAAAGCTCTCAGGGGAGTTAAAAACTTCAAGTGATGGAAGCTCCAGCAGCAAGCCTTCAACCAGTTAAAGGCATACTTGGCCAATCCCCTGCTTGTAACTCCCGTTTTCATTTTCTTATTATTATTATTATTATTATTTATTTATCGATCTCCATTGTAACCCCTTTGTAATTCTATAACATTCTATTTTTTCCCATTTTTGTATCGACTAATATCAATTCTAATATTATTCATGATTTAAATGACAATTTTGCCCTTGGGTGTTACGCACGTGCATTTTGTACTATTATTGACTATATCCATAACGCATTTTGATATGTATTTTGAATTCCAATTATTTATGCAATCCCGTATTCTTAAAATCACATTTGAGACAACTCCAATACTAAATTTCAATCTTTGAGTTTTTACGTGCTTTTTACGTATTATCGATGCACGTGTCGATTTTGGGTATTCCACCGTTACGTGCAAAGTTTTCAATGGATTTCAATCATTTATTTTTGTAAACATGTTTGAATTTATTTTGTAAACGAAAATTCAATTTTTGGACTATCTTTATTAAAATAAATCTTCTACGTGCAATACACGTGTTTTCCGTACGTTTGAGTATATTATCAAATATGTATATTAAATATACTTTCTATTGCATTCTAATTGACTATAAATATTTTTCGGTTCATAAAATCAATTTTTGTATTTTTGAGATTTTACGGGCGACGCACGTGTTTTGGTGCACGTGTTGTAAGCGCATTCTTCCTTCAAAATAAATTTTCATGAAATATTTCTTTCCATTTTATTGTGCATGAAAAGTATAATTTAAAGTTAATTTTGTATATTTATTACAAATTTAAATAAGTTGTTTTAAAGGGATTAAATAAATAAACTATTTTGTACACAAAGCACGTGCACGTGCACACATGCGATATGCACATTTTTGGGGGGACCGAGCTGATTAGAGAGGAAGGAAATTCTAGAGTTTTGATTTTGAAAATAGGAGGGAAAGTAAGTTACAAATTTTAATCATGGGGTGAGTGGTGTTCATGTGGGGTGGTTGCCATAACTACCTATTAGTTAAATTTATAAATGCACCCTTAATCTCTTATTCTCTCATCTCTTTTCTCCCTTCTCTCTTGCCAATCCGAAAGCAACCATCAAACCAGCAAGCTCTGTCCATTCTCCACCTAAATCACCATTCCACTTGCCTATATACATATACTAATGTATATATATGTATATGAAAGAAGATGAGAGATTGTCTTTGTTGTTGCCGAATGGAGTGGGGATGGAGATGCTCTTGATGATTGTTGCTTGCCGAAATGGGGATGGAGTGTGGGGCTAGCTTTGGTGCACGGATTTCGAGGAGGTTGCAATTGGAGCTTTCTTTAGGAGCTCCTAATTCTAGGAGTTCAATTGAGTACAAGTCTTCAATTTAGGTGGGTGTTTCTTAAATGCTTTCTAATTTAGGAGTAGATATTGCATGATAGTTGATATATGATTCATTTGGTTGAATTTGAAATGATATTATGTGATTACATGCAAATTAATCGTTAAATCTTGGTTGATTATGGTAAATGCAAATTGCTATGCTTGTTATGATTGCTAGTTGAATTGCTAGAATTAAAGTGATTGTATGACATTGACGTATGATGAGACATTGGTTAAAATAATGAAAATGTGTATAAAAGAATTGTTTATTGTCAATATGGCAAAGAAGTGCAGTTCTAAAATATCTATTTTGCGAGTATAGAGATTTTATAAAACGATTTTGATAAAAGACACAGTTTATTTGGAAAGCTGATTGGAAAACATGTTTTTGATACAATTGAAAGGATTTCATTGAAAAGTGAGAAGCTTGTGGATTTGTGGACATAAACGATATTGTTTTTAAAGGAATACATTTCTGAAAATAATCTACATTTTTATATGGAAGTACAAATCAATTACAAGGTTGAAAATTATATGTATGCTGCAATTTGAGTGATTGACAGTCGACTGTTCACTTCCATAGTCGACTGGTAAGTGTAAAAAATTGGTTTTCGTCAGCAGGACAGTCGACTGACTACTTTCACAGTCGACTGCTGCTGTCATAAATTTGATGTTTGAGTTTTCAAGGTATTCGCGGGACAGTCGACTGATACTGTCACCAGTCGACTGAGCCGACTGTGTTATTACTGAAGTTTCAAGTCTCGTAGAGCAGTCGACTGTCTGCTTTCACAGTCGACTGGATCGAGCTGACTGTAGTTTTGATGTTCAAAGTACTCACGGAACAGTCGACTGATACTGCTTTCACAGTCGACTGAACCGAACTATTTTCTGATTCTTGAGTTTGGATTTGATTCTTGATAAATGAAAGTTAAATAAGTTGCATATGGGATTTTATGATTATTAATATGTGATTGAGTTTTATTGTGAAATGCACACCAGGAGGTGGAAGATGAAATTGATAAAGAAATCAAAAATGAATTGTTCTCATGTTACGAGATTATAAAAGAAATGTTTCGAGAAAGAGTTTGTGAACAAAAGAAATGGAATTATTATTGGAGATTGATTATGAAATATTGTTGATCTCTAGAATGAGATAGTTGTTGGAATCTAGAGGCTGGGCGAGACCCTAGTGACCGGCAGTATTATTTATGATTTGAGAGCTAACCGTTGAGGGTTGAGCGTCTCTTGAGAAGTAGCCAGGTAGGCTGACTGTCTCTGTTGTTGATTTAAGTCCGGTAGGGTAAGCTAGCTCTAGGTTGTGATGATTTTTTTTAAAATAAACATTGTAAGGCTGTGATGGAAGTAAGAGAAAAACATAAGTATGGGAGCCTCGAGTCTACGATGCGGATGTGATCCACAGAATGCATGCTTGATGAGTCAAGACATGGCGTGGGCAATACTCCAGAATGATCGGGATCTTGGCGACGCTTGTGGGATGTTTGGTGACTGCAAGAGGATTGTGTTCAGGGAGGAGGCTGAATTATCGCAGAATGCATGCTTGATGAGTCAAGACATGACGCGAGGTTCCCCTCCAGGGTCTTGGACACGTGCTTGTAATCATGGAACGTCTATGACACTTGCTGAAATTACAGATAGATACATAGTGGAGATGTAATGAAAGTGAGAGAAAACACGGGTATGAGAACTAGAGTTTACGGTGCGGGTGTGTGAGCCGCAGAATGCATGCTTGATGAGTCAAGACATGGCACGGGCACAACTCAGAATGATCGGACTTTAGTCACGCTTGTGGGATGTTTTGGTGACTGCAAGAGGATTGTGTTCAGGGAGGAGGCTGAATTACCGCAGAATGCATGCTTGATGAGTCAAGACATGGCGCGGGATTCCCCTCCAGGGTCCAGGACACGTGCTTGTACTCATGGACCATCTAGGATACTCACCGTAGTTACAGGAGTAGATTAAGTCATGGCGAGGGATTGAACCCTACAAAAATGAAGAACGATTAAGGGGCTTGCCCTCGGACCTATGTAGTATGGGATGCATAGAATCCGAACAAGTGCGCATTAGTGTCATGTAATATAAATAACTGCATTAAGGACTAAGTGCACTGCACAACACGACATCTATAGGATAGTCCCTTGTAGTTCTGTTTGTGATCAAGTTTGTGTTTGCTAAAGTATTTGAGAATCGTTATACTGTTTCCGGCATAGAGAGGATGGCCGTGTATAATATTTCGTCAGTTGTAAGCAACTGACGCGCCCACAGTTTTATATGCAGAAAATAGAGTTACATGAAGATATAAAGATGATTGATGATGCTGTTGATTATTTAAATGTTAAAGTTGTAACAATTGTACATTCACTGTTGTTGTATTTTATTGATTCCGCTGCTTATTGATGTAAAAGACTCTGATGTAATTATTGTTGAAATAAAAGTTTTAAATTCCTTGTAAAATTGTACGAAAGAAGTGAAAAGATCCTGTAGAACTCTCGAATTCAGTTGTATTTGGAATTCGGGGCGTTACAAGTGGTATCAGAGCCAGGTTTCAAAGTAGTACAAATTTATAAGGAACGACACCCTAGAAGTGGACATTAGAGTGTGAGTTCAGTTTATAGAGATTTAAATGTAAGTGATTTACATTTGTGTTGCTCTATAGGCTGATGTTTTTCTTCCCCATTTTCCCTATTGGATAGCTGGAGTCATGAATGGAAGTTGTTATTGAATTTACATTCATTCATGATGCTCTCCTCGTATACATTGATTTGAGATTGTATGCGAGCTCATTTTCCCTGGGTATCAGAGTGGCGCAGTGGAAGCGTGGTTAGTTTGAACTGTCATTCAGGATACCTTACACATGGACACACTTTCCCTTCAAATTATTTTCTGTGGATTTTCATCATAGTACTTTTCGATATTTAATATTTTCCAAATAAATATTTTCCTATACTATTAAATCATATTAATGCCTAGTATTTTTTCTATTTTCCTTAGTTTTGATTTTGTTGAACTTATTTTAATTCTGTCTCCATCTTAAAGTTTTGTCTTTCGTGTTTTATGTCACCTTATGTTCATCCGCTCATATGTGCTATTACTTTACGTATTTTGTTAACTTTATATTACAACCATTATTTTCATTTATGATTACATTTTTGACTTTTGCTTGTGAATTTTGCTTATGTGCATTCATTTTACATAATTTGATTTGGTGATACGATATTCTTTCAGTATCTTATATTTCCCCATATACATTAGTGTATTTTAACGAGATTGAAATACTTTATCCTTATAAATACAACATACTAATTTGATTTATTGTCCGCATTCAATATTATTGTTAGTACATATTATCTACTACTTTATTTGTTATATTCCTTAATTTTGTAATTTCGTTTCCTTAATATAATGCATATACTCACTATTTGTACTTTACTCTATCCTCTAATTTTAAATTGTCTTTACATTCTTGATTACTACATATGTTTTCCATTGTATTTTCATGTATTTCAAGATACTTACTATACATATAATTTCACCATCCTCAAATTACTACATTATTTTTTTATGTATAATTGTTTGTGTATATTGCCCTAATTTGCTACATTACATCATTAATGTTTTTATTTGTACTTCCAACATGTGCATATATTTTACATTATTTTTGTGTTATAAATAATTTTTCATAACTACTAATTAGTACCCTATATGTTTGAATATGTTCTATGCACCTTGTTTGATATTTCATCGTGTAACTTCTTTTACTCTTATTTTTGTATCATTGATTTTAAAACATAACACCATGCTTTAATAAACATCCCATATCCAAGTATACATGGAAGATTACATCTTTCCATCTTCCGCTTTGGTGCAACTTAATGTCGAGAGGGCAAATATGCAACTAGACATCATTGGAGGCAAACTGCAACTGGATGTCGGTGAGGCAAAGTTTGCAACCGAATGCCCAGAAGGCAAATTGCAACCGGATATCGTAGAAGCAATTATGCAACTTGAGATCAAGATAGGCAAGTCTGCTGTTGGATACTAGTGAGACGAACCTACACTAGAAGGAAATATTATACTTAGATGACCCCTACCTTGTTTTCTATAGTATTCACTTATAACTATTTCATTTTGTACTAGCTTATACTATTTTATAATATTTTGCAACCTAGCATTATACTGTTTATACTGATTTCTATATCTATCAAACATGCGTATTTACCGCTCAATCTCAACTATCTTGTCGACTTCTTTGTAGTACTTTGTATTTTATGTAAGTTAATATTTCATACGACTTTATTGTATTTTGTTATTTTAAATTTGGTGGCTACTCACCTAACAATTTTATTTAGTATATTACATCAAAAAAAAAAAAATTTATTTAGTATACTTCTGTTATAATTCATGATTCCCTTCTATATAATTAGTTTTGCATTATTACTACCACAATATATTATTTTTCTCCTACACATCATCTATAATTTTTGTATCATGATGTTGTTGTTTCGCCCTATAATTTCCGTCTATATGTATATACATAATTTTGTATGCTGATTCCTTGGTCTACTTGACAAATTGAAATTATTGGGATTTTTGCCTTTTTCATTGGTATCATGATTATTGTATTTACCTTACAAATTACTTTATAATATCAATTTATATACAAAATCATTTTTTTTTCTTTGTCTATACTTTTCTTTCGCACTACTTTCAATAGTACGTTTTACTACTACGATGTCTTGTTTTACTACTACAAATTATTTATATCATGCTATTTATTTCACCCCTATAATTTTTCACCTATGCGAGTATGTGATTTTTGTAAGTTGGTTTTCTCGCTTTACTGAATAATTCAAAAGTACTTCGATGTATGCCTAATTTTCAAATTGTATGTATAATTTTTAAAATTACCTTACAAATTATTTTATGATACTAATTTGTATACAGAATTATTTTATGTTGTCTATACTTTTACTATATTCCCTTCTTATATATTTCTCAAACTGTTAAATTGCTAGTTTTTGTCATATAGTATCAATTTGGTTTACGACTTTCTACCATTTATTACATTGATGAATTTTTAGTATTGAATCTATTTATAAGGTACCCATTGACTATGTTTTCTTTATTGCATTGTTCTCTGAAATTATTTCACAATTAATGACTAAGTTCATTTATCATTTTACCTAATGGTTTACTTAATAGTATTTTTGTAAATAAACTCTTTTCAAAGTACATTATCCTCTATTGTCGTATTTGTTTTCTTATGCTACTTTCCTAGCTTTCTTGTTTAGTTCTTGTGAAATTTTGATACTCACGATTTTCTTAAATAGATTTTTTTTTATCTATTCCATCCACATTGCTTACTTTTATGCTATATGTATTTTCTTGATGTTTGTAATTTCTATATGCTGTACTGATATTTTCATTGGTGTGTACAAAATACAGCCTTTACCATAGTGAGTTCCGGAGACGGAACTGTTCTAAGGGGGGGGAGAGTGTAACACCCCGCAAAATTTAAATGACAATTTTGCCCTTGGGTGTTACGCACGTGCATTTTGTACTATTATTGACTATATCCATAACGCATTTTGATATGTATTTTGAATTCCAATTATTTATGCAATCCCGTATCCTTAAAACCACATTTGAGACAACTCCAATACTAAATTTCAATCTTTGAGTTTTTACGTGCTTTTTACGTATTATCGATGCACGTGTCAATTTTGGGTATTCCACCGTTACGTGTAAAGTTTTCAATGGATTTCAATCATTTATTTTTGTAAACATGTTTGAATTTATTTCGCAAACGAAAATTCAATATTTGGACTATCTTTATTAAAATAAATCTTCTACGTGCAATACACGTGTTTTCCGTACGTTTGAGTATATTATCAAATATGTATATTAAATATACTTTCTATTGCATTCCAATTGACTATAAATATTTTTCGGTTCATAAAATCAATTTTTGTATTTTTGAGATTTTACGGGCGACGCACGTATTTTGGTGCACGTGTTGTAAGCGCATTCTTCCTTCAAAATAAATTTTCATGAAATATTTCTTTCCATTTTATTGTGCATGAAAAGTATAATTTAAAGTTAATTTTGTATATTTATTACAAATTTAAATAAGTTGTTTTAAAGGGATTAAATAAATAAACTATTTTGTACACAAAGCACGTGCACGTGCACACGTGCGATGTGCACATTTTTGGGGGGACCGAGCTGATTAGAGAGGAGGGAAATTCTGGAGTTTTTATTTTGAAAATAGGAGGGAAAGTAAGTTACAAATTTTAATCATGGGGTAAGTGGTGTTCATGTGGGGTGGTTGCCATAACTACCTATTAGTTAAATCTATAAATGCACCCTTAATCTCTTATTCTCTCATCTCTTTTCTCCCTTCTCTCTTGCCAATCCGAAAGCAACCATCAAACCAGCAAGCTCTGTCCATTCTCCACCTAAATCACCATTCCACTTGCCTATATACATATACTAATGTATATATATGTACATACATAGTACGTGTATATGAAAGAAGATGAGAGATTGTCTTTGTTGTTGCCGAATGGAGTGGGGATGGAGATGCTCTTGATGATTATTGCTTGCCGAAATGGGGATGGAGTGTGGGGCTAGCTTTGGTGCACGGATTTCGAGGAGGTTGCAATTGGAGCTTTCTTTAGGAGCTCCTAATTCTAGGAGTTCAATTGAGTACAAGTCTTCAATTTAGGTGGGTGTTTCTTAAATGCTTTCTAATTTAGGAGTAGATATTGCATGATAGTTGATATATGATTCATTTGGTTGAATTTGAAATGATATTATGTGATTACATGCAAATTAATCGTTAAATCTTGGTTGATTATGGTAAATGCAAATTGCTATGCTTGTTATGATTGCTAGTTGAATTGCTAGAATTAAAGTGATTGTATGACATTGACGTATGATGAGACATTGGTTAAAATAATGCAAATGTGTATAAAAGAATTGTTTATTGTCAATATGGCAAAGAAGTGCAGTTCTAAAATATCTATTTTGCGAGTATAGAGATTTTATAAAACGATTTTGATAAAAGACACAGTTTATTTGGAAAGTTGATTGGAAAACATGTTTTTGATACAATTGAAAGGATTTCATTGAAAAGTGAGAAGCTTGTGGATTTGTGGACATAAACGATATTGTTTTTAAAGGAATACATTTCTGAAAATAATCTACATTTTTATATGGAAGTACAAATCAATTACAAGGTCGAAAATTATATGTATGCTGCAATTTGAGTGATTGACAGTCGACTGTTCACTTCCACAGTCGACTGGTAAGTGTAAAAAATTGGTTTTCGTCAGCAGGACAGTCGACTGACTACTTTCACAGTCGACTGCTGCTGTCATAAATGTGATGTTTGAGTTTTCAAGGTATTCGAGGGACAGTCGACTGATACTATCACCAGTCGACTGAGCCGACTGTGTTATTACTGAAGTTTCAAGTCTCGTAGAGCAGTCGACTGTCTGCTTTCACAGTCGACTGGATCGAGCTGACTGTAGTTTTGATGTTCAAAGTACTCACGGAACAGTCGACTGATACTGCTTTCACAGTCGACTGAACCGAACTATTTTCTGATTCTTGAGTTTGGATTTGATTCTTGATAAATGAAAGTTAAATAAGTTGCATATGGGATTTTATGATTATTAATATGTGATTGAGTTTTATTGTGAAATGCACACCAGGAGGTGGAAGATGAAATTGATAAAGAAATCAAAAATGAATTGTTCTCATGTTACGAGATTATAAAAGAAATGTTTCGAGAAAGAGTTTGTGAACAAAAGAAATGGAATTATTATTGGAGATTGATTATGAAATATTGTTGATCTCTAGAATGAGATAGTTGTTGGAATCTAGAGGCTGGGCGAGACCCTAGTGACCGGCAGTATTATTTATGATTTGAGAGCTAACCGTTGAGGGTTGAGCGTCTCTTGAGAAGTAGCCAGGTAGGCTGACTGTCTCTGTTGTTGATTTAAGTCCGGTAGGGTAAGCTAGCTCTAGGTTGTGATGATTTTCTTTAAAAAAAACTTTGTAAGGCTGTGATGGAAGTAAGAGAAAAACATAAGTATGGGAGCCTCGAGTCTACGATGCGGATGTGATCCACAGAATGCATGCTTGATGAGTCAAGACATGGCGTGGGCAATACACCAGAATGATCGGGATCTTGGCGACGCTGGTGGGATGTTTGGTGACTGCAAGAGGATCGTGTTCAGGGAGGAGGCTGAATTATCGCAGAACACATGCTTGATGAGTCAAGACATGGCGCGAGGTTCCCCTCCAGGGTCTTGGACACTTGCTTGTAATCATGGAACGTCTATGACACTTGCTGAAATTACAGATAGATACATAGTGGAGATGTAATGAAAGTGAGAGAAAACACGGGTATGAGAACTAGAGTTTACGGTGCGGGTGTGTGAGCCGCAGAATGCATGCTTGATGAGTCAAGACATGGTGCGGGCACAACTCAGAATGATCGGACTTTAGTCACGCTTGTGGGATGTTTTGGTGACTGCAAGAGGATTGTGTTCAGGGAGGAGGCTGAATTACCGCAGAATGCATGCTTGATGAGTCAAGACATGGCGCGGGATTCCCCTCCAGGGTCCAGGACACGTGCTTGTACTCATGGACCATCTAGGATACTCACCGTAGTTACAGGAGTAGATTAAGTCATGGCGAGGGATTGAACCCTACAAAAATGAAGAACGATTAAGGGGCTTGCCCTCGGACCTATGTAGTATGGGATGCATAGAATCCGAACAAGTGCGCATTAGTATCATGTAATATAAATAACTGCATTAAGGACTAAGTGCACTGCACAACACGATATCTATAGGATAGTCCCTTGTAGTTCTGTTTGTGATCAAGTTTGTGTTTGCTAAAGTATTTGAGAATCGTTATACTGTTTCCGGCATAGAGAGGATGGCCGTGTATAATATTTCGTCAGTTGTAAGCAACTGACGCGCCCACAGTTTTATATGCAGAAAATGGAGTTACATGAAGATATAAAGATGATTGATGATGCTGTTGATTATTTAAATGTTAAAGTTGTAACAATTGTACATTCACTGTTGTTGTATTTTATTGATTCCGCTGCTTATTGATGTAAAAGACTCTGATGTAATTATTGTTGAAATAAAAGTTTTAAATTCCTTGTAAAATTGTACGAAAGAAGTGAAAAGATCCTGTAGAACTCTCGAATTCAGTTGTATTTGGAATTCGGGGCGTTACAATTTATCCTTGATCTTAGTCTGATTATTTGAATCTTACTTCTTATATTCCTAATTCAAATTTAATTTCATGGATTTTTCCTTTTTCATTGTTGGGTTGATTATTGCCTTCCTATTTGACCCATTTTCTATCCAAACCCTACAACCCACCTCCTATTGGATCTTGACCCACAAACCCACCAACCCAAAAAGAAACCACATATCTCCACTAACAGCCAATTTCCAAAAATCCCTCCTAACCATTATTCCATCCTGTAACCCCCAATTTGATATCCCTAACAATTAGCCATGCATCCCTCCCCATTAATATGGTTATTATAATAATATTATCATATTACAAACTACCCCAACCCTAGCCTCTATATACCTCAGCCGCCATAACCTACCCCCTCACCCCCAACCCTTCCTGTACAAACCCAATACCCCCTGCAAAGCCTTTTTCTTTTTCCCTTCTTCATCCCGCTCTGTTCTCTACCACCCCGCAGCCCGTTGCACTCCGTAGCCAACCCATCGAACCCCCCTGTGGGCCCTCACCACCTTCGTCGTCCTCTATCCTATCACATCTGCCCTCTAGTCCCTGTGAACCCCATTATCGCCAGCCGCTCCGCCACTGGCGCTAACCACCGCTGTCGCCTGCATTCATCGTCGAGCACCCCTGACCTCTGCTCTTCCTGTCGCCTCCATAGAGCCATCCCGACGTCCCTACCTTATCACCTTCATCCCGCAACCCATCGCCTCGTTGCCATCCCTTCCTCTTTTTTCTTCCAAAACAGAGCACTCTGCTCTCCGCCCTCCTTCATCCCCGCCGACCAGTCGAGCCACCTAAGTCGCCATCAACCTCCAGTCCACACCCCCGCTGACTGCCGCCACGCTGCCACGCCGTCAGTCGCAGTGCACCGCCGAGCCGCTGCCCCATCGCCATTGCTGATCTCGCTCTCACTATTGGTTGGGCTGTCTTTTGTTTGGATCCAAATCGGCTGTTTTCTGTTGTCCGTATTTAGGCCATTTGCTCTTTGGTGATTGGGTGGACCGTGTTTGCTGTTGTGTTGCCGATCCCACTGAGTTGCTGTTTTGGTTTCCTTGCATGTAGAGCGCACATGTTTTTGTACGTGCGTTGATTCGTAGTTCGTCGCCCGGGATCCTAATTCCGTTATTCTATATTTCGGATCTAACGCCATTCTAAAGGAAAAATTCATCGTACCTTCGAATTGTATTGTATCATATTCGAGAATATTTATTGAATTCCGCAAGTAGATCTATATTGATTATCGTATACCGTCTATTGTTATCTATCGTTGGGATACTACGGATTTACACGAGCGAATCCAAGTAATAGTCTTGACTTCGTGCCGTCTTTTGCCTTCGATTTATAAAGATTTTGCATGCATTCATGTAGATAATTATCGAACATATGAATAGGGATTGTTATTGCAATTCATGTCATGACATTACACAACTATTGTAAATTGTATGCTAGTGTTGATTGTTCATATGATTGATGTTGGTGTATTAGTTAATTGTGATTTGTAAGATTATGGACATTATTCATCTTAATACCATATTCACATAGATATAAATTGCTATAATTTATGCTTTCGACCCCTAACTTATTGTTCATAACATTTTAATTGTTTTATTCATAAAAAATGTATTGAGACCCTGAAATTTATTGCCAACTTGAACATTGTCATGCTGTTTCGACCTAGATACTATCATCAAAACCAATAACCTTTTGAATATGAAATGTAGCCCCACGTGTCTAGCTTCCAAAACATCAAGAATTTTTGAATTCCGACTTATATTGCATCAGTTATGCTGATTTTACTGCTGCAGCATTTTATTGTTGGATTTATACATACACTATGTTAACCTAATTAAATCAATGAACTAATGATCAAATATTACCATGATAATTTCTAAATTGATAGTCAACAGGCTTAGGATAATGAAAATCATTTTTGCTGATTTTTAAAATGAATATGTACTGCTTTTACAACCGAAACTAGTTAACACCGATGACCAGCCAGAATCTATAACCAGTAAAGAACACTATAATTCACCTAGCTACTGTTGTCGGACTTTGGACTTTTAATATGCGTTGGAACCGGAGGAGTCTAGTTTCTAGAACTTTTGACGGATCCACATTTTTTATTCTGTAGCAACGGAAAATTCAATTTTAGTACAGCAACCTATTGCTGTCCAGAATTGAGCTCCCATGTTTTATAATATGTAATTGAATCTATAATGTTGTATTTGGTCCATTTAATTGTATAGAGTACATTGCATGATTTTAGGGTTTTGTTGTCATCATTCTAGTGTCCCTTATTAATAGCCTTATCATTTCCCCATTGATATTTCTGTCCCTATTGTTTCCTATTAGTATTGCATGTTGAATTAATAAAGAATGTTAATCAAGTCGGGATTAAGGGTTGACTAAAATAATTGATAATATAGTGACTGTACTCGAAAGTGTGGGCCTCGTTCCCAAAATATCGTTATCGTCGTTGTGCAAGAAATTGCGTCAATGGCCAGTGTTATCATTATTGTGCAAGAAATTGCTGCAATAGCCAGTGTTATCATTTTAATATTATATCGTGCTGAGTACATGACCTATAGAATCTACCACCTTAGTCTAAACGAAATTGATTGTATGCATCAAACCTGTAGTTATGGGATGCAGTAGTACGTGCATTAGTTAGGATTAAAATGAATAATAGACTTAAGATTTTCATCGCATTGTCATTGTATATTGTCATCATTATTGAACAGTGTTATCGTTATTGCTACCGTTATTGGCATTGCTTATTTTTATTGTTATTGATCATTGTCATTGCACATTGCATCGTTATCATGTTGCCATTGTTCATTGCCATCGACTCTTTTGTTTATTGAATTCATTGTTATACCCTAAATACCATTGTTTCTCTGTTTCTCTACTTGTTGTCTACGACTTGCTCTAAGGACATATTATTCTCTCTTTTAGTTGAACAGCTTACATGTAATCAAGGAGAATTGCTAGATGGACTAGGAGAACAACAATGGTGAAAGAATTGAATTTGCATCGCTGCCTAAATAATTATTGTTTTGTTTTGAGGACTTAAATAAAATTGAACATTGTTATTTCTTGTATTATGGGCTTTTGATCCGAATATTGTTATTGTTGATTCCAGATGTTGGATTGTTATTATGTTTGGTCATTTTATGCTTAAATTCCAAGTATTGTTATTCATGTGATTACTCCTTTAATGCATGCATGGTTGTAACTTTCTTGTTTATATTGTTGAGTTGAATCGATAACAGCTTATGAATGACACAAGTCATTCGCTGGGCCGACGTCACGTGCTTGCATTCCGTATTTTTGGAAAGTAGGGCGTGACACCACTCCTCAGCAAACTCGAGATGAGCGAAATTCTCTCTCTCAACCTAGAGCGTTCAGCACTGTCTTAGTTCGGGAGGAAGGCAGGTTGCAGAAGATGATCTATTATATCAGCAAAGTCCTCCGCAATGTCGAGCTTAAGTACTCTAAAGTAGAGAAGATGTCCTATGCACTTGTGATGGCAGCGAGAAATCTTACAGACCAACCTCCATTTAGGTCCTTACAGACCAACCTCTCAAGCAAGTACTCCATAAACCCGAGACGTCAGGCAATTTAATGAAATGATCCATTAAGTTGAGTCAGCACGACATCAGCTATAAGCCCCGAATTGCAATCATAGGCCAAGAGCTCGCTGAATTCATATCGAGTGTATCATTCCCGATACAGTCGAAGTCCGGGAAGACGAGCCAGAGTGGGAGCTCTACGTTGATGGATCGTCCTGCGAAGGCGAGAGCAGGGCCAGAGTCATACTTAGGGGCCCAGATGCCTTCGTTCTCCAATACTCTCTTTGTCTCAACTTCCCGGCCTCCAAAAATGAGGCAAAATACGAGGCAATGATCGCAGGAATCCTCTTGGCCCGTAAAGCAGGAGCTAAATACGTAAGTATTTTTAGCAACTCCTAGCTTGTCGTCAATCAGATTTTCGGGGAGTACGAGGCTCGCGATGCCCGAATGATCCAACGCCTGGCACACGTTCTACTTCTTCTCTCGAATTTTTCAGAAGCAACAGTGACTCGGATCCCTCGAAAAAAGAATACCTAGGCAGATGCTCTCTCTAAACTGGCTTCTTCCTCATTCGAAGGATTAGATCACACTTTCTTGGTTCAGGTTCTCCTAAAACCCAGCATCAAAATCACCAAACCGCCTGAAGTCAACTGCATCGACTCACCCATGGGGGCGACCACTTGGATGGACCCATTCTTGAACTTCATAAGGGCAGGTGAACGCCCCCAAGATCCATCCGAAGCCAAAAAAGGTTCGGGCCAGTTCGGAGAGGTTCACACTCATCGATGACACACTCTTCAAACGCTCATACACCAAGGCGGATGGGAAACCTTATCTCCGTTGCCTAAATCATGA
Organism: Hemerocallis citrina; assembly: GCA_017893485.1. Classification (NCBI taxonomy): domain Eukaryota; kingdom Viridiplantae; phylum Streptophyta; class Magnoliopsida; order Asparagales; family Asphodelaceae; genus Hemerocallis; species Hemerocallis citrina. The sequence goes on along the minus strand of CM030367.1, from coordinate 133,807,690 downwards.
GGAAGCCAAATACGTGTTAAAGTTGATGCACGAAGGAATCAGCAACTGCCACATGGGCAACAGAACACTTGTAAGGAAAATACTCAATCACGAGTACTACTGGCAGACCCTCCTCCAAGATGCTCAGGACCTCATGAGAAAATGCGGCCCCTATCCAAGGTATTCCTCCATTCGACACGCTCCCCAAGCCGAGCTAAAAGCACTGGCTAGTCCGGTCCTCTTTTCTATGTGGGGGATGGACCTAGTCAGCCCCTTTCCAAAGGCAACTGACCAGAAGCACTTTCTAATCATCGCCATAGACTATTTTACCAAGTGGGTCAAGATAGAACCACTTACCACCATAATCGAGCATAAATCATAACAATTATTTTGGAAGAACATCATTTGCCAATTTGGTATTCCTCGGATTCTTGTCACCGACAATGGCACCCAGTTCGTCGGTAAAAACTTCTGCAAGTTCTATACTGACTTGTTGTCCAGCAAAGATTCTCTTCAGTCTCACACCCCCAGTCCAATGGCTAGGCTGAGAACGCCAACAAGCAGATCTGGGACGGACTGAAAAATGCCTGGAAAACTTGCTAAAAGGCCTGTGGGTTGAAGAGATACTGAGCGTCCTGTGGGCCTACCAAACCACTAAAAGAATTCCAACAGCCGAGTCCTCGTTCAACCTAAATTTCAAAACCGAAGCAGTCATCTCTCGGGAGGTCGATCTCCCCTCTCCATACATCATAAGCTTCGCTGAGAGTTCCAACTCAGCAAGTCTAAGATCCAACATCGACATCCTTGACGAGGTGCGTAAAAAATTGGCTATCAGAAGATATATCTACCAATAGAGCGTCGAACACATCTATAATTAGAAGATATGACCGACCAATATAAAAGAGGGCAACCTTGTGCTTCGACAGCTCGCCATCTCCGAACCTACCCAGAAAACAAAGCATGCTCCAAATTGGGAAGGCCCTTATAAGGTCTCCAAAGGAGTCCGTCCAGAGACCTACCGACTCAAAGAACTGGGGGGCAAGGCAGTTAAAAGAACTTGGAATGCCAAGCACCTGATTAAGTTCCATGAAGCCCTTAAAATGATTCAAACTCGTAACAAGGCAAATGTAATAAGCGCCAACTTTTAGTGGCCATTAAATAAAGTTGTTTCTGTTTCGTCAATCAATTTTTTGCTTGCTTCTTTTAAAAGCTAAGTCTAAACCTCGAAAAGAGTATCTCGACTCTAAGTCTTACGCAGTTCTCACTGCTAAGTCTAAATATCGGAAAGAGTACCTCGACTCTGAGTCTTAAGCTGTTCTCGCTGCTAAGTCAAAACCTCGGAAAGAGTACCTCGACTCTGAGTCTTATACAGTTGTCACTACTAAGTCTAAACATCGGAAAAAGTACCTCGAAAGAGTAGCTGGACTCTGAGTCTTACGCAGTTATTACTGCTAAGTCTAATCCTCGGAAAGAGTACCTCTACTCTGAGTCTTACGTAGTTCTCATTACTAAGTCTAAACCTCGGAAAGAGTACCTCGACTCTGACTCTTATGCAGTTCTCACTGGTAAGTCTAAACCTCGAAAAGAGTACCTCGACTCTGAGTCTCACGCAGTTCTCATTGCTTAGTCTAAACCTCGAAAAAAGTACCTCAAAATAGTACTCACTCTGAGTATTATGAAGTTTTCACTACTACGTCTAGAGCCCGGGAGTTGCCCCGACACCGAACTTAACACAGATCTCTCCGCTGTCAAGAATTCGACATCTCATATCTCAACAAAAACATGTCAATCTACTGAAAAAGATAAATTTTATTGATCGAAATGTGATTACAATGGCGATGACCAGTCCACAAAAGACATACAAAATGCTGAAAGCTATACCTACATCTATACATGATTTGCTTTGTATCTCGGAACACTAGTTACCTTCAGCTTATTCGCTTTGTATCTCGGAACACTAGCTACTCCCCACACCTTTGGTATGGAAGATTGATTGGTGGAAAGTTATGTGCCAAAGATTCAAGCTTTTTCACACCTGCTCTCTTGCTCTGTGGTCATATGTCCATGCTAAAGGATTCTTCTTTTTCATGAGCTTGAAGAAGAAAGATCGATCGGACATGAAATTTCCCTGTATTAAGAGCAAAATTGGCTAAAGGGATGGGACATAATTATTATGGAGAGCCCTTACGGATATTAGTGGCCTAATGATCTTTTTTATATTTTTCCAATAGTAATTCTAGGTACTATTGCATGTTTTGTTTAGACATTGAGGAGAAGAAATAGGTGAAGGCACCATGGCAGCCGACCCCGGATTCCGTTCCAAGAAAAAGACGAAGAAGAGAGACACTCATGAAAATGCCAGAAGTTGCTGAACCAACCAGGATCCTGCGCTCTCAGCTCGTCAGTCTCCCTCTCCACAAAAGAGGCATCATACCATTGGAAGCTGATGAAGACGAAGCCCCTCGGGCATCCATGAGGGATGATGGAAGTTGAAGCCAAAAACGGTCCGAACCTCCGTCCCTCCAGTCGACCCAACTAAGAAAATCTCGAGAGAAGGATGAAGAGTTCTCTGATATAGATAACTCCACACCTCCATGCCTCAGCCGTCGGTCGAAGACATCAAATCTTGGAATCCGAGTCATACAAACTTCCACACGGGTTACGCCCCTAATCTTCACGTCCCCTTGGACTGGCGAAGATAGGGAAGGAAACCCAGCTCGAAAAATTGCACCAAACCCCAGTAATGCCTTGTAAGACTTGGTCGATCGAACTGCAAATCTTGAAATTCGAGCTAAACAAATCAAAAAGAATCCCCAGTACTCCAACCCCGGTGGGGTCGAGCCGTCGGGAACTGAAACCAACCTCCCAAAACCTCATCAGAGAAACGTTCACTTTTCGAAAACAGATTGCTTGACGGCTAAGAGATTTTATAGGCAACTCAGCCAACCACCTCATTAAACTTGCATTCAAATGGTCAATGCATCAACTTCTAAGGCATACAGTAATCTTAGTTATCACAAAAAAAGTAACGTAAGAAAATACGTGCCTTCCAATGGCCAACGCTTCAACTTCAAAGTCATACAGTACCCCGGTTTTCGCGAAGGAAGTGACGTAAGCAAATACATGGCAAATTTCCGTGCATAAGCACTGAGGTGTGACTGCCGGTGTGAGATCTTGACTACCTAGTCTCGACCCAACAATGAACAATAGCAAAACAAAAGAAGGAAAGAGAACAGATATAAATCTTATTCATAATGAAAACAGTACAAAGACGGTGGCCAGTCCACAAGAAGGAAAATATACAAATTAACGGCATTACAGGGTAGATACTTTCTCGTTAGAGCTGAGGGGTCCTTTCTCAACTGCCGCGGCATCCAGCTCGGCCGCCCGCTGTAGTTCCTCTACTTTCACATCGAAGGCAATGCCCTTGATCTTGAGACACGGATACCTTATCTTCATGTGTGTAAGGGCCACGCTGTACCCCGCATCCTGGGCATCGAGCACCTGTAGTACGGTTTCGTCCAACTCTTACTTGTCCTTATTTGCCCACTGAGCCACCTCATCCAGCTCGCCCCATAGTCTCTTCTCTTCAGCTTGCCATGCTAGCCGTTCCTTGGCCCAACTCTCATTCTCAGCTAGAAACTCCTACCGAGCCTTTTTCTCCCCCTCTAACTCTTTCTTAGCATCCTTAACTGCCCGCCAAAGCTCCTGATTACAGCGCACCAACTCCCTACAATTCTCCTCGAATTTCTTGCCCCTTGCGAGCATCGCACCGAGTCTCCGCTTCAACTTAGCCCCAGTGACGATAGCCTGTAGAAAGAAAATATTAGAGAAAATAAAAAACAATGAAGGACACTGGCAACAAGTAAAAGATCCTAACGAGGACCGAAGCATGAGCCCAATGAGTGTAGACTTCATTAGGAATACCAACTCTCTATGAGTAGCCAGATTCTCAACCACCTGGGCCGCATTCATGCGATTCGTTTTTAGATCTAATACTGTGATAGCCAGGAAGGAATCCACGCCTTCGTCGGCGACGACAGCTACAGTGTCGTCCCACCACCCGGTTGTGGAGTTCCCTCCGCGAAGACCGACAACCTCGTAACATTCGAGTGGTCAACATCCTTTCCATTCTTCTTCTGCGAAGGCGCGACTGAAGAAGGGGAGTATGGGCACTTCGAGGATCCCCCCTTGGTTGTCTTTCCGATGGGTTCCTCGGTCATCACAACCTCCACTTCATCTGACTTGGCCTTCCTCTTGACCGCATCCTTCTCCACTTCTGCCTTTGTCTTCGTCTCTGCCTTGGCTCGAGGGTCAGCCTTGGCCTTAGCCTTGTCCTCAGCTTTAACCTTAGCCTCGGCCTCAGCTCTAGCCTTAGCCTCGGCTGCCTCCTTCTCAGTCTTCCTGGCTAGGTGCATTTCCATCAAAAGTGCATCGAAAACCATGACTGAAAGAAGAATAAAATTGATAAGGGGGTAGCGAAGGCAATAAAGAAAAATCGTGAAGGGAGAGCAGACAGAAGAAAGCAATATATAGGCATGAAAAGGGACGTCGAATACTGTGCACGTACGTGGCAAGCATGGAATATGCGGGTCCCTATACCGTTGGTTTTCCCATCAGCGAGACCCTTCAAATTTCCACTCTGAGATTTTGTTGCACTGAAGTTCGGAGTCCTACACGGTCTCAATTGCAAACAAGACCCGAGTATCCAATGCCTCCACCCAAGACAACAATCTGACCCTAAAGGACCATTAGAAAATTTATAAGTTTACATCAAAATCAAGGCTTTATAATATAAAAATTCCTTATCATTTCATAAAAAATAATCAGATACAATGGAAGTTAGTGGCCAGTTCGCATTCAAAATAATACAACAAAAAATGAAAGGTAAGGCAGCGGGGGCTCCTCCCCATAAGCCGAACGAGCATTGATCCCTCTTACGCCCCGGTAATAGATCTAACATCTGATCCCGACTCCGAAGGAATCTCGGCGGGGATAGTGGGCGAAACCCCCGGTGAGAGTGAACGAACGCGTTCATCACTTACATCTTCAAAGGCCTCGTGAGTAGGAACGACACCAGTCCCCGAGTCAGAGGGAATCGCGTAAGGAGTCGTGAGAGAAGTAACAAATTCTGGGTCATATTAAAGATGGCCGAGGCTGAGATGGGGGTATTCCTGTCGGAAGCGCTCGACGACTTGTTTGAAACTACGCTCCTTGCCATTGACAATTTCATCTGCAACACCCACTAACTCCGACCGCACATTGGCCAATTGGCGCTCCAGCGCATATTTCTCTTCCAATAGTGCCCTGTGGGAGGATCGATCTTCACCCAGGCATCCTCTGGTTCTGCTCGCTTCTTCCCCAATTCCTTTACTTTCTTCTCCAAAGCCTCGATGCACTGGTGCTCCTCCTAGCATCTCTTCTTATACCATGCGCTCATACTGCCTCCTTATATCAGCACCGTAGAGGGCGGCCTGCAGGGAAAACTTGGAAAGGTAGCAAGGAATGGTTACACTTACAATGAAAAATACTTGAACACTTACCAGTACGATCCTTTGAGAAAAATGAAGGAAACACAAATGTGTGGTTTGGGCGAGAGCCTACCTGTCTCTCAGACGAGCAAGGTTCTCCACTACTTTCCAAGCCGTCTCCAACTCCATGATGGAGTCAAGCTCCACCACCAACCAGTCTGGTCTGGAGAGCCCCACAGCATCGTCGGCGGTCCTTAACAACCTCTCCTCCGGTCACCCTCTCAGAGCCTCCTCCAGGCCACGAACCTCCAAAGCCTTGGGTTTTTTTGGAAAGTGCTCCGAGGCGGGCACCTCGATCTTCCTTTTGCCCTTACGGTCAGCTGTCGATGCCTCTTAAGGCTCCGACGCTAGGGCAACCGTCACACCAGTACCTGCAGAGAAAAACATATATCAGATTAAGCAATATAACTGTACAATAAGCCGAGAGAAAAAGAACTTACATGAGACAACGAAGCATAAACCAGCATCGACCAACCTCTCTTCCAACATTTGTAGCCAGTTGACACTAGTGCCCTTCACAAAGAGTCTCTGAAACTCGGCACTCTCCTCCGAGCTCAGATTATGGGATGTCGGGGGATCCTTCTTCTGCATACCCTCGTAAGACCATTTGGTGGGAATGTCCCACGACTCGGTACCTCGTACGATAAGGTATTTCTTCTTCCAACCCTTAATGGAATCAGGATGGCCGTGCACCACTTTGTACCCCCGACATGGCAGAAATACCATCGATAGGCGTGATTCGGCAGCGCTCTAAAGCCCAAACACATCTGAAAATTTTTGAGGCAGAGAGGAACACCTCTATCGCAATATACCATGATGAAGCTCATTAACTGCTTCAATGAGTTCAGCGCATACTGCATGTGGATCTGGCCCGTACAGTTCAACACTTCCTTTATAAAAGGATGGAGAGGAAGACGCAGGCCCGAGTGGAACATGTTGACGTTCATTATATACAGTGGTCCCGGAAGGTTTGCATTTTGTCGAAGGTTGGAGTTTAGAAGCATCACCTCGAATTGAGGAGGAATACGATAAATTGCCTAAAGCGACTCAAGTTCATTTGCAGCCAAGATGCTTTTGCCTTTTCCACATATGTTTTCGACCTATTTAACAAATGTAGAACACCGAAGCCAGGCTCATCCTTCAGATCTTCAGGTACCTACGGATATACCTCGTCCGCACAAGCGCCTGGTGAAGGCTGAGATAAATCCCCTCCAGTCTTGACGATCCTGGCCTACAGGGAGACGCAACTGACAGGATCTCAGTTTTTGGCACTATCTCTTCGAGATCACCTACAGGTCTCTCCTCGCCCTCCGCCGACTGATCTTCATCTTCACGATCACCTCCACCCTTTGACGTTTGGGGTGATTCTCGATTTTCTTTCACCAAACTAGTCCTGGCCTTACCAGTCCTAGTCTCCTTCTCGACTCAGCTATGATCTTCTCCCTCAAAACTAGAGAATCCATCGATATTTACATCCATCTCTAGCGAGATCTCACGTATTGACCCCAAATTTGAAGGTTCACTTTTCCGCTAAGAGGGCTGACTTGATGAACTCACGGCCGATCCACCTCGTGAAAAGCTGGCCTCTGATCCACCGTTGTCACCAAAAAAGGACGAGCTACTGGTTTCTACGGTTAACATATCCAGAATTACAATCTTGAGCAGAGGAATTCCAAATGTAAAGAAAGTAACACCCCATAGTGATAAGAATGAGTAATTTCATAGAGGAACCGTCGACACATGCCATCCCCTCGAATTCTGTGAGTGACAGCCCATCGAATGACTACTAGCACGTGTCGACTCCTCAAGCTCCACGAAATCTGACGTGGCAAGAAGCGACGTGGGCAGAGAATTTAACGTCCCCTGTCCCATTAACCAGCACAAGACTTCAGCTGGAAACAATTGATACCTTGGCTCGACCCTTGACACCATATTTTGAGAATGACGCTTCGACTCTGAGCTTTTCGCAGTACTCACTATCGACAAAGTTCACACCTCGAACTCATATCTTGAAAGAACACACTGATTCTGAATCTCAGGCAACCACCATCCGACGGGCCCATACCTCGAATTCATGATCCCGAACATTATTCTGACCCTTCTCTAGGAACAATACTTCTACCACAAGCTTAGCAATCTAATGTGGTCGTCATGCCAATGCTTTTTCCATGAGTTATCTACTCCTCGGAAATGAACAACAACTCACTCTCGCGAGTGGAGGGCTTATGATATGGGTAAAAAATCGTGGTTGATTTCTGCCGAACGATTCTAGCACAAATCGCAATGCAACAGATTGGGCTTAACGCTAACTTCTCTACTGGTCCAGGCTAGGTAGCTCATCGGGTCTTCCGCAGGCCCATTCACGCACCCGAAAGAATTACTCTCCGTTTGCGTCAGACGCTCTATCGGTTACGCCGTAACCACACCCCTAAAATTAAGGATCTGATCAATTCCAGATCCGAGATCAAAGAGATTGCAATACCTCCTAGGGATCTTTCTTTAACGAATTTTTTCCAGATCTATAAATACAACATCTACTGTAAAGTTACAAGACTTTTTTTACCACCGAATCATTGCCACTAAATTACTGTCTTCTGACTTAAGCATCAGAGGGTCTATCGTCGGGAATACTCCCGGTGTTTCAGGATTCTTTTTGCAGGTCGGTAAGTCAACTGCCTCCCAACCAATCCACTCAACACCCCTTCGGATCCAAAACGATGGTCAGGATCACTGTCGTTTTCCTGAATACAAGAACTCACATTATCTGTTGCTCCTACACCCAGAAAACAACAGCAACAATAGTCAATTTGCATTATCGCATCTTCTGAAAATCAACAATTTTAGGTGCACCAATGGATCATTTTAATTATCGTATAAATGACCGATGATGATATGATCTGAGAAGAAATTATTAATCCATCAACATTTTACACGAGAAATATTTGAGGAAATCAGAAACAACACAAGGACATTATTTAAGTTTTATATATCCTCACAAAATCTTCTTAATTCAATATTAGACAGAAGCACAAAGGAGCAATATTGTATGTAAGAAAGAACACTTGATTCAAACATTCTATAGCCAAGAAAACAACAAGTTTCATTATTGTTTCATGGTGCCGTTGTCTTGCCCTTTGGCCTTAGTGTGAATAATAATGGTATAATACCAACCTCTGTATCTATCAAGTATTCAAAACCGTCAAAGATTGTACCTAACTTGGCCATCCTCATCCACGTCAACTCCCTCCATTATTACTTTGTTGTTCCCATCTTTTTCTCACCCCAACAAACACCATTGCTGGTCAAAGCATATATGCCACTGAATAAATGCATGTATAACGAAAAACCTGCATGGGTGCTTTGCGATGAGAGCACCTTACTCTATCGCCTAGTAGTAGTACTTACTATAAGTAAGTATGTACGTACGTAAAAGTTTAATGAAAATCCTTTTAATACCACCAAATTAAATATCTACTAATTTATTTGAATTTTTATTTTTACTATTTTTGTGACGGTGTTAGCGTGTTGAGATCGGAATCCGAGACGATGACGTGGGAATCGTAAACCGTGTCAGCCACTCAATCCCGTCTGGCGGGACCCACACGTTTGGGCCGTCAGTACGGATTTGCCCTCCTTCCTTTTCACACCAATCTAATCCTCCTTAGCCAACAACCAACTCTTAGTTCTCCACATTTGCAAATTCACCCCCCAACAAATATAACTTACCATATTCCCCAGTCAAAACCCCGCAAGTGTCAAAACTTCCAGAAGGTCTCCGTACAATTCCGACCGCTCATTGCCACTCACCCAATATCAATCACTCGTATCCTTTCCTTCTCAGTCTCCCATTCCTCATTCTACATTTCCCCAAACCCTAATCAGAAACCTCCCACCCTTCTATGAAGTCAGGATCCACCGAAGACCTCGAGATCAGCTCACCGTTTGCTGACCAGATTAACGGTGGCGGTTTCTTCGACGACGTCAGCTACGGCAGATACCCACTCAGTTTCATGGACGACGACGACGGCGACTTCTCTCAGTACTCCTTATTCAACCTCCCTCCTTCAACTCCGCTAACCTCACCACCAAACCCATCCGACGTGGCAAACTTACCGGCAACTCCTAACGAGTCCTCCATCTCCACCGAACTCGATCCGGTCGTTGCTGACGTGGACACAGATAAGAAAGAGTAAGCTCAGCTTCTTCATTTAGTAGATCATGCTTGGTATATGAGTTTTAGATGGTAAGTTAGATAAAAATAAGGATAGTGGGAGAAACTTAAATGAAAAATATGGACAACTCCCGCACTCCGCTCAACCAATATTACTGAATTCTCAAAAATATTGGTTGTTTTGTAATGATCTTTTCCATAATTTGAAACAGGTGCAAGAAGAAAGGGCAGAAGCGGCAAAGAGGTGCGCGATACGCGTTCTTGACGAAAAGCGAGGTCGACAACCTGGAAGACGGCTACAGGTGGCGGAAGTACGGGCAGAAGGCCGTCAAGAACAGCCCCTTTCCCAGGTCAGTATTTACAGTCATTGCCACTATGTGTCAAACTTTTGTTGCTGACATGACGTCATTTGGTGATGATGTACGTAGGAGCTACTACCGGTGCACGACGGCAGCTTGCGGCGTTAAGAAGCTGGTGGAGCGATCGTCGGAGGATCCGGCGGTTGTGATCACGACATACGAGGGGCAGCACACACATGAGATTGGTGTACCACGTGGTGGGTATGTGATGAGGCCACATCAGCAGGTGTCGGATTATGTGGGGATTCCGGCGGCGCAGCTTATGGAGCTTAATCTTCCAGCTTTCAGCTACTTGGACAGTTGAAAGGATTAATTATTATCAAGATCAAGTAATTTTGTTGTACTTCGGGTATCTTGTTAATCTAAATTTTTTTTATCCTTTCTAATATTTAAATTTTTGTTCTAATTAATGTTTAATACTGAATCCTATGATTATGATACAGATCTAGTCCTTTTGTATAAATTTGTAGTGCTAGTCTACTATCCTACACTCTATTTTGTGAAATATTTTTGGGGCTGATTCTTAAGAATTACAATGTCCAAGAAGTGAATGGGTTATAGGGTTTATAAAAAATAAAAAGTTATATATTCAATAAATCTCTCTATAGTGATACTCCATATCTGAATAATCTCTATGTAGTCTTAAACAATTATGATTCTGACTTGAGTTAGTTATAAATAAGAATAAACTTCATATTGGAATAAGTTATATTTTTTCTGGATTAGTTTTAAAGAACTTACATCCATATAATAATAATTATCTTTATATTGAAAAAAATACGGCTATATTACATTAAAGGTTTAAAATAAAACAAAATATTTATGCAACATTTTAGAATTTTATGATGATTTTGCATATTCTCAACCATGGAGGAGTAGATAATTATGTCTATCTCTTAACAGTAGATAACTCCAACATGCAAAGTCATCTTAAAACTATGACTATATCTTTTACCAATGTATGTACTTTGAATTGGACATGCTTAATTAATTAATTATTAATGTCTGTACCACTTGCACTAGGATAACTAAGTCAAAACAATAATTTTGTAACTATACATCTATTAAGTTATGATGCTGCTACTTTTTGGTGTACGAACAACAGATGATGAGTTCTTAGATTAAAGTGGACAGATCAGATCTCGGCCGGAGAGGCTAGTAGTGTGGATGTATGTGGAGGTTGTATAGGTTGACATCCTGCCAGAAACCTGCAAGGGCAGTCTGAAACACTGGGGATGATCCCAACGACAGACAATCCGACGATCAAGTCAGTAAGTAGAAATATTAAACTAGGCTTAGTGGACAAAAGATTAATTATTTGGTAAAATAGGAGGATGGATCTTATTTATTGGCTTGAGTGGGAGCAATTAGAGGAGAATTTCCTCAATTGAATCGGAAGATCCCCCAAATTTAAGGAATTTAATCTATTAATAAAATCCTTAATCTCAGGGATAATAAAGTCCATAATCTCAGGGATTTGATTACTATCCTTAATCAGTTAGTTAATTACTCATGATTGGGTTGCTGGTTGTCTCCACAGCTAGTTAGCTGCGTGGGTTGAGCTAGTGTAATTGACCCATGATTGTCCCATGTTCAGATTGTGGGCCCATAGAAACCACGAAACGAACATCACGCTCATAGGGGCTCCGAGATTCGTGCGAGAATTGTGCGGTATTTACTAGATGTGGTTTTTACCCCCGTCATAAGCCTCCCACTCTTAAAGGTTAGCTTCTATCAATCTTCGAGGAGTAGATAACTCACGAGAAAAATCGGGTAGGCGTGAAGGTCTGTTTACCACGATAGTATTGGATCCGTTCATCGGGGGGAGGGGTGGGGGGGTGGGGGTCCAGAGATTCGACTGTCGAGGGGCCAAGTGTCGAGGCACAAGGTGCGAGCCGATGTGCGAAGAAATTCATGAGTGACTCGGAGTACCATATTGAGGGCGAGACGCGAGCCATTGTGGGAAAAAATTCGTTGGTGACCTGGAGTACCATGTCGAGGGTGAGGCACGAGGCACGAGCCAATGTGTGAATAAATTTGCGATTGACTTGGAGTACCGTGGCGAGGGACGAGGCACGAGTCAATTTGCAAAGAAATTCACGAGTTACACGGAGTACCATCGAGGGGCGAGTTGCGAGCCAATGTGCGAAGAAATTCGCAAGTGACCTATAGTGCCAGGCTGAGGGGTGAGGTACGCGGCGCAAATCGACTTGAAAAGAAATTTATGAGTTAACCAGAGTACCATGCTGAAGGGCAAGGTATGAGGCGCAAACCGATTTGCGAAGAAATTCGCGAGTGACCCGGAATATCATGCTGAGGAGCGAGGCATGAGGTGCGAGCCAATTTTCAAAGAAATTTGCGAGTGACCCGGAGTACCACGTCGAGGGGCTAGCGTAACAACTTGGGTGAGAGTGAGTAAGTGGCGTGGGATCGGGTTTTCATGTGACTGTGCGGTTATCGATGAGCAGTTACGCGATTTTGTAGTTGTCGAAAAGACGTCACGTGACTAGGGTTATTGAGAACTCGTGTTCTTCTCTATAAGTTCCCCTCCCCTGCTCACTTTCTAGGATTACTTTCTCTCTTCAGCCAGTGCTTCTCTCTCTAGAACAACTCTTTCTTATACCAGCACCTAGGTAATGTGTTATATTATGTCAATGGACCAGTCTGGTAGCTCTACCTCGTCCTCTAGCCAGGGCGAGTTATCCTCACAGTCTTTGTTTCGTCTCCATCAGCAACAGCATCGGAGAGATCATCGCTACCAGTGTGCGAAGCGGAGGAGAGTTCGAGCCCCATTCTTGTTTCTTCCAAAGATGGGGAGAAAAGGAAGTCGAAGGAACTCCCTCTGATCAAGAGGGTGAAGTGGAAGGGAGTTCGAACCCCGTTCACGCTCCCTCGGATGAGGGTACAGAGGAAGAGGAAGAAAAGTGTAACGCCCCGAATTCCAAACACAGGAATTCGTAGCACAAAAAGGATCTTTTACTTTAACTTTGTACAAATTTATAAGGATTTTAGAACTTTTTCATTTATAACATCGTTCTTTACAATAGCACAGCGAAAATAAATAAGTACAACACAACATATGGTAATGGAAGCTCTTCAATCTTATGTCAACCCATCACAGTGACTTCAAGTCCATGCCGAATCCAATCCTGCAACTAGAAAACTGTGGGCACGTTAGTTGCATACAACTGATGCAATGCTATAATATAACGATTTCACCATCTTACAAATCACAAACTTGAATGCAAAAAACAGAAAAGGTGACTATCCTAATTATGTCCGTGTATGATATGAACTTAATGCCTAATGTAGGCATTTACACTTATAATGACACTAATGCACACTTGTTCGGATTCTTTGCATCCCATACTACATAGGTCCGAGGGCAAGCTCTTATCGTGCTTCTCATTATAGGGTTCAGTCCCTCGTTATGCAAATTTTCACCCGTGACTAGCGTAAGATTTAGATATTCTATGAGTATTAAGCCATGCTCCGATAATTCCAGAGATGAATCCCATACCGCAGATGAGCAGAGGACACTCACAATCACATCTCGATAATTCCGGGGATCCAATCTCACACCGCAAGCTATGATGCCTCAATAGTCACCAAACACCCCATGAGCCTCGCATCGATCCCGATAATTTCGAAGATGAATCCCACGCCACAGAAGAGCAGGGGACACTCCCAATCACATCTCGATAATTTCGGGGAGACAATCTCACACCGTAGACCAAAGGCCCTCATACTCATGTTCGCCCTTACTTCGTCATATCCCCAATCTAGTGCATGTTCTTAGGTTTATTTATAATCATTACGACCTAGAGCTAACTTACCCCACCGATCTTAAATCAACATAAGAAGAATTGTTAGCCGACACTGGCTACTTCTCAAATTTTATTTATCACAACTTGCCAGTCAATACAGGTCTCACTCAGCCTCTAGATTCCAGTAATCTCAACAAAGAGATCTTATAGGTTATCTTAACCTTAATTACACAATTTTCCATTCATGATTCATTTGATCTTTCATACATTCACTTTGAATTGTCAAGTTTCAAATTATACTTTATTATCCCCTTATAGAGCAACTCGAAAAGCATTTCAACTTTGATAAAAACTTTACAAATGTTATATGTTTATTTTCCCAAATACATTCTTTGTTTATCTCTTAATTGTCACATAAATCATTTTTCATAAATTCTAGGATGAAATTTTCTTTCATATGACACACATAATTCTAGGATAAATTTTCACATTTTAATCTTTCATTACAAATAAATTATTACCAATTTTACTTCTTAACGTAAATAATGTACAATATAATTTTCATCCAAATGAATTTTCCACATTCAGATTTAATTATCTCAATTATTCCAAAGTTAATTCATTTTTTAAAAAAAAAATTATTCTTTAAAGAATCCAAAATAATCATCCAGACATAATAATCAAATTGTAGTGAGGTTTTATCTTCAATTAAAATTCTAAATTTGTACACAATCATTCTGAAAAATATTCCAATAATTTTCTAGTATAATTTAAATTCACCTTTAACTAAATTTAAGCAAATTTAGCTAATAGAATACAAAATAAAAATAAAAATAAAATAAAAATAAATCAAAATCAAAATCAAAATAAATGCCTCTGTCCGGGCTCCAACCCAGAACTAGCAGCAACCCAAACCGCCGGCCAAACCAGTGAGCCAACTCACTGTTGTGAGTTAAAATGGCTCACCGCGTGATTTCATACTCGAACTACAGTGAGTATAATAACTCAAAAATTTCGATAATCCAATTACTATGTTTTGCTTTACAATTTTTTAAAGGAAGCATTTCTAAGATTGATGTATAGGTATGAAATAGAATATATACCAGATTTTATTCTTAAAGAACACGAGAATTTTTATTTAGAATGTATGAATTAATCATAGTCTTATATTTAAATTAAAAGAATAATTGTTCCCCACATAACTAGAATTCTTGAGAAGTTTTTTTTTTGTTTTTTTGTTTTTGTTTTTTTTGTTTTTGTTTTTTTGTTTTTGTTTTTTGTTTTTGTTTTTGTTTTGTTACTAAGATGCATACAAGAAATCAATCTCATGAGTTTATGACATGAAATTCCACTAGATGAAACCTCTACAAAAACCCCCACACACACAACACACACATTAAAGTCATCACATACTACACAATCATAGTTGAGCATGCACAAATTAATGTTCTAGAGCAATTATTTCACATGCACAAATCAAGTCATCTCTATCTACACATTTCTAGTTTAAACAAACACAATTTCTACATACTACAAGATTATGAAAACACCTACATATTCACATACAAATTTAATTATCCTTAACATATGTTATGGCTAAGCATGCACAATCTACTAAAATATTAGAAGATAGTGAGAATACTCACCTCCAAAGATACCTCCTAATTGTTGAACCCCTTGGTAAAATGCTCCAAAAAGCCTGCCTCTCAAAAACCGTAAGCCTCCCTCTCTCTTGAGTCTCCTTCCCGAAAAGTAACCAACAGCAAAAGGCACAATTTTTGTTTCTCTTTGGTTTTGTATTCATTTGGGTTTAAAATATGAGGTATTTATATGGGTGGGGTAGTTTTAGCAACTAACTATCCACTAATCCACTCACACACCCCACTCTCCCATTCTTGAATACCAAGTCAAAAATGGGTAGCCGACTCTTGAAAGAGTGCACATTGCACGTGTGCACGTTTAATACACTTTTCACTCTACTCTTATTTTATTATTTTATTTCATTTAAAACCCTCTTCTTTAACAAATAATTATATTATTTTTCTTAACAAAATTTTAGCATAATTTGCTTAAATTAAATCTTAATAATTAGTGCACAACTTTTGTAATAAATATAACGTAATTAGCACTTGTATAGGAGGAAAAGCACGTGCAAAACACGTGTGGGCAAAATATTTGAAAGAAAATATTTTACGGTTGTTACGAAACTCCCTCCTTAGAATAATTCTGTCCTCAGAACTACGCTTAAAGAGTAAAAGAAGTAAAAGAAACAAAAATACAATATTTTAAGCAAAAAGTTCGGGATAGTCACTCATCATCCGCTTTTCCGATTTTCAAGTTGCTTCCTCGGCTAGCTGATTCCTCCACATTACTTTGACCATGGGTAAAGTTTTATTTCTCAAAACATTTTCCCGTTTATCCACGATCTCCACTAGACGCTCCTTGCAACTCAAATTTAATTATAGACCTTCTACCACTTCTGGTAAGTGATGACTTGGATTTGGAATGTAGCCTTGCAACATGGACACATGAAAGACATTGTGCATTTGGGCCAGCTCTTCCGGTAATTCCAACCGATAAGTTGTCTTCCCAATCTTCTTTAGTACCTTATATGGTCCTATGTACCTTGGAGCTAAATTTCCTCCTTTCCCAAATCGGATCACACCTTCGTCGGAGATATCTTCAAGAAGACAAAGTCACCTTCTTCGAATTCTAAATTCCATCTCCGATTATCAGCATATATCTTCTGTCTGCTTTGTGCCTCGACCAGTCTCTTCTAGATCAAATCTATTTTCTCCGAAGTTTGCTGATTAACGCCGGCACGTACATCTGTCTTTCTCCCACTTCATACCAACACACTGATATTCTACACTTCCTCCCGTACAAAGCCTCATACGATGTCATGCCAATGCTAGTATGAAAACTATTATTGTAGTAAAATTCTACCAAAGCTAAGTGCATCTCCCAGCTTTCGCCGAAATCCATCACACAGCATCTCAACATTTCATCCAACACACGATTGACCCTCTCTGTCTGCTCATCTATTTGGGAATGGAAGGCAGTACTGAAATCAGTCCTAGTCCCCAAAGCTGCCTGAAGACTCTTCCAAAAGTGTGACGTGAACCGTGCATCTCGATCTGAAACAATCGACACAGGAATCCATGCAGTCTTACTATCTCCCCGATGTACAATTTTGCCAACTTCTCCATTGACTAGGTGATTTTCATCCCCAATAAATGAGCAGATTTGGTTAATCGATCCACTATTACCCAAATCGCATCATTCCCTTTTGGACTTCTCAGTAGTCTTGAGATGAAATCCATGCTGATTTTCTCCCATTTCCACTCCTGAATGGGTAACAGCTATAGTAAACCTCCAGGTCTTTAATTTTTTGCCTTGATCTGCTGACAAGGCGCGCATATTGCTATGAAATTTGCTACATCCCTCTTCATTCTCGACCACCAGAAATACTGTTTAATATTTTTTTACATCTTGGTACTCCCTGGATGTACATATAATAGGGTAGTGTGTGCCTCCTGTAAAATGCCCTCCTTCAATTCTGACCGATCAGGTACACACAGTCTTTCTCCGAACCACATCACTTTGTCCCTTACATGAAATTCTGACAATTTGCCCGTGCCAACTTACTCCATCTATGAATTTCTGGGTCAAATTTCTAACCATCGATGATTCGTTCTCTCAGCGTGGGCTGAAGCCTCAATTGCACCAATGATGCCCCCAGTCCCTGAAATACTACTTCGATCTCAGCTCAATCGAATTCCTCTACAAGTTTTTCCTGAATTGTAATCGAATAAGATAAACTGCTTTTTCAACTGAGCGCATCCACCACCACATTTTTCTTTCCCGGGTGATACGTTATTTCTGGACGAATATCTTCTAACACTTCCAACCATATTCTTTGTCTCAAATTTATATCTCTCTGCTAATAGATGTACTTCAAGTTCTTGTGATCTGTGTACATATTGACTTTCTCCCCGCACACATAATGCATCCACTATTTCAAGGCAAATATGATTGCTGCCAACTCCAAATCATGGGTTGGATAATTTTCTCATGTCTCAATTTCCTAGACCCATAAGCTATTACCTTTCTCTCTTGCATTAAAACACAGCCCATACCTCGATGTGAAGCATCACTGTAGACATCATAGTCAATTCCCGCTCGCGGCAAAGCCAAAATTGGAGCGGTAGTCAACCCTCCCTTCAACTCTAGGAAGCTTGCTTCGCATTGCTCTGTCCACTTGAAACTTACATTCTTCCTCGTAAGTCCGGTGAGTGGCACAGCTATCTGAGCAAAGCCTGAATGAATCGCCGATAATAACCGGTCAAACCCAAGAAACTCATGATCTCATTCACTGATGTGGGTTTTGGCCAATCTTTCACTTCTTCTGCCTTCTGCAGATCAGTGGCCACTCCCTCTTTGGAAAGGATATCATGCAGTTTTATGCACATCCTCTTCCTTAACACGGACTTGCTGATAACCTGACCGAAGATCAATCTTGAAGAAAACTGCTGCTCCTTGAAGTCGGTTAAATAAATCATCGATCCACGGAATTGGATACTTATTCTGGGTAGTCACCTTGTTCAATTCTCTATAATCGATGCACATCATCATCGATCCATCATTCTTCTTCACCAACAAAATTGGTGCTCCCCAAGGAGACGCACTTGGCTGATGAAACCTTTGTGCAATAGCTCTTCAATTTGCTTCTTCACTTTATCCTGTTCCACTGGTACCATTCTGTAAGGGCCTTGGATAGCGGTGCATTTCCCGTCTAAATAGAAGTATTGAATTCCACATATCATTGAGGTGGTAGTCCAGATAGATCCTCCAGGAATTTCATCGGAAAGTTCCGGACTACAGTAAACTTCTTGACTTCCTTAGGACTTTCTTCTTAGTCAAAGCGGCCATCAATTCCTTGCCCTTCTTCTTCCCTTGGAACGTTACTGCCGGCCCTCCTGCTGCCTTCACCATAACTACCTTTCTTTTGCAATCAATACTATCATTGTATATCGACATCCAGTCTATGTCGATGATGATATCGACTCTCAACACCTCCAACTCTATGAGATCGACACCCAGTACTCTTCGTCCACTCTCGATCTCACAGTCAGCATAGTACCGATCAGTGGTCAATGTTTTTCCTAATGGTGTAGCTACTACCAAAACCTTGTCGGGAAAAAAAATTTGGGTCTACCCCTAACCTTTGAGCAAATTTAGGAGACACAAAAGTGTGCGATCAACCAATGTCAAATAAGACGGTAGCATTCATTCCATTTTTTGGAGTCTTCCTATTAAATAATGAATAAAATTGTTCAATATATAACTTTTTTCTACTACCATACTGGAAACACAACACAATTTTTACTCAGATACTCCCATACCGGTGATGACGTTGTCGGAGTCTTTAGTGTCCTCAATCAGAGTGAACACTCGCCCCTGTCGATACAGTTTCTTCCATTTATCTGCCTGCTTCTGATTCTGCCCTCCCCGCTGGAATTGAGGGCAATGTGACTTAGAATGACCTTCTTTCCCACAATTGAAACAAGTTATGGGAGTATGTGGCTTGGCACACTCCGATTTGTAATGACCCGCTTCTCCACAATTGTAATAAGTTAATCATTGGGGTCTCGTTCCTCCATTGTCTGGCCTTCCAGCTACATTAACAACATTTGCCCCGGTTGGCTTGAAATTTTGAGCTGGGGGCTGTCCCTTGAAGTTGTGTGATGCCACAGGCCTCTTGCTAGTGTTCCAGTTGCTCCTCTTGACTTTCATCAACTGATACTATTCCATATCCAATTTTGTAGCTGCTGCCCTCCGTACAAGATTGACGATATTTTTTGAAGAGCCTCAAAAGAATGGCCAGACCGACCTCCAAGAAGCTTTCAATGTCCTCCAGAAGCACAATATGAGGCTAAACCCCTTGAAGAGTGGCTTTGGGGCTGCCTCGAAAAAATTTCTTAGGATTCATGATTAGTTAGCGGGGTATCGAAGTCGGCTCGGAGAATATCCAAGCTATACTTAGACATGTCTCACTCGTTGAAGATCAAAAATGTCCAGAGACTTACTGGGTGCCTAGCCGCCATCGGACGCTTCCTCCCCTGTCCGGGGAGAAGTGCCTCCCATTCTTCAAAGCTCTCCATGGAGAAAAAGTCTTTTGAGTGGGGACAAAGCACAACAAGAAGCTCAAAACATATATGGTCAATCTCACGCTTCTAAGAAAGCCCGAACCAAGTAAGGTGCTCTACTTCTATCTACCCACTTCAAATCAGACCCTCTGTGCCATCTTGGTGAGAGAAGATGACAAGATTCAGAAACCAATGTACTATGTAAGAAAAGTCCTTAATGACGCCGAGCTTTGTGGCAAAGATGGTCTACGCTCTGATCATGGTCACTTGTTGTCACGCTCTGCTACTCAAAAATATGGAATACGAGTACATGACATTGACCCATCGAATGACTAACGTCACCCATAAGCAGTTTATTCGATCAACTCAACAATATAATGAAAACAGAATAATGCGCAGGCAATGATAATAATCTCATGAACAATAATACTTGAAATGAAGCAATAATATATCCAAATACAATAATAATCTAACATCTAGAAATGTAACCACTGTTTTTTATTTTGTGTATTTTTGAGTATATTTTTCGTTTTGGTGTATTTTCTCTCTTGTATCCTTTCTGAACCGCATATTGGAATTTTTTTCAAAATATATTAGTTTTATTTCATTCTGAGCTCTTTGTATTTGATTGGTTGTCTCTTTTCTTTCGTTCTTCATTCTTTTGTTCTTTCTTTCATTTTGGTCTCGTTCTCTTTAATTTTTTTTTTCTTGGGTGCTTGTGGTGGTGGTTGGTTGTATCCTTTTCCCAATCCTTTTTGTTGATCCCTAATAAGATTTTCAAAGCCAAATTAAATCCCGAATCCAATTTGATATCCTTTACAAATTGTATCCTAATTAAAGCCAATTAAACAAAGCCTACTACTACTCCTAATTACCCACAACCCAATTATCCATTAACCCTAATCCCCTTATATATATACATCTCTAATCCCCCTAACCCTAAACCCTAATCGCAAACCCTAACCCTAGCCCCCCTCAACCCGGCCTCCCCCTCTCTCCCTTCTGCTTGCGCCGCACACCCCCAAACCCGACCTCCCTCCGCCCTGTGCAGCAACCTGACCTAGCACCCCAGGCCGCCGACCTCCCTCCCGGCAACACCCCAACACCTGAGCCCTCGATCCCTTGGCCGACCATCTCCTACACCACCACATACTCCCTCGTCTCTATCTCTTGGTGTTCTCTTATGGCCGCAAGCTACTATTGTCATCATCCCTCTTGGATCATCTCTCTTTTGGAGTTTTTGTTTGTGTGGAGATTTTCGATCCAGGTTGCTTGGATTCGTTGATTTGTGGATTTTTGTTCGTGGGTTTTGCTCCTTACTCTAGGTTTTCGTTGTTCTTTATCTTCGGTTAAGGCAAGTAACTTGTACTCCAATTCATTTGTTTGATACAAGTCAAAAATACCACCTATAGTGTCGTTGGGTCTAGAGACGACAATTGTTTGTGTTATGTTTGATGGGTTTTGTCTTTATTTTGAAAGTTTGACCATAGATGACTCACGACACAATATAGACATGAATTAACTTAGGTTTTACCCGTTCTTGATTTTAATCATGTATGTGAGACTTTTGTGAGAACTCGTGATTTGGTTGAGATCCATGTGATATACTTGGTGTGGACATGCTAGATACCCTAAATTATGATGTTTGGATACTTGGTAGACTCGTATTCATGTTTGGTTGTATTCTGAACAAGTTTTGTATGATATATGTTGAGTTGTGGTAAAAGAAAAAAACTTGTATTTTGTCGCTGATCTGTTTTGTTTGCTGTTTTGGACTGTCTTGAAGTCAGTATCTTAATTTCGGTATAAAACAGAAGTTTTAGAAAATTTTGTCTATTTTCAAACCCCTCTAACCTTGCTTGATTTCATTTTTGTATGTGTGAGTTATGACTATTTTACTACAGAGGTGTCGATCTTTTCTAGATTTGGTTTTTCGAAGATTTTGATGACTAAATGATTTTGATACTGATGCTACATATATTATTTTGATCCAAAACTTTGGTCAGTGTTTCTTTATCAAGTTAGGTATTACCCAGAATTTTGGTGAATTTTATTGATGAGTTTTATATGTTGTTTCATGCCCGTTTATGAAATTTATACTTGCTGTATTTTGCTCGTTGTTCTGTAAAGAATCATATTTTCACCCTAATTCCTTTTACTTTATGAAAAATGTTTGTGAAATATGAAAGTTAGTATATTTTATCTATTTTCATATCCCTTTGGCGGAATTGAATTTCGTTTCACTGGATGCGAGATATCATAATTTTCGTACAGCGGTGTTGGGAATTCCAGATTTGCCAAGCTATGGTTTATTGATGCTTTCTTATTTTTGATGACTAATCTAATTTCACTGGAAATTTTGGAAACTTTATATTTAGATACTGGACATATAGGAAAATACCCCAGATTTTTCGTGTATTTCTTTAATGTGTTTTCATGCTGTTATCCTGTTCTTGAATTCGTTTTCCTAATTTCTGGCTGAACCTATTTTCTATTTTCAAATCATTTTTGAGCTATATTTTTGTGAATTAATGCATGACTTATTTATATTCGTTGGATTCGTGTGGAAGTCTATTTTTCAGATCCTTCGACGGATTCAGATTTGGATGTTTGTAACACTGGAAATCACTGTTTTACTACAGTATGATCTTTCTGTCCTTAACTTGAGATTTATCTATTTTATCCTTTTATGAGATATTTTGCACTCGTACATGTTTATCTTGCAACTTGCACTTGTCACATGATCATGCCATGTTATTCTTGATATATTTTGCACATATACATGCTTGTTTGATATTAATAATAAATAACCAAGCCGGGGTTTAAGGGACAAATCTAATAGTGGATAATTCAGAAACGTGTACTCGAAGTGGACAAATCTAATAGTGGATAACCAAGCCGGGGTTTAAGGGACAAATCTAATAGTCAAGATGCCCTTGAAGCAAGTATTTCTCATCTTACCCACCTATTCACCACTCAGTTTCCTCCTCCCTCTCATGGTGGCCAAGATGAAGATGATGAAGATTGATGAGCTACTATTTTTATATCTTTTTCTATGTATTTCCTACTTATTGTTGCACTTTCTATCTCTTATGTAACCGTTTGAATTAAGATTATTGTCTTTTTTTTATAAATGTCATTTTGCTATGTATTTTTTGTGGTTTATTTTTTTCCTCCATTTTTTTGTTAATGACAAAGGGGAAGAAATATAGCTTGTTTTATTTTGTGATGCATATCTTTGTGTATATCTTTGTGCATGTTTTTGTGCATATTTTCACACCTATGCATGTTGTATATTTGATAGGGGGAGCATGTGAGCATTTGTAATATTTATTTCCATTATTGTAAGCTATTGTGTTGTCATCATCAAAAAGGGGGAGAATATTGATTCTTGGTTTTGATGATTACAACACAATGCAAAGTTGTTGTGCTACTTCTTAGATATTACAGGATATACACAAAGGCAAAATTTTCAAACAAGCTCTCAAAGCAAGTTGATCAAGCAAAGCTACAAACAAAGCTTTCAAAGCTAACTGATCAAGAAAGCTACAAGGTTGTCAGCTTCAAAGATAAAAACAAAGGCTAAAACTCCATCTCAAGACTCAAGACTCAAGACTCAAGACAAGACCTATGCTTAAATGTGTTGTATTAAGTGTCTTGTAACAGTTGTAACTCTTTTATTTTTTTGAGTCTTAGAATGCTGTAATAGCCTTGTCACACACACTCACACATATCTTCAAATAATTGAGTGTTTTACAAACTTAAAAAAATCGAAACAAGCTTGAATAAGCTTAGCTGTTAAGTACCAGTCGACTGCTATTTGGCACCAGTCGACTGTTTAGTACGAAACTGTTTGAACTCATTCAAACTCTAACTAGTCGACTAATTATGGCAACACAGTCGACTGTTCAAGCCGTTTTGACAGTTTTCTGTTTTTAAACTTGTTTTTCAAAATCAAATCTTTACTGTCGTTGTATGGCAGTTGGGACTCAACCTTCCAACGGTCAAACATCTCTAACTCTATAAAAAGAGTACAGAGATCATTTGACAAAGGTTACCAACTTTTTCCAAGCATTTTATTTTTCCAGTTCTCAAGCTTTTGGTTTTGACAAGAAAAAGCATTCACTTTCTAAGTCTTGGTTCTCTGAAATCAGTCTAGCATAACAGTGATTTCATTGTAGACTGATTCGGAAGTTGACCTAATAGCCATGCACAAAATTACATTCACAACAAGGCTATAGGTTGATTGTAAACATTTTGTTGTTGTTCTTTTCACTCTCGGTTGTGAGAGTGGTGCTCTCGGTTGGAGAGTAGGACTCTAGGGTGTAGAGTCAGGTTTTCACTCTTGGTGGAAGAGTGGGTTTCTCTCTCTAGTGGTGAGAGAAGACTACAGGTTGGACAAGGTTGTTGTCCAACGCCGTAGGGTATTCTTGTACATTTTTAAGAATAGTGGAAAATCTTAAGTGGGTTGCTTGGGGACTGGATGTAGGTCGGGAGGACCGAACCAGAATACATCGTGCGTACTCTGTGATTAGTATATCTGTGGTTGTATCTCTTAGAACTTTTTCATTACTTGCATTTTAGTTTACTCAAATCTTTCTGGTAAGTCGACTGGATCTCCATTCTAAGTCGACTGATCTGACTATTATAACAAACGTTTTACAAACTCTACTGGCGAGTCGACTGTCTCTCTTATTTAAGTCGACTTATCAGATTAGTCTAAAATACTCTTCTTAACTGTCGCCCCAGTTGACTGGTTTCTCTTTCCAAGTCAACTGGACTGAAGATAATTTTCAATTCCGCAATTATTTTTTGATACAACACTATTCACCCCCCCTCTAGTGTTTCTTGCCTTGCCTACAGGATCCAACAAAAGATTCAAAAATATGTCAAACCACCTGATGTTCCCTCCGCACTCTGATCAATTATGGTCTCTCAGGCGAGGAATACTTTGGTTAAGAGGCATTGTTCCTCTGTAAAACTTCCTCATTCGAGAAGTTTCACCCTGACCAACCAAATAGCCCGAAGGAGGGACCAGTTCGACCGATCGGGTTTGGATGTCATAGGGGGTAGGACGCAGCCCACCCATTGTAGATGCCATGCTTGATGACCTAGCATCTCAGCTCTTCCCATCCCCAAGGTTTCTTGATGCCGCTCGAGCACCCGTGGATAACTCCTGAGGTGTCCCCCAACCACCAAGATGAGGAGCTCCGCATTTGCAACCCCTCTAAGCTTCTCCTTAAGGCGATAAATCATCAAATCCCTCTCAAAGAGCAACTTCCCAAAGAGAACTTCCTTACCATGGCCACCTCTTTCCACCTTGGGAGACAACATCAAACCAATGGGACCGTCCCCACGTAGAAGAGCAAGCTCGTGGTCCTTCTCGAGTAACACCACCTTTAAATTCTCCATTTTGAGTGTGGCCTCGTGCAACCCGTCATAAAGATGAAAATGCTCAACGTCCTTCTCGACTAACACTACCTTCACGCGACCAAGCTCCAACTCCATCTCATGTAACACATTGTGCAAGCGGCTGAGCCCCAACTCTGTCATGCACAACTTTTTAAGAAGACAAGCCACCTTGGTGCCCCAAAAGTCCACCTCAGTGTACAAAATGATCTATAATACATGCAAAAAAGTTGCAACAAGTACAAAGACACTCAGCATCAACTTCAAAACTTCAAAAGACCCAGCAAGACAAATAAAAAAATAACTAAGACACAAGTTGGTTGAACACAAATAAAAAAATCCCTGTGCTTCTCCTCCTTGAAGAGGTAATTGTAGCCCGCACCACGAAATCGGCCACCCTTTCCTCGATGTTTTTGATGGCCTTCTTATAGCAACGATCCTCTATAATGATAATCATGTTGGGAGCCACCTTTCGAATGACCACCATATCGTCCTTCATCTCTGCCTCCACCTCCTCCTGTCCCTTCATAAGTCTTTCCCGCTTGGTGGTGAGTTACGCAACCTCCATAGCTAGGGCCTTCTCTTTCTTTTCGAGGGACTCCTTGGTGTCGAGACACTCTTTCTAGATCCTCGCCACCCTACTCTAAAGGTGTTTCATCTCATAATCGTACTACCGTTTCATCTTGGCACCATCAAGAGAGGACTACAAAGGAAAACACCAAGAAATAAAGAAAAAATTGCCAAGTGAGTGGAAATGACTAAGGAGCTGTAGGTCACCACACACTAAGCCTGGGACCATTTGAGATAGCAAGACTCAAACGTCTCCCGAGCCAGCGTCGCCCAATCGCTGGGCAGAACATAGTTATTAACTGCCTTGACCGTAACCTCAACGGTCGAGTCGACAATGCTCACCTTTCAGTCGGGTTTGTAGGTCTACACCTAAACGATGGAACGAGCACTTGTGCTGCGGGAATAAGGAGGGAAGAGGGGAATTAACTATCTCAGTGATGGCATCGGCTAAAAGTCTTGGAGGCACCCTTGAAGGTTCGGTAGAGGGTCCCTTGCCAATAACACTACCTTATTCGAAGGTTAGAGGGATGAAGTGGACTTGCCTGACCTCTTGCAACCCTTCTTCTAGCCGTCCAAGTTCTTCCTCTGCATTTCCATTCTTCGAGTGAGAACTTCTTTCCTATTGATCATTTATGCATGGTAAAACACGTACAAGTTAAAAAAATTGAACATACATAAAAAATCTACACATACTAAGCTTTGCTAGACTCAGCTTCCATTTCACCATGTGTTTCTCCTTCAACTGTGTCTAAACGACCATCCCGCGAGAAAGAAGGCGATCGAACGCCCCTAACTCCTCTTTCGTGTACCCCCTATTCTTAAGCACCTTAATCCTCGGTACATTAAACTCCCACTGTGTGGGGATACCCTATGGTTCCCCACCACGAACCATGAAGTACTTGACCTTCAATCCTTAACTGCGTGTTTTTTAGCTCGAAGGGAGAGATAGTACCGACCCGAGCCAACTTGGAGATAGCAGATAATGAAGCACCAAAAAAAAGCTTCAAGCTCGGTGCCACATTGCTTCTCCCACACAGCAAGGAAGCAAATCATATGCTTCCATGAGTAAAGACCCAGCTGCATCGGGCTCACCCCAAACCATTTAGCACCTTCTTGATGAAGAGGTGGATCGGCATACACAGACCCGATAGGAAAGCATCAAAGGGGAACATGCAGAATCCCGGGGCAAGGCGGGTGGTAGGAAGGTTGTCAGGGACATGAAGAAACAACTCGAACTCTTTAGGGATGAAGAAGACATTTCAGATAGTGTAAAGATCCAGATGTTCAATGTGCAGTTAGCTTTTACTAGAGACCTCCCGGGTGAAGGTGGCCGATTCCCATACTAAATCAAATCTTGATGGTCCCGTGGGTACACCCGGGCAAGTATCGGATCGTGGAAGTGATGATGAGCTATTTCATAGTCGTCTAAGTATGGAATGGGTTCCACCTCGACCATCAAATTAGCCTCGGAAAGAACTAATTTCCTGTTCTCCTTACGCCCCAAAGCTTTAGGGGCCATGGGTTGTATATGAATATCATCCCCATCTCCAAGGGGAGACACATCAAATACTTCTTCATTTTCAGAAGACGACCCCCTGATCTCGTTGCCCCCCCCCCCCCCCCAATGATGTCACACGAGACTCCACCTCCTACACCTACTCAAAGTGAGTCAACTCAGACTCACTCTCTTCTCGACCAGACGTGGAAGCTGAATCATCAGACCGACCTCTATACATTATTTGCAAAAATTAAATTATTTGGAAAAGAAATCGGTGAAACTAACAATGCCAAAAATCTCATTGCAATCGGGAAGTTACACAAAAAGAGAGCGGTGAGGACAGAGACAACTCGAAGGAAAAAGTGAGTAAAGAAAAAAATGAGAGTGAGTGGGGGTTATAAAGAGCAAAGGAGGAAAGAATCTAGAGAGACGCCTTGATAATCGCAGGCGATAATGTAGCACTATCTCATCCATCCACACGTCATCTATCCAACAATAGCCCTAATAGGCACGAGAAATGCCTCGATAACTATGTCAATGACATGGCATGCCTCAATAACTACAATGATGATGTGGCACAATTTTCGCTATCTGAAAAGTTATTAACGGAAAAATTTCCCCAAGTATGAAGATTCCCCCAACCGATCCCTCAACAGTCTAAAGCACCTATCTTCACAGACTAGGTGCTCGACCAATCGTTCGATCCCTTATCTTCATTGGCTCGGAGCACGACATGTCATTCGAGCCCCTCACCAAATAGTGCCTATCTTCATAGGCTTGGTGCTCAACGCGTCGTTCGAGCCCTCACAAGAAAAGTGCTAAAATCTAAAGCTCCACGACCAGCTTATTCGGACCCTCTCCTCCTCGCCAAGCCAAACCCTAAGAGTCAGTGCCCGACGTGTCGTTCGAGCATCCTAGCGTAAATGCGCAATATGGGCCGTCAGAACTCCCTAAAATTCACACCCTCATTTGAGTTTTGATTAAAATTCCAAAAACTAATTATAAATTTGGAAAAGTTAAATAAAAATTCTGAAAAATAATTAAAATTTGGGAAAAATTAATTAAAAATTCAAAAAATTCAAAACAATTGTTGGAAGTTCTACCCAATTGCAACTACCCAGAGAAGCTATAAACAAGACTACAGGCATCCTCAAAGATTCTATATGCTCGTCTGGTCGTACAAAACGGAGCAAACTTCTCGAAGGCTATGATATCCAACCTTCATGAGTTGGGGGCCTATGATAAGGGTAAAATCAGAGCAACTAGATCACAATGCGAATTTCAAAGCTTTTCAACTGCAAAAAAATAAATTTTCAACAACAGCAGGGCGACTAGAAGAACATAAGCTGTCTCCAGACCTATCAGCTCAACTAGATCCACAATTAGGGCTTACCTACAGCCTAAGAAAGTGGGATTTCCAACTAATTACAACTTTCAAGATAAAACCTCCCAAATCAAGAATTAAATAACTAATTGTATCCTTTAATTAGGAAATCTTCAAAGATACATTTCTATGTCTATCTTCTATGACTAATTCCTAGCCTATAAATACTTTCCCCCCTTCTTCAGTAAAAGGTAATCAATCTTTAGCCACCCAAACTCTAGTCTTTTTCTGAGTTACTATCTTGATCATCGGACGGTCTTTTGCCGGTGCGAATTCCAGTGTTAAGACTTTGTGCCGGTTCGTCGGTGATCTTTTAGTAGTCAGATCATGTTCCAAGCGCTCTCAATGGTCCAGACTCGGATCAATGAGATTTCAGCCACCACAAATTTAAGTCTGATCGACGGTCCAGGCTGTAAGTTTCCTCCTAAAAAAGAAGTCATTATCTGATTGCTCCCACACACCAAAAAAGCAGCAACACTAATGATGCTCAATAGTGGAAACCTTTTTTCTATGTTGGCTCTTTTCTACATATTTGTCGATCACTAAACTCAATCAATGTACTAAAACTCAAAACTAAAAAATTGACAGGACATCACTTCCATGTCATATAACGGGACATAACTACCAAGTCATATAAGTAAGTGTAGTGTTTAGTATTATTCTTTTTTATTACAAGTTTGATGGACCTTCAATCCCATATCCCCACTTATTTTGAGTGTTAGTCGTTTAGTTAGTACTTTAGTGATGGCATCTTCCACATTATATTTATAGCGTACATCAAGTAACTAAATATACCCCCTTTTTGTGAAGAAAATTTAACTTGGCGTGTCTAAGCCGTATATTTCTCTTTTTCGTGTTAAAGATAAAATTGGTCACTTGCCATAGGAGACTGATTATCATTATATATAGGTACTGAACATATAGAAAAGTTCTTGTAAGGAATTTCTAATAGTAGATCCTTTATCCGTTCAACCTCATTCCCTACAAAAGAAAGGGCTAGTAATTTGGAGTCCATAGATGATTCAGCAATAGTAGATTGCCTTTTGGACTTCCATGCAACTACACCACGACCCAACATGAAAGACAATGGATCAACATCTAGCATATTGAGATCTTCAGTTTTCTCATTGTTGAAAGATTTCTTAGGCCCCCTACATTCATATGCCCAATGTCCCCACTTGTTACAATTTCTACTTCTGCCCCTTTTCTTTAATGAGTGAAGAGGGCTTAAGTGGTTGGGGAGAACTTGCTTGTTTCTTTAAAGGAGAGGTTTGACTGTTACTTGTTCAGAAAATTGGTTTTCAACTTGGGCTTCATGTCAATCAAAGTTTTGTTCCTTTCTCTAGTATTATCTTCCAACATGATTATGCATTTTATGTCATTTAGGTCAACCTAAAATTTCTTACAATACAATTTGGTTCTAATCTTTTTTCAAGACTTAGACAATATGTAATTAACAATACAAGCAAACAATTCGTTACAAACAGTAATTCTCTCCTTATTCAATTTATTTGCAATATCTTCTAGAATAGATACCTGTAGGAAGAAAGGCATTTCTTCCTCATACCTAAAACTTAGAATTTTATCGATGTAGTGTACTTTCGATAGATCCTCCTCCACTTAAAATTGCTTTTACAGTTCCGTTTAGATTTCCTTAGTTGTCTTAAGTTTTATGAAAGTTTCTGCCAATTTCTCGTCCAAGCAGTTGATCAAGTACATACGAATCAAGTTTTGATTGTTATCCCACTCTTCCTTTGAAATTCACCTTTGCTGACTCATGTGTATGATATAGTGTGTTCTCAAATTTCATGATTCTAATTTGAAGTTCGCCTCTATTCTTCCATGATTTAAACTCGGTTTCTTTAAAGCCTTATAGTTTACGAACTGTGACTCTTGTGAAGATGTTATCTGAAGATGAGTTGTCATCCATCTAGATAAACACCAAAGTACATAAAAGAAGAAGATTAGGGTTTTTGATTTATTTGGTTGAAAACAAATAAGTTGAGAGGAGCTAGAGTTTGGATCTAGTTTGGGTTTTGGGTCTGAAGTCAAGATTGGGTTGGATCTGGTCTATTCGGGTTTGGGTCCGAAAGCTAGACTAGATTAGGTCTGCAAATGGATTAAATCGAGTCTGCTCGGGTGTAGGATCCGATGATTAAACTGGATTAGGTTTGACCAGCAACAGGTTTGGGTCTTAGTTTGATCGGGTCTGGGTCCAATGGCTCGACTGGATCGGGTTCGGATTAATCGATGCGAGCTCAAGAGTGGACCCAGGTTGATTTGACCGGGTCGGGTTTGCTATGGGTTGGAGATTGAAATAGAGCAGGGGGCTAGGGTTTGGATGAACCCAAGCAGCAGTTGTTGTGCAAGGGAGCAGGGAGGTCGACGACGAGGGAGCGGTGGAGCAAGTTGCTGCACGGCAGTCCGGTGATGACGTCGACGGAAATAGGTCGCACGCAGGCGGCGGAGCAGGATGCTGCATGCATGAGGAGGCTGATCGGGATGTCGCAGGGTGCTGCGAATGGAGAGGAGACGACACAGGGTGTATGCTATGCTCGGGGTGGTTATCGACGACGGTGAGGTCCGACGAGGTCGATGGATGGGAGAGGAGTTAAGGATGACGGCAAGGAAGATACGTCGATGGATCTTATGATCTCTCTCTCTCTCATGGTGTATAGAATAAATCTATATTATGCTCCAAGATTGTAATGAATGTTGAATATGAAATTAGGGTTTATGCTAAAGTCGGGTATTATTTTGCTCGAAGCATAATACTCTACTCTAGAAATATTGGATACCTAGCATACTGCTCTCAAATGGTATATAGCAAATACGGACTTGATGGGTTTATGTGACGACTAGTATTCGTCCAATAAGCCCACAGTTCTAATATTCATGACCAGATATTATCTACACAAAACGCATCCTATAGAACAGAATAATATAATAGATAATGGTAAAAATCACAGCAAATCAGAGCCAATGATTCCGGCACAGATCGTTAAGCTTCTACAGGCAGGTTAATAGTAATGGGCCTCTTTAATAGGTTTGGGCATTCTTCGAACTCATAAACAAGATATTGGCCGCTTTCTATCCCATTAAAAGTGACTAAGCCCATTATGAGAGACATCCAGCCCATGAGGAATGTAAGTCAAATCTCTTATCTCCAAACAGGAGAATAACCAATTCTTTCTATTGATATGTGGAGAATAAAAAAGTAGATATATAATCTCCTAACTGTTTCTCAAGTCTATAAATACCATCCTCCCTCCTCAGTCAGAAGGTAATCAATAAATCAAGAATTTTTCTTTCAAACTTTCTTTCTCTCTCTTGTTCCGACTGAAGCGTCGGAGGGTCTGTTGTCGGGGGCCATTCCTGGTGTTTCAAGCTTTTTGTTGGTCCATCGGCTGCATCAGCAACTTTTGGATTCAGATCAAGGTGCTCTCAACTATCCAGTTCCAATCTCAGGAGATCTAATCACTTTTTCGGCGACGATTAAAGGTTAGATCTTTACTAGTTTCCTTCAAAATATAAACTCACTATCTGTTTGCTCCCATACCAAAATAAGAAGCAACAGATTTGCGTTGTCTGTGGGAACTACACATATCTAGTTCATAGATTAGACGTACCGCCATGTCACCGAGACTAAGAGGGAGAGCAGCAGTCTCAAGCCGTCTGTCCAACTCTCTTCTCCAGCCAGATCCTCCTATGGAGGACCTAATTCCTCCTTAACAGCCAGATCCGTCCCAACAGCCTAATGAAGCTCTTGTCAACGGAGAGGCACTGGGGGATTCCTGACAAAGCTGTCATGAACCGCGCCAATGAACAACACCCCCTACGTGACCATATCTCAGTCCATATACTTCCAGCGACTCAATGCCCTCGCGAGGTCTCTAGTGGTCAAGACATCTCTGTCAAATCATCAATGCCAGATAACAGTTGACTAATCTTCATTTGGATGAGAGTCGTGCATGGAGCGAGGCCTGCCGCTCAGATTGTCAGGAGAACCAGAGAAGCAACTCTCCCCGAAGGCAGAGATCAAGACACTCCTCCTTCCATAGGGGGTGCACTGTAGAAAGAAGCTTGACTCACGAAAGTTGAAAGCATCTTGAGAAGAACAAAGAGAAACATGACCCACTCACTAGGTTTGAACTGGAAAACTTAAAGCATGACAACCTCCGAGCCATCCGAGGAACTCATGAGCCGCCACACTACTCCTCTAAGAAAAGAAGAATCCAGTGACTCAACCAGATCCAAGGGGAAGGATGACCAAGTCCTTCTCTGTAGAAGAGAAGTAGAAGATCGCCTAAGATAGATAAAGAATGAAGGGAACCGCTCCAGCAGGTCCTAATGCCCCAGTCGACCTTCTTCAGTAAATTTATCATCGATGCACCCATTCCAAAGAACTTCAAAGCTACTCAATTCGAATCTTATGATGGTGAATCTGACCCGACTAACAATATTAAGAGTTTTAAAAATCTTATAATGGTCAATAACGCCACTGATTGCTGATGTGCTGAATGTTCCCGGAAACTTTGAAAGGATCAGTAACAGAATGGTCCCGCCTCACTCTAGATTCAATATTATCCTTCAACCGGCTCGAGAGCTCTTCATAGCGTGCTTCGTTCCTAGCGGCAAGGCTGAAAAAACAAATGCTTTCCTATTGAAATTAAAGCAAAGTGATGGAGAATTTCTGAAAGACTTTGTCAAGCACTTCACAACCGAAGCAAGATCTATCTCTTCCCTAGACTCGTTAGTGGCCGCTGCCGCATTCCGCTACAACATCGCTTACAAAAACCTTAGGGTCCTCCTGGCAATGAAGCCTTCGAAATATTGCACCAATCTCTTGAAAAGGAGTAACAAGTATATGAAGTTTCAGAAAGATAACGTAACTCAACGTCGTCCTCCTCTAGCACTACACTTCGACAAGTTCACTCCTCTTAACGCAAGTTTATCAGTCATCATGGAAGTTGAGAAGGATGGAATAGTCTGTCCTCCCCCTAAGATGTCCACAGTTAGCAAGTGACGGGACAAGAACAAGTGGTGCGCATTTCACAAAGACAATGGACACACTACCGACAACTTTTGAGCCCTCAAAAAGAACATGAAGGTTTGATTCGTCGATGCTATCTCTCTCAATTTGTCCAACGAAAAAACAACTCTGAAACCCCTACAGCATGGAGGGCTAACAAGCATCAAGAGAGGCCTTCCAAATCATAAGACTCAGATTACATGGTCATTCTCCACTCCATTCACGGAGGTCGGATGGGGGAGAGAATCCAACTCCTCCCACAAATCCTTCGTTAGAGAAGTCAACTAAGTATACAATATTTCGTCTGCCAAGAGCTTAGGCATCCCCATGTCATTCTCCGATAAAGATCTAAAGAGTTTCAAGACGTCTCATTGCAACACATTGGTTATAAACCTGTGCTTGGCAAATCATGAGGTATGATGCATCCTTGTAGACAATGGCAACTCAGTAAACATCTTTTTCATGGTCACATTCGATGCTCTCAAGCTCTCCTGGGACCAGCTCAAACCTTTTGGCTATACACTCCACGAGTTCTCAGGCGCACTCATTCAAGTCGAAAGAATTATCACACTCGATGTGACAGTAAGAAAAGCCCCTGCAACTCGAAGGGAAGCGCTGGACTTTATGGTAGACGATGTCAAAGCTGCATACAACGCTATATTTGGCCATCCAAGCCTAGAGACTTTTCATGTAGTTGCTTCTGCCTACCACATTAAAATGAAGTTACCAACAAAAACAGGCATATGCCAAGTTATAGAGAGCAAACAGGCAGCACGAGAATGCTACACTGCCACAATGGGGGCCCGGTTCTTCACCTCGACGCCATAGAACTACCACCGAAAAGCAATTACAACAAATCCGAGTATGTAAACAAGCTTGAAACTATTGCCTTAGACTATCCTTTTGAGAGCTTCCAAATCTGCCAAACCATCTCCCACTAGGTCCAAATTTGTCCTAATCAGAATACAGTAATAGACCTGAATCCCTCGCCCAAAGCCACTCCGGTCATTCGATGAAAAGAAATAATCATGCCTAAACAAATTGACAAACCTGAAGATATTACTTTTTCTCTACAAAACAAGGGGAGGCTTGCATCAAAACAAGCAAGTCCAGACAAGGTCTGTCAAGTTGTCCGCCTAACGGCTCATCAACTTGAAGACCCGAGAGATAAGGAGATATCAGCAGGGACTTGAAAAGTGGAACACCTCATGAACTTCATCAAGGGCATTTGACGCCTCCTTTTCTACGTATTCTCAATATTTTCTAAATAAAGACCATTTTACATATTGGTCACCATATGTAATATATGTTAGTCACTAGAGTAAGCACTTAGTTTTATTTATCAATAAAATTTAGTTTTAATTTGCAAAATTCTTGTAAAATTCTACAGATGCATACAATGAGTTAAATGTCAAGCATACTCCTAAAACGACACAAAAAACTCATCAGAAGCTCCTTATAAGACGAGTTTGGAGTCCATACCATTGACTCGGAGTTGCTTTAACAATTTACAACGAAGCAAGTTCAGAGCTCAACTCGTCATTCGATCTGCTTTTGCAACTCGTTAAGCACCTCAACGACAAGTTCGGAGTCCATACCAATGGCTAGGAGTTGCTCTAGAAACCCGTAATCAAGCTCGTTAAGAGCTCAATTTGCCATTTTATATGCTCCTGCAACCTGTTAAACTCCTAAACAACAAGTTTGGAATCCAAACCCATGGCTCGATGTTGCTTTAGCAACCTGTATACAAAGCAAGTTCATAGTTCAACTCGACATTCAATCTTTTCCTAAAACTTGTTAAAACCCCTTAAAGATGGATTAGAGATCCAAAATCAAGGATTGCAATTGCTCCAGCAAACTTACAAACAAGCAAGTTTAGAGCTCAACTCGCAACTCAATTCAACTCACAATTCATTGAGGATCCATGCAGCAAGTTCAAAGTCCAACTCCCTACTAGAGTTGCTCCTACAATTAGCTAAGTACAAAATGGCAAGTCTGGAGTCTAATCTCCCAAAGAGCAGCTCCTACGACTAGCCAACCCCCCAAGATGACAAATCATTGGACATGGCACAGGTATGTAAATGATTTCTTCATTACACGAACAGTAAGTCTTGTTACAATAGCAGAATTACAATGAGTCTACATTTCATGCCTAAGCGTCGCTACGAAAGTCTTGCAAACACTATACAACAAACTATCCTACAAATTGCCCTTCTGGATACATAGTACGGGGATGTTCTGCCTAAGAGACAAATATCTTCACAGACCTCTTGCCAACTAATAGCTCTTAAAGGCCGCCTAAACTTTTGATGATAAAATTTATGACAAGCCTTTCTTAGGCGGGCAAGCTCCAATTCTTTCCTACCACTGTCACCTGAGCAAGCTCAAACTCCGTCCAGTGTGACGTGTCGAGCAAACGCATAGCTCCCAACTCCATCAAGTGCAGCGTATTGCGAAGGAGAACAAGCATTGTGTCCTGAAGACCTCATTCTGTGTACACGGCTGCTAGTCAGTAAAGAGAAAAATGGAATTACATCAACACTGAACAAACAGAAAGGAATTCACTTCAATATCAAGAAGATTCAGAACACCCACAACTCATTCGCAACAAAAAATGAGTCCGGCACTCCGCACACCAATTGAGTTCCTCCGTCAAAGAACTCATTAAACTCATACAATGAGTTAAATGACTTGCTCTTCGCTCAGGCTCCATCAGCAACTCGTTAACTCTAAATAATAATTTCAAGATCTTGCTTTTCGTTGAAGCTCCATCAATAACTCGTTAATTGTACATAACGAGTTCAATGCCTCACTCGAGCTCGAGCTCTGTCAACAGCCCGTTCACTCCATACAATGATCTCAAGGTCCTACTCTTCACTCGAGCCCTGTCAACAGCTCGTTAACTCCAAATAACGAGTTTAAAGCCCTGCTCTGTGCTCATGCTCCATCAACATCTCGTTAACAATTCATTCACTCCATACAACTAGTTCAACACTCTTTTCTCCGCTCGAGAATTAAAATTTTCGAAAAGTAATTTGAAATTGGAATAATTAATTTAAAAATTCAAAAAAGCAATTATTAATTAGGGGAATTTATTATAAATTTGAAAAATAATGAAAATTCCAGAAAAATTCGAAAAAGTCCAGAAAAATATTTGTTGCCTGAAAAGCATTCGACAAGTTCCAGGTATCTCTAAACGTCCGTAAAAACAGGATTGTACCTCAGAACCCTGAAATAAGGTGAACTACTTTCTGATAGCCGAGAAAATCATCTTCTAGTATTTTTAATTTTTTTTTTTGGGGGGGGGGGGGGGGGGGGGGGGGGAGGTGGGTGTGTTATGATAATGGTAAAAATCATAGTAAATCATGGTCATATGATTCCGGCACATATCTAAAGCATTCTACATGCAAGTTAACAGTAATGGACCACTTTAATAGGTCAGAACATTCTTCATGCTCATTAATAAGACATGAGCCACTTTCAAGCCCATTAAAATTGACTAGGCCCACGAGGAAAGACACAAGTCCATGAGAGCTGTAAGTTAAATCTCTTATCCCCAGATAGGAGAATAACTGATTCTATCTCTTGAAATGGGGTGAATCAGACAGCATATAACAAATTCATATCAATTTTCTAACTGTTTCTCAGACCTATAAATACCCCCCCCCCCCCCCCCCCCCCCCCCCCCCCCCCCCCCCCCCCCCCCCCCCCCCCCCAGTCAGAAGGTAAGCAATAAATCAAGAATTCCTCTCTCAAAATCTCTTTCTCTCTCTGGTTCTGACTTGAGCGTAGAGAGTATGTCGTCGAGGCCATCCCTGTTGTTTCAAACTTTTTGTAGGTTCATTGGCCACGTCAGCATCCGTCAGATTCAGATCAATGTGCTCCTTCAGCGATCCAGATTCAAACTCAGGAGCTCTAAGTACTTTTTACGGCGACAATCAAAAATTATATTTTTAGTAGTTTCCTTCAAAATATAAATTCATTATATGTTTGCTCTCACACAAAAATAAGGAGCAACAATAATAAAATAGTAATATATATATATATATATATATATATATATATATACACACACACATGAGTCCTATAACCTCAACAAGAAAATCGCTTGAACGGCCTGATATCCTCTTAGGAGGAGCATCTACATCGGAATGTACATACTTGGACTTCAATGGGGGTTACACAAAAAAAATTTCATTCAGGGTTACATGAGGAAAGTTACTTTAGGGGTGACTGGAAACGACAAAATTGAAGAGACCAAAAGTTAGCATAAAAAATTTCCTTACTCTATTGTATACAATAGCAAATTCACCGCTCCAAATAATCATATGGTACCCCCAGGGTTTTGTTGGGGGTTATGTTTTTATTTCCTGCACTGTACTTTCTCTTCCCGAGACTTCGGGGTTGTTTATTAATCTCTTATTAATGAAACAGGGTGGCATTATCCCACCTTTTCTTCAAAAAAAAAATTAAAAAAAATAATCATATGGTACAAGCATAGTTTCTAATAATCTGTAGTAAGAAGTAGTGGGTAGTTATGATAGTGAAACATATCAAAGAATGTTGTGTTTGTATTGCATAAACTAGTAGAAGAATTGAACATCTAATCATATACGGAAATTAAACAGTAGCTTTTTAATGTTCTTTAACTGAATAATGTTTCTCTAACTGATGTTATACCAGGAACTCATAGATTTTTATAAATGTCATCACATATTTAATCTCTCAGATGTAAATCGTTTAATCCTGCACGCAAATCCTATACTTAATTTATCGTAGTGTTTCTTATACAATTTAATTTCCTTTTTCCTACATAAACTAATCCAACAATGAAATTATCAAACAATTCACGTATGGGGGAAGAAATGTAGATATAGTAATTATAAGATTCATGACTGTAATTCAGTAGTAAGATCTGAGCTACAAACTCAGTGGTAAGATTCATGACTGTAATTCCGCAAAATTTTCCTCCCAACTTATGACACAGTATATTTTATTATGTTGTGTTGTTAAATGAGGCAAGTTGTTTGTATGGTTCTCTTGATTACATTCTATGCCTAATAGTATGGACCCTTATGCTTTCTTTGTAGATAGAGCCACAAACCTAAAGAAAAGGCATCAAAGAGAGATTGAAATTTAGCTGAACACGACACTATTGCTATTTTTTGACATGCTTATTTTGGGATTTATTTTGACAAATGGGGACATTGAAATTCACCTGGTTAAACATTGATTACGAGTTATTTGGCATTTGGATCTAATCTTTGATCCTGGATATTTCGTTTAATCCCTCATTAATAAAACTAGTATCATACACGTGCACACGTGCACGTGGAAAAAATTAAAGGGATAATACACGTGCACACGTGCACGGGGAAAAAATTGAAGGGATAACGAAAAGGGTAAAAAGAAAATAATTACCAAACTGATCCACTGTGGAAAATATTTACCAAACTGGTCCACTACCAAAAATATTTACCAAAGTTAGTCCATAACTGGTCCACTTTTGAAAATATTTGGGTTGAGGACAAATTACACTAAGGTGTTCTCCCATTATAGTAGTAGAGATAGGTTGACTAGGTCACTTTTCCAGTATAAAAAAAACATTGATTACGCAGCTACCATGTGTTATATGCTAGCTATCTCCACTATGAATTAATTTTCTTACAGGAGCTATAGGAATGAAGTTTTTCATCAATCAATCCTTCGGAAGCTAATAATAAATATAAATCTCTACTATTTTAATGGGAGAGCTAGGTTGTAAACAAACAAATCCTAATTTTGTAACTGAGCAAACCCGTGCAATATACGGCCAAACTAAATCCCCCCCAATGGGAGAGTTGGGGTTGTAAACAAACAAATCCTAATTTTGTAACTGAACAAACCCATGCACTATATGGCCAAACTAAATCCACCCCCCCCCCCCCCCCCCCCTAATGGGAGAGTTGGGGTTGTAAACAAACAAA
Organism: Hemerocallis citrina; assembly: GCA_017893485.1. Classification (NCBI taxonomy): domain Eukaryota; kingdom Viridiplantae; phylum Streptophyta; class Magnoliopsida; order Asparagales; family Asphodelaceae; genus Hemerocallis; species Hemerocallis citrina. The sequence continues at coordinate 133,767,875 of CM030367.1, read as the reverse complement.
TCCTAATTTTGTAACTGAGCAAACCCGTACGATATACGGCCAAACTAAATCCCACTCCCCAAACCCGTGCAGGAAAAAAAAACACCTCATCTTCTCTGTTAGAAAGAAAAACCTAAATCCAAAACCCCAACTCATCTTCTCTCTATTCAACTCCTCTCTGGACCTGCACTGCCCTATCTCTCGCATTCCCGTCGCCAGCGCACGGTCGTGTTGGCGCAGTTCGTCGTCGACCCAAGCGTACCCGTCCAATCACCATTGTTGCGCTGCAGATTCACCGTCGATCCGTCCATTCTTAAAAGTTCCGCAGCCGTTTTGCCGTCGAACCAAGGGTAGCTGTTGAAACTCGAGAGTTGCGTCGCGTACCTGCCGTCGATTCGTTGAATCCCGAAGGGCACCGCCGTTTCGCCGTTGAACCAAGGTAGCTGTCGAAACTCGCATACCTGTCGTCGATTCTTCGAATCCGAAGAGCGCCGCCGTTTCGCCGTCGAACCAAGGTAGCTGTCGAAACTCGAGCGTTTCTTTGCTTTTGATAATTTTTTATTCTTTGCTTTTGTGATCTTTTTAAAAAGGCAGAAAAGTTGTCAATTTTCCTTATTTTTGTTTCATGGGTTTTGAGATTAGGAAAATCAGAAGATTAGAATAGAAATTAAGTTGCAAATTTAATTGGAGAAGCTTTCAATTTCATTGATCACTAAGGTAAGTGTTTTGCTTCTTGGTTAACTATGATAATTTTTTATTCTTTGCTTTTGGTGATCTTTTTAAAAAGGCAGAGATGATAGTGTTTGTTTTTTTATGGATAAATTAGATATAAGGGATTAGAAATTTAGGAATGTATGACTATTATTAATTCATCTACCCATCTACCCAGCTGTCAATTTCCCTTATTTTTGTTCTATCGGTATTGAGTATAGGAGAAATTAGAAGATTAGCTGAGAAATTTAATTGAAAATTTGATTGGAGAAGCTTTCGATTTGATTGATCGCTGAGGTGAGTGGTAGCTTCTTGATTAATTATGATAATTTTTCATTCTTTGTTTTTGGTGATCTTTTTAGAAGGGCGTAGATGATAGAGTTCGTTTTTGTATGACTAAATTAGAGACAGGGGATTAGAAATTTAGGAATTGATGTTTATTATGAATTTCGACTAAAGTTAAGGCTGTCTACATTTGACTAAAGACACATATCAACTCAGATCAAATTGGATATAAATGTACTGTTGGATTTAATTGTGAAGAAAGAGACAACACAACAACCTGGTGTGTTAGGAGTCGGGTCCATATGGACAATTTGGCCTTCACATGATGTTATTAACAATATATGCAAGTTTCTTCAAATAACACTTTCTCTTTGTCTCGGTTCATGTTGTCTATAATGAATTATTTTATGTTGTAAAATGACTTTCCCAATGGTAACCTAAACTAAAATAACTTACACAGAATAAAGCTAAGGTTCTTTCATAAATTAACAAAATCAGTTGAGGTCACCATTCCTAGATATCAATCAAAGCAGAAAGTAACATGTTTTGGGGCTTTTAAGAATTAAAAGCATTCTGAAATGTCCATAATGCATGGAGTTTGAACTATTGGAGAACAGAAATGTCCAAATTGCTAGAGTGTAATTCTTCAATATCAATCAAAGTAAAAAGTAACATGCTTTGGGGCTTTTAAGAATTAAAAGCATTCAGAAATGTACATAATGCATGGAGTTTGAACTATCGGAGAACAGAAACAAAAATCTAGCTCATATATGTAATTTTTCCACAGAATATAAAATGTGTATTATACATGAATGAAAAACGAAAGATAAATAGGTAGCACACAAGCACAATAACAAACAATAAAGCAATAATTTCCTATGGATTGCACAATAAATATTTACTTTCCTCTTATTTGATATCTCCATACTGGAACGAAATTGTGTCCTATGAAGTGGTCACTTTGGACTTGAGATATTGAGGAAGAGATTAATGAAGCAATAAATTGAGAAAGAGATCAATGAACTAAATTGTGTCATCATCCTCATGATATTTTTACTAAAAAAGACTTGATGATAGATTTGACAAAATTTCTCGCATAGCATTTTAGTCAATGAAGCAATAATTTCCTACATCTATATTTCACCTCTTTTTGGAAAATCACGCATACATGAATTCAAAGTTTTCTTATTTGAGAACTTCATTTTGGAACTAAATTGTGTCATATGAGAGTTTCACATTCACTAACTTGCAATCTAATCTTATGTAGACGGTTATATAATTTACAATTTATCTTTTCTTTACTATACTTTTTGTAATCGTGCAACGCACGTGCATTATACTAGTATATTTAACCAAAGTTTCGAAGTGGAACATAATTAGAAAGTTAATAAAGTAATGAAGTAATCCTTGAATCCAACTTTTATGTACATCAAATTTACCTATAGTCGATTGAGCTACTATACATCTCTCTATCTATCTATAATTAAAGAGAGTTGGAGTTCGAGTTGCCGTTTGTAAATCTATCAAATTTTTTGTAGTCCATACATAACTAATATAAAAAAATTCTCCAATTCGATACTAGATTATGTCAAAATTTTTATTTTAAAAATATATTTATTAAGATATGTATCAAACGTGTAAATTAATAGTATGAGATAAATCCAAAGTGTAAAGAAATAGATAATTTTAACAAAGCGAATCATTGTCCTCGTTTAGTAAAAACAAAAAAAACAAAATCTATATAATAAAACACAAAGAAAGCGATCAAGTGGCTCTCCTTCAATCCCCCCAAAATCAAAGGCCCAGATCTAACCTCACAAAACACATTTTCCTCCCAAAAGTTTTCCCCCAAAACTCAAATTCAAATCCCCCCACCGTAAGCAACTCCTTTATTTATTTAATTTTTTTTCTCTTTCTTTCTTCTATTCAAAAAATTAAGAAAATAAAAATTTGAAAATTCTTTAAAAAAAAAATAAAGAAACAAAAAAATTTAAACATTTAAAAAGTTTAAAAATAATTCAAAAAAATAAAAAAACTTATAAAAAATTAAAAAATATATATATATATTTAAAAATTAAAAATTAAAATTTTTTAAAATTTTTTAAAATTTGTTAATTTTTAAATTTTTTAAAATTTTTGAAATTTTTGAAATTTTTTAAAATTTTTGAAATTTTTGAAATTTTAAAAATTTTGAAAATTTAAAAAAAATTAAAATTTTAAAAATTTTGAAAATTTGAAAATTTGAAAAAATTTCAAAATTTTGAAAATCTCAAAGCAAATCCAAATCCAATGTCGAACCTCAATGAAGAGGTCGTCGCCGATATCTGATCCACTGCTGATTCCGTATCGGTGACTCCCCTTTACCAAATCGAGCGAGAATATCAAGCGACTTTGTATCAGCGACTCCCCTCCACCGAATCGAGAGCCTCTATATGCGATGCGACGACTCTAATTTCATCTCATTAACCGAATTCTCATTCTAATTTTTAGTTTTTTGTGTGCAGGAGATTACTCAGTTTTTTGTTGACTTGAATTTTGTGTGTGCATGAGATTTAAGTTCAGAGAGGTATGATTGTTTTATTTTTGGGTTAAAAAAATTTTAATTTGGTGATTTATTTGATGAGTTTTTTATTGGTTTTGATTTAAGTTGTATGCAAGTGAGAGATGGATTATTTAGTGGCCTCAATTTGGGCTTCCAAACCATAGCAGGACAGGTAAGCTGACTAGAAACCTAAAATAACTTCGCAAATATGCAACATTAATTTTTTTACTACAAGAGAAAATACTATTGTGAAGTGTTCCCTTCACTGGTTATTAGAAACCATGAATAACATAACATATAAGAACTTTTAGTGTATGTTTGGATATATATGATTGGGATGACTGTAGTTTACCAGTGAAGGGTGCAAACTCTCCACTCAAGAAAGACAGCTAAAGTAAATTTGTTATTTATCCATTTTGATTTTTTTTTATAAAGGTGCAATGGGAAGACAAAGTGGAGATAAAAGAAATGATTAACTTGGATTAGAGTTCTGAGAACATCATATATTTCATTTTGGTTGAAATAATAATAAGAGGTATTTCAATTGTAAACTGAGTTTCAGACAAACAAATATTTAGATTATTGGTATTGTAGATACCTTCACACATGCATTTGTGTTACCGTTGTATTTAGATATGTTCATAGTAGTTATGAGATTAGAGTAAGCTCTATAAAACCTATATGATAATGTCCTTGCATAACTATTACAAATTTCTAAAAGTGATGCTGAAGTTAAAAAAAACTCGTATATATGCAGTGTTTCTAACAAACTATATGCATTCCAGATAAGTTCAAACTAATGATCAAGAAGGCAATGGTCGAGCTTAAAGGTAGATATACTGCTTTCTCATATAATATGTTTACTACTTCAATTAATTTGCTGGACCTCCAAAACTATTTTATATAATCAAACCAGGTGCACCGTTTCGAAGACGTATCGTAGGCACGTGTCAACGGGCAAACCTAGTTTGCATGTAAATAGCAATCTTGTCCTATATATAGACCTAAATATCTATCTCCTCTCGCCCTTTTGCTTTTGGTTTTATGTGAGTGTTGGTGCCGACTCTATGTAAAAACAAAGCAGAAGTGTCCACACAGTGCAGGTCTATGAAAGCTAGCTAGCTTTTTTTTGTATTATAAAATGAAGGCTAACCCCAACCATAAATACTTGATTCTAGAATCAAAAGGACCATGCATACAAAGCAGCACTTGCTATACTCTAAAAGAAATAGCACTTTCGTATTCTAATGTGTGCTTGACTGGTTGCTTACTTGCTTATGAGATATATATAAATGAGCTCCTTTGGTAGTGAACGGATTTTTGGTACGAACTGTCGTGCGAACATCCGTTGCTACTATCGTCAATAACGACAACAATGCAAATTTTAAAAATATATACAGTAATGCCTGTACTTCATATACATTGATGCCAATATTCATATAATTTGATGACTATACTTTTTGTAGGTGTGCATCACATGTCCATTATACTAGTTTTCGTATAATCTGATAAGGTCAACAGAGAGATTGGAAAATATTATTGGATTATTGTGGATGATTATAACTGAGTACAATGACTCCTATATATAGAAGGGAACCAAATACTAAACTGATACATATCCGATATGGGACTAAATATATATAATACAATATCTAACACCCTCTCTCACACTCACGATGAGTCGAACAGTGTGAGTTTGCTCACCAAGTAAAGAAATCTCTGGACATTATGGACAAGGTGAAGAAGTAATAGAGTGAAGTGAAATGGTCACTGCTTCAAAGCGCTCACGAACATAGTGACAATCTATCTCTATGTACTTTGTTTGGTCATTAAAGACCGGGTTACTTGCAATGTGCAATGCACTCTAGTTGTCACAATGGAGAGGGGTAGCGCCTATGAGAGTTACACCCATATCTGATAATTACATCCAATGAACATGAAAAATTTCTCTAGTAGTGCTTGTCATTGCTCTATACTTAGCTTCGGTTGAAGAACATACTACAACTATTTGTTTCTTGCTTCGCCATGAGATCAATGAATCACCAAGAAATAGACAGAAACCTGTGGTAGATCGTCTGGTGGTAGGATCGCCCGCCCAATCTGATTCAGAATATGCACAGAGCTCTAGATTGGATGTGGAAGACATGAATAATGAGCAAGTGATGGTGACCTGAAGATATCTGAGGATTCGAAGAAGAGCACCGTAGTCAACCGATGTAGGAGCGGAAATAAACTAACTAACAATACTGACTGCATGAACAATATCGGGTGTGGTCATGCATAAGTAGACAAGTTGTCCCACAATCTGTCTGTATCTAGTGCAGTCACGATGGAGCTCACCCTCTGTGGGATGAAGTTTCACATGATTCTCTAAGGGAGTGTTGGCCGATCGACTATCAGAGAGACAAGCAACGGAGATAATATCTGATGTGTATTTTTGTTGAGAAATAAGTATCCTACGAGATCTATGGGCAATCTCTAGGCCCAGAAAGTAGCGTAATCTGCTAAGATCTTTTATATGGAACTGCTGGTGAAGGTACTTCTGTGTAGAGGCAATGCCTACAGAAGGTGCCCAGTGATAATCATATCATCAATATATAATCATAGGATGACCCTCCCCTACTGTGATGAACGCATAAACATAGAATGGTCTTGTGAACTCTGACTGAAATTAGCTTGGGTGATAACACTACAAAAACACTCAAACTAGGCTCAAGGGGCCTGTTTCATACCATATATAGCCCGAGGCAAACGACAAACATGATGAGGAGGAGTGGTAAGACTATGAGGAGGATGCATGTAAACAACTTTAGATAAGGTATCATAAAGAAAAGCATTCTTCACGTCCATCTGCTATAATGGCCACTGACGAATGGTCCCAACGATAAGGAGAGTGCGAACTGTAGTCATCTGTGCAACCGAGGCAAAAGTCTCATCATAATCAATACCATGCTCCTGAGTAAATCATCTGGTAACAAGACAAGCCTTGTGTCGCTCAATAGAACCATCAGGTCAATATTTGACCTTGAAAATCCATTTGCATCTAACAGGCTGGACGCCCACAGGCAGTGAAACAACATCCCAAGTGTCAGTCTGATCAAATGCACTGAATTCCTCTATAATAGCTTCCCGCCACTCAGGATATTGAATAACTTCCTGATAAGTTCTGGGCTTACGTGTAGAGTGTATGGAAGTGGGATACGCATGAAATCATGGTGGGTAGGAGGCTAAGGTGGCAAAACCAAACTGGTCAGAAGAACCAGTGGCATCAGGTGTGTAACGAGCTGGTGGGATGCCCGAGGTAGAACGAGCAGTCTGACGAACCAGTTGTGGATTAACAAGGTGGGGAGGTAAGATAGGTTATGTGTGTGCATGCTGCTGTGGAGATGTAGGTGGTGTCTTCGTAGGAAGAAGAATAGGTGGAATGTCAGTATGATATGGAAAAGGAGCTAAATGAGTGGGATCAAATGGAATGCTTGAAGGTCTGGCTGGGGAAGGAGGCCCAATAACAGGGGAGTTAAGAAAACTAATATCCTCAAGAGAGGTCAAGTAGTATGGAGAGTTTTCCACAAAGGTGACATGTCGTGAAATACGAATACGACCTGGCACTGGATCAAAACAACGATATCCTTTATGTTCAGGACTAAGACCCAGATGAACGCACGTAGTAGTCCGGGTGGTGAGTTTCGTGTGATCAGTGGGAGGGAGAAGGACATAATAGATGTATCCAAAAGTACATAGCATACTTTAGTCCGGTAATGAGTGATGTAGAGCCTTATAAGGTGTTGTACCAGTTAAGATAGATGAGAGAGTGATGTCAATGAGGCTGACAGACATCATGACAGCTTCAGCCTAAAAAGAATGAGGAACAGAAGAGGAGAGTAGAAGAGTGCGAGCCATCTCAAGAATATGACGATGCTTGCGTTCAGCTACACCATTCTGCTTATGTGTGTGTGGATAGGATTGCTGAATGAGTGTACCATGAGATTGAAGAATCGATCTCATAGCAGTGGAGGTGTACTCACGATCACCATCGGAGCGAAATATTTTGATACGAACACCAAACTGAGTGTTAACCATGCTTGTGAAGAACTAGTAAATTTCAGGTTTTTCATAGCGTTGATGCATAAGAAACAGCCATGTGTATCTAGTCAAGTCATCGATGAAATTGAAATAATAGAGATAACCTTTGTGAGAAGGTGTAGGAGATGGGCCTCATATATCAAAGTGAATAAGTTGAAATGCATGAGTGGACTGAGAAATACTTTTATTGCTAAAAGGAAGGGCTAAGTGTTTTGCCAACTTACAACCCTAACAAACAGGTAATAGAGTGAAAGTAAAATTCCCAAGAACACCACTACGGACTAAAATTTTCAAACGAGACTCACTAGCATGACCTAAGCGTCTGTGCAATAAGTCAGCATCAGAACTGACGACATCAGCAAAATTCGAAGTCGAATTATGAGCATGAAGGAAATCTAGATGATATAAACGGCTATGTATGTTAGCCCGTCCAATCGTGCAACCAGTCCGAGGATCTTGTATGGTAATCCCAAATAAGTAAACATAATGGTAAGAACACTATCACACAAAGTACTAATGGAAATAAGGTTCATAGATAAATGTTGCGCATAAAGAACGAAGGGAAATGTGAGAGTGAGAGTGTGAATAGATCCAGAGTGTGTAGTATGGAGTAGTGAGCCATCGGCAATGTATAGTGACGATGAGTGCGTGTTAAGGGGAGTGCTAGTGGTGAGGAGTGAATAGTTGCTAGTAAGATGATGTGAGGCACCAGAATATAAAAGCCAGGAAGAGTTCATACCAGGAGTAACGGAAAAGGCGGGGGCAGAGGAGCCAATTGATAGACTGACCTGAGTCTTGAAGGTCCAGCTGAGCGAGAGGTCGCTGAGGAATATCATAAGGAACAGGAGAAGACATAGGTGGAGTAACCGCCATTGCACGTGGTGGATGAGAAGGAACACTGAGAGGAGGTAAACTATGTTGTTTCCTACGCTGCTGTGCTAGCACCACGAGTTGTAGGTGCATGATGAAACACTCGTGATGAGCATGACCAATCCGCTGACAGTGAGTGCAAAGATGGGGACGACCATCAGGAACACTATGATGGTCAGATGCAGGAGGCATGGGGCTAGAATGAGGTTTGCGGAGGAAGAGGGATGAGGTGCAACAGTCAGAAAACTGTCACTGCCGAAGGACAGGGTAGAAGCTGAAGTGGAGAGAGCATGTAGTCGAGTTTCTTCAGCCACAAGTTCTGCTATAGCAGCTTCAAGACGAGGATCTGGATCGCAGTGAATCAACTGACTACAGAGTGACTGGTATTCTGGTCGAAGACCCATCATAAAGAACATAAACTGACACCTTTCACGAGTAACACGGACATCAATATCTTTGAGTTGTTGCAATTCGCGCCAGATATGATGAATAGCTGTGTAATGCTCCTGGATGCTGCGATCATCCTGACAATTAAGGAATGACTGAACAAGAAGCTGATACTCACGGGCTCCACTAGCCTGAACATACTGAGTAGTCAACTGAAGTCAAAGAGCCTGAGCGGGACGAATATGAAGTAGATCTGCACGGAGAGAGCAATCAACGGAGGAGATAATAAAGGCAATGATACGACGATCATGATCGTCCCAAGTGGTCTGGGAAGTGAGGATCAGTTGCCTGTCGATTGTTGATGTGGTATCTGCGGGATCTTTGGGACGAAGAATGGATCCATCAATGTAACCCTATAAGAAATGTCTGAGAAGAGTGGCCTCAACAGAGGCAACCCAATGGGTTTAATCTTTGGCAGATGAAAGGCGAAATTCGGTGGTAACTGGAAGATACTGTCGAAATTAGGGTTCCATGGAGAAGTACAGGTACATGCATTTTTTTGAATTCTTTTTTTTCGAATTTTTTTCTCGATTTTTTAAAATATTTTTTATTAAAAAAATATAAAATTGGTGGTTTGGAGAAACAATTCGGGTTGGATCTGAAATAGGGTAAGTATGGTTTGGATTTTGGGTTGTGGGTATTAGGAGTTGGATTTGGATGTAGGGTTTGAACAGAGAGAGGGCAGCTAGGGTTTCGGGTGGAGGCGACAACAGCAAGCTGGAGGAGGAGGAGCAGATCTTGGCTGAGAGATTTGGAGGTGGGTTCTGGTAGACTTTTGATGAGGGATTTGGAGGTGGGTTCGGCAAAAGGGATTTGGAGGTGGATTTGATGATTAGGGTGCTGATGAGGGGTTCTTCGGCATGTCGACGACGATGACCGAAGTTGGGACGGGAGTAGATGGTGAAGTAGACGATGATGTCGACGATGATGGCCAAGGTTTGGTTCTTTTATTTCTTGATGGGTTGGCTTCTTCTTCTTGTTGGGTTCTTCAGTAGTTTGGTCTTGATGATGGCAGCGACGGGGTTGAACAGGGGTCGACGGCAAGATTTATTTATTTATTTATATTTTTTTTATATTTTTTTTGGATTCTATGGTTTTGATAAGAAAGAAAATTTTGTATAATTGTGCTCTGATACCATGATAAGGTCAACAGAGATATTGAAAAATATTATTGGAATATTGTGGATGATTATAACTAAGTACAATAACTCCTATATATAGAAGGGGACCAAATACTAATCTGATACATATCCGATATGGAACTAAGTATATATAATACAATATCTAACATTATATATTAGCTTAATATATTAACTCTATTATATTCTCGTCCAAATTAAAATATGATCATCAACCTTTTTTACACCCACGTTATACATTAAATTATTATCATCTATAGTTTAAATTTTATACCTAGACTACCTTCCTTTTTTGTAATTAATATATTAAGTTAAAATTTTGTCATATTCGATTCGATTTTCTTTTCCTTTAGTACAATTATTTTATAGAATATTAATTTACTGTCCGAATTCGTATCTGCATTCGAGATGTCGTATCTGATTTGCATCCATATCCAAAATTTACGGATACAGATATAAGTTTTCTTTTTGAGTCTCATCTGTATTTGTATCCGAATATGTTTTTGGAATGTGGATATGGATGTTGGTATAGCCAATATACGATCTGCATCCAATCCGAAAGAATCCATAGGAGCCATAATAAACCATTTTAAATATTCATAAAATCAAACAACAATCATCTTATTTATAAGAGTAATTAACAAACAATTTAAGTCATAACTAGCTATAACAATTAAATAAATATTAAATTAATAAGTGGCTATATTTTAGAAATTAACTTATTCCAAAATGTTTCCAAGAATCCCATCACCCCACCCCCAAAAAGGAAAAAAAGTATATTTCAAATATATTTCTTTAGGAAAAAAAATGAATTTGGTATAAAATTTGGCATATTCCTCATTAGGCGCAGATATCTATCTAATCGGTGCAGACAACTATGCTTTAGACCTACACTTAATGACATTTGTTGCAAGCTGATGAACTATAATGGACTACATCTTGAACTAGGTCATTGAGCCATATATTAACAAAAGCACACATAGATGGCTAAAGCGTTATGACCATGATCACTACCGAAAAAGTTCATGATAGTTTCTGTGGATCAACCCCAATTTCCCCAACCATGCCCTCATGGTTCCTCTCATATAGGTAAGTCCTGCCAAGGCACATATAACTAAAAAATGTACCCTCGCAATTCACGTATCGAACTTATCATGAGTACCTCAACTTAATTATGTTACTCTTAGGAGCACTATATCACCATAGGAATGGGGAGATACTACACCTTGATATAGTTCATATAGGAGTAAAACTCCTATTAAGCAGTCCAGCTTGTTTCTACTCTGAGAACATTCTTCATGGCACCAACTCGCCAATTAGCTAAGTATGGTTGCCACCGTCAGTCTCTCGATGGCTCCTAGATAGACCCTTTCAAATGGATTTTATGAAATCCAGGTGCCATATTTGGCTATAGACTTTCTCTTTTAATTTTCACTCTTGAGATAAAATTTCTTCATGCAGGGTTTTTTTAAATTCTACTCCCAACTTCCTGCATTTATAATGAATACAATAATTATTGAAATAAAGTTAGTCACATAATCATGATAAAAGAAAATATATTTCTTAATCTACCATGCAAGAAGTATGAAAATCATAAAAATATAGTTAAAGCTGAATTCTCTTTCATCACCCCCCCCCCCAAAATTGGGTAACATAGCAAAATATACGTGATGCAAATACAATCAAAAAGGCACCAACTTTAGTGACTATAAATAAATCGAGATATTTCAATTATACTTAAAACGTCTAGTAATTTTGCTTTACCTCATATCAAGATAGTGCTGATATATGCTCAAAGATGTATTTACATATTAATGTTATGACTATGACTGCAAGTATTTGCTTACAAAAATGTAAGGGGTAAATTGTGAAAAACACCTATAAACTATAGAGTCAAAGTAGTTAAAACAATAAACTATTGGTTAAGGCATAAAACACCGTTGAACTATCCAAAGGGAGTGACAGAGTTAGATGTCGTTAGTTGACCTGGTCAATCCCTATAAATTAACTTGGAGTGACAAAAATGCCTTCAATTGCTCATCCTCTTTCTCCAACTCCAGTTCCTTCCAAACCCAACCTCCACCCCCAAGCTTCCCCTCCCCTCCTGCCTCTTTCACCACTACCACAATCATGGCATCTTCATCTCATGGGTCCCACGCCCCCACCACAAAAAGAGCCAAATCCTCCCCCCCCCCCGGGGGCTTTTGCTACCATCAAGACCTTCATCTACATCCCATCCAAACTTAATCAAACCATAATCCACATTCTCTAGTTCTATTCTAAACTTTGGTATGAAGTCATGATTCCAGCTTTTGGAATTTTAAAACAATTAATTCGATTTAATAATTATATAAAGAAATTAATTAAATACGTGAAGACGTGGCAAAATCTGGAGTGTTGATCATGACTGGCGTGAACATCACGAAGATCGAAAGATAGAAAAAATGCATTGACCATTGACCGTGGACTGGTCAACGGCATTTTGCGCTCACTTTGATTGGTCGTAGGTTTGTTCGGTGCGCGCCATCGATCGATTGTGATGCTTTGGATGATTGACACGTGGCATTAACCGGTCAAAGTTGACCGTTGAACCTTTTTAAATTTTAAATCGAAACTCAGCAGTTGATCAAGATCAGGCGCGGATCAGGAGGAAATTTTTTTGTGCCATTCAGTTTGGGGTAGCATTTGCTCAGTGTTGCACGTATAGTACACGTTTTTTTTTATCGAATATTTTCTTGGTTTTTTACCACGTGTGGCGTACGTGCAATAGTTAGTTCGGCTGCAATATAAATCATCGAGGAGGGGGTTGTTCGGAATCGAACCCAAGCACGTAGGGGTGGGGGATGAGCAGCCTAACCACTTGACCAACTTGCTTTCTTGAAAAATTTAGCTATCACACTTTATTTAACTTGGAAGTGCAGTTTTGAGATATTTGTATGATGTTGCGGTATAGTGAGCTTTTTTGGTGTTATAGAAGTTAGATTGGAGTATGTGACCCCTCATTTTGAAGACTCAAAGATCTACAATTTCTCTTCAGAAGTCAGCTGAATAATCATCCGTCTTTAGGGCAAAAATAGGCTCGCAATATCTTTGACTCCGTGAATTTGAGAAGAGCTTTGGTGTCCGAATCTACGAAGAGGAGCTCGCTCCCGTGGGCTAAGAAGATGAGCTTCATCACGGAGGAACTATGAAGGAGATATTCGTAAGACCCTTAGGAAGAGTTGTTCAGTAGGCGAGTTTGGGGAGCACCGCTAGAGGTGAGTTAAGCTCCGAACTGGTTTTGAAGAAGGTTGCTCGGGAGGCGAGCGGGATAAAGAGCATCGACGGGCTCTAGGAGAGAGCCGTTCGAGAGGCAATTTTATAGCAACTCTAGGGGTGAGTTGAGCTTTGAACTCATTTGGAAGAAGGCTACTCGGGAGGCGAGCGGGATGAAGAGCATCAGCAGGCTGTAGGAAAGAGCCATTCAGGAGGCGAGTTAGGGGAGCAACTCTAGGGTGAGTTGAGCTCCGAACTAGTTGTGGAAGGTCACTCGGGAGGCGAGCAGGGTGAAGAGCATCACCAAGCTTTAGGAGAGAGCCATTTGGGAGGCAAGTTTGAAGAGAAACTGTAGGGGTAAGTTGAGCTCCGAACTCACCGTGGAAGAAGGGCGCTAGGGAGGTGAGCGGAATGAAGAGCATCACCAAGCTCTAGGAGAGAGCCGTTCAGGAGTCGAGTTAGGGGAGCAACTTTAGGGTGAGTTGAGCTCCGAACTCATTGTGGAAGAAGGTCACTCGGAAAGCGAGCAGGGTGAAGAGCATCACCAAGCTCTATGAGAGAGCCTTTCGGGAGGCAAGTTTGAGGAGAAACTCTAAGGGTGAGTTGAGCTCTAAACTCGTTGTAGAACAAGGCCACTCGGGAGGCGAGCCAGATGAAGAGCATCACCAGGATAAGGCGACCCTATAAACCATGAATGGACTCCACACTTACTCGGGGGCAAGTGACTAGAGTGACTTTAAGAACCATGATTGGACTCCGCACTCCTCCGTTGGGGTGCTTAGTGAGTGGATGGTGTTGCTCGGGGCAAATCATGTGTCTAACTCATTATTTTCATCTAATAGTACAAGAATTTTGCAAAGGAAAAGACTGAAATTTATTGAAAAAGTGAAACTAAGCGGCTACTTTGACGCTAGCCTTTATACATGTTGTGATAGTTATAATTAGCGTCCATTATTGCATGTTTGAAGCTAACTACTCCGGGAGGTGGTTAAGCACCTTCGTTATTCTTCTTCAGGTGTTCGTTGTTCCAAGTGAAGATATCTCAGTTCTCCCTAATACAAGTGATGAGTTGCTCCTTGACTTGATGGGAAAGTGCCTTGATCACCCAAAAACACTTAGCTTGATCTTCTTAGAATAAGGAAATTTCTACTAGTTCCTCTAAGGGTTCAGAGCTAGCCTGTTCCCTCTCTTAGGGGAGTTCCATAGCATCGAGGGGAAGGACCGAGCGCCCCTATTGCGGCGGTATAATACCCACAAGCAGCTTCTTGACTTCCTTTGGCCTTTCTTACAATTATTGCTGTAGGGAACTTCATCTTCATGTTGTAGGCTGAGGTAATCATGTGAAAGGATGCTAGCCCCGGTCGACCAAAAATGGCATTGTAGGCAACTTCATGTTGACAACCATCGAGTGCGTTCATGCGGGTAGTTGGAGCTTTCCTCACAGTCACGTCGAGAGTGATTATTCCTTCGATTAGAACCGGGGCTTTGGAGAATCCATGGAGAGTGTACCCGGCGGGCTTGAGGTGGTTTTGCTTGAGCTTGAGGCCCTCAAATACATTCATAAAGATGATGTTTACTGAGCTACCGTTATATACTAGGACACGACACACCGCATTATTCGTCATACATTGTAATCCCTATTTTCCCTTTTCTTGTATTTTGGATGTATTTATCTTTTTCTGTGTATTTGTTCTATTGTATCATTCTTTTCCTTATGAACCATGTATTTGTTTTTCGTTCTCAATAAATCTATCCGTCTTGCCTTTGTTTCAGTTTTGTGGCCTTAAATATTTTCTTAATTTAATATTTCTGTCAAATTATCGTCTCTATGTGAATTTGCTAAATTCTATTATTTGTTTCATGTCCTATTTAATTTTCACTTAAATTCTAATCCAACCCCATAACCCTATAGCTCTTATTTGGTTCCATACCCAAAAACCCTACTATCCTATACCTTTTATTTGATATCCATATATCCTTTATCTCTTATTGGTTAAGACCCAATACGCACCAACCCCATAACCTAATTCTTAATCTTATATATACCCACTGTTAACCTTTATATTCTCGAACCCTAATCATCTACCTTTTACCCTAGCCGCTATTCACCTCATCCCTACCTCCTGCACTCCAAACTCTCACTCATCTCTCTCCCTCTACCCCTGTGTGCACCCCCGGCCTGTATACCGATTCCCCTCCTGCTGCCACCACCCCTCAGCGACCCCCCTGTGCTGCGTCTCCCTCCCGAGTGCTGCACTCCAGCGCCAGGCCCCTCTCCCTTCTCCTCCCTAAAGCCAGCAGTGACAACAACCCCAGCAGTGCCAGCCAGCACTGCCGCGCCCCCTCTCACCCCTTTCCAATGTCGTGCCACCCTGCTGCCGTCGTCCCCTCATCACAGTGCACTCACATCCCCGACTGCCCCTCTCCCTTGTCTGCTCGTGGTTGTTCCTCGAGTATTGGATTCGTGATCGTGTGCTCGTGATCTTCGTGTTCATCTAGTCTTGATCCAAGTGTTGTGTTCGTGATCTTTTTCGTGGTTGTTCATGATTCGTTGGTATTGTGTTCGTTGCCAGGAATCTATTTCCGTTATTCTCATTCTTTCGTTAGATTCATCGTTGTCCCTAAGACAAGTAATTTGTATTAATTTTGTTGTATATACAAGTACTAAATACCGCATGTAGTGTGGCTTTTGTTTCTAAATTCATTCTCATGAAAAACCCTTGTTAGATCTTGACTCTATTTTTTGATTCATCTGTAGTCGTTCTTGTTACACACACGACATGAAATTAACTTAGATCTGATTAGATTCTTGATGCCTACATGTATGTTGTTTCATGATCCATGATGTGTTGTATATTTCTTGCATGCTTGAATTGTTAGTTGTAGTACTTTGTGGTAGAGTTGTTAAAATACCATACCTTGTTGTTTGGGACATCTATTATACCATGTTTTGTATTTTGTTTTAAGTTGGATTTGTTGCATATGAACTATTTGATTTAAAGCATAAGAAGATTTTTGTTTTGCTGCTGCCCTATTTTGTTTCTGTATTTTAATCCTGTTAAGGTCAGTAAATATAATTTTTTAAATAATTCTTTTAAGATTAATAAATGAATTAAAATGATTTTTGGTGATTTAATAAATATTTTTCTAAAATTTACCTTTTCACACGTGCAAATATTTTCTTGGGAAGTTCCAAAGCAAAAATTAATTTGGGAAAACTCAATAATTATTATTAGATATTATTTGTGATTTTTTTGGATTTTTCTGATAATTATTTGACCTATTTGCAAATATTACAAAAAGATGGACTTTTGTGCAAAATTACCACTTGGAGTGAAAACTCCAAATTTTCGAATTTTTGTTCTATGCATGATGCCTAGTCAACTCAAGGGTAAATATTTTACTTTTTGTGTTAATAAATTTGGTATATTTTGCAAGTTTTGATAAAGAGGGGTCTTTTTGCAAAATAGCCACTTAGAGGGGCAAAAGTGCAATTTCATTTTTTCCTGGGTTTTTAAACAGTGTCGAATGATAATAGAGGGATTTTTCTTGTTTTTAAATCTCAATTAATTTGGTTTTATTTAACTTCCAAGTATAAGAATTTATATATGTAAAGATATATTTAAAAGAGGTATTTTACAATCTATTCAAAACCCTAATTACTTGGATTTCCAGCCTATAAAAGTGGGGTGCAGCCTTATCTTTTTTGCACAACACAAAGGAATTTTTTATTATTATTCTCTTGGAGTTTAACGCGAGGATCTTGGTTTTCTTGCGAAAGAAAGGATTTTCTTATTCTCTTTATTTTTCTTCGGTTGATTCTTCAATAAGGTGAGTGACATATGTTTGTTTTTTTATTGTTCTATGCATGTTTTATGTGATGATTTATCTATTAGAAAGTATGTTAGATGATGGTATGAAGATATAATGAATTTTAATGAGTAGATGAATTAAAAATTGAATCTTTTCATGAAACTATATTATTGATGATTGAAACCCTAATTTGATGACTTGAGATTGTTAAAGAACCTAATAGAAATCATGAGTAGTGTAACACCCCACTTTTTTATTTAAATTAAAAATGCATTTTTTGGATTTTTGCACGTATGATGCACTTGCCAATTTATCCATCTTTTTTCTTACTCTCATTTACTAATTTTAGAATGCACAAGTTTTTAATTAGCCTTCTTTTGATCTATGGACCTAAAGATTAAATCCTAGCCCATTAGATTGATTAAAAGAAATGTCCACTAGAATAATTAAGTCAATAAATTAAAAGAGAGCCCATGAATCAAGCCCATTAGTAAAATCCTAAATTAAGTTGAGTTTGGACTAATACATGACAAGTTAGAACTTTTAGTACACATTTAGATATATAAAAAATATATTTATTTTGTATGTGCTTGTGTGCATTTGCACACATATGAGATTGGCTGGTTTTGGAAGCTAAAGTTGGCCGGTTTTGGATGTGGAAGGAGAGGGGTTGGGAGTTAGCATTTGGAGAGGTGGTGAGATGAAGGGTTGGGAGTTTAGGAGTTAAGAAAATGAAGGGTTGAGTTGACAATTAAGAGAGAGTTATCAGGTAGAGATTTATGCAAATTAGATCCTAGCATTATCCTATAAATAGCCCCCCATTCTCCTTCTCTTTTTACACCTAAAACGAATCAAAATAAGAGAAAGAAAAAGAAAGAGAGTAGAGTGTTCTTGCTAGGAGGAGAAGTTCTTGCTAAGAGCTAGGAGTTGTGCTTCCAGTTTGTCCAATCATCATTAGAGGTTGGTGGTTTCATATTTTCTTGTTGTAGAATATGCATACTAAAAACTATAAATGAGTAGTATAAGTTAATGTTGATGTGAAAAATATAGATAAAATTCATGCTAATGTAATATGCTATGAATGAGGATAGTTTTGTTGTGACCGAGTAAAAATAGATACCGAGCTAATTAAAAAGAAGAATTCTTTTATGCTATGAATCATGTTAGTATGTTTGCAAATTTTTTTGTACATGTTGAGTATATGGAAAATTGTTGAAGAATGTCATAATCAAATCATGCCTTAGATTTATGATGATTAAGAAAGAAGAAAGAAAACAAAATGAATTTAGTTAGTACCACGAGATGTGTTGATATATGTATATTTTGACATGTTACAATTGAAAATATAAACTATTGCATGAAAAGTCTTTTGTGAAATTCTCATGATTAAGTGGCATGCTAGTATTGTTATAAAATTGTAATTTGTATAGGTGAGAATACAAACTAGTTTTCACGAACACTATTTTGTAAATTCAAGTTTTAAGAAAAACCCAAATCTATGTGAAAAATAAGAAAAAGAATTGTTTAAAGAAGTGGAAGTAGGGTGTTGTGCTGTCTAGCTACTCAAATAAATAGATAAACTAGACACAAATTAAAAAAAATCTTGCAAGTGTACGAATCGTTTATGGAAGCGTAGCGGCAAGCAAGGGTCAATCCCACAGAGATTGTAGTACTTAACTCACTAATCAATAAAATAGAAAATAAAATCTTAAAGTGTTGATCTAAAAGTCTAAGGAAATGAAAGGATAAAAATCTAAATTAAATAGCATCACATTTTGAGTCACGAATGTCTATTAAAGTAGTTGGGCATTGATTTCCACCTGTAGTCAGTAATGCTAAGTCACCTACTATTCTAATCACTCATATTTGTTCCTCTAAGGGCATGGTATCTACTCCTTAAAGTTAATGTTTCTCTAGACCAAAAATTAGGCATGGTATCTACTCTAATTTGTTTCTTTCCTTAAGTATTTAGCATGGTATCTACTAAGTTGCACTTGAAGAAAGCATATGAACAGTGGAAATGAACAAATACTCAAGTTCTAGAAATTGGTATCAGATCTAGATCCTTCAAGTTGATTAAACCAAGAACCCCTAAGGACTCCCTTATTACAAGATATGAACACGAGATACGGGTCGTCTCAATATGCTCATATAACAGATTCAGATTTATAATACGCAGACTTGATAAACTCAGATTTTGTATGTCAGTCGACTTGCTGTCACCTCAGTCGACTGCCCTTAGAATTCTGAACAAGTTTGATTATTATAAATCTATACCAATTCAATCAGATTTAATCAATAAGTAATAGAGTAGTATTCAGAAGAATATAGCATTACATGACTACGGTTTCAATCTACCCAACTATGAAATTAGTTCCACATAATAAAACTTTTATTGATTGATAAAGTAGAATTCATGACTACAGTAAAAATAAGACTCAAAGGAAGAACAGAAGAAACTGATTTGTTTGATATTGCAATTGAGCCCAATCAGCAGTCGACTTGTTCTCCTTCTTTGATGCTTGCTGTCGATGGCTTTTCTTGATCGGTCCAGCCTCCTTCTCTTAATGCCTCTTGGTTGATATTTATAGAACACGGCTAGAGAATTAGGGTTTGCACTTTTCTTTTATAGAAAGGTCCTCTTCTTTTTATTTAATTCCTCCTTTTGATCTGTGTTTTATTTCCTTCTCTTTTCTTCGTTTCTTCCTTATCTGCTTTGATTTGGATTTGGATGAGGAAGGATCTTTAAACATCTTATCTTCTGACTCCGCCGAAAACCAGTCGACTGGCTTGGGAAGCAGTCGACTGTGCCGCACAGCTTCATCTTTTCTGTCCGATCAACTGTTGAAAGAATCAATCGACTGTTGCCCTGTAGTTTCTGTGTATCATCCTCTCAGTCTGTATTAGTCTGGAATCTGCTTCGTTTGCTGCTTTTAGGCTGTTTCCTATGGAAAAGAGAAAAGAAGAGTAAAATACCACATATAAAGCATTTAAATGTCCAATTGCATTAAGATTATTGCTCCTAAAAGTGAATATTATTGAGTCCATCATAGGGTTTTAATGAATTTAAAATTTGTTGTTTACTGTTTTTTAAAAATCTCAGTGAAGGAAAATTTTATTTCAAATTCCTAGAAAGATTTGATCTTTGGACAAACGAGTTTGCATGAAAAAGAACCAATTTCTGACAGTTTAAACAAAAGTATATTAATACAATTTCTAAACAGAAAATACATTTAAACTCACTGGTTAGCCGGTGCAATGTAGAGCACTATTTTAAAGAGATCTTGGGTTCGAAACTTGATAGTCACATTTACTTTTGCTTCTTTTAAATAAATCTCCGAAACTGAGACTTGACTTATGAGCATTTTGGTAAAAGATTTGGACACCGAGTCCATATGGACTTCATGGTTAGCGGGTTGGGTCTTTGGGCGTCATTGTAGCTGAGGTGCGGCCCTGGGTTCGAAACCAGGGGGCCGCGGGGTTTTTTTTTTTTTGTTTCTTTGATTTTTTTTGGACATTTTTAGTAGAATTAAACAAGATTAAAATTTGGGAGAAAATACTAGAATTCATATAAAATAAAATAAAGTTAATTAAAAAGAGTTGTAGAATTTTCTTGTATAATTTGAGGCATAAAATGGAAACTTAAGAATAGACTTTTCTTTCATTAAGAAGAGTAAAGTATTAATTTGTGAAGTGATTCTTAAAGAGAATTATACTCTTAATTTTTTTGGTTTGTTTAAAGAATATTTTAATGTGAATTGAGACATTATAAGAGCTTGGATTTGTTGTAACATTTCATATGATAAAGTTGTATTCTTGAAGGAATTTATTTGCTTATAAAGACTACGGGTGAATAACTAGATCATGAATAGTGTCAAGATTAAGAAATGATTACTTTGTGGATAAGTGCTAATACAAGATATTAACCATTTGTGAATAAGTTGGAGATGAAAATATCTAGGTTTAAGACATGTTTATTGAAGGGTATGTGTACCCATAATTTCTTGTGCATGAAAAAGTTATGATTTAGAGTTAGTAAGACCTCGGGTACCGGCACTATTGAATTGAAAAGAGTTGAGATATATTTTGAGATATGGCCATGGAGCTATCTCGTACTTGTTGATAAAGTCCGGTAGGAGGTAAAACTAATTCTAGGCTTGGAAATTTCTTCATGTCTTGAACTAAATAATTAGGCACATAAGTGAAGATGTAGTGAATCTGGGCAAACGTAAGTGGGTTGCTTCTATATGGTCGGTGGTGGATCTCCGTGGCTATAGAGCCAGTTGGCGGACTATGGTTGCTCTGTAGGAGACGGGCTTTTATTTTTAAATTCGGGACTTTGCGTAGTCAGGCAGATAATTGCCATACTCCAATGTATATACGTATATCGGGACTAGAGGGGCACTTGCGGGATGATTCGCACAATGAGAGATCTGTTATAACAGTCAGCGGTGGACTCCATTGCTGGGATCCATATTCGTGGAATGATCTAAACCTTGCTTTATTACTAGGTAGTTTCATGACGAGGGATCGAACCCTTAAATGTGAAGTACGTAGGTGCTTGCCCTCGAACCTATGTAGTATGGGATGCATAGAATTTGAACAAGTATGCATTAGTGTCATCCTAGTATAAAATGTGTGCATTAGGCATTAAAGCATGACATACACTTACATGTTTAGCGTAGTCACGATTCAACACTTTATTGTTCATTCAATTTTTGTGATTTGTTAAAGTAATGAGATCGTTATATGTACGGCATAGAGAGGCTGGCTGAGTATAACATTTTCGTCAGTTGTAAGTGACTGACGTGCCCACAGCTTAATATGCAGTTAATGGACTTTTTGTGAAAAAGTAAAGATGTTATGATGCAGTTGATGACTTACATTGTTAAAGTTGTACAAGTTGTACTTTATTTCATTGTTGTAATTCTTTTATTCTTTCGATGTGTAACAATGTGTAATGAACTGTGATGTTGTTGAAAAATTTTAATTTTCTTGTAAAATTGTACGAAGTGAAGTAAAGATCCTGTAAAATCTCGAATTCGGTCTTATTTGGAATTTGGGGCATTACAAGTTGGATGTTTTCAATCATATTATTGCTGATTTTAATGTATATATTGAGTTGTATGATGAAATTGCATAAAAGAGAATAAAGCTGAGTTCTTTAGTGATAATATGCTCATACATGTATTTTTATGATGTTTGATGAAGTAAACTTGATTGTAATAGCATGTATTCATGAGTAAACAATGGTGAGTGTTTGTGCATAGGTTTAATAAGTTGCAAGATGGGTTATTGAATGAAAAGATTCAGTTTTTAGTAAAAGAGGGGTTTTGAGTTTTTCGGGTCTGATTTTGTACAGACCGAAAGTTAAGGTTTTGATGTTTTGATGGTTTCGACTAGATTTGGGTTGGTTTAGGTACTGAGATGAGATGGTTTTGAAATATATATATAATATACAATAAGTTCTTTAATGCTTTCGCTGATACAAACATGCACAGGTACACACATACACCACTCACATTCATATGAACTGTTTTTGAAGATTTTGTGAGTTTTTTTTACGAAGTTTTAATTGGATTTCAATTGTTTTGATTCTGAGTTGATTTGAAACCCTTACTACTTTTAATTGATGTGACTTGATGCTTTAACTGATGCAGAACACACACATATACACATATATGTATCTATATCCACTGTTTTGAAGATTTGGATGAAATTCGCTCATTTATGGATTTGATATGGTTTTGATTTATTTTATAAACTTCTACATGTTATACAAGTTATATCCAACTATCTCAGGAATTTAGTTTTTACAAATTTGTGTTTTTATAAAGTAAATCGATGTATCAGTAAAACATGCACAACTTTCAAAACTGCAGTCTGTAGGGATAGACAGTCGACTGGTTATTCTCGATAGTTGACTGTCACTGTCCTAGATGATGAGTTTTATTGAGTTTTCGGATTTTCACAGGATAGTCGACTGGTTATTCTCAACAGTCGACTGGCATTGTCATTGCTGATGGGTTTTCTTGAGTTTTCTGATGTTTCTTTAAACAATTATTTCTTCGATATTATGGATTATTAATCTACTATTTTTAAATGACATTTTGCTACAGATTACAGTATTTTACAAAGAGTTGTATTTTGTTTATAATAGAATTTAAACTTTTATTTCTATAACCTCATATAGCAAAATATATGTGTTTTCTTTGAAGTAATTGATATTTTATGGTATTCTGTGATTTCAAAATATGACTTCCAGTTATTTAATGGATTTAATATTTTATTTAAATTACAGAATTTTATGAGCACATTAAATGAAATTGAATTTTTTGTTGATTTAAGAAGTTTCCTTTATATAAACGTTTTGATGATGGAATTATGAGTTTTTTTTGAAAGATTTGGTATTGATGGTTGAGCTGTGAATCTCTAGGAGTTGAGTGAGAGTCCTGTGAACCGGCGGATGAGATTTTGTGGATTTAGCCTAGTGAGGTCTTGGGTTTGTTGTTGTGGAATTAAGTCCGGCAGGATGCACTAACTCTAGAGAAGGATAATTTTGTGTTTTTAATAATAACCAACTTAAGGACATGCACTAGTGGAGATGTGATGGAACTTGGGAAACGTAAGTATATGCTCTTGGTTTGGGTCCAACGGATGCGTTCCAGGACTTGAATGTTGTTCTGTCTCAAGAGGACATTTGTATGTTCGCGTGTCGAGGGTCTGCAGGCCTATTCACGGAGCATGCAGTGTGCGTTCGAGTATTGAGGGTCGGCGGGCCTATTCACGGGATGTACCTGGTGTATCTGTACATCGAGGGCCTCGCAAGCCTATTCGTCGGGTACACGGCAGGGAGGTGATTCTCCGGTTTTGTTGAGCTATTCTTACATGATGCTTGCGCATTGAGGGTTGTGATGCCTATTCGCGGAGTATTCTGGATATTGTTTCCATCACCGTAATAGGATCAGTTGCATAACCAGTGATTTAACCCTATAAAGTAGAGAACGATAAGGGCTTGTACCGAACCTTTGTATTGTGGGATGCATAGAATCCGACAAGTATATATTAGAAAGTCACTATATAGCATTGATGTTTTCTTGACTTGGTTTTATGCATGTTGTTTTCTGTTTTTCTACACTTGACACTTAGTCTAGTTTCACTTGATATTTTCATGTTTTATTTATTGTTATTTCATATTCCATTGTTATTATTGCTGATATATGTTGTTTATATCCTTTATGCTTTATTTGTGTTGCATTTCTTTTGATGTCACTCACACTGTTATGGCTGACCCCTATAGTTTTGAGGGTTAGGGTTATCTCTAGCCTCATATTTTACAGGTAGGTGCTTATAGCATTGGGATTTTGATGCATGTGGTAGATTGATAATGTGGCTTATGTAAATTGTAAAAGAATGTGTTGTAAAAGAAAAGATTGTAATTCAAGTTGTTTGTTTTTCTGCTGTATTTTGTGAAGAATTGATGTAATAAAAGTTTGAAAATTTTATTTGTGTTGTGGCTATGTTTATTATTACAATTGAGTTTGATGTTGGGATTTCTGCCACATATTTCTGAGATATCATATTGGAAATTTAGGGCGCTACAGTAAATAAAACTAATTTGTGAATATAAATCGTAGATCTTGCTGTCTATTTTTCAGAATTTTTGACAGATCGCAGTTTCGATTTGTGAGGTATGAGTTATTGCTATTTTACTACAGATGTGTAGAAAATTGCAGATTCTATTTTATGTGAATTTTGTATTGTTATTTATTTCAAAACTGATGATAAAGATAAAATTTGGATCTAATATTTTTTGGGGTATGACTAGACTTGATAGGGATTAATCCCAAATTTTTGTATATTTAATTGATGATATTTATAAACTATTCTATGCATGTGAACAAACTATTATATTTTCATAACTGCACGCTGTTTAGTAAATAACCATGTTTTCAACATGATTCTAGTCGTTGTTGACAAAAACTTTGTAAATATAAAATGTAGCCTGCTATATCTATTTTACAACCGTTTTGACGGATTTGGATTTCGAGTTATACTTTGTAATCTATCACTGTTTTGGTACTGCGTGTCTAAAGTTCCAGATTTACAAACTTGCTGTATCTTGCTGTTTTCTGATTTTATTTGACTGTACTATCTGAATTGAAATATTATGAAATTTTATTTTCTGATACTAGACACACTAGGGAATATCCCAGACTTTTTCTTAGATTTAATCAGTAAGTTTTTATGGCATTCTTATGTTTATGAATACAACCTTGTGATTTCTGGCTGAACATGTTTTCTGTATATAATTCTGTTTTGAACCCTGTTTCTGTGGTTATTATATGACTTATATATATGTGCTGGA
Organism: Hemerocallis citrina; assembly: GCA_017893485.1. Lineage (NCBI taxonomy): Eukaryota > Viridiplantae > Streptophyta > Magnoliopsida > Asparagales > Asphodelaceae > Hemerocallis > Hemerocallis citrina. The sequence goes on along the minus strand of CM030367.1, from coordinate 133,742,383 downwards.
TTCGGCCGAGAGTCTATTTTCTATTTTTTCTGACAGATCTAGATTTGCATTCTTGTTGCAAAGGGAATCTTGGTTTTGGTCCACTACTGTCTTACTATGCAGAATTGAAAGTTTCGTTGTCCTAATCTATTATGAGTTGTCTGTCACCCGTGTATGTCTTCTACCCAACCTGAGTTGTTCCTTGTTCCTTGCCATGTTTTCTAACCATATTTGTGCACTTATATGCCTGTTTTAATAATAATGACACATAATCAAGCCGGGATTAAGGAAAAGATCTAGTAGTGAAAAATATAGAAATGTGTACATGGAAGGGGGCCGTATTCCCACCTGTTATGTGTTTCATGATTACATGATACATGATTCTTTTTACCTGATTACCTGACTACACACTTCCCTATAGGAAGGTATACTCAGAAGGGGACCTGTAGGTCCTACTTGTACCTGTTTACCTGATATCCGAGTACACGGCCCTATACAGTCCACTATGAAATCTAAAACGCAACTTGTTTGAATGTAGCAACCATGTGGTAAAATTTGGGATGCATGAAATGTTACCTAGTTAGGATTTAGTACAAGACCTGTAATAATTCTGCACAATTCAGTTACCTGTACATGTTACCTGACACATGTTACTTTTATATATGCTTGCATGCTACTTGACACCTGTTACAAGTTACCTGCACCCTATCACCTCATCATATTACTTGAATCTACTTCTGATTTATGTTAGTCATTCTGTTTTGCTATTACATCCATTCCATGCTTATTCTGTACTTGCTTCCGCTGTTACTCTATACTTATCTATCTGTTTTCTTCTGTACTTGTTGTCTACACTACAAGCAGCCCGTAACTTGCATTGACGGGCATTTTGTTTCTTTTTCCTCTTCCTGCAAATTTTCAACTTACAGACTTTGGTGACCATCTGCCCGATGGAGTAGGTGACCAAACATTCTATTTGGCTGGAGTTCTTGCTACAATTTATTTCTTGCTGTTTTGAATAAATGTAATTGTTACGTGGATTATTTTGTATTGGACAGTTTGACCCAGAATTTATAACTCTTGTTTCCAGATCTAGTTTATTTGAGAATTATTTATTTTATTTCAAGTAAATTCTGTTGGTATATTAATTTATTCATACATGCGTGGTTGATTATTTCCTGCTTATTCCTTGTTTATTCCTGTGAAATGTTGAAAAGATCCTTACTGCTTATGAATGGTGAAAGCCATTCGTTGGACTTATTCACATATCCAAATTCTGTATTCCTTCTTGGGAAGCAGGGCGTGACATACATATGCTGATTAGTAATGCGTCGCAGTGAGGTGTTCGAACACCTTCAAGGTCTTGGTCTGAAAATGTGATCGAGACCCCTGAGTTCTTGGGAGGGGGGATATTATGCACCAAGTTCACTTCTCGGATAAATGCTTTCCTGGAGGTAAGGGTTGGTTTCTCTGGGCGCTTGTTGCACTACAAAAGAAAGTAGCTTTCCCGGCGATTTTTTCCCGGCATTTTACTAGTAGCGCCGGGGTAGGGAGCCAGTAGGAATTGGGCACCAGATGGGATGGCCATACACCGGCGGTCTATTTAAAACGCCGGTGAATGTTAGTATTCACCGGCGTTTTAGCTGAACACGCCGGTGAAGTTTATTATTCACCGGCGTTTTTTATTATAAACGCCGGTGAATATACTGGCACATTCACCGGCGTTTCCAATTAAAACGCCGGTGAATAACTGGGAATAAAACCCGCGAACCCTAATTGTTCGCTCGCCATTTACCCATTACCCCCAAAAAAAAAAAAGCGAAAAAAGGCGCTTCCTTTCCCTCCTTCCCCGCTCTATTTCCCGCGCGTTTGCCTCCGCCGCTTCGTCCTCTTCGACGGCCTTCGACCATTCGAAATCATCCCTTATTCCCTTCGTCCTTTTCGATTTCGTTCTTCCCTCTCTCGATCTGGAGGTGAATCGGCGGTCGCCCCCTCTCTCTCTCTCTCCTACGCCCCCGCCCTCGTCGCCCCGCTCCCTCCCTCTCTCTTCGGTATGATCTCTTGATTTCCCTTATTTTCCCAAAAAGGCAGCTTTTTCCAGTTTGGCATGAAAAAAATATGCTTAGATAATGAAAAATATATGCCTGTTACGTGTTCGATTTCCTTAGCATGAACGGTTTAGTTGAGATGAAGAATTAATAGAAAAATATATGCTTAGATAATGGAAATTTTCATCTTCTTTTACTGTTAATGAAGCTGATTTCATGCATCTGATTGTCTTCATGGCATGTTTGTTTTTTTACCCAAAATGGGTTCACTGTGAACTGAGGATATTGTATAGGTACGTATGCCAAAATTCTCTGGCCGGATATGCACCACACTTGGGTTTTAGATTTAGTTGGGCACAGTGAATTAGTAGAGCAACATATAAGCTCAGTTAATGGGAAATTTTCATTTTCAGATACTATTAAAGTAACCTGATTGCAATCTTTGGCATGGTTTTTTAACACAAAATGGGTTCACTTCCAAACTAAGTATGCTGCATAGCATACCCGTTTTCTTTCACTGTTAATGAAGCTGATTTCATGCATCTGATTGTCTTCTTGGCATGATTGTTTTTTACCCAAAATGGGTTCACTGTGAACTGAGGATGCTATAGGTACGTATGTCAAAATCCTGCGGCCGGATACGCACAACAATTGGATTTTAGATTTAGTTGGGCTAAAGAAGTAGTAGAGCAACATATAAGCTCAGATAATGGGAGATTTTCATTTTCAGATACCGTTAAAGTAACCTGATTGCAATCTTTGGCATGGTTTTTTTACACAAAATGGGTTCACTTCCAAAATGAGTATGCTGCATGCATAGCATCCCCAGTTTGTATAGGTTCACTTCCAGACTAAGTGAACTGAGGATGCTATAGGTACGTATGCCAAAATCCTTCGGATACGCACAACAATTGGGTTTTAGATTTAGTTGGGTTGAAGAAGTAGTATAGCAACATATAAGCTCTGATAATGGAAAATTTATCATTTTCAAATACTGTTAAAGTAACCTGATTGTCAATCTTTGGCATGGTTTTTTATACGAAAATGGGTTAACTTCCAATCTAAGTATGCTGCTAGCATCCCCATTTTCTTTTTTTGTTGTTAGTGAAGCTTATTTTCATGCATCTGATTGTCATCTTGGCATGAATTATTTTTACCAAAATCGGTTCACTGTGAACTGAGGATGGTATAGGTACGTATGCCAAAATCCTCCGGCCGGATATGCGGCTACAATTGGGTTTTAGATTTAGTTGGGATGAAGAAGTAGTAGAGCAACATATAAGCTCAGATAATGGGAAATTTTTCATTTTCAGATACTGTTAAAGTAACCTGACTGGAATCCTTGGCATGGTTTTTTAACAAAATGGGTTCACTTCGTAACTAAGTATGCTGCATAGCATCCCCAGTTTCTTTCACTGTTAATTAATTGAAGCTTATCCCCTGCATCTGATTGTCATTTTGGCATGTTTTTTTGACCAAACTGGGTTCACTGTGAACTGAGGATGCTATAGCTCTATGCCAAAATTCTCCGGCTATGTACAACAATTGGTTCAGTCTGCAAAATATATGCTTACATACTAGACATTTTAATTTTTCTTTTACTGTTTCTTTTGTTTAGTAGTATTATTATTATTATTATTATTATTATTATGAGATAAGTGATTATTAGTAGTCATGAACAGAATAGTTCATGAGTCATCAGATCTTCTTGTTACCGTAGTTACAACAGGACGCACTCATTATTCGGCCGATTCCTCTTCATCAGCAAAATACCCTTTACCATCATCATCTCCTTGAACGGAAAGCCAAATACAGGGGAGACTATAGTCGATTTTTTTTTATGCTCGAACACAGGGTGTGTGATAAAATACCGTCTAAGGTGGTTGTGATCATTTCCACAAAAGGTCGTTTAGGGTTTGGTGAATAGAGTAGATTGTATTAAGAAGTAGTTTTTTTTTGTACATTTTTTGGAGCCACAATTTCTTTATTTTACAGTTAGAGATTATATCGTTCATTTATTTGCAGCTAGGGTTGATTTTCAAATAGGTGAAATTTAATATACAAAATGCCTTTTACTGTTATTACTATTTAATATATAAAATTTTAATTTCAGACTGTGTGCTATTGATATAATGGATAGAAGTTGGATTAGTAAACCACGATTATCCAAGGAGTACCGTGATGGTATTAAAGATTTTATTATCTTTGCCAAACGACATTCCCGTGATCCCAACCTAATCCTTTGTCCATGCCTTCGCTGTACAAATTGTATGCTGAGGACATGTGACGTAGTACATACACACTTGGCTGTCAACGGTTTTCTTCAAGGGTACACAAGGTGGTTTTGTCATGGAGAGGATCATACGGCAGCTCCTGTTCGTCCGGTTGTATTAGAATATGAGGCTGAGCCCTTAGTGAACGAAGACTTAAGCGTTCCCGATGAGATGCATGCTTTGTTACAAGATGCCATGGGGAATCATAATGTTCCTTTCCACACCAATGACCCAACAACCGAAGTTCACAATGAGTCAATAGAAACAAACCAGATTGGTGGTGGGGTGGACGAGGAAATGTCTGGCCCCACCCATGAAAATAATAAGCAGCAAGAATCCTTCGCTAAGTTACTTGAAGATGCTAGTATCCCGTTGTACCGCGACTGCACCAAATTTTCTAAGTTCTCATTCATTGCCAGACTATTTCAGATTAAATGTTTGAACGGGTGGTCTGCTAAGTCCTTCACTATGCTACTTGAATTGTTGAATGAAGCATTTCCTGAAATCTGTATTCCAAACTCAGCCTATAAAATCAAAAAATTCCTAAGTTCTCTCGATCTAGGATATGAGAAGATAGCAGCATGTCCAAATGACTGTATGCTTTTCACGAGTGGTAAGGAAAGTCTGGATAATTGCGAAGTGTGTGGTTCTTCGAAATGGAAAGAAAGACCAAATCAAGACGAGGGAGCCAGCGGATCTACTAAGCGAAGTAGGAAAAAGAAGCCTGCCAAAACATTGCGTTACTTTCCTCTGATCCCTAGGTTACAAAGGTTGTTTATGTCCACGAAAACTTCTTCTGATATGAAATGGCATACTGAAGGCCGCACTAATGATGAGATTCTTAGACATCCTGCTGATTCTCAATCTTGGAAAAGATTTGATGAAAGATATCCTGATTTTGCGGAAGATCCTCGAAATGTGAGACTTGGACTAGCTAGTGATGGCTTCAACCCTTTCAGGCAAATGAGTAGTACATACAGCATATGGCCGGTTGTGTTGATACCATACAATTTGCCGCCTTGGAAATGCATGAAGCAGTCCTCATTTATTTTGTCCATGATAGTTCCTGGACCGAAAGGTCCTGGAAATGATATAGATGTGTACCTACAACCGTTAATAGATGAACTTCAGAAGTTGTGGGTGGGTGTTCCAACCTATGATGCTGTGGCTAAAGAAACATTTTCTCTTCGTGCCGTGTTGTCTTGGACCATCAATGATTTTCCAGCATATGCAAATTTATCTGGATATAGTACTAAAGGACGTTATGCATGTCCATGTTGTGCTGACCAAACTAGTTCAAGGTGGTTGTACAATGGCAGAAAGTTTTGCTATATGGGTCATAGGAGATGGTTGTCTGACACACATATATTTCGGGCAGAGGCAGCGACATTTGATGGTACCGACGAGTGGGAACATGCTCCTGGGTCTTCCTCTGGTTCAGATATTTTGAGGCGGGTAGATGGTCATCAATTCAAATATGGAAAGGAACCAGAAGTCAGGACAAAGGGCAAGAAAAGGGCAAGGCCGGAGCAAGATGAGGAGACCGATCTATATGGAGAGGATGAGGATCAAAACTTGACGAGTTTAGGTGCATGGAAGAAGAAGAGTATTTTCTTCAAGTTGCCGTATTGGGAATTCAACTTACTGAGACATAATTTAGATGTGATGCATATCGGCAAAAATATAGGTGAGAATTGTATAGGAACAGTTATGGGAGATGATCGGAAGACAAAGGACAATCTGAAGAGCCGACTTGATTTGAAGTCAATGGGCATCCGACATGAGTTGCACCCAGAAGAATTGCCGAACGGGAAAGTGCTCCTACCTTCTGCAATCTATTCAATGTCAAAATCGGAGTTGGAGTTGTTTTGCAAAGTACTACTTGAACTGAAAGTCCCCAATAGCTATTCTTCTAACATGGCAAAATGTGTCAACTTTAAAGAGAAGAGGCTTCAGGGGCTAAAGTCACACGACTACCACATCCTAATGCAGGATCTCCTTCCTGTGGCCCTAAGGTCTTCAATGTGTGAGCAAGTCACTACTGTCCTGAAAGATCTTTGTAGCATATATAAAGGTATTTGCTCAAGAATGCTTCGTGTTGAAGATCTGGACCAATTGGAGCAGCACGCGGCATTGACACTTAGTAAAATGGAGATGATATTTCCTCCATCGTTTTTCACTATTATGATTCACTTGATAATCCACCTTGCTGGTGAAGCCAGAATCGGTGGTCCTGTTCACTATCGGTGGATGTACCCCATTGAGAGGTAAAATAATTCGTTCATCTTACGAAATTGAATTTTCAAAAGCTCATTTCTTTTAATCCACTAATCCGCTCTAGTTTATTAATTGTACATGTTCAGGTACCTATACCGGCTAAAGGGTTATGTGAAAAATAGAGCATATCCTGAAGGGTCAATAGCCCAGGGATATCTATCAGAGGAGTGCTCACATTTTTTTTCCAGGTAGATGCCTGGTGTGGAGACATCTTCCAGTAGACCACGTAGAAATCCAGACATTTCCAACCTTGATGGTGCACAATATCTTTTTGATACCGCTGGCACCACTGTTGGTAAAGTTGATGCATTTGAGCTCGATAGCTTAGCGTGGGAACAGGCACATCGATATGTGCTAGACCATCATGCATCAGTGGAACCATTTCGAAAGTAAGTTGCTTTTAAATGTAAATCGAATACAGTGAAAACCGCGGAGTTCGATATTTTTGATACTTTTCTTATTCCTAATTTCAATTGCTTGTTTTTTAGCGAATTTGTCAGGGACATCAAACGAAGGGCTAGACCAAGAAGACTACCACCACGTGAACAAAACAAGCTGATGAATGAAAAATTTCATAAGTGGTTTGAATCTCATGTAGGTGAATTACAGTTATGCAAGTTAATCTTTATTATATCTATATTTTCTATGGTGTTGATACGATTTGCGCAAAATTAATAGGTACATTCTTTGGGTCCTGAAGGTGCGTCATCTGAAATACAAGTACTTGCCAAAGGTCCCTATCAGATGGCCAAAAGATACGGAGGATACATATTCAATGGTTTTAGATTTCGTACTAAGGATCGTGAATCTAATTTGAAGTCTCAAAATAGTGGAATGGTAGTGACGTCTAAGACTAGAAGTTATGCTTCCAAATCGGACACGAGGCCTGTAGATGGGGATCTCGACTACTATGGAGTGCTCACGGATATCAGTGAGTTGAATTATTTTGGCCATTTCCGTGTTGTCTTATTTCGTGGGGATTGGGCTGAGTTTGATAGGAATTTTGCTAACAACAAGGACAAGCTTGGCTTCACAGTTGTGAACTTCTCAAAATTGATTCACATCGGTACACACATTAGCCATGAGCCATTTGTGTTTCCATCCCAATTCCAACAAGTGTTCTACATTGCAGATCCAACCCTGCCAAAATCGTATGTGGCTATCCCTATGCAACCAAGAGATGTATTCCAACTGGGCGATACTTCAGACGATGAAGACGGTGAAGACATGAACAGTTACATTGCTTCTGAGTTTCCTGTGTTTGATGTAAACACAACCGATCTTGGAATTTGCGGGACTTGGCTCCGCAAGGATGGAGAAGAGGGCGATGTACTGGAAGATGTCGTATTGTAGTTTACATGATTTTTTATGCAAGTTTATTATATGTCTGTAATTTTATGTCTTAAATCTTGTTGTAATATTATGTCTGTAATTTCGAATATGTTCATTATGAATTTAATACACTGGTTTAATTGTCTTTCTATTTTCTACTGCTTGGTATTATTTACATTAAACTATGCTTAGTGTCATTTGAACCAAACTATCATTTGAACCAAGTTATCGGATCCTTGACAGGTACAACATGCCGAGGCGTGGAAAGAGGATAAATATAAATGATGGCAACGAGAGCTATGGGGATGAGCAGCCACTAAATAATAGTGGCAGGCAAACATATGAGAGTGAGGGTGGCACGCCGCCCACTGTCAAAAAACATCGGTAAGTCTTGAAATTGGTATTTTTAAAGAGATTATGTTACTTGAATGCATGAAAGACACGTACTAGTGTCTGTGAGTCTGCATTGTGGCTGTCGTCTATGTCGCATTTCGTCTATGTTTCTTAAGTGGGCTGTGATTAGAGAGAAAGGGCTGGAGTGGAGATCTGGAAACTCAAAATAGAGACATCTCGTTTATTATAATCTACACTTATTGTTGGACCAATCCCCTCTTGCTGTTGTTGCTGATGTCTCTTTGTGTGCGTGTGGTGAAGAGAATGAAGGGATGAGAGAGAGATGAGGAAAATGCCGCTATGTTAGCCTGGTGTATCCTCATTCTCTACGATCCCTCTTTCTGGCTCCATATACGGCTTCTATATTAAATTGGTTTCCTTCCACGATGACAGTCCGTAATACTACACTTGATATGAGCCCATGTTCATAGCTGCATCCTACTGCATACTCACAAACAACTAATACTTGTCGGCCTTGCATCGTATGCCCAATCCCATTTTGGCACATAACCTGGTATAGATGACATTGTACTGATTTGGAGGAGGTGAAAATGGGACCATACAATAGCTTAAGAAGACCATCAGGTTTGTGAAATAAGCTTCACTAACAGTGAAAGAAACTGGGGATGCTATGCAGCATACTCATTTTGGAAGTGAACCCATTTTGTGTTAAAAAAACCATGCCAAAGATTGCAATCAGATGCATGAAATCAGCTTCTTTAACAGTATCTGAAAATGAAAACTTTTCATAATCTGAGCATATATGTTTCTTTAACAGTGACTGTGAACAATTGTTCTTAATTGGGCTGTGATTAGAAAGAGACGAGTTGGAGTGGAGATCTGGAAACCCATATAGAGACATCTTGTTCATAATAATTTATTATGGTTGTTGTTCTTGTCGCTCTTGCTGTTGTTGCTGATGTCTCTATGTGTTCGTGTGCTGAAGGGAAAGAAGGGGTGAGAGAGAGATGAGGAAAATGCCGCTATGTTAGCCTGGTGTATCCTCATTCTCTACCATTCCTCTTTCTGGCTTCTATATTTGGTTTCCTTCCACGATGACAATTCCAGTTAAAACTACACTTGCTATGAGCCCTATTCGTATTTTTATTCCATCAAGAATTGATCTATGACTACAATCTCCATTCAAAACCCAATTGTTCACTCAAACATGCTCCTTGTATCTGAACTCAAACATCACATTAATAAACATCTTTTCTGATAATGGCTACAATTGTGGAAGCTCTCTCTAAGTCTCAATTCATCAAGGTTTTGTTGCCTACTTCTTTACAGAAGCTGGTACTCTATTCTTCTTTAAAGAGAGGAGAATGGAGTACCAACTTCTGCAAAGAAGTAGGCAACAAAACCTTGAAGAATTGAGGCTTAGAGAGAGCTTCCACAAGTGTAGCCATTATTAGAAAAGATGTTTATTAATGTCATGTTTGAGTTCAGAAACAAGGGGCATGTTTGAGTGAACAATTTTCCAAACAAGCTTCACTAACAGTGAAGGAAACTGGGGATGCTATGTAGCCTACTTAGTTTCTTTAACAGTGACTGAAAATTTCCATAATCTGAGCATATAAATTTTTCATAATATGAGCATATATGTTTCTTTAGCAGTGACTGTGAACAATTGTTCTTAATTGGGCTGTGATTAGAAAGAGACGAGTTGGAGTGGAGAAGGGAAAGAAGGGGTGAGAGAGAGATGAGGAAAATGCCGCTATGTTAGCCTGGTGTATCCTCATTCTCTACCATTCCTCTTTCTGGCTTCTATATTTGGTTTCCTTCCACGATGACAATTCCAGTTAAAACTACACTTGCTATGAGCCCTATTCGTATTTTTCTTCCATGAACTGAGGATGGTGCATAGGCTGGTGCCTGGTGTATCCTCATTCTCTAGCATCCCCAGTTTCTTTCACTGTGAGTGAAGCTTATTTCACAAACCTGATGGTCTTCTTAAGCTATTGTATGGTCCCATTTTCACTAACTGTTAGTGAAGCTCATTTCAAGCACCTGATTGTCTTCTTGGCATGTATGTTTTTAAACCAAAAATGGGTTCACTGTGGTCATCAGATGATGGAGAAATTTTCATTTTCAAATACTGTCAATGTAACCGGTTTTTTAACACCAAATGGGTTCACTTCCAAAATGAGTATGCTGCATAGCATCCCCAGTTTCTATCACTGTTAGTGAAGCTTACTTCACATATCCTGATGGTCTTCTTAAGCTATTTTATGGTCCCATTTTCACTAACTGTGAGTGAAGCTCATTTCAAGCACCTGATTGTCTTCTTGGCATGTATGTTTTTATACCGAAAATGGGTTCACTGTGAACTGAGGATATTGTATAGGTACGTATGCCAAAATTCTCCGGCCGGATATGCACCACACTTGGGTTTTGCGATATAGTTGGGCTAAAAAAGTAGTAGAGCAACATATAAGCTGAGATAATGAAGAAATTTTCATTTTCGGGCACTGTCAATGTAACCTGATTGCAATCTTTGGCATGGTTTTTTTAACACAAAATGGGTTCACTTCCAAAATGAGTATGCTGCATAGCATCCCCAGTTTCTTTCACTGTTAGTGGAGATTATTTCACAAACCTGATGGTCTTCTTAAGCTATTGTAGGGTCCCATTTTCACTAACTGTTAGTGAAGCTCATTTCAAGCACCTGATTGTCTTCTTGGCATGTATGTTTTTAAACCAAAAATGGGTTCACTGTGGTCATCAGATGATGGAGAAATTTTCATTTTCAAATACTGTCAATGTAACCGGTTTTTTTAACACCAAATGGGTTCACTTCCAAAATGAGTATGCTGCATAGCATCCCCAGTTTCTATCACTGTTAGTGAAGCTTACTTCACAAACCTGTTGTTCTTCTTAAGCTATTCTATGGTCCCATTTTCACTAACTGTTAGTGAAGCTCATTTCAAGCACCTGATTGTCTTCTTGGCATGTATGTTTTTATACCGAAAATGGGTTCACTGTGAACTGAGGATATTGTATAGGTACGTATGCCAAAATTCTCCGGCCGGTTTTGCGATATAGTTGGGCTAAAAAAGTAGTAGAGCAACTTATAAGCTGAGATAATGAAGAAATTTTCATTTTCGGGCACTGTCAATGTAACCTGATTGCAATCTTTGGCATGGTTTTTTTAACACAAAATGGGTTCACTTCCAAAATGAGTATGCTGCATAGCATCCCCAGTTTCTTTCACTGTTAGTGAAGATTATTTCACAAACCTGATGGTCTTCTTAAGCTATTGTAGGGTCCCATTTTCACTAACTGTTAGTGAAACTCATTTCAAGCACCTGATTGTCTTCTTGGCATGTATGTTTTTAAACCAAAAATGGGTTCACTGTGGTCATCAGATGATGGAGAAATTTTCATTTTCAAATACTGTCAATGTAACCGGTTTTTTTAACACCAAATGGGTTCACTTCCAAAATGAGTATGCTGCATAGCATCCCCAGTTTCTATCACTGTTAGTGAAGCTTACTTCACAAACCTGTTGTTCTTCTTAAGCTATTCTATGGTCCCATTTTCACTAACTGTTAGTGAAGCTCATTTCAAGCACCTGATTGTCTTCTTGGCATGTATGTTTTTATACCGAAAATGGGTTCACTATGAACTGAGGATATTGTATAGGTACGTATGCCAAAATTCTCCGGCCGGTTTTGCGATATAGTTGGGCTAAAAAAGTAGTAGAGCAACATATAAGCTGAGATAATGAAGAAATTTTCATTTTCGGGCACTGTCAATGTAACCTGATTGCAATCTTTGGCATGGTTTTTTTAACACAAAATGGGTTCACTTCCAAAATGAGTATGCTGCATAGCATCCCCAGTTTCTTTCACTGTTAGTGAAGATTATTTCACAAACCTGATGGTCTTCTTAAGCTATTGTATGGTCCCATTTTCACTAACTGTTAGTGAAGCTCATTTCAAGCACCTGATTGTCTTCTTGGCATGTATGTTTTTAAACCAAAAATGGGTTCACTGTGGTCATCAGATGATGGAGAAATTTTCATTTTCAAATACTGTCAATGTAACCGGTTTTTTTAACACCAAATGGGTTCACTTCCAAAATGAGTATGCTGCATAGCATCCCCAGTTTCTATCACTGTTAGTGAAGCTTACTTCACAAACCTGATGGTCTTCTTAAGCTATTCTATGGTCCCATTTTCACTAACTGTTAGTGAAGCTGATTTCAGGCACCTGATTGTCTTCTTGGCATGTATGTTTTTATACCAAAAAATGGGTTCACTGTGAACTGAGGATATTGTATAGGTACGCATGCCAAAATTATCCGGCCGGATATGCACCACACTTGGGTTTTGCGATATAGTTGGTGCTGAAAAAGTAGTAGAGCAGCATATAAGCTCAGATAATGGAGAAATTTTCATTTTCGGATACTGTCAATGTAACCTTATTGTTTAACACAAAATGGGTTCACTTCCAAACTAAGTATGCTGCATAGCATTCTCAGTTCTTCTTTTGTTGATAGTGAAGCTTATTTTCATGCATCTGATTGTGATCTTGGCATGTTTTTTTGAGCAAAACGGGTTTACTGTGAACTGAGGATGCTATAGGTACGTATGCCAAAATCCTCCGGATACGCACAACAATTGGGTTTTAGATTTAGTTGGGCACAGTGAATTAGCAGAGCAACATATAAGCTCAGTTAATGGAAATTTTCATTTTCAGATACTGTTAATGAAGCTGATTGCCATCTTTGGCATGATTTTTGAACAAAAATGGGTTCACTTCCAAACTAAGTATGCTGCTAGCATCCTCATTTTCTTTCACTGTTAATGAAGCGTATTTCATTAAGATCCAGGATGGCAAATTTTGACTGGGCTATGATTGGATTATTTAGTGGATGTGGTCTATGTTCTTAATTGGGCTGTGATTAGAAAGAGTGGGCTCGAGTGGAGAACTGGAAACCCATATAGAGACATCTTGTTCATAATAATTTATTATTATTGTTGTTCTTGTCGCTCTTAAGGTGGTTGCTGATGTCTCTTTCTGTTCGTGTGCTGAAGGGAAATAAGGGATGAGAGAGAGATGAGGAAAATGCCGCTATGGTAGCCTGGTGTATCCAAAGTCTCTACCTTTCTTCTTTCTGTTTCCATTTCTGGCTTCTATATATATTTGGTTTCCTTCCACGATGACAGTTTCCTAAAAATACACTTGATATGAGCCCTATCTTATTTTTTCTTATTTTTCTTATATTTGGTTTCCGTCCACGATGACAGTTTCATGGATTGTCTGAACAATCCATGAAGGACATGCTTAGATACTGAATTTTCATTTGTTTTATTGTTTTAGATAGTTGATATTCCCAATCAGAGGAGAATATAAAGATTTCAAGTTAGATACTGAATTTTCATTTGTTTTGTTATTTTAGATATATTTAAAAACAAAATTAAGTACGAAATTTTTAGCATTGCAATGTAATTATTTTACCTCTGTATATAGCATTAACAATTCCATTTGCAGTTGGCACTTTCATCTTATAATTCGAGACACAGGTAGTTCTTTTTGCAAGTTCAAAAAATATGTATATTCTGTATTGTGATCTACTGTTCAATTAAACTATTATTTTTTATTCACAGAGTGGTCGTCAAGATGAAGGAAATGCAGATGATCAGAGCTGAAGCTACTCGAGGGGTATGAATCTGCGGTCCTCCTTGCTGTTCTTATGTCCTCCTTGCTGTATGGTTGTTGTTCTTATGTCCTCCTCCTTGCCGTTGTTATGTCAGACTGGTTTTTTTTATGAGAGTTATGTCATACTTTGAATTTGGGATATTTTGGATATTTTTCAGACTGGTTTGTTTGGATATTTTGGATGTTAGTCTCTATATTAATTTGTTAATTATGACATTGTTAATTAATCAATGAATTTGGACGTTGATATGACACGTGTGAAACTTGATTATTTTTTAATTATTCTTGTGTTTGGCTGTGGTTTACGCAGTAGTATGCAACGAAATTGATCGAATCAGTTGTGAGAATTAGTTTACAGGTTATGTAAATGAAACTGTGAATTGAAATCGAACGGAAAAGCGGAGTATCGAAAATAAACGGGCATAGCCAGAACGGCGTTTTAAAAAACGGCGGTGTATATAATTTAATTGTTGGAGTGTATGATACACCGGCGTTTCAACGTACGCCGGTGAAAGTATTCAGCTGTAACGGCACAGGTATATACCGGCGTTTTATAAACGCCGGTGTATATAACTACACCGGCGTTTTTAGTCGCGCCGGTGTTCGTAAACAGGGAAAAACAGGCGCTTACAAACGGACATACACCGGCGTTTCCTGACCGCCGGTATACTTTCGATATACACCGGCGTTTTTATTTACGCCGGTGAATTGATAAATACCGGCGGTTTACAACCGCCGGTGTATGTATATAGGCACACAAACACGGCACCCAGAAACGGACATACACCGGCGTTTTATGACCGCCGGTATACTTTCCATATACACCGGCGTTTTTATTTACGCCGGTGAATGTATAAATACCGGCGGTTTACGACCGCCGGTGTATGTATATAGGCACACAAACACGGCACCCAGAAATGGACATACACCGGCGTTTTATGACCGCCGGTGTAGTCCTAGTATTTACCGGCGTCCACCAAAAACGCCGGTGTAGGACCCTTCGTTTCAGCGACGCCCGCTTCGGCGGCAGTTGGACCGGCGTTATTGTAAACGCCGGTGAAAGTTTCCCCGGCGTAAAAAAACGCCGGTATAGACGGAAAAAACCGCCGGGAAAGCTACTTTCTTTTGTAGTGTTGGCTTCTCTTGGAGGTAAGGGTTCGGTGTTGTTCTTTTGGGCAAACTTGGTACGGTACCCCTGTTGGAGTAGGGCTTCTAGCTCATCTTTGAGGGCTTGACATTCATCAGTGAGATACCCGTGATCTTTGTAAAACACGCACTACTTGTTCATATATCTTCTTCCACTTGGAGCGTTCATCTTGGGGGGAGGTCGATGGAGTCCCTCCTTGCCAACTTCGATGAGTATTATAGATATGATGGCATTAAGTGTGGTGTACTTCTTAAAAAGAGGCAATGGGGATGGACGATGATGGCTTATGGCATCCTTCTGGGACTTACGAGATTCATCTTCATGGGTGCTCTTCTGTTTATTCTCAGAAGTTGGCACATTATGTTCTTGGGGTTGGACGACATCTTCCACTCGGATGTACTTCTCGACCCTTTGAAGGATGTCAAAGAAGTCCCGAAGAGGACTTTTGATAAGACAGGCATTGGGTAGTCATGATTTACATTTTGCCTGAAGGTAGCCATGCCTATAGTTGAATTAAGTGAGGGGATGGACCAGGACTCGACTGTGAAGTGCCAAGCATAACTCTTGAGGGACTCCCTGTCTCTTTGCTTCAAGTCAAGTAGGGACGCACTTGTCTTCTATGTCTTACGGCTGGTGATGAAGTGTGTGAGGATGATTTCTTCAAGTTGATCGAATGAGAAGATGGACCCTGGAGAGAGACGGGAGAACCACTCCCATGTGGACCCCTTCAGGGATGCCGGAAATGTCTTTGCATAGAAGGGAGTCGGATGCTTGGTAGACATCATGAGGGTTTTAAAACTCTCAATGTGATCCACCGGGTCGGACTCCCCGTTGTATGATTCGAAGGCTGAGATCTTGAAGTTAGCCGGAACAGTAGCCTCGGTAATTTTTCTAGAGAATGGGGGTTTGATGGGGCGGTATACTCTTTCATGTCTTCATTCTTCTTGCTTCAGTAGTGCTAAACGATCTTCCATCTTTCGGAGACGTCGTAGGACGGTGCCCTCTTGCTGATCAGATCTAGTGGACCCACAGGACTCCTCGCATTGTGGTAGAGCGATGAGGACTGGTTCGTCGAGTCTTTGAAGGAATTATGTCAAGGGCCTAAAGAATTTCATCTTTGAACACTCTGAGTGCTGCTCTGGTGACATGTACTTCTTCCTCCCTCCCTCCTTCTTCTAGGGGTTGTTCTTGTAGTACCCCAGATTTTTAAATAATTTGTTTAAGATTAATAAATGAATTAAAATAATTTTTGGTGATTTAATAAATATTCTTCTGAAAATTTATCTTTTTACATGTGCAAAACACGTGTAAATATTTTCTTGGAAAGTTCAAAGTCAAAAACTATTTGGGAAAAACTCATTATTTCTTATTAGGTATTATTTCTGAATTTTCTGGATTTTTCTCATATTTATTGGACCTATTTGCAAATATTACAAAAAGATGAACTTTTGTGCAAAATTACCACTTGGAGTGAAAATTCCAGATTTTTAGATTTTTGGGCTTGGCATGATGCCTAGTCAACTCAGAGGTAAATATTTTACTTTTTTTAATGAATTTGGTTTATTTTACAAGTTTCGATAAAAGATGATCCTTTGGCAAAATTGTCATTTTGAGGGGTAAAAGTGCAAATTCGTTTTCTAGGCCTTTTAAATAGTGCCGACTGGCTTTATGATGATTTTTTTTTGTTTTTAAATCTCAAATAAATTTGTTTTATCAAGTTTCCAAGTATATGGATCTATATATGTAAAGATGTGTTTTAAAATGAGTATTTTTGCAAATCTATTTACAAAACCCTAAACCTAATATTCCGGCCTATTTAAGGGTGGAGTGCAGCCATTTTTCGCTGCACAACACAAGGGATTTTATTATTTTATTTTCTTGGAATTTTAAAGCAAAAGATCTTGGATTTCTTGCGAATGAGGGATTTTCGTATTGCTTTATTATCTTCGTTTGATCTCTTCAACAAGGTGAGTGACATGTTTTGTTTTGTTTTGTTTTGTTTTGTTTTATGTATGTTGTTTGTGATAATCTATCTATTAGAAAACATGCTAGGAGTTTGTATGATGATATATGAAGTTTTGATGAGTAGATGAATTAAAAGTGAATCCTTTCATGAAACTATATTATTGATAATTGAAACCCTAATTTGTTGACTTGAGAATGTTAAAGAACTGAATAGAAATCATGAGTAGGTTGTTTTCCCTCACATATTTGCTGTTTTGACTTTTTGAGAACTGTTGTATGAAGGTATTGCATAAAGTGAATAAAAAGATTACCTTTACTTGGGTATAAATGCATAACTCTACTTGGGAGTTTTTCGTTGAGTAGAAACTTGATTAGTGATTGTTATGATGCTTATATGCATGGATAATTTATCACTACTATAATGGGAGAAGGCCTTAGTGTAATTTGTTCATATCCCAACCCGTGCAACACACGTTTAATTAAATTCTATTAATTTACGTGTTCTGCACGTGCTTCTTCCATTATAATATAGATAAATAGAATATTAAAAAATATTGTTCAGACGTGCATTGCACGTGTATTTACTAGTTATGAATGATTGTAGATGAATTTAATGACTATTGGATCTAAGAATTAAGTCTTGGAGTTTTGAGAAAAGGGGGTTCAGATTTAGTACTATGCATTATGATCAATTTGGGAATTTCGTGATTTTGTAAAGTTTTGAGAAGTTTTCAATTGGATATGATTGGTTTTTAGTACTGAGATTAAATCTAAATATTTCACTATTTCTAATTGATGAGTTTTGAAGTTTTCTTAGCGCACAAACATGTGTACATATATCTTATTTCGTTGTTTTCGAAGAAATTGGGTTTTCGTGTGTTTTGATGGAGTTTTGATCGGATTTCAATTGTTTTGGGTCTGGGATAGTTTTAAAATCTTTACTACTCTTATTGATGGATTTTTGAAGTCTAAATTGATGTTAAAATTCATATTCGAACATATATGTATATAAGATGTTGTTTTGAAAGATTTTTGGGTAAAAATTCTATTTCGAAATCTTGATATGTTTTGATCTGTTTTAATAACTCCTATATGTTATACACGTTACAATTAATGTAGAACCCCGTATTTTCAAATATTATTTTAAATATTTGGAAATGAATTAAAATGATTTTCTGGAGATTTAATAAATATTTTCTAAAGATTTATCTTTTACACGTGCGAAACACGTGCAAATATTTTTGGTGTAAATAACCAATTTTATATTTTTAGTAAATTCTCATAATTATAATGGAGTATATTCTAAATTTTGGGATTTTTCTGAGTAGAAAAATTATTTTTATAAATACCTCGAAAGGGATGGGTTTTTATGTAGAAAGCCGTTTGGATCTTAAATAAATTATGAAAATTCGTTTTTACTGATATTTTGTTTTTCCATGGTTATCATTTAAATTTAAATATATTTAGATTTTATTTAAAGTCGATTTGGTGAAGATTTAAACAAAAAGGGTGTTTTTGCAAATATGGAATTTATGTAGAATCTTGTGTAAATATTTTCTAGAAAGTAAAAGTCAAATATTTTGATTGGAAAATATAATATGTATTATTAGATATTATTTCTGATTTTTCTAGATTTTTATGAATATTTTATGATATGTTTGCAAATATTACAAACGGGAGGGCTTTTGTGCAAAATTGCCACCTTGAGTGGTAAATCCGGATTTTTCTTATTTACTGGGCTGTGCTGGATTGCTGGACAACTCAGTGATAAGAAGATTTGATTTGGTTTTGATTTAGTTAACCTATTTTAACTAAGAAAATGTTATATATGTAAAGTTATATTTTGGAAGGGTTATTTTGCAAATATATTTCTAAAACCCTAAATCTTTACTTCCGGCCTGTATAAAAGAGAGTGTGCAGCCGTCATTCGCTGCACAACTCAAGTTTTATTATATTCTTATTTTCTTGGTGATCAAGAGGAGGATTTTTGGATCTTGCAAAAGGAGAGGCTTTTCTTGTGGGATCTCTTCATTTCTAAGGTGAGTGACATTGTTTTGTTTATTTTGTTTGGGTATGTTGTGGATGAGTAGATATAATTTTTTGGTTGTTTTGTTTATCCCTCTTTGATTTGGGTATGTTATATGAGAATAATATGAATGTTTAGATTGATTGGATGTTGAATATGTATATGTTGAATGAATGAAAAATTGGATCTCCGAGGAGAACCCTAGATGATTGTACGAGAATGATTTTAGATCTGTTGAGAACCTAAAATAAATTGTCAGTGGGCTAATAATGTTAGAATTTCGTGGCTAGCAGTCGACTGATGACTCTAAGAAATCGACTGAGACTGCTTGGATCATATTTTCTTAAAGTGTTGGATCAATGTTGATTTGATTGAGTTCGATAGATGCCATGCATAAATTAAATTAGAGATGAGAATTTGGACTATTGGTGAGTTGGATAAAAACAACTCGACCATGTTGAGGATAAATTGGTTTTGTTCATGGATCAACTATAGAAAATAGTTGAGATTTGGTTGAGGAATGTTGTGAATGATTAATGGTCTAGAAGACCAGGTTTTGAGGATTTGAGTTATGAGGATTTAAATTGGGGAATTGTGATTTATGTAAAATATGTTGTTTGAACTTGGATTTCTCAAATACTAAGTTTAAATCTAATTATTTTGGTATTTCTAAGATCTGGAAGATAATACAAAGTTATTTTGTTATATGATTGATTCATAAAAACCCTAGTTTTGACATATGTACGACTTAAATTCTTCAGACTGTAGGCCGACAGTCGACTGATACGACCCAGCTGCTACGAATATTAGTTTCCTTGAAATTGGGTTCTGGACAGTCGACTGACGACTTTTACAGTCGAATGGTACCACCCAGATTACTTTTAAAGTTACTGTAGTTTTTCTCTCTGGTAAGTCGACCTATGACTTTTTAAGTCGACTTATAAACTTAGAATATTTTTTTAAAAGATTTCTGAAATTTCTCTCTGCTAAGTCGACTTATGACTTTTATAAGTCAACTTATATTCTCTAGTAAGTCGACTTATGACTTTTATAAGTCAACTTATATTCTCTGGTAAGTCGACTTATGATTTTTATAAGTCAACTGATAACACTTAGCTTATTTTCTTAAAATCATGGAACATTCTTTTTGGGCAGTCGACTTATGCTTTCTACAGTCGACTGGTACTGATGTATTTTTATATTTATGAAGGTTCTTTCAAATAATTTATTCTCTAAATGTTACAAGCTATAACTTATTATTTTATACCCTATCTTCTATTTGAACATATGTTTTCAAGATACTTCATCGTTGGATTGAATGTTAGAAATTATAAAGAGTTGGGTTTTGTTGAAAGGAGAGATTTCTCCTTGATCGTTTGACGCTGGATTAGTGAGTTTGGTCCGGATTGAGGTCTGTAGGAATTGAGTGGGAGTCCTGTGAACCGGCAGTTGAGATTTATTGAGTTAGGCCTGAGGGATTTTGGTTTAGTTGTTGTTAAAGTCCGGCAGGATACACTAACTCTAGAGATAAGGATTTGATGTCTTAATAATATCCTACTTAAGAATAGGCAGGGTGCATTTGTATGTACCGGGTGCATCTGCATATTTCGTGGGGTACACGGCAGGGAGGTGATTCTCTGGATAGGCAGGGAGGTGATTCTCTGGATAGGCAGGGAGGTGATTCTCCGGACAGGCAGGGAGGTGATTCTCCGGATAGGCAGGGTGCATTTGTATGTACTGGGTGTATCTGCGCGTTAGGGGTCCTGAAGGCCTATTCGTGGGGTACACGACAGGGAGATGATTCTCCGGTTGTTGTTTAGACAGGGTGCATTTGTATGTACCGGGTGTATTTTTGGTTTTATGCTTGTGTCTTTCAGTTTTCCTACACTTGACACTTAGACTAGCTTCACTTGTTGTTTTCATTTCATGATGTTTTCATGCTTTACATCTTCGTTATTTCTCATTCATTTATCCTTGTTGTTAATACATGCTGTTGTTGACTTTATGTTTTATGATTTAATTATGTTATATGTTTTTATGTCACACACCATTTATGGCTGACCCCTTTAGTTTTGGGGGTTAGGGATCATCTCTAACCTCATGTGTTACAGGTTGTTGCTTAGAGTTTGGAGGCTTGGATGCTTGAGATAGTTTTGAGTTAAACTGATGTAATAGAGCTTTGTGTAAAACAATAGTAAAAAAAAGAAAGTGTTGTAAAAAGAAAGTTGTAATGCAAGGTGTTTTGTATTCCGTTGTGTTGGTAAAGATTGATGAAATAAAAGTTTGGAATAAAATTATTTGTGTTTTTGGGCTATGTGTACTATTACATTGAAGTTGATGCTGGGATTGTGCCACGTATTTTCTAAGATATTGTATTAGAAATTCGGGGCGCTACAGAATTGGTATCAGAGCATGCTCCAATAGTAATAATAGACATAGTATGAAAACCAACCTAGGTGTGGACACTAGAGTGTGAGTACTTAGGTGTGGACACTAGAGTGTGAGTACCTAGGTGTGGACATCAGAGTGTGAGTATCACATAGAATTAGAACATGATGTTTGGTTTGGGGTAGGGTTGAGGTTTAGCCAAAGGGTATTGATGTGAATGTGAGTTGTGTTGTGATGCTCTAGCTTTACCCTTGTTTTGCAGTACTCAGTAGAATGACAGGACCCAGAACCAGGAATGGTGGTAACAATGAGGATGGATCTGGAAGTTCTCGAGGAACTGGAATTGATCTCGAGGCCGAATTTGCCAAGGTGTACCAGACTCTGAATGCGCTAATGGCATTTAATTTGGCACAGAATTTTCCTACGGGACAGTCGACTGTCCAGATTACACAGTCGACTGCTACTGCTCTGACTGTTATTTTCTTGAGTTTTCTGATGCTTCTTTTGAACGATTGTTCTTTCAATATTATATTATTTTAAAAGATATTTTGCAATGTTTACAAAGAATTATATGTTATTTATGATGAAGTTTTATATGTATTCTTTTGGACCTTATTTGAGTTACACGTGCTTTCAAAAGAATTGATGTTTTGTGATATTCTACAACTTATAAATATGGTTTTCAGTTATTTAATAGATCTAATATTTATTTGGATTCTGGAATTTTCTATAAGATTTGGATTTTTGTTGATTTAAGAAGTTTCTTCATATAATCGTTTCGACGATGGATTTGTGAGTTTTATTGAAAACTTTGGTCTTGATGGATGAGTTGTGATTTCTATAGGAGTGGAGTGGGAGTCCTGTGAATTGACAAATGAGATTGGGGATTTAGACTTGCGGGGCCTTTGGTTTGTTTTGTGGAATTAAGTCCGGCATGATACACTAACTCTAGAGATGAGGATTTTTGTGTTTGAATAATAAACAACTTAAGGACAAGCACTAGTAGAGATGTGGTGGAACTTGGGAAGCGTAAGTATATGCTCTGGTCTGTTAGTCTAACGGATGCATTCCAGGAATGTTTCTTGATCTGTCTCGAGAGGATATTTGTATATTCGCGTGTGAGGGTCTTCAGCCCTATTCACGGAGCATGAAGGGTGCATTCGCATGTCGAGAGTTGGCCGGCCTATTCACAGAATGTACCTGGTGTATCTGCACGTTGAGGGCCTTGCAAGCCTATTCGTGGGGTACACGGTTGGGAGGTAATTCCCCGGTTTTTTAGCTATTCTCTCTTGATGCTTGCGCTTCGAGGACTGTGGTGCCTATTCGCGGAGTATTCTAGATCTTTTTTCCATCACTGTAGTAGGATTAGTTGCAAATCGAGGGATTTAACCCTATAAAGTGGAGATCGTTAAGGGCTTGTACCTGACCTATGTAGTATGGAATGTATAGAATCCGATAAGTATGCATTAGAGAGTCAGCATATAGCATTCATGTTTCTTGACTTGGTTTCATGCATGTTGTTCTCTGTTTTTCCTACACTTGACACTTAGTCTAGTTTCACTTGTTGTTTTCATACTCTACTATTTACTATCGTATATTCCTTGATGTTTTCATGCTTTACTTACTGTTATTTCTCATTTCATTCATTCTTGCTATTAATACATGTTATTGATGACTCTATGCCTTATATTTTATTTATATTGTTTTCTTTTTATGTCACTCACACCGTTATGGCTGATCCCTGTAGTTTTGGGGGTCAGGGTTATCTCTAGCCTCAAATTTTATAGGTTGTTGCTTATAGCTTAAGACTTGGATGCTTGTGCTAGAATGATAATAGAGCTTATGTAAATTGTAAAAATTGTGCTGTAAAGAAAAGATTGTAATTTAAGGTGTTTTGTATTCCGCTGTGTTTTGTAAACAATTAATGTAATAAAAGTTGAAATAAAAATTATCTGTGTTTTTGGCTATGTTTACTATTGCAATTGAAGTTGATGCTGAAAATTGTGCCACATATTTTTGAGATATCTTATTGAAAATTCGGGGCGCTACAGTTCTGCTGGATGGAGTTGGATTCCTCCTATCTTGAAGAATTCTTATGTGGTCCCTTGGGGAGCAGTGGCAGCGGGATCTTCATAGCTTTCTGGGAGAGGGAGTTTTTCCGCGCCCTCTTTGAAAGGGATTTTTTTAGGCAAAATGCGGATTACCTAGTTCTTGTGGATGAGTACAAATCATATTTAAATAATATGGACTTATTTATATTGGGCCGTTATGACAACGCAGTAAGACAGATCCATTTTGGGTTATTAGGCTTGAGGTATGCCCAATTTTGGTTCATGGACCCGTTTCTAGTGAAATTACTGTTTTACCCTTGAGAGCTTTAAGATTCGTGCCCGATTTGAACGGTCCCGATTTGGTGCTACTTTTTACCCATATAAGCCAATATGCGAGAAATCGACAATTGTTCATGTATGAATATCGACTAGCTAAACAAAGAGAGAAACACAAGTGCTCTAATATGAATGCACAATGATTGACTGATCAGTGTATGAATTATCGAAACTTTTTAGATATTTTTTTAATCTTCTTACAGCATGCCTTCATTGATAACATTTATGCTTTAATTATGACAAGGGAAAATGATCATAATCAAGTGGTAGGAGTACTACGAAGGATTGCTGATAATGATCCAGATAGTGCCGCATATCAAGTCACTAATACAGACAACAATAAATGATATTTTGTTATTAATGAAGATATGAATTATCATCGCACTTTATTTTCCTTACCACTACCCTTACCGGTACTGTTTTTTCTTCTTCCTTACCACTACTGATTTAACATCGAGCTTCCTAGAATCCATGTTTCTACATTATAACCGCAAAACTCACACAATTTACGAGGTTGAGCCAACTTTTTTAAAGTGCTTTTGATGTTTTAGATTTTTGTTAAATTATTCTAGATAGCTCTGTATCATTCATTCTTATCAAAAATATTAATTAGCTAACGCCGAACTTTTGGTGTACTTCATTAATTCCTAATTTTGAGATCGCTTGTTATTTGGGCCGTAAAATGCTTTACTATTTCTTTTATTATGTGCAATTCATTTAATTTGATAACTATACTTTTTTGTAGGCCTGCACGGATTATATTGGTCAACTTAA
The DNA here is from genome assembly GCA_017893485.1 of Hemerocallis citrina. Taxonomy (NCBI): domain Eukaryota; kingdom Viridiplantae; phylum Streptophyta; class Magnoliopsida; order Asparagales; family Asphodelaceae; genus Hemerocallis; species Hemerocallis citrina. The sequence continues at coordinate 133,717,728 of CM030367.1, read as the reverse complement.
AGGGAAGATCCACCACCACCTTAATATATATATGGTATAATATATATATACATTCATTAAAATATTAAAGATATTGTAACTAAAATATTGATTAGCTAAATTTTAGCGGTGCGCATCAATATTTAAGCAACCACTAGTAACAATAAATTGTATTTAGCCAACATGTATAAGAGATAGTCATAAACATGTCATAAACAATAATGACTTGTAAAATATGAAGGTGATAATAGGTACATGATTATCGCTAAATAAATAAATAAATAAATAAATACTATGCTAAGCACATACCCAAGATTTAATCATCATCTTTTCGTCATAATTTAAAATACCTTTAATCTGTAATAAACGTCATGGTGCATGATATATAATTAGGAAAAATAAAATAAAAATTTAAAAAATGAATAAGCGACGTATTCTACGAATATACAAGGAATGATGATTTATATACAAAAATTTATAAACAAACAACATAAGTATGTAAATCTCTTTATAACATTATAATTTCATTACTCGGAGAGTCACCAAAAATCATGACAATGCAGTCTCACAAATATAATAACTCATGCACATGTACATCTCATTATAATCTAATGTTAAGAGGGTGTTAGATATTAAATTAATAATATCCATAAGTATACCATAAATCAATCCCCTAACTCCCTAAGGACATGCATGAAAAAGATTTGCATATAAACAATTATAAAAGAAGATCAAATCACTATGTGTACCGTGAAACAATATAAGTCAAATAAGCAATTGAATTCATTTAGACACAAAATTACGATTATCTCATTTTAATATAGAAAACATTTAACTATCAATTGCGTTAAATAATAAAGATGCATACTAAACATACAAGATCAATAATTTAAAGATTTTATATCTTAGATAACTATTCATTTATTTAGGGAATGAAATTCTAGATATCTATCAAAGAAAAACACAACTAGTTATTGAAATGAAATTCTCTTTATTCACAAATAAAATATGTGCATACCTATATCAAAAGTAATTTAATAATAGGCATATGGACACCATGATTCGATTTGGTAATTCTATATGTAGGCAATCATATAAATATATATACTCAATCCTTTGGATTGTTGGATATAACTAACGAAAAATATAATTACCTACAAATAAAAATAAAAAAATTTACTGGGCACGAAGTAGGCATGTATTAGCATTGCCCTAAAAGACTTATTGCCAACCTTGTACAACATTCCATAACAACTTATCCGATAGAAGTACAAATTCTTGTTGTTACCGCTGATTCTGGTGTGGGGGTAAACAGATAGAATTTGTGGGTTCGTGGAAAAACCTGAATAGCAGATCCGAACCTGTTCGTCTGAGTTGGGCTGCTGACTCCCGCCGTACACCTGCAAGGAAAGTGCGAAACACCGGGGTTGATCCCGGCGACGCACCCTCCGACGCTCTTGTCAGTAACCAGTGATGATTAAAAAAGAGCTTAAGTTGGCAAAGAGTGATTAACCTGTAACAGTGGTAGGTGGGGGGTATTTATAGTCGCCGTTGGGATCAGATTAGGAATGTGATTCCTGTGATTTGATAAGGCGTAAAATCCTCGTAATCAGATTAGGAATGTAATCCCTTAATTCCCGGTGAGAGGATAACTGCAAATCAGGCCCGTTGATTTAGTCAAATCAGTGACCCTGATTTCCTCTTGCTGGTCTGGGTTTGTATCGGGTCGGGACCCGTACCCAGTTGAGATGGATCCGTTCGCGGGTTGTTGGATCTGTGAGGAGGAGACCCAGTACCCGCTTCGGACCCGTTAGTAGGTGAAATTACCGTTTTACCCCTGAGCTTTAAGATTTGTCTCCGATGTGAACGGTCCCGATTTAATCCTATTTTTAGCCATATCACGAGCCCCCCACTCCTAGAGACTGAGTTTTTCAGTCTTTGAGGAGTAGTTTTACTGTTCTAATGGCGTACGGGATTTTATCGGTGTTCTTAAGGGAGTTTTGGATCTTGCTTGGGGTATAACGGTGTTATTCTGGGCTTGTAAAATGCCCAAAAATATTCTCAGAATTTTCTGGATTTTTGGTGATTTTTCCAAATTTTTCTGAATTTTTTCTCATTTTTTTGAATTTTTTATTCATTTTTTTGAATTTTTTAATCATTTTCCGAATTAAATAATTAATTATCAAAAATATTAATTAATTATTCTAATTTAATAATTATTTTTCCAGAATTTTAAAATATTTTTTCCGAAGTAATAATTATTTTTAGAATTTTTAATTAATTTTTTCGATTTTTAAAATATTTTTTTGGATTTTTTAAATAAAAAAAACAAATTAATTAATTAATTAATTAAATTAAATAATACCTGACACGTGGCGCGATCTGCGCCGTCGGATCCCGGCACGAATCTCGAGGAGGCGCAGTTCCCAAAAAATCATTTTTTTGTCGTTTAGCGCACGTGGCGCGATTTGAGCCGTTCATCAACTTTTGCGCGATTTTCTGGAAGATCCAACGGTTGTAGTTGCTCGGCTAATTTTTTCTCCGTTTTCCAGCTCGGGTGGGGGCTTGCTCAGCTAGCCGACCAAGAGCTGACTTCGCCCAACCACGTGGCGCCACGTGGCACGAATTTTTTTTTATTTATTTTTTTTCTTTTTTTCGCTCTGGCCTTCTTCTTCTTCCTCTCTTCCTCTCCGCCTTCGACCCATGCACGCCTCCGACCCCGCCTCCATCTCTGTCCCTGAGCGCGCCACTGAAGCTCGGCGAGCTCGGCGGGAGGCGACGAGCGGCGTGGGGCTCGTCAAGGCCACGACAGAGCTCGTGATGGACGGGATGCGACATGGAGCTTAGGAGTTCGGCGAGAGGTGACGAGCGGAGTGGGGTTCGTCGGAGATGGAGCTCGGCACTGTAGTGGAGACGAAGGTGGAGCTCGAGCTCGGTGGGGAAGAGCTCGTCAGTAATGGGTTCGTCACTGTAGGTCGGCGAGATGGAGCTCGGCCATGGAGGTGGAGCTTTTGGCTAGGAGAGCTTATGGAGCTCGTCGTATGCGGAGCTCGGGGGAACTCCGTCGATGGGTTCGGAGCTTGGACGGAGAGCTCAGTGGAAGCAGCTCGAGCGTGGAGGCCGACGAGGTTGTGGTCGGCATTGGGGAGCTTGCGGAGAAGCAGAGTTCGAAGCTTCGGAGGTTGATGGGTTGGCGAGCTTGGCGATGGGTGCTCGACGTCGTCGGAGGAGCTCGACGCCGAAGCGCTCGTCGGAGCTTAGCTTGAGCTCGGTGGAGGACGAGGTCGGCGAGGGGAGCTCGTGACGAAGTGGAGGCGTGGTTGAGCTTGGTGATGGAGCTTGCGACGAAGCGGAGTTCGAAGCTTCGGAGGTTAGCTCGAGCTCGATAGAGGAGGTCCGCAGTGGCTGAGCTTCGTTCGTTGGCTTCGGCAGATAGAGGAGCTCGGTGAGTGGAGTTCGGAGCTCGAAGGTGGTCGTCGGCACTCGCGACGTGTCGTGATTGAGCTCGGCAAGGGGAGCTCGTGAAGAAGTGGAGTACCGAAGGGCTCGGCCATGGAGGGCTCGCGCATTATCATGCGGCGGCTCGAGGCGCGGTGGAGGACTGGGTTCCACGAGGAGCTCAAAGACAGGCCATGGCGGAGCTCGCACGTGAAGAAGAGGAGTTTGGGTTTTCTCTTCGTTTTGTTTGGTTTCTGCTTTGGCGCCAGCAGGTTAGAGAAGAAGGTGACGTGGGGGAGTTCGGGTTTGGATCCTAACGGGTCCGAACCCACACTGCCCCCCCTTTTTTTGGCGTCTTGTTCGGCGAATCCGAGCACGGATTTTGAGGCAATTTTTTGGCCATTTTGCAGCTCGGTAGGGCAGTAGCTCGGATTGGAGATCCGAGCTACGTGGCTCGATCTGGGCCGTTGGATGGTGGCGCGAATCTCGAGACGGGCTCAATTCCCAAGAAAACGCTATCTTGTCGTTTAGCGTCGCTGGCAAGATCTGGGCCGTCTGATCGAGATCTTACACGAATGTTGAGGAGAAAGTGAGTTTTCTCCGTTTTGACGCTCGGATGGGCACTTGCTCGGTTAGCCGACCGGGCTCTTTGATGTTGGGGTTCGGATGGGAAGAGCTCGGATTCTTGCCCGGGTTCGGTTCGGATTTCTCCCTCGCGCAAGTGGCTCGGCTCGGATTTCCGAGCTATTCGGCGCAAGCTGCATTGAGATCCACTTTTCCGGTGCTACGGAGGTCCGATCGGGGCGTGCGACCCCTCGTTTCGAAGCTAGTTCGAAGATCTACAACTTCTCTTTAGGAGTGGGATGAAGATTCACCCTCCTTCGTGGTCAAAATAGCCCCACAAGATGCTTGTCTTTATGAAGTTGATAAGTACTTTGGTCTTGGAGATTTTGGAAGAGGAGCTCCACTCCTAGGGGCGGAGAAGATGTGCTAGGAATACCCTTGTGCTAGGAAGACCCTTGGGCTAGGAAGACCCTTGTGCTAGGAAGACCCTTGGGCTAGGAAGAAGAGGCGCGAGTGGGTCGGATCGCTAGTCGCTCGGCTCGGAATACCGAGCGACGTGGAGCAATCTGAGCTGTCAGATCTCAGCGCGGATCTCGAGGCGGGCACAGTTTCCAAGAAAACACGATCTTGTCGTTTAGCGATGCTGGCAAGATCTGAGCCGTTGGATGATGGCACGAATCTCGAGACGGCTCAGTTCCCAAGAAAACACTATCTTACCGTTTAGCGATGCTGGCAAGATCTGGGCTGTTGGATGATGGCACGAATCTCGAGACGGCTCAGTTCCCAAGAAAATGCTATCTTGTCGTTTAGCGACGCTGGCAAGATCTGGGCCGTCTGATCGAGATCTTGCACGAATGTTGAGGAGAAAGTGAGTTTTCTCCGTTTGCAGGATCGGAAAGGCACTTTCTCGGCAGCCGACCGGGCTCTTTGATGTTGGGGTCGGATCGGCACTTGCTCGGCATTCGAGCCGATGGAAGATCTCAGCTCTGGAAGAGAGCCGTTTGGGAGACGAGTTTGAGGAGCAACTCTAGGAGAGAGTTGTGAGCTCCGAACTCGTTGAGAGGAGGTCCGAGTGGAGCGAAGAGCTCGGCTCTGGAAGAGAGCCATTTGGGAGATGAGTTTGAGGAGCAACTCTAGGAGAGAGTTGTGAGCTCCGAACTCGTTGAGAGGAGGTCCGAGCGGAGCGAAGAGCTCGGCTCTGGAAGAGAGCCATTTGGGAGATGAGTTTGAGGAGCAACTCTAGGAGAGAGTTGTGAGCTCCGAACTCGTTGAGAAGAGGTCCGCTTCGGCGGCAAGCAGAGGGAAGAGCTCGGCTCTGGAAGAGAGCTATTTGTGAGATGAGTTTGAGGAGCAACTCTTGGAGAGAGTTTTGAGCTCCGAACTCGTTGAGAAGAGGTCCGCTTCGGGGATGAGCGGTGCGAAGAGCTCAGCTCTGGAAGAGAGCTATTTGTGAGACGAGTGTGAGGAGGGACTCTATTAGAGAGTTGTGCTCCAAACTCGTCGAGAAGAGGTCCGCTTCGGCGGCGAGCGGAGGGAAGAGCTCAATTCTGGAAGAGAGCTATTTGTGAGACGAGTGTGAGGAGGGACTCTATGAGAGAGTTGTACTCCAAACTCGTGGAGAAGAGGCCCGCTTCAGAGGCGAGCGGAGGGAAGAGCTCGGCTCAGGAAGAGAGCCATTTGTGAGATGAGTTTGAGGAGCAACTCTTGAAGAGAGTTTTGAGCTCCGAACTCGTTGAGAAAAGGTCCGCTTCGGGGATGAGCGGAGCGAAGAGCTCAGCTCTGGAAGAGAGCTATTTGTGAGAGGAGTTTGAGGAGCAACTCTTGGAGAGAGTTTTGAGCTCCGAACTCGTTGAGAAGAGGTCCGCTTCGGGGATGAGCGGAGCGAAGAGCTCAGCTCTGGAAGAGAGCTATTTGTTAGACGAGTGTGAGGAGGGACTCTATGAGAAAGTTGTGCTCCAAACTCGTCGAGAAGAGGTCCGCTTCGGCGGCGAGCGGAGGGAAGAGCTCGGCTCTGGAAGAGAGCCATTTGTGAGATGAGTTTGAGGAGCAACTCTTGGAGAGAGTTTTGAGCTCCGAACTTGTTGAGAAGAGGTCCGCTTCGGCGGCGAGCGGAGGGAAGAGCTCGGCTCTGGAAGAGAGCCATTTGTGAGACGAGTGTGAGGAGTGACTCTATGAGAGAGTTGTGCTCCTAACTTGTTGAGAGGAGGTCCGCTTCGGAGGCGAGCGGAGTGAAGAACTCGGCTCTGGAAGAGAGCTATTTGTGAGACGAGTGTGAGGAGGGACTCTATGAGAGAGTTGTGCTCCAAACTCGTTGAGAAGAGGTCCGTTTCGGAGGTGAGCGGAGTGAAGAACTCGGCTCTGGAAGAGAGCTATTTGGGAGACGAGTTTGAGGAGCAACTCTGGGAGAGAGTTGTGAGCTCCGAACTCGTTGAGAGGAGGTCCGCCTGGGAGGCGAGCGGAGCGAAGAGCTCGGCTCTGGAAGAGAGCCATTTGTGAGACGAGTGTGAGGAGGGACTCTATGAGAGAGTTGTGCTCCAAACTCGTTGAGAAGAGGTCCGCTTCGGCGGCGAACGGAGGGAAGAGCTCGGCCCTGGAAGAGAGCCATTGGTGAGACGAGTTTGAGGGGCAACTCTAGGGGAGAGTTGTAGCTCCGAACTCGTTGATAAGGGGTCCGCTTCGGCGGTGAGCGGAGTGAAGAGCTCGGCTCTGGAAGAGAGCCATTTGTGAGACGAGTTTGAGGAGCAACTCTAGGGGAGAGCTGTAGCTCCAACTCGCTGCTTATGTGAGAGAATCAACGGTTGTGGGAGCAATTCCGAATGGCGAACCACTTCTAATCCGCTGAAGAGCAGGTTATTTGAAGAGGAATTGAGCCAAGTGTTGGACTCTGAACCATCGTTAGAGGTGTTCAACGGTTGTGGGAGCAATTCCGAATGGCGAACTACTTCTAACCCGCTGAAGAGCAGGTTATTTGAAGAGGAGTCGAGCCAAGTGTTGGACTCCGAACCATCGGTAGAGGTAGTCAACGGTTGTGGGAGCAATTCCGAATGGCGAACCACTTCTAACCCGCTGAAGAGCAGGTTATTTGAAGAGGAGTCGAGCCAAGTGTTGGACTCTGAACCATCGGTAGAGGTAGTCAACGGTTGTGGGAGCAATTTCGAATGGCGAACCACTTCAAACCCGCTGAAGAGCAGGTTATTTGAAGAGGAATCGAGCCAAGTGTTGGACTCCGAACTCGTTGTGAAGAGGTCCGCTTCGTCAGCGAGCGAAGGGAAGAGCTCGGCTCTGGAAGAGATCCATTTGTGAGATGAGTTTGAGGAGCAACTCTGGGAGAGAGTTTTGAGCTCCGAACTCGTTGAGGAGAGGTCCGCTTCGGCGGCGAGCGGAGGGAAGAGCTCGGCTCTGGAAGAGAGCCATTTGTGAGATGAGTTTGAGGAGCAACTCTTGGAGAGAGCTGTAGCTCCGAACTCGTTAATAAGGGGTCCGCTTCGGCGGTGAGCGGAGTGAAGAGCTCGGTAAGTCGCGGGAGCAGCCATGTAGAAGAAGCTGGACTCCGAACTCACCTTTCAGCGAGTCATGACTCGGAGAGGTAGAGATGAAGCAAGAGCAACAATTTCCAATGAAAAAACGTAAAGTTTTATTGAAATAAACTAAGTGGCTGCTTCAATATGGCGAGCCCTTATTACATGCTATTGGCCGGATTACAAGCATCGGCCTTATTAAAAATCAAGATCCTGCTTCTATGATAAGGTGAAGACCTCTTGGGAAGAACCGGGAGGTTCTGAGTCTTAAAGCTCGGCGGGCCCTTCGGTTCGTTTGTTGGCTCCTTAGGGGGGAAGCTTGGCCCCCTCTTTCTGGACGAACTTGGTCAGGTGCCCCTGCTGTATGAGTTCTTCGATCTCCTCCTTCAGAGCCCGACAATCTTCCGTGTCGTGGCCGTGGTCCCTGTGAAAGCGGCACCACTTATCCTTGTCCCTCTTCTTGCCAGGTGTATTCATTCTCGGGAGAGCGCGGAGGAGCCCTTCCTTGTCCACCTCCATAAGAACTTCTGATATATTGGCAACGAGGGGGGTGAACTTCTCAAACCGAGGAGTCGGGCGGCGCTGGCCATTGCCATCCTTCTGAAGGTTCTTAGCCTCTTCTTCTTCGGTCAACTTTCGTTTCGTCCCTGAGGTAGACCCTCCGAAGCTTGGAAGGTAGGCAGCCTCTTCGGCACGAATGTACTTGTCACACCTGAGAAGGAGGTTGGCAAAGTTCTGTGGAGGCTTCTTAGTAAGAGAGGAGCAGAGGCTGGAATTGAAGACGTTGGATTGGAAGGCGGCTGTTGCGACGGATTGGTCGAGGGAGGCTATGGACCTGACCTCCGCAGTGAACCTCTTCACATAGTCTCTCAACTTCTCTCCCTTCTCCTGGCGGAGCTGGAGTAACGAGATGTTAGTCTTCTCCGTGCGTCTGCTACTCACAAAATGAGTGATGAAGAGGCTCTCGAATTGCTCGAAGGAGAATATGGAAGACGGGACGAGGCGGGAGTACCACTCCCGAGCCGAACCCTTAAGAGTGGCGGGGAAGGTTTTGCACAGCAAAGCATCGGAAGCTTGGTGGATTAGCATGAGGGTCTTAAAGCTTTCGATGTGGTCCACGGGGTCCGACTCCCCCGAGTAAGTTTCGAACTTCGGGGGTTCGAAACCTCTTGGGATAGGAGCTTCCATGATGGTCCGGGAGAAGGGAGGTCTGCTCGGGCGGATGGTCCTGCTGTTCGACCCCTCCCCCTCGTCCATCCGACCGATTCGCCTCTCCACCTCATGGAGACGGCGGTATAGGGCATCGTCCCTCCCGCGGTAGTCGAACGAGCCTCTGGACTCGTCTTCGTAGGAGGGAGAGCCGGGGCTACGACGATGGTCGTCCCGGGAGCGACGAGGGCTAAGATCATGCTGCCGGTGGTTAGGAGCCGGCGGAGGAGAGGCGGACCTGCGGCGAGGACTGGGAACCCGTTGGGGCGAAGGAACCCTTTGGGCCTCATTGTTATTGGGTCGGAGGTTAAGAGCCTGCAACACCGTTGCTTGAAACTGCAGGAACTCGGCGCGAGTGATGGGCGCCTCATTGTCCTCGACTGATGCCGACCGGTAGGAGAGTGGCGCCTCCTCCTGTAATGCCCGGGTGACTCTCTCCGCCCTCTCCTGGTAGGATTCCTTCTACGCTCGCGGTGGTGAGGATTCCGCTCATCTGGACGTTGTAGGCGGGATGCTCCCTCTCGGGACCGCTTTTCGTCCAGACGGTGGTGGAGATCCTCATCCTTCTGCCGGTTGAGGATAGTATTTCGAAGGTCAGGGGCCTGAGGACTATGGGAGGCGTAAGAGTCTGTAGAGGCGTTGTGTACCGATATGTGGTCTCGATGGAGAGGTTGTTTTTGCTTCCGTGGATCGGGACCGTTTGGGGGTTGCTGGTTCGGAAGAGGAGGTGGGTCCTGTTGGACACGGTCCTCGGCTGGAGGAGAAAGTTGTCCCTGCTGCGGAGCGGGATGGACGGGGACTTCCTGCTGTTGATCAACAGGGTTGGGTCCATGGCTGGACCCCCTGGATCTTACTTTTCTAGGAGGCATGGCTGGAGAAGAGCTAGTCGACGAGGAAGAGGCGGAGGCTATTCGTATGGTTTTCCCACAGACGGCGCCAATCTGTTACCGCTGATTCTGGTGTGGGGATAAACAGATAGAATTTGTGGGTTCGTGGAAAAACCTGAATAGCAGATCCGAACCTGTTCGTCTGAGTTGGGCTGCTGACTCCCGCCGTACACCTGCAAGGAAAGTGCGAAACACCGGGGTTGATCCCGGCGATGCACCCTCCGACGCTCTTGTCAGTAACCAGTGATGATTAAAAAAGAGCTTAAGTTGGCAAAGAGTGATTAACCTGTAACAGTGGTAGGTGGGGGGTATTTATAGTTGCCGTTGGGATCAGATTAGGAATGTGATTCCTGTGATCTGATAAGGCGTAAAATCCTCGTAATCAGATTAGGAATGTAATCCCTTAATTCCCGGTGAGAGGATAACTGCAAATCAGGTCCGTTGATTTAGTCAAATCAGTGACTCTGATCTCCTCTTGCTGGTCTGGGTTTGTATCGGGTCGGGACCCGTACCCAGTTGAGATGGATCCGTTCGCGGGTAGTTGGATCTGTGAGGAGGAGACCCAGTACCCGCTTCGGACCCGTTAGTAGGTGAAATTACCGTTTTACCCCTGAGCTTTAAGATTTGTCTCCGATGTGAATGGTCCCGATTTAATCCTATTTTTAGCCATATCACTTGTCCACCGGTAAAACTTGCATGCATGACTACGAAAGAAGAGTTAACCTCGTGATGTAAACTAGAATATGCTCAATAAAAAAGATAAATATACAGAGTAGAAGTTTTGTTTGAAGGAAGAAAACCAATCTTGTTCATCTCATTTTCCCTTCTCGTCTTCTTATTTTCTGTCATCATCTTCTCATAAAGTTGAACTAGTATTTATACGAGTCATCTATTAACCCCTAGTAATAAACCATTTTAAAAATTCATAAAATTAAACAATAATCATCTTATTTATAAGAGTAATTAACAAAATACTTATGAGTTACAACTAGCTACAATGCCAAGCACTTGTAATGTAGTGAACATGACTTTTTACTCCTAAGTGAGATGTCACAAGTTTGATTCCTGCCTTGACAGAATTAATTAAGGATGTTGGAAAAACTCTCTCTCCCCAATGTGGGTGGTTACGACCGATTGCCAAAAAATAAAAGTAAAATAAATAAAAATAAAAAAATAAAAAATAAAAAATATAACGGCTAGTTAGACTTGATCAAAATTTATAGTAAATAAATTAATAATTATATTTTAAAAATTAACTTTTTTCATAATATTTTCGGAGCAGAGATAAATTTTCTTTAATTTTAGACATCTTTCTCTTACATTTATTATCATACATAAATAAATAAGATGCAGAACTAAACATCCAATCAAACATCTTTGTAATAATATGCCAAAAAATGAAGAAATAGAAGAAATAGAAGAACTTTCTTTGTTTCATTATCATACTCAGACATTTCATGGCTTCAAGTTTCTTTCTTCCACTACAGAGTACAGAATAAACCAGTTCAAAATTCAAAAATATCTAGAACACAACCGAAAGATTGGATTGGTTTATTGACTTTGGTTTCCTCTATTTTATGATAGATGAAAGGTCCTACAGTTAGATCAGTATGCTATATATTTATCAGTGGAAAATAATTGTTTATGCAGATTGAACTACAAAATGGGCCAGTATAGATTTTGTAGTAGAGCATCACAATCATAAGTCTAATTAATACCACCCACAATCTCACTTCTACAGTACATATTATGGAAATTACTTGCACTAACCAATCTATTAAATTAAATCCAATTTCAATTTCACAGTGTTTTCGGAGAATTTTGTTCCATTTCTGTTTACGGTAAATAATCACAACAACAATAACAAATTCCCACCTAATAATTTGGATCGGCTTTCTAAATTCTAATTTTTCATTCTGTTCGTTTTAGCGCAATAATCATTCTATGTAAGACACTAAATAAAAGAGACAATAATCATTATCATTAATAACAACATTTATAAGAATAAGAATTAGATTAAACTAACTTACAGAAAAGTTACTTAATTCTCAACTTTCCGAATATCCGTAGGAATTAAGTCTTGTAGCAAGCCGCAATCACTGACCAAATTACCAGCCGTTAGATTGTAGCTTCCCCGACCGCACGTGTCTATGTATGAGTTAAAGTTGAACTCCTTAAGTTGCACCGGCGGAACATCCAACCCCTCCGGCGTCATCTGGAGTGGATACATTGGATGAACGCCACGTGTCGCACTCGGACTCAGGTGAGTATGCTGTCCCTCATACGTCGTAACCACCACCAGCGGATCCTCCGCCAACCGCTCCACCTGGCTTCTTAACGCAGCACGTGATCGTCGTGCAACGGAAGTAGCTCCTGCAATAAAATTACAATCGTACCCTTAAAATGTTTGGGAAAAAATGGAGGAAAAAATAGTTGTCGCAGACTCGCAGTGAGTGTAAATACGGACCTAGGGTAGGGGCTATTCTTAACGGCCTTCTGTCCATACTTCTTCCACCTGTAGCCGTCTTCCAAGAGGTCGACCTTGCTCTTGGTCAAGAACGCGAATCGTGGCTCTCTCGCACTGATGATGGTAAAAATCGCAGCAGATCAGAGCCGTACGATTGTTGCACAGATCTCAAAATATTTACAGGCAGATTAGCCATCACATGCCTCTTTTACAGGTCTGGACTCACTCCAAGATATGAGCTTCTTCCAAGCCCATGAAAAGTGACAGACTAGGCCCACTAGGAGAGATACCCTGCTCATGCTGGCTAGGAGTCAAATCTCTTATCCCCTAACAAGGATATCTTATCTCTTGAGGGAGAGAGACATGAAAGAGATAAGGTAGTTAAATTGATCCAACAGACACAAATCAATCTCTTAAAATGTCTCTCAGGCCTATAAATAACCCTCCCCCTCTATAGTCAGAAGGTAATCAATAATTTACCAGTTTTCACTCCTTACTCTCTCCCTCTTTCTGGTTTTGACTTGAGCGTCGGAGGGTTTGCACCGGGGCCACTCCCCGTTGTTTCAGGCTTTTTGCAGGTCCATTGGCCGCATCAGCAACCGTCAGATTCAGATCACGGTGGTCAATCAACGATCCAGATTTATTCACCGGAGCTCTAACCGTCTTTAACGGCCAGGGTCACAGGTTCGACTTTTAGTAGTTTCCTTCAATTATTAACTTACTATCTGTTTTCTCCCACACCGAAATAAGCAGCAACCGATTGGCGCCGTCTGTGGGAAATACTACACAAGTTGAGCTTGTCTCCATGCCACCAAGACAAAGAGGTAATGGGGCGGCCTCCAGCCGTCGCACTACCTCTCTTCGTCAACCAGCTCCTCCTATGGAAGATTAGATTCCTCCTTAACAGTCGTCTCGACAGCCTAATCATGCTCCTTCCAATGGAGAGGCACCGCGGGGCTCCCAACATGAACAACATCCTCAGTACGACCGCGTCTCAGTCCATAATGCCTTAACTGATTTAATGGCCTTCCGAGGTCCACGGAGGTCTAGAGATATCTGCCAGAATATCAATAATAGGCAAAGGTGCGCCCGATCTGAGACCTCCTGCTCAAGTCATAAAGCAAACCAGAGAACTCATCTTTCTAGACAAAGATCAAGGCAATCCTCCTCTCACGGGAGGGCGTCCAACAATGAGGAGCCCAACTCATGAGAATCGAAGGCTTTCTAAGCAGAACAGAGGGCAAAACGCCCCAGTCACTAGGGATGAACTGGATAAGTTCAAGCTTGACATCCTCCATGCTCTCCAAGGGAGTCAAGATCTGGGCTTCCTCCCTAACGAAGGATCCGTCGACTCAACTGTATCTCAGGGGAAGGACGACCAAGTCCTTTGCCGTATCCAAAAAGTAGAATCGCCTAGAACAGAAGAAGAATGAGAGAAGCCTACCGCCCTAGTCAACCTCCCTTCAGTAAAACCATCATCGATGCACCCGTTCCAAGGGACTTCAAAGCTCCTCAATTTGAATCCTACAACGAAGAATCAGACCCGACTGGCCATATCGAGAGCTTCAAAACACTCATGATGGTCCATAACGCCATTGATGCGCTCATGTGTCGAACATTTTCCGCAACACCGAAAGGATCAACAAGGAAATGATATTCACGTCCGACTCCCAAATCCATATTTTCCTTCGGTCAGCTCGAAAAACTCTTCATTGCACACTTCGTTACTAGCCGGAGAGCTAAAAAGACCAGTGTCTCCCTGCTAGAACTGAAGCAAAGAGATGACGAACTGCTGAAAGACTTTGTCAGACGCTTTACAACTAAAGCAATGTCGATTTCCTCCTTGAACACTTCAGTAGTGGCTGCAGCTTTCCATCACAACCTCACTAACAAAGACCTGAAAGCTTCCCTCGCAAAAAAGCCACCCAAAAGTTTCACTGAGCTCCTGGAAAGGAACGACAAGTATATTAGGGTCGAGGAAGCTCTCTACCCTCAAGGGAAGAATGATTCATCTTTCGGGAACAAACGGAAGAATACAAGCGAGGAAGAACTCAGGAAGTTTCAGAAAAATGGTGCAAGTTCACGCCGTCCAACTCTAGCGCCACGCTTCGACAAGTTCACTCCTCTTAATGCAAGCGTATCAGCCATCCTCATGGAAGTGGAGAAGGACAGAATAATCCGTCCTTCCCCCACAATGTCAACGTCTATCAGGAGAAGAGACAAAAATAAGTGGTGCACATTTCACAGAGATCATGGACACACTACTAACAACTGTCGAGCCCTTAAAGAAGAACTAGAAGCTCTGATTCGCAGGGGTTATCTCTTCAACTTCGTTCAGAAAGACAATGATGCCGAAAACCCTCCGCCCGGGGGGTTCATAAGTGTCAAGAAAGGCCATACGAGCCACAAGACTCTCAACACATTGCCTTCCTCCACTCAATTTATGGAAGCCCGATGGGGAGAGATTCCAACTCCTCCCGCAAAGCTTTCGTCAGAGAAGTCAACTCCACAGATAACATTTTGCCTGCCAAACGCACCGGGGTCCGAAAATCTTTCTCCGACAAGGACTTAGAAGACGTCCGAACACCTCATTGTGATGCATTCGTCATAAACCTTTTCATGGTGAATCATGAGGTACGCCGCATCCTGGTGGACAATGGCAGCTCAGCAAACATTCTCTTCATGGCCACATTCGTGGCTCTCAAGCTCTCTCGAGACCGACTTAAGCCAGCTGGTTACATACTTCACGAATTCTCTGCTGTCCCTGTTCATGTAGAAGGAATCGTCACACTAGATGTGATAGCAGGAAAGGCCCCCGCTATTCGAACGGGAGCACTGAACTTTATGGTAGTCGATGTCAAAGCTGCATATGCTATATTCGGCCCTCTTGGCCTAGCGGCATTTCATGCAGTTGTCTCCACATTTAATATGAAAATGAACGAGGGCGTCTCAAATGTCCTCTCTTAATAGTAGTAGCAAATTTTTTTAATTTGTAGTAACGGCCAGCCACTAGAGCAGCCGCTTCATTTTATTTTCTAATAAAATATACTACCAATTTTTGCAAAATTCTTGTACAAAACTCTACGGATGCATACAATAAGTTGAGTGCCAGACTTGTACACAAAAACAGCACTAAAAACTCATTAAAAGCTTCCTACAAGATGGGTTCGGAGTCCACACCCATGGATCGAAGTTACTCCAGTGATTTGCAATGAAGCAAGTTTAGAGTGCGTTTCACCGTTCGATCTGCTCCTACAACCTGTTAATTCATTAAAGCAAACAACGAGCTAAACACCCAACTTATACTTAGAGCGGTGCTAAACACTCGTTATAAGCTTTCCACAACACAAGTTCGGAATCCAGTTCCACGACTCGGGGTTACTCTCGCAACATACAATTCTGCACATTTAGAGCACAACTCACCGATCGATCTATTCCTGCAACTAGTTGAACTTTCTTGGAGACTTATACAATGAGTTGAGTGCCATACTTACACATTTAAGCAGCACCAAAAACTCGTTATAAGTCTTCCTGTAAGACGGATTCGGAGTCCATGCCTATTGTTTGAAGAGACTCCAACAATTTGTGATAAAGCAAGTTAATAGTGCACTTCGTCATTCGATCTACTCCTGCCATCCATTAGCACCTCGATGACAGATTCAGAGTCCATACCCATGGCTCACAAGAGACTCTCGCAATTTGTAAGGGAGCAAGTTCAGAGTGCACTTCGCAGTTCGATCTGCTTCTGCAACCTGTTAATACTCAAACTAACAAGTTTAGAATTCATACCCATGGTTCAGAGTTACTTTTGCAACCTGTAATGATACATGTTTAAAGTTTAACTCGCCATTCGATCTGTTCCTGCAACTAGTTAAATTTCCTCAATGATAGATTAAGAGGTCCAAAATCATGGATCGCAGTTACTCTAGCAACACTTGTAAAAAGCAACACTCGGGGTTCAATTCTCCATTCGATGTGACTTTCACAATCTGTCAGAAGCCCCATACAAAAGTTTGGAAAACAACTCTCATTCAGAGTTGTCCCTACAACTATCTGGGTTCAAGATGGAGCAATGCCAAACTCCATCATACACCGTCGGCAGTTCGTTAGCTATACACAACAGACTTAAGGCCCTATTATTTAGCTGCAAAGAACCCAGTTGATGGTACCTCAACCATAACAGAAAGGATCAAGCATATGAAAGGAATTCTTCAAATCACAGAACAATCGCAAACTCATATGTCCAGATCCAGTATCACTACAGACATCTAGAGTCTAACTCTCTCCAAGAGCAGCTCATACGACCAGCCAACCCCCAAGACGATGAATCACGGGACAAGACACTGGCACGTAGAAGACTTCTTATTCCACAAACTACAAGTTTCATTACAACAGCAGAATTACAATGAGTCTACGTTTCATGGCTAAGAATCGCTACCGAAAGTCCTGCGAACACTGTACGATAAATTGTCATGTAAGGTGTTCTTCTAGCTACACACTGGAGAGACGCTTTACCTAAGAGAAGCAAAACTCTTCACTGGCCTCCTACCGGCTAACAGCTCTATAGGTCCGCCACAGCTCTTGATGATGAAATTCAAGACAAGTCTTCCTTGGGTAGGCAAGCTCCAGGTTTATTCGACCACCTTCACTTGCGCAAGCTCCAACTCTGTCTCCCTTAAAGCGATGTGCGAACGGAAGAGTCCCAACTCTGCCAAGAACAGCATATCATGAAGGAGAGCAAGCTATATGTTCCAAGAACCTCGTTTGATATACGCAACTACGAGTCAGCAAGGAGAAGAATGGAATCACCTCAATGCTGATCCGCACGAGTGACTTCACTTTAATATTGAGAAGATTCAGAATACCCACAACTCATTCACTCTAAAAATGAGTTCGGCACAACGCACGCCACTTGGGTTACTCCGGCCAACTACTCGTCAACATCAAACAACGATTTCAATGCTCTGCTCTCTGCTCAGGCTATATCACAACTCGTTGGCTCTACATAACGAGTTCAATGCCTTGGTCTTCACTCAAGCTTCACTCAAAAACCTGTTAGCACAAAACAACGGGTTTGGCGTTCTGCCCTCAGCATGAGCTTCGTCTACAACTCGTTGGACCCAAACAACGAGTTCAACACTCTACTCTCTGCATGAGCTCCGTCTACAACTCGTTGGTCCCAAACAACGAGTTCAACACTTTACTCTCCACATGAGCTCTGTCTACAACTCATTGGTCCCAAACAACGAGTTCAACGCATTGATCATCGCTTAGGTTTCGTCAATGACTCGTTGGTCCCAAACAATGAGTTCGATACCTTGGTCTTTGCTCAAGCTCCACCAAATAGCTCGTTGGCTCCTAACAACGAGTTCAACGCTCTGCTTCCTGCATGAGCTCCATCTACAAGTTGTTGGCTCCAAACAACGAGTTCAACGCCTTGATCTTCGCTCAGGCTCTGTCAACTACTCGTTGGCTCTACATAACGAGTTCAATGCCTTGGTCTTTGCTCAAGCCTCACTCAAAATCCCGTTGGCACAAAACAACGAGTTCGACGCTCTGCCCTCCGCATGAGCTCCGCCTACAACTCGTTGGACCCAGACAATGAGTTCAATGCTCTACTCTCCGCATGAGCTCCATCTACAACTCGTTGGTCCCAAACAATGAGTTAAACGCCTTGATCATCGCTCAGGCTTCGTCAACGACTCGTTGGTGCAAAACAATGAATTCAACACATTGGTCTTCGCACAAGCTCCACCAAATAGCTTATTGGCTCCCAACAACGAGTTCAATGCTCTGCTTCCCACATGAGCTCCATCTACAACTTGTTGGTTCCAAATAACGAGTTCAACACCGTGATCTTCTCTCAGGCTCCATCAATGACTCGTTGGTCCCAAACATCGAGTTCGATGTCTTGGTCTTCGCTCAAGTTCTCCTAAATAACTCATTTGGCTCCAAACAACGAGTTCAATTCCTTGCTTTTTGCACAAGCCCCATCAACAACTCGTTCACTTAAAACAACGAGCTCTACATTAACTCAGTCAAAGAGTTGTCTCCCTAAACTTTCTGGGTGCAAACGGCAAATTCAACGCACAACTCCTTCACGGAATTACCTCTTTAAGCATGTTAGGAACATACAACAAGTTCAATGCACAACTCCATCACGGAATTACCTCTCCAAACTTGCTGGGATAAAACAGCAAGCTCTACGTCAATTCAGTCAAAGAGTTTTCTCTCTAAATTTTCCGGGCGCAAACGGTAAGCTTAAACATTCAACTCTGTCATAAAGTTCTCTCCAAACTTGTTGGGATCAAACTGCAAGCTCTACTTCAACTCGATCAAGGAGTAACCTCTATAAACTTGCCGGGTCTAAACAACAAGTTAAATCCCAAGTTTATCTCATAGCTCTCCCAACAAACTCGCCGGGATCAGATAGCAATTTCTGAACCAACTCATCCTACGAGTTATCTCTGAACTTGCCGAGATCAAACGGTAGTCTCTGCATCAATTCTATCTCTGAGTTGTCTCCAAATTCGCCCGGATTAAACAATAGTCTCTACACCGACTCAGTCGAACAGTTGTCTCTACAATCTTGTTAGGACTAAACAACAAGTTCAACGCTCAATTTCGTCATAAAGCTTTCCACAAACTTGCTAGGACCAAACAACAAGTCTGTAATAGCTCTCATAGGATGGCTATATATATACAAGATCCACCAATCGAGGGTGATGGAGTAAAAAGCTGGGTATACACATATAAACAATTATATATATATATATATATATATATATATATATATATATATATATTGTTGCATATACACAAAAATACATATATAAAAAGTTATATGCAAACCCATGCCGAAAAAACTCCAAAAGATCTCCAAAAAATCCAAAGAGTTGCAAAAATGAAAATTTTCCAAAGCGATACACTCCTAGCTTGTGAAAAAGGAGGTGGAGTATTGGAGGGCGTGTAGTACCCCATATTTTTAAATACTATTTTTCAGATTACAAAATGAATTAAAATGATTTTCGGGAGATTTAATAATTATTTTTCTAAAGATTTATCTTTTACACGTGCAAATATTTTTTGTGTAATATCTAATTTTATATTTTTAATAAATTCTTCTACTTATAATAGAGTATATTCTAAATTTTGGAATTTTTCTGAATAACGAAACTATTTTTATAAATATCTCGAAAGAAAGGGGCTTTTATGTAAAAAGCCGTTTGGATCTCAAATAAATAATGAAAATTCGTTTTTATTGATTTTTGGGCTTTCCATGGTCATCATTAAAATTTAAATATATTTAAATTTTATTTAGAGTTGATTTGGTAAAGATTTAAACAAATATGGTGTTTTTGCAAATATGGAATTTAGGTTGGATCTTGTGCAAATATTTTCCTGGAAAGTAAAAGTAAGATATTTTTATTGGAAAATATAACATGTATTATTAGATATTATTTCTGAATTTTCTGGATTTTTACAAATATTTTATGATGTATTTGCAAATATTATAAAAAAAAGGACTTTTGTGCAAAATTGCCACCCTGGGTGCAAATCTGAATTTTACTTATTTCTGGGCTGTTTTTGATTGCTGGAAAACTCAGTGGTAAAAGGATTTGATTTGGTTTTGATTTACTTAACTTATTTTAACTAAGAAAGGTTTATATATGTAAAGTAATAATTGTTAAAAGATTATTTTGCAAATGTGTTTCAAAACCCTAATTCCTCAATTCCAGGTATTTAAAGGAGGTGGAGTGCAGCCGACTTTCGCTGCATAACACAAAGGTTTATTTGTTTTATTTTCTTGGAGATTGAAAGAGAAGGGCTTTGATTATTCTTCATTAATTCGATTGGATTCTTCATTTGAGGTGAGTGACATGTTTGTTTTTCTTTTATTTTGTGTATGTTTTATGGGAATGACTTGTTCATTTCCTTTTGATTTGTGTATGTTGTATGCGAATGATATGAATATTTTGATTGATCTTGGATGTTGAATTCCATATATTAGAAAGCATGCTAGGGTTTGATATGAATATGTATATAGGATGGATGAAAAATTGGATCTTTGAGAAGAACCCTAGATATTTGCATGTGAATGATTTTAGATTTGTTGGAGAACCTAATATAAATTGTGAGGAGACTTTTTCTTTGAATTATTGCTGATTTGATTGAGTAAGATGGATGTTATGCATTAATTAATTAAAGATGAGATTTTGGGACTATTGGCGAGTTGGATGAAAACAACTTGGCCATCTTGATGACAAATTGGTTTTTGTTTATGAATCAACTATTGAGAGTAGTTGAGATTGAGTTTGAGAAATTTTGAGAATGAATAATGGTTTAGAGGACAATGTTTTGAGAATTTGAGTTATGATAATTAAATTTGGGGATTTATACATTCTGGATTTAATTTGGGGATTTGTGATTGTGTGAAAGATGTTGTTCGAATTTGAATTTCTCAAATGCTAAGTTTTAAATCTGAATATTTTGTATTGATATGGTTTGGCATATAAAACGAAGTTATTTTGATGCATGAATTATTATTAAAAACTCTAGTTTTGATGTATGCACACATTCATGTTTCGTTTTGAGGGAATTTATCAAAAAACTATTTTTATCAATCCAAGTGGTTATGATTGGTTTTATGGATCTTTGTATATCCTGTAAGTTGTATTTGATCATATCAAAAATATACTTTTAATAGATTTCATTTTTGTAAAGTAAATCTTCGTGACGGTTGAATGTGCACAACCAAAGTGTACAGTTTGTAGGTCGGCAGTCGACTGGTATGACTTCTCAGTCGACTGGCACGACCTGGCTGCTATTTGCAATAGTATTCTTGAAATTTGGTTCTGGATAGTCGACTAATGACTTTACAGTCGACTGGTACCACTTAGAATTATTTTCTCGAAGTTATTGTAATTTTTCTCTCTGAACAGTCGACCTATACCCTTTACAGTCGACTGCTATACTTATAATTATTTTCTTAAAGATTATTGAATTTTCTATCTGGACAGTCGTCTGGTGACTTTTACAGTCGACCGTTAATACTTAGATTTTATTTTCTTAAAGATGTTAGTTTTTCACTCTGGACAGTCGACTGAAGACCCTTTGCAGTCGACTGGTTCTGATGCTTTTCTTGAGTTGTTCTGATGTTCTTTTAAATGATTTATTCTATAAATATTTTTGGATCTATAACTTACTATTCAAAATGTTATTGTTTCTATAGAATATATGTTTTCAAGATATTTTATTGTTGGATTTGGATTCTGGAATTTTATAAAGACTTGGATTTTTTTGATTCGAGAGGTTTCTCCCTTTGACTGTTTTGACGATGGATTAGTGAGTTTTGGTCTTGTTGAGATCTCTAGGAGTTGAGTGGGAGTCCTGTGAACTGGCAGTTGAGATTTGTTGAGTTAGACCTGGGGGGTCTTGGTTTAGTTGTTGTTGAGTATTTATGTCCAGCAGGATACACTAGCTCTAGAGATGGAGATTTTGTGGTTTAATAATAATCAACTTAAGGACAGACACTAGTGGGGATGTGATGGAACTTGGAAAACGTAAGTATAGGCTCATGGTTTCTTTAGTCCAACGGATGCGTTCCAGGACTGTTTATTGTTCTGTCTCGAGAGGACATTTGTGTGTTCGCGTGTCGAGGGTCTGCAGGCCTATTCACGGAACATACAGGGTGCATTCGCGTGTCAAGGGTCGACAGGCCTATTCACGAAATGTACCTGGTGTATCTGCACGTCGAGGGCCTTGCAAGCCTATTCGTGGGGTACACGGGTTTGGGAGATGATTCTTCGGTTGTTATTTTTGAGCTATCTTACATGATGCTTGCGCGTCGAGGGCTGTGGTGCCTATTTGCGGAGTATTCTGGATCTTGTTTCCCATCACTGTGGTAGGATTAGTGGCATAAAGAGGGGTTATCCCTATAAAGTGGAGATCGTTAAGGGCTTGCACCGGACCTATGTACTATAGAATGCGTAGAATCCGACAAGTATGCAATAGAGAGTCAGCATATAGATTGTGTTTTCTTGACTTGGTTCTATGCTTGTGTTTTTCCTGTTTTCTACACTTGACACTTATTTTAGCTTCACTTGAGGTTTACATGTTTCCTTGCTATGTCATATTTTATGTATTATTATTTATTACATGTTGTTTATGAATCCATGCTTTAATTATGTTGTTTGTTTTTATGTCACTCACACCTTTATGGCTGACCCCTTTAGTTTTGGGGGTTAGGGATCATCTCTAGCCTCATGTGTTACAGGTTGTTGCTTAGAGCTTGGAGGTTTGGATACTTGAGATAGTTTTGAGATAAATTGATATAATAGAGCTTTTGTGTAAATTGTAAAAGAAGTGTTGTAAAAAAAAGTTTGTAATTTAAGATGTTTTGTATTCCGCTGTGTTTGTAAATGATTGTTGTAACAAAAGTTTGAAATAAAAATTATCTGTGTTTTTGGGCTATGTGTACTATTACATTGAAGTTGATGCTGGGAATTGTGCCATGTATTTTCACTACAAAAGATACTGCTTTTACCGGCGATTATTCCCCGGCGTTTTACTAGTAGCGCCGGGGTAGGGAGCGAGTAGGAATTGGGCGCCAGATGGGATGGTCATACACCGGCGGTCGATTTAAAACGCCGGTGTATGTTAGTATTCACCGGCGTTTTACCTAAACACGCCGGTGAAGTTTATTATTCACCGGCGTTTTTTATTATAAACGCCGACGAATATACGGACACATTTACCGGCGTTTCCAATTAAAACGCCGGTGAATAACTGGGAATAAAACCCGCGAACCCTAATCTTTCGCTCGCCATTTTCCCATTACCCCAAAAAAAAAAAGGGAAAGAGGCGCTTTGTTTCCCTCCTTCCTCGCTCTACTTCCCGCGCGTTTGCCTCCGCCGCTTCGTCCTCTTCGACGGCCTTCGACCATTCGAAATCGTCCCTTATTCCCTTCGTCCTTTTCGATTTCCTTCTTCCCTCTCTCTATTTGGAGGTGAATCGGCGGTCGCCCCCTCTCTCTCTCTCTCCTACGCCCCCGCCCTCGTCGCCCCGCTCCCTCTCTCTCTCTTCGGTATGATCTCTTGATTTCCCTTATTTTCCAAAAAAGGCAGCTTTTTTCAGTTTATTCATTTCGATTTCCTTAGCATGAACGGTTTAGTTGAGATGAAGAATTAATAGAAAAATATATGCTTAGATAATGGAAATTTTCATCTTATTTTACTGTTAATGAAGCTGATTTCATGCATCTGATTGCCTTCATGGCATGTTTGTTTTTTTACCCAAAATGGGTTCACTGTGAACTGAGGATGCTCTAGGTACGTATGCCAATATCCTCCGGCCGGATATGCACAACAATTGGATTTTAGATTTAGTTGGGCACAGTGAATTAGTAGAGCCACATATAAGCTCAGTTAATGGGAAATTTTCATTTTCAGATACTGTTAAAGTAACCTGATTGCAATCTTTGGCATGGTTTTTTAACACAAAATGGGTTCACTTCCAAACTAAGTATGCTGCATAGCATACCCGTTTTCTTTCACTGTTAATGAAGCTGATTTCATGCATCTGATTGTCTTCTTGGCATGCATATTTTTTTACCCACAATGGGTTCACTGTGAACTGAGGATGCTATAGGTACGTATGTCAAAATCCTCCGGCCGGATATGCACAACAATTGGATTTTAGATTTAGTTGGGCTAAAGAAGTAGTAGAGCAACATATAAGCTCAGATAATGGGAAATTTTCATTTTCAGATACTGTTAAAGTAACCTGATTGCAATCTTTGGCATGGTTTTTTAACACAAAATGGGTTCACTTCCAAACTAAGTATGCTGCATAGCATCCCCAGTTTCTATAGGTTCACTTCCAGACTAAGTGAACTGAGGATGCTATAGGTACGTATGCCAAAATCCTTCGGATACGCACAACAATTGGGTTTTAGATTTAGTTGGGTTGAAGAAGTAGTATAGCAACATATAAGCTCTGATAATGGAAAATTTATCATTTTCAAATACTGTTAAAGTAACCTGATTGTCAATCTTTGGCATGGTTTTTTATACGAAAATGGGTTAACTTCCAATCTAAGTATGCTGCTAGTATCCCCATTTTCTTTTTTTGTTGTTAGTGAAGCTTATTTTCATGCATCTGATTGTCATCTTGGCATGTTTTTTTTACCAAAATGGGTTCACTGTGAACTGAGGATGGTATAGGTACGTATGCCAAAATCCTCCGGCCGGATATGCGGCTACAATTGGGTTTTAGATTTAGTTGGGCTGAAGAAGTAGTAGAGCAACATATAAGCTCAGATAATGGGAAATTTTTCATTTTCAGATACTGTTAAAGTAACCTGACTGCAATCCTTGGCATGGTTTTTTAACAAAATGGGTTCACTTCCAAACTAAGTATGCTGCATAGCATCCCCAGTTTCTTTCACTGTTAATGAATTGAAGCTTATCCCATGCATCTGATTGTCATTTTGGCATGTTTTTTTGACCAAAATGGGTTCACTGTGAACTGAGGATGCTATAGCTCTATGCCAAAATCCTCCGGCTATGTACAACAATTGGTTCAGTCTGCAAAATATATGCTTACATACTAGACATTTTAATTTTTCTTTTACTGTTTCTTTTGTTTAGTATTATTATTATTATTATTATTATTATTATTATTATGAGATAAGTGATTATTAGTAGTCATGAACAGAATAGTTCATGAGTCATCAGATCTTCTTGTTACCGTAGTTACAGCACGACGCGCTCATTATTCGGCCGATTCCTCTTCATCAGCAAAATACCCTTTACCATCATCATCTCCTTGAACGAAAAGCCAAATACAGGGGAGACTATAGTCGATTTTTTTTTATGCTCGAACACAGGGTGTGCGATAAAATACCGTCTAAGGTGGTTGTGATCATTTTCACAAAAGGTCGTTTAGGGTTTGGTGAATAGAGTAGATTGTGTTAAGATGTAGTTTTTTTTTTGTATATTTTTTGGAGCCACAATTTCTTTATTTTACAGTTAAAGATTATATCGTTTATTTATTTGCAGCTAGGGATAGTTTTCAAATAGGTGAAATTTAATATACAAAATGCCTTTTACTGTTATTACTATTTAATATATCAAATTTTAATTTCAGACTGTGTGCTATTGATATAATGGATAGAAGTTGGATTAGTAAACCACGATTATCCAAGGAGTACCGTGATGGTATTAAAGATTTTATTATCTTTGCCAAACGACATTCCCGTGATCCCAACCTAATCCTTTGTCCATGCCTTCGCTGTACAAATTGTATGCTGAGGACATGTGACGTAGTAGATATACACTTGGCTGTCAACGGTTTTCTTCAAGGGTACACAAGGTGGTTTTGTCATGGAGAGGATCATACGGCAGCTCCTGTTTGTCCGGTTGTATTAGAAAATAAGGCTGAGCCCTTAGTGAACGAAGACTTAAGCGTTCCCGATGAGATGCATGCTTTGTTACAAGATGCCATGGGGATTCATAATGTTCCTTTCCACACCAATGACCCAACAACCGAAGTTCACAATGAGTCAACAGAAACAAACCAGATTGGTGGTGGGGTGGACGAGGAAATGTCTGGCCCCACCCATGAAAATA
This sequence comes from Hemerocallis citrina, assembly GCA_017893485.1. Classification (NCBI taxonomy): domain Eukaryota; kingdom Viridiplantae; phylum Streptophyta; class Magnoliopsida; order Asparagales; family Asphodelaceae; genus Hemerocallis; species Hemerocallis citrina. The sequence goes on along the minus strand of CM030367.1, from coordinate 133,692,035 downwards.
ATAAGTAGCAAGAATCCTTTGCTAAGTTACTTGAAGATGCTAGTATCCCGTTGTACCGCGACTGCACCAAATTTTCTAAGTTCTCATTCATTGTCAGACTATTTCAGATTAAATGTTTAAACGGGTGGTCTGCTAAGTCCTTCACTATGCTACTTGAATTGTTGAATGAAGCATTTCCTGAAATCTGTATTCCAAACTCAGCCTATAAAATCAAAAAATTCCTAAGTTCTCCCGATCTAGGATATGAGAAGATAGCAGCATGTCCAAATGACTGTATGCTTTTCACGAGTGGTAAGGAAAGTCTGGAGAATTGCGAAGTGTGTGGTTCTTCGAAATGGAAAGAAAGACCAAATCAAGACGAGGGAGCCAGTGGATCTACTAAGCGAAGTAGGAAAAAGAAGCCTGCCAAAACATTGCGTTACTTTCCTCTGATTCCTAGGTTACAAAGGTTGTTTATGTCCACGAAAACTTCTTCTGATATGAAATGGCATGCTGAAGGCCGCACTAATGATGGGATTCTTAGACATCCTGCTGATTCTCAATCTTGGAAAAGATTTGATGAAAGATATCCTGATTTTGCGGAAGATCCTCGAAATGTGAGACTTGGACTAGCTAGTGATGGTTTCAACCCTTTCAGGCAAATGAGTAGTACATACAGCATATGGCCGGTTGTGTTGATACCATACAATTTGCCGCCTTGGAAATGCATGAAGCAGTCCTCATTTATTTTGTCCATGATAGTTCCTGGACCGAAAGGTCCTGGAAATGATATAGATGTGTACCTACAACCGTTAATAGATGAACTTCAGAAGTTGTGGGTGGGTGTTCCAACCTATGATGCTGTGGCTAAAGAAACATTTTCTCTTCGTGCCGTGTTGTCTTGGACAATCAATGATTTTCCAACATATGCAAATTTATCTGGATATAGTACTAAAGGACGTTATGCATGTCCATGTTGTGCTGACCAAACTAGTTCAAGGTGGTTGTACAATGGCAGAAAGTTTTGCTATATGGGTCATAGAAGATGGTTGCCTGACACACATATATTTCGGGCAGAGGCAGCGACATTTGATGGCACCGACGAGTGGGAACATGCTCCTGGGTCTTCCTCTGGTTCAGATATTTTGAGGCGGGTAGATGGTCATCAATTCAAATATGGAAAGGAACCAGAAGTCAGGACAAAGGGCAAGAAAAGGGCAAGGCCGGAGCAAGATGAGGAGACCGATCTATATGGTGAGGATGAGGATCAAAACTTGACGAGTTTAGGTGCATGGAAGAAGAAGAGTATTTTCTTCAAGTTGCCGTATTGGGAATTCAACTTACTGAGACATAATTTAGATGTGATGCATATCGGAAAAAATATTGGTGAGAATTGTATAGGAACAGTTATGGGAGATGATCGGAAGACAAAGGACAATCTCAAGAGCCGACTTGATTTGAAGTCAATGGGCATCCGACATGAGTTGCACCCAGAAGAATTGCCGAACGGGAAAGTGCTCCTACCTCCTGCAATCTATTCAATGTCAAAATCGGAGTTGGAGTTGTTTTGCAAAGTACTACTTGAACTTAAAGTCCCCGATGGCTATTCTTCTAACATGGCAAAATGTGTCAACTTTAAAGAGAAGAGGCTTCAGGGTCTAAAGTCACACGACTACCACATCCTAATGCAGGATCTCCTTCCTGTGGCCCTAAGGTCTTCAATGTGTGAGCAAGTCACTACTGTCCTGAAAGATCTTTGTAGCATATATAAAGGTATTTGCTCAAGAATGCTTCGTGTTGAAGATCTGGACCAATTGGAGCAGCAGGCGGCATTGACACTTAGTAAAATGGAGATGATATTTCCTCAATCGTTTTTCACTATTATGATTCACTTGATAATCCACCTTGCTGGTGAAGCCAGAATCGGTGGTCCTGTTCACTATCGGTGGATGTACCCCATTGAGAGGTAAAATAATTCGTTCATCTTGCGAAATTGAATTTTCAAAAGCTCATTTCTTTTAATCCCCTAATCCGCTCTAGTTTATTAATTGTACATGTTCAGGTACCTATACCGGCTAAAGGGTTATGTGAAAAATAGAGCATATCCTGAAGGGTCAATAGCCCAGGGATATCTATCAGAGGAGTGCTCACATTTTTTTTTCCAGGTATTTGCCTGGTGTGGAGACATCTTCCAGTAGACCACGTAGAAATCTAGACATTTCCAACCTTGATGGTGCACAATATCTTTTTGATACCGCTGGCACCACTGTTGGTAAAGTTGATGCATTTGAGCTCGATAGCTTAGCGTGGGAACAGGCACATCGATATGTGCTAGACCATCATGCATCAGTGGAACCATTTCGAAAGTAAGTTGCTTTTGAATGTAAATCGAATACAGTGAAAACCGCGGAGTTCGATATTTTTGATACTTTTGTTATTCCTAATTTCAATTGCTTGTTTTTTAGCGAATTTGTCAGGGACATCAAACGAAGGGCTAGACCAAGAAGACTACCACCACGTGAACAAAACAAGCTGATGAATGAAAAATTTCATAAGTGGTTTGAATCTCATGTAGGTGAATTACAGTTATGCAAGTTAATCTTTATTATATCTACATTTTCTATGGTGTTGATACGATTTGCGCAAAATTAATAGGTACATTCTTTGGGTCCTGAAGGTGCGTCATCTGAAATACAAGTACTTGCCAAAGGTCCCTATCAGATGGTCAAAAGATACGGAGGATACATATTCAATGATTTTAGATTTCGTACTAAGGATCGTGAATCTAATTTGAAGTCTCAAAATAGTGGAATGGTAGTGACGTCTAAGACTAGAAGTTATGCTTCCAAATCGGACACGAGGCCTGTAGACGGGGATCTCGACTACTATGGAGTGCTCACGGATATCATTGAGTTGAATTATTTTGGCCATTTCCGTGTTGTCTTATTTCGTGGGGATTGGGCTGAGTTTGATAGGAATTTTGCTAACAACAAGGACAAGCTTGGCTTCACAGTTGTAAACTTCTCAAAATTGATTCACATCGGTACACACATTAGCCATGAGCCATTTGTGTTTCCATCCCAAGTGCAACAAGTGTTCTACATTGAAGATCCAACCCTGCCAAAATCGTATGTGGCTATCCCTATGCAACCAAGAGATGTATTCCAACTGGGCGATACTTCAGACGATGAAGACGGTGAAGACATAAACAGTTACATTGCTTCTGAGTTTCCTGTGTTTGATGTAAACACAACCGATGTTGGAATTTGCAGGACTTGGCTCCGCAAGGATGGAGAAGAGGGCAATGTACTGGAAGATGTCGTATTGTAGTTTACATGATTTTCAATTGAGTTTATTATATGTCTGTAATTTTATGTCTTAAATCTTGTTGTAATATTATGTCTGTAATTTCGAATATGTTCATTGTGAATTTAATACACTGGTTTAATTATCTTTCTATTTTCTACTGCTTGGTATTATTTACATTAAACTATGCTTAGTGTCATTTGAACCAAACTATCGTTGTCATTTGAACCAAACTATCATTTGAACCAAGTTATCGAATCCTTGACAGGTACAACATGCCGAGGCGTGGAAAGAGGGTAAATATAAATGATGGCAACGAGAGCCATGGGGATGAGCAGCCACTAAATAATAGTGGCAGACAAACATATGAGAGTGAGGGTAGCATGCCGCCCACTGTCAAAAAACATCGGTAAGTCTTAAAATTGGTATTTTTAAAGAGATTATGTTACTTGAATGCATGAAAGACACGTACTAGTGTTTGTGAGTCTGCATTGTGGCTGTCGTCTATAAGCATTTCGTCTATGTTTCTTAAGTAGGGTGTGATTAGAAAGAAAGGGCTGGAGTGGAGATCTGGAAACCCAAAATAGAGACATCTCGTTTATTATAATCTACACTTATTGTTGGACCAACCCCATCTTGCTGTTGTTGCTGATGTCTCTTTGTGTGTGTGTGTTGAAGAGAATGAAGGGATGAGAGAGAGATGAGGAAAATGCCGCTATGTTAGCCTGGTGTATCCTCATTCTCTACCATCCCTCTTTCTGGCTCCATATATGGCTTCTATATTAAATTGGTTTCCTTCCACGATGACAGTCCGTAATACTACACTTGATATGAGCCCATGTTCATAGTTGCATCCTATTGCATACTCACAAACAACTAATACTTGTCGGCCTTGCATCGTATGCCCAACCCCATTTTGGCACATAACCTGGTATAGATGACATTGTATGACCTGCAAACAAGGATTGTTCAGTCGTGTTGTTGTACTGATTTGGAGGAGGTGAAAATGGGACCATAAAATAGCCTAAGAAGACCATCAGGTTTGTGAAATAAGCTTCACTAACAGTGAAAGAAACTGGGGATGCTATGCAGCATACTTAGTTTGGAAGTAGTCCCATTTTGTGTTAAAAAAACCATGCCAAAGATTGCAATCAGATGCATGAAATCAGCTTCTTTAACAGTATCTGAAAATGAAAATTTTTCATAATCTGAGCATATATGTATCTTTAACAGTGACTGTGAACAATTGTTCTTAATTGGGCTGTGATTAGAAAGAGACGAGTTGGAGTGGAGATCTGGAAACCCATATAGAGACATCTTGTTCATAATAATTTATTATTGTTGTTGTTCTTGTCGCTCTTGCTGTTGTTGCTGATGTCTCTATGTGTTCGTGTGCTGAAGGGAAAGAAGGGATGAGAGAGAGATGAGGAAAATGCCGCTATGTTAGCCTGGTGTATCCTCATTCTCTACCCTTCCTCTTTCTGGCTTCTATATTTGGTTTCCTTCCACGATGACAATTCCAGTTAAAACTACACTTGCTATGAGCCCTATTCGTATTTTTCTTCCATGAAGAATTGATCTATGACTACAATCTCCATTCAAAACCCAATTGTTCACTCAAACATGCCCCTTGTATCTGAACTCAAACATCACATTAATAAACATCTTTTCTAATAATGGCTACACTTGTGGAAGCTCTCTCTAAGCCTCAATTCTTCAAGGTTTTGTTGCCTACTTCTTTACAGAAGCTGGTACTCTATTCTTCTTTAAAGAGAGGAGAATAGAGTACCAACTTCTGTAAAGAAGTAGGCAACAAAACCTTGAAGAATTGAGGCTTAGAGAGAGCTTCCATAAGTGTAGCCATTATTAGAAAAGATGTTTATTAATGTCATGTTTGAGTTCAGAAACAAGGGGCATGTTTGAGTGTATGCCAAAATCCTCCGGCCGGATATGCACAACACTTGGGTTTTGCGATATAGTTGGGCTAAAAAAGTAGTAGAGCAACATATACGCTCAGATAATGGAGAAATTTTCATTTTCAGATACTGTCAATGTAACCTGATTGCAATCTTTGGCATGGTTTTTTTAACACAAAATGGGTTCACTTCCAAAATGAGTATGCTGCATAGCATCCCCAGTTTCTTTCACTGTTAGTGAAGCTTATTTCACAAACCTGATGGTCTTCTTAAGCTATTTTATGGTCCCATTTTCACTAACTGTTAGTGAAGCTGATTTCAAGCACCTGATTGTCTTCTTGGCATGTATGTTTTTATACCAAAAATGGGTTCACTGTGGTCATCAGATATTATATAGGTACGTATGCCAAAATCCTCCGGCCGGATATGCACAACACTTGGGTTTTGCGATATGGTTGGGCTAAAAAAGTAGTAGAGCAACATATAAGCTCAGATGATGGAGAAATTTTCATTTTCAAATACTGTCAATGTAACCGGTTTTTTTAACACAAAATGGGTTCACTTCCAAAATAAGTATGCTGCATAGCATCCCCAGTTTCTTTCACTGTTAGTGAAGCTTACTTCACAAACCTGATGGTCTTCTTAAGCTATTTTATGGTCCCATTTTCACTAACTGTTAGTGAAGCTGATTTCAAGCACCTGATTGTCTTCTTGGCATGTATGTTTTTATACCAAAAATGGGTTCACTATGAACTGAGGATATTGTATAGGTACGTATGCCAAAATTCTCCGGCCGGATATGCACAACACTTGGGTTTTGCGATATAGTTGGGCTAAAAAAGTAGTAGAGCAACATATAAGCTCAGATAATGGAGAAATTTTCATTTTCAGACACTGTCAATGTAACCTGCTTGCAATCTTTGGCATGGTTTTTTTAACACAAAATGGGTTCACTTCCAAAATGAGTATGCTGCATAGCATCCCCAGTTTCTTTCACTGTTAGTGGAGCTTATTTCACAAACCTGATGGTCTTCTTAAGCTATTTTATGGTCCCATTTTCACTAACTGTTAGTGAACCTGATTTCAAGCACCTGATTGTCTTCTTGGCATGTATGTTTTTATACCAAAAATGGGTTCACTGTGAACTGAGGATATTATATAGGTACGTATGCCAAAATCCTCCGGCCGGATATGCACAACACTTGGGTTTTGCGATATAGTTGGGCTAAAAAAGTAGTAGAGCAACATATAAGCTCAGATAATGGAGAAATTTTCATTTTCAGACACTGTCAATGTAACCTGCTTGCAATCTTTGGCACGGTTTTTTTAACACAAAATGGGTTCACTTCCATAATGAGTATGCTGCATAGCATCCCCAGTTTCTTTCACTGTTAGTGAAGCTTACTTCACAAACCTGATGGTCTTCTTAAGCTATTTTATGGTCCCATTTTCACTAACTGTTAGTGAACCTGATTTCAAGCACCTGATTGTCTTCTTAGCATGTATGTTTTTATACCAAAAATGAGTTCACTGTGAACTGAGGATATTGTATAGGTACGTATGCCAAAATTCTCCGGCCGGATATGCACAACACTTGGGTTTTGCGATATAGTTGGGCTAAAAAAGTAGTAGAGCAACATATAAGCTCAGATAATGGAGAAATTTTCATTTTCAGATACTGTCAATGTAACCTGCTTGCAATCTTTGGCATGGTTTTTTTAACACAAAATGGGTTCACTTCCAAAATGAGTATGCTGCATAGCATCCCCAGTTTCTTTCACTGTTAGTGAAGCTTACTTCACAAACCTGATGGTCTTCTTAAGCTATTTTATGGTCCCATTTTCACTAACTGTTAGTGAACCTGATTTCAAGCACCTGATTGTCTTCTTGGCATGTATGTTTTTATACCAAAAATGGGTTCACTGTGAACTGAGGATATTATATAGGTACGTATGCCAAAATCCTCCGGCCGGATATGCACAACACTTGGGTTTTGCGATATAGTTGGGCTAAAAAAGTAGTTGAGCAACATATAAGCTCAGATAATGGAGATATTTTCATTTTCAGATACTGTCAATGTAACCTGATTGTTTAACACAAAATGGGTTCACTTCCAAACTAAGTATGCTGCATAGCATCCCCAGTTTCTTCTTTTGTTGTTAGTGAAGCTTATTTTCATGCATCTGATTGTGATCTTAGCATGTTTTTTTGACCAAAACGGGTTTACTGTGAACTGAGGATGCTATAGGTACGTATGCCAAAATCCTCCGGATACGCACAACAATTGGGTTTTAGATTTAGTTGGGCACAGTGAATTAGTGGAGCAACATATAAGCTCAGTTAATGGAAATTTTCATTTTCAGATACTATTAATGAAGCTGATTGCCATCTTTGACATGATTTTTTAACAAAAAATGGGTTCACTTCCAAACTAAGTATGCTGCTAGCATCCTCATTTTCTTTCACTGTTAATGAAGCGTATTTCATTAAGATCCAGGATGGCAAATTTTGACTGGGCTATGATTGGATTGTTTAGTGGATGTTGTCTATGTTCTTAATTGGGCTGTGATTAGAAAGAGTGGGCTCGAGTGGAGATCTGGAAACCCATATAGAGACATCTTGTTCATAATAATTTATTATTATTGTTGTTCTTGTCGCTCTTAAGGTGGTTGCTGATGTCTCTTTCTGTTCGTGTGCTGAAGGGAAATAAGGGATGAGAGAGAGATGAGGAAAATGCCGCTATGGTAGCCTGGTGTATCCAAAGTCTCTACCTTTTATCTTTCTGTTTCCATTTCTGGCTTCTATATATATTTGGTTTCCTTCCACGATGACAGTTCCCTAAAAATACACTTGATATGAGCCCTATCTTATTTTTCTTATTTTTCTTATATTTGGTTTCCGTCCACGATGACAGTTTCATGGATTGTCTGAACAATCCATGAAGGACATGCTTAGATACTGAATTTTCATTTGTTTTATTGTTTTAGATAGTGGATATTCCCAATCAGAGGAGAATATAAAGGTTTCAAGTTAGATACTGAATTTTCATTTGTTTTGTTATTTTAGATATATTTAAAAACAAAATTAAGTACGGAATTTTTAGCATTGCAATGTAATTATTTTACCTCTGTATATATCATTAACAATTCCATTTGCAGTTGGCACTTTGATCTTATAATTCGAGATACAGGTAGTTCTTTTTGCAATTTCAAAAAATATGTATATTCTATATTGTGATCTACTGTTCAATTAAACTATTGTTTTTTTTTCACAGAGCGGTCGTCAAGATGAAGGAAATTCTGATGATCAGAGCTGAAGCTACTCGAGGGGTATGAATCTGCGGTCCTCCTTGCTGTTCTTATGTCCTCCTTGCTGTATGGTTGTTGTTCTTATGTCCTCCTCCTTGCTGTTGTTATGTCAGACTGGTTTTTTTTATGAGAGTTATGTCATACTTTGAATTTGGGATATTTTGGATATTTGTCAGACTGGTTTGTTTGGATATTTTGGATGTTAGTCTCTATATTAATTTGTTAATTATGACACTGTTAATTAATCAATGAATTTGGACGTTGATATGACACGTGTGAAACTTGATTATCTTTAATTATTCTTGTATTTGGTTGTGGTTTGCGCAGTAGTATGCAACGAAATTGATTGAATCAGTTGTGAGAATTAGTTTACAGGTTTTGTAAATGAAACTGTGAATTGAAATCGAACGGAAAAGCGGAGTATCGAAAATAAACGGGCATAGCCAGAACGGTGTTTTAAAAAACGGCGGTCTATATAATTTAATTGTTGGAGTGTGCGATACACCGGCGCTTCAACGCACGCCGGCGAAAGTTTTCAGCTGTAACGGCACAGGCGTACACCGGCGTTTTATAAACGCCGGCGTATATAACTACACCGGCATTTTTTGGTCGCGCCGGTGTTCGTAAACAGGGAAAAGCAGGCGCTCATAAACGCACATACACCGGCGTTTCTTGACCGCCGGTATACTTTCGATCTACACCGGCATTTTCATATACGCCGGTGAATGGATAAATACTGGCGGTTTACGACCGCCGGTGTATGTATATAGGTGCACAAGAACGGCACCCAGAGACCGATATACACCGGCATTTTATGACCGCCGGTGTAGTCCTAACATTTACCGGCGTCCACCAAAAACGCCGGTGTAGACCCCTTCCTTTCAGTGACGCCCGCTTCGGCGGTAGTTGGACCGGCGCTATTGTAAACGCTGGTGAAAGTTTCACCGGCGTAAAAAAACGCCGGTATAGACGTAAAAAAGCGCCGGAAAAGCTACTTTCTTTTGTAGTGTTTCTATGATATTATATTAGAAATTCGGGGCGCTACAGAGATTGGTATCAGAGCATGCTTCAATGGTAATAATGGACATAGTATGAAAAACCAACCTAGGTGTGGACACTAGAGCGTGAGTACCTAGGTGTGGACATTAGAGTGTGAGTATTACACAGAGTTTGAACATGATGTTTTGTTTGGGGTATGATTGAGGTTTTGCCAAGGGTATTGATATGGATGTGAATTGTGTTGTCGTGGCTTTTCTTGGTCATGTCCTTTCTAAGGAGGGAGTAGCCGCTGATTCTCAGAAGGTTGATGCAGATGTGGAAGGTCAGAGTTGGATGCAGGAGTTCAGAGGTTGTTGCAGCATAGTTTCCGATGGCAAGTTATTAGAGTTGCGCAGCGGAATGTTGTTTTTCTGAATTCTTGTATGATTGTGTTCCTTCTGTATGTTTGTATTTCTTTTGTTGGAATGTATTCTCTTGTGTGATTGTATTTCATAAATTATGTTTTCATTTACGAGATATTGCATTCCTTATTGGTGTGTTTGTTTGGACCTCATTAGCAGTAGTTCTGAGGACAGAACTCTTCTAAGGAGGGAGTGATGTAGTACCCCATATTTTTAAATACTATTTTTGAGATTAGAAAAGGAATTAAAATGATTTTTGGGAGATTTGATAATTATTTTTCTAAAGATTTATCTTTTACACGTGCAAAACACGTGCAAATATTTTTGGTGTAAATATTCAATTTTATATTTTTAATAAATTCTCCTACTTATAATAGAGTATATTCTAAATTTTGGATTTTTCTGAATAAAGAAACTATTTTTATAAATATCTCGAAAGAGATGGGCTTTTATGTAAAAAGCCGTTTGGATCTCAAATAAATAATGAAAATTCGTTTTTACTGATTTTTGGGCTTTCCATGGTCATCATTGAAATTTATATATATTTAAATTTTATTTAGAGTTGATTTGGTAAAGATTTAAACAAATATGGTGTTTTTGCAAATATGGAATTTATGTTGGATTTTGTACAAATATTTTCCTGGAAACTAAAAGTCAGATATTTTTATTGGAAAATATAACATGTATTATTAGATATTATTTCTAATTTTTTGTGGATTTTTACTAATATTTTATGATATATTTGCAAATATTACAAAAAGAAGGACTTTTGTGCAAAATTGTCACCCTGAGTGCAAATCCGAATTTTACTTATTTGTGGGCTGTTTTGGATTGCTGGAAAACTCAGTGGTAAAAGGATTTGATTTGGTTTTGATTTACTTAACTTATTTTAATTAAGAAAGGTTTATATATGTAAAATAATAATTGTTAAAGGATTATTTTGCAAATGTGTTTCGAAACCCTAATTCCTCTATTCCGGGTATTTAAAGGAGGTTGAGTGCAGCCGTCTTTTGCTGCATAACACAAAGGTTTATTTGTTTTATTTTCTTGGAGATTGAAAGAGAAGGGCTTTGATTATTCTTCATTAATTCGATTGGATTCTTCATTTGAGGTGAGTGACATGTTTGTTTTTCTTTTATTTTGTGTATGTTTTATGGGAATGACTTGTTTATTTCCTTTTGATTTTTGTATGTTGTATGCAAATGATATGAATATTTTGATTGATCTTGGATGTTGAATTCCATATATTAGAAAGCATGCTAGGGTTTGGTATGAATATGTATATTGGATGGATGAAAAATTGGATCTTTGAGAAGAACCCTAGATATTTGCATGTGATTGATTTTAGATTTGTTGGAGAACTTAATATAAATTGTGAGCAGACTTTTTCTTTGAATTATTGCTGATTTGATTGAGTATGATGGATGTTATGCATTAATTAATTAAAGATGAGATTTTGGGACTATTGGCGAGTTGGATGAAAACAACTTGGCCATGTTGATGACAAATTGGTTTTTGTTTATGAATCAACTATTGAGAGTAGTTGAGTTTGAGTTTGAGAAATTTTGAGAATGAATAATGGTTTAGAGGACCATGTTTTGAGAATTTGAGTTATGATGATTAAATTTGGGGATTTATACATTCTGGATTTAATTTGGGGATTTGTGATTGTGTGAAAGATGTTGTTCGAATTTGAATTTCTCAAATGCTAAGTTTTAAATCTGAATATTTGGTATTGATATGGTTTGGCATATAAAACAAAGTTATTTTAATGCATGAATTATTATTAAAAATTTTAGTTTTGATGTATGCACACATTCATGTTTTGTTTTGAGGGAATTTATCAAAAAGCTATTTTTATCAATCCAAGTGGTTATGATTGGTTTTATGGATCTTTGTATATCCTGTAAGTTGTATTGGATCATATCAAAAATATACTTTTAATAGATTTCGTTTTTGTAAAGTAAATCTTCGTGACGGTTGAATGTGCACAACCAAAGTGTACAGTCTGTAAGTCGGCAGTCGACTGGTATGACTTCTCAGTCGACTGGCATGACCCGGCTGCTGTTTGCAATAGTATTCTTGAAATTTGGTTCTGGACAGTCGGCTGATGACTTTACAGTCAACTGGTACCACTTAGAATTATTTTCTCGAAGTTATTGTAATTTTCCTCTCTGAACAGTCGACCTATACCCTTTACAGTCGACTGCTATACTTAGAATTATTTTCTTAAAGATTATTGAATTTTCTCTCTGGACAGTCGTCTGGTGACTTTTACAGTCGACCGTTAATACTTAGATTTTATTTTCTTAAGGATGTTAGTTTTTCACTCTGGACAGTCGACTGAAGACCCTTTGCAGTCGACTGGTTCTGATGCTTTTCTTGAGTTGTTCTGATGTTCTTTTAAATGATTTATTCTATAAATGTTTTTGGATCTATAACTTACTATTCTAAATGTTATTGTTTCTACAGAATATTTGTTTTCAAGATATTTTATTGTTGGATTTGGATTCTGGAATTTTATAAAGACTTGGATTTTGTTGATTGGAGAGGTTTCTCCCTTTGACCGTTTTGATGATGGATTAGTAAGTTTTGGTCTTGTTGAGATCTCTAGGAGTTGAGTGGGAGTCCTGTGAACCGGCAGTTGAGATTTGTTGAGTTAGACCTGGGGGGTCTTGGTTTAGTTATTGTTGAGTATTTAAGTCCGGTAGGATACACTAACTCTAGAGATGGAGATTTTGTGGTTTAATAATAATCAATTTAAGGACAGGCACTAGTGGGGATGTGATGGAACTTGGGAAACGTAAGTATAGGCTCATGGTTTGTTTAGTCCAACGGATGCATTCCAGGACTGTTTGTTGTTCTGTCTCGAGAGGACATTTGTGTGTTCGCGTGTCGAGGATCTGCAGGCCTATTCACGGATCATGCAGGGTGCATTCGCGTATCGAGGGTCGGCAGGCCTATTCACGGAATGTACCTAGTGTATCTACACGTCGAGGGCCTTGCAAGCCTATTCGTGGGGTACACGGGTTTGGGAGATGATTCTCCGGTTGTTGTTTTTGAGGTATCTTACATGATACTTGCGCGTCGAGGGCTGTGGTGCCTATTCGCGGAGTATTCTGGATCTTATTTCCCATCACCGTGGTAGGATTAGTGGCATAACGAGGGGTTATCCCTATAAAGTGGAGATCGTTAAGGGCTTGCACCGGACCTATGTATTATGGAATGCGTAGAATCTGACAAGTACGCATTAGAGAGTCAGCATATAGATTATGTTTTCTTGATTTGGTTCTATGCTTGTGTTTTTCCTGTTTTCTACACTTGACACTTAGTTTAGCTTCACTTGAGGTTTACATGTTTCCTTGCTATGTCATATTTTATGTATTATTATTTATTACATGTTGTTTATGAATCCATGCTTTAATTATGTTGTTTGTTTTTATGTCACTCACACCTTTATGGCTGACCCCTTTAGTTTTGGGGGTTAGGGATCATCTCTAGCCTCATGTATTACAGGTTGTTGCTTAGAGCTTGGAGGTTTGGATGCTCGAGATAGTTTTGAGATAAATTGATATAATTAAGCTTTTGTGTAAATTTGTAAAAGAAGTGTTGTAACAAGAAAGTTTGTAATTCAGGGTGTTTTGTATTCCGTTGTGTTTGTAAATGATTGTTATAACAAAAGTTTGAAATAAAAATTATCTGTGTTTTTGGGCTATATGTACTATTACATTGAAGTTGATGCTGGGAATTGTGCCACGTATTTTCTAAGATATTATACTAGAAATTCGGGGCGCTACAGGGCGTCGGAGCGGGTCGGGTTCGCAACCCAAACCCGCAAGCGAAGGTAAAAGGGTACAAACGGGTCGAATCCAAACCCGGTTCTACCACCAAACCCCAACTACTCCAACTCTTTCTTCTTCCTCCTCCAAAAAATTTTCCCACCAAAGATCCAAAAAATGGACTCGACTGAAAGCCCCTCTCCTCTTCACTCCAGCTCCGACTTCAAGCTCTAGCCTTGTCAAAAGCACCGCAGACTTCAAGCCCTCACTTTGACGAGTTCCAAGAGCTACCTCCACCGCCGAGCTAAGCTCCCTCGCCGAGCTCGAATTTCAGCAGAGCTCCGCTGCCGAGCTACATCACATCTGGCCGAGCTATTCTCTCGCACTCTCACCGAGCTACTTTGGTCGAGCTACAACTCGTCGAACTCACTCCGTCTCGCCGAGCTCCAAAGACGAAGGAAGCTCCGAAGGTGGTCAACGATGCAACCCCCTAGACGAAGCTCAAACGCGTTGTCGCTGAGCTCCAAGCGACCCTCGTCAACCTCGTTGAGCTCCAGGGCCACTTCGTTGAGCTGCGAAACTTGCCGAGCTCCAATACTTTGGTGCCGAGCTCCAATACTTTGTTGCCGAGCTCAAACGAAGTCGCAGAGCTGCCTTGCCGGGTTCTAGCATTAGGTCTCGCCGAACTCCAATAACCTTGTCGAACTCCTAGTCGAATCCCTCGCTGACGAGCTCTTCGTTGCAATCTCGCCGAGCTCCATATGCATCGAGCTACGCCACCAAAGGGGGAGAAAGGAGCTTGGCGAATTCGTTTGTAACCTCCGTTCCCGCCAATATATATTTTCTGTGTATTTTCAGAATTTTGATTTTGGCAAATTATTTTTCCGCTTTTAAATTCTCCTTATTAAAATTTATTGTTTGATCTCGTATTGAAGTCCATTTTTAATCAGTAATTTGAATTACCTCTATTTCCAATTATTTTTGTATTATAATACAAATTTTATTATGATTGTTTTATTATTATAATTATTATTATTATTACTTTTGATGGATTATTAAAAATCTATTTCTAGTTATTAATTGTATTTATAGTTATTTCAAATAATTTCTATATTGTAATACAAATTATATTTTGTTATAAATTCTATTTCTATTGGTTATTTTATTCCCTATTGGATTTTTAACCCAAACCCTATAGCCGAGTTCCTATCGAATTCCTAACCCGAAACCCAATACCCCAATATCCATTTCTACCTTATACCCAAACCCGCTTACCCTTTAACCCAAACTCGTTACCCTCTACTATATAAACCTAACCTAAACTATCCTACCCTAACCCTAGCCTAACCACCCTCTACTATGTAATCCCCAGCCGCTAAAGATTTTTCTCCTCTGTTCATTATGAAACCCAATCCCCGACCTTCTCTTCCCTGCCCATTGCCATCCACCGTCGAAGCTCCACCTCTGCTCCTACTCCCTACTGTCTGCTATTTCCACTGCTGCCATCATTAGCCTCGTTCTCTTTCCCTGTCACCCTCGATGCTGCAAACCCGAACCCATCCCCACCTCGACTCACATTGCCACCTTCCTCCATCCCAGGCACCGCCAGCGTCAAGCCAGTCGATCGCCCCATTCGCATCCTCGACTGCACCATAGTGCCGCCGCTACCATCGCAGTGCACCACCACCAGCTGCCCCCCTATTACCACTGCCGCTCCTGTAATGCCCCTACCCCTAGCTCAGACAATTTATACAATTTATAATACAAATTAGATACTATGTAGTACAACTGCCCACTGCAGGCTGTCTCTCAAAAGGTGGTTAACCGATTAGGTGACTCTTGATCATAGGCTATTATATTTTAATATTATTTTATTTATGTTCAAATCCGATATGGGACTAAATCCCATAACTTTTCTCTTTTTTTTCAATTCAAGTCAACATTGGTTGGCTTCTTCAAATCAGAATCCGGGTGGGCCCCCCACCATGGTGGTGACGTCACCAAATCAAGCAAACAGCCAAGCTTTGCTGTTACCTTCACGTGTGGGCCCCCCCTCCATCCATATTCATTTCAAAAATCCACATTTAATTCCATATACAGCCAACTCAAATCCCCTTTATATATATATATATATATATATATATATATATATATATATATATATATATATTATATTTTTTTAACATGGGGTGTTACAGACACCCCCTTTCAGAAATCAGCGTCCTCGCTGAGCACGGGCATGCACAATCTAGTGTAGGATCTACTTTCTAGCTGTTGTGGAGCATCTTCTCTTCTATATGCCCGATTATTCATAATCCTGGAATCCACCGTCTGATCAATCATAATCCCGAATTTAATTGAGCCGCCCTCCTATCTACCCGACTGATTATGATCCCGGAATCCACCGTCCGATCAATAACAGTCTCGAAATTAATTGAGGGCTCACCGCAATCCCGGAGTACACTGCCCGATTGGGTCTATAGTCCCGGAATCCTCCGCCCGACTATATAGACATGCCCCACACCTGGTGTAACGCCCCGAATCCCAAATACACTGAATTCGAGATGTTCTACAGGATCTTTTCGCTTTCTTTAGTACAATTTTACAGGGAAATTTAAACTTTTCACTTTACATCAGAGTTTACATCAATATTACACTTTACATTTGCACAGCGGAAGTAAAATTTACAACAATTAAATAAATGTACAACAATATGATATAATCTTTAAGCATCCATTCCTCTTTAACCTTTAACATGTCATTTACCTGCATATAAGACTGTGGGTACGTCAGTTTATTCAACCGACGAACATTATACACGACCATCCTCTCTATGCCGGAAATAGTATAACTCACTTATTCATATTTAACAAACACAAACTTGTCACATTTCAAACTAAAGGGACTACCCTATGGATGTCGTGTTGTGATTGTGCACTTAATCCTTAATGCATTTATTTATGTTTACATGACACTAATGCGTACTTGTTCGGATTCTATGCATCCCATACTACATAGGTCCGAGGGCAAGCCCTTATTCGTTCTTCATCGTTGTAGGGTTCAATCCCTCGTTATGACTTAATCTACTACTGTAACTATGGTAGTGTCTTAGATGTCCTATGATCTATGAGCTCATGTCCAGGCAGCCTGGAGGGGAATCCCACGCACTGACACGACGCATCGAGCAGGCAACCTATGGACAATTCAGCCTCCGCCATGGAACAATGGCACCACCCGTAGCCACTCGAACATCCCACGAGCGTCGCCACCGGGACGATAATTCTGGAGTAGCGCCCACGCCATGTCTTGACGCATCAAGCAGGCAGCCTGTGGATCGCTCTCACACCGCTAATCCGATGGCCCCCATACTTGTGTTTTTCTTCTACTTTCATCACGTCTCCATTATGTACTAGTCCTTAGTTTTATTAAAAATCATGAACAAAATTAAATTTCTAGAGTTTGCCTCTCCACAAAACCGGACTTATTCATTCATTTCAACATGACGAACCTTGGTCTAATTTCATTTCATTTCATTTCCAAATGCCGGGGAGACTTAGCTACTCTTTTATTCAATTTTCATTTCACAATTTCCAACTCATAAATACCACATGTTGAGTTCTCATACTCACATGTATATTCTCTTTTCAATTCATGACTTCTAATTTGTTCAAAAGTCCATAACGGTATATGAATTTCATGCACTTTATCAATTATCACATCATATCAATTTGACATTACTAAACAATATGCATACTTCATATTGTTCCACAAATGAGAAATAAATTGCATTATGTCACACAACCAAGTTACTTTTGTCAAATCAACTTCTAATCCTTCATTTCACTTATTCTTTTAAGTTATAATTTCACATCAATAACACATATAGAGCCATATTTCTATTTATGTATTTTAACTCCAAATCATAGTTAATTTCATTCAAATAATCCCCAAATCATTTTTATAAAAACCCTTACATTTTTAGGAGAATAACCATATTTTTTTCATAAATTTTGGACACTTAAGAACCCAAAAAAAATTAATTTTCAATCTTGCCGATAGCAAGATTCGAACCCAGCACCACAGGGAAACAACCGCAAGCCACAACCAACAGGCCGAATGCTACTGGCGATATAAGAAGGAGACAGAGAGTATTTATTACTCTCTGTTCGCTGATTCTAATGTTTTAAAAAAAATGAAAACAAGTGTATGCCGCAAGGTTCGAACCAGTCACCCCAGAGCACACAGCCGCACACAGTGACCACTTAAGCTACATGCTCAGGTTGTCACAGTACAAATTAAAATCCTTTTGAATCAATTGCCACTGTTGTTAAAAAAGACTCGATGTTCAATTAATCTTTGTTTCATATTGCTTTTATAGAAGTTACTGAAAAATTCCAGATTAACTTCCCCTCACATGATTTTCATATCAGTATGAATAAAATAATTTTTGTACTAATAAAAATATATTTTTCACACAATTCAATGAATCTTATATTACAACTACTATACTTCTCATTTTTTGACATTGCTAAACAATTGGCCTTCTAATCTTTTTATCCACAATTTTCTTACATTAATTTTCTGTTATTAATCTTTTATTCAACATACAAATCTATTTTTTTGAATTTATCCATTCCCACAATAACTCAAAAAAGATCTCTACAACGCATAAATTAGCATTAACAAAATACTAACTTTTACATATAATTTGTGATGGTGATAAATGTAGTTTCTTCCATCAATCTATAATCATACTCAATTACATATGCAACTTATAATTTTTAACGATAGAATTACATGCTATTTCCATGTCAACAATTCAATCAATTAGGGATTATTTTCCAAACTCAATGTGCATTCTTACTAATCATTTTCGTGCTTCATGGTTCAATATAATACTAGTATATTCCTAACTAGAAATAAGGAGTATTAACCCACAACTCAAATTAATAATAAAACCACATACAAGTTAATCATAACATTCCAATCAATTCATAGGCTAACTTTCCAATTAAGGTGTATTCTTATTAATATTTTTCATGCATCATTGTGATAATTAAGTCTAGCATGGATCCCTATATTAGAAATAGGAAAAGTTACCCACCTTGTATGGAGAGAACAAACAAATTTAGCAACAAAAAGTCCTTTGCGACAAGATGCACCTCCTCCTAGATAATGCGCACACAAGCTCCAAGCCACCCAAAAATCCGAGCTCCTCCCCTTGGAATGATACCGGCCTTCTTCTCCTTGTTTGAATGCAACACAATCCCACACAATTCGATCAATCTTTTTAACTCACAGCTTACTACTAAATAATGTTATTAGACTATAGGTTTGGAAAGATATAATTTGCATAAGAATACTAGCCATGGGAGGGGGTATTTATACTAGAAATCAAATAGAATGGAGGGCTAGGATTAACTAGTTGGTTGTAGGATGGAAGGCCAAGATGAAAGTAGGAGTTATAAAAACTACCCACACCCGAATAACCACCATGCCATGACTACCACTCAAATTTTGAGTTTTTCCCTCCAAGGATCACTACCGGCCTAGCACTTTTGTGCATGTTGCACGTGTACGTGCAATACACGTGCATGCCACTTGATCAAAAAGTTGTACATTGAATTTTGTACAAAAATAAAATAGTATTAAAATTGTCTTCTACATGCCAAGTTAAATAAAAAAATAGATTAATCCATGGGCTTTAGTTTTGGGCCAAAATAGTTATTTTAAAATAAAATAAATAAAATACATTTGGGCTTTAAGAAAAAAGCTTTAAAATAAGGCTTTCTATTTATTTAAAGAAAAAGGCTTTTGTATAAAATAACTTGAGAACACATATTTAAATATTTATACACATCACAATAAAATAATTATCAGATTTAATTCAACCAAAATATTGCACGTGCACACTACGTGCAAAATAAAATAATTTTTCATTAATTGAAAAATCAGGGCATTACAACACTCCCTCCTTAGAATAGTTCCGTCCCCGGAACTACAGTCAAGAGCGAGAAAACAGACATACAACACACGCACAAGAACAAAAATACAATCAAGCAAAAAGCTCAGGACCAAACAACTGACTCTCCCCAACCTCAAACCAACAAACAGGTGTCCTGCACTTCCTGCCATACAAAGCTTCGTACGGCGCTATCCCGATACTGGTCTGAAAACTGTTGTTGTAGGCAAATTCTACCAAAGGTAAATGCCTTTCCCAACTGCCTCCAAAGTCTAGTATACAACACCGAAGCATAACCTCAAGAATACGGTTGACTCTCTCTGTCTGCCCATCGGTTTGCGGATGAAAAGCAGTGCTGAAATCTGTCTTGGTCCCCAAAGCTGTCTGAAGACTCCTCCAGAAATGCGAAGTAAACCGCGCATCTCGATCAGACACAATAGTTGAAGGAACACCATGAATCCTGACGATCTCGCCAACATACATCTCAGCCAACTTGTCCATCGAAGCAGTGAGTTTCATCGCCAAAAAGTGAGCGGACTTGGTTAGTCGATCGACTATAACCCAAATCGCATCATTGCCTTTAGAACTCTTAGGCAATCCCGTAATGAAATCCATACTGATGTTATCTCACTTCCATTCCGAAATAGGTAACGGCTGTAATAGACTTCCGGGTCTCTGATTTTCGGCTTTGACTTGCTGACAAACCCCACACTTCGCCACAAATTCAGCCACATCCCGCTTCAAACCTGACCACCAGAAATGCTGTTTGATGTCTTTATACATCTTAGTACTCCCAGGATGTACCGACAAAAGAGTAGCATGTGCCTCCTGAAGAATACTCTCTTTCAGGTCCGCCTGATTTGGAACACACAGCCTATCTCCGAACCACAGCACTCCATCCCTGATTTGAAATCCGGGCAACCTGCCAGCATTAACCTGCTCCTTCATCTCCAAGATATCAGCATCAACCTCTTGACTTGCAATGATCCTTGCGTTCAGTGTAGGCTGAAGCCTCAACTGAGCCAAAGATGCTCCCAATCCTTGCAAGACAACTTCAATACCTGCTCGGTCCAACTCCTCGATCAGTTGCTTCTGAGTTGTAATCAAATTGGCCAAACTGCTCTTGCGACTAAGTGCATCAGCGACAACATTAGCTTTTCCAGGATGATACTTGATCTCAGGTCGCATATCCTCAAGCACTTCCAACCATCTTCGCTGCCTCAGATTCAGATCCCTCTGCTGATATATATCCTTCAAGCTCTTGTGGTCCGTGTACATGTTCAATTTCTCACCGTACACGTAGTGCCTCCATTGCTTCAGGGCAAAGATAATCGCAGCCAACTCCAGATCATGAGTCGGGTAATTCTTCTCATGCGGTCGTAGTTGCCTAGACCCATAAGCGATTACTCTTCCTTCTTGCATTAAGACACAACCAAGCCCCCGATGTGAAGCATCGCTATAAACATCATACTCAACACCTGCTCTAGGCAAAACCAAAATAGGTGCAGTAGTCAGTTTCTCTTTCAACTCCTGAAAGCTCGCCTCACATTGCTCAGTCCACTTGAAGCTCACATTCTTCTTGGTCAGCCCAGTAAGCGGTACAGCTATCTGAGCATAACCTTGAATGAATCTCCGGTAGTATCCAGTCATCCCAAGAAAGCTTCTGACGTCCTTTACTGTAGTAGGCCTAGCCCAATCTCTCACTGCCTCTATCTTCTAAGGGTCAGTTGCCACTCCCTCCTTAGAAAGGATGTGACCTAGGAATGCCACTTCAGATTTTCAGAAATCACACTTGGATAACTTGGCATACAACTTCTGCTCTTTCAGTTTCTTCAAAATTGCTGCCAAATGCTCGGTGTGCTCCTCCTCTGACTTGGAGTACACGAGAATATCGTCGATAAACACCACGACGAAAGAATCAATGAACGGCCTCAGAACTCTGTTCATCAAATCCATGAAGATTGCGGGTGCATTCGTCACTCCGAATGGCATAACTAAGAATTCGTAATGCCCATGCCGAGTTCTAAACGCAGTTTTGTGCACATCTTCAGCTTTCACTCGAACTTGGTGGTAACCTGATCGAAGATCTATTTTGGAGAAAACAGCTGCTCCTTGTAGACGATCGAACAAGTCATCAATTTGAGGAATCGGATACTTATTCTGAACAGTGACCTTATTCAGCTCTCGGTAATCGATACACATTCTCATCGAACCATCCTTCTTCTTTACCAAAAGCACTGGTGCTCCCCAAGGTGACGCACTAGGTTGAATAAAGCCTTTCTCCAACAGTTCCTCAATCTGCCGTTTCACCTCATCCTGTTCCACTGGAGCCATCCTATACGGTGCCTTAGAAATGGGTGCACTTCCCGGTTGAACAGTGATGCTGAACTCTACATCACGATGCGGAGGTAACCCAGGAAAATCTTCCAAGAACACAGTCGGATAGTCCCGAACCACAGGAATCCCTTGCACTTTCACAGGAGTCTCTTCCTTGCGGATAGTTGCCACCAGCTTAGAACACTTCTGCTTCCCTTGGAAAGTGACTTCAGGTCCACCTGGAGCCTTCACTGTTACCGTCTTGGTCTTACACTCGATGCTTTGCACTGTACACCGACATCCAATCAATACCAATGATAACATCGACTCCCAAGATAGTCAGCTCGATCAGATCAATGCCAAAGATTCGATCTCCAATTACGATCTCACAATCAGTATAATACCGATCAGTGGTTAGAGTTTTCCCTGACGGAGTAGCTACTGCTAAGATCCTGCCTGGAAAAATCTTCGGTTCAACTCCCAACAATTTAGCAAATTTTGGAGACACAAATGTATGAGAGGATCCAGTATCGAATAACACAACAGCTTTCATTCCATTAAGATATAGTTCGCCTGTTACATAATACACACCATTACGTAACAGTTTCACAATATAAGCGGGAAAAGAAATGACAAAACTCTAAACACCAGCCCTCGTACCAGAGATGACCTGATCTGCCTCATCAGCATCAGCTTCCGTCAAGGCAAATACTCGCCCTGGTTGGTACGGCCTCTTCTCAGTCTGCTGCGTTGGTGCATTGCTATTACCACTCTGTGGCTTGAGACATTGAGATCGGTAATGTCCCATTTCACCACAGTTGAAGCAAGTTACCGCAGGAGGTCTCACCACATTGTTTCCAGGTCTTCCAGCCACACTAATAGCGTTCGCCCCTGTCGGTATGAACCTTTGTGCAGATGGTTGCCCCTTGAAACTTCCAGAATTGGCAGGCCTCTTTCCAGACTACCAGTTGTTCCTCCGGTTCTGAACAACTTGGAACTGCTCCATATCTGCCTCCGTCGCTGCCGCCCTCTTCACCAACTTGTCGAATCTTCTGATACCAAGAGGTATCATCCGGGACCTCAAGCTTGGTCTCAATCCATGCTCGAACTTACGAGCCTTCTTCGCTTCATCCATCACCAGTTTTGGAGCATACCTAGAGAGCTGAGTAAACTTGGTCTCATACGCTCTCACCGACATGCTACCTCGCTGTAGCGACAGGAACTCCATTGCCTTCTTCTCTTGGACGTCGGAGGAGAAATAGTGACCGCGGAATTCTTCCAGAAATTCCTCCCAGCCAAGCACTATGCCTCCCATGGTCCTCTTCATGAATTGCCACCAAACCGCCGCATCCTTCTCCAGTTGCAAAGTCGCCAACTTGACCTTGCTGCCTTCCGGGGTCTCCAACACTTCAAAGATCGTCTCCACTTGACGGATCCAGTTGTCAGCCGCATCTGGGTCTGACTTCCCTTCGAAAACGGGTGGTTTCATTCTCTTGAATGATTCCACTAGTTTGATCGCTTCGGGCACTGGATTCACCAGCCCCCTTGCTTGGTTTTAGTTCATAGCCACGGCGTTGAGCGTCTGATAGACCCTCGCAAGTTCCGTTTCTAGATCCAAACCTTCCCCATTCCTAGCTCCTCTTCTCGACATATTCTGATGCAAAAGATCCATTAAATTCGAAGTATAAGACAAGAATTAAAACCAACTTGCATTTCATTAAATTTCAAACTTTATACATTCGAATTGAAAATATTTCTTGACATCAGAATGAAAGATAGTAGAAGCTACAACAGTCTAACTCCTACGGTTCCTCTTCGCTGCTCGAAGTTCTTCCCGTAGTTCATCAACTTCATCCTTCAGCACATCAGTCAGGTTCTTCCTCTTCTCGAGTTCCCATACTCGATGACTGAGAACTGAAAAGTCGTCCTTCCGTTTCGCCAGCTGAGCCTCCAACAATCCGACTCTCTCTTGCAATGTCTCTACCTGCCTCTGAAGAGAAGTCACAAGACTATTCGGAACTGGTTCTTCTTCTTCGTCAGAAGAAGAGTCATCAGATGAATCCGGAGGTGGGGTGATCTCTCGGGATTCAGGACATTCTTCTCCGTCAGAATCTGCTTGTCCTGTGTAGTACTAGTTCTCAGAATCAGCCTGTCTAGGATGGTACTCTTCCTCAATGATATGCCAGTCGTTGCCTCCAGCGGGGTCGAAGTGATCAGCCATCTTAGAATAGAGAGGAGGAAATATAAATCTTAGAGCAACACAAATGTAAGTCACTTACATTTAAATCTCTAGACTCAAAACACACACTCTAATGTCCACTTCTAGGGTGTCGTTCCTTATAAATTTGTACAAGTGTGGAAAGCGTAGAAAGCGTGGCTCTGATACCACTCTGTAACGCCCCGAATCCCAAATACACTGAATTCGAGATGTTCTACAGGATCTTTTCGCTTTCTTTAGTACAATTTTACAGGGAAATTTAAACTTTTCACTTTACATCAGAGTTTACATCAATATTACACTTTACATTTGCACAACAGAAGTAAAATTTACAACAATTAAATAAATGTACAACAACATGATATAATCTTTAAGCATCCATTCCTCTTTAACCTTTAACATGTCATTTACTTGCATATAAGACTGTGGGTACGTCAGTTTATTCAACCGACGAACATTATACACGGCCATCCTCTCTATGCCGGAAATAGTATAACTCACTTTTCCATATTTAACAAACACAAACTTGTCACATTTCAAACTAAAGAGACTACCCTATGGATGTCGTGTTGTGATTGTGCACTTAATCCTTAATGCATTTATTTATGTTTACATGACACTAATGCGTACTTGTTCGGATTCTATGCATCCCATACTACATAGGTCCGAGGGCAAGCCCTTATTCGTTCTTCATCTTTGTAGGGTTCAATCCCTCGTTATGACTTAATCTACTACTGTAACTACGGTAGTGTCTTAGATGTCCTATGATCTATGAGCCCATGTCCAGGCAGCCTGGAGGGGAATCCCACGCACTGACACGATGCATCGAGCAGGCAACCTATGGACAATTCAACATCCGCCATGGAACAATGGCACCACCCATAGCCACTCGAACATCCCACGAGCGTCGCCACCGGGACGATAATTCTGGAGTAGCGCCCACGCCATGTCTTGACGCATCAAGCAGGCAGCCTGTGGATCGCTCTCACACCGCTAATCCGATGGCCCCCATACTTGTGTTTTTCTTCTACTTTCATCACGTCTCCACTATGTACTAGTCCTTAGTTTTATTAAAAATCATGAACAAAATTAAATTTCTAGAGTTTGCCTCTCCACAAAACCGGACTTATTCATTCTTTTCAACATGACCAACCTTGGTCTAATTTCATTTCATTTCATTTCCAAATGCCGGGGAGACTTAGCTACTCTTTTATTCAATTTTCATTTCACAATTTCCAACTCATAAATACCACATGTTGAGTTCTCATACTCACATGTATATTCTCTTTTCAGTTCATGACTTCTAATTTGTTCAAAAGTCCATAACGGTATATGAATTTCATGCACTTTATTAATTATCACATCATATCAATTTCACATTACTAAACAATATGCATACTTCATATTGTTCCACAAATGAGAAATAAATTGCATTATGTCACACAACCAAGTTTCTTTTGTCAAATCAACTTCTAATCCTTCATTTCACTTATTCTTTTAAGTTATAATTTCACATCAATAACACATATAGAGCCATATTTCTATTTATGTATTTTAACTCCAAATCATAGTTAATTTCATTCAAATAATCCCCAAATCATTTTATAAAAACCCTTACATTTTTAGGAGAATAACCATATTTTTTTCATAAATTTTGGACACTTAATAAAACACAAAAAAAATTAATTTTTCAATCTTGCCGATAGCAAGATTCGAACCCAGCACCACAGGGAAAACAACCGCAAGCCACAACCAACATGCCGAATGCTACTGGCGATATAAGAAGGAGACAGAGAGTATTTATTACTCTCTATTCGCTGATTGTAATGTTTTTTAAAAAATGAAAACAAGTGTATGCCGCAGGGTTCGAACCAATCACCCCAGAGAACACAGCCGCACACAGTGACCACTTGAGCTACATGCTCAGGTTGTCACAGTACAAATTAAAATCCTAATCAATTGCCACTGTTGTTAAAAAAGACTCGATGTTCAATTAATCTTTGTTTCATATTGCTTTTATAGAAGTTACTGAAAAATTCCAGATTAACTTCCCCTCACATGATTTTCATATCAGTATGAATAAAATAATTTTTGTACTAATAAAAATATATTTTTCACACAATTCAATGAATCTTATATTACAACTACTATACTTCTCATTTTTTGACATTGCTTAACAATTGGCCTTCTAATCTTTTTATCCACAATTTTCTTACATTAATTTTTTGTTATTAATCTTTTATTCAAAATACAAATCTATTTTTTTTGAATTTATCCATTCCCACAATAACTCAAAAAAGATCTCTACAACGCATAAATTAGCATTAACAAAGTACTAACTTTTACATATAATTTGTGATGGTGATAAATGTAGTTTCTTCCATCAATCTATAATCATACTCAATTACACTTGCAACTTATAATTTTTAACGATAGAATTACATGCTATTTCCATGTCAACAATTCAATCAATTAGGGATTATTTTCCAAACTCAATGTGCATTCTTACTAATCATTTTCGTGCTTCATGGTTCAATATAATACTAGTATATTCCTAACTAGAAATAAGGAGTATTAACCCACAACTCAAATTAATAATAAAACCACATACAAGTTAATCATAACATTCCAATCAATTCATAGGCTAACTTTCCAATTAAGGTGTATTCTTATTAATATTTTTCATGCATCATTGTGATAATTAAGTCTAGCATGGATCCCTATATTAGAAATAGGAAAAGTTACCCACCTTGTATGGAGAGAACAAACAAATTTAGCAACAAAAAGTCCTTTGCGACAAGATGCACCTCCTCCTAGATAATGCGCGCACAAGCTCCAAGCCACCAAAAAACCGAGCTCCTCCCCTTGGAATGATACCGGCCTTCTTCTCCTTGTTTGAATGCAACACAATCCCACACAATTCTCTCAATCTTTTTAACTCACAGCTTACTACTAAATAATGTTATTAGACTATAGGTTTGGAAAGATATAATTTGCATAAGAATACTAGCCATGGGAGGGGGTATTTATACTAGAAATCAAATAGAATGGAGGGCTAGGATTAACTAGTTGGTTCTAGGATGGAAGGCCAAGATGAAAGTAGGAGTTATAAAAACTACCCACACCCGAATAACCACCATGCCATGACTACCACTCAAATTTTGAGTTTTTCCCTCCAAGGATCACTACCGGCCTAGCACTTTTGTGCATGTTGCACGTGTACGTGCAATACACGTGCATGCCACTTGATCAAAAAGTTGTTCATTGAATTTTGTACAAAAATAAAACAGTATTAAAATTGTCTTCTACATGCCAAGTTAAATAAAAAAATAGATTAATCCATGGGCTTTAGTTTTGGGCCAAAATAGTTATTTTAAAATAAAATAAATAAAATACATTTTGGGCTTTAAGAAAAAGGCTTTAAAATAAGGCTTTCTATTTATTTAAAGAAAAAGGCTTTTGTATAAAATAACTTGAGAACACATATTTAAATATTTATACACATCACAATAAAATAATTATCAGATTTAATTCAACCAAAATATTGCACGTGCACACTACGTGCAAAATAAAATAATTTTTCAGTAATTGAAAAATCAGGGTATTACACCTGGTGTCGAAAGTCAGCTCTAATACCATTTGTAACGCCCCTGCCCCTAGCTCAGACAATTTATACAATTTATAAGACAAATCAGGTATTATGTAGTTCAACTGCCCACCACAGGCTGCCTCTAAAAAGGTGATAAACCGATTAGGTGACTCTTGATCATAGGCTATTATATTTTAATACTATTTTATTTATGTTCAAATCCGATATGGGACTAAATCCCAAACCATTTCTCTTTTTTTTCAATTCAAGTCAACATTGGTTGGCTTCTTCAAATCAGAATTCAGGTGGGCCCCCCACCATGGTGGTGACGTCACCAAATCAAGCAAACAGCCAAGCTTTGCTGTTACCTTCACGTGTGCCCCCCACCTCCATCCATATTCATTTCACAAATCCACATTTAATTCCATATACAGCCAACTCAAATCCCCTTTTTATGTATATATTATATTTTTTTAACACGAGGTGTTACAGCTCCACCATAGGCCCCCTGTCCTCGACTGCACTTCACGTCGCCTACACCTAGCCTTCATCTTCCTCCTCGAGCGCTCGCCGTCCAAACCTCTGCCACCTCCCTCAGTCGGCCTTCGCCCTGTCCTCGCCACCGCGAACCAGTCACCCGTTGACCAGCACCCACAGTCGCTGCCTTGCTCCCGAGCACTGCTCCAGTCGCTCCTCGATTGCACCCCACAGCCGCAGTCAACAGCCACCTTCACCATCGTAGAGCACTCCCCCTTGCTCTATTCTTGTGATCAAGCAATCTTCGGCCGTCCGATCACCATCGTGATCGTGATCATCATCAAGATCTTGAGCTTGATCACCTTGATCTCCTCTGATCATCCTCATCAAGTCCTTCCAGCCATCCGATCACATCTTGATCGTCATCAAGCTTTTTGAATCTGGACCGTCATATCGTGATCACCTTCATCATCAGCGATCTCCAGCTGTTGATCACCTTGATCTTGACCGTCATCAAGATCCGTGCCAGATCTGATCCATCCAATCCCGATCATCATCAAGTTCATCATCCAGTCAATGCAAGTACTTGTATGAATATTTTTGTTCCTCGTACAAGCATAAATACCGCAAGTAGATCTCATTATAATTTGTTTTTCATATTCTTACTCCTTGAAGATCTCGATTCTATACGTCATTTGACTTCTATCAACTCTATAGTCAAAAATGAGTTCCCCAAACAATCCATTAATATTTCCGTCACACAAACACTATGTAGATCTAGGAGAATTCATTCATATGAATGCATATTGTAGATGTTTGGCTGTGTTTTGAGCATGTGAATGATGTTTTCCTTGCTAATGAGTTTGAAAATACATGTGGCTTGCTGAATTGATACCTAT
The DNA here is from genome assembly GCA_017893485.1 of Hemerocallis citrina. NCBI lineage: Eukaryota > Viridiplantae > Streptophyta > Magnoliopsida > Asparagales > Asphodelaceae > Hemerocallis > Hemerocallis citrina. The sequence continues at coordinate 133,662,886 of CM030367.1, read as the reverse complement.
TACACTCTGATTTGTATTATTCGTTAACCTAGATCCATGTTAAATAATAATGATATTAATTCCCATGCAAAAAATATTTTTATTTGCTGCTATCCTGTTTTTACCTGCTATTTTTGACCCTGATAATGTCAGAATCTTGACTTGAGTTCTAAATATGAATTATATCCCCAGGTGTCTAGTTTACAACCCTTTTGACGGAATCGAATTCCGAATTATATTTTGTGAGTTATGTCTCTATTAGTGCTGCTGGGTCTGGACTTCCAGATTCGTAGTTTCATTGATTCACCATGTTTCACAATTTAATTTGAGCATGCTATCTGCATTATAATAAGATAAAATTTACCATGCTCAGACTAGACATGCTAGAGAATCTCCCCTAATTTTCCTTGATTTATTTATCTAGTTTTCATACCTGTTTTATGCATATGAACACAACTTTGAGAATTCTGGCTGAACATGAAATCTATGTAGATTGCTGTTTTGACACTAGTTGCTGCAACTTTTATGTATCTTGTTTATATGCGATGGAATTGGAAGAAAGTCTAGTTTCTAGAACTTCTGAAGGATCTAGATTTGCATTTCTGTAGCAATGAAATCTCAGTTTTGGTGCAGCAACATCCTACTATCCAGAATTAGAATTCTCGTCATTTTTGATAATTATAAATTGTGCTGATACCCGAATGTGTTTTCTACCCAACTCAAACTTGTTTCTTATTTTCTATCATGTTTACTTGCCCTGTTTGTAAACTTTCATGCCTGTTTGATAATAATAATAAAAAACAAGCCGGGGTTTTATGGGAAAGACCGTAGTAGTGGACAATATAGGTAAGTATACTCGGAAGGGGTTCATGTTTTCCACTTGATGCTTGGTTCATGGACTAGTTATATTATTATTCGATTCATGAACTAGTTACTATTGATTCATGGACTAGTTATATTATTATTCGATTCATGAACTTGTTACTATTGATTCATGAACTAGTATATTATTATTCGATTCATGAACTAGTATATTATTATTTGATTCATGAACTTGTCATGTTATTGCTTGACTCGTGAACTAGTTATATGATTATCTGATTCATGAACCTGCTTGCTTGATAGATGATACATGAGTACACAGCCCTATAAAATCCACCAATACGCTAATCATAACTTGTTTGTTTGTAGGAACAATGTGGTAAATCATTGGGATGCATGAAGTGTTACCTAGATAGAATTAAAAAATAGACTTAAGAATAACATGTTACTTGTACACATTTGTCACCTGTCTCGCATGCTCCTTGATACTTGTTACTTGATACTTGATACAAATTATATGCTTACTTGTTATTTGATCCTGTTACTCTATTCGTTTTACTTGCTTGCTAGTTCCTTGAATTCCGTTACTTGTCACATTCCTAACAAGTTACATTTGAATATTCTTTCTCCCAGTTTCCCATTTTATACCTTCTTGTATTTATTCCGTACCCCTTGCTTGTACTACTTGCGGCCCGTAACTTGCACTAACGGGCATATGTCTATTGCTTTTCTATTTTCTTTCAAATATTAAATATATAGGTTTTGGAGATCAACTACTTGCAGGAGTTGGTGAACAAACATTCTAAGCTTCATCGGGATGAATCATGCTTTAGTTTACTATATTTTGAGTTTAATAATTTCATGTTTCTACTTAAACTTGTAATGGGCTTGTTGTCCTGAAGTTTTACTTTTGTACGAGATCTCATATTATTTGAGGATTACGTATTGTTTTTCAAATAATTCTGTTGATTTGAGTTTTGTTTCATGCATGTGTGGCTGTATTCTTTTAAATTTCCTGTTATACTGTTGAGCTCGATCCTTACAGCTTATGAATGATGAAAATCATTCGATGGGCTTTGTCACGCACTCGTATTCCGTATTCTTTTGGAAAGCGGGGCGTGACATCGTTTGCCGAGCTGAGGGGTGCGTGAAGATGGGTTACGGCCGTCGGATCTTCCTGAGAATCACACACACTCTTAATCAACATCTCAAACGAAGCCATGTTGCTCATTACCATTAAAACTGCTGGATCACACTCAGCAGGCGAGCTGTCACCTGATGAGCGATCCAGATCGCTCCAAAAAGCATGCCTATCTCTAATAATTCCCAAAAATCTTTTAAAATCATTTAAAAATAAAAAATCATTTAAAAATAAAAAATCAATTAAAAAATCCAAAAGTAATTATTTAAATCTGGAAATTCAATTTAAAAGTCCGAAAAAATAATTAAAATTGAATTTATTAATTATAAAATTCGAAAGAGTGATTTTAAAATTGGGAAAAATTCCAGAAAATTCGAAAAAATCCGAAGAAATATGAAAAAATTCCAAAAAATTCCAGAAAATTTGAAAATTCCGAAGAACTATGGAAAAATCTAGAAAAATATTCACTGCCTTCAGAAGCCACAAATCAGTTCTAGGTATTTCCGAACACTCCGATGGCTAAGATTATATGCCAGATTCCAAAAATACAACATACTACTCCCCAAAAGCCAAGAAAATTGCCTTCCGGGAGTGGAAGGCTTATGATGATGGTAAAAATCACAGCAGATCAGAGCGGTACGATTCCTGCACAGATCTCAAAGTATCTACAGGCAGATTAGCCATTACAGACCTCAATTACAGGTCTGGGCCCACTCCAAGATATGGGGTTCTCACGAGCCCATGAAAAGTGACAGACTAGGCCCATTAGGAGAGACACCCACCCCATGCTGGTTAGGAGTCAAATCTCTTATCACCTAACAAGGATATCTTATCTTTTGAGAGGGAGAGACATGAAAGAGATAAGGTAGTTAAATCGATCCAATGGACACAAATCAATCTCTTGAAATGTCTCTCAGGCCTATAAATACCCCTCCCCTCTACAGTCAGAAGGTAATCAACAATTTGTCAGTTTTTACTTTCTTACTCTCTCCCTCTTTCTGAATCTGACTTGAGCGTCGGAGGGTCTGTCGCCGGGGCCACTCCCCGGTATTTCAGACTTTTTTGCAGGTCCATCGGCTATATCAGCAACCGTCATATTTAAATCGCGGTGGTCAATCAACGATCCAGATTCATTCACAGGAGTTATAACCGTCTTTAACGGCCAGGGTCACAGGTTCGACTTTTAGTAGGTTCCTTCAATTATTAACTCACTATTTGTTTGCTCCCACACCGAAATAAGTAGCAACACTCACGCTTCTTCCCCTTGTTCTTCACCTTAACCCTGTCGCGAATTTTAAGGCACAAAATTCATTATAACGACTGAACTATTTTAACATCCAAAAAACAAATAATGTGATTTTTTTTTATTTTAAATAATGAGCTAGCTTACTCTTTCTTCTCTTTTTCTACATCTTCGTCCACATCAGCATCCGGTATGGTCACCACCGGATTGGACGGATCCTGAGGATGTTATCAATCACTCATTTGGAGTTGCGGGTAAGTTCACCGGTGACTCCGGAGGCACTAAGGTTACTGGTTGAAGGTCACCTAAAGAGTGGGCAAAATCTTGTTGTAATTCGATCATCTCCATGAATCTGAATCGAGAGTGAAGGATGATCATCGAAAGGTGACATTTTGATATCATCTACGACATCCGTCTTCATCATTTTGAGTTTCTCAGATAATGTTGAGGGATTTAGGGTTTGGTGAAGTGGTGGGTTGGGGGGGGGGGGGGGATGACTCTCGGTGAAGATACAAAAAGGAATTAAATGAAGTAATAGATATTTTTCTGGGATTTTAAAAAGTTTTTGGGAGGCTTCGGGAGGGCAACCGGATTACCGGTTATAGTGGGTGAGTACGCAAGATGCTTGGAGCGCAAGTTGGCAGATGCTTTGCAGGCGAAACCGAGTGTCGTTACCGGCTACAGAAGGTAAAGAAGGAATCGTGTAAAGGAAGAAGCACGGGTGGGGCCTGGGGTTCTCTGAGTGGCGGATTTGGTGCTGACACTGTCTCCGATTCATCCTCTTTCTGAGTGATGGAAACTGGGCCGGGTTGACCCGCGACCCACCCGCAACCTGTCAACTCTAATTCGGTCTGCAATTAAGTGGTTCGGGTTCGGGTTGAACCCATGGGTCAATTCGGGTCGACAAATTTGTAAACCGAACCCGCTTGACCTGACCCGCGAACCCATTGAGCAAGTCAAACTCACCCGCCAACCCGCGGGTCGACTCACAGGTTTGAATCCATTGAATTTTTGGATTTCACCCCTGGGTTTGACCCGTTTGGATTTTTTTGTTTTTTTTGTTGTTGTTTATTTTTTTAATCTTTTTTTTTTGCTACAAAATATGTGTATATATGTATATATATACTGCAAATATATATGTATATATGAATATAGATATACTCTAAAATATTTTAAATTTTTATAAAAATGAGTGTGAACATCAAAACTAATTGATTACTACCCACTACTCAATTAGACAAACCTCACCCTAGTTATTTATAGCCAAATTAACCACCTCACTTTTCTCATCTCACCAATGTAGGACTACAAGTTTTCAAAGTTTAAAATACAATTGCATTTAGTCCCACATTGGTGAGAAGAGAGGGATGAGGAGGTGAAGTTGACTATAAATATCTAGGGTGAGGTGGGCTAATTGAGTAGTGGGTATTGGGCAATTAAATTTGTTGTTCACACTTCACACCCATTTAACTCATGAATTTAACTCATAATTTTTTTGTTTAATTTTTTTGGAGTACAAAAAAAAATTAACTAATGAATCTCGCGGGCCAACCCGTGACCTGGCCCGGCCTAATACAGGTTCAACCCGTATGGGTTCGCGGGTTGACCCGAAATGAGTTTCTCTCTTCCCAACACGGCCCGGTCTGGTCCGGTTAATGCCCCAACCTGACCCGAGCCTGCTCGAAACATAGACCAACCCGAATGGGTTGGGCCCGGCCCATCCCGATCGACCCGAATTCCATCCTTACTCTCTCTCTCGCTTCCTTCCAACACGCAAACACCGAGTTTTAATTATTTTTAAAAAAAATTAAAGAAAAGAAATTAATACAACTAATTACTACTAGTGTTACCCTGTGCAAATTGCACAGACTAAAATAATTTTGAAAGACTCATAAAATTATATGGAACTCAAACAATACAATGATGATATGCATTGTGTCTCAGTTTTTCTTATTTAATAAAATATGTTGCTCTTGTTTGGAAAAACCCAAATAATGAGCTTTTTATTTATTTCGATCATATTCTTTGAAACAACTAAGTAAAATTTCATCAATTCATATTTTTTTTATCATGTACATGCTATCATAAATGCATAGTAACTTTAGTTCTTAAACCAAAACATAAAGTCTTAATTGGACGGAGGTGACCCTATTCAACACCGACACAACACCAAGACAAAGGTAAACCTAATGTCCATAAATTTATAGACGCCCCTTAACTATTTCGAACACCATATAGTCAAAAGTTGATAAATCTACAAAATAACAAATTCACATTTTCAAACCAACCAACATCATTCCATATTTCTATTCAATTGAAAGCAAAGAAAAAAAGTCAAATAATTACCAAAGTTGGGCTGACAATACAGTGCTAGGTGGGGTTGTGGCTCTTCTCGGACTCCTACTTTATGTACTTCATTATCTCCTCCACCACATGTTTATCAACCGTCTTCCCTCTCAGATCAAGCTTTTCCTCTTAAATCATTCTCTCTCAAATGAAAAAAAGAATCAACATCAGAAACACATTAATTAGCTTATATTAATTGTAATTTCTATCTTATACTAATAGGAGAGAAAGTCTCCAAGATGCTTCGATGGAGGAGACATAACAATAATCTAGATTTTGCTAAATTTCTTCAACTTGATTGTATTGAGGTTCGGCACTTCCTGGGACAGGATTTCCGTTGTCTTCTAAGCAATCAGAAACTATAAGGATTGGTGGAAGTTGGTAGAATTGGTGGAAGTTGGTACTCTTTAATGTTGCATTCATGGTACGGGTATAAGTAGATTCCTTTACGTGCTTAACAATTTTTTAAGGGTTTAAACATTTATGATATGTTATAAGAATGTCTAACAAATGATGTGGTTCACCATTCAATGACAAACGCTATTCAAAAACAAAAAATAACATTAATTACTAAAATAACAGTTTTGAGAATAAACTAAATGACTACCCTTGTCCATAATCAATCAATCTAATTTCATCAAAGCACAATATTCAACTTGTAGTCAATTATTTTTCTTCTTCTATTTTTCACCAAATCAGTCATTAAATTGGTGGGGGGGGGGGGGGGGGGGGGGGGGGTGTTGCAACCAATAGCATTCAACTTTAATAGTGGTAGCCTCTTTCTCTTTTGTCAAAAATAACAATAATAATTATCTTGTACCCAATAGTATTAGGCTGTGTGCATGGCGATTATAGTAGTAGTAGTAGTAGTAGTAGTAGTAGTAGTAGTAGTAGTTTGATGACATTGACATAATTAAAATATAATTATGTTTTGTTCTAAAAAAAGGATAATTAAGAAAAAGATGGTTTTAGAGTAAAATGTTAGATGCTACTACAACATAAGGGACAAAGAGTTTCATATGAAAGTATGAAACCTCCCATATATTATTTGGATGGAAGAACTATTTGTGGGTGTACACTACAAAGAACCGACATAAGATCTTCTAATGTAAGTATGTGAGGGTGGGTTTAGGGTGAAGAAATAATTCCTAGGGAACATGGTCTCTAGTATCTACATAAGAACTCAAGTTTACGTAAATGTGATACTATGATGATGTCGATTTTCACATAAACAAATTCCAGGGACACCTAGACGTGTAGAATTGTCAAAAACTTGAATTATGATTTGGTTGTTTAGTAAGAGAAAGTAACCAAGTAAAGAGTATGCAGAGAAAAATGTACACCTTATAAGTGCATTAGATCAATATACCATGGTTCATTTTTTGCTATTGAAATGTTCCCAGTTTCAGGTCTGGCTTCATTAAGGCATTTTCACAAACACTTATAGTGCACCGTAAAAAGTATGGAGAAAATACAACAACAACAAAGCATTTTTCCTAAAAAAAAGTACAGAGAAAATAATAGTATTAAAGATTAGATAAATAAGACCAAACCCTTGATTATGACTCTCCACTTACATTGGAAATTTTTACCTAATTAGTGAATCTTTGACGTCTTGTGCATCTATCTCATCTCTGAAATAAAAATATTTAAAAAATAATGGATGTTTGTCAATTCTTGACTTCTTGTGCATCTATGCCTGCTCTAAATAAAAATAATCAAAAAATAATGGTTGTAAAATCAATTACTAAATTATCTAAAGAATAAATAGATCAAGACATATAAACTTGTCATGAGGAGATAAATAAAGAAGAAGAAATGATTCTGATCATGACCTTCCTTTTTTTTGCTTCCATTGATACCATCTTCTGCTCCATCAATTTCAACTTACCTGCATGGGAGGCTGCGTAGGTGGCGAGCAGCGTACGGCGACGACGAGGCTAGCAGCGGGCTGGCGTACAACGACGGCGAGGCTAATGGTGTGCTGCGACGGAGGGGAGTTGGGTGAGAGCAAAAGTAGGAAGTGTTAGCGGGATTGAGGGAAATTGGGAGAGGAAGCGTTGTTTTTTTTCTTTTAATTTGTTTTGTTAATTAAAAGATAAAGTCTGCACGTGTTAAGGTAGGTGTGAATTCCTACTTTTGCTCTCCTTTCTCTATTTTAAAATGGAGAAATGAGAGAGGGGGTAGGCCTATTAGTATAATATATAGTATAATACAGTATTTGTTGATTTTGCTAAGATAAACAGACGTGAATTAACCGAAATTAAGGAGGTAATGACATGTACGATCATACTTCAACTCTTTGACCATCAAACGATGAAAACACAATATCGAAATCGAATGGGGCCTCTTCTTCTGTCTAATGGTGTTTCTTCTCCCTCCCATTCTCCGACTGCTCAGCAGGGTAGCATCTGTCATACTAACTCCATTTTGGTGTCGACATCTTCTTCTTCCAATATACTATTGGAGCCTTTTTTCCCTCGCAAGGACATGACTAATATGAATGGCACTGTTAATGTCATTCTACTGTTGGTTGAGGTAGCCACATCCTCTGCTAAGAGGAAATACAATAAAATATACATAATAATGCACATGTTTGTGTGAGTGCGCGAATCTTGGATAAGAAATTAGCTATCAATTCTGCTACTCTTGTTCATATTTGATTTTTGGCACCTCTCTCTATGCAATGTTGGCATTTCCTTTCCCTCTTACAATTTGTTGTGTACTGGTGGTGACCTCTGTAGTCTTTGGGGAATGTTTTTGGGTGCTTTACTGCACCTATTTTCGGTGTACTGATTGTATGCCTCTTATTTCTTCTTCATATGTTATCTTCATCTATGTTCTTTTGGTTTGCTTAGCATGGTACAACTCTATATCTTTTCTCCTACTTTTCCTTCCATGTTGTGTGTTGCGATTATATTCTGACTTGGTAAGCTATTGGGGGGTCCTTTTCGTAGTTGGGCAGTTTTCAATTCGTTGGCACCCACCTTTGCGGTTGGCCATCAACTGGGTGCGCTTCTTGTGCGGTTATGATTTTAGTTGTTTGTGGGGACTAAATCTACTCAGCTACTTTATCTTTATCTTTTTTTTTATTTCCTTTCTAGTTTATCTTTTTTCACCTATAGGTTTAGCTAACTCTCTTATGCTGCTGTCTTTTCTTATTTTTGACTTTTCATTTCTATGTGTCTCACTGGTTTGTCTCCACTTTGCCACAATTTAGCTTTGAGTGTTCTCAGGTTTTCCTCTTCATTGTGTTGTTCTGATGTTGCTGTTATGATGTTGATTATACTGTTCCGGTGTTGTCTTTTGCTTCCCGCAGCCCTGGTTCTTTTCTGCTTTTCCTGGCAATTGGACTGGTGTCTTTTGAGGGCTTGACATTGTGTTTTTGGCATTTTGCTGCTGATTTTGGCCTTGCGACTATGGTCTGTTCTTGGCGGCTTCTATTTTTGAGCTTTGATGTTGTTGTTGTGAGGCCTCTAAGTTTTGTCTTCACTCTCCTGGTGTCGCGATGAGCTCCCTATTTCAAGGGTTTCGTTTGTTTTCGGCAACTCTCTTAGCTGCTGGCATTTCCATCATTGCTTTTTTCTATTTTTGTGTAATTCTTTTCACTTTTACTTCTTTTAAACTGGATGTACATTTGTAAATTACTCTTCTGATTCATATATATTATTTGTAGGCTGGAGTCGTTTGACTATATCTGTTTATCAAAAAAAATAAAAAATCAAACGGGACCTCTGTACTGTATGTCATTAACCTAGTATCTCTATCTCTACTATTTTAATGGGAGAGTTTGTCCCCAAACAAACTCCATTTGTAACCGAACAAACACGTGCATTGTAACCAAACAAACATGTGCATTGTAACCCAACAAACACGTGTAACGCACATGCATAACTAATATAAAGGAGGTCTTATGTTCGATTCCAGACAACGTCGAAATTTAATATATATATATATATATATATATATATATATATATATATATATATATATATATATATATAATAAATTACAAAGAAAGCTATCAAGTGGCTCACAATCAATCCCACCTATAATCAAAGGCCTAAATCAAACCTCACGAAACATATTTTTCCTCCAAAATTTCAAACCCCAAAACCAAAATTTTCCCCCCAAAACTAAAAAACTTATTACTTTATTACTATCTCTCTCTTCTCTCTTCACTTTTTCATATTTCTCTCCTTCTCTCTCCCTCTATCTCTCTCTCTCATTCTTTTTATATTTACTTAGAAATTTAGATTTTCAGAATTTTAATGTTTTTTTTTTTGCACATGTTATATTAAAAGTAGTAAATATCCCTTCAACACCATACTTAAAGTTCTAAGAAGTAAAATCTTATACCCCATTTATAATTATTTTTCAACATATACTAATGGAAACATGGACTTTTATTTACAACTAATTATTGTCATACTATTCAAACTTGAGCTACATAATTGTTGTTTTACTGTTTACGGGCTTTTCGTGTTTTGTATCGTTCCGAAGACGTGCCGTAGGCACGTGCCCACGGGCAAATCTAGTATATATATATATATATATATATATATATATATATATATATTTATAAAGACGTGCAGCGTACATGTAAATTACTAGTACAAAGTAAAGATAGGAAGTAATAATACATGCACCTGACCTTAGTTAGTATAACAATTGTAGTAATTAAATTAAAATAAAAATGAACGTAAAAGCATCCACAGTCGTGTGGCATTTATGCATATTATGCATATTTTGTCAAAAACAACTCTACAGTCGTGTAACATTTATGCATAATATATATATATATATTTTGATACAGTAGAATGATATATTTGAGAATAGATGTAATACCCCGATTTTTCTTAATACATAAAGATTATTTATTTCTCTTTTTATGGTATGCTTGTGTAGCATGTGACTATTATTTTCTCCATGATGAATAAAGTATATTGTTCTCTATAAAATATCTTCCTTAAAGCCCAATGTTAACTTGTTTATTTTTCTCTTTTTAAAAATATTTATTTTTGGCCCAAATGAACTTAAGCCCATAAACTTAACCTTTTATTTATTAAATTCCTACAACTTGTATGTGTAACATCTTTTCTTTTATACTATTCTGGGTATTTGATGTACTATTTAGTGTAGTGGAGTTTGTGTGTACACGTGCACTTTATGTACACGTGCACAAGGCACAATACTTGGCCGGATTTGTGGAGTGATGGACTTAGATCATGGGTAGTTATATCTTGAGGTGTGGGTAGTTTCTCAAACTTCCGATTTGATCTCAGCCTTTGATTCTCCAACTCCCCAATGTATCTTAACCCTCCATTCTATTTATTCCCTAGTATAAATACCCCTCCTATCCCCTATCTCTTTTACACTAAAAATTTTCTAAGATTACTATTACAAGAGAGTATTTGTGAGTTTGTGTGGGAGCTTTTCTGTGGAGGCAAGCAGCATTGCTGAGGAGCTCGGTGTGGAGCAAAGGAGCAAGAAGGCGTTCTCTGCTTTGAAAAGTGCGGGATTTCGTTTATTTCTTCATATAAGGTGGGTGTTTCTCAGGACTTCTAATGTAGGAATGATACTATAATTACTATGATTGATACCATGTTACAAAAGTGAATTGAATGTGGTTGAAATTGCTTGAACATGCTATTAATAATGAGAGTGAGACTGTCGGTACAGTCGACTGCCATGTGAGACAGCCGACTGGTACGAGACACTACTTTTCATAATGTGCTGATAAAAATGTGTGCAAATAGACATGATGGTGTGATTATTAAATGTATATTTTCCTTATGACACATATGATGGAGGGAAGGTAAATGAATGAAAAGAACTAATGGTGATAAATAACTTAAATTGTCGGAGCAGTCGACTGACGTTGTGTTAAGTCGACTGGTGCTTCGTTCTGAATATGACTGTTCGAAAGTTCCATGAATAAAGATATTCTATTTATGTAGACCCAGTATGATGACTTGAGATTTATATCTTCATTGTCGTAAGAAAGTATGAACTATGTGAATGCATGTTTAGAGTAGTTTTCTCTAAAAGAGCATGTTAGTAACTTGGAAATTTGTGCTGTAAATGCTACTGAACAAGAGGAGACTCTGTTTATAAAACATGAATTTATGGATATGGTGAATTGATATCATGATGCAAGTACATGTAAGAACTGTAAATAACCTTTTAAGTTAAAATGGATCTGTCCAGTCGACCGATGCATGTAGCAAGTCGACTGATCTGAACTTAGAAATTATGCTGTTGGAATCTCCAAGACAGACGGCTGATCGATGAACAGTCGACTGTCACGAGAACAATATTGTGAACATGAAAAGTGCGGGACAGGCGACTGGTGGTGTACAACAGTCGACTATCCCGAGCAATTATGATGATACTGTGTGTGACTGTATGAGTCGACTGGTATTCTTCCAAGTCGACTGTACAGAGTGTACTTGGATATATTTTGAACTTCATGTTATTTTGCTCTTGGTAATTATGAACTGTATGATTTGAATCGATGGACTCTGTTTATGGCTGTATGAATTATGTGAAATGAATCATAGATGAGAAGTGAGAATTAAATGAATAATTATGAAAGGCTAAATCATGATGAGAAAGTCTGTGAGACTCTAAAATAAATGATGAGCTGATGATGCTCAATTGGATATTGTGAAATTGAAATTGAACGAAGGAGTAGCTAAGTCTCCCCGGCAGTGAAATGAAATGATATTGAGAAATAGACCAGGTTGGTCAAGTGAAATGAAATGATAAGTCCGGTTGATGGAGAGGCTAACTCTAGAGCTTGATTTTTATTCATGATTCTAATGTAACTTTAATACATAGTGTGGAGGTGATAAAGGTGAGAGAAAAACATGAGTATGAGAGCTAGGGTATGGTGCGGGTGTGTGAGCCGCAGAATGCATGCTTGATGAGTCAAGACATGGCGCGGGCACAACTCAGTAATGATCGGACTCTAGTCATGCTTGTGGGATGTTTTGGTGACTGCAAGAGGAGTGTGTTCAGGGAGGAGGCTGAATTGTCGCAGAATGCATGCTTGACGAGTCAAGACATGACGCGAAATTCTACTCCAGGGGCCAGGATACATGCTTGTACTCATAGAATCATCTAAGATACTCATTGAATTTACAGAAGTAGAGTAAGTCAAGGCGGGGGATTGAACCCTACAAAAATGAAGAACGATTAAGAGGCTTGCCCTCGAACCTATGTAGTATGGGATGCATAGAATTCGAACAAGTGTGCATTAGTGTCATGTGAAAATTAAATAATTGCATTAAGGATTAAGTGCACAATCACGACATGACATCTCTAAAAGTTCCCTTTTGATTTTACATGCTTATTATGAACAAGATTGTGATTTGTTAAGAAATGAGATTCATTATACTGTTTCTGGCATAGAGAGGATGGCCATGTATAATTATCGTCGGTTGAATAAACTGACGTACCCACAGTTTTGTATGCAGGATAAATTACATGTAAAGAGGAATGGATGCATAAAGATCTCATTATCTTATTGTTCATTTATGTAAATGTTGTATATTTTGCTTTCGCTGTGTAAATTTAAATGTAAGATGTTGTAACTCTGATGTAAAAAGAAAAGTTTGAAATTTCCTTGTAAAAATTGTACTCGAGAAAAGTGAAAAGATCCTGAAGAACATCTCGAATTCAGTAAATTGAAATTCGGGGCGTTACAATAGATATTGTAATATGCATAATATAAAGATGAAACATCATGTTTCGTCCATAATATTTTATAAATTTTTTTATTCAAACAGACGATGATATTGTGTATTTTAAAAAATATATATCTATGAAGAAACATCATGTTTCGTCTGAGAACTGTCAAAATTTCTTCTTTTTTTAACTGAAACTTTAGTTAGTTAATTAAGTAAATTAATTAGTTTAATTAGATATTTAGTTAGATAATTAGTTTAATTAGATATTTAGTAAGATAATTAAGGTTAGTTGTAATTAATTTAAAAAAACCTTAATCTCTAATATTATAATGGGAGAGTTGGGGTTGTCATTTGTCAACATAAAAACCCGTGCATTACACGTGCAAATCCAACTCTCCCATTAATTACAACAAAAATAAACAAATAAAAAAATTTCACCTATTTAATACGTGCAATGCACGTGCAAAACAATTTTATAATATTTTTTAACACTAAATATACACATGTTGCACATACAACTCAAATTCTACTTATAAACATGTGCATTGCACTTAAAAATTGTAGCTTTTCCTTCAAAATATTTTTCTTAATTACGTGTAACGCACGTTCAACTCCAAAACTATTTCTTAATACGTATATCACACGTGAAAATCTTCCAACTCTTATCAAAACGTGCATCACACGTGGAAAAATACTAGTTAAGTTAATCCCACAAATGGGACGAAACATCATGGTTTGTGTTACAAAATTTGTTTACAATAAAACCAACTTCGAGAATTTTATTCTCTTTGTTACAACTTTAGTTACAAAATGTTTGGCACAAATCCAAATGATTGAGAGGCACAAAAAATCAGAGAAGGAGAAGAGTAATAAAACCAATAAAATTAAATGAAAATGAATATAATAAAATCAAACCGATTTGATGTCGAGGCTTGTGTAGCACACAATCTCCTTAAAACAGTTTTAGCCTCGTCCGGTTGTTGGAGCTAGTTGAGGCTTCTGTCTCCCAGGATGCAATGACGAAGAGTGTTAACGCAGACACTACGTAACGCTCTCGAACTAGCAGCATCAGAACTCTATCACTGAATTGACTTACGAACGGAACAGAATAAAGAGGAAGAGACGGGATTTGGTGCAGGGAAGAAAGTGAGGGGAGGGGGCTTTATTGATAGGGTCAGGGTTAGAGACTGTAACGGCAGACAAGGCCATGAATGCCTTCAGTGTAACTGTAGACAATCTATTTAATGCGTACACTGTAACGGCAGGCAACAGTCAATGCATTTGAATGCCTTCAGTGTAACGGAAGATAATCAATTGAATGCGTACACTGTAACGACGAACAAAATGTTTAATACTTCACTGAAAGGGCTGAAAAAACCGTTTTTGCATTTATTTTAGCTGTTTACAAGGATAAAATCAAAACTGTAGCAAAAAGTGGCTCTGCACGAGGTGGGGTTATGTCGGTCCGGTATTCGTGTCTGCAGGATGTGCGGGTGTACACAAGTCGTATGTAATCCTATCCGAGATTTGCACACCCCCTCCCCCCCCCCCCCCACCCCGCGCACGCCTGAGAGAGAGCCTCTTGTCTAGCTTACTAGCTATCTTACAATGCTTAGAAAGAGGTTATTATATATCCTCTTTTATTCCTTTGATTTTTCCAATGTGGGACTATGTTTCCTCAACCCATTTTCAGAAATAAAAATGTCTCACTTCAAGAGACAATTTCCCATTCACCCCTTAACCGTTTTTTTGCAAATAAATATATGATTTTGATCTACTCAAGAAGGAGAACACAAATCAATCAAAATCTCTTAAAAATTCATTGAGGATCTTACTCAAAAAATTGCTCAAAAAACTGGTTCGGAAATAGTGTTAATACACTCATTTCTAACATTCCCCACATGAATGAAAATTGATGACCACAGACACGACAGATTGACACGACAGACTTAGTGAAAGAATTCAGCGGTTGAGACCTACATAAGATAGGTAGCTGTTACCCTTTGAACCTTCCCTTATAAAAATATATTTACTTTACTAACTAAATAGTAGGCACGATGTCCTTGAACTGTTCTGTCATTTTTGTAAACAATGACAAATGTCACACAAGAATCTTCCTAACTCATTTCAGTTCTCACTGTTATGTTCGTTTTGGCCATGAACATACGTCGAGTTCTATAAGAGTTTGATAGGAATGTTTCCCTATAGTATTCCCTTGGAAGTGGCCCTTCTTAACTCTTACATAGGTGATTTCTTAGTTAAGAGTAACCCGTATTACTCTGCTCGGATATCCGACGCATAAGAATCATTAGAAGTCTAGCTTAACTTGTTACCTTATAGGCATCAATGTTTCATCATGGGAAGGGACAAAGGAAAATCTCCACCGTGATCCAACTTGGTATTTACAATTTAGTTGTCCTTTTGAACCTAGATCTTGGGATCTCCAGTCAGCTAGGTTGGGTGTCCATTGTATCGACTTATTCTTTCATGGGCTTTAGTCCCATTCTCCTAGATGATTTATAAACTAGTTCTCTGTTTAACCCTTTGGTTAGTAGATCCATAATATTATTCTTTGATTTACATAGTCCACAGAGATAACCCCAATAGAGAGTAGTTGTCTAATGGTATTATGTCTTCGATGAATGTGTCTAGATTTACCATTATACATATTACTCTGTGCTCTACAAATTGCAGATTGGCTGTCTGAATGTATGAAGATTGGGGGCACAGACCTTTTCCACCTTGGATTATCCTCAAGGAAGTGACATAACCATTCAACATCTTTCCCACATTTGTCCAGTGCGATGAATTCAGATTCCATCGTGGATTTAGCAATAACTATTTGTTTTGAGGATTTCCATGAAACGGCTGCACCACCTACTGTAAACACATAGCCACTAGTGGATTTTGAGTTATCACTAGATATCAAGTTTGCATCATTGTATCCTTTAAGTACAACCGAATATCTTATATAATGCAGCCCATAGTTACGAGTAAAACGTAACAAGATGAGAATGAAGAAAGGGTTGTTGGAGACGTACAAGAGGAGGGAGAAGAAGAAGAAATTCCTGAGGCGCCATCCCCGCTCCGGCGACGAAATCCTGCTCGGAAGAGGCGAGCACCACAACCATACACGCCCGGTTCTTAGCTAATACCCGATACAATTTTTTTGTTGTAGTATTTTATTCAAATTTTGTTTTTTTTCCTGTTGTAACTTATTATGTGATAATTTTTGTTCGCAAGTTTAAGTGTTGTTGATGTTGTTGTTATTACTTGGTAATAGTCATTTATGTTGGTGATTTTTGTGGCCGTACGTAGAAATTTATTTGGAGAGTGTAGGTGATGGGAAAGTGTTTGCAATTTGCGGGTGATTCAATTGTATCAGCTGTAGCTGCTGTTGGAGTGGTATATATATATATTATTTTTAAACCTAGGCCGTTGTCGTAGGTTGTTTGTTGAATTTTTTTTCATCAATAACTCTCTGTGTTTGGAGCATGAAGACAGAGAGTAAGACCCTTATTTTTTTTAACCTTAGGCCGTTGTCTCCAACAACGGCCTAGGTTGTAGGCCATAAGTTGAAGTTTTTGGGGTGCTCTCTGACTTGGACAAGTTAAAAAGAGCAATAAGTCAGAGAGCAACACCCAATTTTTTTTATACCTAAGGTCGTTGTCTCCAACAACAGCCTAGGTAATAGGCCAAAAGTTGAAGTTTTTGGGGTGCTCTCTGACTTTGACAAGTTAAAAAGAGCAACAAGTCAGAGAGCAACACCCTATTTTTTTATACCTAAGGTAATAGGCCAAAAATTGAAGTTTTAGGGTGCTCTCTGACTTGGACAAGTTAAAAAGAGCAACAAGTTAGAGAGCAACACCCTATTTTTTTTACACCTAGGCCGTTGTCTCCAACAACGGCGTCTCCAACAACGGCCTAGGTAATAGGCCAAAAATTGAAGTATTTGGGGTGCTCTCTGACTTGGCCAAGTGAAAAAGAGCAACAAGTCAGAGAGCAACACCCCTTTTATTTATAGCCTAGGCTGTTGTCCCCAACAACGGCCTAGGTTATAGCTAAAAATATGAAGCTTTTGCGTTGCTCTCTGACTTGACCAACTTGAAAAGAGCAAAAAGTCAGAGAATACCCCTTTATATTAATACCTTAGGCTGTTGTCTCCAACAACGGCCTAGGTTTGAAGTTTTATGCTTTTTACAACTTTCTCTTCACTCTTTACGAACAGTCTCTGTGTAACTTTATACCAAAGATAGATGATCTATGTTTGTATATCGTTCATATATTTTTTTTATTTTGATTTTTTTCCACCTAACTAACCAATATAAAACCATGATGGTTAAATGTTTACAAAAAAATACCACAAAATAAAACTTGATCTTTTCATTTGTAAAAAATAATTACTTACATATATTCTTACCCCTACTATGTAAATTCTTCTGCATAGCGTACACCTAAAACTTGTCGCTAGTGAATGTAGGGTTTCAACCCAAGTAGTAATTTCTAGATTGTTTAAGGATAGGGTTAGGTTTAGGTTAGGGTTAGGGTTAGGTTTTTTATGTTTTTTACAACTGTCTCTCCACTCTTTACGAACATTGTCTCCTAAACTTTACAAAATAGACATTCATATGCTTGTACATCGTTTATATTTTTTATTAATTTCCATTTATAGCTACGTAACTAACCAATATAAAATCGTTAAGGTTAAATGTAAAAAAAGAAATAAGAAAAAATAAAATATGATATTTTCGTTCGTAGAAATCAATAAAATATGATATTTAGGGTAGGGTTAGGGTAAGCTAGTGTTATGGTAGGGTTAAGAGTTAGTGTAAGGTTAGGAGAGTAGGGTTATGGGTTAGGGTTAGGGTGAGTGGTTATATGCTCTTTGTGGCCAATATATGCAAAATCTGTGACAAGTACGAACAGCAGTATTACAAGGATCATGTAAATGAGAATGGAGTTGAGTTTTATCAACTCATGAATTCCATAAGTTGCACCACATGTAGACCCCTTCATGTAGTTACCAATAAGTGAAAAGATTCAGTGCGCTTTAGAGCTGTCCGTCAGTAGATCCAATATGGGAAAAACCAAAAGTACATAACTTGCTTACTATTACATTTGTTATTACAAAGTGGGCTCCACATGTAGATCCCCACATGTATAAACCAATAAGGGAAAAGACCAAGGAAACAGCTATATATTAACTTCACATTGGAGGTTTATCACTTCATATAGCATCCCCGGTCCTTGCTCTTTCTCTCTTCATAGTTTCCCCTTCACTCGGATAGATTTTGCTATGTCTATGTCGAGTAATGGAGTATTCATTTTGTTTAGGATAACTTTGCCTACTATTATTGAAGACTCTACAAAGTGGGCACCACATGTAGAAATCCACATGTAGAACAAGTCCGATATGGGAAAAACCTAAAGTACATAACTTGCTTACTGTTACATTTGATATTACAAAGTCGGCACCACATGTAGATTCCCACATGTATAAACCAATAAGGGAAGAGATTCAGTGCACTGTAGAGCGGAGAGTCATCAGATCCAACATGGGAAAAACCTAAAGTCCATAACTTGCCTACTATTACATTTGTTATTAAAAAGTGGGTACCACATGTAGATCCCAACATGTATAACCCAATAAGGATAAATACTCAGTGCGGTTTAGAATAGAAAGTCATCAGATCCAACATGAGAAAAACCTTGAGTCCCTAACTTGCCTACTATTACATTTCACTCTACAAAGTGGGCACCACATGTAGATCCACACATGTATAAGCTAATAAGGGAAAAGATTCAGTGTGCTGTACTACCATTAACTACAAATATTAACTTAATTAATGAACTAACCATAACCCTATTCATAACCATACACTCAACCCTAACCCTACCATAACCCCACCAAAATTGTACTTATGAGTAGGGTAAGGGTACGGTTAAGGTTAATAAGCTGTTTTTTGGAAAATTCAGATGGTTTTAAGATTGGAATGTTGTTATAACCACTAACCCTAACACTAACCGTAAACTTAACCCTATCCCATAACCCTACACTTCTAACCCAACAATAACCCTTAACCCTGCCATAACCCTAGCTTACCCTAATCCTACCCCTAACCCCCGTTAACACTAACACTAACCTTACACTAACCCTAACCCTAACCCTAACCCTAACCCTAACCCTACAATAACCCTTACTACTTGGGTCGAAACCCTACACTCAACAGTAACCGGATAGATGTATGCATTGCAGAAGAATTTACATATTAGGGGTAAGAATATATTTAAGAAATTGTTTTTTAAAATTGAAAAGATCAAATTTTATTTTTTGGAATTATTTTTAAACATATAACCTTTCTCATTTTATATTGGTTAGATAAGTGGAAAAAATTGGAAAGTAATAAAAAATATAAACGATATACAAGCATAGATCATTTGTCTTTGGTATATAGTTCCAGAGACACTGTTCGTAAAGTGTTAAGAGAAAGTTGTAAAAAACAAAAAAACAACAAAAACCCATAACCCTAACCCTAACCTTATCCTTAAACAACCTAGATGTTACTACTTGGGTTGAAACCCTACACTAACCAATAACTGGATACGTGTACGCTATGCAGAAGAATTTACATATTAGGGATAAGAATATATTTAAGAAATTGTTTTTTACAAAATAAAAGATTATGTTTTATTTTCTGGTATTTATTTGTAAATATTTAACCATCATGATTTTATATTGGTTAGTTAGGTGGAAAAAAATGGAAAAATAAAAAAATATATAAACGATATACAAGCATAGATCATCTGTCTTTGGTATAAAGTTCCACAGAGACTGTTCATAAAGAGTGAAGGGAAAATTGTAAAAAGCTAAAACTTCAAATGTTTTTCTATAACCTTGGTATTTTTTTTGATGAATCGGATAGAGCCAAAAGGCTCCAGCCATCAAAAATATATTAATCAATAAAACAATAATAATACAATACAAGCGTTAAGGGTTTTACAAGATGTAAAACAGAAATTAACGAAACAATGAAGTACAATAAAAATAAACTACACTGAGGGCCAAAACACGACGAAGGACCACCATCCCAAAACCATAGAGCTTAGCAGAAGGCCCCGAGATCCGAGCTAACGATCCACGAAGATTGGAATAAAAACTCCCTCCACGACGACAACCAAATCCGCTAGCAGTCTTGAGGGACTCTAGTGGCCAAAAGGCGGAGAGACAGTGCAAGCACCAGGGATGTCTACGAGCAGACGATACTCAACAGTGCCCTGACTGAAAAGTAGACATAGAGCCGGCTTTCCTCGGTAGAAGGCGAGCGCTCACTCGAATCTTCGAAAGATCTAAAACTTTCTTTTTGTAACCGCGCTTAACTGGGGAATGGGCAGCACTTGCCGAAAGGGGCAACAACGCCTCTGGGTCAGGAGAAGAGACATCAACAGAAATGGAACTCAGGGGGGAATGGAGACAGCTGGGAACAACCGAAGAGATAGAGGGGATGGGAATGGTGGTGCTGGCCCAAAGTGGAGGAGCAGAGGCATCAAGGTTAATAGAAATCTTAGGGGGGAAGGGAGAGCAAGACGAGTTCGAAAGCTCTCAGGACGTGACAGAGCCATGCCTGGGCCCCTAATAGTTGATACCAAGAGAATAGGCATCCTGGAAAATTAAACGAGATCGCAGAACATAAGGGATGGGAGAGCTTCACAGCACAGGGGAAGTTATAGTACA
This sequence comes from Hemerocallis citrina, assembly GCA_017893485.1. Lineage (NCBI taxonomy): Eukaryota > Viridiplantae > Streptophyta > Magnoliopsida > Asparagales > Asphodelaceae > Hemerocallis > Hemerocallis citrina. The sequence goes on along the minus strand of CM030367.1, from coordinate 133,641,929 downwards.
GCGAAGGGGCCCTAAAATCAATAATAGCTCTTTCAATATGTACAGGTGGGGCAGTAGTGCTGGAGTGAGGAGCAGACTCCCTCGCATCACGAGACCATGAAAGAAACGAGGAATAAGATTTAACCCAATCAGGATATGGACCTAACTTCCCGAATAATGACGAAGCCACTGAGACAGGTCGGGGGCGAGCCTTGAGAGAGGCCCGGCGAGGGTTGGAAACAAGGGTCGTGAAAACTTTGCAATCCTTAAAAAGGAAAGCAATATTAGGTCTGATAAGAGTGACAGGAAATGCAAGAGGAGAAGAACTAGATGGGGAGGAATTCGACGCTGAACTTTCGGCCAAGACAGGGGAGTCGAAGATCTGATTCTCAACCCTACTGTGCTTACAATCCAAGCTATAGAGAAGCTTTCGCTTTAAGAGGGGATAATTAAGGAAGGAAAGAAGTTTGGCTGGTAATGGATGACCTCTGGGCCATCCCAGAAGATTTTGAAGGGAAAAGCAACGACTACGAGAGTGACCAAGCTTATCACAGAATAAACACTTCATCCTGCTCAAACAATCACGCTTTAGATGCCCAGGAAGGAGGCATCTGAAGTAGACCCGGAGATGATCGGGCTTAACAGGTGAAGAAGAGTTTAAGCAGTTGTGAGAATCCTGAGAGGGGAATATGAAATCCCAAGTAGAATAAGAAACATTCCTCTGCGAATCCCTAACCGAAACTGAACGGTTAGAGCTAGCTACCGCTTCGAAAAAATTCATAGAAGAAAAACTTCCACAAAGGAGAAAAAAATACAGCTCCGATAAGGGAAGTGTAAAGAGACAACACTTCACAGAATGGAGACTAAAAACGCTACCACATGAAAGACGATACCAGTGCTTAACCAACACAAAGAAGAGGAATCGCGCTCTCCAAAAAGAAGAACAATAGCGGAGAGAAAAGAACGAGAGAAAGGTTAGATAGAACGGCCAAACAAGAATAAAAACTCAGTCAGATCAACGACTAGAGTTAAAGTAGTCTCTGGCAAAGGGACCCCAAGGAATGGGGAAACACTAAGCCAGCACTAACAAACAGAAAGCCCGCAAGGATAAACAGTAAATGTAGCACTACACAGTGCTAATAGAAGCAGCTAACCGACGAAAGTGCTCCAGGGAAATGCCCAAAAAAAACAAGACAACCGGGAATAGAGCTAGAAATAAAACAGCTAGAAAACTTACAGTGCGCTGTAGAAAATGGAGAATGGAACGCCACTGGATCGCCGCTGGGAGGAGATGAGACTCCTGGCTGGAGAGTAAACTCGAAAAAGGGACACCGGCAACCGGACGGAGGAAAGGCGAGGCGAAGAACAACCGAAAAAAGGCGAAGCGGAACAGGCCACCACCGAGATGGACACGAGGGGAGCGGGATCGCGACCGGATAGAAGGGAGGTGCAGGAGGATGGAAGAGAAGCGAAGACCTCCAGTGTAGGGAAAAGGATCGCACAGACTCAAAAACGAAAAGGCTGAGATGGGTCTGTAGGGATTGGGGAGCTCAACAAAGTTGATTGAAGGGAGAAAGCGAGATGGAGGAAGGAGCGATGGGATCTGGGGAGAGAAAGGGCTGAGGAAGAAGGGTTTTTTTGAATTTGAATCGCCTCTCAATCGCCTAAAGACAGCACAATTTCAAAGAATTGCACTCGGACAATAAAGGTAATTAATTCTTTTGGAAAGTACCACTATAACCTTGGTATTAAAAAAAGGGTTTTGCTCTCTGACTTGTTGCTCTTTTTAACTTGTCCAAGTCAGAGAGCACCCAAAAAACTTGAACTTTTGGCCTATTTCCTAAGCCGTTGTTGGAGACAACAGCCTCAGGTATAAAAAAATAGGGTGTTGTTCTCTGACTTGTTGCTCTTTTTAACTTGTCCAAGTCAGAGAGCACCCCAAAAACTTCAAATTTTGGCCTATTTCCTATGCCGTTGTTGGAGATAACGGCCTAAGGTATTAAAAAAATAGGGTGTTGCTATCAGAGAGGAACACCCTTTTGTTTTATACCTTAGGCCGTTGTTTCCAACAACGGCCGGTCAAGGTTGTACGGAAAATTTTGAAGTATTTGGGGTGCTCTCTGACTTGGCCAAGTGAAAAAGAGCAACAAGTCAGAGAGCAACACCCATTTTATTATAGCCTAGGCCGCTGTCCCTAACAACGGCCTAGGTTATAGCTAAAAATATGAAGTTTTTGCGTTGCTCTCTAACTTGAACAACTTGAAAAGAGCAAAAAGTCAGAGAACACTCATTTATATTAATACCTTCGGCCGTTGTCTCCAACAACGGCCTAGGTTTGAAGTTGTATGCTTTTTACAATTTTCTCTTCACTCTTTACGAACAGTCTCTGTGGAACTTTATACCAAACATAGATGATCTATGCTTGTATATCGTTTATATATTTTTCTTATTTCCATTTCTTCCACCTAACTAACCAATATAAAATCATGATGGTTATATGTTTAAATAAAATAGCAGAAAATAAAACATGATCTTTTCATTTGTAAAAACAATTTCTTACATATATTCTTACCCATACTATGTAAATTCTTCTGCATAACGTACACCTAAAACTTGTTGTTGGTGAGTGTAGGGTTTCACCCCAAGTAGTAACTTCTAGGTTGTTTAAGGATAGGGTTAGGGTTATGTTTTTTATATTTTTTACAACTGTCTCTCCACTCTTTACGAACATTGTCTCCTGAACTCTACAAAATAGACATTTATATGCTTGTACATCGTTTATATTTTTTTATTAATTTCCATTTATAGCCACGTAACTAACCAATATAAAATCGTTAAGGTTAAATGTAAATAAAAATTTAGAAAAAATAAAATATGATATTTTCATTCGTAAAATCAATAAAATATTATATTTAGGGTAGGGTTAGGATACGCTAGGGTTATGGTAGGGTTAAAGTACATAACTTGCTTACTATTACATTCACTACAAAAGAAACTCGATTTACCGGCGAATATTCCCCGGCGTTTTACTAGTAGCGCCGGGGTAGGTAGCGATTAAGAATGGGGCACCAGATGGGATGGTTATATACCGGCGGCCGAATTAAAATGCCGGTGAATCCGCGTATTCACAGGCGTTTTATTTAAAAACGCCGGTGAAGTGTATTATTCACCAGCATGTCTAATTAAAACGCCGGTGAAAAGCAGCGATAAATCCCATCTACCCTAACCTTTCGCTCGCCATTTCCCCAAACCCCAAAAAAATAAAAAAAAAGTGGGCGCTTCGTTTTCCCTCCTTCCTCGCTCTACTTCCCGCGCGTTTGCCTCCGCCGCTTCGTCCAGTTCGCCGGCCTTCGAACATTCGTCATCGTCCCTTCTTCCCTTCGCCATTTTCGATTTCCCTCCTCCCTATCCCGATTTGGAGGTGAATCGGCAATCGGAAACGACCGTGTCGCCCCGCTCTCTCTCTATCTCCTCCCCCCGCGCTCGTTGCCCCACTCTCTCTCTCTCTTCGGTATCCCCGCTCTCTCTCTATCTCCTCCCCCCGCGCTCGTCGCCCCGCTCTCTCTCTCTCTCTTCGGTATCATCTATTGATTCCCCTAATTTTTGAAACTTAGCATGTTTTTTCTGATAGATGCATGTTGATTTCCTTAACATGAATGGTTTAGTTGGGATGAAGAATTAACAGAAAAATATATGATTAGGTAATGGAAATTTTCATGTTCTTATACTGTTAATAAAGCTGATTTCATGCATCTGATTGTCTTCTTGGCATGTTTTTTTGATATAAAATGGGTTCACTGTGAACTGACGATGCTATAGCTACGTATGCCTAAATGGTCCGGATATACACAACAATTGGGTTTTAGATTTAGTTGGGCACAAGAATTAGTGGAGCAACATATATGCTCAGATAATGTAAATTTTCATTTCAAGAAACTGTTAAAGTTACCTGCAGATTGCCCTCTTTGGCATGATTTTTTAACCAAAAATGGGTTCACTTCCAAACTAAGTATGCTGCTAGAAATTTTATCTTCTTTTATTGTTAAAGAAGCTTATTCCATGCATCTGATAGTCATCTTGGCATGTTTTTTTAACCAAAATGGGTTCACTGTGAACTGAGGATGTTATAGCTTCGTATGCCAAAATCCTTCGGATATGCTGAACAATTGGGTTTTAGATTTAGTTGGGCTAAAGAATTAGTAGAGCAACATATATGCTCAGATAATGGAAATTTTCATTTCAAGATACTGTTAAAGTAACCTGTTTGCCATCTTTGGCATGATTTTTTAACAAAAAATGGGTTCACTTCCTAACTAAGTATGCTGCTAGAATTTTCATCTTCTTTTACTGTTAATGAAGCTTATTTCATGCATCTGATTGCCTTCTTGGCATGTTTTTTTGATATTAAATGGGTTCACTGTGAACTGAGGATGCTATAGCTGTATGCCAAAATCTCCGGATATGCACAACAATTGGGTTTTAGATTTAGTTGGGCTCAAGAATTAGTAGAGCAACATATAAGCTCAGATAATGGAAATTTTCATTTTAAGATACTGTTAAAGTAACCTGATTGCCCTCTTTGGCATGATTTTTTAACCAAAAATGTGTTCACTTCCAAACTAAGTATGCTGCTATCATAGGCCTCATCTTCTTTCACTGTTAATGAAGCTGATTTCATGCATCTGATTGTCTTCTTGGCATGTGTGTATTTGAATCCTTGACAGGTACAGCATGCCGAGGCGTGGAAAGAGGTTAAATATAAATGATGGCAACGAGAGCCATGGAGATGAGCAGCCACTACATAATAGTGGCAGTCAAACAGAAGAGGGTGAGGGTAGCACGCCGCCCACTGTCAAAAAACATCGTGGGCAGACTAAGATGACGAATATTTGGAGGCTTCAGAATGACGAAAGGATCGAGGTGGAGGCGAACGGTGTTGGGCAACCGGTTGGCGATAACGCCAGCAAATTTTCTTCCTTTATTGGGGTTATAGCAAGGAACCCCCAGATACTTCCTTTGTCATCGAGAGTTGGCCGAAGGTGCCAACCACCACAAAGGCCACTGCTATTACGACAATCAAGGTATTTCTCATCTAAAATACATAATTGGTCGGCGAAAAATTATTATTGAAATATGTATTTTTAGTGATGGGTAATAAATTTTGCAGCAATACTTCTCGTTCGCCGACTCCCTTACGCCTTGGGTTGAAAAGTCACTCTCCAAGAAGTGGAGGGACCACAAGAGTGACTTGAAGGCGAAGTTTTATGACAAGGACCTTTCAGAGGAGGAGAATGCAATGAATGTGCCAGAAAATGTGGAGCCTTCAGATTGGCAATTTCTTGTGCACTACTGGAGTTCGGCGATCGGTCAGGTATTTACATTAAATACACAAAAATCTAATGAGTAGGTGGTTGTATGGCTACTGTAATGAATTTTTCTGCTAACTTCATTGTGGCATGTACAGAAAAGGGCGGAGGTAGGAGCTGCCAGTCGGTCAAAGCAGCTAGTGCTGCACACCGCTGGTACACAGAGCTTCGCTCTGGTTCGGGAAGAATTGGTAGGCGCAATAGTATTGAACATTTTTTACTTACAGTTATTTGTTTATAACCATTTCATCTTACTAATATATAGGCAGAAGATTTGGAGGGGCCTACGGAGTTTGGGGACATTGACTTTTTTTATGCCACCCACAAATCAAAGGATGGGACGTATGCGAGCCCTGAGGCAGCACGGATTCTGGTAATTTGTGAACTAATATCTAATGAGTAGTCGAAATCTCATTTGCTTTTAACTCTGATTGTTATGTCCTTTTACAGACTAACGCTCGGAAAAGGTATGATGAAATCTCCTCTGCTTCAGATTCTGACCCTACGGCGACACGCATAGATTGGCGTACCCGGCAGAGAGTTGCCTTGACCGATGTTAGGGGAAAGGAGAGGCATGGACGTGTCTGTGGTATGGGCCTAGGACCAACCCCCTCGCGGCTATTTGGACGGAGTGAATCTAGTTCAAGTGGCAATCGGGACGAGGAGATGACTGCCTTAAAGGCACAAGTTGCACTCCTCCAAGAACAAATGGCCAATTTAATAGGGCAGCAGTCCCAAGTCCCACCCAGGGTAAGTATTTAAATTGGTTTTTTTAAAGAGATTATGGTCTTGAATGCATGAAAGACACATACTAGTGTTTGTGAATGTGCATTGTGGCTGTCGTCTATAAGTATTTCGTCTATGTTTCTTAAGTGGGCTGTGATTAGAAAGAAAGGGCTGGAGTGGAGATCTGGAAACCCAAATAGATACATCTCGTTTATTATAATCTATACTTATTGTTGGACCAATCCCCTCTTGTTGTTGTTGCTGATGTCTCTATGTGTCCGTGTGTTGAAGGGAAAGAAGGGATGAGAGAGAGATGAGGAAAATGCCGCTATGTTAGCCTGGTGTATCCAAAGTCTCTACCATTCTTCTTTCTGTTTCCATTTCTGGCTTCTATATTTGGTTTCCTTCCACGATGACAGTTCCCTAAAAATACACTTGATATGAGCCCTATCTTATTTTTCTTATTTTTCTTATATTTGGTTTCCGTCCACGATGACAGTTTCATGGATTGTCTGAACAATCCATGAAAGACATGCTTAGATACTGAATTTTCATTTGTTTTACTGTTTTAGGTAGTGGATATTTCCAATCAAAGGAGAATATAGAGTTTTCAAGTTAGATACTGAATTTTCATTTGTTTTGTTATTTTAGATATATTTAAAAAACAAAATTAAGTACCGGATTTTTAGCATTGCAATGTAATTATTTTACCTCTCTATATATCATCAACAATTCCATTTGCAATTGGCACTTTGATCTTATAATTTAAGATACAGTTAGATTTTTTTGCAAGTTCAAAAAATATGTATATTCTGTATTGTGGTCTACTGTTCAATTAAACTATTGTTTTTTTTTTCACAGAGCGGTCGCCGAGATGAAGAAAATTCTGATGATCAGAACTGAAGCTCCTCGAGGGTATGAATCCGTGGTCCTCCTTGCTGTTCTTGTGTCCTTGCTGTATGATTGTTCTTATGTCCTCCTTACTGTTATGTCAGACTGTTTTTTTTGGATGAGAGTTATGTCAGACGGTTTAGTTGGGATATTTGTCAGACCTGAGATATTTGGGATGTTCGTCGATATTTTAATTTGTTAATTATGACTGTTAATTTTGCGGTGAATTTGGTTGTGATTATGACACTGTTAATTAGTTTGTTGAGATATTTGGGATATGACACGTGTTAAACTTTATTATTCTTGTGTTTGGTTGTGATTTGCGCATTAATATGAAATGAAATTGGTTGAATCAGTTATGAATTAGTTTACAGGTTTTGTAAAAGAAACTGTGAATTGAAATCGAACGGAAAACCGGAGAAAGGAATACAAACGGGCATAGCTAGACCGGCGTTTTATAAAACGCCGGTCTATCTATTGAATTAGTTGCAGTGTGCGATATACCGGCGTTCATGCAAACGCCGGTGTATGCTGCTAGACGGCGGTTAATGCCGTCAGATGTAACGGTAAAAAGAAACACCGGCGTTTCATAAAAGGCCGGTGTAGTTGGGTTTACCGGCGTTTTTGATCACGCCGGTGCTTGTGAGTAGGGAAAAGCGGACACTCATAAACGCACATACACCGGCGGTCACAGACCGCCGGTGTACGTTCGTTCTACACTGGCGTTTCTATAGACGCCGGTAAATTGATGAACACCGGCGGTTTATAACCGCCGGTGAATGTATATTGGGGGGTATAAGACGGCACTCAGAGGCCCCCATACACCGGCGTTTTTAGGCCGCCGGTGTAGGCGTCACATTTACCGGCGCCCAGTAAAACCGCCGGTGTAGACCCCATCCTTTCCGCGATGCTCGTTTCGGCGGCATTTAGACCGGCGCTATTATAAACGCCGGTGAAAGTTTCACCGGCGTAAAAAAACGCCGGTAAAGACGTGAAAAAAATGCCGGGAAAGTGAGTTTCTTTTGTAGTGATTTGTTATTACAAAGTGGGCACCACATGTAGATCCCCACATGTATAACCCAATAAGGGAAGAGATTCAGTGCGTTGTAGAGCAGAGAGTCATCAGATCCAACATTGGGAAAACCAAAAGTCCATAACTTGCCTACTACTACATTTGTTATTACAAAGTGGGCACCACATGTAGATCCCCACATGTATAACCCAATAAGAGTAAAGCTTCATTGCGCTTTAGAAAGGAGAGTCATCAGATCCAACATGGAAAAACCTAAAGTCCATAACTTGCCCACTATTACATTTTACTCTATAAAGTGGGCACCACATGTAGTTCCCCACATGTATAACACAATAAGGAAAAAAGATTCAGGGAGCTGTACTACCGCAAACTTCAAATATTAATCTAATTAATGAACCAACCATAACCCTATTCATAACCATACACTCAACCCTGACCCTACAATAACCCTACCATAATCGTACTGATGAGTAGGGTAAGGGTAGGGTTAGGGTTAATAGGCTATTTTTTGGAAAATTCAGATGGTTCGAAGATTGGAATATTTTTATAACCACTAACCCTAACACTAACTATAACCCTAACCCTATCCTATAACCCTACACTCCTAATCCAACAATAACCCTTAACCCTGCCATAACCCTAGCTTACCCTAACCCTACCCCTAAGCCCCATTAACACTAACCCTAACCCTAATCCTAACCCTGCAATAACCCTTACTACTTGGGTTGAAAACCTACACTCAACAGTAACTGGATATGTACGCATTGCAGAAGAATTTACATTTTAGGGGTAAGAATATATTTAAGAAATTGTTTTTCACAAATGAAAAGATCAAGTTTTATTTTTTGAAATTATTTTTAAACATATAAACTTTATCATTTCATATTGGTTAGATAGGTGGAAAAAATTGGAAAGTAATAAAAAAATATAAACGATATACAAGCATAGATCATATCTCTTTGGTAATAGTTCCAGAGACACTGTTCGTAAAGAGTTAAGAGAAAGTTGTAAAAGCAAAAAAAAAACAAAAAACCCATAACCCTAACCCTAACCTTACCCTAACCCTATCCTTAAACAACCTAGATGTTACTACTTGGGTTGAAACCCTACACTAACCAATAACCGGATAGGTGTACGCTATGCAGAAGAATTTACATATTAGGGATAAGAATATATTTAAGAAATTATTTTTTTACAAATTAAAAGATTATGTTTTATATTCTGGTATTTTTTGTAAATATTTAACCATCATGATTTTATATTGGTTAGTTAGGTGGAAAAAAAATGGAAAAATAAAAAAATATATAAACGATATACAAGCATAGATCATCTGTCTTTGGTATAAAGTTCCACAGAGACTGTTCGTAAAGAGTGAAGAGAAAATTGTAAAAAGCTAAAACTTCAAATGTTTAGCTATAACAAAAGCCGTTGTTAGGTATTAAAAAAATGAGGTGTTGCTCTCTGACTTGTTGCTCTTTTTAACTTGTCTAAGTCAGATAGCACTCCAAAAACTTTAACTTTTGGCCTATTTTCTAGGTATAAAAAAATAGGGTATTGCTCTGTGATTTGTTGCTCTTTTTAACTTGTCCAAGTCAGAGAGCACCCCAAAAACTTCAACTTTTGGCCTACAACCAAGGCTGTTGTTGGAGGTATAAAAAAAATAGGGTGTTACTCTTTGACTTGTTGCTCTTTTTAACTTTTCCAAGTCAGAGAGCACCCAGAAACTTCAACTTTTTTCCTATTACCTTGGCCGTTGTTGGAGACAACGGCCTAAGGTATAAAAAAAAGGGGTGTAGTTCTCTGAGGTGTTGCTCTTTTTTACTTGTCCAAGTCAGAGAGCACCCCAAAAACTTTAACTTTTGTCCTATTACCTAGGCCGTTGTTGGAGACAACGGCCTAAGGTATAAAAAAATAAGGGTGTTGCTCTCTTACCTGTTGCTCTTTTTTACTTGTCCAAGTCAGAGAGCACTCCAAAAATTTTAACTTTTGGCCTACTAAAGAAATTTGCTCCTTCCCAATAGGCCAATATAGAAAGCTACTGATCCAAAGAATTTGGAATGAACCCACCTCCTAAGAAAGTCGATTGCCAATGTTGATTCACTCCAACAAAGGGAACAAATAACATTCCATACCGGTTTGTATTGTACGTGGCATCAAAGCAAAGTATATCGCCAAATTCTTGATAATTCATCCTAGAAATACCATCAACCCACATACAATGTGACAACCGCCCTTCGGGATCTACTTGAATGTCATAAAAAAATTAAGAATCCATTTGTTTCTCAGATTCAAAAAAATCAATTAGCATTGTAGAATCATGTCCTTTCAATGCTTCTCGCGAATCTCTAAATAAATTTCTAACATCTTTTACGGTGAATCCTACTTGATCGTGATCACCACTAGCACTTTCGAAGAAGAGCATTTGTCGACATGTCTGGATATTAGCTTGGTTGAATTGCTCTATTATCCTTTTACCCGTATTTGACACGGAACGATTTCGGGACAAAAGATGCATTTTACCGGGTGAGGTGAATTCGTGATTGTGTGCTTCGTGAAATGAATACACCACCCACGTATTAATTACTTCGTTTAATTTTACAAGAATGCAAGCCTTGCAACCCGTTCTACAAGTTGTTCCCCGTCTACCATTACTATGTTGACTCGGCGACGACCCGGCTTTATTACAAAGATATGACTTATCTACTTCCACTTCTCCCTTTAATTTATTCCCACCTTTACGCATTGCAAAACCCCCACAACGAGCATAAGAAGAATAAAAATTTTCGGCCTCAACTAATGTGAGAAATGTCATACTTAACTTCGGTTTTAGATGTTCTTTGACTAACAGCATGGAATCAATGATTGGTTCTACCCGCACAAAATTATTGCCGGCAGCAGAACTCTTCTTATCGTTATTCATCTGGGGTAAAAATATATTATTGGTAAATTAATACACACATCATATATAAAACATCTTGTTAACAAACGATTGTGATATATATACACACGAAACAAAAAAAGTGACTAAACGTCAAAAATGACGTCAAAAAAATACGAAACTCTACGATTGGGTCCGGCTTGCTACACACAAGGTAACGAAACTTGTACAAGCGAGTTCCGATCCACGGTTTACAAGATACGGCCGTGTCTCGCTCTCTTTCACTCTTAGAAATGAGGGAAATGTGATACATGGACGCATATAGCAAACCGTGGGGGACAACTCGCAACTACAAGTTGTTATGACTTGTGAGTGGCGAGACCAACCTACTCACAAAATTACGGATTTTTCAAGTGGGTTTTCTATTGAAAACTCCCTCAAAACATAACAAAATTCATGAGAAAACTGCACAATCGACGGGAAAAAAAAATTAAACTTTATGATTGGGTCGGGCTCCCCGCACACAAGGCAACACAACTTGTACAAGCAAGTTCCGACCAATGGTTTGCAAGAAATGGCCGTGTATCGCATTCATTCATGAAAAATGTCAACAATATTGCGATACATTGAAGTAGGCTCCAGACCGGGGGTCCAAACTCTCAACTACAAGTACCATTTGGTAGCGAGCGGTAAGCCCAATATGCTCGCAAAATTTCCTTTTTTTGGATGTCGTTTCGTACAGAAAAGTACCCTCGACATAAATCAAACATTAATTGAGGTTGTTGTTTGATATACGGTACAAATCCGCACAAACGAGATTAAAAAATTTCGAAACTTTGGGAGTAGGACGGACGCAAAACACACGAGCCAACAAAATTTGTAGAGGTGAGTTTCGACTCACGGTTTGCAATATACGCCGATGTATCGCTTTCACTCACGGGAAATACTCGAAAGCGATACACGGCCGTACACTTCAAACCGTGAATCCAAACACACTTGTACAAGTTGTGTTAACTTGTGCGTGGTGAGCCCGACGTTCTCGCAAAGTTGCATTTTTTTTCCTCTTTGTGCGCTATTACTAACATCGAACAACGACCAACAACAACTAATACTACATCTACATCCACAATAAAACTAGAATTACCTACTCTATAAATACCTACGCATAGTATAGAAATTGTACACTCAAACATTTGAGAAAAATTCTAATCAATTAACCTAGTTAGATTTGCTAAAGTAGGAACAAATTAATACCTTTCACAATGACGGTGTTCGGAAAGGAGATAGAGGAGGCCCTTGCGCGCGGCTATAGATAAGGGAAAGGGAGTAGGGTTTGGATAATTTCTTTAGGATTAGGGTTTTATGTAACGCCCCGAATCCCAAATACACTGAATTCGAGATGTTCTACAGGATCTTTTCACTTTCTTTAGTACAATTTTACAAGGAAATTTAAACTTTTCACTATACATCAGAGTTTACATCAATATTACACTTTTCTTTTGCACAGCGGAAATAAAATACAACAATTAAATAAATGTACAGCAACATGGAACAATCTTTCAGCATCCATTCCTCTTTAACATGTCATTTACCTGCATATAAGACTGTGGGTACGTCAGTTTATTCAACCGACGAACATTATACACGGCCATCCTCTCTATGCCGGAAATAGTATAACTCACCTTTCCATATTTAGCAAACACAAACTTGTCACATTTCAAACTAAAGGGACTACCCTATTGATGTCGTGTTGTGATTGTGCACTTAATCCTTAATGCATTTATTTATAATACATGACACTAATGCGCACTTGTTCGGATTCTATGCATCCCATACTACATAGATCCGAGGGCAAGCCCTTAATCGTTCCTCATCTTTGTAGGGTTCGATCCCTCGTTATGACTTAATCTACTACTGTAACTACGGTAGTGTCTTAGATGATCTATGAGTGCAAGCACGTGTACAGAAACTGGAGGAGAATCCCACGTCATGTCACGACGCATCGTGAAGAACCTATGGACAATTCAGCCTCCTTCATGGCACACGATCCTCATGCAGTCACCAAACATCCCACAAGTGTCACCACAGGGACGGTACCCTGGAGCAGTATCCACGTCATATCACGACGCATCGTGAAGAACCTGTGAAATACTCTCCGCCGCCACGGTACCCTGGAGCCGTATCCACGTCATGTCACGACTCATCGTGAAGAACCTGTGAAATACTCTCCGCCGCATATCTGATGGTCCTCACTCGTGTTTTTCTCCTACTTTCATCACGTCTCCACTATGTGCTAATCCTTAGTTTAATTAAAAATCATGAACAAAAATTAAATCTCTAGAGTTAGCCTCTCCACTAACCGGACTTATTCATTTATTTCAACATGACCAACCTTGGTTTAATTTCATTTCATTTCATTTCTCAATGCCGGGGGAGACTTAGCTACTCTATTTCAATTTTCATTTCACAATCTTCAACTCATAAATTTTTCCATGTTGAGTTCTCATACTCACATGTATATTCTCTTTCCAATTCATGATTTTCAATTTTGTTCACAAGTCCATCATTGCACATAAAATTGCATATGCTTTATTAATTATTACACCATATCAATTTCACATTCTAAACAATATGCATACTTCAATTGTTCTTTGATGAGAGATAAATTGCATCATGTCACACAACCAAATTCCTTTTGTCAAATCAACCCTTAATTTTTCAATTCACTTATTCTTTCAAGTTATAATTTCACATCAATAATCCTTATAGAACTATATGTCTATTTATGCATTTTAACTCCAAACCATAGTTAAATTCATTCAAATAATTCCCAAACTATTTTTAGAAAGTCCCTTACATTTTTAGGAGAATATACATATTTTTTTCATAATTTTTCGATACAAAAAAACCCCAAAAAAAAGTATTTTTCAATCTTGCCGATAGCAAGATTCGAACCCAGCACGCCACCAACAAAGCCCAAAGCACAGGCCACTAGGCCGGTTTGTGCCACAGTATAAAACACGACTGAGAGCTATAAATGCTCTTAGTCCGCTGATGGATTGTTTTTAAAAGAAACCAAACAAAAATATTGTTTCTCACGGGATTCGAACTCGTCACCACAGAGAACCCAACGTGACACAGTAACCACTTGAGCTACATGCTCAGGTTGTTACAGTATGCGTTAAACCCCTTTTGGACCCATTCTCACTGTTATAAAAATGTTTCGATGTTCAACTAAACTTTGTTTCTTATTGCTTTTGTAAAAATTACTGAAAAACTCCAGATCAACTTTCATTCATATGAATTTCATATCAGTATGATAAAAATAATTTTTGTACTAATAAAATATATTTCTTCACACAAACCAATGGATTATTCGTTAAAACTACTATATTTTTCATTTTCGACATTGCTTAACAATTAGTCTTCTAATCTTTTTATTCAAATTTTCTTATAATAATTTACTGTTATTAACTTTTTATTCAACATACACCTTATATTTTGAATTTGTCCATACCCATATCAACAAAAAGGTCTATTTAGCACAACTCAACTACTAACTTTATGAGTAGTTTTTCTTTTGATGATAACAAAGTAATTCCATTAGTCCATCTATGTCACAATGTATACAATCACTTATCAATTAGCATAATTACATCTCAATCATTCAAGAAAATCACTCTTTTCAAATTAAAGTGTGCTCTTTCCTAATCAATTCCATGTTTCAATTTTACAATTAACAAGCGTTCTTATTGGGAATTTTCATGCATCATGTCTCAATATCATACTAGCAACATTCTTAAGGGAATTTTAACCACCATCATTAATTCATGCTAATAATCATGGAGAATTCTACACACAATTTAATTTAATACTAGAATCACATACAAGTTAATCACAACATTTCAATCAATTCATAAACTAACTTCTCAATTAAAGTGTGTTCTTATTAGTATTTTTCATGCATCGTTTTGATAATTAAATCTAGCATAGATCCCTACATTAGAAATATGAAAGGTTACCCACCTTGTATGGAGAGAAATAAACACACAAAGCAACAAATCCTTGCAACACGATGCACCTCCTCCTAGACGATGCGCGCACAAGCTCCACGAACTCCAAAGCAACCGAATGCTTCCTAGTGATGGCCGGCCTCTCCTCCAAGCAATCCCACACAAACACTCACTCTTTTAACTCACACTATTACTAAAATAAGACTATAGTTTGGAAAGATATAATTTGCATATGAATATAGCCATGGGAGGGGGGGGGGGGTATTTATACTAGAAAACAAGTGAAATGGATGGCTAGGATTGACTAGTTGGTTGTAGGATGGAGGGCCAAGATTAGAGTAGGAGTTATAAAAACTATCCACATCCACATAACCACCTCCATGAACACCATGACCAAATTCAAAACTCCCTCCAAAAGAGAAGCAAACCGGCCATGGAAGAAGTGTGCATTGCACGTGTACGTGTAGTGCACGTGCATGCAACTAGGCCCAAATTTGTACAATTTAATTTTGTATAAAAATAAAATAGTAATAAAATAGTCTTCTACATGACAAGTTTAAATAAAAAATACATTAATCCATGGGCTTTATTTTGGGCCAAAATTGTTATCAAAATAAATGAAATAAAAATACATTTTGGGCTTTAAGAAAAAGGCCTTTTCATTAAATTAAAATAAGGCTTTCTATTTATTTAAAGAAAAAGGCTTCTGTATAAAATAACTTGAGAATACATATTTAAATATTTATACACATCATAATAAAATAATTATAAGATTTAATTCAATCAAAATATTGCACGTGCACACTACATGCAAAATAAAATAATTTTTCATTAACTGAAAAATCAGGGTATTACAGCACTCCCTCCTTAGAATAGTTCCGTCCCCGGAACTACAATCAAGAGCGAGAAAACAGACAAAATACAACACACACAACAAGAACAAAAAGATACAAAAATACAATCAAGCAAAAAGCTCAGGATAGTCCTTCAACATCCTCTCATCAGATTCCCAAGTAGCCTCTTCAACCAAGTGGTTTCTCCAGACTACCTTGACCATCGGTATCGTCTTATTCCTCAAGACTTTCTCTCGACGATCAACAATCTCGACAGGAGACTCGATGTAATTCAGATCTAACTGCAAACCTTCCGGCACTTCAGGCAAGTGATGACTCGGATCTGGGATGTAACCTTTTAGCATAGACACATGAAAGACATTGTGCACCTGAGACAACTCTTCCAGTAATTCAAGCCGGTAAGCAGTTTTCCCGATCCTTTTCAATATCTTATACGGGCCAATAAACCTCGGGGCTAACTTCCCGCCTTTGCCAAAACGAACCACACCTTTACTGGGCGATACCTTCAGAAAGACGAAGTCACCAACCTCAAACTCAAGGTCCCTTCTCCGGTTGTCTGCATAGCTTTTCTGCCTGCTCTGAGCTTCCACCAACCTTTTCCTGATCAGATCAATCTTCTCAGAAGTTTGCTGTACAAGCTCAGGACCAAACAACTGACGCTCCCCAACCTCAAACCAACAAACAGGAGTCCTGCACTTCCTGCCATACAGAGCTTCGTACGGTGCCATCCCGATGCTAGCCTGAAAACTGTTGTTGTAGGCAAACTCTACCAAAGGTAAATGCCTTTCCCAACTGCCTCCAAAATCTAGTATACAACACCGAAGCATATCCTCAAGAATACAGTTGACTCTCTCGGTCTGCCCATCAGTTTGCGGATGAAAAGCAGTGCTGAAATCTGTCTTGGTACCCAAAGCTGTCTGAAGGCTGCTCCAGAAATGCGAAGTAAACCGCGCATCTCGATCAGACACAATGGTTGACGGAACGCCATGAAGTCGGACAATCTCGCCAACATACAACTCAGCCAACTTGTCCATCGAAGCAGTGAGTTTCATCGCCAAAAAGTGAGCGGATTTGGTTAGTCGATCGACTATAACCCAAATCGCATCATTGCCTTTAGGACTCTTAGGCAATCCCGTGATGAAATCCATACTGATGTTATCCCACTTCCATTCTGGAATAGGTAACGGCTGTAATAGACCTCCGGGTCTCTGATTTTCGGCTTTGACTTGCTAACAAACCTCACACTTCGCCACAAATTCAGCCACATCCCACTTCAAACCTGACCACCAGAAATGCTGTTTGATATCTTTGTACATCTTAGTACTCCCAGGATGTACAGACAAAAGAGTAGCATGCGCCTCCTAAAGAATACTTTCTTTCAGGTCTGCCTGATTTGGAACACACAGCCTATCTCCGAACCACAGCACTCCATCCCTGATTTGAAATCCGGGCAACCTGCCAGCGCCAACCTGCTCCTTCATCTCCAAAATATCAGCATCAATCTCTTGACTTGCAATGATCCTTGCATTCAGTGCAGGCTGAAGCCTCAACTGAGCCAAAGATGCTCCCAATCCTTGCAAGACAACTTCAATACCTGCTCGGTCCAACTCCTCAATCAGATGCTTCTGAGTTGTAATCAAACTGGCTAAACTGCTCTTGCGACTAAGTGCATCAGCCACAACATTAGCTTTTCCAGGATGATACTTGATCTCAGGTCGCATGTCCTCGAGCACTTCCAACCATCTCCGCTGCCTCAGATTCAGATCCCTCTGCTGATATATGTACTTCAAGCTCTTGTGGTCCGTGTACATGTTCAATTTCTCACCGTACACGTAGTGCCTCCATTGCTTCAAAGCAAAGATAATCGCAGCCAACTCCAGATCATGAGTCGGGTAATTTTTCTCATGTGGTCGTAGTTGCCTAGACCCATAAGCGATTACTCTTCCTTCTTGCATTAAGACACAACCAAGCCCACGATGTGAAGCATCGCTATAAACATCATACTCAACACCTGCTCTCGGCAAAGCCAAAATAGGTGCAGTAGTCAGCCTATCTTTTAACTCCTGAAAGCTCGCCTCACATTGCTCAGTCCACTTGAAGCTCACATTCTTCTTGGTCAGTCCAGTAAGCGGCACGGCTATCTGAGCATAACCTTGAATGAATCTCCTGTAATATCCAGTCATCCCAAGAAAACTTCTGACTTCCTTCACTGTAGTAGGCCTAGCCCAATCTCTCACTGCCTCTATCTTCTGAGGGTCAGTTGCCACTCCCTCCTTAGAAAGGATGTGACCTAGGAATGCCACTTCAAATTTTCAGAAATTACACTTGGATAACTTGGCATACAACTTCTGCTCTTCTAGCTTCTTCAAAACTGCTGCTAGATGCTCGGTGTGCTCCTCCTCTGACTTGGAGTACACGAGGATATCATCGATAAACACCACGATGAAAGAATCAATGAACGGCCTCAGAACTCTGTTCATTAAATCTATGAAGATTGCGGGTGCATTCGTCACTCAAATGGCATAACTAAGAATTCGTAATGCCCATGTCGAGTTCTAAATGCAGTTTTGTGCACATCTTTGGCTTTCACTCGAACTTGGTGGTAACCTGATCGAAGATCTATTTTGGAGAAAACAGCTGCTCCTTGTAGACGATCGAACAAGTCATCAATTCGAGGAATAGGATACTTATTCTGAACAGTGACCTTATTCATCTCCCGGTAATCGATACACATTCTCATCGATCCATCCTTCTTCTTTACCAAAAGCACTGGTGCTCCCCAAGGTGACGCACTAGGTTGAATAAAGCCTTTCTCCAACAGTTCCTCAATCTGCCGTTTCACCTCATCCTGTTCCACTGGAGCCATCCTATATGGTGCCTTAGAAATGGGTGCACTTCCCAGTTGAACAGTGATGCTGAACTCTACATCACGATGCGGAGGTAACCCAGGAAAATCTTCCAAGAACACAGTCGGATAGTCCCGAACCACAGGAATCCCTTGCACTTCCACAGGAGTCTCTTCCTTGCGGATAGTTGCCACCAGCTTAGAACACTTCTGCTTCCCTTGGAAAGTGACTTCAGGTCCACCTGGAGCCTTCACTGTTACCGTCTTGGTCTTACACTCGATGCTTGCACTGTACACCGACATTCAATCAATGCCAATGATAGCATCGACTCCCAAGATAGTCAGCTCAATCAGATCAATGCCAAAGATTCGATCTCCAATCACAATCTCGCAATCAGCATAATACCGATCAGTGGTTAAAGTTTCCCCTGATGGAGTAGCTACTGCTAAGATCTTGCTTGGAAAAATCTTCGGTTCAACTCCCAACACTTTAGCAAATTTAGGAGACACAAAAGTATGAGAGGATCCAGTATCGAACAATACAACAGCTTTCATTCCATTAAGATAGAGTTCGCCTGTTACATAATACACACCATTACATAACAGTCTCACTAAACAACGGGAAAAGAAATGACAAAAACCTCTAAACACCAGCTCTCGTACTAGAGATGACCTGATCTGCTTCCTCAGCATCAGCCTCCGTCAAGGCAAATACTCGCCCTGATTGGTACGGCCTCTTCCCAGACTGCTGCATTGGTGCATTGCGATTACTGTTACGTGGCTTGGAGCATTGAGACATGAAATGTCTCGTCTCACCACAGTTGAAGCAAGTCACCGCAGGAGGTCTCACCACGTTGTTTCTAGGTCCTCCAGCTACACCAATAGCGTTCGCCCCTGTCGGTTTGAACCTTTGTGCAGATGGTTGCCCCTTGAAACTTCCAGAATGTGCAGGCCTCTTACCAGTCTGCCAGTTGTTCCTCCTGTTCTGAACAACATGGAACTGCTCCATATCCGCCTCCGTCGCTGCCGCCCTCTTGACCAGCTTGTTGAATCGCCTGATACCAAGGGGTATCATCCGGGATCTCAAGCTTGGCCTCAGTCCATGCTCGAACTTGCGAGCCTTCTTAGCCTCATCCATCACCAGTTCTGGAGCATACCTGGAGAGCTGAGTAAACTTAGTCTCATACTCCCTTACTGACATGCTGCCTTGCTGTAGTGACAGAAACTCCATCGCCTTCTTTTCCTGAACATCGGAGGGGAAATAATGACTGCGGAATTCTTCCAGGAATTCCTCCCAGCCAAGCACTATACCTCCCATGGTCCTCTTCATGGATTGCCACCAAACTGCCGCGTCCTTCCCCAGCTGCAAAGTCGCCAACTTGACCTTGCTACCCTCAGGGGTCTCCAACTCCTCAAAGATCGTCTCCACTAGACGGATCCAGCTGTCAGCCGCATCTGGGTCTGACTTTCCCTCGAATACAGGTGGTTTCATTCTCTTGAACGATTCCACCAGCTTAATCACCTCGGGCACTGGATTCGCCGGCCCCCTTCCTTGGTTCATAGCCACTGCATTAAGCGTCTGGTAGACCCTTGCAAGTTCGATCTCCAGATCCAACCCCTCACCATTCCTAGCTCCCCTTCTCGACATATTCTGATGCAAAAGATCCGTTAAATTCGAAGTGCAAGACAAGAATTTAAATCAACTTGCATTTCATTGAATTCCAAAGTTTATACATTCGAATTAAAACATTTCTTAACATCAGAATGGAAGAAATAGAAGCTACAACAATCTAACTCCTACGGGTCCTCTTCGCTGCTCGAAGTTCTTCCCGTAGTTCCTCAACCTCATCCTTCAACACATCAGTCAGGTTCTTCCTCTTCTCGAGTTCCCAAACTCGATGACTGAGAACTGAAAAGTCATCCTTCCGCTTCGCCAGCTGAGCCTCCAACAATCCGACTCTCTCTCGCAGTGTCTCTACCTGCCTCTGAAGAGAAGCTACAAGACTACTTGGAACTGGTTCTTCTTCTTCGTCAGAAGAAGAGTCATCAGATGAATCCGGAGGTGGGGTGATCTCTCGGGATTCAGGCCATTCTTCACCGTCAGAATCTGCTTGCCCTGGGTAGTACTCGTCCTTGGAATCAGCTTGTCCAGGATGGTACTCTTCCTCAATGATATGCCAGTCGTCACCTCCCGCAGGGTCGAAGTGATCAGCCATCTTAGAAATAGGGAGGAAGAAGCATAAGTCATAGAGCAACACAAATGTAAGTCACTTACATTTAAATCTCTAGACTTAAACACACACACTCTAATGTCCACTTCTAGGGTGTCGTTCCCTATAAATTTGTACAAGTGTGAAAGTGTAGAAAGCGTGGCTCTGATACCACTCTGTAACGCCCCGAATCCCAAATACACTGAATTCGAGATATTCTACAGGATCTTTTCACTTTCTTTAGTACAACTTTATAAGGAAATTTAAACTTTTCACTATACATCAGAGTTTACATCAATATTACACTTTTCTTTTGCACAGCGGAAGTAAAATACAACAATTAAATAAATGTACAACAACATGGTACAATCTTTCAGCATCCATTCCTCTTTAACCTGTCATTTACCTGCATATAAGACTGTGGGTACGTCAATTTATTCAACCGACGAACATTATACACGGCCATCCTCTCTATGCCGGAAATAGTATAACTCACCTTTCCATATTTAGCAAACACAAACTTTTGTCACATTTCAAACTAAAGGGACTACCCTATTAATGTCGTGTTGTGATTGTGCACTTAATCCTTAATGCATTTATTTATAATACATGACACTAATGCGCACTTGTTCGGTATCTATGCATCCCATACTACATAGGTCCGAGGGCAAGCCTTTTAATCATTCTTCATCTTTGTAGGGTTCGATCCCTCGTTATGACTTAATCTACTACTGTAACTACGGTAGTGTCTTAGATGATCTATGAGTGCAAGCACGTGTACAGAAACTGGAGGGGAATCCCACGTCATGTCACGACGCATCATGAAGAACCTATGGACAATTCAGCCTCCTTCATGGCACACGATCCTCATGCAGTCACCGAACATCCCACAAGTGTCACCACAGGGACGGTACCCTGGAGCAGTATCCACGTCATGTCACGACGCATCGTGAAGAACCTGTGAAATACTCTCCGCCGACACGGTACCCTGGAGCCGTATCCATGTCATGTCACGACTCATCGTGAAGAACCTGTGAAATACTCTCCGCCGCAAATCCGATGGTCCTCACTCGTATTTTTCTCCTACTTTCATCACGTCTCCACTATGTGCTAATCCTTAGTTTAATTAAAAATCATGAACAAAAATTAAATCTCTAGAGTTAGCCTCTCCACTAACCGGACTTATTCATTTATTTCAACATGACCAACCTTGGTCTAATTTCATTTCATTTCATTTCTCAATGCCGGGGGAGACTTAGCTACTCTATTTCAATTTTCATTTCACAATCTTCAACTCATAAATTTTTCCATGTTGAGTTCTCATACTCACATGTATATTCTCATTCCAATTCATGATTTTCAATTTTGTTCACAAGTCCATCATTGCACATAAAATTGCATATGCTTTATCAATTATTACATCATATCAATTTCACATTCTAAACAATATGCATACTTCAATTGTTCTATGATGAGAGATAAATTGCATCATGTCACACAACCAAATTCCTTTTGTCAAATCAACCCTTAATTTTTCAATTCACTTATTCTTTCAAGTTATAATTTCACATCAATAATCCTTATAGAACTATATGTCTATTTATGCATTTTAACTCCAAACCATAGTTAAATTCATTCAAATCATTCCCAAACTATTTTTAGAAAGTCCCTTACATTTTTAGGAGAATATACATATTTTTTTCATAATTTTTCGATACAAAAAAACCCCCAAAAAAAGTATTTTTCAATCTTGCCGATAGCAAGATTCGAACCCAGCACGCCACCAACAAAGCCCAAAGCACAGGCCACTAGGCCGGTTTGTGCCACAGTATAAAACACGACTGAGAGCTATAAATGCTCTTAGTCCGCTGATGGATTGTTTTTAAAAGAAACCAAACAAAAATATTGTTGCTCACGGGATTCGAACTCGTCACCACAGAGAACCCAACGTGACACAGTAACCACTTGAGCTACATGCTCAGGTTGTTACAGTATGCGTTAAACCCCTTTTGGACCCATTCTCACTGTTATAAAAATGTTTCGATGTTCAACTAAACTTTGTTTCTTATTGCTTTTGTAAAAATTACTGAAAAACTCCAGATCAACTTTCATTCATATGAATTTCATATCAGTATGATAAAAATAATTTTTGTACTAATAAAATATATTTCTTCACACAAACCAATGGATTATTCGTTAAAACTACTATATTTTTCATTTTCGACATTGCTTAACAATTAGTCTTCTAATCTTTTTATTCAAATTTTCTTATAATAATTTACTGTTATTAACTTTTTATTCAACATACACCTTATATTTTGAATTTGTCCATACCCATATCAACAAAAAGGTCTATTTAGCACAACTCAACTACTAACTTTATGAGTAGTTTTTCTTTTGATGATAACAAAGTAATTCCATTAGTCCATCTATGTCACAATGTATACAATCACTTATCAATTAGCATAATTACATCTCAATCATTCAAGAAAATCACTCTTTTCAAATTAAAGTGTGCTCTTTCTTAATCAATTCCATGTTTCAATTTTACAATTAACAAGCGTTCTTATTGGGAATTTTCATTCATCATGTCTCAATATCATACTAGCAACATTCTTAAGGGAATTTTAACCACCATCATTAATTCATGCTAATAATCATGGAGAATTCTACACACAATTTAATTTAATACTAGAATCACATACAAGTTAATCACAACATTTCAATCAATTCATAAACTAACTTCTCAATTAAAGTGTGTTCTTATTAGTATTTTTCATGCATCGTTTTGATAATTAAATCTAGCATAGATCCCTACATTAGAAATATGAAAGGTTACCCACCTTGTATGGAGAGAAATAAACACACAAAGCAACAAATCCTTGCAACACGATGCACCTCCTCCTAGACGATGCGCGCACAAGCTCCACGAACTCCAAAGCAACCGAATGCTTCCTAGTGATGGCCGGCCTCTCCTCCAAGCAATCCCACACAAACACTCACTCTTTTAACTCACACTATTACTAAAATAAGACTATAGTTTGGAAAGATATAATTTGCATATGAATATAGCCATGGGAGGGGGGGGGGGGGTATTTATACTAGAAAACAAGTGAAATGGATGGCTAGGATTGACTAGTTGGTTGTAGGATGGAGGGCCAAGATTAGAGTAGGAGTTATAAAAACTACCCACATCCACATAACCACCTCCATGAACACCATGACCAAATTCAAAACTCCCTCCAAAAGAGAAGCAAACCGGCCATGGAAGAAGTGTGCATTGCACGTGTACGTGTAGTGCACGTGCATGCAACTAGGCCCAAATTTGTACAATTTAATTTTGTATAAAAATAAAATAGTAATAAAATAGTATTCTACATGACAAGTTTAAATAAAAAATGCATTAATCCATGGGCTTTATTTTGGGCCAAAATTGTTATCAAAATAAATAAAATAAAAATACATTTTGGGCTTTAAGAAAAAGGCCTTTTCATTAAATTAAAATAAGGCTTTCTATTTATTTAAAGAAAAAGGCTTCTGTATAAAATAACTTGAGAATACATATTTAAATATTTATACACATCATAATAAAATAATTATAAGATTTAATTCAATCAAAATATTGCACGTGCACACTACGTGCAAAATAAAATAATTTTTCATTAATTGAAAAATCAGGGTATTACATTTTAGGTTGGGAAGATTTCGTATGGGTTAGGGTTTTTTGTAATTGGGATCTTCAAAGGAAGAGGGTAAGAGTGTGAGAATAGGGAGAGATTCAGTGAGAAGCAACGAGTAAGAGAGAGTTAGCGTTTTCAGATCGATAGAGAGAGCTAGGGTTTGGCGAAATGAGTTTCTCGAGCTCCAAGAGAGAGTTGTGAGGGAGATGATGATCTGAGTATGTACAAGTTTAGAAGAACACTTGTACATACTTAGGCCGTTGTTGGGAACAACGGCCTAGGTTGAAATTTTTGTTAAAAAAATACAACCTAGGCCGTTGTTCCAAACAACGGTGGAACAACGGCCTAAGTACAATTTTCTTCAAAAAAAAAAAAATTTAAATAACTTAGGCTGTTGTTTTCAACAACGGCCCAAGTATAGGTAACTGAAAACGTACTGTAGTGTTGAAAACGTGAAAACAACCTAGGTTGTTGTTGGGAACAACGGCCTAGGTTATAATGCATTATAATCGGCCTAGGTTGTTTTTATGGGTTTTCACAATATTTGCGTTTTCAATGGAGCATTTTTCATATATATATATATACATACATACATATAATAGGAATAAAGGTGGGGATTATTTAAGTAGAAAATCTCCTTTATTGTGGGTTCACCGCATTGATGTCCAGCTGCAGGCTTGCCTCCTTGACATCAGGTTGCAGATTTGCTTCCACGGCATCCGGTTGCAGGTTGCCTCCAGGACATTCGGGTGCAGATTTTGCCTTTCCGACATTTAGTTGCAGGTTTGCCTCCATCTGGTTGCAGATTTGCCCCTTTGACATCTGGTTGCACCAAAATGGTGAATGGAATGATGTGATCTTCGATATGTACTTGGATATTTATGACGTTATGTTTTGAAATTTGTGATATAAAATAGGAGTAAAAGTAGGAAATAAAGTAAGAATTACAACGATGAAATATTTAAATAGGTGTATAGATTATAAATATCAAACATAAATAGTAGAATTTTTTAGTAATGAATATATTTATAAAAGTAAGAAGAAAAATGGAATGAAATACATGCACACTTAAATGCGAATGTAAATGAGAAAATAAAATATAGTGTAGTAAGTTGACATAACAAACATATATTATAAAATATATATAGTAATATAGTAATTAGATAAGCATAAAATAATATGTACAGTAAGTAGGTTGAAATATATGATATATATATAGTAATTAGTAGCAAGTATCTGTAGTAACCAAGAATATAAAGATAATAGACTACAAAAGATACTCGATTTACCGGCGTTTTTTTACGTCTTTGCCGGCGTTTTTTTACGCCGGTGAAACCTTCACCGGCGTTTATAATAGCGCCGGTCCAAATGCCGCCGAAGCGAGCGTCGCGGAAAGGAAGGGGTCTACACCGGCGGTTTTAGTGGACGTCGGTAAATGTGACAACTACACCGGCGGCCAGAAAACGCCGGTGTATGGGGGTCTCTGAGTGCTGTTCTTTTACACCCAATATACATTCACCGGCGGTCATAAACCGCCGGTGTTTATCCATTCACCGGCGTTTATAGAAATGCCGGTGTAGAATGAAAGTATACCGGCGGTCATAGACCGCCGGTGTATGTGCGTTTATGAGTGCCCGGTTTTCCCTACTTACAAGCACCTGCGTGATCAAAAAATGCCGGTGTAGTTAGGTCTACCGGCGTTTTATAAAACGCCGGTGTTTCTTGGTGCCGTTACAGCTAGCGGCATACACCGGCGTGTGTGGGAACGCCGGTATATTGCACACTGCAACTAATTCATTAGATAGACCAGCGTTTTATAAAACGCCGGTCTAGCTATGCCCGTTTGTTTTCCATTCTCCGGTTTTCTGTTCGATTTCAATTCGCAGTTTCATTTACAAAACCTGTAAACTAATTCACAACTGATTCAACCAATTTTGTTGCATATTAATGCGCAAATCACAACCAAACACAAGAATAATAAAGTTTCACACGTGTCATATCCCAAATATCTCAACAAACTAATTAACAGTGTCATAATCACAACCAATCACAACCAAATTCACTGCAAAATTAACAGTGTCATAATTAACAAATTAATATAGTGACGAACATCCCAAATATCTCAACAAACCAGTCTGACAAATATCTCAAAAATCCCAAATTAACAGTCTGACATAACTCTCATAAAAAAACAGTCTGACATAACAGCAAGGAGGACATAAGAACAACAATCATACAGCAAGGTTGACATAAGAACAGCAAGGAGGACCACGGATTCATACCCCTCGAGTAGCTTCAGTTCTGATCATCAGAATTTCCTTCATCTGGGCGACCGCTCTGTGAAAAAAAAAATAGTTTAATTCAACAGTAGACCACAATACAGAATATACATATTTTTTGAACTTGCAAAAAAATCTAACTGTATCTTAAATTATAAGATCAAAGCGCCAATTGCAAATGAAATTGTTAATGATATATAGAGAGGTAAAATAATTACATTGCAATGCTAAAAATCTAGTACTTAATTTTGTTTTTAAATATATCTAAAATAACAAAACAAATGAAAATTCAGTATCTAACTTGAAACCTTTATATTCTCCTCTGATTGGGAATATCCACTATCTAAAACAGTAAAACAAATGAAAATTCAGTATCTAAGCATGTCTTTCATGGATTGTTCAGACAATCCATGAAACTGTCATCGTGGACGGAAACCAAATATAAGAAAAATAAGAAAAATAAGATAGGGCTCATATCAAGTGTATTTTTAGGGAACTGTCATTGTGGAAGGAAACCAAATATAGAAGCCAGAAATGGAAACAGAAAGAAGAATGGTAGAGACTTTGGATACACCAGGCTAACATAGCAGCATTTTCCTTATCTCTCTCTCATCCCTTGTTTCCCTTCAGCACACGAACACAAAGAGACATCAGCAACAACAGCAAGAGCGAGAAGAACAACAATAATAATAAATTATTATGAACAAGATGTCTCTATATGGGTTTCCAGATCTCCACTCGAGCCCTCTCGTTCTAATCACAGCCCAATTATGAACATAGACAACAGCCACTAAACAATCCAATCACAGCCCAATCAAAATTTGCCATCCTGGATCTTAAATCTTCAGATGCATGAATTCAGCTTCTTTAACAGTAAAAGAAAAATGATAACATAGCGGGCATCTAAGCATATATGTTTATCTATTAATTCTTCATCCCAACTAAATCATTGATGTTTGTGGCTCCAAAAGAAACCCCCACAAGGTTTGTTCAGCCCAATTGTTGTACATATCCGGAGGATTTTGGCATACAGCTATACCATCCTCAGTTCACAGTGAACCCATTTTGGTCAAAAAAACATGCCAAGATGACAATCAGATGCATGAAATAAGTTTCATTAACAGTAAAAGAAGATGGGGATGCTAGCAGCATACTTAGTTTGGAAGTGAACCCATTTTTTGTTAAAAAATCATGCCAAAGATGGCAATCAGGTTACTTTAACAGTATCTTAAAATGAAAATTTCCATTATCTGAGCATATATGTTGCTCTACTAATTCTTTAGCCCAACTAAATCTAAAACCCAATTGTTGTGCATATCCGGAGGATTTTGGCATACGTACCTATAGCATCCTCAGTTCACAGTGAACCCATTTTGGTCAAAAAAACATGCCAAGATGACAATCAGATGCATGAAATAAGCTTCATTAACAGTAAAAGAAGATGGGGATGCTAGCAGCATACTTAGTTTGGAAGTGAATCCATTTTTTGTTAAAAAATCATGCCAAAGAGGGCAAACAGGTTACTTTAACAGTATCTTAAAATGAAAATTTCCGTTATCTGAGCATATATGTTGCTCTACTAATTCTTTAGCCCAACTAAATCTAAAACCCAATTGTTGTACATATCCGAAGGATTTTGGCATACAGCTATAGCATCCTCAGTTCACAGTGAACCCATTTTGGTTAAAAAAACATGCCAAGATGACAATCAGATGCATGAAATCAGCTTCTTTAACAGTAAAAGAACATGAAAATTTCCAGTACCTAAGCATATATTTTTCTATTAATTCTTCATCCGAACTAAACCATTCATGTTAAGGAAATCAAGATGCATCTATCTGAAAAAACATGTTAAGTTTCAAAAATAAGGGAAATCAAGAGATGATACCGAAGAGAGAGAGAGAGAGCGGGGCGACGAGCGCGGGGGGGAGGAGATAGAGAGAGAGCGGGGCGACACGGTGGTTTCCGATCGCCGATTCACCTCCAAATAGAGAGAGGTAGGAGGGAAATCGAAAATGACGAAAGGAAGAAGGGACGATGTCGAAAGGTCGAAGGCTGTCGAAGAGGACGAAGCGGCAGAGGCAAATGCGCGGGAAGTAGACCGAGGAAGGAGGGAAAACGAAGGTGCCCCCCCTTTTTTTTTGGGTTTGGAAAAATGGCGAACGAAAGATTAGGGTTCGCGGGATTTATCGCAGCTTATTCACCGGCGTTTCAATTAGACACGCCGGTGAATGTATCGGAATATTCACCGGCGTTTATTATTAGAACGCCAGTAAATAATACACTTCACCGGCTTTTTTAAATAAAACGCCGGTGAATACGAGGATTGCCCGGCGGTTTAAAGCGACCGCCGGTGTATAACCATCCCATCTGGCGCCCCATTCCTATTCGCTCCCTACCCCGGCGCTACTAGTAAAACGCCGGGGAATATTCGCCGGTAAATCGAGTATCTTTTGTAGTGATAAAAATTGAAATAAAGTAAAAATATAAGTAGTGAGTGTATATAGTATTATAGAGAAGTATAAAGCAAAAAAAATAAAAATAATAAGTAGCTATTAATAGTGAAAAGTAAATAAACAAAAAGTAGTAAATAATAAGAAATAACAATAGCTTTGAACATAAGATGTAAAAACAAAAATAGAAGAATTTTTTTAATGTGTAAAGGTATATTATAAGTAAAAACGTTACAATCATGCTAAAAAATACTGAAATAAATAAGACAATATAAAATAATGAAAAAAATATAGTATCGTAAAATCAAAGCATATATAAAATGAATGTACATATGCAAAACTAAAAGGTTTAAAATATAATAGAAATAATAATAAAAGAAAATAACAGTCGCAATAATAATTTAATAAGTAGTAATTTAAAACTTAAAAAAATACGTAAAACTAATAGCAAAAATAAATGAGTAACGTAAGAGCATATAAAAGTAAGAAGGAAAAAACATTAAGAAGGAAAAATGAGTAAGACAAAATGAAAAGATTAAAACTAAGAAATGAAGATAATAAATATCGAAGTGAATTAATAGTAAAAGAAAATAATTCTTTGAATATATATATATATATATATAGAGAAATCTTCGGTTGCTCACTACTTTGGTGAGCACTCCGTGAGCACTCACGAAATACAGCACCTATGACAAATCCGAACCGCTCATATTGTTCTATATACCTTAGATAGCCTAACAATAAAAAATCAAGTAATTTGAAGTTCATTTGCCCATGATTTACACCATTACAAAATTGTATGGCTGAAAATTCTAACAGCATGATGGATGGGCAAATGAACTTCAAATTACTTGATTTTTTATTGTTAGGCTATCTAAGGTATATAGAACAATATGAGCGGTTCGGATTTGTCATAGGTGCTCTATTTCATGAGTGCTCACGGAGTGCTCACCAAAAGTAGTGTGCAACCGAAGGGGACTCTATATATATATATATATATATATATATATATATATATATATATATATATATATATATATATATTAAACGTTAAAGATGAAAAGTAGTATAAAGAAAATACATGAAGAAAATAAAAGAGAAAAGTTAGTCTACGTATAAGGCATCATGAATGTAGGTTTAAACCAACCATGGCACTCGTGATTCAAAAGACAATATGCTCGCATACACTATCACTTCAATGTATATGAGGAGAGTATCATGAATGCAAGTTCAATAACTACATCATTCACGACTCAAATTCGTTATAATTTTTGTACTACTTATTGAAGTTGGCTCCGATACCACGTTGTAACGCTCCGAATTCCAAATATATGTAATTCGTTGTACACACATGATCTTTACTTCAATTTCGTACAAAAATATAAGGAATTTAAAATATTTCATTACATTGTCATTTTTTTACAACACGCAGCAGAAATTTTACATAAAAATGAATACAATTTATAACATAAAATATCTTCAATCCTACAACAGCCATCGACACCAAACTCATATCCTCGTCGCTTACTAATCCGAGTCATGCAACTTGAAAACTACGGGCACATCAGGTGCATATAACTGACGCAATGTTATAATATAGCGATTCCTTAATGTAGTAAACACAAACTTGAATGCAAGAATAAAAAGTGACTATCCTAATTATGTCAGTGTATGATATAAACTTAATGACTAATGTAGACATTCCTACTTACGATGCAACACTACTGTGCACTTGTTCGGATTCTATGCATCTCATACTACATAGGTCCGAGGGTAGGCCCTTAACGTACTCTTCATTATATGGTTCAATCCCTCATTATGAAATCCTACTACGATAACAAAAATAAGGTTTTGACGGCCCATAAGTATGGATTCCAGCCTCGGAGTACACCGCTCAACTATACAAAATCCACATCGTGCAGACATGACGCAAGTGCCGCTCTAGCTCGGAATATATTGAAGATACATCTTCCTTCCGCCCGACTATTCATGATCCCGGAGTACATCACCGGACCATTCATATTCCCTGAAATAATGGAAGCTCGTCTCTCACCCCTGCAATCTCAGTCCTAGAGTACACCGTTTGAATGGATCTATAGTCCCAAAGTACACTGCCCGACTATACAGAGACGCACCACTTACGTTTGCCCAGGTCTCATCACATCTTTTTTTCTAGTGCCTATCCTTAATTTAATTATAGTTTTCATGGCCTAGATCTAGCTTACCCTGCCAGACTTAAACTCACTCATAAAAAATTCAGGTCCATATTAACAATTTTCCAAATGTTCATTTATCATAATTGCCGGACACTACGGGTCTCGCTCAGCTCCTAGAAACCACGCATTTCAGGTCAGAGATCTTCTAGGTTATCCTTAACCCTTCATAAAATTTCTCTTTCATTACAAATCATTTCATTCTGTCATTCATTCTCTATAAATTTATCAATCTCAAAGTAAATAAATAACTTCTTATCTCTTTATAACAATATTTTAATAGCATTTCAACTTGGTAAAAATCCTTTTAAATATCATACGTCTAATTTTCAAATTCATCTTTTAATCATCTCTTAATTCGTCATCTAGCACAATTTTACATAACTTCCAAATTTTAACTCAATTTCATATGATATAAAAAGTTCTATAATTATTATAGATTAAAATCATCATATTTCAATCTCTTAATCACCCTAAATTTAAAAAGAAATAGCTCCTAAAACTTTACTTTTTAAAGTAAATTAGTTTATAATGTAATTTATCCACAAAATAAATCTTCAGTTAATATATAATTTAATCTTGTCAAAATATTGCATTAACACTTCATATTAATTTAGATTTTTATCTCAAACGAAAAGGGATTTGAAAGAACTAATATATATATATATATATATATATATATAATCTGACCCTAACCAGGATCGAACCAGAGAACCCAAATCCACCCCCACTAATCGAATGTCCAAGTCACTATTGGTGTAAAAGTTTATAGAAAATTTGTATATATGTTTCGGTTACTGTTTTAATAATTTATAAAAGATCTCAGAAAAGAAGTAGCTATAAATAATCGAACCCACGACCAAACAAACCCAACGCCAGCCACTTACGCGCTAGCCAAGATGCCAAACCAACCCACTGCCTATCTTAGGAACGGAAATCTTTTAAGTATACACTCTCTGTTTCACATTACAAATTAATATATTTATCCGAGATCTAATTTGTGTAATCATCCTCATAGTTACTACGCAATACACAACAACTTCTAAATTTTCAGAGAAGAATTTTATCTAAGTTAGTATGTTTTAGCATGAATTTACATACATATCAATTTAGATTTGTACAATTTAAAGTCTTAGTTTTAGTCACATTACAAAGAAGAATTTAATATATCTAATATCTTCAATTACATGTACTAAACATGATGCATCAACACAATTTATTCATATCACTACAAGTAAACAATTCTACAAGTTCATCTCATACAATTCTCAAAACCACTAGCATATTTTCTCTTGAAATTTGGCTAGCTAACATGACATTACCACATTAATATTTTAACTATATTTTAGTAATCTAACATACGATAATCAAATTTTCTTTTTTGCAATCTCATATAACTTAATTAAATTAACTTGCATTTGATTCTACGACTAATTCACTGTCTAAAAGAATTTAAAATTTGCATATAACATGACTTCTAATCATAGTATTACTCCTACAAAAAATAGTAATAATTAGAGACTAAGGAAACACCCACCTATTTGATGCATTCCCTAGCAAAGTGAACTCCTAACAAGCTCTCCAATTTTCCTCCCTTGTAAAGCTCCCAAAATGCAACTCTCCCAAATTAAGAAATGTGGCCGAGATTCCCGTTTTTTTTTTTTTTCCAATGAGAAGTGTGAATGAAGTGGGGTTCTTTATTTACAAAGATATTAATTAACTACCCATGATTAAAAAGCAAACACCTACTGCTCCACAACTTTGACAAGTCAAAAATTTTCCCTCCTCCCATTTTTGGCCGACTATTAAGTGTGGGGAATGCACAAGTTTTTGAAGGGTTTTGTGTGTGCACATAAAATATACACCAAAATTTATGAATTTTATTTAATAAAATAGCATATGTTATTCAAATTAATATAAATTTAACAAAAATAGTTTAAATTAATAGTAAAAAGTTTTTATGCACTAATAAAAATAAACATACACGCTCCATAGATTTTATTTTGAAAAAGAATACAACCAACAAATGCACTGCAAACTCCGTGAGGATCCTACCAGAGCGCCTTCTACTTCTAATAGGCCATGAACTAGACTAGAATCATTCTCAACTGTGCGTTGCATGTATCAATAAATATTCAAATACAAAATAAATTTGAGAGAACGAAAAATATTCATAAATTATCAAAATAAAAAATATGTAGAATATTTATATTAATAATGTTACGGATATTACACATAATCGTACAAAATGCATGTGTGTAACACACGAAGGACAAAATTGTCAGAATTCAATTTTGCGGGGTGTTACACCCCCCCCCCCCTCAAGAATAGTTCTGTCCTCAAAATTTACGAGGGTAAAAATTGTATCTTGAACACACCATATAAAGAATTTAAAAAGTAAATATATTATAAGAGTACACAATGTAGAAAACAATATAGACTTAAAACAGAATAAAAGAAATATGAGTGTCAAGTAAGATATACGAAATTAATAAGCGTACAAAACAAGAAAGATTAATAAGGACCAAAAAGAGAACATGGAATATTAAACAAACTAGGAAAATGAGTAGAACAAAGAAAATTTGATAGTGAAAGATACTGTAGTGAAAGTACTTTTTATACAAAATGATAATATGTTAAGTATTAGACGATATAGTCAAATATAAATTAAGTAATCAGTTGTGAAAGAAATTGAAAAACAAGTTAAATTGGAAAGAATAAAGAGAAACATAGTAAAATAGATGCTTTAAGAAATTATTAATAAACTTACAAAGCAAAATTTATGAAAGTAATAAGAAGTAGAATGAAAAATATACTCGAAGAGGAAATAAATTAAAGATCATAGTGCAAAAATAATAAAAAAACTAAGGTATGTAAATTTCTTATTTTTTTAAGGATTCTTCACTAAAGTAGTAAAAGATTTAAGAATTTTTTTTATATAGAAATATAGTGAAATCAGCGCAGTTAAAATACAAAGTAATGGTATAAAGTATAAAATAAAAAATGGAAAGCTTAGCTTGATAGAGCATACTAAAAATGTAAAATAATTTAGTCAACGTAGACCAAAAGACTAGATAGAAGAGAAGAATTGAAACACTATAGATAAATTGCAATGCAGTAGGAAAATTTGAAAATAAATAGACTAAGGGCGTAAATAAATATTAGATAGTAAATTTTTTTTTTAACTATGATAAGAAGAGCAACATTATGATAAAAAAAATAAATTGTAGAAATAAAATCGAAATATAAAGTAAGTTGGTAAAGAATTTGAAAGAACATTATAATTAAAAATTTGTTAGCAATAGCTAATAAGAATTAGAAAAAAAAATTAAGAAAGGATAAATTAACTAAAAGAAAACGAGATGTGTAAAATGATTAAAATCGTAAACTAAACTAGTATTATATATTATGAGATAAAGATGAAGTAGCAATTTAAGTGAAGACTGTTGGATAAAAATCTGAAAAATATATTAGTGTTGAATTTAAGTTAAAGAGTAAAAAAAATACAAGATAAGTATGTTAGTAAAAAAAATGATGTATGTAAAAATATTCATTTGTAAAAGCAATATAATAACTATATATACGATTTAAAATTAAATATATAGAATACTGACTAGTATATATCAAAATATTTACAAATTGTCAAGTATAGAAAGAAAATTAACATATAATATTATATATGTAAATAGGCATAAAAATATATGATGAAACAAATAATACTATAAATATGAAAATTTATTAGTAGTTGTAGTAACAAGGTATAATAATAGTAAAAGTGATAATATATTATTGTAATAATATATAATATTAATTATAAATAATTAAAATGAAAATAGTAAATAAAAGAATAAATAATGAAAGTAATAAAATATAAATAATATTACAAACCTTGTATAAAATATTCAATCTATATTACTGATCTTCAGTTAGTAATAAAATATAAATAAAAATGGAATTGTATAAAATTACAAAAGTATTAACATATGTAAAGAAACTATAAAAATAATAATATTAGGATAGCAAAATAGTTAATAGAACCAGTAATATAGATTGAAAAATAAATAAAATAATAATAACACATATATGATAGATATGGAAGCAAATAATAATTTAATTAATTAAATGTGTGTATAAGTATAACTGTATTGTAAATAATAAAGTTGAAGTAGTATATGATAAGTTGTAAAACATTATAAAATGGTATAAACTAGTATAAAAGAATTGAATAGTGCTGAGTAGTATATATATATATATATATATATATATATATATATATATATATATATATAATAGAAATAAAGGTGGGGGTTATTTATGTAGAAAATCTCTTCTGTTGTGGATTCGCCTCATTGATGTTCAACTGCAGGCTTGCCTCCTGGACACCAGGTTGCAGATTTACCTCCATGACATCCTGTTGCAGGTTGCCTTCTGGACATTCGGCTGCAGATTTTGCCTTCCCAAAATCCAGTTTCATGTTTGCCTCCATGGACGTCTGATTGCAGATTTGCCCCCTCGACATCAGGTTGCACCAAAATGGTGAATGGAATGATGTAATCTTCCATATGTATTTGGATATTGAATCTTTAATTAAGTATGATGTTATGTTTTGAAATTTGTGATATAAAAATAGGAGTAAAAGTAGGAAATAAAGTAAAAATTTCAACGATGAAACATTTAAATAGGTGTATAGATTATAAATATCAAACACAAATAGTAGAAATTTGTAGTAATGAATATAATTCATAAAAGTAAGAAGAAAAATGCAATGAAATACATTCATAAGCATAAATGCGAATGTGAATGAGAAAATAAATATTTAGTGTAGTAAGTTGACATAACAAATATATATTGTAAAATATATAGTAATGTAGTAATTAGATAATGTAAAATAATATGTACAGTAAATATTTTGAAATATATGGTATATATAGTAATTAGTAGCAATTATATGTAGTAACCAAGAATATAAAGATAATAAAAAAATGAGCCTACCCGACCCAAGGGCGGAGGACAATCCAATCGGGGGTATCAGCCTACCCGACCCTCGTTCTTTGCTTGAATCATCGATGCTCCGATACCTGAGGAATTTCAAACCTCCTCAGTTCGAGGCGTACAATGGAGAGAGTAATCCTGTTGATCACATGGAAGGGTTCAAAACCCTTATGATGATTCACAGCATCTTGGATCCTCTTCTCTGTCGCGCATTCCCTTCCACTCGGTGTGGTTCGGCACGGGAGTGGTTCTCAAAGCTTGCCCCCAACTCGATTTTCTCATTCGACTAGCTCGAGGTGAGCTTCCTTGCTCACTTCGTGACCAGTTGCAAGGTCGAGAAGGCGAGCGCGTCCCTTCTGAACCTCATACAAAAGGAAGGAGAGTCCCTTTGGGACTTTGTGTGGAGGTTCACCGCCGAGGCTAGGGAGGTATCTTCTCTCGACGCTGGCATCGCGTCCGTAGCCTTCAGGCACAATGTTCGCCACATCCAGCTGAAGGCCTCCTTGGCGAAGAAGCAGCCTATTGATTTTCCCGATCTCCTCATTAGGGTCGAAAAGTTCATCCGAGCCGAGGAGGCTCTGCACTCTGAGGGTTTAAAAGAAACATCAGTCAAAGAAAAGAGAAAGGTTGATGATGCCGAGCCTGCGAAGAAGGCTCAGAAAGATGCATTCGGTCAAAGATGACCACCTCCTGTCTCTCACTTCGAGAGGTTCACTCCGCTGACTCAGAGTGTGTCAACTATCTTCATGGAAATTGAGGATAAAGGGATTCTCCTCCATCCTCCCTGATCCAACAACAATAAGAAGATAGATCAGAGATTCTACTGTCGGTGTCATCGGGGCTACGGGCACAAGATTGATAATTGCCGGGACCACAAAGATTAGATTGAGGTTCTCATCCAAAGGGGGTATCAAAGGTTCACCCGAACTACCCTGAGGAATTTGCCTCCTCCCCGAACAGCCAACAGATGCCCAGAGGCGAAGCCTGAACCCGAAGGAGCCGCTAGGTTGGCCATTCTTCATTGTGTCCACGGCGGACCTAGGGGGGGAGTCAAACACCTCCCGTAAAGCCTTTGTATGGGAGGTTAACTCAGTCCATAACTATCCCCCCCAGGATCAAGGACTGGCGGTCTCATTTTCCAGTGAAGACTAAGAGGTGTTCGACTGCCTCATTGCGATGCCCTGGTAATAAGCCTCGACATGGCCAATCACGAGGTCCGCCACATCCTTATTGACAATGGTAGCTTGTTCAACATCCTGTTCCTAGTCGCATTCAAAAAGCTCTGTAACACCCCGAATTCCAAATAAGACTGAATTCGAAGTTCCACAGGATCTTTACACTTCACTTCGTACAATTTTACAAGGAATTAAAAACTTTTTATTACAACAATGATTACATTTTACACAGTGGAAGCAAATTACAATATTATACATGAATTGAATAATAACTTGAACATTCTTTAAGCAGCAATAAATCTTTAGTCCTGTCAATCACTTTATCGTGCATAGAAACTGTAGGTACGTCAATTCAATACAATTGACGCTAGGATATAATACATCAATTTCTCTTACTTAGAAAACACATACTTGTTACAAATCAAACTAAGGGGGACTATCCTATTGATGTCGTGTGTGAATGTGCGCTTAGTCCTTAATGCAGTTGTTATTATTTACATGACACTAATGTGCACTTGTTCGGATTCTGTGCATCCCATACTACATAGGTCTGAGGGCAAGCCCATTATCGTTCTTCATCTTGTAAGGTTGGATCCCTCACTATGACTTAAACTACTATGGTAACTATGGTAAGTATCCTAGATGTTTTATGAGTTACGAGCCCATGTCCAGACAGCCTGGAGGGGAATCCCACGCCGTGACTTGATGCATCATGTAGAGCCCATGGACAATTCAGCCTCCGTCATGGAACGATGGCACCACCCGTAGTCACCAAACACCCCACAAGTGTCGCCACGGTTCCGATAATTCCAGAGTAGTATCCACGCCATGACATGACTCATCAAGCAGGCAACCTATGAATACTCTTACACCGTAGATCCGAGGCCCTCATACTTGTGTTTTTCTCTTACTTTTATCACATCTTCACTAGTATATTGTCCTTAGTTATTTGAAACATGAATAAAATCAACACTCTAGAGCTAGCACTTCTTCTATACCGGTCTTAACCATCAATCAGCAATAACAACCCAAACTTGGTCTTTCATTTCAATATTTTATCTTAAAAAATTTATTCAATGCCGGTATAAGGACTTAGCTACACTCTAGTCTTTAATCTCATTTCATGTTCATAAAATTGAGTATTCATACCCACAAATTTTCCTCATAATTCATCACGATCTTTATTTCATTTTCATGTGTAATTTCATGTATAATGCAACGGATTCAAACTTAACACATTCATAATTGATTTCACAATTTCCTTTTGCTTTCATAATAACATTCTTTCGCTTATTAAACCAAATCACAATTTTCTTTATCTAAATTTTCCATGACACAATTCATTCAAAATCTCTATTCTAAAATCTCCTTTAAAAGAAAGGTATTAATCTTCTTTATTTACCCAATGATTCACTCTAATAATTTGAATCAAGTTTCTTTCCAAAATAGCCTTAAATTTTCATTATAGTAGGTCAAAAAGCCATGGAAAATTTCTCATGAAATCTAGACATTTTTAGGATATTTCTAGTATTTTTTTTCTAAATTTTCGAACACTTTAAACCCTTTAGAAAAATCAAAATATATATTAAAAAAAAATCAAAACTCCAAATTTTTGCGCCCAAGGCCGGTTTCGAACCAAGCACAGAGAAATCACACATGGTGAACAGTAACGCCACCAAACAGCACCCATTAACCAGAATAACCAAAGTGACTAACTGTCTAAAGGAGAACTCGAACTCTATTTGGGTTTTCATTTCGGGTTTTGAATAAAAATCAGATTTGGAAAAAATACGAAGTCTCTACCGAGACTCGAACCAAGCACACAGTGCCGCCGATGAACAGTAACACTCTAAAGGCGCACCCAAAGACCAGTATGACCAAAGTGGTTAACTGACGTGAGATGGGTTGAGTTATTTTTAACTCGACTTTCTGTTTGTTATTAATATTTCGTATTTCAAAAGCTCTTAAACACTGTTCTCCTCTAACTTATTTCATGAAACTTTCCAGATTAGTGATTTTATAGATTAACAACATAACAGTATTTTAAAAATATTATTTTGACATAAAAACATGAATTTTCCTTCCAATTTGTGTTCTATGTCTACAATTTCGACATTGCAAAATAATCATGATTTCCACCAATTGACAATTATCACAAAAAGTTGTCTCTTTCTTTTCTTTTATTTCCACAATATTTCTATAACATAGTCTCATTTATCACACCAGTGTCACAATGATTAATATAGCACAAATCAAATATTTCGATTTACTAACTAGCTATTTACAAGCATATATTCTACATCTAGCATGGTTCCAAATTTACATTTCCATAGCAACATGATAATTCTACTATAATAGCCATAATCAATAGCAACTTCAATACAATTCATTAAGCTTTCATTTTATTTTCCAACTAGTTTCTTTTTAAACAAACACATGGTTAATTTACTAGTTTCCTTAGCAATTTCATCAATCAAAATCCTTAGCATGATGTCTACATTAGAAGTAGAGAAATCACCCATCTATTTGAAGAAACAAATGAAAAAAACTCCTAGAAATTCCCTTGAACACACGAACGGTCCTTCTCCTCCTAGATTGTGCCACCAAAAGAGCCTTCTCCTCCTCGTATTTGATGAAACCCGAGCTCTCCTTCCTCTTCTTGATAGTAGTCCGGCCTCCAATGTGAAAGGGAACACACAACAAACACTTCTCAATCTTTTTGCTCACAAACTCTAAATCTTTTCTCACACTTGTTTCTTTCTTTCCTTTTCTTTTCACAAATTTTCTAGTGTATTTCATGAAGAGAAGGGTGAGGGGTATTAATACATTTTTCAAACCCAAATGGAGGGCCAAGATTGAGCTAGATGGTTGTAGATTAGGGGCTAGGATGTATTAGGGAGTGAGAACAACTACCCATGAACCAAAAACCACCTCTCCACCATGTCCATCTCTCCCACTCTCTTTGACTCCATCCGGCCAAGCTTCTTGCCCCAGGCACGTGCCATATCAAGTACCCCTAGTTACTAGTTGTACATGTATTTGTTAATTGATTTGTTACAAAAATGGGTCTACCCTACAAGTTGTCACATTTAAATGATAATAAACTAGTGGGCTCAAATTAGTGGGCTTTAGAAACCATGGGCTTAATAATTAAAATAATTAATTTAATTTGTATGGGTTAGAATTAAACAATTAGGCCTAGGATTTAAAATAGGCTCTTGAATTAAAAGAGAAGAATTAAAATTACTTTGCTCATGCTATAAAAATAAATAATTTTCTAAGGGTAAAATGTACATAAATTTGCACGTGCAAAACACGTAAAATCAAACAAATTCTTATTTAATTAAAATTGAAAATTTAGGATGTTACAAGCTCAAACTCTCTCGCGAGAGGCTGAAGCCGACGAGTTACACGCTCCATGGATTCTCGGGCGTTCCTATCCAAATTGAGGGAATCGTCACACTGGATGTCACAGCCGGAACGGCCCCAACCATTCGAATAGAGGCCATGAATTTCATGGTAATCAACATCCAGGCCGCCTATAATGCTATCATCGGTAAGCCCCGTCTCTGTTCTTTCCAGGTAGTGCCCTTCGCCTATCACCTGAAGATGAAATTCTCCACCAACCATGGGGTCGGTATTGTCAGAGGTAATAAAGAATCTGCTCGTTCATGCTATATGGCCGTGGTGGGGGTTGGAGTTTTCCTATTTGACGCAGTTGAGCTTCCGTCTGACAAGAGTCTGTTGGGATCAGAGCCCAGCGTCTCTTGGTCATATCGAACAACCAAGAGGATCCCTATGGGCGAGTCCCTATTCAACCTAACGTATGGGACAGAGGCTGCCATCCCCCTGAAAATTGAGCTCCCTTCGCCTAGGATCATGGGTTTCAACGAAGAATCAAACTCGAGCGATCTCAAGGCCAACTTGGACCTAATCGACGAGATCCTTGAAAAGTCTGACATCAGAAGAAATTTCTATTAGCAGCGGATTGAAAGGTTTTACAACAAGAGAGTTTGTCCAACCGACATCAAGGTTCCAACCGACATCAAGGAGGATGACATCGTGCTCTGGAAGCTTACAATTTCTGACCCCACCAAGAAAGACAAACTTGCTCCGAACTGGGAGGGCCCGTTAAGGTCTCCCAAGTGGTACGCCCCAAGCACATATTGACTCAAAGACCTAGGGGGGCAGGGTAGTCAAGAGACACTGAAACGCAGAGCATCTTATTAAGTTCCATGAAGGGCCATAAAGGCCAGTGTAGACGTCGATGATTTTAATAGGCACTACTCATGTTCTTTGGTATCCAAACATTGAATAAAAGAAATGTGTTCCTTCAAATCAGAGATTTCTCAATCTCTCAGGTCCTAGCTGCTCGGCATCGACCCCAAACTCTAACGAGAAATTTCTTAGTCTATCAAGTCCTCGCTGCTCGGTGTCGACCATACACGCTAACGAGAGATTTCTCAATCTCTCAGGTCCTCACAGCTCGGCATCGAACCCAAATTCCAACGAAAGATTTCTCAGTCACTCAGGTCCTCGCCGCTCGGCGTCGACCCCAAACGCCAATGAGAGATTTCTCAATCTCTCAAGTCCTTGCCGCTTGGCGTTGAACTCGAACTGTAACAAGACTTCCAACATTGATAATAAGTTTCTAACGATCCCGTAAGTTCCACGAAGCAGCCAAATTTTATTGATAAGACTCTTACAAGATTACAAGAAGTATAAAAATTACAACGAGTAGTGAAGGTTGTTCGAACAACCTACACCCCCACCCCCTGGGACTGATACAGGACAGCGCGAGTACTGTCGAGCGTGTTCGGTCACCAACAGGGCTATCAACCTTAACCCTAGGTGTAACCCCCATTCCTAATAATAAGTATTTTTCATGTATTTTCTTTAATTTGGTTTTTATAAAGTTATTTTGTGCTAAATTCATTTCGGATTTTATTATAGTATTTTCTAATCGAAAATCTTA
Organism: Hemerocallis citrina; assembly: GCA_017893485.1. Classification (NCBI taxonomy): domain Eukaryota; kingdom Viridiplantae; phylum Streptophyta; class Magnoliopsida; order Asparagales; family Asphodelaceae; genus Hemerocallis; species Hemerocallis citrina. The sequence goes on along the minus strand of CM030367.1, from coordinate 133,599,367 downwards.
TTCATTTCGAATAGTGGTGTATTTTGATCTTATTTTCTATATCTTATTGATCGACTATTTGTGTTTGAGCTCAATTTAAATTTATTATTGATATTTGGGTTATTTTAATAAATTTATATTTTGTTATATAATCTTATTAGTATTGTTATTATAATTGTTATTGTTATTTATTAGTATTATTATTATTTTGTTTTAAGCCCGAACATGCTCAATTTTATATGCATTTCACTATTTGATTTAATATGTCTGTGTGTGTGTGTATATATATATATATATATATATATATATATAGACACACACACACCATATTGTTCAAACTTGATGATTACTTTCTTTTCGATTAAATTTGTTCATGAAAAATTTCCGTTCTTCTAGATTAAGCTTTTCTTGTTGAACCTGTTATCTTTTATTTAATTGTGGGTATTTTTATTTGAATCCTATTGATTTTGATCTATCTTTTATTTGAACCCTAAAACCCAGTGTCCCTTCTTATTGGATCCGACCCGATATCCAAAAACCCAATTTGATGTGTTCTTAACCCAAAACCGCTCTTATTGGATCCTAAACCACTAACCCAATATCCTAATTTTACCCTATAAATACAACCCTAGTACAAATCCTAAAAATTGCACAATTTCGAAGCCCTAGCTGCTTATTCTCTCTCCTCTCTCCACTTTCCTCCCGTTCTCTCTCTTCTGCTGAGTGTTTCCTGCCAAAAAAAACCCCAACCCACTTTGTCGTCTTCTCCGGCCCTACTCCAACGACCCCTGTTGCCACCCCTTTCGGCACCGCTCTCTTAGCGCCAGTCAAGAACCCCGCAAACCCCTGAAACCCCCTATCTCCTCATCCTCGGCTTCGCTCGACAACGCCAGGACCCAATAGCTCCGACCTTTCCCTGCTCTTCCCTGTCCGATCACCGACCAGAACCACCAGTCAACGTGCCACTGCCCGTCCAGTCGCCGCTCCCCTGTCCTGCCGCCGATGTCACCAGCCAATGTCGACCCCCCTTTTCCTGCTTGCTGCTGCCTGTACTGGTTTCGCTATTACTGTTGTGTTGCTTGTGTTGTTATCTTTGATCTTGTATCTTGCTGCTGTTGCTTTGATATCGGTGCACATATATATAACACGTGCTTTATTTGTGCCAGTTCGTGGGTTCGTTGCTTCGGGATTCTCATCCCGTTATTCTTGGTATTCAATTTTGTCGTCTAACAGGAAAGTCACCATCCTCTTGAATTATTAATTGTATCAAATTCAAGTTTTGTTGAAACTCTTACAAGTAAATCTCTTTGTTATCGTATCCATTGTTCATCTCTTCGTTGGGTTTACTGAGGGTTTACACGAGCTAACCCCAATATTCTTGACATCGTGCCACTTTTTACTCTAAAGTTTGGATCTTTCATGAGTACATATAGAATTGATAATAGGGTTGTTCATATAATCGTCACACAAATAAATTATTGTAGAGACAATTGCTAGGTTGTATGTTTGGTTGATTGTTTATTGTTTGATCGATGATGATTTAGTGTATGTGTATGATTTTATTCTTATTCATCATGTTATTGCACCCATCATGTTGATTATACAATTTATTGACTAAAGAATCGATACCCATCATGTTTAATTAATTTATTTTCTAGAAAACTATCCAATCTTGTATATCGCTTGCTGACCTGTATATTGACTGCTATTTCTGAAACAGTAAATGATCTTAAATCGAATTACTTTCTGAATATGAATTGTAGCCTTATCTTTCTAGTTTCCAAAACAACTTGAATTTTTTAATTTTAAGTTTTGTAGCAAAAGTTATGCTCATTTTACTACAGCTGTGTTTTTATTTCAAAAATTATACTTTTCAGATTTTCTTGAATTAATTGTTCCTATATCGTAGTATTGTATGAATTAACGTATGTGTGTTGCATTGCATGATCCTAGTGTCTCATTCTCATCATTCTAATTGTCCAATTCAAGTTATCGTCCTATTGTTCTCCCATTGTTAGTATTTTCCATCTAATATCTCTAGATTGCATATTGTATTGTATTGTTGCATCGATAAAAATCGTTAACAAGCCGGGGTTTAAGGGTTGACCTAAGTAGTGGACAATATAGAGACTGTATTCGGAAGGGAGCTCGTGGTTTCCCTACAATTACGGAATGACTGAATAACTGGATAACTGTATATTGTTCCGTGAATACTGATACTGAATAACTAAATACTGAAAAGAACCGTTTATATCATTCCCGAGTACATGAACTATAGAGCCCACCACTTTAGTCTAAACGTAACTTGTTTGTCTGTAGCAACCATGTGGTAAATGGATGGGATGCATGAAGTGCTACATTAGTTAGGTTCAAAATGATTAGTAGACTTAAGGATCGACACAACATCGACACTGCATATTGTTCATCTTTGTTCCTATTGATACCAAATATTGTCCAATTGTTATTGATCATGGAATATTGTTATCGATTATTGAATCATTGTTTATAACCATTGCATTGACTACCACGATATTTATTATTGCTATCGTGCCACGTTATTGATTCCTATTGATCCATTGACTTCATTATTATACCGTTATTCCATTATTTCTTGCTTTCTCTACTTGCTATCCATGACTTGCTCTAAGGACAAATTTTCTCCTCTTTTTAGATGAAGTATTTACAGGTGTTGATGGAGAATTTCCTGATAGATTGGGAGTACAACATTGGTGAAGAAATTGATTGCATCACCGCTTAATAAATAATTATTTTTGTCATGAAGTCTTAATTCTTGAATTATTGTTATTTCATTGTATTGTGGGTTTTCGACCCAAATATTGTTATTTGTTTCTAGTCGTTGGATTATTGTTGTATTTGGATATTTATATTGCTTCATTCCAAGTATTATTGTTTATGAGATTATTATTATTGCCAGCGCAATTGTTTAGTTTTGATTATATTGTTGAGTTAATCGGATAAACAAGTTATGGATGACGTTAGTCATTCGATGGGCCAATGTCATGTACTCATATTCTGTATTTTTGGGAAGCGGGGTGTGACACTAGGGATGGCCAAAGTAGACATCCCGTCCACCGAGCTTGGGGCATCTCCCGACTTCGATGCTTCCAATCTGAAAGTCGGAGATGGGCCACCCACAGATGGCCAGCCACTTCCTAGAGAAACAGTTTCGGAATGACCTACGTCGAGCACGACCTTCAATATTTGCATTTCCAATTCCTTCTCCACAATTACCTCGCGAAGGAATGATTTCGAGTCGATCACCGAGCGGAAGTACCAGATATCGACCATCTAGTCTCGGCACTCCCGAAGTCACGGTCGGCAATCGTATTCTTCAAACGAGCCGACTCCAAGCTCAGTTCATTCAACTTTATCATAAAGTAAGCAACAGCCGCTTCCCGATCCTGGGCATGATTGCGATAACACGCCAAAGATAAACTCCATGAATTTTATCTCACCCCTAAGGCGCTCCACATCGACATCAAGAGCAATGGCCACAAAGGACTCGTTCTTCTGACACAAAGGAAGAAATGGCAAGTCATTCTGAGCATCACAAACTTGTCCAAATCACAAAATATCATATCACGGGATATTACGCCAAAAAACCAAAGTAAAAAGGCTCGGCCAAAAATTCATTTCATTAATCAAACTTCGTACAAAACAATAGTGGCCAGTTTGCACTCGGTAAACACAAATACAAAAAAAAAAACGAAAAGGGCGAAGCTACTGCTTAGAAGAGAGGGGCGCCTCTTCGGTTGCCGCTGCGTTACCGAGGGGTTGGCTGCCTCCGTGGCGTTCTCCTTAACTGGCAGTTGTTCACCCCCATACCCCCCCACCTGTCTCCCCTACTGGTTTTCGGATGCTCGGGAGGTTTCATGCCATAATGAAACCCCTCGAGTTCACACTCGGGGTATTTGTACAGGACATGCTCGAGTGGCCGGTTGTACGCCTATCCTAGGTCTCAATGACCTTATCCATAATGCCATTCCTCACCTTCTTTAGCTCCTTTTCGGCCACCTTCTTCATCTCCCATCCACCCGAGCTCGGTTGTCGGCGAGGGAAGTCAGTTAGGCCTTAAGGGCCCGCTCGTAGGACTCGGCCGTGTCCGCCATCAGCTTCTGCTCCTTCATCTCATGCTCACACCATTGAGCGTTCTTCACCTCCCACTGGAGCTCGCGGGTGTGCGGCTTTCTCAACTGGGCTCCGACCAGTGTTGCCTGTGAACGAGTGGTTAACACTTAGAAATGTGAAATAGAAAAAGTTTTACTTTTGGAGTTACGAAGTTGGAGAAATACTTACCAGCACGTCGTCCTGAGCCCACCACATGTAGCACGAATTGAGAGTCTTGGTTGCCAGAGCCTCGCCATCGTGAGGTGTGGCCAGTTGTTCTACCACCTCAATTGCTACCAAACCATCGTTCAGCAAATCGGCCATCTTCACAACTCAATTTGGAGCCCCCGGCCAGAGCCCCTCTTCACCTATGACCTCCTGAACCGCGGGGTGGACGGGCTGGATACCACCCTCAGTAGGTCGGTAACCTTAAAGTTACTCGATCTCGGCGTCGTCTTTATCGAGCTTGAAATCCTCGGAACCGAGATGGCTCTCTGTTTCTTAGACTTCGGATCATAAGTCCCTTAGGAGCCCCCTAAGAGGACCTCTTTCGTTGCTTCGACTGGTCGACCGCCCTCTGCTTTTTCCAATTGGGCCCTCCTTGCTTCAATGGCAGCATCATCCATTGCTGCAAAAGAAAAATAAATCTATAAGAATGAAGGAAAAATGATAGACAAAAACAAGAAACAGAAAACATACAAGAGTCAACAGGGCTTAGTCCAATCCGGGCTAAGTACCTCTCGCTCACGTTCTTCCAGTGGATACTCTGGCCCCCGACAACCCATTCCACATCATCCCACTCCTCTTTCATCAGTTCCTTCTCCTTCGGGGGCTTTTGGTTCGGCTTATAGAAGTCCCATTTAGTTGAGATGTCCCAAGGGGTCTGACTTCGGATGACGAAGTACTTACTCTTCCACTCCTTAATGGAATTCGGGTGCCCATGAACTACCCATTTATGTGGTCGAGGGGAGATTTAATATATCCCCTCATGCGCCCCTAATGAAATGACGCCAAGTGCGGCACAAAAATATATATTTAACTTCAGCAGCACCCCCCTCTCCTCGTTGAGCAGTATGAAGCACACCAGTTGCTTCTAAGAATTCGGACCACACTGCATCGGACTCAGATCAGCCTAGTTTAACACTTCCTTCACAAACAGGTGTAAGGGAAATCATAGACCTGAGCGAAACGCGTTGACCGGAAACATAAAATACCATTGGGCCAAGTTAGCCGTGGGCCGGAATCTATGGTTTGAAAGTCGCCCGTATGATCGGGAGGTCGCTTGCCGTCAACACGCTCTGCTCGCCATCTATCTTAAGCTTTGGATGGCTCGGAGAAGAGGGTTGTACCCTAAATCGGACCAAGTCTTCGAGGTCGTCTGGGTACATCCTAATCGAGCCCGGTTGTTGAAAATAAGGGACATCGAGGCCATACTTTGGGAAGAATTCGGGCGGTTCCTCGGGGCTGTCTAAAAATCCTACCTCAATCTCCTCCCTCGGATCCAAGGGACCTTCACAGCGTACGGCTCGCCCAGGGGCCATAATAGGGAAGTCTCGCCTGAAGGATGGCCCTCGGGGTCCTTACCTCTCTCATCGCCTTCACCTCGTCATCCACCTCTCCCCTGTCATCTTCGACTTCCTCTATCTCCATGTTTCCTTGGTCAACTAGTCCACCCTCGTCGACCAGCTCCATCTCTTCGACCTGTTCATTTGAGTCGCTCAACTCCACCACGAAAGGCTTGCGGGTCTGAAGGGGCTTGTTAAAGTAAACCTTCTTGCTCTATTCGAATTCCTCCTAGTCTGAAGTGTCAGAGACGATCGTAACCTTCCCAGCCAGATGTAGAAGCTGAAGAGTTGGACCGAGCACTCGACATAATATTAAATAAATTAACATGTGGTTGTTGCTGAAAAGTTCGCCATAAATCTGATTGCCGGTTACTGAATAGTTCCTAGAGAGAAGCTTTGAGAGTTAGAGAGAGAAAGTAAAGTGAAAAATGAGAGGGGGAGTGAGGGACATGACAGCTCCATGGTGTCTCGATATCCACAAACAATCTCAACCACCCAATCTAGGTAACCTAAATCTAACAGTGGACAAGATTTTGATGCCTCGATTTCCACAACCGTAACATCAGCACCCCATGTGCAATACACGTGTCCATTACAACCACTGTAAGCATGAACTAATCCAACAAAGTTTTGTAAAGTATCCTCCGCTCGACGCTCGACGCTCGACGCTCGACATGTTCTTAGAGCTGCTGTATGCTTTCTTACAAAGTGCGCTTCGTTCGATGCTCGGCATGCTCCTCAATCTAGGTAAAAGCTTTCTCAACAAGTACGCTTTGCTCGATGCTTTGCACGTTCCTCGAGCCAGCTGCTTCAAAACATTTACTCCTCTCAACACTCGGCATGTTCTTCCAGACAGCTGCAAGCTCTCTCACAAAGTGCACTTCGCTCGACGCTCGGCATGCTCCTCGAGCTAGATACAAGCTTTCTTAAAAAGTATGTTTCTCTTGATGCTTAGCATGTTCCTCAATCCAGCTGCGAGTTTTTTCAAAAAATGCACTACGCTCGATGCTCGGCATGCTCCTCGAGCTAGCTACAAGCTTTCTCAACAAGTACGCTTCACTCGACACTTAGCAAGTTCCTCGAGCTAGCTGCAAGATTTTTCATAACACGTACTACGCTCGATGATCGGCATGTTCTTCGAGCCATCTGCAAGCTATCTCACAAAGTGTGCTTCGCTCGACGCTCGGTATACTCCTCGAGCTAGCTATAAGATCTCAAAAAGTATATTTCGCTCGATGCTTTGCATGCTCCTCAGCTAGCTACAAGCTTTCTAAATAAGTATGCTTCGCTCGATGCTCGGCACGTTCCTCAAGCCACTTGCGAGCTTTTTCACAACAAGTACAACGCTCGATGCTCGGCATGTTCTTCGAGCTAGTTACAAGCTTTCTGACAAAGTTCACTTTGCTCAACGCTCGACATGCTTCTCGAGCTATCTGCAAGCTTTCTCACAAAATGCGCTTTACTCGACGCTCGGCATGCTCCTCGAGCTGGCTACAAGCATTCTCTACAAGTACACTTCACCCGACACTCGGCATTTTCCTCGAGCCAGCTGCGAGCTTTTTCACAACATGTACTACGCTCGATGCTCGGCATGTTCTTCGAGCCAGCTGCAAGCTCTCTCACAAAGTGCGCTTCGCTAGACGCTGAGCATGCTCCTAATAATGTAAGAAAATAACAAAAAGGGGAAAAAATCACAATATTAAGGTTATAAATAACCATAGTGTATTATAGAAGCAAAAGAATAAAAATAAAATAAAGTAATACAATAAGTAGCTATAAACGGCGAAAAGTAAATATAACAAAAGTAGTAAACAATAATTAATAATAAAGGTATTGAATATAAGGTATAAAAAACAATTAATAATTAAATAAAAATTTCAATGTGGAGAGGTATATCATATCTATATCAGTAAATGTATTACAATCAAGTTTAAATACACCCAAAAATAAGACAACACAAAATAACGAAAAATATAGCATCGAAAAATCAAAGTAAATATAAATGAATGTGAATTAAAATATAATAGGAATAATAATAAAAGAAATTAATAATTCAATAAGTAGGAATTGAAACTAATGTAATGCGTAACAGTAATAGCAAAATAAATGAGTAACCATAAAAGTAGATAAAAATATGAAGGAAAAATTTTTAATAAAGGAAATAAAAATATAAAATATAAAAGAGAAAGGAAAAGGTAGTCTATGTACAAAAAGTAATAATCGAAAGAAAACAAAATATGTTGTTAGTTATAATGTAATTATTGTAGTATCCGAAAATCAAACATTACTTCATTCAAAACTATAAACTGCAAACACAAAATAAAAAGCTATTCGCCACATTCCAAACTTCAATTACAAAACTTGTTTCAATAAAACACAAACTTATGGAACAAATAGGCTAGAACTAGCAAAACATACTTGATAATTATGATTATTTGTACAAAAAATAGATAAGTCAATAACTAATAAAATTATCCCAATTTAATGTCAATAATAATAAAAATAATTAAAAGGTAATTATAATGGCAATAGAAAACAAATCATTCATCTTCTATTTATGCGAAAACAATCAACTTATTTACGATAAAGAAATTTTTAGTCGAATCTAGACATGCAAATAATTCAATTTTTCACTACAAGCATTGAAGATTAAAACAACAAACTCACATATTTGATGTTAACACATTCTTTCTCTTACAGCTATGGTTGACGATGTTGCTGCCTTGATCCCGGAGTCATCAAGAATCAAGGACCGAGGACCCCAAAGGTAAGATGTTGTCGAAGAGCCTCCGAAGGGGCGGCCGGTCAGAGCGAAGAGGTCGAGGGCCTTGAAAATTCATGACCCGAAGGATTCACTGAGAGACCAACTGAGCAAGAGGTTGCTGAGGGCAATGAATTAGCAGAGTCTCCCTTTCCACCATTCCACCCGGTGATACAAGTCCTTATTCCTGGTCAAACCAAGGAGACTTTCAGGCCTGATTGGTCCGTTAAGGTGATAATTCTCTAATGGAATCTCGAGGGGCTCTCGAAGTGGGGGACAACATTGCCCACTGAGGGATAAGGGGCTCTCAATCAGGAGACCACTACCTTGAGCTATCTGATGTTCTCCTAAGGTTTCGTCATGGTAAGAGTTTAACATAGGTGACGTGTTTCCATTTTTGCATTTGGGATTTTTCTGAGTACTTTGTCTTTTCGTAGGCCATGCTCCATGGGGCTGAGATGAAGATCCAGTAAGAGCACCAACTGAAGTGCACTGTTCAGAGATATCAACAACTCAAACCGAAGTGGCAGAATGGGAAGCTCTGTGCTGACACACTTGAAAAGAGATTGAAAAAGTTAGATGGCAACATCATGGTCGGGTCTGTGGATCAGAAGATTCTGATGGGCGAGAAAGAGGCTTGTGAGGCGAAGTTCGTAGGTTTCACGGACCAGATATTCACGGTGGAGGATTGGGGCTATAAGCAGGCCATCGAACACGTCAGTCAGAGGTATCCCGACATGGATCTCAGTGTCCTATCTTTCGTGCCGGAGCCTAGTATCACTCCTTCGACCCCTGCAAAGCTTCCTTTAGATGATAGAGGCGTGAGACCGTCATTAGGTGCTACTTTTGCTATTGACGAGTGTGAGATGGTCAGGGACAAGGATCCTCACTTGTCTTCCCAAGAGGTGTCTCCTTCACCTTAGAAAATTTCTTCCCGTAGTTTTTTGTACTAATGCTGATCGTGGACTGGCTACTGCCCCTTGTAACTACCTCGTTTAATGAGAACCCATCTGATTTTTCTTACAATCTTGTGTTTTGCACATTCGTCTAAGTCTTAAGTTGGCTAATTTTTTGATTCAGATCATAAGGTACAAGCCTTGGGAAAGCCAGTATGAGGAAGAAGTTCGGGCCCTTCGAGGTAGGTTGGGCGAGGCCGAGGATGCCATCGTCCGTTTTCTGAAGAAAGTGAGCAACAGGGAAAGGGCGTTCGGGGACCATATCCGAAGGTCGCAAGAGGTTGCCAAGGAGTTGGCTCGGTTGAAAGCATCTATCCCCAATATCCATTTGTCTCTTGCCCGAGCCGAGGGGAGCGTGCTCCCTGGCCTCATCAGAGGGCATTCTTCAGAGTTCGTCTTTAAGCGGATGCTTGTGGCGAAGGACTCGAAGATATATTAGTTGTGTAGAACCCCGTATTTTCAAATATTATTTTTATATTTGAAAATGAATTTAAATTGATTTTTGGAGATTTAATGAATATTTTCAGAAAAATTTATCTTTTGTACACGTGCAAAACACGTGCAAATACTTTTTGAGAAGTTGGAAAGTTTAGTTTTCTTCATGAAAAATCATTATTTAATATTTGAGATTTATTTAGTATTTTTTCCAGATTTTTCTGAAATTAATTTGAACTATTTGCAATTTTTGAGAAAAGAAGGACCTTTTTGCAAATTTGACATTTTTAGGGGTTAAAGTGCAAAATGTATATTCTGGACGTTTTGAACAGTATTGGTTGAGATTTAGAATTTATATTTTCTTTTAAATCCAAATTTAAATGAATTTTGATTGAAATTCCAAGACTAACCCATATATGTAAGTTGTATTTTGGAAAGGATTGTTTTGCAAAAGTGTGGGTAAAACCCTAATATTCACTCCCGGATATTTAAGAGAATTTTTCCAGCCGTCATTGCTACAATATACAGAATTTTGAGATTTATTTTGGTGGAGAAAGGAGTTTTTGGATCTAGCAAAAGGGAGACTTTTTCGTGGACTTTTCTCAATTCAAGGTGAGTGATATAAAAATTGTTTTGTTGTTTGATTCATGTGAGTGACGTTGTGTGTTTTGTTTTTGTTTGTGAATGATATAAACCCGTCTTGTTGTTGATCTATGTATGCGAGTGGCAACATTGTTTGATGTGATGTTGTGAATGATTAGATCTTGTATTGTGGTATGAATCATGTGAATAATTGTGGATGGAATAGTAGATCTTTATTATTAAAATTGTGTTGCTAAAAAGCATGTTAAGGTTTGAGTATGAACACCTGGACATTGAATTTATAAATCAGATTTTGATTTAGATTTGTGAAAGAAATTTAGTCTGGTAAAACCCTAATGAAAGAATCTGTGATTTAGAACATGCGAACGTGAGTTTTGACATATTTGATGTTCTGAGTAATATATATCCATAATGAGGATTTGTTGAGATTTATCATCTTCCCTGAATACGAACTATTTTCATAAACAATGAATCATTAGAAAACTCCAGTTTTGATTTTGTAATCAGACCTAAATTTTGAAAACTGTAGGCCGATAGTCGACTGGCCTACTGTACAGTCGACTGGTACGAGCCTGCCACTGTATTTTAGAATCCATGAAAAGTTGTTCTGGACAGTCGACCTAGCTCGTAGGTAGTCGACTGGTTCATTGAGGAATTTATTTTTGTAAAAATTATTAGTCCTTTCTGGACAGTCGACCTATGACTCCTTTAAGTCGACTTACATACTTAGAATATTTTTGAGAAGATTATCGAAATTTACCTCGGATAAGTCGACCGATCCTCTTATAAGTCGACTTATATGACTTAGTTTATTTTCGTAAAATTTTGGATATTCGTCCTCTGGACAGTCGACTTACTACGGTATAAGTCGACTGGTACTAAAGGATCTTCGTAAACTTGAGTGTTATTTCGAATGATTGGTTCTCAGATAATTCAGCCTATACCTTGTTTTCAGTTAAGCATTTGATTTTGAGACATTTAGTTCAGTATTCGATTTGAGACATTCAGTTGAGCCACTTGGTTTAGTGGAACTTTGGTTTAGCCTTTTTGAGTTTGAGTCTCTAGAGGTGTGTGACCCTAGTATACCGTTGTTGAGTTATTAGTTGAGGCCTGTAGAGGCATTTCAGTTATTCAGATTTGAATTTAGGCCGGTAGGGTACACCACTCTAGGAGATTCGTTAAGTAATTAATTAACCCAAAAATGATAAGGACAGACACTAGTGGTGATATGATGAACGGGAACATAAGTCAAGAACCTCAGTATGGCTTTCGGTGTGGGATTTAATCTCCGGAATTATCACAGTAGATTATTAGTGGTGTGGGATATGTCTCCGGAGTTATCACAGTCTTGTGGTGTGGGACAATCTCCGAAATTATCACGGTAACTACTTGTGGTGTGGGATTGATCTCCGAAATTATCGGAGTCGAGGTGAAGCACATGTGGTATTCGTGTGGTGACGTGTCAATGTTTCGGTGTGGGATGATCTCCGGAATTATTCAGCTGAAATATCTTGGGTGTGGGATCCATCTCCGGAATTATCGGGCATGAGATACTATCCATAGTTTATCTTTATCTCGTAGTAGTCATTGTGTTAGGATTAGTTTCATAACGCGGGGATTGAACCCTATGAAGTGAAGACGTTAAGGGCTTGCACCGAACCTATGTAGAATGGGATGCATAGACTTCGACAAGTACGCATTAGAGAGTCTGCATTTAGAATCTGTGTTTCTAGGCTTGATTTTATGCATGTGGTTTTCCTATTTTCTACACCTGACACTTAGTTTAGTTCCACTTGATGTTTTATGTTACCCGTCATTCTATACTTTTTATATTCTTATTTAGTACCTGTTGTTTAAGAATTCATGAGGTATGATCTTCTATGTTGTTTGTTTGTTTTTATATCTCTCACACCATTTATGGCTGACCCCTTTAGTTTGGGGGTTAGGGATCATCTCTAGCCTCATATGTTGCAGGTTGTTGCTTAGAGTTGGAGATTGGATGCTTGAGTTGGTTTTTGAGAAAAAGTGATTTAATAAGAGTTTTGTGTAAAATTGTAATAGCAGCCTTGAGATAAAGTTGTGTTGTAAATAAAAGAAATTATGAATTGAGTTTGTTTTAAATTCCGCTGTGCTTGGTAAAAGTTTGTTGTAATAAAAGTTGAAAATTTTAGTGGTGTTGGTTGTGTTTAATATTATATTGAAGTGGATCGCTGGGATTGTGCCACGTATTTTCTAAGATATCTTATTAGAAATTCGGGGCGCTACAGAGATTGGTATCAGAGCATGCTTCAATAGTAATACTAAACATGGCATAAAAATAACCTAGGTGTGGACACTAGAGTGTGAGTACCTAGGTGTGGACATTAAAGAGTGAGTATCACATAGAACTGAAACATGATGTTTTGCCTTTGGGATTCAATTGAGATTTTGCCAAAGGATATTGATGTGAGTTTGAATTGTGTGTGATGCTCTAACTTTTCCCTCGTTTTGCAGTATTCAGAATGGTTACACCCAGGGGCAGGAATGGTGGCAACAATGAGGATGGATCTGGTAGTTTTCGAGAAACGGGAATTGACCTTGAGGGTGAATTCGCCAAGGTGTACCAGACTCTGAATACGCTGATGGCATTTAATTTGGCGCAAACTCAGAATCAGCAGCAGAATCAGCAGCAAAATCATGGAGCTGGACAGGGATTGGTGAACGCCGATCCTATCAAGCAGATTGAATCCTTTAAGAGGATGAGGCTGCCAGTCTTTGAGGGGCAATCTGATCCAACCGTAGCTGATGATTGGATTCGGAAGATACAGATGATGTTCGAGGTATCGGAGACTCCGGCAGCCAGCAAGGTGAAGTTGGCTACGATGTAGCTAGAGAAGGACGCTGGTGTCTGGTGGGAATCGGTGAAGAGGACTTTGGGAGACTAGCCAATGACTTGGGAAGCTTTTCTGGAGGAGTTCAGAGATCGCTTCTTTCCCCTAGATGTTCAGGAGAAGAAGGCGACCGAGTTCTTGAACCTTCAGCAAGGCAGCATGACCGTGCGGGAGCATGAGACCAAGTTTGCTCAGCTTTCGAGGTATGCACCAGAGTTGGTCGTTGACGAAGCAAAGAAGGCCAAAAAGTTTGAACAGGGCTTGAGGCCAAACTTGAGGTCGAGAATGATCCCGTTGGGCATCAGACGGTTCAACAAGCTAGTCAGGAGAGCGGCTATGACTGAGTAGGATATGGACCAGTTCTAGAAGAAGCAAGATACATGGAACCGGAACAAGAGGCCAGCATCAGGCCAGAGTGGAAAGGGAATCCCCGCGAAGCAGGCCAAGTTCAGCGATCCGGTGCAGAAGGCACCTGCAGCTAAAGGGGTGACTTGTTATTACTGCAAGGAGACAGGACATTACAGGTCAGCATGTCCGAAGTTGGCGAAGCAGATTTGTTCCCAGTGTGGGCAGGCAGGACATTCTCAGCCCCATTGTCCACAATTGAGGAAGGATGGTTCTGGTGGAAGCAAATTTCAGAAGAGGCAAGGGCGAGTATTTGCATTAACCGAGGAAGACGCTGGTAACTCGGAAGATGTAATACAGGGTATGCAAGAATTTTGATTTTTATTTTGAATCAATGTAATAAGTAAAACCTTTATTTGAGAACAATTTAAGATTGAGTATCATTCTTATTGTAACAGGAGTTGTTTTAATTAATGGAATAAAGGCAAAGATTTTATTTGACACTGGTTCATCGCATACTTTTGTATCGCCAAATTTTGCAAAGATCTTAGGTGTGGAACCTAAGTTATTTCCAGGCAGGGTTTTGTCGGTGGCAACGCCGTCAGGTGAAGAGTTGATTGCGGATCGATATTACGAGGGCTGTGATATCGAGATCGGTGGGAGGTTGTTCGGCATTGATTTGATCGAGCTGAAAGTCTTGGGAGTGGATGTCATCGTGGGCATTGATTGGATGGCAATATATGATGCCACAATTGAATGCAAGCAGAAGGAGGTGTTGGTGAAAGCACCAGGTGGACCTGCAGTGACTTTCCAAGGGAAGAAGAAGATTCCGAAGGTGGCTACTGATATGGCTAAAAATAGGATTAAATCGGGACCGTTCACATCGGAGACGAATCTTAAAGCTCAGGGATAAAACGGTAATTTCACCTGCTAACGGGTCCGAAGCGGGTACTGGGTCTCCTCCTCACAGATCCAACAACCCGCGAACGGATCCATCTCAACTGGGTACGGGTCCCGACCCGATACAAACCCAGACCAGCAAGAGGAGATCAGAGTCACTGATTTGACCAAATCAACAAGCCTGATTTGCAGTTATCCTCTCACCGGGAATTAAGGGATTACATTCCTAATCTGATTACGAGGATTTTATGCCTTATCAGATCACAGGAATCACATTCCTAATCTGATCCCAACGGCGACTATAAATACCCCCCACCAACCACTGTTACAGGGGAATCAAGACTTTTCAATAAAAAGCTCTTTCTTAATCATATCACTGGTTACTGACAAGAGCGTCGGAGGGTGCGTCGCCGGGATCAAACCCGGTGTTTCGCACTTTCCTTGCAGGTGTACGGCGGGAGTCAGCAGCCCAACTCAGACGAATAGGTTCGGATCTGCTATTCAGGTTTTTCCACGAACTCACAAATTCTATCTGTTTACCCCCACACCGAAATCAGCGGTAACAGATTGGCGCCGTCTGTGGGAACACCATACGAATAGCCTTCGCCTCTTCCTCGTCGACTAGCTCTTCTCCAGCCATGCCTCCCAGAAAGGTCAGATCTAGGGGGTCCAACCGTGGACCCAACCCCGCTGATCAGTAAGAGGTAGTCCCCATCCAACCCGCTCCGCAGCAGGGACAACCCCCGCTTCAAGTGGAGGACCCTCTTCAAGATCAGCCTCCTCTTCAGAATCAGCAACCCCCCAGGGTTCCCACCGGTCCTCAGAATGCCGGTGCGGGGGGCTCTCGTATGCAGCAACCGCTCAATCAGGACCGCGTCCCCATACACAACACCTATACGGATTCCATGGCCTCTCACAATCCCCAAAATCAGAAGAAGGAAGGGGACCTACGCCACCGTCTGGACGAGAAGCGGGCCCGAGAGGGAGCCTCCCGCCAACAACGTCCGGGTGAGCGGTCCCCTCACCACCGAGATTATAGAAGGTCTCCTGTCCGAAGGGGAAGAAGAGAGTCACCCGGGCATTACAGGAGGAGGCGCCACTCTCCTGCCAGTCGGCATCAGCCGAGGAACAATGAGGCGCCCATCACTCGCGCCGAGTTCCTGCAGTTTCAAGCAACGATGTTGCAGGCTCTTAACCTCCGACCCAACAACAATGAGGCCCAAAGGGTTCCTTCGCCCCAACAGGTTCCCAGTCCTCGCCGTAGGTCCGCCTCTCCTCCGCCAGCTCCTAACCGCCGGCAGCATGAACTTAGCCCTCGCCGCTCTCGGGATGACCATCGTCGTAGCCCTGGCTCTCCCTCCTACGAAGACGAGTCCAGAGACTCGTTCGACTACCGCGGGAGGGACGATGCCCTATACCGCCGTCTCCATGAGGTGGAGAGGCGAATCGGTCGGATGGACGAGGGGGAGGGGTCGAACAGCAGAACCATCCGTCCGAGCAGACCCCCTTTCTCCCGAACCATCATGGAGGCTCCCATCCCGAGGGGATTCGAACCCCCGAAGTTCGAAACTTACTCGGGGGAGTCGGACCCCGTGGACCACGTCGAAAGCTTCAAGACCCTCATGCTCATCCACCAGGCTTCGGACGCCTTACTTTGCAAGACCTTCCCCGCCACCCTGAGGAGGTCGGCTAGGGAATGGTACTCCCGCCTTGCTCCCTCTTCCATCTTCTCCTTCGAGCAATTCGAAAGCCTCTTCATCACTCACTTCATGAGTAGTAGACACACAGAGAAGACCAGCCTCTCATTACTCCAGCTCCGCTAGGAGAAGGGAGAGAAGTTGAGAGACTATGTGAAGAGGTTCACTGCGGAGGTCAGGTCCATAGCCTCCCTCGACCAATCCGTCGCAACAGCCGCCTTCCAATCCAACGTCTTCAATTCCAGCCTCCGCTCCTCTCTTGCTAAGAAGCCTCCACGGAACTTTGCCGACCTCCTTCTCAGGTGTGACAAGTACATTCGTGCCGAAGAGGCCGCCTACCTTCCAAGCTTCGGAGGGTCTACCTCAGGGACGAAACGAAAGTTGACCGAAGAAGAAGAGGCTAAGAAGCTTCAGAGGGATGGCAATGGCCAGCGCCGCCCGACTCCTCGGTTTGAGAAGTTCACCCCCCTCGTTGCCAATATATCGGAAGTTCTTATGGAGGTGGACAAGGAAGGGCTCCTCCGCGCTCCCCCGAGAATGAACACACCTGGCAAGAAGAGGGACAAGCATAAGTGGTGCCGCTTTCACAGGGACCACGGCCACGACACAGAAGATTGTCGGGCTCTGAAGGAGGAGATCGAAGAACTCATACAGCGGGGGCACCTGACCAAGTTCGTCCAGAAAGAGGGGGCCGAGCTTCCCCCCTGAGGAGCCAACAAACGAACTGAAGGGCCCGCCGAGCTTTACGACTCAGAACCTCCCGGCTCTTCCCAAGAGGTCTTCACCTTATTGTAGAAGTAGGACCCTGATTTTCAATAAGACCGATGCTTGTAATCCGGCCGATAGCATGTAATAAGGGCTCGCCATATTGAAGCAGCCACTTAGTTTATTTCAATAAAACTTTACATTTTTTCATTGGAAATTGTTGCTCTTGCTTCATCTCCATTCGGTTTAGTTAGTTTATTTCAATAAAACTAAGCAGCCACTTAGTTTAGTTAGAAGTGGTTCGCCATTCGGAATTGCTCCCACAACCGTTGATTCTCTCACATAAGCAGCGAGTTCGGAGCTACAGCTCTCCCCCAGAGTTCCTCCTTACACTTGTCTCACAAATAGCTCTCTTCCAGAGCCGAGCTCTTCCCTCCGCTCGCCCCCGAAGGGACCTCTTCTCAACAAGTTTGGAGCACAACTCTCTCCTAGAGTTCCTCTTTACACTTGTCTCACCAATGGCTCTCTTCCAGAGCCGAGCTCTTCCCTCCGCTCGCCCCCGAAGCGGACCTCTTCTCAGCAAGTTTGGAGCACAACTCTCTCCTAGAGTTCCTCCTTACACTTGTCTCACAAATAGCTCTCTTCCAGAACTGAGCTCTTCCCTCCGCTCGCCCCCGAAGCGGACCTCTTCTCAGCAAGTTTGGAGCACAACTCTCTCCTAGAGTTCCTCCTTACACTTGTCTCACAAATAGCTCTCTTCCAGAGCCGAGCTCTTTGCTCCGCTCGCCCCCGAAGCGGACCCCTTCTCAACGAGTTTGGAGCTCAACCCTCTCATAGGGTCCCTCCTCACACTCGTCTCACAAATAGCTCTCTTCCAGAGCCGAGCTCTTCCCATCCGAGCCCCAACATCAAAGAGTCCGGTCGGCTGCCGAGCAAGTGCCTTCCCGATCCTGTAAACGGAGAAAACACACTTTCTCCTCAACATTCGTGTAAGATCTCGATCAGACGGCCCAGATCTTGCCAGCGCCGCTAAACGACAAGATAGCGTTTTCTTGGGAACTGAGCCGTCTCGAGATTCGTGCCATCATCCAACGGCCCAGATCTTGCCAGCGTCGCTAAACGACAAGATAGCGTTTTCTTGGAAACTGTGCCCGCCTCGAGATCCGCACTGAGATCCAGCGGCTCAGATCGCTCCACGTCGCTCAGTATTCCTAGCCGAGCGACTAGCGATCCGACCCACTCGCGCCTCTTCTTCGCCCCAAGGGTCTTCCTAACCCAAGGGTCTTCCAAGCACAAGGGTCTTCCTGGCACATCTTCTCCGCCCCTAGGAGCGGAGCTCCTCTTCCAAAATCCCCAAGACAAAAGTACTTATCAACTTCATGAAGACAAGCATCTTGCGGGGCTATTTTGACCATGAAGGAGGGTGAATCTTCATCCCACTCCTAAACAGAAGTTGTAGATCTTCGAACTAGCTTCGAAACGAGGGGTCGCACGCCCCGATCGGACCACCGTAGCCCCGGGAAAGTGGACCTCAATGCAGCTGCGCCGAATAGCTCGGAAATCCGAGCCGAGCCACTCGCACGAGCCGAGCCGAGCCACTCCCATCCGAGCTCTTCCCATCCGAGCCACTCGCACGAGCAGAGCCGAGCTACTCCCATCCGAGCTCTTCCCATCCGAGCCCCAACATCAAAGAGTCCGGTCGGCTGCCGAGCAAGTGCCTTCCCGATCCTATAAACGGAGAAAACACACTTTCTCCTCAACATTCGTGTAAGATCTCGATCAGACGGCCCAGATCTTGCCAGCGACGCTAAACGACAAGATAACGTTTTCTTGGGAACTGAGCCGTCTCGAGATTCGTGCCATCATCCAACGGCCCAGATCTTGCCAGCGTCGCTAAACGATAAAATAGTGTTTTCTTGGAAACTGTGCCCGTCTCGAGATTTGTGCCACCATCCAACGGCTCAGATCAAGCCACATAGTTCGGATCTCCAATCCGAGCTACTGCCATACCGAGCTGCAAAATGGCCAAAAATTTGCCTCAAAATCCGCGCTCGGATTCGCCGAACAAGATGCCAAAAAAAAAAAAAAAAAAAAAAAAAGGGGTACAAGGGGCCGGGTTCGGACCCGTTAAGGGATCCAACCCGAACCCCTTCCATCTCCTTCTTCAGCATTTTAGCGCCAAAACAGAACCCAAGCAAAGAACAAATAAAACAGCACAGTTCGTCACCTCCATCGCCAATACCGAACTCCCCCCCTTCGTCGCCAAGCTCCGACGAGCTTCGTCGTGGCGTCAAGCTTCGACGAGCTTCGCCGTGGCGTCAAGCTCCGTCACCGAGCTAGCATCCACCACCAGGCCAGCCATGGCCAAACCACGAGCCCCACGCTCGCCAATGCCGAACTCGAATCTCCACCTCCATGGCCGAGTTCCCAACCTCTCCGAGCCTCGCCAAGGCATAAGCTCCGCCAGCGAGCTGGACCACCGACACCATGGCCGAGCTCCATCTCCAATTCCAAGCCCCTGTCTAGCTTCGAAAACCCATCGCACGGCTGTCAAACTCCCCCTCGAGCGGAGCTTCGAATCCAACTTCTCCTCGCCAAAACTCCACCACCGGCGAGCTCCGACCTCGTCAACATCGCCGAGCGTCGCCAGGACGCCGAGCTCCACGACAGCGAGCTTCCCTCGACGAGCTCCGAGCTCCGAGCTCACCGCCATAGAGCTCGCAGTTCACCTCTGCCAACGAGCTCCGAGCTCTCAACGAGCGAGCTCAGAGAGGCGAACTCCGAGCCTCACTCAACCCCGAGATCTCCTTCGTGAGCTCTTCGCCTGCCTCCCATGCCGAAACTCCAACTTCACCACCGCCATGGCCAAGCTCACACTCCGGAGCTCCGACTTCCGAGCACATTCCTCACCGAGCTCCATGGACGAGCTCAGCCCTCAATGGCGTCGAGCTTCTCCTCCGGCGAACTCAGCTCCGAACTCGCCAACCTCCACTTCGTCGAAGCTCAAGAAGAGAACCCAACTCTTCTCCGAGCTCTCCTCACCGCCGAGCTCCCTCGCCGTGGCAGTGACGAACCCCTCGCCGTGCCAAGCTCCACCTCCGACGACCACCTTCGAGCTCCAGACCCCATCGCCGAGCTCCTTCGTCGGAGCCCCCTTCAACGTCGAGTCGAAGACGGGGGGAAAAAGCAACGAAGAAGAAGAAAGAAGGAGCAGCGGAAAGAGAGAAGAAGAGGAAAAAGACAAAAATAATAATAATAATAATAATATATATTTATGCCACGTGGCGCCACGTGGTTGGGCGAAGTTACCTCTCGGGTCGGCTGCCGAGCAACCCCCTTCCCGATCCTGCAATTGGAGAAAAAATCCAGCCGAACGACTACGACCGTTGGATCTTCCAGAAATTCGCGCTTCTGGTGATGGACGATCCAGATCGCGCCACGCGCGCTAAACGACAAGATAACGTTTTTTCGAAAAGCGCGCCTCCTCTAGATTCGCGCAGGGATCCAACGGCACAGATCGCGCCACGTGTCCCCGGATCTGACGGCACAGATCGCGCCACATGTCAGGTATTATTTAATTTAATTAATTTATTTATTTAATTGTTTTTTTTATTTAAAAAATCCGAAAAAATATTTAAAAAATCGGAAAAAATTAATTAGAAATTCTAAAAAATAATTATTAATCCATAAAAAATATTTTAAAAATTCTGGAAAAATAATTATTAAATTAGAATAATTAATTAATATTTTCGATAATTAATTATTTAATTCGGAAAATGAATAAAAAATACAAAAAAATGAGGAAAAATTCAGAAAAATCTGGAAAAATCACCAAAAATCCAGAAAATTCTGAGAATATTTTTGGGCATTTTACAAGCCCAGAATAACACCGTTACACCCCGAGCAAGATCCAAAACTCCTTTAAAGAACACCGATAAAATCCCGTACGCCATTAGAACAGTAAAACTACTCCTCAAAGACTGAAAAACTCCGTCTCTAGGAGTGGGGGGCTCGTGATATGGCTAAAAATAGGATTAAATCGGGACTGTTCACATCGGAGACGAATCTTAAAGCTCAGGGATAAAACGGTAATTTCACCTGCTAACGGGTCCGAAGCGGGTACTGGGTCTCCTCCTCACAGATCCAACAACCCGCGAACGGATCCATCTCAACTGGGTACGGGTCCCGACCCGATACAAACCCAGACCAGCAAGAGGAGATCAGAGTCACTGATTTGACCAAATCAACAAGCCTGATTTGCAGTTATCCTCTCACCGGGAATTAAGGGATTACATTCCTAATCTGATTACGAGGATTTTATGCCTTATCAGATCACAGGAATCACATTCCTAATCTGATCCCAACGGCGACTATAAATACCCCCCACCAACCACTGTTACAGGGGAATCAAGACTTTTCAATAAAAAGCTCTTTCTTAATCATATCACTGGTTACTGACAAGAGCGTCGGAGGGTGCGTCGCCGGGATCAAACCCGGTGTTTCGCACTTTCCTTGCAGGTGTACGGCGGGAGTCAGCAGCCCAACTCAGACGAACAGGTTCGGATCTGCTATTCAGGTTTTTCCACGAACTCACAAATTCTATCTGTTTACCCCCACACTGAAATCAGCGGTAACAGCTACAATGGTATCTAAGATGGCAATTCCAGATGAAGTCAAGGGCATTCCGGTTGTTCGAGACTTTCCTAAGGTGTTCTTGGATGATTTTCCAGGATTACTACCGTAGAGAGATGTGGAGTTTTGCATTAATGTTCAGTCGGGGAGTGCGCCGATTTCCAAGGCTCCGTACAGGATGGCACCTGTAGAGCAGGATGAAGTGAAGAAGCAGATTGAGGAGCTGTTGAGCAAAGGGCTTATTAGGCCGAGTTCTTCTCCGTGGGGAGCGCCAGTGCTGTTAGTTAAGAAGAAGGACGGGTCAATGAGGATGTGCATTGACTATCGGGAGTTGAATAGGGTGACTATTCAGAACAAGTATCCACTGCCGCGGATTGATGATTTGTTCGACAGGCTTCGAGGAGCAGCTGTGTTTTCGAAGATTGATTTGAGGTCAGGGTATCATCAGGTTCGAGTCAAGGAGGAAGATGTGAGTAAGACAGCTTTCAGGACTCGTCATGGACTCTATGAGTTTTTGGTGATGCCATTCGGGTTGACGAATGCGCCAGCAGTTTTCATGGATATGATGAATCGGGTTTTGAGGCCATTTATTGACTCCTTCGTGGTGGTTTTCATCGACGACCTTTTGGTGTATTCGAAGTCGGAGGAGGATCATTCTACGCACTTGACAGCAGTATTACATAAATTGCAGGAGCATAGCTTGTATGCCAAATTGTCGAAGTGTGAGTTTTGGAAGTCTGAGGTAGCTTTCCTTGGTCATATCCTTTCTAAGGAGGGAGTGGCCACTGATCCTCAGAAAGTTGAAGCAGTGAAGGATTGGCCCAGGCCAACGTCTGTGAAGGAAGTCAGAAGTTTCTTGGGTTTAGCTGGTTACTACAGGAGATTCATCCAGGGTTATTCTCAGATTGCAGTTTCTTTGACAGGTTTGACCCGGAAGAATGTAGCATTTGTATGGACTGATAAGTGCGAGGAGAGTTTCCTTGAGTTAAAGGAAAGGTTGACTACTGCACCTATCTTAGCTTTACCGCATTCTGGGAAGGATTATGATATCTACAGTGATGCATCTCTCAGAGGGTTGGGTTGTGTCTTGATGCAAGAAGGCAAGGTTATTGCTTATGGTTCGAGGCAATTGCGTCCGCATGAGAAGAATTATCCGACGCATGATTTGGAGCTAGCAGCTATCATTTATGCCTTGAAGCTGTGGAGGCATTATGTTTATGGTGAGAAGGTTAATATGTACACTGACCACAAGAGTCTGAAGTACATTTATCAGCAGAAGGATCTTAATCTTCGGCAGAGAAGGTGGTTGGAGGTATTGGAAGAGGTATTGGAAGATGTTCGTCCCGAGATCAAGTATCATCCGGGCAAGGCGAATGTGGTGGCTGATGGACTTAGCAGGAAGAGTAGTTTATCAAGTTTGATCACTACTCGAAGTGAGTTGGCAGCAGAGATCGATCAGGCAGGTATCGAGGTGGTACTACAAGGTTTAGGGGCATCTTTGGCTCAGTTGAGGCTGCAACCGTCCTTAAGAGAGAGGATTGTGGAAGGTCAGAGATCAGATTCAGAGATTCAGAAGATGCTGCAACAGGTTTCAGGGGGCAGACTATCAGAGTTTCGTGTCCAAGATGGAGTTCTTTGGTTGGGTGAGAGGTTGTGTGTTCCGAATAACGCAGATTTGAGAGATAGTATCTTGCAAGAAGCACACAGTACCTTGTTGTCAGTTCATCCAGGAGGCACGAAGATGTACAGGGACATCAAACAGCACTTTTGGTGGTCTGGTATGAAGCGGGATGTAGCAGATTTTGTGGCAAGGTGTCTGACTTGTCAGCAGATCAAAGCAGAAAATCAGAGACCTGGAGGTTTGTTATAGCCGTTACCCATTCCGGAGTGGAAGTGGGAGAATATCAGTATGGATTTCATCACAGGTTTGCCGAGGAGTTCGAAGGGCAATGACTCGATTTGGGTTATTGTGGACCGTTTGACTAAGTCGGCTCACTTTCTAGCCATGAAGATTACTTGATCGATGGAGAAATTGGCTGAGTTGTACATTGGTGAAATTGTGAGACTTCATGGAGTTCCTGTGTCGATTGTATCCGACAGAGATGCAAGGTTTACTTCAAGGTTTTGAAAGAGCCTACAAGCAGCTTTGGGCACCAGAACTGATTTCAGTACCGCGTTTCATCCACAGACCAATGGTCAGACGGAGAGGGTGAATCGAGTGCTGGAAGACATGTTGAGGGCTTGTGTTATGGATTTCGGTGGTAGTTGGGAGAGATACTTGGCATTGGTTGAGTTTGCTTATAACAACAGTTACCATGCGAGTATCGGAATGGCACCGTATGAGGCTTTATACGGGAGGAGGTGCAGGACACCTGTTTGTTGGTATGAGGTTGGCGAGAGGCAGATGTATGGTCCTGAGATCGTGCAGCAAACGTCAGAGCAGATTGAGCTGATTCGCAAGAGGTTGGTCGAGGCTCAGAGTCGGCAGAAGAGTTATGCTGATACTCGACGAAGAGACTTGGAGTTTGAGGTTGGGGATGCAGTTTTTCTCAAGGTTTCTCCGACCAAGGGAGTGATCAGGTTTGGTAAGGGAGGTAAGTTGGCGCCAAGGTATATTGGTCCATACAGGATCATGGAGCGGATTGGCAAGACAGCATATAGGTTGAAGCTTCCACAGGAGTTGGCACAGGTGCATGATGTATTTCATGTGTCATTGTTGAGGAAGTATGTGCCAGATCAGAATCATCAGTTGGTAGAGATTCCTGAAGATCTACAGGTGAACTTGAGTTACAAGGAACGGCCTGTAGAGATCGTTGATCGTAGGGAGAAAGTTCTTAGGAGCAAGGTGATACCTATGGTCAAGGTGTTGTGGAGGAATCAGCAGTTCGAGGAGGCTACTTGGGAGCCTGAGGATCGCATGCAGAAGGATTTCCTCGAACTTTTTGCATTAGTGTATTTCTATATGTGATTGTAATTCTTTGAATGATAGTACTTTGAGTTGAGTTGTATTTCTTTTATTTTGATTGAGTTGTCATATGCAATTGTTTGAATTATGTTCCCATTATGAGATGTTGATTTCTTTGTTGATATATTGTTTGGACTCATTAGTAGTAGTTCTGAGGACAGAACTCTTCTAAGGAGGGAGTGATGTAGAACCCCGTATTTTCAAATATTATTTTTATATTTGAAAATGAATTTAAATTGATTTTTGGAGATTTAATGAATATTTTCAGAAAAATTTATCTTTTGTACACGTGCAAAACACGTGCAAATACTTTTTGAGAAGTTGGAAAGTTTAGTTTTCTTCATGAAAAATCATTAGTTAATATTTGAGATTTATTTAGTATTTTTTCCAGATTTTTCTGAAATTAATTTGAACTATTTGCAATTTTTGAGAAAAGAAGGACCATTTTGCAAATTTGACATTTTTAGGGGTTAAAGTGCAAAATGTATATTCTGGACGTTTTGAACAGTATTGGTTGAGATTTAGAATTTATATTTTCTTTTAAATCCAAATTTAAATGAATTTTGATTGAAATTCCAAGACTAACCCATATATGTAAGTTGTATTTTGGAAAGGATTGTTTTGCAAAAGTGTGGGTAAAACCCTAATATTCACTCCCGGATATTTAAGAGAATTTTTCCAGCCGTCATTGCTACAATATACAGAATTTTGAGATTTATTTTGGTGGAGAAAGGAGTTTTTGGATCTAGCAAAAGGGAGACTTTTTCGTGGACTTTTCTCAATTCAAGGTGAGTGATATAAAAATTGTTTTGTTGTTTGATTCATGTGAGTGACGTTGTGTGTTTTGTTTTTGTTTGTGAATGATATAAACCCGTCTTGTTGTTGATCTATGTATGCGAGTGGCAACATTGTTTGATGTGATGTTGTGAATGATTAGATCTTGTATTGTGGTATGAATCATGTGAATAATTGTGGATGGAATAGTAGATCTTTATTATTAAAATTGTGTTGCTAAAAGGCATGTTAAGGTTTGAGTATGAACACCTGGACATTGAATTTATAAATCAGATTTTGATTTAGATTTGTGAAAGAAATTTAGTCTGGTAAAACCCTAATGAAAGAATCTGTGATTTAGAACATGCGAACGTGAGTTTTGACATATTTGATGTTCTGAGTAATAAATATCCATAATGAGGATTTGTTGAGATTTATCATCTTCCCTGAATACGAACTATTTTCATAAACAATGAATCATTAGAAAACTCCAGTTTTGATTTTGTAATCAGACCTAAATTTTTAAAACTGTAGGCCGACAGTCGACTGGCCTACTGTACAGTCGACTGGTACGAGCCTACCACTGTATTTTAGAATCCATGAAAAGTCGTTCTGGACAGTCGACCTAGCTCGTAGGCAGTCGACTGGTTCACTGAGGAATTTATTTTTGTAAAAATTATTAGTCCTTTCTGGACAGTCGACCTATGACTCCTTTAAGTCGACTTACATACTTAGAATATTTTTGAGAAGATTATCGAAATTTACCTCGGATAAGTCGACCGATCCTCTTATAAGTCGACTTATATGACTTAGTTTATTTTCGTAAAATTTTGGATATTCGTCCTCTGGACAGTCGACTTACTACGGTATAAGTCGACTGGTACTAAAGGATCTTCGTAAACTTGAGTGTTATTTCGAATGATTGGTTCTCAGATAATTCAGCCTATACCTTGTTTTCAGTTAAGCATTTGATTTTGAGACATTCAGTTCAGTATTCGATTTGAGACATTCAGTTGAGCCACTTGGTTTAGTGGAACTTTGGTTTAGCCTTTTTGAGTTTGAGTCTCTAGAGGTGTGTGACCCTAGTATACCGATGTTGAGTTATTAGTTGAGGCCTGTAGAGGCATTTCAGTTATTCAGATTTGAATTTAGGCCGGTAGGGTACACCACTCTAGGAGATTCGTTAAGTAATTAATTAACCCAAAAATGATAAGGACAGGCACTAGTGGTGATATGATGAACGGAAACATGAGTCAAGAACCTCAGTATGGCTTTCGATGTGGGATTTAATCTCCGGAATTATCACAGTAGATTATTAGTGGTGTGGGATATGTCTCCGGAATTATCACAGTCTTGTGGTGTGGGACAATCTCCGGAATTATCACGGTAACTACTTGTGGTGTGGGATTGATCTCCGGAATTATCGGAGTCGAGGTGAAGCACATGTGGTATTCGTGTGGTGACGTGTCAATGTTTCGGTGTGGGATGATCTCCGGAATTATTCAGGTGAAATATCTTGGGTGTGGGATCCATCTCCGGAATTATCAGGCATGAGATACTATCCATAGTTTATCTTTATCTCGTAGTAGTCATCGAGTTAGTATTAGTTCCATAACGCGGGGATTGAACCCTATGAAGTGAAGACGTTATGGGCTTGCACCGAACCTATGTAGAATGGGATGCATAGACTTCGACAAGTACGCATTAGAGAGTCTGCATTTAGAATCTGTGTTTCTAGGCTTAATTTTATGCATGTGGTTTTCCTGTTTTCTACACCTGACACTTAGTTTAGTTCCACTTGATGTTTTATGTTACCCGTCATTCCGTACTTTTTATATTCTTATTTAGTACCTGTTGTTTAAGAATTCATGAGGTATGATCTTCTATATTGTTTGTTTGTTTTTATATCTCTCACACCATTTATGGCTGACCCCTTTAGTTTGGGGGTTAGGGATCATCTCTAGCCTCATATGTTGCAGGTTGTTGCTTAGAGTTGGAGATTGGATGCTTGAGTTGGTTTTTGAGAAAAAGTGATTTAATAAGAGTTTTGTGTAAAATTGTAATAGCAGCCTTGAGATAAAGTTGTGTTGTAAATAAAAGAAATTATGAATTGAGTTTGTTTTGAATTCCGCTGTGCTTGGTAAAAGTTTGTTGTAATAAAAGTTGAAAATTTTAGTGGTGTTGGTTGTGTTTAATATTATATTGAAGTGGATCGCTGGGATTGTGCCACGTATTTTTTAAAATATCTTATTAGAAATTCGGGGCGCTACAAGTTGAGGTTTAAGCTCGGGGAGGTAAGCGCAACTTCTAGCTTTTGGAGTCCGTTCTCAAGACGGGACCCATATTCGGGGATCCATTCCCGACTAGGAGCACCCGGGGATGCCCAAAGTGGAGTGGCCGGATCTTTCAAGTATTGCAAGCGTCTGAGGGAGTTTTGAATTATCGGGGTTAGGGGCCCGTCCCTTGGGGAGAGTTGCAGTGGAACTGGGATTGGGGTCTGCTGAAGGGGACCTCGATTAGGGTCTTGTGCCTTGAGTTTTTAAAGACTTATGTAACCCCGATAATGTAACCCGTTTTCCATCGATAAAGAATTTTTTATTCATATCTTGATTCTCATCGATGTGTGCTGGAAACCGAGGCACTAAGCACAAGGCGTGAGCCACGTTATGAAGAGGCCCATGATGGCCTCAGAGTCAGAGCACCATTTTGAGGCATCAAGATGAGAGCCATGTTTACGGAGAAATCTGCGATGGCCTCGAAGTCGAAGCACCATTTCGAGGCGTCAAAATGAGAGCCATGTTTGCGGAGAAATCCATGATGATATCGAGGTCGGAGCGCCACTTCGTGGTGTCAAGACGAGAGCCTTGGTTGCAGAGAAATCCGCGATGGTCTCGGAGTCGAAGTGCCATTTCGAGGTGCGAAGATGAAACCCATGTTTGCACTTTCGTGCTTCACGTGCGTGCTCATGTGGCATCATTGATCATTGACTTGATTCTCTTCGGCATCGTTGCTTCCTCTTCTTGAAGGCTCGATGCGCTTCTCAGGTGTGCTCAGGTGGCCTTGGCAAGCCAGAAGGAGTTGTTGGGCTGGAACACTGACATCTGGCAGACAATAAAAGGGTTGAAGGAGGACCTGGTCAACAAGAAGAAGGATCAGTGAGAGCTGTTGGTGGTGAAAGAGAAGTTGGTTGAGGAGAAATTGGCATGGCAGGCGAAGGAGAAAGAGATGACAAAGGAGTACGATGAGACCGTGCTGCATGTGATCCGGATCGAGGACAAAGGGTATGAACTTACCATTGAGTATATCAGAGCTAAGTATCCGAACCTTAACCTCAGGGGCATGTCTTTTGATGCGAAGATGGAAGAGCTTGCCCAATCTGCCAGGGGAGAGGCCCTGGCTAATGACGAGTCGGCCGTCATTGCTCCTAGGGTCGGAAAAGCTCCCTCCACTCTTACCTTGGAGAAGGGGTCCTCCTCCAAGTAGTAGACCTAGGTTGTTTCCATTTTTGCCTTCTTGCAAATTGGCCACCGCTCTTGTACTTGATTTTTGTTAATGAATAAAACATGTTTGAACTCCTTTGCTTATGCCTTATGACTTGGGATCGTACACCTCACCTTGAGCTTTCGAGCTGAGGTGCCAAATACCTTGGACCTTCCTTTTGGCGATGTTGGTTCGGGGTATCAGTTTTGCTTTTGCTTTTGAAGAATCACGTGAGTAATTGTGTAGGCTTGCTTACGTCACCCTTCGTGGGAATTGATGTGACTATAGATCTTGGAAGTTGGCACATTGTCTGCAATAAATGAGAAAGTTTAAAACAATCGAGGAGTATTCCTAAAAATTGCCTATAAATTTCCCCTATTCTCAAGCAACTGGCTCACAAATCTCATTGCTTTAATCTTCTTGTCACACCCCGCTTCCCGTTATACAAGAATATGAGCACGTGACTAAGGCCTAATGAATGATGCGAATACACCATTTATAAGCTGTACAAGTAACTCAACAACAAGATAACAAAAAAAACCACGCAGGCATGTAAAATCACAACATGATAACAAAAGTCTATGACATAGTCCATAACATAACCAATAGCTGGGAATAAAAAGTAGTTACGGGTCAAACACGGCCGGAATACAGTAAAGAGTAGCATGAATAAAACATGAACTAAAGTAACATGATAAGTAACAAGATTAAAATACTTGATCAGCAACACCTTCAGGTAACTCTCCTTCCAGGCCTGCAAGTACATTATCACAAAAGAAGAAACAAGAAGATGTCCGTTAATGCAAGTTACGGGGCGCAAGTAGTACAAGCTAAGGGGGCAAGTACAAAACAAAACAAGAAGCAGGAAAAAGAGGAAGGAATCAAGTATCATGTAATAGGAGAAATAAAATATATAAATAGGATCATGAACAAAACATCATAAAACAAGTGACATGTAAACAAGTAAACAAATCAACAGGAACATGTAACATGTAATTGGATCATGCAAGTACACGTGTTAATCTCATGTCTTTTATTAACCTAACTAGTGCAGTAATCATGCGTTCCATACCATATGTTTGATGCACGCAATCAAGTGAACGTTTAGACTTAGTAGTGAATTCTATAGGTCAAGTACTCGGAAAAAAATATGTAAATTATATCTTGCATCGAGATACGTGCAATGTGGAACATGTAGAGTGTGAACTTGTAATGTGAATATGTAAACCTGTAATTTGCAAACTTGCAACTTCTAACTTGCAACTTGCATCAGAAAACCACGAGTTCTCATCCGAGTACGTTCTTCTATATTGCCCACTACTAGATCTTTTCCTTTATACCCTGGCTTATTTTATTTTATTTTTAATTTTAATCAAACATGATCATGATGCAACGAGAACGATATCAAGATATGATCAGGGAATATCAAGGGATTATGCATGGAACATGTTCTAACTCATGAGAGGCAAAAACACACAGTTTTAATGTCATTTACTGGGTCGAATTTCTATTACACGTCTGGGTCAGGAGCATTTTAGGGTTTATAAAACAATGTTGTGAGTACGATGTGATCAATGGAATATATAAAACTTAATCAGGAGTAAAAGAAATCATAACCGCATTCTAGCTAATAACAAGGTAAGCAATTCATGCATAACATCCTGTATAGTTCTAAGAGTATATATGTGTGTATCATCGTGTTCATGTAATGTATATGACAATAAAGTATTCACAATCATATGCGAATACGGGATCGACGAATTATGTATAGCAACCGATTTCAATTCGATCGATGAATATAAATTAGAATTTGTAACAGATAGTCAATGAATTTACTTGCGGTATTTTTCAAAGAAAGCTTGTACGAGAAGAAACGAATTGTACAAGAGGATATTTGTCTGATAACGACGATGATGATACCAAATAGAAGAATAACGGGATTAGGATCCCCGGCAGCGAAGCACGTGTAAGATATGGGGCAGCAACTACACGATAGCAACACAACAGAAATGGCTGACAGTAAACAGCAGTAGTGCGGATTTGGCTCCACGTCGACTGTGGTGGACTTGGAAGAGCAGGCAGCAGGGCTTGGTAGTCGGGAGGAGGAGTGCACTGGCGACGACTACGGTGGGGCTGGCTCGACCAAATGGAGGTGGGTGATCAGCGACGAGGGTTTCGGGAGGTGGCGAGGCGGTGGTCGATGGATTCAGGGAGCGGTGGTTGATGGGTCTGGGGAGCAGGCGGGAGGAAGGAGGAGGGCGAGCGGAATGCAGAGGCGAGGTACTAGGCGAAGGCAGAGTCGACGGTGGTCGGAATGGATACGGGGCGATTGCTGGTGGAGACAGCGTCGGGGGAAGTCGAGCGGTCAGAGGAGTTGGAGCTCGGGTGTGGGGCTTGGTCGAGGCCACAGTGGAGTCGAGTGAGGCTCAAGTGTTTGCTGGCATGGGGGAAGCACAGGGGCATCAAGGATGGAGTGGACTGCGGTGGTCGATGGGAGGATGAGAGAGCTCGGGGACGATGGCAGCGAGGGAGTTTGCGGAGATGGTTGCAGTCGTCGAGGAGGCAGGGAAGTGGCTCGAGGTGCGGGGAAGACGACGGTGCCTGTGGTGATCGGGGTGCAGGTGGTGATCGGGGACAGGGAGTGGGAGGTGAAGGGCGATGGGTTTCTGAAGTGGAGAAGGAAGAAGGAGAACGGGAAGAGGAAGGGTGCTCTGTTTGATTTTGGGAAAAACAGCGGGGGAAGAGAATATATAAATATAATAAATATTATAATGGGGGTAGTTGGAGTAGTGGGGGATGTAGTTACGGGAATGTGAAGAGTGGGGGAACGTGAGAGAAAATGAGCGGGTGAGTTAGAAAATATTGGGGTTTGATTACAAGTATATAGGATTGAGTCTATACAAATATATATGGGTACTGGGTTTTGATTTGGGGTTGTTCTATGGGCTCAAAACAATTTAATAAATTAGTTATAGGATTAGGCTTATAATAAATAGTTAAACAATTAGGCTTGGACTTCGAATTAAATATTTAAACAATTGAATAATTGAATATTGGGCATCATAAAAGTAGTTTTAATAATAATATTAATATTAGACTGGGCCTAGGCTTCAAGCAATAATTAAATAAAAAGGATATATATAATTATAGAATGTAACAAGTAACTGAATAAATAAATTGGTTTAGATAATTAACCAAAAATAAATGATTCGATATTTGGGTATCATATCAAAAATCATAGAATGAAATACAATTCAGGTTGAAAATCGATAATCATTTGAGAAGAATTAGTTACAAGATACTAAGAATTTGAAATATGGAAAAATACTTAAAAAAAATATGTATTAACGGGAACAGGGGTTACATTTCTGATAGGCGAGGTCCCGGGAGGTATGTTGATGAGCATCTCGAATGGCAATCCAAGGGTCGATACCGATGAGGGTGGGTCGTCTAGAGCATGGTCAGATCATGCTCGCCCTACTGTCCGAGCGTTCGACCCAGAGGGGATCAGTGTCCAGTCACACCGCTTTGGGTTGCTTGTCCTGGGTTCCAAGATCTGAATTTTACCCCCCGAGTCCTGAGAGACATGGTCTTACTTGGTTGTGTCCCCAGCTGGTGCTTCTCGTGCTTGCATTATTGATCCAAAGGGACGCGGAGAGGACCGTGGTATCTGAGATGAATATCTTCATTTTTTTTCCCGGGTTCCATGATCCGATGCTTCTCCTCTAGTTCAGAGAGCCGAGGCTGAAGAGTTTACCTTTTCTGGAGATTGACGGTCTGCTCAAGCGGGCTGATACTCTTCGTGCTTGGGTCAGCTGACCCTTACTTTATCGTTGGAGCTCACCTATGATGCCTCTTCTACACGTAAGCTATCCGGGATGACTAGCATTCTGAGATACGAGGCGACTATGGAAGTATTTTAGGCGTAGCTATCTTTGTTTTGTGTTTGATTTTCCAGCTGCAGACTGGCCACCGCTGCTCTTGTAATTATCTTTCATTCAATAAAAAGAATTTTTCCATGATTACATTTTTACTGAATGAATAGTATTCTCATGGGGCGAGTTGATCAGACCTATCACGAGCAGAATGTATCCTGAGAGCCTGTGACAGGATCGGAGTCGGAGGACCTTGTCGAGAGGCAGGGCTCGAGGGGACGATGCCCGAGGCATTGTCCTTGATGGGAATTCTCGCAATCGATTTGGACTTCGAACAACATTTCGAGGCATCAACACAAGGGTAATATTTGTGGAGAAAGATCGTGATGGCCTCAGAGTCGGAGTGCCATTTCGAGGCGTGAAGACGAGAGCCATGTTTGTGAAGAAATTTGTGATGGTCTCAGAGTCGGAGTGTCAATTTGAAGCGCGAAGATAAGAGACATATTTACGGAGAAATCTACGATGGTTTCGGAGTCGGAGTGCCATCTCGAGACGCGATGGCGAGAGCCATGTTTGTGGAGAAATCTGCGATGGTCTCAGAGTCGGAGCGGCATTTCGAGAGGAAAGGCACAAGGCATTAAATAAATTAAATTTTATTCCTTGGTCACTGAATGGAGAGCGCTTATCATATTTGCTGACTTCTAGGGCCTCATTACAAGTACAGACTGCTAAGGGCCTTCATGGAACTTCATCAAGTGTTCCGCATTTTAAGTCATCTTGACTACGCTGCCCCGTAGATCTTCAAGTCGGTACATGCTGGGGAGTACCACTTTGCAGACCCTATATGGGCCTTCCCAATTGGGAGCTAGCTTTACCCTTATGCTAGGTTCAGAGATCTTGAGCTTGCATAGCACTATATCACACTTTTTGATATTGGTCGATCGGACCTTTCAATTGTAGAACCGTTCTACCCGTTGCTGGATGACATTCCTTCTGATAGCTGAACTTTCGCGAACTTCATCAAGGAGGTCCAGGTTGGCCCTAAGGCCGTCCAAGTTCAAATCCTCATTAAAACTCATAATTTGTGGAGAGGGTGGTCTGACTTCTAGAGGAATTACAACTTCGGTTCCAAAGGTCAGGTTGAAGAATGACTCGCTCGTCGGAATCCTCTTAGTTGTTCAGTAGGACCACAACACACTGGGTAGCTTATCAACCCATAACCCCTTGAGGGACATGT
This sequence comes from Hemerocallis citrina, assembly GCA_017893485.1. Taxonomy (NCBI): domain Eukaryota; kingdom Viridiplantae; phylum Streptophyta; class Magnoliopsida; order Asparagales; family Asphodelaceae; genus Hemerocallis; species Hemerocallis citrina. Next base: position 133,565,460 of record CM030367.1, on the reverse strand, counting down.
CCTATCACTTCTGGAGACCGTCAAGAATCTGAATGTTGGCATTCTCGGCATGGCCATTAGACTGTGGGTGCAAGATTAAGGGAACCTCTGCTGAATTCTGAGGTCTTCACAGAACTTGCGGAAGTTTTTACCAGTGAATTGAGTGCCATTGTTGGCGACGAGGATCCAAGGGATCCTAAACCGGCAAAGGATGTGTTTCCAAAAGAATCATTGGGCATGATGCTCGGTGATAGTTGCCAAGGGCTCTTCTTTAACCCACTTCGTTAAGTAGTAGATGACCACAATTAGAAAACACCTTTGAGATGTAGCTTTGGGAAACGAGACAACCAGATCTATCCCCCACATGGCGAAGGGAGCTGGACTAGCAAGTGATTTAAGCTCGACCTGGGGAACGTACTTGACTGAGGATAACCTTTGGCTTGGACCGCATATTTTGACAAGATCTTGAGCATCCTATAAAAGGGTCGATCAATAGTAACCGTGGTTGAGTACCTTTCTAGCAAGCGACCTGCCGCCCATGTGGCAACTTCCAACACCTCATGCATTTCTTTGAGTGCATACTCAGTTTCCTATGGGGTCAGACATCGAAGGTAGGGTCTCCCCTCAACTTTCGTGTATGGGAACTTGAAGAGCACATCATTGATGATTATGAACCTCTCAGCCCTGACTTGAACCTTTCTTGCTTCAGATGGATCCTGTGGTAGTTCGCCATTTCTCAAGAAGTTCATGATTGGATCTATCCATGTTGCTGGAGGTGTTGGCGACTCGAGACAGAGGACTTTGAGGTCATCCTTGTAGATGCTCGATCGAGCGAGGACTTCCAGCAAGACGTTGTGTTCAAGACCCTCGAAGGAGGAGGACGCCAAGTTGGATAATGCATCAGCCCGACTATTTTCTTCGTGCAGGATTTCTAACGATCAAGGCTTCTTCAAAATCAGCCAATATGAGCCGGACGTGTGCCAAGTACTGGACCATTCGAGTGTCACAAGCCTCGTAGTCCCCCAAGACTTGATTGACCACAAGTTGGGAGTCGCCAAAAGGCTTTGATCCATTTGGCCCTAACTTTGCAGGCTAGGAGGAGTCCGACGTTAGTGCTTCATATTCTGTTCCGTTGTTGGAGATTGGAAAGTTAAGGCACATGGAATATTGGAGGACTAAGTTGTCCGGGCTGTTCTGTATGACACCGACTTCCATCCATTCTTTGCACGACGAACTGTCTACATAAAGTTCTCATATCGACTCGTCCTCTTGAACTTCAGATGCTTAAGGGATGGTGCACTCGGTTATGAATTCAGGGAGGGCTTGCACCTTGATGGCGGTCCTGGGCTTATAGTTGATGTCATGCTGACTAAGCTTAATGGACCATTTGATCAGGTGGTCAGAGTTCTCCGGCTTGTCGAGGACTTGCTTAAGAGGTTGGTCCATGAGGACCTGAATAGCAGAGGACTTTGCTGACATGACAAGGGTGTAGGCCACCTTCTCCTTCTTAGCATAATGCAGTTCGGCATAGCAGAGGACTTTACTGACAAAATAGATGTGTCTTTTCCCCCCATCGTTTTCTCTAATGAGGACTACGTTGAAGGCATGCTCAGACCCTGCCAGGCAGATATATAGGACCTCGCCTGGCTCGGGTTTGTTGAGGAGAGGTAGGTTGGTGAGTTATTGCTTCATCTGATTAAAGGCCTACTATGAGGCTCTTCCCACTCAAATTTCTTCGCCCCCGGAGGGCCTTGAAGAAAGGGAGGCATTTTTCGCCCGACCTTGAGAGGAAATGCTCGATGACTGCTAGCCAACCGGTGAGTCTCTGAACCTCCTTTACATTCTTCAGAGGAGCCATGTCTAGTATGGCCCAGATTTTTTTGGGGTTCGCCTCTATTCCTCGTTGGCTTACCATGAAGCCAAGGAACTTCTCTGAAGTTACACCGAAGGTGAACTTGGATGGATTGAGCCTCATCTTATGCGCTCTAAGGACTCCAAAGGCCTCCTCAAGGTGTTTGACGTGGTCCTCTCCCCTGAGGCTTTTGACAAGCATGTCGTCCATGTATACCTCCATTTTTTTGGTCAATTTGCTCTTTAAAGACCCGATTAACAAGTCTCTGATATGTGGTGCTGACATTCTTGGGCCGAAGGGCAGGACATGATAGCAATATAGCCCCAGGTCTGTACAAAGGCCGTCTTCGCGATGTCCAGTGGGAACATTTGAATCTGATTGTACCCTGAGAAGGCATCCATGAAGCAGAGGAGCTTCTGCCTGGATGTCGCATCGATAAGAGCGTCGATGCTCGGGAGGGGAAAGGGGTCCTTTGGGCATGCCTTGTTGAGGTTTATGAAATCAATACAGATCCTTCACTTGCTACAAGATTTATTCACCATTACAACGTTGGCCAACCACTCCGGGTAGTTGACCTCTTGAATGAAGCGGGTGGAGAGGAGTTTCTCCACCTTTTCCTTCACTGCTTTTTACCTCTCGGGAAAAAAATTTTGGTGCCTCTGCTGTACCGGCTTGGAGTCTGGATGGACGTTCAGCTTATGCATAATGAGGTCGTTTGAGATCCCAGACATATCTGAGGGGGATCCAAGAAAACAGGTCTCAGCTCCGCCGGACATAGCTGATGACATCCTCTTTGAGGCCAGGGGGAGGGACTTGTTCACTTGGAATAATTTAGCCTGGGTCTGCTTCAAAGATGGGGACCTCCTCCAACTCGTCCACTGGCTCGGAGCCAATAAAACTTCGATCAGAGTTCGACTGCATCAAGAGGGAGGATTGAGCCCCCTAATGTGGCCGTATTGCAAGCCTAGGCGACCTCTTGGCTGCCCTTAATGACCCCGACCCCAGACTTGGTAGGGAACTTCATCCTTATGTGGTAGACCGAGGGCACTACCTGGAGAGAATTGAGGTGGGAATGTCCAAGGATGGCCTTATAAGCAGCTTTGATATTGACTACCATGAAATCTATAGCCTCGGTTCGGGTGGTCAGAGATTTTTCAGCAGTGACATCCAGGGTGATGATCCCCTCGATCTAAACAGGATGCTAGAGAATCCGTGAAGGCTTTAACCTCTCCCAAGAGAGTTTCAACCCCTCGAAGGCTGCAAGAAATATGATATTAACCGAACTTCCATTGTCCACTAGAATACAGCGAACCTCGTGATTTGCCAAGCCGAGGCTAATCACCAAGGCATCACAGTGAGGAACCCTGACGCCTTTGAGGTCCTCGTTCGAGAATGAGACCAAATTGACTTCCCAAACGAAAGCCTTGCAGAAGGAGTTCGAGTCTCCTCCCATGGGTCCACCGTGAATGCAGTGGAGGATGGCCATCCTTTCGGAGTCCTGGGGTTCGAACTCCACTTCCGGATGATTGTTCGCACCCCGGGGACGAAGAGAGGCTATTGGACCACCCCAGGTGAATTTAGACAAGTACTCCCTATGGATGAGGGCCTTGATTTCATCATGAAGAGCCTGAAAGTTGTCAGTCTTGTGGCCATGATCCCGATGGAACCGGCAGTAGAACGTCCTGTCCCTCTTCTTGTTGTTATTAGACCGAGGGGGATGTCAGATCAACCCCTCTTCCTCCACCTCTATCAGAATGGTAGAGACACTCGCGTTAAGCAGAGTGATCTTCTCAAAGCGAAGGACGGGAGGGGGGGTGCCTTTGCCTGGAGGCATCCCTCTGGGCCTTCTTCGGGGCCTCAGAATTGTCCATCTTCTTCTTCCCCTTGCTCGGGGATTCTTTTCGGCCTCCTGGGTGCAAGGCCTGTACAGCTCGGATATACTTCTCCTCCGGAGAAGGAGGTCAGGGAAAATGGTGGGTGGCATCTTAGACAAGAATACATTCAACAGGTCATGCTAGATGTTGTGACGAAAAGTAGAGGCAGAAACCCCAGCATCGAGGGGGAAAATAGATCGGACTGGATGGTATCTTTAGCCTGATTCCCTCTTTCCATCCCCTATTTGGGTGAGTCAGTCTTCCATCTCCTGTAGTCGCTTATGGACCGCCCCTTCACGACCTTCGGATTGGGTCGACCTGTAGGACTCTTCGTGCTCCGTCCCCCGGTGCAAGGGTTATCGGTGTGATGGTCGTTCTGAGCACCGCCTCGTATGGCTTGGAGGACCTCGTCGGGCTTGGAGGACCTCATCCCGAAACTCTTGGAACTCGACCCTCATTACATGGCCTCCTTCTTCGTGACCATTTGGGGGTTGGTGGTTCCTCGAGCTGCGTTCCTTTTCCCGACCCTGAGAGGAATGACATCTTTAGCTCGGAGGATGATTCGAGGGTCCCTTTCTTCTTGAGCAGTTGAGGCGATGGCAAAGGTCCTCCTCGTTCTGTCGATTGCTGAGGAAAGTTCGGAGGTCCGAAATTGTTGGACGGTCGGCCCGTCGTACAACCGAGAAAGAGGTACTCAGAGTCGGCCTCCACTGAAGCTCGCCCCGCGGCTATTGCGGAGCTTGGGTGGCCGGACGACTACAAGACGAACGAGAATCGGACGTGGAGGGGGGTCGGCATGATGCCTCGCCGTTGTAGTCTTCTTGGCCTTGGGGACCATAGGAGAAGATGGCTACGGCGTAGGATCGGAGTCAGAGGCTGGATCTGAAGTTTCCACAGACAACGCCAATCTAATGTTGTTGTTTTTAGTGTGGGAGCAACAGATAGTGAGTTCTTTTGTTGGAGAGGGAAAGCATATCTCAACAGCCGATCTGGTCCTGATGAGAGCTAATATGTGGTTGAATGTTGTGGATCTTGTGGTGGTTGATCGCTGCTGAACACCTGCCAAAGCCTGAAACATCGGGAGTATTCCCGACGACAGGCTCTCCGACGATCAAGTTAGTAAACCAGAGTTTAAAGCGGGATTATGTGGCAAAATTATAATTACCTGGTAACAGTAGAGGTAGGCCTGTATTTATAGGATAGTGGAAATCTGTTAGGGAAAGATTTCCAGCTCTAACAGATTCCCAATTGCCTAATTAGATTCCGCAGATTAGGAATTTGATGGAACAGTTAATCCCTTGATTTTTGGCCATGAACGACTGATAAACTGTTCCCTGGTGGGCTGAGCGGAAATGGTGGTCCTGTGGAAGACCCACGAACTATCATCGGGCTTGAGGCTGTTCATAAAAACATTATCTTGTCCCTGTCTGCTTCGTGATCCGCGCTGGGATCAAATGGTGGGGATCCATCACGATTTTTACTCGTATCAATACCTTATATGTTTTACGTCACAACTAAACACTTAATGATTTGATTTCCCATTTGATTTTGGACTTAAGTTACGTTAAATGTGAAACCGTATCGCATAGCTTTTCATGAATTCAAGAGCTATTTCAAAATTCCCTATCTTTTTATTTCAGTCGACATATATAAAAGTGAACTGGTGATTACATTCTGCACTGGTGGGTGAACTAGTGATTACATTCTGTAGCATCAATGGAAGTGGTGCGGGGCAAATGGCAATGACACAAGTCATACAATCTTCATTCCTCGCTACGATTACTATCAGATGGGTAAAGAAATTTCTCTATTGCATAGGACGATTACAATCTTCATTCTTGTAGGTTGTGTAGTGCTGGAGGTTGAGTTTCTGAGGAGGAAGTGCAAGTAGGTTAAGAGGAAGACACAAGGGATAGGGTTTTAGGTGTGTCTGTTATTAAAGATGAAGGTGTTTCGGGATGCAGATCAAACAGACTAATGAATATTGCGCACATGAAACTGCAGTTAAATTTTTTTAAAAAAAATTCTTCCTGATAAACCAAATGCAGTAAAAAGTTAATATATAATTCTCATTGCTAAAATTGTAGTGGACCAGGCCAACAATAGAAAAGTTGATATATAATTCTCACTGCCAAAATTGCAATGGACTAGACTTGACAATAGGTATAAACCGGGGTTAGGCCCAACCAAGTGCCTTCAGGGCATATGAAATTTTCCAACATCCCAAATTAAAATTATCTGAGATGAGAATCTAACAAGTAATCTCTCACTTAAGAATGAGAAATTTTATCACTTGTTGTACTATAAGATAGCAATACAATACGAGGACATTTTAAGATGTCACCCTTCATATCCTAGCTAGTACTAAGATAGCAATACAATACGAGGACATTTTAAGATGTCACCCTTCATATCCTAGCTAGTACTATACCCTCACAAGCCTTACATAGGTGCAGTCTGAAAATTTCAATTTAAAATAATCTGTAGCGGACCAGGCCAACAATAGAAAAGGCCAGGCTTGACATGCAAAAGACAAGTCCAACAATGAACTGGCTTATCCCTTTACCATTATTTCTTTTATCTTCCTTTTTTTTAAAGGCATAATTCTAAACCTCATTCCTTCTTGCTTGTTGCCATTTAGGTTACAATTAGGAGTTTTGAGAGGAAGATGAAAGAGATTCGAGGTTGAGGAATTTAAGTTTGCAAGTAGTTTTTATTAAGAAATTTGCGTTGTGGTGAAAACGAATATGATAACTGATAAGGTTGTACAATCAAGAAGGAAAAAAAAAAAAAAATCACACTAAATACACTATTTTTTACGGTTCAACTAGCTTAATTCGAGAGAGAGAAATATTGAAAGTTTATTTAGAAAGAGAAAATAGTAATTGTTACAAGATGATGACTACACATACATAAGTTTTTATCCCAAACATACATTATAAATGTATTGAGATCCACTTCTCACTAAAAGACAAGATTTTAACCTTGTCGTTTAGTGAAATGTGGTCCCCAATGCATTTATAATGTGTATTTGGGGTAAAAACTCATGTATGTCTAGCAGTTTGCATGTTACAATAACTATCTCACCATAAATTCATCTATGTCACAAGCCCTCACCCAAAAATATTCTGTATTAAAAAGTTCTCATATTAAGTGCACAAACTGTTGTTAAAGTCATAAAATACAGAAAAAAATAAAGAAACCCCCTAAAGTTTGCATTTTTAAATCACGAAACCTGATATGGGTAAAAATAGAACTCAATCGGAACCGTTAAAATCGGGCACGAATCTTAAAGCTCTTAGGGGTAAAACGGTAATTTCACCTATAAACGGGTCCGACAATGGGAACTTAGTCTTTTCCAAGCCCAATAACCCAAAAGCGGATCTGTCTTACTGGGTCAGGGCAACAGCCCATTACGAACAAACCCAGGATATTTTAAAGAGTAATTCAAATTCGTGATTATCTTTAAGAGGCGGTTTAAACCGCATATCTTATCATGAAATGAGTAAAACTCTATCCACAAACACCGGGAAGTAGAGATAAATCATTATTTTGAAACTGGTTCCTAAGGCGACTATAAATACCCCTGAGAGGGCTCCGCCCAACTTCGAACTCTCCTCCTCCGACCTCGACTCCAACTCGTCGACCCTCATCTCTGCCAATCTCCATCTCCGGTGCCGAGCTTCTTCGTTGCCAAGCTCACGAGCTCCGAACTCGACCCCTCCATTGTCATCGAGCCCCTCCATCGTTGTCGAGCTCCTCTCCACGGTCGAACTCCAAACCCATTACCACCATTGTCGAGCTCCACGTCGCCGAACCGCTCTGTCGTCGAGCTCCCCTTCATGAGCTCCTCGTTGAGCTGCCTCCACTGCCGAACTCCCCCGTTGGTGAAACTTCGACGAGCTCATCCCATCACCGAGCTGTCCCCTCCACAGAAGCTTTCCTTCACCGGTGTCGAGCTCTCCATGCCGAGCTGTAGTGATGCCCTCGACTCAGGGGAAGTTCAGTATGAGAAGGAGGAAAGAAGAGGCGCGGGAAGAAGAAGAAGACAAAGATGGAGAACGAGTTGGGAAAAAAAAGGAAAAGCTACAGCCGAGTCAATGGTCGCCGTTGACCGCCACAACTGCGACGAACATAAGGGTTTCCAAACGAAAGATGGGAAAAAACTCCTGCCCGCCGATGCGTGCTGCCTCATGATCAACGGCCACGTTTGAATCAAGGTATTTTATTTTATTTAATTTCTTTATTTAATTAGTAAATTGAATTAATTATTTAAAAATTCTGAAAAATAATTAAAAAAATTAAAATTTTAATTAAAATTTATAAAAATAATTATTAATTCAGAAAATATTTCTAAATTCTGAAAAATAATTATTGATATAGAATAATTAATTAAATATTTTGAAAAATAATTATTAAAATTCGGAAATTGAATAAAAAATTCAGAAAATGATTAAAAATTGGAAAAAATTCAGAAAAATATGGAAAAATAAAAAAAAATCCAGAAATTCTGAAAATTATTTTGGGTATTTTGCAAGCTCAGAATAAATGATAATTTCATAATAATATTTGTTCACTAATATATTAAATTAGAGTCGTTACACATCGAGCAAAATCCAAACTTTCTCGAAAACTCCGATAAGTTCTGTAAACCATTAAAAACGGGCGCACTACTCCTCAAAGACTGTGAAACTCAGTCTTCAGGAGTGGGGGGCTTGTGATATGGGTAAAAATAGTACTTAATCAGGACCGTTCAAAATGGGCACGAATCTTAAAGCTCTTAGGGGTAAAACGGTAATTTCATCTATAAACGGGTCCGAGAATTGGAACTGGGTCTTTTCCATGCCCAATAACCCAAAAGTGGATCTGTTTTACTGGGTCAGGGCAACAACCCATTACGAACAAACCAAGGATATTTTAAAGAGTAATTCAAATTCATAATTATCTTTAAGAGGCGGTTTAAACCGCCTATCTTATCATGAAATGAGTAAAACTCTATCCACAAATACCGGGAAGTAGAGATAAATTATTATCTTGAAACTTATCCCTAAGGAGACTATATATACCCCTCTATCCCCACCATAAAGAAGGTAATACATTATCTTTCTACAAAAAGCTCTATCTTATTCTTTCTGAATACTGACCAGAGCATCGGAGGGCCTGTCATCGGGATCAATCCCGGTGTTTCAGGCATTTTGCAGGATTAGGAGGAAGCGATCACGATAGTCAACGTCAACGGAAGTCAAAAAGTCAGATTCTCGACTGTTCCACCAAAGATTCCACATCATCTGGTTACTCCCGCATCGAAAAAAGTAGTAACAAAACCCCATAGCGTTAATTTTTGGCACACAAACCCCCTCTTTTAACAATAGGGGTTTCTTGATTAAAAGTGTAAACTTTAGGGAGTTTCGTAATTAAAAATGTAAATGTTAGGGGGTTTCTTGGATAAGTGGATATCAAAATTGTTTTTGAGTTAATGAATCTCTTGATTGTTACTCGAGTGTGATGTACTATTATATATTGTAAAAGTATCGTAACTCGAGCGACAATTTGAAAAAAGAATGAACTCCATACTCTCAAACTCAGTAGGTTAGTTGTGGGGTTCTTGTTGTTGTTGCTTATTTTGGTGTGGGAGAAAACATATAGTGATTTAATATTTAATGAAAACTACTAAAAATCTGACATTTGATCATTGCCGTGAAAAGTTCTTAGAGCTTCTGAGATTGGACCTGGATCGTTGATTGAATATCGTGATCTGAATCAGACGGATGCTGATGCAGCCGATGGACCTGCAAAAAACCTGAAACACAGAGGGTGGCCCCAGCGACAGACACTCTGACACTCAAGTCAAAACCAGAAAAAGAAATAGAGTTTGAGAGAGAAATTGACAATTGTTGATTACCTTCTGACTGAGGAGGGGGGGAGGGTATTTATAGGTCTGAGAAACAGTACAGAAGATTAATATGAATCTATTAGATCTACCATGAATTCGTTATTTCCTATTCGAATCTCCCCTCAAGAGATTTGAATAACAACCATCATAGGTTAGGTCTCTCTTAGTGGGCATAATCTGTCACTTTTTATAGGCTTAAAAAAAGTCCAAAGGCCTAGACCTGTAAAAGATGCCCATTAGGACTAATTTGGTTGTAGAAGATTTGCGATCTGTGCTAAAATTGTTTGGCCCTTATTTGTTGTGATTTTTACCATTACCATAAGCCCCCCACTCCCGACAGACAGTTTTCTTGGCTTTCGGGAAGTAGTTCACCTTATTTTTGGATTCTGTAATACAATCTTAGCTTTCAGGGTGCTTTAGAGATTCCTGGAATGAATTAGAAGCTTCCAGAGGCAGCAAATATTTTCCTGGATTATTCTAGAGTTTTCCGTAATTTTCTGGATTTTTCTGAATTTTCATGGAATTTTAATAATTTTTCCCCAATTACTTTTTAGAATTTTTTATAATTAATAATCCCAATTTTTAATTATTTTTTAGAAATTTAAATTAATTTTTTGAATTTAAACTATTATGTTTTGGATTTTTTTAATTAATTTTCAAAATTTAAATGAATTTAGGGGATTCTTTATTAATTATCAAACCTAGGCATGCTTCTTGATGTGATCTGGTTCATTGATCGTAAGGAGCTCACCCACTAATGGGTTTGAGCGATGATGATTGAATTGATGTGGTGAGTGGGTGACATGGCACGGTAGTACGCGGCGATCAGGTCCTAGCTCATGCGCTAGGTGAGATCGAGCGACAGATAGGACATGGAGCGATCCTGAGCGTTTGATGCATTGGAGCGCAAATTTCGGGATGATCCAAGGGTCTGCGACGACTCCTTATGACTCCATAGCTCGCGACGATTTTGCCAAGCTATGGGCATTTAAACTTGGCCGAGCTATGGTGTTGCTCCTTCATCGAGCTATGGTGTTGCTTCTCGCCGAGCTGCCGACATCGCCAAAGTATGAGGATCTTTTGCCATCGAACTCCCCCGTCGACCTATGGTGACGCTTTTGTTTCAAATATTTGGTCGTCGAACTACCCCGCTAAGCTATCAATGCCATCGAGAAATGGAGTCTCAACACCATCGAGCTATGAAGATAGCTATTTCATCGAGCTATGAAGGTAGCTATTTTGCCAAGCTATGAACTATTTCTCCGAGTTATGAGAGAGTGGTCGAGCCATGGAGCTTTTTACTGTCGTCGAGCTATAGAGGTGATCGAATGACGGGGCTCATCGGTCGAGCTTCAAAGCTTTCGAAGCGTCAACGAGCTATGGAGCTCTTTATTTCGTCGAGCTGTGAAGATAGCTATTTCGCCGAGCTATAAAGATAGCTATTTGCCAAGCTATGAAGATAGGCATTTCACCGAGCTATGAGATAGCCATTTCGCCAAGGTATGAGCGAGTGGTTGAGCCATGGATCACTTTAACGCTATAAGGCTATATCTCTTGGCGAGTGTAGCGACGGCGTGGAGGAAGAGCTCGGAGTTGTGCGATGAGAGATTGAGAGCTTTATGGTCGATCTCTGAAGAAGGGTTTTTTGAAGAAGAAGAAGAAGAAGTTTTTTGAAGAAGAATAACTTTCGGGTTTGGGTTTTGAGTTCGCACCCGCATACCCGCATACCCGTTTAACTTTCACTCTTTGAGTTTTGGGTTTTGTTTGTGGGTTTGGTTTAAAAACTCGACCCGATCTCAAAAATCCAACTCCTTACTTGTTTGGGAATTTTTAGAAATTTTGGTGCTTGGATTTTGCAAGGAGCGTGGGTTGTGAATTGATTATCTCTTTAGAGCTTTGGAATTCACCTCTTTAAAGCTTTGGTAGCCAAAGTATGAGATAAATCGACTAGAGTGTGCAAAGTAGCAAGAATTTGTTCATCTCTTCCCTTGAAATTTTGGGTTGTTGTTGTGTCGAGAAGCAGAGTACGAAGTTGAGGATACTGTTGAGCCTGTAGCCTTGATCACCTCGGGGCTTGTTGTGTGAGCTTATAGAGTTAATCAACAAGGGCTTGGCTTGCATTCGGCCTCTCATTGTTGGTCGTGATTTTCGGGCCCACCAAGTGTTAGTCAAATTGTATAGCCCGTTGTGCTCACCAAGTGTTCATTGAATTATCTACCCTATTATGCCTACGAAGTGTTTTTCGAATAATCTATCCCCTTTGAACCGATCGTTCTTCAGTCGAGCATTGTGACAATCGCCCATTTTGCCGATCAACTGTTCCACTACTGGGATACTATTCTTATTGATTCGGGTGCAGTGTAATCCGACCGTTAGATCTTTTGGGTGGCTAGGATATTGCCACGTGGTGATTTGGTCTTGAAGGTTCTATAAATAGGAGTGGATTTCACCCCCCCCCCCTCTTCCTCATTTAACTCATTCACTTTCTCTCTCTAGAGAATTTTGAGAGCTTCTCTCTCTAAAAGTTGTGGTGTTTTACCCGGCGGTGCTGGTGGGTTGTCTGGAGTTTGGTGTTCCTGTCGATTTGACTAGGTAACCTTCTCATGATCACTGTTCATTATGTCTAGCATTTCGTCGACTCCGGTTAGATTAAATGTAAATGACAGTGTTGATTCTAGCCTTTTCGTTAGAGGGGAGAAAGGGAGTAATGTGGGTGGTCGTTCCACCATCGTGGAAACGATCATTGTGCCTGAGAGAGATGGGGAATGTGCACTTAGGACCCCTTTGTTCTTTGTCCCCAAGCTGATCAGGGAGTACCCTGTAGTTGACCAGGAGTTCCTAAGGGGTGGCATGGAGTATCCCTAGTCAGACTCTGTCCATACCACTGAGGCTGATATTCCATCACCATCCTTACTCAGGAGGAGATCGTCGTGATTAGAGCATGCTTCGAGATTCCCTCTGTGTACAGACTACTTTTACTGGGTCTTGGAGTCAGGCATGTTATATGGTGTCTGAAGAGTATTGCTTCTTCCCTTTGTCAAAGTGGTGTGTAGCTGGTATAGGTTATGTCCGATACAGCTTATGCCAAATGCATGGACGCATGTTGTGGGATTTCTCCTACAGTGTCGTAGGCTTAAGACTGAGCCGAGTCTTGTCGTGTTTAGACGGCATTTTAAACTTTTCTAAGTGAACAAAATGGAGGAGTTTTGGTACCTTAGCTCTCGTAAGAATCGAGGGTTAGTCGATGTCCCCAACTCATTTAGGTGTTGGAAGGAGAGGTTTCTTGTTGTTCAGAGTACTGATCCATGGGGAATTCCCATAACATGGACGAGAACGGTTCCATCAGTGGTGAGGGCAGAGGCGGTGGTGACTTTGGCAGAGGAGAGTGTTAGCGATGCTTTTCTTGCTTTGAAGGTGTTGGCGTGGCATGACATCACCGACGAAGTACTCTTCGAAGGTGGTGTTGGCCCGGTTGTTTCCTGTATGGTTTGCCATAGTTTCTTTTTTGTCGTTTCATTCATGCCTTTCCTAATTTCGCACTGCTTTTATTTGGTATCAGAGTTCTAACTCCTTTGTGTTTCACCTTGCAGGAAGAACAGACATGGATTACGAGGACTTGTTGGCGGACATGGATGCACTACGTAACAAGAGGGCTGACAAGTTGAAGAAGCAGAAGAGGTCAGTGAGCCATCTCATCCTTCCTAGGACCCGTTACCCTCGACCCTTACCGTACCAACTGGGCCAGCTTCGAGGGCGCTGCCTGTTGTTGCGATGGATTCCCCCTTGGCAGCGATCGTGGCGAGTGCCACGCTTGTTCCACTGACTGCCAAGGCTGCGGCGATCCTTGTTGACGAGAGGAAGACACTTTACACTCCTAACTGGAATGTGAAACCACATGAGAGCTCCTTGGGGAACTCTGCTGCCTGCCTTGATGCTTGCCACCGCCTTCCTACTCCTGCCAACTGAGAGAGGCTGAAGATGGAGCCCCCCGAGCGGTCTGTCTTGGAGATCATGTGGGTGCACATGTCGGTATGATCTGTTCTTCTTTGGTTTTTGCCTTCTGTTCTTCTCATTTGCAATAAGATGTCTTAATTGTTTCCTTCTATTTTAGGCGATGCGCCACTTTGGTCATCTGGTAGACTTCTATGCCGCTGAAGAGAAGAACTTAAGGGCACAGATTTCCCGCACCGAGAGGAGAAGAAGAATGCCATGAAGGAGGTGAATGCAAAGTTGGAGATAATAAAGAGGAAGGAGGGCAAGGCTCACCTCTGGATGGAGGCGTTGGCAAAAAGAGAGGGTGAGATGTGCCTCGAGCTAGAGGCATCAAAGAAGAGGGAGGAGGAGTCAGCGAAGAGGGTAGCGAGCTCTGGTTAGAGTTGGAGAAGGTCCGCGCTGAGGTGGCCTTAGAGTTGAAGGCTGGGGTGACTAAGGTTGAGGCCGAGGCCAAGTCTAAGTTGCACGGGGTGACGTTCAAATCTTATGCAATGGCGATTTCGTATGTGGTAGAGCACTTTCCTGTTTTCGATGGGAAGAGCTACCACATACTGCTTTGCTACTGGGAGGCCCTTGATATGGGAAAGGAGGGCAGTGGTGAGGGCGATACTCCCACAAGGGGCGCAAGGAATGGTTCGGGGAAGAAAAGCAAAGGAAAAGAGGTGGCCGGGAGCTCCTTAGTTCCGCCGAGTCAGGTGGATGCTTGATTCACTTTTCCTTGTTTCACACTTTCTTTAGTTGCATTTGGTTCATACTTTAGTTGCAGCTGATTTAGTCTTTGAATGATGCCTAATTGTGGCTAGCCACCGCACTCCTGTATCTTCATTTTAGGGATGAAGGAGTACTTTCCTGAGTTATCATTGTCCTTATATTGTGCTGACCGTGTTTTGTGATGACTTCTAACTGTGGCACTTAGTTCTCTTACGTGACGATGTTCTTTGACTTGTTAGCAGATGATTGGTGGTTTTGGGGGGGGGGGGGGGGGGGGGGGTGGGACTGCACATAATGAAAATAGCTATCGACCGTTTTCTCGTTCAGTCGGAAGACGAGTGGTTGGAAATTGTTCGCCTCAAATCGGCGCTTATCGAGAGGCACTATGAGTTAGCCCTTCTACGCATTGATCGTCTTACCAGCATGCCCTGCCTGAAGATGACAAAAGATGTAACCCCAGTGTTCACCTATACATATATTCTGTGTATTTTTTGTGTTTGGATTCTTTATAAAAAATTTCTGTTTTCTTAAATTCATTTCTGTTTTAAATTTATTTTGGATCTCTTATTAAAATCCATTTTTAACCATTAATTGTATTTGTAGTTATTTTCAAATAGTTTTTATATTGTAATATAATTCTATTTTGTATATGACCTTATTATTATTATTATAATCATTATTTCTTTGACTGTTCATTAATTTGTGAAATCCCATAGATTTTAATCCATCTTTTATTATTATTATTTATTTATATGAAGCTCAATAAGTTCACCCAATGTTCAATTTTAAACCACTTTTCATATGACTTTGGATTTATTATTTTTTTAAACGCAAACCCAGATTATACTTCATTTTATCTTATTACTAATTAGTATTTTGATTTAAAGCATAAAAATCCTATTCAATTCTATGATTTTATTTGTTGTCTTACTAGATTATTTAGTTATTGAGTAAAGCCCAAACATACTCCATTCTATATGTATTTCATTATTTGATTTAATATATATATATATATATATATATATATATATATATATATATATATATATATATATATATATTATAAACCTTATAATCGTAAACTCAAACCCGTTAACCCAATATCCCATTCCTATTTAATTATTTAAATTTAAACCCTATAACCAATCTCTTATTGGATCATAACCCATAAACCCATTAACTTGCTAACCTGAAACCCGTAACCCACTAACTCAACATCTTAATCCTCCTATATATTAATTAGTCAACCCTAATTATCATCTAATCTCTCATCTTTCCTGCCGCTAATCCACTTCTTCTTCCTCTGTTTCTCCCGAAACCCAACCGCAACACCGTTCGCCTCGACTCCCGCAGACTCCACCATGCTCACCTCTTCTCCTCATCGTTTGCACTCCACCGCCCCCCCTCTCGACCAGCATCTCGACCCCCAGTCCCTGTCTTCATCGTCGAACTCCTCGCACCACCCTCGACGCCCAACCATCCTCTCCGATCATCCATCCACTTGCACCAGATTGCCTGCACCTTGCTCACCCCCACTCCTCACCCCCCGTCGATCGCCTCGCAACCCTGCCTCCAAAATCCACCTCCACTGTCGAACACTGCTGCCCCCGCTCATCACCATCCCACTCGCCGTCTTCATCCCCGACCTGCCTCGCTCCTCAGCTCTCCCTCATCGCCAACCACTCGCGGCTGCACCCATCCCCGCAACCATCTCCGTCGCTGCCCTCGTGATCCCTTCATCGTCCTCCTCCTCTATTTTTCAAAACCAATCCCCATCATCATCTTCCTCGCCACCCGTCGCCCCTCATCGCCTTCGTCCTCCCGTCGAGCACCCCCCGCAGCGCCCTGACCACCTTGCTGCTCCTCGTTGGCCGAACTCGCCGCTGCACTCATCGCCACCCTTCGACCCTTCTCCGATAACCCAGTCAATGCCTTGCTTCTACCCCAAGCCCAGTTGTTCCCCCTCGCCTTACCGTCGCCCTTTTGCATTGTGTTCTTGCAATTTTTGCTATGCTCTTGCTGTTGCTACGTGTGTTGCACGTGCTATTGCTGTGTGCACATATTGCTATTACGTGCTTTGCACGTGGGTGCTGTTCCATTGGTTGCACGCGTGTTGCTGCCGTTGGGATTTCCTTTTTATATCATCTTCATTAATATTCAGGATAATCGTCAAAATGTAAGTTTTCGCTTGAATTAGTTTTATTTTTCTTGTTCAAGAATTTTCTTTGATCTCCGCAGATAGTTCCTCTTTCGTTTATCATATTTTATCTGTTTGATACTTTTCAAAGAGACTATTACGGATTCATCGGCGAAACCAAGTAGTAGTCCTCTTTTTGTGCCATTCCCCTTATTCAAACCCAATCCCTGTTATTTATTGTCATATGCATACACGACACGAATACTTAGATTTGAAGCTTGCACATAGAAATTGATGATTGTAATGCTTTCGATTGAATTTGTTGTTCATGCTATGATTAACAATAATTGGTTCGGTTTATAGTAGAATTTTTTTGTTGATTGATTGCCATGAAATTATATGCTTGCTTATTTATAGGGTTGTCAAATAATAATAATCTAGCTACTAGCATGCTGTCTATTCTATGTTGTTTTGAGTTTTTGACCCAGTTGCTTTTGTAATTTAATAGAACATTGTAAACAATTTTTTTAACCCTTTGAATCTATTTTTCAGAACTCTTCTAGATTCTGATTTACGAACTGAAAGATAACATATTTTTAGTACTGCTATGTTTTCAATTTCCAGATTTCTGTCCAGAGTTACACAAATGTGATTTTCTATTAAAATAAAATGTTAACAGTAAAATTTGAACTTGAAATTTTATATTTTGTTACTAGATATGACTGGGAGTCATATTATTATTTTGTAAGATTATTTGATAATTTTCCAAACCTTTTATACATATGAAAACTTGACTCTAGGTTGTTGTTAGAGCACTGGTTCAGTAAAGAACCCAATTTTTGACCTATTTATAGTTAATATCAACTAGATCTCATTAAATAAGAATTATATTTCTGTGTGTCTGGAATTCAGATCATCTGACGGTTTTGCAATCCGATCTACAAATTGCAAGCTATCCATATTTTCGTACAATGACGTCTAAATTCCAGAATGTAGTTTGAAAATGCACTACCCTGTCTAATTAATTAAAACTGTAGATTAATTTCAAGAAATAAAATCTAAGACTAATTCTGTTGTTACTAGCACTGTTAGGAATTAAAATATGATTTTTATATACAAGAATTTTGACCCTAACTGCTACCAGAACATGTAATCAGTAAAGAATGAACTTTTAGGCCTGGTTTCTGTATTTATTATATGTCGTGTAAATATGCGTTGGAACTGACAAAGAGTCTACTTTCCAGAATCATTGACAGAACCTGATTTTCTTTTCTGTAGCAATAGGAAAATTAATTTTTATACAACAACGTCTTGCTGTCCAGAATGTGTGTTTTGTATTTTTTAGTGTATCCATGTTTGATTTTGCTTCTAGTAAATAGAATTAGTCATACCATGCAACGCATAGCCTTGCCATCTCTTTGACATCACTTTGAAACTTCTTTATCCAATGCATGTCCATATTTGTGTGTAATAAAATATTAACAAGCCGGGGTAATAAGAGTCGACTTAGTAGTGAACAATTTGAAACTGTACTCGGAATGTGCCCCTTGTTCACGCTTGTTTATTGTCATGGATTGGTGATAAATTCTCGTTATTGTCATGGATTGTGGATTCTCGTTATTGTTATTGTGCCGAGTACATGATCTATTGACTTCACCACTATAGTCAAAACGATCACTGTTTGCATGTACCCAACCTGTAGTATGGGACACAGTATTACGTGCATTAGATAGGATAATAAAATATTAATTAACTTAGATTGACACTTGCATTCTTCTTCATGATTATCGTTATTGACCTGAATCATTGTTTATAGTCATTATTTATTGCATCATTAATTCTAGACCTTGAGATTTATTATCATCCCTTGCTATTGACACTGATTTTGATCTAGTTCATTATTTCTTGATATACCATATTTTTCTTGCTTCTTTGCTTCCGCTACTTTCTGTCTGTAACTTGCTCTAAGAGCATCCACAGTGGTTTCTTATAATTGGCAAATTGCCATTTTATAAGAAACGATCGTCTGCAATGGTTTCTCATTTTGCCAATTTTTAGCAAATGTGCTATATTCGTTTCTCATATATGAGAAACAGAATACCCATCCTCAAATTATAAAGGACGGGATATCATATCCCGTCTGAGATCAGACAAGAGATCATATCCCGTCTGAGAGTTTTTTTTTTATTTTAAAAAACTCCTGATCTCTTGTCTGAATCAGACAAGAGATGATCTTTTGTCTGAGAGGTTTTCTTTTTTGTGAGACGGTATATCATATACCGTCCCACTCAATTTTTAGCAAAATGCGAACAATATAGCAAACAACCACTGCAGCAATCGATCCTATTTGCTATTACTGTTGCAGCCATTTTTAGCAAAATGAGAAACACCACTGTGGATGCTCTAACGGACAATTTTTCCCACCTCTAGTTGATGAGTTTACTGATACCGGAGGAAATTTGATTCAAGGACTTGCTGAGCAAACTTTTTGAAGATTGGAGCTGAACCAATAGACTATTATAGTCATATCATGTTATTTGTTTATTTTATTTCTTTTATTATACTTTGTATTTCGGGCTTGTGTGTCCCGAAGTTTACTTTTTTCCAGATGTTGGATATTATTTGGTGATTTTATTTTATGATTATTTTAGAGTTTATTCATATTTATGTGGTTATTCTTTCTTGCGTGGTTGTGTTTCTTTTGTATATTATTGAGTTAATTTGTTACAGCTATGGATGATGTTCTTATCATTCGCCGTGCCTTTGTTACGCACTTGTATTTTTGTATTTTGGGAAGCAGGGCGTAACAAAATACAATGTCGGAGAGTGTGCTATATTTAGCAAAGTGGTTGTTGAGAAAGACTTGGAATTATATCGCTTCCAAGCGAGACTTGGTGGGTTGCGAACGGCTTGCACTTCGCACGTTCTTGGTGCAAAAAAGGGAGAAACGGTTGATTTGAAGAAGGGCATCACGGCTAATGTGAAAAACGAGTACAACGGCTGGTGGAGCTGGGTCGACCATTTTGGGAGCGGTCTTGACGGTGCAGGTGCCCCCTCATCATCTTGGTGATGCTCAAAGTGGGGTGTCGGCCTTGTCGAGTTTAGCTTTGGTTCGCAGAGAATCGCATGCATCAGATGCTAGCCCGTAGACTCAATCCACGAGTTCGGCATTCTCTGCCAAAGATACCAGCGGTCAAGAAAAAGTGGTGCCCTTCAGGAAACCCATAAGGAGCCTTGAATATATTACGAATAACATTTCTCGTCCACTGAGCCGAAAGGATGGTTTGTAGATCGCACCATAGGATTACCATGCCGCTTATTGTTCCGGCATGCCACTGTATTGATTTTTTCACTTGCGGACTTTCTGTAGTCCGACACTTGTAGTAAGGCTCGTAGTTTTGTAATTGTAAATACTTGTAATTGTACTGGATCGGAACATATAGGTTTGTAATATTCTGTGATTTGAAGAAATCTTTTCATATGCTTGATCCTTGTTGTTTAACTTGTCATTGAGATTTGTGAGCTGTCGACTGAGTTATTTGTAGCAAAATAACAATGCCACAAATTTGTTGTGTATAGCTAACAAACCGTCGATGGTGTGCTTGCGCAATGTTTGATGGAGTTTAGAACTTATCTGTCTTGTATTAAGATAGTTGTAGGAGCAACTCTAAGGGAGAGTTATTTTCCAAACTTGCTGTATGAGTCATTCAACAAATTTTGAGAGTCACATCGAGTGGTGAGTTGAACTCCAAGTGTTGCTTTTGCAAGTTTTACTGGAGTAACTGCGATCCACGATTTTGGACCACTAATATGTCTTTGAGGAATTTTAACTAGTTTCTGGAACAGATCGAACGGCGAAGCGAACTCTGAATTTTCTTTAGTGTAATTTGCTAGATTGACTTGGAGCCATGGGTATGGATTCCGAACTTGTTCTTTTAAGTATTAACAGGTTGCATGAGCAAATAAAATGACAAAGCGAACTCTAAACTTGATTTGTTGTAGGTTTCTAGAGTAACTTCGAGCCATGGGTATGGATTCTGAACTTGTCGTTGAGGCATTAACGGATTGCAGGAGCAGATCAAATGGCGAAGCGAACTCTGCACTTGCTTTAGTGCAAATTGCTATAGTAACTTCGAACCATGGGTATGGACTTCGAATCCGTTTTATAGGGAGCTTTTAACAAGTTATTAGTGTCATTTTAAGTGTAAGTTGGGTGTTTAACTCATTGTTTTCTTTATTGGAGTTGTACAAAATTATTTAAAATTGAATGACTAATTTTATTGAAGAAATAAGCTAAGTGGTTGCTCCAATGTCTGGCCCTTATTATATGCATTGAGAAATAGTGGAAGCGGTCTTTATTGAAAGGAAAAATAAACTAAATGGATTCTAAATGGCTGCTCTAGTGGCTAACTTTTATTACAAGTTTTTAAAATATTCTACTATTAAAAGAGGGTGTTTCAAATGCCCTCGTTGTACTTCATGAGGTATTCGGCATTCCATGTCCTAGGTATTTTCTTACCCCTAAGGTCTTTAAGTTGATATGACCCTAGGCAAATCACTTGATAGACCTTATACGACCCCTCCCAGTTGGGAGCGAGCTTTCCATTTTTTCGTGGGTCCGAGATCTCGAGTTTGTGCAAGACGAGATCCCCCTCTTTCACATTGGTGGGGACATATATGGAATGCTCTTGGAAATAGGGGCAGAATTTTCGATCTCATGTGACCAGTGCATAGGCCATCCTTTTCATCTTTGTGTAACGGAGTTCTGCATTATTGAGTACCTTAGATCGGTTTCTGAACCCTGTATTCTTCTCTAACTAGGAAGGCACTAAGAGTCTGTTCAGAGGTGGCTAAGTAGAGGTAAAGGATTTCATTTGGCTCAGGCTTGCTCATGAGCGGAGGGTTCACGAGGTATGATTTGAGTTGTTCGAAGGCGATCTGTTGGTCTTCCCCCCACTTGAAACCTTTTGCACCCAGTAGATTTTTGAAAAACGACAAATAATTCTCCTTAGACTTAGAGTGGAATCGGTTGATGGCGGCCAAGCGGCCGGTGAGTTTCTGCACTTCTTTGATCGTGGTCGAGGGAGACATGTTACGAATTGCCTGTATTTTCTTGGGATTGGGTTCGATTCCCCTTTGACTAATCATAAGCCCAAGAATTTACCAGAGGATACTCCGAAAGCGCATTTTGTAGGATTTTAGATGCATGTTATGCTTGCGTAATTCTTCAAATGCTTCTGTCACGCCCCGCTTCCCAAAAACACGGAATACGAGTGCGTGACA
The DNA here is from genome assembly GCA_017893485.1 of Hemerocallis citrina. Taxonomy (NCBI): domain Eukaryota; kingdom Viridiplantae; phylum Streptophyta; class Magnoliopsida; order Asparagales; family Asphodelaceae; genus Hemerocallis; species Hemerocallis citrina. The sequence continues at coordinate 133,543,738 of CM030367.1, read as the reverse complement.
AAGCCCAGCAAATGATTTTAACATCATTCATAAGCTGTAGGATCGACTCAGCATCACAACAAGTACATAAAAAGAGATGTATGTGACCAAGCATGCATGAATAATTTATTAGCAACAGAAACAATTGAAAACACAATAATAACATCCAAATAGTTTCAAGTTTGGATCAAGTTAAAACTCGGAACATCAGCTCGTTACAAGTTCTTAAGCAGAAAGAATAAATAATTTAAGAAAAACAAATATTCTAAACAAGTCTTTTCTCCACTTGAAGACTAAAACCTCTGCTCACCAATTCCAGCAGGTAGCTCGTCACCAAAGTCTGCTTAATAAATATAAAAGGGAAAAAATAGGGAAAACAAGTGAAAATGCCCTTAGTGCAAGTTAGGACCACAAATAGCAAAAACGAGTACAAGTAATGTAGAACAAAAATTGGAATCAAGAATATAATAGGGCTCAACAAGTAATTGAGATTTAAGAACTAACTAGCAGGAAGGACAACTTAAGAGACCAGGGTGGGTAAACAAACACTAATGGAGAAGCAAGTTACAAGTGAACATGTAGGGGTATCTAACCTCAAGTGACAGGCATCTGGTACAAGTGTCAGGTGTCAAGTCTCAAGTCTAGTGTCAAGTTGTCTAGTACAAGTATCAAGTGAACAAGAATCAAGTATTATTTTCAAGTAACAAGTCTCATGTATCATGTCATCAAGTATCAAGTAAACATGTATCAAGTTCAAGTTTCATGTTCAAGTTTTGTGGTTATTACTATCTAGGTAGCACTTCATGCATCTATTTTTTTACTACATGGTTGCTACATGCAAATCAATTACGTTTAGGCCCAGTGGTGGAGTCTATAGGGCGGTGTACTCAGGTATCAAGTATCAAGCAAGTCATGCTCATGAATCGGGTAATCATATAACTAGTTCATGTGTCAAGTCATAACAAAACAAGTCATGAATCATATATATACTAGTTCATGGATCAATAATATACTAGTCCATGAATCGATTTATAATATACTAGTTCATGAATCAAATAATATACTATTTCATGAATCGAATAATAATATACTAGTTCATGAGACATGTATCAAGTGGGAAACACGGGCCCCCTTCCGAGTACACTTACCTATATTGTCCACTACTATGCTCCTTCCCCTAAACCCCGGCTTGTTAATTTTTATTAATTTTTTTTATCAAGCAAACATAAATGTGTGCGAAACGAATCAAGAAATCATAGTCATGGACATGGGACAAGTTTGAGATATTTATATAGCATATTTGAGGGTCGACACGAATCAAAATATCACGAACAACAAAAATCTCAAATCTGGACAGCACGAGGTTGTTGTACCAAAACTGTGATTACCGTTGCTACGAGATAGCAAAAGTGGATCCGTCAGGAGGTCTAGAAACTAGACTCCTGCCCGGTTCCAACGCATATAATCAAGGTACGAGAAGGTTGTAATAATAGGTGTCAAAATAGCGAACGTGTTCAGGCAGCTAATGTGTTCAGGCAGAATTCGTGTATTTGAATTTATACATGTGAAACAGTGTTGAAATGTTATTAATTAATTCTAAGAAAATTTGGGAAGGTTCTCTAGGGTGTCCAGTAATAGCATATAAAATTTCAAGTCCATAGCTTACTGTTAACATAGTTAAATTAATTCGCAAACCAAAAAAGCGCAGCAGTTTTGTGAATCTGCGAATACCAACACAGCTGCAGTAAAACTGCGATAACTCCTAGACTGCAATTCGAAATTCGAAAATTCTGGAGGCTATAGACATCTAGACATCCAGAGCTACATTTACTATTCAGGGTTCAGATTCAGATTCTAACATTAAAGGGGTCAAAATAGCAAGTAAATTTCAGGACAGCAACAAGGGTGAATGTCTTACATGTATAGGTTGCATGAAAATTTAGTTGTTAGGCGTCTAGGTTAATGTATGATACAAATACGGGCTAATGGTCATCAAAATAGCAAGTAATATTTGTTTCTCAACTTAAATAGGTGCAAGTTCATCACATACAAGGTATAACACAGATCTACAAATCTAGGGTTTCTTAATTTCATGTGTTCATGTGTCTAGGGAATAAAATGAGTCCAAGTAGCCGTAATATAATACAATGAAATTGTTGTGACTCTTAATATTATGAAATTAATGAAGATTAATATTTGATCAACAACGACGAGTCAAAGAGGAGTCACAACTTCTAACTATTTGCGGTATTTTCAAATTAACGCTTGTACTAGAACAAAAATATGTACAAGATGAATACTTGTCTTGATTGGATGAGGGCGATTAGATCCGAAAATTGAGGAAAACGGGATCAAAAACCCCGGGTAAAATCTCCCAAAAGCACGCACGAAGCACGTGCAAAGATCAACAGTACCCAAGAGAATTCCCACATCAGATCCAAGCCCAAACAGCAAACGGTAACTAAATCCGCTGTACACACAACGCGGGACAGCAAAACCCACCAATCAGATCTCTCCCGCACACCGGATCCAAGCCGAAACACGGGACAACGATTTCGGATCTGCTGTGGGTGAACACGAAACAGCGATCTGATTAGACCTGAGTTACACGGATCTTAATGGATCCAAGGGCTGAGATTCAATCCTGCCAACTACCTGCTTCTTCTTCCTTCTCTTCTGGTTTGATCGGCGGCGGCTGTAGGCGACAGCGGCAGCAACGTCGAGAGGGACTCGACGCAGGGAGGCGACAGCGGTCACGGGCGACGCAGTGGAGCTTGGTGGCACGGCGATAAAACGACACACTGCTTTTGGGTTCGAAACAGGGGAGAAGAGTCAGAGGTGTGTTCTGTGGTGGTTCGGGGGTGACGAAGAAGACGGTGGATGGGTGGAGGAGGCGAGCAGGGAACTGGCGGAGTGGGTTCTGAACGAAGAAGCGAAGGAGAAGGAGACGGGAGGAAGAAGAAGGAGAGCGGCGGGAGGATTTAGGTTTACATAGTAAAATGGGGTTAGGTTTAGGGTTTAAATAGTGTGGATTTTGGATTATTGGGTATTAGGGTATCCAGTTTAAGGGAGATCCAACTAGGGAATTAGTCAAAATGTATTAAAATGGAGAATAAAGAGATGAATGACATAGAACAGTTCATTCTCCATGAAGAACGATACAAAGAGCACATACAATTGAATTAGACAAAGGCACCAAAAATTGATTCGATACAAAATAATGATTTTATTCAATCGGCAACAAAATACAGGAACTCAAATAGATAAAAGAGTTTAGTGGGGAAAAATACTGTATAAAAATACAGATACGGGAAATAGGAGTTACAGCTTCTTAGAGGTCGGTGACATGGTCGTCCTTTTGGAGACTTTTGACTAGCATATCATCCACGTATACTTCCATGTTCCTGCCGATTTGACTCTTGGAGACCTTATTTACTAGGTGTTGATAAGTAAAGCCGACATTTTTCAGGCCAAATGGCATAACTCAATTGTAGTACAGACCCTGATTTGTGATAAAGGACGTCTTTGGGGTGTCGGGTGGAAACATTTGAATCTGATTATTCCCAGAAATTGCATCCATGAAAGTTAGGAGTTCATGACCCGACGTAGCTTCGATCAGTGCGTCTATGCGAGGGAGAGGGAACGAATCTTTTGGACAAGCCTTATTAAGATCTGTAAGTCTATGAACATTCTCCACATACCATTAGCTTTCTGAACCATCAGTACGTTTGCTAACCACTCTGGGTAGTTAACTTCTTGGATGAAGCGTGCAACTAGGAGTTTGTCAACTTTTTCTTTGACCGCCTAGAGCCTATCTGGAGCAAATTTGCGGAGTCGTTGACCGCCTGGAGCCTATCTGGAGCAAATTTGCAGAGTCGTTGCTGGACGGGCTTGGCATCCAGACTCACATTAAGATGATGCATGATTAGGTCTCCGGGAATGCCTCGCATGTCGACTGCGGTCCAAGAAAACAGGTCTTGATTTTCTCTTATACTGGAAATGAGATGATCCTTGAGCTGGATAGGAATCGTGCTGATCCTCTTGAGAAAATGGAATCTCTTCTAATTCATCCATGGGCTCTGAGTACACATGACTTCTTTCTGGTGGGAGTTCGATGACATCAAGTGGAATAATTGAGCCTCCATGATGGCAGTGTAACATGCTCGCACTGCCTCTTGGTTTCCCACTACCTGGCCTATGCATTATACTGTTGGAATCTTCATTTTCATGTAAAATGCAGAGGCAACTACATGAAAAGTTGCAAGGCCTGGGTGGCCAAATATGGCATTGTATGTGGCTTTGATGTTGACTACCATTAAGTCTAATGCTTCTGTCCGATGGGGCTTTTTCAGCCTTCAGGTCGAGTGTGATGATTCATTCAACTTGGACGCATGCACCTGAGAAGCTGTGAAGTGTATAACCGGCTAGCTTGAGTCAATCTGGTGAGAGCTTTGGAGCATTGAATGTAGCCATGAAAAGGATGATTACTGAGCTGTCGTAATCTACAAGGACACGTCGCACCGCATGGTTTGCTATGCACAGATTAATCACTAGTGTGTCGCAATGTGGTGTTTTGATTCCTTTGAGGTCTTTATCGGAAAATGATAAAGAGAAGCTTAAACTCTTTGCAGGTGGAGCGTTGTAGACTGAATTAACCTCCATCACGAAGGCTTTGCAGGAGGAATTGAAATCTCCTCCCATTTGACCTCCATTACTAGTGTGGAGAATAGCCATGTGTTCAAAGTATTGCGATTCGGGTGACCTCTCTTGACGCTTATTAGCCCCCCAGGGCAGAGAGTTTTTGGTGTTGTTATCTTTCTGAACGAATTTGGAGATATAGCCCTTGCAAATCTGAGCTTCCAGTTCTTCTTTAAGGGCTCGAAAATCGTTGGTGTGTCTATGGTCCTTGTGAAATATGCACCACTTGTCTCTATCTTTTCTTTTGCAGGCCATTGTCATTTTAGGAGGAGGACGGACTATCCCATCCTTTTCAACTACCATGAGTTTGGCAAACACAATTGCATTCACAGGAGTGAACTTGCCAAAACGGGGCATTAGAGGAGGATGACGTTGACCTGTGCCGTCTTTTGGAAACTTCTTCGTTGCTTCCTTACTTGCATTCTTCTGTTTGTTCCCGGAAGGTGACTCTTTCTTGGCTTGTGGATTGATAGCTTCCTCGACTTTGATGTATTTATCACTCTTTTCAAGGAGCTTAGTAAAATCTTTAGGAGGCTTCATTGTGAGGGAGACTTTTAATTCATTATGAGTGATGTTGTGGCGGAAAGCTGCAGCCACCACTGATCAGTTCAAGGAAGAGATTGGCCTTGCTTCGTCTGTGAAGCATTTGGCGAAGTCTATCAACAATTCCCCTTCCTTATCCTTCAGTTCCAACATGGAGGCACTTATTTTTTCGGCTTTAGGACTGGTAACAAAGTGTGCTATGAAAAGCTTCTCGAGCTGATCGAATGAGAATATTGACTGTGAGTGAGGAGGGAATACCATTCCCTTGACCTTTTAAAGTTGCGGGGAATGTTTGACACATGAGTGCATCAGTGACGTTGTAGACCATCATGAGGGTATTGAAACTCTCGATATGGTCAGTCGGGTCTGATTCTCCATCGTATGATTCGAATTGAGGAGCTTTTAAGTCCTTCGGGATGGGTGCATTGAGGATGGTTTTACTAAAAGGAGGTCGACTGGGATAGTAGGCCCTACTGGAGCGGTTCCCCTCATTCTTCATATGTTCTAAGCGATCTTCCACCTCTCGGATATGGCGAATGACTTTGGTCTTCCTTCCCCTTGGATCCACTTGAGTCGTCGGATTCTTCTTTGGAGGGCTGGCCCAGATCTTGACTACCTTGGATGGTTCGGAGGATGTTGAGCTTGAACTTTTCCAATTCAGCCCTAGTGACTAGGGCATCTTTCTCTTTGTTCCGCTCAAGAAGCTTTCGACTCTTATGAGTTGGGCTTCTTATTGCAATACACCCCCTGTGAGAGGAGGAATGCCATGATCTCTGCCTAAGAGAGTTTCTTCTCCGGTTAACCAGACGTTCTGAGCGGGAGACCTCAGTTCGGGCGCCGCTCTCGTCCAACCGGATTCATAGATTAGTTTCTTGTTGCTTAGCGCTGATGATTTGGCAGAGATCTCTAGATTCTCGAGGGCCTTGCAAGGCCATTGAATCGGTTAAAGCATTATGAACTAAGAAACGGTTGTGCAGAGGGTGTTGTTCATGACGGCTTTGTCAAGAGCCTCCCGGTGTCTCTCCGTTGATAGCAACTTGATCAGGTTGTCGAGGCGGCTGTTAAGGAGGAATTAGATCTTGCACAGGAGGAGCTGGTTGACGGCTTGAGGCCGCCGCTCTGCCTCTTAGTTTTGTGGCATAGCAGTAAGTCTGATTTTTGTAGTTTTTCACAGACGGCGACAATCTGTTGCTGCTTATTCTAGTGTGGGAGTAAACATATAGTAAGTTAATATTTGATGAAAATTACTAAAAATTTGATATTTGATCATTGCCGTGAAAAGTAGTTAGAGCTCCTGAGATTGTATCTGGATCGTTGATTGAATATCGTGATCGGAATCAGACGGATGCTGATGCATCCGATGGACTTGCAAAAAGCCTGAAACACCGGGTGGCCCCAGTGGCAGACCCTCCGACGCTCAAGTCATAACAAGAAACAAAAAGAGAGTTTGAGAGAAAAATTGTCAATTGTTGATTACCTTCTCACTGAGAAGGGGGGAGGGTATTTATAGGCCTAAGAAACAGTATAGGAGATTGATATGAATCCATTAGGCCGACCATGCATTCCTTATCTCTTATTCGAATTTCCCTCTCAAGAGATAAGCTCTCTTGTTTGTGGATAAAAGATTTGTCTAACAGCCTTCATGTGCTGTCTCTCTTAGTGGGCCTAATCTCACTTTTTATGGGCTTGAAAAGTGGCACATATCTTATAGAGGAGTCTGGAGAAGACCCAGATATGTTAAAGATGTCCGTTATGACTAATCAGTTTGTAGAAGCTTTGAGATCTGTGCTTGAATCATATGACCCTGATTTGCTACGATTTTTACCATTGTCACTTGTGTAAATGCATGATGAGTGGATAGGAAAATGGGTGACCCACTCTAGGTTTGTACTGATGATTTTCTTATCAGTTTTAGGTTTAAAGATTAAAAAGGGCTTTCTACCGTGAAGCGTTCCTGTATGCTAATTGGGTTGTATATGTTGAAGTTGAGATTCTGAAAGCTCATCTTGATTATCCTAAATACTAAGATAATTGCATTTGTAGAATATACAACAAATTTGCTTCCTTAGTTGTGTTTGCAGAGATTGTTAAGTATAACGAAGACTGCGTCAAGGAAGTTAGCTAGTGTGTAAAAGTATGTGTGAAGCATTATTATATTTGAAGTAATACTAATTGCACTATAGAATCTGTACTGCTAATTATTTAAGAGTAAACTTACTCCATCTTATGTTATTGATTTGTGTGTAATATGTGGAATGATCCTTTTTCTTTTATCCAAAATACGTTTAATGTATCAAAATTTTCTTAATATTGCATTTGTGATATAATTGATCGTTTTGAAGTCTGAGAGACTAATATGGAAATAACGACGTGTAGGGAAGTATTTGAAATTTCATACTTGTTGGGAATCTATGTGGAAAAAACTCTTCCTTTAAGAACAAGAAGAGATACAAATAAAGAAGAATAATAGTAGTTTCTTTGATACATTGTGGGAATTTAGTTGACTGGAGTTGGTGTCTATTTGAACTATCAATTAATTTCGATTTGGAGCAATGTAAATGACAATTATCTAACGAATTTTTTTCATATTCCCAATTAAAGGAAAGATTAATGTAGCAATCAAGGGATAGTTACCACTTATGGTTGCTAGCATGTGGCACCTATTAATAAGCATTCAAGGTAAACACGTAAAAATAAATTTAGCAATTTTATGTAAACTCTGATGAATAAAATACTTTCCTTAATTTCCCACAAATCACTCTTGCTGCAACTCTCTTCCAAGTCGAAAATGACGTCAGAATCGTCAGTTGGATCACGTCCACCACCCTCGTTGCAGCTACCGTTCCAGACCACCCTTGTCTCTAAATCCAGAGACTGCCAAGTTTTTAACATATGCGTCATCTCCGCCTACAACATCGTAACCACAGTCACCTCTGACTCAGCTTTGGTCTCCACCTGGATAAAAGACACTTACCACCTTACTTCCACCACCTTTCCCAATGTCATCGGCCTCGACTACACTGCGCATACCAACACTGCCATCATCTCCACCCTCCAACTTTCCCACGCCAATCGCTGCCTCATTGTCCAGATGCTCCATTCTATGAATCCCGACATTCAGGACCTCGCTGACTTCCTCTCTGATCCCCGATTCACGTTCGTTGGCGTCGGAATCAAGAATAAGGTCGATGAGATTTTTCAAGAACACGAGCTTGTGGTGAAGAAGGTGGTGGACCTGAGGAGTTTAGCAGCTGAAAAGTTGCAGAGGAAAGATATCAGGCACAAGGGGCTTGCAGGTCTGGCGAAGGAGGTGATCGATGTGGACGTACCGAACACGCCTTCTGAGGAAATAGGCAGCCAAGATGAAATTAATGGTTACGCTTGTGTCGATGCGTTTCTCTCTTTCAAGATTGGGAGCAAGCTCTTCGACAGTGTTCTTTAGACTACGTATGCATGCATGTTTATTGTGTGTTTCAAGATTTTTATACATGTCCTTTCCAGAAAAAAATTTTTAAATGGTTTTTATTTATGTTTTGAACTATTTTATGGTACTTTCTTTATCGTTGTTTGCTAAAATATATTCAGCAGACAAACCTCCCGAGTTTTAAATGTTAAAAAAAGGATGCAAACCTTGGATGGGATAGATGCCGCTTGTATGCCCGCACCTCCTGCGAACATGAACCCCATCTCGTGTAGAGTATCTTTTGCTACAACTTGAATTTTTCTGATATGTAACGGCTAAAATAAATGCTAAATGTGGAAAAAAAAAATTACTGTCATTTATTTACATTTTAAACGTACAAACGGTTATGTCCGCCGTTACAATGGTGCCGTTACAATAGATGCAGTCATTGAGTTATCTGTCGTTACAATTTTCACCCTGACCCTATAAATGGAGGCCCCCTCTCACCTGAATAAACACACCAGAAACTCTTCTCCTCCCCCACCCCCTTCTGTTCCGTGCTTCAAACTTCAAATCAAGTTTCATTCTTCGGTCGTTCGGTGATAGATTTCTATGTTGTTCAGTTTGAGAGTGATAGATTTCAACGTTGTCCAGTTTGAGAGCATGACGTGGTGCTTGCGTCAACTCTTTTTTCGTTTTATCATGGGAGACAGACGCCTACGCATCTTCCAGCACCCGGATGAGCCGAAATCTGTTTTAAGGAGATTGTATTGTACACAAGCCTCGACACAAATTGTTTGGTTTGTAATTTTGTAATTTCTTTTCTTTTCTTATTATTTGTTGGTTTTCTCAAACTTTTTCTTCTTCTTCTTCTTCTTCTTCTTCTTCTTCTTCTCGGAATTTGTGCCTCCCAATCATACTTGGTTTTTATTGCAAACGATATTTGTAAACAAAGTATTGTAACAAACTTAAAATAAATTTTATTTCTTCCTTTCTGATTTTGAGGCACTTTTATTTATTTATTTTTCATTCCGAAAAATTTACACTCATGTTGTGTATTTTCAGATTAAAAATGACAAATGCATCGGAGAATGCTGTTGTTGCTGATGCGGCACAAGTGCTAACTATAGCTGTTCTTTTTTTTTCTTTTTGAAAATTTTACAGTCGTATTATGTATTTTCAGATTAAAAAATGACAAATTTATTGGAGAATGTTGTTGTTGCTGATGCGGCACAAGTGCCGACTATTGCTATTCTTTTTTTTCATTCTGAAAAATTTACACTCGTGTTGTGTATTTTCAAATTAAAAATGACAAATGCATCAGAGAATGTTGTTGTTGCTAATGCGGCACAAGTGCCGACTATTGCTGTGGCAGGAGTATCAATGCTAGCCGTTGTATCTGTCTCAGCCTCCCATAGGGAGAACCTGAGAAATTCAATGAGCAGAATTTCAAAATGTGGCAACATAAAATGATTTTCTACTTGATCACCTTGAATCTCGCAAGATTCTTGAACGAAGAAGCTCCAAATTTTAAAGAAGAGGAGCAGGATAACCAAGTCATAGTCGTAGGGGATGCTTGGAAAATTGCTGATTACTTATGTAGGAACTACATAATGAACAAATTAGCCAATTCTTTGTACAATATTTATAATGATTAAAGAACAGCTAATGAAATTTGGGAATCCCTAAATCATAAATATAAATCTGAGGATGTCGGCACCAAGAAATTCATTGTGGGCCGCTTCCTAGACTATAAAATGGTAAATTTCAAAATAGTGATCAGCCAAGTTCAGTAAATTCAACTGACCTTGCATGAGATACATGCTGAAGATATGAACCTAAGTGAAAGCCTTCAAGTTGCTTTATTATTGAAAATTTGTCAGTAGGTTGGATAGACTTCAAAATTACTCGAGGCATAAGTGAAAAGAAATTGGCATTGAGGATCTCATTGCCGGCTTCGTATTGAAGAAGACAATAGAGGTTCTGAAAAAGTCGGAGCCATCAGTCATGCGGCCAAGGCTAATGTGGTGGAACATAATCAACGTTCCAAATAGCACAAGTTGGGACCTAAGAGAGGAATCTCCAAGAAACCGAAGTTTCTGGAAAAGTGCTTCAACTGTGACAAGTTAGGCCATAAGTTTACTGATTACAAACTACTCAAGAAGAATAGGAACAGAGAAGCAAATATAGTTGAAGGCATTGCCCAAGATATTTTTGATATCAACCTCTCAGCTGTGGTCTCGGAGGTGAACTTGATGGGTTCAACCACAAGGAATGGTGGATTGACACTGGAGATACTCGACACGTGTACTCCAATAGAATTATGTTCTCTACTTTCGAACTATTAGAGAATGAGGAGAAGATATTTATGGGGAACTCGTATAATACCCTGATTTTTCAATTAATGAAAAATTATTTATTTTGCACGTAGTGTGCACGTGCAATATTTTGGATTATTTTATCATGATGTGTATATTTAAATATATTTTCTCAAATTATTTTAGTACAAAAAAAGCCTTTCTTTAAAGCCTTATTTTAATTTAATGAAAAGCCCTTTTTCTTAAAAGCTCAAATGTATTTTATTTTATTTATTTTTATAAACTATTTTGGCCCAAAAATAAAGCCCATGAATAAATCTATTTTTAATTAAACTTGTCATGTAGAAGACTAATTTATCATTATTTTATTTTTGTACAAATTTAGAATGTACAAATTTGGCCTAGTTGCATGCACGTGCACTACACGTACACGTGCAATGCACACTCTCTATTGGTGGCCGGGATTCATTCTTTTTGGAGGGATTTTTGATTTTGGGTATGGTGATCATGGGGGTAGTTTCATGGAAGTGGGTAGTTCTTCTAACTCCTACTTTGATCTAGACCCTTCATTCTACAACTACCAAAACAATCTTGGCCCTCCATCTCACTCATTTCCTAGTATAAATACCCCCCTCTCATGGCTAATTTTCATATGCAAAGTATATTTCAAAGTTATAGTATTGTAATAGTGTGAGTTATAAAAGATAAGAGAGTTGTGTGGGTTTTTGGTTGCTTGGAGTGGCCGGCATCACAAAGGAGGAGAAGCATTCGGTTTGGACTAAAGGAAGCATTCGGCTTTGGCTAGGAGGCTTGGAGTTGTGCACTCTTTTGGCTAGGAGGAGGTGCTTTCATCTACAAGGACTTGGTTGCTTTGTTTGTGTTTTCTCTCCATTTAAGGTGGGTAAAACATTTCATATTTCTAATATAGATCCATGCTAAGTTTCAACCATCAAAGATGCATGAAAAATATTAATAAGAGCCCACTTGAATTGAGTAGTTAGTATGTGAATTGATTGAAGTGTGGTGATTAATTTATATGGCTCTAGGATTAAAATTAAATTGTGTGTAGATTGCTCCATGTTTATTAGTATGAAGTTATGATGGTGATTAAATTATTTAAGAATGTTGTTATTATGATTAGAGACATAATGCATGAATAAGAATGCTTGTTGAAACATGGAACTTATTAAGAAAGAGTACACCTTATTTTTGAAGAAAAATGAAATACTTGTATGTTTGAGATGTGATTTGTACAATCGATAAGTGAGTATACTTCATTATGACATAGGTTGATTAATGAAAGTACTACTCATAAAATTAGTAGTTAAATTGTGATGAATGGACCTTTATGTTGATATGGTTGTGGACTATTACAAACATATGTATCGGTTGAATTAAGAACTAATATCAGTAAATTATCACCATGAAATCATTGAATAAAAAGACTAGTAGATCAATTATTTGGCAATGTCGAAAATACAATATATTGTAGTTTAATAATTAACTCTTGGATTTGTGTGTGAAAAAGGCATTTCATTAGTATCAAAAATTATTTTTCCTTACTGGTATGAACTTTATATGAATGGGGATTAATCTGGAAGTTTTTAGAAATTTTTACCAAAGCAATAAGAAACTATGGTTATTTGAATATCGAGTTGTTTTTAAAGCAGTACGAATATAATACATATGGATTTTTATTTGGGTTTGTGACAACCCGAGCCAGTGGCTCAGGCGGTCTTGGACTGCTGTTTGCTTCTCTGGTTTGCACAGTTCGAATCCCAGTATCAACACTTCTTTTGTTTAAATTCTCTAAAAACCAGTAAACAGCGAACCAAGAGTATATATAACCCCCAGTAGCTTTTATACTGTGTTCGGCGACCGGCCTAGCGGTCTGGGCTCTGTGCTGCGTCGGTGCTGTGCCTGGTTCGATTCTTGGGATCGGCATATATGGAAAAATATTTTTTTTGGGAGTTTTTGATGTCCAAAAATTATGAAATAAATATGATAATTCTCATAAAAATACAAGGAATTTTATAAGAGTGATTTTGGTATTATTTGAATGAAATATAATAGGGTTTGTGGACAAAAGGCATAATTAGAGCTTTGGTTATAAGATACATACTTATGGAATTTATAACTTATAAAGATTAAGTGAAATAGGCTATTATAAGGTAAATGGCAAAAGTACTTTATTGTGTGACATGATATGATTTATTCTCACTTGTGAATTTTGTGCAAAATATGAAGTATGAATGTTTATTAGTGATATTATGAAGTTGCATGAGTTCAAGTATGATTATGGAACTTAGAAATCATGTTGATGAAAGAAAAAGAAATTGTTGGCTATAAATATGAACTTTATGAGTTAAAAGTATTCATTATGGACTTGTGAACAAAGTGTAATCATGAACTGAAAGAGAATATACATATGAGTATGAAAACTCGACATGGAAATTGTTATGAGTTGAAGATTGTGAAATGAAATTTGAAATAGAGTAGCTAAGTCTCCCCGGCATTAAGAAAATGAATTGAGATGAAATTAGACCAAGGTTGGTCGTGATGAAACAAATGAATAAGTCCAGTTGATGGAGAGGCTAACTCTAGAGATTATTTTGTTCATGATTTTTATAAAACTAAGGACTAGTACATAGTGGAGACGTGATGAAAGTAGAAGAAAAACATGAGTATGGGGGCCATCGGATAGCGGTGTGAGAGCGATTCACAGGCTGCCTGCTTGATGCGTCAAGACATGGCGTGGGCGCTACTCCAGAATTATCGTCCCGTTGGCGATGCTCGTGGGATGTTCGAGTGGCTATGGGTGGTGCCATTGTTCCATGGCGGAGGCTGAATTGTCCATAGGTTGCCTGCTCGATGCGTCGTGTCAGTGCGTGGGATTCCCCTCCAGGCTACCTGGACATGGGCTCATAGATCATAGGACATCTAAGACACTACCGTAGTTACAGTAGTAGACTAAGTCATAACGGGAGATTGAACCCTATCAAGATGAAGAACGAATAAGGGCTTGCCCTCGGACCTATGTAGTATGGGATGCATAGAATCCGAACAAGTGCGCATTAGTGTCATGTAACATTAATAAATGCATTAAGGACTAAGTGCACAATCACAACACGACATCAATAGGGTAGTCCCTTTAGTTTGAATTGTGACAAGTTTGTGTTTGCTAAATATGAAAAGTTAAGTTATACTATTTCCGGTATAGAGAGGATGGCCGTGTATAATGTTCGTCGGTTGAATAAACTGACGTACCCACAGTCTTATATGCAGGTTAATGTCATGTTAAAGATTAAAGAGGAATGGATGCTTAAAGATTATATCATGCTGTTGTACTTTTATTCAATTATTGTAAATTTTACTTCCGCTGTGCAAAAGAAAGATGTAATTATGACGTAATCTCTGATGTATGATGAAAAGTTTTAATTCCCCTGTAAAATTGTACTAAAGAAAGTGAAAAGATCCTGTAGAACATCTCGAATTCAGTGTATTTGGGATTCGGGGCGTTACAGAGTGGTATCAGAGCCACGCTTTCTACACTTTCACACTTGTACAAATTTATAGGGAACGACACCCTAGAAGTGGACATTAGAGTGTGTGTTTGAGTCTAGAGATTTAAATGTAAGTGACTTACATTTGTGTTGCTCTAAGACTTATGCTTCTTCCTCTCTATCTCTAAGATGGCTGATCACTTCGACCCTGCTGGAGGCGACGACTGGCATATCATTGAGGAAGAGTACCATCCTAGGCAGGCAGATTCCGAGGACGAGTACTACCCTGGGCAAGCTGATTCTGACGGTGATGAATGGCCTGAATCCCGAGAGATCACCCCACCTCCGGATTCATCTGATGATTCTTCTTCTGACGAAGAAGAAGTACCAGTCCCAAGTGGTCTTGTGACTTCTCTTCAGAGGCAAGTGGAAACCCTGAAGGAGAGAGTTGGATTGTTGGAGGCTCAGCTGGAGAAGCGGAAGGCTGACTATTCTGTTCTTAGCCATCGGATTTGGGAACTTGAGAAGAAAAAGAACCTAACTGATGTGCTGAAGGATGAGGTTGATGAACTGCGGGAAGAACTTCGAGCAGCGAAGAGGACCCGTAGGAATTAGATTGTTGTAGCTTCTATTTCTTTCCGTTCTTATGTCAAAAATGTTTTTTAAATTCGAATGTATAAACTTTTGGAATTCAATGAAATGGACGTTGGTTTAAATTCTTGTCTTATACTTCGAATTTGACGGATCTTTTACATCAGAATATGTCGAGAAGAGGAGCTAGGAATGGAGAAGGGTTGGATCTGGAGACTGAACTTGCTAGGGTCTACCAGACACTGAATGCAGTGGCTCAGAATCAAAGGTCGAGGGCCGGCGAATCCAGTGCCCGAGGCGATTAAGCTGGTGGAATCGTTCAAGAGAATGAAACCACCCGTATTCGAGGGAAAGTCAGACCCAGATGCGGCTGACAACTGGATACGGCAAGTGGAGACGATCTTTGAGGTGTTGGAAACATCGGAGGGTAGCAAGGTCAAGTTGGCGACTTTGCAGCTGGAGAAGGACGCGGCGGTTTGGTGGCAATCCATGAAGAGGACCATGGGAGGCCTGTTGCTTGGCTGGGAGGAATTTCTGGAAGAATTCCGCAGTCATTATTTCCCCTCCGACGTCCAGGAGAAGAAGGCGATAGAGTTTCTGTCGCTTCAGCAAGGCAGCATGTCGGTGAGAGCGTATGAGACCAAGTTTGCTCAACTCTCCAGGTATGCTCCAGAACTGGTGATGGATGAGGCCAAGAAAGCTCGCAAGTTCGAGCATGGTCTGAGGCCTAGCTTGAGATCTCGTATGATACCTCTTGGTATCAGGCGATTCGATAAGCTGGTCAAGAGGGCGGCAGCGATGGAGGCGGATATGGAGCAGTTCCAAGTTGTTCAGAACAGGAGGAACAACTGGCAGTCTGGTAAGAGGCCTGCACATTCTGGGAGTTTCAGGGGGCAACCATCTGCACAGAGGTTCAAACCGACAAGAGCGAACGCTGTTAATGTGGCTGGAGGACCTGGAAACAATGTGGTGAGGCCTCCTGTGGTGACTTGCTTTAACTGTGGTGAAGCGGGGCATTATCGATCTCAATGTCCCAAACCACGGAATGGAAATAGCAGCGCACCAACGCAGCAGGCTGGGAAGAGGCCGTACCAATCAGGGCGAGTATTTGCCTTGACAGAAGCTGATGCTGAGGAGGCAGATCAGGTCATCTCTGGTACGAGGGCTGGTGTTTAGAGTCTTTGTCATTTCTTTTCCCTTTGTTTAGTGAGACTGTTATGTAATGGTGTATATTATGTAACAGGCGAACTCTATCTTAATGGAATGAAAGCTGTCGTATTGTTTGATACTGGATCCTCTCATACATTTGTGTCTCCGAAGTTTGCTAAAGTGTTGGGAGTTGAACCAAAGATTTTTCCAGGCAAGATCTTAGCAGTAGCTACTCCGTCATGGGAAACTTTAACCACTGATCGGTATTATGCTGATTGCGAGATTGTGATTGGGGATCGAATCTTTGGCATTGATCTGATCGAGCTGACTATCTTGGGAGTCGATGTTATCATTGGCATTGATTGGATGTCGGTGTACAGTGCAAGCATCGAGTGTAAAACCAAGACGGTGACAGTGAAGGCTCCAGGTGGACCTGAAGTCACGTTCCAAGGGAAGCGGAAATGTTCTAAGCTGGTGGCAACTATCCGCAAGGAAGAGACTCCTATGGAAGTGCAAGGGATTCCTGTGGTTCGGGACTATCCGACTGTCTTCTTGGAAGATTTTCCTGGGTTACCCCCGCATCGTGATGTAGAGTTCAGCATCACTGTTCAACCAGAAAGTGCACCCATTTCTAAGGCACCTTATAGGATGGCTCCAGTGGAACAGGATGAGGTGAAACGGCAGATTGAGGAACTGTTGGGAAAAGGCTTTATTCAACCTAGTGCGTCACCTTGGGGAGCACTAGTGCTTTTGGTAAAGAAGAAGGATGGATCGATGAGGATGTGCATCGATTACCAAGAGCTGAATAAGGTCACTGTTCAGAATAAGTATCCGATTCCTCGAATTGATGACTTGTTCGATCGTCTACAAGGAGCAGCTGTATTCTCCAAAATAGATCTTCGATCAGGATATCACCAAGTTCAAGTGAAAGCTGAAGATGTGCACAAAACTGCATTTAGAACTCGGCATGGGCATTACGAATTCTTAGTTATGCCATTCGGAGTGACGAATGCACCTGCAATCTTCATGGACTTGATGAACAGAGTTCTGAGGCCGTTTATCGATTCTTTCGTCGTGGTGTTTATCGACGATATTCTCGTGTACTCCAAGTCTGAGGAGGAGCACATCGAGCATCTGGCAGCAGTTTTGCAGAAGTTGGAAGAGCAGCAGTTGTATGCCAAGTTATCCAAGTGTGATTTCTGAAAATCTGAAGTGGCATTCCTAGGTCACATCCTTTCTAAGGAGGGAGTGGCAACTGATCCTCAGAAGATAGAGGCAGTGAGAGATTGGGCGAGGCCTACTACAGTGAAGGAAGTCAGAAGTTTTCTTGGGATGACTGGATACTATCGGAGATTCATTCAAGGTTATGCTCAGATAGCTGTACCGCTTACTGGACTGACCAAGAAGAATGTGAACTTCAAGTGGACTGAGCAATGTGAGGCGAGTTTTCAGGAGTTGAAAGATAGACTGACTACTGCACCTATTTTGGCTTTGCCTAGAGCAGGTGTTGAGTACGATGTTTATAGCGATGCTTCACATCGTGGGCTTGGTTGTGTCTTAATGCAAGAAGGAAGAGTAATCGCTTATGGGTCTAGGCAACTACGACCGCATGAGAAAAATTACCCGACTCCTGATCTGGAGTTAGCTGCGATTATCTTTGCTCTGAAGCAATGGAGGCACTACGTGTACGGTGAGAAGTTGAATATGTACACGGATCACAAGAGCTTGAAGTATATATATCAGCAGAGGGATCTCAATCTGAGGCAGCGGAGATGGTTGGAAGTGCTTGAGGACATGCGACCTGAGATCAAGTATCATCCTGGAAAGGCCAATATTGTGGCTGATGCACTTAGTCGCAAGAGCAGTTTGGCCAGTTTGATTACGACTCAGAGGCATCTGATTGAGGAGTTGGATCGGGCAGGTATTGAGGTTGTCTTGCAAGGATTGGGAGCATCTTTGGCTCAGTTGAGGCTTCAGCCTACTCTGAATACAAGGATCATTGCAAGTCAGGAAGTTGATGCTGATATCTTGGAGATGAAGGAGCAGGTTGGTGCTGGCAGGTTGCCCGGATTTCAAATCAGGGATGGAGTGCTGTGGTTCGGAGATAGGCTGTGCGTTCCAAATCAGGCGGACCTGAAAGAGAGTATTCTTCAGGAGGCACATGCTACTCTTTTGTCGGTACATCCTGGGAGTACTATGATGTGCAAGGATATTAAGCAGCATTTCTGGTGGCCAGGTTTGAAGCGGGATGTGGCTGAATTTGTCGCGAAGTGTGAGGTTTGTCAGCAAGTCAAAGCCGAAAATCAGAGACCCGGAGGTCTATTACAGCCGTTACCTATTCCGGAATGGAAGTGGGATAGCATTAGTATGGATTTCATCACGGGATTGCCTAAGAGTTCTAAAGGCAATGATGCGATTTGGGTTATAGTCGATCGACTAACCAAGTCCGCTCACTTTTTGGCGATGAAACTCACGGCTTCGATGGACAAGTTAGCTGAGATGTATGTTGGTGAGATTGTCCGACTTCATGGCGTTCCTTCGACCATTGTGTCTGATCGAGATGCGCGGTTTACTTCGCATTTCTGGAGGAGTCTTCAGGCAGCTTTGGTTACCAAGACAGATTTCAGCACTGCTTTTCATCCGCAAACCGATGGGCAGACCGAGAGAGTCAACCGTATTCTTGAGGATACGCTTCGGTGTTGTATACTAGACTTTGGAGGTAGTTGGGAAAGGCATTTACCTTTGGTGGAGTTTGCCTACAACAACAGTTTTCAGGCTAGCATTGGGATGGCACCGTACGAAGCTCTGTATGGCAGGAAGTGCAGGACTCCTGTTTGTTGGTATGAAGTAGGGGAGCGGCAGTTGTTTGGTCCTGAGCTTGTGCAGCTAACTTCTGAGAAGATTGATCTGATCAGGAAAAGGTTGGTGGAAGCTCAGAGCAGGCAGAAAAGCTATGCAGACAACTGGAGAAGGGACCTTGAGTTTGAGGTTGGTGACTTCGTCTTTCTGAAGGTATCGCCCAGTAAAGGTGTGGTTCGATTTGGCAAAGGCGGGAAGTTAGCCCCGAGGTTTATAGGCACGTACAAGATATTGAAAAGGATCGGGAAAACTGCTTACCGGCTTGAATTACCGGAAGAGTTGTCTCAGGTGCACAATGTCTTCCATGTGTCTATGCTGAGAGGTTATATTCCAGACCCGAGTCATCATTTGCCTGAAGTGCCGAAAGGTTTGCAGTTAGACCTGAATTACATCGAGTCTCCTGTTGAGATTGTTGATCGTCGAGAGAAAGTCTTGAGGAATAAGACGATACCGATGGTCAAGGTAGTCTGGAGAAACCACTTGGTTGAAGAGGCTACTTGGGAGTCTGAGGAGAGGATGTTAAAGGACTATCCTGAGCTTTTTGCTTGATTGTATTTTTGTATCTTCTGTTCTTGTTGTGTGTGTTGTATTTTTGTTTTTTTTTTTTCTCGCTCTTGATTGTAGTTCCGGGGACGGAACTATTCTAAGGAGGGAGTGCTGTAATACCCTGATTTTTCAATTAATGAAAAATTATTTATTTTGCACGTAGTGTGCACGTGCAATATTTTGGATTATTTTATCATGATGTGTATATTTAAATATATTTTCTCAAATTATTTTAGTACAAAAAAAGCCTTATTTTAATTTAATGAAAAGCCCTTTTTCTTAAAAGCCCAAATGTATTTTATTTTATTTATTTTTATAAACTATTTTGGCCCAAAAATAAAGCCCATGAATAAATCTATTTTTAATTAAACTTGTCATGTAGAAGACTAATTTATCATTATTTTATTTTTGTACAAATTTAGAATGTACAAATTTGGCCTAGTTGCATGCACGTGCACTACACGTACACGTGCAATGCACACTCTCTATTGGTGGCCGGGATTCATTCTTTTTGGAGGGATTTTTGATTTTGGGTATGGTGATCATGGGGGTAGTTTCATGGAAGTGGGTAGTTCTTCTAACTCCTACTTTGATCTAGACTCTTCATTCTACAACCACCAAAGCAATCTTGGCCCTCCATCTCACTCATTTCCTAGTATAAATACCCCCCTCTCATGGCTAATTTTCATATGCAAAGTATATTTCAAAGTTATAGTATTGTAATAGTGTGAGTTATAAAAGATAAGAGAGTTGTGTGGGTTTTTGGTTGCTTGGAGTGGCCGGCATCACAAAGGAGGAGAAGCATTCGGTTTGGACTAAAGGAAGCATTCGGCTTTGGCTAGGAGGCTTGGAGTTGTGCACTCTTTTGGCTAGGAGGAGGTGCTTTCATCTACAAGGACTTGGTTGCTTTGTTTGTGTTTTCTCTCCATTTAAGGTGGGTAAAACATTTCATATTTCTAATATAGATCCATGCTAAGTTTCAACCATCAAAGATGCATGAAAAATATTAATAAGAGCCCACTTGAATTGAGTAGTTAGTATGTGAATTGATTGAAGTGTGGTGATTAATTTATATGGCTCTAGGGTTAAAATTAAATTGTGTGTAGATTGCTCCATGTTTATTAGTATGAAGTTATGATGGTGATTAAATTATTTAAGAATGTTGTTATTATGATTAGAGACATAATGCATGAATAAGAATGCTTGTTGAAACATGGAACTTATTAAGAAAGAGTACACCTTATTTTTGAAGAAAAATGAAATACTTGTATGTTTGAGATGTGATTTGTACAATCGATAAGTGAGTATACTTCATTATGACATAGGTTGATTAATGAAAGTACTACTCATAAAATTAGTAGTTGAATTGTGATGAATGGACCTTTATGTTGATATGGTTGTGGACTATTACAAACATATGTATCGGTTGAATTAAGAACTAATATCAGTAAATTATCACCATGAAATCATTGAATAAAAAGACTAGTAGATCAATTATTTGGCAATGTCGAAAATACAATATATTGTAGTTTAATAACTAACTCTTGGATTTGTGTGTGAAAAATACATTTCATTAGTATCAAAAATTATTTTTCCTTACTGGTATGAACTTTATATGAATGGGGATTAATCTGGAAGTTTTTAGAAATTTTTACCAAAGCAATAAGAAACTATGGTTATTTGAATATCGAGTTGTTTTTAAAGCAGTACGAATATAATACATATGGATTTTTATTTGGGTTTGTGACAACCCGAGCCAGTGGCTCAGGCGGTCTTGGACTACGGTTTGCTTCTCTGGTTTGCACAGTTCGAATCCCAGTATCAACACTTCTGTTGTTTAAATTCTCTAAAAACCAGTAAACAGCGAACCAAGAGTATATATAACCCCCAGTAGCTTTTATACTGTGTTCGGCGACCGGCCTAGCGGTCTGGGCTCTGTGCTGCGTCGGTGCTGTGCCTGGTTCGATTCTTGGGATCGGCATATATGGAAAAATATTTTTTTTGGGAGTTTTTGACGTCCAAAAATTATGAAATAAATATGGTAATTCTCATAAAAATACAAGGAATTTTATAAGAGTGATTTGGGTATTATTTGAATGAAATATAATAGGGTTTGTGGACAAAAGGCATAATTAGAGCTTTGGTTATAAGATACATACTTATGGAATTTATAACTTATAAAGATTAAGTGAAATAGGCTATTATAAGGTAAATGGCAAAAGTACTTTGTTGTGTGACATGATATGATTTATTCTCACTTGTGAATATTGTGCAAAATATGAAGTATGAATGTTTATTAGTGATATTATGAAGTTGCATGAGTTCAAGTATGATTATGGAACTTAGAAATCATGTTGATGAAAGAAAAAGAAATTGTTGGCTATAAATATGAACTTTATGAGTTAAAAGTATTCATTATGGACTTGTGAACAAAGTGTAATCATGAATTGAAAGAGAATATACATATGAGTATGAAAACTCGACATGGAAATTGTTATGAGTTGAAGATTGTGAAATGAAATTTGAAATAGAGTAGCTAAGTCTCCCCGGCATTGAGAAAATGAATTGAGATGAAATTAGACCAAGGTTGGTCGTGATGAAACAAATGAATAAGTCCGGTTGATGGAGAGGCTAACTCTAGAGATTATTTTGTTCATGATTTTTATAAAACTAAGGACTAGTACATAGTGGAGACGTGATGAAAGTAGAAGAAAAACATGAGTATGGGGGCCATCGGATAGCGGTGTGAGAGAGATTCACAGGCTGCCTGCTTGATGCGTCAAGACATGGCGTGGGCGCTACTCCAGAATTATCGTCCCGTTGGCGACGCTCTTGGGATGTTCGAGTGGCTATGGGTGGTGCCATTGTTCCATGGCGGAGGCTGAATTGTCCATAGGTTGCCTGCTCGATGCGTCGTGTCAGTGCGTGGGATTCCCCTCCAGGCTGCCTGGACATGGGCTCATAGATCATAGGACATCTAAGACACTACCGTAGTTACAGTAGTAGACTAAGTCATAACGGGGGATTGAACCCTATCAAGATGAAGAACGAATAAGGGCTTGCCCTCGGACCTATGTAGTATGGGATGCATAGAATCCGAACAAGTGCGCATTAGTGTCATATAACATTAATAAATGCATTAAGGACTAAGTGCACAATCACAACACGACATCAATAGGGTAGTCCCTTTAGTTTGAATTGTGACAAGTTTGTGTTTGCTAAATATGAAAAGTTAAGTTATACTATTTCCGGCATAGAGAGGATGGCCGTGTATAATGTTCGTCGGTTGAATAAACTGACGTACCCACAGTCTTATATGCAGGTTAATGTCATGTTAAAGATTAAAGAGGAATGGATGCTTAAAGATTATATCATGCTGTTGTACTTTTATTCAATTATTGTAAATTTTACTTCCGCTGTGCAAAAGAAAGATGTAATTATGATGTAATCTCTGATGTATGATGAAAAGTTTTAATTCCCCTGTAAAATTGTACTAAAGAAAGTGAAAAGATCCTGTAGAACATCTCGAATTCAGTGTATTTGGGATTCGGGGCGTTACAACTCGGCTACTTCAGAAATCAACGGCCAAGGCAAGGTGATCTTGAAGATGACTTCTGGGAAGGAATTGATTCTGAACAATGTTGCATTTGTTCCTTAAATCCGTAAGAACTTGGTATCTGTTTTGTTGCTTAATAATCATGAATTTTGTTTAGTGTTTGAGTCAAACAAATTTATTTTTTCGAAGAGTGGAATGTATGTTGATAGAGGATAAATGAGTGGTGTAATGTTTAAACTCAATGTAATGACCATGGTCAATAATATCAATAAAGCTAACACTTCTAATTATATGCTTGATTCTTCGAATTTATAGCATGGTAGACTAGGACATATTGATTATGATACTTTGCGTATACTAATTAACTAGAATCATATACCAACATTACAAATTGATTCCAAATATAAGTGTGAAACTTGTATTGAAATAAAACTAATAAGATCATCGTTTAAAAGTTTTGAAAGAAACACTGAAGCTCTTGATTTAATTCACACTGATATTTGTGATTTGAAAATGATAAACACAAGAGGTAGTAATAAATATTTTATTATATTTATTGATGATAGCAAAAAATATTGTTGTGTGTATTTGTTTAAAAGTAAGGGCGAAGCGATAAAAAAAATTGTTCACTATAAAAATGAAGTTGAAAATCATATCAATAAGAAAATTAAGCCACTAAAAAATGATCGAGGTGAAGAGTGAATCATCATTTGCTGAAACTTGTGCTAAGCATGGGTTTATACATGAAACTACAGTGCCTTATTCTCATCAGTCCAACAGTGTTACTGAGCGAAAAAATCGTACCTTGAAGAAATGATGAATGTTAATAAATTTTGGTTTGGCACTAAACTTGTAGGGAGAAGCTATTCTTTCAGCTAACTACCTTTTGAATAAGGTGCCTAAAAAGAAAGAAAAGAAAACTCCATATGAATTATGGAAAGGAAGAAATCATTCTACAATTACTTGCGAATATGGGGATGTTTTGCCAAGGTGGCAGTGCCTCCACCTAAGAAAGTAAAAAATAAGACTCAAAATGGATGATTGTATTTTCATTGGCTATGCACATAATAGTAGTGCTTATCAGTTCTTGGTGTACGAATCCGATATCTCTCAAATAGCAAAAAATACGAAGATTGAGTCAAGAAATGCATTGTTATTTGAAGTATATTTCCATGTAAGTCTAAGAAAGAACCGACTTTAAAACAAACACATGAGACTATCAGTGAAGATATTGAAAACCAAGATGAAGAATTTGAGGTGGAACCTAAACGTAGTAAAAAAATAAGAACAAAAAACCGATAAGCACTACTAATATGTTAAACCTCAGTCCAGATTTCTTGACTTTTATACTTGAAGAAGAACCCCAAACTTTCAAAGAAGCGGTGAGCTCTAGTGATTGGCCTCTATGGAAAGAAGCCATTAAGAGCGAAATTGATTCTATCTTACAAAATCATACTTGGAAACTAGTGAATCTTCTACCAGGTAGTAAACATTTAGGTTCCAAGTGAATTTTTCAAGAGAAAAATGAAAGCTCATGAATCAATTGTTAAATACAAGGCAAGACTCTGTGACGTGAATAAATTTCATTAGAATGGTACTTGCAATAGCAGCCTTCCGCAATCTTGAAGTACATCAAATGGATGTGAAAACAGCTTTTCTTAATGGAGATTTAGATAAAAAAATCTACATACAACAACCTGAGGGTTTTTCAGGTCCAGGACAAGAAAAAAAATATATAAACCGGTGGTCATTTTATGGCTTAAAACAAGCACCAAAGCAAATGACATGAGAAATTTTGCAATGTCAGATGACAGATAGTTTCAAAATCAATGAATGTGATAAATGCATGTATGTCAAAGAGACTGAAAGCGGATATATCATAATATGCTTGTATACAGATAACATGCTTATAGTTGGAAATAATGATAAGATGATTAAATCTACTAAAAATATGTTGAACTCGAGGTTTAACATGCAATACATGAGACTAGCACAAGAACATCTGACAAGCTTGTTTTAAGCCAGCCACATTATATTGACAATATTCTTGAAAATTTTGATAAAGATAATTTTGGAATTACCAGAATTCCAATAGATCTAACTTTACATTTATCTAAGAATAAAGATAAGAGTATTTCTCAAGTCGGATACTTTAGGCAGTTTAATATACTTAATGAGTTGTACAAGACCAGACATAACATATGCAGTCAGTAAACTAAGTAGATATACAATTAATACTAGAAGCGAGCTTTGACAAGTGATTAGAAGAGTTTGGAGGTACTTGCGTTATACTCGAAACTATGGACTACATAATACAAAATATCCAGCTGTACTTGAAGGATAGAGTGATGCGAACTGGATATCTAGTTATAATTCAAAATCCACTAGTGGCTATGTGTTTACATTAGGTGGTGTAACAGTTTCTTGGAAATCTTCGAAATAAACAGTGATCGCTAAATCCACGATGGAATCAGAAATTATCGCACTGGACAAATGTGGGGAAGATGCTGAATGGTTACACTATCTCCTTCAGGATATTCCAAGGTGGACAAAGCCTGTGCCTCCAATCTGCATACATTCAGATAGTCAATCTGTAATTTGTAAAGCATAGAGCAATATGTATAATGGTAAATTTAGAGATATTCGTCAAATACATAATATCATTAGACAACTACTCTCTACTGGGGTTATCTCTGTGAACTATGTAAAGTCAAAGGATAAACAGAGAGTTAGTTGATAAGAAATTGTCTCCTTAAGTGAGATGGTTTCATGTCTGAAAATGAGTTGAGAAATTTTAGTCTCACATCGGAAAAATCAAGAATTAGTAGAGAATATATAATAACCTCTTTCTTGGCATTGTAAGATAGCAAGCTAAGAGGCTCTCTCTCGCGCGCGCAGGGAGGAAGGGGGGGTGCAAATCTCGAACCGGATTATATGCTGCTTGTGCACACCCGCATGTCCTACGAACATGAACCCCACCCTATGCAAAGTCTACTTTTGCTACTGTTTGGATTTTTCTGATCTGTAACAGCTGAAATAAATGATAAATACAAAAACGTTTTTTTTTTTCTGCCATTTATTCACGTTTCAAAATGTAGAAACGATAATGTCTGCCGTTACAGTCGTGCATAGAAGATTTTGTCTGCCGTTACAGTCGGTACCTTAAAGTAGTTGTCTGCCGTTATAGTGGATGCAGTCAATGAGCTGTCTGCCGTTATGATTTTCACCCTGACCCTACAAATAGAGGCCTCCTCACCCCTGAATCAACGCACCAGAAACTCCCCCCCCCCCCCCCCCCCCCCCCCAACCCTCTTCTGTCCTTCAAGTCAAGTTCCATTCTTCAGCCGCTCAGCGAAAGATTTCAACATTGTCCAGTTCGAGATCATGACATGTCTGCGTCAACTCTTATGTCATTGCATCCTGTGCAACAAGACGCCTACGCAAATTCCAACACCCGGATGAGGCGAAATATGTTTTAAGGAGATTATGTGGTACACAAGCCTCGACACAAATTGTTTGGTTTGTAATTTTGATATTTCTTTTCTTTTCCTTTATTTGTTGGGTTTCTCACTCCTCTTCTTCTTCTTCTCCGATTTTTTGCCTCTCAATCATACTTGGTTTTATTGCAAACAATATCTGTAAACAAAGTATTGTAACATTAAAATAGTGATCAAAAAGTTATTTTTAACTAAGTTGCAAAAGAATTTTACAAAGCTTGTATATAAATCACACGTTTAAATGCGAATGAGGGTAATGTGTGCGCCATATCATAAAAACTATGCTGGCTTAGTAGAATTTACACTTGGTTAGGGTCTCTTCCTCTGCCAAAGTAATAGTCTTGCGACCGTCACGAGAGAAGTAAGGCATAGAACAGAAGCCCATAGATCTTCCTTCCATCTCTTTGATAACATCAGTGTATGCATGCTTCATCTTCAGATGAGACAAAGTTTGATGAAGGATCGGATCAGGTAGTTGGCTGAACCGATCTCAGTCAATGTCATTATTTAGTATTCTGTTGGGTGATTCTACGAATCTCTCAAGCCCTCAAATGCGCTAGTCAAGCATCTAACAGCATATCATCTAAAAGAAAGAGCGAAAGCAAATCCAAAATTAAGTGTAAGCATCTCTTCAATTATTTTAATGGGTTTGAATGGAATAGCTAACCTCAGAGTGTTTTCTTTTCCTTGCCATATTATCTAAGTTGGATGATGTACATTTCAAATTATCTAATATTCCTTTTCTTATTCTCGACTAACAACTAATAATTGTTTTATAATGTGTTGCTACTTATTTTGGTGTGGAAGCAAACAGACAGTGAGTTAATAATTGATGAAAAATACTAAAAATCTAACCTTTGACCTTGATCGTTAAAAGAGGTTAGAACTCCTGAGATTAAATCTGGATCGTTGATTGACCACCGTGATCTGAATCTGACGGGTGCTGATGCAGCCATTGGACCCGCAAAAAGCCTGAAACACCAGGGGGTGTCCCCGGAGACAGATCCTCCAATGCTAAACTCAGAACTAGAAAGAGAAAGAGAGTATGAGAGAGAAACTGGGGAATTGTTGATTACCTTCTGACTGTAGAGGGAGAGGGGTATTTATAGGCCTGAGAGACATATCAAGAGATTTATTTGTGTCCGTTGGATCGATTTGAATTTCTTATCTCTTTTATGTCTCTCCCCCTCAAGAGATAAGATCTTCTTGTTAGCGGATAAGAGATTGGACTTCTAGCCTTTATGGACTGGGTGTCTGTCTTAGTGGGTCTAATCTGTCACTTTTTATGGGCTTCAAAGAAGTCCATGTCTTGGAGAAGGCTCAGACCTGTAAAAAAGGCATGTGAGGGTTAACCTGCCTGTAAAAGCTTTGAGATTAGTACAGGAATCGTACGGCCTTGATTTGCAGCGATTTTTACCACCATCATAAGCCCCCCACCGCCGGAAGATAATTTTCTTGGCTTTCGGGGAGTAGTATGTCTTACTTTTCGACTCTGTAGTATAATCTTAGCAGTTAGGGTGTTCGGAGATACCTGGTGCTGATATGTGGCTTTTGAAGGCAATGAATACTTTCCTGGATTTTTACATATTTCTTCAGATTTTTCTGAATTTTCTAGAATTTTCTAGATTTTTTCCCAATTTTAAAACCACTTTTTCGAATTTTATAATTTATAAATCCAGTTTTAATTATTTTTCGAGAATTTTTAATGTTTTTTCCGAATTTAAATAATTATTTTTTGGATTTTAAATTAATTTTCGAATTATTAATTATTTTTTGGGAATTTTGAGAATAATCAGACCTTGGCACGAATTTTGATGCGATATGATGCATTGATCAAGGAAATCTCACACGCCGAGGGAGATCTAATGGTGGAGGTCTGATTGCTGCGCTAAGGGGCTACGTGGCTCAATTTGCAGCGTTGATCAGTTGTCCACTCGCCCGCTGAGTGAGATCAGATGGCGAAGATCTGGTCGCTGTGATGAAGGGCTACGTGGCTCAATCAGGAGCGTTGATCAGTTGTCGAATCGCCCGTTGAGTGAGATCAAGCGGTGGAGAAGCAAGGGTCTTCTAGGGAGGCGACGTGGCGGCATTAGAGACGTCCATCACACTCCGGCTCATCTACTGAGTGGGATCAAATGGCTTAAGAGAAAGCGGAGCGTTGGGGACGAAGGCAGGGTGACGTGGCCCAATATCGTGCGTCCATCACACGCGAGCTCGAAACTCTAAGCGATCGGACGGCTGACGAACGACACGAGCGACCCCGTAGCTCGACCGACCATTTCGACGAGCTATGGCCAACTTCTTTGATTTTTTAGGACTTCGTCGTGCAACGGAGCTATAGAGCTGTCATCATGCAATGGTGAGGGATCGTCAACGAGCTATTTTGGCTACATGGTCGAGTGCTCTATTTCTCGCCGACCTACTCCTTACTGAACTTTCGCTGAGTCATCTGATCGTCAAGCTATGGAATTTTGGAGCTTCACCGAGCTATGGAGCTCCTTAAATTCGGTCGAGCTATGGCGGCGTCGAGCTGTAGCTTCTACCATCAAGCTACGGAGTCTCGATTAAGTTAGGCTATGAAAAATTTCCCTCGTCGAGCAATGAGTAGCTTGTTGGTTGAGATATGAGGGCTCTCCTGTCGTCGAGCTATGGACTTAGCTTTTTCATGTGTCTTTCGAAGCTTGGGTCGAGTTCTGTGGGTTTCGGCAAGGAGAACCGTAGTTTGGATATGGAGATCGACTGTGGGAGCTTGACGGTGGAGCGGAGGTGCTCCGTTTTGGTCAAGGCGGTGGCTCGAGATGGAGTGAAGACGAGCCCCTGTTTTGGCAGGAGAAGGGTTTTTGAAGAAGAAGTTGAGTTGGAGAAGGGTTGCGGGTTTTGGGTTTGGATCCATACCCGCAACCCGTTATCTCATCTCTTTGATTTTGTTTGGGTTTTGGTTTGTGGATCCGAATCCGACTCAAACCCGTTTCTTCTCTTCTTTTGAACCCACAAGAATTTGTTTGGGGAACTTTTTGATGTTTTTTGGACTTGGATTTGCATATAATTTTTTATATATAGATTTTTGTATATATACAATATATATATATATATATATATATATATATATATATATATATATATATATATATATATAATTATTTATATGTGTATACCAAGCTTTTCATTTCATAGCCTTCGATTAGTGGATCTTGTACATATATAGCTGCTCTGGGAGAGCTATTGTACACTTTCTGTTTGATCCCAGCAAGTTGTTGAGGCAACTTCGGAATGGTGTTGAACGTTTGAGCTTGCCGTTTGCGCCTGGCAAGTTTAGAGAGACAACTCTTTGACTGAGTTGACGTAAAGCTTATTGTTTGATCCCAGCAAGTTTAGAGAGAACTCTATGTCGGAGTTGAACATTGAGCTTGCCGTTTGATCCCGACAAGTTTATAGAGAATACTGTGATAGAGTTGGATGTTGAACTTGCCGTTTTGTGCCCAGCAAGATTGTAGAGGCAATTCTTGGACGGAATTTGACGTAGAAACTACCGTTTAATCCTGGCAAGTTTAGAGAGACACTCTTTGACTAAGTTGACAGAGAGACTGCCCTTTGATCCCGGTGAGTTTGGAGAGGCAACCCGTAGTGGGGTTGGTGTAGAAACTGTTGTTTGATCCCGACGAGTTAGAGACAATTCTGAGATAGATTTGATGCAGACTGCTATTTGAACCCAACGAGTTTGGAAAGGCAACCCGTAGTGGGGTTGGTGTAGAAACTGTTGTTTGATCCAGGCGAGTTAGAGATAACTCTGAGATTAAGTTGATGTAGAAACTGCCGCTTGACCCCAACAAGTTTTGTAGAGGTTATAGTTTGCCGTTTTGGTCATTGAACTTGCTGTTTGTACCCAACAAGTTTTGTGGATACAAACTCGAAGATGGAAGTGGAACTTGTTTTTTGCGCCAAGCAGGTTTTCCAAAGATAACTTTAGGCTGGCGTTGGATGCCGAGCCTATTACACGCAGATGAGGGGTCGATGGAAAGACTCGAGCAAGCAGCGGGGTGCTATTCTCGTTGTTTGGAGCTAATGAGTTGTTTGATGGAGCTCATGCAAAAAGCAAGGTGTTGAACTCGTTGTTTGGAGCTAACAAGTTCTGTGGTGGAGCTTGAGCGATGACCAAGGCGTTGAACTCGTTGTTTGTAACCAACGAGTTGTTGATGGGACTCGTGCTGAGAGTAGAGCATTGAACTCATTGTTTGGAGTCAACCAGTTGTTGATGGAGCTCAAGCGGTGAGTAGAGCATTGAACTCATTGTTTGGAACCAACAAGCTATTTGATGAAGCTTAAGTGAAGACCAAGGCATTGAACTCGTTATTTGGAGCTAACGAGTTGTTGATGAAGCTCAAGTGGTGAGCAGAGCGTTGAACTTGCTGTTTGGTACGAACGAGTTGTTGATGGGGCTCAAGCAGTGAGGGGTGCGTTGAACTCATTGTTTGGGACCAACAAGTTGTTGAAGTTGCTTGTGTGGAAAGTAGGGTGTTGGACACGTTGTTTGGACTCAACGAGTTGTAGACGGAGCTCATGCGGCGAGCATAGCGTTGAACTCGTTGTTTGGAGCCAATGAGTTGTTGACGAAGCTCAGGTAGTGAGCGAAGCGTTGAACTCGTTGTTTGGAGCCAACGAGCTATTTAGTGGAGCTTGAGCGAAGACTAAGGTACTGAACTCGTTGTTTAGAGCCAGCAAGCTGTTGATGGAGCTCGTGCAGAGACTGGAGAGTTGAACTCATTGTTTGGAGCCGACGAGTTGTAGACGGAGCTCATGCGGAGAGCAGAGCGTCGAACTCATTATTTAGGACCAACGAGTTGTTTATGGAGCTCGTGCGGAGAGCAGAGCATTGAACTCGTTGCTCGATGTTAATGAGTTGTTGGCCGGAGGGACTCAAGTGGCACGCGTAGTGCTGAACTCTTTTTAATATTGAATTGAGGTCACTTGTGTTTGTTCAGCATTGAAGTGATTCCATTGTTCTCTTTGCTGACAAGTAGTTGCGTACATCTAATGAGATCCCCCGGAACACTGAGCTTGCTCTCCTTCGTGATACGCTGTGCTTGACGGAGTGAACTATTTGCAAGTGTACAAATTCGCAACAAGTAGTATAGATAAGTGAAAAGAGTGTCGTACCCATAAGAACTAATTATTTTATTGAGTACCGAAATTACTAGATTAACTACTATTTGGAAAAATCGAAATTCAATAAAGAAAGCAACTAAATTAAATTAATCTAAAGAACTAACTAAATTAATTAAAAGAAGCGGAATCTGAAATTTTGTTGTTTGTTAATGACAAAACAAATTCTAGGGCTTTTGACTTCACCTAGTTAATCTCACACAATTTATAACTCCATTTGACAACAAATGTTACTTTTCCAAGTTGTAGACCAAAATCCCCTAAGTATTCAATGCTTTCTCTCGAACAACACCAAAAATATCTCCAACTAACAGTTTGTCATATCTCTATGCAAATTTAATTAATTGAAGACTCATTAATAGATATGGATTTCTTTATAGTCACACCAATCGCGGTAAATCATCTCTAATTTCGCTCAATCATTGGTGTTTAAATCTATAATTCAAAATCAAAAATTACCTCTCTGTCTCTCCATGATCCAATAAATCATACAATAGTTGGTCAAACAATTGTAAGCATTAAGAACAAAATTTAAACACACAACCATGAAAAAATAGAAAAATAATATGGAATTAAAATTGTGTTCTCAAAACTATGCTACATCAAAGCCTAGAAAAATAAAATTAGTTCATAATAAATTTGAAACTAACAAATACTTTTTTCTCCATCTCCGCATCCCCCTACTCCCGCAGTAGTCTACTCACCGATCAACTCTACCATTGCTGCCACTTGTTGCCACCACTTCGATAACTGGCTCCCACCATCTCCGGCCTGTCTTCTTCACCCCGCACACCATAGTAACTCACCTTGCTACCCCAACTACAACCGCTACTCCACTGCCATCTTCCTTTCACCATCGCCAACAGCCCCAATGCGCCGCCGCCTTGTTGTGACTCACCGAGCACCGCGCTCTCATCTCCACCACATCGCAACTCCACCTTAACCACCGACAACCACCGTTGCTACCTCCAACTCCTCCACCACACCTAGCCCCCTCACTTCCTCTACATCCCCGAAGCTGCTCCTCCGCTGCCTGGAAATGCAAACTCTTCCCGGAGCACCGAACAACAAGCAACCAATCGTCACACCACCGCACCGAATCCGAAGCTCCATTCCACCCGAGCTCCATCTTCTATCTCCACTTGATGAACCCTTACTGTCATAGTGTCATCGTCGTCGTTCATGTTACTGTCACTACAGAGTTGTGTGTTACTGCCTTTTTTTATGTGTGTTGTTGTCGTTCTAGTTGTTGCTATTCTCTCTTGCTTGTACCGCCATCATCGCCCATGTCGCGGCCCTGTGTCGTCGACTTCTTTTTTTTTTCCATCGTTCCATTGTCATCATCATATAAGGCAAGCATCTCTTGAACTCATTTTATTGTTCATGTTTAAGCATTTCTTTGATCTCTCGCAAGTAGTTCTCTATATTGATTACCGTATATCAGCGAATTCTATTACTGATTCATCGACAAGTCGGAATAATAGTTTTCCCTCTCGTTTCATATCATAGATTCAAATATTGAACCGTTAACACACTTCATATCGTGTTATCGAATACGTAAAAGTTTTGCCCTATCATTTTCCCGAAATTATACTAAGAATTTGACACTGTTCCCGATACTGAAATTCAGAACTTTATAAAGGAAAATCGTAGCCCTTCGAGTGTAGATTCTAGAAAAATTTATGGTTTCAGAATCCGAATTATAGGTTGTGAGATATCACTGTTTTAGTACTATAACATCAAAATTTTCTAGAACAGAGCATATACAAGAAATCAGTAAAGAATGAATTTATACACATAGCTACTGCCCTTAGAATTTGTCTTGTGAATATGCATTTGATCCGGTAGAGAGTCTACTTTCTAGAATCTCTGATGAAATTGGTTTTACTTTCCCATTGAAGCAGGAAAGTGAAATTCGGTTCGGTGGTGTACTACTCCAAAATTGCATCGTTATGTTTTTGTATATAAATATGTTATTTTCAAATTTAATGAATTGAACTAACATAATACATAGATAGATTGAATTTTTATAATGTATTGCATAATTATTGATACTACTGTTCCTCTGATTATACTGACTGCATGTTAACGATTGATAACAAGTGTACCACTGATTATACCGACTGCATGTTAATGATTGATCACAGTAAAAGAATAACAAGTCGAGGTAATAAAGGTTACAACTTAGTAGTGGACAATAGAGGAGACTGTACTCGGAAGGGAGCACGTGGTTTTCCTACCATTACTGGTTACTGTTACTGAGTACTGATGATGGACTACGACTGCAGTATCCCGATTACTGAATACTGAATACTGAATACTGAATATTGTTCACAGAATACTGTTTACATGTTTTTCTAAGTACATGTTCCTATAGAATTCACCACTAGAGTCAAACGTTCACTTGATTGTATACACCAGAACCTGTGTATGGGACACAGGATTGCGTGCATTAGATAGGTTAATAAAAGACTGATAGACCTAAGATTGACACTGAACATTGATACTCAATACTGAATACTGATTACTGAATACTGAATAATGAATACTGATTACTATCTACCGATTATTGATCATGTTACGGACTATAGCTTTATTGATTATTGATTATTGTTTACCGACTATTATTTTACTGATTATTATCTATATTGTTTATTGTTCACTGCATTATTGATTATCGACTATTTCTTAATGATTATTGCATTCTGATTGAATATATTTTGAAGTCATGTTTTCCCGTCTACATGTTTTCCTGTTACAAGTTTACACTTATTACTTGTATCGTACTTGATCATCTTGTTCATTGTTCCTTGTTTTTTGTTATATCATACTTTAGTGTTCACTGCTCGTTGCTACTTTCTTTCCGAAGCTTGCTCTAACTGATACTCCCCCCTTCTTTTTAGTTAATGTTTATACAGGTACGGATGATGAGATACAGAAAGAATTTGGTAAACAGACTCCCTAGACGATCGTGTTGGAACTACTACTGCTACATCTCCACTTTCCTGTCGCTACTTTATCATACGGAACTTTTTACCGCATTGTATATTCTCGGGTATTTTGACGCGAAATTCTTGTATTTCAGATATTTGTTACTGATTCTATCAATGTTCATGTGATTGTTATTGTTACCTGTATTGTTGAGCTCACTAGTATTGTACAGCTTATGGATGATATGAGTTGATATACTTATATCATTCGCTGAGCCTCAGTTACGTGCCCTGGTTTGCGTAAATGGGAAGCGAGGCATGACAGTAATGAATGTCATCCACTAGAGCAGCCGCTTAGTTTTATTTTTCAATAAAATGTAGTATTAATTTTTGCAAAATTCTTGTACAACTCTACAGATGCATACAATGAGTTAAAGGTCAAGCTTATTCCTAAAATCGACACCAAAAACTCATTAGAATCTCCTTATAAGACAATTTTGGGGTCCATACCCGTGGCTCGGAGTTACTCTAGCAATTTCCAACAAAGCAAGTTCAAAGTTCAACTCGCCATTTGATATACTCCTTGTAACGCCCTGAATTCCAAACACAGGTAATTCGTAGCAAAACAAGATCTTTGACTTCAAATTCGTATAAATTTACAAAGAATTTAAAACTTTTTGATTAGAACATGTTCTTTACAACAGCACAGTGGAATTAAAATGAATACAATTTACATTAATAAGAATTATGCAATCTTGTAACATCTCATCATAGCGACTTTAAGTACATGCCAAGTCCAATCTTGCAGCTAGAAAACTGTGGGCACGTCAGTTACATACAATTGACGCAATGCTATAATACAGCGATCTCATTATCTTAACAATCATAAACTTGAATGCAGAAAGAGACAATGTGAGAAGTGACTATCCCAGACATGTCAGTGTATGAAATGAACTTAATGCCAAATGCAGACTTTACACTACGATGACACTAATGCATGCTTGTTCAGATTCTATGCAACCCATACTACATAGATCCGAGGGCAAGCACCTACGTACTCTATATTATAGGGTTAAATCCCTCGCCATATAACCTACTACTATGACTACTACAAGATTTAAACACTCTGCAAGTATTGGTTCTCTCCTTGGAAAACTGGAGATCAATCCCGCTCCGTGGACCATTCTATGGCCTATTTCATCCATCGTCCGGGAATACTGGGGATTGTCTCACTCTGCGAGTCATTCTAGAACCTTCATCGCACAAATGCCCCATGAGCATCGCTTTCGTCCCGGAATACTGGTGATCAATCCCACTCCGTGGATCATTCTATGGCCTATTTCATCCA
Organism: Hemerocallis citrina; assembly: GCA_017893485.1. Lineage (NCBI taxonomy): Eukaryota > Viridiplantae > Streptophyta > Magnoliopsida > Asparagales > Asphodelaceae > Hemerocallis > Hemerocallis citrina. The sequence goes on along the minus strand of CM030367.1, from coordinate 133,507,658 downwards.
TCGTCCCGAAATACTGGGGATTGTCTCACTCCGCGAATCATCCTGGAGTACATAACTCACGTTTGCTCTTGTTTCATCATATCTCCAACTAGTGCATGTCCTTAAGTTTAAATTATAGTTATTAAGACCTAGAGTTCGCTTACCTACCGGGCCTGAACAAAACACTGAGAGAGTTAGCCCACACTGGCTACTCCTCATGAAAAAGTCAACCCACACTGGTTACTCCTCAAATTCCATATATAACAACTGCCGGTATTTTGGGTCCTGCTCACTCTATAACAAACAACCGTCTCAAAAGAGACCATATAGGTTATGTCTAACGTCACCATAGATAACTCATTCATTATTCATAATTTCTTCTGTATTGATTTTCCTTAGATTTATCAACCATGAAGTAACCAACTTCAACGTTCAATGGCGACTGAATCAATCAAAATCCTTGTAGACAACCCCAACTATTTATTTCAAAAATATTCATTGCCTTTTTAGTTAATAGAACATTTTCGTGCATTTCTATATTCCAAATATATTTCTAAATGCAAAATTCTTTAAGATTAAAACGACTAGAAATTCTGTATTTCAATCTCATAATTATATTTTTCTTCCATTATAATCCATCTCAACCATTTTCTTAATTCAATGAAGTAATGTCCATGTAATTTTACAAAGATGAGTCTAAATTTGTAATCTACTTTTAATTCTCTTTAATCATGCACAATCCCCTATTAACTTGAATTCAAAAATTCCACTAATACATTATTTAATATGAATATCACCTCTAATTCCAAAAAATATATCTTAAAAATAATGTGGAATTATTTCTAAAGTTCTAATGATTTTTAGAATATTATCACATTTTCCCCCAACTTTTATAACATGAAAAACCCACCTAAAACAATTAAAAAGGAATTTTGTATGGTCGGGATCGAACCCCAAACCACACAACACCCAAGACCGCAAGCCCCAACCACTAGGCCAACTCGCGGCTATTGAAAGAAGGTCCCTTCAGTTTCTTCTACACTTCGTCTACATTTCTCTATAAAAATCAAATTTTGTAAAAAGACTGAGCCTCCCAAGACATGAACCCGAGATTGAGGCCACTGTACACAGCGCCCTAAACCGTTGACAAGACCCAGTACACCCAAGGCCAATCTCTGATTATATATGTGTTAAAATTCTTTTCTTTCATTTCTCTGTTTCCAAATCTCTTTTAACCAAATTTATTGATTTCTAATTTGCGTTGTATTATCATTTCTAATCATTTCCAGAATTTAATTTTCCCAAAATTATGTGTATTTGCACAAGATAAATTCTTATAATTATTTATTCTCTAAATATAATAAAATCTAACTCCCAATTGTATGATTTGCTCATATTTCTACAATTTGAATTGTATAAATTTTTCCCCCTCTCGAACTAGATTCTTAAGAAATGTTACACTATTATAATGCATATAAGGAAATTTAATACCAATGGGTTCTTTTATAAAATTCTCACCATCTAAGAATTTACAAAAACTACTATACGTAGATTAATCCAATTTGTCTACTACATAATTAATTTAGCTTGTACTAATTAAATTTTTAGGGGATCTCTCTCCACATAGAACTCATTACTTACTGCTTTCACATCTTTTAACTAACATGAACATTTGTTAATATATTGGAAGCCAAAAGCATCTACTCAAACACACATTAATTATACTAATAATGCACAATCAACATTCTAGATTACTTGCACAATCAACACATCAAACTAAATTTAGCAACTACTCTTGGTAAAATTAAGCACAAACAATCTACAAAATTAGAAGTTAATAAGAACACCCACCTCTTTCTCGATGCAATTAGTAAGTAGAACTCCTAGAAAAATGCTCCAAAGCTCCAACACAAGATTGACCTTCAATCCTCTTTCTTCCCTTCTCTTTTAATTTTTTTGTTTAGAGTTGGTGTGTTGTTCATGGTAAAGGAAGGGCTATTTATAGGAGAATCGTGCGGTTCAAAAAGCTCTCCACTACCCAAAATAATTCCCCACTCACTCACAACTCACCCCACTCTCTCCTCATTCTCTAGTATAGACCGACCACTTTTCATGTACACAAAACACGTGCACGTTCACCCTATGTGTAAACTCTTCTCATATATTTTTTTTTTATTAAACTAGATGTAGGTGTCTGTTACACATGACAAGTGTACTAGATTTTAAATGTTTATTTAAGTGTAGAAATACTCATGGGCCTCAATTTGTAATTAAATTCTTAATGGGCTTCAAGGGTGGATTTAGGCCTAATGGATATAATTAAAACCAATTACAAAATTGTGACAAAAATGAGAAGAAAAATGTTCATAACTCTAGAAAATTTTAGAAATAAAAATGTGCATGAAAATTTATGTGCAATGCACGTATAAAAATATATCTGAGTCAAAATAAGAGAAAATGAATTTCAATCTATAAAACGAATTCGAACAATTTATAGAAATAAATAGTGGAAATACTTAGAAATATTACACGTAACGGTGGAATATACGTAGCCGTCACGTGTATTGAAAACACGTGCAACACACGTAAAAACACAAAGATTGAGTTGGCTCAAAATATGATAAAAATAAATTTTGAGATGACAAAAAAATATATAAATAATCGAAATACAAAATACGTAGGATAATTATATTAAAATACGCTACGAATATTACCCGTAACGGTATGCGTAACACCCTTGGGCAAAATTATCATAACTCAATTTTGCGGGGGTGTTACACTCTTACAACTCGTTAACGCCCCGACGACAGGTTCAGAGTCCCTACCCATGGTTCAATGTCACTTTAGCAACTTGCGAAAAAGCAAGTCCGAAGTTCAACTCGCCATTCGATCTACTTCTGCAACATGTTAATACCTAAACTAACAAGTTCGAATTCCATACCCATGGCTCAGAGTTACTTTAGCAACCTGCAACCAAGCACGTTCTGAGTTCAACTCGCCATTCGACATGTTCCTGAAACTAGTTAAAATTCCTTAAAGACATATTAGAAGTCCAAAATCATGGATTACAGTTACTCCAATAAAACGTGCAAAAACAACACTTAGAGCTCAACTCGCCACTCGATGTGACTCTCATAATCCATTGGAGGACCCATACATCAAGTTTGGAAAATAGCTCTCCCTCAAATTTTTCCTACAACTAGCTGATTACAGGACGGATAAGTTCTAAACCCCGTCAAATATTACGCATACTATTGACTGTTTGTTAGCTATACATAAAAAATTTGAGGCCTTGTTTTTTAGCTACAAATTATCAAGTCGACTGCTCATCAATCTCAATAACAAGCCTCGTTACAACTGCAGAATTATAATAAGTCTACGTTCATGCCTAACAATCGTTACAAAAGTTTTGCAAATACTGTACAATAAACTGTCCTGCAAGACGTTCTTACAGCGACACAATAGAGAGGTGCTCCGTCTAATAGACACAAACCCCTTTTCACGCCTCCTGCTAGCTAACCGCTCCCGAGGGCTGCCTTAACTATTGGGAATAAAATCCAAGACAAGTCTACCTTAGGTGGGTAAGCTCCATGTTTTTCCTACCACCTTCACCTGAGAAGGCTCCAACTCCACCTCGCATGAAGCGACGCACAAACGGACGAGTCCCAACCTCGTCAGGCACAGTGCATCAGGAAGGAAAGCAAGCTCAATGTCCCAGGGACCTCATTCGATGTATGCAACTACTTATCAGTAAAAATAAGAATGGAATCACTTCAACAAACACAAGGGACTTCACTTAAAAATCAAGAAGACTAAGAACACCCAAAATTCATTCACTCAACAAAAGGAGTTCGGCACTCTGCATGCCACTTGAGTTCCTCCGGAAAATAAGTCGTCAACTCCAAACAACGATTTCAATGCTTCGCTCACCGCTCAAGCTCCATCAATAACTCGTTGGCTCCAAACAACAAGTTCAATGCCTCTCTTTCCGCTCGAGCTCAATCAATAACCTATCGGTTCCAAACAATGAGTTCAATGCCTTGCACACTGCTCGAGCTCCACCAACAACTTGTTGACTCCAATTAATGAGTTCAACGCCCTGATCACCGCTCGAGCTCCGTTAACAACGAGTTCAACGCTCTGCTTACCGCCCGAGCTCCATCAACAATTCATAGACTCCCAACAACGAGTTCAATGCCTTGCTCTTCGTTCAGGCTCCAGCAACAGCTTGTTGACTCCAAACAACGAATTCAAAGCTCGCTATTCGCTGAAGCTCCACCAACAACTTGTTGACCCCAAAAAACAAGTTCAATGTCTTGCTCTTCGCTTAGGCTCCGTCAACATTTCATTTACTCCAAACAATGAGTTCAATGCCTTGCCCTTAGTCCAAGCCCCACTAACAACTTTTCCACTCCAAATAACGATTTGAACGCTCTACCCTCCGCACGAGCTCCGTCAACAGCTCGCTAACTCCTAATAACGAGTTTGACACCTTGCTTACCACTCGAGCGCCATCAAAAACTCATTTATTATAGATAATGAGTTCAATGCTCTGCACACCGCTCAAGCTCCATCAACAACTCGTTGACTCCCAATAATGAGTTCAATGCTCTGATCTCCGCACGAGCTCCATCAAGAACTTATTGACTCCAAACAACCAGTTCGGTGCCCTGCTCATTGCTTGAGTCCTTCCAACAACCCCATAACTTCATGCAACAGGTTCTTTGCCTAACGCCGAGCTAGGGTTGCCTCTACAAGACTTACTGGGCACAAACAGTAAGCTCAATGTTCAAGACCATCTTAGAGTTACCTCTCTATACTTGCTGGGTGCAAAAAGTAAGTTCAACGTCAACTCCATCCTAGAGTTGTCTCCGCAAACTTGCCAGAATCAAATGGTAAGTCAAATGTTCAACTCCGTCTCAGAGTTGACTCTACAAAATTGCAGGATCAAACCGTAAGTCATACATCAACTCTTCGAGTTGCCTCTACAAAACTTGTTGGGCGCAAATGGCAAGTTCAATGTTCAACTTCATCACAGAGTTGTATCCAAACTCACTGGGATCAAACCGCAGGTTCAACACCAAATCCATCATAGATTTTTCTCCACAAACTTGCTAGGATCAAAAGGCAAGCCAAACGTTTAACTTCATCTCATAGTTGACTCTACAAACTTGTCAAGATCAAACGACAAGCCCTACATCAACTCTAATGTAAGGTAGTCTCCATAAACTTACTGGGATCAAACAGTAAGCTCTACGCTCAACTCCGTCTCAGAGTTGCATCTATAAAACTTGCTGGGTGCAAACGGCAAGCTAAATGTTCAACTTCGTCTCAAAGTTGTCTCTCCAAATTTATGGGGATCAAATGGCAAGCACTATGCCCAATTTTGCCTCAGAGTTGTCTCTGCAAACTTGTTGGGCACAAATAGCAACCTCAAACATTCAACTCCGTCTTATAGTTGTCTCTACAACCAGCTGGGCACAAACATCCATCTCACAAGACTCGTCTTACAACAAAATGATTGATCAAAAAGCAATCAAACAACACAACGTTCGGTCAACAAAAGAGCAGTTCAACGAAACGAGCGACGGGGTGCTTGGTCGACATAGTCAGTGGTCAAATAAAACACTGTAGAACAAAATCTAACTCGACCAAGGAGCCTCGAAGACAGCGAAGAGTTCCACCCTAAGATCAAAATTTCTAACAATTTCAAACCACATGCAATGGGATCTCTGGTTCAAAATAATAAAGGATATTCGAGTTCAAAATAGTAAATGGGAGCATGGGTTGAATTCAATAAAGGAGGTTCGAGTATAAACCTGTCCCGTAGTCCAATACCAACTCCAAGAAAGGGGGGGAGGGGATTTGCGGTTTGGGTACAAACCCGACCCGACACCAAGGTCCAAACCCAAAAATTCCAAAAGGAATCTCTTCTTTAAAATCCAAAACTCCAATCCCAGAGCTCGAAAACCCACAAAACTCCGAAGCTTCAAACTCGACAACTTCGAGCACCCTCAACATTCGAAGCCAGCACCCAACCTTAATCGCCTAAAGCTCCATAGTTTGATAAGAAGGCCATGGTTCAAGCTACAATTCCTAGCTCGACGAACCTCATGACCCATGGTCACCAAGCTCACTGATGCTCTCGCCCATGGCAAGAATGCTTCAAAGATTCCCTCAAAAGCCCAAGTATGCTCGATAGAGATAGCTCGACAACTCCATAGCTCGATGGAGGAGCTGTAGCTCGACGAAGCAGCTTCATAGCTCAGCGACGCCTACAACTCAACGAGACGAAGGAGCTCATAGCTCGACGATGATGAGGCTCCATAGCTTGGCGATGCCAAGAAGTAGTTCATAGCTCGATGATGAGGTAACTCCATAGCTCGATGACTCCTGTAGATTGACGAGATGAAGCAGCTCATAGCTTGACGATGAAGAGATTCCATAGTTCGGAGAAACCTATAGCTTGACGATACAAAGAATCTCATAGCTCGATGATGAGGAGGCTACATTGCTCGGCGACGCCTACAACTCGACTATATGAAGGAGCTCGTAGCTCAAGAATGAGAAGCCCCGAATTCATAGCTCGACGAAAGAGCTCATAGCTCGACCAAACAGCAGATCCCCCATAGCTCGAAGAAGCTCGACGATGAGCCATAGCTGTAACACCGCACAAATTGAGTTATGACAATTTTGCCCACGGGTGTTACGCACATACATTTTGTACTGTTACGGGTAATGTCTGTAACGTATTTTAATATAAACATCATACGTATTTTGTACTTTGACTATTTGTACATTTTTTCGTCTTCTCAAAATTCATTTTTATCCTATTTGAGTCAACTCAAATATTAAATTCTCTCTTTGTGTTTTACGTGTATTGTACGTACTTTCAATACACGAGTCAATTACGTATGTGCAACATTATAAAATTCATACGTATTTCAATTATTTATTTTATAGCTTGTTCGAATTCGTTTTATAAATTGAAATATTATTTTTCTCCTATTTTGACTCAAATATATTTTTATACGTGCGACGCACGTGTTTTCTACGTGCGTGTTGATTACATTATTGTAAATATAAAATTAATGAAATATATTCTTTGTGTGTTGTACTTTGATTATTTATAAACATTTCCCCATTGATCAAATATATTTTTGTATTTTCGTAATTATTTTACGTATGACGCACGTGTTTGCAGTGCACGTGTTGGTTGTACTCTCTTTAAAAATAAAATTTATAGAGTGTGTGTTTATTTTACTTTGTGCATGAATACTCAATTATAATTAAATTAAACTAGTTTTATTAAATACATATTATATATTATAACATACACTTTTCCTTCTCATTTTAAATTATTGCACTTTACATTATATTTTTTTTAATATTAAACCATGGGCCTAAAAAAAAATATTTTAAAAAAAGGTGTGATGTGCACAAGCACGTGCAATGCGCACACCAAGAGAATTTGGTCGACTGTATATGCTGAGTGAGGAGAATGAGAGTGGGGTAGTGGGTTTGTTTAGTGGGGATTAGTTATCTTAACTACCAATCATTATCTATAATTAACCTTGACCTAAATCAAACCCTTCACAGCACTATTAATCAAAAAAAAAAAAATCAACTCAAGCCAAGAAAGGCAGAGCGAGCCTTCGGGAGACAGTTGTTGTCGATTTTTGGCATGGGCTTTTGGGGATTCTTGGAGTGCTTTTGTAAGGAAATTTTGCTACTAGTACTCCTATATTAGGTGGATGTTTCTATATACTTTTTAAATTGCATTTTAATATATGTTTGGATGATTTGTGTTAGGATTGTAGATTTAATTGCATAGTTTATCCTCTAAATTGTGAAGTGATTCATGTTGAATGAAAATCTAAAATTCTAGGGATTGATGAATGAGATGCATGTTAAATGAGAAAAGTATGAGGTAGATTTTATGTGAAATTAAATTACAAGTTGTGCAAATCATTATATGTGATACCATGCAAATTTTAGTTTAGATGGAATTTTTTAACAATTCATGAAAGAAATTGAAATGTGTTGATTAGATTTGATTATAAAATTTTTGGTGAAATTCCCATCATATTAATCGACATTGAAAAGAGGAAACATATGTAAGTGTTTGTAGAGTAGTATTTATAATTTAATAAAGGCCTATTGTATATGAAAGTTCTAAATTTAGCTACTTCACATTGTTGTGTAAAGAATCACTTCATTATGAATGGACTCAGTAAAGAACTTGTACTGCAGTTTTTGAAATATATTATGCGGACAAATAGGGTTGACACAATTGATGGAAATCGGTTTGAATGTACAAATTAAAATAGAGGATTAAACTGAGAGTTGATACTTAAATAATTTAACCCTATATATATCAGGTAAGTCATTTGGGTTTTGTGGCTAACGCGTGCATCCCTGTGCTGCGTGTTGCCACATGGCAGGCGGGGCAGGGGTTTCCCAGTGGCCGCGGGTTCGAAGGCTGGTAGAGGGAAATTTTAGTTTAAAACACATTTTTAGGGGGATTTTTGTGAGTATATTTTTGTGGGAAAAATTCATAGAAAATTCACACAAAGAATGTTTTGGAGTTATTTTTACACTATTCTAGAGATATTTTAGAATCTAAAGGGCATGTTTGTTTATTTCATGAGTGGTTGTTCAAACTAAAAATGTATATGGATGAGAAGTTAAGAGTTGATTTTTTTTTAAAACAAAAGTAGAGTAAAGTTGAGATTAGGAAATAAAGAAATTTTGGGGATGATTCTAAAAGTTTGAAATTTAAAATAAAGAAATGAATTTTTGACTAAATTATAGGTTAATGTGAAAAGAGCTATACATATTTGAAAGTGATTAATTTTTAAAGAATCAAGTTTGAGAAAACTTTGGTAGAAACTGGTCGGGTTGATCATCTAAAAGTTATTTATGAGAAGTTAGATTTGGAAATTATTATTGAATGAGTTATAAAAGCTGAGTACTTCTTGAATAAAGAGAATTGATGATTGAAAGTCGAAATAATATTGTTGAGGTTGGATATAACCTCTTTGGATCTTTGTTAATGAGATAGTTGTTGGAATCTAAAGGCTAGGCGAGACGCTAGTGACCTGTAATTGTGATTAATGAGATTTTGAGGAGTAACCAACGTGGGTTGACTCTTTCTTTGAGAAGTATCCAGTGTGGGCTGACTTTCTCTTGTGGTGGTTTAAGTTCGATAGGGTATGCTACCTATAGGTTGTGATAATTTTAATTAAACTTAAGGATAGGCACTAGAAGAAGATATGATAAAAACAACAAGAAACATGTCCGGTAAAGAATGTGTAGCTCCTAGGGGTTCAAGATCGAGGAGTACGCCCAGTAAATCTACATGTGTGGGCTAGGGGTAGGCCGGTGAAGTTGATGAAATGACCAGTAAAGGACTGCGGTCCCTACGAATGTTCACGACTGAGGATACGCCCGGTAAATCCACAAGTGGCCTAGGGTTTGTCTGTCTATCATCGAAAAGGTTGGTAAAGAGACTGTAGTTCCTAGGAATGTTTGGGGCAGACAGGATACACTCGGTAAATTCACTGAGGTGGGTTAGGGGTAGGCCTGGTTCGTAGTTGCGAGAGATCCATTTGCTAGGGTTCGTAGCTGATGATATGCCCGGTAAACCCACTTAGGTGGGCTAGGGGTAGGCTGGTAAGGTCCAATATCCTGGGGGTGCGACTCTTCGGTGACTACGCGTTGGAATATATTCATTGAGTTAGGTTGTATGACGTGGGATGTAAACCCTATAATGTGGAATACCATAAGGGCTTGCCTTCGGACATATGTAGTATGGGATGCATAGAATCCGAACAAGTATGCATTAGGAAATCGTAGTGTAAATCTGTATTAAGCATTAAGTCATATCATACACTGACATGTTTAGGATAGTCACTCTTTACACTTTGGTTGCATTCAAGTTGTGTTTCTGTTTGTTAAAGTATAAAGAATCGTTATATTACGGCATAGTGAGGATGGCTGTTTTATAATATAGCGTCGGTTGTAAGCAACTGACGTGCCCACAGTTTTTAATGCAGGATTTGGATTTGCAAGAGAACACAAAGATGATATGGTGCTAAAGATTGCTGTCAGATTTTAGTTGCTGTCATTCAAGTTGTATTTTTATCGTATTGTGATTATTTATTTTTCCGCTGCGTTGATGTGAAAGAACAGTCTTGTATAAAAAGTTTTCTTGTAGAATTGTACAAATTTGAAGTAAAAGATCATGTTGTGCTACGAATTACCGTATTTTAGAATTCGGGGCGTTACAGAGTGGTATCAGTGCCCAGCTTCAATAAGTAGTACAAAATTACATGGACAACACATTAGGATGGACATTAGAGTGTGCATTTAGTTTATAGAGATTTAAATGTAAGATGGATTTACATTTGTGTTACTTTATACACTGATGTTTTTTCTTTCTTTTCCCTATTAGATGGCTGGAGTCATGAATTCAAGTTCAATAACTACTTCATTCATGATGCTCTCCTCGTATACATTGATGTGAGATTGTATGCGAGCATGCTTTTCCTTGGTATCCGAGTGGCGCATTGGAAGCGTGGTTGATTGAACCTACATTCATGATACCTTACACATTGACTAAGTTTTTCTCTTAAATTTTTCTTCGTGGATTTTCCTCATCGAACTTTTCATCTTTAATATCTAATATTTTTCAAATAAATACTTTTGATATTTATTATTTTATTTACAACCCTTAATCTTAATCTTCTAAATTTAACTTACTCATTTTCTTTCTTGATGTTCCTTTTATGCACTTTTACGTTACCTATTTACTTTCGCTATTACTCTTACGGATTCTATTTAGTTTTGAACTACTACTTATTAAATTATTATTAAGAATATCATTTTCCTTGGTTAGTATTTCTATTGGGTTTTGAAAATTCTAATTTTGTATGTTTACCTTCAGTTTACAAATACTTGATTCTTTCGATGCTCTATTTTTTCTAAGATTGAAATATGCTACTCATATAAATATGACATACCATTTTGTTTTATAGCCTATATCCGATACTATTGTTATTACATATTATTTGCTAATTTGTTTTGTTATATTCACTTTTCACTATTTATTGCTACTTACTAATTTTATAGCTTTACACTTCTCTAATATGATACACACACTCACTATTTTTATTGTTATTTCAATTTTTATTATTCATATTATTCTTGGTCACTACATGTACTTTTCACTTATTTCCATATATATATATATATATATATATCATATATTTCAACATACTTACTAGTAACTATTTATATTTATTATCCTAATTTACTAAACTTCTAAATCATTGTCCTCATTTGTATTTTCAGCACATACAAATACTTTATACTATTTTCGCATTAATTTATTAAATCATTTTTATTACTACTAATTGTATATATTCTATATTTAAAATCTATATATTTATTTTAATATTTAAAATCTATTCATTCACAACTTTTACCTCTATTTTTATATCCCAATTTCAAAAATGCAATACCATACTTTATTAAGCATCCAACATCCAAGTACATATGGAAGATTACATCTTTTCATCTTCCGTTTTGGTGCAACCTGATATCGAGAGAGCAAATCTGCAACTAGACATCAATGGAGGCAAACTGCAACTGAACGTCGGGGAGGCAAAGTCTGCAACCGAAAGTCCAGAAGACAAACTGCAATCAGATGTCGTAGAGGCAATTCTGTAACTTGAGGTTTAGGAGGCAAGCATGCAGTTGGACACCAACGAGGCGAACCCACAACAGAAGAAGATTTTCTACTTTAATAACCCTCACTGTTATTTCTACATATATTACTTACCACTGTTCTATTTTTGTGCTAGTTTATACCATTTTATAATATTTTACAAACTAGCATTAAATTAATTACCTTATTATTTATACTGGTTTCTATATCTATCCTACTTGCGTATTTACTACTTAATATTAACTATCTTTCCATCTCCTTCTTATTATTTCAAATCTTTACATGAGTTAGCATTTCATACCACTTCATCGTATTTTATTTTGCTGCTAACTTATATCAGATTTGGTAGGCTACTCACCTAACAAAACAAAACAAATTAAAAAAAAAAATTTATTATCATTTATACTTTTGTTTACGATTCAAAATTTATATCTATATAATTAGTTTTTGTATTGTTTCAATTATATGTTGTTACGTTTTCACTGATGTCTTGTTTTACTCCAACAAACCATTTATACGTTTCATATCATAATATTGTTTGTTTCACCATAAAAAAATTTATGCCTTTGTACGTATATTATTTGGTATGCTGGTTTTTCTTGCTCTCCTTGACAATTTGAAAGTATTTTGATATATCCCAACTAGTACGCTATATCTTTAATTTTTAAATCATATATATATATATATATATATATATATATATATATATATATATATATATATATATATATATGTATTTACTTTACCAAAATATTTTATGATATTAACTTTTTATACAGAATCATTTTTATCTTATATTGTCTATACTTTTAACTAAATTCCATGCTCGTATATTTTTCAAACTCTTATCTAATAGCCTTCTCTTAATTTGCTGCCTCGTTTTATCTCATAGTATATATACCACTAGTTAGTTTATGATTTTTATCCTTCCCATTTTCTTTAATAAATTATTTTTTTCGAAGTTTTTCAAATTCTCTAACAATTGATGACTTAATTCAGGTTTTCCTTTCCTACGATATCTAGTACTTTATTATTTTGTATGAAAAATTTGTTTCAATCTACATTATCTTTCAATGTCACATTTCTCACCCTGCTATTTTTCTAGTTTTTCTGATACTTTTGTGTTTCCTTCGCTTGATACTCAAAGATTCTTTATATAAGTTTGATGTGTTTTCCCATATTGCGCATTTTACGCTACATTTTTTTCTTAGTATTGACAACTTTCTATATATAATAGTAATATTTTTTTCGGTGTGTACGAAATACAACTTTTATCCTAGTAAGTTCTGAGGACAAAACTATTCTAAGGGGGGGGGGGGGGGGGGGGGGGGAGAGTGTAACACTCCACAAATTGAGTTATGATAATTTTGCCCACGGCTGTTACTCACATATATTTTGTACTGTTACGGGTAATGTCTGTAACGTATTGTAATATAAACATCATACGTATTTTGTACTTCGAATATTTATACATTTTTCCATCTTCTCAAAATTATTTTTTATCCTGTTTGAGGAAACTCAAATATTAAATTCTATCTTTGTGATTTTACGTGTATTGCACGTGCTTTCAAAACACGTGTCGATTACGTATGTGCAATATTATAAAATTCCTAAGTATTTCAATTATTTATTTTATAGCTTGTTCGAATTCGTTTTATAAATTGATATTTTATTTTTCTCCTATTTTGACTCAAATATATTTTTATACGTGCGACGCACGTGTTTTCTACGTGTGTGTTGATTACATTGTTGTATATAAAATTAATGAAATATATTCTTTGTATGTTGTACTTTGATTATTTATAAACATTTTTCCCGTTGATCAAATATATTTTCGTATTTGAATATTTATTTTACGTGTGACGCACGCGTTTGCAGTGCACGTGTTGGTTGTACTCTCTTTAAAAATAAAAATTTTGGAGTGTGGGTTTATTCGATTTTGTGCATGAATACTCTATTATAATTAAATTAAACTAGTTTAATTAAATACATGTTATATATTATAACATACACTTTTCCTTCTCAATTTAAATTATTGCTCTTGACATTATATATATTTTTTATAAAACCATGGGCCTAAAATATATATATAATAAAATACAAAGAAAGCTATCAAGTGGCACTCCTTCAATCAACCCAAATTCAAAGGCCCAGATCCAACCTCACAAAACACATTTTCCCCCCCAAAAGTTTTCCCCCAAAACTCAAATTCAAATCCCCCCCCCCCCAAAAAAAAAACTCATTTATTTATCTATGTATTTCTCTCTCTCTCTCTCTCTCTCTCTCTCTCTCTCTATATATATATATATATATATATATATATATATATATATATATATATATATAAATGGAGCCCTTCGGTTGAGGACTAATTTGGTGAGAACTCACGGAGTAGACCCCCCATGAAAAATCCGAACCGGCCATCTCGCTCTACACACCTTAGATAGGATAACATAAAGAAATCAAGTAATTTGATGTTCATTTGCCCATGATTTACATCATCGCAATTGTATGGCTGAAAATTCTACTCCATTTGATGGATGGGAAAATGAACTTCAAATGACTTGATTTCTTTATGTTATGCTATCTAAGACGTGTAGAACAAGATGGTCGGTTCAAATTTTTTATTGGGGGTCTACTTCGTGAGTTCTCACAAAGTTCTCACCAAAATTAGTTCTTAACCGAAGGGCGCCATATATATATATATATATATATATATATATATAGTAAAAGGGATATGATCAACTTGCTTATTTAATAAATGAGCAATTGATGAGGTGGCATGCATGTCATACATTGAGTATCTAACCACTTTTAGGATTTCCCAGTGACAAGCATGCCACCTCATCACTTGCTCATTTACTAAATGAGCAAATTGCTTATACCCCTTTTCCCCATATATATATATATATATATATATATATATATATATATATATATATATATATATATATATATATATATATACACACACTATATATATATATATATATATACACACACACACACACTAGATTTTCCCGTGACCACGTCCCTACGACATGTCTTCAGAACAATACAACATATGAAAAGTCTTGTAAACAGTAAATCAACAATTATGTAGCTGAAGTTTGAAGACGTGTCGTAGGCACGTGGTCACGGTAAAATCTAGTGTATATATATATATATATATATATATATATATATATATATATATATATATATATAAATGTGAGATGTGCATAAGCACGTCCAATGTGCACACCAAGAGAATTTGGTCGGCTGTATATGCTGAGTGGGGAGAATGGGAGTGGGGTTATGGGTTTGTTTAGTGGGGATTAGTTATCTTAACTACCGACCATTATCTATAATTACCCTAACTTAAGTCAAACCCTTCACAACACTATTAATAAAAAAAAAATCAACTCAAATCAAGAAAGGCAGAGGGAGCTTTCTAGAGGCAGTTGTTATGGATTTTTCCTTGGGCTTTTGGGGATTCTTGGAGTGCTACTGTAAGGAAATTTTGCTACTAGTACTCCTCTATTAGGTTGGTGTTTCTATATATTTTCTAAATTCCATTTTAATGTATGTTTGGGGAATTTGTGTTAGGATTGTAGATATAATTGCATAGTTTATCTTCTAAATTGTGATGTGAAGCATGTTGAATGAAAATCTAAAATTCTAGGGATTGATGAATGAGATGCATGTTAAATGAGAAAAGTGTGAGGTGGATTTTATGTGAAATTAAATTACAAGTTGTGCAAATCATTATATGTGATGTCATGCAAATTTTAGTTTAGATGGAATTTTTTTAAAATTCATGGAAGACATTGAAATGTGTTGATTAGATTTGATTATAAATTTTTTGGTGAAATTCCCATCATGTTAATCGACATTGAAAAGAGGAAACATATGTTAGTGTTTTTAGAGTAGTATTTATAATTGAATAAAGGCATATTGTATGTGAAAGTTCTAAATTTATCTACTTCACATTGTTGTGTAAAGAATCACTTCATTATGAATGGAGTCAGTAAAGAACACGTACTGCAGTTTTGAAATATATTATGCGAACAAATAAGGTTGATACGATTGATGGAAATCGGGTTGAATGTACAAATTAAAATAGAGGAATAAACTGAGAGTTGATACTTAAATAATTTAACCCTATATATATCAGCTAATTCATTTGGGTTTTGTGGCTAGCGCGTGCTGCGTTGTGATGTGCGTTGCCACGTGGTAGGCAGGGCGGGGGTTTCCATGTGGCCACGGGTTCGAAGCCAGGCAGGGGAAATTTTAGTTTAAAACACATTTTTTGGGGGATTTTTTTAAGTATATTTTTATGGGAAAAATTCACAGAAAATTCACACAACATTAATAGAATGTTTTGGAGTTATTTTTACACTATTCTAGAGTTATTTTAGAATCTAAAGGGCATGTTTGTTTATTTGATGAGTGGTAGTTCAAACTAAAAATGTATATGGATGAGATGTTAAGAGTTGATTTTTTTAAACGAATGTAGAATAATGTTGAGATTAGGAAATAAAGTAATTTTATGGATGATTCTAAAAGTTGGAAATTAAAAATAACGAAATGAATTTTTGACTAAATTAAGGTTTATGTGAAAAGAGCTATAAATGTTTGAAAGTGATTAATTTTTAAAGAATCGAGTTTGAGAAAACTTTGGTAGAAACTGGTCGGGTTGATCATCTAAAAGTTATTTATGACAAGTTAGATTTGGAAATTATTATTAAATGAGTTATAAAAGATGAGTACTTCTTGAATAAAAAAAATTGATGATTGAAAGTTGAAATAATATTGTTGAGGTTGGAAATAACCTCTTTTGGATCTCTATTAATGAGATAGTTGTTGGAATCTAGAGGTTAGGAGAGACCCTAGTGACCGGCAATTGTAATTAATGAGATTTCGAGGAGTAACCAGCGTGGGTTGACTCTCTCTTTGAAAAGTATCCAGTGTGGGCTGACTTTCTCTTGTGGTGGTTTAAATCCGGTAGGGTAAGCTAACTCTAGGTTGTGATGTTTTAATTAAACTTAAGGATAAACACTAGAAGAAGATATGATAGAAAGAACGACGGATATGCCCGGTAAAGAATGTGCAGCTCCTAGGGGTTCGAGCTCGAGGAGTACGCCCGGTAAATCTACATGTGTGAGCTAGGGGTAGGCCGGTGAGGTCGATGAACTGGCCGGTAAAGGACTGTGGTCCCTAGAAATGTTCACGACTGAGGATACGCCCGGTAAATCCACGGTGTGGGATAGGGGTATGTCTTTCTATCATCGAAAAGGCCGGTAAAGAGACTGCAGTTCCTAGCAATGTTCGGGACAGACAGGATACGCCCAATAAATCCACTGAGGTGGGCTTGGGGTAGGCCTGGTTCGTAGTTGCGAGAGATCCACTTTCTAGGTTAGTTTGTCGGGTCCTACTAGGAACAACGTTGAGGGCTTGAAGGATTTCATCTTTGAAGTTTCCGAACTCTACTCTGGTGACGGGTGCTTCTTCCTCACTACCTCTCCTTGGGGCTGATCGACTTGTTGGAATTGGGTTCCTTCTCCCGCGAGGGCGATGAGTCATTCTTTGTCCCCTTGGGGAGTGATGGCTTCTTTGCCCCTAGGAGAGAGGGTATTTCTGCATCCTTAACTTCGAGGAGAGGGGCCCCACTTGCTTTCTCGGCGTGCTAGATGGAGGACGTCATCTCGAGATTGACATCCGTTCAAGCGGCCTCGAAGTTCAGACCCGTGTTGTCTTAAGATTATGATCTGGTAGAGGTCCTGCTGCACTAGAGGTACCGCAGGGTGCACCGTAGAGGGCGTTGAGGTGTAGACCGACTCTCTGTTCTCGCCAATATGGTGCACATGGTGCTAACTTCTTCGGACCCTCCTGGTGGAGCCACTTTGGAGGGAGGCTGTGTAGGCTGTTGGGCCTGTTCCAACTGAAGAGGTTGATCCAGATGAGGGGTGTTGATCCTGCTGAGTGGTAGGAGAGATGTCCTCATGAGGAGGAGTTGGAGGAAGAGGGTTGGTTCGTCGACTTGAGGCCGCTGCCTTCCCTTTCCCCTTTAAAGGCATGGCTGAAAATAGTTTTTATTTGGTGTGGAAGCAAACAGTTATTGTGAATCCTTTTTGAAACAATAACAAGAACTGATCTTTTAGTTTTCGCCGATGTTGACTATTTCAAGCTTATCTCTATTCCTGAATCTGACTTGTTTGAACAGTTGGACATGATCTGGATGGTGATGATTGCTCTGATTGTCCTACAAAAGTTTGAAACACTGGGGTTGGCCCCAGCGACAGACCTTCCGACGCTCAAGTCTGAACTCAGAAATATATGAGAGTTTTTAGTGGCAAAATACTAATTACCTAGTTTTTGTGGAGGTCTTGGGATATTTATAATTGCTTAAGAGGTCAGTTTCAAGATAATGATTTATCTCTACTACCTAATATTTTTTATAGAGTTGGTTATTCTCTTCTTCATGAAGAGATAGAAATCGTTGTGGAGATAAAGTTAGAACTCTTCTCTTGTAAAGAGATATGGTTTTTGAACCGTCTCTAATGGATAATTATGAGTTTAATATGATTTTTAGATAATCATGAACTCCTTGTTGTTGGATTGTTATGACAACCCAATTATATAGATCCGTTTTGGGAAGCTGGGCACGAAAGAGACCTAACTCCCTTTTGCAGATCATTTTATTGTGGAGTTTATCGTTTTACCCCTGAGAGCTTTAAAAATCATGCCCGATTTGAACGGTCCCGATCTGGTTCTATTGTTACCCATATCAGTGAACTAGTAACGTAATTTGGAATCGGGGTATAGATTTTGTAGCACAGTTAACATTACTTTACAAACTGCTTCCACTTCATCCACTTTAGAGGTTGAAGACCAAAGTGGTCGGCACTAATCTGGAAGGCAACCACCCCCCCCCCCCCCCCCCCAAAAAAAAAGTTAAGGCTTTTCTTTGGTTGGTTCTTCATGATGCAATCCCAACAAGGGAGATCCTTGCTAAGAGAACCAAATATCGCGAGCAATTGTGGCCTTTACAACTGTTCGAACTAAAGATCACCTCTTCATTGGATCCCACCGGAGCAAGGTAGTCTGGACAGAAGTTCTAAGGGCCCTTGGCACCAATAACTTTCCACTAACCTACGAGAGGTTGTGGTTTGGACCACGTTCTCCTCTGAGCGAAAGGAAAAACCTAGTATATCGATATCGCCGCTATGACCTGGGCTCTTTGACTAGATAGGAATAACTTTTTTACTTCTGTGAGATTAGTAATAGTATTTCTAGTTCTCTAACTCGTATCATGCACTTTATTTTATTTTGGGCCACAACAGCATAGACAGGAAAACGATGGAGGATAGCCAGAGCCTTCATAATTGAGGAATACGACGATGAGGAGATCGAGATCGACTCTACTCTCGACTGAGATGGTGCTACTCATTGGATCCCCACCCCCAAGTTTTTGTTGGTAAGATCTCTTCTATTTTGCATGTACTTCATTTATGATTTATGTTGTTTAAATACCCCCCCTCCCATGTATGTTGGAGGTTTTATTCTATTTCCTGTTTTGCAGCTCTATTTTGTTGGCGAAGGCATTGCAGGCATCAAAAGCTGTTATCATGGCATTTTAGAGACATCTACTTTGCCCAGTTCTCTTTGTTGTTTTGTCAACTTTTCATTAATGAAACAGGATGGCTATACTTCAGCTTTTCCTAATAAGAAAAAAAGCATTACTTTACAAATAATGCTTATGACACAATACTTTTCAGTTTACAATCTTTAGTATACTGTAACAATCTACACACCACATGATAGAAACTAGAGAAATCACAGAGAGTATAAGACTCATTGATCGAATGATAAGGAGAACAGAGAGAGTAGAACTGTAACGCCCAGTTTTCCATACACTGGGAAACCGTGACATAAGCCAGAATCTTTTCCTTCAATTAGCCACAATATACAGAAAAACAGAAAAATTTAAAACTTCTTATTTAACACAAATGTATTACAAGTCCGAATGTTATAAAACTGCAATCCATTACAACAGTGTTACAATAATGCCATAAAAGCCCAAGTGTTACAAACTTACAATAAGAATTACATCAGAGTACAATGAATAATATATAACACTTGGTACTTTCACTTGGATGCTTCTCAACATAAATAAATTTACAATAGATGTTACAATGGTAACCAACATATATTACAATTGAAATCAACACTTTGCTTCTTTTGCCTTGAGTCCTCCTGAATCCTGTACATGTAGCTCTGTAATCCAGTACTGATAATTTTGCAATCCAGTACCTATTGAAATGGGGACGTCAGTACATATACTGACGCTTTAAGGCTCATGACTAGCAGCGATTCTCAACTTTAAACAAACAGATTGCTGAAAAGAGAAACGTGTATATATATAATTGATGTGTTAGTGTATGCTATGACTTAGATGTTGGATCCTGTATGCAAGGAAAATAACACTAGAGGGGGGGGGAGGGGGGAGTGAATAGTGTTGTATAAAAAATAATCAATAAATTGAACTTCTCGCACCGTTAAGTCGACTGAAAATAGAAGGCAATCGACTGAAGCGTCAGATAAGAAGAGTAATTTAACTGAGGAGTTACAAGTCTGTTAAGTCGATTTAGAGAGTAAAGCAGTCGACTGACCAGAATCGATTTACACAAGAAACTCAGAGAAATTAAAAATGCAAGTTTAGAGAATACAACCACAGAGATTCAACACAACAAACACCACGATGTATCCTGGTTCGGTCCTTCCGACCTACGTCCAGTCCCCAAGCAACCTACTTGAGATTTACCACTATTCTTGAAAAAGTTACAAGAATACTCTATAGCCTTTGAAAACAACTATGTTAAATCCGTAGACCTCTCTCACCACTAAAGAGAGCAAAACCCACTCTACACCCTAGAGTGAAACCGACTTTAAACCAAGAGTCCTACTCTCCAACCGAGAGGACCACTCTTACAACCCGAGAGCGAAAAAAAAAGGATTTACAACAACCTAAAGCCTTGTATGTGAAAGTGCTTTCTGTATATTGGCTATAGGTCGACTTCTGACTTTAGTTTAGAACGAATTCAATGTTATACAAGACTGAAAATCAGAGAACCAAGTCTTAAAGAAAGTATATGCTTTTTAAACTTGTCTTTTTTCTTCTCAAAAGAAAAAGACGAATCAAAAAGTTTTTTTTATGTAAGTAACCTTTCCCAAATGAATTCTATACTCTTTTTATAGAGTTAGAAACTTTTGGACGTTGAGAAATAGTATCACAACTGCCATACAACGACAGTAAAAAGTTTGAATTTGAAAAACGAATTTGAAATTCGGAAAACTATCAAAATTGCTTGAACAGTCGACTGGGTTTCCATATAAGTCGACTGGTCAGAGCTTGAGTGAGTTCATTCAGTTTCGTAGTCTAACAGTCGACTGCTTCCAAAAGTAAGTCGACTGGTACTCAATCAGCTGAACTTATACAAGCTTTGTTTTGACATTTTGATTTTGTAAAACATTTTCTTAATTTAGGGAATGTGTAAGTGTGTGTGTGACAAGGTTTTTACAAGATTCTAAAACTCACAAAAAATACAAACAATATTACAAGACATTTGTTCAAATGTAGCTAATCACTTGAAGCTCTTGAAAGTCTTGAACTTGTAACTTGAAAGCTCTTGAAAGTCTTGAACTTGAACTTGAGTCTTTGTGGCTTGAGCAAATACTTTTGAAAGCTTCATCACATTGTATTGGCTTTGAATGCTTCAAAATGCTATTGACCTTGACCACTTTTGAAGCATTTTGAATGCTTCAAAATGCTGCAAAAGATATGTAATATAGAAAAATTGTGTATTGTGTTGTAGCTATCAAAATCAAGAATCTAATTCTCTCCCTTTTTGATGATGACAACACAATAACTTAAAATAATATAGACATAAAATTTATAATTCATGATATTCACACAAAGCTTGAAAAGATATACAATTGTTACAAACTCCCCTTGAATAAAGTACAATATGTACAATTTTGAAAAAAAAAACAACATAACATAATATGCATAAACATTCACATGCACAAAAAAACCATATTTCTCCCCCTTTGTCATTAACAAAAAAATGATGAAAGACAAACCATAGATAAAAAACCAACATTGCATAAATATAAAACATGGATAAATGATAAGTCAATGACATTGTTCATAAAGTGAAGATAGAACAACATGAGAACATAAAACATAATTTCAACATTACAAAAATAAAACAAAAAATACATCAATCATCTTCTTCGTCTTCATCATCACTGTTAGAGGCAGAAGTGGGTTGTGGAAACTGCCTAATAAACATTTGAGTGAGGTTAGCAATGCCAGCCTTTAGAGAATTTTGTCGACCTAAGATGAGATCGGTATGATCCATGAGATAATTAACAGACGTGTAAAGACTCTCCTAGAGGACGAACTAGCAGCAGACGACCGACGAGGAACAGAAGTAGCTAGAGGAATAGGAGGTGTATTTCTTTGAGGAGACCTAGCAGGCGAGTTAAGAATTTTCATACGTGCTAAACTTGTACGATCAAAAGATTCATAACGAGTAACAACACTCGACTCGGAATCAAGATCAATTTGATAGAAGTTAAAGACATTGGTAAGTAAAGCACCAAAAGGAAGAAAAGAGGAATGATCCTTATGGAGACGATTAAAAATTACTCGACTCCAATTTATTTGGATGTTGCCGAAAATGGCATACACCGCTTGTTGCAATTCAAATGAAAATTGGTCGTAGCTACCCGTTTTAGGGATAATGTTATACGACAATATGCGGGCAACAAGCTTGGCTAGAGGAGTAATCGATTTGTTGGTCATTGGAGAACCTCGATTAGGCAAAAAAAAATTTGAAAAAATAGATTGATCATCCATTTCAATTTCCCCTAAATCCAACCCTTCATTAGAGATATTAAAAACATTCCCTAATTTTTCAGCAGTTATTTTCATTCGAACATTTTTCACTGTTGTAGTGAAAAATATTTCACTACCATTCTCAGATGTTGCAACCTTTATATTTGTATAAAACAAATATATGAGTTGGGGATAGTAATAGGGCTGATTGACTAAGGATAGAAGTTCAAATAAACCACATTGTTCAAACAATGGGGCAATCAAAAATCTATCTAAGTCGGGAAAAATAACAAATCTACCCGGAAAGATGATTATTTGGCAAATGATAAAATACTTCTCCACAAGAGTAGGGTGCCTTAAGTACTGTAGATAATTGTGAGAAGATTGCTCTTCTTCAACATTAGAACCTAGGCTGCGTTTGGATAGTTGTTCTGAAAACAGTTTTCTGAAAATATTTTGTGAAAACTGTTCTGTGAAAACTGTTTTCTGAAAATGAGAGTGTAAAAGCTGTCTGGATAGTTTTCTGAAAACTGTTTTCTGAAAATGAGATTGTAAAACTTGTTTGGTTAAAAAAAAAAATCTGAACGCTGTTTTCTTAAAACTAGACTGTAAAATGCTGTTTGATAATAATTTATTTTGTAAAACTGTTTTTTTTAAAAGAAATGTATAAAATACGGTTCGATAAACCAAATAATCTGAAATTTTATTTAAAAATAGTTATTGGATAATGTGGTTGGAAAAGGCATTTGGGTTTAAAATTAATACAACATTTTTTTTTTCCAGTTTTCCTGACAAGGAGCTTATCAACGGTGTATGTTTAATGAATTTGCATTAGTTTTCTTATGAAATTTTTTTTTCGTTGCAGTTACAGAGCAAAGTTCTACAAATATACGAACAAGCAACCTGCGACTATGCAAAGTTTTCTTCGCTTTAAATTTGATTTTTTGTTTCTTCTCCGTATCTTCCCATCATTGGCAAGCTTTCGACTATGTAAAGTTTTATCTGAATTGTGTAAGAGTTGGCTAATACAGCAATTGGACACAATATGCAAATTTTCAATAAATGTACAAAATATCCATTACAAATTTGTGTTTGGTTACATTTATTTCACAAACTGAGATAGTCCAACCATCAATTTCGCATCACAAGCATGAGAACCCTTCAAAATTTATAACATAGTAACAACAATTATCACTTTCTAATGTGAAAATTACACCTCAACCTCTTACAAAGCAAAAAAAAAAACCATTACAATCCATCAGTGTCCATCATATGCCATTAGCAGCATTAGAACTCATCATAGGAATTGTAATTGTACATCGTATCGATATTTTACAAATTGAAACTGGTAGAAACATTACAAAGAAGCCCGAAGCAGCCATCACAGCCTTCACAAGTATCAGAAGCCAAAAAGAAGCCATCTTGAATCCATCAGTAGGTGATAATCTCCTACCATAAGCAGCATCAAAATTCATTACAGGAATGGGTTTGTGTACAATATGGAAATTAAACAAACTTAAACTCAAAACCTTGCTCAAAGCCAACAGAAGTCATCACATGAATTTAGAAGCCATCAGCTACCATCAGCAGCATCAAAACCCTTCACAGTTTGGACATTGTGTACAGTATGCAAATTTTCCAAACTGAAGATGAAGAAACCTCACTCCCTTATAAAGCAGGAAGGGTTCAATATAAGCATTCAGAAACCATCAATACCCATGAGCAGCATCGAAACACATCACAGGAATGGGTTTTTTGTGTACAATATGGGTCTAAGTTAAAAAAATGAAACTCAAACCTTATTAATAAGCCATTATAAAGCCAAAAAGAAGCCATCTTGAATCCATCAGTGGGTGACAATCTCCTACCATAAGCAGCATCAAAACTCATTACGGGAATGGGTTTGTGTACAATATGGAAATTAAACCAAGTTAAACTCAAACCTTCCTCAAAACACAAAGAAGTCATCACATTGTGTTCAGAAGCCATCAGCTACCATCAGCAGCATCAAAGCCCTTCACAGTTTGGACATTGTGTACAGTATGACTGAAGATGAAGAAACCTCACACCCTTATAAAGCAGGAAGGGTTGAACATACTCATCACAGAAACCATCAATACCCATGAGCAGCATCGAAACACATCATAGGAAGGTACATTGTGTACAATATGGGTCTAAGTTAAAAAAATGAAACTCAAACCTTATTAATAACCCATTATAAAGCCAAAAAAAAGCCATCATCTATCCATCAGTAGGTGATAATCTCCTACCATAAGCAGCATCAAACCTCATCACAGGAATGGGTTTGTGTACAATATGGAAATTAAACCAACTTAAACTCAAAACCTTGTTCAAAGCCAACAGAAGTCATCACATGAATTCAGAAGCCATCAGCTACTATCAGCAGCATCAAAACCCTTCACATGAAGGACATTGTGTACAGTATGGAAATATTCCAAACTGAAACTCAGTCCTTACTGTCTTTTGAAGCAAACATAACCCATATTTTCAATAAGTACCCATCCCATGCCATGAGCCACATCAATAATTACTCCAAAGAGTATTAAAGGATCAGAATATGTCATCATCACTTCCAGATTTTGAAATACTAGTAAACAAACACAAAATTCATTATATCCATTGATTGCCTTATCTGTCAAATTTCATCATATCCTGATGGCTTCTGAATACTTGTGATGACTTCTTCTGGCTAGACCAGCAGGTTTGAGATTAATTTGGTTTAATTTCCATATTGTACAAAAACCCATTACTGTGATGAGTTTTGATGCTGCTTATGGTAGGAGATGGTGCTCATGGTTTAATTTCCAGATTGTACACAAACCATTTTCTTCCTGTTATGGATTTTGATGGTACTCATGGTCCATGAGAACCCAACACAAGTTTGAGAAGTGTTCTCAGTAATCACAAATATTATATAGTCACAACAAGGTTATTTTGAAAGTGAATTTCATACCATAATCCCTTATACAGGTAGAAGATGTCATAATAGTCCAATTTCAGCCAACAGAAACCATGAGCAGCATCCAAACCCAGGACATATATAAGATATGATGAACAACATCAAGGTTGCCATTACTCCAAATAGTATATAGGATCAGAATAAAGCATCATCATATCCATATATTACTCCAAAGGATAGTAATCAATCACAAAAGTCTCACAAAACACTGGAAAAAATAGAATACATTTGCATAAAGAATACTTTTAATTTTAAATACTCTATGAACATAATGGAGGTCATATAAATAATAACACCAACAGTTTATGTTGTCTTGCAAAGTTAAATATAAGCATTCACAAACAGCAAGCATTAGTGAAGACGAGTGCATCTAAAATTAAACCGTTACCGTAGCAAATCAAGCTCATTGTGCCAGTACATATTCACCCAACTACTAATACAGAAATATTTCAATAAATTGCTATATTTAAATAATACATAATGATTTTTGATCGAACTTAATAAATTAGAATTATTTTTTCGCAAGAGTGCGTAACCACCTTACTCTCCACTCCGGTTTCATGAGAATGAAGCTTCTATGCCAATCTTGGCTATGAACTATGTTGTCCATTGCCACAGCGAGCATATCATCATCAATCCCATCCAAACCATTCAGTATTAACATGGCATTGTCAATGGACCACTCATCGTCTGCGACGAAGCGATCATTTAGATCGCTGTACTTCTTCTTATAATATTCTGCTTTTGCAATAGACTTTTCGGTATTGGCATCAACACAAACATCCATTCTTGAGCTTTTTGTTGCTCGACCGCTAGACCCACCCGAGCGTCTCTTGTAAGACCCCGAATATATTGGTTCGTAATCATCATCATCAACCAAATTTACATGTGGTGCATTGGGGGGAGTGGGGTGGGTGAACTCAAGGTTGACCCTTCGTTTCTCATCGGAGTCATACACCCTTTCAGATGAAGCCCTAGAAAGTAAACCCTGGACAGTAGACTCAGCAAAAATTTTGGTCAACACATCATAATTGGCCAAACCCTTCGTTTTGAATTCTGTAGCTTTAGGGTGTGCCTATTCATAAATTATTGTGTTGTTAGTTTACAAGTACTAAAGTCAATAATAAGTATATTACGATGATAATCCCACACTGCATAAAAAAAGTAAATTATATGTGAACCTTAACATATGCCTTCCAAACAACGGGATCGCAAGTCACTGTCTGGTGCTTTTCATCTCAACCCATACCACTTTGATTCTTCAAATCGTGAAACTCTTTCCACTGCATCTTAAGTCGGGAATATTTTTCTTTTATTTGTTTAAGCGTGTATGTACGGTTACAAATTTGGTTCAAAGAAGCCAGGAATTGAGACCATTGTCTTGCGTCAAATTTCGAACTTTTCAAGCTATTTCGATCGACCTCTGCCTCGATCATTTCAACAAATATACGTACATTACATAGTGGCCAAATGACAAGATCACTCTCCATCTCATTCTCCTTTCCCTTAACGATCAATATAAAATAACATTCATCATTTCCAATTTCAATTCAGTAAAAAAATATCCCTCAATTCAGTACAGGCCCAGTATTAAAAGAAAGAATTTTTTGTTTTTCAGATCTGGAATAAACAAATCGACATCGAACTTGAGAATCAGTACTCATCATCTCCAAATCACAGCAAACCAAAAAAAAAAATTGGTCCCTCAAATCGGTACTCCGTCCAAAAAATTAACACCAAAAAAGGGATTTTTTGTGAAGCAAATGTGGAAATAACAACCCAAAACCATAACACAAGCAAAAAAATTGAATCGATTTTAAACATACCCTGGTTTGTTGGTTTTCAATCCTCAAGAAGTTGTCTCCGATAGATTTCCTCGGCCGATGTCTGATTCTACAACTACGTTCTCGAAGACACCTTCTTGTAAAAGCAGATCTGGTCTCACAGACCATGAATCGAGTGTCGTGCAGGGTGAGAAGGGGTGAGAAGAAAGACATGCTATCGACTCCTGATTAGAGTGAAGATGGAGTAAAGGATTCGCAAGATGGGAGTAAATGGGAGTAAAGAGGACGTTAGGGTTTTCAGATCTGAAGTAGGCATCAAAGAAGAGAGAGGAAAGAGTGATAAGGAAAAGAGCCCGTTTGGAGAGAAAACAACCCAGATGTTGTTTTCTGAAAATAAGGCCCAAAAGAAAAGATAACCAAACGGGTTTTCTAAAAATTATTTTCACAAAATGGGCCCAAAAAGCGTATCCAAATGCAGCCGATCTTTTGGGTTTAGGCATATTGAGAAGCAAGAAAATTTTGAAAAGAAAGAGGGATTGAAAGATGATTACCCACAACTAGAGAGAAACAAAATACTCAAGAAACTCCGAATGGATTCGAAGCTGGACGAAAAACTTAATGCCAGGAGCAGAAACAAAAAGGTCTTCAGAGCAGCCGACTTAGGTATGGGGATGAAAAGTAAGAAGTGAAAAAGGGGGAAGAAGAGTTTAGGGTTTTTACTTGAAGTAAATGGCTGTGATTAAAAGAGGGTTTGAATGAAGAGTCGAGATTGAAAAGAGGGTAAAAGAAAGAGAGAGATAGAAGCCTCATACTGTGACGATTCAGAGTCAGAAAGTCAATTTGATGTCGCGACAGTCGACTGGGTTTTATATTAGTCGACTAAGTCAAAAGCAAATAAAACCAAACAAAAATTAAGTAAAGCTACTGTCAGTCGACTGAGTTTTGAAGACAGTCGACTGGTTAGAACACAAAATTAAGTCAGAAATATAGACAACGAAAATATTGTATAGGTCGATTGGAAATCAATTATAAGTCGACTTAAACATAAAAGATTTCAAGAAATGTCATGAAATGAGCAAATGCCTAGTTCTCTTCTAAAGTTGATAAAAGTGTCTTCTTTAAGAGGTTTAGTAAATATATCTGCTACTTGTTTATCAGTAAAAATAAAATCCAATATGATATCTTCCTTTAACACATGATTACGTAGAAAATGATGTCGAATATCAATATGTTTTGTACGTAAATATTGAACCGGATTTTTAGATAGATTAATAGCACTAGTATTATCACACATGATAGCGGGTCTTGAGAAAGAAATACCATAATCTAATAATGTTTGCTTCATCCATAAAATTTGTGCACAAGACAAACTTGCAGCAATATATTCAGCTTCTATAGTAAATAGGGATACCGAATTTTGCTTTTTACTGCACCAAGATACTAGTGAATGTCCCAAAAAGTGTCAAGTTCCACTAGTACTTTTACGATCAGTTTTACTACCTGCAAAATCAGCGTCACTATACGACAAAAGTTGAAAGTTATTGGTGCATGGATAAAACAAACCATATTCAGATGTGCCTTTAATGTATCTTAAAATATGTTTCACTACTTTTAAGTGAGAATCTTTTGGATTGGAATGATATCTAGCACAAAAACATACGCTAAACATAATATCTGGTCTACTAGAAGTTATATATAAGAGTGAGCCAATCATACCTCAATAAAGTTTTTGATCGACACTCTTACCTAATTCATCTTTGTCAAGTGTAGTAGTAGTAGCCATAGGTGTGGTCTTACTACTAGTGTTATCCATGCCAAATCGTTTGAGTAATTCCTTAGCATATT
The DNA here is from genome assembly GCA_017893485.1 of Hemerocallis citrina. Taxonomy (NCBI): domain Eukaryota; kingdom Viridiplantae; phylum Streptophyta; class Magnoliopsida; order Asparagales; family Asphodelaceae; genus Hemerocallis; species Hemerocallis citrina. Next base: position 133,478,454 of record CM030367.1, on the reverse strand, counting down.
TTCCTTGATTAATAAATATGCCATTTTGAGACTGTTTTATTAGTAGTCCAAGGAAATAATTGAGTTCACCCATGTGACACATCTCAAACTCATTTTTCATGGTATTAGCAAACTCTTGACATAGATTACTATTACTAGATCCAAAAACTATGTCATATATATATATTTGTATGATTAAAATATCGGTCTTTATTTTCTTAATAAACAAGGTAGTATTTACTTTACCAATTTCAAAAGTAGTTTCTGAGAGAAAAGTTTTTAAGCGATTATACCAAGCACGAGGTGCTTGTTTAAGACCATATAAAGCCCTTTTCAATTTAAAAACATTATTTGGGAATTGTTCATGTTCGAAACCGGGTAGTTTTTTAACATAAACATCTTCCTTAATAAAACCATTCAAAAAAGCACTTTTAACATCCATTTGGAAGAGTGTGAAATTCATAAAACACGCAAAAGATAATAAAATCCTAATTTCTAGTCTAGCAATAGGAGCATATATTTCATCAAAATCAATTCCTTCTTCTTGATTATATCCTTGTGCAACTAATCTAGCCTTGTTCCTAACGACTTGTCCTGATTCATCTAACTTATTTTTAAATACCCATTTGGTACCAATTATAGTATGATCAAGAGGTCGTGGAACTAAATCCAATACATCATTTCTTATAAATTGGTTAAGTTCATCTTGCCTGGCATTCAACCAAAATTTATTCCCACATGCTTCTTGTATATTTTTCGGTTCAAAATCAGACAAGAAAGCAGTATGAGAAATTATGTTAAAATAAGATCTTGTTTGAATACCATGTGAAATGTCACCAATTATTAAGTCATGAGGATGATCTCGAACTTCAACAAAAAACTTTGGTAAAGTTTGAGTTATCACAACAGGATCAGTCGACTTAACAAGTCCATCATCCGACTGATTCACATCACTCGACTTAGGAATCTTATCAGTTGACTTGTCTAAGGTAGTTTGCTCTAGTGATTTAATAACGTTATCCAGTGGTGATGATTTATTTTCATCATTTTCAATAACATTAGACGAATGTAAAGATTCATCAAATGAAACATGCATAGATTCTTCAATAGTCAAAGTTGACTTATTGAAAATTCTATATGTCTTACTCCTATTTGAGTATCCAATGAATATACCTTCATTAGATCTAGCATCAAATTTTATAGATTATTTTTTGTGTTTAATATGAAACACTTACAACCAAATACTTTAAAATATGATACTTTAGGAAATCGTTCATAAAAAAGTTCATAACAAGTTTTCTTAAGCTTTGGCCTAATCAATATTCTATTTAAAACATAGCATGCTGTAGAAACAGCTTCAGCCCATAAGTATTTAGGCAAATTACTTTCAACAAGCATAGTACGTGCACATTCTTGCAATGTCCTATTCTTTCTTTCGACCACTCTATTTTGTGGTGAAACTATAGGAAATGCAAATGAATGTGTTATACCATTCTTGTTGCAATATTCTGAAAACGTTTCATTTTCAAATTCTCCACCATGATCACTTATAATAGTGACTATGGTTAGAGATTTTTGATTTCGAATACATTTGCAAAAATTTGCGAATTCTTCAAAGCCTTCATTTTTATGTTTGAAAAAGAATACCCATGTAAATATTGGAAAATCATCTACTAAAACAAATACATATCTACTTTTATTTAAAGAACTGACTCTAGTAGGACCAAATAAATCCATATGGATTAATTCAAGAGGCCTACTAGTAGATATCATTTCTTTTGTCTTAAAAGTAGATTTTACTTGTTTTCCTAGTTGACATGCATCACACATCTTATCTTTCCTCAAAGATAATTTTGGCAATCCTTTATCTAGGTTATTCTTAGATAATTTAGCAATGTTTTTAATATTTACATGGCCAAATCTCTTATGCCAAAGCCAAGAATCATTTTTAGAAGCAACTAAACAAAAATCATGTGAAAACTCATTTGTTTTTAAATATAATTCATATATATTATTTTTCCTAAAAGCTTGAAAGATCATATTTTACATAGATGAATCATAGATTTAGCATGCATATTTTTCAAAAACTATTTTATAACCCTTATCACAAAGTTGACTAATACTTAACAGATTATGCTTTAAACCACTAACTAGAAATACCTCTTCAATAGTAGGGGTAGTGTTCTTACCGACCATGCCTATTCCAATGACCTTTCCTTTGTTATTGTCACCGAACGTAACAGTTTCTCCATCTATCTATTGTATGGAAGAAAGTAGGTTTGCATGGCCAGTCATATATTTAGAGCATTCGCTGTCAAGTATCCATCTTTCACTTTTAGGTACCTATAAAATAAGAATTGTGAATATGGTACCCTTCTCATTGGGTCCAAAAGAGATTAGTGTTTGGAAAACCAAACCCAAAGTGAGTTTGATTTACCACTAAAAGTAGGTATATAATTTGCAGAATTACACACATTATGAATAAAAGAATTTATATAAGTAATCCTATCATTTAGACTCAGGTTGACTGAAACCCAAATGTTTTTAGTCTGTCCAGTCGACTTTGTTGTACCCTTCAGTCGACTGTTCTTTGAAGTTAGTCGTCTGGGAGGTGAAACAAGTCGTCTTATATGAGGTTTTCATCTTTTTGAATAAGACTCCAAACCTCTGGGCAGACGACCGAATTTTTGGGTCAATCGACTGGTCTGAACAGAAGGATTGCTCTTTTCATGATCAAAAATAATTTTTGGTTTTTCAAAATAATCATATGACTTCTTTTTCACACTAGAAACAGAATCAATCTTATTACTACTAGTATTATTAAAAGTATGATATTTTTCAAGTGTTTTTTTGAAAACCAAGTCCAAACTTTTTATTAGATTGAACTTGATTTTGGAGAACTTCATTTAAATTCTTTTTTGCTTTATTAAACCTAGATACATTCTTGGATATATCTTCATAATTTTTCTTAAGAGAAACAAGATCTATATCCAAGTTTGAAAGACAAGAATTTAAAGACTTGACTTCAACATTTAAGTTAAGATTTTCTTGAGAAAGTGTTTGATTAACTTTCTCTAGATTTTTAACTCTTATCTTCTCCTTTTTTCGTTCTTGAAAAACTTCATTAAATGCTTCTAATAAGTCATTTGAATCAAACTTGTCACTTACTTCATTTTGAGTAGCCATGAAGCACACATTTGCGACTTCATTTGATTCTTCATTCTCTGCTTCGGATGATGAGTCGCTATCATCCCAAGTTGCTTGATATGCCTTCTTGTTCTTCATGTACTTGTTCTTTGTGTACTTGTCCTTCTTAAAGTTAGGAACTTTCCCTTTTGATTTTGCATTTTCTAACGGACAGTCCTTCTTCATGTGTCCTGTTTTATTATACTTGAAACAAGTAGGTAGTTCATTAGTATCTTTAACTTAAAATTGAATTTACCCTTTCGATGAAAATTTTTAAATTTTCTAGTGAACATGGCTATTTCTTCTTCATCTTCTTCTTCATCTTCTGAATTGGACATGGCCTTGAAAGCAAGATTCTTCTTCTTGGCTTGTTGAGGTTCTAGATCCTTCTTACGTTCTTCTAGTTGTACTTCGTATGCCATTAGATTTTCCACAAGATTTTCAAGAGAGAGTTGTGTTAAATCGTTGGCTTTTTCTATAGCGGTGGTCTTCTTCTTCAATTCTGAGGTTAGGGCACGCAAGACCTTCCTCACCATTTCTACTTGCGAATATGTCTTTCCAAGAGCCACAAAAGAGTTTGTGATGTCCGTGAACCTTGTTATCATGTCCGACACATTTTCGTTCTCCTTCATACGGAACATCTCAAACCTGTGAACAAGAACAGAGATTTTACATTCTTTGACCTTATTTGTACCTTCATGTGTTACCTCAAGTGTATGCCAAATTTGATAAGCCGTTGTTCAATTTGACACACGATTGAACTCCTCTTTGGTAAGTGCACAGAAGAGAGCATTCATCGCCTTGCATTGTTCATGGTGTTGCTCTTCATGTCATCGTTCCATTATGCATAGGGAATTGTAGGTACGGTATATTCTGTCTCGGTCTATTCCAAATCTCATAGTTGATGGACTGTAGATAGATCTTCATTCTACACTTTCAATAGTTGTAGTTTGTTCCATCAAATAGAGGTGGCCTTTGTGTGGATTGGCCTTCATGGTATTGACTTGCATTTGAAGTAGATGTCAATGCACTCAACCAGGCTCTGATACCAAGTGTTGGATCCTGTATGCAAGACAAATAACACTAGAGGGATGGTGAATAGTGTTGTATAAAAAAAAATCAATAAATTGAACTTCTCGCACTGTTAAGTTGACTGAATATAGAAGGTAGTCGACTGAAGGGTCAGATAAGAAGAGTAATTTAACTAAGGAGTTACAAGTCTGTTAAGTTGACTTAGAGAGTAAAGCAGTCGACTGACCAGACTCGATTTACACAAGAAACTCAGAGAAATTAAAAATGCAAGTTTAGAGAATACAACCACAGAGATTCAACATAGAAAACACCACGATGTATCCTGGTTCGGTCCTCCCGACCTACGTCCAGTCCCCAAGCAACCTATTTGAGATTTACCACTATTCTTGAAAAAGTTACAAGAATACTCTATGGCCTTTGAAAACAACTATGTCAAATCCATAGACCTCTCTCACCACTAGAGAGAGCAAAACCCACTCTACACCCTAGAGTGAAACTGACTCTAAACCAAGAGTCCTACTCTCCAACCGAGAGGACCACTTTCACAACCCGAGAGTGAAACAACAACAAAAAAAAGGGATTTACAACAACCTAAAGCCTTGTATGTGAAAGTGCTTTTTGTATATTGTCTATAGGTCGATTTCTGACTTTAGTCTAGAATGAATTCAATGTTATACAAGACTAAAAATTAGAGAACCAAGTCTTAAAGAAAGTATATGCTTTTTAAACTTGTTTTTTTTTCTTCTCAAAAGAAAAAAGACGAATCAAAAAGTTTTTTTATGTAAGTAACCTTTCCCAAATGAATTCTGTACTCTTTTTATAGAGTTAGAAACTTTTGGACGTTGAGAAATAGTATCCCAACTTCCATACAACGACAGTAAAAAGTTTGAATTTGAAAAACGAATTTGAAATTCGGAAAACTATCAAAAATTGCTTGAACAGTCGACTGGGTTGCCATATGAGTCGACTGGTCAGAGCTTGAGTGAGTTCATTCAGTTTCGTAGTCTAACAGTCGACTGATTCCAAGAGTAAGTCGACTGGTACTCACTCAGCTGAACTTATACAAGCCTTGTTTTGACATTTTGATTTTGTAAAACATTTACTTTATTTAGGAAATGTGTAAGTGTGTGTGTGACAAGGCTTTTACAAGATTCTAAAACTCACAAAAAATACAAACAATATTACACGACATTTGTTCAAATGTAGCTAATCACTTGAAGCTCTTAAAAGTCTTGAACTTGAACTTGAGTCTTTGTGGCTTGAGCAAATACTTTTGAAAGCTTCATCACTTTGTATTAGCTTTGAATGCTTCATCATGGTATTGACCTTGACCACTTTTGATACACACTGCAAAAGATATGTAATATAGAACAATTGTGTATTGTGTTGTAGCCATCAAAATCAAGAATCTACATTAAACTCTAATGCAAGATTAACTAATGCAAGAATGCTCTTATTCTAATGCAAGCGAGTCTCCGGAACAGTATGTGTCCCATACCACATACACCCATAACAAGTCTTTTCTTCATATATAGGGATTTGAACCCGCGCCATGAATTTTACTCTTGTACTCAACATGTTTCTGTAGATATAGCGTGACTGATGAGGTGGAAGACGTGGTCAAGTTCCACCAATGCAGTCAGCTCATTGAAATATAACATTGCAAGTCATCATGTTTTTTGGAAATTATAATGTACTAAAAAATTAGATGTAAAATAATCAGACTACATTGAAATACATCGAATATATGATAAGTAACTTACATCACTTCATTGTTGTGTCTTCTTCACAAATATTCAATTAACGTATTTTCAGAGTGCAAATTGAACTTCTCTTTCTGTGAACATCTTATGTCGAGCAAGGAACTGTAGGAATTGTTCGGTTTCATTTATCTCCATGTCTTCAACATTCGAAATTGATGGTGGATTAGAAATGACAATATCTTTCTACTCGTTGTGTTCATCATCGATAATCATGTTGTGCATTATAATCCAAGCAGTCATGATATCATGCAAAATTCGTTTATCTCAAAAACATGTTGGCATCTCAACCCAAGCGGTGCTTCTACACTTGACACTGTAAGTTTATGAATTATATATAATATGCTTAGTAAATTATTCTTCTAACATTATTATACATATTTTTTTATCTTTTGTGGTAGATTCAACGTGCTACGATCTTATTTGGAGAAGGTCCAGAAGAGAAAAAAATGATTTCAATTTGATCATGTTTAGCTGATTTTGAATGATGCAGAGAAGTGGGCAAATACAAATGTCGGGTCTCCTGCAACTTCCAAAACGTCAAAGATCGGTTTATCTCAAGGATCTGATTCAAACTCTCATATCGTCAATTTAAATAAAGATAGTGAGGGATATACTTCTATCAACAATGAGTAATCACCAATCGAAGATTCAACTAGTCTGCCTATAGGAAGGAAGAAATAAAAGATGAGGAGGAGGCAGTCAACTGAAAAGAAACTTAAAATTAAAGCTTTGCTGAAGGAAATCAAAAAATCTTGAATATTTTTTTAAAAAAAGAGAAAAGAACAACGGGAAAACCATATAGCGTCCATGCACCGGATTATAATTTTAAAAGCTGAAAATGATAAGAAAAAATTTGTTCTTCAGCAAGATGAGCAATAGAGAAAAATTAAGTTAGTTAACATGGATGCTATTATTGACACTGCAGAATGTGAGTATTTTCGAAATTAAAAACAAAAAATCCTAAATAGAAACGTAACCGGAAATTCCATCTAAAAATACCCCAAATCCTGAAACTTTTACTAGTCCAGAAGGATATGTAGGAGGATAGTTTGCACGAGGTGGATATGAAGGAAGCCAATACGGAATACCTGACAACAGAACATTTGGATTTAGAGAAGATGGCCTACCAGAATATTAGTATTTTTCATGTATTTTGTTTTTCTCATTTATGTATTTTCCATTCCTGGACATGTTTTCTCCATAATGGCCCAAATGAACTAAATATATCTATGTATGTTTATTTTATTCTAAAATCTTAATTTAATATTATGTAGTAATATTAATATTAAAATATTAATAATATTATATATTAATTTTATAAATTAATTTTTATAATTTTCATAATTATTTTAAAATAACTAAAGAATTGTTAAAATTGAAATGGAGTTAGAAGTTGAAATGGAGTTAGAATTATAGGGGTATGATTGGAGTTGGTATCTCTAATTAAGGATATTCCAAGCATATTTCTCGATGGGTTGCTGCAAAATGGAGCCACCAATTGGAGATGCTCTTAGAAGGTAAGATCTTAATTTCTCTATTAATCTCTAGAGATACAACTAAAATGACTATTGTCATAATTAGCATTACACAAATCCAAATCATTATCCTAAGAACCAACCTGCAACCCAGCCGGGCTATGTAGAACTCGCCTTTGAGATTGAGGAGCCTCCTCCCAATCTCAAAAGACAAGAAAGCATCGACACAGGCATACCCAATCTGATCCAGCATCAAGAACTCATTGTCCCACCTCCCCATCTAGACATTCTTCGGCGTTCTCACATCCACCCCCCATCACCTCCTTTGCAAGTGCCACCAGCCCCTTTGATCTCCCTCACCGCCGTCTTCTCCACTGCCAACCTCCTCAGATCCAACACGTCTTAACAACGATCCCATGATCTCCTAGAAGTTTCTCGACGTTCTCGACCAAGGGGGGAGGATGCGACAGGGCCGGCCCCCCAATGGAGGCAGAGCAGGCGGCCGCCTTGAGCCCCCGATTTTTGTACAATTTTAGAGCCCCCAAATTTTTTTCCTTGTATTTATATATACGTATTTTGTGCGTAATATTTTTTAGGGCCCCCAAATTTTATATTTTTGGCTTTTGTTTTTAAAATTAGAACTTGAGCTGGCTTATTTTAGTTGGGTTGGGGTTTGTATGGAGATTTTATCTCAAATCCCTAAACCTCCATCTATTTCTTCATATATATCGGTTTTTGAGAATTGTAGCAAAAAAATTTCATAAAATCTTTTTAAGAATTTTTAAAAAATATATATTTTGTATGAGGGCCTCATTTCGGGAGTTCACCTTGGGCCCCCGTAAACTCAGGGTTGGCCCTCGGTTGGGGGTGGAGGGAGTAGAGGAGCTGGAAGATGAGGCAGCGGTGGCCAGGGAGAGTTGAAGGGTGGCGGTGGGGTTGTCATAGGATGGGAAGTAGTTGGGGCGCTACTCTCAGTCGAGGTCTATGGGGGTCAGCCCGGTGGGGAGGGGAGAGGGAGGAGATCTAGAAGGAGACATCGGAGGTGGACGATGTGACGATGGTAAGGATGGAGGAGGTGGTGTTGAAGGGGACGGTGACGTCCTTGCAGTCTTGGGAGTCGGAGAAGGGATTGACGACGATCAACATTTTTTTTAATTTTTGAGGTTGAGGTAGGTGGATTTTGTTTGGGATTGATGAATGGGAAGGAAATATCTGAGATAGGATCACGTGAGTGATTTGCATTTGAATTTTTAAAATTTTGTAAAACCCCAACTAATATAACTTCTTAATATTCTCTATAACTACTCTATATTCGCTCCAAATTGTATGATTTTTATTATCTTTTTCCATAGATGATAGAATTTGTTAAAGAAAAAAGGGGCATCTGCTTCATTTGAAATATTCCATTTCTAATTTTCTTCCACGTTTCTTCTTTATCGGTCTCTATTTGTAATTTTAAAAAATCTAATCAAAGAAAAAACCCACTTTTCTATAATTTTTTGTAGTCTTCCATGAATGCACTTCACCCACTAGGCTTTCATATTTGTGACTACATTTGACTCCAATATTAAGTCATCGTAGTTTTCTTTATTTATATTTTAAATATTTTTTCTTCTTTATTTCGCGAAAATGAGTTTGAGAGAAAACGGAAAAATCAAGATCAATCAACCAAAGGAGATAAATGAAAAAAAAACCATACGTCATATGATATTGCATAGATCGGACAATTTTTGAGATAGATCCAATGGTTTCTTCATCTTTCTATATCATATCATATACTTTTTTAATCATACGATTATATTTTCCCCTAATAAATTTGACTGACATAGAGGTGGTGTTAGTGGATGCTTGATTTGTAGGTCATTTGTTAGAGTAAAAGCCAAAAGTAACCTTAATAAAAAAAATATATAAAAGAAAACAAGCTCACATTTTAAGGGGTTGTCCAAATATTGTTATGTAAGTTACTAGTTTGCATTATAGAATATCTTTTCACAATTTAGGGTATGTTTCTACCTAGATCCCCAACAAATACTGAAATCTTATATTAGTCATCTACTATTCCCTAACTCTGTATTAGTCTCGCCATCGATTCCAAAAGTAATGAAATTTATACAGAATGGTCAAGAAGAAAATAAAATTGACTCTTTCTTCTAGTTTCTGAATGCTTTGACGGCTTGCTTCCATTCAGGCTTCAATATTAGCTGGGTTCACAGAACAAAGATGACTCCAGAAACCATTTAACCTTTTTTTCGAGTATTCTGAATAACAATTTCCACATTTTGTAGTTTAACGTTAATTTCAGCAAGTCGCTGGGGAATGGCGAAAATTTGAGCAGGAAGAGTCATGGTTTCTCGATATACACTAGTAGAAAACTATTTTATGTCTTTTTTTTTTTTTTTTGGTAGAGCACAAAAGCTTATTGATCCTCCATTTATAGAGTGGTAGAGGAATCTCGCAGTGCGGCACAAATTGGATGAAAGACACAATTCTTATTGGCTATATGCACTACTTTTTTGTAATTGAATACTATCATGCCTATCCGGAAGATAATAAAATGATAAAATTGCTACTTTGAAATAATGAAACATTTTTAGTTAATTATTTTTGGAACTAGGTTTATTTTTTAAAAGTTCCTTGGGAGCTTACAGAAGATATTGCGCTAAATCGAGCAGAATGTAAAATCAGGATTCATGTAACCGATCCCAATTAATTCGGAAAAAGACTTTGTTGTTGCTGTTGTAGGTTTAATGGATCAAAATTTTTGTGGTGTTATAGCTGAGATACTGACTATTTGCTTATTGAGTTAATTGAGGGACTAATATATAATTAGCTTATTATAGGAAAGTAATATGGAGTTTCATTAACCGTTGGGGGGAAAAAAAACCCCTAGAATGTGTTTTATCTTCGAGGGGTTGAAAATGATTGACTATGGTTAATTTTAGGAGAGTGGCATTAACTATTTCATTTATTCTTGTATAATTGGTAAGTTAGATAATTTCACCAATAATTGAGAAAACATAACATTTATTTATTTGATAGTAGCTGGCTATTGGATTTTTTGAAAGGAAAAACTTAATGTATGATAAGCCCGACAAAAAAAAATAATTTACTTCCATAAAAGTTTGGAAATATATGAGTCATCTGTACTAAGAAATTTTCTTGTTTTACATTATTGGAATAAGGTTGTCTGCCAAATTTTACTCAAGTTATAAATTGTTTTATTACCGTTTTGCACCTTTGTTGAGCTGAAAATATTCTTCCAATCCAAATACTTACTCTAGTTGGTCTAATCTCTTCCAATTTATAACGTGATAATGGTACAACTTGCAGTAAATTAGGACCGTACGATTTCAGCACATATCTCAAAGCTTCTACAGGTATGTTAATCATGAAGGGTCTCGTCCAGTTGTCCAGGCTCCTCTACAAGATATGGGCTCTCCTTCAAGCCCATGAAAAGTGTCAGATTAGGCCCACTAAGAGAGATCCAGTTCATGAAGGCTGTTAGTCAAATCTCTTATCCCCAAACAAGAGAACTTATCTCTTGAGGGGTAGGTTCAAACAGGAGATAAGTAATTCATATCGATATGATGGGTTCTTATCGATCTCCTAAATTGTTTCTCAGACCCATAAATATCCCCCCCCCCCCTCCTCAGTCAAAAGGTAATTAATAAATTGGCAATTTCTCTATCAAACTCTCTTTCTCTCTCTGGTTCTGATTTTGAGCGCCGGATGGCTTGTCGCCGGGGCCACCCCCAGCGTTTCAGGCTTTTTGCAGGTCCAACGGCCACATCAGCAACCGTCGGATTCAGATCCGGTGTTCAATCATCGATCCAGATCCACTCTCAGGAGCTCCAATTACTTTTCACGGCAATGATCAAAGGTGAGATCTTTAGTAGTTTCCTTCAAATATAAACTCGCTATCTGTTTGCTCCCACACCAAAATAAACAGCAACCGATTTCACCGTCAGTAAAAAGCAAGACATATCAGACTTAGTGCCATGCCACCAAGACTAAGAGGCAGAGCGATGGCATCAATCCGTCGCACCATTGCTTTTTTTCAACAAGCTCCTCTCGTGGATGAACCAATTCCTCCTCAACAGCTGGATCAGCCCTAACAACCTAATCAAGCTCCCACCAACGAAGAGGCACCAGGGGGCTCCTGACGAAGGCGTCATGAACAACGCTCTCTGCACGACCATATCTCAGTCCATAATCCTTACACAGATTCAATGGCCGAGGTCTTCGGGGGCCGAGAGATCTCCGTCAAATCATTAGCATCCGGCAACAAAGAATCGATCTACGGATCCATTTGGATGAGATGGGTGCCCGAACTGAGGCATCCCGCTTAGAAAGTCAAGTGAACCGGACAAGCAACTCTCCACGAAGGCCGAGATCAAGATACTCCTCTCAAAAGGGGCACACTGCAGAAAGAAGCCTGAGTCATGAGAGTCGATAGCATCTTGACAGAAACAAAGAGAAAGAGGCCTCAGTCACTAGGATCGAACTGGAAAACTTTAAGCTTGACATACTCAGAGCCATCCAAGGCAGTCAAGATCAGGGACGACCCTCAAAAGAAGAAGAATCTGGCGATTCAACTGGATCCATGGGGAAGGACAACCAAGTCCTTCGCCACATCCGAGTAGTAGAAAATCGTCTAAAACGGATGAAAAATGAGGGGAACTGAGAAAGGCTTCCCGTCCCAGTCAACCTCCATTCAGCAAAATGATCATCGATGCACCCATCCCGAAGAACTTCAAAGCTCCTCAATTCGAATCATATGATGGAGAATCAGACCCGACTGACCATATTGAGAGTTTAAAACCCTCATAATGGTCTACAATGCCACTAAAGCGCTTATGTACAGAACATTCCACGCAACTCTGAAAAAATCAGCAAAGGAATGATACTCCTGCCTCACTCTGGAGTCAATATTCTCCTTCGACCAATTTAAGAACTTTTCATAGCGCACTTCGTTACTAGCCGCAAGGCTGAAAAAACAAGTGTCTCCTTATTGGAATTAAAGCAAAATGATGGAGAACTTCTAAAGGACTTTGTCAAGCGCTTCACAGCCGAGGCAAGGTCCATCTCCTCTTTAGAGTCGTCAGTGGTGGCTGCCACCTTCTACCACAACATCACTAACATAGAAGTGAAAGCCTCACTTTCAATGAAGCCTCCTAAAAATTACAATGAGCTCCCAGAATGGAGTGACAAATATGTCATAGTCGAAGAAGCTCTTTATCCTCAAGGCAAGAATGATTCATCTTCCGAGAACAAATGGAAGAATACAAACATAGAAGGATCCTGGAAATTTAAGAAAGACGATACTGGTTAATGCTGTTAACCTCCAGCACCACGCTTCGACAAGTTCACTCCTCTCAACATGAGCATATCTTCCATGCTCATGGAAGTTGAGAAGGATAAAATAATCCACCCTCCCCTCAATATGTCCACAGCTGGCAAGAGAAGAGACAAGAGCAAGTGGTGCGCATTTCATAGAGACCGTGGACATACTACCAACAATTGTTGAGCCCTCAAAGAAGAACTTGAAGGTCTAATTCGCCGGGGCTATCTCTCTCAATTTGTCCAACAAAACAACGCTGAAACTCCTTTGGGATAGGGGCTAATAAGCTTTGAGAGAGACCCTCTGAACTGCAAGACTCATCACACGTGGATATTCTCCTTTCCATTCACGGAGGTCTGATAGGAGGAGACTCCTACTCCTCCTGCAAAGCTTTCGTCAGGGAAGTCAATTCCGTACATAACATCCCACTTGCCAAGAGCACCGAGACCCTGATATTACTCCGAAAAGGAATTAGAAAGCGTCTGAACACCTCATTGCGACGCATTGTTCATAAACCTTTGCATGGTGAATCATGAGGTATGCTGCATCTTGGTATACAATGGCAGCTTGGTAAACATCCTTTTCATGAACACTTTCAACAGCCACATGCTCTCCCGGGACCGGCTCAAGCCAGCAGACTATACGCTCCACGGATTCTCTGGTGTCCCCGTTAAAGTAGAAGGAATCGTCATACTCAAAGTGATAGCAAGAAAAGCCCTTGCTATTCCAACGGAAGCACTGGACTTTATGGTAGTCGATGTCAAAGCCGCTTACAACGCAATATTCGTCCGTCCCGGCCTAGCGACCTTCTATGCAGTTGCTTCTACCTTTCACATGAAAATGAAGTTCCCAACAACAGCAAGCGTGGCCAAGTTGTAGGGAGCCAACAGGTAGCACGAGTTTGCTACACCGCTACAATAGGGGGACTCGATTCTACCCCTCAACGCCATAGAGCTACCACCGAAAAGCAGTCACAATAACTCCAAGCCCACAAATAAGCTTGAAACCATTGCCATAAACAGCCCTACCAAGAGCTTCCAAACTTGCCAAATCATCTCCTGCAAGGTCCAAATTCATTCTCATCAAAACACAGTAATGAACCTGAATTCCCCCCCCCCCTCCTGAAGCCACTCCACTCATTCAACGGAAAGAAATAGCCAGGATTAAACACATTGACAAATCTGAAGATCTCCCATTCTCTATGCAAAACAATGGGAGGCTCGCTCCAAAATAAGCAAGTCCAGGTAAGGTCTACCATGTTATTCATCTAGCGGCTCATCAACTTGAAGACCCGAGGGTAAGGAGATGTCAACAAGGACTTGGATAGTAGAACACCTTATGAAGTTGAATGAGGGCATCTAAAACGTCCTCTCTTAGTGGTAGAAGCAAATTTTCTCAATTTGTAATAAAGGCCAACCACTATAGCAACTATTTAGTTTTACTTTTCAATAAAATCCGCTTTCACTTCTGGTCACTCCATGTAATAATGGTGCAATCGCTTAGTTTTATTTTGAAATAAAATTTAGTATTAAATTTTGCAAAATTATTGTACTACTCCACGGATGCATACAATGAGTTAATTGTCAAGCCTACTCCTAAAAACCGCAACAAAAACTCGTTAAAAGATCTCTATAAGACGGGTTCGGAGTCCATACCCATGGCTCGAAGTTATTCTGACAATCTGTAAAAAGGAAGTTCAGAGTTCAACTCACCATTCGATCTGCTATTGCAACTCATTAACGCCTCGATGACTGATTCGGATTCCATACCCATGGCTTGAAGTTACTTTAGCAACCTGTAACCAAGTATGTTCAGAGTTCAACTCACCATTCGATATGCTCCTGCAACGTGTTAATACCTAAAATAACAAGTTCGGATATCTGTGGCTCGGAGTTACTTTAGCAATCTGGAACCAAACACGTTCAGAGTTCAACTCGCCATTTGATCTGTTTTTGAAACTAGTTAAAATTCCTTAAAGGCAGATTAGAGATCCAAAATCGTGGATTGTAGTTACTCTAATAAAACTTGCAAAAGCAACATTGGGGTTCAATTCTCCACTCGATGTGACTCTCACAATTTGTTTGAGGACCCATACAGCAAGTTAGAAAAATAACGCTCCCTTAGAGTTGCTCCTACAACTAGCTGGGTATAAGACGGATAAGTTCTAACTCCGACAAACATTACACACATCACTGATGGTTCGTTAGATATACACAACAAATTTGATGCCTTGTTCTTTAGCTACAAAGAACCCAGTCTACGGCTCATCAATCTCAATGACAAGTTGCGCAACAAGGATCAAACATATGAAACGATTTCTTCAAATAATAGAACTATCGCAAATCAATGCACTCAGATCCAACGTCACTACAAGTATCCACAAGTACAAAACCATAGACCGTTTTACAAGTAGTGAACAACAAGTTTTCATGCAAGTCGTTATTCCAGCTACATAGTAAAGGGTTGCTCCGCCTAAGAGAAGCAAACTGCTTCACAGGTCCCCTTCAGTTAATAGCTTCACAGGGTCACCTCAACTCTTGACGATAAAATTCAAGACAAGTCTCCCTTAGGTGGGCAAGCTCCAGGTTTATCCTACCACCTTCACCTGAGCAGGCTCCAACTCCGTCTCTCTTGAAGCATCGTGCAAACGGATGTGTCTCAATGCTGTCAAGCATAGCGTATCATGAAGGAGAGGAAGCTCAATGTCCCGAGGACCTCACTAGATGTACACAACTACTTGTCAGCAAAGAGAAGAATGGGATCACCTCAACGTTGAACAAACAAAAGTGACTTCACTTCAATATTAAGAAGATTCAGAACACCCACAACTCATTCGCTCCACAGAATGAGTTCGGTGCTCCGCACGTCACTTGAGTTCCTTTGGCCAACAACTCGCCAACTCCGAACAACGAGTTTGACGTCTTGCTCTTCGCCCAGGCTCCAAAATAATTTGTTGACTCCAAACAATGATTTCAATGCTCCACTCACCGCTCGAGCTCCATCAACAACTCTTGGCTCTAAACAACGAGTTCAACGCTCCGCTCTCCACTTGAGCTCCATCAAGAACTTGTTTGTGCCAGACAATGAGTTTAATGCTTTTCTCTCCGCTTGAGCTCTATTAACAACTCGAAGACTCGAAACAACGAGTACAACACCTCGCTTTTTTCTCGAGTCCTTCCAATGACCCTTCATCTTCATGCAATAGGCTCGACATCCAACACCGGCCTAGAATTGTCTCCACAAACTCGTTGGGTGCAAGCAGCAAGTCCAAAATTAGCTCCATCACAGGGTGTCTCTACAAAACTTGCCGAGCACAAACAGCCAGTTCAACATCCAACTCCGTCTTTGAGTTGTCTCTACAAACTTGCTAGGAGAGAACTGCAAGTTCTACATCTAACTCTGTCTCATAGTAGTCTCTATAAACTTGCTTGGCGCAAACAGCAAGTTCAACGTCTATCTCCGTTAAAGAGTTCTCTATAAATTTGCTTGGATCAAATGCAAGTACAACATCAACTCCGTCTTAGAGTTGCCTCCACAAACTTTTTGGAAACAAACAACGATTACAAACATCCAACTCTATCTCAGAGTTGTATCTGCTTACCTGCCAGACATCAAACGGCAAGCTCAGTGTTCAACTCCGTCACTGAGTCATCTATAAACTTGTTGGGCGCAAACGGCAAGCTGTACGTCCAGCTTCATCGTAGAGTTGCCTCTACAAACTTGTTGGGAACAAACAACGAGTTCAAACGTCCAATTTTGTCTTAGAGTTGTATCTACTCACCTATCGGGCATCAAACTGCAAGCTCAACGTTCAACTTCACCACAGAGTTCACTCAAGAATTTTTGGGTATCAAACGATAAGCTCAACATGCAACTCCGTGTATGAGTTGCCTCTACAAATTTGTTGGGAACAAACAATAAGTTCAACGACCAATTCCACTACAAGTTGCCTCTTTTAATTTGCTGGGATCAAACAGTAAGCTCTACGACCTACTCTGCCTCAAGTTGTCTCTCCAAACTTGTCGGGATCAAACGACGAGCTCTACATCGACTCAATCAAAGAGTTGCCTCTACAAAACTTGCTGCGCGCAAACAGCAAGTTCGAATGTTCAAATCCATCACAAAATTGCCTCAACAACAGCTCGTCTAGGTCAGATACAAACATAGGACCCAACGATTAAAGAAATCAGCTCCCAGACCAATAGAACACTCATCCAAAAACGAAACGCTCGATCGATAAAACAAGCGAACAATATAATGCTTGGTCGACGAAAGGGCATGTTCAATGAAATAGGTGAACACGACAACACTTGGTTAACGACAAGACACTTATCCAATAGAATGAGTTGACAAGCACAAATAGCCATGTTCACCAAAAAGATCCTAATGGTTGACCTAAAAGCCAAGGATTATAAAATGAACTTCAGGTGTATATATCCATATATATATCTAATTGTATGCATACCCAAAGACAGCTAGACTCATCTTCATTCGAAACGATCAACAAGCCAAGAGGGAACACTTTAAGAAGAGATACAAGCAATGGCATACAAACTAGCTAAGAGAAGAGAAGTATCTTCTATACTGATGAACTATAATCCCTACTGAGGAATCATATACAACAACAAAGGTTCAACTTTGAATACCCTAGCTACAAAGCTCCAACTTCAACTTCAACCTCGACTTCAACTTTGACAAAAGCTCCACACACCTAGCTCCTCACAGCTAGCTCCAAAGCTTCGGAAACCCAAACTCCACTTTGAGCACAGGCTTCAATTGCTGAAGTGGATAACCAAGTTTGACCTGAAGTTCGATGAATCTAAAAAACCCACACAAGTCAAGCCAGCAAACAAGCAAGCCCAACTCAAGCTTCGCCCCATTCGCTTCGAAGACCAAACCCACCTTCGAGCTTCGAAGGACAGCGAGCAAACCCAAAGGTTGCTTCAAACCGTAGCTCGACCAGAAGCACAGGTCATCACACCTTGGTCGATGAAGAAGATGACCACCCATAAACTTGGTTTCCTGCACTTGCTCGATAAAGCTCTGCAGCTCGATGAAGAACTTTGAGCTCACCCCAAAGCTCCTCAGCTCGGCCAAAGGGGAGCTCAACCAAAGCAAGCTCAGCCAAAGGGGAGCTTAAGCAAATCGAGCTCGACCCCAGGGAGCTCGATTGCTGCGAGATTGACCAAAATGAGCTCGACCGAGGGGAGCTCAACCAAAGCAAGCTTGGCCCAAGGGAGCTCCACCGCTGCGAGCTCGACCAAGGAAGCTTGGCCGAAGGAGCTCGACCAAGGTAGCTAGACCAAAGCGATCTCGACCGCAGCGAGCTTGACCAAGGGAGCTCGACAGCAACGAGCTTAACCAAGGGAGCTCGACCAAGTGCAGCTCGCTCGAAACGGAGAAGCAGCTTGTCGAGAATGCTCGTCAACCTCCAAGCTCTCCCACAATTTGAGCCTGACCAAAATTTAGCTCGACAACGATGAGGAGCTCAACCAAAATCTCAGCTCGACCGAAGAACGAGATGTTCAAAAGCTCGCCTCGCCCAAACACGAACTCCGAAGCAGCCCTGTCTGCCTAGGTCGCCCAAAACATGTCGCTCGACGAAGAGCGAGGTCGAAGAAGCCCCAAAATAAAATAAAAATGAGGGGAGCTCGACGAGATTGTCTGTCGATCTAGGGGCGCTCACAACTATCACTGGCCTTTAGGTCACTCAGAAACTCACGCTCGCACCTGATCAACGAGCCGGATGAAATCAATCACTTCTCCCCTTCTTCTTTAGATGTTAACCATCAGATCATGTCGAAGCATGCACAAACTCGTGATCGTCGCACCATGATTGTGCCACATCACCCGATGCCTCCATAGCCGCACACCTCACTCAGCGGGCGAGCCCAAAAGTGATCAACGCGCCAGATCTCATCAAAAATTGGCCAGGCTTGATAAACAGGTAAAGATCCCCTAAATTAACTTTTAATTCGAAAATCAATTAAAAAATCCAAAAAAACTTATTTAAATTCAGAAAGTTAATTAAAATTTCTGAAAAGATTATTTAAAACTGGAATTATTAACTAGAAATTCGAAAAAAGTTATTTTAAAACTAGGAAATGTATTTAAAATTTAAGAAAATTCTGAAAAATCCGAAAAATTACAAAAAAAATTCCAGGAAAATATTCGCCACCTTCAGACGCCACTAATCAATTCCAGGTATCTCCAATGCACCCTGAAACTTAAGATTGTATTCCAAAATCCAAAAATTAGGCAAACCACTTCCCAAAAACCATGAAAATTGTCTTTCGGGAGTGTGGGGCTTATGATAATGGTAAAAGTCACAGCAAATCAGGGCAGTACGATTCCAGCACATATCTACATGTAGGTTAATCATAACGGGCCTCTTTAACAGGTCCAGACATTCTCTAGGTTCCTCCACAAGACATGGGTCTCTTTCAAGCCTATGAAAAGTAATAGACTAGGCCCATTAAGACAGATCCAGTTCATAAAGGATGTTAGTCAAATCTCTTATCCCCAAACCGGAGAGCATATCTCTTGAAGGATAGATTCAAACAACAAATAAGTAATTCATATTGATTTAATGGGTTCATATCGATCTCCTAAATTGTTTCTCAGACCTATAAATACCTTCCCCCCTCCTCAATTAGAAGATAATCAATAAATTGGCAATTTCTTTCTCAAACTCCCTTTCTCTCTCTGGTTCTGACTTGAGTGTTGGAAGGTCTATCAACAGTGTTGGAAGGTCTATCCACAGTGCCACCCCCGGCATTTCAAGCTTTTTGCAGATCCATCGGCCGCGTCAGCAATCGTTGAATTCGGATCACGTTATTCAATGAACGATCCAGATACACTCTCAGGAGCTCCAACTACTTTTCACGACAAAATGTCATATTTTTCGTAGTTTCCTTCAAATATAAACTCACTATTTGTTTACTCCCACATCAAAATAAGCAGCAACATGACGTGAGGTTAATCACCTCCCATTTTCTCTCTTTCGTTCTCTTTCTATTTTCACATCTTACTTTCATCAATTAATAATTTCCAAACCTAAAATTTAAGTCAAATCCTGACCTCATGTTATAAATTAATTTTTCTCGAACCCATACTCCAATCAAAACCCAAAAATGAAACTTATGGAAGACCCAAGTCCTAATTGTAATCCTAGTCCAATAAATCAAATTTACGTAAAACCAAATTCAAACCATAACCCCAATTACTAAACCAGGAATTTTTTTTTTACCCAAACATAAAACCAAACTAATTCTACATTATCAATTTACTAGTAATTACACGTGCGGTGCACATCTTAATAAATATATATTTCTAAAAGTAAAAATTTCAACGTAGTCTGACCTCAAACCTGAGACATCATGTATATTAGTTATGCACGGATGATACTTATGTTGGGTTGTATACAAATGATAACTCCAACTCTCCTATTATAATATTAGCTAGAGATTTTATTTCCAAAAATTTTGGGTATCAAAGTATAATGGTGTAGTAGGCAAAAGGAGCTTATGGACAACGCAAGGAACAAAGAAATCGGAAGAACTTCAACTTTATTTTCCTTGAGCATCGGGGCAAATGGGTAATAGCACAATTTTGAAATTTAACGACGCACTAATAATATCATGGACTACTATAATTGGTTTGTTCTTCATGTTTTATTCTCATTCAATAAGCTAAGTGCTGAGTTTAGAGTTTGCCTGGCAAGAAAAGTTTCATGTATAACATGAATGATAATTAAAAATACAATAAATATATCTGTTTGAATACATGAGTGGGGAAGAACATGAACGGAGGTGGTTTCTTGAGTGGAGTGATAGCTTTCAGTGAAATCGATGTATAAATGGCTGAACGATAGATGATTGAGAAACAAAGAAGGGAGTCTAATTTGGATGACACACTGCAAGGAAAGTGAAGATATTTCTATGGTTGGCAGCAAACAACTCAATTATGTCTAAAGTGAACCTTAGGACTCGTAACATTATTTTTTACGCTAGGTGTTCTAGATGCAACCTAGGTTCAGAGGACACTACTCACATTTGTATCACATGCCCTAGGTCGAAGTTAGCATGGGAGGTAGTTTGTCTGGGGTTTGGATAAGTTGGTTGGCCCTCCTCAATTATATATCTATAGGGGTCATGGAGAGCTAGAGATTATAAAGGAATATAGGATCACTTGGGATATTTTGTGGCAGCTACCATGTGGAACTTTTGGCTTGATCGAAACAACTCTTGTGTCCACAATATTGTCTCCAGATTTTCTGTTTTGATTTATAAAATTTTTACCTTCATTGATGCTATTGTAATGTATTGAAATCAGATTTGAGGAAAAATCATATATTATATTATTTTCTTCTACTATGTACCTCTTTATATATATATTACATTCTTGGAGAAGGTGTACAATAAATTAAGGAGAAGATTAAGGAGATAAGAGATTTGAGAGAATATATTTCCTAATCTGTAGGAAACATAATATACAGATTTATTCCTATTATATTTCAACACTCCCCTCAAGTTGGTGCATAGATATTCTCAAGTTTGTGCATAGATATTGAACATACCCAACTTGTCCACAAATTTTAAGAAGAGCCGATTCGAAACTGCCTTGGTAAAAAAATTCGCGAGTTGATATTTTGACTTCACCTTAGAGATCTCAATAATTTTCTCATCTAATTTCTCCTTAATGAAGTATCTATCCACATCTACATGTTTCATCCTATCATGTTGAACTAAATTGGCAGCAATACCACTTGTCTCTTGACTGTCATAATACACCATAATAGGTTCATTCAGACCACAGTATAAATCATGTAATAAGAGTTTCAGTCATAAAACTTCATTTATATTTTATGCTACTCCGCAATACTCAGCCTCCACACTAGAGCATGCAACGACATTTTGCTTTTTGCTTCTCCATGTAACTAAATTTTCTCTAACAAAGATAAAGTATCCTGAAGTGGAGCGCCTATCAACAACATATACTGCCCAATCGGCATAAGTATATGCCTCAACCTTCAAGTGACCATGTTTCATAAACAAGACCCTTTTTCTTGGAGCAAACTTTATATATCTCAGAATTCTCATCATGGTATTCATGGTTGTTCATGAGGTGCATGCATAAACAGAATCACCACACTTAAGGCATATGAAAAATCCTTCTGTATATGTGCAAGCTACATAAGCCGCCCTACCAATCTCTGATATATTTCCTTATTACACAGTACCTGATCTGGATCATTGCAAAGTTTCAGTCATTCTTATAACGGTGTATCAATAGGCTGACAAGCAGACTTTCTCATTTTCTTCAACAAATCAAGAACATACTTTCTTTGAGACAGAAGTATACCATTTCTAGAGTGAGAAACTTCAATACTATGAAAATATCTCAAAGGGCCAAAATTCTTCATTTCGAACTCTTGTGACAAGTAACTCTGCAGTGTCTTTCTCTCATCAGAATCATCTCCAATTTCTAGCATATCATCCACATATATAATTAGAGCAGTAATCTTACATTCTTTCCTTTTTAGGAATAGTGTATGATCTGAATTACTCTGACAATATTTGAATGTCCTCATTGATTTTTTAAATCTCCCAAACCAAGCTCTCGGTGACTGGTTGAGACCATACAATGCTTTCTTCAAACGACACACTTTATTACTATGCTGGATGGGTCTGTTTGATCCTGGTCGTAAATCCATATAAACCTCTTCTGTCAATTCACCATTCAAAAAGGCACTCTTCACATCAAAATATTGTGACGGCCAATCAAGGTTTCCAGCAAGTGATAGTAGAACTCGAACAGTGTTGAACATTGTCACGGTTGAAAATGTTTCAAGATAATCAATTCCATCAGTTTGGGTGTACCCTTTGGCAACCAACCTTGCCTTGTATCACTCTATTGAACCATCAGACTTATACTTCACCTTATAAATCCATCTGCATCCTACCGGCTTCTTTCCAGATGGTAATTTGACTATCTCCCATGTCTCATTCTGCTTCAAGGACTTCATCTCCTCATCCATAGCTACTTTCTACCTTGGGTTGGCCAAGGCTTCCTACATACTGTTAGGAATAGATATACAATAATTGATTGGAAAATAACTTATTTTATTAAGACAATCGGTGACTGGACACATAATGACTCATGGGAATGACACATAATGACTTATGGGATACTTGACATTACTAGTGGGATCAGACTCATAAGTAGGTTTTGGGATACCTCTAGTAGTACGATTTGGGATTTTCCTTCTTGGAGCTTGGGGCAGCGACGACGAATGGTTTTGAGGGTCTGACGGTGCTGGTGGTGGCGAGGACACCAACGATTGCATGGATTCCGATGGCTCATCTTCAAGGAGTTTTGTCACCAATTGTAGTTCCTCGTGGAGGCCTTTTCCCACTGATTACAGCTCCTCGTGGAGGTCTTCTTCCTCAACCAAATCTTCATTCGGTGATCGTCACTACTTACATTCACATTTTCCCCCCTTGTATCCATTTGTTTACTCTGATTGGTAACCACTTCGTTATACGCAAGAGTCTGAACTTTACTTTGGTACTACCCCTGAACTTCAACCTCATAGAAAAAATACATCTCATTTTTATGGAACACATCATCGATAGTCATAAATATCCTTTGAGATGGTGGGTGATAGCAATGATATCCTTTCTTGTTCGTTACATATCCTACGAAAACTGTAATGCCCTGCTTTCCAAAATACGGGAATACGAGTCTGTGACGAAGGCCCAGCGAATGATTTTAACATAATCCATAAGCTGTACCAGTCTTAACTCAACAACATGAAAGAAAATAATCACAACCACGCAGAAAAACATAATCACATAAACAGATACTAGAATAAACATGTAGTATTCCAATATAATAACCAACAAGTAGAAATAAACAACAAATACTCGTCAACAAAGACCAGAATACAAAGTTCAACAAAAGAAACAATGCGATATAAAAATAACATGGAAGAAACAATTTATTTCGAAACAACTCCTGCTTCAATCCTAGAAGAACTGCTCACCAATATCTTCTGGCAACTCTCCTTGTGCACCTGTGGTTGGATCAACTAGAGTGGGGAAAAATGTCCGTTAGAGCAAGTACGGACAACAAGTAGTGAAAAAAAAAGTAAAGGAACATGGTACATCAAGGAATATGATGCAAGATCAAAGTCCAAAAACAACAACAATGTCAATAAAGAATGGTCAAGTGTACAAGGGTCAACTTAGGTTTACTAGCATTTTATTACCCCATCTAGTGCATGTACTACTGTGTCCCATACCACAGGTTCGGTGCATGCAAAACAGTGTACGTTTTAGACATCGTGGTGGGATCTACAGAGCGTGTACTCGGAATCAATAACAATAATTTACAATCAACAATTTAACAATCAATAATTCACGATCGATACTCCTCCTTCCATAATAATACAATATAACGATAAGGCCTTACCGAGTACATTTTCTGAGATTATCCACTACTAAGTCAACCCTTATTATCCCGACTTGTTAATATTTTATTAAATTATTCATGATCATGCAATGTGTATAAGAGTGTCAAGGAGATGATAAGGATGCAACAAAATGATGTGATGCATGCTAATATACATGTAATTGTGAATCTGAAAAGAGCACACACAGCAGTACTGAAACAACAATAACTCACAAACTATAATTCGGAATTCGATTCCATAAAACGGGTTGTAAACTAGACATATGGGGTTACAATTCATATTCAGAAAGTTTCAGTTGATTCTGACTATAACTAGGTCGATTACTCTAATCTTTACAGCTTAAGGGTTCTGGCAGCAGCTTATAGTGAAAATTATATGGGTGAAAACAAGGTGTAAAATCAATATAAAAATCTACAAAAATTTAGAAAATGAATCCTAAGAATGTTTACTAAGTTTCTTGAGAGTTTCATGTCATTACACTTCTGTTACTATGGTGTTTCAACTGAAAGTTGTGTCGGTATTTCACTAAGTTGCAATTCTAGAAATTCAGACCAGCAGTGACTAAAACTGTAATATCTCACAGCTCACAGATCGAAAACTAGGTCCATAAGATTTTCTGGAAACCAGATACATTAGGCTATAATTCCTTTTTATATAGTTTTTGGTTGATTCTTATTGTAACAGGGTCGAACCTCAGTGCAATACATGGCAGGCAGCAAGAAATAATAAAATGTCATCATGTACATTCATCAAAACGAACAATCTACTTATTCTTGGATCATGAAATGCATTAATATTATATACAACAAGTCAAGATGAATTTTTACAGTGTACAAAGCCAAGTCATCACGTCACGATTCAAGTCTCAATTGCACAATCGATCAACATGCATTCAATCACTATATTTTCTATATATAAGTTTCTAATCAATTTATTCATGTCGTGTATGCATGCAAGCTTGGGTTTGATTCAATGGTTGTTAGCATGAAGTTAAGGATACTTCGGGTTAGCTCATGTAAACCCTCGATATCCCCAACGGAAGGTACACAAAGCAATATTACGATAATTGAAAGGAAACTACTTGTAGAGATCAATAATCTTGAACTAGAAAAATTAAACGAGTTCAAGTGGACTTGTCTTCAGATGATGATAAATCTGAATGCGCGAAGAATAACGGGATCAGAATCCCGGTGACATGGCAATGAGCAAACAATCATGATGATCACGATCGGGCACGGATCTTGATGGGGATCATGATCGGACGGCAGAGATCGGATATCAAGAACAAGATCAAGATTAAGGTGATCAAAAGAGATCTGATGGTCAAGATCAAGATCTTGATGATGATGATGATGATGGTGATGATCAATGAAAATCCAACGACCGAGATCAACGAATCAAGTGATCACGATCGCGATGATCAACGATCGGACGACCTAGATCCAATGGCTTAAGAAGATGACCACTGTGGCGATCCAAATAGAGGATCTCGGGTGATGGAAGCTCGGCCAGGTGGTGGGACCCAGGCAACGGGTTAGGCGAAGCGATTGTACGGTGAGCGGCGGGGATCGGGGTGTAGTCGCAGGGATCAGGGTGGCGGGAGGCAGTAGGTTTGAGGAGATGCAGGCTGGAGTGGGGATAGGATGGAGCAGGGGCTCAGGTGGCTCAAGCGAAAGGTGCTCGCAGTGGCGAGGAGGGAGCGTCTAGGTGCTCAGGGCTCGAGCGACAAGCAGCAATGGAGCTTGACTGGCGGAGCTTCGAGTTCAGCAATGGTGGCTCGAAAAAGAGCGGGAGGCATGTCGAGCGGTAGGCTCAAGGTGGAGCGTAAGCAAGGCGTCGACTCGGGATGCAACAGCGAGGGCTGCGCGAGGCAGAGCGTCGAGTTGAGGGCAATCATTACTTGGGATGGAGGCAGAGGTGAGGCACAGGAGATGAGGGGCGACGAGGAGGGTGATGGGTTCTCGGTGGCAGTGAGGTGTGCTAACGAGGTTCGACGTTGAAGATGAACATGGGGTTGAGAGGTCGATGGGGACTACAGGCGGTGACTGAGTGGAGGCAGGGGCTCGCAAAACTGATGGAGCGAGAGCGAAGGACGGCGATGGCGGCGCTTCGACGAGGTGAGTTGAATGGGAGGCAAGCGGAGGCAGGCGACGGGATGAGAATGCGGTGGCGGCGAGGAAGACGAGGGGATGCTCGAGGTCTTGCGAGCGGAGGAGGAGGTCGAGGAGCGACGAGGTGCAGCGTCGGTGGCTCGAAGGAGGTGGTGGGTTAGGCGGAAGGTAGGAGACGAGCAGGTTCGGGATCGAGCAGGGAAGGAGGAAGATGGGGATGATGCTCTGTTTTGGTTTGGAAAATAGGGGAGAGGGAGAGAGAGAAAGTAACAGGGAGAGAGAAATGGGGAAGGGTTTTTAATAAATATAATAAATATTTTATTGGGGTAGTTGAGATAGTAGGGAGCGTGAGGAGCAAAATTAGGAGATACGGGAAGATGAGTAGTTGAGGGTTGATCTGGGGAAAATTGGGTTATTGGGTTTGATTAGGATTCGAGTTGGGATCCAATAGATATGGGGTTTGGGTTTGGGTTTGGGTTAGAATTCAATAGGAGATGGGCTTGGGTTGGGCTATGGTTATATGCATTAATAAATAATGAAAATCAAATGAATAAAAATTGGGCTTTAGATGATGGGCTAAACTTTGGGCTTCAATTTAAATAATTAAATAATATAAGAGAAATCAAAATCAATGTGCTTTAACGAAAATAATTTTAATAATAGTAATAACAATGAGCTTACAAAAATAATAATAATAGGAATAATGACAATAAAAATAATAATAACAATAATGGTAACAACATCAATAATAAGAATAACAATAATACTAATACTAATAACAATAACAACAAATATTAATAAAAATAATAACAATGAAAATACTAAAAATAATGATAATCATAGTAGTAATAATAGTACTACCGATAATAATAATAATAGTAATAACAATAATACTCATAATAATAATAACAATAATAATAACAATAATAATAATAATGATATGCATCAAAATTGAATTTGAGATTAACAAGTTTATTAAAATCCAAACAGAAATAATATAAAATATAAATAGTTGATCAATTTAAAATAGAAAATATATCGTTATTCAAAGTGAATATAATTATCGATTATAAAACACTTAGTAAAAGATCCAAGACTAATTTAACGCAAAATAGATTTATAACTAATCAAAATACAGAAACTATTCAGAAAATATGTATTTGCGGGAACGGGGGTTACAAAAACACATCGCACGGCTCGAGGAGCCAACTTAGTTCGCTCGTGTTGATGAAGGTGAACAAATGCGACACACCCAAACACACAAGGTGGCAAGTTAACGATTGTTGGTGCATTCACAGCTTTAGTTAATGACTGAAATGGTGTGATGAAATTTAGGATACTAGAGGGAACTTGGTTAATTAAGTTTGTAGAAGATGCAAGGGCTTCCCCCAATACATGAGTGACATATTACCATGAATAAGGGAAGCACAGACCTTTGTTTTTCTTTCTACAGCCCCATACTGTTAAGGTGTATATGAGCATGTAGTCTGGTGAACAATCCCGTGTTCTACCAAATATTGTGGCATATCTGAACTCAGGTATTCGCCGCCATTATCACTCGTAAGAACCTTTATATTGTGTCATAACCCACTTGTGAAATTTTTGAAATAAACCACTAACTTCACTTTTACACTTCATTAAACAAATTCAAGTTATGCGAGTACAGTCATCAATGAATGTCACAAACCATATTGCTCCTCCAAAAGTAGTGTTTTTAGATGGACCCCAAACATCAGAATAAACAATCATAAATGAGAGAGAGCTTTTACTTAGATTTGGAAGAAAAGAGACAAGGTGGTTTTTTTGCGAGTACACACACATCACACGGTAAGGTAGAATATCCAACTTTGAAAATAAACTTGGAAATAATTTATTGAAATAACCAAAAGAAGCATGCCATAAACGTTGATGACATAGCCAAATCTCTGATTTCTTCTTCTCCCCCTCGGATCCTTCCACAAATAGAGCTTGAGTCAACTTGCTTGAACTTTCGAATTCTAAATCCAGGTAGTAGAGCTTCCTGTGTCTAACCTCATAACCAATCATCTTGCGAGTCCGAATATCCTTAAACACACAATGAGAGTGCCAAAAAACTATCATACAATGTAAAGTAGTAGTTATTTGGGCAACAGATAATAGATTAAAATTTAATGATGACACAACTAGCACAGTATCTAAGGTTAGGCTTTTAGTGAGAGATATGGGACCCTCGTCAGTAATGGTGGCAGGATCACCATTGGTAGTGAACACACTTGATTTTGTGGATGGTTGTAAGGTTTGGACTTGTCTAGAATCAAAAGTCATATGGTCGGTAGCACCTGAATCAGTTATCCATGCATTATTCATAATAGAGATGGAAACATTAATGACCTTACCAACATTACCTGCAGCTATAACTAACGTAGAGGCTTGTCCAACACTCTTCTAAGCTCCATCGACAACTCCATCATCTCTAAGGGCATACTCTACAGAGACAACACAGTCCAGTATCTTGCTCATGTGGGTGTTGTCCAAGGCCTTTGTAGCTTCCTCCTGAGTTTCAAATTGAACAAATGCAAAGTTCCTCCTAATGCGAACATTTAGGACCTTACCATAAGGCTCAAATTGCCTTTCAATGTCACAAGTCCTCGTATGCATTTGATCAAAATTGATAACAAAGAGGGTTTTGGTGTGCCTCTGATTAGCCACTAACTTAGAACCATCCCTGTGGCGAGATCCACTGAAAGCCTGCATTTTCTATAGCCAAAAATCCTATCATGTAGGTCTCTATTAGTGTCCTCAGCATCACGCTCATCATCAAAGTAAACAAAAGCAAACCCAGATTTCATGTCGATGCGATCCACCCTTTCGTACTTCAAGAACAGTCGATCAAGATCTAACGGCAAGTCTAATAGTTGTTGTTTCCGCAGAAACAGGCACCATACTTCCAGAATCGGGCAAGAAACCTTAAATCGCGATTGAGATTGAAAACGTATGTCACTAGCATTCGACGACGGCAGCTTCAGGCGGCGGCGATGGTGGTGACGTGCAGTGGCAACGACGAAGCAGTGGAGAAGGTCGCAATAAGGGTTTGGTGGTGTGATGGGGGAAACAAGGTAGGAGGCTAGATAAGAGATCGAGGTTTCTAGGAGAAGGATCAGTCGGAGTCAGAGTCTTCGAATGGGTTTTCGATCAGTCGATGGTCAGGGCTGGAGTCTTCGAAGTTGAGGGTTTGAATGATATTTGGAGGGTTCTGTCGATGAAGAAGATAGATGATGGCGGTATCAGGTTCGGGTTAGGGTTCGGATCTGGATCTGGATTCCGAATTCAGGACGAGGTCGATGATGGATTCGAGTGTTCGGAATTGTGCGGTGGTGGTTCGGTGATTGGTGAGGGTGAACAAGGCCTCTTCTTCTTCTTCCTCTTCTTCACGTAGCCTAGGATATTTTACGCTCTAATACCATATTGTAATCTATTGAAATCAAATATGGGGAAAAATCATATTTTCTTATATTATTTTCTTCTACTGTGTAACTCTTTATATATACATTACATTTTAGAGAAGGGGAAAAATAAATTGAGGAGAATATTAAGGAGATGAGAGATTTGGGAAAATCTATTTTCTAATTTATATGAAACAGAATATTCATTATTCTTACTATATTTCAACAGATGTTTGGGAATGACAAGCAGGTGCTAGGAAGAGTCTTCAATTGGATAGCACGAAGTAGATCGGAACGGATCCGGGGGTCTATGGAGTAGCTACTGTAACTACCATTTTCGTTCTTTACAATTTTTTCCTTCATTGTAATATTTTATTTTGCATTTGAGGAAGATACTTTACTTTTCCTTGATCATTTGAGTTAAATTTTGTTCATGAATTACTCTTGCTCTTCCTGTTGAACTATTTTTTTGTTGATCCCTTTTTTTAATTTGATTGTGGGTATTTTATTTGAACCATTTTGTCTTTAAATCCATCGCCTTTTAAACCCAAAATCCAATTGCAATTATTTCTAGAACTAAACCCATTATTATTGGATCCTAGCCCATTAACCCAACAACCTAATTGCACTCTATAAATACAACCCTATTGCAAACCCTAAGAATCTATAGTCGTCATCTCTCTCTCCTCTATACTCTTTCTGCCGTCAGCCATACTCCCCCGTCGACCTGCCCATCTCCGGCGCTCCTCCCATCGCACCGACGCAACCCTAACCAGTCGACGCCCCCTTGGTCGCTTTTCCTCCCTATCGACGCCCAGACCCGAAGACCCCTTCGACCGCCCTCAATGACGAAGCTAGCAGCCGCCGCTCGACGCCAGACCGAGCCACCTTCACCCTTGCTGCCGTTGTTGCTTCTCTTTTGCTTTGGGTTCTTGTGCACGTAGTGTACACATATCGTTGCGGTTCATGTTCATTGCTCCGGAATTCTCATCTCGTTATTCTTTAATATTCAAATTAATCGTCCATAAAGCAGGTCACTTTTTCTCTTGGATTGAATCTTGTATCAAATTCAAGTTTTATTAAAATTCTTGCAAGTAGATCCAATTGTTCATCGTATCGTATACTGTTTTCCCCTTTTTGTTGAGTATATTGAGGGTTTACACGAGCTAACCCAAATATTATCGACTTCATGCCTTTGTTGACTCCAAAGACCGAATCTTTCATGCATACATGTAGTATTGGTGATAAGGTTATTCATATAAACATCACATAAAGATACTATCGTAGAATTAGTTACTAGATTGATTGCTTGAATAATTGGTTGGTGACTTGTGTGGTTAATCTAGTGTATATGTATGTATTCTTAATAATGTTTACCATGCTATTATACCTACCATGCTGATTATGAATTTTGTAGACTAATTGAAGTGGAACGCATCATGTTTAATCGCTCTGTTTCATGAAAAATATAGAAAATTTGTATGTTTACTTGCAGTCTAGAAATTGTATGACGTTTTCGACCCATTATTTGACATCAAAATAAATAACTTTTTGAATAAGAGTTGTAGCCCTATGTCTCTACTTTTTAGAAAATCTAAGATGTTTAAATTACAAGTTGTAGTGCAAAAGTTATTATGATTTTACTACTGCTGCATTTCATTTTCAGAATTTTAGATTCATGTATGTTTCATGTTTAAACTATTAAAAGGCTAAGTTAATGTTAGAATAATATTTTGATAATTTCCAGAATGATAGTTAACATGTTTAGGAGTCTAATTAATATTTTTGATGAATTTATAATTGAGTTTTTGCTGATTCTAAGGATATAGAAACTTGATGTCAATTTTTGTTTGAACATGTAATCTGTAAAGAATAATGTATTTGACCTAGCTACTGTTGTCGGATATTATATTTTAAATATGCGATGGAATCGTGTGGAAATTTAGTTTCCAGAATTTCTGACGGTTTTAGTTTTCAATTTCTGTTGCAGCGGGAAAACTGACTTTTGTATAGTGACCTCTTGCTGTCCAGAATTTCGTTTTCCGGATTTTCTTAAAATAAGTGTATATATATATATATATATATATATATATATATATATATATATCATTGTATTGCACGAATTGAGATTTATATGTTGCATTGCAAGATCCTAATGTGCTATTGTCACCATTCCATTTGTTTCATCCAAAGTTATCATTCTATTGTTCTCCTATTGTTACTATCGTTCATCTAATGTCTCTATATTGTATATTGTATTGTTGCATCGATAAAATAATTAACAAGCCTATGGTTTAAGGGATTGACTGGATTAGTTGATGATATAGTGACGGTACCAAAAGTGTGGGCCATATTTTCCAAAATAATGTGTGTCGGCTAGTGTTATCATTATCAATTTATTGTTGGATTACTGACTACAGTATCCCAATTCATCGTGTATTGTTTTAGTGTTATTGTGCCGAGCAGTGTGCACCAATGCTACAATTAATTTTATCGTTCTGTGTACATAATCTATTGAATCTTCCACTTAAATCTAAACAAAATTGGTTGTATACATCGAACCTGTGGTATGGAACATATGGGACACAGTAGTACGTGCATTAGTTAGGATTAAATTGATTAACAGACTTAAGAATTGACACAACATCGACATTGCATATTGTACATTATTTATAGCCATTGCATCGATTACCATGATATTGATTATTGCTATTGTCCCATGTTATTGATTTATATTGATCCATTGAATTCATTGTTATATCGTTATTCCATTGTTTCCTTGCTTTCTCTAATTGTTGTCCATGAAGGAAAAAATTTCTTCTCTTTTTAGATGAAGTGTTCATAAGTGATCAGGTAGAATTACCAGCAGGAATTAGAGAACAAGCTTTCTAAAGATTTATTGCTTTCTAGTTGATTATTATCCCATTGGACTTATTGTATTGAGACTTATTATCATTATGTTTGGATTTATTATTGTATTGGGCTTATGAGCCGGATATTTTTATTTTTTTCCAGACGTGGGATTATTATATTTGGATATTTCACATTATTTTATTCCAAGTATTATTGTTCATGTGGTTGTTATTATGGCCTGCACAATTGTTTTGTATTGTTTATATTGTTGAGTTGAATGGAAAACTGCTTATGGATGATGCAAGTCATTTGCTGGGCCAATGTCACGTGCTTGTGTTTTGTATTTTTAGGAAGCGGAGCGTGACAAAGTTTTTAGTGGTATCAGAGCCGGGTTTGGATAATTATCAGTCAAACATGACCAACGTATGAAAGTTTGGCTTTGACTGATATATTAGTCAGATTTGGGTTTTAATCGATATGACTCAACAGTATGTGCAATAAAGGAATCAGATGGATAATTGATAACCTGTTCATGATTTGGATGCTAACCATTTGATTTTTATTACAGAATATGGCTAGAAAAGGTGCTTCATCGTTCCGAGTTGGGGATGATCAGTCTGATGAGCCCACTGTTGCACAGATGATGCAGATGCAGCGTGAGCACAATGCAATAATGATGCGGATACAACAGGAGCATAATGAACTGATGAGTGTGGCTTTTAAAGCTGCTAACAGGGAACCCGTTGTACCTGCACCCGGATTGCTGCCACCGAGACCTAGTAATGTGAAAGATTTCATGAGGCGCCAACAAGATAAGTTTTCGGGCACTGAAGGTCTGCGTGAAACCGAGCAATGGCTTATCAGGACTGAGTAGTTGTTAACTGCAGCACAGATAGAGGATGTCGATCGTGTGGATGTTTTAAGCATCCAACTTGTTGATCATGCCCCCATCTGGTGGCAAGCTGAGGCTGAACGATTTGGCCGACCCATCCACTGGGCCATCTTCACTAAGAGCTTCCTCATGAAGTTCTTTCCTAATGCCACCAAGAATGAAATCGAACGACTGTTTGTCTCACTAACTCAGGTTCGCCAGATGGTGTTTAATCATGCTTTTTCGTTGTTATTTCATAAAGTACCGACATTAAACACTATCTTGAATCAGGGGAGTTGGACCGTGGATGAGCACACTGCGGGATTCACCTGACTAAGTCGTTTTGCTACTTCTATGGTGGTGAATGATGAAGATAGAGGTCTTCGTTTCTTGGTGGGCTTGGATATTGAGATTCAGGATCGTTTTGCTGCCTTGCAACTTCGTTCTTATGCTGATATCCTGGATGCTGCTAGAATTCGGAGCAGTCTAGTACGAAGAAGCGTTCCATTCAGCGGTCTGTTTCGCACCCTGTTGCTGCAAGCCCTTCTGGAGGGCCTATTAGGAGGCTTGTTCCAACCCTTCCTGCTAGGACATTGCCGTACCCACCCGCTATTTAGATGTCAAATTTGGTCTGTTTGCAGTGTCGGAAGACTGGGCATTTGCACCAAGATTGCAGGATAGCAAATCACCTGTGCCTTCTATGTAGAGGCAATGATCACATGGTTCATGATTCCCCAAGGTCCAGATCTTTTTCACCAGTTGGAAGTTCCGCTCCGTAGGGAACACTTGCTCGTGGTTAGGCGGACCACCACTCCCACCTCTGTGGCAGATTTTTTATCAGAAGAGAGCCGCTCCTAGGGGTAATCTTCCTGCAGGTCGTGGTCAGGCCTACAACCTAACTGCGCAGGATGCTGAAACCACTTTGGACGTTGTTGCAGGTATATCTTTAGTTGTGTTTATTTGGATTTTATTCTTCCTTGCTACCTTGTTATTCTATTTTACTGCTTTATCATGTTACCATTCCATTGATGCCGATTTCTTGCATTCTGCTTTCTTCATATTGTGTTCTCATCTTTGAATTCTTGCTAGATATTATCCTTGTTCACTCCTTTCCCGCTCATATTCTTTTTGACTCTGGTGCAACTCATTTCTTTGTTTCTTCTCGTTTCGTCGACCTGCATCATTTGGCTAGCAATGCTATGCTAGCAGCAAGAAATATTACTACAGGTGGAGGTGTTGTTGTGTGTTCTCAGATCTATGAGCATAGTCCTTTGGTAATTGGTGGTGTTGATTTTGTTGTTGATCTAATTGTCATCAAAAATTCTGGTTTTGATGTTATCTTGGGAATGGATTGGCTTGGTGTCACTCATGCTGTCATTGACTTTCCTGTGAAGAAGGTAGTGTTCTGAATGCCAGGATGTCAGGAGTTTGAATTCTGTGCCGGTGAAACACCACTGGCTTGTGTGGAGAAGTTGGCAAGTATGGAAGTTGGAGTGATGGAAGAAGTGTGTGCAGATGGTGATGTTGCACAGTTAGTTGTGCGAGACTTTCTAGATGTTTTTCCTGAGGAATTTTTGGGATTAACGCCAGATCGTGAAGTGTTTAGTATTGATGTTCAGTCGGGTACAACTCCGATCTCTAAGAGTTCATACAGAATGGCTCCTGTTGAGTTGGTTGAATTGAAGGAGTAGATTCAGGAGTTGCTAGGTAGAGGTTTTATCAGGCCGAGTATTTTGCCTTGGGGATCTCCTGTACTGTTCGTCAATAAGAAGGATGGTATTCGTAGGTTGTGTATTGACTAACGTGAGCTGAATAATGTCACAGTGAAGAATTGGTATCCGTTGCAAAGGATTGATGACCTATTTGATTACTTTGGAGGCACTTATGTATTTTCGAAGATGGATCTTCATTCTGGTTACCATCAGGTTAAGGTGAAAGCCGAGGATGTATAGAAGACTGCTTTTCGTACAAGATATAGGCACTATGAATTCTTGGTGATACCTTTCAGAGTTACTAATGCTCCACTTGTGTTCATGAGCTTGATGAATCGGGTTTTCTCTCCCTTACTGGACAAGTTTGTTGTGGTGTTCATTGATGATATTCTAGTCTATTCTCAGAATCGTGATGAGCATGCAGAGCACTTGAAGGTTGTTTTGCTAACATTGAGGGAGAATTAGCTGTATGGAAAGCTTAGCAAGTTAGAGTTTTGGCTGGATCATGTGGCATTCTTGGGCCATATTATTTCTGGTGATGGAGTTTCTGTCGATTCGTCCAAGATTTCTGCTGTGAAGGATTGGCCTACGCCGAAGTCAGTATCTGAAGTTCAAAGTTTTCTTGGTCTGGCGGGGTACTACAGAAAGTTTGTTCGGGATTTTTCAAAGATTGTCGAACCGTTAAGAAAGTTGACTGCGAAGGATCAGAAGTTTGTGTGGGATGAGTCCTGTGATGAAGCCTTCAATGAATTGAAGAATCAGTTGACATCAGCACCTGTGTTGACTATACCGGATGGATCAGGAGGTTTCGTAATTTACTGTGATGCTTCAGGAAGAGGTTTGGGTGATGTTTTGATGCAACGAGGCAAGGTTGTCGCATATGCATCTATGAAATTGGGTCCGCTTGAGAGGAATTATCCTACACATGATTTGGAGCTTGCAGCTGTGATCTTTTCTTTGAAGCTTTGGAGGCATTACTTACTTGGAGACCGAGTGGAGATCTTCACTGAACACAAAAGTCTCAAGTATGTGTTCACTAAGAAGGAGTTGAATATGAGGCAGAGATGATGGTTGAAATTGATGGCGGATTATGATATCAGTTTGCAATATCATCCTGGCAAGATTAATTTGGTGCCTGATGCTCTGAGCAGGAAATCGGTTTCTATGATTCTAACTGAGCAGGATGAGCTTATGGAAGCTATGAGGAGATTAGATTTGGAAGTGGTTTTGCCTGGTTCCTAGCAGAGTTGTATGGTGCTTCAGTTGCAGTCACCTTTGGTGGATCTGTAACCCCTGTTTTCATTAATACGTATTTTAAAATTATTTTTCCGTATTTAAATTCTTAGTATTTTATAACTATTTTTTCCTAATTGATTTTATTAAGTAAACTATTTTATGAAACCCAATTGTCTATTAAAAGCCCAAATTCGTATTTGATTTGATTTTATTATATTTAATCTGAGCCCAAAAGATTGGCCTAAAATCCTAATTGTGTATTTAAATATTTTAAGCCCCTTTTAAGCCCAAGCCCAAATCCAATAACCCAGGACCCATATAATTGTACAGATTATCTACCCGTATACAATTTCTTCTCACTTTTTACCACTCTTCAATCCCGTACCCCAACTCCTCCCACTTTATCTGCACATTTCCCCACTCCTCGTAACTACCCCCACTCTCTCTCACCCCACTACTTCAATTCTTATTATATTATTATTTAATCTTTCCCGTTTCATTCTCTTCCTCCCTCCTCTGCCTCCAACTAAACAGAATAAAACCAAACAAACCCGAACCCATCTCACCCGTCTCCTTCCTCCTTCTCCCTCTCCCTTCTCCATTACCGTCATTGTCGACCTCCGCGCTCATCGCCCTCGCACCGTTGCTCTCCACCATTGCCGTCGGAGTTCTTGAGCTTCCCTCGAACTCCGCGATTCCACCCTCCTGCCAGCCGCTCGCCACTCCCCTCCAATCGCGCCGCCGCCTGGAGCTTCACCCGCGTCGAGCTCGTTCTCCAGTGCCGCTCCGCAGCCGTCCACCATTCCGCCACCTCTTGCCGTCGAGCTCGTCCTCGCCATCAACGAAGAACTTCTCAGTCCTCGCTGTGTCGTCGCCATTAACGAACCCACTGAAGCTCCAAGTGCCTCCCGCTCATTCCAGTACCGCCACCTCCTCCTCCTCGACGTCGTTACTGCCATTGCCATCGCCTTCTCTGCTCGTCGAGCGCTTCCCGCTCGCACCGTCGCTCTCCGTCGTCTTCCCCGTTCGTCCACCCTGTCGACAACTCCGTTGCCATCCAAGCTCACTCCGCCACTCGTCATTGTCGACGAAACCCAATAGAGAGAACCTTCCCCTTCGTCTCCCTACTTCTCGCCGCACCGCCGAGCCACCGAAGAACCCCCTCTCGCTCATCTCTTCCTCTCCCCTATTTTCGAAGCGAAACAGAGCCGGCCACTCTCGTCGAAGCCCTAGTCGCCTGCCATCCTCCTGAGCGCTGCACCGTCCTGTCGCCGCCTGTTGGCCACTGCAAACCAGCCGCCCATGCCGTTCACTGTTCTCTCCCGCGTGCTCTCTCTCTCCGATTGAAGGAAGAAGATGAACAGTGATTCGTCGAAACTGCTGTTTGCTGTTTTGGCCACACTCGATCCCAGTCGCTGTCTGGTGTTTGGGGACGGATCCGCTGTGTGGAAGAAGCTGATTGGTCGACTTCTGCTGTTCTGTGTTCGGCCACACCAGATCCCCTTCCCGCTGTTCGCTGTTTTTTCTGGATCGGGTGTGTAAAAGAATCCCCATTGGACAGTTTTGGTGTTCTGTGTTCTGCCCGCAGTAAATCTAATTTTGCTGTCCCGTGTTCTGGCCGATCCGGTGTGGAGTGGAATCTAATGTTTGGTATTTTGGCACGCATTTTGCACGTGTTTCTTGGGATTGCTCCCTAGGATTCTGATCTCGTTATTCTGGTGATTCTAATCTAACCATCTACAAAAGGCAAGTCCACTTGAACTCTGTTATTATTCTAGTTCAAGATTTTTGATCTCTAAGCAAGTAGTTCCATTTTAATTATTCTAATTTGCATTGTGTCCCTTCCGTTGGGAGTATCGAGGGTTTACACGAGCTAACCTGACATACTCTTGACCTCTTATAATTATCCATTGACTCAAACCCAAGCCTACATACACAATTGACATAAATGAAATGACTAGAATTGTATACAAAGAAAATGAATGGTGATTGAATACATTGATTGATTGAAGTATCGGGACTTGAACAATGACATCGTGAATTGACTCGTACATTGCAAAATCCATTCTAATTGCTGTATAATAGTGTAATGCATTTCATGATACAATAGCATGTTAATTATCGACTTGAATGAACATATATGTGATGGCTTTTTTTAAGTTACTGCTGCAATATCTGTCTTGTACTGAGGTTTCGACCCAGTTATAATTGGAATTAGTTAAAATAATATAAAGAGAATTGTTGTTTTAAATTTACTACATGTTTATTATTGTGCAATGCATCATGTTGCTGCATTCATATCGTTCCCTTGACATCGTTATACACATTTACATGGACATGAATGATTTAATAAAATTCTAAACAAGCCCGGGTTTATAAGGGTTGACTTAGTAGTGGGTAGTCTCAGAAAATGTACTCGGTAAGGCCTATATTGATATCGTATTGACATGGAAGGAGAAGTATTGATTGTGAATGATTGATTGAATAATTGGAAATTGATTGATTAAAAATGGTAAATGATTGTTATTGACACCGAGTACACGCTCTATAGACCCCACCACAAAGTCTAAAACGAACACTGTTGTGCGTGCATCGAACCTGTAGTATGGGATGCAGTATTACGTGCATTAGATAGGAGAAACAACTTGATAATAGACCTATTTGACATGTATATATACTTGATAAAGACCATTGCTAATAGTACCATTATTATCCTTGCAATTTGATCTTGATAAATATTTCCACATGTACTTTACTCCTTTACTCTCTGCTTTTCACTACTTGCTGTTCGTACTTGCTATAAGGACAAATTATTCTTTCTTTTAGATGAACAAGTACAGATGAGCCAGAGAAATTGCCCGGCATTGATGAGCAGTTCTTCTACAATTGGAGCAGGAGTCTCTCGAGCAATTTGGTAAGTCCTTGTATTCCAGATTTGGTTATTGAATTTCATTCTCGTTTATGTGATTATTATGTTTCTGCGTGGTTGTGATTCATTTTTCTTATATTGTTGAGTTAAGACTGGTACAGCTTATGGATAATATGAGTTGGCGTACTTATATCATTCGCTGGGCCTCAATTATGTTCCTGTATTTCTGTATTTCGGGAAGCGGGGCGTGACAGGATCAGATTAAGGAAGCACAGTCTGGTGATGTGAAGTTGTAGAAGTTTCGAGCTGAAGTCGAAGCTGGTTCGAGAACTGATATGGTGATTCATGTGGATGGATCTCTCCACTTTGGGACTTGTCTGTGTGTTCTGAAGGGGGAAGTCAGACAGAAGTTACTTGAAGAAGCTCATCGTTCGCCGTATTCTATTCATCCCGGTGGTACGAAGATGTATCGGAATTTGAAGTTGCATTTCTGGTGGCATGGTATGAAGAGAGCTATTGCAAGATTCGTTTCACAATGTCTGATCTGTTAGCAAGTGAAAGCAGAACATCAGAAGATTGGTGGACTTCTTCAACGGTTTCCTATTCCGGAGTGGAACTGGGAGAATATTACTACAGATTTTGTGACTGCTTTTCCTAGATGTCCAAAGGGTCACAATGCCATCTGGGTGATTATGGATCGCTTGACAAAGAGTGCTCATTTTATTCTCTTCAGAGTGGGTCATTCTACAGAGAGCCATGCAGAGAAGTATATGCAGGAGATTGTTAGATTGCATGGTGTTCCTATCAGCAT
The DNA here is from genome assembly GCA_017893485.1 of Hemerocallis citrina. Taxonomy (NCBI): domain Eukaryota; kingdom Viridiplantae; phylum Streptophyta; class Magnoliopsida; order Asparagales; family Asphodelaceae; genus Hemerocallis; species Hemerocallis citrina. The sequence goes on along the minus strand of CM030367.1, from coordinate 133,438,317 downwards.
TATATGAGATAGAGACACTAGATTCAGATCTCAATTTTGGGAGAGTCTTCAGAACAGTGTTGGGAGTAAGTTGAGATTCAGTACTGCATTCCATCCGCAGACAGATGGACAATCGGAGAGGACTATTCGAACATTGGAGGATATGTTGAGGTCCTGTGTTCTTCAGTTTGGAGGATCTTGGGAAGACCATCTACACTTGGTGGAGTTTTCATACAACAATAGCTACCAAGCAAGTCTTAAGGTGGCTCCGTTTGAAGCTTTGTATGGTCGGAAGTGTAGATCACCAGTGTGCTGGGATGACATTGGTGAGAGGAAGCTTTTGGGGTCAGAGTTGATCATAGGACTGTTGATGCAGTGGCCCAGATCAGGAAGTATTTTTAGGCAGCTCAGGACAGACAGAGTAAATGGGCAGACATTCACCGATGACCGTTGGAGTTTGAAGTGGGGGATCATGTGTTCCTTAAGGTATCGCCATGGAGAGGTATTATTCGGTTTAGAGGAGGGGGCAAGCTAAGCCCTAGAATCATTGGTCCATTTGATATGGTGGAGCGAGTAGGCAAGGTAGCCTATAGATTCGCATTGCCGCTGGCTCTATCTGGAGTGCATGATGTCTTCCATGTCTTCAAACTTAGGAGTATGTCAGGGATAATAGTCATGTTATTGACTACTCGGAATTGTATGTTCGACCAAATTTGTCCTGTGAGATCCGCCAGGTTTCGATTTTGGACCGATGGGAGAAGATTTTGAAGAATAAGGTTATCAAATTGGTTCGAGTTGCTTGGAATCCTCACTCGCCGGGTGAGTCGACTTGGGAGCTTGAGGAAGAGATTCAGAAGAAGTTTTCCTATCTTTTTGTGTAGTTCTTTTCTTCGGGGTTACCCTACTACCACTTGCTTAAATTTCGAGGACAAAATTTTATTGTAATATGGGTAGGATTATAACTACCATTTTCGTTCTTTTCAATTTTTTCCTTCATTGTAATATTTTATTTTGCATTTGAATAAGATACTTACTTTTCCTTGATCATCTTAATTAAATTTTGTTCATGAATTATTCTTGTTCTTCCTGTTAAGCAATTTTCTTGCTGCCATTTTTCTATTTGATTGTGGGTATTTTATGTAACACCCCGAATTCCAAAACAGACTGAATTCAAAGTTCCACAAGATTTTTACACTTCTCTTCGTACAATTCTACAAAGAAATAAAAACTTTTGTTACATCAGAGTATACATTTATATTACATATTTACAACGGAAGCAATTTACAGCAATTTACATGAATTGAAATGTACAACACTTGAATCCTTCTTTAATCAGCATGCATTCTTTAGTCTTGTTAATCACTTTACCCTGCATAGAAACTGTGGGCGCGTCAGTTGCTTACAATCGACGAAATATTATATACAGCTATCCTCTCTATGCCGAACAGTATAACGATTCTCAAAAACTTAAACAAACCACAAACTTGATCACAAACAGAACTACAAAGGACTATCCTATTGATGTCATGTTGTGGGGTGCACTTAGTCCTTAATGCAGTTATGTATGTTACATGACACTAATACGCATTTGTTCAGATTCTACGCAACTCATACTACATAGGTCTCAGGGTAAGCCCTTAACCGTTCTTCATCTTGTAGGGTTCAATCCCTCGTCATGACTTAAACTACTCCTGTAACTACGATAAGTATCCTAGATGCTCTATGAGTTACGAGCTCATGTCCAGGCAGGCTAGAGGGGAATCATACGTCATATCAAGATGCATCGTGAAGAACCTATGGACAATTCAGCCTCCGTCATGGGACATGACACCACCCGTAGGCAGCCTGGAGTTGATTTTCTGTTTGAACATGTAATCTGTAAAGAATGATGTATTTGATCTAGCTATTGTTTTCGGATTTAGTATTTTAAATATGCATTGGAATCATGTGGAAGTCTAGTTTTCAGAATTTCTAACGGTTTCCCTTTTTTATTTCTGTAGCAGCGGGAAAACTAATTTTGGTACAGTGACCTCTTGCTGTCAAGAAATTCATTTTCCAGATTTTCTTAAAATAACTAAATATATATATTATTGTATTGAATCAATTGAGGTGTATATATTGCATTGTATGATCCTAATGTGCTATTGCCATCATTCTATTTGTTTCATCTAAAATTATCATCCTATAGTTCTCCTATTGTTACTATCGTTCATTTAATGTCTCTATATTGCGTATTGTATTGTTGCATCGATAAAATAATTAACAAGTCGGGATTTAAGGGATTGACTAGAGTAGTTGATGATATAGTGACTGCCCGGAAGTGTGGGCCATGTTTCCCAAAATAATGTGTGTCGGCTAGTGTTATCATTATCGATTTATTGTTGGATTACTGACTACAGTATCCCAATTCATCATGTATTGTTTTAGTGTTATTGTGTCCACTAGTGTGCACCAATGCTGCAATTAATGTTATCATGTCGTATACATGATCTATAGAATCTTCCACTTAAGGCTAAACAAAATTGATTGTATTTATCTAACCTGTGCTATGGAACATATAGGACATAGTAGTACGTGCATTAGTTATGATTAAATTGATTAACAGACTTAAGAATTGATACAACATCGACATTGCATATTGTACATCATTGTTTCTATTGATATCGAATATTTCCTAAGTGTTATTGACATCAACCATTGAACATTGTTATCGAATACTGAATTATTGTTTATAACCATTGCATCGATTACCATGATATTGATTATTGCTATCGTCCCATTTATTGATTCCTATTGATCCATTGAATTTATTGTTATATTGTTATTCCATTGTTTCCTTGCTTTCTCTACTTGATGTCCATGACTTGCTCTAAGAACAATTTTTTCTCTTTTTAGATGAAGTGTTCACAGGTGATCATGGAGAATTACCTGCAGGAATTGGAGAACAAGCTTTCTAAAGATTTATTGCTTTCTAGTTGATTATTATATTTGTATTGAGACTTATTATCATTGTGTTTGGATTTATTATTGTATTGGGATTATGTCCCGAATATTATTATTTGTTTCCAGACGTTGGATTATTGTATTTGGATATTTCACATAGTTTTATTCCAAGTATTATTGTTCATGTGGTTGTTATTATTGTCTGTGCAATTGTTTTGTATTGTTTATATTGTTGAGTTGAATGGGTAAACAGCTTATGGATGATGCAAGTCATTCGTTGGACCAATGTCACGTGCTTATGTTCTGTATTTTTGGGAAGCAGGGCATGATAGGTACAGAGAATCGGCAAAGTGGTGGTGCTGAATGTTGTTGTTGTTTGTATTTGTGGGTATATTTGTTTAGTTATTCTAGTAGTTGTAATAGTTGTAGTAGTAGGCTTTTGGGAGTAGTAGTTGATGTTGTAGACTCTATTTCTGCGGTGTTGTGTTGGGATTGTATCTTTCATACTACTTGTTCGGTGATAAGAAGATGATGAAGCGAGAAGAGTTCGAAGCATCGATGGAAGAAGAAATAGTAGCAACAACTACAACATGCAGGCAAAGGATTTGACAGTCGACTACCCTTGGGGGTATTCGATCGTTTAGGCCTTCTAGTTGAGAAGTGATTCTTTGTAGTTGACTGCTTTTGGGGTGCGATCAACTGCCGACAGCGGGCACAACATATTGGGCTAAATATTTGTGAATCTTTTGGAGCCAACTTCTACTCTAAGTTAGATCGTATGATTCATATAGTGTGTTATTCGTGATATATCAGACAGTTAATGTACCAAGACTACAATCTAGGACTTCTCTAGATCTCTATATATTATTGTATTGACTCCCTTGAGAAGCAAGAGATAGAGATCTTCATTGTAAAGAGCAATTGAGAGAGTTAAAAATAGATTATATTCCAGTGAAACTTGAGAGATAGATATGTTCTTGGGGCGAGTGTAATGCTTTGTATCTTCCCTGGTTGAATAATACTTCTCTTATTTCTCCCCGGATTAGGCAGAGCCAAACCAGGACAAATCATTATGTGCTTTGTGTGCTTGGTTTAATCTACTTGTTTGACTGTTTGTCATCAGATTTGTGGCTGCTAAACTCAGCAAATTTTTTTTAACATATTGGTCTCTTCATAGCTACACTTTTCGTTGTTTCATTAATTTTTCATTAATAAATAGTAATTTACTATGTCTGTTGCACTGGTGATCTATATCAGTAGAATCAACACAGGTTGGGGATTTGGTTCATTGCAATCTGTTATAAGCATTTACGAGTAAACTTGAATGTGCAACCCAAATTGCAATGTTCCTTTGAGTGCAAACTCAAGTTTATAAGTAGAGAGTAATTGCCTTTCTTTGTAGTTGTAGTTTTGTGCAACTTGATAAAGAAATTGCAATCAGAGAGAATCTTATAAGTTGAGTTGCAACTACTCGCAATGAAAATAATAGCTGTCAAACTTTGTACATGACTTGATTAAAATAAACCATAAATTTGTTTTGTAGTTGTAATTGCACGAATGCAATTCATATATATATGTTTAAAATGCATGCGTCCTCTTTTGGAAAATATAATCTAGGATCTAGGGTTGGCTAGCTTAAAATTAAAATTTAGTTTTATCCTCATGAGTTTTTATGCAAGGAAGGAATTGAGTAAGCCAAAACACTAGAAGACTAGTGAATATTGCCTCTTGACTAGGGATGCTTTCGAATTGGATATGGCTCGGATATAAAAAAATACCAATATCTATATCCGCACTCCCAAAATCAATATACAGATGTGGATATGGGTCAGAAAAAATTTATATCTGTATCCACAAATTTTAAATGCTGATACAAATCTGATATAGTATCTCGAATATGTATATGAGTTCAAACATCCAAATAATCTATATAATAAAACACAAAGATAGGCTATCAAGTGGTTCTCCTTCAATAGTAAGGAATTCAACGGTCTAGATCTAAGCACCCAAAATATATTTGCCCCCAAAAACTCAAAAAATATATTTTCCCTCCAAAACTCAAATTCACCCCCCACCCCCCACCCCCCAAAAACAAATCCTTTATTTATTTAATTATTTCTCTCTTACTCTCCGTAACCCTCGTTCCAGCAAATACATATTTCCTGGGTATTTTCTATATTTCAAATTTTTATAAATTCATTATGTGTTAAATTCCTTTGGATTTTATATTAAAGTATCTTCTAATTGACAATTATATTTATTTTCGAATAGTGGTGTATTTTAACTTTGGTTTACAATCCTAATTGATCGATTATTTATATTTAAGCCCAATGCAAATGTACTATTACTATATAGATTATTTTAATGAATTTGTTAAACCTCAGTTCCTATTTTTTTATACAATCTTATTATTATTGTTATTATTATTATTATTATTATTATTATTATCATTATTATTATTATTGTTATTGTTATTGTTATTGTTATTGTTGTTATTATTATTATTATTGTTATTATTATTAGTATTATTATTATTATTATTACTACTACTATCATTACTATCATTATTATTATCAGTATTATTATTATTATTACTGTTATTGTTGTTATTATTATTATTGTTTTTGTTGTTGTTGTTGTTGTTTATTTTTTTGATTGTTTATTAAAAATCCATCTTTTGTTATTGTGAAGCTCATTTCTCCAATCCAATGTATTTATTATTTTCTTTTATATTCTATTGAATCCTGAAAATTTTAATGTACAACCAGTTTAAATATTTTATGGATTGAGCACTCTAAATTAATCTATTATAAATCCTATTTTTATTTGTTTATTCGCTTCCTCAATTGAATTTGAATACCAAACCCGTAAACCCGTTAACCCATTACCCAAAACCTATATCATATCTTCTACTGGATCCTAGACCCGCTAACCCTAACCCTACCCGCTACCCCGCTAACACCTAACCCTAACCCTATAAAACCTTGTGCAACCCCAACCTCTTCTTCATCTCCTACCGCTTTCTTTCTACTCTCCCGTTCCTCTGTCCTCCGAACTCCGAACCCAACTCGCCTCCCTCCTCATCCTCTTCACCACTCTCGTCCTCACCTTCATCCTCGATCCCACAGCCATTCCCCCACCATCCACTTCTCCTTCTGCACCTCGACGCCCCTACATCTCGCCGAACCCATCGACCCACTGCCTCGACAATGCCCTACCCTGAGCGTCGTCCTCAACCGCAATCACCCTCGTCATTCAGAACCTCCATCGCCTTCGTCTCGCAACTCCACCACCAACCGAACTCATCATTCCTCTGTTTTCTCTAAAAACAGAGCAATCGAAGCCCTGTTGCTGCAGCCTGCTCCTCCTCACTGCACCCCGCTCCTCACCATCCCCTCGCCCTTGTCGTCGCCCTAGTCTCCGCCGCTCGCCGCCTAGTCCCGTTGCCTGCACATCGACCGTCGATCCCACTGCTTGCTGTTCGATCCGCACGTAGCTGGCTTGGAGCTTTTGGATGTTTGCTATTTTGTGGAGAGGGAGGATCTGTTGTTTTGCTGTGTGAGGAGTTTGTCGTTTGCTGTTCGGGTGGGTGCTAGCTATTTTCTGTGTGGCTCTTGCTGAGTTGCTACTGTGGTTGTGCACGTGTTTGTGAGTGCGTGGTTGTACGTGTCTTGCACATGTCTCCATCGGGATCTTAATTCCGTTATTCCCTTCATATTCGAATTAACCGTCTAAAAGGCAAGTCTCTCTTGAACTAATTTATTTTTCTTGTTCAAGAACTCTTTTGATCAGCGCAAGTAATTCCGATTATTATTGTATTGTTATACTATTCTTCGTCCATTGAGTATATTGAGGGTTTACATGAGCTAACCCAAGATATTCTTAACTTCGTGCCAATATTTTCGACTCAAATCCTAGTCCGTATTGCACATTGCATATGCATGTTATACATGAAAACAAGTAGATCCATGTTTTAGAATTGTTTGATGACTAGAATGTTCCATGAATTAATTGCCCTGATTGTAAATTCCATCGTTAATCTTGAAATTGCATGTTAATCACCAAATAGAACTTTTGTTAATTAATTTCCATGACATTGCATGCTTGTGTGATGAAAATATTGCCAATTCATGTTGATTTATTTTCTGGCCTGTTGTCTACCTTTTTTTGTATCAGACTTTCGAACCTGCTACTGTAATAATTTGAATGAACTTTATAAACATGAATTGTAGCTCCATGTGTCTACTTTCTAGAACATTCTACGTAATTGAATTCCGATTTATAATCTGCTAGATATCTAACTTTTAGTACAGCTAGGTCTGGATTTCCATATTCGCAATTTCATGTGTATCATCCTGATTTATTAATAAAAAGAACATGTTAAAAGTAAAATTAAAATGTGAAATTAATTTGGCTGAGACTAGACATGCTTAGGAATCACTCTGAATTTTTGTGAATTTAATTGATAAATTTTCTGACCCAATACATGTATGTGAATACAATCTATAACCTGCTGCCTAAACATAAAATCTTTAAGAATAAGAATTTGATTCTAGTTTCTGTGATTTTTATATATCGTGTGTATATTCCTTGGGACCAGCAGAGAGTCTAGTTTCTAGAACTTCTGACAGATCTAGATTTTCTTTTCTGTAGCAGCGGGAATATCTGTTTTTGTACAGTAACGTCCTGCTGTCCACATTGTATAAATTGTGTTGATTTAATATAGATGTTCTTGCTTTGTCTGTAATGAGTAGAATTAGTCACACCTTGCATTATACACCCTTGACACCTTCTTACATGCTCACATAGGATAAAATAAAATATTAACAAGCCGAGGTATTATGGGTTGACTTGATAGTGAACAATCGGAGACTGTACTCGATAGGGCCCTTCGTGTTTACATGTTTATTTTCATGGAAGGTGGAGAATCGCGTGTTAATCGTGTTATCAAGTTAATCGTGATATCAAGTTAATCGTGTTATCAAGTTATCATGTTACCGAGTGCATGATCTGTTGAGTTCACCATCATAGTCTAAAACGTTCACTTGTTTGCATGCACCGAACCTGTGGAATGGGACACAGTACTACATGCATTGGATAGGCTAAAAAAATGAATAAAAACCCAAATCGACATTGAAAGCTTGTTCCCATTTATTGTCATCGTTATTGATTCTTGAATTGCAATTATTAATTATTGCATGATTAAACATAGACCCTTGACATTATTGCCAATCCTTACTTTTGTTTTTGACTTTGATCCAGTCCTTCATTCTTGATATACCATGCCTTTTATTGTTCTCTGTTTTCCACTACTTGTTGTCCATGACTTGCTCTAAGGACAATATTTCCTCTATTTTTGGATCACGAGTTTACAGGTACTGAAGGAATGATACCAGAAGGAATTTGTGAGCAACGATTTTAGAGATGGAGCCCAAGAATAGATTGCTTGAATTAACTTTATGTCATTTTTCCCTTTGAACATTGTTTATTGTATTTTGTTTTGGGCTTTTATGACCCGGAGTTTGTTTTATCCCAGCTGTTGGATATTATGTTTTGGATTATTTCATTTATTATTGAAGTTATTCTTCGTTTATGTGATTATATTCTCTTGCGTGGCTGTAATTGTTATTCATATTTTTTTAGTTAGACCGGTACAGCTTATGGATGGTGTTTACATCATTCACTGGGCCTTCGTTACGTACTCGTATTCCTGTATTTTGGAAAGCTGGGCATGACACACTCTCTCTCTTAATCAGATCTGTTTGCTCCCTAGATCCAATTTCTCTCTCTCTCTCTCTCTCTCTCTCTCTCTCTCTCTCTCTCTCTCTCTCCCCCTAAGGTTTTTAAGCCGCTAACTCTAAATTCCTAAAACAATTTTCTTAAACTTTTGCTTCCATCCATTGGCGAACCCTCCATCGTCCTCTTAAGTGCGAATCTCAAAGCAAATCCAAATTCAAATCCAGTGTCGAACCTCAATCAAGAGGTCTTCGGCGATATCTGATCCGCTGCTAATTCCGTATCGGCGACTCCCCTCCACCAAATCGAGCGTGAATATCAAGCGACTCTGTATCGGCGACTCCCCTCCACCGAATTGAGAGCCTCTACATCCTATGCGGCGACTCTAATTTCATCTCATTAACAGAGTTCTCATTGTAATTTTAAATTTTGTGTGTGCAGTGGATTACTTAGATTTTTGTGGACTCAAATTTTGTGTGCATGGGATCTAAGTTCAGAGAAGTATGATTATTTTATGTACGCCCTATTTTCCCAAATACATATTTTCTGAATATTTCCTTTATTTTGACTAATTATAAATTCACCTTGTTTTGAAATTTGTTTTGGATATTTTATTAAAGCGTTTTCTAATCGAAAATTATATTTTGTTCGAATAATGGCATATTTTAACTTCTATTTCTATTTGATCGGTTATTTATAGTTTTACTCAATTTAAATTTAAATGTGTTGTTGTTGTTATGTTATTTTGATAAATGTATATTTTGTTATATAAATCTTATTATTATTATTATTATTATTATTATTATTATTATTATTATTATTAGTATTATTTTTGTAAAGCCCGAATATGCTTATATAATTGTATTTTATTGTGTGATTTGATGTATGTTTATATGTACATTTTAAAAACAATATTTATTTGTTTATTTTATTGTAATATAAACCCTATTTAAAACTCTATTTTCCTTATTGGATATTTTCCATAAACCCAATACCCACTCTCCTGTTAGATCATCTAGCCATCTAAACCCAAACCCATAACCCTATTATATAAATACCCTACTAAACCTAACCCTAATTATCCCTACTGTTAAACCCCATATACAACAGCCGCCAGCAGATTACCCCCTCCACTGTTTATCCATCGTCCTCCCGCTCTCTCTCTCTCTCTTCAACCCTCCGAAACCCTACCTCCACCCCCATTAGTTGCCATCCTCCCCGCACCTTACTGAACCCAACGACCATCGACGACAACCCGAAGAACTCACCTCCGTCATTATCATGCCCTGCTTCCCAGAATACGGGTACACAGGCACGTAACTGAGGCCCAGTGAATGATATAAGTACGCCAACTCATATCATCCATAAGCTGTACCAGTCTTAGCTCAACAATATAAGAAAATGAATCACAACCACGCAGGAAACATAATCACATAAACGAGAAAGAAATTCAATAACCGAATCTAGAAAATATGAACTTATCAAATAACTCGAGAGACTCCTGCTCCAATTGTAGAAGATCTGCTCATCAATGCCTCCTAGAAATCCTCCATGTGCACATGTACATGATTATCTAAAAAGAAAGAATAATTTGTCCTTAGAGCAAGTACGGGCAGCAAGTAGTGAAAAGCAGAGAGTAAAGGACAAGGTACGTGAAGGAATATGAATCAAGATCAAATTGCAAAGACAATAATGGTATTAATAAAAAATGGTCTTAGTCAAGTATGCACGTGTCAATTTTACTTCATTAGAATGTCATTTCTCCTATCTAGTGCACGTACTACTGCATCCCATACTACAGATTCGATGCACGTAAAACAATGTACGTTTGAGATATAGTGGTGGGATCTACAGAGCGTGTACTCGGTGTCAATAACAATCATTTACCATTTACAATCAATCAATTTCCAATTTTTCAATCAATCATTCACAATCAATACATCTCCTTCCATGTCAATACGATATCAATATACGCCTTACCGAGTACATTTTCTGAGACTGTCCACTACTAGGTCAACCCTTATAAACCCCACCTTGTTTAGTATTTTATTATTAAGCCTTTCATGTCCATGTAAGTGTGTATGAGGATGTCAAGGGAACGATACGAAGGCAGCAACATGATGCATTGCACAGTAATAAACAGGAAGCAGCAATCTAAAACAACAATTCTCTTTATATTATTTTAATTGATTCCTAATATAACTGGGTCGAAACCTCAGTACAAGATAGACAATGCAGCAGGAATTATAAAAGCTATCACGTATATGTTCATTCAGGTCGATAATCAACAGGTTATTGTATCATGAAATACATTACACTATTATACAGCAATTAGAATGGATTTTGCAATGTACGAGTCAATTCACGATGCCATTGTCCAAGGCACGATATTTCAATCAATCAATCAATGTATTCAATCACCATTCATTTTCCTTATATGCAATCTCTAGTCATTTTATTTTATGTCAAGTGTATATGTATAGGCTTGGGTTTGAGTCAATGGATAATAATACGATGTCAAGAGCACGTCGGGTTAGCTCGTGTAAACCCTCGATACTCCCAACGAAAAGGACACAAGGCAATTTTAAGATAATTGAAAATGAACTACTTGCAGGAGGTCAATAAGCTTGAACTAGAAAAATTAAATGAGTTCAAGTGGACTTGCCTTTTTCTTGTAGACGGTTAGATTAGAATCACCAGAATAACGGGATCAGAATCCCGGGGAGCAATCTCAAGAACACGTGCGAGACGCGTGCCAAAATACCAACCAGCAAATCCCAACTCCATACTAGAACAGCGCGTACACAACCCAACTTCGTTTCAGCAATAACTCATTCACAACTCCAAAACAGCAAACACCCTCTACACAAACTCCAAACAACAACTCTTCAATAACAACCCCAATTCTCCACACACTGGATCGGGCTCTTCTTACAACACCAACCACTAATACAACATCCAACAACATCACGCCACACAATCCTCAAACTCCAACACAACACCAACACAACTCAATACCCCCCAAACAGCAAATCAAGTGAATCCCAAACACAACGACAACACCAATAACACACTGTGTTATCCCCTTCTTCTTTTTCACCTTATTCAACATAGAGGGGGAGAGAGAGAGACTGTGACTGGTGACGATGGAAAGATGGCACGGCACGCAAGTGAGTGACGACGGAGGGGAGAAGGCGGAGGCGCTTGAGGTTGGAGCTCGAGTGAGAAGAGACGGCAACGGAGTGATGGCTGTCGATTAGCTCGAGGGCGAAGCTCGATGGCATTGGCAGAGGGAGAACTCGGGGGTTCTTGGAGCTAGCAATCAGAGGGGAGTGAGCGACTGGGAGGTCGCGACGTCGGAGAAGTCAAGGAGGTGGGCGAAGCTTCAGGGGAGGCTCGAGCGGGAGGAGGCGATGAGTTGTCGAGTGCGGCGAGGAGTACAGGGTTCTGGCGATGCTTCGGGAGGTTGAAGACGACGGGGGTCGAGCTCGGATGGCGAGGAGCTCGACGAGATGATTCGGAGTTTCGAGGTTCGAAGTCGAGGCTGGAGATTGAGTGGCAACAATGGCGGCAGTGGAGGAGGTGAGCGGGAGCTTCGGTTGGGTTCGACGAGGTCGGCGACTGAGGTGAGGGGCTGCGAGCGGCAGAATGGAGGAAGAAGGAGGGGTCGGTAATGGCGGCGCGTCGTCGGAGAAGTCGAGGAGGTGATTCGACTGTGGTCGCGGTGTTCCAAGGAGGTTCGAATGAAGGTTGGAAATGGCAAATGGAGAAGGAGAGTTTGGGTTCCTCTATTCTTTGGTTGAGAACAGAGAGGGATAGATAGTATGGAAGAGAGAGGGGTACGGGAATGGGAGATTTGTATAATAATATAGTAATTAATGGAGTAGTGGGATGAGATAGAATGGGGGGTGGTTACGAGACATGGGGGAATGTGCATCTGCAAAGTGGGAAAGTTGGGATACGGGATTGAAGAGTGGGGGGGGGGGGGGGAAGTGGGAAGAAATTGTATACGGGTAGGTGTAGAATAATTAGTCTGTACAAATACGGGTGTTGGATTATTGGATTTGGGCTTGGGCTTAAAAAGGGGCTCAAAATATTTAAATAAACAATTAGGATTTTGGGCCAATCTTTTGGGCTCAGATTAAATATAATAAAATCATATCAAATATGAATTTGGGCTTTTAATAGACAATTGGGTTTCATAAAATAGTTTACTTAATAAAATCAATTAGGGGAAAATAGTTATAAAATACTGAGAATTTAAATACGGAAAAATAATTCTAAAATACGTATTAATGAAACCAGGGGTTACAAATCCTACCCACCTTACAATAAAATTTTGTCCTCGAAATTCATTATGGCAGGCAGCAGGACAAATCAGAAACAACTTCAGAAATAACAAAGCAGAAAAATTAGAAAATTAAACTCAAATGATGGAAGTACCAGAATAAGAAAAGGACATTGAATAAGTTCGATGTCGAATAATAAATCGACAAAAGATGACGGGGGGAAAATGCGAACAAGATCTGAACGATACAAAGACGGAGTAACAACAAGAGAATCCTGGGACCTGTGGGTTATGGGCCAACCACGCTTCCACTGCGCTACTCTGATGGCGATGTCCCAAGCAACATACATGTCGATGTAGGCCACATGACGTCAATCGATGAACTGAGCAGGAAGACAAGAATGAGACATCAGGATCAAGGACAGTATTGACTCAAGATAAATAATGCAAAATGAATATAAAGGTTGACTTCAATTAAATAATTTAAAGACATGTAGATCAAAACTAATGGGTTTTTAACAAAATAATAATAACAACATGTTAATAATAAAAACAATAACATCAAGAATAATAGAATAGTAATAGCAATAATAAAATAATAACAATAATAATAACACACCTGTCAATAATAAAAATAATAATAACAATAATAATAACAATAACATTAAAAATAATAATAGCAGTATTAATAACAGTAATGATAAAAAAAAGGTCATTATAGTCATACTGATAGAAATAATAACATTAAAATAAAAATGTTAACAATACTGATAACTATGATGATACATACAAGACAAAATTGGGTTTAAAACATTCATGAAAATAATGCAATAGTAGTAATAATAATTAGAATAACAATAACATGAATAACAATAATAAAAATAACAAAATAATAATAATGGCAATAATAATAATAATAATAATAATAATAATAATAATAATAATAATAATAATAATAATAATAATAATAATAATAATAATAATAATGAAAATATTAACAATACTAAAAATAATAATACTAATGCAAGACGGAATATAATTCAGGTTCAACACATTTTCTTGTATGAAGGTAATTCGATATCAATAGCAATAATAAAATAATAAAAATAATAATAGCAATAGTAATATAAATAATAATAATGATACCAATAATAATAACGGAAACCATAGCAATAATAATAGCATTATAAAACAGAATAAGAATTTGGTTTATCAACTCTATAAATAAATCAAACAAGAATATATATAGTCGATCAATTATAAATGGAAAGTGAAATCAAAATACACCGTTAATCCCCGATCGTAAGAAAATAGGAGACTATTCAATAAGAATTCAAACCCAAACATAAAAATGTTGATAATCATACAAACAACAAAGGAACACAAATTTAAAGGTTATATAAAAAGAATAGTGTTGGAAAAATAACTAGTCAAGATACATAGAAAATTAGAAATACGAATAAATTTAGCTGAGTAAAGGAAATATGGATAACAATATTAAAGGTAAAAGACATATAATAATTAGTGAATGTTGATATTATGATCAATACTCGAAAACACATTAAAGGGTAACGAGTAAAATTGGCCAATATATATATATGCACGAAGACTAAAAAGGGGTTCATTAACTATAACAAAAATAAGTGTTAATTCATTAATTAAGATGTGGAACAAAAGTAAGTGGAAATTTAAAATGTTAAAGAATTGGAAAACGGTGGCAATAAATAGAAATTCACAAATGAACGAAAACTTAGACCATAGTTGATGTACTCAATCTTAACATAAATGTAAAAATTTGTAAACACAAAATAGAGTAAAATCCACTATACTTGTTCAAATTGTATGGAAACATAAAGTGTAATTGTATAAAGAAAATGTCATAAAGAAAATATTTATTTATCATTAGTTTCATTATATAGGTAAAAAGTCTAGAAATATTAATTAGCAAATAGGTAGAAAATCTTGCCTCCTTAACATCAAGTTGCATGTTTGCCTTCACGACATCAGGTAGCAGATTGCCGTCCGGATATTCGGCTGCACATTTTGCCTCGCCGATATCCAGTTGCAATTTGCCTCCATTGACATCGAGTTGCATATTTGCCATCTTGACATTAGGTTGCACCAAAATAGTGAAATGGAATGTGTTACATTCCATATACACAGGGATATGGAACATTAAGTATGGTGTTATGTTTTGAAATTCGTAATATAAATATAGTAGAAAGTAAGAAATGAAGTTGAAAGCCACACAATAGAATATCAAAATAGATGTATAGATTATAAATATCAAACACAATAGCACAAAATTGTAGTAGTGAAATTGATTTATAAAAGTAGGGAGAAAAACAGAATGAAATACATGCATAAGCACAATGCAAATGTGAATGAGAAAACAAATATGCAATGTAGCAAATTTACACAATAATTATATCATAAAAATATACAGTATCGTAGGAATTAAACGAGCCTCTAACATGTCCTTGAAGATCCACAGATGTCGATCGACAAACCAAGTGGGAAGAAAGGAATGGACAACTCCAGAATCAAAGAAATATGGATACAAAAAGAATAAAATTATACCAAGTGAAGAAATCAATGAATGTGAATGAATAGAAGGGACGAAACAACTAAGAGATGAAGGAACTGAATATGAAGGGATCAAAAGATGAATCAAATGAAAGGGGTATCCAGATTATATGATGGTTATTACATGTTCATGTGATTGACGTGGTGCGCATATTATTGAGTTAGACTGGTTAGAACCAAACTTGACTAACACATTAGCCAAACATGACTAACACACTAGCCAAACCAGCTAAACTCCAACATAGTTAGAGCCTAACCTGGGCTCTGATACCACTAAAAACCTGTCACGCCCCGCTTCCCTGAATACGGGAACACAGGCACGTAACTGAGGCCCAGCGAATGATATAAGTACGACAACTCATATCATCCATAAGCTGTACCAGTCTTAGCTCAACAATATAAGAAAATGAATCACAACCACGCAGGAAACATAATCACATAAACGAGAAAGAAATTCAACAACCGAATCTAGAAAATACGAACTTACCAAATAACTCGAGAGACTCCTGCTCCAATTGTAGAAGATCTGCTCATCAATGCCTCCTAGAAATCCTCCTTGTGCACCTGTACTTGATTATCTAAAAAGAAAGAATAATTTATCCTTAGAGCAAGTACGGTCAGCAAGTAGTGAAAAGCAGAGAGTAAAGGACAAGGTACGTGAAGGAATATGAATCAAGATCAAATTGCAAAGACAATAATGGTATTAATAAACAATGGTCTTAATCAAGTATGCATGTGTCAATTTTAGTTCATTAGAATGTCATTTCTCCTATCTAGTGCACGTACTACTGCATCCCATACTACAGGTTCGATGCACGCAAAACAATGTACGTTTGAGATATAGTGGTGGGATCTACAGAGCGTGTACTCGGTGTCAATAACAATCATTTACCATTTACAATCAATCAATTTCCAATTTTTCAATCAATCATTCACAATCAATACTTCTCCTTCCATGTCAATACGATATCAATATAGGCCTTACCGAGTACATTTTCTGAGACTGTCCACTACTAGGTCAACCCTTATAAACCCCGGCTTGTTTAGTATTTTATTATTAAGCCTTTCATGTCCATGTAAGTGTGTATGAGGATGTCAAGGGAACGATACGAAGGCAGCAACATGATGCATTGCACAGTAATAAACAGGAAGCAGCAATCTAAAACAACAATTCTCTTTATATTATTTTAACTGATTCCTAATATAACTGGGTCGAAACCTCAGTACAAGATAGACAAGGCAGTAGGAATTATAAAATCTATCACGTATATGTTCATTCAGGTCGATAATCAACAGGTTATTGTATCATGAAATACATTACACTATTATACAGCAATTAGAATGGATTTTGCAATGTACGAGTCAATTCACGATGCCATTGTCCAAGGCACGATATTTCAATCAATCAATCAATGTATTCAATCACCATTCATTTTCCTTATATGCAATCTCTAGTCATTTTATTTTATGTCAAGTGTATATGTATAGGCTTGGGTTTGAGTCAATGGATAATAATACGATGTCAAGAGCACGTCGGGTTAGCTCGTGTAAACCCTCGATACTCCCAACGAAAAGGACACAAGGCAATTTTAAGATAATTGAAAATGAACTACTTGCAGGAGGTCAATAAGCTTGAACTAGAAAAATTAAATGAGTTCAAGTGGACTTGCCTTTTTCTTGTAGACGGTTAGATTAGAATCACCAGAATAACGGGATCAGAATCCCGGGGAGCAATCTCAAGAACACGTGCGAGACGCGTGCCAAAATACCAACCAGCAAATCCCAACTCCATACTAGAACAGCGCGTACACAACCCAACTTCGTTTCAGCAATAACTCATTCACAACTCCAAAACAGCAAACACCCTCAACACAAACTCCAAACAGCAACTCTTCAATAACAACCCCAATTCTCCATACACTGGATCGGGCTCTTCTTACAACACCAACCACTAATACAACATCCAACAACATCACGCCACACAATCCTCAAACTCCAACACAACACCAACACAACTCAATACCCCCCAAACAGCAAATCAAGTGAATCCCAAACACAACGGCAACACCAATAACACACTGTGTTATCCCCTTCTTCTTTTTCACCTTATTCAACATAGAGGGAGAGAGAGAGAGACTGTGACTGGTGACGATGGAAAGATGGCATGGCACGCAAGTGAGTGACGACGGAGGGGAGAAGGCGGAGGCGCTTGAGGTTGGAGCTCGAGTGAGAAGAGACGGCAACGGAGTGATGGCTGTCGATTAGCTCGAGGGCGAAGCTCGATGGCAATGGCAGAGGGAGAACTCGGGGGTTCTTGGAGCTAGCGATCAGAGGGGAGTGAGCGACTGGGAGGTCGCGACGTCGGAGAAGTCAAGGAGGTGGGCGAAGCTTCAGGGGAGGCTCGAGCGGGAGGAGGCGATGAGTTGTCGAGTGCGGCGAGGAGTACAGGGTTCTGGCGATGCTTCGGGAGGTTGAAGACGACGGGGGTCGAGCTCGGACGGCGAGGAGCTCGACGAGATGATTCGGAGTTTCGAGGTTCGAAGTCGAGGCTGGAGGTTGAGTGGCAACAATGGCGGCAGTGGAGGAGGTGAGCGGGAGCTTCGGTTGGGTTCGACGAGGTCGGCGACTGAGGTGAGGGGCTGCGAGCGGCAGAATGGAGGAAGAAGGAGGGGTCGGTAATGGCGGCGCGTCGTCGGAGAAGTCGAGGAGGTGATTCGACTGTGGTCGCGGTGTTCCAAGGAGGTTCGAATGAAGGTTGGAAATGGCAAATGGAGAAGGAGAGTTTGGGTTCCTCTATTCTTTGGTTGAGAACAGAGAGGGAGAGATAGTATGGAAGAGAGAGGGGTACGGGAATGGGAGATTTGTATAATAATATAGTAATTAATGGAGTAGTGGGATGAGATAGAATGGGGGGTGGTTACGAGACATGGGGGAATGTGCATCTGCAAAGTGGGAAAGTTGGGAGACGGGATTGAAGAGTGGGGGGGGGGGGGGGGAAGTGGGAAGAAATTGTATACGGGTAGGTGTAGAATAATTAGTCTGTACAAATACGGGTGTTGGATTATTGGATTTGGGCTTGGGCTTAAAAAGGGGCTCAAAATATTTAAATAAACAATTAGGATTTTGGGCCAATCTTTTGGGCTCAGATTAAATATAATAAAATCAAATCAAATACGAATTTGGGCTTTTAATAGACAATTGGGTTTCATAAAATAGTTTACTTAATAAAATCAATTAGGGGAAAATAGTTATAAAATACTGAGAATTTAAATACGGAAAAATAATTCTAAAATGCGTATTAATGAAAACAGGGGTTACAGTCATCTTCTTCTTCCGATGGGTTCTCGTCGAACCCATCGCTAGTCGCCGTTATCCGCTCGTCGACCACCGTGATTCTCCCCCCCCCCCATCCACCGCATAACCCCCTAGACCTTGTCGTCATCCTGTCACCCCGAGCAGGCCCCCACCATCGCTCCTCTGTGCCCTTCCTCTGTTTCTCCCCCCGAAAACAGAGTCGCAAATTTCGTCCCCTTCTTCTGTTTTCCTTGGACTCCCCATTGGCGTCACGACCTCCTGTCATCGCCGCCCTCTTCTCGACACCACAACAGCGACAACCATCCAGCTACCACCTTCCGCTATTGCTGGACTGCCCTTCGGCAGCACACCAGCCGCTCGCAGCTTCTCCGGAAGCCAGTCGAGGACCACCTCGTGCCCCTCACCATCGCTACCCCGGCACTCCTCACCGTCAACCTCGTGCCGCCACAGTCATCACCAAAGTTGCCACGGTCGAAGCTCCCGCCTGTGGCTGAGTTGATCAAGAAGAGAAGGAAAGAGATTTGGCTGTTTTGAATCTCGGCTACCCGATCTCATCAAGATCGTGTCCAACACCGATCTGATCAAATCATCCCCATCATCATCATCAGCTCAATCAGATCGCTCCTGGGCCGTTTGATCTCCATATTGATCAAATCAAATCAGAGCATTCTGAGCCGTCGATCTTGATCGCCATCAAGATCCGCACCGATCCGATCCATCTGATCTGGATTGTCTATCAACGCCCTCATCCAATCATGGCACGTATTCTTCTTGTACAAATTTTTGTTCTCGTACAAGTGTTTAATTGAAAATACTGTAAATAGGTTATAGTTGTGACTCCTTGTCTCATCATTTGTTGATCTTGGATTATTCATCATTGATCCCATGATCTCAAGAGTCAAAATCCTTCGTTGATATATATTGTACAAACTACTTAGACTCATTTTATCTCCAAGTCACTTGAACACATGAAACTAAGAAACCCTAGACTTGTAGATGTGTGTTGTATCATGTATGTGATAATCTTGCATTCCTTTGAGTTGAGAAATAGATGTTACTTGCTGATTTGATGACCACTACATCCATTTTGTATCACATGCTAATCTAAACTCATAATAGTCATTTTCATGCAACTTGTATATAAAAGAAATCCACACTTGCTGCTGTTTTTTTCTTTACTTATTGTTTAGACCCCATAAAATCAAAATATGAACTTGAGCCCTAAATATGAAATGTATCTCTAAATGTCTAGTTGTCGATAGCATTCAGAATTTTCAAATTCCGAGTTTCGGTCTAGGAGATATCGCAGTTTTACTGCTGCTGTGTCAGTAGTCGCAGATTCACAAAAACGGTTGCACCTCTTTAGTTTACAGTTATTTTAACTATGCTACCAATAAGTAATTGAATTGAAATTTTGCATAATATTACTGGACACCATAGAGAACATTTTCTAATTTTCTTAGAATTAATTAATAATGTTTCAACCCTGTTTCGCATGTATAAACTCAGATTCACAAATTCTGGCTGAACATAAAAGCTGTATAGTTTGCTGTTTTGACATATGTTACCACAACTTTTATGTACCTTAATTATATGCAGTGGAACTGGGCAGGAGTCTAGTTTTTAGGCTTTCTGACAGATCCATTTTTGTTATCTTGTAGCAACGGAAATTGCAGTTTTGGCGCAGCAACGTCATGCTGTCCAGATTTGAAATTCTCGTTGTTCTTGATATTTGGATTTGTTTTGATCCTCAAACTTGTATCCTATCTAGCCAAGATTTTTTCCATGTTCATGATTTTGTTTACTTGACTTGTTTCGCACACTTTCATGCTTGCTTGATGATAATAATAAATAACAAGCTAGGGTTTAAGGGAAAGACCATAGTAATGGACAATATAGGTAAGTGTACTCGGAAGGGGGCCCGTGTTTCCCATAATTTTACGTTAAATAGAACTAAGTGCCACGTCAAGAATGACGGGGGCCACCTCTAGAGCCTGCGGGGGCCACCTCTAGAGCCCATTATATGATTACATGATATGTATTTGCGATCACATGGAACTAAGTGCCACGTACAACTAAGTACCACGTCAAGGGTTGACGAGGGCCACCTCTAGAGCCTACGAGGGCCACCTCTAGAGCCCATGGGTCGATCACTTGCTCGTATTTCCTACATGACCTGAGTACACCATCCTATAAAATTCACCACTAGGCCTAAACGAAATTGCATTGACTGTAGCAACCATGTGATAAAAGGATGGCACATGAAGTACTACCTAGATAGTAATAACTACAAGACTTGAACATGATACATGCTTACTTGATACAAGATTACATGATACATGAGACTTGATACTTGTACCTGATAACTTGACACTAGACTTGAGACTTGTTACTTGATACTCGTACTTGATACTTGTCACTTGACGCATGATACCATTACGTGTTCACTAGCCACTTGTTCTACTATTAGTGTTTGTTACCCAACATGGTCACTTGAGTTGTCTTTCTTACTAGCTAGTTCTTGAATCCCCACTACTTGTTGCATCCCTATTATATTCTTGATTCCAAATTTTGTTCCATGTTGCCTGTACTTGCTTTACTATTTGAAGCCCTAACTTGCACTAAAGGCATTCCTCTTGTTTTCTCTATTTTCTCATTTTTTTATATATATATACAGACTATGGAGACATGTTACCTGCTGGAATTGGTGAGCAGCCATTTTAGACTTCGCTTGGAGCAAGGACATGCTTAATTTATTTATTTTCCTTGTGTTATTTATTTTCTTGGTACTTAAAAACTTGTAACGGGCTTATGTTCTCGAGTTTTATCTTTTGATCCAGAGATGAAAACTATTTGAGATATTATTATTTGTTTCAATTATTTTCTGTTGCTTAATAAATTATTCATGCATGCGTGGTTGTGAACATTTTGTTATATTCTTGTTATGATGCTGAGTTGATCCTACAACTTATGGATGATGTTAAATTCATTCGCTGGGCTTCGTCACGCGCTCGTATTCCATATTTTTGGGAAGCGGGGCATGACATTTTATTTTTGTGTTTAAAATTTTTTAATTTTGTGATTTATTTGAAGTGTTTTTTATTGGTTTTGATTTAAGGTGTACGCAAGTGAGAGAAAGATTATTTGGTGGCCTCAATTTGGACTTCCAAACCATAGCAGGACAAGTAAGCTGACCACCAACCTAAAATAACTTGCAAATATGCAACATTAATTTCTTTACTACAATAGAATACTATCGTGAAGTGTTCCCTTGACAGGTTACTAGATACCATGTATAACATAACATATAAGAACTTTTAGTGTATGTTTGGATATATAGGATTGGGATGACTGGAGTTTACCAGTGAAGGGTGCAAACTCTCCACTCACGAAAGACAGCTAAAGTACATTTTGTTATTGAACCATTTTGATTTTTATTTATAAAGATGCAATGGGGAGATAAAGTGGACATAAACAAAATGATTAGCTTGGATTAGAGTTTTGAGAACTTCATGTATTACATTTTAGTTGAAATAATAATAAGAGGTATTTCAATTACAAACTGAGTCTTAGACAAACAAATGTTTAGATTATTAGTATTGTAGATACCTTTACACCTACACTTAGGTTACCATTGTATTTAGACATGCTCATAGTGGTTTATGGGATTAGTGTAAGCTCTATAAAACCTATATGATCATGTCCTTGCATAACTATTACAAGCATCTAAAAGTAATGTTGAAGTTAAAAAAAAAATTCCATGCAGTGTTTCTAACAAACTGTATGCATTCCAGGTAAGTTCAAGCTAATGATCAATAAGGTGATGGTTGAGCTTAAAGGTAGATATGTTGCTTCCTCATATAATATGTTTCCTACTTCAATTAATTTGCTGGACCTTTAAAACTATTTTATATATTTAAACCAGGTGCACTGTTCCGAAGACGTGTTGTAGGCACGTGTCAACGGGCAAATCTAGTATTATATATAAAATAGATGATGAACCAAAAAAAATAGGAGGGGGGGGGGGGGGGATAGAATCTTTATTTTTAAAACTGTTAATCGAGAAAAAGAGTACCTAGTCAAAGGCAGAAGGAAAATAAATTATGGGTATAAATTGTTAATAGAGAAAAAAAAAGATTGTATCCTGATATATAATATGGGTATACCGGTATAAACATTAGCTAAGAAGGAAAATAAAAGGGATCAGTGGTCAATTTTATAGTAAACAAAATGAATTATAAATAAAATTACCTCATTAAGATTCAAGAATTTAACCAGGCACAATAAGGTGGAACCTAAGTGGAGAACCAACAAGACACATGTAAGGTTAGTGAACATAAATTAATACATTTATTTATGTGTCAAACATGTAGGGTTAGTGAACCTGCACAGAGTCTAAAATACCATTGTTAGCCCCGGCAAAAGATCATCCGACGCTTAAGTCAGTTACTCACAATATTAGGAGAGTTTTAGTGGCAAAAATAGCGATTTCTTGAGTAGGATGGAGGTGGAGAGTACTTATAGCTTTTTAGTTGGTTACTCAAGATAGATTCAAATCATCATCTTTTTAGTTTAAACTCCATATTCTCATAGTTATGGGATTGAGTTAGTTGATAACTCTGTTAGGGATAGATGATTTAGACAACAACTTTAGATCGGCTTTGACTTGGGTTGTGAATCAGTCAAATATGGCAGACCTAGATTAGTTTATGGACTTGAACAATGGCCCAAGTTCATCTCACGGGCCTGTAGTGGCTGAAATTATCGGTTTGCCCCTGTGAAGCTTTGAGATGCGCGCTGAAATTGTAAGGTCCTGATTTTACCCACATCAAGTTACTTGCATGATTGGGTATGTTCTCAGACATGGTCAACTTTATAATCGATAGTTTGCCGTAGTGAATGAGAACCGAACAAGAATAACATACTAATTACAGTGGTGGTCCATGCAATTATTACGATATCCCAGCGGATAAACTCTCTTTCCTTAAATTCTGTTTTAAGTTTTGATCAATGAAAATGGATTTGGGGATTCCTCTTTCGGTTTCTTAGTTCCTCACATTGTCCATACACTCTTTTTCCCTAACCATTATATTTTGAAAGCCCAAAATCTTTGGAATTAAATTAAACTTGTTGATGCTTTTTCTGTGCGGGAGCAAACACATAATTGTGAATTCGTTTAGAACCAACAAGAAGCTGACCTTTTTGACTTTCATCGATATTGACTGTTTCCAACTGATGTTGACTCCTGAACCTGACACGTTTATACTTGAATCTGATCCGGGCGGTGACGATTATTCCGATTGACCTGCAAAAAGTCTGAAACACTGGAGTTGACCCCGGCGACAGACCCTCCGATGCTAAAGTCAGAACTCAAGAATAATATGAGAGTTTTTGTTGGCAAAATATTGATTACATGTTTCTGGTGGAGGTAAGGGGGTATTTATAGTCGCTTTGGTGGTCAGTTACAAGATAATGATTTATCTCTACCTCCTGGTAATTTTTGATTGAATTGATTATCTATTCTTCATTAAGAGATGAGAGTTGTTGGAGAGAATAAGTTGAAACTCTTCTCATGATAAGAAATATGATTTTTTAACCATCTCTTTTGGATAATTATGAGTTTAAATCAAATTTAAATAATATGGACTCATTTATATTGTGTCGTTATGACAACCCAATAAGACAGATCTATTTGGGGTTATTGGGCTTGAGAGATGCACAATTTCCGTTCATGGACCTGTTTTTAGTAAAATTATCATTTTACCACTGAGAGCTTTAAGATTCATGTCCGATTTGAACAGTCATGATTTGGTTCTATTTTTACCCATATCAAAAATGATATAAATTGTTAATTAATTTGGATTTAGGTTTGGATAACTTTAGTTTGTTGGTTTTGTAATTAGGATTTGGGTTTGAGTTTGTTTTAGGTAAATTTGATTTGTCGGACTAGGATATGGTTTAGAGTTTGGGTCTTGGATAAATTTTATTTTTTGGATTTGTGGTTAGGATTTGGGTTAGTGTAAAATTAATTTATAATGTGAGGTTAGGACTTGACTTTTAGAATTTAGGGTTTGGAAATTACAATGGTAGAGAAGTAAGATATGAAAATAGGAAAAGAATGGGAAATGGTTGGGAGAGAAAGAAAATTGGAGACAAATAGTGTAAAGAGATTAAACCAACTAGAGTGAAGCAATTACATAATTTTGGGTTTTTTTGGTGCATTAGCTTTTTCATGTATCTATAAAATAAAACACAAAGACAGCTATCAAGTGGTTCTCCTTCAATCCCTGAAATCAAAGGCCCAGATCTAACATCACAAAACAAATTTTTCTCCAAAACTCAAATTCAAATCCCCCCCCCCCAAAATTACTCATTTATTTATTTAATTCTCTCTCTCTCTCTCTCTCTCTCTCTCTCTCTCTCTCTCTCTCTCTCTCTCTCTATATATATATATATATATATATATATATATATATATATATATAGAGAGAGAGAGAGAGAGAGAGAGAGAGAGTTCTTCGGTTGCAAACGGGCCGGAACGGGTCGGTTCGCACGGACCCGTGCGAACTTCGAAGATCCAACGGTCCAGATTTTTTTTAATAAAATCTTGCCTTAACCCGTCGTTGGCAAGAACGGGTTAAGGCAAAATTTTATTAAAAAAAATGGCCTTAACCCGTTCTTGGGAAGAACGGGTTAAGGCTATATTTTTTCATTTTCGTCGACATACAGTTCGTCTTCTTCTTCCGCTCTCTTCTTCTTTCGTCGACGAACCCAAACCCAAACGACGGAAAAAAAACCCTAAAAAACCCTAGCTCCGACGCTCGAAACCCTCGAACTCCCTCTTCTCTCCCAACTCCGAAGATCGAAACCCTCGAACTCCCTGACGATCGAAACCCTAGCTTCTCTTCCCCAATTCGAAGTTCGAAATTGGAGCAGTACATTTCTCTTCCAAACCGATCGCTTGCTTGATTTGGACCTATCCCGTAAGGTATAAACTATTTCTTGACCCCAATAATCTACATTTGTAAATTTTTTTTGAATTTGTGTGTAGTAATTTATTTAGAAATTGGGAAAAAATTTAAATGCGTTAGTAGGTTTTAGATGTAGAATCGGGTTGACTTCAAGTATATTCAATTGCCGATTTACGTTGCTTGCATTAGTATCTTGTAGAATTAGAATTGTATATACGAAATTAGTTAGAATTTTCAGTGCGGTTATGGTTGAAAACCCTGCGAACGACCGTAAAAAAATACGAAACTTTCCGAGTAGGTTCGCCTCACGTAGTACAAGCCACACCAACTTGTAGAAGCGAGTTTTGACTCACGGTTCGAGAGATACGGCCGCGTATCGCTTTCGGTTGGAAAAAACCAAGTATAGCGGTGCACGGCCGTATATCGCAAACCGTGACTCGAAACTCACTTATACAAGTTCGGGTGGCTTGCCCTACGTGAAACCGACCAAGTCGGTAAGTTTTATAATTTTGTGGATGCCGTTTGCGCGGTTTTCTCAACTTCCCTGCATGTGAATTTTCGACTTAGAATTTTGACACTGCGTTTAGAGTTTAAAAAACTTCAAATCACCTCCAAAAATTACGAAACTTTGTGAGTTGGTTGGTTTCCACTAGGAGAAGCCAATCCAACTTGTAGAAGTGAGTTTCGACTCACGGTACGAGAGAAATGGCCGCGTATCGCTTTTGTTTGAAAAAAATCATTAGAAAGCGGTATACGATCGTATCTCGCAAACCGGGAGACGAAACTCACTTCTACAAGTTCGGGTAGCTTGCCCTACGTGAATTCGACCAAGTCGGGAAGTTTTAAAATTTTCGGATGCCGATTGTGCGGTTTTCTCAACGTCCTCGCATTTTAAGTTTTAGACTTAGATTTTTCTAAGTGCGGGTAGATTAGAAAACTCTTCAAACGACCTCCAAAAAATACGAAACTTTCCTAGTTGGTTGGTGTCCCCTAGGAGAAGCCAAACCAAGTTGTAGAAGTGAGTTTCGACTCACGGTACGGGAGATACGGCCGCGTATCGCTTACGGTTGGGAAAAACCAAGTAAAGCGGTAGACG
This sequence comes from Hemerocallis citrina, assembly GCA_017893485.1. Taxonomy (NCBI): domain Eukaryota; kingdom Viridiplantae; phylum Streptophyta; class Magnoliopsida; order Asparagales; family Asphodelaceae; genus Hemerocallis; species Hemerocallis citrina. Next base: position 133,411,403 of record CM030367.1, on the reverse strand, counting down.
ACCGTATCTCGCAAACCGTAACTCGAAACTCGCTTCTACAAGTTCGGGTGGCTTGTCCTACGTGAATTCTACCTAGACGGAAAGTTTTATAATTGTGGGATGCCGTTTGTGCGGTTTTCTCAACTTCCTCGCATTACAAGTTTTAGAGTTAGAATTTTGTAAGTGCGGTTAGATTAGATTAGAAAACCCTTCAAATGACCTCCAAAAAATACGAAACCGTGCGAGTTGATTGGTGTCACCTACGAGAAGTGACCCGAAGTTGTGGAAGTGAATTTCGACTCACGGTCCGAGAGATACGGCCGCGTATCGGTTTTGGTTGGAAAAAAACAACTAAAGCCGCTACACGGCCGTATATCACAAACCGTGAGTCGAAACTCGCTTGTACAAGTTCGGGTGGCTTGCCCTACGTGGATCCGACCTAGTCGGCAAGATTTATAATTTTCGGGTGCCGTTTGCGCGGTATTCTCAACTTAACCCGCACTACACGTTTTAGACTTAGAATTTTCTAAGTACGGGTAGGTTAGAAATCCCTTCAAACGACCTCCAAAAAATACGAAACTTTGCGATTAGGTTGGTGTCCCCTATGAGAAGCCCCCGAACTTGTAGAAGTGAGTTTCGACTCCCGATTCGAGAGATACGGCCGCGTATCGCTTTCGGTTGAAAAAAACTATTATAAAGCGGTATGCGGTCGTATCTCGCAAACCGGGAGACGAAACTCACTTCTACAAGTTCGGGTAGCTTGCCCTACGTGAATTCGACCAAGTCGGAAAGTTTTAAAATTTTCGGATGCCGTTTGTGCGGTTTTCTCAACGTCCTCGCATTTTAAGTTTTAGACTTAGAATTTTTCTAAGTGCGGGTAGATTAGAAAACTCTTCAAACGACCTCCAAAAAATACGAAACTTTCCGAGTTGATTGGTGTCCCCTAGGAGAAGCCAAACCAAGTTGTAGAAGTGAGTTTCGACTCACGGTTCGGGAGATACGGCCGCGTATCGCTTACGGTTGGGAAAAACCAAGTAAAGCGGTAGACGGCCATATCTCGCAAACCGTAACTCGAAACTCGCTTCTACAAGTTCGGGTGGCTTGCCCAACGTGAATTCTACCTAGACCGAAAGTTTTAAAATTGTCGGATGCCGTTTGTGCGGTTTTCTCAACTTCCTCGCATTACAAGTTTTCGAGTTAGAATTGTGTAAGTGCGGTTAGATTAGATTAGAAAACCCTTCAAATGACCTCCAAAAAATACGAAACCGTGCGAGTTGATTGGTGTCACCTACGAGAAGTGACCCGAAGTTGTGGAAGTGAATTTCGACTCACGGTCCGAGAGATACGGCCGCGTATCGGTTTTGGTTGGAAAAAAACAACTAAAGCCGCTACACGGCCGTATATCACAAACCATGAGTCGAAACTCGCTTGTACAAGTTCGGATAGCTTGCCCTACGTGGATCCGACCTAGTCGGCAAGATTTATAATTTTCGGGTGCCGTTTGCGCGGTATTCTCAACTTCCTCGCACTACACGTTTTAGACTTAGAATTTTCTAAGTACGGGTAGGTTAGAAATCCCTTCAAACGACCTCCAAAAAATACGAAACTTTGCGATTAGGTTGGTATCCCCTATGAGAAGCCCCCGAACTTGTAGAAGTGAGTTTCGACTCCCGATTCGAGAGATACGGCCGCGTATCGCTTTCGGTTGAAAAAAACTATTATAAAGCGGTATGCGGTCATATCTCGCAAACCGGGAGACGAAACTCACTTCTACAAGTTCGGGTAGCTTGCCCTACATGAATTCGACCAAGTCGGGAAGTTTTAAAATTTTCGGATGCCGTTTGTGCGGTTTAGCTTCAATTTTCCTCGCATTATAAGTTTTAGAGGCGATTATAAAACACTTCAAACCACCTCCAAAAAAATACGAAACTTTTCCTCCTTTTCAAGTTGTGGTGGTTTGCGCACTTATAAAAACACCAAATACAACGGTTTAGTACCCCTAACTATTCTCCTTTTCACGGTTTCTTAGGTATGGACAGTTTCGAAGGAAGTTCTGTTGCCGGGGATAAATTTGTTCGTGCACAACAACTTGGCGAGTATATTCCTCATGTTGACGAGCACCTACAACCGAAGATTGGTATGAAATTTCCCACCCTTGAGGATACGGAAAAATTTTATTCATCATATTGCAAATGTGCGGGATTCTCTATGCGTAAGGGTGGAAATAAATATAAGGAAAACGATGTAGTGGATAAATCATACGTTTGTAATAAAGCCGGGGAGTCACCGAATAGCCATAATGAAACTAGACGAGGTACAACCTCTAGAACGGGTTGCAAAGCTTTCGTCCGTGTCAAACTAAACCCACATAGTAATTCACAAAGCAATTCGTGGATTCTTTATTCGTTAAATGAAGCACACAATCACGAATTTACTTCACCCGGTAGACGGCACTTGCTACCTCGAAACCGTGAATTGACTCAGACAGATAAAAAAGTAATTGGTCAACTTACGGAAGCTAATGTCCCTGTATGCAAGCAAATGCTATTCTTTGAAGGTGCAAGTGGAGGTAATGAGAAAATTGGGTTCACCGAAACCGATGTAAGAAATCTCAGGAGAGACGAGATGGAGGGTTTAAAAGGACACGACGGACAAATGCTACTTGAGTTTTTTGAATCCAAAAAGACGACCGATCCCTTATTCTATTTTGATTACCAATGTGACTCCGAAGGGCGATTGACACATTGTGTCTGGGTGGACGGTATCGCTAGAAATAATTACAAAGTATTTGGAGATGTTCTCTGCTTTGACGCCACCTACAACACAAACCGATACGGAATGTTGTTTGTACCATTTGTCGGATTCAACCATCATTGGCAATCAATATTCCTAGGTTGTGGGTTCATCCCCAATGAGACGTCATCCTCATTTGAGTGGTTCTTTAAAAAGTGGCGAGAAGCAATGACATTCGATCCGATGAACATCGTGACAGATGAGGATCGTGGAATATCTTCTGCAGTTTCCAAAGTTTTCCCAGCTACGTCACATAGATATTGCATTTGGCATATTTTGGATAAGCTACCACATGAAGTGCGAATGTCGAATAATGTTGATGAGTTCAGGGATGCTTTGAAGACTATCATTTACACGGCGGAATTTAAAACAGAATTCGAACAGAAGTGGAAAAATTTGATCTCTCAGTATAAACTAGAAAATAACAAATGGTTGAGGGAAAAATATGAGATCCGCGAAAAATGGGCCCCTGTGTACGCAAGAGAGTCATTTGGGGGGGGGGGGATGTTGAGTACCCAACGTAGCGAATCGCTACATTCATCCTTGAAGCACCATACTCATAAAAAGTACTCACTACATGAATTTGCCATCATCTTTGACCAACTCTTAGTAAAACAAAGACACGATGAACTTAAAGAAACACATCGTAATCACGAGGAGCGGCCCAAATTGAAGACCGAGTGGGCATTGGAGTCACAAATGGCAGGGAGATACACTTTGAAGATTTTCTACAAATTTCAACAAGAAGTTGTCAAAAGCTTATTACTTAATGTGAGTTTAATTGCGAGTATGGATACACCGGATAGTGTAGCTTATTCTGTAACAGTTTGTGGAAATTCAGAACCGGGGAGGGTGATTTCTTATTGCAAAATCACTGAATCTGCGGAATGCCCTTGTTCCATGTACTACTTCGTAGGCATTCCATGCAAACATCTACTTGCAGTTATTCGGTTCACAAATCACACCGCACTACCCGATCAATATATTTGTAGGCGATGGACCAGGGATCAATTGCGGAGAAGCAGTATACCGGTACCCAATAATATGGGCGACAATTTTGCTTCGCGTTATTGTGAACTGAGTATGCACTCAAGACATATGGTCGATCTTGGTTGTTCTTCAGAGCGAGGATACAAGTACATGCTCGACCATATGCTGAAGGGAATTGAAGGCTTTGCTAAGATTGAGTCAGTGAGCAGCACACCACACGAAGGTAGCGCACAACCTGAGAGTGGTGGAGAAGCACATGCACATGCACAGTAGGTGACCCTGTACAGTGCACCACAAAGGGGAGGCCTAAAGGGAAACGGTTGAAGTCGGTAAGAGAAGGTCAAAAAATGAAGAGGCCAAGACTTTGTAGGACATGTCTTCGTGTCGTAGGTCACGATTCACGGAATTGCCCAAAAAATTTAGCAAGGTATTATATCAGAGATTTTGTATTTGTTAATTGGACTCAAACTTTGTTATTTTGGTCAGTACTAACTCATTCTTCTTTCTTTTTTTAGTGGATCGGTGGGCAATGAAGAAGCTCCAAACGCTGTAGAGAGTGATGATGACGAAGGCCCAGGTTCGTGCTAAGGGGGCTTTAAGAAATTTATTAATATGTAGGTCATATCAAAATTTCAAAATAATCACCAAATAATTGCCAAATTTTATATTGATTCGTGCAGATTTTTATGAATTTCGACTGGATTGTTAACTTTGTTTTTTTTTTTTCCTGGTATAGGTCCGGAATGAAACAAGTATAACGCGCCCAAATGGAAAGACGCAATGCGTTGAAAAATTGTGTTATTTTTGGATTGTATATATGTGTGGATAATTGCCGTATGCTTGTTTGGTACAAGTAAATTAATGATGTTTCTAATTATACTGTAATTTTTGTACGTCAGTTTATTTTGTGTATTTGTGAACAAAGTTATGTTACTATGGATTTTGACCAGGCATTTTGGTTGTGAATGCTTATTGCTGTCGGAAAATGTGAAATTGGTAGATGTATACAATTTGGGGAACTCGTTCTGTTTGCAAATTTGTTGTTAACGAAAATTTTCTGCATGCCGATGTTAACAGTTTTTTTATTTGTGTTGGAGATTGTGTATTTTGTGCATAACCAATACTTCACATGTAAGTTCGGCCAATATCTCTTTTTTTAACCCGTTCTTGACGTTAACAGTTTAATACAATCTAACCCGTTATCATAAATAACGGCTTACGGTGATAGATATTGGCAGTACTTTGGTTCAATACTTCACATACAGGGGTTTTAGTTCGGCCAATATCTCTCTACTTAACCCGTTCTTGGCGTTAACGGTTTAATACAATCTAATCCGTTATCCGAAATAACCGGCTAAGGAGCTAGATATTGGCAGTACTTTGGTTCAATACTTCACATATAGGGATTTTAGTTCGGCTAATATCTCTCTACTTAACCCGTTCTTGGCGGTAACGGTTTAATACAATCTAACCCGTTATCATCAATAACGGGCTAAGGAGATAGGTATTGGCAGTACTTTGGTTCAATACTTCACATGTAGGGGTGTTAGTTCGGCCAATATCTCTCTACTTAATCCGTTATTGGGAATAACGGGTTAGGTTAAGAATTCCTTACATTGCTTTCAACTTCGTGCTATCTTCTTACCCTGATACATATACATATTTGTGCATTCTCCGCTTAAAAATATTATCAGAATAACTTTAACGGGTGTTGGACATATTTTCGTTTGTTGATAAATAAAAGATATTGCATTCACAACAAGCCATTTGCAAAACAAAATTTATTCATATAAAGGAACATTACAAACTGTTGACTCTGCCTTTTTTTACAAGTGCATGCTCGCTTTCTTCTCGGAAGTGGAAGGAAGGACTGTTGACTCTGCCTTTTTTTGATTGCATAAGTAGCCAGTTGTACCCCCTGCATACAATTTCGTTCTCTACTGTTATACAGAATGTAAAAATCCTCGGCTTCCTTCGAAACTTAGTAGTAGTGGGTGTAACCGTATATTAAAGGTACTTAACGACTTCTTGACACGCACTCCTCATATTCGTACTATTTGTGGTACGATTGTGAGGTGTGCATACCAAGAAGTCGAAAAGTACCATGAATACACCGTGACACCCACCACTACTCCGTCCGACGAAAGCCGAGAATTTCTACATTCTGTGTAACAATAGAGAACGAATGTGTATGAAAGGCGTACAGTTGCTACATATGCAAACACACCCGGTCTTGCTAAAAAAATAGAAGACTAAGGAAAACACTGTGGGAAAAAAAAAGGCAGAGCCAGCGGCCCTCCCTACCGCTTGAGAGAAACCGAGCATGCACTAGTACACTGAAACAAGTCTCTCTGCTCCTGCATCTCCATACACAAGAACAATTGTAGGCGACCATCCTTGAACTCAAGAGGTCTTGAATGCATAAATAGCCAGTTGCACCCCCTGCATACAAGACCCGTTCTCTACTGTTATACAGAATGTAAAAATCCTCTGCTTTCGTCGACCGGAGTAGTAGAGGGTGTAACCGTATATTCAAAGTACTTAATGACTTCTTGACATGCACTCCTCATATTCGTGATATTTGTGGCACGATTGTGAGGTGTGCATGCCAAGAAGTCGAAAAGTACCATGAATACACCGTGACACCCACCACTACTCCGTCCGACGAAAGCAGAGAATTCTTACATTCTGTGTAACAATAGAGAACGAATGTGTATGAAAGGCGTACAAATGCTACTTATGCTAACACATATAAAAGCTAAAAAAATAGAAGACTAATAGAAATACTGTGGAAAAATGGGTAGAGCCGGCAGCCCTTCTCTAATCTTGCCATTCTTCATACACAAGCACAATTGTAGGGGTCTTGAAGAGAAGAAGAGAACATTGATTACACCTCAATTTTCTTCTACAACTTCAGCTTCGTCTTCCCTATTGGGAAGAAAAGAGGGGTCTTGAGGAGAAGAGGAGAACATTGATTACACCTGGTTTCAAACAGTTAGAAGAGAAAATGAGCCAACTTATGAAGAATGAGGAGACTCCATTTGAGTTCTCCTGAAGAGAAGGAGAGGAGACTCCTTTTTGAAGAGAATAAGATCAATACACCCTCGTATAGGCTAGAAAATTCAGTGGGGAGCATGACAGGACCAAAGAATGTAGAGAGGGCTGTTGCTAAATAGAGAAGGGATAAGCACTAAACGGAAGGGACAAGAATGGATTAAACATAAAGAAAAGTTCACAAGGAGCCATTAGCAGTTAGTCAACCATGTTATGAGCCAATTCTCGGAAAGGAGCAGCATGGACAACAATTGTCCCCACCAAATTGATAGACATCTCAACTTGACCAGTGTCTGTAAAATTCATAATACTTAACCCGTTATTGGCGACAACGGGTTAACTACACTTAACCCGTTGTCGCCAATAACGGCTTAAGTGTTATTGGTTTTTGCCAAAGTACTTTAACTTAACACGTTAATGATGATAACGGGTTAAGTACTTGTACCCGTGATCGTCAGTAACGGGTTAAGTGTACATAAATCATTTATACTCATAATTTTTAAATCGCATGTAAAAAAAATGTTACCAATGTGGAGGTAATAGTTAATAAGTTAATATTTGTAATAGGTAATAGGTAATAATTTATGATAAACTACAAATATTAAATACATTAATAGTTGTAGCTTGGAGGTAATAGGTAATAAGTTACCAATGTGGAGTTTATAGATATTTAAGTTCTATCATTAATCACATACGCCTCACCACTCTTTACGTACATTTCCTTCTGAACTCTACAAAATAGATAGTCATATGTATGTGGTTTGTTTTTTTATAATTTTTTTTTATTTCTTGGCTAGCCACGTAACTAACCAATATAAAATTGACCAGATCAAACGGATATTCAAATTAACACAAATTTATTAAAATTGACCACATCCCACATGTACACTATACGAGGGAAAAACCACATTAGCATCTCTATAATGTGGGTACATGGGGCATGCACTTATTGTGGAAGGACTGACAAGATTCATTTTAGGTTTTCTTGCTGGTCCTCGTTCTAATTTGCCGTTGATAGACTCTCACTTCTGCTTCTCTTCATAGTAGAACAAGTTTAATATTAGAAAAACCACATGTAGATCCTACATGTAGCCCATATGGGAGAAAAACCACATGTAGATCCCCACATCCACGTACAAAAAGACCACCTGATTTCAACTCTGCCATCTTTTACTAGAAATGACAATACAAATATGTTTTCCACTGTCTGTGCAAAAGATCCCCTGTTTAATAAATGGGAGAAGATCCACATTTGGATTCACACATGTAGCCATTATGGAAAAGCTACATGTGGGGAGGTACATATGATTTTGTAGGCGGGTGTTGAGTTCTGCTTGTTTAGCTTGGTGCTTTTTCCCACTAAGGTGTATGTTCAAAAGAAACATTGCCTATATGGAGCAAAAACCACACGTACATCCCCACATTTAGCCTATTTGGGGGAAAAACCAAATGTACATCCCCATATGTAAAGATTGTGGGGAAAAAAAACATTTAGATGCCACATGTAGGCTTTTACACATGTAAAAAAACATTTAGATCTCCACATGTAGCCTACATGGGGAAAAAACAACATGTAGATCCCCACATGTAGCCTATACATGGGGATAACCATATGTAGATCCCCACATGCATGTACAAAAAGACCAATACATATTTGGATCAACTGTGATGATGATGGTATCCCTAATGGAGAGACATGAAACGGTAGAATCTCTGCTACAACTTACAGTTTGTAAGACTGATAAACCTGTTAGTGTTCCATATATCTTACAATTCCCTTCAGCGAGAAAGAGGCTGCTTACCAAAGCTGACAGAATTGTGTATCTAGCTTGAGAGAAATTTTATATTTGGTTAGAACTGATCTACATCTTCGAATTGAATGACTGGTTAGGGACGGATGGATTAATTAATCTGGGAATTTAGAACGGCCCGTTAATGTACACTGATGATAATCACATGTAGATCCCACATGTAGCCCATATGAGGGAAAAATCACATGTAGATCCTAAAATCCACGTACAAAAAGACCAATAACGAGTTTGGATCCCACATGTCTCGGAATGCACTTATTGTGGAAGGACTGTTAAGAATCATTTTAGGGCTTATTGCTGGTCCTCATTCTAATTTGCAGTTGATAGACTCTTACTTCTGCTTCTCTTCATAGTAGAACAAGTTTAATATTAGAAAAACCACATGTAGATCCCACATGTAGCCCATATTGGAGAAAAATAGCATGTAGATCCCACATGTAGCCCATATTGGAGAAAAAACACATTTAGATCCCCACATCCACGTACGAAAAGATCAATAACGGGTTTGGATCAACTGTGATGATGAGGGTATTCCTAACGGAAAAGCCTCCCTGTGTTATTAGAGGGCAGTGCCACCAGATCTAATATAGATGGCTAACAAAAACTGGATCGGATCACATGTGTGGGCACGAGTTCAAATGAAGTAGTACAATAAACCTTAACATGTGGGAGTAGATATATTTGATTGACTGATGGATCGATGGATTCATTAGTGTGGGAATTTAGAACGGCCTGTTCATGTACTACAAGTTAACGACTCGTACCACAAATTAAGATACTTGCCATGTTTAACATGTGGTTCCACATGTTACGAAGTCAAATATAGATGTGGGGATCCACAAATATGAACCGAATTAACCAAAACAAAACACATGCACTCACCAATAACCCTATCTTAACCTAACCTTAACCCTCGGTACAAAAAAACGCGTAATATAATTTTTTTACTTTCACATAACTTAGTATGGTAACAAATTTAGAGTGGTTAGTTACGGGAGAATAAATGGAAATTAATAAAAATAATAAACAATTTATGGGCATATTAATATCACCTTACACAGTTCAGGAGACAGTTCTCGCAAAGAGCGAAGAGAAATTTTTAGAAAACCCAAAATTTATTGAACACCTTAAACCGTTATTCACGATAACGGGTTAAGTTACCTTAAGCCGTTATTCCCAAGGATGGGTTAAGTACTTCGATTTTTGGCAGTATAATTTGAAAACTTGGATAGGGCCCTGGCAATAACACTCTACATAACCCGTTCTTGCGAAGGACGGGTTAAGTTAACTTAACACGTTATTCCCAAGAACGGGTTAAGTACATCGATATTGGCAGTACTTTATATGTAGGAATTAAATGTCTGCCAATATCGCTATACCTAAGCCGTTGTCGTGAAGAACGGGTTAAGGCAATCTAACCCGTTGTTAGCAGTGACGGGTTAAGTTGAACCATATTAGCAGAACTATACCAAGGATTGGTCTGTAGGCTTCCAAACGACTGTCAATATTTCTCTACCTAACCCGTCCTTCTTGATAACGGGTTAAGCTAATTAACCCGTTATCCTGAATAACAGGTTAAGAATATACAATTTTTCAGCAGAAGAGGTCTTGTTTTGGGTGGTGTACATTTTTCGTGATACACAAACGACTTCATCAAATGTTCTTCACAAATTCACAAATGAAGGCACAGCACAGTAAATAATACAACAGCTATCTTCAAAAGAAAGTTGAAGGCGTACGAATGTCCAATAACGACCAACCACTTAATTACTTTAAATAAATTTAATATTCAAAAATTTACACCAAAAATTTACATATCAGGCTGCAAATGGTCAAAAGAAATTTAATTACAAATGAAGGCGTTCTCGACTTTGGCTTGCATACCACGCCCCAAAATTCACCTACAACAGTTTATCAACGTAGAAACAAACAATACGTTAGTTATTGCAGTAACAAAATCACCAACCAAAAGATACGTTATTACAGAGTTTTACAGATTACCGTTTACGACCACCCCGCTTGCGACCGCTTGGTGTGAATTGATTGGGAGGTTGCCGCGTCCTTTTAGGATTTCGCCGTGCGCCATGTGTTTGGGGAGAATCAGATTCATCCGACGACTGTTCCTCATCAGCACCTTCGGGATTTGGCTCGCGGATTATAATTGACCTACTAATAGTTTTTTTTCGCCTTACACTTATTGGCGGCGCGTTGGCGCTCAAATAGGCCTCAACCTGTGGACCTTCACCCGCGTCCTCCAGAGTACGGCGGCACGGGGCTAACATCTTCCGGATTACCGTCTTGAAGCTGTCGGGTATCCTAGTCTTCAGGGCGCGAGCAGCTGTTCGAACAACCTCCCATGCGTTTTCTATCTACAGTTGGTGAAAAATTCCAATTTCAACATTATTTAAAATTTGTGTACATCAATTAAACACAGTACATGCGTACAAACTATATGAAATTTGACTGACCGCTTTTCGACGTGCCTCAGCCCTTGGTTGGTACATCGGCTGGGAGGAGGAATATGCTGGAGGTGAATCTACCTGGGTGGGGGGAATCGGAAGTTGCACCCCAGCTGGTACGGCGACCGTTGGAGAAACGAACAACCGGGTTATTCGCTTGTACCACATCATGTATGCCTGCTGGAGGGAGCCATCGTATGGAATCGCGACATACATCAAATTCGGTGTCATTTGACGCCGCATGGTGTTCCAGTTGGCTACATGATAACGATGAAAATCAGTCCAATCGAAGTTGGGCACCCGTCCCGTTCCCCTAACCTCGTGTAACTTTTTATCGTATGACCTGACATCGGGAATCTTTTGTTGATATCCGAATTGCCGCAGGACCCTGTCAGGATACTGGAACTCCACAATCGAAAAGTTCACAAGAGGTGCAGCCGTCAACCAAAGGGATCTGTCTAGGCAGACTGGAGGAACGCGTTGCAACCTGTCGGCCGAGTACGGTTCCCAGTTGACGAACTCGTCCTGCAGGTTGTCCAACTCATCTCTGTAGTAGGTCAACGATTGGCGTGGGTTATCGACCCACGTGTGTCCGCCGGCCCAATATGCTCCTACAAGAGGTAACAACTCTGCTGCCCCCGGGTCGGCCAAAAATTCCGGTGTAGGCTTAATAATACGGGGACGTCCGATGTGGATGCATTCCCAACTCCATATCTGCATCAGCACCATGGAGCCACCCATCTGTACGCCACCTAAAGAACATGTGTACAAATTCCTGTATAGTAGCGCCAGTGCCGCACTCCCCCAACTAAGGCGACCCGCATACCGGAAATCCTCCAACAACCGTAGGTACATCAGCGGCACGGTTGATCCGGATGAGTTCGGGAAGATAAGTCCTCCTATCAAACTAAAAATGTATGCCCGTGCATAGTACGTCAGGTCATCCTCACCCGACTCGGGGTTCAAATATTTCTCCTCGAACTGAAATTTTAACCAGGTGATGTAAAGTGATTTACCCTCGAAAGCGTCATCCATCACCTCTTGCTCCGCTTTAAGTTTCGCAGCTTCTATTTGTTCATTCAATACATCTTCATCAGAATTTGCGGGGGCATTTTCGCGGATATTTTTTTCGGCGGCCTCTTGCATTTGGAGAACTACCAACTGCAGGTCGATACCGAGCAAGTCCTGAACAACTTCAACTCGATCGAAGTCCATGTTTCCTGTCACGGCAAACCCATCGACTGGTAGTCCTGTTATCATTGCCACATCCTGTAGGGTCACAGTCATCTCACCCACAGGCAGGTGGAATGTGTGGGTCTCCGGCCTCCATCGCTCGACTAGAGCTGTAAGGAGTGGCCGATCTAGCTTCACAGAGTGAATGAATCTTGCTCCGTAGAAACCGGCCTCTACCACATACGGCGTGATACGGTCATCCCAAGGAAGAACTGTGTGCTTCCGAAATTTAATTTTTTATCGGACCTATTCCACACGGCTTCCGATCGGTGTTTGGGTTGCAGGGTGAGTATGCTTGTGTCCACGAGTCCGGGTGATGTAACCGAGGGCGACGGACCTGCCTCAGCTGATGTGGATTGACGGCCACCAACCTGCACGAATAAATATAACAAATGTTATTATTGAGATAATGTTACATGTTTGTATTTAAAATCAATAATAGTAATCGATCTTACCTCAGTAGTTGGTGCGCCACTAGTGTTACCGGACTCGATTCTCGATTGCCTTGTTCTAGCCATTTAGCTACCTAACAAAAAAATTAAAATGTTGTTGATAAAGATGACAACAAAACAAACATACCGAGATTATACTGGAAAACGCACGAACGAAAACAAATAAATCAATTAAACTTTCGTAAATAGGTCGGATTCACGTAGGGCAAGCGACACCAACTTGTACAAGTGAGTTTCGACTCATGGTTTGCGAGATACGACCATATACCGCTTTATTAGGTTTTTTCCAACCTTCAACCGATACGCGGCCGTATGTCTCGGACCGTGAGTCGAAATTCACTTCTACAACTTCGGGTCACTTCTCATAGGGAACAACTAACAACTCGCCAAGTTTCGTATTTTTTGGAGGTGGTTCGTATCGCTTTCTAATCGGCCCGTTTTAAAAAAATTCTAAGTCAATAACTTCTCACTTGAAGAATTGACGCAATACCGCGTAAACGACATCTGAAAATTTTAAAACTTTCCGTCTAGGTGGAATTCACGTAGGGTAAGCCACCCGAACTTGTAGAAGCGAGTTTCGAGTCACGGTTCGCGAGATACGGCCGTCTGCCGCTTTACTTGGTTTTTTCCCAACCATAAGCGATACGCGGCCGTATCTCACGAACCGTGAGTCGAAACTCACTTCTACAAGTTGGTTTGGCTTCTCGTGGGTGACACCAACCAAATCGCAAAGTTCCGTATTTTTTGGAGGTCGTTTGAAGGGTTTTCTAACCTACCCGCACTTACAAAATTCTAAGTCTAAAACTTCTCATTTGAGGAAGTTGAGAAAACTGCACAAACGGCATCCGAAAATTTTAAAACTTTCCGAGTTGGTCGGATTCACGTAGGGCAAGCCACCCAAACTTGTAGAAGCGAGTTTCGAGTCACGGTTTGCGAGATACGGCCGTCTATCGCTTTACTAGGTTTTTTCCCAACCGTAAGCGCTACGCGGCCGTATCTCACGAACCGTGAGTCAAAACTCACTTTTACAAGTTGGTTTGGCTTCTCGTAGGTGACACCAACCAAATCGCAAAGTTTCGTATTTTTTGGAGACCGTTTGAAGGGTTTTCGAAGCTACCCGCACTTAGAAAATTCTAAGGCTAAAACTTGTAATGCGAGGAAGTTGAGAAAACCACACAAACGGCATCCGAAAATTTTAAAACTTTCAGAGTTGGTCGGGTTCACGTAGGGCAAGCCACCCGAACTTGTAGAAGCGAGTTTCGACTCACGGTTTGCGAGATACGACCGTATACCGCTTTATAATAGTTTTTTTCAACCGAAAGCGATACGCGACCGTATCTCTCGAACCGTGAGTCAAAACTCACTTCTACAAGTTCGTTTGGCTTTCCGTAGGTGACACCAACCAATTCGCAAAGTTTCGTATTTTTTGGAGGTCGTTTGAAGGGTTTTCTAACCTACCCGCACTTAGAATATTCTAAGTCTAAAACTTGTAGTGCAAGAAAGTTAAGAAAACCGCGCAAACGGTACCCAAAAATTATAAATCTTTCCGACTAGGTCGGATTCACGTAGGGAAGCCACCCGAACTTGTAGAAGCGAGTTTCGACTCACAGTTCGGGAGATACGGCCGTGTACCGGCTTTAGTTGTTTTTTTCCAACCAAAACCGATACGCGGCCGTATCTCTCGGACCGTGAGTCGAAATTCACTTCTACAACTTCGGGTCACTTCTCGTACGTGTCACCAAATAAATCGCAAAGTTTCGTATTTTTTGGAGGCCGTTAGGAGGGTTTTCTAATCTACCCGCACTTAAAAAATTCTAAGTCTAAAACTTATAATGCGAGAAAGTTGAGAATACCGCGCAAACGGCATCCGAAAATTTTAAAACTTTCAGAGTTGGTCGGGTTCACGTAGGGCAAGCCACCCGAACTTGTAGAAGCGAGTTTCGACTCACGGTTTACGAGATACGACCGTATATTGCTTTATAATAGTTTTTTTCAACCGAAAGCGATACGCGACCGTATCTCTCGAACCGTGAGTCAAAACTCACTTCTACAAGTTCGGGTGGCTTCTCCTTGGGGACACCAACCAGCCCGCAAAGTTTCGTATTTTTGGGAGGTCGTTCGAAGGGTTTTCTAATCTAATCTAAACGCAATTACAAAATTCTAAGTCAAAAATTCACATGCAGGGAATTTGAGAAAACCGCACAAACGGCATCCGAATATTTTAAAACTTTCCGACTTGGTCGAATTCACGTAGGGCAAGCCACCCGAACTTGTAGAAGTGAGTTTCGAGTCACGGTTTGCGATACACGGCCGTGCACCGCTATACTTGGTTTTTTCCAACCGAAAGCAATACGCGGCCGTAACTCTCGAACCGTGAGCCGAAACTCGCTTCTACAAGTGGGTTTGGCTTGTACTACGTGAGACGAACCTACTCGGAAAGTTTCGTATTTTTTTACGGTCGTTCGCAGGGTTTTCAACCATAACCGCACTGAAAAGTTTATAACTAATTTCGTATATACAATTCTAATTCTACTAGTTACTAATGCAAGCAACGTAATTCGGCAATTGAATATACTTAAGGTTAATCTGAATCTACATCCAAAATCTACTAACGCATTTACATTTTTTCCCAATTTCTAAATAAATTACTACACACAAATTCAAAAAAAAATACAAATGTAGATTATTGGGGTAAAGAAATAGTGTTTACCTTACGGAATAGGTCGAAATCAAGCGAAGCAATGGGTTTTGGAAGAGAACTAGGGTTCCGATTTCGAACTTCGAATTGGGGAAGAGAAGCTAGGGTTTCGATCGTCAGGGAGTTCGAGGGTTTCGATCTTCGGAGTTGGGAGAGAAGAGGGAGTTCGAGGGTTTCGAGCGTCGGAGCTAGGGTTTTTTAGGGTTTTTTTCTGTCGTTTGGGTTTGGGTTCGTCGATGAAAGAAGAAGAGAGCGGAAGAAGAAGACGAACTGTATGTCGACGAAAATGAAAAAATATAGCCGTAACCCGTTCTTCCCAAGAACGGGTTAAGGCCATTTTTTTAAATAAAATTTTGCCTTAACCCGTTCTTGCCAACGACGGGTTAAGGCAAGATTTTATTAAAAAAAATCTGGACCGTTGGATCTTTGATCCAACGGTCCAGATCGAAGTTTGCACGGGTCCGTGCGAACCGACCCGTTCCGGCCCGTTTGCAACCGAAGAACTCTCATATATATATATATATATATATATATATATATATATATATATATATATAGGGTAAAAGGGATATGAGCAAATTATGTGGCTTGCATGTGATATATGAGCAAATTATGTGGCATGTATGTGATATATTGGACAACTAACCCTTTTAAGACTTTTTCAATTACATGTATGCCACATCCTCAATTACTTATTTACTAAATAAGCAAGTTTCTCATACCCCTTTTTCCATATATATATATATATATATATATATATATATATAGATATATATATAGAGTCATGCTATTATGAGATGGTGAGATGGAGTGTTTTTTTGTGAGATGGACAATTTGAATCATCCAAATCTTGATCACACCGTTCACATCATTCTACATGTCATCGAGATGGTGTGTACAAAATTTTAAGCCATTTGGAGACCTCTAGCCTTTGCATCAAAGCGTTCAACACATCATGAAGATGATGCGAAATACATATATATGCATTTATTTGAACGCTTTGATGCATAGGCTAGAGGTCTCCAAATCGCTTGAAATTTTGTACACACCATCTACATGATATGTAGAATGATGTGAGCGGTGTGATCGAGATTTGGATGATTCAAATCTCTCATCTCACAAAATACATTTTCATTTCACCCATCTGACCATCTCATATTAGTATTTTCCTACATATATATATATATATATATATATATATATATATATATATGGAAACATGGACTTTTATACCCCAATTAGTTTTTGATATATCGGATAGAGCCAAAAGACTCCATCCATCAAAAAATATATTAATCAATAATAACAGTTAAGATACAAATAAATAATCAATGGCTTTACAAGATGTAAAACAATAATAAGCGAAATAAACAAAATTAAATCCTAACTAGGAGGAAAAGCACGCCAATAAGGGAGCTATAATACAACAGATGATCGACCGCTGAACAGGGAGAGTAAACCTTCAGCCCGGAAAACAACGCGTGAAAGAGAGAAACGGCCGCCCTGTCTCCCCCACAAGAGGAGAAGAAACAAGAGGAGCGGCGAGCCAAACGCAGACCAAGAAAACACCCTTCCGTGGAGATAACAATCCCCACCAGCATCCCAAGAGAAACACTAGCGGCACAAAGGGATACAGCCTAGCTACCAACACGAGAACTCAACTGTGCACCATCTGACGAGCTGACATAACATTAGCTTTCCTGGCGAGGATACGCGCACTCACTCAAATCGGCCTAATATTACCGACATGCTTATAGTGTTTCCGCTTAACGGGAGGAGGTACTGCCTCCATTACAGGGGTTGAAATCGTAGCTGGGACAGTCAATACCAGATCGTCTATTTTGGGGCAGGGAGGGATAATGTGAACACTAGAACCCACCGATGACGATATAGTGATAGAGTTAGTATGATAGGAAGAAACTAGGAAAGGAGAGTCAACCAGGCTCGGAGACGACTTGAGGGGGAAAGAGAGTAGGAAATGCGATACCTCCCTACGGAGAAGATCGATCGAAGATAGCTCCCCTAAATATTGATAGAACGAGTAGATGATACCCGGAAAATGGCAAGAGAGCATTGACAGTTTGGGAGAAGAAATAGTCATAGAGCAGGAAATTTATAAAGTAGGGTAGGAGCCTCCCAAAAGTCATTAGCTTTGACCGATGGAGCGGGGTTTGAAATGTTGCGAGACCCAACGTCCCCCAACGCACTGCGATACCCGGAGTGCCAAGAAGTGGGATTTAAACAAAACCGTATTATAATCTAAACTCAATCTCAACGCAGTTACCACTGATGGAGAGTGGGGGTGAGCTATTAAAGGACCCAAACGAGGGAAGGGAAACAGCTTAGAAAAGGCCTTGCGATCTTTAAAGAGTTTAGTAATATTAGGACGAAGAAGCGTCGTAATTGAATCACAAGGAGCAGAGGACGAGCTTGAGATGTTCGAAGCTGGAGAAGGAACAACTGCAGAGGATTCGAAGTCCTTTCCAGAATCACTACTGAGTTTTGAAGCCAAGCCAGCATGCAGCTTGCTCTTCAAAAGAGGGTAGTTAAGGAAGGAGAGAAGTTTGGCTGGTAAAGGGAGGCCTCTGGGAAGACCAAGAAGATTTTGAAGGGTAAAGCAACGACTGCGCGAATGACCAAATTTATCGCAGAAAAAACATTTCATTTTATACCCACACTCACGCTTGAAATGCCTAGGATGGAGGCACCTGTGACAAACCCGAAGCGGTTCAGGCTTACCAGCAGAAGGGGAAGTGTCGAGACTAAGAGAGGACTGATGGAAATATGAGTTAGTCAAAAGAGGAGATGATGAATCACTCTCCAATATCTGATTCGTCGCTCTAGCTATCGGAACACAAAGAGTCATGGTAGCGACCGGCCACAAAAAGCCTCAACTCGAAACACCAACAGGCACCGGACTAGAGAAAAATAATTTCCAGAACGATGGAGCAGAGCCGATCAGAAAACTGATCATCAAAGGATAAAATGAGACACTATAACTCCTTAAAAGAATTATAAGAGTAC
Organism: Hemerocallis citrina; assembly: GCA_017893485.1. Taxonomy (NCBI): domain Eukaryota; kingdom Viridiplantae; phylum Streptophyta; class Magnoliopsida; order Asparagales; family Asphodelaceae; genus Hemerocallis; species Hemerocallis citrina. The sequence continues at coordinate 133,392,910 of CM030367.1, read as the reverse complement.
CAGTAAAGGAAAGTCTCGACCTCGCAAACGATACTCAAAAGTCGCTGAGGATTCGAGGCAGAAGCCGAGATACCAGCAAAGCCCCTTCAGGCTACAACAGAGAAAGAAGTAGGAAGGCCAGATCCCCAATCTCTCAAGATGAGGAAGGCTATTCCGCAGGTGAGAAAGTAGAGAAAATGTGGAAGCTGGAGGGTTTAGAGAGGGAGAAATATGGGAAGGGGAAGGAATCAAGAGGAACTAAGCACACTAGTAATAGCACCCGACAGCCGCCAAAACACCCAAAAAAGAAAAGGTTGCAGTAACTTACAGCGGTTGGTAGGGGTGGTGGTGGGCGAAGCGTTGGAACTGGCTCCTTGGAGCGAACGTGGAATGAAATGATAGTGGAGGTCAATGAAACGCTGCCACCAAACCAACCTCACTACACCTCCACTGGATCAAATCAACAGGGGAACACAACTCCAGATGGGGCTTGGTCCTAGCACTCAAAGGCGCTGATACGATCGAGATGGGCTGAGAGGAGGCACTTCGAAGCTAGACGCGGAGGCTAGAAATGCGGAGTGGATCCGTGAGCAAACGGTGAGAACTACCGAAGAAGAAAAAATTAGGGTAAGGAGGTAGATCTCAGAAGGATCTACAACATTAATGAAGGAGGGGCAAGGGAAAAGTGACGGATTCGAGCGGATCTGGGGATCTAAAGAGAGCTTGAGGATGAGATTTTGAATCGCCAGAGATTTTTTTTTTTTTTTTTTTTATATACCCCAATTTATAATTACTTTTCACCATATACTAATGGAAACATGGACTTTTATTTACAATTAATTATTGTCATATTATTCAAACTTTTGGTACATAATTGTTGATTTGCTGTTTACAAGACTTTTCATATGTTGTATCGTTTATGAAGACATGCCATAGGCACGTGGCCACGGGCAAATCTAGTTCTTACATAATTTTGGGTTTTTGAGTGCATTAGCTTTTCCCATGAATTCTTACATATTTTGAGAGGCATCATGGTTGGCGTAAAAAAGACTTCTCCTGGGAGCTGAGAAACTTGAAAGTGAACTGCACATGGATCATGTTAGGGAGCTTATTAATCTGTTCATGGTGTTCTGCAAATATAGAGCTGTCCAATAAAAAGAATTAAAAGCCTGAGACCAATCTGTGAGTTGGTTGACAATACTGAATGTACTTCTTGAATTTAAAGCCAATATTGATGGTGAACCAAATGTTGGATGTGCTTCATCTTCCAAGTCCATGTAACAGGTTATTCCTAAATGTTTCATATGATGAAAACGCATATGATTGAAATAAAATAAATGAAACTTCAAGTTTGTCCTCTTGCTCTTCTTCTTTTTATTTTTAATTTTGACAAAAAATTTTTAGTTACTCATATTTTGTGTTAGACCATTTGGCTTTAGCTATAACTAGTAATTTACACGTGCAATACATGTTTTAATAATTTTAAAAAATAAATATAAAAACTCTGACGTAGGGAGGATTTGAACCGGAAACCTCCTTCATATTAGTTATGTACGTGTGTTGCATATGTTGGTTGAATGACAAAATGACAAATGACACTAAGGCCTTCTCCCATTATAATATTAGAGATTAGAGATTAGAGATATATAGAGATTAGAGATTAGTGAAGAATAAACAAAAAATATAACTTTTACATGTGCGATGCACATTTTAATAATTTCAAAAAAATAAAAATAAAAATTCTGACGTAGTGAGAATTTGAACCGAAAATCTCCTTTATATTAGTTATGTACGTGCGTTGCACATGTTGGTAGAATGACAAATTGATAAATGACACTAAGGCCTTGTCCCATTATAATATTATTAGAGATATTCTAGTTGTCCTTGATAGCATTAATCATCTCTTGACTTAGCAAAACAATTAATAATCTTCTGATAACGTTTTGGTTTACGTCGTTAATGTATTGGCCAATAATTATTATAAGAGATATATAAGTACTTCATGTGAAATTTGAGCTTCATGTTGATTTAGATCGAGATTCAGATTTTGGTAGCAATGACTGATTTTAACCCCTTCAGTGATCCAATAATAATACTATATATTATACAAATAGGCAGGCCCCTCTCTCCATTCTCCATTTTGAAATATACAAAGAAGAGCCAACGTAGGCACTAACACGTGCTTATCATGTATAAAAAATTTAGAGTAAATAAAGAAGAATGGGGAAAAACCCTCATCTTCTCATCCTATTCTTCTTATCCACTTTCAAAAATTGCTCATCTTCAACCTCTTCTCATTCCACGTTCATAAAAATCCTCTGACTTCGAATCCAATTTCTTCCTCCAATTCACGCAACCACTAGTAGAAAATCTTGCACTAACAATGAATCAATTACGAGTACCAAAATTCTCTTGTTAGTGCTACCATCTACAACGGATTAATCACAACAAACTTCTTCGTTGTGAATGTTTTTGACATCCGCAAGAGATTCTATTAATCTGTTGTAATTGCAACAATTGCAAGATATCAATTGTAACATAATATATTTCGTTACTAAAATATTTTTTTAATCTTTAATATTAAACACGTATTAGACACGTAAAATTACTTTTCTAAAATAAAACCATTTATCTCCTCTTTTAGCCGACATAGACCAGCCAAAAACACAAAATCCCCAATATTTTTCATTTCTCCCTCCCCCTCTGTCTTTCTCTTTCAAATCCCAAAATTAAAAATCGCCTATCTTTCCCTCAAAACCCAAAATCGAAAATCATCTCCCGCCATTCCTGACCTCCCACATCGCCAATACCCCCGTATTCGTTGTCCTCGACGCCGTCGTCGTCTCCAGCCCCTGGCGCCCCATTGCCATCGTCGCTCCCGTCGCCAAAACCCCAACTCCAACTTGTTGTTGCCATCATCGTCGCATGCCCGAAGCCCCCGTATCCTCTCCGCTCCTTTCCTTTTCGTTTTCCGATCCCGACGTAGGAGCTCGAATTCTTTTTCCCTCCTCAATTTGTAGGCTAAAGCCGAAAGGTAATCTCCCCTTCCAAGTATGTTGTATTTTCTTAAGTTCACTTAGGACTTGAATTTGATATAGGTGGTATATGCTGGATACTGGATGAGATGGAGTATGGGTTCATGATGGATTTGGATTACATGATCCGGATTGCGAATAAGGATAATGGCCACCAGGTATCTGATCAAATGCTTCACTGATTCAATATATTTTTTTTAAATGTTGATAGTGATGCAAATGATGTTGTAGTATAGTGGTAAAGTCTCTTAGCAAAGGAAAATAGTTGAAGCTTGATACAATACTCTTAGTTTCATTATATTCTTCAAAGTCCTGTGACAACTCATGAATCATGAGTTAGATAGTAATAAGTATCTTCCAAATCCTACAATAATATTTAGAAAGTACATAGACATATTGTTGTAGAACTTCATCAAATCCTTCCTTATCTTGTGTTTTTTTATTCACCAAATGATTGACAATGTCTGTTGTTTTGTCTCCAGATGATTGACAATGTCCCAGTGCTTCAGTTAGATATAGTGTGGTGCTACTTCATGCTTGGGGATATCTCTTGCCTATTTGTGGCAGGAATGCAACTGTCTAAGGCTAGGAAAGGGTTTGAACGCTCACATGGTAAAGATTCCAGTAGATTTAGAATCATCCAAGAAGGTCGCCATGTTGAGCTTGCGATGTGAGTTACCTTTTCATCATCTGTGTTTATGTGTGTAACCAACTAGATTGAAACTACATTAGGTATCGTCACGAACAAAAAGTTCTGCTAAGAAACAATGCTTTTAACTTCGTATTTCTTAAGAGGTTTTACTTCCAAGAGGCTTATACCACCTGCTGCAGGGGAGGGGGGCAGTTATAGCCCAACAAACTTCTATTTGCAGTGTTACAAAGCACCTATTTTGGAAATGTGCTTGTAGAGTTCAAAATTTGTTCCTTGGCTCTATCAAAACAAATAATGCCGTATTTCCAGGTTTGCAGGTGTGTTTTTGTTATATCTTATGCAGAAATATTTCCTGAGCACTCCTCCCCTTGTTTTTCTATATTCATAATTATACTTAAAGATCAATGATTTTTATGTCGGGTGATCCTCTTAATCATACAATAGGTGCACTTGCTGTATGTTTACATCATGCCCAATCGCCTAAATTCAAGACTTATCAGAGCCAGGTCAATATCTTATTATTGCTTTCTGCACTATTATATTCATTTGTTAAGCTGAATATCTGATTACATGTTATTGACATATCTCTCTCTTTTTCTGTAGGTGATAACTAACTGCAAAGCTCTTGCAGCAAGATTGACGGAACTGGGTTACAAGTTGGTTTAAGAAGGAAGTGATAATCACTTAGTGGATCTGAGACCATTGGTATGGTTATGCGTTCTTGTCTATATGCCAATTTGTTAATTTGTATCCTGCAGTGTGCACATAGCTTGGATAACTTTTTTGTATCTCCACCAAAAAACTTCTTTATCTTCATACGACCTCCAAACAAATTGAGATTTTGACATAACCCCCATAAATCTTCAGGTTGTATGCTATACCTCCAATATGGACAAAAAATGCTTTAGCACATGGATATGTGGTATGGATATTTGATCACTTTTGGGGTATTCTAATATAACTTAAAAGTTTGATTGAGTCTATGTAGATTTACAAAGAATGTTGCCATTCTTTTTTGTAATTCCACCATGAATGTAATGTGTTATATGTAGAAGCCATATTGGATCGAGATTTTGCCTACCCATACTACAAATATCTTCTATATTGCGGATAAATGCTAGACTGACACATTGGATGTATTTTTTTCCCCATTAGCTTTTATATTTTACCATTATTTTATATAACCTTTTCAGTATATATTGAATTTGGCATTATTTTATATGTTTATAAAATTTGGTTTTATACTTTCAGAGAAGCTCTACTTCATTTGATTTTGAGTTCGAATCATACAACTACAGTGGCTTTGACATCGCAAATCACTTTAATGAATATGTGGGTTATGAATGTGATTACAGTCTACAGCTTGTATGTATTTTTTGATAGTTTATTAATCTTTTTTGTCGAATGCTTTGGTTCTTTATGTGCTAATTCTTGGTAAATCACATCTATTTTAGGTACTCAGATCAGGATGCACAATACCATTTTTTCAGGAATTGTTTGTTTTATGCCTAATAAAAATTGTTTGTTACTGGGTAGTTGTTGCTTCTGGCACCCGTGTATGGAAAGAGGAAATCCCAAGTTTTGCTCCCAGATGCACCACGAGAAAATTTGAAAACAAAGATTGAAAATATTGTGAAGCATCCTTCCAGATCCAGAGGAAACCCCAAGTTAGAAGTACTTTTGAAAACATTTGTTGTATTTCTTAGAGTTTGACAACTCATATTTCCTTCTAGAATGTACTGTTGGTATTTTGGCACTTAGAAACAAATATATAATTTTGTAATGAGAATGTTCTATACTCTATAATATTAATGCTTATTTTGGTGTTCCCAAGTTTACTATTATAGTATTATCTAAATATGTATTGTTTGTTCAAATTGCATATTTTTCATTATTATGTTTTCTTTATATAATTGTGCACACCGACAGGTGAAATAATTATATGTTCTTCAGTGAAGAAATACATCGTTTTAAAATTTTTGATTAAGCCATCCGAACGAAATCAGCAATGAAAAAACGTGCCCAATTGCATTTGCGATATAACAATTATATTTGTGAGATAACAATTGCAAGGGAATGACTACTTTGCGAACCTCTGTAGCAATAGTTTATCAGCAACGGGAGAAATCCCTTTTAAAACACACTTGCAATGGAAATATTTGTTGTAAATATTTTCTTATGGATGGGGACAGCAAGAAACAACTTCCATTGCAGATATTCTGTTGTAGTTAATATTCGCAAGGGATAACAAAAATTCCGTTGCAACTGTGTGTATTAACCAGGAGAGATTTCACAACAGCATAACTACAAGGGAATGAGAAAAATTTTCTTACGAATGTGCATTAACTATGAAATTTCACTCTTTTACAAGAAAAATTTTTGTTGCAATTGTGACATTTTATGCTAGTGAACTATGCCAAGCTAACAATCCAAAGATCCCACCTTTCTTTTTATAATCAAAATCAAAGATCAAAATTTTATTAGAAAGATTCTATTTTTTTCAGTTTTGTTTTTTGTTTAAAGTTGTTGTGTTTGTAATTTTTGAAGGTATTATTGCGACTACTGAGATACTTACTTGACGCACGATTCGGTGAGTTGTTTTATTTGTCTTCAACTTTCGCAGTATTTTTTTGTTAATTGTATTTCTGTGTTTGATTTGATTTATAGGGATTAGGGTTTAAAATTTAGGGTGATTGAAGCACCTGATTGTTATAGAATTGGGGGGAAATTAAGTCTTTCGAAACTTCATGCAATATGATTCGAAAAGGGTTTCTATTTTCATGTGTATTTATGTAATTCTGCATTGATTTTATGTTCGTTACATTGCTGTTTAAAATTAAATAATTTGGTGGAGTTTTTTACTCTATGTAAGTATAAATTTTTAGAATTGTGGCTCTATATGGTAAATGAGATTTGTTTTACCTTTTGTAGGAAGTGAAAAGTGATGGTTTTAGTTTTTGAATGTTAGATGGTAAATATCATCTTTTCGAAATCTTTTGTTTTGTTTGAAAAATTTTAGTGAAATGTAGTACTGTATGTGTGTTTTATGATTTGATCATTTTCTAGAGACTCAACTAAGGAGTAATATAGAACAATTGGAGGTAAATATTGAGGAACTTCGCAGACAATATGAGTATTTACAAGCAAGCTTTAGAATGGAGGAAGCTGACAAGAATGCAAGTGAATTTTGAAAATACCAATTTTTTGATAAATCTAAATTTAGGGACTTAGGGCTTTACCTATATTTGGTACATGAATTGTTGGAAAGTTACACACATCGCGAAATTTGGGTTTTCCTTTCAATTGAATAGAAAATAAAGAATGAAAAATCCTTGGTATGGTGGAGTAGTCCCAGTTTGGGAAGTCTCGCCTCTCCTTGATTCAAGAGTGGTGGGGCGACCGAACGTCTATTGGTTTGAAACATGAATTGGTAATATATACATTTGTTATCTTTTGATATAGCTAATTATCAATTATTGTTTCCTCCATGTGTTTCTGATGTTGATTATATTTAATTTGAGAGGGAATGCTTGATTTGAGAGGGAAGGCAGTTGAGAAGCACACGGTCAACAAGAAGATAGCAAAGTACATCAAGGAGTCTGAGATGAGCCACAAGGTAACTTCAGTAATTATTCAACTTTTTTTTATTTCCTTTAAATTGAATAGAAATATAGAATTATGTTGGTTGGTGTGGAAGTGATAATCTGTTAATTTGTAGATTTGTCATCTTTTAATTATATTGTGATCGAAATAGTCAAGGGGCATCTCTAAATTTTTTAGTTTCATATAATTTTATTATTCTCTAAAAATTATTTTAATCAGGGTAAGACTGGTACTAATAGGAGAGAGTCTACCCCTTCTCTCCTTTCTCTATTTTGAAATAGAAAAATGAGAGTGAAAGTAAGGATTCCTATTTAACTAACACGTGCACTAGGCATGATTTTTTATTAAAATAACAAAAACAAAATGAAAACTCTAATCCTCAGACATAGTCTCTGCCCCTTTCACTTTCCCAACCTCACAAAATCTCATGGCTCTTCCCAAATCCACCCCTATCCCAACCCCCCAGCAGCTTTACTAATATTTAATTGTATAGCATTATGGGTTGGCAGTGATTGTCTAAATTTTCTGCTTATGTAATGATGATAATGAAGATTTCAGTAATTACGGTATGAATGATATTCATAAATTTCTCTTAATTCTCTCATATTTTTTAAGAGTTCTACATAATTGTATGAGTCCCTTAAAACTATTTTAGGCTGTGCAATTTGCACAGGGTAACACTAATTAAAAACAATGAAATAAAAAAAATTGTTTTATATATAATCTCTAAAACCACTTTTGGTTCAAAACATTTTTCTCATTTTTTTCTTTTTCAAATAAAAAAGTGAGAGCAAAAGTAGGAGGCAACTATCTTATTCTTTCTCTTTCCAAAATTTGAATTTGAATCATATCTCTTACTCGAACCTAAAAAATCGTACATTATTATATAAATGTTATTAGATAAATTTTTCAAAAATAGTTTTATTATTTTCTTTTTTTTTAAAATTATGTGCAATATTACACGGATTATACTATATATTATATATTATATAATATAAATTTATGCAATATTGCACAAGGGTACACTAGTTATACTAATCGGAAAGAGAGAGTGTCTACCCCCTCTCTCTTTTCTCTATTTTAAAATAGAGAAAGAGAGCAAAATGAGGAATTCGTATCTATTAACACATGCAACCCGCATGTTTTCATAGAAGAAAAAGAATAACAAAGAAAAAAAACCCAAACCCGCAAACCCTCTCTCCCACAAACTCTCGCTCTCCCACTTTCATATTTTGTAGGTTTAAGTTAAATTCTTAATAGAATCAGGTGAATTAGTTATATGTTCTCTATTAGCAATATTGTCATGAGTAGAGAAACCTTCATTTTGTGATGAAATAAAGAAAGAAGGAGAGAATGATATGGTTGTTTTAGATTTGATGATGAGATCTCTAATTAGAGTATTGAAAATTCTTTAGATTTTGGACAACATTTTAGATGAATTTAGTAAGATTTGATATGTAAATGCATTAACTCATAAAAAAGCCTAATTTTATATTTTGAACCAGGTTAATCTCCGCCGCCGCCTTTTTCAATAATGACACATTTATTTGCTGACTGTGGGCCCATAAGTGTCCCCTTCGATTGATAAAGTTCAATGACTTCGATCCATATCGGGTATGAAATTGAAATCTTCAATTTTGAGTTTAGTTTAGAGATATGGTTTGGATTATGATTGATATTTTTCATTTTTTCATTTTTTAAAGAATTGTGCATTGCATTTCATTCCTAATTTATTTGTGCATTATTTATTCAATGTGATTTGCCTGCCTTTGTTAGTTTGTAGTAAATATGATTATTTTTTATTGCTTATTATACAATTTTATGTGTTCCTCAAAATTATTTTAATCTGTGGGTATCACTAGTTAGTTATAAAGCATGTGGGGTGCACGTGAGTTTTTTTGTAGTTCATGTCTAGGGGAAAATCAAGAAACTGCAGACATTTGCATTTTTATACAATAAGTAAATACGCTGTCATGCTCGGTTGAGGAAGATTTGAATTTGAAGGCAATGCTCTAAAAGTTTTTTTTTTCCTTTTCTGTTTGGGATGCTAAAGACTAATGGGGCGGAGGTGTCAATTCTGCCGCTGTTGAAGGAAGCTCAGTTGAGGGCTAACACTCCACTTAGTTAACATGTATCTTGGGTAGGGAACAAGGCTGATGATCTTACGCGGTGCAAAGTTCACAAGAGTCAGTACGGTGTTCGGTATGTTTGTGATTTTTCAGTAGATTTATGTAATTTATGTTATGTAAGTAGTTAGTGTGTTTGTTTTTCTAATCTAAGCAAAAGAATCTCTAATCTCTAATACTGATATGGGTTAGGAATGACGTGGCCCATCCTGGGCCACAGGATCCCCTCAGGATGCGCGCACCTCCTGATTCTCCAGATCCGCCACATCAGCATCGGAAAACCGCCTGGACCGCTGCCATGTCAGCCCGGAAACTGTCCGGGCGTCTGCCACGTCAGCCCTAAACCGCTCGGGTTTCCACCGCTTCAGCCACATGGGCAACCGGGTCCAGACCCGGCCCCAAACGGGTCCAGACCCGGTTGACATCTTCTATAAATACCAGACCCCTACTCCTTCTCCAGGTAATCAACTTTTGCCCCCTAAAATCCTAGTTACTGTTACTCTCCCTCAGTGACTGATTAGATCGTCGGAGGGTCTGCCACCGGGACCAACCCCGGTGTTCCGAGACCGTCTGCAGGTACACAAGACCCTCGGATCCGAGCCCCAAAGATCCCAGCTGAGCATCAGCCTCCACCTCAATACCACCTACCTCAGTACCGTTCGTCCAGCCAAGGGTCGTCTGCATAGGTGTCTCCTCCTTCAATACAAATTGAGTAAGAACTCACGCCTGGTGCATCCACACATTCCCCAAAAACAAACCGCATCAAATACTATATATAATACGAGAGTTTGAGATGTGTAGTTTGTAGATAAACTGTAATTTGTAGATGATAAACTGTCTAATTTCAACGACTCATTTTTAAGTGGGAGTTATATTAACCATCAATTTACTCAAATGTTGCGAGTTACCATAATAACCTTAAAGTTTAAATTTATTTACGACATAATTATTTACAAAAGGGTCACTCATAAAATAAAAATTGGTGCCACTAAAGGTAATTTGTAAAGAGTATGGTAAGAATTTGAAATGGGTAAAGAGAGGTCTCTGGTTCAAGGCCACTACGTCGAAGTCTTTACTTTTAAAAAATAAAAATATTAGGATGTGCATTGCACGTGTAGATTTAGATGGTTTCTTGATTAAAAAACCAATATTATGGGGTTTCTTGATTTTCCCCCTATAAAATGTATCGTTGACATTAATTAGTTAGCAACAATGGTTCATAACTTCATATGACTGCTTGGTACTATAACTATATAATATACTAAGAGGTCTAACCTTTCTGTCATTTATGTATTTTGAAATAGAGAAATGAAAGCAACAGTAGGAAAACTAACACGTGCATTGCACACTTTTTTATAAAATAAAATTTTACAAAAATAAACAACCCAAAACCCTCAACAACCCCCCCCCCCCCCCCCCCCCAAAGCCAAAAAATGGAAAAAAAAAAACCTCGCCCCTCCTAGCCCACCCCAAAAAAAAAAAAAAAAAAAACCCACCCATTGATCTGCTTCCAAAATCCAAATCCTCATAAACCCTCGCCCCTCCTAGCCCCGAGCCACCTCCAAAACCCTCACCCCTCCGAGCTTCCGAGTTGGCACACACGCTGTCGCTGCCTCCACGATGCACTCCGCGCCGCCCTCCATTTCTCTAACCCACTGCCCTCCATCTCGCCGACGCACCCCTCCGCCTCCACCTCTCTGCCGCACCCCGCTTTCTACGATTCCTTCTCTCTCTAAGTCTCGCCTTACACCCAAGGTATTTACAATCTTCCCCTTTCTCTATACCCTAAACCTAATTTTAACCCTAAAGCCTAATTTATTTACTTTCTAATTTTCAATTTTTTCATTTTGATGCAAAACATGAAGCCTTGGTTAGGCTTTCGAGAGGGAATCATGTTGGAGGGTACACAACAAATTGTAGTTGCTCAATTTTTTTCAATTATTTTAAAGCTATATGTTAAGCTAACTATATAACTAATTTGCAATTTTATTTATTTTTATTACAGAACCAGAAGCCATGATTAGGGCTTTCGAGAGGAATAACGCCGAACAAAGTCTTTTTTAGAGGGTACACGACAAACAGTAGTTGCTTTTTTTTAAATATGTTTTTCCAGTTATTTTTAACTAATCATTATCATTTTAAATTCTTATTGTTTACTTTTATCTTTTTTTAGCGAGTTTTTACAGGTTTTTAGTTTGGATATGTGGCATTCTTGATCTATTGCATCTACCAGCAATCTTGGTCTCCCTGGGAATTAGTAAACAATGATACTTTTACCTTTTTATTACTTTCAAGAATCATTATCTTTTTTGTATAAACATTTGCAAGAACAAAGTCTTCGTTTGAGTGTACACAACAAAGTGTAGTTGCTCATTTTTTTCAATTATTTTAAAGCTATATGTTAAGCTAACTATATAACTAATTTGAAATTTTTTATATATTTTTTTATTGCAGAATAGGAAACCATGATTAGGGCTTTCGAGAGGAATCATGCCAAATAATGTCTTCTTTAGAGGTTACACAACAAATTGTAGTTGCCTTTTTTTTAAAAAAAGAATATATTTTTTCAGTTATTTTTAATTAATCATTATCATTTTATGTTCTTACTGTTTACTTTTATCTATAAAAAAATTTATTCTAGGGAGTTTTTGTAGGTTTTCTTTTTGGATATGTGGCATTCTTGATCTATTGCATCTACCAGCAATCTTGGCCTCCCTGTGAATTAGAAAACAATGATACTTTTACCTTTTTTTTACTTTCAAGAATCATTATATTTTTTGTATAAACATAATTTCTTGCAGTATGAATCAATGGGTAGCCTTTGATTGCAAATAATTGTGTTGGACTTTTTCGGGGAAGTGATAAATAGATTAGGAGAACTCACCCTGATAATATAGCAATTAGAAGTTTTTTTCCTTTTTTTGGTTGGGAGGGAGGGGGGGGGGGGGGGGGGGAGTGGGGCTCAATCATTATCTGCTCTGTTTCAGCTTCTCATTTATTAAAGATAGGACAACCCACATGAAGCTTACGATATAAGTTGATGTGGGGCAAATGGATCATAGCAAAATGAGAAAGGGGGAGAGAGGGAATCAAATATGGTTGGGGGGTAAGGAAGAGGATTGGTAAATAGTTATTTTAATATGTGTAATTTGCACAAGGTAACACTAGTAATCAAATATTATAGTGGGAGAGTTGGAGTTTTCGTTTGTAAATATACCAACTTAAGTGTATCGTGCGTACATAACTAATATGAAGGAGATATCATGTTCGAGGCCAGACTACGTATGTCACACCCCGCTTCCCGAAATACGGGAATACGAGCACGTAACAAAGGCCCAGCGAATGATTTGAATCATTCATAAGCTGTAATATTCAACTCAACAATATGTAATACAATTACAACCACGCATGCTATAATGAAATCATGAAATCACATAACATAAATAATCTATGAAATGTCTCAAAAATAACCAACATCTGAAAGAAATAAACTTTGGGACATCAAAGCCCAAAATACAAAGTGCGATAATAACAACAATGCTAGAATTTAAAATAGGGGACTTCTCCATTGTAAATGGGTTGCATGCAAACCGGTATGCAAACCACTGAAGCCGTTGTTAGGAACAACGACTTTAGTTATGTTAACATTGAAGTCGTTGTTCCCAACAACGGCTTAGTGGTTTGCAATGGAGCATTCCTCTTTAAAATAACATGGACGAGACAATTATTGTGGGCCAATAATTTGGCTCCAATCCCTAGAAGGTTTGCTCACCAAGTCCTTCGAGCAATTCTCCTTGTATACATGCATGCTCATGGTCTAGAGTGGGGGAAATGTCCATTAGAGCAATTCACGGACAGCAACTAGTAATAAGAAAGGAACAATAAAACAGGACATATAAATATCAAGGAACTAGGAACTATAACTATATCAATTGTCAATGAAAATGTCGATAACAAGGCAAGGTCTATAATCAACAATTCAACGATTAACAATAACAATAAAACAAGAATCAAGTCGATAAAAATAACCAAGATCAAGGCAAGGGTCACTCCTAGGTCTATCATGTTTTATTACCTTATCTAATGCACGTAATATTGTGTCCCATACCACAGCTTCGGTGTATACAAGCAAGTGAACGTTTAGACTATAGTGGTGAACTCTACTGATCATATACTCGGCACGATAATCAATAACAAGAATCCACGATCAACGATCCATAACGTGAATTTATCCACAATATGATACACGATAACAATAACAATATAGGAAAACATGGCCCTTCATCCAAGTACAGTCTCCGATTGTTCACTACCAAGTCGATCCTTCTAACCTCGGCTTATTATTAATTTATTAACATGAATCATTAATGTACAATCGATGAAATGAGTATCAAGAAACGATATCAACGAGGTATCAATAACTGTACAATGAGTTATATGTAGTGCAATGCAAGGTTTAAATATATTTATAATTAAACATGAAGAATGCAAATTCTGGGCAGCGAGACGTTGTTGTACAAAATTCGACTTTCCCGCTGCTATGGGGAAGCAAATCAGGTTCCGTCATGGGTTCTAGAAACTACACTCCCTGACAGTTCCAACGCATATTCACAAAAAATATTATAATTATAGTATCTAGGTGGAAAGTTCTATTCTTTACTGGTTTCATGTTTAAGCAGCATATTAAGGTCAAATTCTTGTATATAAAAGTTGGGTGTAAAATCACTTAAAAATTTTATAAAAATCATAATTTAGTTCTTAATATTGTTTAGCAACAACACGCTTAATCAACTTAATCTCAGACCTAAATTATTAATTTAATCTACTACTTCAGTTAATTAAACATGGTAATGTATTTTCATACTGTATTCTGGAATTCAGATGTTACTCCACTAGAGTCCGAATATCTTCAAATTCGTAAGTCGGATTGTAAAACCGTCGGATAGTATGGACTCCAGACACATAAGGTTACAAGTCTTCTTTAATAAGTTTTAATTGATATTATCTGTGATAAGGTCAAAAGTTCGGTTCTTTACTAAATTAGTAATCTAGCAGTAATCCAGGGTCATGTTTTTGTATGCGTGACGAGTCTAGAAAGTCAATAACTAATCTTATAAAAATATTAAACTGACTCCTAATCATGTATAGGAGCAACCTAATTAATGTCAAGTTCTAATTCTACTGCTAACATTTTCTTTTAATTAACAATTCATGTCGATACGCTTGTAAATGACAATCTGAAAATTAAAACCTAACAGTATTAAAAATGTGATAACTTACAGTTTATAAATAAAAATTTAGATCCGTAAAAAGTTATGGAAAATAGATTCATAGGTCTATGACTTTCATTTATAAATTTTAATCTAATTCTAACAGTGTTAGGGTCAACAACTCACTACAACACATACTAGACAGCAAGGCAGTGACATGATAAATTTTATTTAACAACAATCGAGATATACAAAATGCAAATTCTATCATGAGAGTTTACAAGCATTCATGTTTAGTGCTTCAGGGTGCATTTCTACAGTTATCAAGCTAGACACTTTTCAGTTCTACGGTCTAGAATTTATCAACAATAGTCATACCAATCCAATGCATACAATCAAATATAATAGACTAACTTATACATCTACATTGTACGGTGTGGTGTATGCATATGAAAACAGTAACACGGCTTGGATTAGATTCAAGGATATAGCATGAAAAGAAAACTACTACTTGGTTTCGCCAATGAATTTGTAATAGTTTCTTTGAAATGTATCAATCAAATAAGATACAATAACAAAATAGAAACTACTTGCGAAGATTAAACAATTCTTGAACATAAACAACGAGTTAGTTCAAGAGAGACTTGCCTTACAGACGACGATTTCGATTATGAAAGAATAACGGGAACGAGAGTCCCGACGGCAACACACGCCGGCGCATCGACGACGGCACGGGCAATAGTAGAGACAATGTCACAGTAGCAAGGACAACAGCAACTACAATACGAGACAGTGGCAGCACAAGCAACATCGCAAGGCAGCACTACGGGGTGTTTGCGGTTGTGGCTGCAGCGAGGCAAGGCAGGGGTGGTAGAGGGTGAGCAGGGGTTGCGACAGCGATGGGTGTTTGTGGGATGGTGCTGGCAGTGATGGAGCAGAATGGGCTTGTTGGCGATGAGGAAGGTGGCGAGGCGGTGGCAGTGTCGAGGGCGGGAGGCGATGGGTTGAGGTGTTTGCTGCGGTGGAGAAGGGGTGTAGTAATGGAGGCCAGAGTGGTTAGAGGCATAAGGGAAGGAGCAGCTTGTGGGGATGGCGATGGGTTCAGGAAACGAGGGAAGATGGGTTGCGCTCGGGGTTGTTGTCGATGGTGGAGCGTCGCACGACGGCAGTTGCGGGATGCAACGAAGAGGAGGTGAAGATGATGACGAAGCTGTGGGGGATGTCGTGGGGTTGTAGACGGAGCAATGGAGGCAGCGACGACGGTGCTTGGTGTCTCGAGGTGTAGTCGAGAGGGGGGAGAAGGAGATGGTGGCAATGGAGTCGAGGTAGATGGCGGCGATGAATTGCGGTGGTCGCGAGGTGAAGATGGAGGGGCGACGAGGTGCTGGGCTTTGGGGATGGGTGTAAGCCGAAGGTGGAGGTTGGGTTCGGGATCGAACAGAGGAAGAGGGAGGAGGAGAAGATGAGGGGATTAGCACAAATGATGAGGGATTAATTAATTGGGATTAAGGGGTGAATAAGGAGGGGATTAATTAGTTAGATTAATAGGGGAGTGATTAGTTAGGAATAAGAGAAAACCATGGGATACATGAAGATGGTTGATTAAGAGGAAATAGGAGAGATTGTGCTGCTAGTGAAGATCAGGGAGTTTGACCTGATCATGAGAATGTGAGGAGGCAAATAGGAAATTTGTTGGGGTGGAATTGGGCTGGCCTTCAATAGTTGGGCTCAACATTAAATAAATTGAATAATCAATGGATTTTTAATAGTATGGATTTTGGGTTGAACTAGGCTAAGGAATTGGAATTAGAATTCAATATGAAACAATCAAGATTATAGTTATTTGATTAGAACAGTCCACAAACCAAAATTAAATAAGATGTAGAAGAATTTGTAGATCTCAACTAAAAAGAAGAAAAATAAAATTGATCGACTGAAAGAATACAATTGGGTTAAAGAACACAATAAAATTATTATTAGATAACTCAGATTATAGGAATTGAGAAAAGAAAAGAAATACAAAAAGAAGTCCGAAAAATCGGAAACGGGAGTTGCAACGTAGGTGTTTATTCTTTTTAAAATTATCTTTATATTAAAATGTGCATTGCACGTGTAAATTACTAGTAATAATCTACTACTATTTAATAGGAGAGTTTGTCACAAACAAACATTTTTAAATACTTCTTTGTCACACAACAAACACCACTTTGTCACCAAACAAATTCGTGCATCGCACGTACAACTCCAAATCTATTTATCAACACGTACTTTGCACGTACAATCAAAGTTTTTTTCTTCTTAATTTGAAAAAAAAAATATGTGTATCGCCCTTTAGCTCCAATTTCTTTTAGAAATTAAGGCATTCATCGCACGTGCTAATTACCAACCAAACTCGTGCATCGCACGTTCAACTCGAAATCTATTTATCAACATGTGCATTGCACGTACAAATAAAAGTTTTTTCCTTAATTTTTTTAAAAAAAACGTGTATCGTCCATTCAGCTCCAATTTTTTTTTTTAATTTAAGACATCCATCACACGTGCTAATTACTACCGACTTACGTGTATCGCACGTTTAACTCTAACTCTTTATTAGAACGTGCATCACACGTGAAAAATACTAGTAATCTCTAATCTCTAATCTCAAATCTCTAAGGGGAGAACACCTTAGTGTCATTTGTCATGTTGTCATTCTACCAACATGTGCAACGAACGTACATAGTTAATATAAATGAGGTTTCCCGTTCAAATCCTCCCTACATCAAAGTTTTTATTTTTATTTCTTGAAATTATTAAAATGTGCATTGCACGTATAAATTATTAGTAATCTCTAATATTATAATGGGAGTGTTGGAGTTGTCATTTGTCAACATACAAATCCGTGTGTTGCACGTGTAACTCCAGCTCTCTCATTAATTACAACAAAAACAAACAAATAAAAAAATTCCACCTATTTAAAATGTGCAACGCACATGCAAAACAATTTTATAATATTTTTTTAATACTAAACATAGTTGCACGTACAACTCAAATTCTACTTATAAATATATGCATTGCACGTACAAATTGTAGTTTTTCCTTCAAAATATTTTTTCGAATTACGTCCAACGCACGTCCAACTCCAATATTTCTTAACACGTATATCGCACGTGAAAATCCTCAAACTCTTATCAAAATGTGCATCGCACGTGAAAAATACTAGTAATCTCTAATATTGTAATGGGAGAAGGCCTTAGTATCAATTGTCAGTTTGTCATTCTATCAACATATGCAACGCACGTACATAACTAATATAAAAGAGGTTTCCGGTTCAAATCCTCCCTAGGTCGGAGTTTTTATTTTTATTTTTTCAAATTATTAAAACATGCATCGCACGAGTAAATTACTATATATAATATTATAATGGGAGAAGGCCTTAGTGTCATTTGTCATTTTGTCATTCTACCAACATGTGCAACACACTTACATAACTAATATAAAGGAGGTCTTCAGTTCAAATCCTCCCTACGTCAAAATTTTTACTTTTATTTTTTAAAATTATGAAAACGTGCATGTGTAAATTACTAGTATAATAAATACTTTAATGAAAGAGTTGGGTTGTCATTTATTGACAAACAAACCTGTGTATTGCATATATTTGTGAGTATAGTGGGTAACTAACCTACTTTTGGAAAACATTTAGTCAAATACCCCACTTCCTAAAAGATTTAGCCAAATACCCCACTTTTATAAAAAATTTAGCCAACTACCCCTTTTAATTATAATAACCAATATATATAACCCTACTTTAGAAATTATAAACTATAATACACCTTACCCTTAGAGAAGCTGGATAATTCATAGAAAATAGAGAAACTTAAATTAAAAAATCTTTCAAAATTCAAGATTAGATACGTTGATAAAAGATTAGTGGAAAGTAAGCATATTGCTAATAAAGAAATATCAGAATACCTATTACTAACAATAAAAGTAATTAATCAACTACCTAAAGAGATACAAAAACAAATAGCATACAAAGTATTAGATTACAGAAACGAAGAAGCGAGTTGGTATTACCAATACCTACTAGCAAACAAAATAATAGGACATGGAGCAAAAAATTTATTTAAACATACAAGAGTTGGAAGAAGATTACAACGGTCTTGAAATGTTCAGTGATATAAGAAAAGATTTAAGAATCATAAATAAAAATATAAAAGAATTAGGAAGATATATAACAGACTACCCAGAAGAAGAATTGGGCATAACAGAAGAAGGTATGAAAGAGCTAGAAGCCATAACAAAACTTAATATAAATATCTTGGAAATAGAAGATTTAATGGCAAATCCTAATTTAGAAGAAGTGCAAGAAGCCTTGAAAAATCTAGATATAACAAATGAAGAAATAAAAATGGACCAAGATAAGATTATTTAAAAACCTTCAGAAATTCCAAATAACATGTATGAAATTTTAAGACCACCACCTAACAAAAAACCATACCAATTACCATGGAAATGGCAAAATACAAAAAGAAGAATGCAACCAGGAAGAGATAAAGAAAAAGAAACTCAAAAATACGAACCAACAGAACACTACGAAAAAGGAATAGCAGGAAATGGAAAATGGTTAGACCTAGATTGCGTAAAAGACGTAGATAGAACAATTGAAGAATGGATAAAAGCGTCACTAATAGTAGGATTTAGGCAAAACCTTAACGAAAATGCATTTGAGAAATTTATAGAAGCCACCTTTATGGGAGTAGTAGCAAAATGGTGGAATGGACTAGAAGAAGAAGAGAGAAATACTATAAGAAAATCAAGACCAATTGATGACAAAGGAACTGAAGAAAGCTCAGCACAACGGACGTTAGGTTTAAAAGAAATAATTACAAATTACGAAAAAGCAATATGAACCGAATTCAGTGTATACGATAAAGGAAAAAAACACACTATATATAAAAAGAACCAAGCAAGATAGAGACTAACTTAGAAATATGCGACATGTGCCATTTTGATAACTATGCTTGTGAATTCCGAGAATATTATCAAGATAGTTATTATACAAAAGAAGAACGGAGTCCAATTTTAGACTCATTCTTTCTAAAATTACCCGATCCATGGAGCATAAACATATATAGTGCATATATAAATGAAAAAGTGAAACCTAAAATAGACACTTTAGGATATAGAACGCAATTTGTAAAAGATTATAGAGACGAAGTATGCCAAGATGCTAGAGCAACAATAAAATATTACAGAACATATAAACAAAGAATTTACTGTGAAGATGCAAGACCAAATCATTGGGGGATGCAATAATAACTATAGATACACAAAGAAGAATAATCACAAATTCCAAAAATATCAACCAAAATATAGGAAAATTTTTAAGAGATATAGAAAACCCTTTAAAAAATACTTAAGAGAAATGAAGAAAAATAAAAATAGGCAGTATACGAAAAATCCAAAAAAATGTAATTGTTACATATTTGGAGAGGTAGGTCATATATCACCAAATTGTCCTAAAAGAATGAAAAAAGAAAATGTAAAATACATAGAAGAAATTGAAGAAATAAATAACGTAAATTACGAACCCATAAAATATGATGAAGAATGGTCAGAAATAAGTGAAGATGAAGAAATAATGGTAATGGAAAAAGATAGTGGAAGTAGTGAAGGTGAAACAGAAGAATGTGAAATAAACATATTAACTGATCTAACAGAAATAGGGGAACCCTCAGAAAGAGAAGAAAACAATGAAGAACTAAGAGAAAGAATGTGCTTTGACATACAAAAATACGATAAAATAAGAGAGGCCAAATTAGATATAAATCCAAAAAAAATCTTTAAACTACCAATATTTGAAAGAAAGAAAAGCACCATAGTAATAGCTAGGAATAATGAACAACCTATAGACATTGAACAAGCACAAGGCAAAACCATAATCCCATTAATAACAAAAAGAATAATAAAACAAGAGATGGAAAAGATAAGCGAAAAGACCAGAAAAACATTAAGACACATACATTTAGGAGCTGTACAAATAATAATAAAAGCCTATTTTAAGGAAGGAATAAATATACCCCTCCAAATATATCTAATGGATGATAGGATAATATCAAGTACACAAGATGCCTTAATAGGAATAGTGCAAGGAAACCTAATGTACCAAAAGATAAAGTTCACAATAAAACCTAATTTTTCTATAAGCATGACAGAAGAAAATAAAGATAAAAGTCTAGTCATGTATCATAGGTTATCAGGTATAGAAATGATAGAAAAAACCAAAGTTATGAGCATACAAATAAGAAATATTTACGCTTTCACTAGTAAGCACGAAGTAAAGAATAGAAATACAGACAATTTTTAAATAGAGCCACTATTCAGCAAAATCATAAGGTACAAACCAGCTAGAGAAAACCCTGAAATGACTATACCAAATTATATAGAATTCAACTTTAATAAAGCAAAAGAAACCGCAAAAGGAAAAGCACCACAAATAATGTTCGGAAAGAGATCACTATCAATAAGAAATAAACAACAAGCATTGGAATTAATACCAATAATAAATACATTAGAACACCAAAACAATAACCAATTTAAAATAGAAATAGAATATTATGACAACGGAAAATGGAATAAACAAATAGCCTTAGTTGACACAGGAGCTACCAATTCACATATTAAACAAACAAATATAAAAACCACTGAATTGATAACATTAGATAACCCATATTATTACCTAGATAGACATCCAATTGTACATAAAATCATACTACCACTAAGGATAAATTGTAGAAAGGAAATGTTGTTACACTTACATGTAGACCCAGAACAACATGTTAATGATATGTTATTAGGAACTGACTTCCTTACATCAGTACAACCTTACTCAATTCAAGAAGAAAAAATCACAATAACAGTAAACAATGAAAGTATGGTAATAAATAGGATATTGGACAAATGAATCCATTAAGAGCAACAAAAACACATTATATATCCTAACAGAATTTATTTACGAAGGATACAATTCAAGAAACTATCACAGTTTAATAGACACTGGAGCAGGTACTAGTTTATGCCGCAAAAATATACTACCAAAATGGAATCAAGATGGTTCTAATAAAAAAGTCATAACTGGATTAACTGGACAAACTATCATACTAGACAAATATCAACAAAATATTAATGTACAAATAGGAAATTACATCCTAAAAATACCTATCATATACCAGTTTAACGATATGAATAATGATGTACTCTTAGGAAATGATTTTTTCCAACAATACTACCCCATAACTATATCACATAAATCAGTCATATTTACAATACCTTGCAGACACCAAGAAATAGCAATTAGATTAACCCAACCTTATTCCAGAACTGACCTACCACACATCAGAGTTTCTTCAACCCAGCGTGGTGAATACCAATACTTACCAAATAAAACTAGAATACAACAAGTTCAAGTAACAACTACAAAAGAAATTTTACAGAAACAATTAAAAGATCTGTGCGGAGAAGACCCCTTGGCAAAATGGAACGTAAGTGAACCCACGGCACATATAGAGTTAATAGATAAGAACAACATAATTAAAATTAGACCAATAAGATATACTCCAACAGACCTAGAAGAATTCAAAATACACATAAAAGAATAAGTGGAAAATAATTATATAAGAAAATCACAAAGTCCACAATGATCACCAGCATTCATAGTAAAAAAAATTCAGAAGAAAAAAGAGGTAAATCTCGAATGGTAGTAAATTATAAGGAATTAAATAACAATACTAAGATATTTGGATACCCACTACCAGACATGCAAATACTACTTAACACAGTAAGAACAAGAAAAATATATTCGAAATTTGACTACAAATCAGGATTTAATCATGTAAAACTAATAGAAGATTCAAAACCTTTAACGGCATTTAGCACACCTCAAGGATTTTATGAATGGAATGTTTTACCATTTGGTTATAAAAACAGCCCAGGAATATTTCAAGAATATATAGATAAAATTTTTGAAAAATACAATAATTTCATATTAGTATATGTAGATGATATTCTAATAGGATCAGAAAACGAGGAACAACATAAAGAACATCTACTAAAATTCATAGAAATAGTGAAAAATGCAGGCATTATACTATCAAAAAAGAAAATGAAATTATTCAAAACTGAGATAGAATTCTTAAGAACAAAATTATCACATGAAGGAATAGAATTATAACCACATATAGCAGAAAAAATAAAGACTTTTCCTAATATCTTAAAAGAGAAAAGAGAAGTGCAAGCTATAATAGGATTACTAAATCAAACAAGAGGTTACATACCAAATTTATCAGCAAAAAAAAATTGGTTGCAATAAAAACTTAAAAAGTTTAAGAAATGGGAATGGACCCCGGAGGATGAAGAGAAACTTAAAATATTAAAACAACAAACTTTAGAATTACAAAAGCTAAGATTACCTGTTAAAGAATGTTCTTGGATAATAGTAACAGATGCATGTGAAACCAATTGGGGAGCAGTATTAAAATTTATTGAAATAGGAGGAAATGAAGAAAAACTAGTTAGATATACTAGTGGATCTTTCACACATACCCAACAAAATTACCACATAAACGAAAAAGAACTACTAGCAATCTTAAAAGCTATAAAAAAGTTTGAACTATTCATAATACATACAAAATTTACTGTAAGAACAGATAATACCCAAGCAAAGAGTTGGATTAATAAAATAATAGATCCAACCATAGCAAATAAAAGATTGATAAGATGGTAGATGGAGTTAGCACATTACGATTTCTTAATAGAAAACATAAAAGGAAAACTTAATATTTTAGCCGATTTTCTATCAAGAAATTAACTATTTCACTTGTTGCAGAATGGAAACCAGAGTTCAGCAAATAGAACGAGAGGTTATTTACATCAAGGGAACAATGGAGCAATTAAAAGGAGCATTTAATCAGTTACAACTACAAATATGCGGACTCCAAAATCTGTTCTATCAGCATGTAAGTCAGCATGTAACCACCGAAAATATGGTAGACAATAACAGCGAGAAAATGAGTGAGATAGGTGAGCCTTCTCAGTCAGTAAAAGAAGAAGCAATTATATCCCCAAATAAAACCACATACAAGGAGACACTCCTTACAGAGAAAGCTCCTACCAAAGTATCGAAGAAAATATTATTTTTACAATATATTCAAAAACTATGTCAAGTAACAGAGCTAAACCAATTCATCAAGACCATATCTCAACAGCACGTGAACAAGGCCATTATCCTACCAGGAGCTAATCCCAGGACAACTAGGGCGTTGTTCGAAAGAGGACTTATTCATTGCATCTATCCGTCCAGAGAATGCGAAGAACTAATCCACCTACCAAGAGAAATTTATAAGGCAGTCAAAAGTTATTTTGGGCTCACGAAGGCCTCAAAAATATATGTCAGAATGTATTCAGCAATCCCCGAATATCCTAATGATGAAAAAGAATTTCCTGCAGAACATGTTATGAAAATAGGGATGACCACCCAAATAATCTATGGAGCATCAAATATTGTACCATTTAAGGCTGAAGAATTTGAGAAATTAATCCCAGAAAGAAGGGCAATGGGCTTTTGGAACATGTACTGTGAATTAAAAGATATAAAACAAAGAGATAGCAATATATGGATCTATGACAGCCCAGATCCAGATAAGATAATAATGTATAGTATAGCAAAGATCAAACAACCACAAGATAAGCATGAGCTGTTTGACAGCTGGTACCAGATACTATCTACTAGAGCAATGACAATGACAGCGGAGACAACTGTACATTACTGTAGCCTGATGAAGATGGAGCACCAACATAAATGTGCAGCATGTGAAGATGTCGGCTAAGAGGAATCTCTTTTCCTAGAATAGGCCAAAATGTAATCAGAACAATTATTGTAAGATGATGTAAGCACTTACGTATTGGTATCAATTATTGAACATATGATGTAAGCAGTGATGTAGGAAAACTTGTTGTAAGCTGATCCCTTAGCCTATAAAAGGGAAGGCAAACCAAGAGAGAGGACAGACTATCTGGGAGAGAAATAATTCCTCATAATCTTGAAGAGTCTGTTTGTAACAAGTATGAAGTAAATAAAATATCTTTTATGAGTTCGTCTATCAGCTCTTGCAGAAAATAAGGTATGAATAACTAAATCTCTTCCCCTTAGAGAGAGTTTTGTAAGGCTCTGCCTAACTGATCTTGCAAAAAAGCTCATTTGCAACCTTCTATATTTAGACTGTTGTGGTTGTCTGTACCGAAGGGCTACTAGTTGTTCTCGACGTTTCTCTAGGATGAAGCTCTATTGAGGGCATAGTAATCTTAAGATGGGAAGAACGTAAAAGGAGCACAGAAATCGGGGTGCATACCATGGGTATTTTATCCACTGGTAGTAGCTGGTACAAAACAGATCAAAAAAGTTTAACTAGGTCGGAAGCATGATGGGCCGTTTTGTTTTGATTTTTTAGGTATCCTTAGAAATCTCTCTCTGCTCTTTATTTCATAATTGCTTATTGTTCAAAAGAACTAATGGATAATAATTTTGGTATTGCCTCACCAATTTTTGAATTAATGATTAATTACCAAGGAAGTGATAGAATGCTAGTTTTTTATGTTTATTATCCACATAGACAAATAAGCATGGATGACTGCTATGAATTCAAATTATTCTTTTTTAGTATTCAATGAGTAATAATCATAACAATAAACCAAATAATTTCTGGAGAAACTAGTAATATAAATGTTGAAATAATTGAGGACCTAACTTATCACGAAAGATCTTTGTTATTTTATGAAAATGGTATATTTGGTAGTTACGTTTGGAGTCCTACGACTGCATACAAACAATTTCTAGAAGAACATGAACAGAATGGAGGAGAAAATAGACATACAGAAGAACTCGAAGAACCCCCATATGATAGTAATAGTGAACAATATGAGACAGAATCAGAATATATGAGAGAACTTGACGACGATGACGACGATAATCCCATCATTCCTGATTACTTTTCCAGAATTGATAATATCCATTATTTCGACGAATATTATTTTACGCCAAACTTTGATCTTTATTTCAACTCTTTAGACTTTACTATTAGACTTTTAAAGTTTTTGATACTCTCTTCCTTTTGATTTTCAGGTCTCCAGGAAATTACCCGCTACCCACACCTACAAGTTAAGAGATTTCACGCACCTACCAAAGTGGTATCAGAGCAAGGACGGAGTAAATAATTTTAACTTAATTTCTGTAACTTTTCATAAATTTATTAGTAATTTATAGACTAGAAAGCAGAAAAACTAAAATCTAATAATAAAAATAAGAATTATCCTAAAACCCAAAAACTTTTAGTTTTTGTAGAAAGGTCACACATCCTATAAAAATTATTATAGGAAGAATAGTATAGAAATCTAACTAAAAACTAGGGTATTGCACTAATTATTTTCAAAACAAAGGTAATTCCCTAAATATTTTCAAAAAGAAGGGTAAGAGCATCCACAGTGGTGTTTCTCATTTTGCCAAAAATGGCTGCAACAGTAATAGCAAATAGGATCGATCGCTGCAGTGGTTGTTTGCTATATTGTTCGCATTTTGCCAAAAATTGAGTGGGACGGTATATGATATACCGTCTCACAAAAAAGTAAACCTCTCAGACAAGAGATCTTGTCTGAGGAGTTTTTTAAAATAAAAAAAACCTCTATTCAGACAAGAAATGATCTCTTGTCTGAGGAGTTTGCTATAATTTGAGAATTGCTATATTGGTTTCTCATATATGAGAAACTGATATAGAAATTTTGCTATAAAATGGGAAAATAAAAAACCATTGCAGCGCTAGTTTGCTATAAAATGAAAATTTGCCATTTATAAAAAACCACTGTGAATGCTCTTACAAGCCAAATAACTCTATATTTGTAGACAAACCTAATTCAAAAAATCCATACTCTCTAATAAATCTCTCCAACTTCTGTGTCATGTTCCTATCACTATCACGCCTCCCCACTTCTTCCTCTCCTTCTCTGCCTCACCGCCGCAGCCTCACCGCCACCTCCTACCCCCTGCCTCGTCGTTGCCTCACCGCCCCTCTTCGTCTTCTTCGCCTCTACCTCACCGCCGCCTCATCGCCACCGCCGCCTCAGTGCCGCCCCTTCGAATTCCTCCCCTCCTCTGAAAATGTTATCTATCTATACCTCGCCACCGCCTCGCCACCGCTGCCTCACTTCGGTCACACATCGAATAGGTCATCCTTCATCTTTAGATGATGTATATTTTGTGGTCATTTATATAAAATTTGAGTTTCATTTATTGATTTAATTTTTATAATGCACAGTTCGATGACTTCTTTTCCATGATTGTGATGTATCTTCTGTGAATTTTGATGATAGATTCACATGTTTTTTTTTTTTTTTTAAGGTTTGAAGGAAGATAGATTCGCATGTTCGTCGACATTTTTGGACTGTAGATATAAAGATATAGTTTTTATGGGTTTGGATGGTTCAATTTATGATCAGGAATCATGTGTTATTGTACTCTATTTAATTGATGGATTTATATATGTCTTAAGCAAATAGGCCTACCCCCTCTCTCCTTTCTCCATTTTGAAATAGAGAAAGGAGAGCAAAAGTATTAATTGACACGTGCAACCCACACTAATTGTTAAAACATAAATAATTTAAAAAACACCCAAAAAAAACCTTTCCTCTTCCACATCTTCCCAAAACACACAAACCCTAATCAATTCTCCCAGCCCCCAAAACCCACACACCTCTTCTCACCCATTTGTCCCGGCCGTCGCCCACCCCGCCCGCCGACCGTCGCCCACGACGCCCCAGTCCCGGTCGTCCCGTCGCCCACGATGCCCCAGTCCCGGTCGTCGCCCACGACGCCCCAGTCCCGGTCGTCCCGTCGCCCATCCCGCTCGCCGGTCGTTGCCCACGACGCCCCAGTCCCGGTCGTCGCTCACCCCGCCCCGACCCCGGTCGTCGCTTACCATTTTGAAGGTCAGTTCGGTTATGGGTAAATATTAATTTGAACAATTGATAAAGTCTGTGGAATTTGTAAGACAAATGATTCATGACAGACTTATTTTAGTAATGCCTTTTAGCTTAAAATATGGGCATAGGATTCAACTGAACAATTTCTTCTCATCGTGTACAATTTGTATTCAGATTTTGTGTTGGCTTCAGTTCCGAATATGCATCTGGATAGAAGAAGGGTTTGGTCTGGACATTGCATAGATCTATCTGATCAGATGTCCCATTGTTACAGCCTTATTTGCACCTTTATTTTTTGGATACTCTCAAATCTTTTACGAATCATTTGTGGATTATGGTCCCTTTTGTGTTTTTCAAATTTGCCAATGCCTAGATTTTTTATGTACTTATGAATAGAAATATTAATTCACACTTTCAAATACGAATTTAACAAATTTGTACAGGGTACCTCTATTCAATAAAAAAATTGCCAATACTATATCTCATGCTATCTTAAGCAAATAGGCCTACCCCCTCTCTCCTTTCTCCATTTTGAAATTTCTGAGTGCACATGAGTAGTGAATTTTGGTGATAAGTATAAACACTCAGAAATTTAATAAATGGAGCGAACATATTTTTTCCATGAGAGAATTATGTGTAAATTTCATTGAAATAGTCAATGTTGGTGATAATTCATGCCCACATAAAAATTTAATAAATGGAGCGAACGTTTTTTTCCCTGAGAGAATTATATGTAAATTTCAGTGAAATATAGTGTTTTATTGAGTATAAAGCGGTTGATTTTGTTTTCAATAGTAGGTGTGAAGATTCAAAGATAGTGGGAGATTTTTAATTATATTGAGGGAAGACAAACTCTTTCATTACATCAGGTATATTATATGTATTCTTATCTCTTATTATACTTTCTTTTGAATTAATCCCTATTGTTATTTATCTCAATATGTAATGTTCCAGTATATTTTTCTACATGTGTTTTATTGAGTATAAAGTGGTTGATTTTTGTTTTCAGCAGTATGTGTGAACATTCAAAGATAGTGGGAGATTTTCAATTATATTGAGGGAAGTCAGACTCTTTCATTACATTAGGTTTGTTACAGTTGTTCTTATCTCCTATTATACTTTCTTTTCAATTAATCCCTACAGTTATTTATCTGAATATGTAATGTTTCATTATATTTTTTCTACATTGTGTTTGATTACATATTTATTATTCATATTTAAATAATTGTCCAAAACTACACTTACTAATATAGGATGCAAGACAAAAATAATATTTCGTCTTTCCAACTTAATAAGGCAATTTCTGCATGTGCACGACGTCGAAGATTTGAAATATTGTGGCGAAAAAGGCATCGTCCTATGAGGACACTGCTAACTTCAGATCCACATAAAATTGCACGTTCGATAAGAATTCTAAAGTTAAGACAAAAATGCTTGCGAAGTACTATGGCAATTGATTTGCTTACCCATACATCTGAAAGGAGGGTGACCTTCAACCTAAACACTCTAGATCAACACTCTGAGTTAATTAGAAACGTCCATCAAGAAAACATGTCAATAGTAAGTGATGCATCAAATGAGAACATGAAAGAAATTCAGTGACGTACAGTGCTTGGTGTGTTGGTGAATCATTAACAGTGGGTAGACCATCTTTGCTATCAGATGATTTGAGCAATAATAATGATTGGTGTGTAGTCGAGCCATCAAACGGACGATCGTCATCTCTAACAATTCAAAATGAAGATATACATGATGATGGTAAGTTCAGTGTATTGTACCGTAATGCATAAACTATTAATAGTATGATATCTCTCTCCTACAATTCAATACATTATTAATTATCTCCCTACTATAATTCTTTCTAAAATTGGTTGTGTAGCATGTTCTGCTCAGATTGGTCATGCAATTGTAATTGAAATAGGTGAAGATGCAGAGCCCAGAAGAAGTAAGAATATTCGGTATCTATATATGGTTTAACACTATTAAATATTTTTATAACAGAATTATAAAATGACACTAATTCTTTTTAATAGGTACGACGAGAATGTATAAACCAAATATCGGGTGAAGTTCCTACTTAGGCAAGCAAGATGTTGAGTGTAGTAGTTGTCATGCTCAAATGTGGATTGGAGGGCGTTCTTCTACAACATCAATCAGTCATCCACGCTTTCAAATGTATTGTAGAGAAGGTTTAGTTACTCTCCCTTTCTTGCCAACATCACCCCAGCTTATTATGGAGCTTCTTGATGGAAAATATGACATACCTCAGTCAAAATTCAAGGATCTGGTCAGAATTTATAATTCATTATTCTCCTTCACATTAATGGGAGGAAAAATTGACTTGCGGGTCATGGATGGTAGGGGTCCATATACTTTCAAGATAAGTGGATCAAATTATCACCGTATTGGTTCTCTACTTCCAGTTGAAGGGATCGAACCCAAATTTGCACAGTTGTATATACATGATGGTCTATAGAGTTGGATCAACGTACAAATCATGCAAAAAATATTGGCATCAATGACATAAATGGAGAAGTTATGGAGAAACTACAAAATTTACTGAATGAAGTTAATCCATACGTAAAGATGTTTCGACATGGAAGATATCTACTTCGACCTCCAGGAGAAAATATACATCAACATAATTTGTCAATGAATTTGAGAATACGTATCATAAATGAGAGGGCACGTGATGGTCGACAGTATATTTTACCTTCCTGTGATGAGGTTGCTGCTCTCATGGTCGGTGATGGCTCAGAGAATGTGAGTAAGAGGGATATCGTAGTATGCACGGAAAGTGGAGCCTTACAAAGGATATTTGAAACACAACCATGTTACATGCCTCTACAATATCCATTTCTGTTTCCATTTGGTGAGGAAGG
The DNA here is from genome assembly GCA_017893485.1 of Hemerocallis citrina. Lineage (NCBI taxonomy): Eukaryota > Viridiplantae > Streptophyta > Magnoliopsida > Asparagales > Asphodelaceae > Hemerocallis > Hemerocallis citrina. The sequence continues at coordinate 133,362,415 of CM030367.1, read as the reverse complement.
GTGGAGAATTGACATTAAATTTAAAGATGGAAGGCACGTTGGCCGACAAACAACTGTATCTATTCGAGAGTATTATGCATTTCACTTGCAATCACGCAGATGTGAGGATAATGCTCTATTAAGAAGTAGTCGACTAACTCAACAATATTTTGTAGATTCATATGCCGCAATAGAACAAAATCATCTCAACTAGATGAGGATGAATCAAAAAAGTATACGGAATGAGCTGTTATCTGGTCTTCAAGATGCATTCACTACAGGGGAAACAGAAGCAGGGGCAGTGGGTAGACGATATGTTCTTCCGTCTTCTTTTACTGGGGGACCGCGTGATATGTATCAACAGTATCAAGATGCTATTGCAATATGTCGTTGGGATGGAGCACCCAATTTTTTTATAACTTTCACATGTAATCCTAAGTGGACTAAAATCATTGAATCACTACAGTGTTTTCCAAATCTAAAACCCAAAGATAGACCAGATATTGTTACGAGAGTGTTCAGGCTAAAATTAAAGGAGCTTATGAAAGAATCAAACAACGAAAGATGTTTGGATCAACTATTTCAGGTACAAAATCTAACAATTTTAACCATTTTAAATTTAATTTCAATAAAAGAATTGAGAATTAGTAGAATTTGACTTATATTTCAAATGAGCATATTTTAATAAATCTATTTATTTTTGATAAAAACAGATCTACATGTAATTGAATTTCAGAAAAGAGGGCTTCCTCATGCTCACATCTTGATCACTGTTCGAAGAGAAGACAAGATTGCCAATATTGAAAATATTGATAGATTAGTATCCGCTGAGATTCCAGATAAGGAACAATTTCCCGACGCTCATGCAATTGTGCTTCGGTCTATGATTCATGGGCCATGCGGGGAGTACAATCCAACATCTCCATGTATGGAAAATGGTGTGTGCACAAAAAGGTATCCAAGAAAATTTATAAATGAAACTATTATTGATAAGCACGAGTATTTTCAATATCGTCGTCGGGATGACGGTCGGACGTTTGTAATAGGTGGCCACAATTCGAAGGTTGTTGACAATCGATGGGTGGTACCCTACAATTTAGATTTAACAACAAAATATGATGCTCATATCAACATTGAGATTTGTGCCAATCTTAAGTTGCTCAAGTACCTTTACAAGTATGTGCATAAAGGTCATGATAGAACTACAATAATTATAGAAGACAATGGAAATCCTGTCCCGAAAAATTCTGAACCTCAATACAAGGCAGTTGATGAAATTCAGCAATATTTAGATTGTCGTTATGTTTCCTCTGTCGAAGCATGTTGGAGAATTTTTGAATTTAGTTTGCATCGTCATCATCCTCCAGTGGAACGTTTACAGTATCATCTACAAAATCAGTAGAGTGTCTATTTCAATGAAAATGATAACTTGTACGAAGTTGTCTCAAAAGCTGAATATCAGAAAACGATGTTAGATGGTTGGTTTGAGGTTAATCAGGTTTATGAAGATGCTCGAGATCTTACATACTCTGAATTTCCGTAAAAATGGGTATGGAAACCGGTGGATAGGAAGTGGTCAAGAAGACTTCGTGGTTTTGCAATTGGAAGACTATAATATGCACTTCCAACTGCAGGAGAGAGGTTTTATTTACGGATGTTGTTGTGCATGGTGCGTGGAGCGACTAGCTATGAACATTTAAGAACCGTGAATGGAGTGACCTATCATAATTATCAGTTTGCATGTCGTGCACTTGGGTTTCTAAAGGATGACAACGAATGGCTCCAGGCACTAACCGAAGTATCCTCTTTTGCATCAGATCGTTGGCTCATAAACTTTTTTGCTTCGATATTTATGTTTTCTAAGCCAACTAATCCGATCAATTTATGGAACAAACATTGGAGCAATCTATCAGATGATATATTGCATAAATGTAGGACTGAATCACATAATTTTGGATTAGAGCTGACAGAAAACTAGTTGAAGAATTTAGCTCTTTTAGATATTGAAAGCATTTTAAATCAGAACGGGCAATCTCTTAAAGAATTTCCATTACTCCCATTTCCAGAGGATGTACATGTACATTTCATTCAAAATCGACAGATACGCGATGAATGGTGTTATGATGTCGACGAGTCGAAACAAGAGTTTGAGCAATTATTCCATAGGTTGACACATGAGAAAATTCAGATATTGGAAGATGTGGTTTCAGCGCACTCAAGTAATAGGGGTGGTGTTTTCTTTGTTCATGGTAGCGGCGGTACAGGAAAAATATTTTTATGGAATACATTAGTAGCAAGGTTTCGAGCTGAAAAAAAATAGTCCTCATTGTAGCTTCTTTTGGAATAGCTGCTTTGTTATTACCTAGAGGTCGCACTGCGCATTCGAGGTTTCGTATTCCAATAAAAGTCCATGAAACTTCTACATGTTCTATCTTCCAACAGGATGATTTATCTCAACTCATTCAACAAGCAGATTTGATCATTTGGGATGAATCGCCAATGATGCATCGCCATGCATTTGAAGCTGTTGATCGAACTTTCAATGATCTAATGAAGTTTAATAATGAAAGGGCAGCTGATGATGCATTTGGCGGAAAAGTTATTGTTCTCAGCGGGGACTTTCGACAGATTTTGCCTATCGTGCCAGTAGGTGGGTGACCCCGTATTGTATCTGCATCATTACAAAGGTCACATATTTGGTCTTCATGTAAAGTGTATGAGCTGACAAAAAACATGAGATTGATGGGGAGTTCACTCGATCAGGCTAGCAAGAATGAACAAGAGACCTTTGCAAAGTTGATTTTAGATGTGGGAGAAGGAAAAATTCCAGGTGAATCTAATAATGGAGGTTCTGCAAAAGATTGGATACAAATACCAAATGACCTTCTAATTAAAGCTGCAGATGGTCTAAAGGGTTTGATAGATTGGATTTATCCTAATATCGAATCTAGATATAATGACCGAGCATTCCTTGAAAAACGCGCTATTCTAGCACCTACTAATGAAGAAGTTGATGCCATTAATTTTCATATTTTGTCTATGGTTCCTGGACAGGTTGTCAACTACTTAAGTGCAGATTCAGTTGAACATACCCCGAATGGTACAAATGAGCAGGATATGCATCCACCGGAATTTCTACACACAATTAAGATAAGCGGGCTACCAAATCATTGTTTAGAATTGAAGCAAGGAGTACCAATTATATTTCTGAGAAATTTGAATCAGTCTATGGGACTTTGCAATGGAAAATGTCTTATTATTCATACTCTGGGAGAAAATATTATTATAGCTACAATTATTACAGGAAGATGTGCAGGTGAGACAGTTGTGATTCAAAGAATGAGCATGTCACCTACAGAAACCAGGTGGCCATTTGTCCTCAGAAGAAGACAATTTCCTATAAAGTTGGCATTTGCTATGACAATAAACAAGAGCCAGGGTCAAACTCTCCATAGCGTTGGGGTCTATCTTTAAAAACCTGTGTTTACCACGGTCAATTGTATGTAGCATTATCACGTTGCACTTCCCATTCTGGCTTGAAGATATCACTGACAGATAATTCAAATGATCCCCAACAGACTAATGATCGTACACGTAATGTGGTATATCAAGAAGTTCTTCAAGAAGTGCGTAACTCCATGATAATTAATTGAAAGGTAAATGTCGTCAACAATCTAAGAATATTCAAATAGAGAAAATAATATTTATTGGCACACAATGTTTTTATATTTTAAGAATCTCATAATGTCAACTTAGTAGAGTTTATCAAAGCCTTATTTATTCTTTATTCTTTTTTCTTTTATGTATCGTCTTATATCAATTCGCATTGGTTCATTCCGCTATATAAATAATTATTTTTTAATGTGATGCACCTAACTAAATTTTCATTTCATATTTTTTTTAATGTAGGCCAACATATGATGTTCATGTGTGGAGAATTCCGTCGCTAGGTAATGTGATTCCATGTTGTAATTACTAAAATATTTTGATACTTCAATGTTGATATTAGTACACGTTTTTCTTTTTGTTTTGTTTTTACGTAGCTCTAAACAATAGTTGTTTAGAACATAAATTTTGCATTTTAACTGTTTTGGATTGGACTCTTTTATTATCGTGAACATTGTATTTAAGCCATCTGTTGTATATATAATTGTGATTGAGTTTGGATGTGCCGTATTATCATTAAATACTTGTGTTTGAATCATTTATTTTATGTGCAAAGCTTTACTACATAAATGTTGAATATTAAATTATAATTAGGATGATTTTGAAGTAGTAAATATGGGGAGGTTCTACCGTTTTTTAAATAAATGTTATTGATATTTTAATTTATTTTTTGGTAAAATCTGTGTAATTTGCACTGGGGATATACTAGTAAAGTCTTAAAGAGCCTTGCAAGCATGAATTACAGAATAATTGAATTTGTGTTTTCCAAAAAATTTCCATACTTTTGTTCCATAGTGAATTGCCCTAATTGAAAATTAACTACTTTCATGTTCTCAACAAATATTTTTATAGTATTTTTTAGGGGATTGTCTCAGTATCTTATTTGGTAATAATTCAGTGCATTCCAATGTTACACATCCAATTCTTAAATTCAAATATAACAACTCTACGAACATACAGTTACAGCCGCTGATCAGCTATTGTAACTCTCAAATATAATAACTCTACCAACATATAGTTACAAAAGCATCATGCATCATATTTTACTTTCTCAAAGTTCAAAACGCAAAACATCTCTAAAATATCAGCATTCATCAAATTTATCTTCACTAAAATCAGCTACTGTAATGAGGATGTGTTTGATTTATTTTGTTTAAGAATATTTTGAAAATTTTAGCCCAAATTTTGTCAAGAAAACCATGGAGTTTCATATTAAAGTTACTGTTGATTAAAGTTACCATTGGTTAAATGTTGTTGGTTTTGCAGTTTCAACTGAACTTGAATCCGATTGGATTTTTGTCGCCATAGTAAGAGTTGTTAAAAGTGCACTTGATTTATTTTTCATAATTAGATCTTTCCATGCATAACTAGCTCTTTCTAATAGTTTTGTTTTTATAACAAGCTCTCTTTTAATAGTAATAGTCTTTCGATGCATATCGGGACACGGGGCATGGTAATATAAAACAATTTCTTTCTCTTTCATAAAGGTTATGTAGTTGGAAACTGGCTAAACAAGGGTAAGAGATGATTTACAGACATCTCAAACTGCTCAGGTAATTAAAATCGTATTATTACTCATTGAAGTTAATTTATGTCTGGCTATGATTTGTTTAGCTTGATCATAGAGCTAACTTTTAAGTTTCTATCATATATCCAGAAATTAATCGATGGGGTAATGACATAGAAATAGTAGACGAAAGAGGATTACAATATCAAGGATGTATTGGTGAAATGTTATGGAACTTCAAACTAAATGGTAAGTTGGTATTTATATGCTCATGGTTTTTCCAGTTTTATTATTTATGCTTCTCTCATGATTCAATCTTAATATAGATTGATGTATAGGTTCTGTGACGAATGTCTGTAACTTAGGTGGAAACATCCCGCAATGTGTTAGGTTTGTGGCCTCAAATACACTTAGGCACGGAGTTTGAAGTTGGAGAAAACAACGAGAACACGGAGCAACGAGAAGAAGGTGGCCATCAGCTGCATGTAGAAGTTGCGACTGTCTAAGGTTGCAGTCGACCGCACACCCGAGTGACTGTACAAGGTCCAACAGAGACTAGGACAGTCGACCGCACAGTCAACTATTCTTTCCTCGGGTGTTGGCGAGACACATTGCAGTTGCGACCGATAGGGATGCTGTATATTATTTGAACTAATAGGTTTTGGGTCCAATAGATGCGGTCGACCGACAGTGACGCTTATATTATTTGGACTAACAGGTTTTGGGTCCAATAGATGCGGTCGACCGACAGTGACGCTGTATATTATTTGGACTAACAGGTTTATGGGTCCAATAAGCTATATTTGTGTTTATCTTTTAGGGTTTACTTGTGGACTATAAATATAGAAATATATGTGAATTCTAGGGTTCATCAAGGTGAGCTGTTATCATTGTAAAACTTCAAGAGAGGTGAGTGCCGAGTGTTTCAAAGGTGAGAGAGAGTGTGTGAGTTTGATCAATTTATAATCTTTGTATTTCTTAAGCAATAAGAAGTATTGGTTATCTTTGCATATTATTGTGCTCGTGTACTTGTGAGATCTTGCGATTTTTGTGGTGGCTTGTTCTTCGTGCATTTAGTTCTTGGGTGTTTCTATTTCTTGTTATGTGTGTTCCGCAATTGACACTACAAGTGGTATCAGATTCTCTAAATAATGGTGGATGTGTCTTCCATTAGTTATGTTTTGTTTTTTTTCATTCATTGCATTGTGTGTCCCTCATAATGAGTGAAAAGTTGTAAATACAGCAAGTTGGTCATTACCTCATTTATCATTTCAAGATGATGAGGAACGAGTATAGGAAGTAACTCTATGATTAAAGGCATTTGAACTTGGACATCGTTGAAACCATAGAAACCGAACCATGAGAAAAAGCACATTATTTTGTGAATTGCATTTTTATCATTTGTTATGATTGAGTAATTGTATATTAACTCTCATTATTATTTTATTACAAACTTATATATTCAATGACATGTATAGGTTGAGTTTGATAAACGCAGTAACTGATCATGTTAGTTCTAATTGTTTTAGCCTTTTGACACGGCATAATAGGCCTGGACATGTGAACTATATGTTAAATTGCTTGCATTTGATTAAAACTGATAACTAAGCGAAATGACACCTCCCTAAAATTTGACAAATGTAAAGTTTATGCTCAGACTATGATCACTAGAAAACCCTTTAATATGGTTTCTAGGAGTACACAACTTCTTGAGTTGATACATTTTGAAATTTGTGATCTCTGTAGCTTTGTAACTAAATGAGACTAGAGTTGGTATAAATATTTAATCACTTTCATAGTTGATTGTTGTGGTATTTGTCATATATATGAGGGAATAAGCACTGGTTAATTTAAAGAATTTGAAATCTTGTTAAATGCTAAAATCAAAAGGGTTTGGACATGATAGAGGTAGTGAATATGCTTTAATAATTTTAGAGAATTTTTCCTATGCTATAATGTTTGAAATTAGTGTACTCTATTTACCGCAGTCAATTGGTATTGCTAAAAGTTGGCATCAAACACTCCGTGAAATGTTGAATTCTATGTTATTGACAATTATTTTGACTTTGTGTTATTGCAGGTGAGGTTGCACTAAAAATCATATTCTTAATATGTTACTACACTCTAAATTGTCTATACCTTGTGAATATTACATAAAACACACATAGTTTTGTTAAAGTAAAAAGTTGGGATGTGCTACATTTGTTAGATCCCATGACCCTGAAAGGCCTAAAGTATGACCTAAAAAAAATATCTATGTTCACTTAGAAAGTGCAGATGGTAATGATGTGGACAGACATTTGGATCTATCTAATATGTGAAAATAGAAACTGAACATGCATAGTTCTTTTAGGATGTGTTCATCAAAGATAAAGGCATGGAGTTATCTACTCATACAGATACGATCAATGATTCACATTTGGAATCTTGAACAAGCCTTATTGACAATGAAACTTCAATGGTAGATGAGCCAAGAAAACTCTTTAGTAGATGATGAAATTGATTTATTGTTACACAATAATAAGTAATACAAATTGATTTTTTGAAAGTGACTAAAATCTATAGTAAGTGAGATTTTGAAGAAAAAACGTAATCTTGATTATTCAATAGCGAGTTTAATGCACGTTTAGTTGCTAAAGGATTAACTCTTGTGAATGGGGCCGACTGATTTGATGTCTATTGACATGTTTGTCATATTGCTACAATAAGAATTATTCTTGCCCTTACATCTATTGAAAAATGTGTTATTCACCAAAGATATTTAAACAGCTATGTGCATGGAAATCTTAATGAAGAAATCTATATGAAATAACCTAAAAGTTTTGTACTAAAAGGTTTAGTGAACAAGGTTTACAAATTATAAAAATCTTTGTATGTTTTAAACATGTATTAAAATTGGGGCATGAATAATTAGACAAAATTTTTAAGAGTTTAGGATTTGAATCAAGTAATTCAGATAAATGTATTTAATTCTATGATGAGTCAAATATAATTGTCATTATTTACTTGTATATTGTGGACATGCTTATTGTTGGAAGTAATCTCTCTACTAAAATAGAAATTAAAACAATGATATCCAAAGAATTCAGCATGAAACACTTAGGTGTTGTAGCGTCCCAAATTTCAAAATAGAAATAAGAGACATAACTCAAGAATATTTACTTCAATGTAATCCAAACACAGTATAAACACCGGGAAAATTAGTTCTTTACAACAGTTCTTTATTACAATGCACAGCGAAAAATTACAACACTTTTGGTACATCTCAAATGAATAACTAAAATTCAATCTTCTTATAGCTCCAACTTCAAGCCCTGCTAACCTACTCACTTGCAAATCCTGCAAAATAAACTAAAAAGTGGGCACGTCAGTTGATTGCAGCTGACGCAATACCATAGTAATAGTAACCTTCCAAAGTCTCACAATCACAAACTTGACACACAACATAAAATAAACAATGATAAAAGACTCATAGAATCAACAAGTGAAACTACACTAAATAAATGTGTGTGTGTCGAGAAAAACAAAGGAAAATGCATAAAATAATGTTCAAGAAAAAACAATGCACATGATGCACACTAATGTATACTTGTTCGGATTCTATGCATCTCATACTACATAGGTCCAAGGGCAAGCCCTTAGCGTTCACCACATATTAGGGTTCAATCCCTCGCCAAGAAAACTACATCAATGATGGAGACAAGATAAAACAACTTCGTGAATAGACCCCAGCCCTGGTTAGCAACCTGCCAAGTTGTACAAGTGTAAACACACAAGCATCGCTCTAACTCTGGAGAATTACCTCCCTGCCGTGTACCCTAATAATAGGCATGCCGACCCTCAACACGCCGATACACCGTACATTGCGTGAATAGGCCAGTTGACCCTCGACGCGCAAATATACCGTACGTTTCGCAAATAGGCCTGCCAAATCTTAACGCGCGAACATACCAAATCCATCTCACTTCTAGACATTTCACAAATAGACTTGCCGAACCTCGTTGTGCGAACATACTAGTTCCTGGAATATATCCGTCCGACTGACAACAGAGCCCATACTTACGTTGCCCAAATTCCATCACAACTCCTAACCTTGTGACTGTCCTTAGATTTGTAATAATAACATCCTGAGCCACCTAGAACTAGCTCTACCCTACTAGACTTCACTTGCCAAACCAAGAACACTAGCCCCGTAGGCAAATTTCCCACAATCAAAAATATCCACTACCGGTACTCTTGGGTTCGCTCAGTGTGTAGTGCTCCCAACTCAACACCTTAAGCGTCTATCCAGGGTTCTCGCAATAACCCTAATCACAATCGAAAACCCCACTTGGTTTGATCCTTCAAAATATTCGTTAAATTCTCTTTTCTAAAAATCAAAACTTTTCCCACAACACCATGGTTGTGAATCAAAAAAAAAACCCATCTATATGCATACTAGGATTATTAAACCCTAACACACAACTCCCCTCCCATCCCTCCCCCCCCCCCCCCAAAAAAAAAAAACCCATAAAAAGCCGAACCCTAAAGCTCCAACCCGAGGCCAAACAACAGCCTGGGGTCTGCACAGTGCTCGAGTTGCACTGTGCAACCCTGGGCGCTATTCGAACCCAAACCCGAGCTAGCCCTAGGGTAACTGTTTAACCCCGAAACCCTAACCCTAGTGCCTCACCACTTCAAGCATGTATCTTCGATGATTTTTGACATGTATTTGTGTATAAAAACTCTAGTATTCAACTCATCATGAATTCATATTAAAACAGTAAATATCTCACAATAATCTTACCTTTTAATTACTCAAATCATGTTTCTTTTATCATACAATAAGATCTACACATCAACAACAACATATAGGTTCATAGATCTTTTTCTACAATAAAAACTAGATCTGTCATGTATAGAAAACTTCATTATTCACGAACAATTATTTTAGATCCATATACAATCAAGATTCAATCTTTATGCCTCATAATCAATAATCTCATACTACAACCATGCTACCTACAATCCATGACTAACAATAGTTCATCCCTAGCATGATACTAAATATTTATGAGATAAAATATAATAAGAGAGTTGGAGTGTTACCCACCTCAAGAAGAAAATTGATACAAAAAAAGTAACCTTCTCCTCCAAGCAATAGATCCACTTCTCAAAGACTCAAAAAATCACCAAAAGTATCCAAGAAAAAGGGAGGCTGAAAGTTTGCTGCCCTTTAAATAGGCTGGGACGATTTAGGGTTTCTTTGGGGAAGTTTTACAAATTAGACCCCCTAGAAATCCCAATTTGCAAGTTTAATTATTTATCCAATCAAATCAAATCCAATAGATAAAATATAATCCCCTAAGTCAATCATATGAAAAACGGCCCCCAAATGATACCCAACAAAATTTTGAATTCAAATTTTGCCTCTAAACGACTTTTTACACAAAAGTCCCCTTCTTTCGAAATGTTAACAAAAGTAGTTTCTCTTATTCAGAAAAATTCCAAAAATTAAAATACATCCAATTATAAATAAGAGAATTTATTTAGCAACTAAAAATTTAAAATTCAAATTTCAAAAAATATTTGCACATGCAAAACGACCATTTCACAGAAATTAAATATAATTAAATAAATTCATTTAAAAATTATTTTTTATTTCAAAATATTATATTTAAAATTTTGGGGTGTTACATCACTCCTCCTTAAACGAGTTCTGTCCTTAGAACTACTGCTAACAGGGGAAAAGAAAAAGTAAACAACACGGAATTTATACAAACAATTCTGGAAAATCAGTCTTCATCCGCTCTTCAGCTTCCCATGTAGCCTCCTCGAATAGTTGGTTCCTCCACAACACGTTGACCATAGATATGACCTTATTCCGCATGACCTTTTCTCGGCGATCCAAAATCTCCACAGATTGCTCCTTGTAGCTCAAATTCAATTGTAATCCTTTTGGTACCTCGTGTAGTTGATATTTTTGATATGGTATATACTTCCTCAACATAGACTGTCACGCCCCGTTTCCCAAAAAGGAGATATGGAATATGGATATGTGACTAAGCCCTACGAATGATTTTCATCATCCATAAGATGTCAGGATCTTTACAACATTCCACAGGAATAATCAGAGTAGGAAGCAAGAGAAGTCAACCACGCATGCATATATGAATCAATGTACCAACAGAAATTTACTTGAAACAAAATTTAATAATCTCAAATAAATAAGATCTGAACAAGTTAATTATCCTGGGTCATATTGTCTAATACAAAATAATCCAAGTAGCAGATATATTTATTCAAAATAAGCAAAAAGAAATAATAATAGAAAAAACTCCAGCATCTAAAATCTCAGATCACCTACTCCTTCAGTCAACTGGTCACCATGATCTGCAATTTAATAAATTGCAGGAAGAGGAAAAAAAAATGCCCGTCAATGCAAGTTATGTGCCGCTTGTAGTGCAGGCACAAGTACAGGAAAAGATAAACAGATATAGAGTAACAGCGGAAATAAATATAGCATGGAATAGGCATGTCAACAAAATAGAACAACTAGCATGAATCAGGAAACAAAATCAAGCAACATGATATACTAACAGGTACAGATAACATGTATCAAATTTCAAGTATCATGCAAGTAGGTAAACATGTAACAGGTGTCAAGTAGCATGTACAAGTAATCAAGTAACAGGTAAGCATGTAACAGGTATTATGTCATGTCAAGTCCTATATTTATTACTATCGAGGTAGCACTTCATATGTTCCAGGTTTTTACCACATGGATGCTACATTCAAAACAAGTTTGCGTTTAGATTTTGTAGTGGAGTCTATAGGGTCGTGTACTAAGGTATCAGGTAAAAAGGTAGAGGTACAAGTATCATGTAACAAGTAATCATGCATCAGGTACGACTACGTCCCTTCCAAGTACACCCTCCCATATGAAGTATGTAGTTGGGTAACAGGTGGGAAACACGGGCCCCCTTCTGAGTACACCCTCTAGTAGGAAGTATGTAGTCAGGAATCAGATAACAGATAATCAGAATCACATGTCAGGTAATTATATCACAAGTAACAGATATCAGAGAATCAAGTGGAAAACACGGGCCCCCTTCCAAATACACATTTCTATATTTTCTACTACTAGATTTTTCCCTTAACCCCGGCTTGGTTATTTGTTATTATTATCAAACAGTCATGTATGTCTCACAAAATAGAGAAAGAATAACATGACATGAACAAGTAACATTTTCAGGTTAAAAGATAAACATATACAGATGAAAGACAACTCATAAAAGGATAGAAGAACGAAAATTCTACTTCAGGACGGCAGGACAGTACTGCACTAAATCTAGAATTTCCGTTGCCAAAAATATGCAAATCTGGATCCTTCAGAAAATTTAGAAAATAGACACTCGACCGAATCCAGAAAATATATATAAGTCATATGGTATTTCACAAAAATAAGACTCAAAACAGATTCGTATCTAAAAAATATGTTCAGCCAAAAATCAGATGTTTGTATTCATAAACTAGAAAATGGCATAAAAACTCACTGATTAAATCCAAGAAAAATCTGGGGTATTCCCTACTATTTTTAGTATCAGAAAATAAAATTTCATAATTTTCCAACATAGATAGAATAGTCAAGTAAAATTAGAAAGTAGCAAGATACAGTAGTTTTGTAAATCTGGAATCATAAACGCTGCAGTACTAAAACAGCAGTATCTTACAAAATATAAACCAAAATCCAGATCCATCAAAAGGGTGATAAAATAAATACAGTAGGCTATATTTCATATTCACAAAGTTTTTATAGAAAGCAAAAAAGAATCAGACCGAAATTATATTTCTTTACTAAACAGTATGTAAATTCTGCAAGTGAAGTAGTTGTTTGCAAACATAGAATAGTTTGTGAAGTCATCAATTAAATCCAAAAAAATTAGGGATTAATCTCAATCATGTCTAGTTGTACTCAGCAAAATATTGAGTCAAAATATTATCTTTAACATCATTAGAAAAATAAATAGTCATACAAAATTCATATAAAATCGAATTTGAAATTTTCCTACATATCTGTAGTAAAACGGTAATATCTTGCAACTCACAAATCGAAACTGAGATCTGTCAGAAATTTCGAAAATTAGACAGAATTCTCTATAATTCATATTCACAAATAATTTTTATATACTGACCTTAATAGGGTCTAAAATACTGATAAAAAACGGGTAACAATAAAAAATGAAATCTTCTTCAAGCATAAAATAACCTAGATCATATGAAACACATCCAAATCATAACCAAACATGAAATAGGGTATACTAGATGTCCAAGCAACATGGTATAGGGTATTTTACAAGTCTACTATGAGTTACACTACAACGAACACATCATGCATACAAAATCATACAACACCTCATAATCACGAACACATGCATGTATACAAGAATTGATTATTTCTAAGTCTAAATTTGTGTCGTGTGTGTAATGAGTTAGCTACGGGAAATCAACACATAGAGACAAGTTATAACTGGGGTTTTGCACAAGAATTGTTGATGTGTCTAATTTTTATATAAATATTTGTACTCATTTACCCATTAAAATTGCTTGTATTCATCTATCTTGTCAATAATTTATCTTATTTGCATAGATTTCAGTTAATTAATTATTTTTGAAGGAATAAGATTTTTTGATGCAAAAGGTGAATACTTTTGGTAAAAAACCAACAAACAAAACAAACAGGATGGTTAATTAACTTTTATTGTTTTATAGAATTTTACATTTTTCAATTTGACCGTGTGAAAAGCAAGATAAAAATTTTAATTTGCCAATCGAGCTGAAAGTGCAATAAACAATTTTAAAAGAGCTTAAATGAGCTAATATGATTTTTAGTTAGTTTAATTAATTTAAACTAATTAATTTTCATTTTCATTTTTAAATCCTAATTTCTAATTTATTTTGTTTGTATGCAGCACGTGTTTCAAGAAAAAGAAAGAGAGGAAAAATAAGTAAGAAATAAAGAGTAAATTAAAGAAGGAAACAAATAAATAAAGAATTGGGATTTTTCTGCAAAAATAAACCCTAATCCTTTTTTCCCGTGCATATAAATAGAAGAGCAAACAAGAGAATGAGAGACATGCTTAACAAAGAGAGAGGGCGACAGCTGATATCTAATCATTAAAATAAAAAAATAAAAAAAAATAAAAAAATAATATTCAGAGATGAAAGAGAGAGAGCGAAGTCAGGGCATTCTCTGGTGCTGGCGCGCGGTTCGAGATGTCAAGGACAAGAGGAGAGAGGAAGAGCATCAAATTCTCTGGTGCTGCACGTGCGGTACAAAACGGAAGACGAAACAGAAGGAGAGTTAGAAGTGGGCGTGTTGCGCTGACGTCAGCACCACGTCATCTGACTGCGACTCGAGACAGGGACAACAGTTGCAGGCGGGGACGTGGCGTTTCGTCCTGTTGCGTGGCTCGAGGCGGTGACGTGTGCTGGCTGGCGTGAACTCGATGACGAAGACAGAAAAGAAAGAAAGACAGGAGTTACTTTGGGCACAGAAATCGAGACTTTGGTTTGCAAAATTTTTGTTTGCAACACAGTTCTTTCTATCCCTCTTTTCTCTTTGTCCAATTTTATTATGCAATCCAAAACAATATTTGTTAGTTGCAATATATTTATTATGAACTTAATTTTATTTTTCTAGGACTTTGATGTTGCCTAATTTTGATAACACAATTTTAAATTCGATATTATTTTTCTATTTTTCCATGGTTGTGTGTTTGAGTTTTTATCTTAATGCTTACAATTGGTTGACCAACTTTTGTATGATCTATTAAATCATGGAGAGACCAAACTGGTAATTTGTGATTTTGAATTATAGAATTAAACACCATTGATTGAGCGAAATTAGAGATGATTTACCGCGATTAATGTGACCGTTAAGAAATCCACAGAACGTAATGAATCTTCAATTAATTATATTTGTGCATAGACTATGACAAACTGTTAGTTGGAGATATTTTTGGTGTTGTTCGAGAGAAAGCATTGAATACTTGGAAAATAATTTTGGTCTACAACTTGGAAAAATAATTTTTTTATTCACATGGAATTATAAATTGTGTGGGATTAACTAGGTGAAGTTAAAAGCCCTAGAATTAGTTTTGTGATTAATAAACAATATAAATTCATATTCCGTCTCTTTTCATTAATTTAGTTAGTTATTTAGATTAATTTAATTTAGTTGCTTCCTTTATAAAATTTCGATTTTCCAAATAGTAATTCATCTAGTAAATTTCGGTACTCAATGAAATAATTAGTACTTGTGGGTTCGATACTCTTTTCACTTAACTATACTATTTGTTGCAATTTTGTACTCTTGCAAAAATTCACATCAATTGTCTTCAGAACACAACTACACTACAGGCGGTATTTAGTAATTGTATTACACCAAAAAAGAATACAAGTTACTTGCCTTATAGCCGACAACGAGAGCGGAGTAAGAACAAGAATAACGGGAACGGATTCCTGGGGCACGAACACAAACACAATGAACGGACGATGAACGAACCCGGGAACAACACACGCACACAAAGAGAGAGAGAGGGGGGGGGGGGTCGGGGTGCACTGCGTCGAGGGAAGGCAACAGCGCATGGGGGCTGGCAGAGTCGTTGCTGCTGGCTGTCAGCCGTCGGAGGGGGAGACACCACAGGGAAGGGGGCATCGGTGCTGTCTGCTACGTCGCGAGGCAGGAGGAGATGGGGACAGGAAAAGGGCTAGGAGAGATCGGGAGTGGGTGTAGGGGATGACAGGGTCAGGAGACGGCTGTTAGGGTTTAGAGGTGATAGGGTAAATGCAGGGGGGTTGGGAGTTATATATGATGAAGTGGTTAGGGTTTTGGGGTTAACGGGTGTGGGTATATTGTTAATGGGTATTAAGACCCATTAAGCCAATAAGGTAGGGTTTAATTGGGTTTAAATTAAAGGATCCAACAAATGATTTAGGAATAAAATGAATGGCTCAATAAAATAGGACGTGAACAATTAAAATAACGGGGATAAAAAATAATGGCCCGGTCAAACAGAGAGAAAATAATATGAGACAATTGAATCAAGAAAATCAGATAAGGGGACGACAATTCAAATAAATGGATATATAGAAAATAAAGATCCAAAATACGGTTTAAAAGAGATACAATGAGAATAAATACACAAAAAGAAAAATACATCCCAAAATACAGAAAATGGAAAATAGGGGTTACATTGACACATGGAATACATTGTGTACTTGTGCCAACTCTTCTGGTAGATCCAATCTGTAAGCTGCCTTCCCAATCCACTTCAGAATCTTGTAGGGTCCAATATACCTTAGTGCCAGCTTGCCTCCTCTTTCGAATCTGATGACTCCTTTCGTGGGTGATACCTTCAGAAAAAATGCATCTCCAACCTCAAATTCCAAGTCCCGACATTGAACATCTGCATAACTCTTCCGCCTGCTCTGCGCTTCGACTAGCCTCTTCCGAATCAGCTCGATCTTCTTCAAAGTCTGCTGCACGATCTCTAGCCCAAACATCTGCCTCTCGCCAACTTCATACCCACAAATAGGTGTTCTGCACTTCCTCCCGTACAAAGACTCAAAGGTGTCATGCCAATACTCACATGATACCTGTTGTTGTAGGTAAACTCCACCAGTGTTAAGTACTTCTCCCATCCTCCACCGAAGTCCATAAAACATGCCTTCAACAAATCCTCTAGTACTTTATTCACCCTTTCAGTTTGTCCATCTGTTTGTGGATGAAATGTTGTACTAAAGTCAGTCCTGGTCCCCAAAGCTGCTTGCAAACTCCTCCAAAATCTTGAGTGAACCTTGCATCTCTGTCGAAGACGATCGTTAACGGAATTCCATGAAGTCTCACGCATCTCCAATATACACCTTGGCTAACTTCTCCATTGACCATGTGACTTCACTGACAAGAAGTGTGCCGACTTGGTCAACCTATCCACAATGACCCAGATCGAGTCATTACCCTTCGGACTCCTCGGTAAACCAGTCACAAAGTCCATACTGATATACTCCCACTTCCACTTCGGAATGGGCAAAAGTTGCAATAATCCTCCAGGCTTCTGATTCTCCTCCTTGAGTTGCTAACAAGTCAAGCACCTTGCCACAAAGTCTACAACATCCCTTTTCATGCCTTGCCTCCAAAAACATTGCTTAATGTCCTTGTACATTTTCGTGTTTCCAGGATGTCGGACAATAAGGTTGTATGTGCCTCCTTCAATATGCTTTCCTTCAATTCTTCTCTTTCCAACACACATAACCTCTCTCTCATCCAAAGAACCCCATCTATGACACGAAACTCTGACAATTTCCCGACAGAAATCTGCTCTAACATCTTCTGGATCTCCGCGTCTAACTTCTGGACCTCAATGATCTGTTCTCTCAAAGTAGGCTGAAGTCTCAACTGAGCTAATGATGCCCCTAAACCTTACAATACCACCTCGATACCTGCCTGATCAAGCTCCTCAGTCATCTCCTTTTGCGTCGTAATCAAACGAGATAGACTAACCTTCCAGCCGAGTGCATCGGCAACCACATTCGCTTTTCCTGGGTGATACTTGATCTCAGGACGAATGTCCTCCAAAACTTCCAACCAATGTCTCTGACGTAGATTCAGATCCTTTTGCTGATAGATATACTTCAACCTCTTGTGATCTATGTACATATTTTCCTTCTCACCATATACATAGTACCTCAACTGCTTCAAGGTAAAAATGATAGCTGCAAGCTCCAAGTCATGCTTCGGATAGTTCTTCTCATGAGGACGCAACTGCCTCGACCCATACGCAATGACCTTCCCTTCCTGCATCAGAACACAACCTGAACCTCTGAAAGATGCATCGTTGTAAATATCATAATCCACACCTGCTCGCGACAACACAAGAATATGTGTTTTTGTCAACCTCTCCTTCAATTCTTGGAACTTGACTTCACAATTATCCGTCCATTTAAACTCCACATTCTTCTTTGTCAAACCAGTCAGTGGAACTGCTATCTGTGCGTAACCTTGAATGAAGCACCGATAGTATCCAGTCAACCCCAAGAAACTCCGGACCTATTTTACTATCGTCAGTCTAGGCCAACTCTGCACTGCCTCAATCGTCTGAGGATCAGTGGCCACTCCCTCCTTAGACAGGATGTGACCCAGAACTGCCACCTCAGACTGCTAGAACTCACACTTCGACAACTTGGCATATAGATTCTGCTCCTACAACTTCTTCAAAACTTCTACCAAATGCTCAGTATGTTCTTCCTCCGACTTCGAGTACACCAGGATACCATCGATAAATACCTCGACGAAAGAGTCGATGAATGGCCGCAGAACCCTATTCATCAAATCTATGAATATCGCTAGCGCATTCGTAACTCCAAATGGCATCACCAGAAACTCATAATGCCCATGCTGCATCCTGAAAGCTATCTTGGGCACATCTTCCTCCTTAACTCGGACCTGATGGTATCCTGACTGTAGACCAATTTTTGAGAACACAGCTGCACCCTGCAGTCGATCGAAAAGATCATCAATCCTCGGGATCGGATACATATTCTGAAGTGTCACCATGTTCAGCTCCCGATAGTCAATGCACATTTTCATTGACCCATCCTTCTTCTTCACGAGCAACACTGGCGCACCCTAAGATGAAGCACTCGGCCTAATGAACCCCTTGTGCAACAACTCTTCAGTCTTCTTCTTCACTTCGACTTATTCTACAGACCCCATCTTGTAAGGAACTTTAAATATCGAAGCACTACCCGGTTGAACGTTGATGCAAAACAAAAACATCACACTATTGCGGTGACCCCGGTAGCTCATCCAAGAACACTATTGAAAAATCTTAAACTACGGGAATTGCCCTGACTTCCTTTGAAAATCTCGTCTCTGCTAGTGCAGTAACCACCTTTGTGTTCTCCTTCTTCCCTTGAAAAGTCACCGCGAGTCCTCCTGGTGATTTCACCACCACCTCCTTATGCTTGCACTCTATTGTGGCATCATAGATTGCCATCCAGTCAATGCCCACAATCACACCGACACCCAAGACATCCAGCTCGATGAGGTCAATCCCAAAAAGTCTTCATCCAATCTCGATATCACATCCTGCATAATATCGATCAGTAATCAACTTCTCTCCTGACGGTGTCACCACCGACAAAACCTTGCCTGAAAACATCTTAGGCTCAACACCTAACACTCTAGAAAACTTGGGCAACACAAACGTATGCAAAGACTCAGAATCAAAAAAACTTTGGTTTTTATTCCATTCAACAAAACATATCCTGTTACATGAGAAATTATTATATTCAATACTCAATATTATCCTCATCCAAAGTTTTTGTTCAATACACTTCAGCCATAAATCTAAAACTCTTGCATATCTGTAATCACACTTTCAAAGTTGTCAGCATCCTCCTTTGTTAACGTGCTCGCCCTACCACTACTGCTTGCCACCACTTGCGCCACCCTGCTTTAGCTGCGGGCAATTAGGCCTGATATGACCTTCTTTGCCGCATTGAAAACAATTCTGGGTCCTTGCTAGCTTAGGACATAAGGTCCTAATGTGGCACGTCTCTCCACAATTATAGCAAGTCACTCCCTGAACTAGAGCTGCACCTCTGATGGGCTCACTGAACCTGCCCCTCTTCTCTGGGAACTTGCCTCTGCTGTGAGTCACCATTGCCGACCTCTTGTTCTTGGTCCAGGTTTCCTTCTTCAACTGGAACAGTTCCATATCTGCATATGTCATTGCTGCTCTTCTAACAAGCTTGTCGAACCTTCATATTCCCAACGGTATCATCCGAGACCTTAGGTTCAGCCTTAGGCCCTACTCGAACTTCCTCGCTTTCTTAGCTTCATCTGCAATGAGCTCAGGAGCGTACCTCGACAACTGAGTGAACTTAATCTCATACTCTCTTACTGACAAGTTGCTCTGTTGTAGGCTTAAGAACTCCATCGCCTTCTTCTCCTAGATGTCCATGGGGAAGTAATGGTCCCTGAACTCCGCTAGGAATGCATCCCATGTTATCAACTCCTCGCCAAAAGTTCTCTTTATGGACTGCCACCAGACACCGGCATCCTTCTCCAACTGCATCGTCGCTAACTTCATCTTGCTAACCGCGGGAGTCTCCACCACTTCAAAGACAGTATCCATCTGTCTAATCCAATTGTTGGCTTCATTAGGGTCAACCTGCCCTTCGAACACAGGTGGCTTCATCCTCTTAAATGACTCCACCTGTCGACGGGATCCGCATTTGAATTCGCAGGTCCCAACAGTCATGAAAGCATTGAGAGTCTGATAAACTCTCATAATCTCAACTTCCAAGTCAAGTCTTACCCCATTGGATTTTTCTACTCAATCACCATTGCACCTGGTTCGAGGTCATGTCATCGTTCTGAGTCTATAAAACACACCATTTGGTTAGGAGAATATAATCACAAGAATTCACATCAATGCTCAGAACATAAAACATCGCCAAAAATTCATATACCAAAATATCAATAAATAAATTTATTTATCAAAGTACTTCATACATCTGTTGAAAAATAACTAAACAATTTTATTTAAAATTTAGAAAACTCAAACAATGCAATCATGATAATAATCAATCTTTGCTGCTCCTCTTGATCTCTCGGATCTCATCTTGTGGAGCATCGACTCCACTTTCATTAGCTTGTAGTGCTTCTTAAGATCTCATTTCCCCCATCTGGCCTCGTTGTCCAAATGGGTGAAATGCCACGAGTTTCCATACTGACGCCTTGCTAACTTCTTCAGCCTGACGTTCAATCCGCAATGGTCTGTGCGTCCTTCGCAAGAAGCTCATCATAGTGGGTCACCTGCCATTTATACCGGTACACTTGACATCGAAGTGACGCGATAACATGATTATTCTTGGTCAACCTTTGTGATTCATCCGAAGATTCACCTGAAGATTTCCTAGGACGGGGAGTTTCCTGAGACTCCTGTGGTTCCTCTTCCACTGGTTCTTCTTCTGATTCCTCTTCTGGGCCTTCCACCGGATCGTCCTCGGAATACGTTAAGGGGTCCTCGAAAAAACAACTTCTTCTTTGATGTTTTCCATAGGATCGTGATTATCAACATTAGTACAAGTATAGAGTAACACAAATGCAAGTTCAAACAACTAAACATTCATTACTCTAAGACTGATACACACACTCTAATGTCCACCTAGGTTCACCAATACCTTGTTTAGTGTTACTTATTGAAGCATGCTCTGATACCAACCTCTGTAGGCGCCCCAAATTTCAATAATAGAAATAAGATACACAACTCCATAATCTTTACTTCAATATAATCCAAACACAGTATAAACACAGGGAAAATTACAACTTTTCTTAACAACAGTTCTTTATTACAATGTACAGCAAAAAATTACAACACTTTTTTATACATCTCAAATAAATAACTAAAATTCAATATTCTCATAACTCCAACTTCAAGCCCTGCTAATCTACTCATTTGCAAATCTGCAAAATAAACTGAAAAGTGGGCACGTCAGTTGAATGCAACTGGCGCAATAACATAGTAATAGTAACCCTCCGAAGTCTCACAATCACAAATTTACCACACAACATAAAATAAAATAATGATAAAAAAATCATAAAATCAATAAGTGAAACTGCACTAAATGAATAAAAATCATAGAATCAATAAGTGAAACCGCACTAAATGAATAAGTGTGTGTCGAGAAAAACAAAGAAAAATGCATAAATCAATGTTCAAGAAAACACAATGCACACGATGCACACTAAGGCATACTTGTTCGGATTCTATTCATCACATACTACATAGGTCCGAGGGTAAGCTCTTAGCGTTCACCACATATTAGGGTTCAATCCCTCGCCATGAAAACTACATCAGTGACAGAGACAAGATTAAAAAAACTCCGTGAATAGACCTCAGCCCTGGTACGCAACCCACCAAGTTGTACAAGTATAAACACGCAAGCATCCCACAAGCATCGCTCTAACTCTGTAGAATCACCTCCCTACTGTGTAGCCTGCAAAAGGCCTGCCAACCCTCAACACGCAGGTACACCGTACATTTCGTGAATAGGCCTGGTGACCCTTGATGTACGAATATACAGTATGTTCCTCGAATAAGCCTGCCGACACTCGACGCGCGAACATACCAAATCCATCTCAATTCTAGACATTCTGCGAATAGGCCTGCCGACCCTAGACGCGCCACATACTAGAGAGACAACAAATACATAGTCCTTGGATACATTTTTTTGACTGATAACACAGCACATACTTAGGTTGCCTAAGTTCTGTTACAACTCTTAACCAAGTGCCTGACCTTAGATTTATAATAATAACATCCGGAGCCACCTAGAACTATCTCTACCCTACTGGACTTCACTTGCCAAACCAGGAACACTAGCCCCGCACGCTAATTTCCCAAAATCAAAAATATCCACTGCCGATACTGTTGGGTTCAGTCAGTTTCTAGTGCTCCCAACTCAACACCTCAAGCGTCCATCTAGGGTTCTCACAATAACCCAATTCACAATAAAAAAAACCACTTGGTTTGATTCTTCAAAATATTCGTTATATTTGCTAATCTGAAAAACAAAATTTTTCCCATAACACCACGGCTGTGAATCAAAATCTCAAATAGGAATATCTCATTCCAAAAATAAACATTTCTCCATCCACAAATCCTTTCATTATTCACATTTCATCTAATAAACCGTTAATAACATAAAAGACTCTTTCTTATATGGAAATAAAATACAATTCACAAAATCCTTTAAATTTAACTTGCAATTCTCACTTTCCATACATACATAAAGCTCAATAAATTACTCTTTAATCCAATCAACTTAAACTGAAACAAGTCTCTTAATTATATGGGATCTCATGCGCAAAATCTGAAATTCTTTAGTTCTAAAAATCTGAAATTTATCTCCTTAGTAACTGAAAATGAACCCTTTTGAATTCGAATTTTCGTCCTTCAAAACTGAAACATATATCCTCCCAAAACAAAGAATTCTGATCTATAAAAATATAAATTTGTTTTGCTCAAAACATTGCTTGAATATATTAAAATTTGAAACTAGATTGCCACAAAATCTGAAATTTGCACATTCGAAACTTGATCAAAAGAATGAATTAAATTTAATACAAATACTAGATTTAAACATATATATATACTAATTTATATGCATACTAGGGTTCTTAAACCCTAACACACAAACCCCTCAGAAAACCCATAAAAAACAGCGCCCTAAAGCTCCAACCCGAGGCCAAACAGCAGCCTGGGGTCTGCACTATGCTTGGGTTGCACTGTGCAACCCTGGGCACTATTCAAACCCAAACCCGAGCCAGCCCTAGGGTAAGGGTTTAACTCCGAAACTCTAACCCTAGTGCCTCACCACTTCAAGCATGTATCTTCGATGATTTTTTACCTGTATTTGTGTATAAAAAATCTAGTTTTCAACTCATCATGAATTCATATTAAACAGTAAATATCTCACCAAAGTTTGACCTTTTAATTACTCAAATCATGTTTCCTTTATCATACAATAAGATCTACCCATCAACAATAACATATAGGCTCATTAGATCTCTTTCTACAATAAAAACTAGATCTTTCATGTATAAGAAAACTCCATTATTCAAGAACAATTATTTTAGATCCATATACAATCTAGATTCAATCTTTATGCATCATAATCAATAATCTCATATCACACACATCTCTACAGGTACTATAATCATGCTACATACAGTCCATGACTAACAAGAGTTCACCCCTAGTATGACACTAAATATTTATGTGATAAAATATAACAAGTGAGTTGGAGTGTTACCCACCTCAAGAAGTAAATTGATACAAAAGAGTACCCTTCTCCTCCAAGCAATAGATACGCTCCTCAATGACTCAAAAAATCACCTAAAATATCCAAGAAAAAGGGAAGCCGAAAGTTTGCTGCCCTCTAAATAGGCAGGGATGATTTAGGGTTTCTTTGGGAAAGTTTTACATATAAAACCCCTAGAAGTCCCAATTTGCAAAGTTTAATTATTTATCCATCAAATCAAATAAAAATCAAATAAAATAGATAAAATCCCATCCCCAAAGTCAATCCTTTGAAAACCGCTCTCCAAATGCAGCCCAAAAAAATTTTGAAGTCAAATTTTGCCTTCAAACGATTTTTACACAAAAGTCCCATTCTTTCAAAATATTTACAAAAGTAGTTTCTCTTATTCAAAAAAATTCCAAAAAATTAAAATAAATCCAATTATAAATAATAGAATTACTTAGCAACTGAACATTTAAAATTAACATTTCAAAAAAATATTTGCACGTGTTTTACACGTGCAAAATGACCATTTCACATAAATTCAAAATAATTAAATAAATTCTTTTAAAATTATTTATTAATTCAAAATGTTATATTTAAAACTATTGGGCATTACAGGTTTTGGGGATACCATATTAGGTGTCAGGTTTAGTTTCAGTAGGCAAAGGATAACCCTTTGTCAAACTCATTAAATTAATAATGTTTTCCAAAAGTTGGCATATAGTGATTGAAAGTGTTTTAAAATATCTAATAATTATAATAGAAGGTTGACACCTAATGTTGTTGCAAATAAGAGACAGTTAGATCATTCTAAACTTATTGAAAATCACATGTATAGAATGATCTGTACTAAACCAGACATAGCCTTTGAGGTAGGCATGATAGTGAAACTATGAGTCAGTTAAATTATCTAAACTTATTAAAAATCTCATGTATACAATGATCTTGAGGTAGGCATGGTTCACTAGTAATCCTAGCAATACACATTGGAATGCCCTGAAGATGCTAATGAGATACCTAAGAGGTACTCAAGAGTTTGCTTTGTGCTACTCTAGTCATCCTTCAGGATTGAATGGATGATCTGATGTATTATAGTGCTAAGAATTTAGTGAAAGTCGATTAACTAGTGATGTGTTCACACTAGGAGGAGTAGATGTGTATGTGTTATCCTCTGCATCCTTACATTGTGCTCTCATCCATGAAATCAAACATGTATGTGCTATGCTCTGAGTGGAAGAGACTGACTGGATTGAATGACTTGCTAGTCATTCAATTGAGAAGTTCAAAGTTAATTAACCATTTAATTTTGTTCTGTTAAAATCAAGCTAAATGCACAATAGCTCATGATTCACTCTTCAGTGGTAAGAGGAGATCTTTAAGGCTTAAAAAAGCCTAGTTGAGCTTTCTTATAGATAAAGTGCATTTTAGATGAAGTATAGTTATTGCTTTTACTAAGAGACTGGACATAGATCTAATTATCAAAACTCGGGGGGAAATATGGTTAAAACATATTGAGTCAAATCTTTAACACCTTGATTAGTTTTTGAAAGTTAGAATCTAATTGGGGCAATAGAGACGTACAAACTTAAGCATCAACTTTAGGTAGTTGGCATGCTTTAGATAATCTGAAAATTTTAAATTTTGTTAATATATAATATCATTCCAATTTGATGATGTTATATATTCTCATAGTTTACTTAAAATCATCTCATTATTCTAATATGAAACATGAGAATTTGTCGATGTGTTTCTGATGATTAGAATTGTCTTCATATCATTCCAATTTGATGATATGACTACATGTATATTCCAATTTTGATAATTCATTATTTATCCATAATTGATATGATAGTCTTATCATTCCAATATGAAACATAATATGGTTCTTGTGTACAAACTATAATAGTTCTTGTTGTTTATTTTGTTAAAGAAACTTCACTGTAATGCTTGTGTTATATTTGTGCTAAGCTAATTTTGAATCGTGTTAAGTTCGTTTGTGGAACTAGATACCTTTATAAAATTTGATACAATACTAAGAGATGTGTCACATGATA
The DNA here is from genome assembly GCA_017893485.1 of Hemerocallis citrina. Classification (NCBI taxonomy): domain Eukaryota; kingdom Viridiplantae; phylum Streptophyta; class Magnoliopsida; order Asparagales; family Asphodelaceae; genus Hemerocallis; species Hemerocallis citrina. The sequence continues at coordinate 133,336,351 of CM030367.1, read as the reverse complement.
TTCTTATATGCAGTATGCTAGTAAAGATGGAGGAGACGAACCTGTCAACAGAGATGTTAAAATAATGATTTACTCGAAATGGATGAGTAGACATAAAGTAGCTTGCAATGATAGAGTTTCAGTTTATTTCTTTTATGAATAAATTAGTCATTTGCTTAGTGAAACTTCTTTTGAGTTTAAGATTATTGTGTTCACGGAGCTTAAACCTCTTTTTTTGTATTTCAAGTTTAATTGCTTTTGTTGGTTTTGAGACTATGACAGGTTTTCTCCAGTTGGTTTAGTCATTGAGAACTATTCTGTTGTAATATAGTTTGGAAACTATTTAATTATTTTGGTTGTCTTATTTGAACTATTTGGATTTATAATTGATTTAGTTCTTATGAACTATAACATGTGTGATGCATATCTTCTATTTAAAGATTGCTATGAGAAAGTCAGTTTTATGATGAACTGATGAGATAATTCAGTATTTTTTTATATATTGAGAATATATGAGGAGATTGTTGGATATCTAGGTATATTCGCACCATATGAATAAATATTATGTGTAATATTATTCAATGGGTAACACGTGTGTTACACGTACTAATGGCATGTATATCGGACCGCGAGTTGAGTGTGTTTAGAACCCTGTACCCAAATTAGTATTTATCCTATAAATATTGGCTTGTAATAGTAGTCTAGGTATTCCAATCTTAATACCTTAAATAAATATCTCAAGTATCTTAGTGTAGGATATCAAACCTAATTTTTCTTTCTATTATTTCTCATAATACTTAACACCCATGAGGTGTCGTCACGACAAGAGGAATAAAGAAATTAGAAGAAGAACTTTGACACTATTTTCCAGCACATATCCTAATGCTTCTACTGATAGGTTAGTCATAACGGCCTCTTTAAAAGGTTCGGGCATTCTCCAGAGTCCTTTACAAGACATGTGCCTATTTCAAGCCCATTAAAAGTGATAGATTAGGACCACTGAGAGAAGCCTAGCCCATGAAGGCTGTTTGTCAAATCTCTTATCACCAAACAAGAGAGCTTATCTCTTGAGGAGGAGATTTTAACAGGATATAAGGAATTCATATTGATCTAATGGATTCATATATATCTCCTAGACTGTTTCTCAAGCCTATAAATACCCTCCCCCCTCCTCAGTCATAAGATAATTAACAATTTCTCTCTCAAACTCTCTTTCTCTTTCTAAATCTGACTTTGAGCATCGGAGGTCCTGTTGACGGGGCCACCCTCAGTGTTTCAGGCTTTTTGCAGGTCCATTGGCCACATCAGCAACCGTCAGATTCAGATCACAGAGTTCAATCAACAATTCAGATCCATTCTAAGGAGCTCTAACCACTTTTTACGGCAATGATCAAAGACCAGATCTTCAGTAGTTTTCCATCAAATATTAACTCAATATCTGTTTGCTCCCACACAAAAATAAGTAGCAACAGATTGGCACTGTCACGCCCCGCTTTCCGTTATACGGAAACACAGGCACGTAACTGAGGTCCAGCAAATGATATAAGTATGCCAACTCATATCATCCATAAGTTGTACAATACCAGTAAGCTCAACAATACAATAATAATCACAGAACAAGAATATAATACATTAACCAATATCTGAGATACAATAACTTACCAAATAGCCCAAGAATATGCAATGCAGTAACAGTTCGACGAGTTTTTTTAGTAACACATCGTTTGTACTTGTATAACATAACTCAAAAGAAAGATGGGTGGAGTACCCATTAGAGCAAGCTATGGGGCCGCAATTAGTATAAGCAAAATAGGAACGAGAACAAGGTATAACCGGAAAATAATAAGAACTGACAATGTAATTGTAATACATCATGATCAAGTGTAATGCAACTGACAAATGGAACAAGTCCCAAAATATAACTAATCGGGAACGAGGAACCATGTAATAGGAAACATGTCGTGTAAATGGGAATAATGCAAACTTGTAACAGGAGTCATGTGAACTTGTAAACTTGTAAACTTGATCATGTAATCTTGTAATCAAAAATCTTGTAACTTGTCAACCGGAATCACGTAAATTTGTAACAAAAAACATGTAACCTGTAAACAGGAACAATATAACTTGTAACCATGAATCGTGCACGTGTTCAGTGTTAATCTCAAGTCTAGCAATATTTTATAAATCCTAACTAATGCACACAATCCTGCATCCCATACCACAGGTTCGGTGCATACAATCAGGTTAATGTTTAGACTCTAATGGTGAATTCTATAGGGTCATATACTCGGGTCTTTCAGTGACACTGACAGGAATCGTATCATATCATGTAATCATATCATGTCATATTGTATCATGTAATCAGGAATCATATTATATCATGTAAACATATACAGTGTCACTATTACGAGAAACATGGGCTTCCTTCCGAGTACACTTTCCTATATTGTCCACCATTAGATTCTTTCCCTTATTACCCCGGCTAGTTATTCTTTTACAATAAATAAACATGAACAATAAAACTAGTAAAAACGGGTATCAGGGTATCAAGGGCTATGCAATGCATGATATGCAAATTCAATAAATTAAAAGCAAGAAAACAAACATATTTACAAACAAGAGCATGAAGTCATAATTCTGGATAGCAATACATTATTGTACAAAAATTCACTTTTCCGTTGCTACAAGAAAGCGAATCAGGTACTGTCAGAGGTTCCAGAAAGTAGACTTCAAACTGGTACCAACACATATTCATACGATATATTATCAATACAATAGATAGGTCAACCAGACAGTTCTTTACTGATTTACTGTTCAGGCAGTAGACCAAGGTCAAATTCTTATACGTATAACGTGACTGTAAAGATATTCAAAAACCTCATAAAAATCATAAATGAATTCTTAATCATGTTTAATAACATACTGATACATATCAGGTCTTAATTGTATTTTTTGCATGGTATTTAACTTAGTTATTCGAGAAAATACATTTCAAAATAGTAATTTGGAATTAAAAATGTTTCAACACTAAAAATAGTATATCTTACAAACTACACATTGGATTTCAGATCTGTCAGAAATTATGGAAACTAGACCCAGGGAGCTACAACTCTTATTCATGAAGTTCTAATTAATTTGAACAGTATCTAGGTCAAAATCTAGCTACAAGTCAGAACAAACAGTAGGGTAGAAACATACAAATCGATATTTATAATCTTATGATGGACATCGAATCACAGAGACAAATAGATTGATTCGATTCAATATATAACGACTGATTTAACCATGGAAAGATTGTAAAGCATGATAATACGATCTTTCAATCAATTGAAACTTATAAAGGGAATTTTTCTTGAACATGGATGGTAACGAGGTTCATTACGATAATCAAATATAACTACTAATTGAGGGAAGTCGAATAAATTGCTTGTACGGAACAATAAAGTGTACAAGATACTTTCTTTTTGGATAACGGCTTCGAATGTGAAAGAATAATGGGACGAGAGTTCCGATGGCAACATGTGCAAACTACGTACACCGCAACAGCGAGAACACCATGAACAGCAAACAGTAAAACACCACAGCACAGCAATAGCAAGAGCACTACGAACAACAAATAGCAAGGTTACGAACAGCAAGAACAGCAAACACAGCAATGGTAAGAGGCACATGCAATACACGGAAGGAAGAGCAGCAGCAACCAACGGTGAGAAAAACAGCAAGGGGAACGACAGCAGCCAATAACAAGCACAGCAATGGTAGGGAGCGACTCTAGTGCTGCGATGGACTGCGGTTGCTCGGACACACGACAGCAATGACAAGAGCAAGTGCAGCAAGGGGAGGGGTTGCTTTTTGGTGGCAACGAGGGAGGAGCATGGGATAAGGATTCGACAGCGACGAGGAAACTACGGCAATGGCGAGGCTCGGTGGGGGTGCTACTGTCGATGAGGAGGGTCAGAGGTGGCAGTGGAGATAGAGGCGAGGAGTGCTCCCGGAACAAAGGAGGAAGGCGATGGCAGTTGGTGAGGGCTATCGAGGCAGGGGCGATGGTTGACTGTGGGCAGGGGCTGAGGGAGACGGTGCAGCAGTAGAAGGCGAGGAGGGTGCAACAATGAAGATGGCGACATGGATAGATGGGTTGCGGCGAAGGTGGATGCTGTGGGTTCAGTGCGAGGGGCGACGGTGGTTGCGAGTTGCAGTCGAGGTGATGGGTTCCCAAGCAAGGGAGCAGCGGAGGAGTAGTTTTGAGGCTGAAGACTAGTGCAAGAAGTGGAGACAGGGGAACTCGAGGGCGGAGCCCTGTCGATGGGGAGGAGATGGGGGATGGCTCGAGCGGTGGTGGCATTGAGGGTCGCTCGACAAGGATGTAGTGGTGCTTCGGGGTTCGCGCTCGGGGATGAGCGTCGAGGAGGAGCTTGAGTGAGAGGGCATGCAAGGAGGTCGACTCAGGTGATCGAGGCGAGTGCTAGCATCGCAATTCGGAAGAAGCAGAAGAAGAAGATGAGGGGGAGAAAGAGAAAGAGAGAGAGAGAGAGAGAGAGAGAGAGAGAGAGAGAGAGAGAGACATGGTTAGTTAGGATTATAATAATAGAAAACTAGTAATAGGGTAATTAATTAGGGGTTTAGTTGAGATAGTGGGGGTGTGGGGTTACGGGATTAAATCATGGGGGAAATAATGAGATAGTGGGGACCAGTTATGGAGATGAAGGGTATGTTGGCTGTTATTTTTTTTATTTGGGTTTTGGGTAGATAATAGGGCATGGGCTTAAGTTGTGGGCTCAGAATAAAACAAGGAATTAATTTGTAGAGTGGGCTAGGAGCTTGGGCTCAATTAAAACAAAATAATATATATAAAAGGTGATGTAGAATATGATTTGGTTTGGGGAAAAGCTGGGCCTAACTCATGATTTAAAATATCAATAATAATAATACAAAGTATGGGCTTGGGTTTCTTTTACGAAAATAAATAAAAATAATGATAAGCTTTGGGTTGGGACTTTAATATATGGGCTTCATATAATAAATAATAATAATAAACGATAGATTAAGATCTATGGGCTTTCACAAATTAATAAACAATCAAGAAAGAATAACGATAATAATAATAATAATAATAATAATAATAATAATAATAATAATAATAATAATAATAATAATAATAATAATAATATAGATTTAAATTTCAGGTTATAAAAATATAATTAAATATCCAAAAGAAAGAAATCTGATTCATAAGAATAGTAGAATTTATTTGGGAAGTTGAAATTCAGGAATACAAAGAAAAGAAAAATAAATATGAATCCGTATAAACCGGAATGGGGGTTACAGGCACCGTCTATGGGAAATCACACAGATCAGACTTAACGCCATGCCGCAAAGACCAAGAGGGAGAGCAGCGGCGTCAAGCCGTCGCACCAACTCCCTTTGCCGACTAGCTCCTCATGTGGAAGATCTGATTCCCTCTCAACAGCCGCCCCGAGAGCCTAGTCAAGCTCCTGTTAACGGAGAGGCACTGGGGGCTATCGACAAAGCCATCATCAACGGCACCCTCTGCACGATCGTATCTCAGTCCATAGATTTCCCATCGTATGATTCGAATTGAGGAGCTTTGAAGTCCTTTGGGATGGGTGCATTGAGGATGATTTGTTGAAAGGAGGTCGACTGGTGCAGTAGGCCCTGCTGGAGCAGTTCTCCTCATTCTTCATAATTCTAGACGGTCTTCTACCTCTCGGATACGACGAAGAATTTGGTCGTCCTTCCTCTTGGATCCAGTTGCGTCGCCGAATTCTTCTTGGAGGGTTGACCCTGGTCTTGACTATCTTGGATAGCCCGGAGGATGTTAAGCGTGAACTTTTCAAGTTCGGCCCTAGTGATTGGGGTTTCTTTCTCTTTGATTCTCTCAAGAAGCTGTCGACTCTCATGAATCGGTCTTCTTTCTGCAGTACGCCCCCTGTGAGAGGAGGAATGCCTTGATCTTTTTCTTTGAGCATATTTGCTTCCCCGGTTTACTTGACGTTATGAGCAGGAGACCTTAGTTCGGGCGTGTCTCTTGTCCAAGCAGATTCGCAGATCAGTTCCTTATTGCCTGGTGATGATGATTTGGTGGAGATCTCCAGATTCTCGGGGGCCTTGCGAGGCAATTGAATCTGTTGAAGCAGACCCGACTGACCATATCGAGAGTTTCAAGACCCTCATGATGGCCTACAAAGCCATCGATCCTCAAGGAAAGAACTATTGATCTTCCGGGAACAAACAGAAGAATGCAAGCGAGGAAGAACCCAGGAAGTTTCAAAAAGACGGCACAGGTCAGTGTCGTTAACCTCCAGCACCACGCTTCGATAAGTTCACTTGCAAGTGTCAGCCATCTTCATGGAAGTTGAGAAGGACGGAATTATCCACCCTCCCCACAAGATGTCAACGTCTAGCAAGAGAAGGGATATGAATAACTGGTCTGCATTTCAAAGGGACCATGGACACACTACTGACAACTGTCGAGCCCTTTAAGAAGAACTTGAAGGCCTAATTCGTTGGGGCTATCTCTCTTAATTTTTCCAACAAAATAACAACGTTAAAATCCCTCCGACATGGGGGGCTGATACGTGTCAAGAGAGGCCCTCCTAATCACGAGACTCAGAATATATGACCATTCCCCCCTCCATTCACGGATGCCCAATGGGGGAAGACTCAAACTCCTCCTCTAAAGCTTTCGTCCATTCAGGGAATTCAACTTCGTACATAACATCTCGCCTGCCAAGAGCACCGGGGTCCGATATCTTTCTCCGACAAGGATTTAGAAGGTGTCTGAACACCTCATTACGACGCAATGGTCATAAACCTTTGCATGGTGAATCATGAGGAACGCCACATCTTGTTAGACAACGGCAGCTCAGTAAACATCATTTTCATGCTTTCAATGGCCTCAAGCTCTCCCGTGACCAGCTCAAGCCAGCCATTTATACACTCCATGAATTTTTCGGTGTCCCCGTTCAAGTAGAAGGAATCATCACACTTTATGTGAACAGGAAATGCCACTTCTATTCAAACAGAAGCACAAAAATTTATAGTCGATGTCAAAACCGCATACAATGCAATATTCGACCGTCCCGGCCTAGCGGTCTTCCATGCAGTTGCTTCCTCCTTCCACGTGAAATGAAGTTCCCAACAACAGCTGGCATAAACCCAATTTGTAGGGAGCCAACAGACAGCACGAGCATGCTACCTCGCTACAATGGGGGGCTCGGCTCTCCTTTTTGACGCCACAGAGCTACCGGCTGAAAGCAGTCACAGCAAATCCAAGCCCATAAACAAGCTTAAAGCTACTGCACTAGTCAATCCCATCAAAAACTTCCAAACTTGCCAAATCATCTCCCACCAAATCCAAGTTCGTCCTCATTAGAATACCACGACATACTTGAATCCCCCACCGGAAGCCACTCCGGCCATTCAACGGAAGAAATTGTCCTGATAAAACACATTGGCGAACCTAAAAATCTCTCATTCTCTATGCAAAATAATGGGAGGCTCACTCCAAAACAGGCAAGTTCAAGAAAGGTCTACCAAGTTGTTTGCCAAACGATTCATCAACTTGAGGACCAGGAGGGTAATTAGTAGATATAAGCAGGGACTTGGAAAGTGGAACACCTCATGAACTTCAACAAGGGCGCTTAACACCTGCCTACTCTATATACTTTCTATATTTTCTAAATAAATGCTAGCCACTAGAGCAGTCATTTCGTTTTACTTTTCAATAAAGATTTCTTTCACTATCAGTCACTACATGTAATAACGGTCAGCCACTAGAGCAACCGACTAGTTTTATTTTCCAATAAAATTTAGTATTAATTTTGCAGAATTATTGTACAACTCTACAGATATATACAATGAGTTAAATGCAAAGCCTACTCCTAAAAACGGCACAATAAACTCATTAAAATCTACTTATAAGACGGGTTCGGAGTCCATACCCATGGCTCGAAGTTACTATAGGAATTTGCAACAAGGCAAGTTCAGAGTTCGCTTCACCATTTGATCTCTCCTACACTCCATTAACGCCTCGACGATAGGTTCGGAGTCCATACTCATGACTCGATGTTACTCTCGAAACTAGTGACAAAGCAAGTTTAGAGTTTAACTCGCTATTCAATTTGCTCCTGCATTTTGTTAATACCTAAACTAACAATTTCGGAATCCATACTCATGGCTCGGAGTTACTTTAGCAACCTGCAAATAAGTACGTTCAAAGTTCAACTCGCCATTCGATCTGTTCCTTAAACTTGTTAAAATTTCTTAAAGATAGATTAAAGGTCCAAAATTGTGGATTATACTTACCCTAATAATAAAACTTGCACAAGCGACATTTGGAGTTTAACTCGCCACTCGATTCGACTCTCACAATTTGTTGGAGGACCCATACAAAAAGTTTGGAAAATAGCTATCCCTCAGAGTTGCTCCTACAACTAGCTGAGTACAAGATGAATAAGTTCTAAACTCCATCAAACATTACGCATATCATCGACGGTTCATTTTCTATACACAATAAATTTGAGGCCATGTTCTTTAGCTACAAAGAACCCAGTGGACGCCTAATCAATCTCAACGACAAGTTGCACAACAAGGATCAAACATATGAAAAGAATTCTTCAAATCACAGAACTATCACAAATCTATGCATTCAAGTCCAGCGCCACTACAAGTATCTACAAGTACAAAACCATAAATCATTTCAAAAGTAGTGGACAACAAGTCGTCCTACAAATCGTTCTTCCAGCTACACAGTAGGGGATGCTACGCCAAAGAGAAGTAAACCTCTTCACAGGCCTCCCGCTAGCTAATAGTCTAGGTTCGCTTCAACACTTGACGATAAAATTCAAGATAAGTTTCCTTTATTCGGGCAAGCTCCAAGTTTTTCCGACCACCTTCACCTGAGCAAGTTCCAACTCCATCTCACGTGAAGCGCTGTGTAAGCAGATGAGTCCCAACTCCATTGAGCACTGCGTATCGTGAAGGAAACCAAGCTTAATGTCCCGAGGACCTCATTTGATGTGCACAACTACTTGTCTGCAAAAAGAAGAAAGGAATCACCTCAACGCTGAACAAACACAAGGGACTTCACTTCAATATCAAGGAGACACGAAACAAGTTCCTTTAATAACTCATTGACTCCAAACAAAGAGTTCAATATCTTGCTCTTTGTTCAGGCTCCGTCAACAACTCGTTGGCTCCAAACAACGAGTTTAACACTCCACTCACCACTCGAACTCCGTCAACAGCTCGTTGACTCCAAACAATGAGTTTAACACTTTTCTCTCCGCTCAAGCTCCATTAACAACTCGTTGACTCCAAACAACGAGTTCAACGTCTTGATCTTTTCTCATGCTCCATCAACAACTCGTTGATTCCAAACAACGAGTTCAATGCCTTGTTCTTCGCTCATGTTCCGTCAATAACTTGTTAGATCCAAACAACGAGTTCAACTCTTCGCTTATCGCGCAAGCTCCATCAATAACTTGTTGACTCCAAACAACAAGTTTTAAGCTTTGCTCTCCGCTCGAGCTCCATCAACAACTTGTTGACTCCGTACAATGAGTTCAATGCCAAGCTCTCCGCTCGAGCTCGTTACTCCGTACAACAAGTTCAACGCCCCGCTTTTAGCTCGAGTCCTTCCAACAACCCCATAACTTCATGCAATACGTTAGTCGCCTACCACCGATCAAACAGTTTTCTCTACAAACTCCCTAACCGCAAATAGCAAGTCCAAACGTCAACTCCGTCTTCGATTTGTCTCTGCAAACTTGCTAGGCAAGAACAACAAGTTCCACATCTAACTCTATCTCACTGTTGTCTCTATAAACTTGCTAGGCGCAAACAACAAGTTCAAACATCCGACTCTATCACGGAGTTCTCTATAAGCTTACTGGGCAAAAACCGCAAGCTCTACATCAACTCGATTAAGGAGTTTCCCCTCCAAACTTGTCGGAATCAAACAGCAAGTCCTACATCCAACTCCATCTCAGAGTTAGCTCTCCAAACTTATTGGGAGTAAATGACTAGCCCTATATTAAACTTCATCTCAGAGTTGTCTTAACAAACTTATTGGGATCAGACGGGAGGTTCAACATCTAGCTCCGCCACAGAGTTTTCTATTAACTTACTGGGATCAAAAAGCAAGCTCAACATCAACTCGATCAAAGAGTTGCCTCCACAAACTTGTTGGGCGCAAACAGTAAACGTCCATCTCCATCACAGAGTTGTCTCTACAAAACTGGCTAGGCACAAACAGTAAGTTCAACATTCAACTCTGTCTCAGAGTTGTCTCTCCAAACTCGACGGGATCAAATGGCAAGCTCTACGTCCAACTCCGTTGCAGAGTTGTCTCTCCAAACTTGTTGGGATCAAATGGCAAGTTCAACATTCAACTCTGTTTTAGAGTTAGTCTCTCCAAACTTATCAGGGATCAAACGGCAAACTCTATGTCCAATTCTGTCACAGAGTTGTCTCTCCAAATTTGCTGGGATCTAACAGCAAGCTTGACATTCAACCCTATCTCAGAGTTGTCTCTCCAAACTTGCAGGGATCAAATGACAAGTTCGACATTCAACTCCGTCTTAGAGTTAACTTTACAAATTTGTTGGGATCAAACAGCAAGCTCTACTTTCAGCTCCGTTTTGTAGTTACCTCGCCAAATCTGCTGGGCTCAAACAGTAAGTTCAACATTCAACTCCGTCTCAGAGTTAACTCTACAAACTTGCCGGCATCAAATGGCAAGCTCTATGTTCAACTCCGTCCTAGAGTTGTCTCTACAAAACTTGTTGGGCACAAACAGCATGTAGTACCCCATATTTTAAAAATATTTTTTTGAGATTAGAAAGTGAATTAAAATGATTTTTTTGTGATTTAATAACTGTCTGTCTAAAAATTCATCTTTTTTACACGTGCAAAACACGTGCAAATGTTGACTCGAAAAGTTCAAAACCAAAAATTATTTTCGGAAAACTAATTATTTATTATTTGAGATTATTTGGGATTTTTCTAGATTTTTTTGAAAATTATTGGACTTATTTGCAATTATTACAAAAAGAAGGACTTTTGTGCAAAATTACCAAATGGAGGTGAAAACTCCATATTTTTGGATTTTTGGACTGAATATAATCCCTAGTTAATTCAGAAGTAAATATTTTACCTCTAATTCCTACACATTTGACTTATTTCACAAGTTTTGGTAAAAGAGGATCTTTTTGCAAAATCGCTATTTGAAGGGATGAAAATGAAAATTTTGTTTTATGGGTTTCCCTGCAGAGCTGGCTGATGCTGGAGGGGATCTTTTCAATTTTTGAACTTGATTAAAACTGGTTTTTACTAATTTCCAATAAAAGGGTCAAATCATGAAAAGGGACATTTTAAAAAGGAGTATTTTGCAAATGTTTCTAAAACCCTAGAATCTTAAATCCCGGACTATATAGGGTTTGTGCAGCCGTCATTCGCTGCACAATACAGGAGATTTATTATTTCTTATTAATTTGGAGTTCTAAAGAAAGATCTTTGATTTCTTGCTAGGAGGAGCTTTTCTTATTATTTTTTTTCATCTTCGTTCAATTCCTTCAACAAGGTGGGTAATATATTTGTTTTGTTTTGTTCTTTGAATATTGGATGTGGTTTTTCATCTTTTAGAAAGCATGCTAGGGTTGAGTATGAATATGTACATGATGGATTGGATGGATTGTTGAATTAAAAATTGATCTTTTATGAACCCTAGTTATCCATGAATGGATTTGCATGTGTATGGTTTGAGATCCATATTATTTTGAGTTTGGTGAACACAACTTGATTATGATAATATTAACCTTGTATGTTCATGATTTAATAATGACGATGGGGTTTGAGAAGTTTTGAGAAGGATTAATGAATTATGAATTCTTATCTTTAGATTTGGATTTGGGAGAAATTGAATGATATTTGATGCAATACAACTAATTTGGAAATTTTTGGGATTGTGCAAGGTATTACTCAAATTGGATTCCTTGAATATTAAGATTTAAATTCTGAATATGTTGCTATCTCTAATTGAAGGTCTTGTGGAATTTTCTTTAGTGCACGAACATGCACAAACGAATTACATGAATTTCGTACTTCATTGTTGTTGAAGAAAATCAACAATTTGCTATTTTTGTTAATTCAAGTGATTTTGATTGGTTTTATTGACTCTTATATATCCTACAAGTCGTATTTGATCATATCAGAAATATGTTTTTTACAGAATTTGTTTTTATTAAGTAAAACTCCATATCGGTTAAAAAGTGTACAACTAAAAAACTGCAGTCTGCAGATCGACAGTCGACCGGTAGAAATTACAGTCGACTGTCATTACCTAGCTGCTATGTTTTTCTTGTTTTCTTGAAATTTTGTGCGGAACAGTCGAATGAACCATGTTTACAGTCGACTGAGTCGCTCTGTTTTGATATTTTCCTGAGATTTAGATTTTCATTCTGGACAGTCGACCGATGACCTTTTACAATCGACTGTTAGTACTTAGAATTATTTTATGTTAAGTTCTGGAGTTGTCGTTCTGGACAGTCGAACTATGGCTTTTACATTCGATTGCTATTACTTAGATTTATTTTCTCGAAGTCTTGGGTTTTCAATCTGGACAGTCGACCGACTCCTATATATAGTCGACTGTTACTGATGTTCTTGAGTTATTCTGATGCTATTTTAAATGAGTTATTCTTTAAATGTTTTGGATCTATAATTTACTGTTCTAAACCTTATTTTCTATTCAACATATGTTTCCAAATTGTTTTATTAAAGTATTGTTAATGGAAGGTTTGGTTTGGATGGGTGAGTGTGAGTCCCTAGAGGGTGTGTGAGACCCTAGTATACCGGCAGTTGAGATATTTGTGTTTTTGGACCTGTTGAGGCATTTTAGTTGATCAGTTGTTGAGTTAAGTCTAGTGGGGTACACCAACTCTAGGTGATTCGTAATTAAACTAATTAACTCAAAAAGTTAAGGACAGTCACTAGTGGTGATAAGATGAAAGGGAACATGAGTTATGGACCTCAGTATGGCTTGCGGTGTGAGATAATCCCCGGAATTATCCAGGTGTGAGTGAAATAGTCTCTGGAATTACCTGTGGTGTGGGATTGATCTACAGAATTATCGGGGTCGAGGCAACGCACATGTGGTATTCGTGTGATGAGGTGCCATCGCTTGCGGTGTGGGGTATTCTCGAAGATTTCCAGGTGTGAGTGAAATAGTCTCCGAAATTATCTGTGGATAGAGATTGACCTCTGGAATTATTGGGGCATAAGCTAATACTCACAGTTTATCTTTATCTCGTAGTAGTCATCATGTTAGGATTAGTTGCATAGCGGGAGATTAAACCCTACAATGTGGAGACGTTAAGGGCTTGCACCGGACCTATGTAGAGTGGGATGCATAGAAAGTACGCATTAGAGAGTCAGAATATAGTATTGTGTTTTCTTGATTCGGTTTAAGCATGTGTTTTCCTAGTTTTCTACACTTGATACTTAGTCTAGTTCCACTTGAGGTTTTCATGTCTTATTGTTATATCATACCTTATATTGTTCTTACTTATTACATGTTATTTATGTTTCCATGTTCTATATATGTCGTTTGTTTTTATGTCACTCACACCGTTATGGCTGACCCCTTTAGTTTTGGGGGTTAGGGTTACCTCTAGCCTCATATTTTACAAGTGATTACTTGTAGCTTGGATTGTGATGCTTGAGTTAAAGTGGTGTAATGGGTTATGTATTGTTGTAAAAGAAATTATTGTAAAGAAAGAAATTTGTAATTCAAGGTATATTGTATTCCGCTGTGTTATGTAAAGATTAATGTAATGAAAGTTGAAAAATTTTTATTGGTATTTGGCTGTGTTTAATATTATATTTGAAGTTGATGCTGGGAATTGTGCCACGTATTTCTGAGATATCATATTAGAAATTCGGGGCACTACACAGCAAGTTCAAACTTTCAACTTTGTCATAAGGTTTCCTCTGAACTTGCTAGGATCAAAAGGCAAGTTCAACGTTCAACTTCATCTCAGAGTTGCATCTCCAAACTTGCTGGGCGCAAACGGTAGGTCTAACATCAGCTCCGTCTTAGGACTGCCTCCACAAACTTGTCGGGATCAAACGACAAGCTCAACGTCCTACTTCATTTCAGAGTTGTCTCTTCAAATCTGCTTGGCTCAAACATGAAGTTCAACATTCAACTCTACCCCAGAGGTGTTTTTACAAAACTTGCTGGGCACAAACAACATGTTCAAACGTCCAACTCCGTCTCAGAGTTGCCTCTACAAAACTTGTTGGGCACAACTGGCAAGTTCAAACATCCAATTCCATCACAAAGTTCTCCATTAACTTACCAGATGCAAATAACAAGTTCAAACATTGAACTCCGTCTCAGAATTGCTTCAACAAACTTGTTGAGATAAAACAATAAGTTCGCAGTCTGACCGCCTCGAAGATTATTCCTACAATAGCTCTTCTAGGTCCTAGGTCGGCTATATATACAAGACTCAACGATCAAAGCACTCAGCTCCTGGACCAACGAAATGCTCGGTCGATAAAACAAGCGAACAACACAATGCTTGGTCGGCAAAAGAGCGATTTAGCAGAACAGATACGAGATTTTTTATCGACAAAAATGATCAAAATCCAATCTCCAAGAGTTCCTAAAATCTTAAATAAATTCTAAAAACTCCAAACAGTGAGGAATAGGATTTTTGGGCTTTTGCATCAGGGTTCGGGTTGGGTCCCCAAACCAAACCCACAAAATCCAAACCCAATGTTTTAAAACTAGGTGGGTTTTCAGGTAATAAACCCAAGCATGGCTGCATTTCGAACCCGAACCTGAACTTTCAAAACCCCTTCTTCTCTGAACGATCCTCTTATTCAAAACCCTAAAATCTACGAACTTCGAAACCCGGTCTTCGAAAGCTTCTCATCTTCGAAACCCAACTCCAAGTCTTCACCTCCGAGCTACAGCACCTCCTCACCGACCTCATTCTCCAAAGCTTTGACCTCGATGATTATCCGAGCTCCACCACTTCGAAAGTCGACGAAGCTCAACCTCAAAAGAGATAGCCACACAGCTCGACCAAAGCAGTGAGTAGCTCGACTGCGACAAAACTCTGCAACTCGACGAAGGTAGCAGCTCGACAAAACACCAGCTCGACGAAAGTAGAGCTCGACCAACTTCGAGGTCAACGAAAATGGAGGAGCTAGACCAAATTCAAACTTGACCATCTCCGAGCTTAATAAAGGTGGCAGCTCGACAAAACATCAGCTCGACGAGAGCGTAGCTCGACCAACTCCAAGGTCGACAAAAATGGAGGAGCTTAACTAAAACTCATATCTCGCCTGCAGTTCAAGTTCGACGAAAGTGAAGGATCTCAACGAACCCACGTAGCTCAATGTGGTGATGAGAAGCTCGACCAAATCTCGCAGCTCGACGAGACGATGTGGCAGCTCAACCGAACCCCTAGCTCGACGAGGCGGCAAGGAATTCGACGACGAAGGGGAGCACGACCAAGGCGTAGCTTATTTTTATATAAATACTGGTTCATCAAGAATACACAAGAAAAGCACTTCGAATTGTTGATTCGTCGCCCGAGACGGCTTAGAACAATAGTTTATTCTCGCCCAAACGAAGGTCCAAATTCAAAGAAATTAGAGGAGCTCAACAAACTCGTCGGCCGAGCTGGGGGGATCTTACTACAGCTGTTAGCCGCTGGATGTCCCTGATAATCGCACTCCAACGCAATCGACGCTCGAGATTGCGCCACACCATATCCGTAGCTCCGCTTTCCTCTCCACTGCTAGATTTCTCTCAACATGCAAGCCAAGCGTTGATGAGCGATCCAGATCGCTCCATGTCGCTTGCCCCTTTCACTCTCTTCTCAAATGCATCAGCGAGCGAGCACGGAGCAGAAGGACTCCCCTGATGTTACCACATCACCCCCTCATCTAGTCCTTCTCTTCACGGCCACTCAAGTGACTCAGTGGACGAGCCAACATATGATAAATGCTGCGAATCGCGTCAAAAAGCGTGTCGTGATCTGATTATTCATAAAAATTCTCTTAAATTCGAAAAAGTTAATTTATAAAATCCAAAATTAGTAAATTCAGAAAAATAATCGAAATTTCACAAAAAATAATTTAAATTGGGCTTATTAATTAAAAATTCAAAAAAAAGTGATTTTAAAAGTGGGAAGAAATTGTCAAAACCTAGAAAAAATGTGGAAAACTCCAGAAAAATATGGGAATATATTTGCCGCTTTCAGAAGCTTCTAATCAGTTCCAGGTACATCAAAAATCGCATGGACCGGGCAGTTCCCCCATCTTCAGCTGAACCCCCGCAAGCCATACGGCAAGCTTGGCCACCGCCGACGCTGTGCCAGGACCCGCTTCTGCCGCTTCACAGCGACGTCCACTGAAAGCTAATATTGAGAATGCTCATTCAATAAGCAATTTAATAATAGATTTTGGATCTAGCCATTATTGATATACCGAGTATCTTATCTGTTGATATCGATTATACTTCAGAATCCAAAAATAATGCGAACTACTTCGCGAAAACCAAGAAAATTATTTTCCGGGAGTGGGGGGCTTATGATAATGGTAAACATCGCAGCAAATCAGGGTTGTACAATTCCAGCACAGATCCTAAAGCTTCTGATGGCGGGTTAGTCATAATAGACCTCTTGAAAATGTTTGGGCCTTCTCCAATCTCCTTTACAAGATATGAGCCTCTTTTCAGCCCATTAAAAGTGACAGATTAAGCTCACTAAGAGAGACCCAGCCCATGAAGGTTGTTAGTCAAATCTCTTATCCCCAAACAGGATAGCATAACTCTTGAGGGGGAGATTCAAACATGAGATAAGGAATTGATATCGATCTAATGGATTCATAACGATCTCCTAGACTGTTTCTCAATGCTATAAATACCCCCCCCCCCCCCCCCCCCCCCTCAATTAGAAGGTAATCAACAATTTCTCTTTCAAACTCTCTTTTTCTCTCTTGTTCTGACTTGAGGGTCGGAGGGTCTATCGCTGGGGCCACCCCCGGTGTTTCAGGCTTTTTGCAGGTCCATTGGCCGCGTCAGCAACCATTGGATTCAGAACACGGTATTCAATCAACGATCCAGATTAATTCTCAGGAGCTCTAACCACTTTTTACGGCAACGATCAAATGTCAGATATTTAGTAGTTTCCATCAAATATTAACTCACTATCTGTTTGCTCCCACACCGAAATAAGTAATAACAAAAAGGATAATAGCAAAATTCCAATCTAACAGAATTTTAAGCAGTGTTTATCAGTTTCTCTATGCAGTAATAATACATGGACCACCGCCGTAATTAGTTTGTTATTCTGTTTGTTTTCTGTTTGTTTCTCATTTAGTCAGCTAAAAGTAAAATTTAAAGTTTACCTTGTAAGAGAACACATATAATATGAATGATTATTAAATTTATAATTAATATATCTGTTTGATATGCAGATACGCAACTAAGTGTTGACAATTGAATAATCAGTGGTGCAAGTGCAAAACATTTTGCTCCATTGATTCGGATATTAATGTAACTTTATATCCATGTCGATTCACAATATGTATAATGCCTATCTGTAGTTCAATAAGTAATTAGTGATAGAACATGCCTTAATCAGCCCATCCATTCGGTGTCAGAGTGTTTAATAAGTTTATATCCACTCAGTTCACAGCCGGTATGAATGCTTTCTACGTGTGATCAATTTAAAGGTTATTCCGTATAACTCACTGGAAAATGCAATATTTCTTTTTTTATAAGTTTGACAGAGCTCAAAAGAGTTACAGCTAACAAAAAAATAAAAAAATAAAAAATACAGTAGAGAGATAAACGACACTAGTACTTCAATGATTATAGATTACAACCGCAGAAAAAGCTTGAATGTCTTTCAGAGCAGGAGGATGAGTCTCTAGATTCTGAAATGAAGCAGTAGTAATAGCAGCCCCAGTTCACTTTTTACATAACTTACTCATAAATCACTATATTCATATAACTTTCTCAGTATCAACATTCTAATTTACTCGCTTTACCACCGGTCCACCACCCCCTCCTCCCTCATATTGAGAAGCAGAGAGGAAGGAGGTAGTTTATAATCTGAGTGAGTTAAATGGAAATGTATTTGTGAGTTATATGAAAGTTGAAAACATCTTCGACTGAGGCATGAGGCATCTTTGACGATTCTGCGTAGTTTGTGACATGCTCAATTCCTTGTATTAAAATCTGAAAGGAATAAAACTAATTTACCACAATTACAATACTAATTAAGCTAGAAACCCCAGTACTGATCAATGTCTGGGACGATTGTAAGGTAGAAGACAAAACTATATTTAGATCTAAATCCCCGGATTGGTCGAGAACCATACATTCTAAAACCTATTTATGATGTTGGCTCTGTTAGGATGTTGTGATAGGCAGAGGAATCTCACCACAACAGTCGTTGGAAAATTTCGTTGAACACCTGTGACACTGCGGAACAAATTAGAGCAATGAGGATGACAAGGTAGATGAGACAAATCAATCGAACAACTAAACAAATAGATCCACCAATCCAACACAAACACATGAAGAATTTATCCTAGCTCGCTTTCACTTAATCCGGAGGAAAATATAGGGAGATATAATATTCAACTAGAGATAGTTACAAGGAGTTACAGATTCACTTAATACAATGAATTAAACTCACTCACCAAGAATTATCTCTCAAACCTCACTTACAATATAGAAAATATCAATGAAGTACTCTACCTCTCATATTGGAGGTCATTACAATAAATAGAAGAAGAATAGAGAGATCTAGGTTAGTCTTGATATCTCAGTCGTCCGATATACTCTGTAGAAGAAGTCACTGTATAGGAGTCGTACGATCTGACTTGGAGTTGAAGATTGGGCCGAAAATATCACTAAGATAAAAGCCTAAAACAATATAGCTACCGCGGGCGGTCGGCTGCACCCAAGTGCGGTCGACCGCAACTCTTCTAGTCTGGACCCGAGGAATGTACAGTCGACTATACAGTCCTCTGTTACTATTGTTGCTCTGTTTCCAACTTCTTCTGCCTTCGACGCTTAGACCTTCGTGCTTTGTCGTTTCTTCTTCTAATTGAACAACCAGTATACATGACATAATCCTAACAACCTCCCCCTTGGATTGCATACGAGTGCTATCAACATGATGTGATTCATCATCTCTGAACACTACTAAACTCCACTTGCGAACATACTTTGAAAGACAGTTTCTTTCGCTAGTTAAACAAATCTTCTACTCAATCTCACCGATCAGTATACTCCCTCAATGGCACACCTCAGTAGGCATTAACACGGAGTTGCCAACCTCTGCACGAACTCCACCTTCCCCGACAAACTCTCCACCTCTCGACGATATTCGAACGTCGTGGTCTCGTTCCAATGATGCTAGTTGCGGCAGACTAGATGAATCTGCGAGAATATCGGGAAAAGAAGAAACACCTACGCAGGTATTTTAGATCCCCAAGCTTGTAGAGATTGCATTGGCTTGGCCCAACAACTCTCATACATCTAATCATCTTACGACGACCATAAAAAATAGACAGAACTCCACCTCGAACTGTGTACCAACAACTGTGTTCTTCAAGAGCTCCCACGGAAATCAGATTTAGTTTCAGCAGCGGAATATGCAAGACTTCCCTTGAAGTGTACCTGTTACCACATGGCATCTCCAATTTAACTGTCCATTCACCTACTACTTCACAAATCTCTCTAGTTTTTGTTCTCACATAACACCATGTAGTAGACTTATAAGTAGAAATAGCTTTCTCTCGGAGAAAATATGAGTAGAACTCATTGAGTTAAGAAACCAACCAGAATCCACTTCTAAATAATTTGAAATAAAAAGAAACAAATCACCTAATTCAGAAGGGTAAACCACACTTGTGGTAGAATTGTCATCCTTGGTGATCTTCTGCTTCTATAATTTTTAATAGTATTTCTTGATAGGTCCGGATCTCTTGCAATATCGGCAACGGATCGAATCATTTTACAATGCACTTTGACTTCCAATTGAAGGACCATCCACCGCTAAACTTGTGGGAGTAGACAATAATTTTTAGGTCTCCTTCCTAAGTTTATTTTCCTTCAAGGTTTAGATTACACCATCCACCGTAATACTCTCTGATGCTGTTTATTTCTGAGAAACGTGTGGAAGCACCAGGTGTGAGTTCGAACTCAATTTGTATTGAAGGAGATTGCCGCTCGTCTGCCGACCTTCAGTTGACCTTCTGGGACCTACGATGAGCTCGGAAAGATGTTGAAGGTTGGGCTCGGATCGGAAGGGTCGGATCCGAGGTCTTGTGTACCTGCAGACGGTCCTGAAACACCGGGGTTTGTCCCGGTGGCGGACCCTCCGACGCTCTAGTCAGTCTCTGTGAGAGAGTAGCAATAACTAGGTATATTTAAGTGGCAAAAGATTGATTACCTCAAAAAGGTGGGTGTGGGTCTAGTATTTATAGAGAATCCCAACCGGGTTTGGTTCCACTTGGGGGCCGGGTTTGGATCCGAAAGACCATGGGCCTGACGTGGCAGAAGGCCCAGGGGGTTTAGGGCGGACGTGGCGATACCAGGAGTGGTATAGGGCTGACGTGGTGAAACCCTTGGCGGTATTTGGAGCTGACGTGGCCCATCGTGAGCCCTCTGTGCCTCTGGGGGGAATCGGAGGGCCTAGGCTGCGCCAGGTCATCCTTCTGCCCCGCCAGAGAGGGGGGACGGCCTGAGGGACTGCTCCGGATCGGACTCCGGGGGATACTGAGGCTCGTCAGTACGAGGAGGCCGGCACTGTGAGGGCAAACACGAGGTTCGGCGCCGACCCTGAAGTGGTCCGGAGCCGAACCAGGTTGTTATTTTTGCTTTTCTGAGTAGGAATTGTATTGGGCCCTGGTTGGGCCTCAGGCCATTTTTACACTGTCACACAAGCCCCCCACTCCTGCAGGGGGTGCGGGAGCTAGCCGTGGAGGAGTGCTCATGGTTGTAGAAATGGGATGGTGAGTCACTGGATCTTCGTGAGAAGGGTACCCGAGTGCCAGACCGGACCTCGAGCTGGCGAGGGATTACGGGCTGGTAAGGGTGAAGGCGGGCCGTTGTTTCTTCCTGAGAAGAGTACCCCGGTGTCAGACCGAACCTCGTGATGAGGGGGAATTATGGGTCGGTAAGGGTGATGAACAGCCGGTGGATCTTCCGAAGAAGAGTACCCAGGTGCCGGACCGGACCTCGAGCTGGCGAGGGATTACGGGTCGGTGAGGGTGAAGGCGAGCCGTTGTTTCTTCCTGAGAAGAGTACCCTGGTGCCAGACCGAACCTCGAGATGAGGGGGAATTATGGGCTGGTAAGGGTGATGGCCAGCCGGTGGATCTTCCGAAGAAGAGTACCCAGGTGCCAGACCTGACCTCGAGCTGGCGAGGGATTACGGGTCGGTGAGGGTGAAGGCGAGCCGTTGTTTCTTCCTGAGAAGAGTACCCTGGTGCCAAACCAAACCTCGAGACGAGGGGGAATTATGGGCTGGTAAGGGTGATGGCCAGCCGGTGGATCTTCCGAAGAAGAGTACCCAGGTGCCAGACCGGACATCGAGCTGGCGAGGGATTACGGGTCGGTGAGGGTGAAGGCCAGCCGTTGTTTCTTCCTGAGAAGAGTACCCTGGTGCCAAACCGAACCTCGAGACGAGGGGGAATTATGGGCTGGTAAGGGTGATGGCCAGTCGGTGGATCTTCCGAAGAAGAGTACCCAGGTGTCAGACCGGACCTCGAGCTGGCGAGGGATTATGGGTCGGTGAGGGTGAAGGTGAGCTGTTGTTTCTTCCTGAGAAGAGTACCCTGGTGCCAGACCGGACCCCGAGATGAGGGGGAGTTACGGGCTGGTAAGGGTGATGGCCAGCCCGTGGATCCTCCGACGAGGGGTGCCCAGGTGCCAGACCGGACCTCGAGCTGGTGAGGGGATCATAGGTCGGGCCGTTAGGGGGCGAACCGTTGTGCCTTGGGGTTGTTTGAGTAGTGTAGTCCGTTGTTTTCGCGGAGCATTTGGGGGCGCCTTGGGACCTGTGCAAGATTCCCATTTCCTAGGTGCGTTAATGGCGCCGCCTAATAACTGTATGGCGCATGGTCTTCCGTCGTTTGGTTTTCCCCATATCATAATGGCCGGCCCCTGGGGGGAGGCTATAAGTACCCCCCTCCCCCTTTCTCGTTGTGGTTCAGATCCAAGCAAAGGTGGTCTGCTTGGCCCTTAAAGGTGTCTGCTTCGGCGGACGCCTGTTTTTTGAAAATTCTTGCCCCCGATTTTGTCGGAGAGGTAGTTTCTTTGTCGCCCGATCTTCTCTTGGATCTGATGGCCCTGATGTGGCGGTCAGATCCAGGGGGGATCCGGGCGAGAGGGATAACGACCGAACGTCGAAGGGTGAGCCGTCTGCAACAGCGGAGGTTCTATCCTTCCGAGAGGGATGAAGGGCGTTCCGGGCCGGTTGTTTGCAACTGCGAAGGTTCCGTTGCTGGAGTAGGCTGGGCCTTTGCAGTTGCATCAACTGGCTCGGAATGGAGCACTTCTTTCGGCCTTCGGGTGTTGATCTGCTTTTGACCGGGGTGCTTTCCGAGGGGGGCGTCTTGAAGCTTTGGGCCCCGGGTAGATGAGTAGTTCTCCGATTGGAGGCTGACTATTCTGTGTTCCAATAGGGCTCCAGGTTGAGGCGGTTTCTGTCTCACCCGGGAACAGTTCGGGTCTTCGGCCGATGACGCTGTAAGCCCCGAGCTGTTCGCGGGTGAAAGGGGAACCGACCCAGTCTCGGAGCCCGGGGCGTCTGTCTGAGGACGGCGCCTTAAATCTTAAAAATAAAAATGTTCCCTCCTCCGAATACTTCTTCCGCGCTGGCCTCCTTGACTGGCTGCCAGCCTGTCAATGGATGATGTCAGCGTCGCACGTTTCGAGGATGTGGCGCGAATTCTTAGGCGGCAGTTGCATGTTGGATAGGTGAACAGTACTCGCGGGAATCGAGGAGTCGCTTCTATCTCCTATAAATAGTCCCCCCTCTTCCCTATTTGTCCATTCCTTTCTTTTTCAAAATAAAATTTTTCAACACTTCAGCGCTCATCTTCGCGTCTTGCTGTACCAGACTTGCCCTTCCGAAGTAACCCCAGGTGAGTTAGCAAGTCTACTTAGTCTAGGCATAGATGGACAGGGCTCAGTCTGGCTCATCAGCGTCGACGTCTGGGGGGGAGGTGGAGCCTATCTCTGACTCGACGTCCTGGGAGGAGCCCGTACTCGAGGAGGAGTCAGTGCACGCTGTCGAGTCTTCTGACACGGTTTCGTGGGAGGAACCGGTGGTTGAGGAGGCGGCACATGGTGCGAGGCGGTCGCGCTCTCGTCGTCCCTTCGTGGTGGAGAGTAGTGAGTCGGAGGAAGCGACTGATGGTTCGGACGACGTCCGTGTTTTGGAGCCGGCTACCGAGGGTGAGAGAGGCGAGGGCGGCATTGTAGGGAGATCCACGGTTCCGGGGGCAGGCCCGAATTCCATGCTGACTGGTCGGGGGCCCTTATTCACTCCTTCGTCGGAGCGGTCCGAGAAGAGGAAGAAGGCTCCGAGGAAGGTAGGGTTGGGAACTGGTGGCTCGAGCCAGGGGACTGGTTCGCCCGCGCAGCCGAAGCATTTCCGTCAGTATCCGGACGACCTGTCCGACCAGGAGCTCTTTGGTGTGCAGGCCTCTTCGCCGAGCCGGACGAGAGTGTTGATGGACGCGATTCTGACCGCCTTGGATGGCGGGGATTTGGAAGTCTTGCAATTGGCGTACCACATAGGTCCTAGTTACGAATTGATGCTGCCGAGCTCTACTCTTCGCCCAACCGATCCCCTGTCTGCTTGGTATTGTGTCTTCCCCGTGGACGCGTTTATTTCTGGACTGAGGCTGCCGATCCATCCGTTTGTTCGGGAAGTGTTGAACTGGGCCTCCCTGGCGCCGATGCAGTACGGGCCGAACTCTTGGGAGCAGATAATCAGCTTTGTACTGATGTGCGAGGAACAACGGGTACCCTTGCGCTTGAACGTGTTCCGAGCGACGCTGACGCTTTGTTCGGCAGCCGAGGGGGTTTACTATATCTCCCCCCGGAGCAGGAGGAAGGTTGTTCATAGCCGTCCTGACTCTATTAAGGACTGGAGAAAAAAGTATCTGATAATCCGGAGTGAAGAGCCCTGGGACATTCCGACTCGATGGAATTACTCCAAGCCGAGTTATCCTGCGCCGGGGTAGGGGGATCTGACGGTCGAGGAGTGGGGGTTTGTAGAGCGTCTTCGTTTGTCCCCTAGTATTAATTAGACGAAGGTGACGGAGGTTCGCCTGGCGAGCGTTGGACTGAGCCCCGCCGTTCTCCGTATGTAGTTGTTTCTTTTCCCTCGATCCTTTCGTACATTCTTGCTCATTGCTCTTAATGGTTTTTTCTGCAGATATGGATGAGGCATCGATCCAAGCAAGGCGGCTCGCCATGAAGAAGGAAAATGCCGAGAAGAAGAAGGCGGAGGCGGCGAAGAGGCCGAGGGAGCTGCCCCTTGTTATCTCTGAGGCACCGCTTGAGCCGAGGGCTAAGAGTACTCGTTCGGAGACGGGCATGGGGGGTGCCCCTTTGAGGGGTAAGGGCTCGGCGAGGGCGTCCGATCTTGACAAGGGGAAAGGTCCCTTGGTAGGGGTCGAGGAGGAGGACCCGGTGGTGGAGTTGTTGCGGCAGCGGTGGGTGCCGGATTGGTCGGTTCGGATGAGCGATTGTCTGACCGAGGAAGCCCAGGCCGTAGAGGTGGTGGAGAAGCTGGCAACGCCTCGCGATCGCCAGATGATGGAGAACGAGCCCGTGGAGGTGGCATTCACGCGCCTGGCGCAGGCCACTGTGTCGGTAAGCTCGTCGACCTCCTCCTTTCCGTTTGGTCTTGCCTCAGGAGTTTTCTTCTAATCCGCTTCTTTCGGCCGCAGGCTTGTATGCAGGGGGCTAATGTAAAGAATCTCTACGAAGCGTCCCTGTTACAAGAGCGTGCTCGGGCGGACAAGAGCGGACGAGAGACGAAGGAGATGCGGATCGAGCTCGAGGGTTCGCGTCAGAGGGAGCAGCAGATGAAGCTGGAGCTCGAGGCCAAGGACACCGAGTGGGAGAAGAGGGTGGCCTCTTTGAAGAGGAAGTTTGCCAAGGAGAAGGGGGAGCTAATAGCCGCGTTTGCCAAGGAGAGGAAAGAGCTGACGGATGCGGGCCAGCGGATGGTGATAGCCGCCCAGGATGAGTGCTACGCGAAGGCGCTCAGTCACGTGAGGCATTTCTATCCGACCCTCGATCTGTCGAACTTCGAGTACGACATGGAGATTGATGGGACCCCGAAGGTCCCTGCCGTAGAGGGGCTCGTTGACCACCCGGCCGATGATCGTTCTGTGAACCCGATCGACGTCGAGGAGGGAAACCGAGATGTATAGTTTTGCTTTTCTTTCTTCTTTCCTCCTTTCGATTGTATTTGCCTCCCGCGGACTGGCCCCCGCCTTTTCGTGTTTATATATATAAAAAAGTAATTCGGACTTGCCACGGGTTTCGATGCCGGTCGTTTCCGGATCTCCCCGCTTATGTGCTTCGAGTTGGCTCACTTCGTAGGTTGCAGCTTCCCTTCCCGAGGTGGGCCCCCGTCGTTCCGACGCGGCGTGCCGCTCGAGACGAGGGGAGTATTTCTGTAACGGCCTTTGCCTCGGTTGACGGTATATAAAGTGATGAAGGGGATGTGGCTCGGCCTTCTTGTTTCGCGAGGAATTGGAGTGGGGCGAGGTGATGCCTTGGGGGTCGACCCCCTAACCGGGAATTAGGTCGGGTCTGCCGGGGTGTTTGGAGTATGATGCAACGAGATTTCCTTAGTATAAGATAGGGGGGCCGCTAAAAATGGTCCTATACAAAGGAAAGCTTTACAAAAGGTTTACTTCTAGTTAAGTTAATGTCTAGACTTGCTCTTTGCAGGAGTTCACTGGGTGCTAGGCGTCAAGGGGGAACCTCTCTGGTTCGGCGGTAGGTCCGGGGGTAGGGCTGTCCTTCTTAGGTTAGAGCATGACGGCGTTGGGGGGGGACATTGCTCCTCCGTCGATGGTCATGCAGCACGACCGCATTGCTTCTTGGCTACTTCGGACGGCGCCGACCCCGTGTGGGGTGGAAGATTCGAGCTCCGAATGGTAGGCCGAAGGCATCGCTTGGAGGGAGCATAATCTGGATCGGCCGAGTATGGCGTTGTTAGCTGTCTTGGCGTTGTGACGATCCCTTCTAGCTCGATAGGGATGTCGTAAAACCCATGTGGTGTATCCGGCCGGTTGGAGCTTGCCTCTAGGTACCTTCAGTTTCTCGAAGGCTTTGAGGGAAAGAATGTTCGCCGAGCTGCCGTAGTCGACAAGGATCTGGCGAACTTCACACTTAGCCATGCGGAGGCTAATGACGAGGGCGTCGCAGTGGGGGAGGCGAACGCTTTCGAGGTCCTCCCCTGGGAAGGAGACTGGCGCGGTTTGTAGCTCGGGAGTGGGATCGTCTTGGACAGTATTCATCCCCCGGAGGAAGGCCTTTCGGAACGTATTTGATTCTCCTCCTATTAGCCCTCCATGGGCTCAATGTAAGATAAATGGTGCGTCCGCGGTTCCCTCGGACTCGGGATCCCGACCCGGTATGCGGCTCGGAGGGGGGTTCGGGGGCGAGTGTATCCCGCTCCTGTTATCTTGTCGACCCCGCGGGACTTCTCGGGTGAATTCTCGGAGGTACCCTCTGGAGATGAGTTCCTCAATCTCGTCTTTCAGGGCCCGGCATTGATGTGTGTCGTGTCCATGGTCCTGGTGGAAGCGGCAGTAGAAGCGCTGATCTCGGTTCTTGCCGTTGTTAGGTCGGGGAGGTAGTCGAACAATGCCTTTGTCTTCGATTTCTAGGAGGATGGCGGATGTGTTGTGCGTCAAGGGAGTGTATCTCTCGAAGCGGGGGGTCGGCAGGACCTTCTTCATGGCCCCCGGGTCCCTTGGAGCTTTCTTCGATGGTTCGACTTCTTCGGTCTTCCGCTTTCCCTTCCCGGTGTCATCCCTGGTATCTTCGGGGTTAAGGGCCTCTTCTGCCCTAATGTATTTCTCGACCCTACCGAGGAGGTCGGGGAAGTTGACGGGGGGTTTCTTCGCCAGAGAAGCCTTCAGCTGTCCGTGACGGACGTTGTGCCGGAATGCCGCTGAAGCGACGCCCGGGTCGAGGGAGGAGACCGACCTTGCCTTAGCGGTAAATCTCCGGATGAACACTCTGAGTGATTCCCCCTCTAACTGTTTGAGTCCGAGTAACGAGGCGCTGGTCCTTTCGGTCTTCCGGCTGGTGACGAAGTGGGCGAGAAAATTGCCCTCGAGTTGGTCGAAGGAGTAAACGGAGCCAGGGGCGAGCTTCGAGAACCACTCACGAGCGGGACCCCGAAGGGTGGCAGGGAAGGCTCGGCATAGCAGGGGATCCGAGGCGCTGTGAATCATCATGAGGGTTTTGAAACCCCCCATGTGATCAGCAGGATCTCCCTCGCCGTCGTAGGTCTCGAACTGAGGGGGTCGGAAATTCCTGGGTATTTCCGCTTGGAGGATGGGGGTGGAGAAGGGAGGACGGACAGGTCTGTACCCCTGAGTCGCTCTTCGGCCACCGTCCCCTATGTGATCGAGGCGATCCTCCATCCCTTGTAGGCGCCTTAGGAGAACGTCGTCATCCTGAGGCTGGGTTATTGAAGGGTGGGACGCGCTGGTTTCGGCGTCCGACCCTGCTTGGGAATGGGGGGTTTCTTCCCTGGGGGTCCGTCGGAGGGCTCCCAGAATTTCTCTTCGGAAGTCTTGGAGCTCCTTGTGAGTGACGGGGGCTCCACCGACTTGGTTTGGTTGGTCCGAGGGTTGTCTTCCGACTCGGCTAAGCGCGGATCTTCGTACCTCGGGCGGCGGTCTCGGACGGTTCGGGACCGGGTTGGAAGCGGCCCTTCCCCTGCGGCGGGTAATCCTGCGGTTGAGGATTATTCTCCGGAGGTCGGGCTGGGCTGGCCGGCCGACGTTTCTTTGGGACTCCCGAGGGAGAGCCTTGTGTTTCGACGTGCGTGGCCTGGCTTCATCAGTGGGTGGGGGCGAGTCCCGTTGGTTGACGGAGGAAGCAGCCCCCTTGCCTTTGGAGGCCATGAGGATTCGGCTGTCGATGGCCTTTGAGGGTCTGGGTCGGATCGGCTTCTGGAGCAGCGTTTCCCACAGACGGCGCCAACCTGATGCTGTTTATTTCTGAGAAACGTGTGGAAGCACCAGGTGTGAGTTTGAACTCAATTTGTATTGAAGGAGATTGCCGCTCGTCTGCCGACCTTCAGTTGACCTTCTGGGACCTACGATGAGCTCGGAAAGATATTGAAGGTTGGGCTCGGATCGGAAGGGTCGGATCCGAGGTCTTGTGTACCTGCAGACGGTCCTGAAACACCGGGGTTTGTCCCGGTGGCGGACCCTCCGACGCTCTAGTCAGTCTCTGTGAGAGAGTAGCAATAACTAGGTATATTTAAGTGGCAAAAGATTGATTACCTCAAAAAGGTGGGTGTGGGTCTAGTATTTATAGAGAATCCCAACCGGGTTTGGTTCCACTTGGGGGCCGGGTTTGGATCCGAAAGCCCATGGGCCTGACGTGGCAGAAGGCCCAGGGGGTTTAGGGCGGACGTGGCGATACCAGGAGTGGTATAGGGCTGACGTGGTGAAACCCTTGGCGGTATTTGGAGCTGACGTGGCCCATCGTGAGCCCTCTGTGCCTCTGGGGGGAATCGGAGGGCCTAGGCTGCGCCAGGTCATCCTTCTGCCCCGCCAGAGAGGGGGGACGGCCTGAGGGACTGCTCCGGATCGGACTCCGGGGGATACTGAGGCTCGTCAGTACGAGGAGGCCGGCACTGTGAGGGCAAACACGAGGTTCGGCGCCGACCCTGAAGTGGTCCGGAGCCGAACCAGGTTGTTATTTTTGCTTTTCTGAGTAGGAATTGTATTGGGCCCTGGTTGGGCCTCAGGCCATTTTTACACTGTCACACTCTCCTTGACAGATTTACCATGTAGCATGATGGTTATCAAATACTTGAACGATTATGACAGTGAATATATCAAGTTGAAAGCTTTATCATCTTCATTCATATTTGTGTTTATCGCCTTGTGTTCATATAACACCTTGTCGAATTCTGTGATGTGATCTTGAAGATCAGTACCTTCCTTCATTGATAGGCGGAATAACTTTCTCTTCCAATGCATCTGATCTAGTAACGATGAACTAGAGTACTCAACTATGAGTTTTTCCCCATAAACTCGTCGTGCTAGTTTCTTCAAAAAATTTGCACTTGATCTTGTCCGCCAATGATAGCCGGATTAGACTTACGGCTCTCTCACAAATACCATCTCAAACATCCTCCTTCATATCGAACAGCTTTTCCTTCATCTTAACGGCTAACTATAGATATTCTTGAACTAGGACATTATACATGTCTACCTTCCAAAGATTGAGGTTGATCTTTCCATCGAACCCCTTGATCTTCAAAAAACTGTGACATGTCATCTTCACCAAGGGATTGGGCAACTTGAAGCTCTGATACCACTTTGTCGGGGTGTTGTGATAAAAGCCCAAAAAAATACAACCGCCGCGGACAGTCAACTGCACCCATATGCGGTCGACCGTAACTCTTCCAATCTGAACCCGAGGGCTGTACAATCGACTATATAGTCCTCTGTTACTATTGCTTCTCTGTTTCCAACTTCTCTTATCTTCGACCTCCGTGCGTCGTCATTTTTCTTCTAATTGAACAATTAGAATACAAGACATAATCCTAACAAGCTCGAGTCATAACATGTCTTGTTTTTCTTATACATTAAGGTGCTCCAACACTTCCCTCACACATCAGCTTATTCTTTTATCCAACTACATCCATTCCCATTGCTGCCTCATCTTCCAACTTACTAGCTCCACCCCCTTCCCTTCCATTCGCAAATGCTTTCTTGAAAACTATAATGTCACTTTCATCGGAGTCAACGTGGTGAACGATTGCCAGATGTTGGAGGAAATTGTGGTTGAGGGTGGAGAGCTCGGCAGAGATGAGGAGAACTATAGAGAGATATAATATTCAACATGGAGGATTGGGAGGGGAAACGCTTCGATGGTGGCGATGGTGGCGACGGCGGAGGAGATCCTGGGGTTTGATGATGATGACGTGGAGAGGGCAAAGTCGGTAGGGGTTGGGAGGAGCAAATAGGGTGAGTAGGAGCTTAGTCACAGTCAGATGATTTATATGGCGGTGGATACTTGCATGTTGCTGCAGTTGGGGCTCAGGCTAATTCGGGGAGATTGAACGATAGGGGTGGATCTGGGCCCAAGCAGCACAAGTAATTGCTTTGGGCCCTAATTTTATAGGGCCCCATAATTTTTAAGTATTTACAATATTTTTAAAAAATGTAATTATTTTCAGATTTAATTACATTGTATTATCTAATATTTGAAACAATAGTTGGCCTATTAACTCATCTGGTTATAGTAGGGATGGCATTCGGGTCGAGCTGTCCGGTTCGTGCCCCAATCCGGTGGGCTAGCCCGGGTAACGGGCAGGTCCGGGTCGGGTTGGGTGAATATCCGGACCGGGCAGGGTTCAAACATCAAATACTCGACCCATATGACCCGCAAACTCATACGGGTTCAACCCGACCCGGGCCGGGCCGAGTCACGGGTTCGCCGATCAATTTTTTTAACTCCAAAAAATATAAAATTGTACATTTTATATTAAATGGGCGTGAACAACAAAATTAATTACTCACTAGCTATTTATAGCCCATTACTCACTTAGCCCACCTCACCCTAACTATTTGTAGCTAACTCTACCTTCTCACTTCTCTCATCTCACCAATGTGGAACTAAATATATTTGGATTTTAAACTTTGAAATTTTTTAATCCCACATTGATGAGATGAGAGAAATGAGGAGGTGGAGTTGAAGTTTGCTATAAATAGCTAGGGTGGAGGTTGTCTAACTGAGTAGTGGGTAGTAATCAATTAATTTTGATGTGTACACTTATTTTTATAAATTTTTGATAAATTTTAGAGTATATCTATATGCATATATACATATATATACATATATTTTTAGTATATGTATACATATATATACATATATTTGGCACAAATTGGTCGAATCATATATATACATATATTTATACATACATATATTTGGCACAAAAGATTAAAAATTTTTAAAAAGAAATCCAAATGGGTCGAATCCACAAACCCACGGGTCACTGGTCGGGTTCGGGTTTGAACAGGTTTGCGGATAGGCCGGGTTGAGCAGGTTGGTATTGGGATTTTTCCGACCCGGGTTGACCCGGTTGGGATAACGGGTCCGACCCGAACCCGAACCGGGTCAAGGCGGGTCGGGTCGAGTTGGGCGGGTCGCGGGTTGACCCGATCCGGATGCCATCCTTATGTTAGAGTGTCGTGCTAATTACCTGAAGGTTGCACGTTCGAAACCTGAATGTGCTAATTTATTTTTCAATAATTTTTTTTAATTTTTTAACTAATTATTTTTCACAGTCATACATATCATTTTACAATTTTATAAATTTAATATTATTTTTCACTTTGCCCATGCATGCCACTCTACGATATTTTTTTAATGTTCTATGGTATATCATATTTATCTGTTTATGATAAATATCTAATCATATCATCAAGTGCATATGGTTATTCTACATTTTAAGCATCCAAATAGTATTCTCATATGCATATATTCATCATTACTTCATTCTGACCATATTTCTAATATATTATAGTTACTACTTTGCTATAATGTAAACTTGAAGTGCATATACATGTGCTTCTTTTTTCTTTCTTCTAAATTTTGTATCTGCTGATGAAAGAAATACTAGAGTTGCCTTCAAAAAGAAAAAAAAAATATAAGGGACGTTTGATAAAACCAAAATGTATCCATGAAAGCATTCAAAATAGCATTATGCATATACTTCAATCATGTTAACTCAATATTTTCTCTTAGTGTACACAAACTCAACGTGCATTTACTTGTATGTTTTGAACATAATTTTTTTTTTGTTCTGTTCCTCTTTAATTCTCTCATTCATCATTTACATCCTCTCAGATAACATACAATTCAGAATAAAATTGCTGCTGCTTCTTTCTTAGAGTTTGTCTGAGTTTCTTTTTGCCATAAGGCATTTCATGTAAAAATGCATACGTAATCTATTTAAATTTTCATTTAAATAGTTTGTCCTTCAAGGTTCCATATTTACATTTAAATAATTGTTATTTTTATTTTGTTAACTTGCAAAATGCCCTATTTGAGAACTTGTCTAGGACCCATTTGAGAACTTGCTTAGAGCACCCTAAAACTCAGATACGTCCATGGTGGGCGAGAATGTGGCTGGATTTTGGTGAATATCTCAACTTGGTATGGTAGTGATAACAGGCATTTGCCATACATGGATAGTAGGTAACGAGACAAAGATGAGTAGAATTCTGTCATATATGTCGCAGTTGTGATCCATTTAACCATATTAGTAAATAGTGTTTTCTTTAGTGTTTTCTTAGTGTTAACCCATATTACAATATTAGTAAATAGTGTTTTCTTTAGTGTTTTCTTAGTGTTAACCCATATTACTATATTAGTAAATAGTGTTTCCCATGAATTAATCCATTTGGATATAGAATACTAGCATGGTTTGTTCGATATGCCAGAATTTAAAAAAGATAAAAAGACTGCTAATTAAACAAATGCCAACATTCATTAGAATAAGATACAAATTCAAAAGACTTAAATGACATCACTCATAAAATGCTGGAAACCACGTAAACTGAATAAAGGATGACAGAACTAACAGTAAATAAGACTAGCAGCTCCCCCATCGCTAGGACGCAAGGAACATTAAACCCCAAAAAGCCAATCAAGAAAAGACCTAACACACCATATATAACCAACCATAGCTAGCAAAACAAACATCAATCATAAAGTAGGCACTAAAAACACTAATGAACTCTCCAGAGCCCAATCAAGAAACAACTAAACCACTACTAATTCCCTCTTGATAGAACCCTACAACCCAGACTGTAGGATACGTAAGCATCAATGCATCCATACTGAACCTGCTCTTCAGACAAACTCCTTGCTTCCCAATTGCTCCTAGTAACTTTCTTGGGCTTCTCCATATAAAGTCCCAAAATTTCACTTGCATAGCCCTTCAACCCACACCTCCGCTGGCCCGGGTACCACACAATGCCTAAATAATCCCTACAAAGTCCATCCAGATCAGCCCATTTTCCACAATGAAGCCCATAGTCATTCATTAGCTTCTCGACGTCATCTCCAACCCCAACACCAACAAAAGTGATTCTGGTATCAGCAAGGAAACTCTTGATAGATTGGGGAATGCTGTCCATATAAAAGAGTTGGATGATTAGGCACTTGTCATCAACACAGAGCTGCAACGTTGCGACCTTGTTGCATTGGCCCTTGTAGTAGTTGGGCCTCCACTCACAGTCCAGGCCTACAACAATGGGGCGCCGGCTCAAATGGGCTGAGCGAACGGACTGAACCCATGAGTCAACTGATGAGGCATTGGTTGTCACAGTGGTATGAATGACTTTGCCGGAGAAGCTAACAGTGTGATGAGTTGTGGTGGAAAGGGAAGAAGAAGAGTAGGAGTTTCTGTGATACATTATGAGAATTGAGTTGAAGAGTATTTGGGCTCCATTGGTCTTTATATAGACTATCAATCTGGATGCGGAGGAGTGCAACGGCCAAGTACCCAATAAAATTGTTCATATTCCAGTCAACAGTCACATTATATTCACACTGTATTTTTATGGGGAAGGTAATCTATACCAATTAGCAATTACTACTAAATGATGATGTGTCACATTATATTCATACTGTATTCTTATGGGGAAGGTAAATCTATACCAATTAGCAATTACTAAATGATGATGTGCATGAGCATGCGTCATAGGCAAGCCAGGCCATGAGAAGATGGAAAGTTCCAAATCTTACAAATATTAAAGGCTCGCACCTTCACAGTCAAGATTGAAAACCTGAACGCAATGGCCCAACAGAATGCGATCAACTCCATTTCCCCTGATCAATCAACCTCCATCGTCCATTTGGTCCGCTTTTGTGGTTTTGTTATTAAAACAACAGTCACTGCCGATCCTTCTGTCGCTGTGAAATGGATCAGTCAAGTACTCTCGATGGAGAGACAGAAAAAGCCTATCAAAATTGCAGTAACTGCTGAAAGTAACCAAAACTCTGAAAGGATTGCTACACTTCAGCTCTCCTTAAAGAAGAGGTGTCTTGTGCTCCAACTAGCCCAAATGGACCGTGAAACTTCGGAGGCTATCAGGAGCCTGTTCTCGGATGAGACCATCTTTTTCTATGGGTTCAAGATTGAAAACATCGAATCCAAGCTGTTTTCAGATTATGGGATTAAGTTTAGGATGAGATGTGAGCTAAGAGAGACTTGTGATATTTACGAGAAGTTTGCAAAAATTGTCATGATAAGTTCAGGTGACAGTACGAGTCCTTTATGTTATGATAAATTGCGGCTTAAGGATTTAGCAAAAGGGATATTGGGCGTGCATTTGAAGAGGCCGAAGCATGTGAGGGAAAGTGATTGGGAGGGAAAGGAGCTAACGGAAGGGCAGATCAAGTGTGCTACTAAGACTGGTTCTGTTGCGTTCAGTTTGGCTAATCTTTGATTAGGATTACTAATGCTTAATGTTAGTGAAACTGTTGTTTTTCACCGTTTAAATATATTGTTCATCTTTAATTATCTTTGCTGCTTTGAAGTAGTTTCTTTTATAAGCAATAAGCAATCCTCTTGTTCTCTTATGCTCTTATGAATAGAATATTTTGTGTTCTTTTCTAGCTACGAACAAATTCAAAACTAGCAAGTACAGCGGATTTGATAATCCTTAAGTTTATCAAATTTTGTATGTACGTAAAATTAATAATAAAAACAAAATTATATAATAATTTTTTTTATATTTACAACTCCCACTGCAACTAATGTTACAGTTACATTAAACCAAACAGGCAAGTAATTTGATGATAATCAACATGCTATTATTATGATGGTTAAACCTCAAATCATATTCCATGACATTCAAAAGTTGTTATATTTGCATCCCTCGTTATCACATTCACTTAGACCATATTTGGAAACATAGTATAGTTTAGATAACTGAAGTTATCTCCCTTAACTTTAGAAACCATAGTTATCCTAATTTTGACCCGTTTGGTACCCATTTTAGAATTAAAATAATTTAAATTATCTCAATCTAAAACTTAAGATAACTGCAGTTATCTAAACACAACTCTGACCTCTTTCTTCTAACTGAGCAACAATGGGAAAGGTTAGGAGAATTTAAATTTTGTAGTCAAGATAACTTTGGTCTTTCCAATGACCAAATTTATGATTGACTTTAAAAAAAAAAAATTTGAACTTTACGTTGGAGTTAACGTTAACTTTAGGTTGGAAAGAGCAACACTGTTTGACACATTAACTACATGCTAGCCCCTTCTCTGTTATAGTAAAGAGAGAAAAAAAATGGGGAAATAGAGATCTGGATTTTGGGAGAGACGCCAGCCGCCTCTTCCTTCTCTACAACATCGACTGCAGTAAGATTTCTTCCTTCTCTTTTAGATGTGGATCTAACACTACAAATGGCATGGTCTATACCAGCCTTTTTTAACCTATAATGGCATTTCTGACAACGCCGACCGAAATGCCGCTATAGCAAGTGTCGGGACAAGTTAGGGGTTTATCCCATCATTTTTATCAATCGCCGCTAAAGATCATAGACATATGCCGACGGTTAGAAAACGCCGGTATGAATCCCTTTTTGATTTCTAGCTACGAACAAATTCAAAACTAGCAAGTACAGAGGATTTGATAATCCATATGTTTATCAAATTTTGTATGTACGTAAAATTAATAATAAAAAATGAATTATATAATATAAAAAAATTTATGTACACCTCCTGCAACTAATGTTACAGTTACACTAAACCAAACAAGCAAGTAATTTGATGATAATCAACATGCTATTAGTATGATGGTTAAACCTCAAATCATATTGCATGACATTCAAAAGTAGTTATATTCGAATTACGTCAGTCTTCGTCTATAACATTGAAAATATAGACCTAAGCAAGGACTATCAAAAGAAAGGGTTTCTCTCTAGAAATTCTAGAGAGATAAACTCTCCCAAAAAAAACCCCAAAAGAGAGCAAGTCCTAGATCTGTGTGGGGGGGCGGCGGCTAGGGTTCATCGCCGCCGCCCCGGTGCTCCTCTCCTACCGAAACCCCTTCCCCTCTTCTTCCCGTCGAGATTCTAGATCGACCAGTCGCCGCTTTGGGTTTGTGCTGCGCCTACAGTGTCTTCCCGACGCCGACCCAGATCGACACTACAAGACTAACAGTCTTTACCAGCGTTTTTTTCCACATTCACCGGCGTTTTTAAACCCCGCTGTAGATACCACCGGTGTTTTATAAATCGCCGGTGCAAGTGTCGCTGAATCGTGTGTCGTTGTAGCTTAGGGACATTCCCCGGCTTTTTTTACGGACGCCGGTATAGGTTAAAACTACACCGGCGGTTTGAAAAATGCCACCGAAATGGTGGTTTCGTTTGGAATTACTGTTTTCGCCCATCATCTACACCGGCGTTTTTAAAACGCCGGTATGGACTACCAGTTTTTGCTGGAAGCTCCCCCGGCGCTTGTAAAAACGCCGGGGTAGCTATATATTTTTAAAAAAAAAATATTAAAGTTAAAATTAAAAAATAAAAAAATAAATAATAAAAATAAATAATAAAAAAAACCTTGAGCACTCTTGCATTCAAAACCAATTGCAAAACTAAAAGAGCCCCAATAAAATATGAATGAAGCATAATAGTATAATATCATCAAATTGTAATCTCATCTATACTATTATTAAGCAAAGCCCAATTTTGACGGTTTTTTACTATAATGCCCCCATATACAAAAAAGGCTAAAAAATATATAGGGTTAAAAATGTAATTTGCATGACTAATAAATTATAATTTGCATGCCTGGATGCAAATTCGGTGACCTTCATCTATCTATACTATTATTAAGCAAAGCCCCATTTTGACGGTTTTTTACTATAATGCCCCCATATAGAAAAAAGGCTAAAAAAATATATAGGGTTAAAAATGTAATTTGCATGACTAATAAATTATAATTTGCATGCCTGGATGCAAATTCGGTGACCTTTATAATCTGGATTGAATGAGTTTCATTTTGCATTCATGCACAATTTCATTTTGCCTAGAAGTTTTCTCATGTCAGCATGCATGCATGCAGACCATTCATACCCTTCATTTTGCATCTAGACTAGCATTTTGCATGAGTTTCATTTTGCTTAATTCATAACAGAAGGTCACCGAATGAGTTTCATTTTGCATATAGACTAGCATTTTGCATGCACAATTTAATTTGCCTAGAAGTTCTCTCATGTCAGCATGCATGCATGCAGACCATTCATACACTTCATTTTGCATCTAGACTAGCATTTTGCATGAGTTTCATTTTGCTTAATTCATAACAGAAGGTCACCGAATGAGTTTCATTTTGGCATGCACAATTTAATTTGCCTAGAAGTTTCCTCATGTCAGCATGCTTGCATGCAGACCATTCATACCCTTTATTTTGCATCTAGACTAGCATTTTGCATGACTTTCATTTTGCTTAATTCATAACAGAAGGTCACCGAATGAGTTTCATTTTGCATCTAGACTAGCATTTTGCATGCACAATTTAATTTGCCTAGAAGTTCCCTCATGTCAGCATGCAAACAGAAGGTCTCCGAATGAGTTTCATTTTGGCATGCACAATTTAATTTGCCTAGAAGTTCCCTCATGTCAGCATGCATGCATGCAGACCATTCATACCCTTTATTTTGCATCTAGACTAGCATTTTGCATGAGTTTCATTTTGCTTAATTCATAACAGAAGGTCACCGAATGAGTTTCATTTTGCATCTAGACTAGCATTTTGCATGCACAATTTAATTTGCCTGGAAGTTCCCTTATGTCAGCATGCATGCATGCAGACCATTCATACCCCTCATTAACAGAAGGTCCTTCAATGCATTATATTTCTTCAAGAAACCTCTTCGGTGACATGCCCCTTCCTTAAAATCCTACACACCTTTAAATATATATATACCAAACTTAATCTCAGCTTAACTCATCGGTTCATAAGGTGAGTCAGTCCCATAGATTTGATACAAAAGGCTTTGCTGTTGTTTTTCCATTATTTATCAATTTCGATTAGTTCAGAGATCGACTCACTGTTACTTACCTTTTGATCTGTTGGATCTGCTAGGAATCCGGGAGTACCAAGTGAAAACTTATATTTCAACTTCTGCGGAGCTGCTTGATCATGGTTGTCTGCCAAGCCTAGAGGTAAGAACTATACATATGTACTTAGTAATACCAACTAAGTAGTCAGTGTGTAGTAATAAAGTAAAAGTAGTATTTTGACAGATGAAAAAAGCTAATGCTTGAAAGTTGAAGTAGATAAGTATTGAAGATGGCAAGATTAGACTAGATTAGAGCAAGAAGTAATTAAAGAAAGTGTAAAGTAGTAGTATCCTGAAAGCATACTATTATTTAGCAGAGAAAAAAAAGAGAGGAAAAGGCAGTACCGAAATGAGTAGACAGCATAAGAGAAAAGAATTAAGTAAAGTCTAATTTAGCAAGAGTAGTTATTGCGTACAAGAGGAAACAACAGATTAAAGAATTGGTATTGGAGTGATTAGAACATTAAAAGAATGAAAAAGAATAAAATATTATAAGAAGTAATAAAAACTAAAAATAATAAGAATTGTAGCATAGATTAGGTTAAGCAATAATTAGCGAAACTAATAAATTCTAAATTTATGAAAAATATTTAGTTACATGAGAACAAAGATAAGAGAGTATACAGTTTATTAATAGTGTGAAGAGAATATGTTAATGAAATAATACTAATAGCTTGCTTTTTATTGACAGTAGTGACGATGAAAAAGTGAAAGTAAAGTGAAAAATAGTAGTATCGCAATCAAAATTTGTTAAAGATTTACTATATATAGATTTACTTTTGAGAAATAACAAGTTCATTATCAGTAAACAGTCGAGTACGAAAGGTTGAACTCCACAAAGATAGCTATTCGTGAAATAACAAGTTAATTATCAGAAATAACAAGTTAAATATAGATTTATTTAAAAGATCATGTTTTCAGTCATGGGCAACTTTACATGGCTTTGTCAAGAGGAGTTTCAATGAACTCCACCAAGATAGCTATTCGTGAAGGGAAATTGTCCGGGCAAGATGGAACATACACAAGAAATGTTGTCTACAAATGTAATGCCCTGATTTTTCATTTAATGAAAAATTATTTATTTCGCACGTAGTGTGCACGTGCAATATTTTGGTAATTATTTTCATCATGATGAGTAAAAATATTTAAATATGTGCCTTTAATTATATTTTTATTTAATTAAGCCTTCTTTCAAAAGCCTTTTCTTTTAAAAGCCGAAAGTTAATTTAATTTATTTTTATAATAATTATTTTGGCCCATCAATTTAAGCCCATAAATTACTTCTTTGAATAAACAACTTGTAAGGTAAACACTTTTCAAAAGGATTATTATTTTTATATAGAAATGTATTTGTACAAGTTTTTATATGGAGGCTTGTGCATGCACGTGCATTTCACACACACGTGCATGAACACCATTTGCCTTGGCCGGTTTTTGGAAGAGGTGGAGATGGTGCAAGAGTGGTTACCCAGTTATGGGAAGTTATTACAACTTCTACTCTCATCCTAGCCTTCCATCTCATAACTACTTACTAAATCCTAGCCCTCCATTTCACCAAGGATTTAGTATAAATACCCCTCCTTTTCTCAAAGGTCTTCTACACTAAGAATTTCATTGTGAGAGAGATATATTGTAAGAGATATATTGTAAGAGAGTTATGTGTGATTGTTCTTTGGAGGCCGGTTATCACATCAGAAAGATTCTCGGTGGCAAGGAGCAAGGAGGAGGAGTCACAGTATCACACTAGAAGGCTCACGGGATTCGTTTACTTCGTCAATAAGGTGGGTGTTTCTCTGGACTTCTAATATAGTAATTATGTTATGGCAATAATGATTGTTACCATGCTTATGAAAAGTAAGTTTAGATATATATTAGATTGCTCTGTGTATGCTTATTGTGAAAGTTGTGAAGGACTAATAATGAAGTAATGACACTTTTAAAAGAGACTGAAATGGGCCTGTACAGTCGACCGTCATGTGGACAAGTCGACTGGTACGAGGCGAATGTTTTTCTTATGATTTATTAGAATATTTAATGGTATACATGTATACAAACTGAAGTGATAGAATGATTGCTAAATCCATATCCCCCATGTTGTATATAATTGAGGAGACATGGACGGATGAAAAAGAACTAGTAATAATTAGAAAACTGGGAATGACCCGTACAGTCGACCGCTAATATAAACAGCCGACTGGTACATTGGGATAAGTTATGTGCAGTTCAGAGTTCCATGAAACGAGGTATTTTTATTCTGATGTTCTAGTGTGTTAAATTGAGATTAGTATTCATCTCTGCAAGTAAATGATGAGTAAATAAAAGTGCATGCTTAGCATTCCCTTGAGGAAAGAAAACATTAGTTATGTGAAATTATATGTTGTGATGTTAGTGAACAGATAAGAAATTACATGTTTATGTTGGTATGAATATAATGTAATGTGACACAATGATGTATGTGAATTGAAGAACAGAGGGGAAAGATGACTCCTTAATTTGAAATTTAACATGTTCAGCCAACTTAATGCATGTAGTAGTCGACTGGACTGAGCATGAAAAATGTATAGTTAAAACACCAGAACAGACGGCTAATTGAATGACAGTCGACTGTCAAGTGAATGATATTTTAGACATGGAAAATTGCGGAACAGCCGACTGGCCATGTGCAGCAGTCGACTCTCCTGAGCAGTTATGAAGAACTTTATTTGATTGAACAAGTCGACTGGACTGTCTCCAAGTCGACTGTCCAGAATACTTTTGATATATCAGAAATCTTATTTGGTTTGTAATAAAGATTATGAATCTTATGGTTGATATTGGTAAACTCTAATTGTCGTTGCTTGAATTTACATAAAATGAATCATTGATTTGAATTGGGAATTAAATGAATATGAAAGCTAGGA
Source organism: Hemerocallis citrina (assembly GCA_017893485.1). Classification (NCBI taxonomy): domain Eukaryota; kingdom Viridiplantae; phylum Streptophyta; class Magnoliopsida; order Asparagales; family Asphodelaceae; genus Hemerocallis; species Hemerocallis citrina. The sequence goes on along the minus strand of CM030367.1, from coordinate 133,295,029 downwards.
ACATGATAAAGTAAGTCTGAGAGACTATCAAATGAATTATGAATTGGAAATGCTCAAATTGAAAATTGTGAATTGGAATTGAAACAAAAGAGTAGCTAAGTCTTCCCCGGCATTTGGAAAGAAATGAAATGAAATGTGAACTGAAAGACCAAGGTTGGTCAATTTGAATAAATGAATAAGTCCGGTTTAGTGGAGAGGCTAACTCTAGAGCTTTGATTTTTATTCATGATTCTAATAATTAGTACATAGTGGAGATGTGATGAAAGTGAGAGAAAACACAAGTATGAGAACTAGAGTTTACGGTGCGGGTGTGTGAGCCACAGAATGCATGCTTGATGAGTCAAGACATGGCGTGGGCACAACTCAGTAATGATCGGACTTTAGCCACGCTTGTGGGGTGTTTGGTGACTGCAAGAGGATCGTGTGCCATGAAGGAGGCTGAATTGCCACAGAATGCATGCTTGATGAGTCAAGACATGGCGTGGGATTCCCCTCCAGGTTTTCTGTACACGTGCTTGTACTCATAGATCATCTAGGATACTCACCGTAGTTACAGTAGTAGATTAAGTCATGGCGAGGGATTGAACCCTATAAAGATGAAGAACGATTAAGAGGCTTGCCCTTGGACCTATGTAGTATGGGATGCATAGAATCCGAACAAGTGCGCATTAGTGTCATGTAATATAAATAATTGCATTAAGGATTAAGTGCACAATCACGACACGATATCATTAAGATTTTTTCCTTTACTTTAATTTGATATGTGAACAAGTTTGTGATCTGTTAAGAAAATCATTATACTATTTCTGGCATAGAGAGGATGGCCATGTATAATTATCGTCGGTTGAATAAACTGACGTACCCATAGTTTTATATGCAGGATAAAAGGCATGATAAAGATTAAAGAGGAACAGATGCTTAAAGATTATTCAATGTTGTTGTATAATTGTTCATTTGTTGTAAATTTTACTTCCGCTGTGCAGTATAAATTGTAATGTATTCTTGTAAACTCTGATGTAAAGAGAAAAGTTTAAATTTTCTTGTAAAATTGTGCTAAACGAAGCGAAAAGATCCTGTAGAACATCTCGAATTCAGTGTATTTGGGATTCGGAACGTTACAACAAAGAAGTGTTATTCAATTAGAAAGCTCAGTTGTAGTTTTGTTTTGGTTGGTACTACATACTCTTCTATGCACTTTTACTTGGGTTTGGGTTTGGTTAACAATGCATTTTGAATTTTGTATATCGTATAATGTATTGTTGAAGTTTGATTATATAATCGTTCACACTTATATTCTATTATTGAAGGCTGCTATTTTCCAAGTTAAATATTTTACTATTTATTTTCTTATACGATATACAAATTCATTTAATTTAATGACTAAATTTTTTTATAGACGTGCATCGCACGTGCATTATACTAGTAAACATAATAATGTGATCTCACCACATTCATAACCAAAATATGGAGTTCACAATATTGAGTTACAAAGAGTGAAAAAGATTATTTTCACTGTCAAATTCAGGCAAACAAGATACTAACTGAGATGAAACTTATACTTTTATAATACTCATGAGATAACTGTCAATTGAAATCACAAAATAAGTTCAAACATGATTATTTCATCACTAGTCACTCCTCTATAAATCATAGTATGCAACTTCAGTTACATAATCCATCTCATCATCACTTAAAACCAATGAGAAAGAACAATCACTTTTTTAAACCCAAGCAACAAGCATGAACATTATTATAGAAACTGATACTCATCTAGACATCATGATATAATTGTTAAGTTTAGATAAAAAAATTTCCATCACTAGTCACTCCTAAAAAAATCATAGTGTGTAACTTCAGATACATTATCCATCTCATCTCCAAATTCAGACAAAAAAGCAACTCGTGAAGCTACACTTCTAGACAAACCATTGCTCAGTTCTACACAAAACAACCACAAACAAGTAAGGATCAAATGGTTTTAACAAGTATCAAATAAGGATCAAAACAGCCCCATATAATAATCAATTGATCAAATGGTTTTAACAAGTGAAAAAGAAAAAAGTAAGGATCTCCATCCACACAAGTGAAAAAGAAAATTAAGCATTCAAGCATTTCACAAAGTTAATCCATACCTGGAATAACCAACTCTAACTTAAGATACCAAGATAAAGCATTAAAGAACAAGGACTCGTGCAGCATTTATAAAAAAATCTACCTCTATGTATCTTGTCGCAACATCAGAATGCTTCTCGTTCGTCCTTGCAATGAAAATGTCCCAAAACCGACCACCATTCAAACAAAAACCCACCAGGAGCATCAATAGCTAGTCCCTTTTACACCACAACAACAACATCAGCACAAAACAATAAACACTAATTCATTGTAAAATACCCTAAAGTTTACTTCTTTCTACTATAAAATACCCCAATCCACATTTGTTCTTTCCAACTACCTCACAACAATAATTAGTCAACTTTAGGGCATTTTCTTCAAAATTAGCCCTAAAAAAGTACCCACCAATCAAGCTCTCAGATAGTTCACATAATCATATACAGAAACTACACTAAAGTTTATTACTGTCTATTGTAAAATACCCATATCCACATTTTATCTTCTGCAATTACCTAACATCAAAAAGTAGCAAACTTTAGTGTATTTTCTTCAACATTAGCCCTAAACATACCCTCAAGTTTACTACTGTCTACTGTCAAACACCCATCCAACCAAAAACCCATCAAAAGGATTGCCTTTTTTCTCTTTCCAACTCAAACAACCTCATCCCATTCAAAAAAACCCATCAAAAATATAAAGTTGCAAGCACAATCAAGACAATCAGTAAAGTAACAAAAGAACCATGCATATCATAAACAACAATCACCATTCTATATTTAAAGAGTTTATAAACCAACTAAACTAGATTAACAGAGTTTCAAGAAATACCTTAATCAAGCAACCCTAGTAACATCTCCATCAGTGTCATTCCTACAAAGCCCCAGTCAGGGATATCAACTGATAAGAAGAATTGTTCTTGCAGTCAAAGTCTTAAAGCTTTTTAAAAGGGAAGAGGGTTGATTGGCCTCATGTGAGCACCCCAGTCAGGGATATCCTCCTCCTCCTCCTCCTCCTCCCTTATTAAGCTGAAGAACATACATACATATGCACAAATCTCAAAGCAACATTAACCAACAACTATATCATATACTAGTTATGAAGACCAAATACAAAGTCTACTAACCCATTCAGCAATACAAAGGCAATCCAGCAGAAAACCAACCAACCCATATATCAAAGAAGAGAAATAGCAAACCGAAAGTAAGTATTTGAGTGAGTTTCACAAACACCAAATTAACCAAATGATACAACATAAGTTCAAACAGGATTATTTCATCACTAGTCACTCCTCTGTAAATCATAGTATGCAACTTCAGTGACATAATCCATCTCATCATCACTTAAAACCAATGAGAAAGAACAATCTCATTTTCAAACCCAAGCAACAAGCATGAACATTTGATAGTGGGATTTAGGGAAATAGAGGTTGAGGGGCTCCCTGTTTTCAAAGTGATCACTTGATCCACATTATCAAAGTGATCACTTGAATCCCCTTCAAAAGAAAGGGTTGTTGTATGCCCATTTTGAGCGATGCCAGGCTAGTCATATAACTGCCTACAAAAATTTCTAGCTCAATTTCAAAAATATTTTGGAATCACTAATTCCAGATTAACTTCATAACTTTGGTCATGCCAATTTAATACAATGAGCAACATCCTCCTTAATTTCCCATGAAGCAAAAATGACACTTCTGAGTACTTGATTCTCAAATTAGGAATTATACACTCATTTATTCTCAAACTCCTACCAAGCAAGTTGTCAAGTGAGCACAAAGCAAAACAATGTAGAACCAATCTGAAGAACATACAAGCAAGCTAAATTAGAGAGTTAGGAAAAAACGTAGAACCAATCTCAAGAACTTACCAGCAACATCATAGTCAATGCATAATTTGATATCCTACAAATTAAAAAAAAATTTAAAAAAACGATTCAGAAATTTCAAGAACAAACCTAGGGTTTGTGTAGAGGAAGGGGCGACGGCGGGGAAGGGGGCGGCGATGGGAAGAAGGGGCGACGAAGGGGGAGGGGGCAGCAATGGGGGAAGGGCCGACGACGGGGTAGGGGGGACGGCAATGGGACAGCCATGGGGGAAGGGGGGATGTCGGAGGAGGGAGGCAGCGATGGGGGAAGGGCCAGCAGCGGGGGGAGTATGCGGCGATGGGGAACGTGGCGACGTCGGGGGAGGGGGGCAGAGGAAGGGATGGGGGCGGCGATGGGAGGAGGGAGATGGAGAGAGAGAGATAGAGTGAAATATCTGAAGAAATTGGGGATAAAATGAGAGAGAGAGAACATGAGTGCGTATTTTTCTTATCCTCAATCTACACCGGTATTTCAACAAAAAAATGCTGGTGTATACCTACATACGCCGGTGTTTTTCACATGCACCAGTGTAGAGTTGGATTTTTTTGTTCTTTACATTAACTTGTTTCTACAGCGGCGTTTCTACTAAAACACCGGAGTAGAAATGCCTGTGTAAAACAATTTTTTTGTAGTGCGAGGAGGTCGTCGCGCCTCCTAGTGAGCCATCGTCGACGCGCCTCCTCCGCCAGAGTAGATACCCTACGATGCCGTTTCGTGGAGCCAGATCTGTTCTTCCAGCGCCATATCTGCTCCTCCCCGACAACGGGGCTCCTCGGCAACCTCCACCGATGATGGCGCGTCCGGCCTTCACGTCGACGGAGCCCATGTCTGCAATGATCCCGCCGCCCCTCGAAGTCGAGATCCATCGATTCTGCTGCTCCTCGAAGTCGCAAAGCATCAGGGAAGAAGCTGCCGGTTGGAGAAGCGAGATCCCATCGCGACTTTGCCGCCCTTCAGTTCCCTTCGCATCGTCATCGAGTGGGGCACCGGTATCGCCACCATAGACGCCTCCAGCAGTTTTCTTCGCTGCACCATGTCCATGCTTTCGGGGCCAATTACGGTAATCTGCAGTCATGATTTGGGCTTTCAGGATTGGTGTAGTCGACGAAGTAGTCGGAGTTTGTGAGGATGGTAGAGACAAAGAAAAATGATCTAGTGGGGCAGGGGCTGCACTCAGTTTGTTTCACCTATGACCACAGTCGACGAGTCACCACCACCACTACGCCCTCATAATGAAAGCTGACGCCCAACGCCACTGCCCATGTGGCAAGAGGAGAAGGTGATACTTCAATCAGCTGGGTCTTTTGGTTTTCTGTTTGGGAGAGAGAGTGAGAGAGTGGGTGAGTGAAGATGTTGCTCCTCACTACTCTTTGTTGGTGTTGGACTGTATTTGTGAGAAATCACTGGAGAGAGCAAGGGGGTGAGAGAGGTGAAGGTATCCTCTCCACGGCTCTCTCCTTGACTGCAGTTTTTCAGTGAGGGTGGGATAATTGCAAGATTAATAGATGATTGGATGTGTAGGGTGTGCTTGGCAGTTGTCAAACTATGACCGCGGGGCTTGGGCCCAAAGATGGGATCCCCCGAGCGAGTTGAGTGTTCTCGACAGTTTTCAAAACTCGGCCTGTGGGGCTTAGGCCTAAAGAGGGATCCCTCCAGCGAGGAGAAGGTAGGGCGTGGCGGATGATAAAATCCTACCAGACTAGCTTCAGGTAGGTGTGCATGTGCCGTGGAGGCCGTGTATGAAGCTAAACTGACGTACATTCAATTTTGCTGGTCCGAGCTTGTTTATCGGCCCACCCTCCAGGGTTGTTGGAGGGATTTGTTGTATGTACGGGTCATGTTGCTTCATGTATGTTCTATTTCCTATCTGTAGGTCATTTCGGCTTAGTACTCTGAGTTTGTATCGTTAATTTTGCATTAATAAAACAGGGTGGCCTTATTCCACCTTTTCCTAAAAAAAAAGTTGTTATATTTGCATCCTTGGTTATCACATTCACTTAGAACATATTTGGAAACATAGTTTAGTTTAGATAACTGAAGTTATCTCCCTTAACTTTAGAAACCATAGTTATCCTAATTTTGACCCGTTTGGTACCCATTTTAGAATTAAAATAATTTTAATTATCTCAATCTAAAACTTGAGATAACTGCAGTTATCTAAATAGAACTCTGACCTCTTTCTTCTAACTGAGCAACAATGGGAAAGGTTAGGAGAATTTAAATTTTGTAGTCTAGATAACTTTGGTCTTTCCAAAGACCAAATTTATGTTTGACTTTATTAAAAAAAAATTGAGTTTTACGTTGGAGTTAAAGTTAACTTTAGATTGGAAAGAGCAATGCTGTTTGACACATTAACTACAAGCTAGCCCCTTCTCTGTTATAGTAAAGAGAGAAAAAATGGGGAAATAGAGATCTGGGTTTTGGGAGAGACGACAGCCGCCTCCCCTTCCTCCTCCAACATTCCTCTTCCTTCTCTACAACATCGACTTCAGTAAGATTTCTTCCTTCTCTTTTAGATGTGGATCTAACACTACAAATGGCAAGGTCTATACTGGCCTTTTTTAACCTATAATGGCATTTCTGACAACACCGCCAGAAATACAGCTATAGCAAGTGTCGGGACAAGTTAGGGGTTTATCCCATCATTTTTACCAATCGCCGCTAAAGATCATAGACATATACCGACGGTTAGAAAACGCCGGTATAGATCTTTTTTTGATTTCAGCATTTTAGAAATAATAATATATCCCGGTGTTTGGAAATGCCGGGATATATATATATATATATGTATATATATATATATATATATATATATATATATATATATATATATATATATATATATATATATATATATATATATATATATATGTATATATATATATATGTATGTATATATATATGTATATATTTAAAAGTAATTATCTAACCCCGGCGTTTTTATTAAAACACCGGGATAGACTCATTTTTAACTGCGTATAATTAAGTCTATACTGGCGTTTCTAAATGCCAGGATAAGTTAAATTGAATATTTTTTTAATTAATTATAGTGTTTTAGATTGGATATCTATCCCGGCGTTTTTTTTTTATGTCGGGGATATGTATCCTCTGTTTCTTGAATTTTGAAAATCTTGAGAACTAATAGGGTATAGATTGATCCGGATCATTCTTCCACTCTCCCACCTTCCCTCCTTCTTTAAAGTTTCTTCTAACTAGTGTAGTTGTTTTTTGAGTTTCTTCTAACTTTTTTGAGATTTAGGTTTATTTTTCCTACTTATGTTCCGTGATTACTATTTTTTATTATTATTCCTTCTTTTCTTCTGTGATTTACGGTTCTTAGTCTTGTTGGTTTATTTCCCCCCTGTATTTAACTTGGGCATTGTTCTCTTTCTTTTGCACGGATTGATCTCCGTTTTTGCCTTTGTCGTTGAGGCTTCCCACTTCTCCTGATCTTCCTTTTCCCTCTCCTTTCTTCTCCCTAAAACTCGCTACGATCCTCCCCTTTCTAGATTCTAGACAAAAGAAAAAAACAAAAAAACAAAACAAAATTAATTAATTAATTAATTTTAAAAATAGCTTATTTTCTTCTTTCGATCTTAACAGTAACGGATCTTTCCCTGCTCTTTTTTTCATCCTCGTTCTTTGTATTGGAACTGGGCCATTCATGGGCCCAACCTGGGTCGAAGTGGTTAAAAGAAATGCGCATAAAAAAAGAATTAGGTCTCTTTCTCTGGGCCAAACCCAAGCTCAGCCCGGTCTGTCGAACTCCCTAGGGCTTTCGAACTCTGTTATTCACCGCCCTCTTCATTCCCTTGCCTCTTCACCTCACCTATCTTCCTCTCCCTCTTCCTCTACCCCTTTTCGCTGCTTCCGGTGTTTTCAAAAAGGGCACTTCAAGGCATTTTGTTCCTTCAATATGAAATGCCTATTTTGTCTCAAGGCAGGCCACTCTAGGAATCGCTGCTTCTCTCTTCAATAGCTATTAGGTCTCTCTGTGGGGGTTCCGATCTCCGACCAAGTTATTGCCGCTTTGGACCTCCCCTCCTTACAAGCTAAGTTCTCTGAAATGCAAACTCACAAAGCCAAAAAACCCAAGCTTTCGGCTGAGTCGCCCCTCCTTCCAACCCCCCCTGTATCGCAGCGTATCTCCGCTGCTGCTCCACCTATCCCCCAACCCGTTCTATCTCCGCTCAGTCTACTCCAGCCCAGGATTTTCCTACTCTCCCTTCTCCGGCGCCCTTACCACCAACTCATCAGGTTACTCTTGTTTACGTCCCGTCTTCTGATCTGATTGCTAAAATTAATAAGATTGATTGTTATGGAGCTGTATCGTTCACCGGTGGTTCTATTCCCAATTACACGTTAGACTCTTTCCTCTGCAATACCTGCAACGTTCCGGATTGGACGTGGGCAGTGAACGCATGATCCAATGGGGACGTTGTCATTAATTGCCCATCCTCCAAGGTTCTTCAGGACTTGGTTGCTATCAAAATGTTCTCTATTGGATCCATCAGTATATTGGTCCGTAAATGGGTGCACCAAAGTTCCTCCCTACCGGCTCTTCAGCCTTTTCCTATAAAAGTCTCTCTATTGGGTCTTCCGCTATTCTGTGATTCTCCCCGTTTGGTCGCCGATATGGCCAAATGCATCGGCGACCTCACTTGTACTTCATCCACCTCTATGTTGGCTTCAGGCTGTTTACTTGTCGAAGCTGAATTTCTTTGCCCTATAGCGAAAGATAGAGTTTCTGCCTTCTCGTTGCGTATCGGTCAATCATATTTTCCAATCACTGTCAATTATCATGACAGTCCTCCTGTTACCACTTCTATAGCTCCACCTTCTCTAGGAGACTCCAATGCTCCTTTTTCTATGGCTGCTTCTCCTGGTCATTTCTCTTTGGGCTCTTCATCCCTCCCTTCGACTTCAGTGGCTAAGCCCAAGGGAAGCCATAATTTTTTTTCAAAAAGGCAATTCTCATTCCACCGTAGAAGCGGTGCTCCTCCTTCGACTTCTAATATCTCTCCTTCGAAGTCCCTAAACTTTGTATGGATCAACCCCGATATCTCTGCAAGTTCGGCTTCGAAGCATCCAACACCCTTAGTGGGTCGTTTAGCTAGCCTCTAGCCTCCTCTTCCTCCGACTCCTGTATCAAAGTCTATTCCTTCCAAAGTTCATTCATCTAATGCAGTCCGCTCTGGTAAATAGTGGAAGGTCAGTTGGTGGTCTTAGAATCTAAATGGCTAGCTTGGGAAGTCAATCCCAAGTATTTGTCTGACTGGGAACAATTCAGAAAAGGGATTCATAGTTCTCCTTCTTCTGCGGTTGTTTCTTAACAGCCTTCGATGAAATCGGCACCTCCTCTGTCACCAAAATTGGATGCCTAGACTGATCAAGATGACCTTCTCTCTGAAGAAGTAGCAGAGCTTGATAACCTTCACCCCATTAATAAGGTAGTTTTGATCAATTTTTCGTTGAGCTGCTCGATTTTTTTACTGTCTGATTCTTCTAATTTTTGCCAACGTATGTTTAGTTTACGTTCTTGCTTATTTTCCCTGTTAAGTTTGCTCTTAACTTTAATATTATGACTTTCTCCTTCGGTAAATTCTCTCCTTCTTCCACCTCCGTTCTTATGGGGCATGATAATCGTCGTTTATTTACTGAATATCTAAGCTCCAACCTATTTAATTCTTCCTCTACCTCTCTCTTTGACCCGCCCTTGTCCCTCCACTCTTCCCCAGTCTATCAGGTTCAGCCAGTCGTTGACCCTCATTCCCCAGTTCAGAAAGTTCCTTAATTTAGTGCTATCGCCGCTGATAATGACCCGGTTCTGGAGTTTCGTCCTCAGGCGACTCCATATCAGAGTTCTATCTTTTGCCCTCTTTGCGAGCTTAATAGTCTTTCCCCTTCTCCGAAGCATAAATCTACGTTCTCTATCATTTGTTCCAGTGCTCGTATCCGGGCTAAAAATAATAAGCACCTATCCTCTCATTCGAAGGGTTCACTACCGGCGTAGATCCGTAACCTAGAAATCCCTTCCCCTCTCTTAGAAACTTCTGACCATTCTTCCTTTGGTTTCATTTATCAAGTTCATTTCGACTCGTTATCGAACCCAGACATGCTTGATCTTACGGTCAGTATGGGTTTTGTTGTTGACTCTAGTCATTTCGTTGACTTTGATTCCCTTCGACAACGTGAAATTTCAAGAGCTTCTGAGTCTCGTCTTGGTCATGATTAGTATTTCATGGAACATTCGGGGCCTTAGGTGTGTGACTAAGCAACAAGCTCTCTTCCACCTCCTCTCTTCATCTCGTTGTGATTTGATTTCCATTCAGGAATCTAAACTTGATTCCACTTCCCCCACTCTCCTTCGTGCCCTTGGCAATACATTTATTTCTAATTGGATTCCCCTACACGCTATCGGTACGCACGAGGGTATCTTGTTCGGATTCAAAGACTCCCGTTTTCCCCTCATTTCAGTTCAGCGACTAACCTTTTTTCTAACTGTCAGTCTCCAATGCCACGAATTCAATTGTGTCCTCAATGTTGTCTCGGTTTATGGCCCATCCTCTGTAGATCGACGTAATCTCTTCTGGAATGAGTTTGACTCTTTTCTTAACAAAATTATCGGTTACTGGATTTTTTGTGGAGGCTTCAACGTGACAAGATTCTTACATGAAAGGTCTGGTCAGGCCTATTACAACTCGGATTCGTCCCGGTTTAATGATTGCATACGTTCTCTCCATTTAACCGATCTCCCTTTTAACGGTAGATCATTCACTTGATCTAATATGCGTCTATCCCCTTCAGTGACTAAACTGGATCAATTCCTTGTATCCAATGATTGGATTTCTTGTTTCTAGAACACTTTCCTCTGGGCCATGCCCAACCCTTCTTCTGACCATGTTCCTATTGCCCTTCACTCAAACTTTAACTTCTCCAAACCGTTCAAATTTCGTTTTGAAAAATTCTGGCTTCAGGACCAAGTATTTGTGAATCTTATTACCGAATGCCTCTTTTCGGTAACGGGACCCACGGTCTTGGTCGCATTCTGCTTAAGCTTCTTGCCATCAAACATGGTTGCAAAATTTGGCGTAAAGTGAGATTTGCGTATGCTAACGGGCTTAAAGATATCTTCCTTTCCACTATTGACTCCATCGATAAGCTTGAAGAGCTTGGTCCGATTTTAGATTCTCTTTGTTCAGAAAGGATTTCTTGCTAACGGGACTTCGCGGCTATTCTTCAAAACGAGCACATTAAGTGGGCGCAGCGGGCCAAAATCCGCTGGCTTAAGGAGGTGATGGCAACACCATCTTTTTCCATAATTTTGTGTCGCATCGTCAGCGATGTAACCGTATCTTCAATATTGATAACAACGGTACCGTGCTTACCACCGATGCCAAATTTCATGCAATTTTCTTTCAGTTTTATAAAAACCTTGTAAGGTCAACTAAGACCCGATCCATTCACCTTGACTGGTCCCAACTGTATGATCAAGAGTTTCACGATCTGTCTAGTCTCGAGGCCCCCTTCTCTTTGGAAGAAAATAAACCTGCAGTTTTCTCCCTAAAAAGCGATTCCTCGCCGGGACCGGATGGCTTTTCTTCTTTCTTTTTTTCAAAAATTTTGAGATCACCTTAAAGATGATCTCTTCGAGATGTTCAATGATCTCCACCAAGGCTCTTTCTCCTTCGACCGCATAAATTATACACACATCATTCTTATCCCTAAAATTGTTGGTGCTAATTTGGTTTCTAAATTTCGTCCAATTAGCCTTCTCAATACTACTTTCAAGATCATTATGAAAGTCTTGGCTTCTCGTCTTAGCATTGTTATTTCCCCTCTTATAGACCCTGCTCAGATGGGTTTTTATTAAAGTTCGCTTTATTCTCGACAGTGTGGCTACTGCCCGGGAGATTATTTCCGAATGCCACAGACCCAATTCGGAGGGTATTATGTTAAAATTAGATTTTGAAAAGGTTTATGATAAAGTTGGTTGAGATTTTCTTCTCGATATTCTGATTCATCGAGGGTTCGGTCCTAAGTGGATCACCTGGATTAAGTCCAGCCTATTTGCTAGTACTTCGTCCATTATTATTAATGATTCGGAAGGTAAGAAATTTTAGTGTAGGTGCGGTCTTCGTCAGAGAGACCCCATCTCTTCTCTTCTCTTTATCCTGGTTGTTGATGTCTTCAGCAAGCTCCTCAAAAACGCGTGGGATGCTAATGTTATTGAAGGGCTTGGTGGTACCCACAGCTTCCGTGGGGTTCTCAACCTTCAATATGCTTACGATACCATTATATTTGCTAAACCTAACGGTTTCACCTTACGTAACCTTAAACTTTTTCTCTACATCTTTGAAAGTGCTTCAGGTTTATCTATTAATTTCAATAAATCGTCCGTTCTTTGGCTCGATGGTTCGCACAACCACCAAGTAGAGATCGCTCAATTCTTTAACTGTGCACCCTCTTCTTTTTCGGTTATGTATCTTGGCATCCCTCTGAGATGGGGCAAGCTTCATAAATCGGACTGACTCCCAATGATTGATAAAGTTGAGTCCAGACTTAATGTGTGGACCAGCAAGAATCTTTCCCGTGAAGGTAGACTTATCGTAGTGAATGCGGTTCTCTAGTATTTCTTTCATCAGCAGATGCAAAATTTAGAAGAAAGAAAAAAGAAGCAAACAAACATGTATATGCACTTGAAGTTTACATTATCTCAAAGTAGTAAATATAATATATTAGAAATACGGTCAGAATGAAGTAATGATGAATATATGCATATGATAATACTATTTGGAGGCTTAAAATGTAAAATAACCATATACACTTGAAGATATGATTACAAATTTATCTTAAACAGATAAATATGATATACCATAGAACATTAGAAAAATATCATAGAGTGGCATTCGTGGGCAAAGTGAAAAATAAAATTAAATTCATAAAATTGTAAAATAACATGTTTGACTATGTTAAAAATAATTAGTTTAAAAAATAAAAAAAATGATTGAAAAATTAATTAGCACATGCAGGTTTCGAACCTACAATCTTCAGGTTATTAGCATGACATTCTAACCTAAGGATGGCATCCGAGTCGGGTCAACCCGCGACCTGCCCAACTCGACCCGACCCGCCTTGGCCCGGTTCGGGTTCGGGTCGGACCCGTTATCCCAACCGGGTTAACCCGGGTCGGAACAATCCCAATACCAACCAGCTCAACCCGGCCCGTCAACGCACAAACCCATTCAAACCAGCCCAAACTCGACCCGTGACCCGTGGGTTTGTGGATTCGACCCATTTGGAGTTTTTTTTAATTTCTTAAAAATCTTTTGTGCCAAATATATGTATAAATATATGCATATATATTATTCGACCCATTTGTGCCAAATATATGTATATATATGTATACATATACTGAAAAATATATGTATATATATATGTATATATGCATATAGATATACTCTAAAATTTTTCAAAAATTTATAAAAATAAGTGTACACATCAAAGTTAATTGATTACTACCCACTACTCAATTAGACAACCTCCACCCTCGCTATTTATAGCCAACTCCAACTCCACCTCCTCACTTCTCTCATCTCAGCAATGTGGGACTAAAAAATTTCAAAGTTTAAAATCCAAATATATTATTCTCACATTGGTGAGATGAGAGAAGTGAGAAGGTAGAGTTGGCTATAAATAGCTAGGGTGAGGTGGGCTAAGTGAGTAGTGGGCTATAAATTGCTAGTGAGCAATTAATTTTGTTGTTCACACCCATTTAATATAAAATGTACAATTTTATATTTTTTGGAGTTAAAAAAATTGATGGGCCAACCCGTGACCCGACCCGGGTCGGGTTGAACCAGTATGGGTTCGTGGGCCATGTGGGTCGAGTATTTGATGTTTGAACCCAGCCCAGCCCGGCCTGAATATTCACACAACCCGACCCGAACCTGCCCATTACCCGGGCTAGCCCACCGGATTGGGGCACGAACCGGCCCGCCCGGCCCGAATGCCATCCCTACTATAACTAGATGAGTTAATAGGCCAACTATTGTTTCAAATATTAGATAATATAATGTAATTATATCTGAAAATAATTACATTTTTTTAAAAATCTTGTAAATACTTAAAAATTATGGGCCCAATAAAATTAGGGGGCCAAAGCAATTGCTTGTGCTGCTTGGGCCCAGATTCGCCCCTGCATGATAGTTATCAAATACTCAAACGAATACAGCAGTGAATATATCAAGTTGAAAGTTTTATCATCTTCATTTATATTCATGTTTATCGCCTTGTGTTCAGATAAAACATTGTCAAATTCTGTGATGTGATCTTGAAGATCGGTACCTTCCTTCAATGATAAACAGAATAACTTTCTCTTCCAGTGCATCTGATCTAGTAACGATGAACTAGAGTACTCAACTATGTGTTATTCCCTACAAACTTGCCGTGCTAGTTTCTTCAAGAAATTTGCACTTGATCTTGTCCGCTAATGATAGTCGGATTAGACTTACGTCTCTTTCACAAATATCATCTTAAACGTCCTCCTTCATATCGAACATCTTTTCCTTCATCTTGACGGCTAACTGTAGATATTCTTGAACTAGGACATAATACATGTCTACCTTCCAAAGATTGAGGTTGATCATTCCATCGAACCCCTTGATCTTCAAAAAACTGTGACCTAACATCTTCACCAAGGGATTGGGCAACTTGAAGCTCTGATACCACTTTGTCGGGGTGTTGTGATAGGGAAAGGAATCTCACCACAACTCTCATTGTGGAATTTCGTCGAACACTTGTGGCGCAATGGAACAAATTAGAGCAATGAGAATGATGAGGTAGGTGAGGCGAATCAATCGAACAACCAAACAAATAGATCCACCAATGCAACACATGCACACGAGGAATTTATCCCGATTAGGTTTTGCTTAATCCGGAGGAAAACATAGGGAGATATAATATTTAACTAGAGAGAATTACAAGGAGTTACAGAATCACTCAATACAAGAAATTCAACTCACTCACCAAGAACTATTTCTCAAGCTTCACTTGCAATGGAGAAAATATTATTGAAGTACTTCACCTCTCATATTGGAGGTCATTACAATAAATAGAAGAAGAATAGAGAGAATCCTAGGTTAGTTTTGATATCTCAGTCGTCCGATATATCATGTAGAAGAAGTCACTGAATGGGAGTCATACAATTTGACTTGGAGTTGAAGATTAGGCCAAAAATATCACCAAGATAAAATCCTCAAAAAAATACAACCGCCGCGGACTGCACCCATGTGCGGTCGACCATAACTCTTCCAATCTGAACCCGAGGGGTGTACAGTCGACTATACAGTCCTCTGTTACTGTTGCTCCTCTGTTTCCAACTTCTCCTATCTTTGACCTTCGTGCTTTGTCGTTTTTCTTCTAATTGAACAATTAGAATACAAGAATAATCCTAACAAGCTCAAGTCATAAATTATCTTGTTTTTCTTTACCCCATTAAGGTGCTCCAACACTTCCCTCACAAATCAGCTTATTCTTCTATCCAACTGCATCCATTCTCGTCGTTGCCTCAACTTCCAACTCACCAGCTCCACCCCCTTCCCTTCTATCCGCAAATGCTTTCTTGAAAGCTATGATGTCACTTTCATCAGAGTCAACGTGGTGAACGATTGCCGAATGTTGGGGGAAATTGTGGTTGAGGGTGGAGAGCTCGGCAGAGATGAAGAGAATTATAGAGAGAGATAATATTCAGCATGGAGGATTGGGAGGGGAAACGCTTCGATGGTGGCGATGGCGGAGGAGATCCTAGGGTTTGATGATGATGACGGGAGAGGGCGAAGACGGTCGGGGGTGGGCGGAGCAGATAGGATGAGTAGGAGCTTAGTCACAGTCAGATGGTGTATATGGCAGTGGACACTTACATGTTGCTGCAGTTGGGGCTGAGGCTGATTCGAGGAGATTGAACGACAGGGGCGGATCTGGGCCAAAGCAGCACAAGCAATTGCTTTGGGCCCCTAATTTTATAGGGTCCCATAATTTTTTAGTATTTATAATAATTTAAAAAATGTAATTATTTTCAGATATAATTACATTGTATTATCTAATATTTGAAACAATAGTTGGCCTATTAACTAATCTGGTTAGAGTAGGGATGGCATTCGGGCCGAGCGGGCCAGTTCATGCCCCAATCCGGCGGGCTAGCCCGGGTAACGGGTGGGTCCGGGTCAGGTTGGGTGAATTTTCGGGCCGAGCCTTGCCGAGTTCAAACATCAAATACTCGACCCACATGACTCGCAAACCCATACGGGTTCAATCCGACCCAGGCTGGGCCGGGTCACGGGTTGGGCCATCAATTTTTTTTAACTCCAAAAAATACAAAATTGTACATTTTATATTAAATGAGTGTGAATAACAAAATTAATTGCTCACTAGCTATTTATAACCCACTACTCACTTAGCCCACCTCACCCTAGCTATTTATAACCAACTCTACCTTCTCACTTTTCTCATCTCACCAATGTGGGACTAAATATATTTGGATTTTAAACTTTGAAAATTTTTAGTCCCATACTGGTGAGATGAGAGAAGTGAGGAGGTGGAGGTGGAGTTGGCTATAAATAGCTAGGGTGGAGGTTGTCTAATTGAGCAGTGGGTGGTAACCAATTAATTTTGATGTGTACACTTATTGTTATAAATTTTTGGTAAATTTTAGAGTATATCTATATGCATATATACATATATATACATATATTTATCAGGATTTGTATACATATAAATACATATATTTGGCCCAAATGGGTCGAATCATATATGTACATATATTTTTACATATATTTGGCACAAAAGATTTATATATAAAAAAAAATTCAAATGGGTCGAATCCACAAACCCACGGGTCACGGGTGGGGTTCGGGCGGGTTTGAACGAGTATGTGGGTTGACGGGCCGGGTTGAGCGGGTTGGTAATGGGACTTTTCCGATTTGGGTTGACCCGGTTGGGATAACGGGTCCGACCCATACTCGAACCGGGCCAAGGCGGGTCGGGTCGAGTTGGGCGGATCGCGGGTTGACCCGACCCGGATGTCATCCTTAGGTTAGAGTGTCGTGCTAATAACCATGTGCTAATTAATTTTTCAATCATTTTTTTATTTTTTAAACTAATTATTTTTCACACAGTCATACATGTCATTTTACAATTTTATGAATTTAATATTATTTTTTACTTTGCCCATGCATGCCACTCTATGATATTTTTTTAATGTTTTATGGTATATCATATTTATTTGTTTATGATAAATTTCTAATCATATCATCAAGTGCATATGGTTATTCTACATTTTAAGCCTCCAAATAGTATTCTCATATGCATATATTCATCATTACTTCATTCTGACCGTATTTCTAATATAATATATTTAGAACTTTGCGATAATGTAAACTTCAAGTGCATATACATATTTGTTAACTTGCTTCTTTTTTCTTTCTTATAAATTTTGTATCTGCTGATGAAAGAAATACTAGAGTTGCCTTAGAAAAAACATAAGGGACGCTTGATAAAACCAAAATGTATCTATTCAAGCATTCAAAATAGCATTATGCCTATACTTCAGTCATGTCAACTCAATATTTCCTCTTAGTGTACACAAACTCAATGTGCATTTATTTGTATGCTTTGAATATAATTTTTTTTTTTTTCTATTCCTCTTTAATTCTCTCATTCATCATTTACATCCTCTCAGATAACATACAACTCAAAATAAAATTACTTCCGCTTCTTCCTTAAGAGTTTGTCTGAGTTTCTTTTTGCTATAAGGCATTTTATGTAAAAATGCATGCGTTATCGATTAATTTTTTTTGGAAGCATATATATATATATATATATATATATATATATATATATATATATATATGTATGTATTCATTTAAATAGTTTGTTCTTCAAGGCACCAAGTTTGCTTGCATTTAAATAATTGTTATTTTAATTATGTTAACCTGCAAAATGCCCATTTTGAGAACTTGCTTTAGGGCCTCCTAAAATTCAGATACATCCATGTTGAGCAAGAATGTGGCTGGATTTTAGTGAATATCTCAACTTGGTATGGTAGTGATAACAGACATTTGTAACGAGACAAAGTTGAGTAGAATTCTGTCATATATGTGGCAGTGGTGATCCATATTACCATATTAGTAAATAGTGTTAGTGTTAACCCATATTACTATATTAGTAAATAGTGTTTGCCATGAATTAATCCATTTGGATAGAAAATACTTGCATGGTTTGTTCGATATGCCAGAATTTAAAAAAGATAAAAGGACTGCTAATTAAACAAATGCCAACATTCATTAGAATAAGATCGATACAAATTCAAAAGACATCACTCATAAAATGCTGGAAACCACGTAAACTGAATAAAGGATGACAGAACTAACAGTAAATAAGACTGGTTGCTCCCCCATCGTTAGGACACAAGGAACATTAAAACCCCAAAAAGGCAATCAAGAAAAGACCTAACACACCATATATAACCAACCATAGCTAGCAAAACAAACATCAATCATAAAGTAGACACTAAAAACACCAATGAACTCTCCAGAGCCCAATCAAGAAACAACTAAACCACTACTAATTCCCTCTTGATAGAACCCTACAACCCAGACTGTAGGATACGTAAGCATCAATGCATCCATACTGAACCTGCTCTTCAGACAAACTCCTTGCTTCCCAATTGCTCCTAGTAACTTTCTTGGGCTTCTCCATATAAAGTCCCAAAATCTCACTTGCATAGCCCTTCAACCCAGACCTCCGCTGGCCCGGGTACCACACAATGCCTAAATAATCCCTACAAAGTCCATCCAGATCAGCCCATTTTCCACAATGAAGCCCATAGTCATTCATTAGCTTCTCGACGTCATCTCCAACCCCAACACCAACAAAAGTGATTCTGGTATCAGCAAGGAAACTCTTGATAGATTGGGGAATGCTGTCCATATAAAAGAGTTGGATGATTAGGCACTTGTCATCAACACAGAGCTGCAACGTTGCGACCTTGTTGCATTGGCCCTTGTAGGAGTTGGGCCTCCACTCACAGTCCAGGCCTACAACAATGGGGCGCCGGCTCAAATGGGCTGAGCGAACGGACTGAACCCATGAGTCAACTGATGAGGCATTGGTTGTCACTGTGGTATGACTGATTTTGCCGGAGAAGCGAACAGTGTGATGAGTTGTGGTGGAAAGGGAAGAAGAAGAGTAGGAGTTTCTGTGATACATTATGAGAATTGAGTTGAAGAGTAGTCTCATAATTGAGTTGAAGAGTAGTTGGGCTCCATTGGTCTTTATATAGACTATCAATCTGGATGCGGAGGAGTGCAACGGCCAAGTACCCAATAAAATTGTTCATATTCCAGTCAACGGTCACATTATATTCACACTGTATTTTTATGGGGAAGGTAATCTATACCAATTAGCAATTACTACTAAATGATGATGTGTCACATTATATTCATACTGTATTCTTATGGGGAAGGTAAATCTATACCAATTAGCAATTACTAAATGATGATGTGCATGAGCATGCGTCATAGGCAAGCCAGGCCATGAGAAGATGGAAAGTTCCAAATCTTACAAATATTAAAGGCTCGCACCTTCACAGTCAAGATTGAAAACCTGAACGCAATGGCCCAACAGAATGCGATCAACTCCATTTCCCCTGATCAATCAACCTCCATCGTCCATTTGGTCCGCTTTTGTGGTTTTGTTATTAAAACAACAGTCACTGCCGATCCTTCTGTCGCTGTGAAATGGATCAGTCAAGTACTCTCGATGGAGAGACAGAAAAAGCCTATCAAAATTGCAGTAACTGCTGAAAGTAACCAAAACTCTGAAAGGATTGCTACACTTCAGCTCTCCTTAAAGAAGAGGTGTCTTGTGCTCCAACTAGCCCAAATGGACCGTGAAACTTCGGAGGCTATCAGGAGCCTGTTCTCGGATGAGACCATCTTTTTCTATGGGTTCAAGATTGAAAACATCGAATCCAAGCTGTTTTCAGATTATGGGATTAAGTTTAGGATGAGATGTGAGCTAAGAGAGACTTGTGATATTTACGTGAAGTTTGCAAAAATTGTCAAAGATAAGTTCCGGTGACAGTACGAGTCCTTTATGTTATGATAAATTGCGGCTTAAGGATGTAGCAAAAGGGTTATTGGGGGTGCATTTGAAGAGGCCGAAGCATGTGAGGGAAAGTGATTGGGAGGGAAAGGAGCTAACGGAAGGGCAGATCAAGTGTGCTACTAAGACTGGTTCTGTTGCGTTCAGTTTGGCTAATCTTTGATTAGGATTACTAATGCTTAATGTTAGTGAAACTGTTGTTTTTCACCGTTTAAATATATTGTTCATCTTTAATTATCTTGCTGCTTTGAAGTAGTTTTCTTTTATAAGCAATAAGCAATCCTCTTGTTCTCTTATGCTCTTGTACATAGAATATTTAGTGTTCTTTTCTAGCTACGAACAAATTCAAAACTAGCAAGTACAGAGGATTTGATAATCCATATGTTTATCAAATTTTGTATGTACGTAAAATTAATAATAAAAACTAAATTATATAATAATTTTTTTTTATATTTACACCTCCCACTGCAACTAATGTTACAGTTACATTAAACCAAACAAGCAAGTAATTTGATGATAATCAACATGCTATTATTATGATGGTTAAACCTCAAATCATATTCCATGACATTCAAAAGTTGTTATATTTGCATCCCTCGTTATCACATTCGCTTAGACCATATTTGGAAACATAGTATAGTTTAGATAACTGAAGTTATCTCCCTTAACTTTAGAAACCATAATTATCCTAATTTTGACTTGTTTGGTACCCATTTTAGAATTAAAATAATTTAAATTATCTCAATCTAAACTTGAGATAACTGCAGTTATCTAAACACAATTCTGACCTCTTTGTTCTAACTGAGCAACAATGGGAAAGGTTAGGAGAATTTAAATTTTGTAGTCAAGATAACTTTGGTCTTTCCAAAGACCAAGTTTATGTTTGACTTTATAAAATAAAAAAAAAATTTGAGCTTTACGTTGGAGTTAAAGTTAACTTTAGATTGGAAAGTGCAACACTATTTGACACATTAACTACAAGCTAGCCCCTTCTCTGTTATAGTAAAGAGAGAAAAAAAGGGGGAAATAGAGATCTGGGTTTTGGGAGAGATGCCAGCCGCCTCCCCTTCCTCCTCCAACATTCCTCTTCCTTCTCTACAACATCGGCTGCAGTAAGATTTCTTCCTTCTCTTTTAGATGTGGATCTAACACTACAAATGGCAAGGTTTATACCGGCCTTTTTTAACCTATAATGGCAATTCTGACAACGCCGCCCGAAATACCGCTATAGCAAGTGTCGGGACAAGTTAGGGGTTTATCCCATCATTTTTATCAATCACCGCTAAAGATCAAAGACATATGCCGGCGGTTAGAAAACGCCGGTATAGATCTCTTTTTGATTTCAACATTTTTGAAATAATAATATATCCCGGCATTTGGAAACACCGGGATATATATTTTGTTTTCTTAAAAGTAATTATGTAACCCGACATTTTTATTAAAACACCGGGATAGACTCATTTTTAACTGCATATAATTAAGTCTATACTGGCTTTTCTAAATGCGAGAATAAGTTAAATTAAATATTTTTAAATAAATTATAACGTTTTAGATTGGATATCTATTCCGGCGTTTTTTTTAAATGTCGGGGATATGTATCCTCTGTTTCTTGAATTTTGAAAATATTGAGAACTAATAGGGTATAGATTATGACATCTTCCTTAACTTGGTAAGAAAGCAAGCCAGAAGGCGCTCTCTCTCTCTCTCTCTCTCTCTTTCTCTCTCTCTTGTGTGCAGGGGGGAGGACCAACTTGAACCCCACCTCGTGTGGGTCTTCTTTTTGACACAGTTTTAAAAAGTTTTGTAACGAACCTAAAATTATCCAGCCATTTTATCCTGGGAAACAGATGTCCGTTGCATTCTTCTAGCACCTAGCGAGGAGGCAAAACTATTTTAAGGACATTGTGTGACACACATGACTCGATTTGGTTTTCTTTCTACTTTCTTAATTTCAATAAGTATTTTCACAGTGTTTTTAGTCTCCTGGGACCTCTTTTTGATCCAGTTTTAAAGGTTTTGTAACAGCCCAAAAATATCCAAACATAATTCCTTCATCAGTTCGTTCAATTCGCAGGGAGTATAACGTTGTGCTGTGTTGCTACTCTTCAGCCATTTTATCCTGGGAGAAACAGATGTCGTTGCATTCCTGTCCACGCTTTGGCTTTCTTTCTGCATTCTTAATTTCGATATGTATTGTCATAGTGTTTTCAGTCCCATCTTCTTAATTCCTTGTATTTGTGTCTCTATCACAAAGTATTTTGTAACACTAAAGGCCCAATTTATCATTTTCATCCTTCTGTTGCTATCAAAATCATCTTTCTTCTCCAATGATTTGAACCCATTATCTTCTTTACTTCTCTTCCTTTTGTTCTATATTTTCAACAAATTCAAAGCCTCAATATGTTTGTTAATTCTTCACCACCTCAAGTTTTGGTGGGATTTGGGAGGCTTAGAATTATTTTTGTCATGGAGGAGAATGATGAGTTTGCCTTCCCTCTATATCAAAGCTACCATATTGTTCGATAAATTGGACTACAGGTGTTAAAATGTTCGTTAGTAAACCTAATCATACTATTTGCATGATGAAGTCCTCACTTCGAAGTTATCAATACGACCATCTTTAGTAGAGCTCTAAATAATAAAATCTTTTGCCACTACTTCAGTCATGCCTGAAACAAAGAGACCTGGAGCTTCAACATATACGCTCCTGAGAATCACCATTCTCAATCTTTTCTCATTGCAGCAAGTTGGTGCAAAATGATTGCATTTTTTGTATAATATAAGAATACATACCATAAATATTCTACATATATCCTTCCCTCTCTTTCTGTCTCAGTCATTTTTATTGACATTTGTTGAGAATTGTGGGATCTCAGATACCCAATGAAACTAATTGTTTACCACAAACGAACAATGAACTTAACACCAGTGACAATAACACAAGATATGAGAAAGAGAAGAGGAGACTTTATTAATACTAGTAATAGGTACATTTCATTTTTTTAATCTCCTATTTCACAAATTAATCCTAATGCGTACAATTTATATTTTACCAAAATTTAGGGGATTTAATCTGCACGTGTGATATGACTAAGAATAGAACTAAATCAGGACCTGTTCAAATCGTGCACGAATCTCAAAGCTCTCAGGTGCAAAGTGGTAATTCCTACTATCACACCCCACTTCACAAGATACGGCAACACGAGCACGCAACAAAGGCCCAGCGAATGATAAGAACATCATCCATAGCTGTAACAGATTAACTCAACAATATACAAGAAAACACAACCACGTAAGAATGAATAACCACATAAATGAATAAACTCCAAAATAATCATGAAATAAATTTACCAAAATAATATCCAATATCTGGGAAAAAGTAAACTTCGGGTCACATAAGCCCAGAATACAAATTTGGACGAAAAGTAAATAAAGTAAACAAATAGCATGAAATAACTAAGCCAGTCTAATAGTTATGCTCCATCTTCAGAAAGTTTGCTCACTAAGTCATTTGGTCAAATTTCCGCCGGTACCTGTAAACTCATCAACTAGAGGTGGGAAAACTTTTTCGTTAGAGCAAGTTACGGACAATAAGTGGTGGAAGCAAAGAAGCAAGGAAAACAGGGTATATCAATAAAGGGTGAACTAGAACTAAGATCAAGTAGCCATAACAGGGTTGATACTAACATCAAAGGTTTAGAATTAACAATGCAATAAACAATGATTGTAAACAATGATTCAGGTCAATAACGATAATCATAAACAAGAATGCTAGTGTCAATCTGAGTTAATTAATCTTTTATTATCCCATCTAATGTATGTAATACTGGATCCCATACCACA
The DNA here is from genome assembly GCA_017893485.1 of Hemerocallis citrina. Taxonomy (NCBI): domain Eukaryota; kingdom Viridiplantae; phylum Streptophyta; class Magnoliopsida; order Asparagales; family Asphodelaceae; genus Hemerocallis; species Hemerocallis citrina. The sequence goes on along the minus strand of CM030367.1, from coordinate 133,271,050 downwards.
GGTTCGGTGCATGCAAACAGTGATCGTTTAGACTATAGTGGCGAATTCTACAGATCATGTACTCAGCATGATAACAATAACGAGAATCCACAATCCATGACAGTAACGAGAATTTTTCCAAAATCCATAACCATAAACAAACAAGAACAAGGAGCCCATTCCTACTACAGTCTCCGATTGTTCACTACTAAGTCGACCATTAATATCCCGACTTGTTAATATTTTATTACACACAATTGTGGACATGCAATGGATAAAGATGTTTTGAAGTGATGTCAAAGAGATGGCAAGGCTATGCAATGCATGATATAACTAATTCTATTACCTAGATGCAAAATCAAACTTGGATATGATTAAAATACAAAAATACACATTCTGGACAGAAGACGTTGTTGTACAGAAGTCAAATTTTTCATTGGTACAGGAATGCAAATCAGCTTCCGTCAAAGATTCTGAAAAGTAGACTCTCTTCCGGTTCCAACGCATATTACGATATATAATAAATACACAAACTAGGCGAATAGTCTCATTCTCTACTGATCACATGATCAGGCAGCATGTTAGGGTCAAAATTCTTATATATAAAAATAGATTGTAAAATCATTCAAAAATCTCGTAAAAATCATATTTTAATTCCTAACAATGTCTAGTAACAACACAGCTAATCTCAGATTTTATTTCTTAAAATTAATCTACTATTTTAATTAATTAGGCAGGGTAATGTATTCAAACTGCATTCTAGAATTCAGACGTCACTGTACGAAAATATAGATATCTTGCAATCTGTAGGTCGGATTGCAAAACCGTCAGATAATCTGGATTTCAGACACACAGAGATACAACTCTTATTTGATAAGTTTTAAATTATATTAGCTGTAGTAAGGGCAAAATTCTGGTTCATTAATGAATAGTGTTCTAACAGCAACCTAGAGTCATATTTTCATATTTATAAAAGGTCTAGAAAATTATCAAATAATCTTACAAAAGTAATAAGGTGACTCCTAGTCATGTCTAGTAGCAGCATATACAATTTAATGTTCAACTTCTACTGTTAACATTTTATTTTAATAGAAAAATTACGTCGGTGTAACTGTAGACATAAATCTGGAAATTGAAAGCATAGCTTGTACTAAAAATATGATAACTTTCAGTTCGTAAATCGGAATCTAGTTCTGTAAAAAGTTCTGAAAAATAGATTTAAGAAGCTACAGATGATGTTTATAAAGTTATATTAAATTATGACAGAAACTATGTCAAAAACTCAAAGCAACATGGAGCAAACAACAGACCAACAAGTAGATCATTATTAAAAGACAACAAAATAAAGAAGCAAGCATATAATTTCGAGGCAATAATTAACGGACATCATACTCAATCTTTAATATGGAATTCTAGACAAATTATTATTAACATAGCATGATCATCTGTCTATATACATATTTCTATTCTAAGTATTCGTGTCGTGTATGCATGTGACTATGTATAACAGATTTGGATTTGAATCAAGGGAAATGGCACGAAAAGAGAACTACTACTTGGTTTCGCTGATGAATCCGTAATAGTCTCTTTGAAAACGTATCAAACAGATAAAATATGATAATTGAAGTGGGAACTACTTGCAGAGATAAAAAACACTTTTGAACAAGAATAATAAAACTAGTTCAAGAGAAAACTTGCCTTAAAGATGACGACTCTGAAAGCAAAAGAATAACGGGACGAGAATCCCGACGGCAAAAACACACGTGCAACCAACGTGCGCAAAACACGTGCACACTACATACCCCATAATAAAAGGTACAGCAATAGCAGCAAGGACAGCAGGCAGCAACAGCACAGCAAGATCGACAGCAACACGGTAAGAGGCAGCGGTAGTCGGCAGGGTTGTCGAGCGGAGGGAAGGGCAGTCGACAGCGGCATTCGATGAGGAAGACGATAGGGGTGTTGTAGTGGAGGTCGACAGATGGAGGAGAAGTGCGGTGGAGGATGAAGGGCAATGGTGGTGGTCGGTGGGTGCTTGCAGGGCTGCAGTCGAGGTGGGGTGAAGGCACTGGCGGTGGAGGAAGGCGAGGATGATCCAGGTTTGGCGTCGAGGGTGGCGTGAGGTGCTGACAATGAGGGTGAGGTCGTCAGTGTTGTTGGGGCTTCGGCAGTGGATGGATGGAGGACGGGTGGAGGTGGTTGCTGTGGGGATGGGTTTCGAAAATAGGGGAAGGAGATAGGGAGGTGGGAGAGAGAGAAATTAGGTTAGATTAATTAGGGTTAGGTTACAATTTAGGTTTATTAAATTAAAATATATAAGGGATTAGGATGTTGGGTTAACGGGTCACGATTCTAATAAGAATGGGCTATAGGGTTAACGGGTTTGGGTTTAATAAGAAAATAGTAGAATTATAATAGATTAATTAGGATAATCAATAAGCAAATATTTGAATAGGTTGTACAAACATTTTAGGGTTCAAAAAGGAGATAAAATTGATTGAAACAATAAATAGGATTGGAGATGAACAGTAAGGTTTCTCATCCAGAAGCAAACTATAGGAATTTAGAAAGGAAAATGAAATACAATAATTAAAAAAGAAATCCAAAAATCAGAAACATGGGTTACACCTACTACAAACGGTCTGAAAATTGGGAAGTGAGTCTTCTCCAAGCCTGATAACCCAAAGACGGTTCTGCCTTACTGGGTCAGGGTGGCAGCCCATTATGAACAAATCCAAGACATTTAAAGTGTTATTTGAATTCATGAATATCTCTAGGAGATGGCTTAAACCAAATCTCTTATCATGAAGGAATTTAAATTCCACATCTTATCCAAAAACACCAGGAAGAACCGGTACCCAGTGTCCAGGATTGATGATTTGTTTGATCAGTTGGGCAGAGAGACAGTCTTTTCGAAGTTGGATCTTTTCAATGCTTTTGGGAAGCAGGGGAGTTACAAATCGGAGTTACAGAAGATCTAGTAGAAGTTCCCTCATTTGTTTGTGTATTATATTTTGTTGTTGTTCTTTCTTTTCTTTCGGAGTTACCCTATGTACCTCTTGTTTGAATTTCGATGACAAAATTCTGCTTGTTAGGTGAGTAGGATTTGTAACTCCTGTATCTCGTTTCTTGTATTTTTGTACTGTATTTGTCTTTCCTGAGTATTCATTCTGGTTGTATTCTTTTGTTCTTTCTGAACCGTGTAATTTTTTCTTCGTTCTCAATAAAATTCATCTATTCTTTTTGTCGTCCGTGATTTCAATCTTCTTGATTCAAATTTTTCTGCCAATTATTTATGTTTGGATGATTTGTTGATTCTAATTTATTTCATTCATGGCATAATTATTTATTTATTTGTTTCTGACGTATTGGATCGGGTTTCTAACCTAATCTACCCTGTTTGTACCCTTTTATCCGCCCTATTGGATCCTAAGCCCTCTATCTAGTACCCTCTTTTACCCAGTCTCCCTCAAATCTCTCCCTCACGTCCTCCATATCTGCCTAACAAGCAGATCATGTTTCTCATTATCTTCCCTGATTCTTTAAATCCTAACTTATCCAAAATCCCATTATAAACCCAACCTAGTTTGTTACTTTTCCTCTCTACAGTCTCTATCTTCTAATCAAACCATAAACCCTAAACTCATCTCTCTCTCTCTCTCTCTCCCCTGGGTTCACCCCTGACCCTCCACTGCACCCGACCACCACCCACCACCTATCTCCCCTCCGGCCGTCGTGACCCCTGTCGACCTCTCGTTGTCGCCCCCTTGCCGTCGCGTTGCCCTGTGCTACACCTAAACACCCCCGCCGTCTCCACCTTCTCCTATCCTGAGCACCCCTCTCAGCTCCCCCTCACTCCCGAGCCAACGCCAGTAGCCTCCCCGATGCCATCACCCTCGCTGCTGTCCTCCGCCATCGTCACCGTCGTCTTCCTCCGCCGAGACCCCTACTGTCGTTGCACTTGCTGTTGTGTGCGCGTTTGATCTTCAAGCACATCTAGCCGTCCGATCTTGATCTTGATCTTGATCGTCATCAAGATCCATGTATTTGTGTTCGTTGTCCGGGATCCGTTCCCATTATTCCTTCGTCGGATTCGTTGTCTACACCCTAAGGCAAGTAACTTGTATATTCTTTTTGTTTGTATACAGGTACAAAATACCACATGTAGTCACACTCTTGTTTTGTATTCGTTCTCATGAAGATCTCTTGATAAATCTTGGTCTCGTTCGTTTGATCCATTCGTAGTCATGATCCATCATAAGTTTTCATACACACGACATGAAAATGAATTGGTTCTAGATAGACTCTTGATACATGTATATATATTCTTCGTGATCAATGGTATGTTGTGTATTTTGTTACATGCTTGGTGTACTATATGTGTTGTGTCGTTGTGGACATATTATTACCCATGCCATGTTGTTTTGAATATCTAATATATCATATTTTACATCATACCCTAATTTGGATCTATTGTAGATGAGTTGTTTGATTAAATGCATGAAAAGAATTTCGTTTTGCTGTTCCCCTGATTTGGTTCAACGTTTTAGACCCTGTTAAGGTCAGTAAAATAGATTATTTTGTGAATATGATTTGTAGACCTCGATGGTTCGACGAGTCTCAGTTTCGATTTTTGATGTGTGAGTTATCGCTATTTTACTGAAGCTGTGTTGAAATTTCCAGATTCTAAATTTTGAGATCGTTGTATGTTACATTATTTTAAAACGAATGTTAAATGTAAAATTTGGATTTAATATTTTTCTGAGGTTTTCTAGACATGACTGGATCAACCCCTAATTTTTGTAGAATTGTTTAATGACTCTTATAATTTATTTCATGCTTGCGAAACAAATCAATATATTTCCAAACTACATGCTGTTCAGTGAAGACTTTATTTTCAACTTGATTCCAGTCACTTTTGATTAAAACTTTGTGAATATGAAATATAGTCTGGTATTTCTATTTTACAACCCTTTTGACGGATTTGAATTCCGAGTTATATTTTGTGATTTATCACTGTTTTAGTACTGCTGTGTCTAAAATTTCAGATTCATAAATTTGTTGTGTCATTCTGTTTTCCAAATTTATTTGATTATGCTATATACAATGAAATTTTGTGAAATTTTATATGCTGAGACTAGATATGCTACGGAACCTTCCATATTTTTCCTAGATTTATTTATGGTGTTTTTATGCCATTTTCATGCTTATAAATAAAACATGCAATTTCTGGCTGAACATGAATTCTGTGTAAAATGCTATTTTGAACATTGTTGCTGTTGTTGTTATATGACTTGTGTATATGCACTGGATTCGGCTGAGATTATAGTTTCTAGATTTTCTGACGGATCTAGGTTTGCATTCTTGTGGCAACCAGAATCTCAGATTTGGTACAGCTATGTCTTGCTGTCCAGAATTGGAAGTCTCGTTGTCCTAGCCTATTATGAGTTATTTTGTCACTCGTTCATGTCTTCTATCCAACTTGAACTTGTCCCTTATTTTTTGCCATGTTATATTTCCTTTTTTGTGCATGTTCATGTTTACTTTAATAATAATAACAAGGAATTAAGTCGGGATTAAAGGGAAAGATCTAGTAGTAGAAAATACAATAATGTGTACTCGGAAGGGGATGCGCAGATCCTACTTGATACTTGATACTTGATTACTTGACACGAAATACTTGACACTTGATTACTTGACACTTGACACTTTATACTTGATACTTGACACGTGATTACTTGATACTTGCTACCTGAATACACTGCCCTCTATGATCCACTACGAAATCTAAACGTAACTTGTTTGAATGTAGCAATCATGTGGTAAAATTTGGGATGCATGAAGTGCTACATAGAGAGGACTAGATAGAAGACATGAAAATAACATGATCACTTGCCATTCCTGTTACTTGTACATGCTACTTGACACTTGTTACTTGTTACTTGCTTGCATGCTACTTGATACTTGTTACATGCCACTTGCACCCTATTATCTTGCCATGCTATTTGATCCCATCTCTTGTTTAGAGTTAGTTACTCTATTTTGCTGTCACATCCCTTCCATGCTTATTTCAGTACTTACTTCTTGTTGCTACTCTGTATATTTCTTATCTGTTATCCGTACTTGTTGCCTACACTACATGCGGCCCGTAACTTGCATTGACGGGCATTTTGTTTCTTATTTCCATTTCCTGCAAATTGTCAACTTGCAGACTTTGCTGACTAGCTGCGTGAGGGAGTAAGTGACCAAGTGTTCTAGGCTTGGCTAGCATTTTGCTTGAGTTATTTCCTGTTTTGAATAAATTGTATTCATTGCTACTTGAATCTTGTATTGGGTGTTTTTGTCCCAGAACATATGACTTGTTGTTTCCAAATCTGATTATTTGAGAATTTTGTATTTGTTTCAATTAGTTCTGTTGATCATATTAATTTGTTTCATGCATGCGTAGATGATTATTTCATCATTATTCTTGTGTATTCTTGTGTATTACTGTAAAGATCCTTACAGCTCATGAATGGTGAAAGCGATTCGCTGGACTTTTGTCGCGTATCCGTATTCCGTATTCATTTTTGGAAAGTGGGGCGTGATAGGGTTTTGGTATCAGATCCCAAGTTTGGATAATGTATTAGTTTAACTAATATGTTAGACAAGTTTGGCTCGATCAGGGATTGACTCAACTGTACACAGGCCATGTACTAACATGAAAAAATTATAATCAACTTGATCTGGATGCTAATTGTTTTTGGATTTGTACAGACTATGGCTCACAGAGGTCCCTACACTTCTCGTCCTCATGAGGAACAACGTGGGCTAGAGGCTGTAACGAATGTGCTGGAGCAGCTGATCCACTTGCAGTAGAATCACAGTGACCTTGTAACGGCCGCATTGGAAACTGCCCGGAACCCGACTCCCGCTGTGCCTACGCAGGAAACTCTTACCCCTCATCCAGATACAGTTACATACTTCATGAGGCTGTACCCTGACAAATTCTTCGGCATTGAGACGCCGCTTAAGGCCGAACAGTGGTTGATCAGGGGCTGCTGTTGGCAGGGAGAGTTGCTGACGCTGATCGTGTGGATGTGGTGAGCATCCAGTTGGTGGACCTTGCCCACATATGGTGGAGGGCTGAGTCCGAAAGGCTGGAGCGGCCCATTGCTTGGGCCACGTTCACCAGGAGCTTCTTAGAGAAGTTCTTTCTCAGCATCACTCGGGTTGAGATGGAGCAGCAATTCCTTGCCCTGAAGCAGGTTGGTCGTTTGTTCTATTTTGGAACTTTGTTACACATTGTTCATGCGATACTGTAACATGAGACTCTCTTGAAGTAGGGTGCCAGATCGGTGGACGAATACGGGGCAGAATTCACCAAGCTGGGCCGCTTCGCAGCAACCTTGGTGGCGAACCAAGAGGATAGAGCCAAGAGATTTCTATTGGGGCTTGATCGATATATTCAGATATATCTCGTTGCCCTTTGTCTTCGTACTTACGCTGAGGCTCTTGAGGCAGCCCGAGCTCAGGATCAGGCTCGCAACAGGTTGGCTCCTTCGCAGTGGACTGTTCATCACCCCATTGCTGCTGCTGTTAGGCCTTCTGGTGGGCCATTTCGGAGGCCAATCCTGGCCCATCCAGTCAGGGCAGCTCCCTACTCTTTTGCTGGCCTTCAGAGAGTTGGTTTTTGCGACTTTTTCCTACTAGCTAGGCATGAGCGCAAGGACAGCAGGAAGAAGAATCGCCGTTGCTTTGGCAGTGGCGCTGCTGACCACTCAGTGCGAGATTGCCCAAAGCAGATGATGACTCTTCCAGCCAGGGGTCTAACTCAGCCGGGAGCACGATCTCATGGTCCGGTCAGGCAACCGCTTTCCCCTCAGCACTAGATCGTCGGTCAGAGGACCGCTGCTCCTAGAAGAGATCAGGATTACAACCTGACGGGTGCAGAAGCTGAGACGACAGAATGAGTCGTTGCAGTGTTTTCTTTTGCATTTTATTGTTTTGTTATTTCCTTTGCTTCTTTCATTGTCTTGCTCTGTTCTTTCATATCATCTTTTCTGCATTGTTATTCTTTATTCCTTAACCGTCATTCTTCTTCCCTTGCCCTTTTGACTTTATCTTAGGTGGTCTCCTAGTTCGGTGTTTCCCTAATCATGTCCTCTTTGATTCCGGGGCGACCCATTCCTTCGTCTCTTCCCGCTTCGTGGATCGACATCGGTTGGAGTACAGCATCATGCCAGCGGCTTGGAACATTGTCACAGGTGGTAGTGTTGTTATATGTTCCCAGAAGTGCAAGCAGAGTCCCGTAGTTATTAGTGGTGCAGATTTCAAGGTTGACCTGGTTGTAATTGGGAATTTTGGATTCGACGTCATTCTCGGTATGGATTGGTTAGGTGAGTCCGAAGCTTTCATAGATTGCCGAGTCAAGAAAGTTGTATTCAGAATCCCAGGTTGTTCATAATTTGAGTTCCATGTTGGGGAGACACCCCTTGGCCGAGCTAAGACTGCAGTTGATCAGGAGACTTGTGCGATGGAGTTGCACACAGGTTGTGAGGCTGCACCTCTAGTAGTGCGGTAATTTTTGGATGTGTTTCCTGAGGAGTTGCCTCGGCTACCCCCATACAGGAATGTGGAATTCGGTATGAGGTTCAGCCAGGTACTGCACTGATATCGAAGAGTCCTTACAGGATGGCACCAGTTGAGCCTAGCTAAAGGTGCAGCTTCAAGGAATGCTAGATTTGGGGTTCATCAGACCCAGTGTTTCGGCGTAAGGAACTCCAGTCCTATTTTTCAGCAAGAAGGACGGTAGCCGCAGACTGTGCATTGATTACTGAGAATTGAACAGTGTTACTGTAAAGAACCGGTACTCGCTGCCCAGGATTGATAATTTGTTTGATCAATTGGGCAGAGTGACAGTCTTTTCGAAGTTGGATCTTTTCGAAGCATTCTGGGAAGTGGGGAGTTACAAATCGGAGTTACAAAAGATCCAGCTGAAGTTTCCTCATTTGTTTGTGTATTATATTTTTTTGTTGTTCTTTCTTTTCTTACGGAGTGACCCTATGTACCTCTTGTTTGAATTTCGAGGAAGAAATTCTACTTGTTAGGTGGGTAGGATTTGTAACTCTTGTATCCCGTTTCTTGTATTTTTGTATTGTATTTGCCTTTCCTGAGTATTCATTCTGGTTGTATTCTTTTGTTCTTTCTGAACCGTGTAATTATTTCTTCATTCTCAATAAAATTCATCTATTCTTTTTTTCGTCCGTGATTTCAATCTTCAAATTTTTCTGCCAATTATTTATCTCTGGATGATTTGTTGATTCTAATTTATTTCATTCATAGCCTAATTGTTTATTTATTTGTTTCTTAGCTTTTGGATCCGGTTTCTAACCCAATATACCCTGTTTGAACCCTTTTATCCGCCCTATTTGATCATAAACCCTCTATCCAGTACCCTCTTTTACTCAGTCTCCCTTAAATCTTTTCCTCACGTCCTCTATATCTGCCTAACAAGAAGATCATGTTTCTCATTATCTTCCCTGATTCTTCAAATCCTGACTTACCCAAAATCCCATTTTAATCCCAACCTAATTTGTTACTTTTCCTCTCCACGGTCTCTATCTCCTAATCAAACCCTAAACTCATCTCCTCTCTCTCCCTGCGTTCACCCCTGACCCTCCACTGCACCCGACCACCACCCCCAACCCATTGCTCCTCCGGCCACCGCGACCCCCGTCGACGTCTCGCCGTTTCCCCCTTGTCATTGTGCCGCCCTGTGACACACCTGAACACCCCCGTCGTCACCACCTTCTCCTATCCCAAGCACCCCTCGTGGATCCCCCTCACTCCCAAGCCAACTCTAGTAGACTCCCCGACGCCATCACCCTTACTGTCGTCCTCCGCCATCGTCGTCGTCACCTTCCTCCGCCAAGACCCCCATTACTGTTGCCCTTGCTGTTGTAGTTGATCTTCAAGCACATCTAGCCCTTCGATCTTGATCTTGGTCGTCATCAAGATCCTTGTATTTGTGTTTGTTACCCGGGATCCATTCTCGTTATTCCTTCGTCAGATTCGTCTTCTACACCCTAAGGCAAGTAACTTGTATATTCTTTTTGTTTGTATACAAGTACAAAATACCGCATGTAGTCTCGCTCTTGTTTTGTGTTCGTTCTCATGAAAATCTCTTGATAAATCATGGTCTCGTTCGTTTGATCCATTCATAGTCATGATCCATCATAAGTTGTCACACACACGACATGAAAATGAATTGGTTCTAGATAGACTCTTGATACATGTATATATATTGTTCGTGATCTATGGTATGTTGTGTATTTTGTTACATGTTTGGTGTACTAGATGCGTTCTGTCGTTGTGGACTTGTTATTACCCATGCCATGCTATTTTGAATATCTAATATATCATATTTTACATCATACCTTAATTTGGATCTATTGTAGATGAGTTGTTTGATTAAATGCATTAAAGGAATTTCATTTTGCGGCTGTCCTGATTTGGTTCAGTATTTTAGACCTTGTTAAGGTCAGTAAATTAAGTTATTTTGTGAATATGATTCGTAGGCCTCGTTGTCTATTTTCAGAACTTTTGACGGATCTCAGTTTCAATTTTTGATGAGTGAGTTATCACTATTTTACTGAAGCTATGTTGAAATTTCAGGATTCTAAAATTTGAGATAGCTATATGTTACACTATTTTAAAACTGATGTTAAAAGTAAGATTTGGATCTAATATTTTTCTAGGTATGTCTAGACATGATTGGGATCAACCCCTAATTTTTTTAGAATTGTTTAATGATTTTTATGATTTATTCATGCTTGTGAAATTAATCATATAATTGTCAAACTACATGTTATTCAATAAAGAACCATATTTTCAACCTGATTCCAGTTACTATTGATTAAAACTTTGTGAATATGAAATATAGCATGTTGTGTCTATTTCACAACCCTTTTGACGGATTTGAATTTCGAGTTATATTTTGTGATCTATCACTGTTTTAGTACTGCTGTGTTTAAAATTTCAGATTCATAAGTTTGCAATATCATCCTGATTTCCAAATTAATTTGAATATGCTATCTGTAATGAAATTTTGTGAAATTTTATATGCTAATACTGGATATGCTAGGGAATCTTCTAGATTTTTATTAGATTTAATCAGTGAGTGTTTACATCATTTTTATGCTTATAAATAAAACTTGTAATTTTTGGCTGAACATAAATTCTGTGTAAAATGCTGTTTTGAACCTTGTTGCTTTAGTTGTTATATGACTTGTATATATGCACTAGATTCAGCTGAGAGTCTAGTTTCTAGATTTTCTGACGGATCTAGGTTTGCATTCTTGTGGCAACCGAATCTCAGATTTGGTGCATCTCTGTCTTGCTGTCTAGAATTGGAAGTCTCGTTGTCCTAGCCTATTATGAGTTATTTTGTCACCCGTTCATGTCTTCTATCCAACTTGAACTTATACTCTGTTTCGTGTCCATGTTATCTTGCACGATTTGTGAACGTCCATGTTTGCTCTAATAATAATAAGAAGAATTCAAGCCGGGGTTAAAGGGAAAGATCTAGTAGTGGAAAAATACAGAAATGTGTACTCGGTAGGGGATCCGCATATCCTACTTGATACTTGATTACTTGACACGAAATACTTGAAACCTGATTACTTGATACGTGATTGCTTGATACTTGCTACATGAGTACACGACCCTCTACATTCCACTATGAAATCTAAACATAACTTGTTTGAATGTGGCAACCATGTGGTAAAATTTGGGACAAATGAAGTGCTAGCTAGATAGGACTACATACAAGACCAGTCCTGTTACTTGTACATGCTACTTGACACTTGTTATTTGTTACTTGCTTGCATGCTACTTGATACTTGTTACATGCCACTTGTACCCTATTATCTTGTCATGCTACTTGACCCATCTCTTGTTTAGAGTTAGTTTCTCTATTTTGCTGTCACATCCCTTCCATACTTATTTCAGTACTTGCTTCTTGTTGCAACTCTATATATTCTTATCCGTTTTCCGTACATGTTGCCTACACTAAATGTGGCCCCGTAACTTGCATTGATGGGCGTTTTGTTTCTTTTTTCTTTTCCTGCAAATTGTCAACTTGCAGACTTTGGTGACCAGCTGCCCAAGGGAGTAAGTGACCAAGTGTTCTTGGCTTGGCTAGCGTTCTTTCTTGAGTTCATTCTTGTTTTTGAATAAATTGTATTCACTGCTACTTGAATCTTGTATTGGGCGTTTTTGTCCCAGAACATATGACTTGTTGTTTCCAGATCTGATTATTTGAGAATCTTGTATTTGTTTCAAGTAATTATGTTGATCATATGAAATTGTTTCATGCATGCGTGAATGATTATTTCATGTTTATTCTTGTTTATTCTTGTGTATTGCTTTAAAGATCCTTACTGCTCATAAATGGTGAAAGTCATTCGCTGAACTTTTGTTGCGTATCTGTATTCCGTATTCCTTTTTGGGAAGTGGGGCATGATAAGGTTTTTATTGGTATCATCAGTTTTTGGATCTTCGCTCAGGGTATCATCAGGTCAAGGTGAAAGCAGCTGATGTGCAGAAGACAGCGTTCAGGACAAGGTATGGGCATTATGAATTCCTAGTGATGCCTTTCGGAGTCACGAATGCGCCAGCTGTGTTCATGAGTCTGATGAACAGAGTCTTTTACCCATTCTTGGACAGATTCGTGGTGGTCTTCATAGATGATATTTTGGTCTTCGAAACCAGGAGAAACATGCTGAGCATCTAAGGTTGGTTCTACAAACTCTGAGGGATAATCAGCTATGTGGGAAAATCAGCAAGTGTGTGTTCTGGATCGACCGAGTTACCTTTTGGGGCATATCATCTTGGGCGAGGGAATCTAAGTTGATCCGTCCAAGATTGCTGCAGTGAAAGATTGGCCAGTTCCTAAGTCTGCTTTGGAAGTGAGAAGTTTCCTCGGTCTAGCTGGATATTATCGAAAATTCGTCTAAGACTTTTTGAAGATAGCTGGGCCATTGACTAAGCTGACAGGGAAGAATTAGAAATTCATCTGGGATGGGGCTTGCAGCGAAGCTTTTGCAGAGTTGAAGAGCAGGTTGACATCAGTGCCAGTGTTGATTATTCCGGATGGTTCAAGTGGATTTGTGGTTCACTGTGACGCTTCTGGCAAGGGTCTTGGTACAGTATTGATGCAGAAGGGACGAGTTGTCACCTATGTATCTAGGCAGTTGAAGCCGCATGAGAGCAACTATCCAACTCATGATTTGGAGTTGGCAGCAGTGATCTTTGTCTTGAAGCTGTGGAGACACTATTTATTTGGAGTACGAGTGGAAATCTTTACTGACCACAAAAGCCTCAAGTATGTTTTCATCCAGAAGGAATTGAACATGAGGCAGAGGCGTTGGTTGGAGTTGATGGCCGACTATGATATCAATCTGCAGTACCACCCCGATAATGTCAACTTGGTACCGGATGCTTTGAGCAGGAGACCTTTCGCCATGTTCCTGACTCAGCAGGGGGAAATGGTTGAGTAGATAAGGAGGTTGGAATTGGATGTGATCTTGCCGAGTTCTGATCAGAGTTGCTTGATGCTTTAGCTACAGTCGTCTCTTAAAGAGCAGATTAAAGAGACTCAGGCTAGTGATAAGCAGTTGTAGGGATTCAGAGCAGAGGTTGAGGCCGGTTCCAAAACAAATATGGTTGTTCATGAGGATGGATCGCTTCATTTTGGGTCCAGGTTGTGTGTTTCGAAGGTTGAAGTTCGTCAGAGGCTGCATGAGGAACCCACCAGTTGTTGTACTCTATTCACCCCGGTAGTACTAAGATGTACTAGGACCTGAAGCTTCACTTCTGGTGGCATGGTATGAAGAGGGCTGTAGCAAGATTTGTGTCTCAGTGCTTGAACTTCCAGCAGGTGAAGGCAGAGCATCAGACAACCGCCAGACTTCTTCAACCTCTTTCCATTCCGGAGTGGAAGTGGGAACACATCACGATGAATTTTGTGACCACCTTGCCGAGGAGTCCCAAGGGTCACAATGCCATTTGGGTGATTGTGGACAGAATGAAGAAGTGTGCTCACTTCATTCCCTTCAAAGTCAGACAATCTAACAAGAGCCTAGTAGAGAAGTACATGCAAGAGATTGTCAGGCTTCATGGGGTTTCAGTCAGTATTGTATCCGACAGGGATACGAGGTTCAGATCTCAGTTTTGGAAGAGTCTTCAGAGTAGTCTGGGGATTAAACTGAAGTAGAGTACAGCTTTTCATCCTCAGACAGATGGACAATCAGAGAGGACCATCCAGACTCTAGAGGACATGTTGAGGTCCTATGTGCTGCAGTTCGGAGGATCTTGGGAGGACCATTTGTATCTTGTAGAGTTCTCTTATAATAACAACTTTCAGGCCAGTCTTAAAGTTGCACCGTACGAGGCACTATATGGTCGGAAGTGCAGATCACCAGTGTGCTGGGATGATATTGGTGAGAGGAAGTTGTTGGGTCTGGGGTTGATCACCAGGACTATTGATGCGGTGACTCAGATCAGGAAGCATCTTTAAGCAGCACAAGATAGGCAGAGGAGATGGGCAGATGTCCATAGGAGAGCCTTGGAGTTTGAGGTTGGTGATAATGTTTTCCTTAGGGTATCACCATGGAGAGGTATCATTCGGTTTGGTGGTCGGGGCAAGCTAAGCCCTAGGTTCATCGGGCTATTTGATATCGTAGAGCGAGTAGGCAAGGTGGTCTATCATCTTGCATTGCCACCTACTTTGTCCGGGGTGCATGACGTCTTCCATGTCTCACAACTCAGAAGGTATATCCGGGATGAGAACCACGTGATCGACTATTCAGAGTTATCCGTGCAGCTGGACCTATCTTGTGAGATTTTGCGTGTTGCCATTTTGGACCGGCGGGAGAAGGTGCTGAAGAACAAGGACATCGGGCTGGTTCGGGTTTCTTGGAACCCTCACTCGCCGGGTGAGTCTACTTGGGAGTTGGAGGAGGAGATCTAGCGGAAGTTCCCTCATTTGTTAGTGTAGCTTTTATATTTTTGCATTGTTCTTTCTTTTCTTTCGGAGTTACCCTATGTACCTCTTGTTTGAATTTCGAGGACGAAATTCTGATTGTTAAGTGGGTAGGATCTGTAACTCCTACATCCTGTTTCTTGTATTTTTGTAATGTATTTGTCTTTCCTGAGTATTCATTCTGATTGTATTCTTTTGTTCTTTCTAAACAGTGTAATTATTTCTTCGTTCTCAATAAAATTCATCTATTCTTTTTGTCGTCTGTGATTTCAATATTCTTCATTCAAATTTTTCTGCCAATTATTTATCTCTGGATGATTTGTTGATTCTAAATTATTTTAGTCATGGCCTAATTGTTTATTTATTTGTTTCTGACCTATTGGATCCGGTTTCTAACCCAATCTACCCTGTTTGAACCCTTTTATCCGCCCTATTGGATCCTAAACCCTCTACCCAGTACCCTTTTTTACCCAGTCTCCCTCAAATCTCTCCCTCACGTCCTCCATATAAATCATGCCCCACTTCCCATTACACAGAAATATAGGCATGCAACTAAAGTCCAGCGAATGATATAAGCCATCCATAAGTTGTACAATTATAAGCTCAACAAGATATTTATAACACATTCACACATGCAAATATAAAGATCACATTAGCTGAAAATAGAACAACCATCATCTGGGTAATACATCAACATCAGGTCAAGATGCCTGGAAATACAAGGTGCCAGATTAAAACTGTAAGATAAGCAGTTCGCTATAACAACTAGATAAAATAGCGACTGAAAGAAAAACAACATGAAGTAGTAATAATGCAGCACCGATCGTCTAAAGAGTCTGTTCGTCGGGTCCATCGGTACCTGTATAATCATTAACGCAAGGAAAAATAGAAAAGCACCCGTTAGAGCAAGCTTCGGGCAGCAAGTAGCAACAAGCAGTAAAAGGGGTAATATAACAAGATATAACATGGAAGAAACAAGAAGTAGCGGTGCAAAGACAATATGAAAGAAAGAAAGGAACTGGGATAATATGATCATGTAAGTAATAACTGTAAACTAGTGTATTCAAGACATCAAAGTATAATCTATTGATAACCTAGGCTCAGTTAATCGATAATCATGTAATCAAGTATCAAGAGTCGTGTAATGAAGAGTCATATAATCAAGAATCATGTAATCAGGAATCAAAAGTCATGCAATGAAGAATCATGTAATCACGAATCATGTAATCAAGAATCATGCTTAGTAGAAATCTCAAGTTTATCTATTTTATTAACTTATCTAATGTACGCAATCCTGTGTCCCTTACCACAAGTTCGGTGCATATCAATCATGTGATATTTAGAATAAAGTAGTGAGTTCTATAGAATTATGTACTCGGGTCTTCCAGTGATAGTATCAAGACATGTAATCAAGAATCATGTAATCAAGAATTGTGTAATCAAGAATCAAGAATCAAGAATCAAGAATCACTATTACGGGAAACACGGATTCCCTTCCGAGTATACTCTCTTATATTGTCCATTACTAAGCCGTACCCTAATAACAGTGATAGTATCAAGATCCGACGAATCCGACGAAGGAATAATTGAAAGTCTCGTTGTCCTAGCCTATTATGAGTTATTTTATCACCCGTTCATGTCTTCTGTCCAACTTGAACTTGTCCCTTATTTCATTCCATGTTATATTGCCCTGTTTGTGCACGTCCATGTTTGCTCTAATAATAAAAGCAAGAAATCAAGTCGGGGTTAAAGGGAAAGATCTAGTAGTAGAAAACACAGAAATGTGTACTCAGAAGGGGATCCGTAGATCCTACTTGATACTTGATACTTGATACTTGATACTTGATACTTGATACTTGATTACTTGACACGAAATACTTAACACTTGATTACTTGACACTTGACACTTCATACTTGATACTTGATACGTGACACGTGATTACTTGATACTTGCTACCTGAGTAAACTGCTCTCTATGATCCACTACGAAATCTAAATGTAACTTGTTTGAATGTAGCAACCATGTGGTAAAATTTGGGATGCATGAAGTGCTACCAAGATAGACTTGATACAAGACTTGAAAATAACATGATCGCTTGTCATTCCTGTTACTTGTACATGCTACTTGACACTTGTTACTTATTACTTGCTTTCATGCTACTTGACACTTGTTACATGCCACGTGCACTTTATTATCTTGCCATGCTACTTTATCCCATCTCTTGTTTAGAGTTAGTTGCTCTATTTTGTTGTCACATCCCTTCCATGCTTATTTCAGTACTAACTTCTTGTTGCTACTCTGTATATTCCTTATCTGTTTTTCGTACTTGTTGTCTGCATTACATGCGGCCTGTAACTTGCATTCACAGGCGTTTTGTTTTTTTTTTCTATTCCTACAAATTGTCAACTTGCAGACTTTGGTACCAACTGCCCGAGGGAGTAAGTGTTCTAGGCTTGACTAGTGTTCTGCTTGAGTTAATTCCTATTTTGAATAAATTGTATTCATTGCTACTTAAATCTTGTATTGGGCATTTTTGTCCCAGAACATGTGACTTGTTGTTTCCAGATCTGATTATTTGAGAATTTTGTATTTGTTTCAAGTAATTCTGTTGATCATATTAATTTGTTTCATGCATGCGTGGATAATTATTTCATGTTTATTCTTGTTTATTCTTGTTTATTCTTGTGTATTGCTGTAAAAATCCTTACAGCTCATAAATGGTGAAAGCCATTAGCTGGACTTTTATCGCGTATCCGTGTTCCGTATTTCTTTTTGGGAAGCGGGGCATAACACTCTCTCCCCCCACCATAAAAGGGGTAACTAGTATTTTTTCCACAAAAAACACTCTAGTATTCTTCTTGATTACTGACTTTAGCGTTGGAGGGTCTATCGCCGGGATCAACCCCAGTGTTTCAGGCATTTTTGCAGGTCAAGCAGAAGCGATCGTGGCAGTCAACACCGTCGAAAGTAAAAAATTCAGATTCTTGATTGTTCCACCAAAGAATCCACATCACCTGGTTACTCCCACACAGAAAAAAGTAGTAACAGGCGCCATTTGTGAAAACACAGAAAGATATCCGACTAAAACTTCACCGGAGAAAACACAAATTGCCATCATGCCTCCTAAGGGAAAAGGGAAGGCTGCGGCCTTTAACCGACGAGCCAACGCACTCCCTCCACCTCCTCATCAAGATGAACTTCCTCCCAACTTTCATATACAGCAGGAGGAGCCCCTCCTACTGCTAACCCTACCATCGCCAATAAGGGCCCAACCGGGGAAGCTCTCGTCGAAGTCGCCCTGAACCATCCGCAAGGCCCTTGGTCAAGAACAGGGGATCAGTGTACACCTCTACTCCTTCCTCACTCCCGTCAACCACGCCCCGACCTCCTTCAAGTTATTGACGACCGTCAGCAGGGGTCGGACCTCCGGATCCATCTCAACAAGAGGACGGATCGTGTGGAAACCCCATCCCGAACAATGAAAGAGCAGGAGATGCCCCTCTCTAGGAGATGAGAAAGGAGTCCCTTCCCCATATAGACGAAGGAGATCCCCTCCCCCAGACGGCGAAGGGGTCGCCATTCCCTATAGGACCATAGAAGAACTCCTCCCCGAGAGAGGAGGCACCCAACCCCGACTAGCAGGACAGCCTCTAGAATGGGAAGGAATGAGGAAGTACCAGTCACTAGGACAGAACTTCCAGAGTTCAAGGATGAGATCCTTCATGCCCTCAACATAGTCCCACACCAGACCTGACATCGCAGCCCACACCTTCTCCACCACGACGTGAAGAGTCCTGAGGGTCCACTAGATCTGACCACCAGGAGGACGTCGTCCTCCGGGGTCTCCAAAGATGGAACACCACTTGGCCTCATTGAGGGGGAAAGGAGCGAAACAAGAAGAAAGATATCGCCCCGTCAAGCTTCCCTTCTCCAAGAAGATAATCGATGCACTTGTCCCCGCCAACTTCAAGATCCAAACGTTTGAGCCATATAACGGAGAAACCGGCCAATGGACCACATTGAGAGTTTCAAAACTCTCATGATGATCCACCAAGCATCTGACTCTCTTCTGTGCAAAATGTTCCCGGTGACCTTAAAAGGCTCAGCACGAGAATGGTTCTCTCACCTCTCCCCGGGCTCCATATTCTTTTTCGATCAGCTTGCGGAGCTTTTCTTCATGCACTTTGTCACTAGCCGTAGGTTGGAGAAGACCAGTACCTCCTTAATAGACCTCAAGCAAAGAGATGGGGAAACCCTTAAAATTATGTCTGGCGCTTCACGACTGAGCCAGATCAATCCCCTCGCTCGACTCCGCAGTAGCAACGGCTGCATTCAGATACAGTGCCAGGCATGATGATCTTAAAGCTTCCCTCGTCAAAAGACTTCCTCGAGATTTCTCTGATCTCCTGCAGAGAATCAAGAAGTATATCCGAGTTGAAGAGGCAATTCACCCCAAAAGTAGAAGATAACCTCGTCCAGGAACAAACGAAAAGGCGTTAATGAAGGTGAACCCCGAAATCCCAGAAGGATACCTCGGGCCAGCGTTGCCCACCTCCCATGCACCGCTTTGAAAAACACACCTCACTAAATGCAAGTATATCTGCTATTTTGATGGAGGTCGATAAAGATGGGATCCTTCGAACTCCCCCAAGATGAATGCCCCAAGCAATAGACGGGATAAAACAAAGTGGTGTGCCTTCCACAAGGACCATGGTCACCTTACGGATGAGTGTCGAGCCCTTAAAGACGAAGTAGAAGCCTTGCTCGGACGAGGATACCTCGCCAAATTTGTCCAGATAAACGACACTGAACCTCCTCCTCCGAGGGGAACCAACTGTAATGCCCCTGCCCCTAGCTTAGACAATTTATACAGTTTAGAAGACAAATTAGATACTATGTAGTACAACTGCCCACCACAGGCAGCCTCTCAAAAGGTGGTTAACCGAATTGGTGACTCTTGATCATAGGCAACAGTATTTATTAATATAATATTCTTGTTTGAAATCCGATATGGGACTAAATCCCATACTCTCTCTCCTTTTTCTCAATTCCCGTGTACCCCTTAATGTCCGGGTGCCGCCCCCCCCCCCCCCCCCCTCTCTCTTCCAAGAATGACATCATCATTCAACCAAACAGCATACCTGCTATACATAACCCGTGGGACCCCCCACCTCTCCAATTACACATTTATTTACATATAATGCCATCATGCATTATGTTTTTATCAACAGTCAACTTTTTACTTTTCAATATATATATATATATATATATATATATATATATATATATATATATATATATATACTCTTTGAAAATTATGGGATGTTACACACACACCCCTTCAGAAATTAGTGTCCTCACTGGGCACCGGACATGCACAACCTAGTGCAGGATCTCCTTTCTAGCCGATGTGGAGTGGAGAACCCTGATTCTGCTAACTGCACAGTACCCTGATTCTGCGGGTTGTACAGTCCCCTTACCTGGGCGACCTATCCCCAACCTCGCCCCCTCTCAGGCATACTTACCCGTACATCTGCTAGCTCCATCTCAGGCATACATCTCACCCACTCTTATCCACAATCGGTGTCGAAAGTCGGCTCTGATACCATTTGTAACGCCCATGTCCCTAGCTCAGACAATTTATACAATTAAGAAGAAAAATTAGATACTATGTAATACAACTGCCCACCACAGGCTGCCTCTCAAAAGGTGGTTAACCGAATTTGTGACTCTTGATCATATGCAATAGTATTTATTAATATAATATTCATGTTTGAAATCCGATAGGGGACTAAATCCCATACTCTCTCTCCTTTTTTCAATTCCGGTGTACCCCCTAATGTCAGGGTGGGCCCCCCTTCAAGAATAACGTCATCATTCAACCAAACAGCATACCTGCTGTACATAACCCGTGGGACCCCCCACCTCTCCTATTACAAATTTATTTACATATAATGCCATCATGCATCATATTTTTATCAATATATATATATATATATATATATATATATATATATATATATATATATTCTTTGAAAATTACGGGGTATTACACCAACAAACGGGCGGAGAGGCCAACCGAGTCCTGTTAGGATTGTGTCTTGTATACTCGTTATTCAAATTAAAAGAAGGAAATATGAAGCACGGAGGTCGAAGTGTCGAAGCGAGTAGAAGGAGAACAGCAGAAGCAGCAAGTGCAGGCTAGTTGCGGTCGACCAGTCATGGTGATAGTCGATCGCACCCCTCAACCGCTCATTGTACTAGAAATTCAGAGAGTGGTACGGTCGACCGCCCGGGGTGCTGGTTCATTTTTGGGATTTGATTTGTTAGGTCGGTTCAGCTCAATCATTAACTCCAAGTCAGATCGTGCGGCTCCTATTCAGTTACTTCTTTTTCAGGTTTTATTGGACGACTGAGGATCAAGATTAGACCTAGGTTTTCTCTCTATTCTTCTATATATATTGTAAACTTCTCTAATATGAGAGAGAGTACTTCATAGATTCTTTTCTGCATTGCAAAGAGAGGCTCGAGAGAGAGATAGTTCTTGGTGGGTGAGTTTAATTCCTTGTGTCAAGTAAATCAGTAACTCCTCGTAATCTCTTCTAGTTGAATATCAGATCTCTCTATATTTTTGTAATACCCCGTATTTCTGAAATATATAAATGGTTTGAAATATATAATAAATGAATTTGAGCTTGGTCCTATAGAAGTTTCTATGGGAGAGATTTATAAAAGAATTTAAAAAAAAATGGATTTGAAATGATAAAAACGGATTTGATTGAAAACCGGATTTGGATAGTGGTGGGGGGACCCACCCGGATTGAAGCCCAGCACATGTGTGTGCTGTGTGCTTTCAATAGCCACGTGGCCACCTAGGGGATTAATACCCTGGGTTGTGCACGGGTTGGATTAAAAGAATGGTGAAGGGATTAAGGAATTAATCCCACATCGTTAGTTTCCAAAGATAAAATACTATATAAATAATAATTGCCAATGATCATTAGTCACCAATTCGGTTAACCACCTTTTGAGAGGCAGCCTGTGGTGGGCAGTTGTACTACATAGTATCTAATTTGTCTATAAAATTGTATAAAATTGTCCGGGCTCTGGGCAGGGGCGTTACAAATGGTATCAGAGCCGACTTTCGACACCGAGGGTGTAGGAGCAGTGAGTTATGGACCACCAGATTTGCGGCGGAGAGTATTGCACAGGTTCTGCACGATGAGTCGTGACATGACGTGGATACGGCTCCAGGTTCCGCGGCGGCGGAGAGTATTTCATAGGTCCTTCACGATGCGTCGTGACAAGGCGTGAATACGGCTCCAGGTACCGTCCCGGGGTGACGCTCACAGGAATGCTCTACATCGGCTAGAAAGTAGATCCTGCACTAGATTGTGCATGCCCCGTGCTCATCAGCGAGGACGCTGATTTCTGAAGGGGGGTGTGTGTAATACCCCGTATTTCTGAAATATATAAATGGTTTGAAATATATAATAAATGAATTTGAGCTTGGTCCTATAGAAGTTTCTATGGGAGAGATTTATAAAAGAATTAAAAAAAAAATGGATTTGAAATGATAAAAACGGATTTGATTGAAAACCGGATTTGGATAGTGGTGGGGGGACCCACCCGGATTGAAGCCCAGCACATGTGTGTGTTGTGTGCTTTCAATAGCCACGTGGCCACCTAGGGGATTAATACCCTGGGTTGTGCACGGGTTGGATTAAAAGAATGGTGAAGGGATTAAGGAATTAATCCCACATCGTTAGTTTCCAAAGATAAAATACTATATAAATAATAATTGCCAATGATCATTAGTCACCAATTCGGTTAACCACCTTTTGAGAGGCAGCCTGTGGTGGGCAGTTGTACTACATAGTATCTAATTTGTCTATAAAATTGTAT
Source organism: Hemerocallis citrina (assembly GCA_017893485.1). Taxonomy (NCBI): domain Eukaryota; kingdom Viridiplantae; phylum Streptophyta; class Magnoliopsida; order Asparagales; family Asphodelaceae; genus Hemerocallis; species Hemerocallis citrina. Next base: position 133,248,140 of record CM030367.1, on the reverse strand, counting down.
AAAATTGTCCGGGCTCGGGGCAGGGGCGTTACAATTTTCCCCCGGATTAAGCAAAAGCTAACCGGGATAAGTCATCATTGTTGTGTTTGTGTTAGTTTGGTGGATCTACTTGCTTGCTCAATTTGTTTGTCTCGTCTACTTCGACTTCCTCATTGCTCTAATTAGTTCTGCTGCGACCATAGGGCATTTGTTGATGCCCCAATCCCAACAACTGGTATCAGAGCTTCAGGTTGCCGAGTTCCTTGGTTTAGATGACAAGCCACAGTATTTTAAAGATCAGACAGTTCGATGGTAAGATCAATTTCAATCTTTGAAAGACTGACATGTATGATGTTCTTGTTCAAGAACGGTTGCAGTCAGCAGTAAAAAAGAAGAAAAAGCCAACTGATATGAAGGTTGACGTTTGGGAATTTATTCGTGAAAGAGCCATAAGTCTAATCCGACTATCCTTGGCGGATGAGGTCAAATGCAGATTTCTTGAAGAAACTGATGCGGTGAGTCTGTGAGAAAGACTCATAACTGACTACTCTGGTTCGTCGTTATTAGATCAGATGCATTGGAAGAAGAAGTTGCTCCGTTTATTAATGAAGGAAGGTACCAATCTCCAAGACCGCATTACAGAGTTCAATAAGGTATTATCTGAACTTAAAACGATCAACGCAGATGTGTGTGAGGAAGATAAAGCTTTCAACCTGATATATTCACTGCCGGATTCGTACAAGCCTTTGATCACAACCATGCTACACGGTAGATCTGCCAAGGATAGTATTTCGGTAGATGGTGTAATCAAAGCATTGAAGGAAAATCAACTTAGGAAGGAGACTCATAAATCTTCAACGTTTATTCCTACAAGTTGTCAAGCAGTGGATGGTCCTTCGAGTGAAAGACAAAGTGCTTTGAAAAAGAATTCAATCTGTTGCCGATATTGCAAGAGGCCAGGGCATATCAAGAAAGACTGTTGAAAATTGTAAAATCAGGAGAGCTCAAAGAACGGGAGTTCGGCCAATGTGGTTAGTGCCTTTGATTCAGGCGATTCGTGTCTTCTTGTTTCAAATTCTTTAGAAGTGGATTCTAGTTGGTTTCTTAACTCAGGGAGTTCTTGTCATATTTTCTCCGAGATGGAGTTGTTTTCTACTTATAAGTCTACTACGAAGCGTTGTGTGACAACAGGAACTGGAGAGATTTGTGAAGTAGTGGGTGAGGGGACAGTTGAGTTGAAGATTCCAGGTCTAAATATGTTTATTTTAAGGGATGTTTTGCATATTCCTCTGCTGAAATGGAATCTGATTTCCTTGGGAACTCTTGATGCACGGGACTGCAGGTACACAGCTCGAGGTGGAGTTCTGTCTGTTTTTCAGGGTCGTCATAAGATGATTAGAGGTATGAGAATGGTTGGGCCAAGCCAAAACAATCTCTACATGATTTGGAGAATTCGAAATACTTGCGCAAGTGTTGCTCCTTTTCCCAGTATTCCCGCAAGCTCTGCTAATTTGCCGCAACTAGATTCATCGAGACGAGACCACGACGTTCGAATATCATCGAGAAGTGGAGAAAGCCTAAGGGTAGGTGGAGTTCGTGCGGAGCTTGGCAACTTCGTGAGTACATCTACGGAGGTGGGCCTTTGAGGGGCTACACTAGATTCGGTGAGATTGGGTAGAGATCATTTCAACTAGAAGAAGAAGCTATTGTTCTAAGTTTTCTTTGCAAGTGAAATTTGTTAGAGTTTGGAGATGAGTAACACATCATGTGATAGCACTCGTATGCAATCTAAGGTGAAGTTTGTTAGGATTGTGTCTTGTATACTCATTGTTTAGATTAAAAGAAGGTAATATGAAGCACGGAGGTCGAAGCGTCGAAACGAGTAGAAAGAGAACAGCAGCAGCAACAGGTGCAGGCTAGTTGCGGTCGACCGGTCATTTTGACAGTCGACCACACCCCTCGACCGCTCGTTGTACTGGAAAGTCAGAGAGTGGTACGGTCGACCGCCCATGGCACTGGTTCATTTTTTGGATTCGATTTGTTAGGTCGGTTCAGCCCAATCTTCAACTCCAAGCCAGATCGTGCGGCTCCTATTCAGTTACTTCTTTTCCAGTTTTATCGGACGACTGAGGATCAAGATTAGACCTAGGTTTTTTCTCTATTCTTCTATATATATTGTAAACTCCTTCAATATGAGATAGAGTACTTCATAGATTCTTTTCTCCAATATAAAGAAAGGCTCGAGAGAGAGATAGTTCTTGGTGGGTGAGTTTAATTCCTTGTGTCAAGTGAATCAGTAACTCCTTGTAATCTTTTCTAGTTGAATATCAGATCTCCCTATATTTTCCCCCGGATTAAGCACAAGCTAACCGGGATAAGTCATCGTTATTGTGTTTGTGTTAGTTTGGTGGATCTACTTGCTTGCTCAATTTATTTTCTTCGTCTATTTCGACTTCCTCATTGCTCTAATTAGTTCTGCTGCGACCAGAGGGCATTTGTTGATGCCCCAATCCCAACAAGTCCCAGGGGTCAGGACGAATGGAGATATTTCATGAAATTCATTGAAGATCTATGGGGGAAACCTCCAGATCATCTAGAAAGGCCTTCGTTCGAGAAGTAAATTTCGTACACAACATCCCTCCTCCGAAGGGTTCAGGAGTTGGCATCACCTTCTCTGACCGAGACTTGGAAAGCATTAGAACTCCTCACTGCGATGCACTTGTGATCAGCATGTGTATGGCGAACCATGAAGTACGATGAGTTCTGGTCGATAATGGCAGTTCAGTCAACATCCTATTCTTAAATGTATTTGAGGTTCTCAAACTTAAGCGAGGCAGCCTCAAACCCATCGGATATACCACCCACGGATTCTCTGGAGCCCCCGTAATGATCGAGGGAATCGTAACCCTCAAAATTACTTTAGGGAAACCTCCAACAACTCGCATAGAAGCGTTAGTCTTCATGGTGGTCGATATGAAATCTGCCAACAATGCTATTTTCGGTTGCCCGGGGTTAGCAGCCCTCCAAGCATACCACCTGAAGATGAAATTCCCTACGGCCGCAGGAGTGGGGGAAGCCAAAGGTAGCCAAAAAGCTGCACGGGCATGCTACATAGCTACAATGGGAGGCATGGTCCTTCCCCTCGATGCGTTTGAACTCCCCCTTGATATGGGACAAGCTAGCTCCAAACCCATGGATGAACTGGCAAAAATCCCTTTCTCTGAAGAGGATAAAGCCAAGTGTTTCCGGGTGGGCAAAGCACTTCCCCACCAATTGAAGGAGCAACTCATCGCCTGGATCAGAGAGAATCAAAATCTCTTCACTTGGACCGCTGAGGATATGCCAGGCATTGCTGAAAACTTAATTATGCACCGCTTAATTGTGGATCTGGAAGCTAAGCCCGTCCAACAGAAGCGCCGCAAATTTATGCCTAAAAGGCAACAGGCCTCAAGGAAGAGGTCGAGAAGCTCCTAGCTACCCAATTCATCCAGGAAGTTAGTTACCCTGAGTAGCTAGCAAACGTCGTAATGGTCAAGAAGGCCACCGGCAAGTGGAGAATCTGTATAGACTTCACCGACCACAACAAGGCATGTCGAATGATCCATTTCCTCCCCCGAGCATAAACACCTTGATAGATGCTACCTCAGACCATGAATTATTGAGTTTCATGGACACTTTTTCAGGATATAACCAGATCCGGATGTTCCCTCTGGACATTCCAAAGACGTCCTTCATCACCTATAAAGGGCTATATTGCTATCGAGTTATGCCCTTTGGGCTGAAGAATGCCGGGACCATATACCAACGCTTGGTGAACAAAATCTTTAGGGAGCAGATAGGCCAAAACATGGAATTATACGTGGACGACATGCTCGTTAAAAGCCTCAAGAAAGAGGACCATGTCGCCGACTTCCAAGAAGCCTTTGGTGTACTCCGAATGAACAACATAAGGCTGAACCCCTCAAAGTGTGCCTTCGGAGTTGCCTCGGGAAAGTTCCTGGGATTTATGGTAAGTCAGAGAGGAATCAAAGCCAACCCCGAGAAAATCACGTCTTTTTAAACTATGAGATCTGTTTGTATACTTGCAGACTCGAATAGCTGGCTTTTTCGTGATTCCATCAATGAATTTCGCAGGCTTAGTTTCAACAAAAGAAGATTTATTAGTGAGACGAGATCCTTATCTGATAGGCTTTCCCTCCTTTCCAAGTTAGAGCGAGCCATACTCGACATGACTCCCCTAACCACAGTCAAAGAGGTCCAGAAGCTTACAGGTCGTCTTGCCGCCATTGGGCATTTCCTCTCCAAGTCAGGAAAAAAATGTCTCCCTTTCTTTAAGGCTTTTTGGGGAACAAAGAATTTTGAGTGGGGGGAAGAGCAGCAAGCAGCATTCGAAATCCTCAAGGAACACCTCACCCATCCACCAATCTTAAGCAAACCTATACCGGAGAAACCATCTACCTTTACTTGGCCACTTCTGAACAGACTCTTAGCGCTGCATTGATAAGGGAGGAAGATCGGGTATAGAGACCAATCTATTATATAAGCAAGGTACTCCATGATGCTGAACTCCGGTACTCGAAAATGGAGAAATTGGCTTATGCCCTAGTAATGGCCGCCTAGAAGCTCAGACCTTATTTTCAAGCACATTCCGTTTGTGTCCTCACTGATCAGCCACTCAAGTAGATCCTCCACATGCCCAAAAACTCAGGGAGACTAACGAAGTGGTCAATTGAGTTAAGCCAATACGACATCACCTACCGCCCCAGAACCGCAATCAAGGCCCAAGCCTTGGTCAAATTCATTGTGGAAAGTACAATCTCCGACCCTCTCCAGGAAGAAGACAACCCCCCACTGTGGACAATATTCGTGGACGGTTCCTCTTGCCTCAAAAGGAGCAGAGCCGAAGTTATACTAATTGGCCCTGATAAATTCGTCTTGCAATACTCCTTATGTCTCAACTTTTCAGTCTCCAATAATGAGGACGAGTACGAAGCCTTAAATGCCAGTCTTACCCTGGCAAAAAGGGCAGGGGCATAAAGAGCCGCGGTGTTCAGCGACTCTCAATTAGTGGTAAACCAGATCTAAGGTAACTACGAGGCGAAATACACTCACATGGCCAAGTATCTAGCATATGTGAAAAAGATCATGGCCACCTTCAAGGAAGTTAGAATCACTTGCATTTCACGAGAAGAGAACGGGCAAGCAAACGCCCTTTCCAAACTCGCCTCCTCCTCGTCGAACTGTGCTGATTGAGGTCCTGCTCAAGCCTAGCATTGAAGAAGAGGCATTGGAACTCATGCAAATAGCTCCTCAAATATCCGAAGGTTCCTGGATGAAACCTCTAGTCGATTTTCTCGACAAAGGAATCCTCCCTGAAGATATCAAAGAAGCAAGAAGGGTCCGAGTGCGGGCCAAAAGATATGTACTTGTGGAAGGGGTCCTTTATTAGTGCTCTTATACCCATATCGATGGTTGACCTTACCTTCGGTGTCTTTCTCCCGAAGAAGCTAGTTATGCCTTGAAGGAAGTTCATGAAGGGGTAGGCGGCAGCCATCTCGGCGCAAGGTCTCTCGCACAGAAGGTTCTCAATTACGATTACTACTGGCCCACCCTCCTTAGATATGTTCAAGATTATGTTCGTCAGTGTGTCTCTTGTCAAAAGAATTCAAACATTCACATGAACCTCCCTAGCTAACCTCAGCTCCTTATCAAGCCCAGTCCCCTTCGTCATGTGGGGAATGCATCTGCTCGGGCCTTTCTCCCTTGCAACTGGACATCGCACCTTTCTAGTGGTAGCTATTGATTACTTCACAAAGTGGATAGAAGCAGAACCGCTCGCAACAATCACTGAAAGTCCAACAATTTTTCTGGAGAAATGTGGTGTGCCGATTTGGGATTCCCTGAATCCTAGTCAATGATAATGGAACCCAATTTGCTGACAAAGGGTTCTGCAAGTTCTGCACCGACCTCAGTATCGAGCAACGTTTCTCCATAATTGCACACCCTCAGACTAATGGTCTAGCCAAGCATGCCAATTGGCAAATCTTGGTGGCCTCAAGAAAAGGCTCAATGAAGCCCCAAAAGTGCAATAGGCAGAAAAACTCCCCAGTGTGCTATGGTCCTACAGAACCACGAAAAGAATCCCTACGGGAGAATCCTCGTTCAACTTGACATTCGGCACCGAAGCACTTATCCCTTTTGAAGTGGGAATTCCATATCCTCGCCTCCTCTCGTTCAATGAAGTACAAAATGCGAACGGCATTCGAGCTAACCTTTATCTCCTCAAAGAAGTCCGTGAAAAGTCCATCCTTCGAAGAAACATATATCAACAGAAAGTGCAGAGGTTTTACAATAAGAAATTCCGCCCGGCCAACATCCAGGAAGGAGACCTGGTACTCCGAAATCTCAAGATTTCAAACCCCCGAAAGAAAGGCAAACTCGCTCCTAATTAGGAAGGTCCATACAAAGTCTCGTAAGTCGTCCGCCCAGGGACATACCAACTCGAATAGCCAGGACCTGGAATGCCGATTACCTCATGAAGTACAAGGAGAGCACTTAAACGCCCTCGTTTGTTAGTCAATATCATAACAAGTAATAATGGCTTGCAGTAAAGCAGATATCTAGTTTATCCAATAAAATCAGTCTTTTATTTTTTGCTGCAAAGTTATGAGTAACTAATAGATTCAACACTGTGTGTATAAGTCTACGTGGGGCATCCCCCATGCAACATCATCTACCCACTAAAACACTTTAACAGATGACTGCGGAGTCCATCCAGGATTCAAAGATCACAAGAGGATGCTTGCTTCCGAGCAAGTGTGTGGGGTGTATCTCGCCGTACAAGTGCCGCAACTCGGACAAGTGAGGATGCCATTCATGGTTCATAGAGCTGCTCTAGCCATGCGGCTTCCGAGCAAGTAAGCAAAGAGCAGCTCACCATTCGAATGCTCCCAAAGCTCATCGTCATCATTGTTCGGTGTCCATTCATGGCCCATAGTACCACCTTAACTACTTGCTCCCAAGCAAGAAGGCATGGTCAATTCTTCGTACAAATGCTCCTGAAACAAACTAGACAAGTGAGGAGTCCATTCATGGTTCACAGAGCTGCTCTAGCCATGCTGCTTTGAAGCAAGTAGGCGAAGAGTAGCACACCATTCAAATGCTCCCAAAACTCTTCGTCATCATTTGGAGTCCATTCACGGTCCACAGGACCACCTTAGCTACTTGCTCCCGAGCAAGAAGGCATGGTCAATTCTCCGTTCGAATGCTCCTGAAATTAACTGGACAAGTGAGGAGTCCATTCATGGTTCATAGAGCTGCTTTACCTACACTGCTTCCGAGCAAGTGGGCGAAGAGCAGATCGCCATTCGATTGCTCCCAAAACTCGTCATCATCGTTGTTTGGAGTCCATTCATGGCCCAAAGGACCACCTTAGCTACTTGCTCCCAAGTAAGAAGGCATGGTTCGGTTCGTCGTTCGAATGTTCCTGAAACAAACTGGATAAGTGAGGAGTCCATTCATAGTTCATAGAGCTGCTCTAGCCACACTGCTTCTGAGCAAGTAGGCAAAGAGCAGCTCACCCTTCGAATGCTCCCAAAACTCGTCGTCATCGCTGTTCGGAGTCCATTCACGGCCCACATAACCACCTTGGCTACTTGCTCCCAAGTAAGAAGACATGGTTCTGTTAGCCGTTCGAATGCTCCAGAAATAAATTGGATAAGTGAGGAGTCCATTCATGGCTTATAGAGCTGCTCTAGCCACGCCATTCGAACGCTCCTAAAACTCGTCGCAAGAAGATGACTCTCCAACACTTAGCCAAAAATCTTATTTCACAACAAAAAAAGATTACAAGTGTTATTGAACAAACAAAGTCACCACAAGGCTACAAAATCTAACTCATTCTTCACTTCAGCTCTTCCGTGGTAAAGGGATATTCCTCTTCAAAGACACACACGGTTTGCGACCTCCAATGGGGATGCCAGTGCTGAACCTCCCCCTCGAGCCATCTGAAGTAATATCCAAACCCACGGAGCAAGTCGCACCATCAGGGCCTATGACTCATTCCACTGATCGACGGCCAACTAGAGGAGCCGTCCACACCACTCTGAGCATCGCCAGGATTCCTTGGGGCCTCAGGCAAGCACAGAGCCAGTTCATGGAAGGGTCACCCCTAAGTGTGCTCTTCACGGGAGCAGGAGGTACACCTTAAATTGCCTCCCTCGAAGATTCACTTATAAACGATGGTTCTCCGCCTCTAACTCGACAAGCCTCTCTTTGAGAGAGTTATCCTTAACCCTAAACTTCAAACGAGGTACCACACTCGTATTACCCCCAGCGAAAGCTCAAAGAGAGTCCTCCTAAGATGAGCCGCTTCTAAACTCTTCTCAAGCACTACGTTCTTTAGCTCGTTTATTTTGGATGTAACTGTGAACGAAGAACGACGAAGGACTTTATGTTGTGAAGATTTCCCAACAGTCGATGAAGTGTGGTCTTCCACATCCGCACGGGGGCACCTCTTGAAGAATCTCATCATTACGCCGCGTCTCAACATCTCTGCGAACCAAGACTCTTCTCAAGTGACCAAGCTCCGCCTTCGCTTTAGAAAGCCTCACCCATGAGCAAGAGAGCCCCAGCTCTATCACCCGAAGCTTAGAACGAAGGCAGGACACTTCACCACCATCTTGCCCCACAACCTGTTTATAAAATAAGCTAATAGATCACTCTATCAAAAATAAAAAATTCACAGGTATGAACGGAATGTCGAGAGAAATTTGCGGAAAGAATAGCAAGTCACATAAGGAGAATTAAAATTTCATTGCAATGTAAAGATACAACAAGCGGTCTAGTCCGCTATAAGGCATCCTTACAAATGCAAAATAAAAACGAGTTGAAGGGCAACTAGCAAAAAAAAGGCGGGGTCAAGGATCGACCTCGGTCGACTGAGCGACGGGGGAAGTGAGCTCGTGACCAACCCCTTCAGCTGCGTCTGGGGCCGCCCCTATTGCAGACAAGGGGTCTGGCACAACCTCTTACTCCTGCTCTCTATCTTCCTCTTCGTCTCCTTCATCATCCTCATCGACACCTTCGGGAACGAGATCGTAAAGAGAGTACCCCGAGCGGTTGAACCCTAGGAACTCACACCTTAACTTACTGAAGGGCTCTGGCATACGCCTTCTCCATATTTTCCCCTCAGATTCCCCTTTGCTTCATCCTAGGCAGCCCTCACCTCATCCTCCTTCTCCTTAACTACTTTCTCCGTCTCTCTGATCAACTGTTGTTCCCCCTGAGCCACCTGGTCTTTTTCCTTGGCCAACCATGACTCCAACAACGCAATTTGCATCGCCTGAGTCTCGGACATGAGATTCATCTCCTCTAACTCCTTTTGAGACTTGACACGCTCTGCCCTATCTCTATCACTCGCAGCCTTCAACTCCTTCTCCTGTTCCACCACCCGCTTCAACAAGTGACCGAAGTAGTAAGTGATCTGTAAGTGAAGATATTCGAGTTTATGCCCCTCAAGAGAAAAAAAAAACGTCAAGTACCAAACAAAAACAATGAAGACTTACAGTCATGTTGCCACAGGTAATCTCCAAGGCATCGTCACCAACCGACCCCGCATCCATTGCCGCTCGGTTTTTCGGGCCCGCAAGATGATGAACCGCCTGCATGCAGGTCACCAAATCTCCAAGGAACACATCATGCTTCAACACACGCCAGTTCGGGATGAAAAGCTTCTTATGCTCCTCCGTTAGGATGGCCTATGCGGTAGCAGTAGGGGGGGGAGGGGGGTGCCTCAAGTGTAAGAGCAGCCCCCAAAGTAAGTCCCCCAACCGAGGGGAAAGCGAAGCAGATGGCGGCGATAAGAGGTTCACCACCGGAGACACACTAGTCTGACCCCTAGCAACTTTCGAAGCAAAGGGTTTAGCGGACGTTCTCTTTCTCTTCCTCTTCCACTCTTCGGGGACTTTGTCGCTTAACTGCGTACACATTGAAACTATCGAGTCGAAGTCCATGTTGGGGTCCTCTGCAAAAGAAGGCACAATTGATCAAAACATAAAGCAAAGAAAGATAAGATACAACGGCAAAAAGCAAGAATAAGTGATAAAGAAAAATCAAAGATGTGTAATAAGGTTGATCGGACCCAGACCCGCCCCGCAAACAGATATTCTTCTGTTACAACCCTCCAATCCAGGGCAGGCCAGTCTACGAGTGTCCTAACCATCTCTTCCTCCTTAAGGCTTAAGACAGTTTCATACTTTGCCCTCTTCAGCGCTTCTTCCCTTCCCTCGTAGGAATCCCCCAGGGTGACGACTCCGAACAAGAAAAAATTTCTCCTTCCAATATTTGATCAACAAGAAAAAATTTCTCCTTCCAATATTTAATCGAATTAGGGTTTTCGATCAGCTTCACCCCTCGACGAGGTGTAAGATAATACCTAAACTCTGACCTATTCTTCTGATGAATCTTATAATGCTTCCTCAGAACACTCAACCGAGGCTCGATTCCCGCCGCCTAACGTGCAAAACAAAGCCGTTCACATGCCTCCATATGTTCGGCATACACTGGATGGGGCTCAAGTCGTACCATCTAAGAACGTAGGTAGTGAATGGAGAAAGGGGGAGACGAAGCCCCGGGTGGAAGGCATCGAAGGAAAAGAAACAAGTTTCAGGGGAGGTAGGCATGCACCCTCTAATACCTGGGCCCGGCAAAATAAGCTCGTACTCCCACAGAATCATGAAACAGCCCCGGATGCTGTGTCAATCCTTCTCCATGAGCATTGTAGGAATGTTATCTACTTCTAAGCGCTCGCGAGGCTCGTTTCCTCATATAAAGGCACCATCCCATGCTCAGCTCGAGATAGAAGGTCCGCTGAATAGTCCCTAATGCAACCGAGGCTCGACAAGGAGCTCGGAAACCTACCCAATTCACCCACTTCACGACGACTCTCTATGATCTTCTCAACTATCACTGATCCCACTGCCTCCTTTCCTTTATCAACTCTGTGTGGTATAACAAGTGACACATCTTCGCCTTGGCCTGAGGGGGAGGTCTCGTCTCCAGAAGACACCCAAGACATCTATATAATAAAGCACAAAGAAAAGCTATCAAGTGGCTCTCCTTCAATAGTAAGGAAATCAATGGTCCAAATCTAAGTTTCCAAAAGACATTTTCTCCCCTAAAAGTCCCCCTCCCCCTCCCCAAAAAAAAGCAACTCTTTATTTTAATTATTTCTCTCAATCTCTCTCTGTATACTTATGGAAACATGGACTTTTATACCCCCATTTATAATTATATTTCAACATATACTAATGGAAACATGAACTTTTATTTACAACTAATTATTGTCATGCTATTCAAACTTGAGCTACATAATTGTTGATTTACTATTTACAAGACATTTCATATGCTGTATCGCTCTGAAGACGTGCCGTAGGTACGTGCCCACGGGCAATTCTATTCTTTGATAAATAAATATATATGAATAGAATGTATATATATATATATATATATATATATATATATATATATATATATAACCTTAGATGTGATAGCTACGATCGAAAAAATCATCGGAAAAATGAAAGACCGCCAGAACGCTCTGACAACACCGATTGAGAGAAGGGAAGTTCAGTGAGTAAGAAATGAGAAATGAAAGGGGGGTAGGGGATTTATATAGAGCGGGGTGACCGTTGGGCTTCGTGGGCCCTTAAAGCAAGCGAAAAAGCGCAAGAACCAGGGAAGCCAAAGAAATAGGAAGGCTAAACGACAAAAAATCGTTGACTGGTCAACGGTCAACGGTCATCAGGAAACACGTGTCGCCCAACCGAACCATCTACATCGTTCGGTGTCACGCACCGAACAAACGTGTCCCCGATCGAGAAATCACCAAAAAATCGTTGACTGATCAACGGTCACCGGTCATCAGGTGACACGTGTCATGCAGCCGAACCATCAACATCGTTCGGTGTCACGCGCCAAATAAACGTGTCCTCGATCGAGAAATCGCAAAAAAATCGTTGACTATTCAACGGTCAACGGTCATCAGGTGACACATGTCGCGCAGCCGAACCATCTATATCGTTCGGTGTCACGCGCCGAACAAATGTGTCCCCGATCGAAAAATCGCCAAAAAAATGTTGACTGGTCAACGGTCAACGGTCAATTGCACGTGTCGCTTAGTTGAGTCATCTACGTCGTTTGATGCCAAAACCCAACCAAACGTGCCGCCGAACGAGAATTCACAAAAAACGTTGATTGTCAATGGTCAACGGTCAATGGTCAATGCCACGTGTCACTTAGCCAAGTCATCCACGTCGTTCGGTGCCAAAAACCGAGCAAACGTGTCCCCGAACAAGAATTCACGGAAAAACATTAACTTGTCAATGGTCAACGGTCATCGGTCAATGCCACATGTCACTTAGCCGAGCCATCCACATCGTTCGGTGTCAAAAACCGAGCAAACATGCTCCCGAACGAGAATTCACGGAAAAACGTTGAGTGGTCAACGGTCAACGGTCAATGTCATCAACAGTTACTCTCCCATCAACAGTTACTTAACTATCTGCAAATCATTTCGAACTGATATATTTAAATTATAAATTTATCAATTATACATGCAATTTCTCTTACGAGGTAAACTTTAAAGTCGATAATTTGTTATACTGAAAGAGAATCAAACAAGAATAACATACTATGTATGGCGGTAGTCAATGCTATTATTACAACATACCAAGTGATAAACTCCCTTTCGTTAAGTTTTTGTTAACTTTGAATTGTGCTACTACCCTTTAGCCCATGTTCTCGATCAATAAAAATAGAGTTGGGCTTCTTCTTCTACTCTTTGTTCCTCACGTTGTCCATAAGCTTATTTCCCTTATTTACATCATTAAACTTTGGAAACCCAAAATCTTTGGAAATAAATTAAACTGGACATGTAAAAATAACACCATCAAATGAACTATCAATTAGTTAATTTGGATTTAGGTTGGGGTAAAATTAGTTTGTTGGTTTTCGGATTAGGGTTTGAGTTTGAGTTCGGGTTTAAGTTAAACAGATTTATAGCACCAGGATACGGGTTAGGATTTGAATCTCGGATAAATTTGATATTTTGGATTTGTGGTTAGAGTTTGGGTTTGTGCAAAATTAATTTATAATGTGAAGTTAGGATTTGACTATTAGAATTTAGGGTTTGGAAATTATAATGTGAGAGAAGTAAAATGTGCAACTAGGAAAATAATGGAAAAGGGTTGGGTGAGAAAGAAAATGCGAAAGAAAGAGTGTAAAGATACTAATCAAACTAGAGTGAAGAATTTGGATTGTAAGAAGAATTCCACCTCTGTTTCCATTAAGCAAAGGGGCAAAATGAGAGCAAAAAAAAATCATAAATCAATAAATGTTCAATGCAGAATCTTAGCTGCCCAAAAAAGTAAAGGTAGGAAGTTTCTACATGCACATGATTCAAATATTTGTATACATTTATGGAAGAAAATTAAAATTTCCACGTCTGAGTTATCCATGCAATTAAATTTTTACTTCCTAAAAACCTAAAAGCCACCTATCATCCAATAAATATTTGTTACTTTTTCTCATTTGTTTTGTGGAAATATCTTAGTTACCAATTATGCAAGAATACTTGAAAAAGCTAAAGCACCAAGATACTTCATTAATCCCATTATCTCTAATCTCGTCTCTAATATTATAATGGGAGAAGGCCTTAGTGTCATTTGTCATTTTATCATTCTACCAACATGTGCAATGCACGTATATAACTAATATAAAGGAGGTTTTCGGTTCAAATCCTCCTTAAGTCAGAGTTTTTATTTTTTATTTTTTGAAATTATTAAAACGTGCATCACGCGTGTAAATTACTTTTTTATATTTAAGGCTAAATATAAAAAAAAGTAAACAAAGTTTTGGGTCAGTTTAAAAAAAGTACACTAAGATTTTTTTTGTTTAAAAAAAGGTAACAAAGTTTCAAAAAACTCTACTGGGTTAGTTAGGGTTAGGGTTAGGGTTAGTTCAGGGGAGTTTATTTAAACATCTGATTAGTTAAGTGATGTTTTTTTAAACATAAATAAAAGATAAATGTGATTTTTTTAAACACAAATGAAAGATGAAAGTAGTTTTTTTAAACCCAACCCTAACCCAATCCTAACCCTAACTAACCCAGTTGAGTTTTTTGAAACTTTGTGTACTTTTTTTAAACAAAAAAAATCTTAGTATACTTTTTTTAAACTTGACCAAAACTTTGTCAATTTTTTTATATTTAGCCTATATTTAAACCCAAATAAACTTGGCTTTCAACAGAACCACATATTTCTTGAGAGACATTGGCAAGAAGAAAAAAAAAAAAACTTCTCCAGGTCGTTGAAAGATAGCAACTGAGAAGTTTGTTACAGAACTTCGCATGGATCTTGTTAGGGAGCTCAATTGTGATTGCATGGATCTGTCCACCAAGATAGATCATGCAAATGAGAAGAAAGCAAAGCTTGAGGCTCGACTGAAGGAATTGGTAGAAACCAATCCAATATGTCAGTTGGCTGAAAATTTTGAAGGTCTAGGGCTAGGAGACCTACAAAAACTGGAGGCGCTACTTATTGAATTTAAAGCCATTGTTGACGGATCAATAAGTGGTGGGGGTGCTTCATCTTCCAATTCCATGTAACTAGTTATTCCTAAATGTTTCATATGATGAAAAAACATATGCTTGAAATGAAATAAATGAAACTTCAAATTCATCCTCGTCTTCTTGTTCTTTTTTTTTTTAATATGAATTTTAGTTACTCATTTTTTGTATTGGATCATTTGGTTTTAGCTATAATCACACAACATGTAATACTGTAATAGCATTAATCCCTTTGCTTAGTGAAAAAAGTTAATCATGTCTTGGTAGCTCTTTGGTTTATGTAGTTAATTTGAAATGCAATAGCCAATATTTATTATGGGAGATATACATAAGAAATATGAGCCTCCATTTTGATTAAGATCCAGATCCAGATTTTGGTAACAGCGATATATATTGATTTTAACTCGTCCAATGCTCTCGAAAAAAAATGAAATAAAAAAGTCATTTAATTACATGAAATGGAATAGCCATGCCATGGATTCACTGATCATTGTTGATTTATTGATGTGTCGAAAAGGCAGAAAACATTACTATATGATCGATCCTTTACAACTTATATGTATAACCATCACTACAAGAAAAGAGGTTTGCTCCGGCATTTCTACAGTTGGGAGAACGAAAAAAAATCCAATTATACACCGGCGTTCTATACAAACGCCGGTGTATGTAGGCATACATACACCGGCGTTTGGGCATGAAAACGCCGGAAAATCTAATCGATAAGTTATCCCCCCCCCCCCCCCCCCCTCTCATTTTAATTTCCCCCAAATTTCCCCATAGATGCCCCCCCGCGCTGGCGCCCCTTCCGCCATCGCTGTCCCCCTCCCCTGCCGTCGCCCCTTCCCCATCACCGTCAACTTCCCCCCTCGAACAACCCCCGTCCCCGGTCCCCGTCCCCCCTCCCCCAATCTCCTTTCTCTCTCCCTTTCACCCAACCACTGCACCTCCGTTCATCATCGCCGTCCCTCATCGCTCGGCCTCCATCCCTCATCGCCGTCCCCCCGCCGCCCCCTCAATCCCCCAATCACTCTCTCTCCCTTTCACAAACCGACGTCCCCCCTCCCCCAATCAAATCAGGTATGAAATTTCAAACCCTAAAGTTTATTCTAGTATGAATTTGAGAATATAAGGGACTACCGATGTTTGGGTCTCACCATTATTAGGAATGAATATGTGACTAGATTTGTGGGGGATGGATGTGTTTTGTTTGGTTTTGGTCTCACCATTATTAAATGCCTCACTGAACTATAAGTCTATAACACTATTTGTATATTTTGGCTACAACAAGCTAAATTTTGTATTTCAATGAGAGATGCACGTTATAAGAGATGGTGCAAATCAAACCCATATTAACTTGGGCAAATAGAGTATGGACCTTTGATTCACTTGGTCCCGTACCTTAAAGCAAGTTCGTGGTGACAAAATGGTTTTGTGCAAGTTGGGCAAATATGTAAAATGTTCGGTTACTGTTTATTCATATGTGGTTATATATGGCCATTTGTTGTGTGTACTTTTAGATACTATTTTGGTAGGTTGGGATGGTTTAGTTGTATAGAGGTGACTTATTCAATCCCATGCAAATTTTTAAATTTTATTTTTGGTTTGGTAATGCAGGGTTTGATAATGCAGTAGTTGTCTCTGGATCTTATTTGAGCCATTTCTTTTACTTGATACTTTCATTTCATAAATCTAATTGATATTTGCTGGTAATATTGGAACATTCTACTTGGTTTTAGTTTAGGTGTTGATCTGTAGTTATTTTTCAATGCAAGTAGATGAAATATCAAGTTGACCCCATAGATGAAAGCTCAAGTTGACTCCAATTTACTTGCCATTTGAGGCCTTACTAGCGTCAGGAGTTTTTTGTCTGATGGTTTTGTTTCTTCATTTCATCTGTTAGAAAATGAGTATTTTTAGACACCATTTTCGAACCGATTTTTGAGCAATTTTTTGAGTAAGATCCTCAATGAATTATTGAGAGATCTTGATTGATTTGTGTTCTCCTTCGTGAGTAGATCAAAATCATATATTGGTTTGCTAAAATCGATTAAGGGGTGAATGAGAAATTGTCTCTCAAAGTGAGACGTTTTCATTCTTGAAAAATGGGTTAAGGGAACATAGTCCCACATCGGAAATAACAAAGGAAATAGAAGAGGATATATAGTAATCTCCTTCTAAGCATTGTAAGATGGCTAGAAGAGAGGCTCTCTCTCGCGCGCGCAGGGGGGGTGCAAATCATGGACCGGATTACATGCGACTTGTGTGCGGGGGGTTTGCAAATCACGGACCGGATTACATGCGACTTGTGTGCGCCCGCACGACCTGCGGACACGAATGCCGGACCGATTTGATCCCACCCCGTGCAGAGCCACTTTTTGCTACAGTTTTCCTTTTGTAACGGCTGAAATGAATGCAGAAACGGTTCTGTCTGCCGTTTCAGTGCTGTATTTAATATTTTGTCTGCCGTTACACTGAAGGTATTCAATTCACTGTCTGCCGTTACACTGAAGGCAGTAAATGATGTCTGCCGTTACAGTGTCGGCATTCAATTCGCTGTCTGCCGTTATAGTGAAGGCATTAACAGCTTTGTCTGCCGTTACTGATTTAACCCAGGCTCTATAAATAGAGGCCTCTCCTTTACTTTCTTCCCTGCACAAACCAGATCTTCTTCTCTCCTTCTCTGAGTCTTAATCTGTACTGTTCGTCAGTTCTACTGTTGTTGGTAAGTCGGTGATAGGTTCAAGCGCTTATACTCAGTTCGGGAGTGGTACGTGGTGCCTACGGGATCGCTCCAAGTCGTTGCATCCTGGGAGACAGACGCCTCCGTTCGTTCCAGCAACCGGAAAGAGGCGAAATCTGTTTTAAGGACACTGTGTGATATACAGGCCTCGGCTTCTCAAGTTCTATTTTTCATTTGTTCTTGTAAGTTGTTTATTTAATTTTTCTTTTTCTTTTCTTTCGGTTTTCCTCTCTCCTGTTCTCTTCTATGTTTTCTGTGCCTCTCTATCTTTCGATTGTAAAACGAATTTTGTAAATAATATTTGTAACATCATCAAGGCTCAGTAATGCAGTTGCTATTCCTGGACCTTGTCTGAGCCTTTTCTTTTGTTCGATACTTTATGTTTCTAAATCTAATTGATATTTGCTGATAATATTGGAACATTGTCCTGAAGGGTTTATTTTAGGAATAGATCTCTTTGTAGATATTTTTCAATGCAGATATATGAAAATCGCAAGGTAACTCCATATGCACTAAGAATAATCATTAGCATTGACATATGGACAAAAGGGAATTTCTAGAATACTACATTACAGTAAGATCATATTGGGTACCATGCTCAGTGGAAAAATTTGTGAAGACAATACTTGCCCTTATCTACTTTAGTAGATACTGAACCATCACTTTCACAAACATTTTTCTTTTCTTCTGTAGCCAGTTGAGCTTGGTTCGTATGACATGAACTCCTACCAAGTGGAAGGTGGTTCAAAACTCTCCATGAGAATTTTCAGCCTAAGTATATGAAGTACAATATGGATTAGTTCTCCTTATAAGGATGCTTTGTGTGTTTGTGTCCATCAAAGCTTGGTGTGAAAAAAAAGTTACCAGTTTTTGCATGGTTTCCAGAATGGATACTTTATTAAAGAATTTGGATTGTATTTACCAATAATAAATGGGAGGGTTACATATGTATCTAATGAATTTTTGGGGAGGGAATTTGGATTCGCTATTTATGTTAATTGTGTTGTCATTCAGAGGAATTTTAACATCTTATTTCAAGCTTGGTTTGATGTATAAATGTATGTTATAGTTGATGCTTGATCGGGCTCGAATAGCCATTGAAACGAAAAACGAAAACATGCTTGTTGATGCTTGATCGGGCTCGAAGAGCCCCAAATGTATGTTCATTGTTTGGGGTTGTTTTGTCTAGAACTGAGCAATGGTTTGTCTAGAAGTTTGGTTTCACGAGTTGCTTTTTTGTCTGAATTTGGAGATGAGATGGATAATGTATCTGAAGTTGCACACTATGATTTTTTTATATAGGAGTGGCTAGTGATGGAAATTTTTTTATCTAAACTTTATATACAATTATATCATGATGTCTAGATGAGTATCAGTTTCTAAGATAATGTTCATGCTTGTTGCTTGGGTTTGAAAATGAGATTGTTCTTTCTCATTTGTTTTAAGTGATGATGAGATGGATTATGTAACTGAAGTTGCATACTATGATTTACAGAGGAGTGACTAGTGATGAAATAATCATGTTTGAACTTATGTTGTGGTTTCAATTGACAGTTATCTCATGAGTATTATAAAAGTATAAGTTTCATCTCAGTCAGTAT
This sequence comes from Hemerocallis citrina, assembly GCA_017893485.1. Lineage (NCBI taxonomy): Eukaryota > Viridiplantae > Streptophyta > Magnoliopsida > Asparagales > Asphodelaceae > Hemerocallis > Hemerocallis citrina. Next base: position 133,229,194 of record CM030367.1, on the reverse strand, counting down.
CTTGTTTGCCTGAATTTGACATAGAAAATAATCTTTTTTACTCTTTGTAACTCAATATTTTGAACTCCGTATTTTGGTTATGAATGTGGTGAGATCACATTATTATGTTTATGAGATTACAATTTGATGATATTATACTATTATGCTTCATTCATATATATTATAATGGGTCTCTTTTAGTTTTGCAATTGGTTTTGGTTGTAAGAGTGTTGAAGGTTTTTTTTTTTTTTTTTTTAATTTTACAATTTTTTTTAAAAATATACCTACACCAGCGTTTTTTACAAGCGCCGGGGTAGTTTTTCAGCAAAACTGGTAACCTTTACCGGCGTTTCAAAAACACCGGTGTAGGTGATGGCCGAAAACAGCAGTTCCAAACGAAACCACCCTTTAGGTGGCGTTTTTCAACCGTCGGTGTAGTTTTAACCTATACCGGCGTTCGTAAAAAACGCCGGTGAATGTCGCTAAGATACAGCGACGCAAGATTCAACGACACTTGCACCGGCAATTTATAAAATGCCGGTGGTATCTACTGCGGCGTTTAAAAACACCGGTGAATATGGGGAAAAAAACGCCGGTAAAGACTGTTAGTCGTGTAGTGCATGGAGATTAGAACGACACTCCAACTCTAAATGCAAGATGAGGATTATAAGTTCCAGTATTCCTCACATTTTTAAACAAATAGGAGGGAGAAATAGATTTTTTCTACAAAGGCCTTTATTTATTTTTTTGAATCGAGGGCTATGACGAAGGTTTTTATTTTAGTACATATTATTTGTGTTATAATAAAGCTTCTCGATAATTTTTAAATCATTTTATATACACTGATCTAATTATTTTGAAGTCTTTGATAAATAATTAAATAATAATGTAAGTAGTGATTTAAATATTTAGATTGACAACTAAAACTGAAAATTCGGTTTGCGTTGGTTGTTTATATCAAAATTCTTTCCTTCGGTAGGTTTATTTCCTTTATTTAATTTGTATTTTTTCTCTCAATACTAATTTCGGAACAGGAAAAATGCTAGGCTACATCAACGAACTAATGTAAGTTTCGCTAGATTCAGCTGCTTAACATTTAAGCTTGATTGATCCTAGTGTCGATTTGGAAAAAATATAGTTCTATACTTCCACTGTCATCAATCAGTAAGAAGTTTCGCATATAATTTTTTGCATTATATTTCACTATAAGGAACCTAATTTATTAATATTAGAAAAAGGAAAACAATAAATAGTTGTATTCTCTTTGTATTCACAAACATGTCATATTTTGTGGAATCTTCATGAATGACTACCAGGGGTGTATTGAATTGAGATTTCAAAAGATTTTAAAAGAATTGAGAATCCCAGTATTTAAAGGGATTTATGGGAAATTCACCTAAAACTTTGACTGGGATTTATAAGGATTTTAAAATAGTTTGATGGAATTTTTATTATGAATATGATGGAATTTAAAGGAATTCGATGAAAATAAACTTTATAATTAGTTCATTTCCTACACAAAATTGTCATTCTCATAAGAGTAGTATGAATAAATATTAAGGAACCTTGCAAGTCATAAAAATATCATTCTCATAAGCTTTTTCTGAAGTACTAGAAGGACACCCACATAAACAAAAGTAACAACAAAAAAAAATAGCCCTACATGAGAGAGTTGTTGATGAGTCCATCAACTTAATATTCGCTGTTTTAACATTCTGAAATAGCATAAAATAATAATAACTAATAACACCCGGTAACCAAAGTCATGGAGCAAGAGATCTATAAGGAGCACCAACTCTCCCGTTAGGCATCATAACTCTACCACATCTCCTCATCAAATCAATACTCGCTGTTTCTGCACCATAGGTCTTCCAGTTAACAGTTTCGCTATATAGGCCACATCATACAAACCATGGAACGTTATCCACTTCGTCTTGTACCTGCAACGAGAAACTAATTTATGCCATAGCAATCTTTAGAATATTTTTGAATCAACTCCATCGTGTTGATTTTGATTGAAATTGATTCCATTGTCTTTCAGGAGGCGGATGGAGGCCTCTGCGTGGGGATCAGTAGTTGGGTTGAATTAGGGTTTGGGTTGAATTAGGCCTCTGCGTGGGGATCAGAGGTCGGGAGGTAGAGGAGAGTGGGGTAGCAGCAGAGGAGGGTGTCGGGAGGTAGAGGAGAGGAGGAAGAAGACGATGGAGAGAGCAGGGGATTAGGGTTTGGGTTTATTTGGGGATAATTTGGGGCATATGTACAGGAAACAAAACCATACTCATCAATGGCTTGAAAGTTTCTACAGAGAAGGTGAGAATTGCAAAGGCTTTTGGTATTTATACCTCAGACCCTACATTCCATCTAAATCCTCCAAATTCTCAATTCTATCAAAATCATTAACTTTTTGAATACACCGAGAATTGAATGGGATCATTTAAAATCTCAATTGAATACACCGAGAATTGAATAGAATCACCTAAAGTCTCAATTGAATACACTGTGACTTTTATAAACTCCTTTAAAATCCTAATCGAATACACTAGGATTTTCACATTCTTTTAAATTCTTTTCAAATTCCAATCCAATACACCCCTGTACATGTTGAAATTTAGAATTTTATCTCATCAATTATTGACAACAACTGTTTTGTCCGTGAAAGATAAAACATATCCAATTTGCTATTAGAAATAATCCCCCAAAATTTTGAGTCATAGTTAGTTGTAACAACTAATTTGACAATGATAGTAAATAAGTTTGAGTGTGTCAGCATGCTTGTCTTCGCTACGGGAGTCATATGGTCCTGTGCCATTCAAGTCAATATTCGCGAGAGGGTAATGATATACTCTGGTGACATTGCTTCCAATGAGTTGTTGACCAGGAAACCATCAAATTAAGTAGATTCATTTGGATGTCGAGTCAGTTATGTTCTCCCAAACTATTAGGCACATTCATCCAAGATCACACTATCTATTTCAATAGAGTTATAAACTCGTGTCTACAAATACCCCTTGTGAATACGACCTGAAAGGAGTATATCTAACACTAAGCAAAAATATGCCCCAAAAGAGTAAAAGGTAATATAAAAGTAGCCGTGGAAAACACATTTAGGAGGAGAAAGTGAGTAAATTTTGTTCTTCTCAAGTAGGGTTAGGGTCACTACAACATATATGGCTTTCTACAACGGATTTATTATAGCATTTAAGTGTTAATGCTATTGAAAGTGATCAATAATAGCATTTCTAAATAAAATGCTATCATTTAGTAATTTTAAAATTTACTGTTAGCTACGACAGCGTTTTTGAAATGCTATATATTTTACAGCATTTAAAAACGTTGTAATATCCAAACATAAATTGAATAGATAGGGATAAAATGAAAAATTTCAACATCCAATTTCATCTCAAATCAAATCTCCCCCAATCCAAACTTAATACTTGTCCGCCTTCCTCCACAAACCCTAGTCCAAATCCTCCCAACCACAACGTCCCACCCCTGCACCGTCGACCCCCTTGCGCACCACTCACCACTGGGCCACTGTCGTCCTCCCCCTGCGCCCGTCGAAGGACGAATCCCCAATCATGTCGTTCCCACCCCTGCACCGTCGACCCCCTTGCGCCGCCGCTCGCACTGCTCCGCCATCGACCTCCTGTGCCCGTGACTTCTTCCCTTCGCCCATCTTCTTGGTTGGTACTCTTCTAACATCCTAATTCCTCCTAATGAATACACATCCTAAGTGTAATGTTATTATCTTTAGAGGAGGATAGTTCCAGTAGGTTGTCTGTTTTTACTTTTCATTGATCAAAAGGTCATCCAATTTCTTGATTGGTTTCCATTCTCATCTTTGCAGGACAAAGAAGGCTTGGCTGTTATTCTTTTCCCTGACTACGTTATATATAGGAAGACTTTGTATGGATAGGCTCAGTTAATGTTATTATCAGATTCATTCATAGTTAAATGTTTAGATACAAGTGGGAATAATGAGAACTATGTACTAGAACTAGAATGGGCAGCCTCTGATATCATTCATACTGAATGCTAGTGGAGTAGAGCTGTGGGTCTTTTTTCCCTTTTTGATAAATTACTATTCGCTGTTATTTCTATATTCTAGTGTAACAGTTTTATTTTCCTCATACAGGTTGATGCTGCTCTGGTTAAGTTTCACCTAAGAGCAACAACAGCTGCAGTAGATAGAAATGAGAATGTTCAAGATACTTGTGGTAGGTCTTTGTTACACAATTCCTTGCTTTTACTTGAATTCCCGACTCCTTTGTTGTTATTATATTATACTTTGCACAGCAGTATGGTTGAATATTCGAATTGGTATTCACGTGTCTTAACATTATTATTCTATTTTAAGTAGCGTCTGCTATCTTCAGTATACATGTATTCATATTGATTGTGAGTTTAAATATAGGCGGTTAAGGTTCTTTGGGCTAGAAGATAATACTATTTTCTGATTCTCTAGAAAAATGTTTATGTTAATTTTGTCTCTCAGTTATACATCTTTCCCATTTGCAACACATTTTTGCTACTTGTTTTATTAACTAATGACATTGTTATACTTATTTGTAGATGTTGTGCAATTAATAATTGTTGTCACTAATGTATATTTTCCGGAGAAGGAGCTGAAGAGCACGTTCCTACAAGAAAGATACAAAGGCCTATTGGATGTGCTTCATGGGTAATGGTCAATAATCTACTTACCCATTTTCTTCTGGTTATCATAACATGAAGATTGGAATTACTTGATTTTTGTGAGGTTTTTATTGATTTTGTTTTAGCTTGTACTACATCAGGATCTGATTATAACTACTTGTTAGTAAAGATGAACTTTCTTGATTTTGTCCTTAATAATTTGTTGTACTTGGTCAACTCTGCTATAGCTATTCTTTGCTTATGCTTGGGGGGCATGATTATACACTTCTCCTGCCGAAGTTTTGATCTAGCGTGCATACACCACATGTTTAAAAATCAATGATTTAGTCATATCATATGGTTTCTGCTAGAGCATGCGGGACTCTTAACTGATCTGACACGAGTTTTACCATGGCTGTCCACTTGAATATGGCTCTATATATTGGCTCTGACAACAACAAAATATGAAAAAAATACCTTTCATACTTAAATATGAATTGTCTCAATCAAAGCCAAGAGTCCCTAAAATTAATTACCAAAAATTTAATAAAATGATGACATAATTAGGAATGTAATAAGATTAAAACTTGAATTAAAAAATACAAATGGAAAACAAAAAAAAGAGGAAATAAGGCAATCGAGTGGAAGCGAGTTTGCCTGGGCAGGCACTAACAAGGGCTGTTGGCTGTGTTGCTCCTTTGTTGGACAGGAATCTGACATTTACCCAACCCAGATTCATCTCGGATTTGTTTCCAATTGTGTCCAACTGTGCTTCGAATTGGTTGTGGACGTGGCTGGACAGGTCTGGGGACAACGTCGCTTATCGTAATATTGGGGAAGAGGGGAAAGTGTTGGAAGCTTAGCGTTAGTTCGGTTGAAAATTATATGAACCAGAATTCATTACCTAAGGATTTGGACTGATTCAATTGAGACAGTAACTTGATTGTGGATTCCTACTTGTCCATAATTTAACTTATAATTTTGAAGTACCCATAACTTTAGTTATTATTATTAGGGTTTAAAATGGTTTTCACCTGATAAATCCATCAATCCATCTCTTTATGTCTCCTAAACACCTGAGGTTGTATATAACTAGAGTAGGGTTGGTTAAGATTTGAGAATTATTCGAATCCAAATTCATTACTGAAGGATTTTGGTTGATTCAGTTGAGTCGGTAACTTGATTTATGGATTCAAAATTGTCCATAATTTAAGTTTTACTTTGAACTTTGAAGTGCCCATGGCTCAAGATATACTCCTCAGGGTTTGAAATAGTTTCCACCTGATAAATCCATCTCTCACCTTCTTTATGTCTCTTAAAAACCCTTCTGTTTCTCTTGGCTCTTAAGTTCCAATCTCTCTGCAGAAGCAGCAATAAGAGAGGTGGCGCGAGAGTGGAAGTGGAGAGAAAGACCATCTTGTTGTTTGTTCCCTCTGCTGTCCTTGTACAATGCATTCACTGTCTTCTTCTGCCGATCATAAATATGTTCAGGAGTGCTCTTCTATCAAGCATCTTCACATCCAGTGGATTTTGGACTTCTTTCTTAGCTATGATATATTATTTTAGTTATATTTTAAATATTGATTGTAATTGCCGCATCCATTGCCGTGTCATGTACTTTTTTTTTCAAGGTCGCCCAATCTCCATATCCATATTGTATCACGTTGTATCAGCATATTTGTGTCCATGCAGTATGGGATGTAGCAAATCAAGCAACAGGAAAATAGCCACAAACATACTTCTATACATTGACTACCTTATAGAGTCGTTCACATGAATTTACCCTCTCTGTTTTAGCTCTTCTAAAATTTATTTTCTATATTATCATTTCTTTTTTAATGTCGCCACCGTTGTTTTGGCAACCTCTGAATCTTTGCCTACTTTTACTAACTAATTACTACAGATAAGAGTTACTACAGATAGAGGAGGATGAAGGGGGGATTCCGAGCCTGACTTGTCACTTTACTGACGTCACGCCTCAAACCACGCTTTGCACCTAAGCACTTTGAGCACTTTGAGCACTGCACCTTAACTAACTATTTTTTTTTTCTTTCTGAAATATTCATGGTAAGATTTCTCTTTTTTAATTGATCATATTTAACGTCCTTTACTTGTTTTGTCTTTCATACAGATAGAGGATGCCTGTTTAATCTTTTTTGAGGTCTTTTGTGTATGCGGTATATTTTTGGTTGTTTTCTTTAATCCTTCTTTGGGTTTGCACTAGTACTTTTCTCTTTTTACATTAAAATTACTCATTTATCTTGATGAAGCATTGAATAGGTAAGTTAGATGATATCTATATCTACATACATGGGCATCTCTGCAAATGACTTATCTATATAAATCTAACTTTATTAAATTGGTTTTTCATCTTTTGTTTGCTTAAAAATTATTCCATTCATTTGTATTGTTTGTCCAAACTAATTATTTGCATTTTTTTCATGTCACTTATCAGTGCCCTCTGAAGTATGATGAATGGCGTTTAAATGTTAATTGCAGCATCTTAAAATTGTTATACGCCTATTATGACCTCAGAATGACTAATATTCAATTCATATATTTCTCTCCTTCAGAATATCATGGTCTGTTCTTCTATCTCTATTTGGATGTATTCAGCTCCCTCATATATATGTTCAGATTTTAACGCAATATGTTGTTTCCTAGTGATGATTCGGCATTGCGGTGTGGAGCGTAATGTATTCTTTCCAAGGTATTACTTTACTGAGTGAGTTTATTTAAAATAGCTTTGCCTGTCCTGATTACTATTCTACCAGAAGCATATTTGTGTTGTTCTTTCTATACCTTAATTAGTACTTATGCAAACGATTTAAGTTTCTCGTCATTTTTCTGGCTTTTAGTACTAGTATCTTTTTTTGCACCCTTGCATTCTCTTTGTGTGCTCCTACCTGATACTAGGAAATTCAAAGGATGAAATTTGAAGGATGACCATGCAATTGACACATTTATAAATTTGGATATATAGATGCAGGTAGGGGTGGCAATGGGTAAGGGTAAACCCTTTTACCCTTGCCCGATTATTGTACAGGTAAGGGTATAAGTGTGACTTTCTTACCCGGGGGTAGGGTAACGGTAGAGTTTGGTTACCCATTTAAACAATATGCTAGGGTAAGGGTAATAGTATAGGTATATATCTACCTATTTACCCTTTACCTGTTTGTATATGTTACAAAGTCATAAATATAAGAAAAGATATATACCATCAAGAAGTTATAATTCTACTTTATATTTTTTTTGTTGTGTCGGATCATGCCTTCCGTTGTGGCTGGCAAAAGATGAGACAAAAGTGAGCTTCCAGTTATGATCTGTTATAAGAGCAAATACTGTGCATTTGAACTTTGCAATTCAGATTGCCATTAGTCTTTCCTGTGCAAGCGATTTTATGATTCAGTTGCACTTGATATTCTCTTTTAGCAGTAAACTAGTTTAGTAACATATGTTAGTAGCATGCTCCAACATTAGACACATGAATCTTATGTTTGACATTTTTTCTTCTCCATTTGCAGATTGGAGACGTCGTGGATGAAACGAAGAGTGCGAGTTGTGTTGATGTTAGGCACTCAAGAATTTTTTGTCGTCAGTTTTAAGTTTATTGGATGAACTTTTGTATAAGTTTATTGTGTAGATATTTCTATGTTGGTATGTTTTTATATATTTGTACACAAATTTGGGAAACTTTTATAGTTTTAATGGTGTATTGACATTTTCGATAAATCAATTTTTATTTGTATCCGTAGATTTTTTTTGTATACAATTAAAACGAAATAGCGTTCCTAAAATGCTGTAAAAAATCACAAATATCAAAACGATAGCGTTTTTAAAATGTTGTATGTTTGATTCTATTACTGGATTGTCTAACGATAGCGGTTTTACAAAATGCTCTAACACTAATAGCATTGCCGAAGCGCTATAAATCCTATAGTGTTTGCCTAAACATTATAGATTCTATAGCGTTTGCCGAACGCTATAGATTCTATAGCGTTTTAACAACGCTATAGAATCTATAGCGTTTTTGAAACGCTATAGAATCTATAGCGTTCGGCAAACGCTATAGAATCCATAGCGTTTGCTGAAACGCTATAGATTCTATAGCATTTTGACGAAACGCTATAGAATTCTATAGCGTTTTGTTAAAACGCTATATAGTTATTATAGCGGGGCTTTTGATAGCATTTGGAAAACGCTATCGTAGGTCTACTATAGCATTTTATGAATGCTATCAAATGTCCTATGATAGTGATGTAAAAAAAAGCTTAAATGCCCAAGCCCCAACCCTAATCGTAACCCTAACCCTAACAATACCGCTTGCGTATACGATCTGAAAAGGAGTACTACATCTAACACCATAAGCCAAAATATGCCTAAAAAGAGTAAAAGGAAATATAAAGTAGTCGTGGAAAACACATTTAGGAGGAAGTGAGTAAATTTTGTTCTTCTCAAGTAGGGGTAGGGGTAGGGGTAGGGGTAGGATAGTGATGTAAAAAAAAGCTTAAATGCCCAAGCCCTAACCCTAACCGTAACCCTAATCCTAACTAATCCTACTTGAGAAATAGATAGATTCTTGGTGAAAGAGTTACGGTAACCTCTATTATCGGCTCTTGTTAAATAAAACATATTCTCTACCCCTTCAAACACTTAGGCATCATAGGCGATAGGTCCCTCTAACGGTGTCTGCTCGTGCTCACTCAGGAAATTTGATGAAGGGAGCACACCGCAAAGCACCCTAACACCATTCTACATGGCCCATCCAAGTAGCTGATGTTGAAACATAGATCATTCATGAATCACCTTCGAAAGAAGGTCCCACACCCAAATCAAAGATCTATAGCTCAAGATATTGTTGTTCTCCTACAGTTGTGCATAGAAACCTGAGCAGTTTTTGTCTCTGTTTCTGAGAGGACTCTTTGGATTGATGTGCAAGTGGGGATATTGTCAAAGGTGCCTGACATGGTTGTGTCATTAATATTATTTTTTCCATATATATATATAGCATGCCACCTCACCAATTACTTATTTACTAAATGTGCAAGTTGCTCAAACCCCTATTTCCATATATATATATATATGGGAGCCTTCGGTTGCGCACTCTTTGTGCGCACTCTCCATCCACCACCCGATCTCCATCACGATCTTGATGAAGTTCGGGTGGCTCCCCTTTTTCTCGCTCTCTCCATTATTGTGTTGGGGTAAGACATTTCACCCCCATCAAATATATGCCCTCTCCTTCTCTCCTTTGAATTCTCTTTCCCTTATCCCTCTCCAATCCCCCAAAAAACTCTAGCTCCTTCTCCGAAGTGATCTTCCCCAAATCGAAACCCAAATAATTGAAACTGGAGTCTTCTGCTCTCGGATTATTCTTCTTCGTCCCCTCAATTTGCTGCAACATCCTCTAATTTCTCCCGCTCTCGGATTCACCTCGAAATCGAAACCCTAGTTCGCTCATCTCCAAGCTCCCGACGACCACAAACTCCGACGTCTCTTTCTCACTTCGTGAGGCTCCGAAATATGAGCCCATCTCCACCTTCCCCCAAATCGATTTGGGGAATATCACGTCATAAAAGGAGCTAGGAATTTTTTGGGGGATTGGAGCGGGATAAGAGAGAAAGAAATTGAAGGGGGGAAGGAGAGGGCGTTTATTTGATGGGGGAGATGGGCTTGTGTTTGGGGGAAGGTGGAGATAGGCTCGTGTTTCGGAACCTCGCGAAGTGAGAGAGGGATATCAGAGTGTGTGGTCATCGGGAGCTCGGAGATAAGCGAGCTGGGGTTTCGATTTGGGGGGAATCCGAGAGCGGGATAAAGGAGAGGATGTTGCAGCAAATTGAGGAAACTAAGAAGAAGAATCCCAGAGCGGAAGACTCCAGTTTTAGTTTTTGGATTTTGGATTTGGGAAAGATCACATCAGCGAAGGAGCTAGGATTTTTTGGGGAATTGGAGCAAGATAAAGGAGAGAGAAATCGAAGGAGAAAGGAGAAGGTATATATTTGATGGGGGTAAAATGACTGGTTTACCCTAACACAGAGTTGACGAGAGCGGAAGGAGGGGAGCCACCCGATCTTCATCAAGATCATAAGGGAGATCGGGTGGTGGAGGGAGAGTGCACAACCAAAGGCTCCTATATATATATATATATATATATATATATATATATATATAATCTCTCTGTCATTACAAACGGAGAGGGAATCTTCGGCATTTTTTTGGACCAACCCTGGCATTTTTTATACCCCCGGTGTTTTGAAAAATGCCACCGGAAGCACCGGGATGCGAATGACTAGTCGTATTAGCTATCCCGGCGTTTGAAAATGCTTTTTTTTCTTTTCATTTCCTTCTTTTGGGTGTGTGTGTTGTTGTGTTGTTGTTGTACAAGTGATTTAAATAATTCATTTCTAATCATCCACAAATTCTTTCCAATTCAAGCATCATCAATTCATTATCATCCACAAAATCAAGTAATTTAAATAATTATATATACAGTGCATCCCTCTATTTTATCTGAAACGATTGAAATCCTTTTTTAATTATAATACAGACTTCGACTAGAACAACCCAGGTGCTATATCATTCAGGCGGATGTTGTACTCACCTAGCTCCACGGCCATCCCCTGATCATTTCAGTAGAACTCATATTCATTAAAATTCAAAGTTTAAATGTTCTTATTCATTTATTTCAAAATAATTTTATGTTATGCTCGTTCCAAAATTGTACAGCAAAGGGTCATAATGTCTATATAAGTAGAACCCATATTCATTAAACTTCGAAGTAAACGGGATATGAGCAACTTGCTCATTTAGTAAATGAGCAATTGATTATGTGACATGAATGTGATACATTGGACAACTAACCCTTTAAAGGCTTTTCCAATCACATATATGCACATCATCAATTGCTTATTTACTAAATGAGCAAGTTGCTCATACCCTTTTTCCCCATGGTATTATTCATTTATTTCAAACAAATTTTATGTTGTTCTCATTCCAAAATAGTACAGCAAAGGGTCATAATGTATATATATAGACATTACAATTAGTAAACCATGAGAAGAAAAAATTGCAAGATGCTGGCATTCATTGTATGCTCTCAAAAGTAGTACCGTGGTAAATACATTTAGTCCTATTTTAGATGCTCAATAAGCACTCCCTCCAGGCACCTGTCCCAGGTGAAGAGCAACTATGTTTTGCTTCTTTCTAGATAAAATTAATAAAACCTCAAAATAAACAAGAAAACGAAAGACAATCCCAGATTCCAGCATTATTGACCATTCTTGAGTCGAATGCAACTAAAAGATCATCAGCAAAGATCATCATCTCATGTATTCGAAGTTTCGAACTTCATCAAAATGAAATGGTGCTTAGTTTAACATGCAAACTTGAGTTGAACATACGAGAAATTAATTCGACTCTTATCATCTACTCTTTTCTGATCAATTCATACGTAGCATCAATTCATTTTAATCAGAAATCTACAATATGAATTACAAAATAACATAACATGAATTTCATATAACTTGTTACAAAAACAAAAAAATCAAACACTTATTGGGCATCTTGGTTAGACTCAAATGACTGAATTTGAGACTACAATGTCCACGCGATTCCATTCTGTACAATACAAAGATCTTTTGGTAAAGTCTGGAATTCATACAACTATCTCAAATCAATTATAATTCAAAGGAGTAATACTTCATCTACTACTAATTCCAAAATCATTCTCTTCATTATCTTAGGTGGCACACTTCTATTGGAGAGTTCCCCCACCTACTCTCTCTTTCCCTACCTATTGGAATGTGCCACCTAAGATAGTGAAGTGAAATGTAGTGAAATTAGTAGCAGTGTAGCATTACTCAATTCAAAGATATTTTCTAGAAACCAACAAAAAGACAGCTAGGACATTAATTCACGTAACCACTCCAAATTTGATACCCGGCTAATCTCTTAAACAAATCAATTATTCTTCTAAAAATAGCACTAAAAATGCAGAGCCGAAACAAACCTGTGAGTGGGGGTGGAAGAGAGGAACCTAACAAAAGCAACATCGGCACCACATGGAACTCCAACAATATGAAAGGGTTTACTCAACTTCCCATTTCTCCATCTCCTTTCAGTCATGTACTTGAACACTGGCGAACATCAAAACCTAACTTTGTAGTCTCAAATTTACAACTATATATATATATATATATATATATATATATATATATATATATATATATATATAAGTTGAATTTCACCAAAGAAAAAATAACTTCTTTGAAGAACTTTATATAATTCAAAGATACTTTTTCTCTTGACCTAATCAACCAAACTAAAAAAAGTTCAAAACCCTAACTGGATTCATCAGATCCGATGAAACCCTACCATAACCTAGATACAATCAAGAACAACAAACCCAAATTCTAACTCTAACCCTAACATTAGATCGAGAATTAGAAATTGACTCGAATTTTGAGGAGAAAAAGGATCAAACTCTGAGGAAGAAGATGATGAGACCGAGGGTTTGGGGCACGGTGGGGACGGTGGGGAAGACTGGGAAGGCGGGAATGGGGGGCACGAAAGGGGCGAGTAGGCGAATGTGCGACGGGAAACGATGACAGGCAGAGGAGCGCGAGGAAAGAAAGGGAGGGGGAACTGGGTTTGAAGAGAGAGTATGGGACGGCGACGATGGGGATGGGGGCGGGGATGTGATCCAATCCTCAGTTGGATCTAGCTCAGCTGCAACCATGCTCAGGGTGTAAGCTGCAGTGGGGAAAAATATCTGATATATCAGTCCAAGAGTAATAATTTGTCCTTAATGGGTCTATATGTAAATAAGCTTGTAATCTTTCATTTAGGTCCTTGTGGTAGATGTACATGCTAAGCACGGGAATTAGTTGTAAGAGCAGGAGTGGTTGGAGATGGGCCCCACTGTAACCGTCTTCACCTTTCTTAATTCAACACGTGCAATCAATGTAAATAAGTATAAATACCCAACCTCTGTAATAGAGCTGATCATGAATAGATTTCCAAATTGAGAATTACTGTTCATCGTCTCCTTCCTTCTCTCTTCCTGATTTCCAGCTAGGGTTTGCAAGAATCGAATGGAGAGAAGACGGCATGCTGCGATTCCAATCGCCGCGAGAGTCTAAGCTGGAACAATGGTATCAGAGCTATTCGCTCCGACGGCAACGGCAAAATTCGACAGAGTGGTCGAGCGTCCGAGGAATCTTGACCATTGGTTTAGATCCAAGGTCGGTTCAAAGGACCAGACAATGAGGAGTTCCACCGATTACGGTGTAGAATTCCAACAGTTGTCCGATCTTGAACGGCGATTCAAGCAAATGAAGCGATACGAAGAGAAATTGGACCGATTGGAGTTGGCAGTAGAGCGTTGGCTTCAAGATCCAGATGGAACTAGATTTGGTGGAGATGAAGATCGTGATGATTATGATTTGCGGAGTCATTGGCGAAGAAATCAAGAATCAAGATTCAGTCGAAATCAAGAATCGAGATTCAGTCTAGAACAAGAATCAAGATTTGGTCGACGTCAATATTTGGGATTCGATTCTGAACAAGTACCATATGGTAGGCGTCGATTGGGTGACGACAATGAAAAATATTCTGGGAATAGTGGAAGTTCTTGGCAAACGACCACTGTTCAGTGTCGGATCCAAGGTTTCAGTACCGATATGAAGATGAAGAAGGTGGCTACTCTCGACTTAGCAGTCACTGGCGAGATCCAAAACTAAGAAGTAGAGGTTACAGGGAAGATATAGATCTGCGATGCCATGGGAATGATTCAGATTTGGGTGACGAGGTGAGCTCAACTTTGAGGCGTAGAAGATGCACACCCGCCGTTCGATGAAATGGCTATGAGGCATCATCGTTGGCCAGGAGATCGCAGACCAAAGAACCAACTTCGAATGTGTTGATGCAACCAGAGATGAGAGTTCAAAAATGTGCACCAAGTGTTCGACAAAATCATCGTGAGAAGTCAGAGTTGCTGGAGAATGAACTAAAGCTCACACTCGAGGTTTCGAAGCTCCCAACCCCTGATTCAGGCCGAAAATATGATGATATGAAGTCTCAAGGTCATGTTAATTTACCGACTACGATGAATGAGGTAACTACTAATTTCTCTCTATTACCTTCATATCCTTGTGATTCTGCAAGTACTATTCTAGTTGTTCACCCCTTATTTGGGTCGCAAATCTCACATCCATCGACTTTGCCACTACACACTGATGTTGTTCAAGTAGTTTCCTTTGAGACTCACTCCCACTCAGCTCAAACTGAGAATGGGGATGCATTAACCAAAAAGAATGGGCTATGTTCAAAAGCAAGAACAACAAATGAGACTGAAGAAGAGAAGGGTATGAGACTGAGCAAGAAAGTTCCGAATTTCTCAATCAAGGAGAAGTTGAATGGAGGCAAGAATTTTTATGACTTGTCTGATGATATTGATGAGTTTGATTTATTTGAAAGTGAACTTAATGGGGTGTTGAGTCACGAATCATGTGAAACTCAAATAGAAGATAGGAAAATGGATGAGGAGATAAAATCGAATGCTGCAAGTTGGCAACAATTAAACGTAGATGCTTTCTCTTCTAAAGACAACCATGCAGTATTAGCTCACCTACAGGTTGATTTGAATTCACATATGGTGCGACACATTTCTACGTTAAAGGTATTAAATGAAGGTCCTAATGCATTCTCAGAGGTTCTATTGGTTACTCATAATATCCAGTCCAAGAACTTGGGAATTATGTTAGAACTTTATAATGAAGGAAGGTGGAAAGAAAAAGGTAAATGTGCTGATTTTGAGCTTCCTGTTACAATAGCCAGTCCTGAAGGAATGGCCCCTGAAGTGACTTTATATTCAGTATCCTTGTCGAAAATCTTGGAGAAGGGAGAATTTTATGTTAGTCTTAAGTGGTTTCATTGGTGGGAGGAATATAGAGGAGGAGTGAAGACTTTGTTGATGTTCTTGATGGCTATCATTAGGAATTTTAATTCCCTAATACCAATTGCTCTATATGTTGATTTTTACTATAAGGGTTTGGAGGAAGATCAGTACTCTGGTACTAAGCAGGTTAAATCAATTGCTGAGAAGTTCACTTCAAAACAAGTGAGCACTATTGTCACTCAGTCTGAAATTTCTGAGAATCTGAATGCAATAAAATTTGCTGCAATAAAACATGTTGAATTAGTTCATCAGCATCTTGTTAGAAATAGTTGCTTGGTTACAGATCAGAAGAAGAAGCTCCTATGGGGAAATGTTGTATGTCCAGTTTTCAGTGAGGCCAATGTGAGAGGAGTGTTTGAAAGGGAGATTTTATCTGTAGATATCAAAGCAATTGTTGATAAAAGAATGAGAGGAATGGATTATAAGGATGATGATATAATTCAACTTCGTCATTTATGTAGAATTTCTGGTGCGAAGGTCTCATTCGGAACAGATAATCCACGTGATTCTTTTTATCGGGCATCAGTAAATTTTGTTGTCGGTTTTTGTAGTAGAGTTACATAGCCTGCATGCGCTGTTCAAATGGATGGCGAGAAACCGACAAAATTCATTTCTGGGCTTGCTGACAATATTGGACTGAAGAGTATCCGTGCAGCTAGAATTATATGTGCTGCTGTTGCTACCCGGACAAGATCATGTTTCTTGCAGGCATGGGCTCTAGAAGTTCAAGGCAAAAGACTTGAAGTATTAGAGGAGATGTCCAAGACTTGCCAAATTTTTGAGATATTCCCTCCTGAAGAATACTCTCCAGAAATGGAGATGGTGGCTAGTGGTCTGAAGAAGACATTAAAAATAGAACAAAGGAAACATATGCTTACGCTGTTTGTGGAGGCCTGTAGTTCTAAAGGTAAGAGAACTACTGAAGAAGTGCTTTTAAGAGAAGGTGTGCTGATATGGTGTGGTGTATCTTATGCCTATAGACCACTTAAAGTGGCCATTAGGCAAGTGCATGCAGTGTTCAAGTTGGATAAGTTCAAAGAGTTCAGGGCATCTCTTTTTGAAGGGGGAAGGATTAATCCAATCCTCAGTTGGATCTAGCTCAGCTGCAACCATGCTCAGGGAGTAAGCTGCAGTTGGGAAAAATATCTGATATATCAGTCCAAGAGTAATAATTTGTCCTTGATGGGTCTATATGTAAATAAGCTTGTAATCTTCCATTTAGGTCCTTCTCGTAGATGTACATGCTAAGCACGGGAATTAGTTGTAAGAGCAGGAGTGGTTGGAGATGGGCCCCACGGTAACCGTCTTCACCTTTCTTAATTCAACACGTGCAATCCATGTAAATAAGTATAAATACCCA
This sequence comes from Hemerocallis citrina, assembly GCA_017893485.1. Taxonomy (NCBI): domain Eukaryota; kingdom Viridiplantae; phylum Streptophyta; class Magnoliopsida; order Asparagales; family Asphodelaceae; genus Hemerocallis; species Hemerocallis citrina. The sequence continues at coordinate 133,212,263 of CM030367.1, read as the reverse complement.
ACCTCTGTAATAGAGCTAAACATGAATAGATTTCCAAATTGAGAATTACAGTTCATCGTCTCCTTCCTTCTCTCTTCTTGATTTCCAGCTAGGGTTTGCAGGTAATCGAATGGAGAGAAGACGGCACGCTGCGATTCCAGTAGCCGCGAGAGGCCGAGCTGGAACACGACGTCGGTGTTGACAGGGAGTGCGAATGGTAGGATTGAGCGGGAGAGAGGGAAGAGAGAGTGCAATTGGGGGAAAAATAAATTAGGGTTCAACATTTGTGTTTTTATACCACCAGGATACCCCGATGTTTTAAAATGATGGGGGTATCCTAAAAACCCCTCCAGCTTTTTAAAGACATCGAGGATACCCGACGAAACTATCGAAACGCCGGAGTAGTTTCACCAGGTTATCAAGGTTATCACTCTTTTTTTGTAGTGTGGGGGCTACATTAACTACTTAACCCATGGATTCTCTCCAAATATATTTGCTAAAATGGCATTTAAAGTTTCAATTAAAGAGTCTTGAACAATGTTAGGTAGGTCCTTAGAATCAGGAGTTGGGGATGAAAGGGGGGAGAAGAAACGAAATCTTTATTAGAGACTGGAAGTAGAGCATATAAGAGAGGATCCAAAAAAAGGGTCTCCTACTAATTACATATGCGCCTATTTATATGCGCGACAAGCTTTGACATGGTGCAAATATGGAGCTGATGTGGCGTTGGCTTGTGTCTAAATTGGTCAAACACAAACTAACTGAAGGTGTGCCAAGCACAAACTCGATAGTGTAATGACAAAAATGTCCTTGCTAGTATTTTGTATATCAGCATAAGTAAATTAGTTTACCGACCTCATATCAGGCTTGTTGTCTCTGTTGTAAAGGACATGTTGCTGGCCTCATACAACACTCCATGGCAAATTTTGAATAGGTACAAACTTATGTCTACAGGTATTTATTGTGTGCACAACCACAAAAGGAACTTGAGATAGTAAGCTACAATACTTCCCAACTGCCTTCTCCACCCCTTCTTTGGCCTTTTCTCTTGCCCAAAGTGAACTCCTAGCTCGTTGTTGCTCTGAGCTAGGACGAATGGCACTCATGATGCTGTCGGAACTGGAACTGAGCGGCTGTATGCCCAATGAGGTAGTCCGCCACCATCCTCCACCTACCATTATGAATCACCCTCCTCCACCCCTTCCTACCACTGTGAATCTCCCACCCCCTCTCTTTGTGTAGCCGCCATCAATCACTCTGCTACCTTCTCCCCCCCCCATCTCACTTTTGAACCCTACTGCTACCCACCCCTGCCCTCCCCACCCTAACCAGCTGGCCTACCCTCTTGAGATGGACAATAGGAGGCTCAGACACCCTCATTCCCCTGCGCGTACACACTACAATGCACAACAATGTCGGTTTAGGAGAGGTCTCAGTCATCATCGCCACTACTCACCACCATCCAAAGGATAGGCCCATAGAAGGGGCCCTCCTACTGGCTCTTTCGAGCATAAAAAATACTCTCCCATAGACCAACATCGCTCCCATGGAGAGAGGTACGACCAGAGGCACCTTAGCCACAGTTTGCATGAACAACAATCTCATCGCCATCAACTCCCTCTTGCAACTCATCACCAGAGTCACCTTCACCTGCACAGAGGCCACCACCACCCTCCCAATCATTAAATCCTTCCCAAAGCCATCTCCTCTACCGCAAACCAACACCATAACTCCCAACAACCAACACAAAATCTGCCCCAGTCTCCTCCACCGCCTCAATGGGATGATAAAGCTCCACTTAAATCCATCATCGAGCGGGCCCAAGATAAGGGTCCACCAAGCGAGGCTAGAATGGAGTTTGCTCCGATTTCGAATGGGGATTTCATCGAGACTATAGCTTGGGTTGAAGTTTCCAGCAAAAGCAAAGAAGCAACACAGTATCTCCACCCTTCTCAGTTAGAAAACAAAAAAGAAGCAACGGAAAGGAAAACGCAAACCGGTGCCTTGTTTCAACTGTGGTGATTTGGACCACTATCGGAAGGATTGCACGAAAGAGGTCTGATGCCTCAAATGTATGAAAATGGGGGCATATGTTGTACGTTTGCACAAATGTGACAACCTCTAACAACGATGATGATAGTCCTGTAAGAAGAGGCAGGTCACCTGATAATCTCACTATCATCCGGTTCAGATCATCAAACTTGAAGAGAAATGGCTCTGCCAGTGATGCGCCATCGCTAAAGTCAGGTCAGGGAGTCCATCAGAGAATAACCTTCTTCATGCCCTAAACTCTAAGTGGCCGATGAGGGCTCTTAGGGACTAGGTCGTGAAGACGATGTGTCACTTACAATTCCTTGTTTCTTTTCCATCGCCGGAGAAGATGATTGAGGTCTCCGACATGGGCTCAGTGGATTTTGGCCATTTTAAGGTGGAATTCTCCCTTTGGTCTCCTAGGTTTGAAGCGGAGCTTCCCCAAGGCGAGAGATTCTGGATTTGGATACATAATGTTCCTTTGCACTTCCGGAAAAAAGAAGCACTAGAAGAGATAACGTCGAAATTTGGAACCATCGAAGAGATTGACGACAAGACAATTCGTTGTTCGGAGCTTGTGTCTGCTAAGGTCTTGATCCGAAGCCCCGATATCACCTTAATGCCTCGTTTTGTAAAAGTATTCTCATTCGAGGAATCGTACCTCATTCAATTTGTCCTTGACAGGCAAGCAGAGGCTGAGACGGCGATCATGAATGGTTCACCCCCTTCCCCCTCGCTCAGAGACGGTCGCACTTACAAGCAAGTAGTCTCACCGGAGTGGGATCTCACTATTGACGGGGCTCACAAAATTGAACGTGTGCACCGAGAACTCATCACGGTTGCAAGGGGAATGGAGGAGCACCGGGGCCCTGCGACGATGAGCTCTAAACATCAAAAATCTCCAACGACTATCGACGGTCAAGATCGAGGATTGATTAAAACCCCCAACGGTCAGGATGGAATACAAAAAGTGGATCTGCTACCAGAGTCAAATTTAGCAGATTTTACAGACCCAGCTACTTCCCTTGGAAAGTTGGGCAAAAAGATAGCTAAAAAAGCGAGTCAACTCCTAGCAGAAGGTGAAAAGACGCTGCATGTGGACCAGGTGGATGGTGCAGAACAAATCATTACTGAAAGCGGTATGAACCCCCAGTTGTCCAACAGACAAAGGCGTTCGCCACTAAGGAAAAAGGTGGAGGCTTTGGGCCGGGAGATAAAGCAAGGGGTTGCCATTTTGGGGAAGAATACAAGAGGGGATTCGCTCGAAGCAAGGGAGATGGCTCTTAAGGAGAAAAGGAAGGCTTTTGTTGAAGATGAATAGGATTCTAGGGTTGAAGTTTTGGGGAAGAAGACAGAGCTCCAAAGTGGAAACGCTTCGAACTCTGCCCTTCTAACCTCAATTTCTCTACTGCCCTCCTCGACCACAATGCCCTCTTGTGGTGTGATGACAGGTCCCAAAGAGGGGACTGAGAAGTTACAGGCAGCACATGGGCCCAAAGAGGGTTCAGAGGTGTTGAATGCTGCACTTGGGCCTAAAAAGGGGATAAAATAGCTAAGTGTTGCACTTGGGCCCGTAGAGTGGTCGGAGGAGTTGAATGTTGCGCTTGGGCCCAAAGAGGGGCTCAACGAGTCTCTGGGATACTCCTCAGCAAAGCCCACTAAGTTTAAGCTGACTCGGCCCACGAGTCCAAGCCCCTCCAAAATTAACTCAAACTCTATTACTGCTCGTGTTTCTTGTGGAGCTACTGAGGAATCCACCCCTGTATTTAGGAGCATGACCTGTATGGAGATGGAGGACGACGAACGAGAGGCTAGATTAAACCTTGAAGATGATTACGTCTACTCTGAAGATAATTCTTTGAATTCAGAAGAGATCGATGATGATTCTCCAGACTATGTCCCCTCCACTTTCCCTCCATTGCAACCGATGGCTCTTGTCTCTTCTCGTACCGACAAAGGTTTTAGAGTATAGAAAGTTGCTAAGAGTCCTTGGACGATTACCTTGAGATTGTTGCAACCACTAAATCTGCTAAGACTAGCAGTGGAGGTACGCATTCCTTTCTAGCCTCTATTTTTAATTTCATGTCTGATTCTGAGATTTTTAGTCTAGCCAAAACCTGTGGTCTAGCGGTTGGAGATACTCATCGGAATGCCCTACTCCTAAATAAGATTAGGGGAGAGGAGAGTGAAAGAGTTAGTCTTATTTTGAACTCAGTCTCCAAATCGAGTCATGGCCCCGAATTTGGTTGTAGTTAATGGATACACTATTCTGGAACGTTAAAGGCCTGAGTAGGCGAGGTAAGCAGGAAATGGTTAGGGATGTCATTGCCAAGTCTAAAGTCAACATCGTGGGTCTGTAGGAGACCAAACTGTCTCACTCTTCTAGGCTCAGTAGACTGGAGGAATCGAATCTCTGACTGAAAAATCCGCCCTTCTATGGGCACTCTGGGGGTATTGTCGTTGGTTTCAATTCCCATATTTTTAACTTCCTAGATGAGTTCCTTGGGCAATTCTCATTATCAGTCCTGATCCAACGTAGAGCCGATCTGTGGACCCACATAATCACGGTGGTGTATAGACCATACTCTACCCCCGACAGGATGGCTTTTTGGTCTGAATTACGAGAGATTCACACTCACTGGCCACCCCCTAGGTTTGGGGGGGAGATTTCAACATCACCAGGTTCACCTCTGAGCAATGAAGCAGAGGCTCCAGTGACGCTGATAAGAAAGCGTTTAATGCAGTTGTTGCAGATCTCAAGCTATATGACATCCCCATCACGGACAGACTTTACACCTGGTCTAACATGCATTCGACACCAATTATGGCTAATCTAGATAGGGTTTTGGTCTTTTCTAATTGGGACACCAAGTTTCCTCTCTCCTGGGCTAAGTCTCTCCCTAAACCCACATCAGATCATGTTCCTATTATCCTCTCCTCCAGTGAAGTGCAACCTAGGAGAACTCCCAAGTTTAGGTTTGAGAAAGCTTGGTTGGAAATCCACGGTTTCCACCACATGGTCAACGAATGCTGGCCAGCCCTACTAGAGGGACAGAAGCGGCGGCAATCTGGTGTGAAAAAATAAGAAGATTGAGGTCCAATCTCAGAAAATGGAATCAGACCAGATTTGTGTTGATTTGGAGAGCAAAAGAATCTCTTCTGGAAGGTATTGAGGATCTAGAAAGGTTGAAGAAACTAGAGACCTACTGCAAGAGGAGCGGAATAGGTTGCTTCAACTCAGAAGGACATTGCTCAACTCTATAGACTAGAGGAACTCAAATGGCAACAGTGATCTAGAATTTCGTCGCTCAAGGAGGGAGACGCGAATACCGCCTTCTTCCATCGGGTTGCTAGTGCCCGACGTAGATCTAACCTCATCCTTTCAATCCAGAATGACTCTGGAATGTTACAAGGAGACGATGATATCAAAGTGGAATTCCAGTCCCACTTCAAGAATCTGTTTGGACGGAAGGCAGAGATGAGAGTCCCTCTTGTACTTGACTTTTGGAATGAAGCCACAGACAACCTGGGGCCTGATCTACGATTCCTTGAAGCTCCTTTCAAGGAAAAGGAAATTTGGAAGGCAGTGACGCAACTTGGAAAGGAGAAAGCCCCATGACCAGATGGTTTTCCAATCCACTTCTACCATGTGTTTTCGGAGGAAATCAAAGACGATCTTGTAGGCTTGTTCGCCGAGTTCTTTGACCATAAGCTAAAATTAGGAAGAATTAATTATGCTGAGGTGGTGTTGGTCCCTAAGAAATAAGATTCCCTGTGGGTGGGAGATTTCCGACCTATTAGCCTTCTTAACTACTCAGTCAAGATTATCACCAAGACACTTGCTAACAGACTGAGAAAGGTGATGGATATATTCATTAGTTGCAAACAAACTGGATTCATTAAAGGACGGTGTATTCAGGATTGTATAGCCACTACTGAATAAACCATTCATTATTGCCACATGTCGAATGCTAAAAGCTACCTCTTGAAGCTGGGGCGAGAAGGATTATGACTCTGTTGAATTGGAATGCCTCTTGGAAGTGCTAGCTGGAAGTGGGTTTGGGGATAGGTCGATAAGATGGATCCACACGTGTCTCTCCACCAGCAGGACTGCTATGATGGTGAATGGGGTATCGGGTCAACCATTTTCGTGCAAACAGGGCCTTGGACAAGGAGATCCTGTAACACCCTATAATTTCTGAATAATAATATATAGTATATATATATTTAATAGGTTGATGGCATGGATGTAAATTAATTGAAGTTGAATAATGGGGGGAACCCATGTGAAGCACAGCAGGATGTGCTATGGGGCGTGACGTCATGATGACGTCACATGGGGCCACCCGGGATGGATTTGTGAAGACAAAGAAGTTGTCTTCAGTTGTGCTGTTGACGTGGGTAATGGGGCCTTCGTGAGAGAGAAAGGCTTCGGGAGAATGGGGAAGAGATTGAGATTAGTCCCGTATCGGGATTTGTAAAAAAATAATTAACTATAAATATAATTGCCTATGATCAAGAGTCACCAATCCGGTTAACCACCTTTTGAGAGACAGCCTGTGGTGGGCAATTATACTATACTATAAATAATTTGTTTGATAAATTATATAAATTGTCTGAGCTAAGGGCAGGGGCATTACAAATGGTATCAGAGCTTACTTTCGACATCGAGTGTGGGGCATGTCTATTTATAGTCGGGCGGTGGATTCCAAGACTATCGACCCAGTCGGGCGATGGATTCCGGGACTATGGTGACCCTTCAATTAAATTCGGGACTGTGATTGATTGGGTGGTGGATTCCGGGATCATAATTAGTCAGGCAGATAGGAGGGTAACTCAATTAAATCCGGAATTATGATTGATCGGGCGGTGGATTCGGGGATCATGATTAATCAGGCGGATAGAAGAGCGGATGCTCCACAACGGCTAGAAAGTAGATCCTGCACTAGATTGTGCATGCCCCGTGCTCAGCGAGGATGCTGATTTCTGAAGGGGGGTGTATGTAACACCCCGTAATTTCTAAGTAGCAATATATAGTATATGTATATATATCAAGATATAATTACTGAGTGGCAGTTTGGTAATTAATTAATGGAAAAAAAGAGTGGGGGGCTCACGTTTACAGCATGCTGCTGCTGCTCCCATATGGCATCAGCCATATGCTGACGTAGAAGAGGAGTGGGGCCCACCCGGGGCTTTGTGAAGGCTGCAGCGCAGCTGCAGTTGTGCTCTCTCTCTCTCTCTCTCTCTCTCTCTCTCTCTCTCTCTCTGTTGTCGACGTGGCATAGGGGCCCGCCTTCTCTGTGTGTGCACTGACGCAAGAGGAGAGAGAGAGTGTGTTGAATAGGACCATATCGGAAATACAATACAAAATAAATAACTATAAATAATAATGCCTATGATCAAGAGTCACCAATCCAGTTAACCACCTTTTGAGAGGCAGTCTGTGGTGGGAAGTTGTACTATACAATAAATAATTTATCTTCTAAATTTTATAAATTGTCTGAGCAGGGGCAGGGGCGTTACAGATTCCCTCTCCCCTCTTCTCTTCACCATTGTGGTAGACATTTTGCAGTCTATGATGGTTAACTGCAGACGGGCAGGTTGGATTTCACCGATGGCTATTGGGGGAAATCATCAAGGTTGTTCAATCCTTCATTATGCAGACGATACTCTTCTGTTTGGAAACGACAACCTCGAGGAAACAACCGCTTTCAATGGAATTCTTTATAGTTTTGAAGCTTGGTCCGGCCTCAGGGTTAACTTCCACAAAAGTGCTCTTATCCCCATTGCCTTAACCCCAGAAGAGGCATAGGATCATGCCATGATTCTAAACTGTTCCAATGAGAATTTCCCCATTAAGTACTTGGGGCTCTCGATGAAACCGGGAAAACTCAAGAAGGCTGATTGGTTACCCTTCATTGATCGGGGGGGAGATCCGTCTAGAAGGTTGGAAAGGTAAAGCTTTATCCCTGGGAGGGAGAGTCACGCTTATCAATGCAGTCCTCTCGAACCTACCAACCTATTACCTGTCCTTCTTCGAAATGCCACGATGGGTTATTCAAAGAATTGATCGCATCTGAAAGCAATTTTTGTGGAAGGTTGCTAGTCCTGATAGAGGCGGCTATCACCTCATCAGATGGGAAAAAGCATGCATGAAAAATATGCACGGAGGTCTAGGTATTACTGACCTCCGAGATATGAATCTCGTGTTACTGGGTAAGTGGTGGTGGAAAAAATTTCACCCTAATAGAGAGGGTTGGCAGGAGTTCTTTCAGGCGTACCTGCATGGGAATGGAACGAGGAATCTGGGCTTTAGAGTGGGCCCATACGTTTCCTGGCTCTGGAGAGGAATCAATAAAGCCTATGAACCTTTCAATAGTTGTGTGACGTCTTCTATTGGAAATGGAAGACTCACCATGTTCTGGTGGGATAAGTGGTGTGGTGATCACACACTTAAAGATCTATTCCCCAATTTGTATGGTCATGCGTTGCAACCGCATTGCACGGTGGCCGCAACCTAGAAAAGAAACTCCTGGAAACCAGCCTTTAAACAGCCACTGGACTCGGGCTCTCAGCTCAGGTTCATGGAGCTTCAGAGGCCCACATCGCCAGATCGGGAATCAAATGTTCACAGGGGCCAAATAGGAAAACGTGGGGACTTGAAAAAATGGCACCTTCACTATTCGCTCCCTTTATAACCACATTCATTTCAGGGAATGTCGCCCGAAATGGTCGGGTATTATCTGGAAGGCAAAAACCCCACTGAAAATAAAAACCTTCTTATGGCTGGTTCTGAACGATGCAATCTAACTAGAGAGAACCTGGCTAAAAGCCAACCGAACATTGATTATATTTGTGGGTTGTGCAATGTTGTCCCTGAGACTAGGGACCATCTTTTGCCTGGAGTGTCCCAGGAGCAAAGTGGTCCGTGCTGAGGTACTCAGCGCCCTGGGTACTTGTGAGTACCCTAGTATGTATGAGGAGTTTTGGATAGGCTCTAAGTTCGCACGGAGAGACAAGCTATGAGAGAAGTCTGGTTTATTGCTATCGCTGCTATGACCTGGGTCATTTGGCTAGATAGGAATAACTGTTACTTTCATGGGACTAGTAAAGGTACTGCTGGTAATTTGACTCACATTATGAATCTTATCTCTTTTGGGGCTATTGCCGCTACAACAGGTCCGCGGGGGAGGATTGCCAACGTTTTCCAAGTGGAGGAGTACGTTGACAAAGAAGTTGAGATCAGGTCGACGCTCGACTAAGGGACGAGGCTGTTCTGTTCTTCTGGCCTTTTACTGCCGATCGATCCCCACCACCTGTCACGCCCCGCTACCCAAAAGGAATACAGAATACAGATACGCGACAAAGTTCAGCGAATGGCTTTTACCATTCATAAGCTATAAGGATCTTTTCAACAATACACGGGAAATAAACAAGGAGTAAATAGGAAATAATCATCCACGCATGCATGAAACAAATTAATATAACCAATAGAATTACTTGAAAACAAAATACATAATTATCAAATAATCGGATCTGGAAACAACAAGTTATAAGTTCTGGAACAAAGTGCTCAATACAAGATTCAAGTAGCAATAAATACAAGTTATTCGAAACAGGGAAACAATTCAAGCAGGAACTCTAGCCAAGCCTATGACACTTGGTCACTTACTCCTTCGGGCAGCTAGTCACCAAAGTCTGTAAATTTAACAATTTGCAGAAAAAGAGAACAGGAAATAGTACGCCCGTTAGTGCAAGTTAAGGGCCGCATGTAGTACAAGCAATAAGTACGGAAACAAACAAAATATAGAGTAGCAACAAGAAACAAGTACTGAAATAAGCATGGAAGGAGTGTGACAGTGAAATAGAGCAACTAATTCTTAAACCAAGAAATAGAATCTAGTGACATGATGAGATAACAAGGTGCAGGTAACATGTAATAGGTATCAAGTAGCATACAAGCATGTAAACATGTAACAGGTATCAAGTAGCATACAAGTAGGTAAACATGTACATATGTCAGGTAGCATGTACAAGTAAATATGAAAATGCAAGTGATCATGTTATTCTCAAGTCTTATATTTAATCCTATCTATGTAGCACTTCATGCATCCCAAATTTTACCACATTGTTGCTACATACATGCAAGTTACGTTTAGATCTAGTGGTGGGTTTCTATAGGGCCGTGTACTCAGGCATCATGTAACAGGTAACAGGTTCATGAATCACGTAGTAATATAACAGGTTCAGGAATCAATAGTAATATAACAGGTTCATGAATCGAATAATAGTATAACAGGTTCATGAATCAATAGTAATATAACAGGTTCATGAATCGAATAATAATATAACAGGTTCATGAATCAAGCATCAAGTGGGAAACACGGACCCCTTTCGAGTACAATTACTTACATTGTCCAGTTGTCACGCCCCGCTTTCCAAAAATATGGAATACGAGCACGTGACGAAGCCCAGCGAATGATTTTTTTTACATCATCCATAAGCTGTAGGATCGACTCAGCATCATAACAAGAATATAACCAGATTTATATATATAACCAAGCATGCATGAATAACTTATTAAGCAACAGAAAACAATTTAAACAAATAATAATATTCAAATAGTTCTCATGTCTGGATCAAGTGTAAACTCGGAAACAAGTCTTAAACAGCAAAAGAAATAAATACCTTAAGGAAAGCAACTATTTAAACAGGTCCTTGCTCCAAGCAAAACCTGAAATGTCTGCTCACCAATTCCAGCAGGAACCTCGTCTCCAAAGTCTGCTTAATAATATAAACAGGGAAACAAAGGGGAAACAAGAGAAAATGCCCTTAGTGCAAGCTAGGGCCACAAATAGTGAAAACAAGTACAAGTAAGGGGAACAAGAATTGGAATTCAAAATGTAACAGAGTTATAAGAAGTAGTGGACAAATTCAAGGACTAGCTAGCAAGAGGGAACATCTTAAATACTAGATTGGACAACAACTGCCAGTGGTGAAACACATGTCAGGTGCACCTATAGGGTTATTTAATATCAAGCGACAAATCTCAAGTCTAGTGTCATATAACAAGTGCCAAGTCTACTGTCAAGTGTTATTTCAAATGTCAGGTCTCAAATGTCAAGTTGTCAAGTCCAAGTATCAAGTTGTCTAGCTCAAGTTATCAAGTTGTCTAGTTCAAGTTATCAAGTTATCTAGTCTCAAGTATCAAGTTCAAGTCTTGTGGTGATTACTATCTAGGTAGCACGACATGCATCCATACTTTTACTACATGGTTGCTACAGTCAAATCAGTTTCGTTTAGACCTAGTAATGGATTTTATAGGGCGGCGTACTCAGGTATCAAGTATCAAGCAAGCCATGGTTCATGAATCGAAAATTAAATAACAAGTTCACGAAGCAAGTTCGCAAATCCACAAGCAAGTTCAAGAACCGCACAATGCGTTCATGAATCAAACAAGTTCATGAGCCAAGTAACTGACTTCATGAATCGAACAAAATGCAACAAGTTCATGAACCAAGTATTGGGAAACACGGGCCCCCTTCCGAGTACACTTATCTATATTGTCCATTCTATAGTCTCTCCCATAACCCCGGCTTGTTACTTTTATTAACTCTTATCAAGCAAGCATACAAGTGTAATATGTTGTGATTTAATTCTAAGAAAAATTGGGAATATCTTATAGGGTGTCCAACAACTACATATAAAATTTGGAGTCAAACGCTCGCTGGTCACATGGCTAATTTAATGCGCAAAGTAAATTTTGTACAGCAGTTTTGCAAATCTGCGTCTACTGACACAGCTGCAGTATAACTACCATAACTCCTAGGCCGTAACTCCGAATTCAAAACTTTCGGAAGTTATCGATATCTACACATCCAGATCTACAATTTCTATTCAGGGCTCGGGCCCAAATTCAAATGATAAAAGGGTCGAAACCGCAAAAGAATATTCAGACAGCAACATGTAGAATTAACTTGCTAGTGTAGATTTCATGGAAAAATGTCATTTGGCGTCTAAGTTATCATGTGGCATAAATACATGATAATGGAGGTCAAAACAGCAAATAATAGATGTTTTTCAAGTTATAGGGTCGCAAGTTTGTCAAAAATTAAATGTGACATATATCTATAAATTAGGGCTCCTTAATTCATATGTCTATATTTTCATGTGTCCAAGGGTAAAAGAGTCCAATAATTATAAATTAAATGCAAGGAAATTTTGTGACTCTTAGAATTGTCAATTCAGAGGTTCAAGATTGATCTACAATGATATTTCAAAGAGGAGTCACAATCTAACTATTTGTAGTATTTTCAAGGGTACTTGTACTAGAACAATAAAATGTACAAGGATACTTGCCTTTAGGGGAGAAGACGATGAATCCGACGGATGACGGGAACGGGTCCCGAAGATACGGCGACGAGCAAACGATCACGATAATCACGATCGGGCACGGATCTCGATGATGATTATGATCAAGATGAAGATCCAGCGAATCCAACAGTCGAGATCGGAAATAAGACATATGATAATTAGAAGAGGACCAAAATATATCATGATAGACAATTGATGAATAAGAACAAAAGTAGATCAAATGTTTACTCACCAAGCTAAGGACGAATGAGACGATCCAAGGCCGAGATCAAGATCAAGATGATGATGATGATGATGATGATGATGATGATGGTGTTGCGATCAACGGCCGGAAATCGATCTATCAAGGTGATCACGATCAGATGGCTGCGATCTGATCTCGCTGAAAAGATCAGATCTGATCAAGATCTGATCTGGCTGAATCCAACGGTCGAGATTAAATCTCCCACCTCCTGTCTTCTCCTTCCCTCCCTTACAGAAACAGAGAGCGAGCGAGAGTGAAGTGCCAGCGGCCAGGGGAACAGGCGGCGGCACAGCGGTATGGAGGGCTGCCGACGGGGACTGTGGACGGCACTGGTGTTTGACGATGGCGGGGAGCACTGATGCGGCGGCGGCGGCGCGGTGGTAGTGCAGTCGCTGCAGCGTCGGAACAGAGGCTGAAGGTTGCCGCTGCTCCGCTGGCGACGCCTGGGACTAACGACGGCAGGGGGTCGCGCTGTCGGGGAGGCACAGGCGATCGAAGGTCGGGGTCGCAGGGTGGCGACGTTGCAGTCGCGCGATGCGGGATGTAGGGTGCTGGCTGGGTCGCGACTGGAAGGAGGAGCCCAGGGGTCGCGACATGGGGCGCACGACCAGAGGAGGGGGTGTTGCAGGTGGATCGGTGGTGGGGGAGCTTGACGATGGGTTGGAAGATGGAGAGGAGAAGAAGGGTTGAGAAGATGTTGGCGGCTGTAGAGTTTAACAGTAGGGTAGGTTTAGGGTATAGTATAGGTATTTATATAATTGGGTTGTGGGTATTTGGTTATTGGGTAAAGAACCCAATAAGAATGGGGTAGGTTTTAATTAAAGGATCCAACAAGATAATGGGTTTGGATTTGGGTTTTAAAATAATATCCAATAGGAAAAAATTAAATAATAAATAAATTGTAGGATTATATATCCCGGCATATGTATTGTATTATCGTATGAAAATTATTTGAAGCTGTTACAAATTCCAAAAATCAATGGATATAGGTTTTTAAATCAATGATCAAGATAATAATATTAATGACAACAATAACAAATTTTGATATACATATCCAGATGAGATGTGAGATAAACAAATTTATGAAAGCGCAGATAGTAATAAAATAAGATACAATTTGCCAATCACTTATAAAATATACCTTAAGGTTGGAATACACTATTATTCGAAGAAAATACAATTTCCGGTTCGAAAAGATTTTAATAGAAGGCCCAAAGTCGAGTTTAAAATAATATTGAATTTATAATTAATCAAAATACGAAAAATATTCACAAAATTCGTATTTAGGGAAACAGGGATTACACCAGTACTAAGGCCTTTCCCTTACACCGACTTGGTCACTTGTTATTATTATCAAAGCAGGCGTATACGTGCACAAACATGACAAGAAAAATATGGCTTGCTCAAGTTGGATGGAAGACATGATCGGGTGACAAAACAACTTATGATAGTTAGAACAACGAGACTTTCAATTCTGGACAACAAGACGTTGTTGCACCAAAACTGAGATTACCGTTACCACGGGAATGCAAACCTAGATCCAGCAGAAATTCTAGAAACTAGACTCTCTGCCGAATCCAGCGCATATACACAAGTCATATAACAACAAGAGAAACAATGCTCAAAACAACATTTATACAAAATTCAAGTTCAGTCAGAAATCGCAAAATTTTATTTATAAGCATTAAAAAGGTATAAAAACACTATAACTAAATCTAGGAAAAATTTGAAGCGTTTCCTAGCATGTCTAGTCTCAACATATAAAATTTCATAAAATTTCATTGCAGATAGCATAGTCAATTTAATTTGGAAAATAGAATGATGCAGCAAATTTATGAATCTAAAATTTTAGATACAGCCGTACTAAAACAGTGAAAAATCACAAAATACAACTCGAAAATCAAATCCGTCAAAAGGTTTGTAAAATATACATACCAGACTATATTTCATATTCACAAAGTTTTAATCAGCAATGACTAGAATCAGGTTGAAACAGAATTCTTTACTAAACAACATGCAGTTTGACAATTATATGATTAGTTTCACACGCATGAAATAAGTTATAAAAATCATTAAAAAATTCCACAAAAATTAGGGGTTAATCCAGTCATGTCTAGACATACCCAGAAAAATACTAAGTCCAAATTTTACTTTCAGCATCAGTTTTAAAATAATAAAACATGCAGCGATCTCATAAATCAGAATTTGGAAATTACGACACAGCTGTAGTAAAACAGCAATAACTCACACATCAAAAATCGAAATTGAGATCCGTCGAAAGTTCTGAAAAATAGACATCGAGGCCTATGAATCATATTCACAAAATAATTCATTTTAATGACCTTAACAGGGTCTAAATTGCTGTACTAATTCAGGACAGGAGTAAAACAAAATTTCTTTCATGCATTTAATCAAACAACTTATCTACAATAGATCCAAATTAGAGTATGATGTAAAACATGATATATTAGATATTTAAATCAACATGGCATAGGTATTAACAAGTCTACTACGAGATAACACATCTAGCACATCAATCACATAACAAAAATTCATAACATACGATGAATTACGAAAGAGTGCATATATATTAAGAATATATTTAGATCTAACTTATTTTTGTGTAGTGTGTGACAACTTATTGTGATTTATCCTGACTACAGATTTATGGGAACGGATCAAACAATGAGATCAAGATTATCAAGGAATTATCATGAGAACGAATACAAAAGTGAAACCTAGACCACATGTGGTATTTGAACTTGTATAAAGAACAAAAATAATATACAAGCTACTTGCCTCAATGAAGTTGACGAATCCGACGAGAAGGAATAACGGGAACAGATTCTGGGCAACGAACACAACCACAATGACCACGAACAACGAAAAGCTTGCAGAACTGAAGATCGACGGTGGGACGGCAGCGTGGTCGACGGCGATGGGAGCCCGGTCGGAAAAGGAAGTCGACGGGGTGCTCAGGTTGGGGGCTTGCGAGTCGAACGGGATGAGGAGAGGTGCGGGTGGTGTGGCACAGGTCATCGGGGTGTCGGGTTGCGTGATAGGCGGTCACGACGGTCGGCGACGGGCTCCGGTCGACGGGGGTTAGGTGGCCGGTGGGGGTGCGGGATGCACAGGGAGAGGGTGAGAGAGAGTTGGAGAGAGAGAGAGAGAGAGAGAGAGAGAGAGATTGTTTGAATTGTGGAATAATTAACTGTAGAGAGAAAGAGATAACAATTTTGGTTAGGATTTAATGAGAATTTGGTAAGTTAGATATTAGGAATCAAGGAGGAGATCATGGGGGAGTGATCTGCTTTTTAGGCAGATAGAGGTGAATGTGAGGAGATATTTGAGGGAGACTGGGTAAAAGAGGGTATTGGGCAGCGGGTTTAGGATCCAATAGGGTTGATTATAGGGTTTTGGGTAGGGATTCGGGTCTAGATCCAATAAGAAGAGGGTATAGGGTTCAAATATGGTAGAAATCAAATATAAACAATTAGGCCATGAAATATATGATTTAGACTCAAACAAGTCATCCAGAGATAATAATTAGCAGAAGAAATCAAATCAGAAGATTGAAGTCACAGAATTGAATTGGCGGGAATGAAAAAAATAGTTTATTAAGAATGAAGAAATGATTACACAGTTCAGAAAGAACAAAAGAGTACAATCAGAATGAATACCCAGGAAAAATAAATAAATACATACAAAAATATAAGAAAAGGAACACCGGGGTTACACCACCCTAGGGTTTTGTTGGGGGGAGTTAGTTACTTTGTTGTACTTGTTTTGGGGGGAGTTAGATGCATTATCGTACTTTTGTTGGAGGTGTGTTTGTATTGATCCTCCTTTTTGGGTCCCACCACCCCATGCTCGAGGAGGATTTATGTTTTCTTTCATATATTGTAGGTCTCTGTACTTGGCTCAGAGTTCTGAGTTTGTTTTATTAACTCCTTATTAATGAAACAGAGTGGCCATACTCCACATTTTTCTTCAAAAAAATAAAAAATAAATAGTAAGCTACAATATTCTAGAAAAGGGTACAAGGAAATAAAAAAGTAGTAGTCGAAATACTTCTCATTAATTCTTTATTTTTCTTCTCAATAAGACGAGCTTAGATAGTAGCCCACCGTTAACACCCCCTACCAATTTCACTACTTTTCTCTTCACTACCTTAAGTGTCACACTCCTATTGAAGAGTTCTACCACCTACTCTCCACTTACTCTCCAATAAAAGTTTGCCACCTAAGATAATGAAGAGATTGATAGTAAAATTGGTAGTGGATGTGACATTAACCTAATCAAATACTCTGACCGTGAATGGTTGTTGCAATGTGTGTTGCATCATTAATTATTAAACCATAGATAGAAGCACCACGCCTATTTTGGACCCGACGTGAATAGAAAATTATTTGAATATCTTGGATGGATAGTGAAAAATGTTCACCATCTAATAACCTTGCTAATTATACATGCAAGTTCTCTTAATTGTAAGTTTAAATACGACAAGTTCTTTTTATGAGAAATAAAAAAGAAAATCGAAAATTCACGTGGCTAAAGCTGAAGCAGCTACTTTCAAAGTGACAGAAAGAAAAGCAACGATTAGAGTGGGAGAGTCAGAGTTGAACAGAGCATTCCTCACTTCTTTCTCATTCAAAATCATGCATGAGACATCATCTCCCACGGCTCCTAAGTAAGCAAATAGAACACCTTTCAGTAGTATCTACACAGTTACATGGATCGTAAATGCATGAATGTGATGGACCAAAATATATGCAGTTCCTAATGGAATAGGTAACAGCGACTTTTCTGCCTATTGCTACTAATTCACCACCTCCCTAAGTTACGATGGTACTTGTTGTTACACTGGGAGTTGTTACGCCAACCATAAAGCATGAGTGTTTTGTACCCATTGAGCAAAGATGGGTTTTAACTGTGCAAAGGTATCTGAAAACATATCTTGGGGACGCCCTAAAGTGTTCATTGTATCACTATGAATATACCTACCAAAACTGTGAACCTAGAAAAGTACATGCCCTGTTAAGGTGTTATTTGAGTTCATGTTGTTATAAGTAGACAAAAACTGACAAACCCTTTGCCGTTAAATTGATGTTATGTTTGAATTGTGCTATTACCCTTCTGCCCCTATCCTCTACATAAATTTGTAGTTGGTTTCTTCTAGCATTTACTTTATTCCTCACATTATCCATGAGCTCTTCTTCATTAAACCATTAAACTTTGAAGCCAAACACTTATAGTACAGTTGGCAAGGCTCACGTGAAGGGTGATAGGTTCAGTTTCGGCCTTAGATGGAATTAACTTGGGATTGTAGAAAAAACCTCTCTTCTCAATATGCCAGGAGAAGGACTACTTACCTAAGCTCTCCCACTTGCTCTATCCAAAGCAACTCTTTCTAGCAGCTCTATCAAGCCCTTGCTTAAGCTGTTTAAGAACTTGCTTTCCTAAGGACTGAAACTAGAAGGCTTGGCTCATTTGGAGAGGAACAGAACACTCAACCGCCAAGGGTAAGGAATCTAACAATAGAGATGTATGAGGTTTTCTCATTTGATAAGAAATCATTATAAATAAAGGCTGGCATGCTATACGTCGAACTTTATGATGGGGTTGTTCACTCCTAACTTATTGGTGTCATTACGAAACTCACGCTTAACTCATATGTAGTAGAGTACTTTCGAAGGGAGAAGATAGGCACGAAAGTTTAGATGTGGATGCTACAACATAAATCGAATAAGTATATTACTTATTAATAAAAGAAGGCTTTACTTAATTCAAAAAGAAAATACAATACAGTCTCCAGGAAGAATGAGTGGTTACATAGCAAGTTGTCATTACGTTAGCAAGTAATTCATCCATTTTGGTTAGTGGTTTTTGAATAGTCTTATCCACTGAGATAGTAAGGAAATCTGGTTTAGTGGGTATAGTGAGAAAGTGCACAAATGACTAGAGGTAGAAGATAAGGAGTAGTTCTCCCTCTTCCGGGAGGAGTAGAAAATATAAGGTAGGGCAACTTGTCTTGAATCAACGAAGGCGTACGTGCGGCAGATTCTACCCCCACTGCACAACTGAGAAAGAGCAGGAAAAGTGCGTTGCGAACTATTAATAGTTCTAACGGGACAATTTCAAAGTCGAAGATCTCGAAGATGCGGCCAAAGAGTCGCTGGGAAACATTCTTCGACAGTTACAAGAAGTCCTTGGGAAACACATCCCTCCGCAGTGCGCCAAGATATCCATACCATGTAACATTCTTTCCATAAGTATAAGAAGGATCATGGGATGGAGGAGTCTGATCAAGAAGAATGATAGCTTTGATCTTTCTTAACTTGGGATGCGTAAGTAGTTTGAATGCATTATCCGTCATTGAAACACAAGCTGGAGGTGTATAGGTCTATATTCCCACCAATGTGATCCCCATTACAGATGGACAAATTTGTTTGGAAACATAGCTCTTTTATTGCAGAATTGGACATGCAATTAACATTGGCTTATCTGTCAGTCACGTTGGGTCTGCCGCTCATGAAAGCTATGAAACTCACCTAATTCAAATTTCTCTGATATTCCACATTTTCGAAATGGATCCTATCAAATATTTTGCATTTTCGATGATCATCTATATTTTAGGTATTCGGGGAATCCTCCTCAATAGACAAAATATTTCTATTATGTCAATGCCAATGGAATCAATGTTATTAGCTGTCAATTCAAACTTTTTAGTCTTTTCCGTTTCCTTAGATGATATGATGGGTCAATCATTTGCTTCCTTAATTCCCACCCTGGCAGCTGCTGAATTTGCCATTGGATCAGCCATTTTCATTATAACTTTTCGAGTCCGAGGTACTGTCGCTGTCGAATCTATAAATTGTGTTCAATGTTAAAGAGAATTACTAGAGAGTTAAAAATACGATGTTCCCTTAAGCAAGCAAGAAACTTTTCAACACCTTTCTGTTTTCTTTTGCGACTTGGTCGCTGGGCGAGCACATCCTGTTCTACACAACTTTCCCTTCCCTTGCAAAAAAGATAGAGAAAAACTGAGAAGATTATAACAAATAAATATTATATTTTTTTTATTCGATCTCTTCCGAAATTCCTTGACAGAACATGAGATCTTATGGAATCGAGTGCGAGTGTGTTAGGCTAGACACATCTTCTAGTGTGTAAGGAGCAATTAGGATTGACTCAACTTACCTAAGCTTGACTATCACTATAGGCTTACCTTACTGCAAGAGCCTAGCCCGGGAGGATCGAATGGTTCCGCGCCGGCTATAATTCGAATACCAAAAAAATAAAAAAATAAAAAATAATAAAAATACACATTAAACTTTAAAAATCCAATATCTTCTAAAATAAATTAAACTGACCATATAAAATAACACTTTCAAATAAACATTAAATTAGTAGTATATATTGAGTTAGGGTTTGGTTCTGGGATAAATTTGATTTAATGAGTTTTTGCTTAAGGTTTGGGTATGAGGAAAATTGATTTATGATATGAGGTTAAACGTTTGACTTTTATAATTTACGATTTAGAAATTATCATGTGAGGGGAGTAAGATGTGATAATAGGAATTGAATAGAAGGCAGTTGGTGAAAGAAGGCAAATGGGAGGAGACGAGGAGTAAATAGAATAAACTAACTAGAGTGAAGTATATTCAAAGGAAGAGAATTCCAGCTCATCTTCTATTAAGCAAAGGAAAAAAGGGTAATACCACAATTCAAAATTAATGAAAAATCGATGGGTAGACACCTTATTTGCCAAAAACGGTAAGGGCATGAAATTTAGCAATTCACACGATTCACATATTTGTAAGCTTTTATGGAAGTAAATTAAATTCCGCGTTTAATGAAACACGGTGTGCCCCGTCATCCATCCTCGAGTAAAATTTAAAAAAATAAATATAATAATAATAATAATAAATTCCATGTTTGGCTTGTTCGTGCATTAATTTTTCACTTTCCAAAAGCCCCAAAGCCACCTAGCATCCAATAAATATTCATTATTTTTGCTCATTTATTTTGTAGAAGTATCTTTACGTACCAAATATGCAAAAATACATGGAAAAGCTATTGGGCCAAGACCCCATTCATCCCACGATTTCTATTTAAACCAAACAAACTAGGCTTTTCAACACAACTTTCTTTCTTGAGAGACATCATGGTTAGCAAGAAAAAAACCTCTCAAGGTCGTCAAAAGATTGCAATCGAAAAGATTGCTAGTGAGGAGGCCCGTCATGTATGCTTTTCAAAGCGCCGTAATGGCATCTTCACTAAGGCTTCTGATTTGGTCACTCTTTGCGGTGCGGAAGTTGCCATGGTTGTGGAATCTCCTGCTGGAAACCCATACTCTTTTGCCAGCCCAGGAATGAAGGATGTTGTTGATCGCTTCTTGAGTGGAAATAATTCACATTCAGGTTCAAGCTCATCAACACACATGGTTCCTCAACTTGGGAATCTTGCTAGGGAGCTCAATAATCACTGCATGGATCTATCTACACAAATAGATAATATCAGTGTGAAGAAATCTATGCTTGAGGCTCGACTGAAGGAATTGGTAGACCACAATCCATTCTGTCAGTTGGTTGAGGGCATTGAAGGTCATAGGCTAGCTGAGCTTCAAACTGTGGAGGCACTACTTGTTGGCTTCAAAGCCAATGTTGACGCAATAAGGGAATCAATGGCTGGTGGTGGTGCTTCATCTTCACATTCCATCATAATTGCAGACCCTACGAGGCTGATGAATCAATTTTCCTACGGTACTAACCCAGGGTATCTAGCTGGAAGTCTCTCTTATGGTCGTAGATTTTATTGAGAATCATGTAGCAGTTATTCCGTTTCTTATGATGAAAAAGATTATGCTTAATATGAAATAAATCAAACTTAAAATTTATCTTCTTCTTCCCTTCTTCTTCTTTTTCTGAAGTATCTGTTTTATTGTTAGTTACTCATTTTTGTGTTGGATCATGTGTATTTAGGTAAAATATATGATGTCACATAATAGGGTGACTAGTATAATGTACGTGGGATGCAATCTACAAAAAGTAAAGTCATCAAATTAATGAATATATATCGAATAAGAAAAAAAAAGTTTATATTTAAATGTTTTGATTTGGGCTATTTATTTTTGTTGGATATAGTTTGGACATGTATTATACGTGTTTATATAGTTACAAAGTTAGAATTCGTTTGTTACAAACCCCAACTTTCCTATTAAAATATTAGAGATAATTTTATGACAAGTAGGCTAAATATAAAAAAAGGACACAAAGTTTTGGCCCAGTTTAAAAAAAGTACACTAAAATTTTTTTTGTTTAAAAAAAGGACACAAAGTTTCAAAAAACTGCACTGGGTTAGTTAGGGTTAGGGTTAGGGTTTGGTTTAGGGTAGGGTTTAAAAAAACCACTCTCATCTTTCATTTGTGTTTAAAAAAATCATATTCATCTTTTATTTGTGTTTAAAAAAATAATACTTAACTAATCAGATGTTTAAATAAACTTTCAGAAGTAACCCTAACCCTTAGTGTACTTACAAATTATTATAATGGGACTTGTATATGTAATTTCTGACCGGATCTAGTTTTTGGTATAAAAGACTTCAATTTTAACTCCTACAACACGCTAAACAATTACCAAACAAATATGCCACTAAAACATGAAGAAAAAAAAGCCAATTTATTACATGAAATGAACTATTTATGAATTAATTGTTTTTTTTCATCACCATTTCATTAACAAAATTTTAATGAAACAAAATAGTGATAATTACAATAATGTAGCCAAATAATTAAGCTATAAAATCAAAATCTACAGTCATCAACAAAAGTAGTACAAATTTTTGATGTATCGGATAGAGCCAAAAGGCTCCAGCCATCAAAATATATTAATCAATAAAACAATAATAATACAAACAAGCATCAATGGTTTTACAAGAGGTAAAACAGAATCAAATAATAATAACAGAAATACAATAATAATAAACATCCCAGAGGGCAAACGCACGGCATAAACCACCATCCAGAGGCCCTCGATCGAGGCAGGCATCCCGGAGACACGATCAGCCGACCGAAGACAACAGAGAACAAGAACTCGCTCCACGAAGACATTTAAATCCACTAGCAGTCTAGGGCGACTCTAGCGGCGCAACGGCGGCAAGACATTGCTACCACCGGGGAAGACACCGAGCAGGCGCTGCACAACAGAGCACTGACTAAACAGCAGAAGCTGAACCTGCTTTTCTCGCAAGAAGGCGAGCGCTAACTCGAATCATGGAACGATCGAAAACTTTCTTTTTGGCTTGACAGGGAGAAAGGCAGTCCTAGCAGAAGGGGCCGAGATCGCCTCAAAGTCAGAAGAAGAAGAATCTAGAGAAATTGGACGCGAGGGGGAAGTAGGACTGGTGGGAGTAGCCGGAGAGACAGAAAGGATGGTCTTGGTGGAGCTAGTCTCACAGGAAGACGAAGTGCCATCAAATCTAATAGCAAACTTTTGGGTAAGGGAGAGCAAGAAGAGATTGAAAGCCCTCAGGATTTGAATGAGCCCTGATTGGGCCCCTAACAGTTGATACCAAGAGAATAGGCATCCTGGAAAATGAAACGAGATCTCAGAACATGAGGGATAAGAGAATTTCAAAGCACAAGGGTAATCATAGTATAGAGAAGGGGTCTTATGATCAATAATAGGTATGTCAGGATAGAGAGGGGATGCAGCAGAGCGGGAGAGAGGAACAGTACTCCTCGCGGTACTAGACAACGAGATGTACGAAGACATGGATTTAAGACAATGAGGAAATTGCACCAGCTTCCCGAACAACGACGGAACCACTGAGGCGAGACGGGGGCGAGCCGAGATAGAGGCCCGTCGAGGGAAGATAATAAGTTTCGAAAAAACTTTGTGATCCTTAAAAAGGCAATCAATATTAGGACGATAAAGAGAGACAGTAGAAGCGCGGGGGGAAGGGCTAGTTAGGGAGGAGTTCGAATCAGAACTCTCCGCCAGGACAGAGAAGTCGAGGCCCCGGCTTTCAACCCTACTGGGTTTACTAACCAATCTATTCAGAAGCTTGAGCTTTAAGAAGGGGTAATTAAGGAAGGATAGGAGTTTGGCCGGTAAGGGGTGACCTCTGGGCCATCCCAGGAGTTTTTGAAGGGCGAAACATCGGTTACGAGAGTGACCGAGCTTATCACAGAACAAACACTTCGTTTTATTCATACATTCACGCTTAAGATGCCCCGGAAGGAGGCATCTGAAGCAAACCCTATGGTGCTCGGGCCTCAACGGCGAGGAGGAAAGAAACGCCCTCTGCGAATACTGCTGCGAAGCAGAACACAGTGAGCTAGCACCAGCCTTGGTAAGAACCATGGAAGCAACCCTTCCAAGAAAGGACTAAGCCAAGGCTCCAAGAAAGAAGAGAGAAATTATAGAGGAACCACTAACAGAGTGGGGATTTTTTTATTTTTATTTTATTTTTTTTATTTTTATTATTATTTTTTTAATGAGAACGAAACCAGCGATAAGGCAAACCAATGCCTTTCTAATCTGTGACTCACAAAGAAGAGAAGCCGCGCCGCACACTCCAACCAGGAGTGCAAGAATGGAGAAATCAGAGAGGAAGAGAGGATAGGTGAAACGGGTGAACTAGACGACACTCAGTCAGTACCCCGTCAGTACACCGGCATGAGCTAACAAGTCGCTAGCAAAAAGGACCCCAGAGAATGGGAAGCACAAAGCCAGCACTCAGAGATCCCGAGAGAAAAAGCAACTAAAGGATCACAACACAGATCAAATAAAGCAACAAAGCAGGACTGAGAGACTTGAAAAATTCTCGAAAATAGAGAGAAACACAGTAGTAACAAGGCCAGGGAAAACACGAGATACTACAAACTAATCTACCACTAAATGGCAGCAGAAGGTAGCAGAAGAAGCAAACCGGAACTAGGGATCCGCCCACTAGAACAATACCAACCAGAAAAGCACACCAGGACGAGACTACGAAATACTTACAGTGATCTGACAAGCAGGGGAGATGGGTCGTGGCTGGGCGGATGAAGGGACACACCCGAAAGTAGCGCGCTCCAAAAACGGGAGCACTGGCTAGAAGACAGGGAGACGCCTTCGCAGAGGGCAGGACGGAGGCGAGAAGAAGCCGAAGCTGAAAGTCAATCACGGGGCCGGCAAAGCACAGCACAGGCTGGAGAGATAGCACAAGATGAGATGCGCAGCACAACAGGCGGGGATGCCCTCGGAGCCCCGACGGAAGGCGGGGAGGAGATGGAGACCAGGAAACCAGCGGATGGAAGGGAAGAAGAGCAACGGAACCAAAACGAAAATGGCTGAGATGGGTCGGAAGGGAAAACTGCGCTCTACAATATTGATAGAAGGTGGAGAGCGAGATAGAGAGTGGGTCGACGGGATCTGGGGGGAGAAAGAGCCGAGGAAGAAGGGTAATTTTGAATTTTGAATCGCCAGAGGGGAAAACTTCGTCACCTCTCAAAAGTAGTACAAATTAAAGGACACATACCAGCTGCACACTCAAAATCACTCCAATTAGTGCAACATCTCTAGTGTCATACTGCGGTCGTAAGTACTACTCCTCCATGCGTAGTCTCTTCTTCGAGCCTGCTTGTCCTGCCCAAGAGTGAATAAAGACAAAGATATTATGCATCATAATAGAGAATCTACTGTTAATCTGTCAAAAACAAAAATCATTTCGATCTAGCCAAAGACCCCGCAATCTAGCAAAGACCCCACATAGTAGCTGCCACTGAAATATCTCATGCTAATCTAATATATTTTTGAAAAATTCTCTCAACCCACCGATCCCAGACCTCACTCGTAAAAACAAGTATTTCCTGAATCCCAAACCTAGGCATACAACCTCCCAAGCTAAACTAGCTCTAGGGTAAGAAAATAATATATGATTTGTGTATTCGTCTTCTGTCAAACATCTAGAACATTTCACGTCAACCGCAATGTTGCGTTAATGTAGGTTCATCTTGGACGCTAGGGGACCCTGCTTTTTCAGGGTCAGAAAGGTTAGAGAAAATGCCTCAAGCCGAAGTCCGAGTACCAGGCGCTACGACGTTATAGTAACCTATGCCATACTCCCAGGAAAAGCTTCTTCTTATACATTAGTTGAGAATGATTCTAGTCTAGTTCATGGCCTATTAGAAGTAAAAAGCGCTCTGGCGGGATCCTCACAAACATAAAAAGATTGCAGTCAGTTTGATAATCAAAATCCACTTCAACTATTTTATCAAATAAAAAAAAACTTCAGAGAGGGTTCCTCAGACAATGTGATATCTCACATCTGGTAAATCTTTAACCCTTCCTCTATTTGACTTGCTCCCCCACAGCGACCAAATGAGAATGGATAAGAGGCTTGTGGGATTGACGTGATAGGGTAGGGATGGCTATATTGCATGGAAAGAACTCCAGGCTAATATGAACAAGAATTATATAGAAAGATATGGAGATATCCATTTCAGGTCCGACCGAAATAGGTTTTATTATTATTATTATTATTATTATTATTATTATTATTATATATACATATATATAAAGTTCTTATGTTAAGTTCTTCCTTTTTCTGCTCATTTGAAAGATCATACACACGTTGCGTTCGATCTATTTCTTTATTTCACCATGAATCTTATGCTTGTGACAATAGAGGAAAAAGACCCCTTCCCAAACCGTGCTTTCATTTTTCGTTGCACACGACGTTCCTTATGTATACATATACAAAACTTACATATTGAGAAGAAAGTCTAAGAATTTTGACTAATTAGTTTAGTGCATTCAACCACTACAATACTACATGTGCATTTCAGAATAAAAATTAATGAATTTTTTTTCTCCGAATTATTTATAATTTATAGATATTGATTATTTCTATTCTAGTTAGACATGACCAATCATGAATAATTCACTAGATCATTAATACGAATAATATCCAAATACCAAATATGTTCTCTCTGTGATCCATGTAATGTAAAAGGCGTTGTTTTGGGGAAGATCAAAGAAGGTGAAGTCTTCACACACACACACACACACACACACACACATATAGAGTAATGCTTCATTCACTACTAATTCCACTACCATTCTCTTCACTATCTTAGGTGGTACACTTCTATTGAAGAGTTCTCCCACTTACTCTCTCTTTCTCTCCTATTGGAGTGTGCCACCTAAGGTAGTGGAAAAAAATGTAGTGAAATTGATAGTGGATATAGCATTACTCATATATACTAGTATTTTTCACGTGCGATGCACGTTTTGATAAGAGTTGGAGGATTTTCACGTGCGATATATATGTTAAGAAATAGTTTTGGAGTTGGACGTGCGTTGCACGTAATTGGGAAAATTATTTTGAAGAAAAAGCTATGATTTGTACATGCAATGCATGTGTTTATAAGTAGAATTTGAGTTACACGTGCAACATATGTGTATGTTTGGTGTTAAAAATATTGAAAATTTATTTTGCACGTGCGTTGCACATTTTAAATAAGTAAAATTTTGTTTGTTAGTTAGTTTTTGTTGTAATTAATGGGAGAGCTCGAGTTGCAGGTACAACGCACGTGTTCAGTGGCGGACCCAGGATTTTCATCCACCGGGAGCGAAATCACAAAGCTAAAAACATATAAAAATCTTTAAATATCTTTTACAATCATATTACAAAAAGTAATTAAACAAGCATTGTTATATTACAAAACTCCCCTACGCGACTTCATGTTTTGAAACCTTTTTATGATATCCTCATTTTTTATTGACTTCAATGTCCTTTTCTCGAAAAATGCATTCAAACAATCATTAAACCATTCATCTCCCATTTGGTTGTGAAGCGTAGTTCTAATAAGCTTCATAGCTAAAAATACTCTTTCACAAGTCGTCGTTGCCACTGGTAGGACTAATGGCAATTTTATAAGTAAATACACTAATGGATAAACAGTATGTCTTCTAGTCTCAACCATTTTTTAAGTCAAGTCATTAATCCCAATTAGATTCAAAAACTCAGCAGCATATGTGACATCCTCATGGTATGTATCAAGTTGGAAACTCAAAGCCATCAAATCAGTAGTAGAAAAATCAAATGGATAAAACTTTGCAAATTGTAGTAGCTTTACTTTATCAAAAGTAGTGAATGAATCTTTTGGATCAAGACCAACTGAGCGTTCACTTCATCAAAGCTGTAATTCAACTCTTGAAGTTGTAAGTCGATCACAGTATAAAAAATTCCAACACGGTAATGATGAAGGTTTGTCAATTCCTCAGCTCGACGACGTGATCTCCCAGGGGCTACAAAAGTTTCATCCATGTTAAGAGATGAAATTTAACTCTTCCTGCAAAACTCACAAACTTTTGCTAAGAAAGACTCATTCGTTTTCCCTCAATTTCTGCAATTTCCTTTTGGTTACACCAACAAGATTTATCGCATTTAGAATGTCTTGGTCCCTTCTTTGTAATGCTTGAGACAACTCATTAGAGATTTCCAATACAGTTCTCATCAAATGCAAGATGAATACAAATTCAAAATCAAATAACTTTAATAACATATTTGCTTCTCCATGTAGGTCCTCCTCATCAACTTGAAGTACCTCAACTATTGAGGGAAACAAGTGAATTAAACTAAAAGGAGTATTAAAGTGAGATCCCCAACATGTGTTTCCTGAGCGTTTTAGTGTAGCTTCTTGATTCAATCCTCGCCCTGTTTCAATATCACGACTACTTATTCCAGCAACCAATCTCTCAAACTGTTTATCCCGAAGAATATCATGCCATTTTGCTGAAGCTCCAACAATATTGCACAATTTTGTAATTAAATTGAAGAATGTGGCAAGAATCCTATGCTTATGAACAACACCCACAAGTGCTAACTGTAATTGATGAGCAAAACAATGAACATAAAAGGCAGATTGATTTTCTCTCATAATAAAGGTTTTGAGACCATTATAGTCACCCTTCATGTTGCTAGCTCCAACATAACCTTTTCCATGCAAACGTGAGATGCTCAACCCATGGTTGGCAAAAAGACCATCACTTGCCTCTTTCAGACATACAGTAGTTGTAAAAGAAATATGTACTGCTCCAAGAATCCGTTCAACGACACAACCTTGTTTATTCACATAATGAAGGAATACAACCATTTGTTCTTTAACGGATATTTCTCTAGACTCATCATCTAAAATAGAGAATAAATCACCTCTTAGATCGTCAATGACAACATTTGTGATCTCAACTGCTATTGCTTTCACAATATCCTTTTGAATCTTTGGGAATGTTAACTTATTATTCTCTGGGGCATTTTTTAAAACAACCTTTTTGACTTCCTCATTGTCTTCAGCATAAAAATCTAGAACTTCAAGAAAGTTTTCCCGATTATCTGATTCATCATGTCCTCGAAATAGAAATCCTTGATGTAAAAGCAATTTAATAACTTTAATTGTAACAAGTAAATGCGTACGATACTCCATTCATACTTTGTCGGATTGTTTTGCCATTTGAACATCTATATGTTGTTTTTGATTCATTAAATCAAGACACTTCTTCATGCACATATTATGAATGCTATTATGATCCCTGACATGCTCTTTGAATTTGTGTGCCCCTTTGTTCCAAATTGTGAATCCTTTACCAACAAATTTGTCACCGCCACTTTGAAAACCACTTTCGAGTTTGAATAAATAACAACATAAACAGAATACAACATCTTTAGACACAATATACTCCAACCAAGTGCTATGAGGCTATTCTTTAAACCAATTAGCAAGAAACTTTCATTTTTCATTGCCAAAATCCCTAGAAAGAAAAACATGAGACTTTGACTGACACAGATCTTTTGCCCAATAATGCCTTCGAACTATGTCTTTATCGTTAGCATCAAAAGAATAAATAGTTTTCCTTTTCCAAGATCAGATGCAAGTTCATCAATGTTAAGCTCTGCATGAGGACGAGGAGGTTGAACACTTGAACCATCCTCCATTGATTTTCTTTTTAAAAATTTGTTCATAACTGTTTGAATATTGAACTTAAATTAAAATAATATCAAACAACAACATAATTATAAACTCTAATTTAGCTTTGCTAGTTCAATCAACAACATTGAACACTAATTTATAAACATGGAGAAGCATGCAACATGGAGAAACACTTTTTAGCTTAATTTTTAACATATAATTAACGCCATATCTATACAGCAAATCTAACACCCAAAAGAACTTATAAAAATAAATAAACACCAATAAATCATGACCTAATATTAACACCTAAAAGTAAATCATTTTTTTTGTGGCAATTCATCAAACACATTGTCTTCCACTCCAACAAAGGTCAAATTCAATCAAAATTTCCTTCTTTTTTTTCATTCAAGGAGATAATGATGGTTGGGTTGGGGGTCAGAATTCAGGAGGGATTATAACATAACAATTGATATTTTCAAAAGCCTACGTATATAACAAAAAAATCGAGATTGTATATAAATCAATAAATGTGAAAGCCAATAAGAAACCAATTCTAAAACATTCCAATTCTAAAACCAAGGAGATGATGCAGTAGGATACTAAGAGGGTTTAGATGAACTTACTTCAGAATTGGGTATTTGGGTTTCTGCAAAAGTGAGCTTCGGAGAGAGAGAAGAAGTGTCAGAGTTGAGAGAGAGAGCAAAGAGTTTGGTTTGAGTTGGTTTTTTATAATTAAGTGGAGTATGAGTGGAGTGGGCCAAATAGTAGATTTTAGGGTGGGCTCATAAAATTTCAAAGTGGGCCAAAAAATTTAAGTGGGCCAAAAAATTCCAAGGTGGGCCGAATATATTAATTCTCAAAAATTGAGGGTGAGCGGCCACTCACCCTTGCGGCTACCTCGGTTCGCCCCTATCCATTAGCTAAACTAGCAGAGTACCCGCGCACCGTGTGCACGGGCTGTGTCTGCGTGAACGAAAGATAAAGTGATATGCACATATGCAAATAGACTTTTTGTAACTCCTATTATCCCATTTCTTGTATTTCTGTACTGTATTTTTCTTTCTAGTTGATATGGCTAAAAATGGGGTTAAATCGGAACCATCCAAATCGAGCACGAATCTTGAAGCCCAGGGGTAAAATGGTAATTTTGCCTACCAATGGGTCTGAAATGGGTACTGGATCTCTTCCCCAAAGATCCAATAACCCACGAACGGGTCCACCTCAATCGGGTGCGGGTTTCAACCCGCAGAAAACCCGGTCCAGCAAGATAGAATTAGGGTTTCTGATTAATCCTAGTCAACGGCCCTGATTCACATCTATCTTTTCACTGGAAATTAGGGATTACATTCCTAATCTGATTACAGGGATTATATTCCTTATCAGATCACGGGGATTACATTCCTAATTTGATCCCCAAGGCACCTATAAATACCCCCCATCCATCTCCATTAAGAGGTAATCAATCTTTTGCCAATTTCACGCTCTTTCTTAATCATCCCTGATTACTGACTTGAGCGTTGGAGGGTGCGTCGCTGGGATCAACCCCGGTGTCTCGCACTTTTTGCAGGTGTACGGCGGGAGCGACGGTCAAACTCCGGCGGAACAGGTAACGGGCTCGCTATTCAAAGTTTCCCAAGAATCCACAAATACTATCTGTTTGCTCCCACACAAGATTTAGTGGCAACAGATTGGCGCCGTCTGTGGGAAACAACGAGTAGCAGCCTCCTCCCTTCCCGTTGGTCAGATCTTCTCCAGCCATGCCTCCGAGGAAAGTCAGATCCAGAGGGTCCAACCGAGGACCCAACCTCGATCAGCAACAAGAAATTCCCATCCAGCCCGCTCCGCAGTAGGGACAACTTCCTCCTCCAGCAGAGGACCCACTCCAACAGGACCTTCCTGCTCCTCCTCAGAATCAACAACCTCCTAAGGGTCCCAACCCTCAGAAACAGCCTCTCCTCCCGGACCACGTCTCCATCCACAATGCCTCTTCGGACTCTATGGCCTCCCACAATCCCCGAGCTTCCAACTTCCAACAAAAAGTCCCCAATCGGCCGAAAGATGTGGATCTTCGCCACCGTCTGGATGAAAAGCGGGCCCAAGAGGGAACCTCCCGCCAACAACGTCCGGATGAGCGATCTCCTCACCGCCGAGACTACAGAAGGTCCCCGATCCGAAGGGGGCGGAGAGAGTCCCCCGAACATCACAGAAGAAGACCACACTCCCCTGCCGGTCGGCAACATCCTAGGAACGATGAGGCACCTATCACCCGTGCCGAGTTCCAGCAGTTCCAAGCAACCGTCCTACAGGCTCTCAACCTCCGTCCCAATAACACCAATGCTCCGAGGATTCCCACTCCCCCTCGGGTTCGAAGTCCTCGCCCACGGTCCCTTACTCCTCCCCGAGCTCCTAGCAATCCCCGGCACATTCCAAGTCCTCGCCGCTCCAGGAGCTACCGTCGTCGTAGCCCCCGCTCTCCCTCGTACGAAGACGAGTCTAGAGGCTCTCCTGATTACCGTCGAAGGGATGACGCAGTCTATCTCCGTCTCCATGAGATGGAGAGGCGCTTGGGTCAGTTAGACCGAGAAGAAGAGCTTAGAGGAAGGACTCTCCGTCCTAGCAGACCTCCTTTTTCCCGAACCATAATGGATGCACCCATACCAATCGGCTTCAAGCCTCCTTAATTTGAGACCTACTCCGGGGAGACTGACCCCGTCGATCACATCGAGAGCTTCAAGACCCTAATGCTCATCCATCAAGCTTCCGATGCTCTGCTCTGTAAAACCTTTCCCGCAACTCTCAAGGGTCCAGCTCGAGAATGGTACTCTCGCCTTGCCCCATCCTCAATATTATCCTTCGAGCAATTCGAGACCCTCTTCGTCACCCATTTTGTAAGTAGCCGTAGAACTGAGAAGACCGGCATCTCGCTACTGTACCTCCACCAGAAGAAGGGTGAGAAGTTGAGAGACTATGTGAAGAGGTTCACAGCTGAAGCCAGATCCATAGCATCCCTCGACCGGTCGGTCGCTGCAGCGTCATTTCAATCCAATGTCCTAAATTCCAACCTCCGCTCCTCCCTCGCCAAGAAGCCCCCACAGAACTTCTCTGACCTCCTCCTCCGAGTGAAAAGTATATTCGGGCCGAAGAAGCCGAGCACCGCCCCAACTTGGAGGGGTCTTCCTCCGGGTTTAAGAGAAAGGGAACAGAAGAGGAAGGAGCCAAGAAGCTCCAGAAGGATAACGCCGGCCAACGCCGACCTCCCCTCAGATTCGAGAAATTTACTCCTTTCACCACCAATGTCTCTACCATTCTGATGGAAGTTGAGAAGGAAGGAATCATACCCCCTGCGCTGAGGATGAACACCCCCGCCAAGAAAAGAGAGAAAGAGAAGTGGTGTCGTTATCACCGGGACCATGACCACGACACCAATGATTGTCGGGCCTTGAAGAATGAGATAGAAGCCCTTATCCAGAGGGGACAGTTGACCAGATTCATGAGAAAGGACCGAGCCGACCTACCTCCCCTACCTCGGGGGGCTAACAAGCGTCCTGAGCGCGATGAGACGCCCGACTTCGAAGAGGAGCATGTCCTACACCTCATCCATGGGGGCCCAATGAGGGGCTCCTCCAACTCCTCTCGAAAGGCATTTATAAGAGAAGTCAATTCGGTCCGTGCCACCCCTCCTCCTAAAGGCCTCGGAGTTCCCGTCACATTTTCGGATGAAGACCTCGAGGGCGTCCGAACCCCTCACTGTGACGCACTCGTCATCAACCTCCACATGGCGAACTTCAAAGTGGAGAGGATCCTAGTGGACAACGGCAGCTCCGTCAACATCCTCTTCCTCGCCGCTTTTAAGGGCCTCCAACTCTCCCAAAGATAGACTCAAGCCTGCAGGCTACATTCTCCATGGGTTCACGGGAGTGCCAGTGACTATTGAAGGGGTGATCACCCTTGACGTAATCGCTGGCAAAACTCCTACTGCCCGAACGGTGTCGATGGATTTTATGGTTGTGGATGTCCCCGCAGCTTACAATGTCATTCTAGGCCGCCCCGGCCTAGCAACCCTAGAAGCCGTTCCTTCGTCGTACCATCTCAAGATGAAATTCCCCACTCGGGCCGGAGTAGGGGAAGTAAGGGGCAACTAGGAAACGGCTCGTAAGTGCTACATGACCTATACCCTCGGTCCAGTCCTCTCTCTAGAAACTCTGGAAATCCCCCAAGATGTCGCCCGACCAACGTCCGAGCCGGTGGACGAGTTGGAGGAAGTGCTCTTCTCTGAGCAAGATCCAAGCCGAAAGTTCTTTGTTAGCAAGACCCTCCCATCCGCCCTATGCTCCGACATCGTCCAGTGCATCCGAAGGAACCAAGACCTCTTTGCTTGGTCAGCTGCAGACATGCCCGGAATTTCCAAAGAGCTCTTGGTCCACCACCTCAGCGTTACTCCGGAGTCCAAACCGGTTCAGCAGAAGAGGCGCAAGTTCGCCCCCGAGCGACAACTAGCCATAAAAGAGGAGGTGGACAAGCTCTTGAAGGCCCGATTCATACAGGAGGTAAACTATCCCGAGTGGTTGTCAAATATAGTAATGGTGAAAAAGTCCAATGGAACTTGGAGGATTTGTATCAATTTCACCGATCTCAACAAAGCTTGCCCCAAGGACCCTTTCCCTCTTCCGAGTATTGACACTTTGATTGATGCCACCTCGGATCATGAACTCCTCAGCTTCATGGATGCCTTCTCTGGCTACAATCAGATCCGGATGTTCCCCCCGGATATCCCTAAGACCTCATTTGTGACCGACCAAGGCCTCTACTGCTACAGGGTTATACCCTTCGGTTTGAAAAATGCAGGCGCCACATACCAACACCTCGTCAACAAGGTTTTCCAAGCTCAAATCGGCCGTAATATGGAGGTGTATGTTGACGACATGCTTGTAAAAAGCATCCGAGGTTCCGATCATGTAACCGACCTCCAGGAGGCGTTTGATGTTCTAAGAAAGCATAACATGAGACTCAATCCGAACAAGTGTGTGTTCGATGTCTCGTCAGGAAAGTTCCTCGTCTTCATGGTCAGCCAGCAAGGAATTGAAGCTAACCCTGAGAAAATCAAGGCCATATTAGACATGGCCCCTCCCAAGAATGTTAAGGAAGTTCAGAGATTAATAGGCTGCCTGGCCTCCATAGGGCGCTTTCTCTCGAAGTCTGGGGAGAAATGCCTCCCCTTCTTCAAGGCCCTCAGGGGGGCTAAAGGTTTCGAATGGGGTCAGCAACAACAGGAGTCGTTCGACCAGCTCAAGGCTTACCTCGTCAATCCTCCCCTCCTCAGCAAACCAATCCCGGGCGAACCCCTCTACCTCTACCTGGCAGCCTCCGAGCAGACCCTCAGTGCCGTTTTAGTAAGGGAAGAAGACCGAGCTCAAAAGCCCATCTACTATGTGAGCAAGGTACTTTGGGATGTCGAGCTCCGCTATCCGAGAATAGAAAAGATGGCTTACGCCCTGGTGATGGCCGCAAGAAAGTTTCGCCCGTATTTTCAGTCCCACTCGGTGGTCGTTCTTACCGACCAACCGCTGAAGCAAGTCCTCCACAAGCCAGAGACCTCGAGCCGCCTTATGAAGTGGTCAATCGAGCAGAGCCAGCATGATATAACCTATCAGCCTCGGACCGCGATCAAGACAGGCCTTAGCAGAATTCATAGTTGAAAGTACCATCCCCGAGTTTAGTCAAGCAGTGAAGGGACCACCTATCTGGTCGGTGTATGTGGACGGATCCTCCTGTAACGAGGGAAGCGGAGCTGGTGTCATTCTGGCAGGCCCAGATGACTTCATCCTCCAATACTCCCTCCGTATAAACTTCAAGGCCTCTAACAACGAAGCAGAATACGAGGCACTGATAGCCGTCCTTGGGATGGCCCGCAATGCAGGGGCACAACGCCTCCGGATCTTTAGCGACTCTCAGCTGGTCGCTAATCAGGTCCTAGGCGAGTATGAAGCGCGTGACGACCGGATGGTGAAATACTTAGCCAAGGTCAGGAGTCTCATGGCCTTATTCGAAGAAGCCTTCATAGAACGGATCCCTCGAGAAGAAAATGCCCAGGCCGATGCCCTATCCAAGCTAGCCTCTTCCTCCCTCCAAGGTCTCGAGCAGACCGTCTTGATAGAGGTCCTTCTAAAGCCCAGTATAGAGGATGAAAATTCCGACTCGATGGAGTCACTACCTGTTTTGCTTGAAGATAACTGGATGAAACCCCTCGTCGAATTCTTACGGGACGGTCTCCACCCTGAAGACCCTAAGGAAGCTCGAAGAGTAAGAACCCGAGCAGAGCGATACACACTCATCGAGGGCATCCTTTACAAGCGTTCCTTCACACAGGTAGACGGCAGGCCCTATTTGAGATGTCTTTCCCCAGAGCAAGCCGAATACGCCCTGCAAGAACTTCATGAGGGCATCGCCGGGGCACATTTGGGGTCCAGGTCCCTAGCCCGCAAAGTGTTGAACTACGGATATTTCTGGCCTGCTCTCCTGCGAGACGCCGAACTACACGTTCGGCAATGCGGCTCCCGGCCAGTTCAAGTTCTTAGTCGTGGCAATCGACTACTTCTCAAAATGGATAGAGGCCGAGCCCCTGGCCACGATCACGGAGAACAAAGTCATTCAGTTCTTTTGGAAGAATGTCATCTGCCGATTCGAAGTCCCTCAGGTCCTCATAACAGACAACGGGACCCAGTTCACTGGGGTTGCCTTCCAAGCTCTCTACGAAGACCTCGTCATCCAACACCGATTTTCCTCCGTATCCCATCCACAGTCGAATGGCCAGGTAGAGAATGCTAACCGACAGATTCTCTCCGGCATTAAGAAGAGGTTAGACAAATGTTCCAAAGGCTTATAGGTCGATCAGCTCCCCAACGTGCTATGGAACTACCGTACAACAAAACGGACCCCCACAGGAGAAAGCCCATTCAATCTCACCTATGGGTCCGAGGCTGTGATCCCCCTCGAAGTCGGTATACCCTCTCCTCGTCTAGTAGCTTATGAAGAAGAATAAAATGCCAGAGAGCTCCGAGCAAATCTAGACCTTATTGACGAGATCCGAGAAAGAGCTGCCATTCGTCAACAAAGCTACCGAAGAAGGACCGAGATGGCATACAACAAGAGAGTCCGCCCTACGGACCTCAAAGAAGGGGACCTGGTCCTCAGAAAGTTAGCCATCTCGTTCCCAGGTCAGAAGAGCAAATTGGCCCCAAATTGGGAGGGACCCTATAAGGTCGCCAAAGAAGTTAGGCCCGGGACATACAGACTAGAAGACCTTGAGGGCAGAGAGATCTCCAGGACTTGGAATGCCGACCATCTTCTGAAATACCAAGAGAGAGCACCAACGCCTCTTTAAGTATTTTTAAGATGTCAAATCATTCCTCTCCTATTATTTGTACTGTTTTTCTTTTATTTCTCTCTTGTAATAACGGTTTGCAACTTTAGAAGCAGCCGATCACTAGTCATCAATAAAGAAAGCTTTTTAATTTTTTACTTGGAAAAAATTGTTTACATCTCTCTGCTTCTACTCTACACTTTAACAACGGTTCGGAGTCCAACACTTGGCTCGATTCTACTTCGCAAGTTTGCTCCTAAGCGAACTAGAGGTAGTTCGCCATTCGGAACTGCTCCCACAACCGTTGAACTAATCTAACGATGGTTCGGAGTCCAACACTTGGCTCGATTCTACTTCGCAAGTTCGCTCCTAAGTGAACTAGAGGTAGTTCGCCATTCGGAACTGCTCCCACAACCGTTGAACTAATCTAACGATGGTTCGGAGTCCAACACTTGGCTCGATTCTACTTCGCAAGTTCGCTCCTAAGTGAACTAGAGGTAGTTCGCCATTCAGAACTGCTCCCACAACCGTTGAACTAATCTAACGATGGTTCGGAGTCCAACACTTGGCTCGATTCTACTTCATAAGTTCGCTCCTAAGCGAACTAGAGGTAGTTCGCCATTCGGAATTGCTCCCACAACCGTTGAACTACTCTAACGATATTTCGGAGTCCAACACTTGGCTCGATTCTACTTTACAAGTTTGCTTCTAAGCGAACTAGAGGTAGTTTGCCGTTCGGAATTGCTCCCACAACCGTTGAACTACTCTAACGATGGTTCGGATTGTAATCACTTGGCTCGATTGCACCTAGCGAGCTCACTGTTAGGCAAGCTTGACGCGCCTCGCGAAGTTCGCGAGAAGCATAAGCTCGGCACCACTGGCCGAACACTCGTGATGCCGACCCCAAACGAGTATAAGATCAGCTCAGGGACCTCGGCACGATAAGCACAGTTACAAACAATACAACCATATAGAGCTACGAAAAACACGCAAGATTGAGAAAGAAATATTATTAATTGGGACGCAGTACAAAGCGACTCTTCCATACAACAAGATTACAAGGCCTTAAAGAGCAAAAATTACAACGCCGACTCACTACACTTAGTATACAAAAGCTTCAAAAATGATCATCAATGCCAACGTGGTGCAGGGATGCTCCTCTTCAAGGACACTCGAGGTCGGAGACGTTT
This sequence comes from Hemerocallis citrina, assembly GCA_017893485.1. NCBI lineage: Eukaryota > Viridiplantae > Streptophyta > Magnoliopsida > Asparagales > Asphodelaceae > Hemerocallis > Hemerocallis citrina. The sequence goes on along the minus strand of CM030367.1, from coordinate 133,174,122 downwards.
GCCTCCGGAGCCCGACCCCAAACCAGCGAATTGGGACGTGTCCTCGGCGCTACTCCTAGCAGCCGCTCCGACGGATGCTTTGCTCGATGAAATGGCCACAGCACTTTGCGCATCCCCCGGAATAGGATGGCCAATAGGGGGACGGGTCGCGAGCTCATAAAACGTGATGCCCCGATCGCTCTCCGCGCGAGTACACGAAGTGCTCCTCACATTGATCGGCCCCGAACGCGGTTTGAGACAAGCCAACTCTGCCTCCAACTCTGAGATCCGTTACCTCAGAGAGTCATCTTTGACATCGACCACAAAGCGGGGAGGTATCGCGGAGCTTGGGACGCCGGAGTGACTCGCGATAAGGCGCCGAAGATGAGTGACTTCAATGCTCTTGTCTACCGTACCTCTCTTCAACGTGTCGACCTCGGTCGTCAGCTCGTCCCGTTCGGTCGTCAGTTTGGCCACCTCGGCATTCAATCCCTCTCCCTCCGTCCGAAGCTCCGACTCAACTGTTTGCAAGTGGCGGATCTCAGAAAGCAGATCGTCCCTCTCTGCTGTTATCTTAGATAAGTTGTGGCGAATGCACTTGATCCGAAGGCCATAGCTGAATGCAGTTGACGAACTCTCATCCTCTCCTAAAGGGGTCATCTCGGCGATCCTACTCTCCAGCCGCCGGATCTTGATGTCTCGCCGACCCAGGATGAGTTGAAGATGGTTCCGCTCGCTTTCGGCTCTACGCAACCCCAGCTCAACTTTGTAGAGCCGCTCTCGGCACCTTGCCAAGCCCAGCCTCGTCGTCCCTAAGCCAACCTCGGGACGAGTGTTGTCCCCCGAGCCAGTAGGCTCGACGGCTTGAGTCACCACTGCAAGCTAAAAAGAAGCCGAAGCAAGCAACAAATTCTCAAATACAGTGCCGAACTACTACACTTGCGAAAATTTCAAAAATCTCTAAGTAAAAAATAGAGAGACAGAGTCGAGCCCAAAAAAGTAGTATTCATTCATAACAAAAAGCGGTGGCCAGTCCGAGATTAGGCGTTACAAAAAAGAAAGAAGAAGAACAAAAGCAAAATCAAGCGGAGTCAAGGCACGACCTCTTTCCCGGGGCGACAAGAATGGGTGGGGGTCGACGTCTTTGAAGGGGTTATCACCGCCAGTGGGGTAACCACGGAGCTCGGGACATCGCTGGCGACTTCGACTTCGGTCTTGACTTCGTCCTCCCCTTCTTCTTCTTCCCCCTCCGATTCGGGGTCGAAGCCCTCGACGTGGCCCGGGAATAGTCTCCATCCCGAGCAGTCCACATCAGGGTACGTCTTCGTCACCCGGGCGATGGCTTCGGCATAAGCCTTGGCCATGTTTTGGGCGAGGAAACCTTGCGCCTTCGCCAGGGTCGCGTCCTCTGCCCCCTTCACCGCCGCAGCCTTGGCCTCTTCAGCTTCGGCCAATTGTTTGGCCGCCTCCTCCTTCTGGCGAAGAAGGTCGCTCTCCAGCTTCGCGACCTGCGCCTCGAGGTGCTCGACCCTCGCCGACTTTGCCTCGAACTCGACCGTGATTTTTTCGAGCTCGTTCCCCATCCGAGCCGTCTCCTTCCGAGCCTGGTTGGACTCCTGCTTCAGCTCCTTCTCCAGAGCTGCCAACCTCTCGGTGAGGTGTCCAAAATGGATGATGATCTGCGACAAGGAAAGAAGAGTTAAAAGAGTTAGAAAAATTATAGCTAAAGAAATTCAACGACAGAAAAAATCTAATACTTACCGAGACGGTCGAGCGAGCGATCTCGATGATGTCGTCACCCTCTTACCTGGCCTCCATGGCGGCGTGATCCTTCGGCGTCGCTAGATGCTTGACGGCCTGCATGCTCGCCAAGGAGTTACCGAGGATTCCATCATGCTTCCGAACTTGCTGGTCCGGAATATGGATCCTCTTGTGCTCCTCGGTCAAGGGCTCCTCAGTCGCCACTGTCAGTGGCGGCGTCGTCATCCCGAGGGCTGCGGCAATGGGGAAGTCGCCAACCCCGGTTGACGCCGAGGCGCCAGCATCGCCAACGGGCAGACTCCGAAGTGTCTCCCCCTCCTCGACCGCCTCCGTAACCCTCGGAGTCTTTGGGGGCGGTAACTTGGAGGCCACCCACTTGCGCTTCTTCGGTGCCTTACTGGCGAGCCCAGATCTGAGAGCCAACACCGCATCGTAGTCCATCGCCTCTGCGTTAAAAACGAAGTTTGTTAGCACAATACAACTCAAGGAAAATAAAGTATGAAAAGCAAAGCATCAAAGCATAAAAGAAGCCACGTACTAGGATCTACGCGATAGAGCCCTCCCCTGAACAGGACATCCTCGGTCAGCTCCTTCCAATCATACTTCGGCCGATCGAGAAGTGTCCGAACTGCCTCTTCTTCTTCAGGACGAAGCTTGGGCAGCGCCTTCGCCCTCTTCGACACCCCTTCCACCCAACTGGAGGGGATCGGCCAGGCCTCCGGACTCCGCACTATCAAGAACTTCTCACGCCAGTGCTTGATGGAGTCGGGGCATATGACGAGCCTGCCGCCATGCCTCGGAGCCAAATAGTATCGGTACTCCGACCTGTTCCCCTGGTGTAGCCGATAGATTGTCCGAAGCACGTTCAGCTCCGGCTCGATCCCCGTGGCTTAGCAATGAAGTACGAAGCCGTTTATGAATCTCCATGCGTTCGGCATGAGTTGGATGGGGCTGACCCCGAACCAACTCAGTATGAGAATAGCGAACGGATGGAGAGGTAGCCGAGCCCCGGCGATAAAGGCGTCAACCGGCCAGCAACACATGGTCACTGGCAGCGGCGAGTTGGTCCTAACCCCGGGATCCGGCAGCATAAGCTCGTACTCCTTCGGGATCTGGAAACAGTCCCGGATCACCCCCAATTCCTCTTCACGAAGGATTGACACCATCTCGTCCGCCTCCGTCGTCTCCCTCGCCGCATTCTCCTCGAAGGACCTCCCCCTCCCGTGAACTATGCGCTCGGCGTGCTCCTCCGGAAGCTCCCGAACCCTGTGGAGTCCCGTCAACTGCCTCGGAAATCTGCCGAACTCTCCCATTCGCTTCGGCTCCTCCACAATCGAATCTTTGTCGAAAACCTTCTTGCCCTTGTCCGGCCGACTCGGAGTGTGAGCTTCGACGACTTCAAGGGAGGGCTCGGACCAAGAGGTCGACTCGGAGACAGAAGCAAGAGACATAATTTATAAAATAAACTAAGTATAAATTACCTTGAAAGATTAGCTGCCGGAAATTCCACCAGAAAACAAAGGCGATCACCGGAAACACTTGCTTAGCACAAAAGATCATCTGAGCAAAAGAGAGGAGAAGTGAAAAATGAGAGAGGGGGTGGGGTTATATAGAGCGAGGCACGCAAAACGAGGTTAATGGGCCTATACTGCCGGCCCATTCACACAAAACGACAAAAGCGACCTCAATCGTCGCCTTGTTTACCACGCCAAGCCGTACATCGCATTAATTACTGTCCCATCTGGCAGAAGCTCAGAGGTCACAGCATTAAATGAGCATCTAATCCGTCAGTGCTGTTAGAAGTTTAGAAGCCATCGCATTTAATGGCTGCCATGTCATCCAAAGCACAGAAGCCACCAACGCTGAGCCAGAAAATGACAAAGTCAGGGATTTCGGCACCCGCTGCCGAGCGCTCTTGACACCGACCCTGTTACAGGGAAAATTAGGGTTCAGCACCAGCTGCCGAGCGCTCTTGACACCTATCCTGTTACAGGGAAAATTGGGGTTCGGCACCAGCTGCCGAGCGTTTTTGACACCGACCCTGTTACAGGGAAAAATTGGGGTTCGGCACCAGCTGTCGAGCGCTCTTGACACCGACCCTGTTACAGGGAAAAATTGGGGTTCGGCGCCAGCCACCGAGCGCTCTTGACACCGACCCTGTTACAGGGAAAAATTGGGGTTCGGCACCAGCTGCCGAGCGCTCTTGACACCAACCCTGTTACAGGAAAAAATTGGGGTTCGGCACCAGCTGCCGAGCGCTTTTGACACCGACCCCATTACAGGGAAAAATTGGGGTTCGGCACCAGCTGCCGAGCGCTCTTGACACCGACCCCGTTATAGGGGGAAATTGGGGTTCGACACCAGCTGCCGAGCGCTCTTGACACCGATCCTGTTACAGGGGAAAAAGCTACCTCGGACCCTGCCGAACTCCGTCTCCGCACTCACGACCTGGCCGAGGTGCCTCAGCCCTTCGAAAGACTGAACTGAACCACCTACGGACCTCAGGCTCCTCGATAGCGAGCGCACGAAGGGGTCGGCGATGCGATACGAGCATATAGACCACACAACGAAGGAAAACGGCCGAGCCATTCGCCAAAAAGTTGCGAAAAAATAGTTAAAAATTTGGGAAATTAAGGAAGAACTCCGGGAAGATAATTATAAAGCTGGGGAAACATTCCCCGATCCCCAGACAAATAATTATTGCTAAGAACAAACCTTTAAAACCCCCGAACGACAAATTGTCACTTCGCAAAGTTAAGAGGATATTCCTGCACGAACACCACATGACCATAAGAGCTCTGGAGTGACTCAGAGTTCAACCACCTTGAAAAATTGCCATACTACCTCCTCCAAGATTCAAAAACCTTCTATTTGGACTCCGATACAACTCCACTAGCCATTAAAACAGTAAAACTACTCATCAAAGGCTGATCAAACTCAGTCTTCGGGAGTGGGAGGCTCGTGATATGGCTAAAAATGGGGTTAAATCGGAACCATCCAAATCGAGCACGAATCTTGAAGCCCAGGGGTAAAATGGTAATTTTGCCTACCAATGGGTCTGAAATGGGTAATGGATCTCTTCCCCAAAGATCCAATAACCCACGAACGGTCCACCTCAATCGGGTGCGGGTTTCAACCCGCGGAAAACCCGGTCCAGCAAGATAGAATTAGGGTTTCTGATTAATCCTAGTCAACGGCCCTGATTCACATCTATCTTTTCACTGGAAATTAGGGATTACATTCCTAATCTGATTACAGGGATTATATTCCTTATCAGATCACGGGGATTACATTCCTAATTTGATCCCCAAGGCACCTATAAATACCCTCCATCCATCTCCATTAAGAGGTAATCAATCTTTTGCCAATTTCACGCTCTTTCTTAATCATCCCTGATTACTGACTTGAGCGTTGGAGGGTGCGTCGCTGGGATCAACCCCGGTGTCTCGCACTTTTTGCAGGTGTACGGCGGGAGCGACGGTTAAACTCCGGCGGAACAGGTAACGGGCTCGCTATTCAAAGTTTCCCAAGAATCCATAAATACTATCTGTTTGCCCCCACACCAGATTTAGCGGCAACACTAGTGTATTCTATTTGATTGTATTCTTTCATTTTTCTGAACCGTATATTTGTTCTTTATTCTCAATATAAATTCACTTAATGTTTTTGTCGTCTGTGATTTCAATCTCCTTAATTCAAATTTTATGCCAAATATTTATTTTTGAATGATTTATTAATTCTGATCTATTTCATTTCATGCCTAATTGCTTATTCATTTGTTTTCAACATTATTGGATCCGGTGTTCACCCAGTCTACCATATTTAAACCCTTCATCCGTCCTACTGTATCCTAACCCACTACCCAATACCCTCTTCTTTTACCCAATCTCCCCCAAATATTTCTTCACATTCTCCTTCCGCCAAACAAGCAGATCATGCCTCCCCCTATCTTCTCTTGATTCTTCATCCCAACTTACCCCAAATGTCATTATTAAACACCAACAAAATTTGTTATACTGCTATCTACAAGCCTAACCTCTCAACCCTAATCTATCTCTCTCTCTCCAACTCATCTCTCTCACTCTCTCCCCGTGAGCACCCCCCGACCGCCGGCCTGCCCCCTTCTCCGTCATGCCTCCGACTGCCTCGACCCCCCCTGTCGCCAGCGCCCTCGCGACCTCTCGTCACCGCCCCGCCTTACACCCACGACAGCGCCCATCCCTTGGTCTATCCTCTTCTCCTCCCGAGCACAGCACACCCCTTCTCGGCCTTCCCCTTCCGACGCCAGCAGCCCCACGACGGTGCACCACCTTTCGGCCTTCCACCCTTGCTCTTGATGCCCTTGCTCTCGATGTCGAGCTCCGCCATCTCCCGCCTCCCACAAGTAATGTGTTCGTGATCATTGTGTTCATGATCGTCGTGTTCGTAATCGTTCGTGACCGTTTGTGTTGTGTTCATCGCCCGGGATCCGTTCCGTTATTCTCTTTTTATCAGATTCGTCGGCTACCCTAAGGCAAGTAACTTGTATAATTTTTGTTGTATGTACAAGTACAAAATATCGCCTGCAGTATTGCTTTTATTTTTTGGATTTGTTCTCATGAAGATCTCTTATTAAATCTTGATCCATTCGTTGACCCATTCGTAGTCTTGATCCATCATATTCAGTTATCACACACACGACATGAAAATAATCTAGATCTAACTAGACTCTTGATGTATGTATATATGTTACTTCGTGATCTATGATATGTGGTGTATTTGTTGCATGCTTGGTGTATTAGTTGTGTTATCTTGTAGTAGACTTGTTAAATACCCATACCATGTTGTTTTGAATATCTAAGTACCATGTTTTGCATTATATTCTCATTTGGATTTATTGCATATGAGTTGTTTGATTAAATGCATGAGAAGAGTTTTCGTTTTGCTGCTGCTCTATTTTGGTTCAGTGTTTTAGACCCTGTTAAGTTCAGTAAATCGAACTATTTTGTGAATATGATTCGTAGGCCTCATTATCTATTTTTTATAACTTTCGATAGATCTTAGTTTCGATTTGTGATGTGTGAGTTACTGCTGTTTTACTACAGCTGTGTTGAAATTTCTAGATTTATTTTTATGAGTTTGCTGTATGATTATTTATTTTAAAACTGATGTTAAAAGTAAGATTTGGATCTAATATTTTTTGGGTATGACTAAACATGACTGGGATCAACCCCTAATTTTTGTAGATTTATTTAATGACTTTTATAAATTATTCCATGCTTGTGAAGAAACCAAGATATTTCCAAACTGCATGTTGTTCGATGAAGAACCATATTTTCAACCTGTTTCTAGTCAGGTCGATCAATACCTTCTGAATATGAAATGTAGCCTGCTATGTCTATTTTACCACCCTTTTGACGGATTTGTATTTCGAGATATACTTTGTCATCTATCACTGTTTTAGTACTGCTGTGTCTAAAATTTCAGATTCATAAACTTGTTGTTTCTTTCTGTTTTCCAAATTTATTTGACTATGCTATCTGTAATGGAATATTATGAAAATTTATTTGCTGATACTAGATATACTAGGAAATCTACCAGATTTTTCTTAGATTTAATCAGTAAGTTAATTTACTAGATATACTAGGGAAAATTTATGTCCTGTTACCTGTACATGCTACTTGACACTTGTTACATATTTACCTGCTTGCATACTACCTGATACCTGTCACATGTTACATGCACCCTGTAATCTCATCATGTTACTTGATTCTAGTTTCTTGATTAGGAGTTAGATACTCTACTTTGCTGTCATATCCATTTCATGCTTATTCAGTACTTGTTCTTGCTACTACTCTGTATCTTTGTTATTCGTTTTCTGTACTTGTTTCCAGCACTACAAGCGGCCCGTAACTTGCATTGACGGGTGTTTTGTTTCTTTTACCTTTTCCTGCAATTTATTAAACTTGCAGACTTTGGTGACTAGCTGCCCGAGGGAGTAAGTGACCGAGTATTCTAGACTGGCTGACGTTTCTTGCTTGAGTTTATTTCATGTTTTTGAATAAATTGTAATTGCTACATGGATATGTATTGGGCATTTTGTCCCAGGATTTATGTCTTATTTCCAGACCTGATTATTTAAGATTAAGTATTCTTGTTTTCAAGTAATCGTGTTGGTTATGTTAATTTATTCATGCATACGGTGGTTGGTTATTTCCTTTATATCTCTTGTTTATTCTTGTACATGTTGTAAAGATCCTTACAGCTTATGAATGGTGAAAATCATTCGTTGGACTTGAATCGCGTATCTGTATTCTGTATTCTTTTTGGAAGCAAGGGCATGACAAGGTTTTTAGTGCTATCAGAGCTAGGTTTGGCTAATGTATTAGTTTGACTAATATGTTAGACAAGTTTGGCTCGATCAGGATTGGCTCAACTGTATACAGATCATGCATTACATGAACGAATTATAATCAACTTGATATGGATACTAATTGTTTTGGTTTGTGCAGGACATGGGATCACAGGGGTTCAACTTCCCGTCCACAGGAGGAACAGCCTGGATTAGAGGTTGTTACAAATGTGCTAGAGCGGCTGATCCACATGCAGCAGAATCACAATGATCTTGTAATGGCCGCATTGGAGGTTGCTCAGAACCCGACTCCTATTGTGCCTATGCAGGTAGCTCTTCCTCCTCGTCCGGGTACAGTTGCAGACTTCATGAGGTTGGACCCTGACAAATTTTCTAGGCACTGAGAACGCCGCTTGAGGCCGAATAGTGGTTGATCAGGACGGAGCAGTTCATGTTAGAGGCGAGAGTTGCTGATGCTGATCGTGTGGATATGGTGAGCATCCAGTTTGTGGACCTTGCCCACATATGGTGGAGGGCTGAGTCTGAGAGGCTCGAGCAGCCCGTTGCTTGGAACACGTTCACCAGGGGCTTCTTAGAGAAGTTCTTTCCTAGTAGCACTCGGGTTGGGATAGAGTAGCAGTTTTTTGCCCTGAAACAGGTTGGTCGTTGTTCTATTTTTGGAACTTTGTTACATACTGTCCATGCAATGTTGTTACATGAGACTCTCTTGGAGAAGGATGCCAGATCAGTGGATGAGTATGCGGCAGAATTCACCAGGCTTAGCCGCTTCGCAACTGCTTTAGTGGCGAACAAAGAGGACAAGGCCCGGAGATTCCTACAGGGGCTTGAGCAAGAAATTCAGATGCATCTCATTTCCCTTCACCTTCGTATTTATGCTGAGGCTCTTGAGGCAGCCCGAGCTCAGGAACAAGCCTGCAACAGGTTGGCTCCTCCCCCGCGGACTGTTCAGCACCCCGCTGCTATTGCTGTTAGGCCTTCTGGTGAGTTGATTCGGAGGCTAGTCCCGGCCCATCCTGTCAGGATGGCTCCCTACCCACCTGCTTCCCCACGGGGTGATGGTTTCTGTGACTTCTACTAGATATTGGGGCATATGCGCAGGGACTGCAGGCGAGCCAACCGCATGTGTTTTGGATGTGGCACTGGTGACCATTCAGTGCGGGATTTCCCGCAGAGGAGGATGGCTCTACCAGCCAGGGGTCCAGTTCAGCAGGAAGCGCCATCTCATGGTCCGATCAGGCCACCGCTTCCCCCTCAGTGTCAGATCGTCGGTCAGAGGACCGTAGCTCCCAGAAGGGGTCAGGCTTACAACTTGACCGCTGCTGAAGCTGAGACGGCAGAAGCAGTTGTTGCAGGTATCTTTGCATTTCATTGTTTTTTTATTTTCCTTGTTTCTTTCATTGCTTTGCTCTGTTCATTCATATTATCTGTTCTGCATCGTTATACCTTATTCCTTAATCGTCATTTCATTTTCCCTTGCCTTTTGACTCTATCTTAGGTGTTATCCTAGTTCGTTCTTTCCGTGCTCATGTTCTCTTTGATTCCAGGGCGACCCATTCCTTCTTCTCTTCCCGCTTTGTGGATCGACATCAGTTGGAGTGCAGCATCATGCCAGAGGCTTGGAGCATTGTCATAGGTGACGGTGTTGTCGTCTGTTCTCGGAAATGCAAGCAAAGTCCTGTAGTTATTGGTGGCACAGATTTCAAGACCGACCTGATCATAATTGGGAATTCTGGATTCGGCGTCATTCTCGATATGGATTGGTTGGGTGAGTCCCATGCTGTCATTGATTGCCGAGCCAAGAAAGTTGTATTCAGGATCCCAGGTCGCGTAGAGTTTGAGTTCCATGTCGGAGAGATGCCCCTTAGCCGAGCTAAGACTGTAGTTGATCAGGAGACTTGTGTGATGGAGTTGCAGACAGGTTGTGAGGCTACGCCTCTAGTAGTGCAGGAATTTTTGGATGTGTTTCTAGAGGAGTTGCCTGGGCTATCCCTCTGATAGGGATGTGAAATTCGGTATTGAGGTTCAACCTGGTAAGGCGCTGATATCGAAGAGTCCCTACAGGATGGCACCAGTTAAGCTAGCAGAGCTGAATGTGCAGATTCAGGGTTTGCTTGATTTGGGATTCATCAGGCCTAGTATTTCACCGTGGGGAGCTCAAGTTCTTTTTGTCAGCAAGAAGGACGGTAGCTGTCGACTGTGCATCGATTATCGAGAACTGAACAGTGTTATGGGCACTTATGAGTTCCTAGTGATGCCTTTCAGAGTCACGAACGCACCAGCTAGTGTTCACGAGTCAGATGAACAAGGTCTTTTCTCCATTTCTAGACAGATTTATGGTGGTCTTCATAGATGATATTCTGGTGCATTCTCAGAACCAGGAGGAGCACGCGGAGCATCTAAGGTTGGTTCTGCAGACTTTGAGGGAGAATCAGCTCAATGGAAAACTCAGCAAGTGTGAGTTCTGACTCGACCGAGTTACCTTCTTGGGGCACATTATCTCAGGCGAGGGAATGTCGGTTGATTTGTCCAAGGTTTCTACAGTGAGTGATTGGCCATTGCCCAAGTCAGTTTCAGATGTGAGAAGTTTCCGTGGTCTAGCTGGATATTATCGAAAAATCATCCTAGACTTTTCGAAGATAGTTGGGCCACTGACTAAGCTGACAGGGAAGGATCAGAAGTTCAGTTGGGATGAGGCTTGCAGTGGAGATTTTGCAGAGTTGAAGAGCAGGTTGTCGTTAGCACCAGTGTTGACTATTCTGGATGGTTCAGGCAGATTTGTAGTTCACTGTGATGCCTTTGGCAAGGGTCTTGGTGCAGTTCTGATGTAGAAGGGCCTGAGTTGTTGCTTATGCATCAAGGCAGTTGAGGCCGCATGAGAGAACTATCCGACTCATGATTTGGAGTTGGCGGCAGTGATCTTTGCTTTGAAGCTGTGAAGACACTATTTACTTGGAGATCGAGTGAAATCTTTACTGACCACAAAAGTGTCAAGCATGTCTTCACCCAGAAGGAATTGAACATAAGGAAGAGGCATTGGTTGGAGCTGATGGCTGACTATGATATCAATCTACAGTATCACCCCAGCAAGATCAACTTGGTACCAGATACTTTGAGCATGCGACCAGCAGCCATGTTCCTGACTCAGCAAAGGCAACTGGTTGAAGCAGATGCGAAGGTTGGAATTGGATGTGTTTTTGCCGAGTTCTGATCGGAGTTGCATGATGCTTTAGCTTCAGTCGTCTCTTGTTGAGCAGACTAAAGAGGCACAAGCTGGTGATGAGCAGTTGCAGGGATTCAGAGTAGAGGTTGAGGCTAGTTCCAGAATGGATATGGTTATTCATGATGATGGACTGCTTCGTTTTGGGTCCAAGTTGTGTGTCCTAAAGACTGAAGTTCATCAGAGGTTGCTTAAGGAAGCCCACTAGTCATCGTACTCTATTCATCTCGGAGGTACTAAGATATACCGAGACTTGAAGCTTCGCTTCTGGTGGCATGGTATGAAGAGGGTTGTGGCTAGGTTTGTGTCTGAGTGCTTGATCTACCAGCAGTTAAGGCAGAGAATCAGAGAACCGTTGGACTTCTTCAACCCCTTCCCATTCCGGAGTGGAAGTGGGAACACATTAAAATGGATTTTGTGACCGCTTTGCCGAGGAGTCCCACGGGTCACAACGCCATTTAGGTGATTGTGGACAGACTGACAAAGAGTGCTCACGTCATTCCCTTCAGAGTCGGACAGTCTACTGAGAGCCTAGCTGAGAAGTACATGCAAGAGATCGTTAGACTTCATGGGGTTCCAGTTAGTATTGTATTCGACAAGGATACGAGGTTCAAATCTTAGTTTGGGGAGAGTCTTCAGAGTAGTCTGGGAGTAAACTAAAGTGCAACACAGCTTTTCACCCCAGGTAGATGGATAGTCAGAGAGGACCATCCAGACTCTAGAGGGCATGTTGAGGTCCTGTGTGTTGCAGTTTGGTGGATCTTGGGAGGACCATCTGCATCTTGTAGAGTTCTCGTACAATAACAGCTTTCAGGCCGATCTTAAAGCTGCACCGACGGAGGCACTATATGGTCGGAAGTACAAATCACCAGTGTGCTGGGATGACATTGGTGAGAGAAAGTTGTTGGGTCTGGAGTTGATCACCAGGACTGTCAATGAGGTGACTCAGACCAAGAAGCATCTTCAGGCAGCACAAGACAGGCAGAGGAGATGAGCAGATGTCCATAGGAGAGCCTGGGAGTTTGAGGTTGGTAACCATGTTTTCCTTAAGGTATCGCCGTGGAGAGGTGTCATTCGGTTTGCTGGTGGAGGCAAGCTAAGCCCTAGGTTCATCGGGCTATTTGATATCGTGGAGCGAGTAGGCAAGGTGGCCAATCGTCTTGCATTACCACCAGCTTCATCTAGAGTGCACGATATCTTCAATGTCTAGCAACTCAGGAGATATATCCGTGATGAGAGCCACGTGATCTACTATTCAGAGTTGTTCGTGCGGCCGAATCTGACTTGTGAGATTCCGCCAGTTGCTATATTGGATCGGCGGGAGAAAGTGCTAAAGAACAAGGTCAATAGGTTGGTTCGAGTTTCTTGGAATCCAAACTCGCCAGGGTGAGTCGACCTGGGAGCTGAATGAGGATATCCAGCGGAGGTTTCCTCATTTGTTTGTGTAGCTTTGTCTTTGTTATTGTTGTTCTTTCTTTTCAGAGTTACCCTATGTACCTCTCGTTTGAATTTTGAGGACGAAATTCTTCTTGTTAGGTGGGTAGGATTTGTAACTCCTGTTATCCTATTTCTTGTATTTCTGTACAGTATTTTTCTTTCAAGAGTATTCTATCTTATTGTATTCTTTCATTTTTCTGAATCGTGTATTTGTTCTTCATTCTTAATATAAATTCATCTATTGTTTTTTTCGTCTGTGATTTCAATCTCCTTAATTCAAATTTTCTGCCAATTATTTATTTTTGAATGATTTGTTAATTCTAATCTGTTTCATTTCATGCCTAATTGCTTATTCATTTGTTTTCTGCCTTATTAGATCCAGGTTTTTACCCAGTCTACCCTATTTTAAACCCTTCTATTCGTCCTACTGGATCCTAACCTGCTACCCAATACCCTCTTCTTTTACCCAGTCTCCCTCAGATATTTCTTCACGTTCTCCATCTGCCTAGCAAGCAGATAATGCCTCCCCCTATCTTCTCTTGATTCTTCAAATCCCAACTTACCCCGAATCTCATTATTAAACCTGAACAAAATTTGTTATACTACTATCTACAACTCTAACCTCTCAACCCTAATCTATCTCCCTCTCTCCCCGTGAGCACCCCCCGAGCGCCGGCCTGCCCCCCTCTTCGTGGCGCCGCCCTGTGCCTCCGACTGCCGCGACCCCCTATCACCGGTGCCCTCGCGACCTCCCATCGCTGCCTCGCCTTACACCCATGATAGCGCCCCTCCCTTGGTCTCTCCCCTTCTCCTCCCGAGTGCAGCACACCCCCTCTCGGCCTTCCCCTTTCGATGCCAGCAGCCCCACGACGGCGCGCCACCTCTCGACCTTCCACCCTTGCTCCCAATGCCCTTGCTCTCGATGCCGAGCTCCGCCATCTCCTGCCTCTCGCAAGTGTTGTGTTCGTGATCATTGTGTTCTTGATCGTCGTGTTCGTAATAGTTTGTGACCGTTTGTGTTGTGTTCGTTGCCCGGGATCGATTCCCGTTATTCTCTTTTCATCGGATTCGTCGGCTACCCTAAGGCAAGTAACTTGTATAATTTTTGTTATATGTACAAGTACAAAATATCGTCTGTAGTATCGCTTTTGTTTTTTGGATTTGTTCTCATGAAGATCTCTTGTTAAATCTTGATCCATTCATTGACTCATTCGTAGTCTTGATCCATCATATTTAGTTTTCACACACACGACATGAAAATAATCTAGATCTAACTAGACTCTTGATGCATGTATATTTGTTGCTTCATGATCCATGATATGTGGTGTATTTGTTGCATGCTTGGTGTATTAGTTGTGTTATCTTGTAGTAGACTTGTTACATACCTATACCATGTTATTTTGAATATCTAATATACTATGTTTTGCATTATATTCTAATTTGGATTTATTTAATATGAGTTGTTTGATTAAATGCATGAGAAGAGTTTTCATTTTGTTGCTACCCTGTTTTGGTTCAGTATTTTAGACCTTGTTAAGGTCAGTAAATTAAATTATTTTGTAAATATGATTCGTAGGCTTTGTTGTCTATTTTTCAGAACTTTCGACAGATTTTCTATTTGTGATGTGTGAGTTATTGCTGTTTTACTGCAGCTGTGTTGAAATTTTCAGATTCTGTTTTATGAGTTTGCTGTATGATTATTTATTTTAAAACTGATGTTAAAAGTAAGATTTGGATCTAATATTTTTCTGGGTATGACTAAACATGACTGGGACCAACCGCTATTTTTTGTAGATTTATTTAATGACTTTTTTTATAAATTATTCCATGCTTGTGAAGAAACCAAGATATTTCCAAACTACATGCTGTTCGGTGAATAACCATGTTTCAACCTGTTTCCAGTCACGGTCGAAATGTAGCATGCTTTGTATTTTACAACCCTTTTGACGGATTTAGATTTCGAGTTATACTTTGTCATATACCACTGTTTTAGTACTGCTGTGTCTAAAATTTCATATTTATAAACTTGTTGTTTCTTTCTATTTTTCGAATTTATTTGACTATGCTATCTGTAATGGAATATTATGAAAATTTATTTTCTGATACTAGACATACTAGGGAATCTTCCAGATTTTTCTTAGATTTAATCTGTAAGTTTTTATGTTATTTTCATGCTGATAAATAAAACTTTGCAATTTCTAGCTGAACATGAATTCGGTATAAAAAGCTGTTTTGAGCCCTGTTTCTGTTGTTTTTATATGACTTGAGTATATGTGCTAGATTTGGCCGAGAGTCTATTTTCTAGATTTTCTAACGGAGCCAGATTTTTATTTTTGTGGCAACGGGAATCTCAGACTTGGTGCAGTCATGTCTCGCTGTCTAGAATTGAAAGTCTCGTTGTCCTAGCCTTTTATGAGTTGTTTGTCACCAGTGTATATTTCTGTCCGACTTGAACCTATCTCTTGTTCTTGCCATGTTCTTCTTGCCCTGTTTTGTGCACATTTGCATGTTTGATAATAATAACAAGTAACCGAGCCAGAGTTAAGGGAAAGACCTTAGTAGTGGACAATATAGGCTATGTGTACTTAGAAGGGGCCCGTGTTTCCCACTTTATGTTTGATTCATGAACCTGTTTTACTTATGTTGATTCATGAACCTGTTGTACTTTATGCTTGATTCATTAACCTGTTATGTTACTACCTGATTCATGAACCTGTTACCTGTTACCTGTGCATGATGCCTGAGTACACGGCCCTATAGAAACCCACCACTAGATCTAAACATAACTTGCACGAATATAGCAACCATGTGGTAAAATTTGGGACGCACTAAGTGCTACCTAGATAGGATTAAATACAAAACTTGAGAATAACATGATCACCTGCATATTCCTTTTACCTGTACATGCTACTTGACACTTGTTACATGTTTACCTGCTTGCATGTTACCTGATACCTATCAAGTGTTACATGCACCCTGTTATCTCATCATGTTACTTGATTCTGTTTCTTGATTAGGAGTTATATACTCTACTTTGTTGTCACATCCATTCCACGCTTATTCAGTACTTGTTCTTACTGCTACTCTGTATCTTTGTTATTCGTTTTCTGTACTTGTTGCATGCACTACAAGTGGCTCGTAACTTTCATTGACGAGCATTTTGTTTCTTTTTCTTCTTCCTGCAATTTGTTAAACTTGCAGAATTTGGTGACCAGCTGGCTGAGGAAGTAAGTGACCAAGTATTCTAGACTGGATGGAGTTTCTTGCTTGAGTTTATTTCATGTTTTTGAATAAATTGTAATTGCTACATGGATTTGTACTGGGCATTTTTCTCAGGATTTATGTCTTGTTTCCAGACCTGATTATTTGAGATCTAGTATTCTTGTTTTCAAGTAATCCTGTTGGTTATGTTAATTTATTCATGCATGCATGGTTGGTTATTTCCTGTATATCTCTTGTTTATTCTTGTATATGTTGTAAAGATCCTTACAGCTTATGAATGGTGAAAACCATTTGCTGGACTTGTGTCGCATATCTGTATTCCGTATTCCTTTTTGGAAAGCGGGGCGTGACACTTTTACATCAAGTTAGATATTTATAAATGAAGTTGGGAAAGGCCTCGAAACTTTTGCCATACTTGCTGCATAGTTCCCTACACTGAACTAAGTTGGGAAACACAAAATGTGGTAATAGTTTTGGTGCAGTGCAGTAAGTGTGCAAGCACCAAATGTAGAAACTTGGGTACATATGCCATATGTACAGGGTAAGTTTGCGGCAAATGTTATACATAGGATATGTATATACATTGTCGTTGGTCTTGTATGACCACAAAAGTTTTTCTGAAGCTGGATACAGAGTGTGACAATTTTTTTAGCTATTTGTTTAGTCTGCAGCTGTGTCTGGTTCGGTGTCTCCACCATCATCTTCACTACTGTCTGAGTTACTCGAGGTGGATGCTGCTTGTTCTGATGAGCAGAGCAATTTTTGGGTGGATGATTGAGGTTCAATGGTGGTGGGAACATGACTCTCTTGAGGTGTAACTACATTTTGTATGTCGATGACGTTGTATCCACTGTACTGCAAGAATTTGAAGTTTGCTCTTGTCACCTTGATCTTGAAGATGTACCAGCTTCTTGCGCAGTTGTACAGAAGTTCCCTTAGCTGATTGTTTGTATCTCTCTGGTTATCCAAATATTGGAAATGTATTAGCATAGTGATGATGGTAAAAATTGCAGCAAATCAGAGCCGTACGATTCTAGCACAGATCTCAAAGCTTCTACAGGAAGATTAATCATAACAGGCCTTTTTAACAAGTCTGTGTCTTCTCCAGGCTCCTCTACAAGACATGGGCTTCCTTCAAGCCCATAAAAAGTGACAGACTAGGCCCACTAGGAGAGACACCTAACCCATGCAGTCTAGGAGTCAAATCTCTTATCCCCTAACAAAAGAACTTATCTCTTGAAGGGGAGAAACATAAAGGAGATAAGGAATTCATATCGATCCAACGGGTCTAAACCAATCCCTTGATATGTTTCTCAGACCTATAAATACTCTCCCCCCTCCACTGTCAAAAGGTAATGAACATTTCGTCAGTTTTTCTCTCATACTCTCTTTCTCTTTCTAGATCTGACTTGAGCATCGGAGGGTCTGTCGCCGAGGCCACCCACCGGTGTTTCAGGCTTTTTACAGGTCCATCGGCCGCATCAGCAACTGTCAAATTCAGATCACGGTGGTCAATCAACGATCCAGATTCAATCTTAGGAGCCTTAACCGCATTTCACGACCAATGTCAAAGGTCAGATTTTTTGTAGTTTCCATCAATTATTAACTCACTATTTGTTTGCTCCCACACCAAAATAAGCAGCTACATATTGGCGCCATTTGTGGGAAACTACACAAGTCAGACTTGCCACCATGCCATCAAGATTCAGAGGCAGAGCGGTGACCTCAATCTGTCGCACCAACTCTCTTTGTCAGCCAGCTCCTTCTATGGAAGATCTTATTACTCCTCAACAGTCACCCCGACAGCTAGGGCTGCAAACGAGTCGAGTCGAGTCGAGTCGAGTATCTTAAGGCTTGAGCTCGGCTCGTTAAGCAATCGAGCTCAGTTTCGAGCTTGAGCTCGACTCAAGCTCATTTAGAGCCGAGCTTTGACCGAGCTTTGACCGAGTTCGAGTCAAGTACTCGCGAGCTTAACCTAATAATCACAAAATGCCCAAGCTCAAGCTCAGCTCGTTAAGCTATCGAGCTCGACTCGAGCTCATCTTGAGTCGAGCTTTGATCGAGCTTTGACCGAGCTTGAGCCGAGTAGCTTGCGAGTAGCTCGGATCGTTTGCAGCCCTACCGACAGCCTAATCAAGCTCCTTCCAACGGAGAGGCGCTGGGGGGCTCCCGACAAAACCATCATGAACAACATCCTCATTACAACCACATCTCAGTCCTTAATGCTTCAACTGATTCAATGGCCTCGCGAGGCCTCCGGGGGTAGAGATCTCCTCCAGATCATCAGTGCTAGGCAACAAGGAACTGATCTACGAATCAACTTGGACGAGAGGCACACCTTAACTGAGGCCTCCTGCTCGAGACATCAAGCAAACCAGAGAACCTATTTTTCTAGACAGAGATCAAGGCAATCCTCCTCTCACAGGGGCGCACCACAATAAGGAGCCCGACTCATGAAAGTCGAAAGCTTCTTGTGCAGAACAAAGGAGAAAATGCCCCAGTCACTAGGACCGAATTGGATAAGTTCAAGCTCGACATCCTCCAAGCTATCCAAGGAAGTCAATATATGGGCCAGCCTCCCAACGAAGGATCCGCCGACTTAACTGGGTACCAGGGAAAGGACGACCAAGTCATCTACCATATCCAAGAAGTAGAATGTAATATCCCGGACGGATATTACCGTATATAAATTATTATTTTATTATTATTTTATTATTATTTTGTCTTAATTCCAAAATTAGAACATTTTGGTAATTTTTACCCGGTTTGCTCCTAGATATTATCTGTATCCAGATATCGGTCGGTATATATCCGTATTGTATCAAATTGATACCGTGATCTTCCGAACTAATAATAAAATTTATTTTATTATTATTTCCGAGATTTAATTATTTTTATGCGGATTATGCGAAGATTTTTCGGTATACGGACATATATGCGCACGTACGAGTAGTATGTTGATTAGTGCATTATACGAATCATGTGTTGTGTATTTTGGACAACACTTATTTTACTATAACCTAGTAGGGATGGTTAAGGGTTTGATTAGGAGGATTAACCTAGGTTAAGTTTACATGAGAAGGTTAAGAAAACCCTTCTAGAAACCCTCACATAACACCTCCCCCACATAACACCTCCCTCCACCTCACCACCCTACACCTCACCTCTAATCCCTACAAGCATGGCCGGCCACCCCCCTTGGGGTTATTTTGTGCCAATGTGGTGCACTTACCACCTCCCATTCCCTTCTATAAATAGCCCCCCATTCACCTCCTTCTCTCATTTTAGAAAAACAAAAGAAAGAAAGAAAGAAAGAAAGAAAGGAAAGAAAAAGAAAGAGAGAAAGTCTCATACTAACAAGAGAGTTCTTCTTGTAGGATTAGTGGAGATTTCTAAAAAGCTAGGGGAAGGAGAAGGATTAGCAAGCAAGTCCTTCCAATAGGAAAAAATAAGGTGGGGGTTCTCCATTTGCTTCTTTGTTGTTTGTTTGTTTGTTTGTTTGTTTGTTTTGTTGTTTGACTTCTTCTTCTCACCTTCTTGTTTTGTTTTCTTTGTTTTTGATGGGTGTGTTGTTGTGTTGTTGTGAATGTTGAATAAAAAGAAAGAAAGTAGTAGTAGTATCTACTAAAAGACATAAAGATCAAACCTTTTAATTGTAGTTGTTGTTTATGTTATTGTTGGACTAAAATTCACATATGGCATATGACATTGAACATACAACCATTGTTGGTTGTAGGACTTGTAGGACTTGGCATACATGAGCACATGAACTTTTTACAACCATTGTGGGTTGTAGGACTTTGATTAAACTTGGACTAATAATAAATAAGCATATGTTGTTGTAATTTTCTTTATTGAATAAAAAGATCTTCTCTTTTTATTAATCACTAGTTGTAGAATTAAAAGAGATCTTTCTTTTTACTAAACACTAGTTGTAGATTAAAAAGATCTTTTCTTTTATTGATCACTAGTTGTAGCTATCAAAAAGATCTTTCTTTTAATCACTAGTTGTAGAAATATTAAAAAGATCTTTCCTTTTTAATCACTAGTTGTAGAAATAATAAAAAGAGATCTTTTCTTTTATATTTCTAGTTGTAAAGTAAAATAAAATAAAAATGATCTTTTCCTTTATCACTAGTAATAATAAAGATTAGTTAGCAACTAAGTAGTAGCATGCTAAAATACAAAGTAGTAGTATGTGATTAAATGAGGTAGTAGTAGCATGTATGTTGATTAATAAGGTAGTAGTAGTATGGTTGATTAAATAAAGTAGTAGTATGGTTGATATAAAGTGGTAGTATGTTGATTAAAGGAAGAAGTAGTAGTAAGTAGTATAGATGTTTATGTCCATAAAGTAGTAGTAGTAAGTTGTATGTTATGTTCTTGATAAGAATGAAGTAGGAGTAGTAGTAGATAATTGTGTGTTATGTTTTGATTGAAATAGGAGTAGTAGTAGTAGTAAAATGTTGTAAGATCACTTCTAAAAATATTTAGAAGTAATATCCATGCTTCAAATGTTGTAGGATCACTTCTAAAAATATTTAGAAGTAATAGTCATGCTTCAAATGTTGTAGGATGCCTAATAAAAATATCCTACCATGCTTTATATTTAGAATGTTGTAGGATTACTTCTAAAAATATCCTACCATGTTTCCATGTTTAGTTAGTTGTAGGATTACTTCTAAAAATATCATATCATGCTTTATGTTTAGAATGTTGTAGGATCGTTTCTAAAAATATCTTACCATGCTTTATGTTTAGAATGTTGTAGGATTCAATCTAAAAGATTCCTACCATGCATAGTTTAATCTACTTATGCTTAGAATATTGTAGGATGCAATCTAAGAGTTTCCTGCCATGTTTAGATTAATCGTGCCTAGAATGTTGTAGGATCTATGATAAAATTACTTACCATGTTAGAAGTACATATACATATATACTTAGGAATGTTGAATGTTCTTACTAGTAATTACCCATGTTTAGTAAAACATTCATGTTTAGTAGTTATTTATGCTTAATAAAGATTCATGCTTGGATGATAGTAGGAAAGTCGCATACCATGCTAGTTTAATTGTAGGTATGTGACATACCATGTTAGCTTAATTATAGGTAAGTGATATACCATGCTAGTTTTATCTATGCCATGCTAGCTTCATTACAAGTAAGTTGTATGCCATGCTAGCTTAATGGTAATTAAGTTGTATGCCATGCTAGTTTAGATGAATACTCATGTTTACATGATACCCATGCTTAGATAAGTAATTGTTCATGCTATGTTAGTAGATGATCATGCTTGATCATTATTCATGCTAAGTAAGTAGGTATCATGCTAATTATTGATCATGTTAAGTTAATGACACCTATACTATGATATTCATGCTTAGATTAAAGACACTACCCATGGTTAGTTGTAGTGATTTTATGTTGTGTTCCATACCATGCTAAAGTTCAAATGCATGTTTAGAACGTTGTAGGAGTAATGTTAGAATACCTACTATGCCTTGGAATGTTGTATGTTATATTAGTTATCCATCCATGCTTCGGTTGTGGTGATTAGTCATGATAAGTAGTAAGCTTTCATGCTCAATTTGTAACCTATGCTTGACTATAGTGGACTTCATGTCTAGGTCGTAGTGATTTTTATGCTTAAGCTCGATATAAGCACAAGCTTAATCGTATTCATACTTAAGGATATCATGATGAGTGGTTGTGTTATATGATTAGATTATCGTAGGAAGATGCTTGTAATTGTATGCCATACTTAAGGCGCTATGGGTTGAAGTAATAAGGACTGGAAAGACCACTAGTGATAGTTAGTCCGATAAAGGCTATTATATCGCCTTCGGATTCTTCCTTAGTAGAATACCGACCATAGAATATTAGTAGACTCTTCTGTTGCTTCTAATAATAGGAGATCAAGTTTGCTAGTAAGCACGCTTGGTTGCTTCTAGGATTGATTACCTGTATGGTTGTTTGCACACGGTTGTGCTCGTACGTGGCTCGACTGGCCCGTATGTAGCTGTGGGTCTCATACGTAGTTTATTTGGCTCGTATGTAGAGTGTTGTCTCGTACGCGACTCGACCGGCCCGTGCGTAGCTGTTGGTCTCATACGCGGCTTATTTGGCTGGTATGTACGCGGTTATCTCCTACGGGACCGCCTGGCTCGTAGGTAGTTATTGTTCATACGTAGCTTATGGGGCTCGTATGTGGTTGTTACTCGTGTATAGCTGTTAGCTAGTACACAGTTCGTTGCGGGCTATCGACCATCAAGACATAGCGGCATGCATGTACATTCGCACGAACGAGGTCTTGGATCGATGAGCCACGAACCGGATCCTGAGGGGTTCTGGTAAGTCTAGGTTGAGCAGCCTAGTAGAGTTGTCTTGCGAAGCCTAATTTAAGGCCTAGCATGTTATGTTATAATATTATCGTCCCTAGGATCGTCGAGTCAGGGACATCATTAGGGTAGTGACTTATAAAGGTCATTTTGCTCAGACCCTTGCCGAAGAGAGAGGAGTAGGTTGTAGGGGGCACCTTACGACCAACTTGTCCCTTGAGGGAGGCCTTAGGTGGTGACATTGGGTTGTACCTTCCCGTCAAAGGGATACGTACGGTGGCGTCCCACAAGTTGGGAGCACGGGTTGATTATCTCGCTCTGTTAATTCCTGAAATACCGTGGCTGGGGTGCCACAGGATGCATGGTGCAGTCCTGTGCTTGCTAGACCCCAAAGGGTGCCACAGAGTAGGCTTCGCGCTGCCCTGCGCTTGCGAAACCCTATGGTTTGATTTTGGAACGATGCCCGATATATTGGGATCGAGTGAGGTCCGGTATGCCGGGTAGTAGTGGAAAACGGAGACACCATAAGCAGACTGCATGGGGGGACTTGGCCCCTTCTGCAACCTCACAGAGTCATGGAGTATTGTCAGGAACAGGTCGTGTACAATTAGAATTCTTAACGCGGGTTCAAATCCCTATATATGGAGAAACGGCTTGAGATGGAGTCGCATGTAGTATGGGCTGCATGTTGCTTTCGGAGACTTGCTGACATTAGAATAGGAGGCGTCCTAGTTCTACCTTCCCGTCAAAGGGATACGTACGGTGCCGTCTCACAAGTTGAGGACACAGGTTGCGTATCTCGCGCTGTTAATTCCTGAACTACCGTGGCTGGGGTGCCACAGGATGCATTGTGCAGTCCTGCGCTTGCGAAACCCCAGAGGGTGCCACAGGGTAGGCTTCGCGCCACCCTGCGCTTGCGAAACCCTATAGTTTGATTTTGGAATAACGCCCGATACATTGGGTTCGTCTGTTTTGAGAGAGGTCCGGTTAGCCGGGTCGCAGTGGCGAACATAGACACCACTGGCGAACTGCATTAGTGGGACTTGACCACATCTGCAACCTCATTAGCCACGTGTAGATGTCAGGAACAGGTTGTGTACAATTAGAGTTCATAACGCGGGTTCAAATTCCTATGTTTTTGCACTCACGAACACTTAAACTACACCAACACCATTGCTATATTTTGTATATTGTTTGGGAGATTCGCTGCTATATGATCAGCCTTTAAGCGTCAGTGAATACTGACGTCCCCACTTCAATAGGTACTGGATAGCAGAAGTACAGGTGCGAGATTCAGGAGGACTCAAGGCAAGGAAAGCAAGGAGTCAGTGTTATGTTTAGTTCCGCTGCAGTATATGTATTGATTATCTATTAGTTGAGAAGTACTCAAGTGAGAGTTACCAAGTGTTGTTCTTCATTCCTTGTACTCTGCTGTAAGATGTTGAAGGTTGTAATACTTGGAAATGTAAAGGAAATATTGTAACTCTATTGTAAGGTATTGCAGTTGTATAATGTTCAGACTTGTAATACATTGGGTATTGAATAAAAAGTTTTAAATTCTCCTGTTTTTCTGTGTATTGTGACTAATTGAAGAAAAGGTCTTGGCTCGTGTCACGGTTTTCCAGTGTTGGAAATCGGGGCGCTACATAGAAGATCGTCTAGAACAGATGAAGAATGGGAGAAACTTCTCTAGCATGGCCTACCGTCCTAGTCGACCACCTTTCAGCATAGCCATCCTCGATGCACCTATCCCAAGGGACTTCAAAGCTCCTCAATTTGAATCCTACAATGGAGAATCAGACCCGACTGACAATATAAATAGCTTCAAAACACTCATGATGGTCTACAATGCCACTGATGCACTCATGTGTCGGACATTCCCCGCCACACTGAAAGGATCAGCGACGGAATAGTATTCGGGCCTGACCCCAGAATCAATATTCTTTTTCGATCGGCTTGAGGAGCTTTTCATTGCGCACTTCATCACCAGCCGCAAGACTGAAAAACCAAGTACCTCCCTGTTAGAACTGAAACAAAGAGATGGAGAACTGCTGAAAGACTTCATCAAACGCTTTACAGCTGAAACAAGGTCGATTTCCTCCTTGAACACTTCAGTGGCGGCTGCAGCTTTCCGCCACAACGTCATGAACAAAGACTTGAAAGCCTCCCCCGCAAAAAAACCACCCAAAAGTGTTACTGAGCTCGTGGAAAGGAGTGACAAGTATATCAAGGGTCGAGGAAGCTCTCTATCCTCACGGCAAGAATGATTCATCTTTCCAGAACAAACGGAAGAATACAAGCGAGGAAGAACCCAGGAAGTTCCAGAAAGACAGCGCAGATCAATGCCGTCCACCTCCAGCACCACGCTTTGACAAGTTCACTCCTCTCAACACAAACGTATTAGCCATTATCATGGAAGTAGAGAAGGACGGAATAATATGCCCTCTCCCCAAGGTGTCAACGTCTAGCAAGAGAAGAGACAAAAATAAGTGGTGTGCATTTCACAGAGATCATGGACACACTACCAACAACTGTCAAGCCCTTAAACAAGAACTGGAGGCCCTGATTAGCATGGGCTATCTCTCTAACTTCGTTCAGAAAGACAACGATGCCGAAAACCCTCTGCCCCTGTGGGGCTAATAAGCGTCAAGAGAGGGCATACAAATCGCAAGACTCTGAACACATGGTCGTCCTCCACTCCATTCATGGAGGCCCGATGGGGGTAGATTCCAACTCCTCCGCAAAGCTTTCATCAGGAAAGTCAAATCATAGATAACATTCCGCCTGCCAAAAGCATCAGGGTCCCGATATCTTTCTCCGACAAGGACTTAGAAGGCGTCCGAACACCTCATTGCAACGCATTGGTCATAAATCTTTGCATGGTGAATCATGAGGTATGTCGCATCCTGGTAGACAATAACAGCTCAATAAACATCCTCTTCATGGCCAAATTCGATGCTCTCAATCTCTCCCAAGACCGACTCAAGCCAGCAGATTATACACTCCACGGGTTCTCCAGTGTCCCCGTTCAAGTAGAAGGAGTCGTCACACTGGATGTGACAGCAGGAAAGTCCCCCGCTATTCGAATGGAAGCACTGGACTTTATGGTAGTCGATGTCAAAGTCTTATACAACACTATATTCGGCCATCCTTGCCTAGCGGCCTTCAATGCAGTTGCCTCCGCATTTCATATGAAAATGAAGTTCCCAACAATAGTTGGCATAGGCCAAGCTGTAGGAAGCCAACAGGAAGCACGAGCATGCTACACCGCTGCAAAGGGGCTCGGTTCTCCCACTCGATGCCATAAAGCTACCACCAAAAAGCAGTCACAATAATTTCAAGACTGTAAACAAGCTAAAAGCCACTGCCATAAACAATTCTACCAAGAACTTCCAAACCTGCTACATCATCTCTCACCAGGTCCAAACTAGTTCTCATCATGACACAGTAATAAATGCTGAATCTATCGCCCAAAGCCACTCCGCTCATTCAATGGAAACAAATAGTCATGCTTGAACACATTGGTGTATCAGAACATTTCTCTTTCTCTATGCAAAACAATGGGGAGCTCCCTCCAAAACAGGCAAGTCCATACAAGGTCTACCAAGTTGTTCGCGTAACGGCTCATCAACTTGAAGACCTGGGGAGAAAGAAGATATCGGCAGAACTTGGAAGGTAGAACACCATGTGAAGGCGAACGAGGGTGTCTGACGTCCTCTCTTAATAGTAGTTGCAAATTTTCTCAATTTGTAATAACGCTCAGCCACTAGAGCAGCAGCTTAGTTTTATTTTCCAGCAAATTTTCTCAATTTGTAATAACGACCAACCACTAAAGCTGTAATGCCCCAATTTTCGGTAACTGGAAAACCGTGACATAAGCCAGAATCTTTCCATCAATTAAACACAACACACAGAAAAAAACATGAAAAATTAAAACTTTTATTTTAACACAACATGTATTACAAGTCTGAATGTTGCAATACATTACAATAGTGTTACAATAATGTCTTTTCAATCCCAAGTGTTTCAACTTTCACAATTTGCATCAGAATACAAAAAGAATAACACTTGGTATTTCACTTGGATGCTTCCCAACAATAAATTAACTACGACAATTGTTACAACTAAACAATAGTAAACAATATATATTACAGCGGAAGTAAAACTGACTCTTGCTTCACTCGCCATGAGTCCTCCGGGGTCCTGTACCTGTAATTCGGCAACCCAGTACCTATTGAAGTGGGGACGTCCATACAAATACTAGCACTTAAAGGCTGATGACTAGCAGCGATTCTCCCAAAAACACACATATGCGAACACAGTAAAATATGCCGGTGTAGTTCAAGTGTTCGTGAGTGCTATGACTAGAATCTAATGCAATACCAACTAAGGCTAGGATGCTCCTATTCTAATGCAAGCAAGTCTTCGGAACAGTATGCAGCCCATACTACATACGCCCCATCTCAAGCCGTTTCTTCATATAGAGGGATTTGAACCCACGCCACGTATTCTACTTTTGTACCCATCATGTTCCCAACATAATACTACATGACTGGCGAAGTTGTAGGTACGGTCTAGTTTCGTTACTGTAGTCAATAATGGTGTCCTTATTTGCCACTATTGCCCAGTCGCACCGGACCCTACTCAAAAGCCAACACGAACAACAAGATACTTGTCAACCTTCTTTCGCGCCCCCAACTGGTCATGAGAAGGCATAGAACCTGACGGAATCGTAGGGTCTATTTTCCTAGGAAACCCTCTCGTTCTTATCATGGCATATTCAGGAATTAACAATCAAGATACGGAACCGTGCTCCTAACTTGTCATGAAATGCACCGCTCGTATCCCTTTGACAGGGGAATACATCCTAATAACACCACCTAGTGTCAGCCTACAGGAAAGGTTGTATTATAGGGCATCACCCCTAACACCAACTCTCACCCTTTGGCGATTTATAGATAAAAATAGTTAAGTAACTCTTACTACCTTAACGATGTCACTAACCCTAACCAGGTCACTAATCCTAACCACACAAGTGAGACATGCCACTGTGCTTCCAACTAGACATAAAAGCACCGTACGTGTCCCTCTTCTAATCAAACAAGCGAGACATACCACTGTGCTTCCAACTAGACATGAAAAAATACCGTACGTGTCCCTCTTCTAACCAAACAAGCAAGACATGCCATTGTGCTTCCAACTCGACATGAAAAAGTACCGTACGTGTCCCTCTTCTAGAGAGTGCAACAGTTTTTCGACACAATTAACCAAGTCTTAACCTAGACTTCACAAGATCTCCTCGGATCCACTCATAGCCTACTTATTTAAGATAATACCTACTTACGACAACAACCATACAGGTAATCAACTTAGAAGAAACCCGTACTTACTAGTAAAACTTAATCTTCTATAATTAGAAGCAACAGAAAATTCTTCTAATAGTCTGATACAGATATACTATCAAGAAAGTCCCAAAGGCGACATAAAAACCTCCTGACAATCTGGAAGCGACCAGTGCTACGCTTGTCGGAATTTAACCCAAGAGGTCAATTCGGAAAGGGGAGAATGTCTAGTACAACTCTCTAGTTGGCCCGAACCTCAGATTCTACAGGTAAGACACTCCAAAACACCAAGGAAGTCAACAGCAAGCACACTCAGCTCAAAGCTGGTTGCTGCATCTTTCAAATACCATAACTCTACCCCGCTTATCGGAATCTATCCAGAGACGCCAATTCAGAAAGGGGAAGATGTCTAATACAACTCTCTAGTTGGCCCGAACCTCAGATTCAACCAGTAAAAGGCTCGAAAGTATCAAGCAACCAAAACAGCAACTTTTAGCCGAACAGCTAGTTGTTGTTTTTTGTAATGGTCTAAACTTTTGCGTCTCTCATCAGAATTTAACCCGGGAGGTCAATTCGGAAAGGGGAGAATGTCTACTACATCTTCCTAGTTGGTCCGAACCTCTAATTCCGAGAGGAACCCTAAGTTTTATCCCTTTGAACCTACTGCGATGCTAACCCGAAAATACAGATTTCACTGTTTGCCCTAAAGCTCACTGTTTTGGTGGAAACGATCGTTTCACCCCTCAAAACAGCCCCGAAAAATCTACCAAAATTCTAGAATGGTAACAACACCCCTAAGAACGTCTCATATAAATTTCGGGTCAAAGTTCTACCTCTAACACATGTAAACAAATCTAACCCTACAACTATTTAAGCATGGATAATTACCATAATCTAAGCATGGACTACAACTTAAGCATGAACCTACAAAAGTCTAAACATGGTATACTACTTAAACATCAACCTACAACAATTTAGGCATGGTATACTACTTTAAGCATCAACCTAAAACATGATATACAATTTAAGCATGAGCCAACAACAATCTAAAACATGGTAGGTAATTTAAACATCAATCCTACAACATTCCTAAGCATGGTATACAACTTAGCATGTATCTACAACAATCTTAAGCATGGTAGGTAATTTAAACATAAATCCTACAACATTCCTAAGCATGGTATGAACCTACAACAATTTAATATGGTATAAACATCAACTTACAACAATCTAAACATGGATATATAATCAATCTAAGCATGGTATACACATGAGCATAGGTTCTTTACTACCACACCCTACAATAATTCAAGCATGGATACAACATACATGGGTTCTTTACTACCATCCCTACAATAAGTCAAGCATGGATACAACATAAACATGGGTTTTATTCAATACTTAAGCTTGGATGTTACTACTTTTACAAGACTACCTCTTTTTAACAAGATACAAGTTGAAATGCTACAAAAATCTAACCATATGAATTACAATTTAAAAACCTACCATTTATAGCTTACAAGTCTTACCCATAACAAAAGTCTACTTCTTTTTCTTCACACTACAAGTCTATCTTTTTATAACTAGGAGTTAGCAAAAATTGATAATTATCAATTAGAGGGCAATAAATAACAAAAGACTCATTTTAATAATTCTGAGTTCTACAACCTCAAAGGGTATGTAATAATTCTATTGTGCAATTTCATGTGCTTAAGCCAATAGTTCTTGTTTGAGTTCTGCATCCCAAATGGGTATATGCACAATGTTCATATGCATATGTGTATGAGTCCAATATCAAGTCCTACAACCCAAAATGGGTGTATACACAATCGTCCATATGCTTAGGTTCATTAGTCCAAAATAACAACAACAAGAACAGAATTACAACAATCAAGATAGTCAATCTTTATGTTCTTGTTTATTTAGTCCTACCATTCATTCATGTTCTTCCTTTTGTCTATACAAAGTGTTAGTTCAAGTTGTTTAACATAACAACATACCCAAACAAGAAAACAACACAGCACACCCAAAAAGAAAACCAACTCAACCAAAAGAGCAAAAATCAACAAAGAGAAAAAGAACCACACAAGAACAAGCTCAAACAAATAAGAACAAAAGAATGGAGAAGCCCCCACCTTATTTTTCCTTGAAG
The DNA here is from genome assembly GCA_017893485.1 of Hemerocallis citrina. Taxonomy (NCBI): domain Eukaryota; kingdom Viridiplantae; phylum Streptophyta; class Magnoliopsida; order Asparagales; family Asphodelaceae; genus Hemerocallis; species Hemerocallis citrina. Next base: position 133,144,322 of record CM030367.1, on the reverse strand, counting down.
GAAGAACTTGCTAGCACACCTCCTTCCCCTTAGCTCTTAGGACTTCTATAAAAAAAACATACAAGAAGAAAAACTCTCTAATTAGGAGTTCTCTCATTATTTTCCTCGCTTTCTAAAAATGAGACAAGTGATGAAGAGAGGGGTATTTATAGGGTGGAAGAGGAGGTGGAGAGTGCAAAAATGCACCCACAAAAATGCACAAACCCCCCAAGGGTTGGAGGCCGGCCATACTTGGTATGGGAGGGGGTGAGGTGGAGGTAAGGTGTGAGGTTGAGGTGGAGGTATGGAGCATTGGTGATGTGGAAGAGAGATGGTTTCTAGAAAATCACCCCTAAACTCTTATGCATCCATTTAATCCTAGTTTTAACCTCTTAACCCAAACTTAGCCATCAAAGTTAGTTGTCATGACAAGAGAAGTATTTTGTCCAAAAATGCACACCACACAATTTGTACAATGTACTAATTGATACAATACATATATGTATGTATATATGTATATCGAAAACCTTCGTTTGTTAAATTGTATAATCTGTATAAAATAATTTAGTTTCGAAAATAATAATAAAATAAACTTATACAATGTAATATTTGTCTGGGATATTACAATACTCCCTCCTTAGAATAGTTCTGTCCTCAGAACTACGTTAAGTCAGGAAAACTGAAAACAATAGATACAAAATAACACAGAATTAGGGCATGTGATGAACAAATTTTTTTTGAACAAACCGTTGCATGGATTCCACATATATATATAAATCCATTCGGTTACAAAAAGTGTTATATCATATATTACTTAAAGTCCATAATAAAATTTCAAAAGCAACTTCAAACTTAGTGGTTCCCCCACCCTTGTACACCGGTGATGACTTCTTGCCTTTGTTGTCATCATCTTCTATAAGTGTGAGCATTCGTCCTTGGCGAAGTGGCTCCTTTCCTTTGTGGTTCACTTCTGGGGCTGATCGGCTGTTATTCTTCTGAAACTGGGGACAGTCCGGTCGGATATGACCAATCTTCCCATATTTTTGTAACAAATACGGGTATCCATCTGAGGGTCCTTCCTTGGGCACTGGCTCATGAAATGAACTTGTTCTCCACACAGAAAACAGCTTCCTGGCTTGGCAGCTCCAAATTTGCCATCTGGTTTCTGAATCTTCTACTTCCGTCCTTGGTTCTTGGGCCCTGATGCTGGGCAGATCTCTTTCCCTCATTCCACTTCCCATTTTTCTCTTGCAGATTTGGTCCTCGGTTCATGTCAAGCTCTGTCGTTGCCACACGGCAGACCAATTTCTCGAACCTTCGAATGCAAAAAGGTACCATCCTCGTTCTGAGTGCAAGTCTGAGCCCTTGCTCGAATCTCTTGGCCTTCTTGACCTCATCTTCTACCATTTCTGGAGCATACCGGGACAGTTGCGTGAACTTGGTCTCGTACTCACGAACTGTCAAGCTTCCCTGCTTCAGGTTGAGGAACTCCATAGCCTTGTCTTCCTGCACATCTAATGGAAAGTAGTGCATCCTGAACTCCTCCAAGAATTCTTCCCACGTAATGGGTCCTTCACCCATGCCCCTCTTCACCGACTGCCACCAGACCTCGGCGTCTTTTTCCAGCAGAATGCTTGCCAACCGACCTTTCTGTCATTGGGTGTCAGCATCACCTCGAACACGGTCTCGACTTGACGAATCCAATCATCAGCCGCTGTCGGGTCTACTTTTCCCTCGAAAATAGGTGGCCTCAGTCTTTGGAACGATTTGACCATTTTGATGGGGTCGGTAGCTGCTGCTCCCCGGTTACCTTCGGGTGCTCCCTGTTGTTGCACATTGTTTCTACTCGCTTCGGCTAGGTCTCCAAGTGCCTGTACATACGGGAAAATTCTGCCTCTATATCCAGCCATGTGCCATTTCCTCTACTACCTTCTTCTTCATTTGGGTCAACCCGACCGCTCCTCGTTCTGCGAGACATCTGGTAGAAAAGAAGCATCCTATTGTAATATTGCAAATTAACATCCATTCATCTCATCATACACATAAGACTTATAGAAAACATAAAGTTAATCTTCATTTCATCATAACCCCATATCTTACATAAGAATCATCTTCCTTACATTTATATCATACAAGTAGGAATCAAAACATCAAAACTACAAAATAGCCTACGGGCACCCAACCGCCTAGTCGGTACTGCTAGTGCCTTCTGCTGGGTCCCCTCCAGTTAGCAGCGCCTGTAACTGCGTGATCAGCTCCTGCAGCTCCGTGCATTTGTGCTCTAAGAGCGCAAACTGTACACGACAGCTGCGCTTCAGGATCACCATCCTGCGGTTGGCCCTCATATTAGCGCTCCGTAACTTTGCCACTTCCTTCCCATGGTGGAAGGCCACAAACTCACTCGAGTCCATCTTGTTCTCAAGACAAACATGGGACCATGCCAAAGTCGAGATATCGCGAAAGACCTGCCCAAAAGCCTGTTCTACGGAGGTAAGCTGGGGAGGTGACGGGGGTGGCGGTACTGGGATCTGGTCCCCTACAGGGGTGTCCCCTGCTGCAGTAGCTGTGGGGGTCCCGTTGGCCAATCCGGCCCCAAACGGTGACTCGTCCCCGTCTGAGATGGGCTCTAAGTCCGAGTCCACCTCGATCACGACCCCATGGCCCCATCCATTCCCTAGGGGAAATGCTCCGTCCGCCATCCTGCAAGGAGTGGATACGGAAATTAGCATAGATATAGAAATATCATAAAACATAAGTTGAAGGAACAACGATATGAATTATAATTATCTATAACACGCTAAAAGGAACCTAACTCCTACAAGGCATCTGAGTCTATTTTCCTTCTATGTTGGACTATAAATTGAAGTCGGCTCTGATACCACTCTGTAAAGCCCCGATTTTCGGTAACTGGGAAACCGTGACATAAGCCAGAATTTTTCCTTCAATTAGTCACAATACACACAAAAAAAAGGAAATTTAAAACTTTTATTTTAACACAACATGTATTACAAGTCCGAATGTTGCAATACATTACAATAGTGTTACAATAATGTCTTTTCAATCCCAAGTGTTACAACTTTCACAATTTACATCAGAGTACAAAAGGAACAACACTTGGTATTTCACTTGGATGCTTTCCAATAATAAATGAATTACGACAATTGTTACAACTAAACAATAGTAAACAATATATATTACAGCGGAAGAAAAATTGACTCTTGCTTCACTCGCCTTGAGTCCTCCGGGTCCTGTACCTTTACTTCGGCAACCCAGTACCTATTGAAGTGGGAACGTCAGTACACATACTGACGCTTAAAGGCTGATGACTAGTAGAGATTTTCCCAAAAATACACATATGCGAACACGATAAAATATGTCAGTGTAGTTCAAGTGTTCGTGAGTGCTATGACTAGAACTAATGCAATATCAACTAAGGCTAGGATGCTCCTATTCTAATGCAAGAAAGTCTCCGGAACAGTATGCAGCCCATACTACATACGCTCCATCTCAAGCCGTTTCTTCATATATATGGATTTGAACCCGTGCCATGTATTCTACTTTTGTACCCATCATGTTCCTGACATAATACTACATGACTGGCGAAGTTGCAGGTACAGTCTATTTTTGTTACTGCAGTCAATAGTGGTGTCCTTGTTTGCCACTATTGCCCAGTCGCACCGGACCCTACTTAAAAGCCAACACGAACAACAAGATACTTGTCAACCTTCTTTCGTGCCCTCAGCTGGTCATGAGAAGGCATAGAACCTGATGAAATCGTAGGGTCTATTTCCCTAGGAAACCCTGTAATATCCCGGACGGATATTACCGTATATAAATTATTATTTTATTATTATTTTGTTTTAATTCCAAAATTAGAATATTTTGGTGATTTTCACCCGGTTTATTCATAGACATTATCTGTACCCAGATATCGGTCAGTATACATCCGTATTGTATCAAATTGGTACCGCGACCCTCCGAACTAATAATAGAATTTATTTTATTATTATTTCCAAGATTAAATTATTTTATACGGATTATGCAAAGATTTTCGGTATACAGACATACATGCGCACATACCTGTAGTATGTCGATTAGTATGTTATACAAATTGCGTGTTGTGTATTTTTGGACAACACTTGTCTTTGTTATGACAGAACCTATTAGATTGTTAGGGTTTATAAGTGGTTAATCTAGGTTAAGTGTGCATGAGGAGGTTAAGGAAACCCTTCTAGAAACCCTCACATAACACCTCCACCACATAACACCATACCACACCCACCTCCACCTCATTCCACCTCCCCCTAGAGGTATGGCCGGCCCCCAATTTAAGGGAGGGCCAAAATGCAAATGTGTGTGTGTACATTTGCACTTTCCACCCTTTCTCCCACCTATAAATATCCCCTTCCTCCACCTTTGTCTCATTTTAGAAAGATCAAAAAGAAAGAAAGAAAGGAAAGGAAAAGAAAGAGAGAACCTCATACTAATAAGAGAGTTTTCTTGTAGGTTCCATAAGAGTTCTTAGAAGCTAAGGGGAAGGAGAAGGAGCATAGGCTAGTCCTTCCTACAAAAAGATTAAGGTGGGGGTTTCTCTTTTGTTGTTTGTTTGTTTGTTTTGTTGTTTGATGTTTCTTCTTCTCCTTACCTTCCTTGTTTTGTTTTCTTTGGTTCTTTTTGGAATGGGTTGTGGTAATAGTATTGTTAGATGTGATCTTTATTTGTATGTTTGTAATTGTTAAAGGTAAATAACCACATAAAAAGAAAAGAAACAAATGGTAGTGCTAAATACACATAAAGATTGAATCTTTGTAGTAGTAGTAGTTGTTTTGTGGACTAAAATGACATATACATATGGACTTGTACATACAACCATTTTGGGGTTGTAGGACTTGAATATGGACTTATACATAAAGCATATGAACCTTTTTATACAACCATTTTTGGTTGTAGGACTTGTATTGAACTTGGACTAAAAAGATAAGCATATGTTGAACCAAGTGAAGGTTCTTACCTTATTTTTATTATTGTAGTTTTCTTTTATAATCTTAAGTAAAAAGAACCTAAATTAGATGTTAGTTTTAATTATGAAAAAGAAACTAACCTAAATTACTAGTTGTAGAATGAATAAAAAGATTTTTTCTTTTATGATCACTAGTGATAATAAGAAATCAATGCTAATAAAGACTAGTAGACAATTAAGTAGTGTTATGTTAAAATAAAGTAGTAGTAGTAGTAGTAGATAGTTGTAGATGTTTATGTTATATTCATGGTTAACATAAAGTAGTAGTAGTAGTAGATGATAAAAAGAAGTAGTTGTAGCTGTTTTATGTTATGATCCATGTAAAATAAAATAGTAGTAGTAGTAATTTAGTTGTAGATATTTATGTTATGTGAAATTTTAGTAGATGATTATGGATATTAAATGGATGTTGTGCTTATGTTAAATTAAATACCATGCTAAGATTGGATTAGATTAATTTAATCATGCTTAGAATGTTGTAGGATTTATTCTAAAATTACCTATCATGTGTAGGAATGATATACATATTGTAGGATTCATTCTAAAATTATCTACCATGTTTAGGAACATTATTCATGCTTAGAATGTTGTAGGATTCATTCTAAAATTACCTATCATGTTTAGAAATGATATACATGTTGTAGGATTAATTCTAAAATTTCCTATCATGTTTAGGAATGTTATTCATGCTTAGAATGTTGTAGGATCCATGATAAAATTACTTACCATGTTTAGGGATGATGTGTACCATGCTAAGTCTTTCTACATGCTTAGAATGTTGTAGGATCCATGATAAAATTACTTACCATGTTTAGGAATGATGTGTACCATGCTAAGTCTTTCTACATGCTTAGAATGTTGTAGGATCCATGATAAAATTACTTACCATGTTTAGGGATGATGTGTACCATGCTAAGTCTTTTTACATGCTTAGAATGTTGTAGGATCCATGATAAAATTACTTACCATGTTTAGAAGTGTATATATATATATATATATACTTAGGAATATTATATGTTCATACTAGTAGTTATCCATTCTTAGTAAGATATTCATGCTTAGTAGTTATTCATGCTTAATAAAGATTCATGCTTGGATGATAGTAGGAAAGTAGTATACCATGCTAGCTAAATTTGTCTATGCTTAGATGATTATAAGAAAGTAGTATACCATGCTAGTTTCATTTATCTATGCCTAGATAGTTGTAGGAAAGTGGTATATCATGCTAGATTAATTTATCCATACTCACATGCTTATAGGAAAATTGTATACCATGCTAGATTAATGGTAGAAAGGTTGTATACCATGTTAGTTTAATTATAGGGAAGTTGTATACCATGCTAGATCAAATAAATATTCATGCTTACATGATATCTATGCTTAGATAAGTATATGTTCATGCTATGTTAGTAGGTGATCATGCTTAATCGTTATTCATGCTAAGTTAGTAGACGTCATGATAATTATTGTTATGTTAAGTTAGTAGATGACCATGCTAATGATGGTTTATGTGGTATCCATGCTAATGATACTCATGCTTAAAATATAGTAGATACTCATGCTTAAATTAAGGGAACTATCCATGGTTAGTTGTAGTGATTTTTATGATTGTTCTATCCATGCTAGAATTGTTGTAGAAACTCATGCTATGTTGTAGGTTGATACTTAACTAGTATACATGACTAGAATGTTACTAAAATGTACACCATGCTATATGTTAATGTGAAAGTAGCACACCATGTCTAGGAATGAGGTATACCATGCTAAAGTTTAAATACATGCTTAGAATGTTGTAGGATTAATGTTAGAATACCTACCATGCCTTGGAATGTTGTATGTTCATACTAGTTATATATCCATGCTTGGGTTGTGGGGATTAGTCATGATAAGTAGTATGCATTCACGCTCAAGTTATAACCTATGCTTGACCGTAGTGGACTTCATGTCTAGATCATAGCGATTTTCATGCTAAGATTGATATAAGCACATGCTTAATCATATTCGTACTTAGGAGTATTATGGTGAGTGATTCTGTTATATAATTGGATTGTCGTAGGAAGATGCTTACAATTGTATGCCATGCTTAAGGCACTATAGGTTGAAGTAATAAGGATTGAGAAGACCACTAGTAATAGTTAGTTGATAAAGGCTGTTATGACGCCTTCGGTTCTTCCTTAGTAGAATACCGATCATAGACTATTAGTAGATTCTTCTATTGCTTCTAATAATAGAAGATCAAGTTTGCTAGTAAGCACGTTTGGTTGCTTTTAAGATTGATTACCTGTATGGTTGTTTGCATATGGTTGTGCTCGTACGTAGCTCGACTGGCCCGTACGTAGCTGTGGGTCTCATACGTAGTTTAATTGGCTCGTATGTAGGTTGTTGTCTCGTACGCGGCTCGACCGGCCCGTGCGTAGCTGTTGGTCTCATACGCGGCTTATTTGGCTGGTATGTACGTTGTTGTCTCCTATGAGGCCCGCCTGGCTCGTAGGTAGTTATGGTTTCATACGTAGCTTATTGGCTCGTATGTGGTTGTTACTCGTGTATAGCTTGTTAGCTAGTACACAGTTCGTTGTGCTCGTCTAGGGTGATATTACCACCCTAAGGGCTATCAACCATCAAGACATATGTTTTCTTACCCTAAGGAACTGTGGAGGAGTCACTCCTTGTGTACCGTCGGATCTTAACCAAGGTAGGTTGATCGAGGACCGGAGTATAGACGGAATCGAAGTTTAGGGTAGCGGCATGCATGTATATTCGCACGGCCGAGGTCTTGGATCGATAGGCCAGGAACCGGATCCCGAAGGATTCTGGTGAGTCTAGGTTGAGCAGCCTAGTAGAGTTGTCTTGCGAAGCCTAATTTAAGGCCTAGCATGTTATGTTTATAATATTATCGTCCCTAGGATTGTCGAGTCAGGGACACCATTAAGGTAGTGACTTATAAAGATCATTTTGCTCAGACCCTTGCCAAAAAGAGAGGAGTTGGTTGTAGGGGGCGCCTTACGACCAACTTGTCCCTTGAGGCAGGCCTTAAGTGGTGATAGTGGGTTGTACCTTCTCGTCAAAGGGATACGTACGGTGTCGTCTCACAAGTTGAGGACACGGGTTGCGTATCTCGTGCTGTTAATTCCTGGAGTGCCGTGGCTGAGGGTGCCACAGGGTAGGTTTCGCGCTGCCCTGTGCTTGCGAGACCCCAGAGGGTGCCACAAGGTAGGCTACGCACTACCCTGCGTTTGCGAAACCCTATGATTTGGATTTTGGAATGACGATTGTCTGTTTTTTTTATGTGAGGTCCGGTTAGCCGAGTAGCAATGGCGAACATAGACACCACGGGCGTACTGTATCAGTGGGACATGACCACGTCTGCAACCTCATCAGTCACGTGCAGGTGTCAGGAACAGGTTGTGTACAATTAGAAGTTCAAAATGCGGGTTCAAATCCCTATTTATGGAGAAACGGCTTGAGAAGGGTCGCATGTAGTATGGGCTGCATGTTGACTTCGGAGACTTGCTGACATTAGAATAGGAAGCATCCTAGTTCTATTTAAATATCGCATTAGAGTCTAGTCATAGCACTCACGAACACTTAAACTACACCAACACCATTGCCATGTTTTGTATGTTGTTTGGGAGATTCGCTGCTTTGATATCAGCCTTTAAGCGTCAGTGAATACTGACGTCCCCACTTCCATAGGTACTAGATCGCCGAAGTACAAAGGCGAGATTCAGGAGGACTCAAGGCAAGGAAAGCAAGGAGTCAGTGTTATGTTTAGTTCCGCTGTAAAATATGTGCTGATTATCCATTAGTTGAGAAGTACTCAAGTGAGAGTTACCAAGTGTTGTTCTTCATTCCTTGTACTCTGATGTAAGATGTTGAAGGTTGTAATACTTGGAAATGTAAAGGTAATATTGTAACTTTATTGTAAGGTATTGCAGTTGTATAATATTCAGACTTGTAATACATTGGGTGTTGAAATAAAAGTTTTAAATTCTCCTATTTTTCTGTGTATTGTGACTAATTGAAGAAAAGGTCTTGGCTCGTGTCACGGTTTCCCAGTATCGGAAATCGGGGCGCTACAAACCCTCTCGTTCTTATCATGGCATATTCAGGAATTAACAATCAAGATACGGAATCGTACTCCCAACTTGTCATGAAAAAGTATCGCCCATATCTCTTTAACAGGGGAATACATCCCAATAACACCACATAGAGTCAGCCTACAGGAGAGGTTGGATTATAGGGCATCACCCCTAACACCAACTCTCACCCTTTGGCAATTTATTGATAAAAATGGTTAAGCAATTGTTACCACCTTAACGATGTCACTAACCCTAACCACACAAGCGAAACATGCCACTGTGCTTCCAACTAGACATAAAAGCATCGTACGTGTCCCTCTTCTAACCAAACAAGCGAGACATGCCACTGTGCTTCCAACTAGATATGAAAAAGCATCGTATGTGTCCCTCTTCTAACCAAACAGGCAAGACATGTCATTGTACTTCCAACTCGACATGAAAAAATACCATATGTGTCTCTCTTCTAGAGAGTGCAACAGTTTGTTGACACAATTAACCAAGTCTTAGCCTAGACTTCACAAGATCTCCTCGGATCTACTCATAGCCTACTTATTCAAGATAATACCTACTTACGAAAACAACCATATAGGTAATCAACCCAGAAGAAACCAAACGTACTTACTAGCAAAACATGATCTTCTATAATTAGAAGCAACAGAAGATTCTTCTAATAGTCTGATACAGATATACTATAAAGAAAGGCCTGAAGGCAACATAAAAACCTCCTAAAAGACTGGAAGCGAGCAGTGCTACGCTTGTCGGAATTTAACCCGAGAGGTCAATTCAGAAAGGGGAGAATGTCTACTACAACTCTCTAGTTGGCCCAAACCTCAGATTCTACAGGTAAGACACTCTAAAATACCAAGAAAGTCAACAGCAAGCACACTCAGCTCAAAGCTGGTTGCTGCTTCTTCCAAATACCATAACTCCTACCCCGTTTATCGGAATCTAACTCGAAAAGCCAATTCGGAAAGGGAAAGATGTCTACTACAACTCTCTAGTTGGCCCGAATCTCAGATTCATCCAGTAAAAGGCTCAAAAGTATCAAGCAACCAAAATAGCAACTTTCAGCCGAACAGCTAGTTGCTGTTTTTTGTAATGGTCATAACTTTTGTGTCTCTCGTCCGAATTTAACCCGAGAGGTCAATTCGGAAAGGGTAGAATGTCTACTACTACTTCCTAGTTGGTCCGAACCTCTAATTCCGAGAGGAACCCCAAGTTTTATCCTTTTGAACCTACTGCGATGCTAACCCGAAAACACAGATTTCACTGTTTGCCCTAAAGCTCACTGTTTTGGGGGAAACGATCGTTTCACCCCTCAAAACAGCCCCGAAAAATCTACCAAAATTCTAGCATGGTAACAACACCCCTAAGAACGTCTCATATAAATTTCGGGTCAAAGTTCTACTTCTAACACATGTAAACAAATCTAACCCTACAACTATTTAAGCATGGATAATTACCATAATCTAAGCATGGACTACAACTTGCATGAACCTACAACAGTCTAAACATGGTATACTACTTAAACATCAACCTACAACAATTTAGGCATGGTATACTACTTTAAGCATCAACCTAAAACATGATATACAATTTAAGCATGAGCCAACAACAATCTAAAACATGGTAGGTAATTTAAACATCAATCCTACAACATTCCTAAGCATGGTATACAACTTAGCATATATCTACAACAATCTTAAGCACGGTAGGTAATTTAAACATAAATCTTACAACATTCCTAAGCATGGTATGAACCTACAACAATTTAATATGGTATAAACATCAACTTACAACAATCTAAACATGGATATATAATCAAGCTAAGCATGGTATACACATGAGCATAGGTTCTTTACTACCACACCCTATAATAATTCAGGCATGGATACAACATACATGGGTTCTTTACTACCATCCCTACAATAAGTCAAGCATGGATACAACATAAACATGGGTTTTATTCAATACTTAAGCATGGATGTTACTACTTTTACAAGAGTACCTCTTTTTTACAAGATACAAGTTGAAATGCTATAAAAATCTAACCATATGAATTACAATTTAAAAACCTACCTTTTATAGCTTACAAGTCTTACCCATAACAAAAGTCTACTTCTTTTTCTTCATACTACAAGTCTATCTTTTTATAACTAGGAGTTAGCAAAAATTGATAATTATCAATTAGAGGGCAATAAATAACAAAAGACTCATTTTAATAATTTTGAGTTCTACAACCTCAAAGGGTATGTAATAATTCTATTATGCAATTTCATGTGCTTAAGCTAATAGTTCTTGTTTGAGTTCTACATCCCAAATGGGTACGTACACAATGTTCATATGCATATGTGTATGAGTCCAATATCAAGTCCTACAATCCAAAATGAGTGTATACACAATCCTCCATATGCTTAGGTTCATTAGTCCAAAATAACAACAACAAGAACAGAATTACAACAATCAAGATAGTCAATCTTTATGTTCTTATTTATTTAGTCCTACCATTCATTCATGTTCTTCCTTTTGTCCAAACAAAGTGTTAGTTCAAGTTGTTTAACATAACAACATACCCAAACAAGAGAACAACACAGCACACCCAAAAAGAAAACCAACTCAACCAAAAGAGCAAAAATCAACAAAGAGAAAAAGAACCACACAAGAACAAGCTCAAACAAATAAGAACAAAAGAATGGAGAAGCCCCCACCTTATTTTTCCTTGAAGGAAGAACTTGCTAGCACACCTCCTTCCCCTTAGCTCTTAGGACTTCTATAAAAAAAACATACAAGAAGAAAAACTCTCTAATTAGGAGTTCTCTCATTATTTTCCTCGCTTTCTAAAAATGAGACAAGTGATGAAGAGAGGGGTATTTATAGGGTGGAAGAGGAGGTGGAGAGTGCAAAAATGCACCCACAAAAATGCACAAACCCCCTTAGGGTTGGAGGCCGGCCATACATGGTATGGGAGGGGGTGAGGTGGAGGTAAGGTGTGAGGGTGAGGTGGAGGTATGGAGCATTGGTGATGCGGAAGAGAGAGGGTTTCTAGAAGATCACTCCTAAACTCTTATGCATCCATTTAATCCTAGTTTTAACCTCTTAACCCAAACTTAGCCATCCAAGTTAGTTGTCATGACAAGAGAAGTATTTTGTCCAAAAATACACACCACACATATTGTACAATGTACTAATTGATACAATACATATATGTATATATATATATGTATATCGAAAACCTTCGTTTGTTAAACTGTATAATTTGTATAAAATAATTTAGTTTCGAAAATAATAATAAAATAAATTTATACAATGTAATATCCGTCTAGGATATAACAAGAGCAGCTGCTTAGTTTTATTTTTTCAATAAAATGTAGTATGAATTTTTGCAAAATTCTTGTACAACTCTACGAATGCATTCAATGAGTTGAATGCCAAACTTTTACACAAAAATCGCACCAAAAACTCGTTAAAAGCTTTCTTCAAGACGAGTTCAGAGTCCATATACCCATGGTTCAAAGTTACTCTAGCAATTTACAATAGAGCAGGTTCAGAGTGCGCTTCGCCATTCGATCTACTCCTGCAACCTGTTAATATTAAAGCAAATAACGAGCTAAACGCCCAACTTACACCTAGAGTGATGCTAAACACTCGTTACAAGTTTTCCATAAGATGGGTTCGGAGTCCATACCCATGGCTCGAAGATACTCTAGCAATTTACAATGAAGCAAGTTCAGAGTGTTCTTCGCCATTCGATCTGCTCCTGCAATTCGTGAGCGCCTCCACGACCGGTTCGCAGTCCATACCCATGGCTCAGAGTTACTTTAGCAACCTGCAATTAAGCACGTTCAGAGTTCAACTCGCCATTCGATCTGCTCCTGCAACCTGTTAATACCTAAACTAACAAGTTTGGAATTCACACCCTTGGCTCGGAGTTACTTTAGCAACCTGCAATTATGCACGTTCAGAGTTCAACTCGTCATTCGATCTGTTCTTGAAACTAGTTAAAATTCCTTGAAGGCAGATTAACAGGTCCAAAATCATGGATCGTAGTTACTCCAGTATCACTTGTAAAAAGCAACACTGAGAGTTCAAATCTCTACTCGATGTGACTCTCACAATTTGTCAGAGGACCCATACAGTAAGTTTGGAAAACGACTCTCCCTCAGAGTTGCTCCTACAACTAGCTGACTTCAAGGCGGAGAAATTCTAAACTCCGTAACACACCGTCGACAGTTCGTTAGCTATATGCAACAGACTTGATGCCCTGTTATTTAGCTACAAAGAACCTAATCGATGGCGCATCAACATTGACAGCAAGGATCAATCATATAAAAAGAATTCATCAAAAATCACAAAACTATCGCAAACTATGTTCAGATCCAATGCCACTACAAATATCTATAAATACAAAATGGTAAGTCCAGAGTCTAACTCTCCCCAAGAGCAGACCATACGACTAGCCAATCTCCAAGACGACGAATCATAGGACAAGACACCGGCACGTAGAAGACTTCTTATTCCACAAACTACAAGTCTCATTACAACAGCAGAATTACAATGAGTCTACGTTTCATGTCTAGGAATCGCTACCAAAAGTCCCGCGAACATGGTATAACTAACTGTCATGCAAGTTGCTCTTCCAGCTACACCTCTTCATCGGCCTCCTACCAGCTAACAGCTCCATAAGGCCGTCTCAACTCTTGATGATGAAATTCAAGACAAGTCTTCCTTAGACGGGCAAGCTCCAACTTTATCCGATCATCTTCACCTGAACAACCTCCAACTCCGTCTCACTTAAAGCACTGTGCAAATGGAAGAATCCTAACTCTGTCAAGCACCACGTATCACGAAGGAGAGCAAGCTCAATGCCCCGAGGACCTCGTTCAATGTACACAACTATTTGTCAGCAAAAAGAAGAATGGAACCACTTCAATGCTGAACAAACACAATTGACTTCACTTCCATATTAAGAAGATTCAGAACACCCACAACTCATTTGCTCTAAAAATGAGTTCGGCGCTACGCACGCCACTTGAGTTCCTCCGGCCAACAACTCGTCAACATTGAGCAACAAGTTCGATGCCTTGCGCTTCGCTCAAGCACCGCTAACAACTCGTTGGCTCCAAACAACGAGTTCAACTATTTGCTTTCCGCACAAGCTCCACCAAATAGCTCGTTGGCTCCAAATAACATGTTCAATGACCCTGCTTTTCGTTCAGGCTCCACCAAACAACTCGTCAGCCCCAAACAATGACTTCAATGATCCGCACTTCGCTTGAGCTCCCTCAATAACTCATTGCCCCCAAACAGCGAGTTCAATGCTCTGCTCTCCGTACGAGCTCCATCAACAACTCGTTGACTTCAAATAATGAGTTCAATGCCTTGGTTTTCGCTTGAGCTTCATCAACAACTTGTTGGCTCTGAACAACGAGTTCAATGCCTTGCACTTTGCTCAAGCACCGTCAACAACTCGTTGGCTTCAAATAACGAGTTCAATGTTATGCTTACCGCTTGAGCTCAATCAATAGCTCGTTGGCTCCAAACAACGAGTTCAACTATCCGCTCTCTGCTTAAGCTCCATTAACGACTCTTTGGCCCCGAACAACGAGTTCAATGCCTTGGTCTTCGCTTAAGCTCCACCAAATAGCTCGTTGGCTCCAAACAACGAGTTCAACGCCTTGGTCTTCGCTCAAGCTCCACCAAATATCTCGTTGGCTCCAAACAACGAGTTCAACAATCTGCTTACTGCTTGAGCTCCATCAATAACTCGTTGTCTCCAAACAACGAGTTCAGTGCCTTGCTCTTTGCTTAGGCCTCATCAACAACTTGTTGGCTCCAAACAATGAGTTCAATACCTTGGTTTTTGCACGAGCCCCATCAACAACTTATTAGCCCCAGACAACAAGTTCAATGCCTTGGTTTTCGCTCAAGCTCCACCAAATAGCTCGATGGCTCCAAACAACCAATTCTACGCTCTGATTGCCACTCGAGCTCCAGAAATAACTTGTTGACTCCGGACAATGAGTTCAATGCTCTGCTCTCTGCACGAGCCCCATCAATTATTTGTTGTTTCCAAACAACAAGCTCAATGCCCTGCTCTTCGCTCAAGCTCCACAAAATAGCTCATTGGTCCCAAACAACGAGTTCAATGCTCTGCTTACCGCTTGAGCTCCACCAACAACTCATTGGCCCCGAACAACGAGTTCAACACCTTGGTCTTTGCTCAAGCTCCACCAATTAGCTCATTGGCTCCAAACAACGAGTTCTATGCTCTGATTGCCACTTGAGCTCCGTCAAAAACTTGTTGGTTACAAGTAATAAGTTCAACGCCTTGCTCTTCGCATGAGCTCCATCAACAACTCGTTGACTTCACACAATAAGTTCAATGCTCTGCACTCTGCTCGAGCTCCATCAATAACTCGTTGACTCCAAACAACGAGTTCAATGCCTTGTTTTTCGCACAAGCTCCATCAAGTAACTCGTTGACTCCACACAATGAGAACATCGCCCCGCTCCTTGCTCGAGTCCTTCCAATGCCGGAATCCACCACTAGCTTGCCGAGCACAAACGGTAAGCTTAAATTTCTGACTCCGTCATAGAGCTCTCTCTAAACTCGCTGGGATCAAATGGCAGTTCTACACCAACCCCCACTACGGGTTGCCTCTCCAAACTCACCGAGATCAAACGACAATCTCTACATCAACTCTATCTCAGAGTTGTCTCTGAACTCGTCGAGATCAAACGACAGTCTCTAAATCAACTCGATCAAGGAGTAACCTCTATAAACTTGTTGGGATCAAACAGCAAGTTCAAACTCAGCTGCACTACAAGTTGCCTCTTCAAACTTGTCAGGATCAAATGGCAGTTTCTACATCAGCTTAATCTCAGAGTTGTCTCTGAACTTGCTAGGATCAAACAGCAAGCTCTACGTCAACTCAGTCAAAGAGTTGTCTCTCCAAACTTTCTGGGCACAAACGGTAAGCTCTACGTCAACTCAGTCCTAGAGTTGTCTATACAAACTTTTTGGGCACAAATGACAAGCTCAAACGTCCGACTCTATCATAGAACTCACTATTAACTTGCTGGACGCAAACAACAAGTTCAACGTTCAACTCCGTCTCAGAGTTGCCTATACAAAACTTATCGAGCGCAAGCGGCAAGCTTAAATGTCCAACTCCGTCACAAAGTTCTCCCCAAACTTACTGGGACCAAACATCAAGCTCTACATCAACTCAGTCAAAAAATTGTCTCTTCAAACTTGCTGAGCGCAAACGGCAAGTTCTATGCACAACTCCGTCAGGGAGTTGCCTTCACAAAACTCGTCGGGTGCAAACGATGGGTTCAAATGTTGAACTCTGTCCCAGGACCGTCTCAACGAACTTGCTGGGATCAAATAATAAGTCTACCATAGCTCATATAGTTCAACTATATATATACAAGATTCCACAATCAAAGCACTCTACTCCTAGACTGATAGAACGCTCGCCCAACGACAAAATGCTCGATCGACAAAACAAGCGAACAACCCAATGCTTGGTCGATGAAAAATCGAACAGGCGATGAGATGTTTGACCGGCAATACAATCAATGTTTGGTTGGCAGTAGAGTAATTCGACAAAGTAAGTTGTTCAAAAGGCACTTAGTGTGTGAAAATCTCCAGATTAAAGTTCTACAAAATGACTTGACTTGTACAAGGAGTTTACAATGCAAATTCAAGCCAAATGTAGCAAAGGGGATAATTTTGGAGATAACTTCGAGATAAGTACACCATCTCCAAACCCTAATTGAAAGGTGTTGAGATAGCTTCAAAAATCTCCACAAAAACTCCAAAAAACCCCAGAACCCCAAGTATATGCAAATCCAAGTCCAAAAAATTCCCCAACAAATACTTGCAGGTTCAAAAGAAAGAGATAAATGTTCGGGTCGGGTTTGGGTCACAAATCAAACCCACAAAGGCCCAGAGATGTGGATAACGGGTTGCAGGTACGGATCCAAACCCAAAATCCGCAACCCTCCTCCATCTTCTTCTTCTTCTTCAAAAATGAAAAACAGAGCTCAAAATGCAACCGGGGTGACGGTTCAACAATTCCAAGTCAACCTCAAAGCTCCACAGATTGACGAGGCTGATAGCTCGACGACGACGAGCTCATAGGTAGACAAACACTAAACCCATTACTCGACAGATTGAGAGGTCGACGAAGAAGATGACCAAGGCTGCACTTCGACGAAACAGAGGATCGATGTCACCCTAGCTCGACCGAAGCACATCCTCCATAGCTCGGCAGCTCATAGCTCGGCCGAAGCGAGCTATTTCCATAGCTCAGCCGAAAATGAAGCTTCATAGCTCGGCGAGCTCGATGACAAAACAGTGCACAGCCAAAACAGAGCATAGCTCTATAGCTCGACAAAGGAGAGAGGGGAACTCTCATAGCCCGGCGAAAGGTCGAGGCTTATTGCTCGGCATGGGAGGTAGCCAAATCAAGACTCCATAGCGCAAAAACCTTGTTGATTCGATCGCCACCTTCATAGCTCAATGCGAAGAGGTTCAAAGCTCGGCAGAATCAGTAGCTCGTCGAGAAAAGATGGCATGTAGCTCGGCGACCAGGCTATCCTATAGCTCGGCCAGAAGAAACGGCCATAGCTCGACCAAATTGTCGGCAAAGCTAGGGTGCTCCGAAAGCGCTCAACAGCCATTGGATCGCTCCAAGATTCGATTATAAGCATGATGGACGATCGTGATTGAACCACGTCATCGCCTTTCTTCCTCATCGCTCCCTCCTTTCGTTTGATTTTTCTCAGTGCGTGAGCACGCTCTAATCAACGGGCCTGATCGCGCCAAAAGTTGCGCCTCATCACCAAAACTACGACGGGAGATCACAACCTTCTGATCTCTCTCAGCGCGTGAGCTTGCCTTGATCGACGCTTCTGATCGTGCCAAAATTTGTGTCACATCACCGAAATCACCGCAGTCGAATCACAGCCGTGCAATCCACTTAGCATGCGAGTCTGATGCTGATCGATGCCTCTGATTGCTTTAAAAAGCGTGTGCAGCTCTGATTATTCATAAAAATCCAATAAATTCATTTTAAATTCAAAAAATTAATTAGAAATCCGAAAATAATTATTTAAATTCGAAAAATCCACTAAAAATTTCTGAAAAATAATTAAAATTGGATTTATTAATTATAAAATTCAAAAAAGTGATTTTAAAATTGGGAAAAATTCCAAAAATTTCCACAAAAATTCGGAAGAAAATCCAGATAAATTCGAAAAAATATGAAAATTCCAGAAAATTCGAAAAAAAATCAAAAATATATGGAAAATTCCAAAAAAATTAGGAAGATATTCACTGCCTTCAGAAGCCACAGATCATTTCCAGGTATCTCCAAACACCCTGATGGCTAAGATTATACTCCAAAGTCCAAAAGTAAGACGTACTGCTCCATGAAAGCCAAAAAAATCACCTTCTCGTAGTAGGGGGCTTATGATGATGGTAAAAATCGCCGCAAATCAGGGTCGTACGATTCCAGCACAGATCTTAAAGCTTCTACAGGCAAATTAATCATAAAAGGCTCTGGGCAAAAAAAGATGCTTAGAGGAGAAGAGAGCCACAACCCAAAACCTCTCCACCAAAGGTCCAAGCTTCACAAAGATAACTTCTCAGAGCTCCGTCCAATGGCGAAAAGAGGCAGGGAAGAAGTAGAGGAGAAGAGAGAGGAACTGCAGGGAAGGAACTCATCCAAAGGGGAGGAAGCAAAGGAGAATAGGTTTTCGAGACCCAGAGAGCGCAGCCGTGACCATAGAGGTCCGGCGCTTAGAGGAGACGATGAGGATAGACATAAAGCTCCGGTGAAGGTCCATGGAGGCAGGACGACTCCGACAGGGGATAGAGGCGGTCTACGAGTGTCGAAAACCCATAGAGGGTCCTATCTCGAGGCTACAAAAAGATCTTTAGGAGACCTTGGAGGTGGGGAGGCTCGGAGGGAAACTCTGACGTCGGAGAGGGAGCTAGTTAAGAAGAAAGAGGACGAAGAAGGAGAGTGGATACTCTATAAACCCAAGAGGGTTAAGAAGGCGGAGAGAAAGGCTGAGAGCTACAGCTCCTCATCGACAACTAATCACTCCCGATCGCCGAAGCTCCCTCTGTGCCACAAGTGTGCGGGAAGAGGACACACCATCCACAAGTGCCCTAACGATTGGTTTTGCTATGCATGCAAGAAATATGGGTACATTTCAAAGAGCTGTCCTAGGAATAGGGGAGCCAAGATCGAACAGAGTAAGGAAGTAGGGGCTAAGACATTTGCTCCGAAACAAAGAGGGGGGGAGGGGGAGGGTAGTAAAACAGAGCAGGTCATCTCCGAAGAGAGTAATGACTGCCGGAGGTTGATCTCCAAGGCGGTGATAATCCCTACTCCGATCATGGCGGAGTTTGAAGCGTGCATGAGACAGAGCATCATGCTAAAGATCCACACTGGACACCCGTCGATCGAAGCCATCAAAGGACTTCTATCTGAAGTATTTCGACCGTCCTTTAGGCTGGAGTGGGACATCAAGAAGGTGAAAGATGATCAATTGGTGGTCTACTGCAAAACAGATCTGATCACTAGAGAACTCTTGGCTAGCAGTAGCCTCGAAGGGGATGAGTTCTACATAACCATGAGCAGATGGTTGAGAAAAACAGGGGCGATGAGCAACGATTCTATGCCGTCGGTGTGGGTGCACCGATTCAATGTTTCGTTCCAATGTTGGGTAAAATCAGGGTTTCAAAACTTGATTCATAGGTTCGGTTATCTTATTAGTGTTGATAAGGACACCAATTTCCACACTAGGCGAGAATTCGCGAGGATTCAGAAAGGAGTAGAAGATTTGAGATTGATTCCGTCCGTCATCATAGCTCAATTCGACGAGGAGCGATATGAAATCAAGGTGATCGTTGAGAAGAAAAAAAGGGGTATCCTTCAGAGATGAGCCGCAACAATTAGGGTCGAATTTGGATATGGAGATCAAATCTGTGCTAAAGGTAGACGATGAGGGACAGCCCTCCGATCTGCTGAGATTTGATCTGGTCCGCTCGATGGAAGACGAACAGGCGCACAGGATCAAAGCACCAATACCGTTGGATCAATGGAGAAGCCATCTGGATCGTTCAAAAAAGCTGGGAACTGTTATAGGCGGTACACGGGATTTAAAGAGTATAGAGGCTATCAAAGGTACTAAGGAGACGTTCATACGGCGATGTGACAAGGGAGAGACAGCAAAAGGAATGATACTAGACAGAGGAAAGGAAAAGACAACCTAAGTAGCGACGGTATGAGGTGCTGTTCTAACTGACGTGGAGGAGTGCGAAAACCCAGGCGCTGCGATAGGAGGGGGCCCACGAAACAACAGCAAGAAATTATGACGATGACGTCAACAGAGTTTAAAGAAGCTGTCGAATCAACTGTAAGGGAGATTACTAGGAATTGCATTCGTAAGGGGCCTCTCTTAGAAGTGTTCGATCAGGCGGATGGCAACAAGCCCATGGGCCATTATGAAGTGGGCCAAACGTCAGGGGGGGCTGGCTGCATCAACTCTGCTCGAATCAGGGGATTTCACAAGACGATATCAATGTCGACAGCTGTACTGGGCAATTGGTTCCGTTCATTGGCACGTCGGAGCAGAGGGAGGGAAAGGAACCCAGTTCTGAAGGAGAGAAAGATAGTCATGATTATCAAGAGGGCAGAATAGGGGCTCTAGAGGGAGCTGGCATTGCTTTCTCAGACTCAGAGGGAGAGTTTGAAAGTAGAGTAAATGCGCTAACCCCGTGCTTAGAGGAAAATGTAGAGGCGGAGGCTATGGAAAAAGGAGTAGAGGATGCAAAAAGGAAGAACAATAGGCAAATAGATTGATGGGGAGCAAAGGGCCCTAGTGAGGAGGACCTCATTAGATCGGCAGCAAAGTCAAGGGAACCAACATCTGCGTGCAGAGGTATGTTCTCTATACTGAATTTTATTTCAGATGATAGTTTAATTTATTACGCATGCATTCTTGGGTTAGATATGGGGAATTCGAGCCCGGAGAAACTTAAGAGGGTGAAAACAATTAGAGGACAGGCAATCAGACTTTCGTTGTAGTTGGTATGTATGGGGTAGGTAGACGAGGGAGGTGACTTTTAGATTTTAAGAATTAATTTGTTTCCATGTGTTACATCTTTTGGAATGTGAGAGGGATGCGAACTAGGGTAAAGACTAGATTAGTGAACGACACTATAGCTAGACTAAATCCGCTTATATGCGCTTTACAAGAAACGAAGATCGTAGATCCGCAGGTTAAGGACTTCGACGGCCTTAAGTCTCTTAGGGATTTTGTCTAGCATTTCAAATCATCCTCGGGTATGTCAGGGGGAATTGCGCTAGGGGAAGACTCGAAGATTTTTGACATTATAGAAGATCATGTAGGGTTATTCTCGGTAACTTTTAGGATTAGGCGAAAGAAGGATGGTAGGGAGCAGATGGTCACTTCAGTATACGGTCCGTGCAACTCGAACCGTAGAAGTGAGTTTTGGGAGGAAATTAGGGCCATCAGATGCAGATAGGCTGGACCTTGGGTTTTGGGGCGGGATTTTAACATAACAAGATTTAGATGTGAACATAAGGGCAGGGGACTAGACGAAAGAGATAGACGATGTTTCAATCAAACAATAGATGATCTTAACCTGATTGATATCCAGGGGAACGACAGAAGATTTACGTGGTCTAACATGCAGGCCAATCCGACCCTGGCAAGGTTAGATCGAATTTTGGTGTCCACAGATTGGGAGGACTGCTTCCCATTGGCTTCAGTAAGACCTATCCCCAGGTCAACATCAGATCATATTCCGCTGATTCTTGACGGAGAAAGAGTAAAACGAAGGAAGGATAGGAAGTTCATATTTGAGAAAGCTTGGTCCTACAACGAAGATCTTAGGGGGATCATAGAGAACTCCTGGAGAGAGCCCACTCCAGCGAATGATGCGGTCTCGAATTGGATTCTGAAACTTAGACGACTGGGGAGATGTCTGAGAAAATGGGCTAAGTTAGAAAAGGAGAAGAACAAGAGAAGAAAAGAAATGCTGGTACTCAGAGTCCAGGATCTGGAATCTATTGAGGAAGATAGAATTCTCGTAGAGGCAGAATTTCAAGAGTTGACGGCCTCTAGAGTTGAATTACACCAAATTGGGGAACAAGAGGAATGCTATTGGAGACAGAGATCCAAAATTCAATGGCTAAAGGAAGGGGATCCAAACACAGGATTCTTTCATAAGGTGGAAAATGGGAGACAACGGCAAAACCATATTGGAGGCTTATTTGTGGGAGATGTCTAGACGGAGGATGAATCAGCTATTAGAAATCATATTGAATCGGCATTCAGAGATCTCTTAGGAAAGAAAAGAGGGGTTAGAGGCTAACTGAGCCAAGACATGTGGAGCGAGTCAAGAATAGACGGAAGCGACAGCTTGGAGGAACCCTTCAGGGAAGAAGAAATCGTAAAGGCAATCAAAGACCTGGGGCAAGACAAGGCTCCAGGCCCAGATGGTTTCCCTATATTTTTCTACTCCCGGTATTGGGCGATTATTAGGAAGGACTTCCTAGAAATTTTTCGGAAGGTGTGCGAGGAAGAGCCACAGATAGAACAGCTGAACTACGCTAACGTGGTGCTAATTCTGAAGAAGAAAGAGGCCCTTAGGGTGAATGACCTAAGGCTGATCAGACTGCTTAACGGATCGTTCAAAATTATCACTAAGGTGCTGGCCAGTAGATTGTCACCACATTTATCATACATTGTTGACGTTTCGCAGAGCGGTTTTGTTAAGGGGCGAGATATTTTGGACAGCATAGCGTCGGCCCATGAACTGATTTTTAGAGGAAATAAAGACAAAATAGACAGATTTCTATTGAAGCTGGACTTCGAAAAAGCATATGACACAGTGGAGTGGGACTGCGTAGATGAGGTGTTTCAGCAAAAAGGGTTCGGGGACAAGTGGAGGAGATGGATGAGGATATGTGTGAGACACGGAAAATCGTTCATCCAGGTGAATGGCGAGAATGGCTCGGAAATCTTATGTAAGAGAGGGTTGAGACAGGGAGACCCTCTGTCACCTCTTATCTTTACGATCTTAGCCGATGGGCTTACAAAAATGAACAGAAGAGGCATTGATAGAGGCATTATCAAAGGGGTCAAAGTGAAAGGGATCCCAGTCCCGCTATCTATACTGCAATACGCTGACGATACCCTTTGTTTTAGGGGAAGGAAAAGTAGAGGAAATCTTGGCCATCAGGATTTTGCTAAGATGTTTTGAATATTGGTCGGGTTTAGCGGTCAACCTGCACAAGAGTAGTGTGATGGCACTTAGCAATTGCAGCGCGGTTTCTTTGGAGGACATAGCATCATTACTGCAGTGTGAGAGGGGAGAGTACCCGTTGTGATATCTAGGAACTGTTATCAGACCTGGCAAAATGAAAAGAGAAGATTGGGAACTGCTCATCAAAAAGATTGAGAAAAGATTGGTGGGCTGGAAAGGAAAGTTTTTGTCATTAGGAAGAAGGATCACTCTGATCAATGTGGTCCTCAGCAGCTTGCCGACGTATTTGATGTCCATTTATGAGATCCCAAGTTGGGTGATTCTAAGAATAGACAAATGCAGGAGGCAGTTTCTATGGAAAGGGGGTGGGGACGGTAAGGGGATCCATTTGATGAAGTGGGATGGAGTATGTAAGAAGAAAGAGTTTGGAGGTTTGGGCATTATCAACCTTAGAGATATGAATAAGGAGCAATTGTCCAAATGGTGGTGGAAAATGCACAAGCAAAGGAAAGCGTGGTGGAGCAATTCATTCATGCAATATAGAAGGTGAAAAAATTACAGATTTGGAGGAAGGTACCCAGCAGGGAAGGTTTCTCCCGTTTGGAAAGGAATTGCTAAAGTGGGGGATATGTTCCATTCCAATACGGTATGTAAAGTAGGAAAGGGGAACAGCACGAGCTTCTGGAAGGATAATTGGTGCGAAGTGAACACGCTACAATTGCTATTCCCAGACCTGGCAAACGAAGTTATAAATACAAATGGTCTGGTAAACGATGTTTGGAGGAATAGGAGATTGAGATTAGTTTTCAGAGGGACACTCTCGTATAGGGGACAGTCACAATTAGATGAGCTGAAAGTTATGCTGTCAGGGGTGAATATCTTACATAGGGATGCTCACGATGAGAGAGTGTGGATCTAGGGGTCATCAAACATGTTTACAGTTGCCTCAATGTACGGTGTGTTAAACGACGGTGGGGTTAGAAATAGTCATGCATCGATTATCTGGAAGACGCAGGTTCCGAACAAAGTCAGAGCTTTCCTATGGCTAGTCCTCAACAACGGGATCTTGACCAAGACCAACCTGTGGAAACGTAATATACAGATAGATGTAACTTGTAAATTTTGTAACCTAAACGAAGAAGACACTGAACATATCTTCGTCCGTTGTCCTAGAGCGACCCTGATTTGGGAGGTTATTGCATTAAGCTTTCAAACAATTCAGATCCCTAATAGCATAGAGGATTTATGGGGTAGCTGGATGAGGGATAACATTAGGAGAGAAGTAAGGGGCGGGTGGGACATCACGATAGGGGCTGTATTGTGGTCTCTCTAGTTGGATAGAAATAACTACTGCTTTCGTAACATTAAATGTATTTTTCATTTATTATTGAACAATATAGTGGTCCTAATAAATGATTGGGCAGGTAACTCAGGGTCCAAGAAGAAAATCAGATTCGAGTGACTGCCTTGGATAGGGTGGCATGGAGCACCAGATTATGCAGATGGGTTTGGGACATGCAGTTGGAGTTCCTATTTTGATTATGACGGTTGTTACCGCTAAATCTGGTGTGGGGGCAAACAGATAGAATTTGTGGATTCTTGAGATGTTGAATAGTCAAACTTGAAACCTTTCTGCCGGAGTTTGACCGTGATCTCCCGCCGTTGACCTGCAAAAAGTGCAAAACACCGGGGTTAATCCCGGCGACGCACCCTCCGACGCTCAAGTCAGTAATCAGAAAGATTATGAATGAGCTTTGATTGGCAAAAGATCGATTACCTGTTAATAGTGGAGGATGGGGGGTATTTATAGCCGCCTTAGGGACCAGTTTCGGGATAAGATCAAATCCCTACTTCCCAGTGAATGGATAGAAGTGAATCAGGGCCGTTAATTAGGTATAATCATAAACCCTAATTCTACCCAGC
This sequence comes from Hemerocallis citrina, assembly GCA_017893485.1. Classification (NCBI taxonomy): domain Eukaryota; kingdom Viridiplantae; phylum Streptophyta; class Magnoliopsida; order Asparagales; family Asphodelaceae; genus Hemerocallis; species Hemerocallis citrina. The sequence continues at coordinate 133,119,004 of CM030367.1, read as the reverse complement.
TGGACCGGGTTTCTTGCAGGTTGAAACCCACACCCAATTGAGATGGATCCATTCGTGGGTTATTGGGCCTTTGCAAAAAGACACAGTACCCACTTCAGACCCGTTTGTAGATGAAATTACCGTTTTACCCCTGATCTTTAAGATTCGTGCCTGATTTGGACGGTTCCGATTTAACCCTATTTTAGCCATATCATGAGCCCCCCACTCCCGAAGACTGAGTTTGATCAGCCTTTGAGTACTTTTACTGTTTTAATTGCTTGCGGAGTTGTATCGGAGTCCAAATGAGGGGTGTCGAATCTTTATACGAGGTATTATGGTGATTTTTGGTGTTGGTTGTGTGCTCAAGGTTGTTCTTGAGCTCTTCTGGACTTTTGGTGATTTTTCTTAATTTTTATTTATTTCTCAGACCATTTATTTAATTTTGCGAAGTGGTGGTTTATTGTTCGGGGGCCTAGATTAATTATTCCAAGCAATAATTACTTATACGGGGGCCCAAAAATATTTCCCCGAATACGAGTTGAATAGTTTCCTTTGTTTTGCTCGCGGACTCTCTGCCACTTCAGTCACCTGCTCGAGCAGTTCATCGAGCAAGAGAAGGAGATGAAGGTGTTGAATGATCGGGAGCTTTCGGAGCGCTCCAAGGCGGTCAAGCTGTTCGAGGCCGAGCAGCGAATCTCGGCTTTGCGTGCGACCAAGGTGGAGGCCCTCGAGGCGAAGCTCGTTGATGCATTGAAGCACTCTGCAGCCGAGACTCCCAAGGTCGAGGCGTTGGAGCAGGAGAGAGCTCGCCTCGAAGAGAAGCTGGCCAAGGCCTTGAAGGCATCCGAAGAGGCGCTGAATGGCCAGGCAATGAAGGTAGTGGCTGCCGAGCAGGCGGTTCGTGATGAGGTCGAAGCCCCACATGATGACAAACATGGAGGAGGCTTACGCCCGAGCGCTGCAGCATGTGGCGGCCCGTATCCCCGGCTTCGACAGCTCTTCGTACTACTTCTACAATCCCATGGAGGTCGAGGAGCAAATTCCGCTGGCGGAGCTCGAACCCGAGCCAGAGGGCGATGATGCCGAGGAGGGCGCCGAGGACGAGGTGATCATTGAAAGAGCGATCGTCCCTATGCCGAGCGATGATGCCTCGGAGCAGCACCATGAGGTGGCCCCTTGACTTAGTCGCCTCTTCTCTTGTTGTTTTTGTTTCTTTTGTTTTGTTGTAATGCCGAACTGTGGACTGGCCACCGCTCTTATGTACATTTGAATTTTAATGAAATGACTAACTTTTTGAGACTTTGGCCATGTGTTTGATTTCAAGTGTTGTGTTGCGAACATTTTGTTATCGGAGTTTTCTTTAAGTGTTGAGAACACATTTTTCTCTTGGTGTTGAGAACTCAAGTTTTGTGAACACCTTGAGAATTTTGCTAAGCGTTGAAAACACCATCTGTTCTTTGTGTTGATATGTTTTCGCTTTTCAGGCTGTCGAGTCGAGTTCAGCTGCTGAAGCCTCTCGTCTTCGTGCGGACTTGAAAGCAACGAAGTTGGCGCTCTCCCACAATTGAGAGTGTTTTCTTAAGAACGAGTTGGAGCTAGAGCATCTCAAGGCAACGCTGAGGGAGTGTCTTTTCGAGTTGAAACAACTTAGAAAACGAGCTCGGGAGGTTCGTCTTGAAGGTGAGGTGGAGTTGCTTTGGAAGATGCTATTTGATGTTACGGAGGAGAAAGGCAAACTACTGGCTGAGGTTCACCACTTGAAGATAGCAGAAGAAGAGTTTTGGGCGGAGGAAGATGAGTTAGCAGCTATGGTGGGCAAGTTGATGGTCGAGCGTAACGAGTTGACGGCGGAGGTCGACGAGTTGAAGAGGGTTACGGTCGACAGGAGCATCGAAGTTGCCCATCTCCGTCAAATCATCGCTGACAGCTCCGGCGCCGAAGGGTCTACTCGGCTTCCTAGCTTCAAGATAGCCGTGAAGGACGACTCTCTGAAGCAACGAATCGTCGAGCTAGAAGGGGAGGTTGCTCGCCTAAAACCCCGATCGGGACCAGTCAACGTCAGAAGCACTTCGTGTACCCGGGAAGAGAGCGAGCGAGAGATTTCGTTCTATGAGCTTGCGACTCGCTTGCCTGCTGCTCGGCAAAGTCCTGGTGATGCCCAAAGTGGGGTGGCTATCTCATCGAGCGAAGCCTCAGCCGGCGCAATGTTGAGAGACACGACTAAGCTCGCTGGCTTAGGAACCTCAACGAGTGCGGGATCGCAACGACAAGGTGTGCGCCGTCCCCACCTGTATCTTAAGAGGAACATCCCTCTTCCTAAGAGTCGTTGAAGTAGTCTTGTAATTTTTTATCCTTTCGAAGTGTGTAACTTGTCGTAGATATGAGTGGTTGGCCTTGTAGCTCGAGCTCCTTTGTACTTTAAACTTTTATAGAAGTGAAAGTTTGTTTCTCCTCTACGTCTGTTTGTTGGTGTGTTCAGTTAATCCACTATGGTTGTACAAGTGTTTCCGAAGGGCGGGCCATTTCTACCTTGCTTAAGAGCGAGGAGTAGAAGTGGGGTCTTACCAAGCTTCGAACTCCGAGGGACGTGACTTTATCTGAGGCGTCCATCTGAAGATCTCGTGTGGATCTTGATGTGAAAGGTGGCGTGGATCACGAGAAAATGCTATCTTGTCATTTTGTGATCGTGGCCCAATCTGTACCGTCTGATCGAGATCTTGCACGATTTTGAGGGGAGAGTTGTTTTTCTCCAATACGCAGCTCGGATCGCCGGTCGCTCGGATTCAGATTCCGAGGGATGTGGCACGATCTGAACCGTCTATCTGAAGATCTTGCACGGATCTCGATGTAAAAGACAGTGTGGGTCATGAGAAAATGCTATCTTGTCGTTTTGTGGTCGTGGCCCGATCTGTGCCATTTGATCAAGATCTTGCACGATTTTTTAGGAGAGAGTTGTTTTTCTCCAATACGCAGCTCGGAATGCAAGTTGCTCGGAAATGTATGCCCGGATATCTTCATCAGTTATCCAGCCAGGTGATTTGGGTCCCGAATGAGTTGTTTGAGTAAGTTTCAACGGTTGTGGGAGCAATTCCGAATAGCGAACCACTTCTAGCTCGCTTAAGAGCGAGCCTGCAAAGCGGAATCGAGCCAAGTTTTGGACTCCGAACACGTCGTTTGAGTAAGTTTCAACGGTTGTAGGAGCAATTCCAAATGGCGAACCACTTCTAGCTCGCTTAAGAGCGAGTCTGCGAAGCAGAATCGAGCCAAGTTTTGGACTCTGAACACGTCGTTTGAGTAAGTTTCAATGGTTGTGGGAGCAATTCCGAATGGCGAACCACTTCTAGCTCGCTTAAGAGCGAGCCTGCGAAGCGGAATCGAGCCAAGTTTTGGACTTCGAACACATCGTTTGAGTAAGTTTCAACGGTTATGGGAGCAATTCCGAATGGCGAACCACTTCTAGCTTGCTTAAGAACGAACTTGTGAAGCGGAATCGAGCCAAGTTTTGGACTCCGAACACGTCATTTGAGTAAGTTTCAACGGTTGTGGGAGCAATTCCGAATGGCAAACCACTTCTAGCTTGCTTAAGAGCGAACTTGCGATGCAGAATCGAGCCAAGTTTTGGACTCCGAACACGTCGTTTGAGTAAGCGTCATCAAAAATCTTAAACAGAAAGACAATATAATCACAAGAGATTCATGAGGGAAAAGAAGTTCTTTATTGATAACTATTAATCGGCTGCTTCTAAGTTGCAAGCCGTTATTACAATGAGAAAATAAAAGAAGCAAGTACAAATGAAAAGATAGGAATGGCTCGACATTTGAAGGTGCTCGGAGAGGCATTCAGGCACTCTCTCGGTACTTCAGTAAATGGTTGGCATTCCAAGTTCTGGGTATCTTTCTGCCTGCAAGATCTTCAAGATGATATGCCCCGGGGTGGACTACTTTGGAAACTTTGTATGGTCCTTCCCAATTCGGAGCTAGCTTACTCTTTTGGCTGGGGAACGAGATAGCTAGCTTTCTGAGGACTAGGTCCCCTTCCTTGAGATCAGTAGGGCGGATCCTTTTGTTGTAGGCCTGCTCAATTCTTCTTCGATAACTTTGCTGGCGAATTGAAGCTCTTTCACAGAGCTCATCAATCAGGTCCAAATTTGCCCGGAGGTCTCTGGCATTCTGCTCTTCCTCATATGCAACAAGGCAAGGGGATGGCAGACCAACTTCTAAAGGGATCACAGCCACGGACCTATAGGTGATATTGAAAGGTGACTCTCCTGTGGGGGTCCGTTTCATAATGCAGTAGTTCCACAATACGTTAGGAAGCTGTTCCGCCCATAAGCCCTTGGCAGCCTTGTCTAATCTCTTCTTGATGTCGGAGAGGATCTGTCTGTTGGCATTCTCTACTTGGCCATTGGACTGAGGATGGGAGACGGAGAAGAATCGTTGCTGAATGTCGAGGTCTTCACACAAAGATCAGAATGCTGCTCCTGTAAACTGTGTTCCATTATCGGTTATTAAGACCCGGGGAACGCCGAACCTACAGATTACATTTCTTCAGAAGAACTGCAGCACTTTGTTCTCAGTAATTGTGGCTAAAGGTTCGGCCTCGATCCACTTAGAGAAGTAGTCGATGGCTACGACTAGGAACTTGAGCTGGCCCGGAGCTGGCGGAAATGGTCCTAGCAAATCCATCCCTCACATTGCAAAGAGAATCGAACTCGAGAGGGATGTGAGTTGTGCTTGGAGTAGGCGGCGGATGTTGGAGAACTGCTGACAAGGGCAGCATTGCCGGACATGCTGCTCGGCATCTCGGAGTAGGGTAAGCTAAAAATACCCGTAGTTCAAAACTTTCCTGGCGAGGGACCTCAATCCTGAATGGGCTCCGCCTATACCTTCGTGGAGCTCTTGCAAGGCATACAAAGCCTCCTCTGGGTAGAGGCATCTCAAGTAGGATCTGCCATCTACTTGGGTGTAGGAGCGTTTGTACAAAATTTCTTCGACAAGGGTGTACCGCTCCGCTCTCGTTCAGATTCGACGGGCTTCTTTAGGATCTTCGAGAAGGATCCCATCCCTGAGGAACTCTATCAAAGGCTTCATCCAGTTGTCCCGGAGCTGGACGGGTAGCGACTCCATCGAGTTGGGGGCTTCTTCTTCTATACTTGGTCTTAGGAGTACTTCGATGAGGACGGTCTGCTCGAGACCTTGGAGGGAGGAAGAGGCCAATTTTGAGAAGGCATCTGCTTGGAAGTTCTCTTCTCTAGGGATCCACTGAATTAGTGCCTCTTCAAATGAAGTCATGAGACTTTGGACCTTGGCTAGGTACTTAGCCATTCGGTCGTCTCGCGCCTCGTACTCTTCTAAGACCTGATTCACGAAAAGCTGTGAGTCACTGAATATCCGGATACGTTGTGCCCCTACCTTGCGAGCCATACTCAGGCCTGCTATAAGGGCCTCATACTCGGCTTCGTTCTTGGAGGCTTTGAAGTTGATGCAGAGAGAGAATTGGAGAACGAAGTCATCTGGGCCTGCCAGAATGACTCCGGCTCCGCTCCCTTCGGCGCAAGAAGATCTGCAGACATATACTGTCCAGATGGGAGGCCCATTTGTTGCTTGAATAAGCTTTGGGATGGTGCTTTCCACATAAATTCAGCTAAGGCTTGGGCCTTGATTGCGGTCCGAGGCTGATAGGATATGTCGTGTTAACTCAGCTCGATCGACCACTTCATCAGACGCCCGGAGGTCTCGGGTTTGTGCAGGACTTGTTTGAGCGGCTGGTCGGTAAGAACGACCACCGAGTGGGATTAAAAATAGGGGCGGAGCTTCCTGGCTGCCATAACCAAGGCGTACGCTATCTTCTCCAATCTTGGATAGCGGAGCTCGGCATCTCGGAGAACCTTGCTCATATAATATATAGGCTTCTGAGCCTTGTCTTCTTCCCTCACTAAGACAGCACTGAAGATTTGCTCGGAGGCAACGAGGTAGAGGTAGAGTGTTTCCCTGGGAATAGGCTTGCTGAAGAGTGGGAGGTTGACCAGATAGGCATTTAGTTGGTCGAACGATTCTTGCTGTTGTTGGCCCCACTTGAAGCCCTTAGCCCCCCTGAGGGCTTTGAAGAAAGGAAGACACTTCTCTCCTGACTTAGACAGGAAGCGCCCTATGGCCGCGAGGCGTCCTGTAAGTTTCTGAACATCTTTCACACTTGTAGGAGGAGCCATGTCCAGTATGGCTTTGATCTTCTCGGGATTGGCCTCAATCCCCCTTTGACTAACCATGAAGCCCAACAATTTGCCAGAGGAGACCCCGAACACACACTTATTCGGGTTAAGTCTCATATCATGCTTCATCAATACATCGAATGCTTCTTGTAGGTCAGCAATGTGGTCGGTCCCATGGATGCTTTTGACTAGCATATCATCAACATATACTTCCATGTTTCGGCCGATTCTGGAAGACCTTATTAATGAGGCGCTGGTAGGTTGCACAGGCATTTTTCAGCCCGAAGGGCATTACCCTGTAGCAATAGAGTCCTTGATCGATGACGAAGGAGGTCTTCGAGATATCCAGAGGGAACATTCTGATCTGGTTATATCCGGAGAAGGCGTCCATGAAGCTCAACAGCTCATGGCCCAAAGTAGCGTCGATCAAGGTGTCAATACTGGGGAGAGGGAAAGGATCCTTAGGGCACGCCTTGTTCAGGTCAGTGAAGTCGATGCAAATTCTCCAACTTCCATTTGCCTTCTTAACCATAACAACATTGGAGAGCCATTCGGAGTAGTTGACTTCTTGTATGAATCGGGCCTTGAAGAGCTTGTCCATTTCTTTCTTTATCGCTTGCTGGCGCTCAGGGGCAAATTTGTGCCTCTTCTGTTGGACCGGTTTGGACCCCGGAGCAATGCTTAGGTGGTGGACAAGGAGGTCCTCGGAAATCCCTGGCATGTTGGTAGCCGACCAGGCAAAGAGGTCATGGTTCATTCTGATGCATTGGACTATATCGGAACAGAGGGAAGAGGGGAGGGTCTTGCTGACGAAGAACTTGCGGTTCGGGTCTTGCTCGGCAAAAAGCACTTCCTCCAGCTCGTCTACCGGTTCGGACATAGGCTGGGTGTTTCCTTGGGGAATCTCAAGAGTCTCGAGGGAGAGGACAGGTCCCCTAGTGGAGGTCATGTAACACGTGCAGGCCATCTCTTGACTCCCCGTTACTTCCCCTACACCTGCCTTGGTAGGGAACTTCATCTTAAGATAATAAGCTGACGGGACGACCTCTAGAGCAGCTAGGCTAGGTCGGCCTAGAATCACATTGTAAGTAGCTGGGATGTCGACGACCATGAAATCCATCGGCTCCGTCCGGGTAGTAGAAGTTTTGCCAACGGTTACGTCGAGGGTTATTACCCCTTTGATAGTCACTAGCACTCCTGTGAACCCATGGAGCATATAGCCGGTGGGCTTGAGCCTATCCCGCGATAGTTTGAGTCCTCGGAAAGCCGCCAGGAAGAGGATGTTGACAGAGCTACCATTGTCCACAAGAATCCTCTCCACTTTAAAGTTTGCCATATGGAGGTTGATTACTAGTCCATCACAGTGGGGGGCCCGGACACCCTCCAAGTCTGCGTCCGAGAAAGTGACCGGGACTCTGAGGCCTTTGGAAGGTGGTATGCTGTGCACCGAGTTGACCTCCCTGATGAAGGCCTTTCGAGAAGAGTTGGAGGTACCTCCCATTGGACCTCCATGGATGAGGTGCAGGATGTGCTCTTCTTCAAACTTAGGGGTCTCATCGTGCTTCTCGGTACGCTTATTAGCCCCCCTGGGGGGTGGAGGAAGATCGATCCGATCCTTTCTCACAAACTTGGATAGCTGCCCCCTCTGAATGAGGGCTTCAATCTCATTCTTCAGAGCCCGACAGTCATTAGTGTCGTGGCCGTGGTCTCGATGATATCGGCACCACTTCTCCTTGTCCTTCTTCTCGCCGGGGGTGTTCATTTTCGGGGCAGGAGGCAGGACTCCTTCCTTCTCGACCTCCATGAGAATAGTAGAAATGTTGGCATTAAGAGGGGTAAACTTCTCAAATCTGGGAGGTGGGCGGCCCTGGCCCCCATTGTCCTTCTGGAGCTTCTTAGCTCCCTCTTCTTCGATTGCCTTTCTCTTGGATCCGGAAGAAGACCCCTCAAATGTGGGGCGATGTTCAGCTTCCTCAGCCCGGATGTACTTCTCACTCCTAAGAAGAAGGTCGGAGAAGTCTCGCAGGGGCTTTTTGGCTAGGGAGGAACGGAGGCTCGAATTGAGAACATTGGACTGGAAGGCGGCTACAGCGACCGATTGGTCGAGGGAAGCAATGGACCTAGCTTCCGCGGTAAACCGCTTGACATAATCTCTTAGTAGTGAAATGCTAGTCTTCTCGGTTCGGCGACTGCTCACGAAGTGGGTGACGAAGAGGGTCCCAAATTGTTCAAAGGAGAATATTGAGGATGGAGCAAGGCGGGAGTACCATTTCCGAGCTGGACCCTTGAGAGTGGCTGGGAAGGTCTTGCACAGTAGAGCATCGGAAGCTTGGTAGATCAACATGAGAGTTTTGAAACTCTCGATGTTGTCTACGGGGTCTGACTCCCCAGTATATGTTTCAAATTGCGGGGGTTTGAATTTTTCTGGAACAGGAGCCTCCATGATGGTTCGAAAGAAGGGAGGTCAGCTTGGACGGAGGGTCCTTCCTCTCAGTTCTTCTTCTCTATCTAGTTGGCCGAGGTGCCTCTCCATCTCGTGGAGACGGCGGTAGACCGCATCGTCCCTTCAATGGTAGCCAAGTGAGTCTCTGGACTCGTCTTCGTACGAAGGGGAGCGCGGAGTTCGGCGATGGTAGCTAGGGGAATGGTGAGGACTGCGATGGTGGTGACTCGGAGCTTGAGGAGGGGTTAGGGACCGATGGCGAGGACTTTGGACCGGAGGAGTGGGGACCCTCTGAGCATTATTGTTGTTGTTCGGCCGGAGGTTAAGGGCCTGCAGGATTGTAGCCTGGAACTCTTGGAATTCAGCTCGGGTGATATGTTCGTTATCGTCCCTCGGGAGCTGTCGACCAGCGGGAGAGTGATGCCTTCTTCGTCGGTACTCAGGGAACTCTCTCTGCCTTCTGTGAAGGGGAGACCTCCTGTGATCTTGGCGACGAGGAGATTGCTTATTTGGACGTTCCGGGCGGGGGGCTCCCTCACGAGCCCGCCTTTCATCCAAACGGCGGCGAAGGTCCTCTTCTTTCTGTCGGTTGATGAGGATATTACGGATGTCTTCGAAAGGCCGGGGGTTGTGAGATGCCATTGAGTTGGTAGAAGGGTTATGTACGGAGACGTGGTCGATGAGGAGGTTGCTTCTGAAGGTTGGGACGAGAGGTCCCTGCACCGGCATTCTGGGGCCCGAGAAGAGCCCTTTGGGATTGAAGGTTCTGAAGAGGATGTTGGTCCTGCTGCGGGGGCTGATCAGGTTGAGGTGGAAGTTGCCCCTGCGGCTGGATGGTTTGGAGGGGGACCTCCTGTTGCTGTTGAGGAGAAGTGGGTCCACGGTTGGACCCCCTGGATCTCAGTTTTCGAGGAGGCATGGCTGGAGGTGATCTTAGCCAAGGAAAGAGGAAGGATTGCTATTCGTTGGTTCCTACAGACGGCGCCAATTTGTTACCGCTAAATCTGGTGTGGGGGCAAACAGATAGAATTTGTGGATTCTTGGGATGTTGAATAGTCAAACCTGAAACCTTTCCACTGGAGTTTGACCGTGATCTCCTGCCATTGACCTGCAAAAAGTGCGAAACACCAGGGTTGATCCCGGCGACGCACCCTCCGACGCTCAAGTCAGTAATCAGAAAGATTATGAATGAGCTTTGATTGGAAAAAGATTGATTACCTGTTAACAGTGGGGGATGGGGGGTATTTATAGCCACCTTAGGGACCAGTTTCAGGAAAAGATCAAATCCCTACTTTCCAGTGAATGGATAGAAGTGAATCAGGGCCGTTGATTAGGTATAATCATAAACCCTAATTTTACCCAATTGGACCGGGTTTCTTGCGGGTTGAAACCCGCACCCAGTTGAGATGGATCCGTTCGTGGGTTATTGGACCTTTGGAAAAAAGACCCAGTACCCACTTTAGACCCGTTTGTAGGTGAAATTACCGTTTTACCCCTGATCTTTAAGATTCGTGCCTAATTTGGACGGTTCCGATTTAACCCCATTTTTAGCCATATCAACGGTGAACCAGGACAGGTGCCGTTTGTTAGATATTCTATGTAATAGATCGTATGTATATAGTGCCGAGGAGCACAGAATGATGTGGTACTAGTAGTAGATGTATTTTGTGATGTCGTTAATCTTTCATTAATGAGATCGGTGGCCGAACGTTCACTTTTTTATTTCAAAAAAAAACAGGTCTGAGCCTTCTTCAGGCTTCTCTACGAGACATGGGCTTCTTTTAAGCCCATAAAAAGTGACAGACTGGACCCACTAGGAGAGACACCCAGCCCATGCATGCTAGGAGTCAAATCTCTTATCCCCTAACAAGAAAACTTATTACTTGAGGGAGAGAAACATAAAGGAGATAAGGAATTCATATCGATCCAACATATATAAATCAATCTCTTGATATATTTCTCAGGCCTATAAATACCCTCCCATCTCCACAGTCAGAAGGTAATGAACAATTCGCCAGTTTCTCTCTCATACTCTCCTTCTCTTTCTGGTTCTGACTTGAGCATCGGAGGGTCTGTCCCCCCCCCCCCCCCCCCCCCCCCCGATGTTTCAGACATTTTGCAGGTCCATCGGCAGCATCAGCAACCATCGGATTCAGATCACAGTGGTCAATCAACGATCCAGATTCAATCTCAGGAGCCTTAACTACATTTCACAACCAAGGTCAAAGGTCTGATTTTAGTAGTTTCCATCAATTATTAACTCACTATCTGTTTGCTCCCACACCAAAATAAGCAGCAACACATAGTATTGTAGAAGGTTAAAGTAAGACTGTTTGTGTTGCAGTGTGTTTATGATTATTGTGGAATGTGATTATGTATGGGTTATACCCATAAGTACATTCGGTAGATGTCGCTTAATTGGAGGCGAAGTACATGTGGTGCTTGTCGTTCAAAAAGAGTAACTTCAGTTTTGTTTGTTCTATCATCAATGGTGCAGGAAAGTTGGAACCTGTGAACAGATAATTTAAGTTGTTGATGGGGTATAGGTTGTGTATAAGTCATGACCATTTCAGATATATATGAATTGAGTATGTGTGTTTAGATATAGAGAAGTTGGTATACTTGTGCTTTGCAACGAAGCCAGAGTGGTAGTATCCATCTGGTGCTGGCTGGACGGTTTTGTCGCACGGGGGGGGGGGGGGGCACAAGTGAAGTAGCAGACATTTGGAGAAATGTAGAGGACTTTTGCTTGCAGTTCACATGTAAATGGCTGCAAAGAAATGAGGAATGATTAGTGCATTTTGTATATTCAGTTGATCTGGTAATTTTGTGCAGCTAATTGTTGAATGAAACCTTGTTTTCGGGTGGAGGAATTGTTGTTTGTTTCAGCATTGTGGCAATCGTTAGGTGGCCTCTTGCAGCTGCACCGGAGGGAACAATTGCTGTTTGCATCTGCTGAATCTTCGGATACTCGGTGCTCATCCTTTGATGATATACATGAGAAAGAAACGGTTATGAGAAGGTCATTGTGGTGGTAATGTGGAGTATTTAGTAAGGAGCTGAGGTGGTGTTAAGGTTGTATAATGTATGCAAAAGACTTTAGTGCTGCGGATAATGTAAAGACATAGGTTGTGCACTCTGGTGTGTAGATTCTTATTACCTATGTATATATGCTTCAGAAGTGTTACATGCAAAGCTGATGGTAACCACTATATGTAGAAATAGATACTGAATCTATTCCACATTTGAAGATAATCAGGGTCAAGAAAAAAATACCAAACTATTGAAGTTCAATATTTGTTTGTGATCTTATTGCCTCATAAGAAGTAACAAAGAATATGAATGGCGAAGAAAATCACTAAAGTGAGATACTTGAGCTCTCTTTGAATAGGTATGATGTATGCAATGGACAGACAGTACAGGCAGAAAAGGGTAATGCTCATATGGTGTTACTGACTGACAGTTCGTGGAAATAAAAATTTGCTCATCACTAATTCCCAGAATTTATAGTTGAGACCATGTCGCACGTGTCCCGACAAGACCACGCAACGCAAATCCTAGATGAGACCACGCCGCACATGTCCCATACGAGACCACGTCGCACGTGTCCCTTTGACATGATGAGTACACGCCTGTAACTAGTATCTGTCCTCACAATCACGAGACATATGACTAGAGCTAACATATCTCACTAGTTCATACTAAGGTATCCCAGACGACTTAAGTAAGATTCTCATTAACTTTAATTCCTCCATTTATCACCACTTAGTTTTCTAGATGGATTTATTAGTTACATTTAGTCTCGTTGTTTACAATTATTATTTTATTATTCTCAATTATTGACCCAACTCGGCCCCTATCCGGCCCATATCTGGCTCATGTCCGGCCCATCCTTATTATCAATCCATCTTGTTCATCCCCGTGTACTAACTTACTAACTTTTCAAGTTCATTAATAGCAAAAATCTTCATTAGCCTTCACTATTATTTCAATTATGATTCATTAATATTGGTACTAGTTGATATGAGGACTAGCAAGTTGTTAGCTTACTAACAAGTTGTTAATCATGGTAATCACTATATTTAGCTCACTAACAATTGACTAGCCCTATCTTCTTTACTAACAGGGGCAATTACTAATCAATTAGTTACTACCATGTTCAATTTTACAATTAAGCTTACTAATTCAAAATTGAGCTTGAGTTAAATTCAAATGAGAGCTTACTACCATAGGCTACTATCATGTAATTTCTTGAATTCAAATATACTACTTACACCTTAAACTCACTAACATAATTTTAAACTCTTCTCAACATGAACCCACAACTCTTATTTATGTTTGTAGCTTACATAGACTCCTTAACATGAACTAAACTCTTACTAACATAAACCATTAATCATGAACTAATTCAAATCCATGTTTAGCTTACTAACATATTTTATTACATTACATTAAGCTTACTAACATGCCTTATTAACATACTCTAATTTATTACATACTAACTTACACTCATTTATTACATACAACAATTATCAAACTAATTGCTTACTAAACATAAACTAGTTTATCACATAAAACAATTATCAAGCTGAGTTAGGCTTTTCCATTTTCATGGACATCATGAACATTTCTTCTACACAAAACCATTACATAATCTACTACACAAACCATCACTAACTCACAATTTCGTGCACTTTACAATTCAACAATAATGTACTTCTACAATCTTTAAGCATAAGTTATGAAAATTCCCACTTAATATTCCTACAATCCATTATCAAGCTTACTAACTTTTATCTAAAATTTTTATTTTATTTTCATATACAAGAACATGTTTACTAGCCTACACAAGATGATATTTTTATTAGTTCTAATCCACGGTTATATATAAAGATGAAATCTTTATTCATAATTTCGCATTCTCATGTAATAAAAATGCAATCTTTAATCATAATTAGCATTCTCATTCAATAAAAATAAAATCTTTATAGGCTAAGAAGAAGAACACCCACCTTTGCTTGAATGAATACCTAGCTTCTTCTTCTTTTTAATCCTCCTTCTTGATCCCAAGCTCCAAAAGGTATAGGAAATTGATAAGAAATTAATTAGAATAGGAAAATAGGATGAAGAAATTGAACTAGGAGTGAACTAAGGCTTCACCTCCTCCTCCTTAAGCCTTGGTCGAAATCCAATTGAATGAGATTGAAGATGATTACTTTTTGGAAGATTGAATTTGAAGTAGAATAATTTGGAGTAGAAAAAGATTAGAAAGATTAGGGTTTTGGTTCTTGTTTGGTTTCTTTCTTTATTGTTTTTTGTTTTTTTGTTTTTTGTTTGTTTGTTTGTTTGTTTTGAATGAATGAATGAAGAAGATACTTCTTCTCATCTTCACTCTTTTATACAAATGAGTGAGAAAATGAGTGGCTAGGAATGGGAGATGTGGTCGGCTAAGGGACCAAGAAAAATGAGGGTGAGGTGGAGTGTAAGGTTTCTAGAAACTTTTCTTCATGAATTATAACCCTAGTCCATACCCTCCTAAACCTATTTCACAAAACAATTCATACACTTGAATTATTCTAGTACAACATACATTTAATTTCTCAAGTAATCTATTGGTGGTTATTGGCCTATATTTATAATAATGCATATAATAAAATCACAATACAATCTATATACAATTTATAACATTTAATTTATAGCTGACGACACAGTTTCCATTAATACAATTTCATGCAAAATAATATTAATTAGTTTGGGGATCTTACATCACTCCCTTCTTAAAATCATTTTGTCCTCTAAACGACGTTGAGTGGGGAGAAATATCAAAGAACTTGGAATTTCTCATAACAGGGTCCATTCATCTTTAGGTCAATCTTCAACATCCTGTGAGTATAGGCTCTCGCCTAGGAATACTGGAGCTCAATCTCTATCCACGGCTTATTCTAAGTCAGTTTCACTCTTTGAAGACTACCCCACTCCGTAGGTCATCCTGGAGCCTGTATAGTACAATTGTTTCATTAACGTTGCTCTCATCCCGGAATACTAGAGATCATTCCCACTCCGTATATCATTCTTGGGCTTATTTCATCCTCATCTCGGAATACTAGGAAATATCTCACTTCGCAGATCATTCTGGAGCACAATATCCCATCAGTATTGCTCTCGTCCCGGAATACTGAAGATCAATCCCACTCTGCAGATTATTTTAGGGCCTATTTCATCCCTCATCTTGGAATGCTGGGGAATATCTCACTCTGCAAATTATCTTGGAGCACAAATATCCCATCAGTGTTGCTCTTGTCTAGGAGTACTGGAGATCAATCTCACTCCGCAGATCATTCTGGAGTCTATTTCATCCCTTACCTCAGAATACTAGAGAATGTCTCACTCTGCGGATCATTCTAGAGCCCTTCTCACACTGACTTTCCATGAGTGTCACTCTCATCCCAGAATAGTGGAGATCACTCCCACTTTGCAGATCATTCTGGAACCGACATCTCATGTCACTCTTGCTTGCCATATCTCCCTTCTACTACTCGATGCGTGTTCTCAGTAGGTCCTACTCTCGGTTTACACCCTTTGGAGAGTCAGTGACCACTCCCTCCTTAGAAAAGGACAAAGTCAAGAATTTCCAAGATCAAAATTTCCAACCTTGAGGCTTCCTATGGCGAAGCACTAGGTTTGACAAATATTTTCTATATCAACTGTTGACAGCATAGCCACTTTCAAAAGATTTCAACATTATGTGATGAGTCACTGCCAACAAAATTCTTATTCACATTATTCAGTATTCTGTCACAATAAAGATAACATAGTTCCTTTACTTCCATCAAAAGACTAAATTAAATACACCACTGTGAATTTTCATATCAATGATAGCTCCCACAGCTTTTCAAGATGAAGTTCGCTTTTGGCAAAAGGGTTTCTTCTTGTTGTTAACCGCCTTCCGAGTCTGGCCACTGAGGTTGTCTTGCAGTTGTGGATAGTCCGACTTCTTATTCCCGAATCCTCCGCAGTGATAGCAAGTTATAAGTGACTGGTCCTTCTTATCTTTCTTTGGGCTCTCTACATAAGTAACAAGTCACCACCTTGGCAGTTCCCTCACAGTTATTAGATTTCTTGAACTTCGGGTTTGGGGCCTGCTTCTCGGTCTCGGGGACAGGCCTTTTCCCATCTCCCCCTCAGCTTGTTGGTTCGGATTCATGTCCGTTTTTGTCATTGCCACTCGACGCACTAATTTGTCGAACCTGCGAATGCACAATGGCACAATCCTTAACCTTAATCGGGTCTCAGACCTTGTTCAAATATCTTAGCCTTCTTTACTTCGTCTTGGACCATTTCTAGAGCATAACGAGATAACTGGTCAAACTTTATCTCATATTCCCTAACGGTCATGCTTCCTCGCCTTAAGTTGATGAATTCAATTGTTTCCTCTTCTTGAACATCCAAGGGAAAGTAATGTTGTCGAAACTCTTCCAGGAAGTCTTCCCAGATAATTGTTTCGTTGCCCATGGTGCATTTTACTGACTGCCACCATATTCTCGTGTCCTTTTCCAATAGTATGGTTGCTAATTTCACCTTGCTTCCATCTGGCACCTCCATTACTTTAAAACCCACTTCTACTTGTCTTACCCAATCGTCTGTTGTTGCAGGGTCTGCCTGACCCTCGAACACCGGCAGTTTCATTCGTTTGAAAGATTCTACTATCTTGACATGGTCAGTGATGGTATCCACTGGGTTTCTGCTCTGAGCCCCCATCTGCGGCATGAAGTTTCTGTTGACTTCCATGAAAGCTCCCATTATTTGGTAGACTCGTGCAAATTCTGTTTCGACATTTAGACCCACACTACTGGCTCCACTTCTCTCGCCTTCGCCTTTAGTCCTTTCATTGCGACCCTCCTAGTTCTGTCTGACATCTTGTAATAAAAAGGAAACATATAGAGTTAGTATCTGAATTACAGTCATTCTGCTATCCGAGCTAAACCCACCTCTAACTGGGCATCCAAGTTTAATTTCCTGCGTGTGTGTTAGTACTACAATTTGAAATAAGCTCTGATACCACTTCTGTAGCGCCCCGCTGAATACTGGGAACTCGAGACACAAACCAGGATCTTCCTTCAAAAGAGTACATAACACATAATTATCATAGGAAATTAAAAAAACTTTTATGCACTAATTTACAATAATTTACAACACGATTTCAATAATGAATTAAATCAATATTTACATCAATAACCTCTTGAATGTTCCACGCAGCTCGAGTCCTCAGCTCTTCAATCAGCAATCCTACAACTGGCAACTGTGGACGTGTACGTTAAATATAATTAACGCAATGCGGATGAAACCCGCGATCTCCAAACTTAGCAAACAGTATTAATGCAACAAGAAAAAATGTAAAGTCAAACCACAAGTGTCTATGTATGCCATGCCCTGGAGTCTAATGCACAACTCCAAATGCTCATAATGCACTTATTCTAATGCAATACATTTGACAACGTATGCATTCCATACTACATACTTTCCCAAATGAAACTTCAATGGAAACGTATGCATCTCAAACTACATACTTTCCAAAGAGATCGAAGTCTCCAGATCACATGGTTCGATCCCTCGCTATGCATCCTACTCTTGTACTCTTTCTTGCTCCTCACATGAATCTACTAACTGGTAGAGTTGCAGTGATGCGGTCTATTCTATTTTTGCAGACGTCTGGTGGTCTTTCTCCACCCCATAAGGAATGATGGTCTTTCTCCATTCCCGCCAGGCCGATGATCATTCGACTCTGCCATAATTAGTGGTCGTTCTCCATTCCTACCCTACTAAGTTATCATGAACATATGACAAATCAGCATGGCTCAAACCTGCTCTGGCAAGTTCCAACAACTGAGAACATAAACAAAAGCTTTAGAGTCCATCCCTTAAGTTCCGACAAGATCTACGACCTAGATTTGTGTACTGCTATCATCACTAATTTGCAGAATTTGCAGTTGAGATGTTGTCACACGTGTCCCGGACAAGATCACGCAGTACACGTCCTAGAAGAGACCACACCGTGCGTGTCCCAGATGAGACCATGCCGCAGATGTCCCAGATGAAACCATGTTGCACGTGTCCCTTTGACAGAATGAGTACACGCTTGTAACTAGTGCATGTCCTCACAATCACGAGACATACAACCTAGAGCTAACTTATATCACTTGTTCAAACTAGGGTATCCCAGACGACTTAAGTTGGATTCTTATTAACTTTAATTCCTCCATTTATCAACACTTAGTTTTCTAGGTGGATTTATTAGTAAAATTCAGTCTCGTTGTTCACAATTATACTAGATTATCATTATTTTATTCTCAATTATTGGCCCAACTTGGCCCATATCCGGCCATATCTGGTCCATGTCCAGCCCATGCCCGGCCCATCCTTATTATCAATCTATCTTGTTCATCCCCCGTAAACTAACTTACTAACTTTTCAAGTTCATTAATAGCAAAAATTTTCATTAGTCTTCACTATTATTTCAATTATGACTCATTATTACGGGTACTAATTGATATGAGGACTAGCAAGTTGCCAGCTTACTAACAAGTTAATCATGATTATGACCATATTTAGCTCACAAACAATTGGATACCCTTATCATCTTCACTACCATGGGAAATTACTAATCACTTAGTTATTACAATGTTCAATTTCATAATTAAGCTTACTAAAATTGAGCTTGAGTTAAACTCAAATGAGAGCTTACTAACATAGCCTACTATCATGTAATTTCTTGAATTCAAATCTACTACTTACACCTTAAACTCACTAACATAATTCTAAACCTTTCTCAACATGAACCCACAACACTTATTTATATTTGTAGCTTACATAGACTCCTTAACATGAACTAAACTCTTACTAACATAAATCATTAATCATGAACTAATTCAAATCCATGTTTAGCTTACTAACATACTTTATTACATTACATTAATCTTACTAACATGGCTTATTAACATACACTAATTTATTACATAATACCATACACTCATTTATTACATACAACAATTTTATACAACAATTATCAAACTAATTGCTTACTAAACATAAACTAGTTTATCACATAAAACAATTATCAAGCTAACTTAGGTTTTTCCATTTCCATGGACAACATGAACATTTCTTCTACACAAAACTATTACATAAACTACTACACAAACCATCACCAACTCACAATTTCTTGTACTTTACAATCCAACAATAATGTACTTCTACAATTTTTAAGCATAAGTTATGAAATCTCCCACTTAATATTCGTACAATCCATCATCAAGCTTACTAACTTTCATGTAAATTCTTTATTTTATTTTCATATATAAGAACATATTTACTAACCTACACAAGATAATATTTTTAGTAGTTCTAATCCACTTTTATATAAAGATGAAATCTTTATTCATAATTTAGTATTCTCATGTAATAAAAATACAATCTTTAATCATAATTAGCATTCTCATTCAATAAAAATAAAATCTTTATAGGCTAAGAAGAAGAACACACAGTTGCTTAAATGAATACCTAGCTTCTTCTTCTTAATCCTCCTTCTTGGTCCCAAGCTCCAAAAGTTCTAGGAAATTAATAAGAAATTAATTAGAATAGGAAAATAGGATGAAGAAATTGAACTAGGAGTGAACTAAGGGGGCGTTTGGTACATGGATTGGAAGATTCTCAGGAATGAGAGGATTATCGGGAATGTGAAACTAGGAATGAAGATTCTTGGGAATGTTTCATTATCACGTTTGGTATAGTACATTGCATTCCCGATATCTTTTATAATTGTATTTTTCATTTTAATTTTTTGGGTTATTTTATTGTTTGTTATGGAAATCTAATGAGAATCCTCAAATCCCATATTTTTAGGGGAATATTTTTTCTATTTTTTGGTTATTTTATTGTTTATTAGGAAAATCCCATGGAAATTCTCAAATCCCATGATTTTTTAGGGGAATTGAAAGCATTCCCAACTAAGGATTTTGATTCCCATGGAATTCCACCATTCCTTCCAAAACTATACTTGTCACATACCAAACAAGGTAATCTAAGGGGGAATATAAGATTCATTTGCACATTCCCACATACCAAACGTCCCTTAAGGCTTCACCTCCTCCTCCTTAAGCCTTGGCCGAAATCCAAATGAATGAGATTGAAGATTACTTTTTGGAAGATTGAAATTGAAGTAGAATAATTTGGAGTAGAAAAAGATTAGAAAGATAGGGTTTTGGTTCTTGTTTGGTTTCTTTCTTACTTGTTTTTTGTTTTTTTGTTTTTTGTTTTTTTGTTTTTTTTAATTTTGTTTTTTGTTTTTTGTTTTTTGAATGAATTAATGAAAAAGAAGAACTTTTTATCACCTTCACTCTTTTATTCAAATGAGTGAGAAAATAAGTGGCTAGGAATGGGAGATGTGGCCGGCTAAGGGACCAAGAAAAATGAGGGTGAGGTGGAGTGTAGAGTTTCTGTAAACTTTTCTTCATGAATTATAACCCTAGTCGAAACCCTCCCAAACCTATTTCACAAAACAATCCGTACACTTGAATTATTCCAGTACAATATACATTTAATTTTTAAAGTAATCTATTGATGGTTATTGGCCTATATTTATAATAGATGCATATAATAAAATCACAATACAATCTATATACAATTTTTAACATTTAATTTATTGTTGACTGCACAATTTTTATTAATACATTTTCATACAAAATAAAATTAATTATTTTGGGGAACTTACAATGCCAGATATCCCTAATCATACCCTCCAACCTTGCAGTATGTAACCAAGATTTTCAAAACAAAGGGCTTGCAGATTCCCTCATCTTCTAATCCATCATGTAAGAATAAGTGGAACGTAGTTGCGTGTAGCTCTTTTGGTTGAATGAGCAAAGGATAAGGGATGCAAAGACTCACACTCAGAAGACACTAAGATCTTGCATGTTCAACTAGTGAAATGTTGGTCGTCGATGAGAATCTCCATTAGATCAAGGTTACTAATGAGGATCTTAATAGAATTCCCGTCATGGTCACCAGCCCCTCTTTTTTGCGTTCATCAACAAACCTAGTGGTATTAAAATCACCAATAACTCTCTAATAAACTCATTTAGAATTTCAAACTCAAAAGGGGTGACTGCTAAAGCAATTTCCCTCGATTGTCCCACAGATGGTTTGAGCCTCCACTTCGTGACTGTAAAACCACCAATCCCTTCAAAGAAATCAAGAGGGACCGAATTCAACTTAGTTTATAGTAAAACAATAATCATAGGAAAAATATTCTTGAGCGTATCAGCAACCGTATGCTTCTTAAGCAATGTTTGACATTGTTGTAAAAGAAAAGCGTTTTCGTTGAAAAGTATTGTTAGAAAAAATGTGGTTAACTTCAAATTTTTTCGAGTAAGTAAAAATGCTTTTTGAAAAACTAAGGTTGTGTTTGTTTCGGGTTTTAAACACAGTTTTCAGTTTTTAAAATCAAAACATAAGCTAATTTTATTTGGATACAAATTTTTGCAAAACTCATTTTAAAATTTCACACTCAAAATCTCACTACAAAATAAAATTTCTATCCTGGCATTTTTGTGCTGCCATTTTAGTGGACCGTCGGGATAGACCTATGTGAAAAATGCAAAGGGCCTATCTCGGCATTTTATAACGGTATTTAGGCAAAAAGTCGGGGTAGATGGTTCCATCTATTGGGTTTATGTCTTGCATACTATGTTGGATAAGAAGATGATGAGACGATGGAGGAATCGAGACGACTGAAAACAGAGTGGAGACAAGAAACAGTCAGCAGAAAGCAACAGAGGGGTTGCGGTCGACTGTACCTTGGGGGCAGTCGACTGCCCTACTGCAGCGAGACAACAGTCGACTGCGCGGTTGACCGGTTTGCTCTCAGGTTAGACTTTAGAAGGTTGCGGTCGACCGTACATTGGGAGTAGGTCGACCGACAGCGGCGCTGATGGATTTCGAGCTTGAGTCTAAGTGATTTGTGAAAAGCCCAACTTGCTCTTCAAGTTAGATCGTGTGGCTCCTATCGTAGGGTTATCTCTTCAGGTATATCCAAAGGCTATTGTATCAAGATATAAAACTAGGTTTTCTCTAGATCTCTGTATATTGTTGTTATTGGCCTCCATTGAGAACCAAGAGAGATTACTTCATTGAATGAGAGATTGAGTGATTCTCTAATTGTAAATAACTAGTACTTGCTGGTGAGGCTTGAGAGAGGGTCATGGTGAGAATTGCAATATTCTTGTATCTTCTCTAGTTGAATAACATCTTGGGTTTCTTCTCCTCCGGATTAAGGTGAAAGCCCCAACCGGAACAAATTTGTGTTTGCTTTGGTGTGTTTGGTATGATCTCATGTGTGCTTGGTAGTTTGTGTTGATTGCATCGAATAACTCAATAAGATCCTAAGGGAGGTTGTCGGTTGAAATCCCTAACAATTGGTATCAGAGCTTCGGGTTCAAGGGTTTGTTCGAGTTCCTTGGAAGAAGATATGTTCAGAAGCCTTGGGTTTAATCCGGTTGTCATCGACGAGCGAAGTTAGGTATATGAGAAGCACGGAAAGTCTTTGGGCAAGATTCAGAACTGACTACTCGGGATCGTCATCACAGGGTCGGATGTACCAGCGAAGAAAGTTGTGTGGTTTCTCAATGAAGGAAAGTACCATTCTTTTAGATCATGAAGTGGAGTTTAATATGGAGTTATCTGAACTGAAGGCATTTAACGCAAAATATCTAAGGGTTTCCAACTCGATATATTCACCACCAAATCCATTCAACATGATAACCGTGCTAGATGAGAAATCTACCAAGGAGAAATTTTTCATAGCAGATATGATCGAGGGGTTGGAGGATGATGCACTAAGGACGGAGAGTCAGAAATCAGCGTCAACTTCAGTGAGTTGTTTGGAGGTGGATTGTACTTTGATTGGAAGGGAAAGTGTATGTAGGGTAAGGTCCGTGGCCACCAGTGCAAAGGGATTGAGCATTACATGAGAGACTGTTGCAAGCGGTTGAGTCAGAGGGGTGCCAAATAAAGTGCTGCTAAATCAGGTGATGGCTTAAACAGTGCTTTTGTTTCAAGTTCTTTAGATGTGAATTCCGGTTGTTATTTTGAATCGGTTAGTTCTTCTCAAGTTTGCTCCGAGAGGGAGATGGTTTCTACTTGCAAATTTGCATCATACGTTGTGTGAGAATGAAGGTTGATAAGATTTGTGAAGTAATGGTTTCTACTTACAAGTTTGCCTCATGTCGTTGTGTGGGAACGAAGATTGACAAGACTTGTGAAGTAAGAGGTGAGAAAACAAATGAGTCAAAGATGACAGGCGGAAGGGAATACACACTAGAGGAGGGCATGCATATTCCTTTGATGAAGCGAAGCCTTATTTCCATGAGAACTCTAGAAGATCGGAACTGCAGGTACGCAGATCCAGGTGAAGTTCGTTCAGTTTGGAAAAATTATCGTAAGGTGATGAAGAGTAAGAGGGGAATTGGACAGGGTCAGCACAACCTCTACCAACTTTGGAGGAACAGGAAACCTTGGCCAAGTAGTTTGAAGCCCATTGTTCCTAAAGCACCATCTAGTATGCCGTCATCATCCTCAGTTACACAGATCCGAGCGAGACTGCGACGTTCGAATATCGTCGGAAGGTGGAGAGAGCCTTGAGGTAGGTGGAGTTCGTGTGGAGGGTGGCACCTCCATGATTACATCTACTGGTGTGTGCCCTTGAGGGGGGCATACAACGGGAGAAAAACATGTGGAGATAGATTTAACTAGCAGAGGAAGCCATTAAAACGAGTTGTTTGCAAGAAGAGAAGGAAAATAGTCTAGAAGGTTTTAAATCACACAGGTGTGGATTCATGAGTATGCAATCCAAGGTGGAGATTGTTGGGTTTATGTCTTACATACTATGTTGGATAAGAAGACGATGAGACGATGGAGGAATCGAGACGATTGGAAACAGAGTGGAGGCGAGAAACAGTCAGCAGAAGGCAACAGAGGGGTTGCGGTCGACTGTACCTCGGAGTCGGTCGACTGCCCTACTGCAGCGAGACAACAGTCGACTGCGCGGTCGACAGATTTGCTCTCGGGTTGGACTTTAGAAGGTTGCGGCTGATCGTACCTTGGGGGTAGGTCGACCGACAGAGGCGCTGATGGGTTTCGGGCTTGAGTCTAGGTGATTCGTGAAAAGCCCAACTTACTCTTCAAGTTAGATCGTGTGGCTCCTATCATAGGGTTATCTCTTCAAGTATATCCAAAGGCTATTGTATCAAGATATAAAACTAGGTTTTCTCTAGATCTCTATATATTGTTGTTATTGGCCTCCATTGAGAGCCAAGAGAGAGAGTACTTCATTGAAGGAGAGACTGAGTGATTCTCTAATTGTAAACAACTAGTACTTACTAGTGAGGCTTGAGAGAGGGTCGTGATGAGAATTGTAATATTCATGTATCTTCTCTAGTTGAATAATACCTTGTGTTTCTTCTCCTCCGGATTAAGGCGAAAGTCCCAACCGGAATAAATTTGTGTGTGCTTTGGTGTGTTTGGTATGATCTCATGTGTTTTTGATAGTTTGTGTTGATTGCATTGAATAACTCAATAAGATCATAAGGGGGGTTTCGGTTGAAATCCCTAACACCATTCCGGCGTGTTTATGGGAAACGCAGGAGTAGGGAACTCCCTAAAATCCCCAAGTCCCCGCTCCTCTCTCTTGCCAAAACTCGCTCGATTCTCTCTCTCTCTCTCTCTCTCTCTCAAACTAAAACCCTAACCCGAGTTCTCAATCGATCTCGATATCCGTCATCTTCTCTGACCGATCCCGTTCTCCACCGATCTCGTCGTCCTCTCTCCCAATCTCCGTTTTCTTCTCAAGACTGTTTCTCAATCTCAGTCGATCTCGATCGCCCTATCAGGTCAGTTTCTCTCTCTCCCTCTCTCCTTCTCCCTTACTTTAACCCAGTGCCCCTGTACGGCTGTTGATGCAGCATCATAGTTGCATCATGAAGTAGAACGCTCCCACCAGTAGGTAACCTGCATTGGATTAAGGCCAATTTAAGTAGATCTTTTCACTCTCCCTTTCCAGTCGCTAACCAATTTTTTTGTTTTGGTAATCATTGGATCTCAAATATCACTGTATTTAGGGTAGTAATTTTACACTTATCAGATCTCTTGAACTTTGTAGATGTGAAGTTGCTAATGGGGGTGCAGGATCGAGAAGAAGGTTTCTATATCAATTGGGGTGAAGCTCACTAGTTTCTCTTGATAAAGACATGATTTTTACTTGTTTTTCCATATCAATTGGGGTTTCTAACAGTAATTTTATTGTTATTTGGTTCAGACTATTCGTCGGTAGATTACAATGGTGCAGAGATGGAAAGAAGAGAAAGTGTGGAAAAGTAAGAGGTAATTTAAGCGTTTATTGATTCATTAATATGTTTGTTTTGCTTTCTTCACATACTTACTTTCTCTCCTATTTATACTCGGCAGATAATTACAGAGATGGCAAATAAATGAAGCAGAGGAGAAGAAGAGGTATGAGGGAAATGTGATCATTTGTTGTTAAGTTTGTTTGTTTCTTTTACTTTCTGCACACACTTACAAACACCTGATTATCTTGCTCCTACTTATTCTCTGCAGCTAATCACAATTGGGATTTCAGAAGGAAGAGAGATGAAGCAGCAAAGAATTAAGGAAAGAGGGAGAAAAGAGGTAACCTGATGTGATTTTTAATTTTATCGATAACTTTGTTTTAGTTTCTTCACACACTTATAAACACCTTAATTGTGTATGTCCTGTTAATACTCGGTTAATCGCAAAAGGGCACTTAGTTAGGCTAGATATTACTTTCTTCATACAATTACAAATAACTAACTGATTGTCTTTCTCTATTCAATCACAGAGATGCATGCTGATGAACTTAGTCCTTCTTTCCGATGGTATTTGTGTTGTTGATTTCTGTTTGTTCATCATTTCTCATCAAACACAATTTCCTCAATTTCTAGTCACCTACCTGATTCAAGAAAATGGGGATTTCAGAGAGCAAATAGATGATGAAACAGTGAAGAAGAGGTAATGTGAATTGTTTATTAAGTTTATTTTACTTTCAATTTATCCACTTACAATTAAACAACTAACTAATAAGTTTGTTTATTTTACTCGGCAGATGGCAGTTAGGCTATGATGGCAGCTACATTTCTTTCTCAACTTGAAATCATCCCTGATATTTGATGGTAAGATGACATCTACATTGTTTCTCGATATCCTTAGTATAGATGGAAACTTTTACTGCTTAATTTGTAATGTTTATGGAAGTTTAGGTCTTGGTTGGGGCGGGGTGCAACTGAGGATGACAGATCACCAAAAAGATGGATGAAGGAGGAGAATGCCTAGCAGATCATCATACCTGCAAGGAAGAAGCATCTCAGAGGTGCCCTACTATCAACAACCTCATCAAGGCTGAGCGAGCTCATCTCAAGGTCATCTCTCTAGACTCTACTATCACAATTTTATTGGGTGTAAATAAAGTAAATACGAAATATTGGACAACTATGTGCACCCAAATATGCCACAAATAACATGTGAGAATGCTTGTATATATTGTAGAAATCTCTATATTTTTGTAGGTGTGAGAGTGAGGAGTTGGTTACTAAATAAATATGCTGCATTCTTTTGATGAAGGTTCCGTTGCGGGCATAAAGTAAATTTTCACTAGGCCCTCTGTAAATTTGCATTCAAGTGGCTTCATTGTTATATGCAAGATGGGTCTAGGAAATCCTCATATGTTTCCTTTTTCTTGGTTATTGTGGGTAGGGTTTGAGAAATTCTGGACTTGCTGACATAGATACAATGTGACCACAAAAGAACATGTAATTTTCACAATCTGATTGTGAAAATGAATTATTGTGGTCATCAATGTTTTTTGGCATTAGACTATATAAACTTGATGGGGAAACAACCCACCTCAAGCGGAACTGATTATTTTTCACCAATATAGGAATGAAAGGGACACACTACATGCATTTTTCCTTAGATCCATAACTTCGAAGAATGAAATTAGCAAAAAAGGATAATTTGTATCATATAACTTCTTATATATGCACTTGGATGTTAGAGAAAAAATCAGACTTGTACGATGTCAAAATTTACTGTCAGCTTGCAGAGCCATATTACCTTTTCAGTTGTTATTCCTATGCTGGAGAATGCCTTCTTAACAATATTAACACTCAAATGATTGTGATTCCTATCTTGAAAGATTAGTTGAACATAGCAATACTATATAACTTGATCTGCATCAATAATGTGCTTTTTTCTAAAGCCATTTGATCTTTGTGAGCAAATTGATGTGCATATGCTTGTGTCCAACTATTGTGTGTTGTGTCCTATCTTTTGTGATTCCGATCTTTGTGAACAAATTGATTTATTGTCAGATTACCTTGCAAGCTAAAATCACCTGTTGGTGACATTCATCTTGAGATTCTTCATTTGTATTTTGCAGATTCCCAAAGGTACACATGACTGGTCTAAATTTCTAACACCGGAGGAGTTAGTTTTGATCTTGCAAAAAGCTTCAGTATCGGTAATTTCCATGACCCATTTATTTCGTAGGAATATGCTATATACCTCTGCTAGTACATACCTTAGATTTGAGTATTTTATGACACTTGTTTACTTTCATTTTTGTTGGTCATCAGGTACATGAAATGGCTGGGTTTGCGTACAACCCTTTGACAGGGGATTGGTCCCTTTCTTGGAAATTTTCTTCTCTACTTTTATACTTTGATCGATTGTGTGATTATATGCTTTCAAACCACTTTCTACACAAGAACTCAGAAATTGAAGGTTGATGATCAGTTACTGTTTAAAAACCTTTTTGCCCATGTTATATGGGAATTTTATGTGCATTCTCTCTTTGTGGTGGTCTGAGGGCAATGTTGGTGGTGGTGTACATTTTGGATTTCTGAAATAGTTGGTATATGTAAATAAGTAAGACTGATGAATTTGGCAGACAATTTATATTTTGTGATATTTTGTATGAGACCGAAGTTGGTATTTTCATTTTATTTATGAAAATGTGTTATATTTTACATTTATTTGAAAAAATGCAAGGGAAGCGTAAGCAAAAGAAGTTTTTTTTTTATTTTCTTTGATTTGATCTCTCTCTTAAAAACACAAAACGCCAGTATAGGGTAGTTATATCCTTCGTTTTTTCAAGAAAACGCTAGGATAGAGCCATTGACTAACACAAAATGTAAAACCCCTGCCCCGTGCTCAGACAATATATATAATTTAGAAGACAAATTAGGTACTATGTAGTACAGCTGCCCACCACTGATTGCCTCTCAAAAGGTGGTTAACTGAATTGGTGACTCTTGATCATAAGCAATAGTATTTATATATTATTTTATTCATGTAATCTTCCGATATGGGACTAAATTCCTTTACTCTTCCCCGTGAGCACAGAGCCATAGTGATAGGCCCCATGCCCCCATGGCACAAGCAGAGACAGCAGCACAAGCTGCCGTTCGCTCCTCATCTGCACACGAGGGCCCCACACCAAACCGCCACGTCATTGCCCAAGTGACGCCACAGCAACTACTGTCACTTTACTTGTTCACGTGTGGGCCCCCAGCACACTATTCATTTTCACTTAAATTACATCTATGCCATTATATATATATATATATATATATAGAGTCCCCTTCGGTTGCACACTACTTTTGGTGAGCACTCCGTGAGCACTCACGAACTAGAGACCCTATGAAAAATCCGAACCGCTCATATTGTTCTATATACCTTAGATAGCCTAACAATAAAAAATCAAGTAATTTGAAGTTCATTTGCCCATCCATCAAGCTGTTAGAATTTTCAGCCATACAATTTTGTGATGATGTAAATCATGGGCAAATGAACTTCAAATTACTCGATTTTTTATTATTAGGCTATCTAAGGCATATAGAACGATATGAGCGGTTCGGATTTTTCATGCGGTCTCTAGTTCGTGAGTGCTCACGGAGTGCTCACCAAAGTAGTGTGCAACCGAAGATTTCTCTATATATATATATATATATATATATATATATGGGAAATGCTCCATTGAAAACGCAAATGTCTGTGAAAACGTGGAAAACCACCTAGGTCGTTGTTGGAAACAACGGCCTAGGTTATAATGCATTATAACCAACGGCCTAGGTTGTTTTCGCGGGTTTTCACAATATTTGCGTTTTCAACTGAGCATTTCCCTATATATATATATATATATATATATATATATATATATATATATATATATATATACACACACACACACACACACACACTATATATATATTATACTTTGAAAATTACGGCGTGTTACACAAAAACTAAGGCACTATCCCGACGTTTCTTCAAAAATATGTCAGGATAGAAAATTGTCTATAACGGCATTTTTTGATGAAACGCCGGGATAGGATGGTTTATAGCGACGTTTCGTAAAAACGCCACTGTAGACCATTTGTCTATCTCGGCGCAAGTTCTTGTAACAATTTTTGTGGCGGTTTGGGAAATGCCGCTACGCGCTATCCTGGTGTTTAAAAACACAAGGATAGGCAAAAAAATGCCGGGATACGTGTTTCGTTTTGTAGTATCTATGTTTAAAATGAGTTTTGTTTAAAACAGAATAAACCTTTTTTTTAGATAAGTTTTTTCATTTCCCAACCAACATACTTTATATATATATATATATATATACATATGTATGTATACTAAAAACCCTGTCACGCCCCGCTTCCCAAAATACGGGAATACGAGCACGTGATTGAGGCATAGCGAATGATGCGAATACACCATTCATAAGCTGTATAGGTAACTCAACAACAAGATAACAACAAAACCATGCACGCATGTAAAATCACAATAGGATAACAAAAGTGCAAGACATAGTTCATAATATAACCAGCTGGAAAATACAAAGTAGTTACGAGTCAAACATGCCCGGAATACAATAAACAGTAGCATGAAATAAAACATGAACTAAAGCAACATGAAAATAACAAGACTAAAACACTTGATCAGCAACACCTTCGGGTAATTCTCCATCCGGGCCTGCAAGTATATTGATACAAAAGGAAGAAACAAGAAGATACCCATTAATGCAAATCACGGTACAAGCTAACGGGACAAGTATAAAACGAAACAAGAAGCAGGAAAAATATCATGGAGTCAAGAATCATGTAATAGGAGAAATACAACATGTAAACAGGATCATGAACAGGCATAAATGAAACAAGTGGCATGTAAACAAGTAATCAAGTAAACAAGTCAACAGGAACATGTACATGTAATTGGATCATGCAAGTGCATGTGTTAATCTTATGTCTTTTATTAATTCTATCTAATGTAGCACTTCATGCATCCATACTTTTACTACATGGTTGCTACATACAATCAGTTACGTTTAGGCCTAGTGGTAGATTCTATAGGTCACGTACTCGGGAAAATATATCAATTGTATCTTGTTCGAGATACGTGCAAACTTGTAACGTGAAACATATAGAGTGTAAACTTGTAGCGTGAAACATATAAACATATAAGTCACAAACTTGCAACTTATAAACTTGCAACTTGCATCGGGAAACCACGAGCTCCCATCCGAGTACGCTCTTCTATATTGCCCACTACTAGATCTTTACCTTTATACCCCGGCTTGTTACTTTTATTAATTTTAGTCAACAATAACAGGATCTCATATTTAAACCACTATCACGGGTAAAACAATCATGCACATAATCATTTATAATCCTAAGAGTACATATGTGTGTATTAATCATGTTCATGTAATGCATATGATCATGTAGGAATACGGGATCAACGGATTTTGTATTGTAACGGATTTCAATTCGACCGGAGAATACGAATTTAAGTCAAAGAATATACTTGCGGTATTTTTCAAAGAAAGCTTGTACGAGAACAAACGAGTTGTACAAGAGGATACTTGCCTGATAACCGAAGACGATGATACCGAATACAAGAATAACGGGAATGGATCCCGGGGCACGAACACAACCACAACGAATAGATCATGAACCAATCACGAACACACGATCACGAACAAGATGAAGACGATCGAGATCACGAACACAATCGGGCGGCTGAGATCAAAGATCAAGATCAAGATGATCGGATCAGATCGGACAGCCAGATCTTCCTGATGATGAAGATAATGATGATGATCAAGATCGATCGATTGAACGGCTGCGATCAAAGGAAATTGTTGATCATCATGATCGTGACGATCAAGAAGAGATCGAATGGCTAGGATCTAATCGGACGATCAAGAGGTGAATCAAGCATGACGATGATCATGATCACATCAAATCGACGGATCATATCGAAGATATCAAGATCAGATGAGATCAAGGTGAACGACGATCGGACGGTCACGATCCACACAATCAAGGAACATGATGATCATGATCATCAAGGCGATCGATGGCCCACAATCAAAGGATCAAAACCAACCGTCAAAGTAGAGCATGGAGGAGGGAAAGCTGCTCTGCCACTGATGGCTCGGCGGCGGCACAGGGGCGGCACGACAGCGGGACAGCGAAATGGATGTGACATGGCGGTGGTGCAGGGCGCACAGGGATGGCTGCCGACGCGTCGAGAGGAGCGCACATAGGTCGGGGCTGTCGCGGCGGCTCGGGGACAGCGACAGATGGTATCAGAACTCCGATACTATATGTAACGCCCCGAATTCTAAATAAGACCGAATTCGAGATTCAACAGGATCTTTACACTTCACTTCGTACAATTTTACAAGGAAATTTAAAACTTTTCATCATACATCAGAGTTCTTTACAATGTTTGCACAGCGGAAGAATAAAAGAAAATACAACAAGAAAAATAATATACAACTAGTACAACTCTATCAATGTAATTAATCAACAGCATCATAACATCTTTACTTCTTCATGAAAATATCCATTACCTGCATAATAAGCTGTGAGCACGTCAGTTACTTACAACTGACAAAAATATTATACTCGGTCATCCTCTCTATGTCGTACATATAACAATTTCAATACTTTAACAAATCACAAACTTGAATGAATAAAAGGTGTTAAATGTGACTACGCTAAACATGTAAGTGTATGTGATGCCTTAATGCCTAATGCACACATTTTATATTAAGATGACACTAATGCATCCTTATTCGGATTCTATGCATCCCATACTACATAGGTCCGAGGGCAAGCACTTACGTACTCCACAACAAAGGGTTCGATCCCTCGCCATGACAGACTACCCAGTAGTAAAACAAAGTTAAGACGTTCCACGAGTACGGATCCCAGTCCCGGAGAACCGTTGTATCCCCCGCCCGACTGTTATACAGACTCCTCGTCGTGCGAACCTTCCACAAGTGCCCCTCTAGCCCCGGTATGCGTGTATACATGGAGTACGGCAAACTATCCGCCTGACTACGCATAGTCCCGAATTTAAAAATAAACTCGTCTCCATCGGAGCAACCACAGTCCTAGAGTACACTGCCCAACTGGGTCTATAGTCCTGAAGTACATTGCCTGACTATATAGAGTGCCCGACTTACGTTTGCCCATGTTTTTACTATACTTCTCTTAAGTGCCTAAATCTTAAGTTCAAGACATGAATAAGTTATCATTCCTAGAATTAGTTTTACCCCCTACCGGACTTACTCACAAAATACGAGATAGTTCCATGGCAATATCTCAAAATACAATAATCATTTCATTTAAAATTGTCGGTACCCGAGGTCTTACTAACTCCAAATCATAATTTTTCATGTACAAGAATCATGGGTATTCACACCCTTCAATAATCATGTCTATGTCTCCAACTTATTCTTAAATAAAAAATCCATGTTTCATCTTAGTACGTATTCATGGTTTACTCATGCATTTTCAATTCAAACATAGAACAAGTAATTTTTTTCTTGGACAAAAGATTCATCACCGTAAATTCTACTAGCAAAATAAGCAAAATCACATTCTCAACATAAGTGTCTATTTACACAAGAGAGATTCATAACTTGTTACCTATCTTTCCTTCTTTTCAAAAGATCTTTTACCCAAAAATAATAATTTTTGGAGTTAAAACTCATTTAATAATTAATATCTCATTTTTACTTCTAAAAAGTATACAATAAAATTTCCATAACAATCTCTAATAGTTTCCATTTTATTTTATGACCATAATAGAAGTTTATTCATACTTAAAAAAGCATCTTAGTCTATTAAAACCAACAAAAAAAATAAAATAAAAAAGGGGCTCGGGTTTTGAACCCAGCACCAACCAAGACATAGCTAAAAGCCCAAGCCCAGACTCGCTAGCCATAAAGTCCATTTGGACTTGGTGTCTAAGTCCTTGTCAAAATGCTTATGAATCAATCTCAATTTCGGGAATTAATTAAAAGAGTAAAAATAAATGCAACTATCAAGTTTCAAACCCAAGATTTTCTACAAATAGCGCTCTGTGATGCACTGGCTAACCAATAAGTCTAAGTGTATTTTCTATTTAAGAGTTATACTAATATACTTTTGTTTATACTACTCTAAATTTGGTTCCTTTTAACAAAACTCGTTTACCCAATAATCCAATCCTTTAGGATATTGGAATGAACTTTTCTCTTGGACTGAGATGAAATCTTAAAATAATAATCAACAAGTTCAAACTTATTTTTAGAATATATCTTCATTTTCAAAATAGATTTTTCTTTTCTTTACAAAATTAGCATTTCTTTCTCAAAACTCGAAAATTAAGAATCATGTTTCTTAAAACTAGTTTATGTCCATCATTACACTAATTAAAATTTGTGCTAAAAATCAAACATATCTCTTAATCAACCATGGATATCTCAAAGAAAATCTTTCATGCAAAAATTTGTATTTTTAACATATATCGACATGTTTCATGGCAATAACTAAAATTAATTTTCTCTTTTCTTTTTCTTTCTAAATCATGATGACTCTAAGCATATGTCGAAATATAACATTCTTTAACAATTTCTCATACATATCACACCTTCGACAAACATACAATTTGCAAACATTCTAACATGATTCATGCTACTAATTCTTTATTCGAACTCTTCCTTTTAATTAGCATGGTAACAACTATTTACTAAGCCTCAACAAGATTATTGCATGGTATAGTAGCATGGATTTTATCTACACATTTCTTATCATACTCAATTCATACTACTCATGTAAAATAATTAGCATGCAATTTCTACTTTAGAAAGAAGGTGATCACCCACCTTTTACGAAGAATGAAAATCAAGATTGAAGAGATATGTCTAGCTCCTAGCTCCAACTAGCACCTCTTTGTCCTTCACCTCCTAGCAAGCCTCCAAAGCACAAGAAATACTCTCTTCTCTCTTTCTTTTTCTCTCTTTATTTTTGTTTATTTTGAGTGTGACAAAAGAAGAGAAATGAGGGTGTATTTATAAGACTAGGTGATGATTTAAAGTGCAAAATTCTCCACCTAATAAATCACTCTATTTAATTTCCAACTCTTCATGATCCTAACTCCTAAAACTCCCAACTCTTCATGATCCCACCTCTTCAAAACCCTAACCCCCAACTCTTCACCTCCTAAACTCCCACCTCTTCATCTAACACGTGCACGTGTTGTGCACCAGTGCACACACATACACAAAATTTAATACAATTTCTATAGTTCTAAAATGTGTATTAAAAGTTGTTACATGTCATGTGTGAGTCCATGCACAACTTAAAAGTAGATTTAATTAATGAGCTTGTCTCATGGGCTTTCTTTTTAATCAATTTAATTAGTTAGTCTAGTAGGTTTTCCTTTTTATTAATCTAATGGGCTAGAATCTATTTTTAGCTCCATGGGTTAAATGAAAGACTAAATAAAAAGAATTATGCATGCTAAAATATAAATGAGAGTAAGAAAAATAAAGATGGAACAATTTAACATGTGCAATGCACTTGCACACACTTCCTTCAATTAAATAATTTTATTTAAATTAAAACACATGTATATAGTATATAAGATGCATATTAGTTTAATTTAAAAAATTATAATTTTTCATGTACGAATAAAATAAATATACATACTTCAAAATTTTATTTTCGAAAATGAGTATGCTCACATACGGGCACCGAAACACGTGCGTCGCACGTAAGATATCAAAAATGCGAAATCATCTTTATCAATAGATAATTATTAAAATATAATCGAAAACAATATAAGAAAATATATTTACTAATTTTATATATTTCACGACGAAATCACTACGTAGATAGAAAACACGTGTATTACAAGGATAAGACTATTTTAATCAAAATAGGGGGGAAATGAGTTTATGTTTTATAAAAATAGATTTGAATATATAAAATAAATAATTTAAACACATAAGAAATATTACACGTAGTGGTGAGAACACATAATCGATACGTGCATCGAAAACACGTAAAAAGCACATAAAAATTCTAAGATTGAAATATTATATTTCAGTTGACTCAAATGGGATAAAATCAATACGGAAAATGCATGAAAACATGCTACAAGTATTACCAGTAACGGTACAAAATACACGTGCGTAACAGACAAAGATAAAATTGTCATTTCCAATTTTGCGGAGTGTTACACTCTCCCCCCCCCCTAGAATAGTTCCGTCCCCGGAACTCGCTAGGGTAAATATTGTATTTTGTACATGCCAAAGAAAATATCTTATTGTCTATACAAAACTGTAACATCCAGAAAATAAATATAGTATAAAAATATGCAATGAGGAAAACAATACAAACTCTATATAAGAAAACTATGAGTATCAAAATTTTTATAAGAATGGAACAATATCATAAGAAGATAGATGTGACAAAAGATAAGATAGATTGAGAGAAGTGTTCATACAAAAATAATATTAGATGAACCATTAGATAAAAGGAAAAATCAATTAAGTCATTAATTTGTGGAATGGTTCGGGAAATAATGCGGTAAAGAAAACATAGTCAATAGATAATTTATAAATAGATTTAGAAATCAAAATTTATCAATGTAATAAGCGGTAGAAAATTGCAAACTGAATTGGTACTGTATGACCAAAATTGAAAAAACAATTTAAAAGAAAACTATCGGATAACAGTCTGAAAAAGTTAAATGGGAATGAATTTTAGTTAAAAGTATAGACAACATAAAACAATTTTGTATACCAATTAATATCATAAAATAATTTATAAGGCAATTAAGATAATTATACATACAATTTGAAAAGACATAGAAGGCACACATCGAAAAACTTTCGAATTGTCAAGTAGAGCCAGAAAAACCAACAAAAGTATATACGTGTATAGGCATCAAAATCATAAGGGTGAAACAAATAATTTTATGATACGAAAATTATAAACGGTTTGTAGGGGTAAAAACAAAATATCATAGTTGTAAAAGTAGTAACATATTATTGAAATAGTGCGAAAACTAATCATATAGAATTAACTTACAAATTGAAGAAAAAGTATAAATACCAAATTTTATTTTTGTTAGGTGAGTAGACACCAAAATCTAAGATAAGTTAGTAATACGATAAAGCAGTATGAAGTGCTAAAAGATTCAAAATACTAAGAAGAAGATAGTTGATATTAAGTAGTAAATACACAAGTAGGATAGAAATCAGTTTAAATAATGTAATGCTAGGTTGTAAAATAGTATAAGCTAGTACAAAAATAGAATAGTGGTATGTAAATATTATAGAAAACAAGGTAGGGGTTATCCAAGTAGAAAATATCCTTCAGGTGTAGGTTCGCCTTGTTGGTGTCCAACTGCAGACTTGTCTCTACGATCTCAAGTTGCAGAATTGTCTCTACGACATCCGATTGTAGTTTGCCTTCTGGACATTCGGTTATAGACTTTGCCTCCCCGGTATCCAGTTGCAGTTTGCCTCCATTGACGTCTAGTTGCATATTTGCCCTATCGATATCAGGTTGCACCAAAATGGGAGATGGAAAGATGTAATCTTCATATATACTTGGACATTGGGATGTTTAAAAAAATATAGTATTATGTTTGAAATCAGTGATATAAAAGTGGATGGGAAAGTTGCAAATTAAGTAGGAAATTATGACGATAAAATATTAAAATAGATAGACTGGAAATATACAAAATTTGTAGTAATGAAAATGATTTATAATATTAAGACAAAAATAGTGTAAAGCATATGCACGAGATGAAAACACAAATGAAAACAATAATCATGTAGTGTATGTACTATATTGAAGAAGCGCAAAACTACAAAATTAATGAGTAGCGATTAATAGTGAAAGTGAATATAACAAAACAAATCAGCAAATAATATGTAATAACAAAAGTATCGAATACAGACAATAAAACAAAATGGTAGGTCATATTTATATAGGTAGAAAATTTCAATCTTATTAAAGATATATTGAAATATATAAGACAATATAAGATAATATAGTATCAAAAAATCAAATCATATACAGTGAATGCACATAAGAAAATTTCATAAGCAAAATTCGAAGTATAATAGAAATAATCAATGAAGAAAAAAATAGTTGCAATAATACAAAAAGTAATAATAAATGTAAACGGATAAACATAAAGTGACACAAAAACACGAAGGACAAATCTTCAAGATTGAAAGACAGATAAAACAAATTCAAAAGATCAAGACCGGGGAAGATAGACAAAATAATAAATATTCAAGTGGTTAATAGTATAAGAAAATATTTATTTAAAAAATAATGAATGTTGAAAAGTACTATGATAAAATTCATGAAAAAAATTTGAGATGCCAATGAATTCCAAAATACGGGAATACGAGCACGTAACTGAGGCCCAGCGAATGATGCGAATACACCATTCATAAGCTGTACAGATAACTCAACAACAAAATAACAACAAATCCACGGAGGCACGTAAAATAACAATCGGATAACAAAAGTATATGACATAGTCCATAACATAACCAGCAGCTGGAAAATACAAAGTAGTTACGGGTCAAACACGTCCGGAATACAATAAAAAGTAGCATGAAATAAAACATGAACTAAAGCAACATGAAAATAACAAGACTAAAATACTTGATCAGCAATACCTTCGGGTAATTCTCCATCCGGGCCTGCAAGTACATTAATACAAAAGGAAGAAACAAGAAGATACCCATTAATGCAAGTCACGGGCCGCAAGTAGTACAAGCTAATGGGACAAGTATAAAACGAAATAAGAAGCAGGAAAAATATCATAGAGTCAAGAATCATGTAATAGGAGAAATACAACATATAAACCGGATCATGAACAGGCATGCATGAAATAAGTGGCACGTAAACAAGTAATCAAGCAAACAAGTCAACAGGAACATGTACATGTAATTGGATCATGCACGTGCATGTGTTAATCTTATATCTTTTATTAATTCTATCTAATGTATCACTTCATGCATCCATACTTTTACTACATGGTTGCTACATGCAATCAGTTACGTTTAGGCCTAGTGGTGGATTCTATACGTCACGTACTCGGAAAAAACATATCAATTGTATCTTGTTTGAGATACGTGCTAACTTGTAACGTAAAACATATAGAGTGTAAACTTGTAGTGTTAAACATATAAACATATAATTCGCAAACTTGTAACTTGTAAACTTGTAACTTGCATCGAGAAACCAAGAGCTCCCGTCCGAGTACGCTCTTCTATATTGCCCACTACTAGATCTTTACTCGTATACCCCGGCTTATTACTTTTATTAATTTTAGTCAACAATAACAGGATATCATATTTAAACTACTATCACGGGTAAAACAATCATGCACATGATCATGTATAATTCTAAGAGTACATATGTGTGTATTAATCGTGTTCATGTAATGCATATGATCATGTAGGAATACAAGATCAACAGATTTTGTATGGTAACAGATTTCAATTCGACCGGAGAATACGAATTTGAGTCAAAGAATATACTTGCGGTATTTTTCAAAGAAAGTTTGTACGAGAACAAATGAGTTGTACAAGAGGATACTTGCCTGATAACCGAAGATGATGATACCGAATACAAGAATAACGGTAACGGATCCTGGGGCACGAACACAACCACAACGAACAGAACACGAACCAATCATGAACACACGATCACGAACAAGATGAAGACGATCGAAATCACGAATACAATCGGACAGCTGAGATCAAAGATCAAGATCAAGATGATCGGATCGGATCGGACGGGCAGATCTTCCTGGTGATGAAGATAATGATGAAGATCAAGATCGATCGATCGAACGGCTGCGATCAAGGAAAATTGATGATCATCATGATCGTGACGATCAAGAAGAGATCGGACGGCTATGATCTAATCGGATGATCAAAAGGTGATCGACGACCCACATCCAATCAAGCGTGATGATGATCATGATCACATCAGATCGAAGATATCAAGATCAGATGATATCAAGGTGATCGACGATCGGACGGTCACGATCCAAACAATCAAGGAACATGATGATCATGATCATCAAGGCGATCGACGGCCCATAATAAAAGGATCAAAACAAACCCTCAAAATAAAGTATGGGGGAGGGGAAGCTACTCTGCCACTGATGGCTCGGCAGCGGCACGACTGCGGGATGGCAAAATGACGACGACATGGCGGCAGTGCAGGGCGCACGGGGATGGCTGCTGAAGCGTCGAGAGGAGCGCACACAGGCTGGGGCTGTCGTGGTGGCCCAGGGACAGCAACGAAGGGTGGCGAAACAACGGCGGGAAGCGCACGTTGCCGCTGCTATCGCTACGAGGCGGCGCGGCTGAGCGTCGGAGGGACAACACACCGGGAGAGAACCAGGGCAACCATGACGACAGGACGTAGCTGAGCGGCTGGCCGGCGAGATGCTGCAGTCGAGGTGGAGCACAGGGACGTTGCAGGGGGGATGCTCGGGATGAGCACGGGCACCTGCGGCTTGGGCTGCTCGCATCGAAGTCGCGACGCGACGGGGAGGCCAGAGAGAACAGGAGGCGGTCGAAGGATGGGTCGAGTCGGCTGTCGACTAGGTGAGAGGGGCCGCGACAGAGGGATGGAGCCAAGAAGGATGAGGGCGACGAGTAGAGGGATTGGGGACGAGGGGTTCTGTGTGTTGGGTTTGGGAAAACAGAGAGGGTGAGAGAGCGGGAGAAGAAGGCAGACGGGAGAGAGACAGATGGGAGGGGGGTTTAAATAAATAATAATATAAAGTAATAATTATAATATAATAATGGGTAGATTAAAGGGGGTGAGAAAGTGGGGGCAATTATGAGGTGGCGGGAATTATGGAGTTACGGAATAAGAAGAGTGAGGAAATGTGAGGGGATTTGAATACAATCACATAGGTTTGAGCCTATAGAAATATATATGAGTACTGGGTTTGGATTTGGGCTTGGTTTATGGGCTCAAAAATAATATTATAAATTAGTTATAGGATTGGGCTTAAATTAAACAATTGGGCTTGGGCTCAAAATATTTTAATAAATCAATTATGGGATCGGGCTTCAAAACATTTAAATATTAAAACAGTTGAATAATTAAATATTGGGCTTCATAAAAGTAGTTTGAATAATATAATCAATTAAGAAATAGTAGTTACAAGATACTAAGAATTTAAAATACGGAAAAATAATATTTGAAAAAAAAAATACGTATTAACGAAAACAGGGGTTACAAGTCCTACCCACCTTATAACAAAATTTCATCCTCGAAATTTGCGTAGGCGGTACATAGGACAAAGCAAAAAAACAAACTTGGGAAATAACAAAACTGGGAATTAAAGGAAAAGAGCTAAAATGGTGGCAACACAAAAATGAGAAATAACATGGATAAGAATGAAGTGATCTAAAATGATGTGAATAAAGATTCAATAAATGATGATGAATGCAAATGTAAGAAAAAGGGAGTAAACAGTGCAGAGAGAGAAGTAACCAGAGAATCTTGGGACTTGTGGGTTATGGGCCCACCACGCTTTCGCTACGCTACTCTGAT
The DNA here is from genome assembly GCA_017893485.1 of Hemerocallis citrina. Lineage (NCBI taxonomy): Eukaryota > Viridiplantae > Streptophyta > Magnoliopsida > Asparagales > Asphodelaceae > Hemerocallis > Hemerocallis citrina. Next base: position 133,078,341 of record CM030367.1, on the reverse strand, counting down.
GGTGATGTTCCACGCCGTAGACATGCCGTTGTAAACCATATGACACCAATCGATGAACCGAGCAGGAAGAAAAAGAATAAGACACCAAAATCAAAAGAATATGAGTACAAAAAGAAAGAATCTATACCCAACGAAGAATCAATAAATATGAATGAATGGAAGAGGCGAACAACTGAGAAATGAAAGAACTGAATATGAAGGGATTAAGAGGAATCAGCTAAGAGGGTTATCCAGATTATGTTGGTTATTTATAATCCATGTGATCAACGTGGTCCACATGTTGTTGAGTTAACCTGGTTGAGTCAAGCATGTCTAATATATTAGTCAAACTAACATATTAACCAAACCTAGCTCTGATACCACTAAAAACCCTATCACGTCCCGCTTCCCAAAATACGGGAATACGAGTACGTGACTGAGGCCCAGCGAATGATGTGAATACACCTTTCATAAGCTGTATAGGTAACTTAACAACAAGATAACAAAAAAACCACGGAAGCATGTAAATCACAATAGGATAACAAAAGTACATGACATAGTCCATAACATAACCAACAGCTGGAAAATACAAAGTAGTTACGGATCAAACATACCCGGAATACAATAAAGAGTAGCATGAAATGAAACATGAGCTAAAGTAACATGAAAATAACAAGACTAAAATACTTGAAAAGCAACACCTTCGGGTAATTCTCCATCCGGGCCTGTAAGTACATTAATAAAAAAGAAAGAAACAAGATGATACCCGTTAATGCAAGTTCCAGGCCGCAAGTGGTACAAGCTAACGGGACAAGTATTAAATGAAACAGGAAGCAGGAAAAATATCATGGAGTTAAGAATCGTGTAATAGGAGAAATACAATATGTAAACAGGATCATGAACAGGCATGCATGAAACAAGTGGCATATAAACAAGTAATCAAGTAAACAAGTCAACAGGAACATGTACATGTAATTGGATCATGCAAGTGCACGTGTTAATCTCATATCTTTTATTAATTCTATCTAATGTAGCACTTCATGCATCCATAATTTTACTATATGGTTGCTACATACAATCAGTTACGTTTAGGCCTGGTGGTGGATTCTATAGGTCACGTACTCGGAAAAAATATATCAATTGTATCTTGTTCGAGATAAATGCAAACTTGTAACATGAAATATATAGAGTGTAAACTTGTAGCGTGAAACATATAAACATATAATTCGCAAACTTGCAACTTGTAAACTTGCAACTTACATCGGAAAACCACGAGCTCCCATCCGAATATGCTCTTCTATATTTCCCACTACTAGATATTTATCCTTATACCCCGGCTTGTTACTTTTCTTAATTTTAGTCAACAATAACAAGATATCATATTTAAACTACTATCACGGGTAAAACAATCATGCACATAATCATGTATAATCCTAAGAGTACATATGTGTATATTAATCGTGTTCATATAATGTATATGATCATGTAGGAATACAGGATCAACGAATTTTGTATAGTAACATATTTCAATTGGACCGGAGAATACGAATTTTAGTCAAAGAATATACTTGCGATATTTTTCAAAGAAAGCTTGTATGAGAACAAACGAGTTGTATAAGAGGATACTTGCCTGATAACCGAAGACGATGATACCGAATACAAGAATAATGGGAACGGATCCCGGAGCAAGAACACAACCACAACGAACAGATCACGAACCAATTACGAACACACGATCACGAACAGGATGAAGACGATCGAGATCACGAACATAATTGGACGGCTAAGATCAAAGATCAAGATCAAGATGATTGGATGGCCAGATCTTTCTGATGATGAAGATAATGATGAAGATCAAGATCGATCGATCGAACAGCTGCATTCAAGAAAAATTGATGATCATCATGATCGTGACGATCAAGAAGAGATCGGACGGCTAGGATCTAATTTAATGATCAAGAGGTGATCGATGACCCACATCCAATCAAGCATGATGATGATCATGATCACATCAGATCGACGGATCAGATCGAGGATATCAAGATAAGATGAGATTAAGGTGATCGACGATCGGACGATCACGATCCAAACAATCAAGGAACATGATGATCATGATCATCAAGGCAATCGACGGCCCACAATCAAAAGATTAAAACCAACCATCAAAATAGAGCATGGGGGAGGGGAAGCTGCTCTGCCACTGATGGCTCGGCAGCGGCACAGGGGCGTCACGATGGCGTGACGGCAAAACAGCGGCGACATGGCGGCGATGCAGGGTGCACGGGGATGGCTGCCGACGCGTCGAGTGGAGCGCACACAGGCCGGGGCTGTCGCAGCAGCCCGGGGACAGCGACGAAGGGTGGCAAAACAATGGTGGGAAGCGCATGTTGACGCTGCTGTCGCTACGAGGCGGCGCAGCTGAGCATCGGAGGACAGCACACTGGGGAGAACCAGGGCAGCCATGGCATCGCGACAGGGCAAGGCTGAGCAGCTGGCCGGCGAGATGCTGCAGTTGAGGTGGAGCCCAGGAGACGCTGCAGGTGGATGCTCGGGATGAGCAAGGGTGCCTGCAGCTTGGGCTGCTGGCATCGAAGTCGCGATGCGACGGGGAGGCCAGAGAGAACAGGAGGCGGTCGGAGGATGGGTCGAGCTGGCTGTCGAGGCTGTCAGCCAGGTGAGAGGGGCCGCGACAGAGGGAGGGAGCCAGGAAGGAGGAGGGCGACGAGTGGAGGGCTTGGGGACGAGGGGTTTTGTGTGTTGGGTTTGGAAAAACAGAGAGGGTGAGACAGCGGGAGAAGAAGGGAGACAGGAGAGAGAGAGAGTGGGATGGGAGAAAGACAGATGGGAGGGGGTTTAAATAAATAATAATATAAAGTAATAATTATAATATAATAATGGGTAGATTAAAGGGGGTGAGAAGTGGAGGCAATTATGAGGTGGTGGGGGTTATGGAGTTAAGGAATAAGAAGAGTGGGGGAATGTGAGGGGATTTGAATACAATCACATAGGTTTGAGCCTATAGAAATATATATGAGTACTAGGTTTGGATTTGGGCTTGGTTTATGGGCTCAAAAATAATATAATAAATTAGTTATAGGATTTGGCTTAAATTAAACAATTGGGCTTGGGCTCAAAACATTTTAATAAATCATTATGAGATTGGGCTTCAAAACATTTAAATATTAAAACAGTTGAATAATTAAATATTGGGCTTCATAAAAGTAGTTTGAATAATATAATCAATTAAGAAATAATAGTTACAAGATACTAAGAATTTAAAATACGAAAAATAATATTTGAAAAAAATATGTGTATTAACGAAAACAGGGGTTACAAATCGTGCTTGCCCTTGGACCTATGTAATATATGATGCATAGAATTCGAACAAGTATGCATTAGTGTCATCCTAGTATAAAATGTGTGCATTAGGCATTAAGGCATGGCATACACTTACATGTTTAGCATAGTCATAATTTAACACTTTATTGTTCATTCAACTTTTGTGATTTGTTAAAGTAATGAGATCGTTATATGTACGGCATAGAAAGGATAGCCGAGTATAACATTTTCGTTAGTTGTAAGTGACTGACGTGTCCACAGCTTAATATGTAGGTAATGGACTTTTCATGAAGGAGTAAAGATGTTATGATGCAATTGATGACTTACTTGATAAAGTTGTATAAGTTGTATTTTGTTTTCAATGTTGTAATCTTTTTATTCTTCCGTTGTGTAAACAAAAAAATGTAATGAACTCTGATATTGTTGAAAAAGTTTTAAATTCCTTGTAAAATTGTACGAAGTGAAGTAAAAATCCTGTAAAATCTCAAATTTGTTCTTATTTGGAATTCGGGGCATTACAGATGGTATCAGAGCAGGCTTCACAAGGAGTACAAATTTATAAGGAACGACACCGTAGAGTAGACATTAGAGTGTGAGTTTCAGCTTATAGAGATTTAAACTTATGTTTGTGTTGCTCTATAGGCTGATGTTTTCTATTCCCCTTTCTCTTTTGGATGCTGGAGTCGTGAATGAAGTGGTTATTGACTTTAATTCATGATGCTCTCCTCGTATACGTTGTTGTGAGATTGTATGCGAGCATGTTTTCCCTGGGTATCAGAGTAGCGCACTGGAAGCGTGGTTGGTTGACCCTACATTCATGATACATTTTGATTTCTAAATCTATGTATAAATTATCTATTGACTATGTTTTCTTGTGTTGTTTCTGAACTATTCCAAATTAATGAATAAGTTTATTTTTCTGTTTTATCTAATGTTTTACCTAATATTATTTTGAATGGAACTTCTTTCAATCTATCCTATCTTTTATGGTCATATTTATTTTCTTATGATATTTTCCCGAGCTTTCTTGTTTCGTTCTTATAAAATTTTGATGCTCATAGTTTTCTTATATAGAGTTGTCTTATTTTTCCTCGTTGCGTATTTTTATACTCTTAAAGTTTGCAGTTTTCTAAATACAATAATGATATTTTCTTTGGTGTGTACAAAATACAACCTTTACCCTAGCAAATTCTGGGGATGGAACTATCCAATGGGGGGGAGTGTAACACCCCACAAAATTAGAAATGATAATTTTCATGCTTTTCCCGGAGGTCACGTATATTTTGTAATGTATTTTCACTACATATTGGATTTTCGTCTGTTTATACATTCCCAGTATTGATTTTATCCTATTTGAGTCAATAAAAATATAATATTTCAATCTCTGTATTTTTACGTATTTTTTATGTGTTTTCGATGTACGTATCAGTTACGTATTTTTTTATCGATACGTGTGATATTTTATGAGTATTGATTATTTATTTTTTGTGTTTGAACTCGTTTAATAAACGAAAGTTCATTTTTCTCCATTCTGATTAAAATGATTTTTTGTACATGTAATGCACGTGTTTTTCATGTACGTAGTGATTTCATCATGAAATATATAAAATTAGTAAATATAATTTTTCTTATGTTGTTTTCGATTATATTTTAATAATTTTCCGTTGATAAAATCGATTTCGCATTTTTGATATTTTATGTGCGACGCACGTGTTTTCGGTAAACCTACTCAAGCACATTTGTTTTCAAAATAAATTTCGGAGTGTGTGTAACACCCCATAGTTTTTAACAAAAAAAAATTATATATATATGTAGTATATATATATGTTGAATAAAGTAATAGTATGTTGGCTGTTTAAAAATTTGGTTGATGGCATGAATTAAAATGGAAATGGAATGGTAATTGGATGGAGGGGCCCACTGTTCTGAATATGCATTGAAGCTTCAATGCTGCTATGTGTAACGTCAGAGGTGCTGACGTGGAATCGTGGGACCCACCCGAGATCAATTGGAGACAAAGCTCATGTCTTGGCTGACGTGGCATGCGGGCCACTTTAGTGCCTCTGTGTACACGACAGTGAAGAGAGAGGTTGGGGGTTGAGAATTGAAGAGGTGGGAGTTAGAGAGTTAGAGAGGTGGAGTAGTGAAAGGTTGGGGGTTTTGGAAGTTAAGAAAATGAAGTGTTGGTAAATTAATTTGAGTAATTTATTAGGTATGTAATTTTGCAAATTGAACCCTGACATTATCCTATAAATAGCACCCAATTCTCCTTCTCTCTTCACACCAAAAAATAATCTAAACATGAGAAAGAAATAGAAAGAGAGTAAGAGTGTCCTTGTGCTTGGAGGAGTTCTTGCTTGGGGGAGTTCTTGCTAGAAGGTAAAGGACTTGCTAGGTGTTAGGAGTTGGGTCCATCTTTCTTGTTGTTCAACCTTCATAAGAGTGGGTGTTCTCATGCTTTTTAATTTCAGAACTATGCATGCTAGTAATAATAAATGAGTAGTATAGAAATTTTGATGAGATTGTGTAGATCAAATACATGCTTTTATTTGTGTCAAGGAATGTGGAGAATTTTGTTATGATTAATACACAAATTATCACCATGTTGTTGCAAATGAGAAAAAAAATGAGTTTTGCCATATGCATGTTAATTTATAATTGTATAAACAATTGTTGAGATTTTCTTTCATGATGAAAAGTAATTCCCTATAAAGAAAATCTGATACACATAATTTATTAGGTTGTTAGAAATTGCTAGTTGATTAAAATGAAGAAATAAATCGCCTATTTCATAAAAGAGAAGAAATGGATTTGAAATTTAGATATATTGTCAAAATATTGATTTTTTTATATTCATGGGTTACTGTTAAAAAAAAATTAGTTTAGATGAACTAATTATAATCTAATAAAAGATTAGAGTGAATGAAAAAGAGAGTTTTATGAAAATAATAGAATGATAGAAAAGTTGAACAAAAGCATAATAGTATATTTTGATATTAGTAATCACACATGGACAATTTCGCTAGCCAGTGCACCGCAGAGCACTCTTTATAAGAGATATTGGGTTCGAAACTTGATGGTCACATTTTATTTTGATCCACTTAATTAAAATCTGAACCTGTACTTCGAGTATAAGGTGGTTTGGTTGCAGTGTATTGACACAAGTCCAAACGGACTTAGTGGTTAGTGGGTTTGGGCTTGGCGCTCGCTGTGCCTGGTTCGAATCCTAGTGGTCTAAAACATTTTTTAGGTTTTTGCCAAACTTGGTGTTAAATAGTGTTAAAGTATGCCAACTAAATGTACCCATACAGATAGTTAACAATTTGATCCACACTTTACTTGGTTACCATGATGAACTTGAATTTAGCTTAAAGTGTTAAACTTGGGGTATCATGATATAAAAAAAAAATTGGGTTATGTTTTAATCAAAATGAGAAGTTTGAGTGCACTAAAAATTTGGGGGGAAATTCTAATATTTTTCTAAAAAGATTTAGAATTTATTAAAATTAGTTTCAAGATTTTTCATGTATATTTTGGGGAATTAAAAAGTGGAATTTAGATGGAAATGAGTTGATGACTTCAAATTAATTTATTTAAAAGTGGGACATTTTTTTTCTTTTAAAAGAAAGAGTAAAAAATTCATGTGAATTGATTTCTCTTGGAAAAAATTACATTCTTAATTGGTTTAAGAATTGTTTGATGTGATTGATATATACTTTATGAGCTTAAATTGCTAATGAGACTTAAAGTGATGAATCTATGTTCGAGAAAATAAATATTGTCTTATTTTTGAATTATGAATGAATAAATGAACCGTGAATAGTGTTAAAATGAGACATTGATCAAATTATGAATAAGTTGAAGATATGAATACATTGAGTTAAGACATGTTTATTGAAGGGTATGTGTACCCATAATTTCTTGTACATGAAAATGTTGTGATTTAGAGTTAGTGAGACCTCGGGTACCGGCACTATTTGATTTGAGAAGAGTAGAGATATAAGTTGAGATATGGTAATGGAGCTATCTCGTATTTGTTGATAAAGTCCGGTAGGAGGTAAAACTAATTCTAGGCTTGAAAATTTATTCACGTCTTGAACTAAATGATTAGGCACATAAGCAAAGATGTAGTGAACCTGGGCAAACGTAAGTGGGTTGCTCTATATAGTTGGTAGCGGATCTCCGTGGCTATAGACCCAGTTGGTGGACTGTGGTTGCTCCGTGGGAGACGAGCTTTTATTTTTAGATCCGGGATTATGATGACGGGTCAGCGGTGGAATCCGAAATCTTGAGTAATCGGGCCGATAGTTTGCCATACTCCAATGTATATGCGTATATCGGGGCTAGAGGGTCACTTGCGGGATGATTTGCATGATGTGAGATCTGTTATAACAGTTAGCGGTAGACTCTGGGGCTGGGATTCAAATTCGTGGAATGATCTAAACCTTGTCTTACTACGGGGTAGTTGTCATGGTGAGGGATCGAACCCTTAAATGTGGAGTACGTAGGTGCTTGCCCTCGGACCTATGTAGTATGAGATGCATAGAATTCGAACAAGTATGCATTAGTGTCATCCTAGTATAAAATATGTGCATTAGGCATTAAGGCATGACATACACTTACATGTTTAGCGTAGTCACAATTTAACACTTTATTGTTCATTCAACTTTTGTGATTTGTTAAAGTAATGAGATCATTATATGTACGGCATAGAAAGGATAGCCGAGTATAACATTTTCATCAGTTGTAAGTGACTGACGTGCCCACAACTTAATATGCAGGTAATGGACTTTTCATGAAGGAGTAAAGAAGTTATGATGCAATTGATGACTTACTTGATAAAGTTGTATAAGTTGTATTTTGTTTTCAATGTTGTAATCTTTTTATTCTTCTGTTGTGTAAAAAAAAATGTAATGAACTCTGATATTGTTGAAAAAATTTTAAATTCCTTGTAAAATTGTACGAAGTGAAGTAAAGATCCTGTGAAATCTCGAATTCGGTCTTATTTGGAATTCGGGGCGTTATAGTATATATATATATATACATTATGTACGTATACAATATGTATGTATACTAGATTTGCCCGTGGGCACGTGCCTATGGCACGTCTTCAGAACGATATAGCATATGAAAAGCCTTGTAAACATTAAATCAACAATTATATAGCTCAAGTTTGAATAGTATGCCAATAATTAGTTGTAAATAAAAGTCCATGTTTTCATTAGTATATGTTGAAAAATAATTATAAATTTGAGTATAAAAGTCCATGTTTCCATAAGTGTGTGTATATATATATATATATATATACACACACACACACACTACTATAATAAGAGAAGGCCTTAGGGTAATTTGTCCATTTACCAACCCGTGCAACGCACGTATAATTAAACTCTCCAATATAAACCAATGAAATACGTACAGTACACATTCAAATTTATTAACTTCTCTCTATCTCTAAAAAAACCCAAAAACCCTACCCTCTTCATCTCCTTCTCTCTCTGCACATGGCCCGTCTCTTCAACACCCTCTCACTCTCGCCGACGAATCGCATCTCCGCCGACGATCGTAGCGCCGCCTGCTCCTCCCCCTCTCTCTCTCCCCGTGCTGTCGACCTGCAGCACCACCGCACCCTCTCTCTCTCCCCGCGCTATCCACCTTCAGCACAACCGCCGACCAACCGCAGCACCGCCGACCAATCGCAGCATCGTCTGCTCCTCTCACTCTCTCTCTCTCACCATGCCGACGACCTGCACTGCGGCCTGCGGTTATATTCATCAGATTGTTCCCGAAAGAGGTGATGACGTTTACTTTCTCCAAAGCTTGACTATCCCATCTGCCAAAGATTTAATATTCTCCCATAATTTTTTGGGTGAGGATGCACCCTCTTCAATCATTTTAGATTTATCCCTAGACAAAGAAAACCATCAATTTTTACTCCGTGTCTAATTTGTTACAAAAAACATGAATATGAATACATTTATGAAAATCATGCAAATTTGAGCTAAAAAGAAGATTGTGATAAATCCATCATTTTAAGCAATAACAAGTCAAATTCTGTTTGGCAACTGGGAAATAAGCACTAGCAAAAAATTAGCTACAGTAAAGGAAGAGATATTCAGATAATTGGATCTAGGGTCATTGTGTAGAAAGAAACATGTAACAAATATAGGAATAAGATAGGCGCATTATATAGCTTAGGATTAGCTGTTTGATAAAGCCAAAGGCATTTAAGAAGAGACAACTAAACAAAAGCCAATAGGTTAGTTTAGCCAACAGCTGAGTTATGTAGTTTGTGAATCACTGAAAAAGGATAATAGACTACTCATAAGATGATAATCAGAAAAGCAATTAACTTTATGAAAAAAGGACAAAAAACAACACATAATACTTGAACAATAGTCAAAGATATTTACCCAGTAAATTTAAATACACCTTCATTGCTTCTTTGCCCCCTTTCCTTAGAATTCATAACAGAGCTTTTGGTCTCACTGGTGCCTTGGATATCTTTAGGTGTAGTGTACAAAATGTTGTCTTTTACTTCCGGTTCCACAGAGACCGAAGAATCAACCAACATATAGTACATCAGTGAACATCTACATGGAACAAAGCAATGACTTTTAAATCATAGAGAAAAATTCACTACTTCTGTGCCTTCACTCAAAACTTATAATAGAATTTTCATATTCACTGTTGCCTTGCATATCACAAACTATGGCCTTTAAAGTTTAAACTATCTACTTTAGTTTCCAATTGCACAGAAACCGGAGACGTCTGCATTGCCATTAGCAAATATAAACATGAAGCAAGCAATAGAGTAGATTCATGGCCAATACGAGAAAATACATACCTAAAACAAATCTGACGAGAACATTTATTTGTGTTCGGTTTTGTTAAAAAAAAAGATTTTTTTAAGCATCCCCTAAAAACTAGATTTTGACATACCTCTCAAACGAACAAGATTGTCCTGGTCGAAAAAGTTTGGTGATCAGAATATTTTGGTCAATTATTATAAAAATTTGATAAAACTCTAAGAAGAATGGTGAAGTACAAGAATTTTGAGAGTTACATCAGAACAGAAAGTTTCTATCAATGATGTTACCTACATTGAACTAATTGAGATTGTCAAAAAGGTGATGATTAAATTACAGTATAATTTTCTTTATTAATGTAAACAAATAATTCTAATATTTCTATTGTATTTGTTTTCAGTTGAAGGACGGTAATGAGCAGATCGTAGGTGTGGATGCATCTGGCCTACTTATTATGAATTTTGGCAATGATTTACCTGTGAGGAACTGCTGACATTAAACATCTACTGGCCTTGATGTTTTCTCATGAATAGCAAAACAATCTAAATGGTTTGTTAATCTACATATGTACTCTCAGGTTATTGATCTCGCAAATGTTTTGCCAGAGTTGGCTTTTGCAGCAAGTGATGCGGACTTGGTTGTATTAGAGGGAATGGTAAGATTTGCTTTAAAATGGAAACATCTTTGCTAAACTAAAATCACTTCACCTCCTACTTCTGTACCATTAACCATTGAACTCCACTAACATCTATCTTTGTATCGCATGCATCCTTCCATTTCAGATCATCAGGTGACATTAACCTGATGGGTTCAATGAATTTTTATGACTAATTTGCAATCACGCGTCCCAAAAAAAATGTCTTTGTCATGAAGAGGTCTGTTCGTAAGAGAAAACTTACCATATAGAAATTTGTTATACCCATTAGGTGATGTTCTAAGATGACAACGGGATGGTTGTTAGGGGATGGTACAAATTGAAATTGAAGCTTATGCGATTTTAGTCAAAATCCAATGGAGTTTATTAAAAACTTTCCTTAAAAATTCCAATTTGGAGAGATTCATATATTAATTCATATATATAATACACGCACACACTAGTAATATACACGTGTGATGCATATATTAATTTTTAAATTTTTTTACAACTCCAACTCTTCCATTAAAATAGTAGATTTATATATTATATTATAGATAGATAGGTAGAGAGATAGTAATTTACGCGTGTAATACCAAATGCCTTTTATACTTTAATTTTGAAAAAAACTTTTTCATAAGAACAATTTACCAAACAATACCATGCTTTCGAAAATCACAAAAACAATTTTATAAAAAATATTTTAAAAGTAAGTTTAAAATAAATTTTCAAAACAACGAGCCAATCGCAACATAGATATACCACTTTAGGATTTTTGAGAAAAATACTAATAATAGTAGTTTTAGAATAAGTACTTTTGATTAAACATATTTTAAACTAAATTTGTCAATCACCTGTTTTAAGCATAAAAGAGTTTTCAGACTCAAAATTACACTCTAAAAACATTACCAACCATAGCCATAGACCCAGACTAAAGACCTCTAACATATTAAAAGACGGGAGATTCCTGTATTATTAATTCTCCACAGTCTAATCCAATCCTTCCAGTTCTTCAAAGTTTGGGCCTAAAGTAGGGATGGCAACTGGGCCGGGTCAACCGGGGACCCACCCGCGAACCGGTCCGCCAACCCGGCCCGTTAATTTGCTCCGCGGGTTCGGGTCGAACCCGGTGAACAGTACCAGGTCAACCCGGGTCGTAATTTACGCGAATTAAATTCGTGAAACCCGGCCCACGAACCCGGCCCAATTCGCGAGTTGGACCCGCCAACCCGCGGGTTGACCCGCGGTTTTCGACCCATGACGGGTCGACCGTTGACCCGCGGGTCGAACGGTCGAAAATTCTGCCGTTGCACTGCTGATGGCTCTGTCCCAAGACAGAGCCGTTGTGAACGGCTCTTTGAACCGTTGCATTATTTTTTATTTTTTTTTGTTTTTTCCCACTTATTTAGCCTATAAATATCCCCAAAAATCTCATAAAAAATCACACCCCACTCTCTTACTCTCTCTACTGTTATACATCATTTATAAAGAATTTTTGAACAATTGTAGTATTCATCAAACAAGTGTACAAGGAGGCATATACACGATCAAATTTCGGTCCTATCGGAATCAAAATTCAACGTCTTCAACGTCTTCAACTCTCTTCAACCCTCGTCAAATCTACTTCAACCTCTTCTCAACTCTTCAATTGCGGAATCGGCAAAGCGCTCCTCCATCTTTTCTATTCTATTCTTATTTTAACGGTTTTTTTTACATACGCGTATTCCATGGTGAACGGTATCAAAATATCTCTCTCTCTCCCGTTAATTTTTTTTTTTTTGCATTGTAGTTAAAATTATTGTTCGTTTTTTTTGAACTTCTCTATCTCAACCCTCTTGTTTTTTAGATTTTTTTTTTGTATAATTCACGCTCCTACATTGTATATTTTTTTTTACATACTTTACTTTAGCACATTACTACATTATGTCTAGATCACGCGGTAGCGGTCGTAGCAGACAAGATTCCTCCTCCTCTTCACGTAGGCCACCAATTGTCCCAACTAGTGAGCCCGCCCAAGATTACATTGATCCTACTATGGAACAATGGGGTACACACGACATGGATGTTGTAGGTGACATACAATTAGAAGAAAAACAACAACAACAACAACCCGAAACCACACAACCCCGTAGTAGTAGGAAAAGTAGAGGAGAAACCAGCGATTGACATAAGTTTTATGATTATATCCCGGACGAACATACTCCGGGTATAGGTTTGAAAGTGTGTAAAACATGTAGTAAAACATACAAATTCAAGAGGGGTGACGGCACCGGTACAATTAGTAGGCACATACAACATAATCATAAAGAACTTCTTGATCAAATACAAGGCCAACAAAAAATCAACCCTAGGACCGGTCAAGTAGATAGCCACCCTTATGATCCCGAACTTGTTCGTCGGGAAATGGCCCGATTAGTCATTAAGGAAGAGTTGCCATTTTCCTATCCCGAAAGTAGAAACTTGGAAAATTTTAATCAAACGGCCTTAAACCCTCATTTTAAAAGAATTCCGAGAAATACTTGCAAATCGGATTGTTTTAAAATGTATATTGAAATGAAGGACGCGTTGATTGCAATTTTATGGAGTTTAACTTGTAGGGTTAGTTTAACTTCGGATTGTTGGACGGGTGTCAACAATATTCCGACGATGGGAATAACCTGTCATTGGATCGACAATGATTGGATTCTTCAAAAAAGAATCATATCACTTGCGGCGTTGCCGTATCCCCATAGTGGTACTGAAATAGCAAACCGTATTATAGAAATTTGTGATATTTTTCATATTCGAGATAAAATTATGGCTATTAGTTTTGATAATGCATCTAACAACAATGTAGCAATTACTACTTTAAAATCTGTATTAAATCCTCCATCTGACAATATTTTTCATGTTAGATGTGCATGTCATATTATAAATTTATGTGTTCAGGATGCATTAAGAATAGCTGATTCATATATAGTTAAAATTAGAAATTGTGTACATTTCATTGCATTAAGTCCAAGCATTTTACAAGAATGGAAAGCTTGGTGTCGGGTTAGAAATGTTCATTTTAGAAAATTTCCAAAGGATGTTAGACACCGATAGAATTCTACTTTTGATTTACTAAATGTTGTCACCGATTATAAAGCAGTTGTAAATGATTTTTGTATCGCAAAAAATATGCACAATTTTGAAATGACTCCCCCCGATTGGTTTTTTGCCGAATCTTTGTTGAAATTTTTAGAACCTTTTAAAACCGCAACTTTAAAATTTTCAAAAACATATGAATCTACTTCTAGTAGCCTTTTTATTGAATTAGTTAGCATGATGTAAATATTTAACGAAATGTTAAATGATCCCTATATTAGTGAAATTATAATACCTGCATTTCAAAAATTTTTGAAGTATTATTTTCCTCCTCCTATGTTGATTTGTGTTGCTACTGTTATGGATCCCCGTATCAAATTAGAAGGTACGAAGAATTTGATACAAATGTTTTTTGGATATTTAGAGAACAATGTAGAATTAACAATTGATTGCGCTACTTTTTTAGTTCAGTTTGAATCTACGTTAAATAACTTGTATGATTATTATGATAGACGTTTTGCTTCTAATAGTACAACTTCTGTAGTTAGTTCTTCTTCTGGTAGTTCTAAAGGTAAGGGTAAAAGTAGAATTGGTGATAGAACATTTAGTTTACTTGAACAAATTCAATCTAAAAAACCTAGGACTAATCAACCAAATGAATTAAATTGGTATAACCAACAGGATACTGAGCCTAATCTTTCTGCACTAGATATTTTACAATGGTGGAAAGAACATGAACACACTTTTAGTATTCTGTCAATTATGGCTAAAGATTTGCTAACTCCTCCTGTCTCTACAGTTGCTTCTGAGAGTGCATTTTCTACAAGTGGCAGAGTTCTATCTGATTACAGGAATCGGTTGAAGCCCGAGGCGTTAGAGATGCTCGTTTGCACAGAAGACTGACTGAAGGCTGAAGATAGGACGCAAGAGAAAGCACTATCAAGTTCTACAAGTGGGAGCAACTCGCCCGAAGAACAACAACAACAATAACAACAACAATAGCTTTGCTTGTTATGTCAAATTAGAAAACTTGTACTCAATTAAAATTGTATATAAAAAATATGTTATTGTATAAAACTTATTTGTGAATTGAATTCTTCATTTCGTTATAAATTATTAAAATTGTATAACTTAAATTCATATGAATAATATTTCAAAATTTCTTGTCAATTTCACTCTTTCAATCTTATTATTATTATTACGATTTTTATTGTTTATTAGTATTATTACTTACTTAGTATTATAATTATAATTATTATTTTAATTTAAGCTACAAAAAAAAAAAATTATTAAACGTGCCAACCCGCGGGTCGATCCGGCCCAACCCGGGTTGAACCCTAAAGGGTTCACGGGTTGGGCGGGCCACCCAAACGAAAAAACAACCCGGCCCGGATAAGAATGCAACCCGGCCCGACCCGTATAATTCTACATGCCAACTCTTACGGGCTGGGCCCGGCCCAGCCCACTCGACCCGTTCGCCACCCCTAGCCTAAAGCCCAATTGAAAACTTCAATCTCAATGCAAGAAACCCCGTTTCCTGCTCTTAACAAAACAGCAAATCCCAACTCTCCCTTCCTCTCTCCCTTCGCACTCCCAACTCCATCCATTCCAGAAACTCAGAGGGACTAATTCCAAACGGCGGTAAGATGTTCCTGCGGCGCATCCTATCAAGCGGCATGGGCGGCACCCTAATGTCGAAGGTGAAAGAATCAACGGGGATCGTGGGACTGGAAGTGGTCCCCAACGCCCGGCAAGTCCTGATCTCGCTGTACACGAAAACCCTGCAAGAAATCAGGGCCATCCCCGAAAACGAAGGGTACCGTAAGGCCGTGGAGAGCTTTACCACTCACCGCCTCCGCGTTTGCCAAGAGGAGGAGGACTGGGAGCAGATCGAGAAGAAGCTCCAGTGCGGCCAGGTCGAGGAGCTCATCGAGGAGGCCCAGGACGAGCTCAAACTCATCGGAAAGATGATCGGTTCGTTTTATTGATCCGATTCTTTTTCTCTTTTTTTCCTTTTTTGTGTGTGTGTGTGTGGGGGGGGGGGGGGGGGGGGGGGTAGGGTCTGGGATTTGGGGATTAGGTGGAAATTAAGAATGATTGTTGATTGTTTGGGTTAGATTGAATGTAGTTAAATTGAGATCGTTTGTTTGTTAGGCAGATGGAGTGATTAAAGATTTGAAATGTTGATTTGCGGTTACTTGGATAGCGGTTGAAAGTTTGGGATTAGAGTATTAGTTGTTTGATGGGAATAGGGGGAGATTTGGGGGTTTTGTAGATATTTTTTATTGAGAGCAGATGATCTGTGTTTTTTTGTTGATTGTTTGATTTGGTCTAGCTAGGTTGATAGAAAATGGGAATGCAATTGAATCGAGCTTGTAGTTGTTAGGGTTTCGTTAAAGTGAGGAATTTGTTATTTATTTTAAGAGTGTTGCTGGAGTTTTAGGAGGTTAAGGCAACATTTATGGGCAAAAGAAGAGTTTCGTAAAGATGATTATTGTGAGATATTTTGTATGAGCATTAATATTCAGGTGATTGGAGAGATGATGGGTTTGTCTTTGCACATTCTCTCTATATCATGGTTGTTTGTTTGCATTTGTAATTTGGGGGTTAGATCAATGTTTCTTTGGTTGGAAAATGGAGATTACGAATTAAGTTGAAATTGTGTTGGGGTTAGCTGAAGATTAGTTTAAGATGATATATGTTTATTGATCAGGAGTATTTTGCCTACATAGGCCACTTTTTGATAATATTTGCGTTTTTGGGCCAGTTTCCCAATTATTAGCGCTTTTGGGCTACTTTGTGCCACGTCAGCAGCGGCCGCTATTCCCAATAGCGACCTCTTCATTTTCGAGGTCGTTAATGGGAATAGCAACCTATGTTTTAATTTTTTTTGATTTTTTTGTTTGCCGTTGCTATTCCCACTAGCGACCTTAGTATGTATGAGGTCGTTAATGGGATTAGCGACCTTTAATCTAGAGAGCTTTTTGCTCTCTGAAAAATGACAATCAATTTATTTTTAAAACTAAGGTCGTTATTCGGAATAGAGGTCTTTATTGTACTAATGTCGCTATTCCGAATAGAGGCCTTAGTTGTATGACTATTTTGCAAATTTTATAAAGAACAATGAGATTGTGTTTCCTACGGAGGTCGCTATTGGGAATAATGACCTTAGTTGCGACCTTAGTATACTAAGGTCGCTATTCCCAATAGCGACCTCAGTTTTAAATTTTTGGAAAAAGCTCTTTAGGAATCGCTAAGTGTCTCATATTTGCCCCTGATTGGTCGATCGTGTGGAGGGATTCTCTGCTCGATGGGCCTGTGTCGGTCGAGTTTGTCTCGAAGACCGCCACCGAGCGCGATTTGATGGCCCTAGCGCATTTATTCGAGGTCGCTAATTCCATCAGTGACCTCATATATACTAAGGTCGCTAGTGGGAATAGCGACATCAAACAAAAAATTCAAAAAACATTTAAAACATAGGCCGCTATTCCCATTAGCAACATTCAAAATGAATAGGTCACTAATAAGAATAGCGGCCGCTGCTGACGTGGCACAAGTTAGCCCACGAGCGCTAATGGTTTCGAAGCTGTCCCATAATTGCAAATATTTTCAAAAGGTGGCCTACTGCGGCAAAAAATTCACTGATCGGTTGGTTTGGTCGGACAAGTTGTGGAGATGTTTTTTATATCATGGTAGTCTTCAAAATCCCTCAACATCTTTTTGAAATATTTGCTTTCTCTGCTTCTTTCTCCATCACATCTTGTACAAGCTCTATTTTTCATATATTTTATATCTTTTTCTTTCTTTATTTTGTCTGATCATCAATATTGTCTAACCAAACCGGACCGGCTAGTCAAATTGGGTTCAATTGGAACTGAGCACCTAACCGGTCGAAATCTCAAAAACTGAACAAAATAGTATAAACAACAGGTGTATCGACGACCTGCTAAATCGAGTTCATGTGAACTGCTAATTCACAAGACTTGTTTTTTTTTCCTTTGAAGAAAAATTTTGGAAATTAGGATTTAAACTACAGATATCCCCCATATGCCTAGATTTCGAGTGTGCCCACTAATTAAGAAGCTCGTGCAGCAACTTTGACATAAGACCATATACAAAATAATTTATAATAATGACCCTATATGTATGAGTAAATGAAGATTATGTCTTATATTGAAGTGGGTACAATCAAAGAAAACCAAGGTTGATCCCTGAAAAACCGAATCACCGACCTTTATGGTTCAATTCCCGGTCCAGTTTTGATAACATTGCTTGTCATACATTCTTTATATTTTTCCATGTTCTTCCATATTTGTTTTTCTCATCATCTTTTTCTATTCTTTAGCATTCACTTTTCAACGATGTTATCTTCTTCAAAAAATTTCTCCGCACTCTCTTCAACAATTTTATCTTCAAGAAATTTCTCCTCTATTTCTTCTTCAAACATAGGAAATCCAAAATAGTACTCTACGTCCAAGAAAACCATACCTTTTGTAGTTTCTTGCTTCAAGCTTTTTTGCCAAACTTTGTGTAGTCTTTCAGATGATCTATGGTGCATGCTGTTCTCTTTTTCTTTTTTTTTTAATAACTTTATTTTCTTTGACATTATCCATTTTGGATCTTTAACAATTGCATCGTAGACATCACATACTTGAAGATAGCAACACATCTCAATGATCCATCTTCTATGGTTTGATAGATTCAATTTCTTCATTTCTTGTTCTTTCGCTACGATCTGCTTCACTTTTGATTGACCCAGCCCAAATACCACGTTGTTAGAGGAGAAAGAAATATTGTTATAATTGAAGATGATAACTTTTAGTGGAAAATAATACTTTATATTTTGCTTTACTTTTGTTTCATTTTTTTTCATGTCATGAGTTACAAAATTATTACGTTTATATAATGCAAGATAACCCTTCATTATTATGCCATGCATAAAATCTATATAATAAAACACAAAGAAAACTATCAAGTGGCTCTCCTTCAATCCCCCCAAAAATCAAAGGCCCAGATCTAACTTTACAAAACATATTTTCCCTCCCAAAAGTTTTTCCCCAAAACTCAAATTCAAATCCCCCACCCAAAACAATTTCTATATTTATTTAATTATTTCTCTTTCTCTCTCTCTCTTTCTCTCTCTTCTATTCAAAAAATTAAGAAAATAAAAAAATTTAATTTTTTTTTTTTAAAAAATAAAAAAATTTAAAAATTTAAAAATTAAAAATTTTAAAAATAATTCAAAAAAATCAAAAAAAGTCATATAATATGTTTTTTGCTGGACCTCCAAAACTATTTTCTATGAACAAATAAGGTGCACCGTTCCGAAGACGTGTCGTAGGCACGTGTCAACGGTCAAACCTAGTAATTATATAGGAAACATAAAAAGACACATTGGAAACTTACAAACAAAACTCTTCACTGTAACTAAGAATGCAATGACTTCAATGAAACATATGTCGTCACACAAATTAATGTTAAATGGTTTATTTTCCAACACACCCTCTTAAACCAATTATCTTGCATTCTTCATCGGGAAGCATCTTCATCATAAGGAACAAATATGACTTGGAAGAGTTTCGTAAAAATATCGGCAACTTGATCACTGGTGTTGGCACGAACAAGCTCGATTTCCCTTTTCTTCACATGTCACGAATGGAATGAAAGCAATATTTTTCTTTACAATACCAATGATCAAGTTGCAGATATTTGTATTGAACCCTTCAAGGAAAATTTGTTCCTCAAGTTGAAGATGCTTCTTGGGATGAAGAATCCAAGATAATTGGTTTAATGGGTGTGTTGGAAAATAAAACAATTAACATTAATTTGTGTGAATGGATTTGTTTGAATGCATGATTTATGCATTCTTAGTCATAGTCATGATTCCTGTAAGTTTTTGATGCGTCTTTTTATGTTCCCTAGGTAACTATTGTATGCACGGGATAAGAGTTCATCTAGAGAATTCATATTGCATTATAAATATGTAAGCAAATTGTAATTCATGACAAAAATGATTGTATAGAAATCAAAAGTATGGCTATATAAAGAATTATATTTTTCACCAAAAAGTGTCATCTCCTATAACAAATATATTTCCTTTTCATACAATGAATTGGTGATATCACAACAAGGTCGATCGAAAGCCAAGAAGATAGTCGCGAGAAAACAAGAAATGGAGAAATTGAATCCATCAAACTACAGAAGATGGAGCATTGAGAAGCACTGCTATCTTCAAACTTGTGATGTCCATGATGTGTTTGTTGATTATCCAAAATAATTAAAGTCGAAGAAAATCAAAGAAGAGAAGAGCATGCACTAGAGATCCTCTAAAGGACACTGGACTTTGAAGTATGGGACCTAGCTGAAGAAATGACATATTCTACATTAGTATGGTAGAAGCTAGAGGATCTCTCAAGAAACCACAAATGTATGGTTTTCTCGCAAGCTCCTCAAGCTTCTACCAAAATTGTGTTAGAGATTTCATTTCTTCAGCTAGCTTCAAAACTTCATATTGCATTGTCCTGTGGAGGATCTTTTGTTCGTGCTGTTCTTTTTTTGTTTCTTTGATGTTGCCCATTTTGGATAATCAACAATCATATTCTTGACATACATGTTTGAACATCTCAATGCTCTATCTTTTGTAGTTTGATAGATTCAATTTCTCCATCTCTTGTTCTATATTGCAATCTTCTTGGCTGCCAAACTTCGATACTACTTTGTTGGAGGAGAAAGATGTAATTTTATAATTGGAGATGACAATTTGTGGTTGAAAAATATAATTCTTTAGGCTGACATATTTTGAGCACTATATATGCCATTTTAGTCATATCATCAACTACAAAATGCTTACATATTTATAGTGTTATATGAACACTCTAGAGGACTCTTAGTTATCCCATGCATATGATTAAATATCACTATGAACATGACCGAGACCATGTTCAAACTATTTAACCATATGACTTTGAATCCCGAACTATATTTTCAATAGAAACTAGGTATTATGTGTTTCTCTCTGTTTTCATTTTCTAGGTTTTATCATTCTATGGTTCCCTTGCTTGTATGAAGTTTTGCAGAAGTGAAATGGAACTGAATGTATACCTTGTTAGTCAAAAGATGAAGAAGCTGTGAAGTAGTACACTTATGAGTCAAAACTCACTTTTTGAAATTTTTTTAATTCTTAATTTGATGTAAACTTAAGCTTAAATATAGAATTTCTAAGAATTTTAAAGGATTAAATTTACTAACAGGTAATGCAGATTAAGTTAGAAATTATAACTATTAATTGGTTTGATGGATTTTCAAGAATTGAATTAAGTTTAACAGGCTCAATTAACGATTCAGTTCTAACAATCAATAATTGTATACCTACGCATTCTTAGCAAATAAGGGATGCAATAATAATTTGTACTCTAATAGGCAAGTGGAAATGCTTTCTCAATATTTGTGGACGACAGATAAATCAGATAATATAATATAGATGATAAAGCAGTAACACAAATATTTGAGAAGTGGAAAGAAGTCACCGATGTCGACGAACGGGGGTCGTGATGACAAGGGCGAGGGTAGTGGTAGGAGGCTTCGATGGTGGCACGACAGTGATGCCGAGGCAGTGGCAATGAGGCGGGGAATGGTGATGGTGGTTCGGTGGTTGCGGCGATGCACGCAGGAGGGTGGAGTAGTCGGCGGATGGGTGCAAGGGCGGCAACGAGGGGCTGGCGTCGAGTCGTCGGGGCTGACTACAACAAGAGGCGGCAGGGAGCGTCGGGATGTGCAGTGGCGATTGGCGATAAGGAGGCAGGGTGACATGGAGGCAGGGGGCGATGGCGGAGAAGAGGGGCGACGAGGGGGGTTGCAGTGGCTGACGGCGAACAACAGGGTTGGGTTTCGGGATTCAACGGGGAAGAGGGAGAAGAAAGAGATTAAATTGGGGTTAGGGTTTAATTAATTTGGCAATTAGGGTTAGGGTTTGATTAATGACTTGGGGATATTGGTGTAGTTTTAGAGTTTAGCACAAACCCTAAACTTTAGGAGGACTCTTTCACAAATCCTAATAATTCTCTCAATAGTATCACACAAATAGAGGGATGAGGAGCAATAACTCAACACAATAATTTTTTTAAATCAAGAATAGCATAACTTCTCATTAATCTCAAGGCCTATATATAGGCTCAAAACAAATATTGATACAAATCTCAAAATATTCTAAAATTTTAGAAATATTCTAATGCATAAAAGAAAGATTACAAATCGTAAAACTACTACATATGGTTTTAATTGCCAAAACAAATATGATTACTAAACAAAATACTAAACTAAAGAAGCAGCTGTTCTAGACGATGCCTGCGCTGAAAGAAACACCTGAATCGTCTTGAATCGATGTCCGTATCATTCTCCTGGGGTGGAAGAGGCTCAATCCAGTCGAGTCAAAACCAGTCCTCCTATCATAGTGCTCCAAAATGTCTGGATCCAAGCGCTGGAGCTCTTCACGATCTATCCAAGTATTTTCCTACTCTGGCTTGTTTTTCCATCTTACCAAATACCTACAAATACCACCATCTCCTGTAAAGATTATCCGATCATCTAAAATATTATTCAATTTGTTTGTCGGTGGATAAGTAGTATCAGGTAAAGGAAAATCTCACCATTAGGCTGCAGGGTAAGTTCATCTATAAGAAAATTTATAGGGTTAAATTTTGGGCCTTCATAGAGTACTAGATCCTCAATATTGAAAGTCTTACTTATGACAAAACCTTCAGGAAGGTCAATGACATAGGCAATATCATTAATTTTATGCAGAAATTTAAATGGGCTTGCAGCATGTATGTTCAAGTTCTTAACGGATCCAGCTGAAAACTGTTCCGTACGAATCTGAACCATCACTTCATTACCAACATCAAGAGTTTTAAATTTTCTTCTAGTATCTCCTATTAATTTAGAGTTAAAATTATTTTTATTAATTTTCATGGAAATTACTCTATGCAAGTCATTAATGCGATAAGCAATTGTGAATGCCGACTCTGTGACTTTAGGATGTTCTAACTCATGGATAAAATCTATAGGTTGCCAAGTGACTTGGGAAGGAATGAGTGACTCAGTTATATTCAATGGAGGTGATTTGATCGACCAATTAGATCGACCAGATACAGTTGAGAGGTTGGTCACCTTTTTTTCATCAAAGTCATCACTTACATGAGGTTCATAAGTAAACTTATTGTCGGGCTCATCAGTGATGACAGCGGTACCCTCTACTATATTGATCCTACTTGGGCTGGGACAGTTGCTAGCAACATGGCCGTATCCCTTGCATTTATAGAACTTAGTGAGAGGATCAGTTTAAAATAGTCTATTTCAGTGTTCTTACCCGTATTGTCATTTCTAAGTGAATAGGGATTTGAAGTAGCTTGCTTGGGTAAGACTTAATGGAGTACTGAGGAGAGGAGTGTTCAGGTCTAGAGGGATCAGGAGGGGTCATTCTAGAGGAATGATCCATCGAATCGCTGGACTTGTAATGGAAACTTGCTTTAAGGGAATCCATATCGAGGATAAGGGCATAAGAGCATCCACAGTCGTTCGATGTAAAAAATGGCAAAATGCATTTTTTAGCAATCCAATTCGATGAGCATCCACAGTCGTCGATTGGCAAAAAATTGGCAAAAAAATGGCGGAACGAAACATAATGTTTCGTCCCAAAAATTGGAAAAAAATAAAGGTTTTTTTTTTTGCAAAAAAAATTTGCAAAAAACAAATTTTAAAAATATTCGTAAATAATATTTGCAAAAACATTAAAAAAATTTGCAAAAACAATTAAAAAAATTACAAAAATGGCCCAGATTCTGGACGAAGCATGGTGCTTCGTCCAGTTTTCCGGAAATTTTTTTTTAAAAAAAATTGCAAAAAGAATTTTTTAAACAAATTGTAATTTTTTTTTGCAAAATCAATTTAAAAAATTGCAAAAAAAATTTAAAATTTACAAATTTTTTTTGAAATTCGGATTGGGACGAAGCATGATGTTTCGTCTCGAATTGAGACGAAACATCATGTTCATTCCCACATTTAAAGGTTATTTTATTCCTTTTTTTTTTCGGACGAAACATCATGTTTCGTCCAATCAATTAAGAATATAATAAAATAATCCAGACGAAACATCATGTTTCGTCCGCTATAATATGCATATTGCTATTTCGATTGCTATTTCTCCGTATCTACTGTAGCGCTTTTGCCAAAAAATGGCAAAATAGCAAACTACTGTGAGCGCTACAGTAAGAAAAAAATGGCAAAAATGGCAATAAAGCAAACGACTGTGGATGCTCTAAGCTGCCACTAATGAGTCCACATTTATATGAATTAGCTCGTTTCTCAGATCGGCTCGTAATCCAGCCCTTAACCTGAACCTAGATAGTGTTTGTTCTTCGCTCTCTTTACCTAAGACATTGCACTAAGGAAGTCATCAAACTTATCAACATACTCTTGGGTGGATTTGCTTTCTTGATAGAGTTGGTTCCACGAATCTAGCAATCGGGTGTGAAACGATAATGGTATATATCTCTCAGTGAGCTTCTCTTTCATGCCTTCTCAAGTGCTATGGGTGTCAGGCCTCGGCCTCTACGGTCATGTTCAAGATTAGTTCAATGTTGTTTAGTTTTACCAGTTAATTTCATAGCAGAAAATTTAACCTTCAGGGCTTCGCTTATGTCAAACCACACGAAGTAGTGGTCCATGACACGGATCCAATCGAGATCAGCTTGGGGTTCCATGTGGCCTTCAAAATGTGGAACGTCAGCCTTAACGTTTTTTTGTATTGTTCGTCAGGGTCACGATCTTGACGTTGGCCGTCATGATCATTTCCTTGAGGGATCTGACGATTAGCATGAAGCTCAGGGGCAACAGCTTGATTAGCATGAACGTCAGCCTAATTCCACTTTCTCAAGCCTCTGATTGATATTGACATGAGTTGCTTGAATGACAGCCACGGTAGCGGAAATATCAGAGTTGTCCATCTCAGTTCGGGGAGGGGCTCGCGAAAATCTAGGGTTCCTAATTGAATGGTTTGGGCGGGACAAGAAAGGCTCTTCAGGATCAGTGATGGTGCTGCGAAAGCGCATTTACCATTGGTGGAAAACTAGAGGTTGTGTTTACTGAAATTTGGAAAAACGTGTCCTAAATGCATCTAAGTTTTTTTAAAAAAATCTGAAGTGAATCTAGTGATCTAAAAGAACGAAATTAAAAAATAAAATAAAAAACTCTAAACGATTCTAACTGAATGCAAAAAAAATAATGCCTAAATGATGCAAGAATAGGGTTTTAAGAACCTTCGCTCTGATACCAAAATGATGTAAAATTAATCCTAAATAGAGAATTTCCAAGAATTTTAAAGGATTAAATTTACCAACATGTAATGCAGATTAAGTTAGAAATTATAACTATTAATTGGTTTGATGGATTTTCAAGAATTGAATTAAGTTTAACAAGCTCAATTAATGATTCAGTTTTAACAATCAAAAATTATATACCTACGCGTTTTTAGCAAGTAAGAGATGCAATAATGATTAGTATTCTAATGGGCAAGAGGAAACGTCCACTCTCAGTATTTGTGGACGACAGATAAATCAGATAATATAATAGAGATGATAAAGCAGTAACACAAATATTTGAGAAGTGGAAAGAAGTTACCAATGTCGACGAACGGGGGTCATGATGGCGAGGGCGAGGGCAGTGGCAGGAGGCTTCGACGGTGGCATGGCAGTGATGCCGAGGCAGTGGCGATGAGGCGGGGAATGGTGATGGTGGTTCGGTGGTTGCGGTGATGCGCGCAGGAGGGTGGAGTAGTCGGGGGATGGGTGCAAGGGCGGCGACGAGGGGTTGGCGTCGAGTCGTCGGGGCTGACTACAACAGGAGGCGGCAGGGGGTGTCGGGATGTGCAGTGGCGATTGGCGATGGGGAGGCAGGGGGCAATGGCGGAGAAGAGGGGCGACGGGAGGGGGGGTTGCAATGGCTGACGGCGAACGGTGGGGTTAGGTTTCGGGATTCAACGAGAAATAGGGAGAAGATAGAGAGATTAAATTGGGGTTAGGATTTAATTAATTTGGAGATTAGGGTTAGGGTTTGAATTAAGGATTTGGGGATATTGGTGTAGTTTTAGAGTTTAGCACAAACCCTAAACTTTATTAGGACTTCTCACAAACCCTAATAATTTTCTCTTAATTGTATCACACAAAAAAGGATGAAGGGCAATAACTCAACACAATATTTTTAAAAAAATCAAGAATAACATAACTTCTCATTAATCTCAAGGCCTATATATATGCTCAAAACAAATCCTGATACAAATCTCAAAATATTCTAAAATCTCATAAATATTCTAATGCATAAAAGAAAGATTACAATTCGTAAAACTACTACATATGGCTATAATTGCTAAAACAAATATGATTAAACAAAAAGCTAAACTAATGAAGCAGTTGTCCTAGACGATGTCTGTGCTGATAGAAACGTCCGAATCGATTTGAACCGATGTCCTCATCATAATTGTTTACTACTTTCATTGGGTTCAAGTTGAAATTTCAAAAGTTTACTTGTAGAATTGCTGAATTTCAGAATTCCTTATCTTTTTTCTCCATTCGATTTAAAACTTAGGAACTACCATTAGATTGCTTCCCTAACTGGATATTAGGATGTTATTATAATTGGAATGACCTAATGATCAGGCCAAGATGATCTATATTTATGTTTATTTGCTTTGATTGGACTGACATGATTTTTAGTATAGCCTTTGAGACGAGGGGGGGGTGGTTGCACTGTTTGACGGCGAACGGCGGGGTGGGTTTCGGGATTCAACGGGGAAGAGGGAGAAGAGAGAGATTAAATTGGGGTTAGGGTTTAATTAATTTGGCGATTAGGGTTAGGGTTTGAATAAGGATTTGGGGATATTAGTGTAGTTTTAGAGTTTAGCACAAACCCTAAACTTTATTAGGACTTCTCACAAGCCCTAATAATTTTCTCTCAGTTGTATCACACAAAAAGAGGGGATGAAGAGCAATAATGCAACAAATTTGTTTTTTTAATCAAGAATATCATAACTTCTTATTAATCTCAAGGCCTATATATAGGCTCAAAACAAATCTTGATACAAATCTCAAAATATTCTAAAATCTCAGAAATATTCTAATGCATAAAAGAAAGATTACAAATCGTAAAACTACTACATATGGTTATAATTGCCAAAACAAATATGATTACTAAACATAATACTAAACTAAAGAAGCAGCTATCCTAGACGATGCCTGCGCTGATAGAAACGCCCGAATCGTTGTGAACACATGTTCTCATCATAATTGTTTACTACTTTCATTGGGATCAAGTTGAAATTTCAAAAGTTTACTTGTAGAATTGCTGAATTTCAGAAATCCTGATCTTTTTTCTCCATTAGATATAAAACTTAGGAACTACCATTAGATTGCTTCCCTAACTGGATATTAGGATGTTATTATAATTCGAATGACCTAATGATCAGGCCAAGATGATCTATATTTATGTTTATTTGCTTTGATTGGACTGACATGATTTTTAGTATAGCCTTTGAGACTGCATAATTCATGTCAATGTTTCTTCATTATAAAGTTTTCAGATTTAGTTTAGGATTGCGGATAGAATTTTACGTGACTTATATGTTATTGATTTGGAAAAGGTTGAGTGCCAAAGCTCACTTTGCCCATTTGTGGTTAAGTCTTGATTCGCTTACTGCTTACTCCAATCACAAAGCCGGGCTATAAGAGGGGGTTCTTAGCCAGCTAACTACCAACATTTCATAAAACAATGTCTGGTTACTCTGGCACATTTTTAAAGAGTTGAATCGTAGAAACAGGGTATGGTTTAATGGCTCTAGTGTTGATATGGCTTTAGTTAATATTTAGTTAGCATCTGACATCTTCTTCCCACTTCAACATTTATCAATTTAATATGTTGTTTATTTGTTTGAATGTGGGAAGCGTGGATACAAATACTGGTACGAGACCTATGTAGGAAAAACGTGTCTGTCATTGATCCGTATCGGACACCAGCACTTTGTGAGCATTCATTGGACACGTGTCTGGCACTTCTCATGCATGTCTTAATTCTATATGTCTTATATGTTACACGCTTATCAAACACTTCTTGGTCATTTTCCTCAACAACAATGAACAATTTTCAAACATTTTTTTGCAATTTCATATACATTCGAACTTTATTATTTGCTTATGAATCTTCTCCTATTTGTAATGGACTAGAAAGTGATGGTACTTCTCTGTGGAGAGTAGGTCTTGTATTTTGATTATATAGCTGAGTAGCTCAATATTATATTTTTGAATGTCATTTGGATTATAAAATTAATGCATTATTGTAACATGTAATGTTTCGTATATATAATACTAGTAAAATGCTCATGTGCAAATGCACGTAAAAAATGCACATATGAGAAAGAGTGTTGTCAAAATATGGCAAAAAAATTAAAGTGGGGGCTGTCAAATTATGGTAAAAAATATTTTGATTATTTGTTTAAATTGAGGCTAACAAAAAAATAATGTTGGGGCTGTCAAATTATGGCAAAAAAAATATTTTGATTATATGTTTAAATTGGGGTTGTAAAAATATATATCATTTGTTTCCATCTCTAATATTATAATGGGAGAAGGCCTTAGTGTCATTTGCAAATCTACCAACGTGTGCATTGCACGTGCATAACTAATATGAAGGAGGTTTCAGGTTCTAGTCCTCACTACGTCATATTTTTCTACTTTAATTTTTTATAAATATATTAAATGTGCATCACGCAGTGTAAATTATCTATCTATATCTATCTATCTATAATATAATATATAATAACTATTATAATGGAAGAGTTGGAGTTGTAAATCTATCTACTTACGTGCAACGCACGTGCAACTCCAACTCACCCATTATAGTCTTCACATTTACTTTTAAAAATATATAATCTTATTTATAAAGACATGCATCGCACGTGTAAATCAGAGTTTTTACTTTATTTTTAACAAAAATTAATACGTGCATCGCATGTGTATATTACTAGTATGTATTGTTGGGGATGCATATTTATGACAATATAATATTTTTTGTTTTCGTTTATTTGTTTTAATTGGGGTTGTCAAATTATTGTTTATTTGTTACCATATGTATATTTGGGTTGTCAAATTATGGGAATAAAATCGTCTTTTATTTATTTGTTTAAAATTTTCTAACTATATTATAATATAGGATGAGAATCTTCTGTTTACTATTATTATTATTATTTTTACTATAAAAACCAGAAGTAGAATATTTTGTTTGTTATATTTATTTTTTTCAGTTATTATAAAATGAGTGGTTAGGATTTTCTAATGACAGATGAAAAATTAAATATAGGCCGTTGGATCATCTACACCCGTGTTTTTAGAGTACTAATAGATAATAGCAGTGTCCGGTTTCCTAAATCTTTACAAATTGTATGTGTCCCATACCTGTGTCAACAAATTGTAAAAAGCATGACCAAAAGATGCGGCCAAAATATTACATAATATAACATCATATGTCACAAGTATGCATAATTTTCACCTAAACCACATCAAGCAATACAATTTTAGGTTACCCAAGAGATCTATAGATTCTATAGTCCATTGAAAATTAACAATGGTTCATAGACCATTACAAAATTGGTGCTTACATGAGTAATAAGAGAATTAATGCAAGAAATGCGATTTAAGTTTTTGAAATTTGTTGATAATATGTTCAAAAAGGTGTTTGAGAAAGTGTAAGAGATGTCGTGTATGCTATATTATAAGATCTAGGCACATTCAAGGAATTTGTTGATAATATGTTTGAAAAGGTGTTCGAGAAGTATCTAGGTGTAAGAGGTGTCCAGTGTGCCGTGTTATAAGATCTAGGCACATATAGGAAGTGCCTGACATGTATTCAAGGAATGCCCTTCAAGTGTTAGCATGCAGTACCTACCAAATTTATGGCTCCATGATGTTCTGCCCATTCTACATGGCGTTTAGTCTATGCTGCATAGATTTGAATTAATAGTCTAGTGGGAATGAATAAACCATCTAGTAGAATCATAGAATTAGACTATAAATTAATTCCTTTGGTTTTGTTCAAATTTTATAAACCATCTGTTTTTGTTTAAATCCTTCCTGGGAATGAATAAACCATCTTGTAGAATCATTAGAATAAGACTATCATACCTTTGAAAAAAATTTATAGGATAATTGTTAGACCATCAGTGATGTTTGGAGCAGAATGTTGGACAACAAAGAAACTTGTTCAAAAAATGAGTGTAGCGGAAATGAGGATGTTATGAGGAATTTGTGGTAAAAACCAAGAAGTCTAGAATTAGAAATGAGTATATACGAGACATGGTAAAGGTAGCTCCTATCTAAAGATAAATTAAGAGAGAATCGCCTTAGGTGGTTTGGACATGTCACATATAGGCCTAGTAGAGCCCCCGTTAGAAGGAGTGATTTGATAAGTATTGAGGGTTGAGTTAGGGGTAGGGGAAGACCAAAACTTATTTGGGTGGAAACGGTGAGAAAAGATATGATAGCTTGTGGCCTTACAGAAGATATTGCGCCAAGAATGAAAAATTCGGATTTATATAGACGACCCTAACTAGTTGGAAAAAATGCTTTGTTGTTGTTTGTTTTTGTTTAAATTCTTCCAAGGGTGTGTTTTGGTCCCCCAGTAAAGAAATTTGCAGGGGAAAGTAATAAATCAGGGAATCTCAAATCATTTTTTGATATCACATATATGACACAAGAAGATTAGGCCAACGAGAAAAGCATTTGGAGTGAAGTTTCCAAGTTGGTTGAAAGGGCTCTAGTAAGACGCCTTCTTATTGAGGGGGTGTTTTAATGTGATGTAATTGGATTAACATCTAGGCAGTTCAAATTGGTTTTTGGAACTAATCGGTCTATGAGCGATTAGTGATTAATCGGTTAATCGGAAAATAATCGGGGATTAAATCGGAAAAATCGTTATATATATAATTAAAAAAAGATATATCCTCATTATGTAGCAACCCTAAATCCTAACATAAAACTATTATGAGATTATCAAATAGGAACATATAGTTATAGAAAAAAAGAGTACTTGGTTTGAGTTGAGTTTGGATTCTGGATGTGGGTCTGGTCGGGTTTGCTGGTCGGTTCCATCAAACAAAAACAATCGGGGAGGAGCAGTGCGAGCAACAAGAGAAGGTGCAGATGCGGGCTGGGTCAAGTATGTGACGATATGGGGGGAGCGACGGCGGGTTGGATTTAGGTTTGCTCGAGGAAGAAGAAAAGAATCAGTTTGGGTTTGGGTGTGAAGATAATCAGTTTAGATTTGGATTTGCACGAGGAAGAAGAAAGCGGCGATATGTTGGGTTTAGGTTTGTGCGAGGACCAGAAGGGGTTTGAATTTTAGATTTGGACCGAATTGAGCCCAAATAATGTAAACGAGCATGAAAATTAGAGAATATTTAATCGGTTAATCGGCCATTTAAAATCGGCCGATTAACAACTAATCGGCCGATTATTCCCGATTAAATCGCTAACTATTAAAATAATATATATCGCTAAAAAAATAATCGCTTAGCCTCTGATTAGCGATTAATCGGAAATTAATCGGGCGTAATCGGGAATTTTAACTGCTTAGATTAGCATGTAGCACCAACTAAAACTAGTGAAAGTAATTTCGTGTTTAGTTAACTGCACTTGCTACTCTAACTGCAGCAGTAGTTACAATTACTAGTGTTCTGAAAGTCGCTAGGCGGTAGTCGGGCAGCCGATGGGGGCCTAGCGTCCAGACCTTGTAAACGGGGTCTAGGCAACTGGGCGCTAGGCAGTTTTTTAATAATATATTTATAAGAAAATATAATATTGCATAAAATACAAGATATATATAATACTAAAAAAACGCAAAAAATCATAAATGAGAATTAGCTCAATGGTAGAGCGCTTGTTTTGCATATTGCCCATTATCAAGATTCCAATGAGAGAGGAGCGATCAATTTGAGATTTTGAGGATTTGGGAAAAGCAAAAGCGATTTGGGGGACTTCTGATTTAGGGATTTGTGAGTTTTGGGAAGAGAAAAAAACACGGGGGTCAGGGGTTTTGAGAATGGGGGATTTAAGTGAACCAATTCACTTAACAAACAAAAAAACCTGCCCAGACGTGCCCTGACCCTCTCTAGACTCGCCTAGGTAGCCAAAACGATTTTTAAAAATGCCCAGGCCCTATGCGAGTCGGTTTGAACACTGACAATTACATTGAATCAAACAAGCCCTGAAAATATAACAGTTGAACTAAAAACCCACAAAGCTGACTTGAACAATCAATTAGCATGTGCTGCAAGCCGCAGGCCGCAGTCTGTTAAAAAACGTAAACTATGTATTTCATTGGATTTTGGAGCATCATGCAACCTTCAAAGCCATAAAGTATAAACTATGCTTTTGGAAGTTGTTTTGGATTCATAAAATCTAAATGGGTTACAATTACGCTAGTGTTCTACTATGAAACCTTGGAACTTTGTTCCTCTCATTACTCATTAACTGAAGAAAATATTGTGGTTTGAGTGGTTTTAATTGACATTTCTTACGAGAACACACTAAACCCCTTGCGATCTGCTAATTGGAATACACATTCCAAAATATGATACACTAGTGCACATTCCTTGAGAAATTCCTTGAGACGAGAGCTATTATTAATATGTAGATATATGATTGTGTTGTTTTTATTTTGACCTTTTAAAATTCAGTATTGTGGAATACCTTACACATAATCAATGTTTATTAATAATTAACAAAGACACTGATCGGTGATTTGGACATGTCACACATAGACCTAGTAGTGCCTCCGTCAGAAAGAGTGATTTGATAAATCATAAATATTGAGGGTAGAGTCAGGGGTAGGGGAAGACCTAAACTTGGGTGGAAACTGTAAAAAAAGATAGATATGATAGTTTGTGGCATTACAGAAGATATTGCGCTAAACCGAGCAAAATGGAAAACCATGATTTATGTAGCCGACCCGAACTAGTTGGGAAAAATGCTTTGTTGTTGTTGTTGTTGTTGTTGTAAAGACAAACTCAAAGTGCAATAAATAAATTGTTTTATAGGCCACGTGTAGAACTTCTTTTCCTACCTCTATGAGAATCACTGGTTCCAAGATAAACGTATTCTGTTTGATCAAGCGACATGAATCTTGACCCCTAGTATACCATGTTTTAGGACTGGTAGCGTTCCTGATTCCAATCCACATACCAAACTTAAACTTAATATGGCATGTAACCTTGTTTTTACCCCCCAAGAAGACTGACCCAAACCATGGACTTCCTTACAAAGTCGTGGCATTATAGGGGATCTACCAGTTTTAAAACCAAAATAAAACTTCACTTTCACAGTGACTCAACATACCCTCAAAATTTGTTCCGAAGAAGCATACCCTCAAACTGAAGTATGGGATTTTGATTTGACAAGGTTTCATATTTTCTGCTTGGGTCCATAAACCACACCTTAAACGTTACCCAGTTAGGCTATACTTGATAGAATTGAACTTAAATCCTCTAGAATAATACGAGACCATCTTACTTTGCATTTTTAATAATAGAAAAATCATATAAGTTGACTCTTTCAAATACCAGACTGCGAAATGTTTTGTTTAATCAAACTTGCAATATGAATTCAAATAAGTGAGAATGATTAACTTTAAACCGTGAGGTCCCAATGATATGAAATTCCGAAACAGACTGAAACATAAATTTCAAAAACCATGAACTTTTCTCTGGATAGTGGAAACAAAATTCTCGGGGTCCAACTACCTATGTGCAATTAGACCACTTTTGTTATATATTAATAGAGAAGCAATATGAAAGGGAAGTTATATTTAAGATATGGAAAAGCACTTCCTGATTTACTTGTAAATTTAGCTGTACAACCGAAAAGTCTGAGTGGATTTTCACTGATATTTTAAATGCAGAGTGGGACCCGTGGGGTGTTCCTGAAGATTATGAATGCGAGGTCATTGAAGATAACTCTCCAATTCCAAAGCATGTTCCTTATCACCGAGCACCACCGCTCCCAGAAGAATTCCACAGGACCCTTGAAGCAATTGTCTCAAAGCCTGCTCCTAAGGATGAAGCACCCACTGAGTCAAAGGCTTAATGAGAAGGTTATTTGACATCCAGAATTGTCTATATTTGGATTGTCTGTGGTTCCATTCTGTCGGGTTCTGTATCTGCTGCTTTGGCTTTAAACTTAATGCTTGATATAAACTACCTTTCTTCTTAGGGGAACAATAAGAATGCTCGGCAGGTTTGCACCTGTTGGTGGAAGAATCTTTTGGCTCTTCATTTGTTTATTCCTCTTGGTTAAGCATTGATTTTCTATACTTTTGGGGAGCTGAATGTAATTAATTCCTTATGGATGAAGTCATAACCATGACAATAATCAGAGCGGGTCCGTCTATTGTGTAAGAACCTTTGGGTATTTTGAATTAGTAGTGGGATAATTGTATAACCTATGGATACAGAGAGTTGCACTTCAAGTGGAGACTGTCAAAATCTAGCTTATATCAACTTACTTGCAAATTTTTCTGTGGTATGAGATTAAGGCTCTGTTTACCAAAGGGTTTTGATGTGGTTAGTGGGGGAAAGGAGGAACTTAAATGGCCGTTTCCCCCACTTCCCACTTCAAAACCGACTGCCAAACAAGTGATGGATAAACCTGTAGGTAAATGCGAGATAAGCGTAACCTTTTGCAATTGCTAGTAGATAGCATGTTTCTTTATTACTATTTTTCACCCTATGGCAATTGTATCAAAAACTTGTGTCAAGTAATGTATCGTATTGTGTCTACTTCGCTGTGTTCGTATCCATGCTTGTGCATTGTGTCTATTTCGTTGTGTTTGTATCTACACGTCTTAGCTGATAGAGATTTAGTAGTGCATTTAGTTGCAAGAGGCTCTTTCATGGTAATTTCAAGAATCAGCCAGCCGCAAAAGTGTTGAAGCCTGGTGGCTGGTGCGTACTAGGAAATGTCCGTGTAATATATATAGGTCCTTGGTATCTCATATCATTATGAAGGAAAATTTGATCTTAAATCACCATAAAACCTCTAGCTTTTGCTTCTTTGGTCATCTCCAAAATGGAATAACATAATCCATACATAAATTTCCATAAAGATGATGAAATAGGCTGTAGTTCTCCTCTTTTATTTATACACAAAAATAAAAGCCTTGATTAAAAAAAAAAAAACAAGAAGAGTCTAGACTAAAAAGAACACAAACAACACTTTTTTCTTCTTATTTCCCTTATCCCAAATCTTAACCGTAAAGGCATTTATTCTTCAAAAGAAAAAAATTATAAGGAAAATTAGGAGGGAAGTAAAATCCGGAGGAAGTTTGGTCCAAATCATAGACCTGGCTTTGTTCACTAGGTTGCTGGATACTCCAATACCTAGTTGGCTCTGTTGTGGATGCTGATGCTGATGTTGAGTAGTGTATATGGCAATTTGCGCCTCTGTCTCTGCGAGCTTGCGCCTAGTCGCGTCAACTTGGAGAAACAGTTGATTGATGAACCCCACAGCCCTGAAAATTTGATCTTTGATAATCGCATGTAGGTCTCATCTGAGATGGGCAAAGAAAAGACATGAAAATTTGTTTTATTTGTTCTTATGATGAGACACTGCTGATTAGGGCTACGACGTCATGGTGTGTTCTATAAAAGAAAGTGTATATAGCATTACTCTATTTTATGTACACTTGCAAATTAATCTAGTAAATAAATCTAAGTGAATATACGTGATACTCTTTTACTTTAGAAAGAAAGAACCTGCAACGTTCTACTGACATTTCCCAAAAAAAAAAAAAAAACGTTCTACTGACATTGCCGGCTCCAAAGACCTTATGCACACGCTCAAATCTTTGAGGATCTGAAGCGGGAAAATAAGGAGCCAGTCCACAATCTTCACTGCATCTCCTCCTTAGACTCCGGCATGCTGCACATCGTGTGGAGCTGGACATTGTTTTTGGGCTTTAAAGATTCTCTTGAGTCTTAAGGGGAAGGGAAGATTTAGGATTGGATTACATTAACATTTTGTGAATCTAAGTTTGTATCTTAGAAAAGATTTGAAATGCATTCTATTATGGGAAAGTTAAAACGGCTAGTAAAATTTAAAATTAAGAATTACATGGCTAAATGGAAGGTTGAGTGGATATCAGTGGAGCTACTATATTTGGTCAAGCAATGCATTTGGGTAAACTTTTGACAAAATCGGTTCAGGTATTGGGCGGGTAACGGTTAGTTTGTCAGAATTTTGAGTGTTTTTTTGTCCTTTTTGAACAAGGCCGCAGCCACACCCATCCGACACACACCCTCTCTCTCTCATCCCAAAAGACTTTTGTTGGTTCAACAATTAATTTGTTTTGGGTTTTAGAGCGTTCAACTTGAGGAATTGCAAGTTGCGGTTCGTTCAGTTTTTAACAGTGTTGCAGGCCTTGACATTATAGATCAGCCCAGTACTGATAACAAGCCGAAGATTGCATTCCTGCAACTCTACAGTCGCAGGTTCGGATGGCTCATCGTCCAAATGCACTGTCTTGATTGCATCCCCCAGTCTCTCAGGGATTTCTTCTTTCACCGCAATCGGTTGGCACCAAAAGAGGGGTTATGGGTTAGAGTGCAGCAACATTGGGGAGCGGGGGCAGTTTCGCTGTGGAGGGATGTGTGGAGAGATGGATGGCTTTTTGTCGGCTATCTGAGTTGGCGGATCATTTGTTAGGGAATGAAAGTAGCTCCGAAGTCAATGGCTGTAGGTGTGAAAAGTGATTGGAAGGCAAGGGATCGAGCTGAGCGAGGCGCACAATGGATATGCTGCTGTGGATGTGTATGTGATAGCAACCAAACTCCAGAAAGGAGTAATGCTAATCAACTGAACTAAATTTCATCTTGATTGAAACTAGAATTTGAGAATTGGGAAAAGAAAAGAAAAGAGCATTTAAGAGAAGAAGAGAAATGAAAGTTTGTTACAAATCTTGATGCCTTCTCTGCTCATACTTTGGTTTATTTATACATTTGATTACAAAATCTACACATGCTTCTTTAGCGCTCCCGCCAAGCTCCTTATTTAAAAAACCCGTGCACAGCCCGTGCACAGCCCGTGCACGTCACACTAGTATAAAATCTTCTAAGTGCTTGGGTTTATTTCTCCTCTTCTTGTCAATCGACTACGTATCAATATGCTCTGTCAACTGTGTATCATTATGTCCTGGCCGACTGTGTATCAATACCCTCCCCTCCAAAACAAACCTGTTCCACCAGGTTCAAAGCAGGAAAAGATTTGACCATCGCTTTAGCATTTTCCCAAGTCGCCTCTTCAGATGGCAATTCATCCCATTTCACTAAGATTTGTTCAACCAATCCACCTCCTCCTTTAATCCAACGACGACCCAACATTTTATTGGATGGAACACAATATGTTGATCATCATTACTCTCAGGTAATGGAATTGGAGTTGAGCTGCTAGGATCCCTTACACATTTCTTCAAGAGAGATACATGAAACACTGGATGTACTTTCGAGCTTTCAGGCATTGCAAGTTTATAAGACACTTTTCCTACTCTTTTCACAATTAGAAAATGGACCGAAATACCTCTTGGACAACTTCTGAGAAGATTGTTGTGTTACCGACCTCTGCCTGTAGGCTGCGGCTTGACATACACCCAATCTCCAAGCTCAAAAACCTTATCAGATCTATGCTTATCAACCTGATTCTTCATACGAGTCTGGGATTGGCTCAATCTCTCCTTAAGCTTCAAAAGTAGCTCTTTTACGCTTAGAAAGTCCTGAATCCACAACCAAATTTGCCGCATTACCCCTAATATAGTCAGGAATGGCAAGAGGAGCCCGACCATATACAGCCTCAAATGGACTCATATTAATCGATGAATGCCATAAAGAATTATACCAGAATTCTGCCCAATGCAAGAACTTGGTCCATTGTTTGGGTTCATCACTCACAAATGCCCGCAGATATTGTTCTAAACATCTATTTACAACCTCCGTTAGTCCATCCGTTTGAGAATGATATGCAGTGCTCATCTTCAGAGTCATGCCTTATAAATGAAATAGCTCATGCCAAAAATTACTCACAAATACCCTGTCCCCTATCTCTATCAGAGACAATATATTTTGGCAACCCATGCAATTTCATAATGTTTTGCGTGAAAATCTCAGCTACTGTTGCAGCTGTAAACCTTGGAGGTAATGCAAAGAAGTGACTGTACTTGCTCAGTCTATCAACGACCATCAAAATCGAAGTTTTACCTTGACTATTGGGTAATAAACAAAAACAACAACAACAACAACAACAAAGCCTTTTTCCCCAACTAGTTGGGGTTAGCTACATGAATCCTGATTTTCCATTCTGCTCGGTTTAGCGCAATATCTTCTGTAAGGTCACAAGCTATCATATCTTTTTTTCACCGTTTTAACCCAAGTTAGTTTAGGCCTTCCTCTACCCCGAACTCTACCCTTAATACTTATCAAATCACTCTTTCTAACGGGGGTACTACTAGGTCTGCATGTGACATATCCAAACCACCTGAGATGATTTTCTCTTAACTTATCTTGGATTGAAGATACCTTTAGCATGTCTCGTATATGCTCGTTTCTAATTTTATCCTTTCTTATTTTACCATACATCCATTTTAGTATCTTCATCTCTGCTACACTCATTTTTTGGACATGTTGTTTCTTTGTTGACCAATACTCTGCTCCATACATCATTGCTGGTCTAACAGCCGTCCTATAATTTTTTTGGGTAATCCCATCACAATATCCATAGATAGATCTTCCCATACTTGCTGAGGATTAGGTAGAGGCTGAAGTAATCCCCCAAGTTTAGATGTTTCATATTTGGTATGCTGGCAAACATCACATTTCTGCACAAAATCATGTATATGTTTGTACATGGTCTACCAATAAAATGAGCATTTTAATCTGGCCAATGTTTTTGCAATACCTGCATGACCTCCCATAAGGCTATCATGAAACTCCTTCATCACTTCTTCATACATTGATTCTGGAACTACAATTCTCCCCTTGAACATCAATACCCCATCCTCCGAAGGCAGATCCTGCATTAGACTCTGGTAATGTGAGTTCTTTTGAAGATCCCTCTTAATCTTCTCAATTAGTTCAAATTGTGGTTGATATATTAATGCTGACATTTGATATTCCTCCTCATACCTCCTAGATAAGCCATAAGCTACTGTATTCTTTTTTCCTGACTTGTATACTATTTTAAAACTGTATCCCGCCAGGTTATGGACCCATTTCTGCTGCTCAGGTGTCTGAATTGTTTGAGTTAGTAAATGATGTAAACTTTGATGATCTGTATAGATAAAAAATTCCTTGCCCAAAAGATATTGACACCATTCCTTAACAGCCTCAGTTGCTGCATACATTTCTCTAACATAAGTTGAAGCATCCTGCATTCTCGGTGTCATTTTTTTACTGAAGAAGACAATAGAGTGACCTTCTTGTTGAAGAACAGCCCCAATTCCCACTCCTGAGGCGTCAGTTTCCACCACAAATTGCTTAGTAAAATCAAGAAGAGCTAATACAGGGGGTGTAAGCATAACTTTCTTAAGATTTCCAAATGCTTTATCAGCAGCATCACTCCAAAAGAATCCCTCTTTCTTGAGCAAATCAGATAAAGGAGCAGCAATCGAGGCATAGCCTTTGATGAATCTTCTATAATATCCAGCCAACCCCAGAAAAGCTCTCAATTGCTTAACATTCTTCGGAATAGGCCAGCCATGTCTAGCTTCACTTTTACTCTTATCAGCTTCAATACCATTTGCAGTAATGACCTGACCCAAGTAATGAATTTTATGGCTGCCAAATTCACACTTGGACATCTTCACATAGAATAAATTTTGCTCTAGTGTTCTTAATACTACCTTCCAATGTTCTATATGTTGCTGCAACCCTGAGCTATATACCAGTATATCATAAAAAAGAAAAACTAGTACAAATTTTCTTAGAAAGGGCTTGAAAATAGCATTCATAGCAGACTGAAAAGTAGCTGGGGAATTTGTGAGGCCAAAAGGCATTACCAAGAATTCATAATGGCCCTCATGGGTTCTAAATGCTGTCTTGCATACATCATGTGCTTGGACCCTTATCTGGTGATACCCAGCTCTAAGGTCTAGCTTGGAAAACACCTTGGCACCATACAACTCATCAAATAATTCATCCGCAGTGGGAATAAGAAATTTATCTTTGATTGTAATAGCATTGAGTACTCTATAATCCACACAAAATCTCCAAGTTCCATCCTTCTTCTTAACTAAGAGCATTGGGGAAGAAAAAAGACTTATACTGGGTCTAATAATGCCTTCGGCTAACATTTTAGACACTTGTTTTTCAATTTCTTCCTTTTAAAAATGACGATATTTGTATGGTCTTACATTAGTTGGCTAGGCCTCAGCATGAAGATGCAATGGGTGATCATAATCTCTTGATGGTGGCAGACCTTTTGGCTCCTCAAACACACTAGCATATTGTCTTAAAACCATCTTCAATTCATCAGGTACTGAATGTGTATCTTTCTCATCTTGTAGGTTCAAGTAAAAATATTGACTAATATTATTCTTCTGTATTTCCCTCCTCAAAGAGTTCAACTCCATAGGCATTGGTACCTGAGGATTTCCCTTTAGTGTAATGGTTCACAGATTATGTATAAAAGACATAGTCATATTATCATAATCATTTACTACTTTACCCAACAACCTCAACCATTGGATACCCAGGACTACGTCAGCACCATGAAGTGGAAGAATATATAAATCAACACTAGAGCTATAATCCTCCATCTCTACGGGCAAAGACAAACACTTTCCTTCACAATGTATGACTCTCCATTCCCTACAATCACTTTGAAGGGCTGACATGGAGTTACTGGCAATTTGAGATGTCTAACTATCTTCTCCTGTATGAAATTATGGGTACTACCAGAGTCTATGAACACATGAATAGCATGGCCATTAATTGTTCCTTGCATTCTCAGAGTTCTAAGGCTAACATAGCCAGCTAAAGCTTGATATGCTATTTCAGGTACCTGGGCACAATACTGATCCACATACTCACTTTCTTCCTGAGTTGTATCTGTTTGGTTTTGATCATCATAAACCATCATCATGAAAAAATGTTTCTTACATCTATGCCCTAGTATGTACTTTTCGTCACAATTGAAACAAAGTCCTTTCTCTTCACGAGCTGCCCATTCCTCATGAGGAATTTTCTTGATGAATGGTCATTCAAGAGTATCTAGTTGAGAGTTACGATACTGAGGTGTTTAAGAGGGTGTGGGTAATAAGGGTGGAAGATTACTAGCAGGTAACTGCCATGATTGCTTCACATAAGTGCTTCTCTTAATTGATTTCTCTTCCAAATTTTTTTCTTCTTAGAGTCTAGAGAGACCTATAGCTTCAGCTAAGCATCCAGGTTTATAAGAAAGTACTTCTCTTCTAATTTCTAGATTCACGAAATATAACAACTGAGCAAAAACTTATCACCCAATTCTTTGATTTTAGTAGCTAACATGTCAAATTAATCCAAGTATTCAGCTAGTGATGTAGTTTGATTAAGTTTGAATAACATTCCAGTATAATCAAGATATGATGATGGGCCAAATCTGATATCTAATTCTTTCACAAAACTGTCCCAATCCAAAAATTCACCATTATCATGTCTGAATTGAAACCAAGCCAATGCTTTACCATCCATATGAAATGATGCGATGGTAAGCTTCTGCTCCGCAGGTGTTTGATGATATGAAAAAAAATGATTTGCTTTAAACACCCATCCTGAAGGATTAACACCTTCAAACCTAGGAAAATCTAACCTAGGGTTGCGCACTTGAAAATCATTAAAGTTGTTGGAAGAATTTCTTACATTGATCGGCATATCCAACATCGGATTTCGATTCGATTGCTGCCCAATCTAAGCACCAAGAATCATCAGCTTCTCTACAACCTCCGATAACAACTGCTTTTGTTCCGCTGCCGATCTCTGTTGCTCTGCCATAGCAGACGCAAGTGAGAGTAATTGATCACCCTAGCTGCCGTCTCCTTAATCTCCCCCACTGAACCTTCCATTGCCGAACGCCACCTTGTCCCTTCCGCCATGGCTGAGTTCAAGACGGTGAAAGCACCAGTAATAGAAACCAAACTCAGAAAGGAGTAATGCTAATCAACTGAACTATATTTCATCTTGATTCAAACTAGGGTTTGAGAATTGGGAAAAGAAAAGAACAGAGGATTCAAGAGGAAGAAGAGGAATGAAAGTTTGTTACAAATCTTGATGCCTTCTCTGCTCATACTTTGGTTTATTTATACATTTGATTACAAAATCTACACGTGCTTCTTTAGTGCTCCTGCCAAGCTCCTTATTTAAAAACCCCATGCACAGCCCGTGCACGTCACACCAGTATAAAATCTTCTGAGTGTTTGGGTTTATTTCTCTTCCTTTTGTCAGTGGACTGCGTATCAATATGCTCGGACGACTGCTTATCATTATGTCCTGTTGACTGTGTATCAGTATGTTAGGTACACTATCGGTATACATTCGATTTTCAAAGTTAGGGGTTTGATAATACCAAAAGCGTTTCTCTCTCTAGAAAATCTAGAGAGAGAAGCTCCCCAAAAAAAACCCGAAAACAAAAAGAAGGAAAAGATGACTTTGGCATGGGGAGGGGGGAGGACTCTCTTTTCCTCCTCCTCCCCCTCCTTCCCCCACCCTCCCACCACATCGTCGTGTTGTTGTTGACGGTGGATTTCGTCAGGTTTGCGGAATTGCCGATGAGATGAATTGGTGTGCGGATGGCACGGCGGGGAAGAACGACATCAAGAGGGCTGACATTGATGGCAGGAGCGCATCGCCGGAAGAGGAGGTTGTTGCAAGGGGAAGTGAGTTGTTGTCGAAGCTGTCGATGGCTTGGTCGGGGGCTATCGAGGGCTGGAGGTTTTTTGTCTTCGGGCGATGGCTGTCGATGGGAGATGTCCACGGTGGGAGGGGAAGCCGTTGAGAGGTGTGGCTAACTTGGTTGGCCCTTCCGTGGAGGGAAGAAGGTCTGCCAAAGTGTGGGCCTTAGCTGGCTTGGTTGGGGCTGCCACGGAAGGGAGTTGGTCAGTTGGATTGCGAGGAGTGGTTTGCTTGGTCGGGGTTGTCGTGTGGTCTGCCGGAGTGAGGGAAGTGAAGGTGTTGATGGTTAGGAGTGAGGAGAGAGATTTAAGGATGAAATTTGAAATTTGAAATTTGAAATTCAAAATTAGATTTGGGGAAAGATTTGGATGATTGTTGAATTTCAATTTAGATTTTGAAATTCTAACATATTTGGAGGGGAGTTTTGGTTTATTTGTGAAATTCAATGTAGATTTTTGAATTTCAAAATATGTGTGGAAAGGGATATTAATTTGAATTTTGAAATTCAAAGCACATATTAAGGGGGAGATGTGGATCATTTTTGAATTTCAATTTAGATGTTTGAAATTCAAAACATATTTGGAGAGTGAAGAGAATGAATTTGATTGACATTTGAATTTCAAATAGGATTTTTAAAAAATTCTAATATGTATGGGGAGTGATGGGATTAACTGTGGGATTCCCAATGAAGAGCTACCACGGCGGGGAAGTTCGTCGGAAACATCGGCTTGTCGGTTGAGAACAATGGCTACTGTTGAGGGTTGGATTTGACGCAATCGGATGATGGCATCGCGGTGGGGTTGGATTGGTGGATTCATCGGTGAAGAGGATGTTATAAAATTTGTATCACAATAAAACCAACTTCGAGAAATTTATTTTCTTTGTTACAACTTTGGTAACAAAATATTTTCAATAAATCCAAATATGATTGAGAGACACAAAAATCAGAGAAGGAGGAGAAGAATAAAACCGGTAAAATTAAAGGAAAATAAAAAACAATAAAAACGAATTGATTTGTGTTGAGGCTTGTGTATCACTTAATCTCCCTAAAACAAATTTTGCCTCGTCCGGGTGGTGGAACTTGCGTAGGTGTCTATCTCCCAGGACGCAACGACAAGAGGAGCTGACATAGCCATCACGCCATGCTCTCGAACTGGACAACGTCTGAAATCTATTACCACAGGAAGAAGAATGGAACAAGCACTAAATATAGAGTTTGGGGAAAAGAAAAGTTTCTTGGGTGTTGAATCAAGGGAGAGGGGCCTCTATTTATAGGGCTAGGGTGAGAATTGTAACGGCAGAAAACACATTGACTGTATCCA
Source organism: Hemerocallis citrina (assembly GCA_017893485.1). NCBI lineage: Eukaryota > Viridiplantae > Streptophyta > Magnoliopsida > Asparagales > Asphodelaceae > Hemerocallis > Hemerocallis citrina. Next base: position 133,034,187 of record CM030367.1, on the reverse strand, counting down.
CTGTAATGACGGACAACTCCTTTAATGCACCGGCTATAACGGCATGCGGAAAAGTTTGAATGCACTACTGTAACAGCAGACAAAATGTTACGTGAATAAATGACAGACAAAATAGTTTTATTTCAGCCGTTACAGATCAGAAAAAACAAAATTGTAGCAAAAAATTTGCTCTGCACGGGATGGATTCACGTCGGTTCGGCATTCATGTCCACCGGACGTGCGGACGCACATAAGTCGCATGTAATCCGGTCCGAGATTTGCACCTCCAAGCGAGAGAGAGAGAGAGAGAGCCTCTTGGCTTGCTATCTTACAATGCCAATAAAGAGGTTGCTATATATCATCTTCTAATTCCTTTGTTTTTTTCCAATGTGAGACTAAAATCCCTCAACTCATTTTTAGAGATGAAATCGTCTCACTTTGGGAGATAATTTCTCATTCACCTGATAATCATTTTGAGCAAGTAAATATATAATTTTGATCTAGAGAACACAAATCCATCAAGATCTCTTACTAATTCATAGAGGATCTTACTCAAAAAACTGCTAAAAAACTAGTTCGTAAATGGTGTATAAAATACCAATTTTCTATCATTCCCCACATGAATGAAATTGACGACCATGAACACGACAGACTTGGTGATATAATTCAGCGGTCGAGACCTGCATAGGATAGGTAGGTGTTACCCTTTGAACCTTTCCTAATGAAAATATGTTTACTTTACTAACTAAACAATAGACATGATGTCCTTTAACTGTTCTGTCATTTGTGTAAACGATGAATATCTCACACAGGAATCTTCCTAATGTATTTTAGTTCTCACTGTTATGTTTGTTTTGGCCATGAACATACTCCTGGTTATGCAAGAGTGTAACATGAATATTGTCCCTACATTATTCTCTTGGAAGCAGCCCTTCTTCTATTGGTGAATGCCCTAGAGGCCAGTTGTGTATTGACATGACTAGTTTACATTGTATTATGATATTTATTTCATATATGTGGCATTTCATTTATTGTGTTGTTTATTGTGATTAAATGAACATAATAAAGTCCTTAGAATAGTATGTTCAATACCATGGGATAACAATCGCATGACTTGATTGTGAGATCCTTTTGGTTGTAATCATAACACTATTCTTAAATGTCCCTAGTCAAGTATTTTGTGAATTAGGACAACAATAATAAATAGAGACTAGTATGTGCGTATACTGATGACCATATCTCATGGGTCATGGATATGAGATATCAAGTCTTCACATGGGGACATATTAGAGTAATAACGTACTGGACTGACCCACCATGAGAATGCTGCATGGATCGTTACGTAAGTGTCATAAGCGGTTCTCACAGTGACCATGGTATATGTAGTCCTTTGACTTGAAGTCACTACTGTTCCATACATGAGAAGTTATATGTTTTAATGTCGTTAAATGTTGCATGTAATAAGGTGATTATAAAGTCAACTATTGGATATACTACAAATCATGCGGAGGGATGTGAGTGACTTAGATAGGATTTGTCACTTTACATAACATGAGCGATATCTATAGGCCCCTTGATTGAGTGAGAGTACAAAATGTATGGTCGTGCTCAAATAAGTCAATATGAGATACTGAGCTCATTTGTCTTAGTAAGTCTACTCGGACATCAAGAAATCAAAGATTGAACTATACAATGGTGACAAGCTCTATGCCTTGTGGTCAATTAAGATATCTGGACAAAGAAACTAGACTACATGGTAACATTGGTTCACTGATAGGTTATGTCTAATCACTGACATTCTTGTTACTTAAGTAGCATTGATGTGCTAGATACCGCTCACTATTTGTAATACTAGAATATGATTTTCGTATTACTGTCAACGTAATGGGAACCTACAGGGCCACACACTTAGAATGGATTGAAATTGGGATTTAAATTCATAAGATGAATTTAATTGGGGATCCAAGTAAGACTTGGACTCCTGACATTGGTTGGACATTTAATTAGATTAAATGGGCTGACTATAGTTCAAAGGATCACACACGAATCTGAACCAGGTCAGATTGTGAGTCCAACAGCCTCATTACTCTCTTAGGGTTGATTTTTTGCACCTATATATATGGTACATATTTGTAGAAAAGTGCAACATGAGAAAACCCTAGCCGTCACAGAAATTGTGAGGGAGAGAGATCGTGAGGAACATCTCTTTCTGCATCTAGCACCGCGGCGTGAGGGAAAGCTTGATTTGATCTGTTCGTGTGGATACCGTAGAGGCACCGCAATATTATAGTGTTGTGATTGGCATACTGTGGAGACAACAAATCCATCTTCAAGGTATAACTCCTAAACACGGTTTATGATTTTCGCGTGAATCCACCGCAAGGTTTCAATATTTTTTTGTAATGTTTCCGCTATGTATTTAATCTGAGATTACCCTTGAAACCTAATTGTGGTATCAAAGCCACTTGTGAAATCATAATTCGGTTATGTATGATATGTGACTATTCATGAATGTTCACACTTTTGGTAGAAAGATTCATATGTGATATAATTTTTTTAACAGTTGCAATATAAGGATTCGTTTATGTGTTGGTTTTTAACACAGATGCAACACTAAGGTAGCCATCGTTTTGGAACCATTGAAAACCATGGAAAGATGTGATTTGCAGTGACATTTGGGTTTCTTAAAGCATGAATAGTTCATGCACCTGCATCGTTTGCAGTGGCGTTAGGGTTTCTTAAAATATGAATGGTTCATGCTCTGGTGGTAGTAAGGGATGATAAGGCAAAAATTTTCGAATGGGGTGCTGCCCTGCACCCCGCAAGGGGTGGCCTACCCTTGACCCCGCCCGCTGACTGGGCAGTGGGACACCCGTGCCAGCTCTGCTTAAGGCAATAATGATTCTCCAAAAACCAATCCTTTTAAATAAACTTTTAAATATATATATATATATATATCATAACAACCTATTCTTTGATTATTATGTTATGTGATGCATGGTGCATGGCTGTGGCCTTAGTTCTGTAATGCATGGTTTAGTTCTATGATACATGATTTATGTTCTGTAATGTATTGTTTATATTTTGGTATTTTGAATACGGCCTTCGTGTCGTGTCTTTTTCTCTACATTCTCAATGTAATCTTTTCTCTCTAAACTCTAATTGTACATTCTTTCTTTATATGTAAATGTAATCTCACTGAGGAGGCAAGGAATTGGCAACCATACAAGGACAAGATTGGAAATTTGCTTGGAGAAGATGGTATAATCCCTTTGTTCAGTTTTTGATACTCTCATTGACTTGAGAGAATCAATGTGTTAGGGCCACAACCATGTCACATAAATTTTATACTTGTAATTTTGTATGAAATACATTTGTATGCTAATGGATGATGAATGGTGAGATCAATTAATAAAATAACAAAATCCATCAAAGTAAATATTAAGTTACAATAAGATGTCTTCCAATGCGTGGTACTCGTCTAGGCTAGGATCAATTAAGTGTAGGTCTGCAAAAGCAGTGTGCCTTTATCTATCCTAGTGAGACGCGATGGGATAAAAGTAATATTCAATTGCTAACCATTGGGCTGACTTAACTAGACTATTTTAATAGATTGAATGTTTAGAGGCATAGTATTGGGATTTAGTCTATGAGATAGATTAGAGTAAGTTTTACTCACCCAACTATCCTAGAGTTGTATATGATATAATTGAGAAATGTTCCCTACCTAAATAACTGAATTTTGGGTGATCAGCCAAAGCTGACTTGAAACTAGGTTAAATATGGATCTTGGCCTCCTAGAAAATCTTACGATGGGATTTTTGAGTCAATGACGAGGGACGTTGATTTGAATAAAATAGTAGGAGGCACATTTAATAAAATACCTTATTAAATATATCAATGTCATGATACATACTCTGCATATTTTTGTTGATGGTTAAATATTTCTTTCTTTGCATATTTCTGTTGATAGATTATCATGGCATCCAACACATCAAATAACAAAATCCCTCAAAGTAAATATTAAGTTGCAATAAGATGTCTTCCAATGCGTGGCGCTCGTCTAGGCTATGATTGATTAAGTGTAGGTCTGCAAAAGCAGTGTGCCTTTATCTATCCCAATGAGAGGTGATGGGATAAAAGTAATATTCAATTGCCAACCATTGGACTGACTTAACTAGACTATTTAATAGGATTGAAGGTTTAGAGGCATAGTGTTGGGCTGTAGCTATGAGATAGATTAGAGTAAGTGTTACTCACCCAACTATCCAAGAGTTGTATATGATGTAATTGAGAAATGTTCCTTACCTAAATAACTGAATTTTGGGTGGTCCAAAGCTGACTCAAAACTAGGTAAAATATGGATCTTGGCCTTCTAGAAAATCTTACGATGGGATTTTTTGAGTCAATGATGAGGGTCGTTGATTTGAATAAAATTGTAGGAGGCACATTTAATAAAATACCTTATTAAATATGTCAATGTCATGATACATACTCTGCATATTTTTGTTGATGATTAAATATTTCTTTCTTTGCATATTTCTATAAAATGATATTTACTTTGCATATTTCTATTGACAGATTATCATGGCATCCAACACAACAAATAACCTGTTATTGCGATCTGTCCTTGACAAGAACAAATTGTCTGGAACAAATTTTCTAGACTGGTACATGAATATGAGGATAGTCCTCACACATGAGAAAAAAGTTGTATGTTCTAGAGCAGCCTATTCCTAACCCACCTACTGCAAGTGCCCCTTGCATCGAAAATGATGCTCATAAGAAGCATCAAGATGACGCCTTGGACGTTGGTTGTCTCATGCTAACCACCATGAACCCTGAGCTTTAAAACCAACATGAGAACATGGATGCATACGATATGATCGTACACCTCAAGATGTTTCAGTGCAAACTGGCAGAAGGAAGCCCTATTGGAAATCATGTGCTCAAGATGATTGGGTACATAGAGAATCTTGAAAGGCTTGGTTTCCCTTTGGGTTGAGAGTTGGCCACTGACTTGGTCCTGCAATCAATGCCGGAAAGTTATAGTCAATTCCTCATGAACTACAACATGAATGAAATTGACAAATCTCTGTCAGAACTGCTAAGCATGTTGAGAACTGCTAAATAGAATATTAGTAAAGGAAATACCATTATGATGGTCCAACATGCCAAAGGTAAGGGTAGGGGCAAAAAGCAGATTAAGAAACCCAAAGGCAAGTTGAAGGAGAAGGGCAATTTCAAGTCCAACACTTTTGCCTTGAAACCTAAGGGTGTGGTGGCCAAGGAGAGCACATGCTTCCACTGTGGTGAGACCGGACATTGGAAGAGGAACTGCCATAAGTACCTGGAAGAGTTTAAGAAGAAGAAAGGAAGAAAGACTTCCATTACAGGTACTTTTGTTATAGAAGTCAATTTATCTACTTCTGCATCTTGGGTATTAGATACTGAATGTGGATCTCATATTTGTGTAAATGGGCAGGATCTCAAAAGGAGTAGACCATTGGCTAAGGGCAAAGTTGACCTACGAGTTGGAAATGGAGCAAAAGTTGCTGCTTTAGCTGTAGGAACTTGTCATTTATCATTGCCAACTGAGCTTATTATTGAGTTAGAGAACTGTTATTTTGTGCCTGCTATTAGTAAGAATATTATTTCTATTTCTTGTTTGGACAAGATGGGTTTTTCATTTATAAAGCATAAAAGTTGTTTTATTTATTTGAATGATATCTGTTATGCTAGTGCACAGTTGAGTAATGGACATTATATTCTCGACCTCAAAATGTCCGTCTATAATATAAATACTAAGAGGTTCAAATAAATGAGAAGACAGCAGATCCATCTTGTAGTGCTGTGATCGGCACATTGTGAAGACAGCAGATCCATCTTCAAGGTATAACTCCTAAACACGATTTATGGTTTTCGCATGGATCCACCGCAAGGTTTCGATATTTTTTTTTTGTAATTTTTCCGCTGTGTATTTATTCTGTGATAACCCTCGAAACTTAACATCTTCCCTTTTGCATAGGTGATATCTTAGTTAAGAGTAACTCGCATTACTCTGCTCGGATTTTCGACGCATAAGAATCATTAAAAACCTAACTTAACCTCTTACCTTATGGGAATAACTATTTCATCATAGGAATGGACATGGGGAAATTCCCACAGTGATCCAACATGGTCTTTACAATGTAGTTGTCCCTTTGAACCTATATCTTGGGATCTTCATTCAACTAGGTTGGGTGTCCATTGTATCGACTTATTCTTTCATGGGCTTTAATCTTTTTTTCCTCGATGATTTATCAACTAACTCTCTGTTTAACCCTTTGTCTAGCGGATCCGCAATGTTATCCTTTGACACTTATAGTCCATAGAGATAACCCCAGTAGAAAGTAGTTGTCTATTGGTATTATATTTTCGACAAATATATCTAGATTTACCATTATACATATTACTCTGTGCTCTACAATTGCAGATTAACTATCTAAATGTAAGCAGATTGGAGGCACAAGCTTTATCCACCTTAGAATATCCTCAAGGAAGTGGCATAGTCATTCAGCCTCTTTCCCACATTTGTCCAGTGCGATAAATTCAGATTCTATCGTGGATTTAGTTATCACTATTTGTTTCGAGGATTTGTAAGAAACTGTTGTACCACCTGGTATAAACACATAGCCACTAGTGGATTCTGAATTATCACTAGATATCCAGTTCGCATCACTATATCCTACAAGTACAGCCGGATATCTCGTATAATGCAACACATAGTTACGAGTAAAATACAAGTACTTCAGTACTTTTGTAATTGCTTGCCAATGTTCGCTTCCAGGATTACTCGTATATCTACTTAGTTTACTCACTACATAGGCTATGTCTGGTCTTGTACAATCCATTAAGTACATTAGACTGCCTGTGATTCTAGAGTATTCTACTTGAGAAATACTCTCACATTTATTCTTGGATAAATGTAAAAGATAGATCGATTGGAGTTCTGGCAATTCCATAATTATTTTTATCAAAATTTCTAAGAATATTATCAATATAATGTGACTGACTTAAAATAAGCTTATATGATGTTCATGTGATTATAATTCCCAATATAACATCAGCTAGTGTAACACCCCGAATCCCAAATACCACTGAATTCGAGTTCCAAAGGATCTTTTCACTTCTCTTCGTACAATTTTACAAGGAAATAAAAAACTTTACTTTACATCAGAGTTACATTATGCATCAACATTTGTACAGCGGAAGCAAATTTTTACATCAATGAATGAAATACAACAACAGTTGAATAATCTTTAAGCATCAGGTCTTCTTTAGTCTTTTTCATGTACCTTTTTCCTGCATAGAAACTGTGGGTACGTCAGTTCATTCAACTGACAAAATATTATACACGACCATCCTCTCTATGCCGAAAACAGTATAACGATTCTCAATACTTAACAAACCACAAACTTGTTCACAAACAGAGCTAAAGGGACTTTCCTACTGATGTCGTGTTGTAAATGTGCACTTAGTCCTTAATGCAAATATTTCTATTATATGACACTAATGCGCACTTGTTCAGAGTCTATGCAGCCCATACTACATAGGTCCAAGGGCAAGCCCTTAACCGTTCTTCATCTTGTAGGGTTCAATCCTTCGCCATGACTTAATCTACTACTGTAACTACGGTAAGTATCCTAGATGTTTTATGACCTACGAACTCATGTCTAGGTACCCTGGAGGAAATCCCAATGCACTGACACATGACTCATCATGCAGGCATCCTGTGGTAATTCAGCTCCTACCATAGACATGACACCACCCGTAGTCACCAAACACCCCATGAGCGTCGCCACCGGGACGGTACTCTGGAGTAGTATCCACGTTCTGCTTATGATGCATCATGGGACATCCTGTGAATACTCTCACGCCACCAATCCAATGGCTCTCATACTCAATATTTTTCTTCTTACTTTCATCACATCTTCACTATATATCTAATCCTTAGTTTAATTGAATCATGAACAAAATTAATCCCTTAGGGTAAGCACTCCCACTATACCGGTCTTATTCATTCATTTCACATGACCCAAATCTTGGTCCTTTCAATCCAAATATCATTTCCACATTACTTTTATTGTCGGTATAAGGCTTAGCTACACCCTAGTTCTTCATTTCAACTCATAATTACAACATCGAGCTTTTCATACTCACAAAGTCTTTTTTCATGATTAATCACAGTTCACGTTTCATAATCATAGTATTCATGTATCCATATTCATAATATCATTCATAACTCAACATGTCGTTTAATTACATTTTCATACACCATTTCATGCATAAACAATAAAATTTCAACTTGTCATAATAGTTCATTCATTCCACAAATCTCTTATTCTTATTTCAATCGATACTAATTTCACAATTTGTAATTTCAATCAGTTACACAAATCAAACTTCCAAATTTCTCATTACTAATTCTCATTTTTAAAACTCCTAAAAAATAACTCATTTATTTTTTTTCCTTTATCCCAAAAGACAATTTAATTAAAAACAAGTCCTTTCTTGCAAATAGCCTCAAATTCTCAATTATACTTTACCAAAAGTAATAAAAATTCTCTCATGAAGTTCAAGTAATTTCAGTAATTAATTCCATATTTTTCTTAATTTTAATTTATTTTTAAAACTCAAAATAATCTTAATTTCCCCAAAAAATAACTTTTTAAACTAAAGCCCACAACCTGATTCAAACCCACAACCAGCGGCCCAAAGGACAGCGCCCAAGACCACTGCTCCAAAGCCACAGAGGCGATATGATATGAGTTATTGTCCATGTGAATTGGCTTTCGGCATTTCAGAATTTTTAACAAAAAATAAAATAAAAGCTCCTTCTCAGTATCGAACCCGAGACCAGAGACCAAGCCCCCCCGCCACTGTAGCAACTGAAACCATTCCGACCAAATGGTCTAAGTGGCCAGATTGTTTTGAAAACAATTTGGTTGGATTTGGACTAGTTCTCTGTTCATCTCTACATTTCATAATTTTCGAAAAATGATTTTTTTTCTTTTTCTTTTCTTTGAAAGCAAAATTTTCCAAATTATAACATACATAAATTTACATTAAACCAGTATTTTTATAATGATTATTTGCATTATAAAACATGTATTTTGGTCCTACTTTATGTTCTATGCCCATATTTTCGACATTGAGAACAATAACACATTTCTTTATAATTTAGAATTAGAATTCCACAACCTACTATGTTCTTTTGTTCTATTTCTAATTAACATCCTATTATATTTTTAGAACACAAAAATCTCATCTTTCTACAATAACGAAATTCTATTTTAGACAATTAACTACACATGATGCATTTAATCAACTATTTGTAAGCACAAATTTTACCATAACATTCATGTAGCACAACAACATGGTGATTTCTAGCACATTAATTCACCATTTATTCATTAGCAATCAATCCATCAAACATTCTTTAAATTACCACTCCACTTTTAATTAAACAAGCATGGTTCCAATTTTCAACTAATTGATTCATAATAATTTCATTAAATCATTCCTAGCATGGTATCTAGTTCTAGAAGTATAAGAAACACCCACCTCTTTGGAGAAACACGAAATGAAAAGCTCCTAGAGTCTCCTAAAATGCAAGAAAGTAGCATTCTCTTCCTAGATTGTGTTGCAAAATGCTCCCCTTCTTGTTCCTTGGTGCAACCCGAGCTTCACCTAGTGCTTGATGATGGGTCGGCCTCCTTTTGGTTGGGAGACACACACAAATGCACACTCAATCTTTCACTTCCTAATATAATACTCTCCTATATAGTTTCTTCCTTTCAATTATTTTTTTCTTAGTGTTGTAAACATGAAGGTAAGGGGTATTTATACTAGCTTTAGGATTGATTGGAGGGCTAGGATTTTACTAGATGGTTGTAGGTGAATGACTAGGATAAGATGGGAAGTTGTAGAAACCACCCATAAGCAAATAACCACCCATGCACACAAACCCACTCTCTCACTATTCTCTTAGCCATACCCGGCCTCCTAGGGTGTGCAAAGCACACACACGTGCATGCACGTGCCCCTTCTAGTACCCCCCTATTTAAAGTTTATATAAATTTAATTAATCAATTGTTCACCAATTGTGTCTACATGACAAGTTGTGACAACTTAAAAGATTAATTAAGTTTGTGGGCTTCAAAATAGTGGGTTTTAGGCTTATGGGCTAATTAATAAAAATATTTAATTATTAGAGTGGACTTAAAATAAGAAAACTAGTTTAGGCTTTATAAAATAGGCTTTTTAGAAAGATAAAAGGAAAGAAAGAAATAATTGTCCATGCTATAAAAGAAAATTTTATAAAAATAAATATGCATACGAAATTTTGCACGTGCACAACACGTGAAAAATCAACATTTCTTATTAAGATGAAAATTTAGTGTATTACAGCTAGTCTCATGTCTTTCCTGTCAAACCTTGAGTTCAATATGTTTTTAGTATATTTAATCATCTTATCATTGCTTCCAACAATAAGCATATCATCTACATGTAAACATATTATGACATATCCACTTTTAGTGTTTTTGTCATATACACATTTATTACATTGATTGATCTTGAAATAATTTGTCATCATGACATTGTCATATTTCTCATGTCATTACTTTGGTGCTTGTTTTTAGCCATATAATGACTTCACCAATTTACAAACTTTTTTTCTTGTCCTGGAGCTGAAAAACTCTCAGGTTGTTTCATATAGATTTCTTCATCTAAATCTCTATTAAGAAAAGTCGTTTTTGCATCAATTTGATGTACTTTAAGATTGCACAAGGATGATACTGCAAGTCCCATCCAAATAGAATTTATTCTTGTCACAGGTTATGTATCAAAGTAATCCAAACATTCCTTTTGTCTATATTCTTTGATAACAACTCTTGCCTTGTATCTATCAATTGATCCATCACCTTTCATTTTTTTCTAGAAAATCCATTTGGAACCTAAAGGTTTATTACCTGGTGGAAGATCTACTAGTTCCCAAGTATGATTTTGCATGATAAAGTTAATTTCGCTCTTAATTACTTCTTTCCATAAGGGACCATCACTAGAGCTCTTCGCTTTTTTGAAAGTTTGACGTTCACCTAATAAAAGTCAAGAAATCGGACCATAAGATTTTTCGGTTCTTGTTCTTTTATACATCTAGGTTCCTCTTCGACTTCTTCATCTTGGTTTTCACTATCTTCACTGATAGTCTCATGTGTTCGTTTGGAAGAACTTGGTTGTTCCTTAGACTTACATGAAAATACATCTTTAAAAAACGATGCATTTCTAGACTCCATTATCGTGTTCTTTGATATCTCAGAGATATCTAATTTGTACACCAAAAATAGATAAACACTACTATTATGTGCATAGTTGATGATAATGTAATCAACTGTTTTGGGTCATATTTTCATTTTCTTAAGTAGAGGTACTGCCACCTTAGCAAGACATCCTCACACTCGCAAGTAATTGTAGGATGACTTTCTTTCTTTCCATAATTTATATGGAGTTTTCTCTTTTTTCTTTTTGGGCACCTTATTCAAAAGGTAGTTAGCTGAAAGAATAGCTTTTCCCCACAATTTTGGTGGCAAACCAGAACTTATTAACATTGCATTCATCATTTTCTTCAAGGTACGATTTTTTCGCTCAGCAATACTGTTGGACTGAAGAGAATAAGGCGTTGTGGTTTCATGTATCATCCCATACTTAGCACAAGTTTCAGCAAATGATGATTCGTACTCTCCACCTCGGTCACTTCTTAGTGCTTTAATTTTCTTGTTGAGTTGATTCTCAACTTAATTTTTATAGAGAACAAAATTCTCTATAGCTTCATCCTTGCTTTTAAGCAAATACACATAACAATATTTTGTGCTATCATCAATAAATAAAGGTAATAAAAAATTTATTATCACATCTTGTTTGTATCATTTTTGGATCAGTGTGAATTAAATCAAGAGGTTCAGCATTTCTTTTAACACTTTTAAAGGATGATCTTGTCAGTTTTGTCTCAACACAAGTTTCACACTTCTGTTTGAAATCAATATGAAATGTTAGTATATGATTCAAGTTAATTAATCTACGCAAAGTATTATAATTAACATGTCATAGTCTACCATGCCATAAATTGGAAGACTCAAGCATATAAGTAGAAGAGCTAGCTTTATTGATATTCTTGACCATGGCATTACATTGAGTTTAAATATTCCACCACTCATCTATCCTCTATCAATATACATTCCACTCTTCGATAAAACAAATTTGTTTGACGCAAACATTAAATGAAATCCGTGATAATTAAGCAACAAACTAGATACCAGGTTCTTATGGATTTCAAGAACATATGCAACATTGTTCAGAGTTAGTTCCTTTGTAGAAGTCATCTTTAAGATCACCTTGCATGGGCCCTTGATTTCTGAATTAGCTGAGTTCCCTATAAACATCTTCTCCCCATTCCCTAATGGTTCGAAAGTAGAGAACATAGTTCTGTTGGAGCACACGTGTCGAGTAGCTCTAGTGTCAATCCACCATTCCTTGGGGGTTAAACCCATTATGTTCATCTCTGAGACCACAGGTGAGAGGTTGATATCAGAAATATCATGAGCAATGCCTTCACCAATATTTGCTTTTCTATTCCTGTTCTTCTTGGGTAGTCTGCAATCAGTAGACTTGTGACCTATCTTATTATAGTTGAAGCACTTACCCTGAAACTTCGGTTTGTTGGAGATTCCTCCCTTAGGCTCCAACTTGGACCCCTTATTGTTTTGTTTTTTGGAACGTTGACTATGTTCCACTACGTTAACCTTTCCGCTTGACTAATGGCTCCAATTTTTTTGAATCCTCTAATATCTTTTTCAATATGAAGTGTAACACCCCGCAAAATTGAGTTATGCCATTTTTTCACTTCGTATATTACGCACGTGTATTTGGTACCATTACGGATAATATTCGTAACGTATTTTAATATAAATATCATACGTATTTTGTATTTTGACTATGTATCCATTTTCCATCTTCTTAAAATTCATTCTTATCCTATTTGAACCAACTCAAATATTAAATTTCAATATTTGTGTTTTACATGCATTGCAAATGTTTTCAATGCACGTGTCGATTACGTGTATTCTACCCTTATGTGAAATATTTTTACGTGTTTAATTATTCATTTTATAACTTCTTTGAATCTGTTTTATATTGAAACTTATTTTTCCTCATATTTTAACTCAAATATATTTTATACGTGCGATGCACGCATTTTCTATCTACGTGTTGATTACATTATTGTATATATATATATAATTAATGAAGTATATTTTTCTCGTATATTGTATTTCAATTATTTATAAACATTTTTCCATTGATCAATTCTACTTCATATTTGAATATTGTTTTTACGTGCGATGCACGTGTTCGCAGTGACATGTTAGCTGTATTCTCTTTCAAAATAAAACTTATGAAGTGTGTGTGTGTTTAGTTTTATTGGTGCATAAAAACTCCAATTATAATTAAATTAAACTAGTTTTATTTAAATACATATTACATATTATGAAATATGCATTTAATTTAAATAAATATATTAATAATTTGTGTGCACGTAGCACGCACGTGTTTCTCTCCTTTGGTTTTTGCTGGCTGGTAAGAGAGAGAGAGAGTGGAGGAGTGAGTTGAGTGAGTTTGTGGTCAGTGAGTAGGTATTAGGGGGTAGTTAATCATAGTTAGCGGGGGATTAATTAAATACTCATTAAATAAATAAAATCTTTTTATAACCCCTCCCCCCTCCCCCCCTCCCCCCCCCCCCCCCCCCCCCATTTCTTAACCACAAAAAGGAAAATGAAATTGGGGAAAAAATGAAGGTGCTGCCCTTTGCTGGCCAAAAGGTTGGCTGTGTTTTTTTCTTTTCTTTTAGGAGCACGGTTTTCGAGGAGTGGAAGGCTTTAGGAGTTTTAGTTGTTTGTAAAATTCTTCAGCAAGGTGGGTGTCTCTTTTACTTTCTAAATTTCTGTTATGCATATGTTAAATGAACAAGTAGCATGAGTTCTCTAGTTAACCTTGTGATACATATTGTGTTGTTAGAATCTTTAGTAATAACGAAATATGAGAATTATTGTATGCTAATTACAAGTTTCATCATAGAATTAATAGATTGTCAATTGAATTTCTATTTAAAAGCATGTTGGAAGTGGTTAGGCATAAATAGTATGTCATGATTAGATTATATGAATTGTGTACATGTATGCATAAAGTGGTTAAATTAGGCACAAGAAATTGTGTTAATATTAAGGGTGAATTATAAAAATCATTTGGGAGGTGAGAATTGCTAAGGAGAAATAAAAATATTCATATTAGTTATTTTGATGCTAAATAAAAATGTATGATTATGTAAGCTCTTAAAAATTACCATTTGGAATTATTTGTGTAAAATAAATTCTAATATGGATAAAATCAGGGGTAATCATCTCTGGAAGTCTAAGAATTTATTTTATGAAAATTTAAATTGAAAGAAAAGAATAGAAATAAAAAAATAGTTGAAAGTGTTCAAAATGAGATTAATCGCAGAGCTGAGTTATAAGAATTTAAACCCCTATAGTATTAGAAATGGCATTTGGGTTAATGGCTAGTGCGTGCGTTTCGGCGCTGCCACGTGTCGCTTGGGGGGGGGGGGTTCTTTGGTCGCAGGTTCGAGCCTAGGTTGGCTTTGTTCTTTTTTGAAAGTGTTTTAAAATAAAATCAAAAGGCATGTTGGGGTACTTAAGTAACTCATGTGGGTTTCTATCACAAACTGACAGTTTCTCATTGGTTTGAGTTGTGGTTTGACACGCCGTTGGCTGTGGGTTCGAGCCTGGGTGTCCTCCTTTGGTTTTTATTTTTATTTTATTATGATCTTCAAGTTTTAAAATTGGAAAACTTCATAGAAAAATTATGGAACATTATTAGAACACTTGGGAATTATTTTTTATTATTTCAAAAGATATTTTGAGAATTTAGAAGTCTTATTCATGTATTAGATGAATTTTTGAGTTCAAGTTTAAAGGAAAGTGTATATGATTGAAAATTTTAATAGTTGGTTAATAATAAATCAAACCCATGATTAAGAGATTAAAATCTGAGATTTCTAGTGATAAATCTTTAAGAGATTTTGTTTTAAAACCTTAAATAACTTTTGTATTGAGAATGATACTTGAAGTATAGATGAATGTGAAAAGGGGTTTTATTAATCAAAGGAACATTGTGAATTATTAAAGTGAATGGTTGTATGATTAACCAAGAAGTGCTTACTTCATGATTGATAAGTAAGAGAATTGATGGAAAGAATTGAATGAGATGTGAATAAATGAAATTGAGAATATAAATAATGAGGGTATGATACCCCATGATGTTGAACATGAAAAGATGATGATTCTAGCGGCTAAGTGAGACCCTAGTACCAGCAAGTGATGAAAGTGATTAATTGATTTTGAGAAGTGGCCAATATGGGCTACCGTTCTCAGTATATTGTTTAAGTTCCGTAGGAGGGTAAGCTAGCTCTACATGGTATTATTTATTCATTTCAAATTAAGGATAGATACTGGGAGAAGATGTAATAAAACTTGGGCAAACGTAAGTGGGGTGCCTCTATATAGTCTGACGGTGGATTCCTAGACTATAGATCCAGTCAAATGGTGGATTCCTAAACTGTGGTTTAAACAAAAGTGTATATGATTGAAGATTTTAAGAGTTGGTTAATAATAAATCAAATCCATGATTAAGAGATTAAAATCAGAGATTTCTAGTGATAAATCTTTAAGAGATTGTGTTTTAAAACCTTAAATAACTTTTGTATTGAGAATGATACTTGAAGTATAGATAAATGTGAAAAGGGGTTTTATTAATCAAAGGAACATTGTGAATTATTAAAGTGAATAGTTATGTAATTAACCAAGAAGTGCTTACTTCATGATTGATAAGTAAGAGAATGAATGGAAGAATTGAATGAGATGTGAATAAATGAAATTGAGAATATAAAAAATGAGGTTATGAGTACCCCATGATGTTGAACATAAAAAGATGTTGATTCTAGAGGCTAAGTGAGACCCTGGTACTGACAAGTGATGAAAGAAATTAATTGATTTTGAGAAGTGGCCAATATGGGCTACCGTTCTCGGTATATTGTTTAAGTCCCGTAGGAGGGTAAGCTAGCTCTAGATGGTATTATTTATTCATGTTTCAATTTAAGGATAGGCACTAGGAGAAGATGTAATAAAACTTGGGCAAACGTAAGTATGGCGTCTCTATATAGTTTGACGATGGATTCCTGGACTGTGGTTGCTTGCGGGGTGAGACAATCCTCAATTAAATCGGGGACTATGATTGATTTGATGGTGGATTCCAGGATCATGAATAGTCGGGCGGGATGAGAGGTAGTTCACCATTACATATGTATATACCGGGGGAGCGTCACTTGCGGGATGTTCGCACGACAAGGATTTCTGTATAGTCTGACGGTGGATTCCAGGGCTGGATTGCATACTCGTGAAATGTCTAAAACTTGTTTTTGTTACCATAGTAGAATATTCATAGCGAGGGATTTAACCCTATATTGAGAAGTACGATAAGGGCTTGCCCTCGGACCTATGTAGAATGTGATGCATAGAATCCGAACAAGTATGCATTAGTGCATTGTAGTGTAAACCTGCATTAGGCATTTAAGTTCATATTATACACTGACATATTTAGAATAGACACTCTTTATACTTTATTGTGCATTCAAGTTTGTGTTTGCTACAGTAAGAGAATCGTTATTTTATAGCATTGCGTCAGTTGTATGCAACTGAAGTGTCCATAATTTTCTAGTTACAGGACTGGACTTGGCATGGACTTAAAGTCAATATGATGAGCTGTTACAAGGTTGAAGCATTTTTATTATTGTATATCATGTTGTATTCATTTGAATTCCGTTGCGTTGATGTAAAGAACAATATTGTATAATGAAAAGTTTTAATTTCCTTGTAAAATTGTACGAATTTGAAGTAAAATATCTTGTTGTGCTACGAATTACATGTAAATAAAATTCAGGGAGTTACTGAGTGGTATCAGAGCTGACTTCAATGAGTAGTACAAAATTATAAGGAAAATACATTAGGGTGTACATTTGAAGTGTGAGTGTCAGTTTGGAGTCATGAATGATATAGTTATTGAACTTGCATTCATGATACTCTCCTCGTATATATTGATGTGATATTGTATGCGAACATGTTTTCCCTTGGTATCAGTGTGGCGCAGAGGAAGCGTGGTAGGTTTGAACCTACATTCATGGTACCTTACACGTAGACACACTTCCCTCTTTAATTTTTCTTCGTGGATTTTCATTGTATAATTTTTCATCCCTAAAGTTAATATTTTTCTTCAAAGAATTATTTCCGGATACTATTAATTCACTTTGATATTTATGATTTAATCTACAACCTTTAGTCTTAATCTTTTAAGTTTGATTTACTCGTTTTCTTTTTTTATGTTTTATCCTCCTTAATTTTATGCGCTTTTACGTCACTTATTTATTTTTGCCATTACTTTTACTGATTTTATTAAGTTTTGAATTACTACTTATTAAATTATTATTGGAAATATCATTTTCTTTTGTTATTATTCCTATTAGATTTTTATTTTTTGATTTTTGTATATTTACATTCACTTTGGTTTCACGATACGATATTGTCTTATACATTCGGTATATTTTAACATGATTATAATATTTTTTATAGTTGTAATATACCTCTACACAATAAGTTCCTTTTTATTGCTATTTTGTTTTCTACCTTTTGTTATATTTACTTTCCATTACTAATATCTACTTATTAATTTTGTAGCTTTACACTTCTCTAATATGACACATACACACACTATTTATATTTTTATATTCTTGGTTACTACATATACTTTCCACTTATATATATATAAATATATATATATATATATATATATATATATATATATATATATATATATATATCATGTTTTTCAATATACTTACTATACATAGTATTTTACCCTTATCCAATTACTACACTACTATTTTGATATATAATTATTTATGTTTATTATCCTAATTTACTACACTACATAATCAATGTTTTCCTTTGTATCTTCAGTTCATGCATATACTTTATACTATTTTTGTCTTAATGTTATAAATCATTTTTCACTACTACTAATTAGTACCATTTATGTTTAATATACTCTATACATCTATTTTGATATTTCATCGTGTAACTTTCTACTTCATTTCCTACCTTTACCACTACTTTTCATATCACAAATTTCAAAACATAACATCATTAAATATCCCATGTCCAAGTACATTTGGAAGATTACATCATTCCATCAACCATTTTGGTGCAACCTGATGTCGAGAGGGCAAATATGCAAATAGACATCAATGGAGGTAAACTGCAACTAGATGTCGGGAAGGCAAAGTCTACAGTAGAATGTTCAAAAGGCAAACTGCAATCGGATATCGTAGAGGCAATTCTGCAACTTGATGTCAATGAGGCATGCCTGCAGTTGGACACCAACGAGGCGAACCCACAACAAAAGAGATTTTCTACTTTACTAAACCCCACTTTTATTTCTATATATATTACTTACCACTATTCCATTTTGTACTAGTTTATAATGTTTTACAACTTAGCCTATACTACTTCGACTTTACTATTTATAATATATATAATAAATTACAAAGAAAGCTATCAAGTGGCTCTCATTCAATCTCCCATAAAACCAATGGCCTAGATTGATTCTCACAAAACATATTTTCCCGCCAAAATTTCAAACCCCAAAATTAAATATTTTCCCCCCAAAACTAAAAAACTCATTATTTTATTATTATCTCTCTATTCTCTCTTCACTTTTTCATATTTCTCTCTTTCTCTCTCTCCCTCTCTCTCTCATTCTTTCTTTATTTACTTAGGAATTTAGATTTTAAGATTTCATGTTTATAAAATTTTCGAAATTTTTATATTTTTTTTATTGCACATGTTGTATTGAAAATAACAAATATCTCTTCAACAGTTAAATTTGATCATTTTCTACCATTAAAGTTCTAAGAAGTTGGATTTTACACCCTCATTTATAATTATTTTTCAACATACTAATAGAAACATGGACTTTTATTTACAACTAATTATTGTCATACTATTCAAACTTGAACTACATAATTGTAGTTTTACTGTTTACAGGGCTTTTCGTGTGTTGTATCGTTCCGACGACGTGCCGTAGGCACGTGCCCACGGGCAAATCTAGTACATACACATTTTCGCTAATTACCCTACTATTCATATTTGCTTCTACATCTATTATATATGTGTTATTGTTATTTTAATCTTTCAAATCTATATTGCGAGTTACTATTTATTTTATTACTTTTGTATCTTATACAATTCCATTTTATTGCTAACCTATCTTCTATATGTTTTCTACTCATATAAAGTGATTTTTATACTTTCGTTTATTATCTACATTTTATTTCTATCTAAATTAATATTATATATTATTTCAATTATACATGTTGCTACTTCTACTATTATTTTATTTTATTTCTCCAATTTCTTACAACTTTCATGTTATAGTATTGTTGTTTCGTCATATCATTTTTACGCGTATTTACGTACATATATTATATATACTAGTTTTCAAGCTATACCTGCCAACTTATATATATATTTTATATATACAAATCATTATTTTAAAAAAAAATTAACTTTTACGAATGAAAATTTTATAATATTATTTTATAAACCTCATTGATTTTTTTTTTTGCTATTATACTTATGTTATATTCTGTATTCTTTCAACTAAAATTCAACACTCATATATTTTCAGATTTTTATCCAGCAACATTTTCTTAAATTACTAATTCAGTTTTATTTCATAATATATAATACTAGTTCAGTTTGTGATTGTAAACATTCTCCCGCTATTATCTTTACTAAGCCTATTAATAATTTATTAAAGTATCCATTGACTATATTTCTCTTTATTTTTTTCAATTGCATTGTTCAAACTATTTCACAATTAATGACTTAATTTATGTTTTCCTTTTTCTATGGTATCTAATGCTTTATTATTTTATATGAAAATTTCTTTCAATCTGTACCATCTTGTATGGTTACGTTTCTTTTTCTGCAATTTTTTTAGTTTTCTTGTTTCGTTCTTATTAATTTCGATATTCATAGTTTTCTTATAGAAGTTTACTTTGTTTTCCACATTACATACTACATTTGTTTTCTTGGTATGATAGTTTTTCTATATAAAATAATAATTTTTCTTTGGTATGTACAAGATATAAATTTTATCCTAGTAAGTTCTGAGGATAGAACTGCTTTAAGGGGAGGAGACTATAACATCCTGCAAAATTGAGTTATGACAATTTTTTCCCTCGTGTGTCACGCACATGTATTTTATACCGTTACGGATAATATCCATAACGTATTTTAATATAAATATCATACATATTTTGCATTTCGACTATTTATCCATTTTCCGTCTTCTCAAAATTCATTCTTACCCTATTTGAGCCAACTCAAATATTAAATTCCAATCTTTGTGTTTTACGTGAATTGCACGTGTTTTCAATGCACGTGTCGATTACGTGTATTCTACCATTATGTGAAATGTTTTTACGTGTTCAATTATTTATTTTATGACTTGTTTGAATTCGTTTTATATTGAAACTTATTTTTCCTCCTATTTTAACTCAAATATATTTTATACGTGCGATGCATGTGTTTTCTATCTACGTGTTGATTACATTATTGTGTATATATATATATATATATATATATATATATATATATATCCCCTTCGGTTGCACACTACTTTCGGTGAGCACTCCGTGAGCACTCATGAAATAGAGCACCTATGACAAATCCGAACCGCTCATATTGTTCTATATACCTTAGATAGCCTAACAATAAAAAATCAAGTAATTTGAAGTTCATTTGCCCATCCATCATGATGTTAGAATTTTCAGCCATACAATTTTGTAATGATGTAAATCATGAGCAAATGAACTTCAAATTACTTGATTTTTTATTGTTAGGCTATCTAAGGTATATAGAACAATATGAGCGGTTCGGATTTGTCATAGGTGCTCTATTTCGTGAGTGCTCACGGAGTGCTCACCAAAGTAGTGTGCAACCGAAGATTTCTCTATATATATATAATGAAGTATATTTTTCTCGTATGTTGTATTTCAATTATTTATAAACGTTTTTCCGTTGATCAAATCTATTTCGTATTTGAGTATTATTTTTACGTGCGATGCACGTGTTCACCGTATTCTCTTTCAAGATAAAACTTATGAAGTGTGTGTGTGTGTGTGTGTGTGTGTGTTTAGTTTTATTGGTGCATAAAAACTCTAATTATAATTAAATTAAACTAGTTTTATTTAAATACATATTACATATTATTGCATATGCATTTAATTTATATAAAAATATTAATAATTTGTGTGCACGTAGCACGCACGTGCACGTGTTTCTCCCCTTTGGTTTTTGCTGGCCGGTAAGAGAGAGAGAGAGTGGAGGAGTGAGTTGAGTGAGTTTGTGGTTAGTGGGTAGGTATTAGGGGGTAGTTAATCATAGTTAGTGCGGGATTAATCAAATACTCATTAAATAAATAAATTCTTTTTATAACCCCCCTCCCATTTCCTAACCACAAAGAGGCAAACGAAATCAAAAATAAAAATAAAATGAAGGTGTTTCCCTTTGCTGGCCGGAAGGTTGGCTATGTTTTTTTTTCTTCTTTTGGAGCATGATTTTCGAGGAGTGGAAGGCTTTAGGAGTTTTAGTTGTTTGGAAAATTCTATAACAAGATGGGTGTCTTTCGCTAAGGCGTTGCCTAACCCCTCCTCTGACCACGTTCCTATTGCCCTGTTCTCTAACTTTTGCTTCCCTCATCGCCATCAATTTCGCTTCGAAAAATTGTGGCTGCAAGACCAGCTTTTTGTTAACCTCGTTGAGGAATGTCTTGGTGCTATCTCTGGTTCGTCATGTCTTGCATCCTTGCTCCTTAATCTTCATGCCATTAAGCATGGTTGCAAGATCTGGCATAGGGAAAGACAATCCAATACCAATTTCCTTAAAAGTTTCCTTCTTTCTTCTATTGAAGCTTTTGATGTTTTGGAAGAACATGGGTCCCTTTCGGATCATGCTCGTGTTGAGCGCCTTGATTTCAAGCGCGAATATGCCAACATCCTCTTGCAAGACCATGCTAAATGGGCGTAGAGAGCCAAAGTTAGATGGCTTACGGAGGGTGATGGCAACACCGCCTTTTTTCACAATTACGCGTCTTTCAGACAGCGCAACAATCATATTTCCATGATCCATGACCAAGGGGTCGATCTTATCTCGGAACCTGACATCCATCGAGCTTTTCTCTCTTTCTACAAACAACTCATCGGTGTTTCTAAATTGTGTCTGATTTCTCTTGATTGGACCCAACTTTACGGCCCTCCCGCTGTGGACCTTTCCTCTCTCGAGGAGCCGTTCTCCTTGGAGGAGATCAAATCCGCGGTTTTTGCTCTAAAGAGCGATTCAGCGCCGGGCCCGGACGGTTTTCCGGCCCTCTTCTTTCAGAAGTTTTGGGACTGGATCAAAGTTGACCTCTTCAACATCTTTAAGGACTTGCATAACGGTTCCTTCTCTTTCGAGCGCATCAATTACGCGCACATCGTTCTTATCCCCAAAAAGGCAGGAGCTCACGTGATCTCGGACTTTAGGCCCATTAGCTTAATTAACACTACCTTCAAAATCATCATGAAAGTCCTGGCGGCGAGGTTAAGTGCGATTATATCGCCCCTCATCGATCCGGTCCAATCCGGTTTTATCAAGGATCGCTTCATCCTTGATAGTGTAGCATCGGCCCAAGAGGTTATCTCCCTCTGCCATCATGCCAAATCTGAGGGCATCCTACTCAAATTGGATTTTCAAAAGGCTTATGATAACGTGAGCTGGGACTTTCTCCTTGATATCCTCCATCATCGAGGTTTTGGTCCTAAATGGATATCTTGGATTAAATCCAGCCTTATAGCTGGTACGTCCTCCATCATTATCAACGGTTCAGAAGGCCACAAGTTTAAGGTCAAATGCGGTCTTCGTCAGGGAGATCCCATCTCTTCTCTCCTCTTTTCCCTAGTTGCTGATGTGTTCAGTAGGTTGCTGCGCAACGCTCGCGAAGCTCATGTCATTGAGGGCCTTGGTCGCACTCAATGTTTCGACGGTATCCTTAATCTTCAGTACGCTGACGACACTATTATTTTTATTAAACCTGATCAGTCGTCGATGCGCAACCTTAAACTTCTTCTCTATTGTTTCGAGATGGCCTCCGGTCTTTCCATTAACTTCCAAAAGTCCTCTGTGACATGGCTTGGTGGTGATAACGCCCATCAAACGGAAGTCTCTCAGTTTTTTAATTGTCCTATTGCCTCGTTTCCCATCACCTATTTGGGTATTCCCCTTAGATGGGGCAAGCTTCATAGATCGGATTGGTTCCCTATCATTGACAAAATTGAGGCCAGACTTAACGCCTGGACGGGGAAGTTACTTTCCCGCAGGGGCAGATTGATTTTGATCAATTCAGTTCTCTCGGCCATTCCCCTATATATGATGTCCTTCTATTACTTACCCTCTTGGGTCATCAAGAGATTAGACCAAATTAGAAGTAATTTCTTCTGGTCCGGGTCTTCCAGTTTTAAAATAGGGTCTCACCTCTGCAACTGGAATTTGATCTGTTCCTCTAAGGCTAGCGGGGGCATGGGTGTGCTCAACATTAGACATCAGAACATCGCCCTGCTTGGGAAGTGGCTTTGGAGATTTCATCTCTTTGAGCATCTCCCGTGGGTCCAGTGCATTAAAGGCCATTATTTCCCTGTTTCCCCTTGGTGGGCTTTCCCAGTCCACCACTCATCGTTTAGCGTCCCCTTTCTAGAAACGTGTTTGGAAGGCTGCATCGGCTTTTCAGTGTGGCATCTCCCATAGATGCTCTGATGGGTCCAGAACTAAATTTTGGTCCGACCTTTGGTTAGGCAACATTAAACTCTCATCGGCCTTCCCCAACCTCTATCGTCTGGCTTCTCTCCCAGACGCGTCTGTGTACGATTCTTACTACTTTATTAACTCCAACAAGATTTGGATCATTCTTTTCGAGATTGAACTTCCCCCGTGCTTGATCTCTGAACTTTTAGAGCTCATTTCTTCCCTTAACCTCTACGAATGGCATTCTGATGAGGGGATCGCTTGGCGTTGGAATTCATCCGGGATTTTCTCAGTTAAATCCTTTTATAATTTTCTTAATTTTCGCGGTACTACATCTTCCTCCGCCTCCTTCATCTGGAGCTCTTGTGCTCCCCTAAAGGTTCAGGTGAATACTTGGCTAGCGATTCACAATAAATTACTGACAGTCGAGATTCTTAATAAGCGTAATATAGCGTGGGGGCAACTCTATCCGTTGTGCTCAGAGGTCTCGGAAAATGTTAATCATCTCTTTGTGGGATGTTCTTTCATCTCTCCACTCTGGAAGTTAGTTTCTCTAGCTTGGGAAAATCCAGCTTTGCCCTTCAATCTTGACTCTTGTTGGAGGTCCCCCTTATCGCATCCTAGATTTCGCAAAAGTTGGAATCTTTCAGTTCACATTATCATTTGGATCGTTTGGTTGGAAAGGAACCGTAGATTATTCTCCCACCGTTCCTCCTCAATTGCTCATATGATTGATGATTTCCTTTTCCTCTTTAATTTTTGGTCTACTAATGCATCTCACAATGATAGAGTGCTTTTTTATGGGTGTCGATTACATGAGGCTTATCGTGTTCTTCGCTGTCTTAATGCTGTTTGATGTTTTCTTTCTCGCTTGACTGCTTACAGAGTTCTATTGTCGCAGGTTTGTTGAGGCTTTTGGACCTCCTTGGCTCCGGTTCTGAGGGCCTCTTTTTGTGCCCAGGCCTTTGTTTTTTGGCTCTGATGGTGCTCGCTGGCCTGCCTAGCGATGCCTGTTGG
The DNA here is from genome assembly GCA_017893485.1 of Hemerocallis citrina. Taxonomy (NCBI): domain Eukaryota; kingdom Viridiplantae; phylum Streptophyta; class Magnoliopsida; order Asparagales; family Asphodelaceae; genus Hemerocallis; species Hemerocallis citrina. Next base: position 133,009,144 of record CM030367.1, on the reverse strand, counting down.
CTTGTTGGTGGCTTTGTTTTTTGACCCGGTTTGAAACTTTAGTTTCTTTGCTGGTCTGATGGCAGTTTGGTGCTGGTTTTGTTCAAGTTGTGGGCTTAGTCCCCTATGTTTTGGTGTGTTCAGCCAGCTGCTTTTATTTAAATGGCCTTTTGTAACCTTAACTCTTCTAATTTACTCTGTTTAATTAAGCTTCTTCTTGCTTATGCACCAATTAGTCTATGTGGCTGTTTTTTGTGCTATGCTTCTTCAAGTTACTGTTATGTTGAGTAGTATTGATTTTGCGATTGAGAGGCGCATGCTTGGTTCTGTTTTATTATCCCTGGAGGGGTTTTTTTGGCGACAGTCTGGTGCGACCCGTTTTGCTAGTCACTTTCCCTTCGATTTGTGATTAACTGGGTACTCATCTTGATCCTTTATTCCGTCCCCTGTGGGGGGTAGCCTGCGGTAGGGTTCCTTTTTGTCAGGGTTGTGGATCGCTATTCCTCTTGCGGTCTCATTGGAGGTGGCCGTTTGTTGCTGCGTTCCTTTCGTTGTTTTCGCTTGCTTGGCTGGCTGGTCTTCGAGTCTGGAGTTTCGAGCCGTTTCTGGCTTTCGACGTTCGGTGGAAGCCCAGCGGTGTGTGCTCTCCGTTCGCTTCCTCTGCGCTGTTCTCATGTGCGTCGATCCATGCTGCGTTTACTTAGTTCACGGCTGTTGGGTCTGCTGTGTGTATTGTAGTTTGTAACTCTATTCTCTGTTTTGGTTTAGGTCTGCCTGTTATTTTGTTTTACAACTTGTAAAACCCTCTGTTGTACTTTTCCTATTATCAATATATTTTTGCTGTGGCTGGAGTCTTTAGACTCTATCCGATCACATCAAAAAAAAAGATGGGTGTCTTTTTTACTTTCTAAATTCTTGTAGTATGCATGCTAGATAAATTATGTTGAATGAACAAGTGGCATGAGTTCTCTAATTAACCTTGCGATGCATATTGTGTTATTAGAATATTTAGTAATAACGAAATATGTGAATTATTGTATGCTAATTGAAAGTTTCATCATAGAATTGATAGATTGTCAATTGAATTTCTATTTAAAAGAATGTTGGAATGTGGTTAGGCACAAATAGTATGTTATGATTAGATTATAGGAATTGTGTATATGTACGCATAAAGTGGTTAAATTAGGCACAAGAAATTGTGTAAATAGTGAATTATAAAATTAATTGGGAGATAAAAATATTCATGTTAGTTGTTTTGATGCTAAATAAAAATGTATGTTCATGTAAGCTCTTAAAAATTACCATTTAGAATTATTTGTGTAAAAGAAATTCTAATATGGATAAAATCAGGGGTAATCATTTCTGGAAGTCTAAAAATTTATTTTATAAAAAAATAAATTGAAAGAAAAGAATAGAAATAAAAATAGTTGGAAGTGTTGAAAATGAGATTAATCAGAGAACTGGATATAAGATTTTAAACCCCTATAGTATCAGAATTGGCATTTAGGTTAATGGCTAATGCGTGCGTTTTGGCGCCGTCACGTGTCGCCTTGGGGGGGGGGGGGGGGGGGGTTCATTGGTCGTGGGTTCAAGCCTAGGTTGGCTCTATTCTTTTTTGAAAGTTTTTTTTAAATAAAATCAAAAGGGCTGTTGGGGTATTTAAGTAACTCATGTGGGTTTCTATCACAAACTGACAGTGAGTCATTGGTTTGAGTTGTGGTTTGGCTCGCTGTTGGCTCTGGGTTTGAGCCCGTGTGTCCTCCTTTGGTTTTTATTTTTATTTTATTATGATCTTCAGGTTTTAAAATTGGAAAACTTCAAAGAAAAATTATGGAACATTATTAGAACACTTGAGAATTATTTTATATTTTTTCAAAAGATATTTTGAGAATTTAGAAGTCTTATTCATGTATTAGATGAATTTTTGAGTTCAAGTTCAAAGGAAAGTGTATATGATTGAAGATTTTAAGAGTTGGTTAATAATAAATCAAATCCATGAATAAGAGATTAAAATAAGAGATTTCTAATGATAAATCTTTAAGAGATTGTGTTTTAAATCTTAAATAATTTTTGTATTGAGAATGATAGTTGAAGTATAGATGAATGTGAAAAGGGGTTTGATTAATCAAAGAAAAATTGTGAATTATTAAAGTGAATGGTTGTGTGATTAACCGAGAAATGCTTACTTCATGATTGATAAATAAGAGAATGGATGAAAGAATTGAAGGAGATGTGAATAAATAAAATTAGAATATAAATAATGAGGGTATGAGTACCCCATGATGTTGAACATGAAAAGATGTTGATTCTAGAGGCTAAGTGAGACCCAAGTACCGACAAGTGATGAAAGTGATTAATTATTTTTGAGAAGTGGCCAATATGGGCTATCGTTCTCGGTATATTATTTAAGTCCGGTAGGAGGGTAAGCTAGCTCTAGGTGGTATTATTTATTTATGTTTTAAATTAAGGATATGCACTAGGAGAAGATGTAATAGAATTTGGGCAAACGTAAGTGGGGCACCTCTATATAGTCTGATGGTCGATTCCTGGACTATAGACCTAATTAGATGGTGGATTCCTGAACTGTGGTTGCTTGAGGGGTGAGACGATCCTCCATTAAATCCTGGACAATGATTGATTTGACGGTGGATTCCAGGATCATGAATAGTCGGGTGGATGAGAAGTAGTTCACCATTATATATGTATATACCGGGGTGAGCGGCAGTTGTGGGATGTTCGCATGACAAGGATTTCCATAGAACCTGACGGTGGATTTCAGGGCTGGAGTCCGTACTCGTGGAATGTCTAAAACTTGCTTTTGTTACCGTCGTAGAATATTCAGAGTAAGAGATTAAACCCTATATTGAGGAGTACGATAAAGGCTTGCCATCGGACCTATGTAGAATGGGATGCATAGAATCCGAACAAGTATGCATTAGTGCATCATAGTGTAAGCCTGCATTAGGCATTTAAGTTCATTTTGTACACTCACTTTTTACATTTTATTGTGCATTCAAGTTTGTATTTGCTAATGTAAGAGAATCGTTGTTTTATAGCACTGCGTCAGTTGTATGCAACTGACGTGTCCACAGTTTTCTAGTTGCAAGACTGGGCTTGGCATGGACTTAAAGTCAATATGATAAGCTGTTACAAGATTGAAGCATTTTTATTCATGTATATCATGTTGTATTCATTTAAATTTTGTTGCGTTGATGTAAAGAACAATATTGTATAATGAAAAGTTTTAATTTCCGCATAAAATTGTACGAATTTAAAGTAAAAGATCATGTTGTACTACGAATTATATGTAAATGGAATTTGGGGCATTACACGAAGCTTGACAATGAGATCCTAAATGCCTATTTACTTTCGCTTATGCTTCAGGTAGTTTTTGAAATCTTTTCAACCTGCTGGCAATTTTTCAATAATACAGGCAAGTTGAAAACTTTTACTTAAGTTCATACCTTCAGTATGTATCTCATGCAGGATCAGTTGAATTTCTTGAACCCGATTGATTACCATTTTATAATCGAGGAAGCTGCCTACAATGAATTCCTTGGCGCCTGCATCCTCGGTTTTATATTTATGATCTACAGATTCCAAAGTTCTTTAGCAGTTCTTTTGTCAATATAAACATTGTACAAGGAATCGGCTAATTTGTTCATCATGTAGTTCCTACATATGTAATCAGAACTTTTTCAAGCATCCACAGTGGCGATGACTTGGTAGTCTTGCTCGTCTTCCTTTAGATTTTAAGCTTCTTCGTTCAAGAATCTTTCCAGATTCAAGGTAGTCAAGTAGAACATCATTTTATGTTGACACCTTTCGAAATTCTACTCGTTGAACTTCTCAGATTTCTCCCCATGGGAGACTGAGACAGGTACAACGGCAGGCATTGCCTCTCGGGCCATAGCAATAATCGGTACTTGTGTTGCATAAACAACAACAACATTCTCTGATGCATTTGTCATTTTTAATCTGAAAATACACAAGACGATTGTAAATTTTTCAGAATGAAAAGAAAATAAAAAAAGTGCCTCAAAATCAGAAAGGAAGATTTTCAAAATTTGTTTTAAGTTTGTTATAATATTTGTATCACAATAAAACCAACTTCGAGCAATTTATTTTCTTTGTTACAACTATGGTTATAAAATATTTGCAATAAATCCAAATATGATTGAGAGGCACAAAAATCAGAGAAGGAAGAGAAGAATAAAAACAATAAAAATAAAAGAAAATGAAAAACAATAAAACCGGACCGATTCGTGTCGAGACTTGTGTATCACACAATCTCCTTAAAACAAATTTTGCCTCGTTCGGGTGCTGGAACTTGCGTAGGCGTTTGTCTCCCAGAATGCAATGACAAGAGGAGCTGACGCAGGCACCACGTCACACTTTCAAACTGGACAACGTCTGAAAGCTATCACCACACAGAACGGAGAGTTTTGGGAAGAGAAGAGTTTCTTGTGTGTTGATTTAGGGGAGAGGGGCCTCTATTTATAAGGCCAGGGTGAGAATTGTAACGACAGACAACGCATTGACTGTATCCACTGTAACGACAAACAACTTCTTTAATGCACTGACTATAACGGCAGACAGAAGCTTGAATACATTACTGTAATGGCGGACAAAACTGTTACGTGAATAAATGCAGACAGAACAGTTTCTGTATTTATTTCAACTGTTACAGATCAGAAAAAATAAAATTGTAGCAAAAAATTGGCTCTGCATGGGGTTCAATTCATGTCAATCTGGCATTCGTGTCGGCAGGACGTGCAGGTGCAACAGGTCGCATGTAATCCGGTCTAAGATTTGCACCCCCTCCCTGCGTGCGCGAGAGAGAGCCTCTTAACTTGATATCTTACAATACTAAGAAAGAGGTTATTATATGTCCTCTTCAAATTCTTTTGGTTTTTTCGATGTGGGACTAAAATCCCTAAACTTATTTTCAGAGATGAAACCGCCTCACTTTGAGAAACAATTTCTCATTCACCCGATAACCGTTTTCAGCAAGTAAATATATGATTTTGATCTACTCACGAAAGAGAACACAAATCCATCAAGATATCTCACTAATTCATAGAGGATCTTACTCAAAAAATTTCTATAAAAAAAAGGTTCGTAAATGGTGTATAAAATACCCATTTTCTAGCAGAGGATGCATGCAACCAAGAGATGGTGGCTGTGGTTGTTGCCAAGGTGGACATTCGAAGGAAGGTGGAGGGAGTTTCTGGGGTAGAGAATTTTTTTTGATGGAATTCGAATTTCAAATTCAAATTTTTTTTTTAAATTCGAATTACATCTGGTAGGGATGAGCGGGAGAACATGGGCAAATATTTCCGTCTACAAGTTTAGCTAGGAAAGGGACTAGTTTATGTTTTTTTTTTTAAGGGAAAAGGTGGAATAACGCCACCCTGTTTCATTAATAAGGAGTTAATAAAACAAACCCGGTGTACCGGGAGAATACAAAAGTACAATACAGGAAATAAAACATAATCCCCCAACAAAACCCTGGGGGGGGGTCTAATCATCCAAACATCATACACCTAAAAGTACAGTAGGTCGATACATCAAACTAAGTAGCTCAGACTGCGGCTAATTAAACGTTGATGAGTGTGGAAAGCACGGTCCCTCATTCCAGTGTCGGTCCAAACTCTACCTCCTCATTATCAAATTCTTCCACCTGGAAGACTCAGGGCAATTCTCCCTCTCGCTCCTGTGGCAGCAGCTGTAGCCCAAAAAGAGATAAGATGCATGATATGAGTAAGATTACCAGAAATACTATTACATGAAGCACGAAAATAGAAATTATTTATGTCTAGCCATAACACCCATGTAGTTGCCGCAATGGCAATGTACCACGCATCCTTCATTTCGTGGCAAATCGAGGCAAATTTGGGACCAATCCACAAATCCTCATATTCGCAGGGATAGTCCCCTGTTCCTAAGGCTCGTAACACATCTACCATAGTTGCCTTACTCCTTGGGCAGTGAATAAAGAGGTGATTCAGACTCTCCACATGCATGTTGCAGAATCCACAACTGGTCACTATCTGGGGTTATCGTTTGGCAAGGTTCTCTCTGGTGAGAATTGCATTGTTGAGCACCAACCATAGGAAGACCCTGACTTTAAGGGGGATTTTTACCTTCCATAACACCTGGGCCCAGCTTGGTCTGCATCCTCGATAGTGAATTCGGTGATACAGAGACCTCACCGTGAAAGCTCCCTTGGGCTCGAGTCCCCAATGCATCTGATCTGGGCCTTGGACACACCTCGCACCAGTCCGTGTGATGTGTGCTTGCAATTCAAGCATTTGCTGGTGTAATTCTGGAGTAGGGATTCCTCGTAGCGGCGGTCTCCAATTGCTCCTCTTCCAGGTCTCGACCGCCGTTATATTTGGTCGGTTCGTTTTCTCATACAGTCCTGGGAAGGTTTCCTTAAGTGTATGTGCACCGCACCATTTGTCCCACCAGAATCTAGTGGATCGTACATTACCTATAGTTGAGGTAACTGCTGAGTTGAACGGTCCGCTTGCTTTAGAAATACCTTTCCAGAATCGAGAAACTCTAAGCCCTACTCGGAAACCTAAACTTCTCGTACCTTTTCCCCGAAGGTATGGCTGAATGAAATCCTGCCAACCTTCCTCGCTGTGATGAAATACCTTCCACCACCATTTTCTCAGGAGGGCAAGATTCATGTCTCTAAGGTCGATGATGCCTTGCCCTCCATGCTTCTTCTTCATGCAAACCATACTCCATTTGATCAGGTGATATCCTCCCCTGTTTGAGTCTGCCCCTTTCCAAAGGAACCTTTTACGGATTCGGTCGATCCTTTGGATTACCCATTTAGGAAGTTCAAAAAATGACATGTAATAGATAGGCAGATTAGACAATACTGAATTGATGAGGACCACTCTGTCACCAAGTGAAAGAGATTTTCCTTTCCATCCCGACAATCTGTCCTCCACCCTGTCTACGATAGGGAGCCAATCCGACTTAGTAAGCTTTCCTGGCTTGAGTGGGAGCCCTAAATATTTGATCGGGAACTCATCTGTCATACAGTTTAGAATGGTCGCATGTTCCTGTGCCTCTACATCTGAGAGTGCAATGGGAATCAAAGCACTTTTGTGGAAATTAATTCTGAGACCTGACCATACTTCAAAGCAATAGAGGGCCCCTTTAAAGCAGACTGTCTCGATCTTGTTCCCGTTACCAAATGGTAGGGTGTCATCAGCATATTGGAGAATCGTGCACCCTTGGTTAGAGTGGCTACTAGCCACAGACGTAATCCAGCCATTCCTCCGAAAGCTGTCCAGCATGCCCCTCAAAACATCTGAGACGATGGTGAAAAGCAGGGGAGACAGTGGGTCCCATTTTCGGAGCCCCTTCTTGCAGGGAAACGGTGGTCCCGGCTGCCCATTGATCGAGATTGCCGTTTTACCAGTGTATAAACACTGTTTGATCCACCTAACCCATTTATCCTCGAAGCCTCTCCCTCTGAAAGCTTCCATCAAGCACTCACAGTCGACGGAGTCATATGCCTTCTCGAAGTCTAGTTTGAGGAGGAAGTTCTTAGATTAGCCCGTATGGCAGTGGTGGATGACCTGTTCTGCAGTAGCCACATAGTCCAGGATACATCTGCCCTTGATAAAACCAGTCTGGCTTTTGGGAATTAAACTGTCCATTAAGCTTTCCAGGCGGATGGCTAAGACCTTTGTGATGATCTTAGCCGAGCAGTTTATGAGGCTGATCGGTCTAAAATCCCCCACCCTTGAAGATTCTGCCTGTTTACGGATCAGCACAACTTCCGCAAAGTTGAACATGCCCAATCTGAGCTTGTTATGGAAGAATTCCCCTATCAATGCCATAAAGTCCCCTTTTATTTCCTCCCAGAATACCTTGTAAAACAACATTGGGAAACCGTCCGGCCCAGGTGACTTGTCTGCTCCCATTTGTTTGATGGCGTTTTCCACTTCCATTTCCGAGAAAGGTGTTTCCAAGTTAGAAAGCGATCGCGCTGACTTGTTCTGACAGTCTTGCCAGAAGTCTTCCTTGAGCGGGACCCTGAAATCGTTCTTCTTCCCAAAGAGGCCCTTGTAGTAATCTTGAAAGGTTTTGGATATCACAGCTTCGTCTTGCGAGGTTCCCTTGTCCGTTTGTAGTGACAAGATTAGATTGGCCCTGCGTCTAGCGCTTGCCACTCGGTGGAAGTAGGCCATGTTCGCGTCTCCCTCTTTGAGCCACGTAAGCCTCGACCTTTGCTGCCATTTGATCTCTTCCAGCTTATAAAGATTGGCGATATTTTCTCGTAGGTCTAGTAGCCTGTTTCTTTCGTCTTGTGACAGGACTCTAGTTTCCTCCAACCTTTCTAGTTCGTCAATTCCTTCCGAGAAGGAGTCTTTTGCATGCCATATGTTCGAAAATCTGGACCGGTTCCACTTACGCAGCCGCTTTCTCAATCTGTGGATTTTTTCACACCATCGGGATGCTGCATCCGTCCCAGTGGTTGGCAGCACCTAGTTTTCCATAACCATGTGATGAAATCCTTGAATTTCCAGCCAGGCCTTCTAAAATCTGAATCTCCTTGGCCTTTAAGCTCCCTGTACCCCAGCATCGAGTAGGACCGGAGTGTGATCTGACATCGGTCTAGGGATAGATTTAGCGCTAGCTAATAGGAATTTAGCCTCCCAATTCATGGACACAAGGATTCTATCCAATTTGGCCATAATCGGAGTTGCTTGCATGTTGGACCAAGTAAATAGTCTGTCATTGATAGGGATATCGATTAGTTCTAGTTCCGCGATCACCCTATTGAACTCTTCTCTGTGCCGGTCGCTGGACCCTCTTCCCTTGTGCTAAAAAGAAAATCTGGTGATAATGAAGTCCCCCCGACTATCCACGCTCCCTGCCAACGTTGATGAATACCGGTAAGTTCTTGCCAGAAGACTTCACGATCTGCAGCCACGTTCGGCCCATAGACGACCGTGATAGTCTGCATCCAATTATCTGATCGTCGTTTAAGCTGGACAGTCAGGGAAAACGTTCTGCAGTGCTCTTTAGAACAGGTGAAGACATCCGGGTTGAATCCAATAGCAATCCCCCCCGATGCTCCTGCAGATGGGTGTAGAACCCATTCTTTGATTCTGCTGCCCCCTACTTTTTTGAGCTTAAACCCGTTCGAGAGTTTGGTCTCCTGTAACCCCACTACATCGGCCTTGAAGCTCATAATTATGTCCGTAACCATATCTCTCTTCCTTCTATCCCCCAATCCCCTAACATTCCAGAATAGTGTATTCAGTGTGTAACCATGTTTAGGTTGATCGTGGTTGTAGGACGGGTGTCTTCCTCCGAGAACACCGGCAACTCTTGGCATGTTAGCAAGTCTTCCTGCGAGCTCGTCGTAGCCCGTTTAGTTTCCCAACCCCGTATTTTGTTGAGCAATAGAGCATTACGCTCTTTGTCACAAACTTCTAATCCACATGTTTGAGCAAGAGTAAACACATCTGAATCTGACATAAAATTTAAGATAGATGCTAAAAAACTTTTCGTACCTCCATCATCGAATTTTGCTACTTTGGCCGCCGCAGCTACCTCCAGGTAGTCATCCAAGGACTCCACATGAGCCCTCTTGGGAGATCGCTGTACCCTGAACCCAGCTGTCCTAACTGATGCTCCAGTGCTATAACCAGACGATGATTCTGGTAAGGTGGATAAGACCAGCTCTGGAGAGAGTGCCTTCTGTGTGTCAGCAATAAACTCGAGATCCTCTGACTCCCTATCCGAAAAAGTAAAATCTACTTCCAAATTCAAACGCCCTTCGACGTCCTCATCACTATCAGCATGCTGAATAACCGCCTGTATAGTATGCCCTCCCTTCACGGACTCCTCATTGAGCCCGCAGAGTGCTAGTGATTCGCCTAGATTGGCGTGGTTTCCTGAAGTGGACCCCTCAGTGGGCCCACTATACTTCGAGAGTTGAGACTCATTTGTTTGGACCCCTCTTTGAGCCCACTAACATTGACCTCGCTGGCCAACTTTAGTTGTTGTGCTGCTCTGCGAGTGAGCAGACCTCCAATCTCTTCATTCGAGATGCCTTTATCCCACTGTTTACCGCCAGCGCACGTTAATTTGGATCCTTCTTCGCAGTTCAGCATACGCCTTTCCTCGATAAGACCACCCTCCACTGTTTTTAGTGTTCCGCGTGGGTTGAAAGTCGCCTCGTTGCTGGCGCCTTCTCCACGTGACTCTCCCTGCGATGGGGGCGTGATTATCAAAGGCTGCCTCTCTGCCCTCTTGCCTTCACCAACTTCATTAGCGCTCTCCTCTCTGCAGTCGCTACCCACTCCATTTCCCTTCTGAGCTCTCCCCTTTCTCAGCTCAACCACTCCAACTCCTGACTCTCTCCCCATTTGGGTAGTTTCTCTGTCGCTAGCACTGTAACGCCCCGAATCCCAAATACACTGAATTCGAGACGTTCTACAGGATCTTTTCACTTTCTTTAGTACAATTTTACAGGAAAATTAAAACTTTTCATCATACATCAGAGATTACATCAAATTACATCTTTTCTTTTGCACAGCGGAAGTAAATTTTACAACAATTGAAATAAAGTACAACAATATGATACAATCTTTAAGCATCCATTTTTCTTTAATCTTTAACATGACATATACCTACATATCAGACTATGGGTACGTCAGTTTATTCAACCGACGAACATTATACACGGCCATCCTCTCTATGCCGGAAATAGTATAACTTAACATTTCATATTTAGCAAACACAAACTTGTCACATTTCAAACTAAAGGGACTACCCTATTGATGTCGTGTTGTGATTGTGCACTTAGTCCTTAATGCAGTTAATTATGTTACATGACACTAATGCACACTTGTTCGGATTCTATGCATCCCATACTACATAGGTCCGAGGGCAAGCCCTTATTCGTTCTTCATCTTTATAGGGTTCAATCCCCCGTTATGTCTTAAACTACTACTGTAACTACGGTAGTGTCTTAGATGTCCTATGATCTATGAGCCCATGTCCAGGCAGCCTGGAGGGGAATCCCACGCACTGTCACGACGCATCGAGCAGGCAACCTATGGACAATTCAGCCTCCGCCATGGAACAATGGCACCACCCATAGCCACTCGAACATCCCACGAGCGTCGCCAACGGGACGATAATTCCGGAGTAGCGCCCACGCCATGTCTTGACGCATCAAGCAGGCAACCTGTGAATCGCTCTCACACCGCTATCCGATGGCCCCCATACTCATGTTTTTCTTCTACTTTCATCACGTCTCCACTATGTACTAGTCCTTAGTTTTATTTAAAAATCATGAACAAAATAATCTCTAGAGTTAGCCTCTCCATCAACCGGACTTATTCATTTGTTTCATCATGACCAACCTTGGTCTAATTTCATCTCAATTCATTTTCTTTTTCAATGCCGGGGAGACTTAGCTACTCTATTTCAAATTTCATTTCACAATCTTCAACTCATAAGAATTTCCATGTCGAGTTCTCAAACCCACATGCATGTCCTTTTTCAATTCATGATTACACTTTATTCACAAGTCCATAATGAATAATTCTAACTCATAAAGTTTATAGGTATAGCCAACAATTTCTTTTTCCCTTTCATAAATCATGATTTTAATTTCATAATCATATATGAATTCATGCAACTTCATAATATCACTATTCAACATTCATACTTCACATATTGCACAATATTCATAAGTAAGAATAATATCATGTTACACAACAAGTACTTTTTCCAATTACTTTATCATAGCCTATTTCACTTAATCTTTATAAGCTATAAATTCCATAAATATGTATCTTATAACCAAAGCTCTAATTATGCCTTTTGTTCACAAACCATATTGCATTTTATTCAAATAATACCCAAATCACTCTTATAAAATTCCTTGTATTTTTATGAAAATTACCATATTTATTTCAAAATTTTTGGACTTCAAAAACCCCCAAAAAAAATATTTTTCATATATGCCGATCCCAAGATTCGAACCAGGCGCAGCACCAAGACAGCACAGAGCCCCGACCACTGGGCCGGTCGCTGAACACGCTATAAGAGCGACTGAGAGTAATACATACTCTTGGTTCGCTGTTAACTAGTTTTTAGAGAATTTTACAAAAAGAAGTGTTACTCCCGGGGTTCGAACTGTGCAACACAGAAAAGCAAACCGCAGTCCAAGACCACCTGTGCCACTGGCTCGGGTTGTCACTAACCCAATTAAAAATCCATTTGTATTCTATTCGTACTGCTTTAGAAATAACTCGATATTCAAATAGCCATAGTTTCTTATTGCTTTGATAAAATTTTCTAAAAACTTCCAGATTAAATCCTCATTCATATAAGTTCATACCAGTGGGAAAAAATAATTTTTTGTACTAATGAAATGTATGTTTTTACACCCAAATCCAAAAGTCATTTATTAAACTACAATACATTGTATTTTCGACATTGCCAAAATAATTGATCTACTAGTCTTTTTATTCAATAATTTCATGGTGATATTTCACTGATATTAGTTCTTAATTTAACCAATATACATGTTTATAATAGTCCGCATCTATATCAACATAAAGGTCCATTCATCACAATTCAACTACTAATTTTGTGAGTTGTACTTTCATTAATCAACATATGTCATAATGAAGTATACTCACTCATCGATTGTACAATTCACATTTCAAACATACAAACATTTCATTTTTCTTCAAGAATAAGGTGTACTCTTTCTTAATAGGTTCCATGTTTCCAATTTCATAATTAACAATCATGCATTATGTTTCTAATCATAATAACAACATTCTCAATTAAATTTAATTACCATCATAACTTCATACTAATAAACATGGGGCAATCTACACACAACTTAATTTTTACACTAGAGCCATATAAATTAATCACCACATTTCAATTTATTCACATACTAACTACTCAATTCAAGTGGGCTCTTATTAATATTTTTCATGCATCTTTAATGGTGGAAACTTAGCATGGATCTAAATTAGAAATATGAAATGTTTTACCCACCTTAATTGGAGAGAAAAACCCAAACAAAAGCAACCAAGTCCTTGTAGATGAAAGCACCTCCTCCTAGCCAAAAGAGTGCACAACTCCAAGCCTCCTAGCCCAAGCCGAATGCTACCTCAAGCCCTAGCCGAATGCTTCCCTCCTTGTGATGCCGGCCACTCCAAGCAACCAAAAACCCACACAACTCTCTTATCTTTTATAGTTCTCACTATGATAATACTATAACTTAGAAATTATACTTTGCATATGAAAAATTAGCCATGAGAGGGGGGGTATTTATACTAGGAAATGAGGGAGATGGAGGGCCAAGATTGTTTTGGTGGTTGTTGGATGAAGGGTTTAGATCAAAGTAGGAGTTAGAAGAACTACCCACTTCCTTGAAACTACCCCCATGATCACCACACCCAAAATCAAAAATCCCTCCAAAAAGAATGATACCCGGCCTCAAAATGTGAGTGTGCATTGCACGTGTACGTGTAGTGCACGTGCATGCAACTAGGCCAAATTTGTACATTCTTAAATTTGTATAAAAATAATTTAGTTAAAAAAAAGTCTTCTACATGACAAGTTTAATTAAAATAAATTAATTTATGGGCTTTCTTTTTGGGCCAAAATAGTTTTATAAAAATAAATAAAATAAAAATACAATTGGGCTTTTTAAGAAAAGGCTTTTTATTAAATTAAAATAAGGTTTTAAAGAAAGGCTTTTTGTACTAAAATAATTTGAGGAAAAATATATTTAAATATGCACATTATGATAAAAATAATCCAAACAAAATATTGCACGTGCACAACACGTGCAAAAATAAATAATTTCTCATTAATTGAAAAATCAGGGTATTACAGCACTCCCTCCTTAGAATAGTTCCGTCCCCGGAACTACAATCAAGAGCGAGAAAACAAACAAAATACAACACACACAACAAGAACAAAAGATACAAAAATACAATCAAGCAAAAAGCTCAGGATAGTCCTTCAACATCCTCTCCTTAGATTCCCAAGTAGCCTCTTCAACCAAGTGGTTTCTCCAGACTACCTTGACCATCGGTATCGTCTTATTCTTCAAGACTTTCTCTCGACGATCAACAATCTCAACAGGAGACTCGATGTAATTCAGGTCTAACTGCAAACCTTCCGGCACTTCAGGCAAATGATGACTCGGGTCTGGAATATAACCTCTCAGCATAGACACATGAAAGACATTGTGCACCTGAGACAACTCTTCCGGTAATTCAAGCCGGTAAGCAGTTTTCCCGATCCTTTTCAATATCTTATACGGGCCTATAAACCTCGGGGCTAACTTCCCGCCTTTGCCAAAACGAACCACACCTTTGCTGGGCGATACCTTCAGAAAGACGAAGTCACCAACCTCAAACTCAAGGTCCCTTCTCCGGTTGTCTGCATAGCTTTTCTGCCTGCTCTGAGCTTCCACCAACCTTTTCCTGATCAGATCTATCTTCTCAGAAGTTAGCTGCACAAGCTCAGGACCAAACAACTGATGCTCCCCTACTTCATACCAACAGACAGGAGTCCTACACTTCCTGCCATACAGAGCTTCGTACGGCGCCATCCCGATACTAGCCTGAAAACTGTTGTTGTAGGCAAACTCCACCAAAGGTAAATGCCTTTCCCAACTGCCTCCAAAGTCTAGTATACAACACCGTAGCATATCCTCAAGAATACGGTTGACTCTCTCGGTCTGCCCATCGGTTTGCGGATGAAAAGCAGTGCTGAAATCTGTCTTGGTACCCAAAGCTGTCTGAAGACTCCTCCAGAAATGCGAAGTAAACTGCGCATCTCGATCAGACACAATAGTCGAAGGAACGCCATGAAGTCGGACAATCTCACCAACATACATCTCAGCCAACTTGTCCATCGAAGCCGTGAGTTTCATTGCCAAAAAGTGAGCGGACTTGGTAAGTCGATCGACTATAACCCAAATAGCATCATTGCCTTTAGAACTCTTAGGCAATTCCGTAATGAAATCCATACTGATGTTATCCCACTTCCATTCCGGAATAGGTAACGGCTGTAATAGACCTCCGGGTCTCTGATTTTCGGCTTTGACTTGCTGACAAACCTCACACTTCGCGACAAATTCAGCCACATCCCGCTTCAAACCTGACCACCAGAAATGCTGCTTAATGTCCTTGTACATCTTAGTACTCCCAGGATGTACAGACAAAAGAGTAGCATGCACCTCCTGAAGAATACTCTCTTTCAGGTCCGCCTGATTTGGAACGCACAGCCTATCTCCGAACCACAGCACTCCATCCCTGATTTGAAATCCGGGCAACCTGCCAGCACTGACCTGCTCCTTCATCTCCAGGATATCAGCATCAACTTCTTGACTTGCAATGATCCTTGCATTCAAAGTAGGCTGAAGCCTCAACTGAGCCAAAGATGCTCCCAATCCTTGCAAGACAACCTCAATCCCTGCTCGATCCAGCTCCTCAATCAGATGCCTCTGAGTTGTAATCAAACTGGCCAAACTGCTCTTGCGACTAAGTGCATCGGCAACAACATTAGCTTTTCCAGGATGATACTTGATCTCAGGTCGCAAATCCTCGAGCACTTCCAACCATCTCCACTGCCTCAGATTGAGATCCCTCTGCTGATATATATACTTCAAGCTCTTGTGATCCGTGTACATATTCAACTTCTCACCGTACACGTAGTGCCTCCATTGCTTCAAAGCAAAAATAATCGCAGCCAACTCTAGATCATGAGTCGAGTAATTTTTCTCATGTGGTCGTAGTTGCCTAGACCCATAAGCGATTACTCTTTCTTCTTGCATTAAGACACAACCAAGCCCCCGATGTGAAGCATCGCTATAAACGTCATACTCGACACCAGCTCTAGGCAAAGCCAAAATAGGTGTAGTAGTCAGTCTATCTTTCAACTCCTGAAAACTCGCCTCACATTGCTCGGTCCACTTGAAGCTCACATTCTTCTTGGTCAGTCCAGTAAGCGGTACAGCTATCTGAGCATAACCTTGAATGAATCTCCGATAATATCCAGTCATCCCAAGGAAACTTCTGACTTCCTTCACTGTAGTAGGCCTTGCCCAATCTCTCACTGCCTCTATCTTCTGAGGGTCAGTTGCCACTCCCTCCTTAGAAAGGATGTGACCTAGGAATGCCACTTCAGATTTCCAGAAATCGCACTTGGATAACTTGGCATACAACTGCTGCTCTTCCAACTTCTGCAAAACTGCTGCCAGATGCTCAGTGTGCTCCTCCTCCGACTTGGAGTACACGAGAATATCGTCGATAAACACCACGACGAAAGAATCAATAAACGGCCTCAGAACTCTGTTCATCAAGTCCATGAAGATTGCAGGTGCATTCGTCACTCCGAATGGCATAACTAAGAATTCGTAATGCCCATGCCGAATTCTAAATGCAGTCTTGTGCACATCTTCAGCTTTCACTCGAACTTGGTGGTAACCTGATCGAAGATCTATTTTGGAGAATACAGCTGCTCCTTGTAGACGATCGAACAAGTCATCAATTCGAG
Source organism: Hemerocallis citrina (assembly GCA_017893485.1). Classification (NCBI taxonomy): domain Eukaryota; kingdom Viridiplantae; phylum Streptophyta; class Magnoliopsida; order Asparagales; family Asphodelaceae; genus Hemerocallis; species Hemerocallis citrina. The sequence continues at coordinate 132,992,578 of CM030367.1, read as the reverse complement.
GAATCGGATACTTATTCTGAACAGTGACCTTATTCAGCTCCCGGTAATCGATACACATTCTCATCGATCCATCCTTCTTCTTTACCAAAAGCACTGGTGCTCCCCAAGGTGACGCACTAGGTTGAATAAAGCCTTTTCCCAAAAGTTCCTCAATCTGCCGTTTCACCTCATTCTGTTCCACTGGAGCCATCCTATACGGTGCCTTAGAAATGGGTGCACTTCCCGGTTGAACAGTGATGCTGAACTCTACATCACGATGCGGAGGTAACCCAGGAAAATCTTCCAAGAACACGGTCGGATAGTCTCGAACCACAGGAATCCCTTGCACTTCCACAGGAGTCTCTTCCTTGCGGATAGTTGCCACCAGCTTTAAACATTTCCGCTTCCCTTGGAACACGACTTCAGGTCCTCCTGGAGCCTTCACTGTCACTGTCTTGGTCTTACACTCGATGCTTGCACTGTACACCGACATCCAATCAATGCCAATGATAACATCGACTCCCAAGATAGTCAGCTCGATCAGATCAATGCCAAAGATTCTATCCCCAATCACAATCTCGCAATCAGCATAATACCGATCAGTGGTTAAAGTTTCCCCTGACGGAGTAGCTACTGATAAGATCTTGCCTGGGAAAATCTTCGGTTCCACTCCCAACACTTTAGCAAACTTTGGAGACACAAAAGTATGAGAGGATCCAGTATCAAACAATACGAAAGCTTTCATTCCATTAAGATAGAGTTCGCCTGTTACATAACACACACCATTACATAACAGCCTCACTAAACAAAGGGAAAAGAAATGACAAAGACTCTAAACACCAGCCCTCGTACCAGAGATGACCTGATCTGCCTCCTCAGCATCAGCTTCTGTCAAGGCAAATACTCGCCCTGATTGGTACGGCCTCTTCCCAGCCTGCTGCGTTGGTGCGCTGCTATTACCGCGCTGGAGTTTGGGACAATGAGATCGGTAGTGTCCCGCTTCCCCACGGTTAAAGCAAGTCACCGCAGGAGGTCTCGCCACATTGTTTCCAGGTCTTCCAGCTACACTAACAGCGTTCGCCCCTGTCGGTTTGAACCTCTGTGCAGATGGTTGCCCCCTGAAACTCCCCGAATGTGCAGGCCTCTTACCAGACTGCCAGTTGTTCCTCCTGTTCTGAACAACTTGGAACTGCTCCATATCTGCCTCCGTTGCTGCCGCCCTCTTGACCAGCTTATCGAATCTCCTGATACCAAGGGGTATCATACGAGATCTCAAGCTAGGCCTCAGACCATGCTCGAACTTGCGAGCTTTCTTGGCCTCATCCATCACCAGCTCTGGAGCATACCTGGAGAGCTGAGTGAACTTGGTCTCATATGCTCTCACCGACATGCTGCCTTGCTGAAGCGACAAAAACTCCATCGCCTTCTTCTCCTGAACGTCGGAGGGGAAATAGTGGCTGCGAAATTCTTCTAGAAATTCCTCCCAGCCAAGCAACAGACCTCCCATGGTCCTCTTCATGGATTGCCACCAAACCGCTGCATCCTTCTCCAACTGCAAAGTCGCCAACTTGACCTTGCTACCCTCCGGTGTCTCCAACACCTCGAAGATTGTCTCCACTTGCCGTATCCAGTTGTCAGCCGCATCTGGGTCTGACTTTCCCTCGAATACAGGTGATTTCATTCTCTTGAACGATTCCACCAGCTTAATCGCCTCGGGCACTGGATTTACCGGCCCTCGACCTTGATTCTGAGCCACTGCATTCAACGTCTGGTAGACCCTAGCAAGCTCAGTCTCCAGATCCAAACCTTCCCCATTCCTTGCTCCTCTTCTCGACATATTCTGATGCAAAAGATCCGTTAAATCCGAAGTATATGACAAGAATTTAAACCAACTTGTATTTCATTGAATTCCAAAAGTCTATACATTCGAATTTAAAAGAAAACATTTTTGACATCAGAATGAAAGAAACAGAAGCTACAACACTCTAACTCCTACGGGTCCTCTTCACTGCTCGAAGTTCATCCCGCAGTTCATCAACCTCATCCTTCAGCACATCAGTTAGGTTCTTTTTCTTCTCAAGTTCCTAAATCCGATGGCTGAGAACAGAATAGTCGGCCTTCCGCTTTTCCAGCTGAGCCTCCAACAATCCAACTCTCTCCTTCAGGGTTTCCACTTGCCTCTGAAGAGAAGCCACAAGACCACTTGGAACTGGTACTTCTTCTTCGTCGGAAGAAGAATCATCAGATGAATCCGGAGGTGGGGTGATCTCTCGGGATTCAGGGTACTCTTCATCATCAGAATCAGCTTGTCCAGGGTAGTACTCGTCCTCGGAATCTGCCTGTCCAGGATGGTACTCTTCCTCAATGATATGCCAGTCGTCGCCTCCAGCAGGGTCGAAGTGATCAGCCATCTTAGAAATAGAGAGGAAGAAGCATAAATCTTAGAGCAACACAAATGTAAGTCACTTATATTTAAATTTCTAGATTCAAACACACACTCTAATGTCCACTTCTAGGGTGTCGTTCCCTATAAATTTGTACAAGTGTGAAAGTGTAGAAAGCGTGGCTCTGATACCACTCTGTAACGCCCCGAATCCCAAATACACTGAATTCGAGATGTTCTACAGGATCTTTTCACTTTCTTTAGTACAATTTTACAGGGAAATTAAAACTTTTCATCATACATCAGAGATTACATCAAATTACATCTTTTCTTTTGCACAGCGGAAGTAAATTTTACAACAATTGAAATAAAGTACAACAGCATGATACAATCTTTAAGCATCCATTCTTCTTTAATCTTTAACATGACATATACCTGCATATCAGACTGTGGGTACGTCAGTTTATTCAACCGACGAACATTATACACGGCCATCCTCTCTATGCCGAAAATAGTATAACTTAACATTTCATATTTAGCAAACACAAACTTGTCACATTTCAAACTAAAGGGACTACCCTATTGATGTCGTGTTGTGATTGTGCACTTAGTCCTTAATGCAGTTAATTATGTTACATGACACTAATGCATACTTGTTCGGATTCTATGCATCTCATACTACATAGGTCCGAGGGCAAGCCCTTATTCGTTCTTCATCTTTATAGGGTTCAATCCCCCGTTATGTCTTAAACTACTACTGTAACTACGGTAGTGTCTTAGATGTCCTATGATCTATGAGCCCATGTCCAGGCAGCCTGGAGGGGAATCCCACGCACTGTCACGACGCATCGAGCAGGCAACCTATGGACAATTCAGCCTCCGCCATGGAACAATGGCACCACCCATAGCCACTCGAACATCCCACGAGCATCGCCAACGGGACGATAATTCCGGAGTAGCGCCCACGCCATGTCTTGACGCATCAAGCAGGCAACCTGTGAATCGCTCTCACACCGCTATCCGATGGCCCCCATACTCATGTTTTTCTTCTACTTTCATCACGTCTCCACTATGTACTAGTCCTTAGTTTTATTTAAAAATCATGAACAAAATAATCTCTAGAGTTAGCCTCTCCATCAACCGGACTTATTCATTTGTTTCATCATGACCAACCTTGGTCTAATTTCATCTCAATTCATTTTCTTTTTCAATGCCGGGGAGACTTAGCTACTCTATTTCAAATTTCATTTCACAATCTTCAACTCATAAGAATTTCCATGTCGAGTTCTCAAACCCACATGCATGTCCTTTTTCAATTCATGATTACACTTTATTCACAAGTCCATAATGAATAATTCTAACTCATAAAGTTTATAGGTATAGCCAACAATTTCTTTTTCCCTTTCATAAATCATGATTTTAATTTCATAATCATATATGAATTCATGCAACTTCATAATATCACTATTCAACATTCATACTTCACATATTGCACAATATTCATAAGTAAGAATAATATCATGTTACACAACAAGTACTTTTTCCAATTACTTTATCATAGCCTATTTCACTTAATCTTTATAAGCTATAAATTCCATAAATATGTATCTTATAACCAAAGCTCTAATTATGCCTTTTGTTCACAAACCATATTGCATTTTATTCAAATAATACCCAAATCACTCTTATAAAATTCCTTGTATTTTTATGAAAATTACCATATTTATTTCAAAATTTTTGGACTTCAAAAACCCCCAAAAAAAATATTTTTCATATATGCCGATCCCAAGATTCGAACCAGGCGCAGCACCAAGACAGCACAGAGCCCCGACCACTGGGCCGGTCGCTGAACACGCTATAAGAGCGACTGAGAGTAATACATACTCTTGGTTCGCTGTTAACTAGTTTTTAGAGAATTTTACAAAAAGAAGTGTTACTCCCGGGGTTCGAACTGTGCAACACAGAGAAGCAAACCGCAGTCCAAGACCACCTGAGCCACTGGCTCGGGTTGTCACTAACCCAATTAAAAATCCATTTGTATTCTATTCGTACTGCTTTAGAAATAACTCGATATTCAAATAGCCATAGTTTCTTATTGCTTTGATAAAATTTTCTAAAAACTTCCAGATTAAATCCTCATTCATATAAGTTCATACCAGTGGGAAAAAATAATTTTTTGTACTAATGAAATGTATGTTTTTACACCCAAATCCAAAAGTCATTTATTAAACTACAATACATTGTATTTTCGACATTGCCAAAATAATTGATCTACTAGTCTTTTTATTCAATTATTTCATGGTGATATTTCACTGATATTAGTTCTTAATTTAACCAATATACATGTTTATAATAGTCCGCATCTATATCAACATAAAGGTCCATTCATCACAATTCAACTACTAATTTTGTGAGTTGTACTTTCATTAATCAACATATGTCATAATGAAGTATACTCACTCATCGATTGTACAATTCACATTTCAAACATACAAACATTTCATTTTTCTTCAAGAATAAGGTGTACTCTTTCTTAATAGGTTCCATGTTTCCAATTTCATAATTAACAATCATGCATTATGTTTCTAATCATAATAACAACATTCTCAATTAAATTTAATTACCATCATAACTTCATACTAATAAACATGGGGCAATCTACACACAACTTAATTTTTACACTAGAGCCATATAAATTAATCACCACATTTCAATTTATTCACATACTAACTACTCAATTCAAGTGGGCTCTTATTAATATTTTTCATGCATCTTTAATGGTGGAAACTTAGCATGGATCTAAATTAGAAATATGAAATGTTTTACCCACCTTAATTGGAGAGAAAAACCCAAACAAAAGCAACCAAGTCCTTGTAGATGAAAGCACCTCCTCCTAGCCAAAAGAGTGCACAACTCCAAGCCTCCTAGCCCAAGCCGAATGCTACCTCAAGCCCTAGCCGAATGCTTCCCTCCTTGTGATGCCGGCCACTCCAAGCAACCAAAAACCCACACAACTCTCTTATCTTTTATAGTTCTCACTATGATAATACTATAACTTAGAAATTATACTTTGCATATGAAAAATTAGCCATGAGAGGGGGGGTATTTATACTAGGAAATGAGGGAGATGGAGGGCCAAGATTGTTTTGGTGGTTGTTGGATGAAGGGTTTAGATCAAAGTAGGAGTTAGAAGAACTACCCACTTCCTTGAAACTACCCCCATGATCACCACACCCAAAATCAAAAATTCCTCCAAAAAGAATGATACCCGGCCTCAAAATGTGAGTGTGCATTGCACGTGTACGTGTAGTGCACGTGCATGCAACTAGGCCAAATTTGTACATTCTTAAATTTGTATAAAAATAATTTAGTTAAAAAAAAGTCTTCTACATGACAAGTTTAATTAAAATAAATTAATTTATGGGCTTTCTTTTTGGGCCAAAATAGTTTTATAAAAATAAATAAAATAAAAATACAATTGGGCTTTTTAAGAAAAGGCTTTTTATTAAATTAAAATAAGGTTTTAAAGAAAGGCTTTTTGTACTAAAATAATTTGAGGAAAAATATATTTAAATATGCACATTATGATAAAAATAATCCAAACAAAATATTGCACGTGCACAACACGTGCAAAAATAAATAATTTCTCATTAATTGAAAAATCAGGGTATTACAAGCACTTTCGCTGCTCGTCTTCTTCCTCAAAGAAGATGTTCCTAATTTCGGCTCAGGACCCAATACTACCAACTCTCGCCTCTTTTGGGGGTGGTTTTGGGGGTCTGGCATGTTTCTCATGGTACTCTTACCCTTTTCCCCTTTAGCGCAGTCTATGCTTCTTCTCTGCTCCTCTGTCGCCGCTTCCCCACCAACTCTGGGCAGTTGGTTTCCACTTTGAGCTGTGTCTTGGTTCACCTTTCTCAGGGTGCTTTTTGGAGCTGCGTTACCTTCCAGATCTGGAATCCTTGGTAGATCTACCGTTGGATCCGAAGAGATGGCCATCTCTGAGTGATTGGGGTCGTTGGATCTGAAAGGTAGGCATCTCTGCCGCCTCTCTTTGCAAGGTGATGTTATCTCCGGTACTGATCCCTCTGTCGCCGCTCCCTAGCATCGTTCTTGCCCCTTCGCGACTTTGATGAGCTCTCTGTGAGCCCTTTCTATCTCATGGGCATCATCTATCGTTAAGTCCCAACGTGGTGAAACCACTTGGCTGTACGATCTATTTTCTCTTAGGGCGGTTGCCGGGTGGGGGACATGATGGCCATTTGTTCACTCTGAGATTGTTTTCGTTTGTCGAGAACGAATCTGATGAGATAAGAGTCTTCGAAGGAGTATACTTTGGCGAAGCGAGGCATCCTTGAGATATCGATGCTCCTAATGAGAATTCTTGCCGAGACGATCTCAGAACGGCACACCGTCTTCTCATCAATCTCTTCGACAGTCCCAAATTCTGCAACGATCTCTTGGAGTGCCTCTCGCTTCCAGAAGTGTAGGGGAACGTTGTGGATCCAGATCCAAAATCTGTCTCTTTGGGGTAGTTCGGCTCTGAAGGCTGGCGTCCACGCGTTGAAGTCGAGTTTGAAATGCCCCAATTCGATAGTCCCCAAGCCCACCACTTTCGATACCTTCTCCGGAGAGGGGAATGAGATAAGAAATTGCAAGTGGCACATTTTCTTGACCACCCAATCTCTATGGGCTCTCATCGGCCATTTATCAGTAAGGGCTTGCATAAGGTTTGTCTCCGAGGGTCTCCCTGACTTGACTGTGGCAATTGCACACCATTGCCGCAGCCAACGCTCTTCGTTCTTGATCAGATCAAGACTCTTAGCCATTCTAATCACCGTGGGGCTGTCGGGAGATCGGCCTCGACTCACTGGCCGCTCTTTGTTGTTAAGGGTCTCCACCACATTGGTGCATACGTAAGATAGATGCCCCCACTTCATACATTTGAGACATCGGACTTCTTTGGTGCATTCGCTCCTGTAGTGGCCCAAATCCCCACAATTGAAGCACGGCATAGGTCTTCTCTTGCCCTTTCTCTGTTTCTTCTTGTGCTGGGCTTGCTCAATCTGGGGTTTAGGGGAGTTACTCTGCCTCCTAAATTTCTTACTATTCACCTGAACCCACTGCTCCTCCCCATCCCCCTCGATCGGATTTCCTTCCGCTGTAATCCCATCTTGCGCGTTCCCCTCGTGGGCGCATTCGACGCTGGATTTAGGCTTAGGGACCTCTTGTGGTGGTGGGCTAGCGTGGTGAGAGGTGTTAGGGCATTGGTGGTTGGTCTGGTGGGATGTATGAGGTTCATGGTGGTGGACAGATGATGCTCTATGATTGTTTTATGGTTGGACAGGCTCTGCACCCTTGGTGCGATCATCTGAATATTTGCGTTGGTAAACAAGCCTGGATTGGAAGTGAGGTGGTTTGGATTGTGTCGGAGGGTGACGGATTGCTTCACTGCCGTAACCCCTCTGGCGGAGACCCAACTCTTGGTGGTGGCGTTGGCCCGATGGCGGGGTTTTCTTATGCCCAACAGGGCCGGTAGGAGGACCCCATTGTTGGGCCCGTCCCCCATAGCTTTCCTCTGCTCGGCGTTGGTGTCTGTGCTCCCTGCTAGACTCCTTTCGAAGGCGATGAGGATAATAGCTCCTCCCCTCATGGCGGTGATGCGCACGTTGGTGTGTACGCGCCGGGGAGGGAGCTTGTCTGAGCCGTCAATCTCCTCTATTATCAGGCGAGGGGGTCCGGTGAGAATTAGGTAAGGGTGGCTCTGGGAGCTTCACGGTAGTTTTGGTAGCGGATAGGTTCAGAGCATAGTTGGTTGCTGGGGCTGATGGTGCGGGGCGGAGTTGTGGTTGCTGTTGTTGGTGGGGTGCGGTGGATTCAGAGGTGGGGGGTGTGGGTGCAGGTGGGTGACGGTCCTCCTCATTGGGCCTGCACCCACTTAGTTCGATGAGTGAAAACATGTCAATGGTCTTGCAGGTATCTTGTTGGGGTTAAGGATGCAGTTGGTGGGAATGAGGTTTGGTTGAAAAACAGAATGGAGGGGATAGTCGAAGTAGAAGATCAGAGGAGGAGAGGGGAGAGGCTGGGTGAGTCAGAGCCGGAGATCAGTAGAGGTGGGGAGGGGTGGTTGGGGTTAGGTAGGAGCAACATCTTGCTATTTTTTTTTTCTTTTGGTGTGTGAGCGGACGCAACACTATCCATAATATCCCTCCCTTTGATAAATCCACTTTGTAATTTTCCCACCACATCATTCAGATAAGGGACTAGCTTATGTTGTAGGTTTAGCTATATAATTGTTTTCCGTTGTTCTGTTTTAGGAATAGATAGATGTATATTATATGTAATACTTGTTTCGTTAAGTATTTATTAATGAAGTGGTGATGCAGTCACCTGTTTTTTATAAAAAAATTTAGGGGTTTGATGTACGGGAATTACTGGATGACGTCTCTTAATTTGCTAGTGTTTCAGATTTGTGTATCGGATGGAAGCGGTGTTCATTGGTATTGTAATTGATCGATGTAGGTCATGCCCTCTTGCGCACAATATCTCATGCAGTCATGCTGATATATCATTTTGCCACGAATATGTACCCTCTGCTTGGACTAATGTTTTTACTATTATGTATAGAAGTATAGTCATCGATAAAGATATAGATTGTATGCACTAGTCGCATAAATTGTAAATCTCTGGGATTACTAGTCAGGATCGTTGAGCTTTCAAAATGGATTTTTGTGACGTTGAACAGAATTTCGCAAAAGGCTAATAAAATGGAAACCTATGCAATTATATAAACTAGTATAATGCACGTGCGAAGCACGTCTATAAAAAAATTTAGTCATTAAATTAAATGAATTTGTATATTTTGATTTGATGTGCATGACACGGGAATGTTTAGTGGATGTAGTTTGCACGTATATTGCATGGGTTTGCTCAGCTACAAAATTAGGATTTGTTTGTTTACAATTCCAACTCTCCCATTAAAATAATAGAGAAGTAGCGATATATATTTGAATTTCATATAAATTAAGCTATCACTATCTTAAGCTCTTACATAAGACCACACCGACATACAAGACTCCAGAACTTACCGGATTTCACCAAACGTCGTCGCTTTAAACAGCAAGTACACCAACTTCAGCCTTAATAACACATAGAGAGTATGCATGATTCTTTCCATCGAGCAGTATTGTCTCTATCATCTTGTCATACGCCAATTAGTGGTTAAGATAGAGATTGAGATCGGTTTATTACTTAAATACTACAATTAGTTTGCTACAACTTGAAGTTAATGTAGGAGAATCTTGGATAATTGTTACTCCACTTTAGATGAATAAATATGACCTCCGATATTTGTGTTTTAATTATTGCAAGGACCAAGCAGGCCTTAATCATGCAAGGTGTAGTTTTGTATACGCGTTGTTACGAACTGTAGTCCACATGAAAACATCAAATGTGTGTTAGATAAGGAGATAAGAAATACAACAAAATAAACATATTTATTGAAATTGTAAGAGCATCAACGGATGTGATAGTTAAAAATGCATAAATGGATAAATGCATATAGCAATTTATCATTTCGCTGCAGTCGTCGAAACTCGAAAGTTATATTTTACCATTTTAATTGAAAATAATATAAATTGGAGAACCGACGGTACTTTACATTGCGTAGGAGAAAAAAAACAATTTAAAAGGTGGGACGGAACTTCGAATTCTGTTGGAGAAAAAAAAATTTTAAAAAGGGTCAGACGGTGCCGTCCAACCAAAATTTTCAATTAAAAAAGGGTAAGAAGCTATAAACTGCATTTATACTATAAACTAGTTATTTTGTAAATTTTTTATTATAGAAAAAATCAATTTTTTTGGAGGGACGGTAATGCCGTCCGACGATTATTTATTTATTTATTATTATTATTATTATTTTGCGACTTCACTTCGAGTTTCGTCCTTCATATTATGCATAATTCTTATATCGATTCTCATATATAGCAGTCTACTGGAGCGATATATGCAAAATATGCAATATTTAGCCAACGACTGCAGTTTTATTTTTGACAAATATGTATAATTAGCAAATGACTACAGGCGCTATAACGATATAGATGTTAAGAAGCCGAAATTGATCCAAGTTTCCTACGTTTCTTTTCGTAGGATAACTTAGAAACATAAATTATAGTATAATTTTATACTTGTTTTTCTATTATTATTACTTTTGTCGTCTAAGAAAAATCTTCCAATGCCTTTTTCATTTTTTATAATTACACAATTCCTTGGCAACAATTTGTGCTAATGTCACTCGAGCAACTACTTAGAGCATCTGTAGTCGTTTGCTATATATCGATAATATCGATATTTGGTTTAAAAAACAGCTGCAGTCATTTGCTATATATCGATATTATCAATAAATCGCTACAGTAGATTGCTATAAATGAGAATCGATATAGCATTTATCGATAAATGAGGGACGGCGTTCGAAGCACCGTCCCACGAAAAAAATTAATATTTTAATCGTTGGGTTAGGTGCCGTCCGTTTGGAAAAATTATTTTTTATCTGATTTTTTAAACGCCACAAAAGGATGTGCCGCATATCCCGGACGGCACTTGATGTGCCGTCCGTCGAGTTTTAATAATAAAAAAATTTATATGCCAAAAAGATGCCAAAAAGATGCCAAAAATTTTCAAAAAGCACTGAGATGTCTTGGACGGCACTTCATGTGCCGTCCTAGACTTAAGGCTGAGAATTTTTTTTTTTTTTTTTTTTTTTTTTGGTTGAACGGATGGCACTTCATGTGCCGTCTGACCGAATGGGACCCTTTTTTGCGCGTTTTTCACCACCGACGGCACTTCATGTGCCGTCTCTTAATATTATATTATAGATTGCTATAAAATAGCTTTCGACGAGTGCAGCGGAATCGAAAATCTTATTTCTATTTATTCATATATGGATAATTTTACCATAAACGACTACAGATGCTCTTACATCATCTACCATGCTAATAATAGCTTGTACTTTAGAGGTTAATTTTCCTTTCTCTAACTTAAACCTTGCCAAAAAAAAAGGATGCTACACCGACTCTCTCACGCTCCACAAAAAAAAAAAAAAAAATAATTTTGACTTCATTATTTTATACAATTCAAGGCATATTAAAGTTATATATATATAAAAAAAACGTACTTTCCCTCCCGATTAAGAAAATGTTTGACTCCGCCCATGATGTACAATTCAATGCATATTAATGTCACCATTGAACACGCTACCACTAACAAATATTTTTCATATAACATCTCTACTACTATAATGGGAGAAAACCTTAGTGTAATTTGTTCTTAATCCAACCCGTACAATGCACGTGCTGGTAGATTTTTTTTTGCCCTTTTCATTCTCCCAATTTTCTCCACGTGCACAGCACGTGTATAATACTAGTAACCCATAACTCAACCCCTTTTGAGCATCTGTAGCCGTTAGCTATATATACAAAATAACCACACAAAAAAAAAGTGAGCTGTAGTTATTGGCTATATACCGAAATTTTGGGTTTTGGGTGAACAACTCTGCTATATTTGGGAGTTGATATAGGCATTTGAAAAAAATAGCCAATGAAAGATAATTTTTCCTCTGTTCAATTAGATGATGTCGCTGCTTTTTTTATTATTAATATTGGACGGGAAATCATCACCCGTTCAGTTTTTTTTAAATTCGACGAACGGAAAATCATTTTACAGAAAATTATTTTCCGTCTGATCGAATTTTTTTTAAAAAAAAGAAGCTTGGGCCGTAGATCATCTACCATCCCATGCTTTTCTTTAAATTTTGGTGGAAAATATCCGAAAGACTAGAGCCTATAAAACATTTCTATGTGTATAGATTAGGTTTTAATATTTAATTAGAATTAAATTAAGAGTTAATTAGAAAAAAATTAGGAGTTAATTTTTTAAAAAAAATTCTCAAACAGTAAATAATTCATCGTTTGTTGAGTTTTTATTTAAAAAGAAATTAAAAATTAATGGATGAAAAATCATTCATCGTCCAACGGTTTTTTAAAATTAAAATTCAAAATTTGACTTTTAAACGACTACAGCTGAAATCTAAATTTTCTATTTCCGTAGGCCAAATATGCAAAATCTGAATCGGAACGACTGCATATGCTCTTAATTTGCACAAAAAATTGTTTCATACTTCACATTACCATCACCACTAGTCTAATATTCTCTGAACAAAGACATTAATGCAAATCAGTTGCTAAAGCTTCTCCACTTGTTGTTCAACCCTCAAAAAATGCACGCTACCGACAGCAACGAACTATTCCGTATCATTCCCTAGTTTATTCGGCGAATAATTCAGAATTATCGGATCCGGTATGGGACCAACTAAGTCCACCAAATCAACAGCCTTTTAGTTTTTTGTCCATCAGTTGCGCCCGTTTACCCGATTTCGTGTTTAAAGTCCCCCTCTTTCTTCCACCTCTTTTTACCTCCAAATTCAATTAATTTATTATTTTATTTAATAAATGAATAAACCCATTAATTCCTCCGATATTTAATTTAATTATTATTTTATTGTTCCCATTTCTCGATGCAGAAAGTGCACAACAGCTGTACCAGTTCTTGAATTCATCTCAAGAGATAGAGATAGAGATAGAGTGAGAAGGAAGCCCTTATCCGGTTTTCTCTCCCATCTTTCTCTCTCTAGGGTTTGGCTTATGAGAGTCAATCGGATCTGCATCGTGAGTTTCACTGAATTCCCTTTGTCTTCGTTTTCAGATTCTAGAGTTAGGGTTTGCAATATGGGGCTGTTTTGGGGTTTTAGGGTTTGGGGCATTGGACCTGCATTTGGGTATTGTTATGTGATCCTGTATTGTTAGATTTGTTTATTTCATAATTAAATTGGATTTTGGAGCTACAAATGTGGTTCATTTTTAAAATTTTAATTTTTTTGGGGATTAGGGTTTGTGAATTGGGCATGTTTGGAGTTTAGGAGCTAAAATTGTTAAAATTTTGTAGCAATATTCAAACATCAATTTTTGTTTTGGAGAAATTGTTTAAAAAGATGCAAATATGTTGATTTTGCTCTTCTTTTTGGTTGCAGTGAGTTATTATTATTATTAGAGTTTCCTGAGGAGATTGATGTGTTATAGTTGGTTGGTTGAATATCTTTGGTTTATTAAAGGTTGAGAAGGATCTTGAACTTGTGCTGGATTTGGGACGGAGAGGATATATATATCTTTGTCGCTTGATAGGTCCAAATCATGGTTCAAATGGATTATAGCAGTTTAAGAGAAAGAGAGCTTGCTGTTGATCTAGAATGTGGCATGAAGATGAACAGTAACGGAGAAAAAGGTCCTTCCACAAACTATAATCCTAGAAGTATGTTGTATGGCATCTCAGATGGTCTTGTGGGTAGTGAGGGATCATTTATGAATGGAGAAGGTTTGAGCTCGATTTCATGTCAGAGTCTTCCAGAAAATGGGGAGGGTTTAGTAAACAACGGATTTGGAGGAAACGAGGTGAGCCTAGCGGAGAAGAAGAAGGCAGGAAAAGAGAAACAGAAAAAGAAAGGGAGTAAAAAGCCTCCTAGACCTCCTCGACCTCCAAGAGCTCCGTCAATGGATGCAGCCGATCAGAAATTGGTACGAGAGATTTCTGAACTTGCAAAGCTGAAGAAGGCAAAGATCGAACGGATGAAAGCTTTGAAGAGGATGAAGAATGCGAAATCCTCATCTTCACATAATAACTTGCTTGCCTTGGTTATTACAGTTCTTTTCTGTCTTGTGATAATCTGGCAAGGTATGTAATTTATTGAGAATAATTTACATATCAGTAATATAACATTTTATCCAGTATTGTGTTATATTATTTTGTTGTTTTAGTTAACTTGTAGAATTACTTTGATTTTTGGGTAGGCAGTAGCTAATAGATTTAATACTTTGAAGTGATTCTAGTGCAAATCTTAAATGGTAATTGGAGGCATTAGTTTTTTTCTTTTTCATCTCTTTTCATTTTTAGTAAGAGAAGATACCTGCTGGATGTAGTATCCTCATATTCAATGTTCAAGCTTGTTTTACATTTGAAGGATAACTCAAAATACTGTGGCGTGATGTAAAAACATACATATGGAAGCATAGATCACACAACGGTACTCAAGTTGGCATTTCTTTGAAAATTACCCAAAAAGCTAATAAGCACGGGAAAATTTGTACTATATAGTTTCACCCATCATATCTTCCTAGTGAACGACTAGTATTAGGAAAGAACATGGGCTCTTTTTCAATATATATATTAACGTGTTGAAAAAATATGTGAAAAATGCTTGAAAACGTTTAAGAAAGGATGAATTGTTAGGTGGATGAGGAGGGATAGATGAAGGAAAAGGTAAAAAAAATAAGTGGATGCGTGGATGAAGATAGAGATTGGAAAGAAGAATACAGTTTAAGTGAAGGTGAGGGCATTTGATCATTTGCTTATTTATCTTTTTCATTTTTCCTTTTCTTTTTGGCTGTTCATTTTTTTGTTTTTGTTTTTCTAAGAACGATGCCTAGAACCAAAAAGTGAGTGACAGTTGGGCCCCTCAGTTTTAGTGAAGGTGAGGGCATTTATCATTTGGTAACTCATCTTTTTCATTATTTCCCTTTTATTTTTGGCTGTTCTTTTTTTTTTTCTTCTATGAAAGATGCGTAAAACTAAAATTGAGTGACAGTTGGGCAACCTCAGCCAAAGATAGACAGACACCCACCCTTTGTTTACTCTGATCCGGTAGAAGTCACAAGATGGAGGTATCCTCCATCCACCGACATTTTAGTGATGAAGAAAATAGGGTGTGCAAGACGGAGAGAAGCAAATGTAATTACTTTTAAGGCTTTAGCTATCTACCGGGGCAGGGCCCACTTTAAGCAAGTGTAATTATTTTAGAAGTATGAATTTTTTTGTCTTCTTCTCATTAGGTGTGCAACTCAACTTATACATATTATGCAAATATTTACTCAACCATATGTTAGAAAAGAGTAGATCTCATCACTAAATATCCCGTAGTTAAATAATTGATGATTTCATATTACTAACAAATTGCTAAAAGTAAAAACTCTTTGTCAACATGAAATATATACGCAATATTTTTTTTATACATTTTTTGATAAATAAATACAAATTTTAAAAATACTATTCCCTGACTAAAATTCCTACGTCTGTGACTGGCTATCTATGTATTATCAATCACATAAGCACACAAATGCTTACTATAATCATGTACATACAAATGGTTGAAGAGGAACTATAGGCAATGTTTTGATACTTGAAACTAGCGTCTGGTTACTTCCCTGCATTATTTACAAAATGTATGTTGTTTTATGGGAATTTATGAATCACCTTAACCAGAAGGAAAAAATGATGGGAACTCATCAAATGAAAATATAAGTTAACTAGATTCCATTTGTTTATATGAACAGAAATTGGTTATTATTTACTTTTTTCCAACAATGGATGATCTCATGATCATGAAAGAATAATTGCACTTGTTAAGTTGTAATGTATAATTAGAAGTAGGAATGTTGTTTAAGTTGGCAGCTCGTTTCTGAAAATGAGCTATTTCACAGTTCAAAAACTGCTGGAAAATTATAGTTACAGGACCTGATATAGCGCAATATGTGTTTACCTTTTCATCCTTGCATGAGATACATACTCTGTCTTCACTTGAGCAATGGTTTCATGCAGGCTACCCCCACAGAATTTTAATGAAGACTTTTTCGCTTGCTTCTTGTTGTTTGCATTTGTTATTACATGACATCTCTTGCATGGTTATGATCCAAATGTGTATGGACAAGAAAGCTTTAGTTTAGGTTTTATCTTTTCGTTCCGTCATTTTGAGAAACGATGAATTTAATTATATTCTGAAGCCTACTGTTTATTTTATAGTGGTCGTCTATTCCTATTATGTAAGGAAACTTCTAATTAGTTGGGCTGATTGACAATGCTGAGGATTTTTCTTCTGTCATAAACTAGTTTTCCATTCTGTATCGGTATTGAAAACTTTGCCTTTTAGATGATGACGATAAAATTGTTTCCACTCTACATTTTCTACCAGGTGCGGCCCATATCATAATATTGATTATGGAGGAAAGTTATTGTAATTAAACATGCATGCTTTTCTACTAGGTCAATACTTCATAAAAGAGTAGTTATTAATCAACGCCATCACGGTTTATTTCTGTGAAATTCATCTATTTTTCTTCTTATCTGAGAGAGGTATGGCTCAATTGTAGAGGTGTATGAACCAATGATGGCTTCCATGCTACATAGCTTCCATGTACAATAGTATTGATGAAATGATTTGGAGATTCAGAGTAGGATTCTTTTATTTTACTAATATGCCTTCTATAGATAAATAATGCTCTGGAACCGGTGGGTTCTAGTTTATCGTTCTTCTTGATATTATCCCTAGATTCTATAACCCTCATCCAACTGTGTTACTTTAGAACATGCGCTTCATTCATGCTTACCATGCAAGGTATCTCATCTTACCCCAATTCTGTTCTACAATGCAGGATTTTTTCAGAAAGGAGTCGGTTCAAATGTTAGTTTTCAGGGTTCTCCATCATCATCAGCAACTGCTAGGAGTGGATTTATTTCTGTGCAATTTTACAAGAATGTGGCAACACAGCATGATTCTAGCTTGGCTTCCCCCAGGTGAGCTCCTCTCTGTTTAAAATCTTCTCTTTTTTACTTTGTTGCATCAGATAGAGGTGCCATGATGAAAAATCTTTTTATTTTCAACGTTTACATATTATTACATAGATGATTTTGGTTCTGTCCCTTCAGTGATATATTGCAAGTAATTGCTAAACTTTTCATGTGTAAATGAAACTCATCTACTCTACGTTCCTATTGTAGCAATGTGGATAATTTAGATCTGGTGTCTGGCTTTGATTATCATGGTAAAGCTGGCAGAAGCATGGGATAATCAACCCCAAAAGTTTGTCGAGAAGAAGAGATCTCAAGTGAGATGACCACTGTGTAAATGTTGGTTTTTTCATCAGTTCGGTGATGTATATATGCATGAACTGTAGAGATGCGTGTAGCCTAAATTTTGTGCAGCAGAACTCAAGGCAAAGAATTTGATGTATATGACCCCGAGCTTTTTCTTGTAAGGGAGGTCTTGTGAGCGCCATTCACCTTCTTTGCACAAGTTTTTGTTGACTAATGCTTACAATCGGCTTTGCCTTTTACTTTCTTTTGCCTTATTCCAAACTCCATAAACCTGGTTTAGTAGATATGCGGTGTTAGCTATTAAGTGTCTGAGTTCTCTATACAATCTTATTGTGCTGGCATTTTTCTTAAAGTCGCGAAATAAGCCAGCTGGTCAGAATAAGGAAATAAAGGTTGGAATTGAATGACCGCTCAAAATATTACATGTTTACTAATACATCCTAATATTACATGCTTGCTAATACATCCTTGCATGCTTACCAATACACCCGAACCGAATGGATGCTGAATGGAAGGGGAAAACAAAAATCATATACCCATTAAGGATTATGATCATATGGAAAGGTGGAAGAAACAATGGATGTCCACAAAATTTCGCTTCGAGGAGGTCATGCGTGCCTTGCTATCTCGGGTTCTTTGAGAACAGGAGTTTTGAGATGATGCACTCCACTCTCATGGGTGATACTTGTGTGTAGTTTGTTCCCTTCTATTTCCTGAAAAAGAAATCAAGTGGCATGTCTTACTTAGCAAGGCTAAGTCCTGTATCTTTCTGTCAAACAATCAATATTATTGAGCAAATTGATGGAGCATACGACATCATAACCAAATACCAAGATACTTACTGATATGGGTCAGATGACGTGGTCCCTCCTGGGCCACAGGATTCCCTCAAAAGGCGTTTACCTCCGATTATCAGATCTACCACGTCAGCCCTAAACCGTCTGGATTTCTGCCATGTCAGTCCTTAAACCGCATGGGCTTCTACCATGTCAGGCCCACGGGCGACCGGGTTCAGACCCGGTTGGCACTGCCTATAAATACCAGACCTTCTACCCCATCAACAGGTAATCAATCTTTCCCTATCAAAACTCTAGTTACTGTTACTCTTCAGTGACTGACTAGACCATCGGAGGGCCTGCCACCGGGACCAACCCCGGTGTTCCTAGGCAGAGTGCAGGTACACGAGACTTCCGGATCCGAGCCTCTAGATCCGAGCCGAACATCCGACCTCCACCTCGCTCCCGCCTCTACTCCTGAGCCGTCCCTTCTGGCTGAGGATCGGGCGTACCATCCGTACCGAAGCTTTCGCAAAAATACAATTTGAGAAGAACACACCCGGTGCAGCCACCCCCTAAAAAACAAACCGCATCAGGTTGGCGCCGTCTGTGGAAAACCTCGGTACGGACACCATTCCGAACCCAGCCATCAACGACATCCCATCAATCCGAGCTCACATGGCACCCAAGTCCAGGAGAGCTGTCACCTCTACACGTCGCCAAGACGTTCCTCCTCAGGACGTCCCTGCCGACACTCATGGATCCAACAATCCGAGGGTCAGCCTCGGACACCAGTCGGGGCGCCTCTCGCTCGGTCGTACCTGACCTGCGTCGGGTCATCCAGAGCCGACAGGTAAGTCTAGACTAGGGGAGGGGTCGCTTTCAACTCGGTCTCGAACCGTCCCAGACCTTCGCCCCGAGAGCGGGAGCCGGTGCTCAGCCGCATCGACCGGAGGCCACCGCCCAACACAACCCGGCTGAACGAGCTCCAGTCACCCAACAGGGAGTTCCAAGACTTCTGAAAAGAGATAATGGAGGCTATCCTAGGGACCCCTGTCAACGAGACACTCCACCGCTCTTACTCGCGATCGGATGTCGGGGCAAGCGCGTCCCGCGGCCCGACAGTGCCCCTAGAGTATGACGAGGACATTTTAAAATGCCTCCAAGAAATGGAGAACCGCCTCGACCACTTCGGCGATGGCGGCGCGAGGCCGGATCAGCGCCACAGGCCTACCCGACCTCCTTTCTCCGCTACAATCCTACTAGCGGAAATACCCTGGAATTTCTGACCCTCCCCCCCCCCCCCCCCATTCGAAACTTATGACGGCGAGGGCGATCCTGCTGATCACATGGAGGGTTTCAAGACCCTCATGATGATTCACAGCACTTCGGATCCCCTCCTGTGCCGTGCCTTTCCTGCCACCCTCCGGGGTCCGGCTCGGGAATGGTTCTCCAAGCTCGCCCTCGGCTCGATCTACTTGTTCGATCAGCTGGAGGCCAATTTTCTGGCCCACTTCATGACCAGCAGAAAAGCTGAGAAGACGAGCGCGTCCCTACTAGACCTCCGACAGAAGGAAGGAGAGTCACTCCGGCAGTTCGTCCGGAGGTTCACTACGGAGGCGAGGTCGGTCTCCTCCCTCGACGCTGGGGTCGCATCGGTAGCATTCCGGCACAACGTCCGGCACGGCCAGCTGAAGGCATCTCTGGAAAAGAAGCCTCTCCTCGATTTTCCTGACCTTCTTAGTCGGGTCGAAAAGTACATCTGGGCCGAGGAGACCCTAAATCCAGAAAGCACCAAAGAAGTCCCGGGGAAGGGGAAGCGCAAGGCCGACGAGGCAGAGCCGGCTAAGAAGGTCCCAAAAGACGGGACCATCGCGAAGAGGGTGCCTCCGGTCCCACGCTTCGAGAGGTACACACCGCTGACGCAGAACGTATCAACTATCCTGTTAGCAATTGAAGACAGGGACCTTGTCCAGTTCCCCCCTCGACCGACCAACAACAAGAAAAAGGATCAGCGGTTCTACTGCCGCTTCCATCGAGACAACGGGCACGACACCGACTATTGCCACGCCCTGAAGGACGAAATCGAGGCCCTCATCCAACGAGGGTACCTCCAGAAATTCAAACGAGAAGACGCCCGGGATCAAAGGGACACGAGGAACCGGATGCCTTCTCCTCATCCTCGAACACCCAAACCGCGTCCCGGGCAGAACCCCGAGCATGAAGAAACCGAGGGTCAAGCCATCTTGCATTGCGTCCATGGAGGGCCCATGGGAGGAGAGTCCAGCACTTCCCGCAAGGTGTTCGTCCGAGAGGTAAATGCCGTCCAGGGTCTCCCTTCCCCCTAGGTCCAGCAGCTCCCTGTCTCCTTCTCGGGGGAAGACCTGGTGGGAGTCCAGCTCCCACATTGCGATGCGCTCGTCATCAGCCTCAGCATGACGAACTATGAGGCCCGCCGGATCCTCATGGACAACAGAAGCTCGGTGAACATCCTATTCCTGGAAGCGTTCGAGGACCTCAATCTCTCCCGGGATAAGCTGAAGCCAGCCGGATACACCCTGCACGGGTTCTCCGGCGTCCCGGTGCCAATACAGGGGATCGTGACCTTAGACATCACCGCCGGTATGACCCTTCACAGACGGACCGAGTCGATGGACTTCATGGTTGTAAACGTCAAGACAGCCTACAATGCCATCCTCGGCCGACCAGGGCTCTGCTCCCTCCAGGCTGTTCCCTCGGCCTACCACATGAAGCTGAAATTCTCCACCAAGTCAGGTGTCGGAGTCGTCCGAGGTAACCAAGAAGTGGCACAGTCATGCTATATGATGGCGGTCGGGGGCGGTGTGTTTCCCTTAGATGCCATCGAGCTGCAGCCCGAAAGAAGCCAACCCAAGCCTGAGCCGGCAGATGAATTAGAGGAAGTCTCGTTTGAGACGGGGGACATGTCGAAGTGGTTCCGCGTGAGCTGCTCCCTCGCTCCCAACCTCAAGTCTAACCTGATCGACTGCATTCGCCGCAATGTCGACCTCTTCGCCGGGAAGCCCTCCGATATGCCTGGGATCTCCGAAGACTTGATCATGTACAAACTCAGCGTGATCACCGGCTCGAAGCCGATTGTCCAGAAGCGACGTAAGTTCGCTCCGGAGAGGCAGCAGGCAGTGAAAGCAAAGGTGGACAAACTCTTGTTCGCTTGTTTCATACAGGAGGTCAGCTACCCTGAGTGGCTGGCGAACGTCGTGATGGTCAGAAAAGCGAGCGAGAGCTGGAGGATCTGAATAAACTTTACCGACCTCAACAAGACGTGCCCCAAAGATCCGTTCCCTCTTCCCCAGCATCGACGCTCTGATCGACGCAACGTCAGGTCACGAGCTCCTTTCTTTCATGGACGCCTTCTCAGGCTACAATCAGATCCGAATGTTCCCCCCCTGATATAGCCAAGACATCCTTCGTCCTGGACCAAGGTCTTTATTGCTACTGGGTTATGCCCTTCGGGCTAAAGAACGCCGGTGCTACTTATCAGAGGCTCGTCAACCGAGTCTTCAAGGATCAAATAGGTCGCAACATGGAGATATACGTCGACGACATACTTGTTAAGAGCCAGCGGGGACAGGACCACGTCGCCGACCTGGAGGAAGCCTTTGGGGTCCTTCTGACCCACAATATGAGACTCAATCCTGCAAAGTGTGCGTTCGGCGTCTCCTTAGGGAAATTCTCCGGTTCGTCATCAGCCAGCGCGGCATCGAGGCGAACTCCGAGAAAATACAGGCCATAATAGACATGGCCCCTCCTAGAAACATCAAAGAATTCTAGAGGCTTACGAGAAGACTGGCGGTCATCGGCTGTTTCCTCTCCAAGTCCGGAGAGAAGTCCTTCCCATTCTTCAAGGCTTTGCGCGGAACCGGAGGCTTCGAGTGGGGTACTTAGCAGCAGGAGGCGTTCGTCCAATTGAAAGAGTACCTCGCCAACCCTCATCTCCTCAGCAAGCCCGAACCAGGCTAGCCACTTTGGCTTTACCTTTCGGCCTCGGAGAATGTGCTCAGTGCTGTTCTCGTCCGAGAAGAAGATGGAGTCCAAAAGCCGCCATACTACGTGAGCAAGGTTCTGCTCGCCGCCGAGACCAGATACTAAAAAATGGAGAAGGTAGCGTATGCCCTGGTCATGGCCGCGCGGAAGCTTTGTCCCTATTTTCATGCGCATTCAATTCAGGTACTCACGGACCAGCCTCTGAAGGCCGTGCTGTACAAGTCCGAGAGTTCCGGATGACTGGTTAAATGGTCGATCAAGCTCAGTCAATACGACATCGGCTATCAGCCAAGGACGGCTATCAAAGGGTAGGCCCTCGCCGAATTCATCACGAAATGCACCGTCTCCGAGCAACCCGAAAGCTGGGAGGCCGACCAGACGTAGGAATTTTACGTCGACGGCTCCTCCTGCGAAGCGGGGAGTGGTGCGGGTATCGTTCTACGGGGTCCTGACAATTTTCTTCTTCAATATTGCCTCCGCCTCCCCCTCGAGGCATCCAAGATCGGCTAGCTTGTCTCAACTGCCCACCAGCCCCGGTCGGCTATGGCTTTCTTTAGACGAGCAACCTCCAAGCTGAGCTCTCTAGACTTGTTCATGAAGTAATTCACTGCGGCTGCTCGGTCCCGAACCTGTTTACGTTGGTGAGCCAGAGCACTCTTCATGGCCCCCAGCCCAGCTCGGACCCAGAAGATCTCGGCAGAACCAAGGTAGGTGCCGAGGGCCTCATACGTCTATCAAAAAGATGGAAAAAACAACAGGTCACAAAAGAGACTAAAAAACACAAGTCATGGAGCACCGGCCAAAAAATCATCTTGTATTAGTTCAAAAATTTTGTACTACAAAATGCGGTGGCCAGT
Organism: Hemerocallis citrina; assembly: GCA_017893485.1. Lineage (NCBI taxonomy): Eukaryota > Viridiplantae > Streptophyta > Magnoliopsida > Asparagales > Asphodelaceae > Hemerocallis > Hemerocallis citrina. The sequence continues at coordinate 132,969,587 of CM030367.1, read as the reverse complement.
CCACGGAAGGCGTTTACAAAATAAAAAAACAACAACCTAAACTATGCCTGAGGGGGGGGATGGCACCTCTTCATCAGCAGGGTCGCCCCCCACCTCCTCTTGATGAGGGTACTCCAATTCCTCATCGCCACTGGGAGTGGGTGGATGCTCTGGCTGCCAGTTGTAATGCAGATGATCCACCCGTTTGTCCGGGTAGATCAGCGTGAAATGTTCCTTCGCCTTGGCATAGGCCTCGTCCTGGGCCGCGATCGGAGTATCCTCCATGGAGATCTGCGCCTCTTCCATGGCCTTCTTCGCCTTCGCAGCCTCTGCCTGGGCCTTCTCCTTAAAATGTGCCAGCTCGTCCCTTTGATGGCCCATAATCGAGTCCATCTGAGCGTCATGGATCGCCTCCTTGTCCCGGGCCTCCTTCAGCTCGGCCATAAGCTTAGAGACCTCGCAGAAGTGCTTCTTCGCGTTCTTCCTCTCGACGAGGACCTCCTTCTCCATGTACCGGTGGTAGTGCTGCCCATGGAATAACGCCTGGCCAAAGAAAAACAAGTTAGAAAAATTCTGAACTCTTAAATTCTGCGCACATGGAAAACAACAATCACATACCAAGAATTGCGCCTGAGCCCACCGCGTGTAGGCTGCCTCGGACGTCTATGTCTCCAGAGTTATCTGGTCCCGCTCTGTGGCAATGTGCTCCGCCGCCTCCACAGCCACTGAGCCCTGGAGCAGGGTGTCCCCTACCTTCACCCCCCAGCCCGAGACGTGCTGCTGCAAGCTTTGCCTTTCCACCATCTGCGCGGCGTCGGGGCAAGAGGGCGGAGGCCTCTGCTCTCGAGCCTCGACTGACTTCTTACTTCCGAAGCTCGCCCCCGGCTCTTTGCCCGACCTCGACGAATGATGAGGCCTCTTCACCCTCTTCGGAGGCGGTTGCTTGGTAGCCGGCACCGGTATCTTACCGGATCCCGCGGCCGGTGCTCCGCTCTTCTCCTGCACGGCTTTCTTCGCCGCTTCGGCCCTTCTCTTGGTCGCCAATTCTACTATGACGGTTCGGTTATCAAGCTCTTTGGCAGACATCTCTACAAGAAGAAAAGTTAACATATTAATGCAAAGGCAGAAAGAAATACAGAATAGAAACAAAAACATACTAGGGTTGGCCGTGCTCAGTCCGGCTCGGACGAGGTGCAGCTCCGTGACACGAGGCCACCCAATGTTGTGACCCTCCACGATCTTATCGACCTTCGCCCACTCCTTCTCAGTTAAGTCTCTTCGCTTCGGCGGCTTGTGGTTCGGCTTTCTGAAGTTCCAAACAGTTGGGATGTCCCCGGGCTCCTCACTCCGGACAACGAAGTACTTCTCTTTCCACCCCATGATGGAGTCCGGATGGCCGTGCATCACTTTCTTGTGGGGACGGGACGAAAGATAGAAAATCCCCTCCTGGTCCCCGAGAGAGCTCATCCCTAGGATGGCTCGAAAGTAGGTCAGCCTCAGCATAATTCCCTTCTCCTGACACTTCAAAATAAAACACATTAATTGTTTCCAAGAGTTGGGACCATACTGCATCGGGCTCAGCTCCCCCAGTTCAGCACCCTCTTGATGAACGGGTGCAACGGAAGCCTCAACCCCGAGATAAAAGCATCCTCAGGGAACATGCAGAAGCTCGGTTCGAGCGCGGTGGTCGGACGAATTCCTGGGTTCGGCACCAGCAACTTGAACTCCCGAGGAATGAAGTAAGCCACCCTCAAGATGGGCAAGTAGTCCCTTGGCAGGGCACACTTCACACTGTCCATCTTGATCATGAACTGGCCATCGTCTCTCAACAGCGATGTATACGCCAGTAGATCCTTCATGTCGTCTAGATACATCCTGATCGATCCTGGATTTTTGCTAGAGAGAAAGGGGTATGTAAACCCGAAGCCATACTCATACTTATCCTTCTCGGCCGGACTGTCGGGCCTTATCCACTTTCTCTTCCTCCTTCGAGGGTGATCTTTCCTATCAGGGGAAGGGGTCGGTAGGGGAGGCAATGGTGGGAGGTCTGCCTCTTCTTCCCCTACCTCCTCTGTGGTCCCTCCGACCTCGCCATGGTCACTACCGCTCTCGGTCCCTGGCTCGGACTCCTCCTGATCATCATCCCTTCGACCTGCTCCTCTTCTTCCCGACCTCCTTCTCCGGGTTCATTCTTCTCCTCCACAAGCTCCTCCTCTACAGGCTCCTTACTCAGCCTACGAAATTGTAGAGGCTCTACAATGAAGGCTACGTCACCCTCGCCATTCGACCCTTCTTCTGATAGTACCTCCTCCTTTACCGGGTGGATGTCTCCCGACGAAAAAGATATTGAAGATGAATGAACCTCCTCCTCGCCGCGACCTGAAGTACTTGCCTCAGAACCAGACTGAGATCGTGACATTTTAAAGCAAAAATACTAACCTGTTTCACCAGAGTACGCAAAGGTCAACGGAAAACGGTCATCGGCGGTGTGCAAGGAAATTTCTATTGTTAAGAAGGTGAAAGCAAAGTAAAAAAGTGGGGTGGGGGGAGGGGGATTTATAAGCACAGGCGGGACTCCTCGAATTCTGCAATAAGATCTGGCCGTCTGATCTTCATCATCAAGATCTAGCGGCCACTAAGATCTTGATGACATCAGCCTAGTGTGCAAAAGTACTTTCTTACCCTCAGCTCTGTCAACCAACGCGGCGCCTCGTCGCGCAGGGTCAAACTTCTTGGGTACTTCACCATTATTCACCCAAGTTCCTCCAAAAAGTTTCTCCAAACTGCTTGGACCTCGACGCTCGGATGTCAACGCAAGCCCAAAAAGTTTCTCCCAAACTGCTTGGACCTCGACGCTCGGATGTCACCGCAAGCCCAAAAAGTTTCTCCCAAACAGCTTGGACCTCGACGCTCGGATGTCACCGAGAGACCAAAAAGATTCTCCCAAATAGCTTGGACCTCGACGCTCGGATATCACCGCGAGCCTCAAAATTATCCCCAACAATGAGGGGCTCGCCTGCCGACCCTCTACGCTCGTCGAAAAGGTCTCCTGCTCCACGGTCTCGATGCCCCCTTGCTTTTCCAACAAGTGAGGGGGCTTGACTACCGACCCCCCAACTCTCAGCCAACCGACCTCGGGGTCGACGCTCGGATGTCACCGCGAGCCCCAAACTATCCCCTAACCAGTGAGGGCTCACCTACCGACCCTAGACGCTCGGCAAGAAGACCTCCTGATCCACGGGTCGCGGTGCCCCCTCTCTTTTCTAACCAGTGAGGGGCTCGCCTACCGACCCTAGACGCTCGGCAAGAAGTTTCCCTACTCCATGGGTCTCGGCGCCCCCTCGCTTTTCCAACCAGTGAGGGGCCCGCCTACCGACCCTAGACGCTCGGCAAACCACTGCGCCAGACATCCCTCGTGCCTCCAGGAGGGGATCACCTTCATACTACCCCACTGACCTCTTCCAGAAGATACGGATCCCGTTCTTCACCGTACACACCACCCCGCTCTTCCCACAGAGGGAAAAAACCACTCTTACATGGCTGGATCACCCAGCCCTCCAGGAGTGGGGGGCTCCTAATATGGGTCGGATGACGTGGCCCCTCCTGGGCCACAGGATCCCCTTAAAAGGCGTTCACCCCCGATCATCAGATCTGCCATGTCAGCCCTAAACCACCTGGGCTTCCCCCACATCAGGCCCACAAGCGACCGGGTCCAGACCCGGCCCCAAACGGGTCCAGACCCGGTTGGCACTGCCTATAAATACCAGGCCCTCTACCCCTTCAACAGGTAATCAATCTTTTCCCTCTCAAAACCCTAGTTACTGTTACTCTTCAGTGACTGACTAGACCGTCGGAGGGCCAGCCACCGGGACCAATCCCGGTGTTCCTAGGCCGAGTGCAGGTACACGAGACTTTCAGATCTGAGCCTCCAGATCCGAGCCGAGCATCTGACCTCCACCTCGCTCCCGCCTCTACTCCCGAGCCATCCCCTCTGGCTGAGGGTCGGGAGTACCATCCGTACCGAAGCTTCCGCAAAAATACAAATTGAGAAGAACTCACACCTGGTGCAGCCACCCCCCAAAAACAAACTGCATCACTTACTACTGGTGGAGAAACTGTATGTTGTAGTTTAGAGAAACAATCAATTGAAGGTACTGATATAACCAAGTGGAAGTCAATCGATGATACATATTACGATATTAACACTAAAACACTATTAAGGCTCCAACCTGCGTCAACCTTCAATAACCTCTTCTGCAAGGATGGTCGACTTTATATATTGTCGCTAACAGGTACATGATCCTTATGCTTACAAAGTAGTTCGTAAATTAAATATTATAAATCCAGAATATAAAATTATAACTGCTAAAATTACAGCTACAAATCAAAGACATAGATGACTTTAGAATGCATATTTCAGAACTATTACGATTAGGTGTAATCCACAGATCAGAAAGCCCTCATAGGTCAGCAACATTTATTGTACGTAAACATAGTGAAATAGTTAGAGGCAAAAGCCGAATGGTAATTCACTATAAAAGACTAAATGATAATACTCATACCTGACAAAACTAGATTAATTAACCAGATTTAAGGATGCACAATTTTTAGTAAGTTTGATTTAAAATCAGGAATACCCAGATAGTATAGAATGGACAACGTTTACCTGTCTAGAAGGACATTTTGAATGGCTTGTCATGCCATTTGGTTTAAAAAATGCACCATCTATCTTCCAACGAAAGATTGATGATGTATTTCTTAAACACAAAAAATTTGTTGTCGTATATATAGATGATATCCTAGTATTTAGTATTTACGAATTGTCATCTCAGAATTTATTAACCATGGGATTATTATTAGTAAGAAAAAAAATCCATCTTTTCAAACCCATATAGAATTCTTAGGAGTTATCATTGGCCAAGGAACAATAAAACTTCAATCACATATTGTCCAGAAAGCCTTAGAAGTTCCAGATAAATTAGAAGGATTACAACAGATGAAGCAATTCTTGGGACTAGTCAATTATGCTAGACCTTTTATCAAAAATTTAGGAAAAATTGCAGGAACCATATATTCAAAAACATCTCAGAAAGGACAAAGAAACTTTAACCAAGAAGAAATCAAACTAGTCCAACAGATTAAAACTTTAATTAAACAATTACCTGAATTAAATTTACCCTTAGATGACTATTTGATTATTGAAACTTGCGTTTGTAACACCGGATGGGGTGCAACACTCTTAGCTAAACCTAATAAATATACTGATAAGAATACAAAAAGAATTTGTCTCTATGCTAGTGGAATATATAAAGAAAAATGAAATATTAGTAGTATAGATGCAGAATTACTTGCTATTTCATATGCATTAGATAGTTTTGAATTGTTCATTATTTCTAAAACAGAAATCACAATTAGGACAAATTGTGAAGCTATTGTTTCCTTTCACCAAAGAATGCAAATAGATAGTAAGCAAAGTTCTCATAGAAGATGGCTAAACTTTGTTGACAGGTGTCTTCAACTAGAAACCCTTATTCAGTTTACCCATATACGAGGAATCCATAACAGTTTAGCCGATACCCTTAGTCAGCAACCCCATAAGAATGAGCTCGAAAGCATGGTTGACCTAGTAGATACCCAAGTAGAAGAACCAGAACCAGAACCAAACCACCAATTTTCTCTGTTTGCATTCCTTCATATTTGCTCTATCGAATCCTTTTCGCAGGCCCTAAATTGTAATATAGACAAACTACTTTTATATAATCTAGCACAAACATTTGAAATAGATACTCGTGAAGGACAAATAAGAAGACTTATGAGAACCTTAAGATTAAAAGAACTTACACCAAGATTTATTTATATAAGAATGTTAGATATTATATTAGATATTATATTAGATATTATATTATGAGAGAGATTAGTTTGGTCCCATATCGAATAATGTATTTGTTTAGTCTCCCCTCTCTCCTATATATATGAGACATATTGTACTCAGTTTATTCAATCAATCAATAAATAATATTTTCCTATCCCTAATTCTAACATGGTATCAGAGCCTATAGCCTGTCCTATAAGGCCTATATTAATTTTATCCTCGTCGTCGAGGTGGAGTGGTTCTCGTCTTCATCAGAATCACTCAACCTCCCGACATCCCTCCCCCACTCTTGATTAAATCCCAAAATCCTAATATCCCCCTTTAATCAAATTAGCTGCCAAACCCTAACCTTAATCCACAACAACAACAATAGCGGCAACACCGTCTACTCACCGTTGCTTTCAACAACAGCGAGACCTCAACACCAACTCCCGGCTCTCAACAAAACCCAACATCAACAGCAAACAACTCCGGCGATCTCCCTACACCGCCAGTCCTAATCCTTTTAAGGTTTCCTTCCGATCTCCAACAACATAAATAACAAACACCAAGAAGAAGAAGAAGAAGAAGAAGAAGAATCCCGACACCATTAACCACCACCGCTTAAATCCCCGACAACTCCGTCGTCGATCGCAACCAAGAATTCAATCCAAAATTCAAATAAAAAATCGAAATCGAAATCGAAATCGAAGAAGATGAACACTGACATCATCAACCTCTACATCTCGATGCCTTCCCGCTGTCTTCGTCTCCACGTCGACGCAGTCGACCTGACCACTTCTTCCCTAAAACACCCATCGTCGACATCCGCCGTTGCTGCACCACCTCCTCCTTTTCGAAACCCTAGCTGCTACCTTTCTCCACTGACCTCCTCTTCGACATCCATAGCCACCTCTTACACCTACTTTGACCTCCATGATCTTCAATTACAAACCCGAACCCGTTCTCCACCTCTGCTACCCTAGCCGCCATTCATCTCCACCCCTAACCTTAATCCTCTTCTCTTATTTCCAAAACCAAACCCAAATAACCTAATAACCCTATACCTGAATCCACCAAAAAAGGGAAAAAAAAAGGTACCCCGTACCCAAACCCTAACCCTACCCGACCCGACCCATTTTCTGTTTTAAAAAAACTCTTTCTTGTAGGTTCTTCAACTTCTACAGTCCCGCTTCCACCTCCAGATCCTGCTACAACTTCACACAGGTTAATACATTGTGAGTTTGAGAGGGGGAAATCTCAACATCATTCCAGATCTTGACGTCCATCCCGTCCGCTGAGGCCATCTCGCACTACCATGTGCCACCACTACTACTTCTACTTCTACTACTTCTTCTCAGTTTGGGGGTGAGATCCCAACATGCGCCAATAATTTACCACTACTACTACTACATCTCAAGTTAGGGGTGAGATCCCATCACAGTTTGGGATATGGAAATCCTAATAGTGTGCCACCACTACTTCCTTCCACTACTACTACTACGTCTCAAGTAAGGGGTGAGATCCCATCACAGTTTGAGATATGGAGATCCCGTCACAGTTCGGGATATGAAGATATTAACAGTGCACCACCACTACTTCCTTCCAATACTACTACTACTATTCTCAAGTTTGGGGTGAGATCCCAACACATGTGCCATCGATGTCCTTCCCTGCGACATCTACTTGAGTGTCGTTCCTGCATCACAGTTTGCTGTCCCTGCCACATGAACATCGTCAATATTCTAAACTCATGTTGTTTCATCCAACTTGAGTTTGAGAGGGGGTGTTAGATATTTTATTTGATATTATATTATGAAAGAGATTAGTTTGGTCCCATATCGAATAATATATTGGTTTAGTCTTCCATTCTCTCCTACATATAAGAGATATTGTACTCAATTTATTCAATCAATCAATAAAGTATTTCTTCTCATCCCTAATTCTGACAAAGAACACTAACACATTTTGTTTTAATGAATGTAAATGTAACATCCCATATTTTTAGAAATATATTTTTCAACTTTTGCACGTATAATGCACGTGCTACTTTCCATCTTCATTTTATTATTCTCATTTATCTATTTTTAGCATGCACACGTTTTTTTTATTAGTCTTCTTTTAACCCATGGACCTAAAAATGAATTCTAGCTCACTAGACTAATTAATTAGTTGATTAAAAAGAAAGCCCATGATTCAAGCGTATTAATTAAAACCTAATTTAAGTTGAGCATGGACTAATACATGACAAGTTACAATTTTTAGTACACATTTAGAACTATAAAAAATTGTATTTATTTTGTATGTGCATGTGTGCATTTGCACACAAATGGTTGGCCGGTCTTGCACTAGGGGGAGGCCCGATTTTTTTTGGTAGTGGGGGAGAGGAAAGGTTGGGAGTTAGGGAGTCAGGGTGTTTGGAGAGTTTGAGGGAGGAGTTAGGAAAGTGAAGGGATGGAGGATTTAAATGAGGAGTTATTAGGTGGAGAAGTTTGCATTTTAGACCCTAATATTGTCATATAAATACTCCCCTTCTCTTCTCATTTCACACACAAAAGACAAAGCAAATAAGAGAGTAAGAGAGTTCTAATGCTTGAAGGAATTCTTGTGCTTGGAGGAGTTCTTGCTAGGAGAAGAAGGAATTGCTAGGAGCTAGGAATTGTGCTTCCACCTTTTGTTCAATCTTCATAAGAGGTGGGTGTTCTCATGCTTTTTAATTATAGAACAATGCATGCTAAGTAATAATAAATGAGTAGTATGAAAAATTTGTTGTGATCTATACTATTATATGTAGTAAGAATAGTAGTGAATCATGGTATGATTAGTAAATTAATTTACATCATGTTAGTTGGTAATGAGGAAAAAAAAAAATTTGATTAGTTTGTCATGAACTAGTATACATGAATGTGGAGATTTGATTATATTGTGAACTTTCCTCTTAGAATAAGCAAATGGTTTTTTTTGTAAGGAGAAATTGATGTTTATGAACTCATTGGAAGGCTTATAAGAGATACAATACACTATCCTTGATTTAATTAAATAAATGCAATATCTTGTTTATTAGAAAGAAGAAATAAATTGAAAGTTAGAATTATTGTCTAGAATATGAATTGAAAATTAGTAAGTTACTGTTAGAGAATAAACTCAGATCATAAGAACTAATTTCAGTTTAATAAAAAAAAGTTTAGTTAGAATGAAGAATTGTGTTTTTATGAAAATAAAAGAAGGACAGAGAATTTGAACAAGAGTCGAAGGGGAGATTTGATATCGTTGGGCGCATCTGGCTTGGTGGTCTGGCGTTGCGCTGTCTCCATGTTCGGCCTGGTTCGAATCCTGTGGCCTACAATACTTTTCTTTGGCGTTTTGTTTTAATTTCATCCCAACCCGAAAACTGTGTTTAAGGGGATTTCGAAGTAGTAACTGAACACCAAGTCCATATGGACTATTTGGCTAGCGGCGGCGGCTTTGGGCACTGGTTAGGTGGTCACAGATTCGAAACCCAGCAACCGCAAGTTTTATTTTTAGGGTTTTAATGATTTAAATGAGTTTATAATGCGAAAAAAAAAGAAAATTTGGAGGAAAATTTCTAGTATTCTTATAAAATGAAGTGGGATTTATTAAAAATAGATTTAGAATTTTTCATGTGTATTTTGAGAAAAAAAAAAGACATTGAGATAGATTGAGATATTGTCTTCAAAATTAATTATTTAATAGCATGATTTATATCCTTAGAAGAAAAATAAAATGTTGATATGAGAATTAATTGTCTTGATGGGATTATACATTTATGTTGAATACTTGATTACTATATGTGTTTAAATTGATAAGGAGTTTTAAATTAGATGAATTCATAAGAAGAATTATTGTTTGGAAAGGATTTAGAATGGATAAATGAATCATGAATGGTGTGATTTTGATCCCATTTGTGAATAAGTTAAAGATAATAATAATTTGAGTTTAAGACATGATATGATGACGGGTATGGATACCCATGGTTTCTTGTATATGGAAAGGTTATGATTTAGAGTTTAGTAAGACATCGGGTACTGGAATTGTTGAGATAAAAAAATTGAGTTATATTGAGATATGATCATGGAGCTGTCTCGGTAATTGTGATTAAGTCTGGCAGGGGGTAATACTAACTCTAGGTTTGATAATTTATTCATGTCTTGAATTTAAGAACTAGGAACATAAGTGAAGATGTAGTAAGACGTAGACAAACGTAAGTGGTGCACTCTATATAGTTGGGCGGTGGGCTTGTTGCGGTGGTTCATCGGGACTATAGACCCAGTCGGGCAGTGTACTCCGGGACTATGGTTGCCTCGTGGGAGACGAGCTTTTATTTTAAATCCGGGACTATGCATAGTCGGGCGGATAGTTTGCCTTACTCCATGTATATACTTAAACCAGAGCTAGAGGGGCACTTGCGGGAAGTTTACACGACGAGAAGTCTGTATAATAGTCTGGCAGGGGATTTGTTGTAGTGGTTCTCCGGGACTGGGATCCGTACTCATGGAACGTCTTAACTTTGTCTTATTACTGGGTAGTTTCATGGCGAGAGATCGAACCCTTTATTGTGGAGTACGTAGGTGCTTGCCCTCGGACCTATGTAGTATGGGATGCATAGAATCTGAACAAGTATGCATTAGTGTCATATTAATATAAAATATTTGCATTAGGCATTAAGGCATGGCATACACTTACATATTTAGCGTAGTCACAATTTAACAATTTATCTCATTCAAGTTTTGTGGTTTGTTAAAGTATGGAGATCGTTATACTGTCTTCGGTATAGAGAGGATATCCGTGTATAACATTTCGTCGGTTGTAATCAACTGACGTGCCCACAGTTTTACATGCAGGTATTGGATTTCAAAGTGGAAATGCCGCTGTCGATTTAATTAAAAGTTAAAGATATTGTAATTGTATTTTGTTGTAATCTATTTTTGTCTTCCGCTGTGTAATAAATGTAAGGAATTCTGATGTATTATGAAAAGTTTAATTTTCCTTATAAAATTGTACGAAGTGAAGTGTAAAGATCCTGTGAAATCTCGAATTCGGTCTTATTTGGAATTCGGAGGCGTTACAGATGGTATCAGAGCACGCTTAATAAGTAGTACAAATTTATAAGGAACGACACCTTAGAGTGGACATTAGCGTGTGAGTTTCAACTTATAGAGATTTAAACTTATGTTTGTGTTGTTCTATGAGATGACATTTTTATTCTCTTTTCCCTATAAGATGGCCAATCAGCATGATCCCCAGAATGAGGCACATTGGTTTGTCCTCTTCGAGGATGAAGAGGAAAAGCCAATGGAAGAAGAAGAAGAACCAGAGGAGGAGAAAGAAGAAGAACCAGTTGAGATAGAAGAAGAATTTTCCGAGTCCAGGGAGATTACTCTACCTCCGTCTGATTTACCCGAGGAACCCTCAGACAAAGAACTTGTTGCAGATGACAAGAATGATATTGTTGCTTCTCTTCGACGAGAATTGGACGCTCAAAAGTGGAGAGTAAACCACTTGGAATTACAACAAGCACAGGATAAGGAGCGTATTCAGGAGTCATCCCTAGCACAGCGCTTCAAACCAACTGGAGCAAATGCCATTGCAGTGACTGGAAGGATGCCCACCTGTTTCAAGTGTGGAGAATCAGGTCACTTGTCTTCTGGGTGCAAGAAGTTGGAAATGTTAAGGTTTGTTACCTTTGAGGAAAGGAGGGTCATATCAAGCCTTTTTGCCCTCAGCTTCAGCGGGGAGGACCGAGTCAGAAGCAGTCCAACCCAGAGCAAAGGCAGTTCCGGCAGGGCGAGTATTCGCTTTGACCGAGGCAGATGCTGATGATGTGGACAATGTTATCACTGGAGACATTCAAATAAATGGAATAAAAGCATCAGTGTTATTTGATATGGGATCTTCACACACATTTGTGTCACCCTCATTTGCAAAACGATTGAGAGTTGAACCTAAAATTTTTTCTGGCAAAATTCTATCTGTGGCTACCCCGTCAGGAGAAAACTTAACTACTGATCCATACTATGAAGGGTGCAATCTTGAGATCGGAGGCAGGCTCTTTGACATCGACCTCATTGAGTTGGCAGTTTTGGGGGTTGATATCATTATTGGCATAGACTGGATGTCAGTTTACAATGCCACTATTGAGTGCAAGAGCAAAGAAGTTGTGGTGAAGGCACCAGGCGGACCAGCAGTTACATTTCAAGGTAAGAGGAAGTGTGAGCAGTTGGTAGCAGCTTTGTCAGAGCAGAAAGTTCCAAAAGAAGTGAGGCGATTCCAGTTGTCCGAGATTTTCCAGCTGTATTTCTTGATGATCTACCAGGGCTTCCCCCTCATCGAGATGTAGAGTTCAGCATCACTGTTCAGCCAGGAAGTGCACCTATTTCCAGGGCACCATACAGAATGGCTCCGGTTGAACAAGATGAGATCAAGAAGCAGATCGAAGAATTGTTGAGCAAAGGATTGATCAGGCCGAGTGCGTCACCTTGGGGTGTAATGTCCTAATTTTTCAATTAATGAAAAATTATTTATTTTGCACGTAGTGTGCACGTGCAATATTTTGGTTGAATTAAATCTTATAATTATTTTCATTGTGATGGGTATAACTATTTAAATATGTGCTTTTTATTATTTTATACAAAAGCCTTCTTTTAATTAGATAAAAAGCCTTTTCTTTAAAAGCCCAAAGTTAATTTAATTTATTATTTTTATAATAACTATTTTGGACCATAAACTAAAGCCCATGGACTATTTTTTTTACAACTTGTCATGTAGAATACAATTTAAAGACTATTTTATTTTTATACAAAAATTTAATGTACAATTTTTGGATCAAGTGGCATGCACGTGGATTGCACGTATACGTGCAATTGCACATGCTTTGGAGTAGGCCGGGAATGCTTCTTTTGGAGGGAGAAATCAAATTTTGGATGGGGATCATGGTGTGGTGGTTACTCATCATGGGTAGTTTGTGTAACTCCTTAAATCTCCACCCTTTGTTCTTAACTCCTACTCTAATCTTAGCCATCCATTCCATAAAGATTTTAGTTTAAATACCCCCTCCCATGGCTAGTTATTTTTGTGCTTATTACTTTCTACAAACCTATAGTCTAAATTGCATTTTCTAGTAGTATTTTTGTGAGTTAAAAGATTGAGTTGTGTGGGAGTTGGGCTTGCAACAAGAAGAAGGAGAGGCCGGCTATTCAAAGGAGGGAGCTTTCGGTTTGGTGTGCTCGGGTTGGAGGTTTGTGCGCGCGTGTACAAGGAGGAGAAGCATTTCGTTGCAAGAACATTCGTCTAGGAGATCACTAGTTGTACTTTCTTTAATAAGGTGGGTAAATTTTCCCTATTTCTAAATAAGAATGCATGCTAGATTCAATTGGGAAAATGATGCATGAAAATGATTATAAGGATGCGCAATTAATTGGAAAAATGATCTATAATTGATTGAATTGTTGACATGCAAATTGTGTGTGATTCTACTATTAAAATTTAAGTTGGGTGCAATATAAGTATGGATATGAATTGTGTAAATGAACTTTCGTTAGTAGCATGGAAATTATGCACAAAGATTAGTAGTTGATAATGTCGCATTATGTGCTAGTTAGAAATTTGGTTATGTTGTTGTAACGATTAAATTAAGATGCAGTCATTATATTTATGAGATGAATAATGGCATAAAATTAGTGTAGAGATTTGTGAAATTATAATGTCGAAAAAGAATGCAATAGTGATAGTATATCAAATTAACAAAATTGTATGGTAGAAAGGTGTTGATTATTGAAAGTATGTTTAATTGTTTAAGAAAAGAATGATTTTCATATACTGGAGTATAATTCATGATGTAAATGAGTAATCTGGAATTTTTACAGTCTATTAGTAAGAGCAAGTTGAAGTAATATTTTGATGAACATCGATATATTTCAAATAACAGAGAGTATAGATTTAAATGAAATTCGAATGGTACTAGTGACAACTTGAGCACGTAGCTCAAGTGGTCGGAGGTTTTCTTTCGCTACAGTGTGCGGCTGGGTCTCATGAGGTTGTTGGTTTGAATCCCTGGCCGCCATACTTTTATTTCGTTTTTTTTAAAACAAGAATAGCAGCAGCCGAGAGCTCTTATGGCTCTCAGAGTCCCTTTATGACGCCAGTAGCATTCGGCCTAGTGGTTGTGGCTTTCGGTTGGGTTCTTTATGGTGCTGGGTTCGAATCTTGTTCTCGGCAAGATTGAAAAACATTTTTTTTGAGGGTTTTAGTACTCAAAAAATTATGAGAAAAATATGACTATTCTCCTAAAAATATATGGGACTTTATAAAAATAATTTGGGGATTATTTGCATGAAATGCACTATGATTTGAGACTAAAATGCATAAATAGAACTATGGTTCTATATGTATATTTTTGTGAAAATTATACCTTACAAAGGAATTTAAAATAAAGTGCTAGAATGGAGTTATAACAAATAAAGAAATTACATTCAGTGATGTGAAATGAATTTATTCTCATTGGAGAATATTGTGAAATTATGAAATGTGAATATCCATTTTAGTGATGAGATTTAAATTGTGAAATTGATATTTGATGAAATATATAGTTCATGTATGGATATGGACTCATGTTTAAATTAGAAATTCATGCTATGGAAAGAGAAAATCTGTTATGACTATGAAAATGAATCCATGAGTTAGAAATGCTCAATTTTGGAAATTGTGAATTGAAATTGAAACGAAAGAGTAGCTAAGTCTCCCCCGGCAATTGGGAAAAAATGAAATTAAATTTGAAATGAAAGACTAAGGTTGGTCATGTTGAATAAATGAATAAGTCCGGTTCAGTGGAGAGGCTAACTCTAGAGCTTTGATTATGTTCATGATTCTATTAAACTAAGAATTAGTACATAGTGGAGACGTGATGAAAGTAAGAGAAAAACATTGAGTATGAGGGCCATTGGATAGCGGCGAGAGCGTATCCCAGGATGTCCCATGATGAGTCTGGGCGAGGATACTGCTCCAGAGTACCGTTCCGGTGGCGACGCTCGTGGGAAGTTTGAAGACTACGGGTGGTGTCATGTCTATGGTAGGAGCTGAATTACCACAGGATGTCTGCATGATGAGTCATGTCAGCAATGGGATTCCCTCCAGGGCACCTAGACATGAGTTCGTAGGTCAGAAAACATCTAAGATACTTACCGTAGTTACAGTAGTAAACTAAGTCATGACGAGGGATTGAACCCTATAAAGATGAAGAACGATTAAGGGCTTGCCCTCGGACCTATGTAGTATGGGATGCATAGAATCCGAACAAGTGCGCATTAGTGTCATACAATATTAATAATTGCATTAAGGGCTAAGTGCACAATCACAACACGACATCAATAGAGTAGTCCCTTTAGTTTGAAATGTGACAAGTTTGTGTTTGCTAAATATGGAAAATAAGTTATACTATTTCCGGCATAGAGAGGATGGCCGTGTATAATGATCGTTGGTTGAATAAACTGACGTACCCACAGTCTTATATGCAGGTAAATTGCTTGATAAAGATTACTCAATGTTGTTGTATATTTGTTTTCATTGTTGTAAAATTCTACTTCCGCTGTGCAATGTAAAATGTAATATTGATGTAAACTCTGATGTAAAGTGAAAAGTTCAAATTTCCTTGTAAAATTGTACTAAAGGAAGTGGAAAGATCCTGTAGAACATCTCGAATTCAGTGTATTTGGGATTCGGGGCATTACATGCGGAGCTCCAGTTCTTTTGGTGAAGAAGAAGGATGTATCAATGAGGATGTGTATCGACTATAGAGAGTTGAATAAGGTTATAGTACAGAACAAGTACCCAATTCTTCGAATCGATGATCTGTTCGACCGTCTACAAGGAGCAGTTATTTTCTCCAAGATAGACTTGCGGTCAGGATATCACCAAGTCCGAGTGCAAGAAGAAGATGTGCACAAGACGGCATTCAGAACCAGGCATGGTCATTATGAGTTCCTAGTCATGCCGTTTGGAGTAACCAATGCACCTGCTATATTCATGGACATGATGAACAGAGTCTGCGGCCATTCATTGATTCTTTTATCGTTGTATTCATCGACGACATATTGGTCTATTCCAAGTCAGAGGAGGAGCATGCTGAGCACTTAGCAGAGGTATTGAAGAAGCTTCAGGAGCAGAAATTATATGCTAAGCTGTCCAAGTGTGACTTCTGGAAAACTGAAGTTGCCTTCCTGGGTCACATCCTTTCTAAGGAGGGAGTAGCTACCGACCCACAGAAGATTGAGGCAGTGAAAGATTGGCCAAGACCGACCACAGTGAAGGAGATCAGGATTTTTCTGGGTTTAACTGGATACTACAGAAGGTTCATTTAGGGTTACGCCTAGCTAGCTGTGCCACTCACAAGGCTCACAAGGAAGAACGTGAGTTTCTAATGGTCGGAGCAGTGTGAAGCTAGTTTACAGGAGTTGAAGGAAAGGTTGACTACCGATCCCATTTTGGCGTTGCCAAGAGCAAGAGTCAACTATGATGTCTACAGCGATGCTTCCCATCGCAGATTGGGCTGTGTGCTGATGCAGGAGGGAAAGGTAATAGCTTATGGGTCTAGACAGCTGAGACCACATGAAAATAATTATCCAACCCATGATCTGGAGCTGGCAGCAATCATCTTTGCTTTGAAGCAGTGGAGGCACTACGTGTACGGGGAGAAGGTCAACATGTACACGGATCACAAGAGTCTGAAGTATATTTATCAACAGAGGGACTTGAATTTGAGGCAGAGGAGATGGTTAGAAGTGTTGGAAGACATCCGACCTGAGATGAAATACCATCCAGGCAAGGCCAATATTATGGCTGATGCGCTAAGCAGGAAGGTCAGCTTGTCCCGGTTGATCACAACTCAGGCGAAGTTAGCAGAGGAGCTTGATCGAGCAGGAATTGAGGTGGTTTTACAAGGTTTGGGAGCTTCCTTAGCTCAGTTAAGGATTCAACCTACTTTGAGAGACAAAATTATCGACAGTCAGAAGGCAGATCCACAGATTCAGGAGATGATAAAGCAGGTTGGCATTGGTAGATTGGCAGAGTTTCAGGTGAAGGATGCAGTATTATGGTTTGGTGAGCGGCTGTGTGTGCCCGATCAAGCGGAACTGAAGGAGAGTATTCTTCAGGAAGTGCATGCTACTTTATTGTCTGTGCATCCCGGGAGTACCAAGATGTACAAGGACATAAAGTTATATTTCTGGTGGCCAGGGATGAAGCGAGATGTGGCTGAGTTTGTTGCCAAGTCTGCAGTTTGTCAGCAGGTCAAAGCAGAGAATCAGAAGCCCGGAGGCTTGTTGCAGCCATTACCCATCCCTGAGTGGAAGTGGGATTGTATCAGCATGGATTTTATCACAGGGTTGCCTAAGAGTCCTAGGGGCAATGATACAATTTGGGTGATAGTGGATCGACTCACCAAATCGGCTCACTTTTTAGCGAAGAAGCTTACCTGGTCAATGGAGAAGCTGGCAGAGTTGTATATTGACGAGATTGTGAAGCTTCATGGAGTTCCTCTATCGATAGTATCCGATCGAGATGCACGTTTCACTTCGCATTTCTGGAGAAGTCTTCAAGCAGCTTTGGGGACAAAGACTGATTTCAGTACGGCCTTTCATCCTCAAACTGATGGGCAGACTGAGAGAGTCAACAGGGTACTGGAAGATATGCTGAGGTCTTGTGTGTTGGATTTTGGTGGTAGCTGGGAGAAGCATTTAGCTCTGGTGGAATTTGCCTACAACAACAGCTTTCAGACAAGCATCAGGATGGCGCCATATGAGGCTCTGTATGGAAGAAAGTGCAGGACACCGGTTTGTTGGTATGAAGTGGGGGAGTGGCAGTTGAATGGACCTAGAAATTGTGCAGCAGACCTCAGAAAAGATCGAGCTGATCAGGAAGAGGTTGGTCGATGCACAGAGCAGACAGAAGAGTTATGCTAATAATCGGAGGAGAGACCTGGAATTTGATGAAGGTGACTTTGTCTTTGTAAAGGTGTCTTCGACCAAGGGAGTGATTCGGTTTGGTAGGGGATGAAAGTTAGCCACGACATACTTAGGACCCTAAAGATATTGAAAAGGATTGGGAAGACAGCTTACCGGTTAGAATTACTAGAAGAGTTGGCCCAAGTACACAATGTCTTTTGTGTATCTATGTTACGAGGTTACATCACGGATCCGAGTCATCATTTGCCAGAAGTACCAGAAGGTTTGCAGTTGGACTTGAGCTATGCTGAGCGTCCGGTAGAGATTGTGGATCGTCGAAAGAAGGTATTGAGAAATAAGACAATACCTATGGTCAAGGTCATTTGGAGAAATCAATTTGTTGAGGAGGCCACCTGGGAATCAGAGGAAAAGATGATGAAGGATCACCCTAAACTCTTTAACTAAAAAGTGTAAACTCTTTTATTTTATTTCCTTTCTTTGTATCTCTCACTCTTAAGTGTAGTTCCAAGGACGGAACTATTCTAAGGAGAGAGTGTTGTAACATCCCGTATTTTTAGAAATATAATTTTCAACTTTTGCACGTATAATGCACGTGCTACTTTCCATCTTCATTTTATTATTCTCATTTATCTATTTTTAGCATGCACAAGTTTTTTTTTATTAGCCTTCTTTTAACCCATGGACCTAAAAAAGAATTCTAGCCCACTAGACTAATTAATTAGTTGATTAAAAAGAAATCCTATGAATCAAGCCCATTAATTAAAACCTAATTTAAGTTGAGCATGGACTAATACATGACAAGTTACAATTTTTAGTACACATTTAGAACAATAAAAAATTGTATTTATTTTGTATGTGCATGTGTGCATTTGCACACAAATGGTTGGCCGGTCTTGCACTAGGGGGAGGCCGGATTTTTTTTGGTAATGGGGGAGAGGAAAGGTTGGGAGTTTGGGAGTGAGGATATTTAGAGAGTTTGAGGGAGGAGTTAGGAAAGTGAAGGGATGGAGGATTTAAATAAGGAGTTATTAGGAGGAGAAGTTTGTATTTTAGACCCTAACATTGTCCTATAAATACTCCTCTTCTCTTTTCATTTCACACACAAAAGACAAAGCAAATAAGAGAGTAAGAGAGTTCTTGTGCTTGGAGGAATTCTTGCTAGGAGAAGAAGGAATTGCTAGGAGCTAGGAGTTGTGCTTCCACCTTTTGTTCAATCTTTATAAGAGGTGGGTGTTCTCTTGCTTTTTAATTATAGAACAATGCATGCTAAGTAATAATAAATGAGTAGTATGGGAAATTTGTTGTGATCTATACTATTATATGTAGTAAGAATAGTAGTGAATCATGGTATGATTAGTAAATTAATTTACATCATGTTAGTTGGTAATGAGAAAAAAAAATTTGATTAGTTTGTCATGAACTAGTATACATGAATGTGGAGATTTGATTATATTGTGAACTTTCCTCTTAGAATAAGCAAATGATTTTTTTTTGTAAGGAGAAATCGATGTTTATGAACTCATTGGAAGGCTTATAAGAGATACAATAAACTATCCTTGATTTAGTTAAATAAATGCAATATCATGTTTATTAGAAAGAAGAAATAAATTGAACATTAGAACTATTGTATAGAATATGAATTGAAAATCAGTATGTTACTGTTAGAGAATAAACTCAGATCATAAGAACTAATTCAGTTTAATAAAAAAAAAATTAGTTAGAATGAAGAATTGAGTTTTTATGAAAATAAAAGAAGGACAGAGAATTTGAACAAGAGTCGAAGGGGAGATTTGATATCATTGGGCGTGTCTGGCCTGGTGGTCTGGCGTTGCGCTGTCTCCTTGTTCGGCCTGGTTCGAATCCTATGGCCTACAATACTTTTCTTTGGTGTTTTGTTTTAATTTCATCCCAACCCGAAAACTGTGTTTAAGGGGATTTCGAAGTAGTAACTGAACACCAAGTCCATATGGACTATTTGGCTAGCGGCGACGGCTTTGGGCACTGGTTAGGTGGTCACGGGTTCGAAACCCAGCAACCGCAAGTTTTATTTTCAGGTTTTTAATGATTTAAATGAGTTTATAATGCAAAAAAATAAAAGGAAAATTTGGAGGACAATTTCTAGTATTCTTATAAAATGAAGCAGGATTTATTAAAAATAGATTTAGAATTTTTCATGTGTATTTTGAGAAAAAAAAAGACATTGAGATAGATTGAGATATTGTCTTCAAAATTAATTATTTAATAGCATGATTTATATCCTTAGAAGAAAAATAAAATGTTGATATGAGAATTAATTGTCTTGATGGGATTATGCATTTATGTTGAATACTTGATTACTGTATGTGTTTAAATTGATAAGGAGTTTTAAATTAGATGAATTCATGAGAAGAATTATTGTTTGGAAAGGATTTAAAATGGATAAATGAATCATGAATGGTGTGATTTTGATCCCATTTGTGAATAAGTTAAAGATAATAATAATTTGAGTTTAAGACATGATATGATAAAGGGTATGAATACCCATGGTTTCTTGTACATGAAAAGGTTGTGATTTAGAGTTTAGTAAAACCTCGGGTACCAACATTGTTGAGATAAAAGAATTGAGTTATTTTGAGATACGGCCATGGAGCTATCTCGGTAATTGTGATTAAGTCCGGTAGGGGATAATACTAGTTGTAGGTTTGATAATTTATTCATGTCTTGAATTTAAGAACTAGGCAGATAAGTGAAGATATTGTATGACGTAGACAGACGTATGTGGGGCACTCTATATAGTTGGGCGGTGGGCTTGTTGCGGCGGTTCAGCGGGACTATAAACCTAGTCGGGTGGTGTACTCCGGGAGTGTGGTTGCCTCGTGGGAGATGTGCTTTTATTTTAAATCCGGAACTATGCATAGTCGGGCGGATAGTTTGCCGAACTCTATGTATATACGTATACCGGGGCTAGAGGGGCACTTGCGGAAGGTTCGCACGATGAGGAGTCTGTATAACAGTCGGGTGGGGGATTTGTTGCGGCGGTTCTCCGGGACTGGGATCCGTACTCGTGGAACGTCTTAACTTTGTCTTATTACTGGGTAGTTTCATGGCGAGGGATCGAACCCTTTATTGTGGAGTACATAGGTGCTTGCCCTCGGACCTATGTAGTATGGGATGCATAGAATCCGAACTAGTATGCATTAGTGTCATCTTAGTATAAAATATCTGCATTAGGCATTGAGGCATGGCATACACTTACATATTTAGTGTAGTCACAATTTAACACTTTATCTCATTCAAGTTTTGTGATTTGTTAAAGTATGGAGATTGTTATATTGTCTTCGGTATAGAGAGGATAGCCGTGTATAACATTTTGTCGGTTGTAATCAACTGACGTGCCCACAGTTTTACATGCAAGTATTGGATTTCAAAGTGGAAATGCTGCTGTCGATTTAAATAAAAGTTAAAGTTGTTGTAATTGTATTTTGTTGTAATCTATTTTTGTCTTCCGCTGTGTAATAAATGTAAAGAACTCTGATGTATTATCAAAAGTTTAATTTTCCTTGTAAAATTGTACGAAGTGAATTGTAAAGATCCTGTGGGATCTCGAATTCGGTCTTATTTGAAATTCTGGGCGTTACAGTAAAGATGGAAAGACTGCCACCTCAGCCAGGCATACGTGGACATAATCACTTCACATCTAGCCAGAACTTTGTACAAAGATCATACCAAGAACAAATGCACATTGATAATCAAGAACTCTTAGTATTTCCTAACAGTAATATTTCTTTAAGACTTTACCACATATTTTAGTAGGAAAAGAACAAAAATGTCTTCTAGATAATTTATGGATATTATTCAATAACAAAGACCAAAAGTATTTTCTTGCTTGCATGAATGCATTATCAGAACACTTCACTCAGAACCACATGCATTTTAAGTTCTAAGTTGTATTAAAAGGGAACTTTGTAGGATTATTTCATACATGGATAGAAGTAGTAGACAACATTAAAGATTTTCAAAACCCTTTAAATAAAGGATTTAGTAGTTTATCAAAAGCGTTGGACATAGCAAGAATACATCTACGACCCAATTATTATGGAATTTTTTTACCAAACTATCCCACTTTTTGTAAGTATGTACGAAACTATCCCTGTTTGAAAATTTAATACCAAAACATCCCTGTCGCTAACTGAGTTAACGGCCTTGGTAATAATAGGCACGTTAACTGAGTTAACATGTCTATATTTTGTGATTTTTTATGTACAAAACATCTCTGTCTGTTTGTTTGTGAAGATAGGCATATACGTTAACTCAGTTAACGACATTGGTAAAACAAGGCACGTTAACTGAATTAACGTGTGTGAGTATCTCCAATTTTCAGAAAGTTTCAACTTTCTGAAAACTAAAAATCTTCACACTCGTTAACTCTGTTAACGGCCTTGGTAAGAATTTGGACATTAACTGAGTTAACGTGTGTGAGTATCTCCAATTTTCAGAAAGTTTCAACTTTCTGGAAACTTGAAATCTTCACAGTCGTTAACTCAGTTAACGGCCTTGCTAATAATAGGCACGTTAACTGAGTTATGTCTATACTTAGTGATTTTTTACCCACACCCCTCTTTGAGGTAGTGCCCAATACTGTCCCATCTACGAACGCTAACTCGGTTAGCACGAGTGGTTTAAACACGCACGCTAACGGAGTTTGCGTGTCTATATTGGGTGAGTTTTTTGCCACACCCAAACAAGAGGGAAAAAGTTGTATCCCTTGCAGCACGCTAACTGAGTTTGCGCGAAGAAAATTACTAGGTGCGCTAACTCAATTAGCGACAGGGATGTTTTGGTATTAAAATTTCAAACATGGATAGTTTCGTACGTACTTACAAAAAGTGGGATAGTTTGGTAAAAAATTCATTATTATGTATCTCTCTCACTTACTATGAATCCCCATTAGATTTCTCACTTACAAAAGATCAGCATGGGAAGATCTTTTTCTGTGACCATTGCGAAGCAATGGCAAGGACAGTAAAAAGACTCAATGAAAATTGTAATAACCTTCCTTAGCCCTCACCACTTCAATGAAAAAAAAGTTAACCCAGAAAATAACAGAGCTAGAAAAAAGAATTTTTCAAGCAAAACTTCTAGAACAAACTTCTCTCTTAGTTCTAAAACAAAGGGATGAGCAGGGTGTGCATTCCCCTCTGAATGCAGTAAAATAGACTGTTGACTCTAGAAACTCAACAGTTAGTCTGGCTCAAATGGCAGTCATTAAAGACATATCAAATCCGTTGATAGCTGTGGCTTTTCCAAAAAACCAAGACAAAGGGAAATCCCTTATAGTAAGTTCATCAACAATACCAGAAGACTATACAAAGTTGGAACAAATTTTACAATTGATTGAATGTAGCCAAAGATGCAGTCACCAATCAATAAGACAAAAACCAGAGTAAAAAAGAAAAGAGAATCATTAAAACAAATGATTGCAGAACAGGTGGCACAAGTGCTACATAAAACTTTATTAAAAGATGAAAGAGACATGCTACCTAATACGGAAGATGACAAATTCGAAGATAAGGGAGAAGCATCAGACCACAATAAAAGAAACACGTCAGCTGAAGAATCTAATAATGAAGACCCAGGACCAGATTCGCCTTTCTCTTTCGACTCAGTGGTCATTCACAATTTGGACACCTAAAAGAAGATTCCCACAAAGATTATATGGACGACAGAGACCCACGTAGCATAATAGATGAACTCTTCAGACCTCCTACATGCCTATAAAACCCAAGACCTCCACGATTGATGAAGCATGAAAAAAGAGGAGAGTGCATGAAATCCTCTTAGCATTCCCCCTCTATATGTTTTCCTCATAATCTCTCTTATAAGATAACCAGTGTGTACTCCCGGCATGTAATCTCATTTCCAGTTTCTTCCTTTGTAAGTTTCTTTCTTAAACTTTTGGGAATTCCCGAAAGGAAAAATCCTTAGCCATGTATTTTCCTATGTTCCCATAATATAAGAAAGTATGATTTTCCTTTTCAGTAAAAAACAGAAAAAGTATATACCAGGGGACATAGAGATACATAGACAAAGGGGAAGTACCAAGTAGGGGCTTTACAATCTTGAATACACCTTTACTATTCCAATTGAAAAATTGGAATTTTGATAACAAGTTTAATTTATTCTCCTATCCCGCCTTTTTTGGTATCAGAGCAATATAATAGATCCAATATATAATTCTAAGATGGAATACTTAGATCTAGAACTTAACTAAAAACCTAGATCAGTAACAAATTTAGATAAGCATAAGATAAGTGTAACTTTGATAAAACTGAAGATATTAAGCATCTATTTCATAGTAAAGGCTCTGTCCAGAATACAATTGTAGATTTACTTATTAATCTAAGCGAAAATTTAGATTATAAGTATAAGAAAAACTATAATCTCTGGGATATTTTGCTAACAGCTACTAAAGAAAAGTTTCAGTTACTCAAAGATATTTCTAATAAGCTAGATTATATTAAAAACTAGAATCTCTTTAAGTTAGAAAAATTTGCCAAGTTAGAATACTTGCGAACCAAGAAAGACATTCTAGACTTAAAAGACTACTTGGAGCACAACAAGACTAAAGATATAGAAATAGAAACTAAGAACCGTTTAGAAGAAGTAAAGGCATACACACAGATTTTACTAGAAGTTTCTAAAGAAAATAAGCGTATATTACAAGAAATCAAACATATTTCTCTTAGCTAATTAATGACTGATCCTTGTAACAAAGCTTTATATACAAAAACATTTCAAGAACCAGAAGGATATAGCTCGTACAGTCCTCAAGCTCAGTCTGATAAAATAATTATTAGATAGAATAATACTACTATAAGACTCCTAATTAAGCTCCATCAAAGGCTAGATAGTATCCAAATACCACCTACTGTAGAATTCAAGACGAGATTAGTAAGCTTACATATAGCATATCAATAATCTCATTAGAACCCAGAGGAAAAGAGGTAGTTACGAGAAAATCAATAGTATTTTGATTTTCTGCCCCGAAACCAAAATGAGTATTCAAAATTGATCAAATATACAAACATTTACTGGATCTCCTAGAACCCTTAGATCTATAGAACAAGGATCCACAAGTGGATCAAGACCCCTTTTAGAACGATTGTTCAGTAGAAGAGCAAATAATTATGATGTCCAGCTAGAAGAACTCACAGATCCAGAACAGGATTATGATAGATTTCAGAGAGGAGGATTAAGTATTCTTAACCCTAGAACTTTGTACCAGGTTGGTAGATTTGAGTTTAGAACAGAATTCCTTAGACACAATCGAGAAAAGGCAATTAGTTGTTTAGGAAGCCAAACATGTAGCATGCCTTTAATTAGCAAGACAGTAGGAAATGAGATCAAGAATTGTAGATATACATTTATGCATATAGGCCTAATAGTTATAGGAATTAAGGACTTATGAGAAAGAACCTAAGGTGTAAAGCATTAATTACATTATATGATGATAGATGGAACAATATAGCTAAGGAAATGATAGCTAGTATAGAAGTAGATATGAATAATAATTCAGGAATATTTTATTGTAGTGAAGATTTTATGATAACTATAAAAGACTTCATTAAACATATACATATAGGTATCTATACATATAGGTATCCAGACCAAGGGATATGACGAACTACATAGTGGTGAAAATTTATTAGTTTATATAGCATTTTTAGGTAGAACAACCACTAATTCTAGAGTTAAATATAAAATACATAGCAGTGAAGTAGTAAAATTACTTAGTAGTAAAGGTATAAAAATGATTGAACAATTAGAATATGATTGTGAAAGACTTGCGGGCCTAGATTGGAATCTAGGTAAGTTTTTAGAACTCACAAAAACTATAGTTCCACAAGACTCCTTAATTTATCAGGACAACAAAGGACGCACAAGTGTTAGAATTACAGATCATGTTCCGTAGGTAAATAGAAACATACAAGAGATAGAAACTGACTTAGAATCCAAGTTAGTCCATATAGCATACATAGAAACAACGGTAACTGATAAGATTATATACCCCACAGAATTAGGAACGACAGAATTACCTAAATATAAAAGGCGGGATAGGAGATTAAATTAAATTTGTTATCAAAATTCCTTTTTTTCAATTAGAATAGTAAAGGTGGGAGTGTTTCAAGATTGTAAAGCTCCTACTTGGTACTTCCTCTTTGCCTATGTATTCTATGTCCCCTAGTATATACTTTTTTTTCTTCAACTATTCATTATCTCTGACTTCTTATTTAAGACACATCAAGGTGAGCAAAGTCCTGTTCAACTTTTCACTTTCCTCTTCTGGCATTCTCATGACCTTCTCTCATTCTTTCGGCCTTCTTTCTCTATAGGGGCCACTTGTAATTATTTAGACCCTGACTATGCTGTTATGATGCGCATAAATGGAAGAAATGAAAGATAATGCATAGTATTTAACATATTATATTAAATATATCTTGTATAAAAAAGGAAAATCCTACTATCTTATGGTTAGGAACATAGGAAAATACATGGCTAAGGGTATTTCCTTTCGGGAATTTCCAAAAAGTTTAAGAAAGAAACTTACAAAGGAAGGAATAAACTGGGAATGAGATTACACGCCGGGAGTACACACTAGTTATCTTACAAGAGAGTTTTGCGAAAAACATATAAAGGGGGAATGCTAAGAGGATTTCATGCACTCTTTTTTTTTTCTTTCAGGCTTCATCAGTCTTGGAGGTCTTGGGTTTTATATGCATGTAGGAGGTCTGGAGAGTTCTTCTATTTTGGTGCGTGGATCTCTGTTGTCCATATAATAAATAAGAGTTCTATTTTTCACCTTAGTGGGAATCTTCTTTTAGGTGTCCAAAGTGAATGGCCACCGAGTCGAAAGAGAGGCAAATATAGTCCCGGGTCTTCATTATTAAATTCTTCAGCTGACGTGTTTCCTTTATTGTGGTCTGATGCTTCTGCCTTATCTTCAAATTTATCGTCTTCCATATTTGGTAGCATGTTTCTTTCATCTTTTCATAAAGTTTTCTGTGGCGCTTGTGCCACCTGTTCTGTAATCATCTGTTTTAATGAATCTCTTTCCTTTTTTACTCTGGTTTTTGTCTTCTTGATTGGTGACTGCTGTCTTTGGCTATGTTCAATCTGTTGTAAAATCTATTCCAACTTTTTATAGTCTTCTGGTATTGTTGATGAAATTTCTATAGGGGATTTCCCTTTGTCTTGGCTTTTCGGCAAAGGCACAGCCATCAACAGACTTGATATGTCTATACTGCTGCCGTTTGAGTCAGATTAGCTGTTGAGTTTCAAGAGTCAACAGTTTCTTTTACTAAATTTCGAGGGGAATGCACTCCCTGTTCAACCCTTTGTTTTAGGACTAAGGGAGAAGTCTGTTCTGGAAGTTTTGCTTGAAAAATTTCTTTTTTCTAGCTTTGCTATTTTATGGGTTAACTTTTGTTTCTCTAAGATAGGTTATTACAATTTTCATTAAGTCTTTTTGCTGTTCTTGCCATTGCTACGCCATGGTCACATAATAAGATCTTCCCATGTAGATCTTTTGTAACAGAGAAATCTTCCCTTGCCATTGCTAATGGGGATTCATAGACAGTTCTAAGTGAGGGAGATGCATAATAATTGGGTCCAAGATGTTTTCTTGCTACGTCCAATGCTTCTGATAAGCTACTAAATCCTTTATGTAAAGGGTTCTGAAAATCTTTAATGTTGTCTACTACTTTTATCCATGTATGGAATACTCCTATTGAGTTCCCTTTTAAAATGACACAGAACTTAAAATGCATGTGGTTCTAAGTAAAGTGTTCTAATAATCATTCATGCAAGCAAGAAAATACTAGTGGTCTTTGGTATTGAATGATATCCATAAATTATCTAGAAGATATTTTTGTTCTTTTCCTACTGAAATATGTGGTAAAGTCTTAAATGAAATATTACTTTTAGGAAATACACTAAGAGTTCTTGATTACCAAAGCGCATTCGTTCATGATATGGTCTTTGTACAAAGTTCTAGCTAGATGCGAAGTTATTATGTCCCGGTATGCTTGACTGAGGTGGCGGTCTTGCCATCTGCACTTTCATTAAATCAAAATTTGTTTGTGTTCTCATAGAAATAAATCTTGGTGTAAGTTCTTTTAATCTTAAGGTTGTCATAAGTCTTCTTATTTGTCCTTCACGAGTATCTATTTCAAATGTTTATGCAAGATTATATAAAAATAGTTTCAGTAATAGAATTCAGGGCCTGAGAAAAGGATTCGATAGAACAAATATGAAGGAATGCAAACGAAGAAACTTGGAGGATTTGGGTGAAAAAACAAAATTGATAGGACAGAGTAAGAGCTAAAGGACCAAAAAAAAAGGTACATGATTACATAAAACATGAAACATGATTACAATCATGAGGAAAGAAAAATGGATGAACACATTTCCTTTCCTGTATGAAACTTGAACCGGAGAATGTTGGAAATTATGGACAGACTGCTCGTCCAGAACTAAAGAGAGCAAGAAATTATCAGACTGCAATTGCACTTTTAACATCCTCCAGAACTTGAACCAAACAAGCATAATTTAAGATATACGCAATCCCTTGTATGCATTCCAGGCAGAGACTACTTATGAGTTATTACTTTAGGGTCTCCAGGCCTCCAAGGTCCGTGCCTATACTTGTGTGCATATGTCATTATCAATTTTCTCTGCACCACCCAGAAAACCATGAAATGAGAAACACAAATCAGTATGACCACAATGTATATCAAACAATATTATGGGCCTTGGTGATGGTAAAATTCGCAGCAAATCAAGGCCGTACGATTCCGGCACAGATCCTAAAGCTTCTAATGACGATTCTGGCACATATCCTAAAGCTTCTACATGCAGATTAGTCATAACAGACATCTTTAACAGGGTCCAGCCATTCTTCAAGCTCATCTACAAAAACATAGGCCACTTTCAATCCCATTAAAAGTGACAGATTAGGCCCACTAGGAGAGACACCCACCTCATGATGGTTGTAAGTCAAATATCTTATCTCTAGACAAGAGAGTCTTATCTCTTAAGGGAGAGAATCAACAGGAGATAAAGAATTCATATCAATCTAACGAATTCATGCCAATCTCCTAAACTGTTTCTCAGACCTATAAATACTCTCCCCCCACTTCAGTCAGAAGGTAATCTCTTATATTCAAACACTCTCTCTTTTTCTGGTTCTGACTTGAGCGTCGGAGGGTCTGTTGCCGGGGTCATCCCTGGTATTTCAGGCTTTTTGCAGGTCCATAGGCAGCGTCAGCAACCATCGGATTCAGATTACGGTATTCAATCAACGATCCATATCCACTCTCAGGAGCTCTAAGCACTTGTTACGACAAAGATCAAAGGTCAGATCTTTAGTAGTTTCAACCAAATATAAACTCACTATTTGTTTGTTCCCACACCAAAATAAGCAACAACAGATTGACGCTGTCTGTGAAAAAACTATATAGATCAGACTTACTGCCATGCCACCAAGACTAAGCGGTAGAGCAGGGGCCTCAAGCCGTCGCATCAATTCTCTTCGTCAACCATCTCCTCCAATGGTGGACCCAATTCCTCCTCATCAACTAGTTAGCACTCGGCGCCGACCCCAATCTCGGAGCTCGGCATGTACCCCGAGCAGTGCCACAGCTCTCTCAGAAAATTCCTCCATCGAAGCGCTCGGCACCTACCCCAAGCTCGGAGCTCGGCACGTACCCCACGCAATGCCACAACTCTCTCTCAAAAAATGCCTCCATCGAGGCGCTCGGTGCCGATGCCAAGCTCGGAGCTCGGCATGTACCTCGAGTGGTGATATGGCTAAAAATGGGGTTAAATCGGAACCGTCCAAATCGGGCACGAATCTCGAAGCCCAGGGGTAAAACGGTAATTTCACTTACAACCGGGTCTGAAATGGGTACTGGATCTCCTCCCTAAAGATCCAATAACCCGCGAACGGATCCACATCAACTAGGTACGGGTTTTAACCCAAAGCGAACCCGGTCCAGCAGGATAGAATTAGGGTTTCTGATTAAATCCTAATCAACGGCCCTGATTCATGTCTATCCTTTCACTGAGAATTAGGGATTGCATTCCTTATCTGATTACGGGGATTTTATTCCTTATCAGACCACGGGGATTACATTCCTAATCTGATCCCTAAGGCGACTATAAATACCCCCCATCCACCACCGTTATAAGGTAATCAATCTTTTGCCAATTTACGCTCTTTCATAATCATTCCTGATTACTGACTTGAGCGTCGGAGGGTGCGTCACCGGGATCAACTCCGGTGTCTCGCACTTTTTGTAGGTGAATGGCGGGAGTCAACGGTCAAACTCCGGCGGAACAGGTTTTAGGTTTTCTATTCAAGTTTTCCAAGAATCCACAAATACTATCTGTTTGCCCCCACACCAGATTTAGCGGTAACAGATTGGCGCCGTCTGTGGGAAACAAACAAATAGTAGCCTACCCTCTTCCCGTTGGTCAGATCTTCTCCTGCCATGCCTCCTAGGAAAGTAAGATCCAGAGGGTCCAACCGTGGACCCAACCCCGATCAGCAACAGGAAGTCCCCATCCAACCCGCTCAGCAGCAGGGGCAACTTTCGCCTCAAGCCGAGGACCCTCTCCAACAGGACCAGCCTCCCCTTCAAAATCAACAACCTCCTAAAGGTCCCGTCCTCAAAATGCCGGTGTAGGGGTCTCGCGTCCCAACCCGCAGAAACAACCTCTCCATCAGGACCACATCTCCATCCACAATGCCTCTTCGGATTCTATGGCCTCCCACAGTTCCCGAGCTTCCGACCTTCGCAACACCATCCTTAATCGGCAGAAGGATGAGGATCTTTGCCGCCGTCTGGATGAAAAGCGGGCCCGAGAGGGAGCCTCCCGCCAACAACGTCCGGATGAGCGATCTCCTCACGGCCGAGACTACAGAAGGTCCCCTACCTGAAGGGAACGGAGAGAGTCCCCCGAGCATCACAGAAGAAGACCCCATTCCCCTGCCGGTCAGCAATATCCAAGGAACGATGAGGCACTCATCACTCATGCCGAGTTCTAGCAATTCCAAGCAACGGTGTTGCAGGCTCTTAACCTCCGACCCAACATCAACAATGCCTAAAAGGTTCCTACGCCACCACGGGTCCCAAGTCCTCGCCATCGGTCCGTAACTCCCCCTTCGGCTCCTAGTCACCAACAACATAATCCTAGTCCTCGCCGCTCTCAGGGATACCGTCACCGTAGTCCCCGCTCTCCTTCCTATGAAGACGAGTCCAGAGGCTCGTTTGACTATCACCGGAGGGACGATGCTCTCTACCGCCGTCTCCACGAGATGGAAAGGCGCATCGGCCGGATAGACAAGGAGGAAGAGTCGAGAGGAAGGACCATCCGTCCCAGCAGACCTCCCTTCTCCCGGACCATCATGGAGGCTCCTATCCCAAGAGGTTTCAAGCCTCCCCCGTTTGAAACTTACTCGGGGGAGTCGGACCCTGTTGACCACATCGAAAGCTTCAAGACCCTCATGCTTATCCACCAAGCTTCCGATGCCTTGCTTTGCAAAACCTTCCCCGCCACTCTTAAGGGTTCGGCTCGGGAATGGTACTCCCGCCTCGCCCCGTCTTCTATTTTCTCCTTCGAGCAGTTTGAAACCCTCTTCATAACCCACTTCGTGAGTAGCAGACGCATGGAGAAGACCAGCATCTCGTTGCTCCACCTCCGTCAGGAGAGGGGAGAAAAGTTAAGGGACTATGTGAGGAGGTTCACGGCAGAGGTCAGATCCATCGCCTCCCTCGACCAATCAGTTGCAACGGTTGCATTCCAATCGAATGTCCTCAATTCTAACCTTCGCTCGTCCCTTGCTAAAAAGCCCCTGCATAATTTTGCCGACCTCCTTCTTAGGAGCAAGAAGTACATTCGGGCTGAGGAAGCCGAATGTCTCCCGAGCTTTGGAGGATCGACCTCCGGGACGAAAAGAAAAACAACTGAAGAGGAAGGGGCCAAGAAGCTTCAAAAGGATAATAGCGGTCAGCGCCGCCCTCCCCCCAGGTTCGAGAAATTCACTCCTCTCAATGCCAATGTCTCTACCATTCTAATGGAAGTTGAGAAGGAAGGGGTCATACCTCCTGCTCCGAGGATGAACACCCCATCCAAGAAGAGGAACAAGGAGAAGTGGTGCCGCTACCACCGGGATCATGGCCACGATACCAACGACTGTCGGACGCTGAAGAACGAGATAGAGGCCCTCATCCAGAGGGAACAGTTGGCCAAATTTGTGAGAACAAATGATCGAACCAATCGCTCCACTTCTCCGCCTCGGGGGGCTAACAAGCGTCCCGAGCAACGTGATGAAACCCCTGATTTCGAGGAAGAGCGCATTCTGCATCTTATCCATGGAGGCCCCATGGGAGGCTCTTCCAACTCCTCTCGAAAGGCGTTCGTTCGAGAGGTCAATTCGGTTCACGGTGCCCCTCTCCCCAAAGGCCTTGGCGTCCCAGTAACGTTCTCAGATGAAGATCTCAAGGGGGTCAGGACCCCCCATTGTGATGCACTTGTTATCGACCTTCATATGGCAAACTTCAAAGTGCAGAGGATCCTAGTAGACAACGGAAGCTCCGTAAACATCCTCTTCCTCTCAACCTTCCGAGGTCTTCAACTATCTCGGGACCGTCTCAAACCGGCCGGCTACACTCTCCACGGGTTTACAGGAGTGCCAGTAACTATTGAAGGGGTAATCACCTTCGACGTAACTGCTGGCAAAACTCCTACCACCCGGACAGAGCCGATGGACTTTATGGTCGTTGATGTCCCAGCTGCGTACAATGTCATCCTAGGCCGACCCGGCCTAGCTGCCCTAGAAGCCGTTCCTTCGGCATACCACCTCAAGATGAAATTCCTTACCCGGGCAGGAGTGGGGGAAGTCAAGGGCAGTCAAGAGATAGCCCGTAAGTGTTATATGATTTCGACTGGGGGTCCAGTCCTCTCCCTCGAAACTTTAGAGATCCCTCAGGAGAGTGTTCGACCAACGTCCGAGCCGGTGGACGAATTGGAGGAGGTGCTCTTCTCGGAGGAGGATCCAAGTCAAAAGTTCTTCATTAGCAAGACCCTCCCGTCTGCCCTATGCTTTGACATAGTGCAGTGCATTCGAAGGAACCGCGACCTCTTTGCATGGTCCGCTGCTGACATGTCGGGTATTTCCGAAGATCTTCTAGTCCATCACCTTAGCGTTGTACCGGGGTCCAAACCGGTCCAACAGAAGAGGCACAAGTTTGCTTCTGAGCGACAACAAGCTATCAAAGAAAAGGTAGACAAGCTCCTAAAGGCTTGCTTCATACAGGAGGTTAACTACCCAGAATGGCTTTCCAATGTCGTCATGGTTAAGAAGTCCAATGGAACCTGGAGGATATGCATCGACTTCAGTGATCTGAACAAGGCATGCCCCAAAGACCCATTCCCTCTTCCGAGCATCGACACCCTCATCAACGCCACTTCGGGCCATGAGCTCCTTAGCTTCACGGACGCCTTCTCTGGGTACAATCAAATCCGTATGTTCTCCCTGGACATTCCGAAGACTTTCTTTATAACTGACCAAGGCCTCTACTGCTACAGGGTGATGCCGTTCGGATTAAAGAATGCAGGTGCCACTTACCAGCGTCTCGTCAACAAAGTCTTTCAGAGTTAGATCGGTCGTAATATGGAAGTATATGTCGACGACATGCATGTGAAGAGCATCCAAGGGGCCGACCATGTGGCCGATCTACAGGAGGCGTTCGATGTACTGAGAAAGCACAACATGAGGCTCAATCCGAACAAGTGTGCGTTCGGAGTCTCGTCAGGAAAGTTCCTCGGCTTCATGGTCAGCCAACGAGGATCGAAGCTAATCCTGAGAAAATCAAGGCCATATAAGACATGGCCCCTCCCAAGAACGTTAAGGAAGTTCAAAGGCTAACAGGCCACCTAGCCGCTATAGGGCGTTTCCTCTCGAAGTCCGGGGAGAAGTGCCTCCCCTTCTTCAAGGCCCTCAGGGGGGCTAAAGGTTTCGAATGGGGTCAACAGCAACAGGAGTCGTTCGACCAGCTGAAGGCTTATCTCGTCAACCCTCCTCTACTCAGCAAGTCCGTTCCAGGCGAAACCCTCTACCTCTACCTAGCTGCTTCCGAACAGTCCCTTAGCGCCGTTTTGGTAAGGGAGGAAGATCGGGCTCAAAAGCCCATCTACTACATGAGCAAGGTACTTCGGAATGCCGAGCTCCACTACCCGAAGATAGAAAAGATGGCGTACGCCCTGATTATGGCAGCAAGAAAGCTTCGCCCATACTTCCAATCACATTCGGTAGTCGTTCTCACCGACCAACCGCTGAAGCAAGTCCTCCATAAGCCGGAGACCTCCAGCCGACTCATGAAGTGGTCCGTCGAGCTAAGCCAGCACGACATCTCATACCAGCTCCGGACTGCGATCAAGGCTTAGGCCTTAGCGGAGTTCATCGTCGAGAGCACTATTCTTGAGGTCAGCCAGGCAACGAACGGACCTCCTGTCTGGTCGATTTTTGTGGACGGTTCCTCTTGCAACGAGGGATGCGGAGCCAGGGTCATTCTGGCAGGCCCAGATGACTTCGTCCTCCAATACTCCCTCCGCATCTTCTTCAAGGCCTCTAACAATGAAGCAGAGTATGAGGCACTAATCGTCGGTCTCGGAATGGGCCGAAGAGCAGGGGCGCAGCGTCTCCGAATCTTTAGTGACTCTCAACTGGTGGTAAACCAAGTCTTGGGTGAGTACGAAGCACGAGACGATCGGATGGCGAAGTATCTCGCTAAAGTCCAAGCTCTCATGGCCCAGTTCGAAGAAGCGCTCATCCAGCGGATCCCCCGAGAAGAGAATTCTCAGGCCGACGCCCTCTCCAAGCTAGCCTCCTCCTCCCTCCAAGGTCTCGAGCAGACTGTCTTGATCGAGGTTCTCTTGAAACCAAGTATAGAAGACGAAACTCTCGACTCGGTGGAGTCGCTGCCGGTCCTACTGCAAGATAACTGGATGAAACCATTGGTGGAATTCTTAAGGGATGGGCTCCTCCCTGAAGACCCTAAGGAAGCTCGCCAAATAAGAACCAGAGCAGAGCAGTACACCCTAGTCGAGGGGATCTTGTACAAACGCTCCTTCTCGCAGGTGGACGGCAGGCCATACTTGAGATGCCTCTCCCCAGAACAAGCAGACTACGCCTTACAGGAGCTCCACGAAGGCATCAGCGGGGCACATTCAGGGTCCAGATCCCTAGCTCGGAAGGTATTGAATTATGGTTACTTCTGGCCTACTCTCCTCCAAGATGCCGAGCGACAAGTTCGATAATGCAACTCTTGTCAGAAGATTCAAACATTCGTCGCCTCCCACAAGCTCAGCTCACCTCCCTATCAAGTCCTGTCCCTTTTGCAATGTGGGGAATGAATTTACTAGGGCCGTTCCCTCCAGCTCCGGGTCAGTTCAAGTTCTTAGTCGTGGCGATCGACTACTTCTCGAAGTGGATAGAGGCCGAGCCCCTAGCCACGATCACCGAGAACAAGGTACTTCAGTTCTTCTGGAAGAATGTCATCTGCCGATTCGGTGTCCCTCGAGTCCTCATAACAGACAACGGAACCCAATTTACTGGGGCTGCATTCCGAGCTCTGTGTGAAGACCTCGCCATCTAGCAACGTTTCTCCTCCGTCTCCCATCCGCAGTCGAATGGCCAAGTGAAAAATGCTAACCGGCAGATTCTCTCCGGTATTAAGAAGAGGTTGAATAAGTGCTCCAAAGGTTTATGGGTCGATCAACTCCCCAACGTGCTGTGGAACTACCGCACCACGAAACGGACCCCCACAGGAGAGTCCCCATTCAACCTCACCAATGGGTCCGAGGCTGTGATCCCTCTTGAAGTCGGAATACCTTCTCCTCGCCTTGCAGCCTACAACGAAGAACAGAATGCCAGAGACCTTCGGGCAAACTTAGACCTGATAGATGAACTAAGGGAAAGAGCGTCAATCCGCCAACAGAGCTATCGGAGGAGGATCGAGTTGGCATACAATAAGAAAATTCGACCTACCGATCTTAAAGAAGGGGACTTAGTCCTCAGAAAGCTAGCTGTCTCCTTCCCTAGTCAGAAGAGTAAGCTAGCTCCAAATTGGGAGGGACCCTATAAGATCACGAAAGTAGTTCAGCCTGGAGCTTATCGTCTCGAAGGCTTCGAAGGCAGAGAAATCCCAAGGACATGGAATGCCGACCATCTTTTGAAATACCAAGAAAGCGCCCCAGTGCCTCTCTAAGTATTCCGGGATGTCGAACCATTCCTCTCCTTTCCCTTGTATTTTTCCTCTTCATTTTTCATATGTAATAACGGCTCGCAACTCAGAAGCAGCCGACTAGTAGTCTTCAATAAAGAAAGTTTTTTCATATTTTACTTATACAAATGCTTATATCTCTCTGCTCTTTGCTCTTCACTCTAACGATGGTTCGGAGTCCAACACTTGGCTCGATTCTACTTCGCAAACTCGCTCTTAAGCGAGCTAGAAGTAGTTCGCCATTCGGAACTGCTCCCACAACCGTTGAACAACTCTAACGATGGTTCGGAGTTCAACACTTGGCTCGATTCTACTTTGCAAGCTCGCTCTTAAGCAAGCTAGAAGTAGTTCGCTATTCGGAACTGCTCCCACAACCGTTGAACAACTCTAACGATGGTTTGGAGTCCAACACTTGGCTCGATTCTACTTCGCAAGCTCGCTCTTAAGCGAGCTAGAAGTAGTTCGCCATTCAGAACTGCTCCCGCAACCGTTGAACAACTCTAACGATGGTCCGGAGTCCAACACTTAGCTCGATTCTACTTCGCAAGCTCGCTCTTAAGCAAGCTAGAAGTAGTTCGCCATTCGGAACTGCTCCCACAACTATTGAATGAACTCTAACGGCGAGTTCGGAGTCCAACGCTCGGCTCGACTGCACTCCCTCAGTATCCCGAACCGAGCGGACGAGGAACCGACCTCCACATATGGAGAAAAATTCCGCCGAACCAATTTCACCGTTGGATCGTCTCAAAATGCGTACTAGAACATGATGAACGGATCAGATCGTGCCACATATCCACAAAAATGACAAGATAGTGTTTTCTCGAAACTCGAGCCTCCTGCCTCGTGATTTGTGCCATGATCATGATCGGCCGTCCAGATTGAGCCACGTGGCTCAGGTCTGAAATCCGAGCTACCACACTACCGAAGTGCAAAGTTGCCTCGGTATACCCCGAGCAAGAGTTAAAGTTCTACAGCTAAGGCAAGAGTTCTATGGCTAGAATGCTCGAAGAAGCTGACTATTGGTTCTTATGGTTCGTTTCAAGAGTAAGGCAATTACGGCACAACAATGAGCAGATGAACTTCGATTTCATTAAAACAACTTGATAAATTTACAAGGCAAGAAGTTACAACAAAAAAGACGATGCAAGAAATCAAAAGCCCAGTACAACTTGTTCAGCGCCTCCTCAGAATAGGGACATTCTGATTCAGAGACACTCGGGGTTTTCGTCGCTTCATCTCCGAGCTCGTCTCTAGGCCGACGAACTGGGACGCCTCTTCGCCACTAACTCTAACAGTGGCTCCGACCGAGGCTCCGCTCGAGCTAACAGCTACACCGCTTTGGGCATCGGCCACAGTCCGACCAACGACGGGAGCACGAGTCGCGAGCTCGTAAAAGGAGATCCCTCGCTCGCTCTCCTTGCGAGTGCACGAGGTGTTGTGGACATTAGTCCTCACGGGCTGAGGCTTCAAACGAGCCACTTCCTCCTCGAGCTCGACGATCCTGTTTTTCAAAGTGTCGTCCTTAACCAGCATCTTAAATCGAGGGAGTTTCGCCGAACCTGGGTACTCAGCACTATTAGATATAATGCGATGCAAATTGGTCACCTCGATGCTCTTGTCGATTGTGACCCTCTGCAGCTGCTCGACCTTCTTCGCGATCTCGTCTCGCTCAGCCAGCGCCGAGGCCAGCTCTTCCTCCTTCGTCGAGAGCTCCTCCTCGACTATCCGCAAGTGGTGTACCTCGGCCAACAGCATGCTGTTCTTCTTCTCCACATTGAGCGACACTCTCCTGATTAGCTCGATCTCGCCCTCGAGGCAAGCCTCACGAGACTGCTTAAACAGTTCTGCACGGCGCCGAGCAGCTACGGTAACCGATGCGTGTTCGACGTTCTGAAAAACGAGGGCATCACATTGAAAGACTAAAATCCGAACAAAACACATAGAAAAGACCAAAACAAAATTTTTTCATTCATAATAGAAGCGGTGGCCAGTCTGCGAAAAGGCATTACATTCAAAGTAGAGAAAAACAAAAATACAAGAAGACGAGGAGATCAAGGGTCCACCTGCGGCGGCGGCTCGACCACAGGCGCCTTGCCGGACGGCCCATCGCCCCCCGTTGCCCCGGCTTGGGGGTCGGTCACCACAGTCTCAGGGACGACAGGCACTCCCTCGTCCTGCTGTGCCACCTCCTCCTCGTCGCCTTCCTCCTCTTCGCCCTCCTCTTCTTCGCCCTCTACCGTGGCCCCGGGCCACCGCCTATATCCAATTCTCTGGAAGCCAGGGACGCGCTCCTGGACATGGTCGAGTGCCCTTTCGTTGGACTTCTCCATGTTAGAAACCATGTGCGCCTTCGCCTCGGCTTCATCCTCTGCCCTTATCTTCGCCGCCGCAGCATCCGTCTCCGCCTTTGCCTCCTCCAGTGCCTTCGCAGATTCCGCCAACTCCTCGGTAGCCTTAGCGACTTTCGCAACCTCGTCGGCGAGCCGCCCCTTAGCTCTTTCCAGGTCCGCCTCGAGGTCGGCAACCCAAACCACCAAGCCGTCCGAGCGTCTCTGCTCCGCCTTGAGTTGCCGAACCGCCCTCGCCTTCTCCGCCCTGTCCTTG
This sequence comes from Hemerocallis citrina, assembly GCA_017893485.1. Taxonomy (NCBI): domain Eukaryota; kingdom Viridiplantae; phylum Streptophyta; class Magnoliopsida; order Asparagales; family Asphodelaceae; genus Hemerocallis; species Hemerocallis citrina. The sequence goes on along the minus strand of CM030367.1, from coordinate 132,930,852 downwards.
TCGCTGGCGGCCTTCAACTCCCTCTCCTGTTTGGCGAACACTTGGATGAGGTGGTCGATGTGACAAGTGGCCTGCCGAAGGAAAAAGAGAGTAAGAACAAAGTAAAAGCCGAACTGCAGACTTAAGAAATTCTCAAAAACAATGAATGCAAGGCTTAACGACACAAGCGATCGAGCGACTTCGTAGGTGTCGTCGCCAGTCGTCCCCGCCTTCAGTGCGGCTTGATCCTTTGGGGTCTCTAAGTGCTTGACGGCTTGCATGCACATATGCGTGTCCCCGAGGAAGCCGTCATGGTTCTTCACTCGCCAGTCAGGGACGAACAGCTCCTTATGCCGCTCGGTTAGGATTTCCTCGGCCTGAGTGGTCAGGGACGGAGCCTCGAGCAACAGCGCTGCCGAAACGTTGAAGGCCTCATCGGCCGTGGCAGACGTGGCAGGAGCCAAAGGGTCGGCGGAGACGACCACCACTGATGAGGTGGCCTCAGGAACGGTAGTAGGCAGAGCAACTGCCGAAGGAGCCTTAGAGGGTCGGTCGGATGAAGCCGTCGTGCTCGGCCTCTTCCTCTTCCTTCCGTCGGCAACCTTGCCTCGCTCGTTCAACATCCCCATGAAGTCCATCTTCGGCGCTTCTGTTCCAAACAACAAAACAAACAGCAAGATTAGAAAAACGAGCAAGAAACTTAAAAAAAATACTACAAGATGTCAAGAGCGTACTCGGGTCGATCGGACTAAGGCCCGACCCGTGTAGCATCTCCTCAGTCATTTCCCTCCAGCTCAACATTGGGAGAGCAATGATCTTCTCCGCCACTTTCTCCTCGGCCGCTGTCAGTACCAGGTCGACCCTTGCAAACTTCGGTGCCTCTACTTTCCACCGAGTCGGAATGTTCAGCATCGAGGGCTCCCTCAACAAAAAGAACTTCTCCTTCCAACCTTTTATCGAGTCCGGATTCTCTATGAGCCTAACGCCTTTCCGAGGTGACAGGTAGTAGCGATGCTTGGTCTTGTGCATCCGGTGAATCTGATACATGCTCCGAAGGGTCACCACGTCTGGCTCGACCTCGGCGTTGCGGCACTGCAGCAAGAAGGCATTCACGTGGCGCCAGGTGTTCGGCATAAACTGGGTCGGTGCCAGGCAGTACCACTGGAGGACCTTTAACACAAAGGGGTGCAGAGGAAAGTGCAATCCGGCGTTCAGCGAGTCGTAGTCGAACACACACGTATCCGGCGGCAGTTTGGAGTTCGCTCGCATTCCAGGGCCGGGGAGGATCAGCTTGTACTCCGTAGGGATGGCGAAACCTTTTCTGATCCGGAACAGGTCCTTCTTGGATAATACCGATGCAATCTCGTCCTCCTCGGTAGTCTGGACAGGGTTGTTCTCCTCGTAGACTGCCGACCGACCTACGATCGCCTTCTTCAGAAGGTCACCCTCGTATTGCCTGACTCCGGCATGGCCGGACAGTACACTAGGGTACCGGCCCGACTCAGGGGCTCGCCTCTCAGTCTCCACGATCTCCTCGACTACAGGAGATCGGGCCACTGCCTTCTTCTTCTTCTTCACCTCGGCCACGGACGGCCCGACCACCTCCTTCCCCTTTCTTCGGATCTCCATTTGCCTCCTCTCCTCGGTGCCACTATCGCCCGAGGACGAGGCTTCACTCCCCGAGTCTACCCTCGACATCTCTAAAAAATCTAAGGCAAATAAACTGACCTTGATGTGACGTGTCCTTGAAGTGACGTTCACGGTTGGAATTAGTTTGCCGGAAATCACCTGGCCCACGCGATAGCTAATGCAGATGCCTTGGAGCTGAAATCGCCGCTAGCAGAGCACTCAGAGAGTAAAAGTGAAATCTTGAGAGTAAAAGTGAGAAATGAGCTAAGGGGGAAGGGGGGTGAGAACTTATAACCTCAAAGCGACGTTTGGGCTCACTTAAGCGTTTAAAGGCCTATTAAGAGAAGGCAAAACGCCACAAACGGAGAGTTACGACGTTCCAAGTCAGAAAAAACTCAACTCCGTTACTCGGCTTTTCGCACCTCGACGAGTCGCCGAACCACTGCCCTCACGAGCCGAGCGGACGAGGTACCGACCTCCACATATGGAGAAAAATTCTGCCGAAGCAAACTCACCGTCGGATCGCCTCAATATTCGCGTTGATGCACGATGGGCGGTTCAGATCATGCCACGACCACAAAACGACAAAATAACATTTTCTCGTGATCCGGACCCCCAGCCTCGTGATCCACGCCTAGATGAGCGGTTCCGATCTCGCCACGTGGTCCGAACTTCCGAGGATTCGTTTGAGCAACCATCCTCACAAGCCGAGCGGACGAGGTACCGACCTCCACATCTGGAGAAAAATTCTGCCGACCCTTCTCAGCCGTTGGATCTTGTCAAAAAATGTGCTCAACGTAATGGACGGCTCAAATCTTGCCACGTTCACTAAACGACAAGATAGCATTTTTTGGGGATCCGCGCTGAGATGGACGCTCAGGATCGTGCCACATAGGTCGGCAGATCCTGACGCTCCAAGCCGAGCTACCGAATAGCTGGGTTGGACCACCGAGCCACTAATACAGTAGATAAGGAATTGAGCCACCGGAGCGCTTAGCCGAGCTAACGAACTGCTTGGTCGAGCCTTCGAGCTACGAGGTCGAGCTATCAACCTGCCGGAGCACTTAGCCGGCCTACAAGACCGAGCTGCCGAACCGAGGGGACGAGGAACTGACCTCCACATATGGATGAAAAAGAGGCCGAATCTCCTCAGCCGTTGGATCTTGTCAAAAAACGTGCTCAACGTGATGGACGGCTCAGATCTTACCACGTTCACTAAACGACAAGATAGCATTTTTTGGGGATCCGTGCTGAGATGGATGCTCAGGATCGTGCCACGTAGCTCGGCAGATCCAGACGCTCCGAGCCGAGCTGCCGAGGAGCCGAGTTGAGCAACCGAGGCACCGACCCGCTCATGCGAAGAAACAACTGCCGAACAACATGGGCCGTCCGATCGCCCAGAAAGTCGCGCTCGAAGCTGATGGAGGGCTCGGATCGCGCCATGCCATAAATAGGTATTAAAAATTAGTTTTTATTTATTTTAATCGTTTTATTTATTTAAAAATTGTGAAAAAATTATTAAAAATTCGAGAAAATTAACTAAAAATTCTAGAAAATAATTATAAGTTCGGGGGTATATTTTTGAGTCCCTGAACGAACAATTGTTGCCTAGAACATTTTTTTAAGACCCCCGAACGACAGATTAACACTTCGCAAAATTAAATAAATAATCCGAAAAAATAGATGAAAATCACCAAATGTCCAGAAGAGCTCAAGAACAACTTAGAGTGCAACCAACTTTGGAAATCACCACACTACCTCCTTCAAAGATTTGAAACTTCCCATTTGGACTCCGATGTAACTCCACCAGCCATTAAAATAGTAGAACTACTCCTCAAAGGCTGATCAAACTCAGTCTTCGGGAGTGGGGGGCTCGTGATATGGCTAAAAATGGGGTTAAATCGGAACCGTCCAAATCGGGCACGAATCTCGAAGCCCAGGGGTAAAACGGTAATTTCACTTACAACCGGGTCTGAAACGGGTACTGGATCTCCTCCCCAAAGATCCAATAACCCGCGAATGGATCCACATCAACTGGGTACGGGTCCCAACCCAAAGCGAACCTGGTCCAGCAGGATAGAATTAGGGTTTCTGATTAAATTCTAATCAACGGCCCTAATTCATGTCTATCCTTTCACTGGAAATTAGGAATTACATTCCTTATCTGATTACGGGAATTTTATTCCTTATCAGACCACGGAGATTACATTCCTAATCTGATCCCTAAGGCGACTATAAATACCCCTCATCCACCACCGTTATGAGGTAATCAATCTTTTGCCAATTTACGCTCTTTCATAATCATTCCTGATTACTGACTTGAGCGTTGGAGGGTGCATCGCCGGGATCAACCCCGGTGTCTCGCACTTTTTGCAGGTGAACGGCGGGAGTCAACGGTCAAACTCCGGCGGAACAGGTTTCAGGTTTGCTATTCAAGTTTTCCAAGAATCCACAAAAACTATCTGTTTGCCCCCACACCAGATTTAGCAGTAACAAGTAGCGCCATAGCTTTCTCTCAGAATATATCTCTATTGAGGCGCTCGGCACCGACCCCAAGCTCGGAGCTCAGCACGTACCCCGAGCAGCGCCACAACTTTCTCTCGGAAAGCACCTTGCTCAACATGCTCGGCATCGACCCTCCTGGCTCGACGCTCGGCAACGACCCCTCATGCTCGGCGCTCGGCAAGGACTTTGATTAGGCCATATACCATGCTCGGCTCGTCGCCGACCCCAAACATTGTTCCCAAGAGCGACCATCTCATCTTCGCAAAACACTCCCCTCCACTCCTCTCATGAGAACAAACTACTCCTCGACGGCTGGCGCACACAGCCCTCCAGGAGTGGGGGCTTATGATGTGGGAATAGATGATGTGGCTCAATCAGGGCCGTCGGATCTTCTCAGATTTTGCTCATCCCAGATCATCAGGTCAATAGGTCCAACGAGCATTCTACCACTTCAGGCCCACTAACAAACGGGATTAACCCGGCCCGTTACAGTTACATACTGGTTTACCTCTGCCTGTAAATACCAGGCTCCCTCCTCACTGCAGAAGGTAATATCAAATTCTCCACTTGAACCCTAGCTGTCCAGTCACTTTTTCAGTGACTGACTAGATCGTCGGAGAGCCTGTCGTCGGAATTTCTCCCGGTGTTTCAATGCCTTTCGCAGGTACCCCGGTCGTCTGAGCACCATCTGCTCTTCCGAGCCGACCTCTAGGAACAGACCCGAGCCGCGGTCGAGATCCATCCCTTTCACTTTATAAATTGTAAGAACTCACACATGTTTCTCTCGCACCGAAAATAAGTAGCATCATTGGACACCTATGGCAAAGAGCTTGTACAATAAAGCAGGTGAATTCCGTAGTCTACTGCATGGCCCCTATCTCTCCAGCCATCTCTGGCCTCTCTCATCTCCATGCTCTTGATCTTACTGTGAACGTGTACATCAGTGGCGACATTCCCGCTTTTCTTGGCCAACTCTCTTCATTGGCTGTTCTTAGGCTTAGTTTCAATAATCTAAGTGGCCTGATTTCGGATACACTGAGCAAACTTACTAAATTGAGAGTTCTCCAACTCAACAACAACAGGTTAGCTTGTATAATTCCTCCCTCACTTTTCTTATCATCTAGGCGTCTCACTGAATTAGATTTAGGTAGAAACAACCTCGAAGGTCCCATTTCTGAGACGATCTTGCAGTCAAACAGATCCGGGATATGTAATCTTCAACTTAATGGACTTACGGGAAGTATTCCTTCAGAGCTTGGAAAGCTCACTGGGTTGTTTCATTTTGATGTGTCGCACAACAGACTTACAGGAAGCATTCCTGCATCAATTGGTACTCTTACCAAACTCAATTATATCGGTTGCAGTAACAACTCACAGGCATTATCCCACCATCTTTTGCTAATCTTGTCTCTCTAACAACATTTTACCACAAAACAATAATCTAACTGGGCCAATACCCGAAGGAGTTCTAATTAAGTTTGAAGAATCTTACCACGATTGATGTGACATTCAACCATTCGTCAGGGGAGATCCCGAAGTACGTTGAACCTAAAGGTGGTGATTTTCTCTTTGGCGGTAATCCGGCGTGAGACCTATTCATTGTCCAAGGTGATAATGGTAAAAATCGTAGCAATCAGGGCCGTATGATTTCAACACAGATCTCAAAGCTTCTACATACAAATTAATCGTAATGGGCCTCCTTAACAGGTCTGGGCCTTCTCCAGGCTCCTCTACAAGACATGAGCTTCTTTCAAGCCCATAAAAAGTGACAGATTATTCCCACTATGAGAGACATCCAGTCCATGAAGGCTATGAGTCAAATCTCTTATCCCCTAACAAAGAAGCTTATCTTTGGAGGGAGAGAAACATAAAGAAGATAAGGAATTCATATCGATCTAACGTATACAACTCAATCTCCTAAATTGTTTTTCAGACCTATAAATACCTCATCCTCTTCAGTCAGAAGGTAATCAACAGTTTCTCTCTAAAACTCTCTTTCTCTTTCCGGTTCTGACTTGAGCATCAGAGGGTCTGTCGCCGAGGCCAACCTCAGATGTTTCAGGTTTTTTGCAGGTCCATCGGCCGCATCAGCAAACGTCGGATCCAAATCACGGTATTCAATCAACGATTCAGATTGAATCTCAGGAGCTCCAACCGCATTTTACGGCGAAAATCAAAGGTCAAGTTTTTAGTAGTTTCCATCAACTATAACTCACTATCTGTTTGATCTCATACCAAAATAAGCAACAACACACACTCTTAAGACTAAAGGGTGGTAAATGAAGATCTTAACCCAAATAATTAATTCCGAAAATTTCTAACGAAAATTTCCCCTCGTTTATCTCTTCTTCTTCTTCTTCTTCTTCTTCTTCTCACTCCCCTTCCTCTTTTAATTCACCATTATAATATGGGCTCATTCTCGACTTCTCATTAATCAAGCCCTTTATTGCAGAATGAGATTGTATATTCTGACCTTGTTATAAATTGAAGAAAATCACTATGGCAGTTAAATAGTTGTGCTATCTTTATTTTCGTTTAACTGTTTTTACCATACTGAGCAAGTGTTGACGTCCAAATTTCAATGCACTTATTTTAGGTTACAGCCGCCATATTCTTAAAAGAAAAATAGTCTTAAATATCAATAACTAATGTATATTCTAGTAACTGGTTCGTAGATTAATTAACATATCTTTCTGATAAAAAAAAGGAGAAATAAATTGATCATCAATGAAAAATAACATATTAATTAATTAATATTAATTAATTATTAATATTAATATATATATCTTAAGCTAATAGGCCTACCCCATCTCTCTTTTCTCTATTTTGAAATAGAGAAAGGAGAGCAAAAGTAGAACTGACACGTGCAGCCCACACCAATTGCCAAAACAGAATTAATTAAAAAAACACCAAAAAAACATTTCCTCTTCCACATCTCCCCAAAACCCACAAACCCTAACTCGCCCTACCCTAAAACCCACCCACATCTCCTCACCTGTCCGTCCCCATCGCCGCCCGCCATCCACCCCGCCCCGATCCCACTCGTCTCTACCCTCCATCGTCGCCGTCCGTCGTCGATCCCGCCCCGACCCCGCAACTCGAGAAAAGTGAACCCAACTGTTAATATGATTATTTAATTCAGATTATTGAATTTTTTCTTTTTTTTCCTGTATTAATATGATCCATTTTCTTATTCTTGATCGCTTCAGGTGAAATACTCTAGAGAACCCGACAACCCTACCAAACGTAAGCTCTCTTTCTCTCTCTCTGTATGATAGTATGATCTATTATTTATAATGGGTTTTTTTTTGTTTTGAATCTTAGTTTTTGTTTTTGTTTTATTTGTTTGTAGCATCCAAAGCCCTTTTCAGTAACAGGTATGACCCTACCAAACGTAAGCTCTCTCTCTCTTTGTATGATAGTTTGATCTATGATTCATAATGAGTTTTTTTGTTTTGAATCTTAGTTTTTGTTTTTGTCACTACAAAAGAAACCAGATTTACCGGCGAATATTCCCCGGCGTTTTACTAGTAGCGCCGGGGTAGGTAGCGATTAGGAATGGGCCACCAGATGCGATGGTTATATACCGGCGGCCGAATCAAAACGCCGGTGAATTCGCTTATTCACCGGCGTTTTATTTTAAAAACGCCGGTGTAGTTTATGATTCACCGGCGTGTCTAATTAAAATGCCGGTGAAAAGCTGCGATAAATCCCATCTACCCTAACCTTCGCTCGCCATTTCCCTAAACCCCAAAAAAATAAAAAACAAAAGGCGCTTCGTTTTCCCTCCTTCCTCGCTCTCCTTCCCGCGCGTTTGCCTCCGCCGCTTCGTCCTCTTCGACGGCCTTCGAACATTCGTCATCGTCCCTTCTTCCCTTCGCCATTTTCGATTTCCCTCCTCCCTATCCCGATTTGGAGGTGAATCGGCGAACGGAAACGACCGTGTCGCCCCGCTCTCTCTCTATCTCCCCCCCCCCCCCCCCCCCCCCCCGCACTCGTCGCCCTGCTCTCTCTCTCTCTTCGGTATCATCTGTTGATTCCCCTAATTTTTGAAACTTAGCATTTTTTTCTGATAGATGCATGTTGAAATTTTCATGTTCTTATACTGTTAATGAAGCTGATTTCATGCATCTGATTGTCTTCTTGGCATGTTTTTTTGATATAAAATGGGTTCACTGTGAACTGACGATGCACAACAATTGGGTTTTAGATTGGGTTGGGCACAACCATTAGTGGAGCAACATATATGCTCAGATAATGTAAATTTTCATTTCAAGAAACTGTTAAAGTTACCTGCAGATTGCCCTCTTTGGCATGATTTTTTAACCAAAAATGGGTTCACTTCCAAACTAAGTATGCCGCTAGAAATTTCATCTTCTTTTATTGTTAAAGAAGCTTATTCCATGCATCTGATAGTCATCTTGGCATGTTTTTTTAACCAAAATGGGTTCACTGTGAACTGAGGATGTTATAGCTACGTATGCCAAAATCCTCCGGATATGCTGAACAATTAGTTTTTGTTTTTTTAAAAAAATTGTTTGCACCATCCAAAGCCCTTTTCAGTAACATGTATGAACAATGTGATAACAGGTATGAACAATGTGATAACAGGTATTCTTCATGATTTTTTATGCGAATTTTGCATAGTATGAGATGCTTTTTTATCAGTAGATAAAACCCTTTTCAGTGTTTTATTTATACAAATAGAATATCAATTTAGTTGTGTGAAATGGTGCCCATGTTACCTTAGTGTCATTTCATTCAATATGAACAATGTGATAACAGTTTTACGATTGGATCGTTGATATTATGCAACCCACGATTTGTTAGTGAGAGTTTATTGACAAACGTTGTTATATACTGGATAAGAGCTTCCCATAGCCATAGAAGTTCGGTAAGCATTCTCCAAATTATCCTAATTAAATAGATGTTAGATTGGCTGTAAGGAATTACATTTTAGTGTAGGGTTCATGTAAATGCATGATTTATACAAATTACCGTTCCTACATCTTGTTAGTTTTTCGTTATGTCTCTGTCATTCAACTTCAATCAGGAAATGAGAAATGATTACTTTCTCTATAGATATTAAATTGCAGTAAATAGCATCCCCTGTTGAGTGTAGTAATCTAAATATCAGTCTTTCCCTTTTGAGTTAATCACTATAGTTATTTATCTCAATATATAATGTTTCATTATATTTTTCTACATGTGTTTTATTGAATGTAAAATGGTTGATTTTGTTTTCAGCAGTAGGTGTGAACATTCAAAGATAGTGAGAGATTTCCAATTATATTGAGGGAAATCAGACTCTTTCATTACATCAGGTATGTTATATGTGTTCTTATCTCCTATGTCTCCTATTATACTTTCTTTTGAGTTAATCCTTTTAGTTATTTATCTTAATATGTAATGTTTCATTATATTTTTCTATATTGTGTTTGATTACATATTTATTATTCATATTTAAATAATTGTCCAAAACTACACTTAATAATGTAAGATGCAAGACAAAAATAATATTTCGTCTTTCCAACTTAATAAGGCAATTTCTGCATGTGCACGACGTCGAAGATTTGAAATATTGCAGCGAAAAAGGCATCGTCCTATGAGGGTACTGCTGACTTCAGATCGACTTAAAATTGCACGTTCGATAAGAATTCTAAAGTTAAGACAAAAATGCTTGCGAAGTATTATGGCAAATGATTTTCTTATCCATACATCTGAAAGGAGGGTACCCTTCAACCTAAACACTTTAGATCAACACTCTGAGTTAATTAGAAACGTCCATCAAGAAAACATGTCAACAGTGAGTGATGCAGCAAATGAGAGACATGAAAGAAATTCAGCGACGTACAGTGCTTGGTGTGTTGGTGAATCATCAACAGTGGGTGGACCATCTTTGCTATCAGATGATTTAAGCAGTAATAATGATTGGTGTGTAGGCGAGCCATCAAACGGACCATCTTTGCTATCAGATGATTTTAAATTTCATATAATTTTATGAGACCCTCAAGATTATTTTAGTCTGTGCAATTTGCACAGGGTAACACTAGTATATTATATGATTAAACTTCATTCTTATGTTCTAAGACAATTAACGGCTATGGTCCAAATTCGTCTTCTTCTTAGAACACGTGATCAACATTTAAGGTTATAGAATAGACACTTACCTGAACTAGGGATGGTTCAGCCCGGACCGCCACCAACCCAGGCCAACCCGGACCCTAACCCCCTCCCAACCTAGTCTTTGTCAGGCCCCACCTTCCCCCTCCAAACAATGCGGTGGCTCGGCCCGGGTCGAACCGGGACTGGTTCGAACCAACCCGGTCCGGGCCGTGCCGACTGTTGGTTGATTTTTTTGATTTTTTTTTTTGAAAAAACTGAATTTATATAATTACGAAACTACCCCCCAACGGATATTTACTAGCTAGTTTTGGGGGTATTTTGAAAAATTCAAAAATATACATAATCTATACATACAACCTCATTTCATTAATTTATGTTCACAAATTCACTCAACTCTCTCAACCCTCTCTCAACTCTCTCAACAAATTGTGGAATCAACATCAATAAAAATAAACAACTCTCTCAACTCTCTCAACTCTCTCAAGACTCAAGTGCTCTTCATGTTGCAAGAACAAGCTCTCAACTCTTTCAACTCTCATTTTTCAATCTATACTCACTACAAAAAATACTCGCTTTACCGGCGTTTTTTTACATCTTTGCCGGCGTTTTTTTACGCCGGTGAAAACTTCACCGGCGTTTATAATAGCGCCGGTCCAAATGCCGCCGAAGCGAGCGTCGCGGAAAGGAAGGGGTCTACACCGGCGGTTTTAGTGGACGCCGGTAAATATTACAACTACACCGGCGGTCACAAAACGCCGGTGTATGGGGGTCTCTGAGTGCCGTTCTTTTTCCCCAATATACATTCACCGGCGGTCATAAACCGCCGGTGTTTATCCATTCACCGGCGTTTATAGAAACACCGGTGTAGAGTGAAAGTATACCGGCGGTCGTACACCGCCGGTGTATGTGCGTTTAGGAGTGCCCGGTTTTCTCTACTTACAAGCACCGGCGTGACCAAAAAACACCGGTGTAGTTAGGTTCACCGGCATTTTATAAAACGCCGGTGTTTCTTGGTGCCGTTACATCTAGCGTCATACACCGGCGTGTGTGGGAACGCCGGTATATCGCACACTGCAACTAATTCATTAGATAGACCGGCATTTTATAAAACGCCGGTCTAGCTATGCCCGTTTGTTTTTCCTTCTCTGGTTTTCCGTTCGATTTCAATTCACAGTTTCATTTACAAAACCTGTAAACTAATTCGCAACTGATTCAACCAATTTCGTTGCATATTAATGCGCAAATCACAACCAAATACAAGAATAATTAAAGATAATAAAGTTTCACACGTGTCATATCAACATCCAAATTCACCGCAAAATTAACAGTGTCATAATTAACAAATTAATATAGTGACGAACATCCCAAATATCTCAACAAACCAGTCTGACAAATATCCCCAATATCCCAAATTAACAGTCTGACATAACTCTCATAAAAAAAAACAGTCTGACATAACAACAGCAAGGAGGACATAAGAACAACAACCATACAGCAAGGAGGATATAAGAACAGCAAGGAGGACCACGGATTCATACCCCTCGAGTAGCTTCAGTTCTGACCATCAGAATTTCCTTCATCTGGGCGACCGCTCTGTGAAAAAAAACAATAGTTTAATTCAACAGTAGACCACAATACAGAATATACATATTTTTTGAACTTGCAAAAAAATCTACCTGTATCTTAAATTATAAGATCAAAGTGCCAATTGCAAATGGAATTGTTAATGATATATAGAGAGGTAAAATAATTACATTGCAATGCTAAAAATCTAGTACTTAATTTTGTTTTTAAATATATCTAAAACAACAAAACAAATGAAAATTCAGTATCTAACTTGAAACCTTTATATTCTCCTCTGATTGGGAATATCCACTATCTAAAACAGTAAAACAAATGAAAATTCAGTATCTAAGCATGTCTTTCATGGATTGTTCAGACAATCCATGAAACTGTCATCGTGGAAGGAAACCAAATATAAGAAAAATAAGATAGGGCTCATATCAAGTGTATTTTTAGGGAACTGTCATCGTGGAAGGAAACCAAATATAGAAGCCAGAAATGGAAACAGAAAGAAGAATGGTAGAGACTTTGGATACACTAGGCTAACATAGTGGCATTTTCCTCATCTCTATCTCATCCCTTGTTTTCCTTCAACACACGAACACAAAGAGACATCAGCAACAACAGCAAGAGCGACAAGAAAAACAATAATAATAAATTATTATGAACAAGATGTTTCTATATGGGTTTCCAGAACTCCACTCGAGCCCTCTCTTTCTAATCACAGCCCAATTAAGAACATAGACAACAGCCACTAAACAATCCAATCACAGCCCAATCAAAATTTGCCATCCTGGATCTTAAATCTTCAGATGCATGAATTCAGCTTCTTTAACAGTAAAAGAAAAATGATAACATAGCGGCATCTAAGCATATATGTTTCTCTATTAATTCTTCATCCCAACTAAATCATTGATGTTTGTGTCTCCAAAAGAAACCCCCACAAGGTTTGTTCAGCCCAATTGTTGTACATATCCGGAGAATTTTGGCATACAGCTATACCATCCTCAGTTCACAGTGAACCCATTTTGATCAAAAAAACATGCCAAGATGACAATCAGATGCATGAAATAAGCTTCATTAACAGTAAAAGAAGATGGGGATGCTAGCAGCATACTTAGTTTGGAAGTGAACCCATTTTTTGTTAAAAAATCTTGCCAAAGATGGCAATCAGCTTCATTAACAATATCTGAAAATGAAAATTTCCAATATATCTGAGCATATATGTTGCTCTACTAATTCTTTAGCCCAACTAAATCTAAAACCCAATTGTTGTACATATCCGGAGGATTTTGGCATACGTACCTATAGCATCCTCAGTTCACAGTGAACCCATTTTGGTCAAAAAAACATGCCAAGAAGACAATCAGATGCATGAAATAAGCTTCATTAACAGTAAAAGAAGATGGGGATGCTAGCAGCATACTTAATTTGGAAGTGAACCCATTTTTTGTTAAAAAATCATGCCAAAGATGGCAATCAGGTTACTTTAACAGTATCTTAAAATGAAAATTTCCATTATCTGAGCATATATGTTGCTCTACTAATTCTTTAGCCCAACTAAATCTAAAACCCAATTGTTGTATATATCCGGAGGATTTTGGCATACAGCTATACCATCCTCAGTTCACAGTGAACCCATTTTGGTCAAAAAAACATGCCAAGATGACAATCAGATGCATGAAATAAGCTTCATTAACAGTAAAAGAAGATGGGGATGCTAGCAGCATACTTAGTTTGGAAGTGAACCCATTTTTTGTTAAAAAATCTTGCCAAAGATGGCAATCAGCTTCATTAACAGTATCTGAAAATGAAAATTTCCATTATATCTGAGCATATATGTTGCTCTACTAATTTTTTAGCCCAACTAAATCTAAAATCCAATTGTTGTACATATCCGGAGGATTTTGGCATACGTACCTATAGCATCCTCAGTTCACAGTGAACCCATTTTGGTCAAAAAAACATGCCAAGATGACAATCAGATGCATGAAATAAGCTTCATTAATAGTAAAAGAAGATGGGGATGCTAGCAGCATACTTAGTTTGGAAGTGAACCCATTTTTTGTTAAAAAATCATGCCAAAGATGGCAATCAGGTTACTTTAACAGTATCTTAAAATGAAAATTTCCATTATCTGAGCATATATATTGCTCTACTAATTCTTTAGCCCAACTAAATTTAAAACCCAATTGTTGTACATATCCGGAGGATTTTGGCATACAGCTATACCATCCTCAGTTCACAGTGAACCCATTTTGGTCAAAAAAACATGCCAAGATGACAATCAGATACATGAAATAAGCTTCATTAACAGTAAAAGAAGATGGGGATGCTAGCAGCATACTTAGTTTGGAAGTGAACCCATTTTTTGTTAAAAAATCTTGCCAAAGATGGCAATCAGCTTCATTAACAGTATCTGAAAATGAAAATTTCCAATATATCTGAGCATATATGTTGCTCTACTAATTCTTTAGCCCAACTAAATCTAAAACCCAATTGTTGTACATATCCGGAGGATTTTGGCATACGTACCTATAGCATCCGCAGTTCACAGTGAACCCATTTTGGTCAAAAAAACATTCCAAGAAGACAATCAGATGCATGAAATAAGCTTCATTAACAGTAAAAGAAGATGGGGATGCTAGCAGCATACTTAGTTTGGAAGTGAACCCATTTTTTGTTAAAAAATCATGCCAAAGATGGCAATCAGGTTACTTTAACAGTATCTTAAAATGAAAATTTCCATTATCTGAGCATATATGTTGCTCTACTAATTCTTTAGCCCAACTAAATCTCAAAACCAATTGTTGTACACATCCGGAGAATTTTGGCATACAGCTATACCATCCTCAGTTCACAGTGAACCCAATTTGGCAAAAAAACATGCCAAGATGACAATCAGATGCATGAAATAAGCTTCATTAACAGTAAAAGAAGATGGGGATGCTAGCAGCATACTTAGTTTGGAAGTGAACCCATTTTTTGTTAAAAAATCTTGCCAAAGATGGCAATCAGCTTCATTAACAGTATCTGAAAATGAAAATTTCCATTATATCTGAGCATATATGTTGCTCTACTAATTTTTTAGCCCAACTAAATCTAAAATCCAATTGTTGTACATATCCGGAGGATTTTGGCATACGTACCTATAGCATCCTCAGTTCACAGTGAACCCATTTTGGTCAAAAAAACATGCCAAGATGACAATCAGATGCATGAAATAAGCTTCATTAATAGTAAAAGAAGATGGGGATGCTAGCAGCATACTTAGTTTGGAAGTGAACCCATTTTTTGTTAAAAAATCATGCCAAAGATGGCAATCAGGTTACTTTAACAGTATCTTAAAATGAAAATTTCCATTATCTGAGCATATATATTGCTCTACTAATTCTTTAGCCCAACTAAATTTAAAACCCAATTGTTGTACATATCCGGAGGATTTTGGCATACAGCTATACCATCCTCAGTTCACAGTGAACCCATTTTGGTCAAAAAAACATGCCAAGATGACAATCAGATACATGAAATAAGCTTCATTAACAGTAAAAGAAGATGGGGATGCTAGCAGCATACTTAGTTTGGAAGTGAACCCATTTTTTGTTAAAAAATCTTGCCAAAGATGGCAATCAGCTTCATTAACAGTATCTGAAAATGAAAATTTCCAATATATCTGAGCATATATGTTGCTCTACTAATTCTTTAGCCCAACTAAATCTAAAACCCAATTGTTGTACATATCCGGAGGATTTTGGCATACGTACCTATAGCATCCTCAGTTCACAGTGAACCCATTTTGGTCAAAAAAACATTCCAAGAAGACAATCAGATGCATGAAATAAGCTTCATTAACAGTAAAAGAAGATGGGGATGCTAGCAGCATACTTAGTTTGGAAGTGAACCCATTTTTTGTTAAAAAATCATGCCAAAGATGGCAATCAGGTTACTTTAACAGTATCTTAAAATGAAAATTTCCATTATCTGAGCATATATGTTGCTCTACTAATTCTTTAGCCCAACTAAATCTCAAAACCAATTGTTGTACACATCCGGAGAATTTTGGCATACAGCTATACCATCCTCAGTTCACAGTGAACCCAATTTGGCAAAAAAACATGCCAAGATGACAATCAGATGCATGAAATAAGCTTCATTAACAGTAAAAGAAGATGGGGATGCTAGCAGCATACTTAGTTTGGAAGTGAACCCATTTTTTGTTAAAAAATCTTGCCAAAGATGGCAATCAGCTTCATTAACAGTATCTGAAAATGAAAATTACCATTATATCTGAGCATATATGTTGCTCTACTAATTCTTTAGCCCAACTAAATCTAAAACCCAATTGTTGTACATGTCCGGAGGATTTTGGCATACGTACCTATAGCATCCTCAGTTCACAGTGAACCCATTTTGGTCAAAAAAACATGCCAAGATGACAATCAGATGCATGAAATAAGCTTCATTAACAGTAAAAGAAGATGGAGATGCTAGCAGCATACTTAGTTTGGAAGTGAACCCATTTTTTGTTAAAAAATCATGCCAAAGATGGCAATCAGGTTACTTTAACAGTATCTTAAAATGAAAATTTCCATTATCTTAGCATATATGTTGCTCTACTAATTCTTTAGCCCAACTAAATCTAAAACCCAATTGTTGTACATATCCGGAGGATTTTGGCATACAGCTATACCATCCTCAGTTCACAGTGAACCCATTTGGGTCAAAAAAACATGCCAAGATGACAATCAGATGCATGAAATAAGCTTCATTAACAGTAAAAGAAGATGGGGATGCTAGCAGCATACTTAGTTTGGAAGTGAACCCATTTTTTGTTAAAAAATCTTGCCAAAGATGGCAATCAGCTTCATTAACAGTATCTGAAAATGAAAATTTCCATTATATCTGAGCATATATGTTGCTCTACTAATTCTTTAGCCCAACTAAATCTAAAACCCAATTGTTGTACATATCCGGTGGATTTTGGCATACGTACCTATAGCATCCTCAGTTCACAGTGAACCCATTTTGGTCAAAAAATCATGCCAAAGATGGCAATCAGATGCATGAAATCAGCTTCTTTAACAGTAAAAGAAGATGGGGATGCTAGCAGCATACTTAGTTTGGAAGTGAACCCATTTTTTGTTAAAAAATCATGCCAAAAATCCGGAGGATTTTGGCATACAGCTATAACATCCTCAATTCACAGTGAACCCATTTTGGTTAAAAAAACATGCCAAGATGACAATCAGATGCATGAAATCAGCTTCTTTAACAGTAAAAGAAAATGAAAATTTCCAGTATCTAAGCATATATTTTTCTATTAATTCTTCATCCGAACTAAACCATTCATTATAAGGAAATCAAGATGCATAATCTGAAAAAACATGCTAAGTTTGAATAATAAGGGAAATCAAGAGAAGATACCGAAGAGAGAGAGAGCGGGGCGACGAGCGCGGGGGGGGAGGAGATAGAGAGAGAGCGGGGCGACGAGCGCGGGGGGGGGGGGGGGGGGGGGGGGGAGGAGATAGAGAGAGAGCGGGGCGATGCGGTGGTTTCCGATCGCCAATTCACCTCCAAATAGAGAGAGTGAGGAGGGAAATCGAAAATGACGAAGGGAAGAAGGGACGATGACGAAAGCTCGAAGGCTGTCGAAGAGGACGAAGCGGTGGAGGCAAACGCGCGGAAAGTAGAGCGAGGAAGGAGGGAAAACGAAGGCGTCCCTCTTTTTTTTGGGGGGGGGGTTTGGGAAAATGGTGAGCGAAAGATTAGGGTTCGCGGGATTTATCGCAGCTTATTTACCGGCGTTTTAATTAAACACGCCGGTGAATGTATCGGTATATTCACTGGTGTTTCTTATTAAAATGCCAGTGAATAATACACGTCACCGGCGTTTTTAAATAAAACGCCGGTGAATACGAAGATTGCCCGGCGGTTTAAAGCGACCGCCGGTGTATAACCTTCCCATCTGTCGCCCCATTCCTATTCACTCCCTACCCCGGCGCTACCAGTAAAACGTCGGGGAATATACGCCGGTAAATCGACTATCTTTTGTAGTGACTCATACGGTGTTTTTATATTTGCTTAATTTTTAGAATTAGCATTGTTCTCTTCTCTTTCTCTTTTTTAGATTTTAGTAGTTAATATATTACTAGTTCATAATTTATTGTTTGTGTTTTGTTGAACTCCTTGTTTTTAAATTTTTTTTTGTTAACATACACTAGTTCATCACCAAATTGTTATTATTTTATTGAACTATCTTTTCTTCTTTTTATAGATTTTGTTTATTAACATACACTTGTTCACAACTTGTTGTTTGTGTTATTTTGAGCTCTCTGTACTTGTTTGTATAAGAAAATTTATAACATACACGAGTTCATAATTTCTAGTTTGTGTTTGTTTGTTAGTTTGTTTGCTTTTTTGTTTTGTTTTTTATTTTTTGAACTCTCTCTTCTTATTTTTAGGTTATTTTTTTTATAAACATACATACACTAGTCCTTAATTAGATGACATATAACCGTTTACGCGGTAGATATAGCAGCCAAAAGTCCACCTCATCTCGTTGCATTCCTTCCATTCCACAAATAGATTGTGAAGAAAAATTTAGAAATTTCGATAGTATTCCCGATTTTCATGATATTCCTCATACACACATGGAAGATGTAATAGTAGAAATCATAGATTCACAAGACACGGAACAAGCCCCTTCTCAATCCCATAAAACAAGATGACCCACTTCCGAAGTACACATATATTTCTTTGTTGTCCCTTCTCAAAACGATCCAAGTGTAGGACTTAAAATTTGTAATAAGTGTAAAATGCCATACAAGTTTAAATTAGGAGCGAGAACGGGGTACACTTAAGTATCACTTAGATAAATGCAGACCTGAATTATCATAAGATTCGATTACACAACAAAAGATACACCCTAGGACCGATCACGTAGATAGCCATAGCTACGATCACGATAATGTTTGTAGAAAATTGCTAAATTAGTAATTAAGGATGAATTACTTTTTCCAATGCAAAAAGTAGGAATTTAGAAAGTTTTAACTGAACCGCATTAATCCCCCATTATAAAAGAATTGCTAGGAATGTGGTTAAGGGATATTCTAAATTAGTCTACGAAGAGGCTAAGGATATGTTATTTACAACACTAACATCACTAAGTTATAGAGTTTCTTTGACATCGGATGGTTGGGTAGGAGTTAATGATGTACCAATGATGTATGTAACATATCATTTGATAGATTCCGATTGGTTACTCCAAAAGAGGATTATTTCTTTTAGCTTTGTTAGGTACTCACATAAGAGTGAGATAATTGCGATACACATTATGGATGCATGTAATAAATTTGGTATTTATGATAAAGATTTTGCTTTTGGTTTTGATAATGTCTTTAATAATACTACGCTAATTACTAGTGTAAAAATTAGTTTAAATCCTATAGAATTCGATATTTTTCATGTTAGGTGTGATTTTCATATTTTAAATCTTTGTTTACAAGACACACTAAAACACAAATACGATAAGATTAGTGCAATGAGAGAATGTGTTAATTTTATTACTTTAAGTGGTCCAACAGATCAAGTTTTTCATGATTGGTGTCAACTTAGAGAAATTCTATTTAAACGTTTTTCTAAAGATGTTAAACATCGTTGGAATTCAACATATGATCTCTTAGGTGTAATTCTTCATTATAGACAAGGTTTAAAAAATAATTTGTTGCAATGAGTATGCAAGATTGTAGAATAGATTATGATTTTTGGGTTTTTAGCGATAGTTTGTTACAAATTTTAGAACCTTTTAATGATGTAACTTTGCAATTATCGAAAGCATATTCATCTACTGCTAGTGGTATTTTACTAAAAATTGTTACTATGACGGCCACTATTAAAGATTTGATAAGAGATCCTTTTATTTGGACAATGGTTTATGCCGCTTATCTAAAATTTATGAAATATTTTTATTTCCTTTCTATGTTATATTGTATTGCTAGTGTAATGAATCTAGTAATTAAGTTAGAGGGAACAAAGAATTTAATTGAGATTTCTTATTCATATGCTCCACATGAAGAACTACAAGACTATGATCATGTTTTTTTACTACACAATTTGAGCATATTTTGAATAATTTGTGTGATAGTTACGATAGGCTTTATGCATCTAATACTATACAATCACAAAATGTTAGTTCTTCTTCTTCTTCTTTCATATCAAAGGGAAAGAGTCTTGCATTTTCAACTAGCTAGTGGTATTTTAAATCTAACTAAATCAAAAAAACCAAGAACAAATGCACCAAATGAGTTCAATTGGTATAATGCACAACCAATCATTGATGATATAGTTGATGTGTTAAGTTTTTTGGAAAAATAATTTAACTACTTTTCTTATTCTTTCTCATATGGCTAAGGATTTGCTAACTCTCCCGGTGTCAACTGTTGCATCGAAAAGTATTTTTTTTCTTGGTGGCAGGATAATGAGCCCGTACAGAAATTGCTTGCTTTCGAAGAATTTGAAGATACTAGTATGCACGGAAGATTGGATGAAAGCGGAAGAGATAACCCAAAATATACTTCAAGCGGCACAAACGGATCAAGTAGTGACGAATAAAGATTGAAGAATGAAGATTGACTTGATTTACTATATAAAAAATTTGGGAAATTAAGGGTGATGGAATTCTATAATTAGATTAAGTAGAAACGGACGACAATAGTCCAATGTCTTCTCTTCAATCTAAATATATGTTATCTCGAACTCTAAATTCTATACTTACCCTCAACTTGTAATTTCAAATTCATTCATTTTGTATGAAATGTTACTTATCTATTTGATTATATTTAAAATTTGTAATTCATTGAAATAATTTAATATATGAATCTTTCCCATTAATCTATATGTTCTTACAATTGTTGTCTAAATTCAATCACCCAAAATATTTGCATTTATTCTACTATATTCTACTCTATTCAAAAATCAAAATCAAAAAATCAAAAAAATCAAAAAAATCAAAAAATCAAAAAAGAAAAATCTATATACAAAAAATCGCGAACCAGCTTGGCCCGGCTCGCCCTGCCCCCCAAGCCAGGGGCCTAGGGTTGTGTCCCCCCCCCCCCCCCCCCCCCCCCCCCCCCCGCCCCCCCCAAAAGCCCGGCCCGCCTAAGCCCGGGACTGGGTATGGCCCGATGGTTTTGGGCCCGACCCGGCCCTGATGCCACCCCTAACCTAAGTTTATCACGTATGCAAAACATCTAAGTTGACGACAACACAAAACATAGTCAAAATCATTAGCAACAAGAAATTGGTGATTAAGAGAACTAGTAATATGCCCGTGCAATGCCCGTTCTAATTTTTTTTAAAAATAATGTAATATATAATAAGACGTAACCGCGCCTCGAACCTGAGACCTGCCTTTACTCATCACATACTCTTTACAAATTATCTCTAGTTGCACAAACTTTATTTTACATGAGTGACACTTTGTAAATAATTATGTCGCAAGTAAATTTAAATTTTGAGAATATTATGGAAACTAACAACAACTGGGTAAATGAAAGTTTAATATAACCCCTCTTAAAAATAAATGATTGAGATTAAATAATTGATTGTCTACAAATTATAGGTTATCTACAAATGACAACTCCAACTCTCCCATTGTAATATTAGAGATTACACTATCATAACAATCTCCCATTGTAATATTAGAGATTACACTATCATAACAACAATTGCGACATATTTTATTTACATTATTTATCAGTGTCTTAAGTTGTAAACTTAATCATCTTTTGACCTTCTAAATAGTCTCTGCCTCGCGTTGACCAATTCTGACACTGATAAAAATTGTCAAACATCTTGAGTAGCATGATGTAGAATATTCTGAGTCGAATGAGTCTTGTTAATTAGTCAAATGGACACGGTTAAGGTTTTCCTTCCATTTGTTGATAAGTAGTAAAACCAATTGCTTTTAAACCATGCGTTGTCGACAACAAAAGATTCTGAATAAATTTTTGGAACACTTCAACTGTTACATTCTCACTAGGACTTCAAAAATGTTAGGATATTTTTGCCTTCTCAAAAGTTTAAAAAATATTTGAAGTTAATTATATACATTTTAGTGTTATAACCCGAGATATTTTTTTGCAGCTATGGTATCACATGAAAAAATAAAACATATGGCCCTATGGTCTATGAACCAGTGAACTTACCCAACACTCAATAAGTTTTCTAAAAAAAAAACAGAAAAAAAAAATCCTAAATCTAAAAAACCCTAGGGGCGGCGGCCGCGGCCACCCTCCACGCCGCCGTCCCACCCGTCGTCCCCTCCCGGCCATCTCCTCCCCCTTCCCTGATCTCAAAACCTTTCCCCCTTCCCCAAACCCTATCACTTCCCACGCCGCCTCACCCCTTCCCTCATCCTCTCCTTCCCACCGTTCCTCCCACCGCCCTTCTCCCCCCCTCTAGCCCCGTCTCCACTGACCTAACTCACTAAGCGGTGGCTGCTCCAGATCCAGCAAAACCCCCACCTTTCGTCGCGCCACCAATGTTCTAAGAGGGAAGTTAAGCGATGGCCGATGACTTGATCGAGCAGGTGTACAAGGTCGTCGGCTTCACCGTCAACTGTCGTTCCCCCCACCGCCCCCTCCCATGCCCCAGTCCCCCGCTCCAGCCCCGTTGTTGCTGTTGCGGTTGGTGCCGGAAAGATCGGGCAGGTGTGCCAGATCATCGGTGCCCAGGTCGGTGTGAGGTTCGACTATGGTTCGATGTGGGGTACGCTACATCTTGACAACTCTCGATCGTGAGTATGACAGAGAGAAGAATGTTTGTTCTGCACTGGTCTGTCTTGGTTTGTGTGTCTGTTTGAGATTTTAGTGGGGGTTGATTGAGTGTGTGAGAGAGAGAGAGCGAGATGCTCTTCATTGCTCTCTCTTTGGTTGTGCATTTGGTCGGAATTTGATTGTAAGGGAGGAGAGGAGAAGGACAAGGCTTTGCTAGGTGTTTCAACGGTTGCTCTTCGCGCTTACCACCATGTCCACACTTTTGAGGTCAATTACAGCTATGTTTTTGGTTTTTCGAGGGTTGGTAGTGCGTGTGAAGAAGTCGGGGTGTGCTTGGCTGTGCCGTTGTGTGAGACGGCAGGGTATTTTGTGGTTTGGGGGGTTGGTGGAGCTGTCTGGGTTGGGTTGTCTAGTTGTGATGTTGGCAGTGTAGGTCGGTTGTGGGGCTAGGGCCCGACCCCATGAGACCGCTTATTACATACTAGTATTTTACCACCATGAGACCGATTGTGGAGCTTGGGCCCAAGATGGGGTCCCTCCATGATGGGCGCTCATTTGACGCAGCTTCCGGGGTAGTGGTCTCAATTGTCGCGGAGCGTCCCGGATGTGAAAAAGGAGGTGGAGGAAATTTGATTCGATGTGAAGATTGAGGTGTATAGTTGTGGGGCTAGGGCCCGAAGACGGGGTCCCCCCATGATCGTTACTGCACAGGGTGGGGCTTGGGCCCGCAGAAGGGGTCCTCCCATTAGGTGCACAGAGGGGAGATGTTTGTCTCCTTGGTCGACAGTAGAGGAGTCACACACTGAACTCGCCTCGACTTTCCTTAATCCACTGCCACAGATTTTGCAACAACACCGCCACTATGTCCTCATCATTGATCCTGAAATCTACAACGTCCACCGCCCGCAGGGGCGAGAGGTGAAGGTGATTCTTCAAATTGGTTGTGATTTGGTTGGATTTTATGTGAGAGAGAGAGTGAGAGACTGAGAGAGTGAAGACGTTGCTTCTCACTACTCTAAGCAAGTGTCTATTTGTGTTAAACTGTGTCCGTGATTAGGGCTAGAGAGAGTTTTTTGCGATGATTCTTCTTTTGGGTGCGACTCCGATTGGGCCATGTTTGAAGTGACATTGATGAGGTAGTAGGAGGGGAGCAGCAAATTTTCAAATCCCACAGGATTCGCTTCAGGTGGGTGGGCGCGTGCCGTGGAGGTGGGTGCTCGAAGCTTGCTTGATGGACATACAATTAGTTGATCCTCGTAGGTTAGAGTGAGAGCTGATTATATGTACTGGTCATGTCGCTTCATATTTTTTTCTCTGTATGTAGGTTGTAACTTGCTCCAGCATGCTGGGGTAGTTTTGTTAATTTCTTATTAGTGAAACAGGGTGGCCTTATTCCACCTTTTTCCTCAAAAAAACACTCAATAAGTTTTGAAGACTGTGCTAACCAAATGATTTACACAAAACACTCATTTCAAAGCAAATCAAGTGATGGTTAAGGCCACTGGTTCATGGACCATGGTCCATACAATTCTTTTTGTATCATATATGACACGTGTATTGTATGCTAGTTAGTATAAGCTTTGGACTGACATGGATAAAAAAAAACTTTGGTTTTCTAAGAGTATATGTAGTTGTTGGCTATATATCCAAAAAATGGATATTTTGAAAAAAAACCCATCTGTAGGCATCGTCTATATACTCATTTTTTGGGTTTCGAATGAACAGAAGGCGACTATATTTGGCAGAGGAAATGGCTTTATCCATATTTTAGAAATCGGAAGATGATTTACCGTTTTATAGTTGGACGCTAGATGATTTTTCGTCTGAGACAAATTTTTTAATTGGAAAATGTCGTGCGGCATATGATCTGCCATTTGAATTATTAAAAAAAACCACACACAAATAGGAAGATCATCTTTTGTTTGCGAAGATAGAAAAAAAATTAGAAATTTTTTTTTGTGTTGGACGGCACATCATGTGCGTCTTTCACATTTTTTTTTATTTTAATAATTTCGAGACGGCAGATCATCTGTCGTCCTTCACAATATTTATATAAAAAAATCGCATATCTTCACACGGTATATCATCTTTCGTTTCGTCAAAAAAAGCCAATTTTTGAGTATAGACGACTGCAGTGTTTCCGCTATTTGCTATTTCCAAAATTGCCATATACCCATTTTTTAACTTAAACGAATGTAGATGCTCTAATAAGATAATTCTAGGGGTGGTATACCACTTTGTACCATCATTGCTCCACCGTTTACCGTACCGGGGTACCTGATACAAAGATTTTTCTACCATTATCATGCCAAGATTTCAATACTACCGAGTTCGGTAATACCAGAATATCGGTACAGTAATGATAGTATCACGATAGTACCAGACCCTAAAATGAAAAATAAAAAAAATCAAAATTTTATTTTATTTTATTTTATTTTTAAATGGCTAACTAGCAGTGAGGCTAGGCGAACTCGAAGTTGAATCAAGTGAGGCTAGGCGCACTCGAAGGGAACGGTTTTGAATTGGAAGGGATTGGAAAAGATCGGGTTTGGAGACTTTGGAGACTTTGGAAGGGATCGGTTTTGGAAGAAGTGGAGATGGTCATAGTTCTAAATATTTTTCCTGAATGGCCTACTTTTTAGAACTAATTCCTAGAATGACCCACTTTTCAAACTAATTTCCGAGGTGGACCAGTCTTCATTGGCTGCAGTTATATCCCATCACTTAAAGAAGAGAAAAACGTAATTTTCGTAATTTGTGTATCCTTAAAAGAAGAGAAAAAGTAACATATAGGGTTAAGGTTGACCTTCAAATTGCGATAACTTCTGACTCGGTAGACCGCAGAATCACTTCAAGTAGTCAGAACGACCTGGACGAGATAACGCATCTTTCATATAATTTGGTGCGAACCCTATCTGGGGGTAGGCATCAACATTTAAATGGAGCATTATGATGAGCTCCAACATCATACGGCTATGACTTTTGACTCAGTTGTCCGTTTTACTGCCGCGAGGTGTCAAAACGAGCGTAACAAAGAAATGCATCTGGGGTTAAACTGCTTGTATGCTTCCCGACATTGCTTCACCTTAGAATCTCAATTTCAAGTCGTTTGGCCCTTCAAAACGGAGGTTTTATATCTTTCGAGGCGAAAAACGTAATTTTCCCATATTCAGGGTATTTCTACGCATATCTTCAGGCTATTTATGAGCTGAAAGCATTTCAATTTTACTATTGGTTTGAGGCGCTAGGGGGAAAATGGGGCTGGGCCTGGGGTATAAGGTAAGGCCGTAAAGGTATTCAAAATAATATTTCCAATTTTTTAATTTAAAAATAAATGAAATATATATTAAATATACTCATATGCTAAGGTATACCATCGATATCAATACTCAGTACCAGTGTTGTCACGCCTCGCTTCCCAAAATACAGGAATACAATTATGTAACGAAGACCCAGAGAATGATGTAAACACCATCTATAAGTTGTACCAATCTAACTCAACAATATAAATAACAAGCACAACCACGCAAGAGAATATAATCACAAAAACAAAGATCAACTTCAATAATAGATGAAATAATCCAAATAATAATATCCAACATCTGGGATAAAAATAAACTCTGGGTCATATAAGCCCAAGACAAAGTATAATATCAATGACAATGTTTAAAGAAAAGAAATACAGCATAAAATAATTCAAGCAATCTAGTCTTGGATTCCATCTTTTAGAATCGTTGCTCACCAATTCCTTCTGGTAATATTCCTTCAGTACTTGTAAACTCGAGATCTAAAAATCGAGAAATTAATGTCCTTAGAGCAAGTCATGGACAACAAGTAGAGGAAAACAAAGAACGAAAGGAAGCATGGTACATCAAGAATGAAGGAATGGATCAAAGTCAAGAATAAAAACAAGGAATGACAATAAATGTCAAAGGTTTATGTTTAATCATGTAATAATTAATGACTTTCAATTCAAGTTCAATATCGATGACAGTATACGGGATCGAGAATGAAATTTCAAGTGTGGGTTATTAATCATTTTATTAACCTATCTAGTGCACGTACTACTGCATTCCATTCCACAGGTTCGGTGCATGCAAACAAGTAATCGTTTTAGACCGTGATGATGAATTCACGGTTCATGTACTGGACCCAGTAATCAGTAATTAATGTTCATTAGCAGTAATTGTCAAGCAGTATTTTATGGCCATCAGTTAATACAGTGATCATGTCAAGCCGTGAGGGGCCCAACTGAGTATAGTCTCCGATTGTTCACTACCAAGTCAACCCATAATACCCTGGCTTGTTAATATTTTATTTCATCCTATGTGAGCATGCAAGAAGGTTTCAATTTTTTATCATGCTAGGTGTGACTAATTCTACTCATTATAGACAAAGCAAAAAAGCAAACATATTAAATCACACAAATCAGACAATCTGGACAACAGGACGTTACTGTACAAAAATAGAGATTTCTGCTGCTACAAAAAAAAATCTGGATTTGCCAGAAGTTCTAAAAACTAGACACTCTGCCGGTTCCAGTGAATATACACACGATATATAAAAATCAAAGAAACTAGGTTCAATTTCCTATTCTTTACAGATTTTATGTTCAGGCAGTAGGTTATAGATTGTATTCACATATATTTTTCAGGTCAGTAAACTCATCAATTAAATCTACAAAAATTTAGAGTGATTCCTACACATGTCTAGTCTCAGCCAAATTAATTTCACAATTTAATTTTACTGTTAACATATTCTGTTTATTATTAAATCTAGATGATACGCATATAATTGTGAATGTGGAAATCCAGACCTAGCAGTACTAAAAGACTAATATCTAACAGATTATAAATCAGAATTCAATTCCGTCGAATGTTTTGGAAAATAAACACATGGGGTTACAATTTAGGTTTACAAAGTTCTTTCAAATTACTACAGCAACAGGTTCGAAATTCTGATACAAAAAGAAGTAAACAGCAGACATGTATGTCATTATGAGTACTAAGCACAAAAGATGGTAAATTCGAATACAATAGAATAACGGGATGAGAATGCTGACAGAGACACGTGCAAGACACGTACAATCATGCACTTGCAAAGGCACGTGCACACGCAGCAAACAGCAAGTCTTTACACCACAAACACCAAACAGCCACAAAGTGGATCAACAGCAGACAGAAGAAATCGACACAGCGGCTGGCTTCGCTTCGACGGGCGGCTGTGGGCGACAGTGGCGGAGTCTAGGGCAGCGACTGGGCAGGGGCTAGGGTGGTCGACTGGGGGCGATGGTCGACGGTGGTGGTCGACGATGCTCGGGGGAAGGACAGGCGACGAAACAGGGCAACTTCGGTGATGAAACAGGGGAGCTCGGTGGTGAGCGTAAGTTGAGGAAGAGGATGTAGATGATGATGATGGGGTTGCTGCGGTGGTTGGAAGGTGGTGAGAACGGTGGTCGTGACGGTGGCTGGCGAGGAGTGGAAGGGAGTGCAGTTGGCGGTGGGCATTCGACGGGAGAGATGACGGTGGCAGCAGCTTCGGGAGTGAGGGTGGCGAGGAGAGCAGGTGGGTGATGAGGGCTAGGGGTGATCAGAGGGCGATCGGAGCGATGAAGGAAGAGGACGAGGACGAGGAGTGCGGGATGGGTTCGAGGGCTCTGTTTTTGGTAGAGAAGCGGAGGAAGAAGGGGAGAAGAAAGCGATAGAGAGGAGAGAGAAACTAGGGTAGGGTCACACAGTGCGGCCAGGGTTAGGGGGCTAGGGTTAGGGTAGGTTAGAATATATATAGGGTTGAATAGGATGTTGGGTTAATGGGTAGTATCCTATAAGGAGAAATAATAGGGTTTGGGCTTCTATATCCAATAGGGAAGTAAAATCTACATAATAAAACACAAAGAAAGCTATTAAGTGGCTCTCCTTCAATCCCCCCAAAAATTAAAGGCCCGAATCTAACCTCACAAAACATATTTTACCTCCCAAAAGTTTTTCCCCAAAACTCAAATTCAAATCCCCCACCCAAAACAACTCCTATATTTATTTAATTATTTTTTTCTCTCTCTCCCTCCCTCTTCTATTCAATAAATTAAGAAAATAAAAATATTTTTTTAAAAAAAATAAAAAAATAAAAAATTAATAAAATTAGTAATTTAAAAACTTTTAAAATTATTCAAAAAAATTATATAATATGTTTTTTGCTGGACCCCCAAAAGTTTCTCATATAATGTGTTTGCTACTTCAATTAATTTGCTGGACCTCCAAAACTATTTTATATGATCAATTAAGGTGCACCGTTCCGAAGACGTGCCGTAGGCACGTGTCAATGGGCAAACCTAGTATCCAATAAAATAGGATTTATAACAAAATATAATTCGTATTACATTATAGAATTTTATTTGAAATAACTACAAATACAATTATCAAATAGAGATGGATTTTTAAGAATCAATCAAGAGTAATAATAATAACAATAATAATAATAATAATATGTATCAAAATAGGATTTGAGATTTACAAATTTATTAAAATCCAAATAGTAATAATATAAAATATAAATAGTCGATCAATTAGAAATAGAAAATAATGTTAAAATATATCATCATTCAAAATAAATAAATTTTCGATGCGAATAGATTTTAATAGAAGATCCAAAATAAATTTAAAACAAAATGAATTTATAAATAATCAAAATACAAAAAATATGTATTTGCAGGAACGGGGGTTACAATCCTACACACCTTATAACAAAATTTCGTCCTCAAAATTTGCTCAGGCGGTACGTAGGACAAAGTAAAAATAAACTTGAGAAATAACAAAACAAAAAATAAAGTAAAAGAGACAAAATGGTAGCAACACCAGAATAAGAAAGAACATAGGTAGGAATAGATTGATCTAGAATGTTGTTGAATAAAGATTTGATGAATTATGACGAATGGAAACGTAAGAATAAGGAAGTAAACAATGCGAAGAAGGACAAGCAACATGAGAATCCTGGGACGTGTGGGTTATGGGCCCACCACGCTTCCGCTGCGCCACTCTGAACGGAAAGACTCTGACATCAGTGTCCATTATCTCCAACAATCTGCCTCGTGGCTCACCATATCCTTGACACGTCCGAACGACATCTCTGTAGCGTGAAGTTCGAACTCCTGGAAACTTTAAATTCTGAACACTTCCTGAGATCCCGAGATTCTGCATGCACATCTTAGAGCAAACGATAAAACTACATCTCCTAGTGATGTTCCAAGCTGATGACATGTCGTTGTAGATCGAATATGCCGATCGACGAATCAAGCAGAAAGAAAGAGAACGGATGACACCGAAATCAAAAGAATATGGCTACAAAGAGAATGAAATTATATCCGATAATGAATCAATGAATAAGGACGACTGCAAGGGACGAAGGAAAACAAGAAATGTAAGAATTGAATATGAAGGAATCAAAATGGAAGACTAGTATCCAGATTATAGGTTGGTTAACAATTATCCATGTGATTCACGTGTTGTGCATATTCTTAGTCAAACCGGTTAAACCCAAACCTGACTAATATATCAGCCAAAGCCAAACCTCCATATGTTAGCCATGTTTAACTGATATATCATCCAAACCCGGGCTCTGATACAACTAAAAACCTGTCACGCACTGCTTCCCAAAATACAGGAATACGAGTACGTAACAAAGGCCTAACGAATGATGTAAACATCATCCATAAGTTGTACCAGTCTAACTCAACAATATAAATAACAATCACAACCACGCAAGAGAATTTAATCACATAAACAAAGATCAACTTCAATAATTGATGAAATAATCCAAATAATAATATCCAACATCTGGGATAAAATAAACTCCGTGTCAAATAAGCCCAAGACAAAGTATAATATCAATGACAATGTTCAAAGGAAAGAAATATAACATAAAAAATTCAACCAATCTAGTATTGGACTCCATCTTCAAGAATCATTGCACATCAATTCCTTCTGGTAGTGTTCCTTCAGTACCTGTAAATTCAGTGTAGCGCCCCGGATCCCACTACCAGAAATCCATGACACAAACCAGAATGTTATTCTTCAAATGCATCTCGCCACAGTAATAACACAGAAATTTAAAAACTTTTTATTGCCAAATAAAATCATTACATCATCAATTACAATTATTATCTTGCTCTTGAACAAAGAATACAATTACATTAAAGTATTACAAATGCTACTCAAACATTCGCTTACCCTTCAGATCGGTAGTCAACTGATCTTCCACTGGAACTCCACTTGTAGCTCGAATCTGCTTTCCTGAGATGCGCCTTGTATCTCGAATCTTCTGTTGTGCTACTCTGACATTCCTACACCTGCTTTAATGGTAGATAGGTACATTGCTACTCCACTTGGATACCTTGCTTGTCTTGAGTCCTCTTGCACTCGCAATCCGGTATCCAGTACTTAATTGAATGGGCAAGTCAGTACATATACTGACGCAATGCTGATAAGAGAACGGCGATCTCCAACTAGCAATCACAAACAGCCTTTGGTGAGAACAGAAATGTGCATCCTAATTTCCTAGTGTCAGTATATGCCATGACCTGAAATCTAATGCATAGTACATAATGCACAGAAAACAGATGCACTTAGTCTAATGTCAGTAAGACTTTGGACACGCATGCATTCCATACTACATACGCTCCAAATCAAGCCGTCTTCTCCAATCCAGGGTTTTGAACCCTCGCCCTGCAATGCATTCTACTATTGTACTCAACCTGTTCCTGATAGATACAACATGACTGGTGAATCCTGTAGTTATTACTGCTAAACACAGTGGTTTCCCCGTTTTCCACTAGTGCCCCAATCCGGTCTGGATCACACCAATGTCATGACAATCTTACAGATACACAACCGCATATCTATAGCACCGAAGATCCATCGGACCGCAGCCCCATGGTCTGTTCGTGTCCATTTAACATAAGAACATGACGGCCTCGAGGGTCCAATCCCTCTATCCGACAAGAACTCTTCCATTCTTACCACGGCACTTTAGGAATTAACATAGCGAAATACGGCTCCCGTATCCATTGACAGGAAGAGACAACCCTAGTTATCACCGCCTAACACTGGTCCTTGGAACAAGTCGAATCATAGGGAATCTCCCCTAACACAAACTCGACCCTCAAGCGGAAAGGAAAAATAATTAATTAACAGTGTTATCGAAATTATGCTGTATATTCAAAATATGCACAATGTTTTAAAATATTGATTGAGCCTGACTGGTCTGTCAAACTAGCAATTAAGCACGGCGAATCAACATTCAATGATTGCCAACACCTTCATAAGTTTTCGACCATATCCCCAGCCCGTGACCCTCCGCTAGCAGTACATCGGTGCCCAAGGGATGCATACAAATCTGTGAATGAAGGTAAACATGCACAAACACCAACACCCGACCATTGACAGACTCAGGGCATCAAGATACCAATCAAAATTAATTTCACTAATACCTAGGTCAGTAATGGATCTAACCTGATAGAGTCAACCAATCACCGACAACCCAATCTCCATCAGTCGCCACCACCTCCGTCTCAGGTCTCATACAGTACCCCGACCCGCGAGCAACCTTCTCTCGGTGAATGATACGACGGCGCACAGGAAGATCTCTATTTCTCGAGGTGAAAAATAAATCAATTACAATACTTTCCGACTGGATTGATAGTCCTAGGGTGTCAACAACATTAGACTAGCTCCAAGCTATACTTGCTACGAGCTCCACTTACAACAAATCGATAATATAGCTATTCTTCCAACATACTCATGTATATATCATGAGTACTAAGAACAAAGGATCTTATCTAAGTTCCAAATGAAGTGCTTAATAGGGATAATTATTCAACATCTTAAAACTCAAATCAACTCATAGTCTTAAACCTGTAGCATGTAGAAAATTCCATATCAATTCATATACTGACCCAAATTCGATGATTCCACATCCTATAGCAAGGTATAATCCTCTACTTCACTTATCGAGTTGACAACTATCCCAAATTTTGCAATCTAAAGTGAGAAACCCCTTAGCAATCTACTAAGTATAACTAGTTCAAAGAAATGCAGTTGCCGCACCTTGAAAAATTCATAACTCTCAAAATACAAATTGGAATTGCATGATCTTACACATTCTGAAAAGCTAAGACTCTATAATACAAGTCTCTAGTTAACCATTCCTTCAGATTCAGCCATCTAGATGTAATAAAATCCTTATATTTTATCAGTTGTGCATTTCTTCAATTCAATTTGCTGCATCTTGCTAATAATATAAAAACTCGCTCACTTATTGGAATTACGCGATTTTGGATTCTATAGAAAACTGAGAGTGTCCACTACAACTTCCTAGTTTGTCACATCCTCAAATTCATCCATTAAAATACTGGAAAGCCCCTATTTCTCATCAAGTGTATACAAGAAATGGGTTACTTTACAAAAATAAGGTTTTTTTATTAGGACTGGTTCTGTCCCAAACTTAGAAAAATCATATCTTTTGCTATACAAACTGAAATTTCATGATTCAAGATGTTATGGAAAGCTAAGAATCTCTAATACAATTATCTAGCGGGTCAGTTCTTCAGATTCTCTACACACAAATTCAGAATTTCACAAATACACTGACTAGTTAAAATTTGAACTAAACTGAACATGCTGTATTCAAAAATTAATATTAATGCAACCATACCTCCAATAATTATAAAATTTGGGATTCAGGACATATGCAAGTCTAACACATCCAAAAATTGCATTCAGATTCAAAATATACAGAGAGTTATAGTCCTTTGAATTTATTAAAAAAAATTCTTCTGTTCTCAGCAGTGTATAAAGCCTCTGGTTACAAACTAATTTTGAAACCCCATCAAATGTTCTTCAAATTTTCTAAAATTTTAGATACATGATATTACATGCTATACAAAAATTCTCATTGTAAAATTCTAAACCCAAAAATAAATAAAATTGTTCGAACATCAACTTGAAACCTGGACAGAGCCAGTTTGCCATCTCAACCAGTCGACCAAATGAATTTTTTTAGAAATATCAAATAAATTTTGAAAAATATGATATTTGAAACTAAGGTTGCTAACCCATTTAAGAATCTCTAGAAAAAGTTTGAGCTCAAGATACTACATCAATTCCAAGATACGAATTTTCAAACATCATTCTAAAAACAAGATATAGCCAGTTTTTGTGTTGCTCACTGTTTCGAAAAGAAACACTTGCTTGAGCAATCTAATGAACTCCAAAAATTCTGAGATAAATTGAATATGCTCTATACTCATAGTACCATATGCCATAACAAGTTTTAGGCCTACATTCAAAGCTATTTGCAAGTTAGAAATTCTCTAATTTCAACACCATACCACAGTTGATTCATATATAAACAAGGCATCAATTCTACTACCTACAAACAATTATTTGTAATTTTCCAATCATACAAACATGCTATTAAGCTATTATTAGCATTCCACACAACCTCATATTCAAAAATAATAAAATTAGAGTTGAGAGAACACCCACCAAGTTGTGTTGGAAGATAAAATCCTTGTTGTGAAGCTAGCTTCTCCTTATCTTGCTCAACTTTTTCTCTAGCTCCAAGAACCCACAAGAAAAATCAACAACCCTCTTTCTTTCTTTCTTTCTTTTCTCATCCCATGAAAAAAGTAGTAGAAGAAGATGGAGAGTAGAAAAACTAGAAGAAGATGGACGTGAAGGTTTTCGGGTGAAAATGAGATGGAGATGGGGGGGGGGGGGGGGGTTGCCGGCCATGGAGGAGAGGTTGGGTTTGGTTTTGGTCGGCAGTGAATGGAGGGGAAGGGAGAAAGTGGATGAGGGTGAGATGGTGAGGTGGAGGGTGTAGATATTTCTACATGAATCCTAGAATATTCAAGTATAAATGGAGAATTGGAATTATTTTGCTTCATGGCTACATTCTCAACCCTTGGATCCAATTTGATCATCATGATCAAGGGTGAGAAACTAGGATTTCACATGCATACATACAATCTTAAGATACATACACATATAAATATACATAGCAAAATATATTGAAGTATTCAAAATATACAATATATATAGACATATTCACATTCAAAACTTCAAAACAATTGTATATAGATATATATATATATATATATATCATATACGATCCAAACAATACATACATTCATATACATACATTCATATTTGTACACACATACAAATAAGAAAATATTTTATAAAAATATTATTTCCCAAAAAAAGGATTATTTTATTTAAACAATCAGAATAATATGCAAAGTTAATTGAGAAAATATCCCGAATACATCTTATCGGGTTCAAAATATATATTATATCTGAAATTTATTAATTAAGATCAATTATTATTAGAAGAATACATAATCGCGCGCAATTCTTAGATTTGTGCGGATTAATATACAAAATAGTTATTTACTGTTTTGCGAGGTGTTACAATACTTTCTCCTTTGAATCGTTCTGTCCTCAGAACGACGCTAGTGGAAAGGAAAACAGAACACAATTATCAATGGTTCATGAGATTTTTTCCTGAACCATCTCTAGTTTCTCGAGTGATATTCTCGACAAACTTGTCTTTTACCAAGTAGAATTTGTTGTTCTTCAGTCTTCTGGACAGGTCAATTATGAATTTGAGGTTGACATTCTTCTGTTTCTACTCGGAAGTAGACAACAGCCGCATTATTTTGCTCTGTTCTCTTCCACCAGTGATGCCGATTCATGCCTTGATTGCCACTTTTGCTAGTTGATGACCACTCCCTCCTTAGAAAAGGTCGAAGTCACGAATTGCCGCTTCAGCCCTTAGTAGTTCCTTTGATGATTTTGCTGAATGTTTGACTTGGTCGTCCCCTATCTGGGTGAGATTTCCTCCTTGGCATGCTTCTAGCGGTCGTTTGATCATAAGTTGACCTTGGAGAACTCTGCTGCTTCCAGAAATGATTGAATTGGTCGCCGACAGATCCTTCCTTGAGCTCAGTCTAGATTAGTTCCTAGTGATGGCGTCTGATTTCTGCTGATTTCCACCAGTGCCTTCCTTGGTACATTGCAAATTCTAGTCTCGATATTGAGTCGTCGGTGCGGCTTTATTATTCTTCCTCAACTCCTATGCTGCGACTCACCCTCATTTGTCATTCGACTACAGACTTGTTTCCTGCACATTAGGTTACATATTTTCTTTTCCTACATCCGGTTGCCGGTTTGCCTGCTGGACATTCGGTTACAGACTTTTCTTCTCGATATCCAGTTGCAGGTTTGCCTCCATTGATGTCTGGTTGCAGACTTGCCATTGAACACGACTGCACCAAGCTTGTTAGTAAAAAAACAGAATACACTGGGACTAGTTCAGATATAGGGAAGACCATAATCATAAGTTGAAAAGCGCTACCATATGGATTGCGATCATCCTATCTTCCAAACGAAATTCAGCTTATCTGACTTTCAAGTTTAATTTCCTACTGTGTTAGACTGCAATTTGAAGTCAGTTCTGATAGCACTTCTATAGCGTCCGGATCCCACTACCGAAAATTCGTGACACAAACCAGAATCTTTTTCATGTCCCGCTTCCCAAAAATACGAAATACAAGCACGTGACATTGGCCCAACGAATGACTTGCGTCATCCATAAGTTGTTATCGATTTAACTCAACAATATAAATAGGAAAGTAATACAACCACGCATAAAATAAAAGAATAATCATATGAATAACAATACTTGAAAATTTAAGCATAAAATAACCAAATATAATTACAATCCAACATCTGGAATCAACAATAACAATATTCGGGTCAAAAGCTCACAATATAAGAAATAACAATGTTCAATTATTAAGTCCTCAAAACGAAATAATAATTATTTAGGTGGCAATGCAAATCAATTCTTTCACCATTGTTGTTCTCATAATCCATCAGGAAATTCTCCTTGATTACCTATAAGTTGTTCATTTAAAAAGAGTGAATAATATGTCCTTAGAGCAAGTTGGGAACAGCAAGTGGAGAAACAGAGAAACAATAACAATAACGGTATAACGATGAATTCAATGAACGATGAAATTAATAGCATTGAACAATGGAAAAATGATAACAGTACAATGTGCAATAACGATGATCGATAACGATAACAATAACGGTAAACAATAACGATAACACTGTTCAATAACGATGACAATCTTAAGTCTATTATTCATTTTAATCCTAACTAATGCACGTACTACTGCGTCCCATTTCATAGGTTCGATGCATATAAACACTTTCCTTTAGACCTAAGTGGTGGACTCTATAGGTCGTGTACTCGGCAACGGTAAACACTATTCACCTTTCGGTGTACGATACGGTCTTCGGCAACGATACGGTATACGATTGATTGGGTTACTACCGTAAGCCACAATCAATCGATAAAACACTAGCCAGAACAATTATTTAGGGAAACACGGGCCCCTCCTCCGAGTACAGTCTCTACATTGTTGACTACTTAAATCACCCTTAAACCCCGACTTGTTAACAATTCTTAATCAATCAATATGCAATAATGTTTGGCAATATTACGATACTAATAGGGAACAATGGGAACAATAATATCAATGGAAACAATACGATAATCAATAAGGAACGCTAGAATGATGAAAACACGACCCTAAGATCATACAATGTACTCCATACAATTAAATGCACCAAATACAATATTACAGATTCAATTATATATTATCAAACATGAAACTCAATTCTGAACAGCAGTAGGTTTCTGTACTAAAATTGAATATTCTGCTGTGTCAGAGTAGCAAATGTGGATCCGTCAAGAGTTCTAGAAACTAGACTCCTGTTTGATTCCAACGCATATTTAAAGTCCAAATTCCGACGACAGTAACTAGGTGAATTGAAGTGTTCTTTACAAGTTACAGATTCTGGCTGGTTATCGATGTTAACTAATTTCAGTTGTAAAAGCAGTAAACGTTCATTTTAAAAATCAGAAAAAATAATTTTCATGACCATAAGCATGTTAACTATCAATCTGGAAATTATCATGGCAATATTTGATCAATAGTTCATCTATTTAATTAGGTTAATATGGTATATACATAAATTTGGAAATAAAATGCAGCAGTAGTAAATTGGTCATAACTCATGCAATATAAGTCAGAATTCAATAATTCTTGATGTTCTGGAAACTATATGCATAGGGATACATTTTATATTCAGAAAGTTATTGATTTTGATGAAAGTATCTAGGTCGAAACAGCATGACAATGTTTAGGTTGGTAATAAATTTCAGAATCTCGATATATTTTTCATGAACAAAAATAATTAAATCGTTATAAATGATGAGTTAGGGTGGACAACATAAATCACAACAATTTATGTCTATGTGAACATGGTATTAAGATGTATAATGTCCATAATCTTACTAATCACAATCAACTAATATACCAACATCAACCATATGAACAATCAACACTAGCATACAATCTATAATAGTGGTATAATATCATGACATGAATTACAATAAAAATCCCTATTCACATATTCAAAAATTAACTACATGAATGCATGCAAGATCTCTATAAATCGGAGGCAAAAAGATGGCACGAAGTCAAGACTACTACTTGGATTCGCTTTTGTAAATCCGTAGCATCTCGACGATGAACAACAATAAACAATATACGATAATCAATATGGATCTACTTGCGGGATTCAATAACGATCTCGAATACGATACAATAAATATTCGAGGGAAATTACTTACCTTTAACAACGACGTTAGATCCAAAATATTGACAATAATGGGATTAGGATCCCGAAAGACAACGATGATCGCGAACCAAGCGAATCTTGATGTGATGTTCACTATTGGGTACGGATCTTGATGAGGATCAAGATCAAGATGGTGATCAACGGTCGGGATCAAAGATCAAGATCAAGATCAAGGGGACTTGATGATGATCAAGTGGCAATCGGGCGGCCGAGATTCAAAGTAGCTTGATGATGATGCGATCAACGGCTGATAATCAAAGAGAGAGAACTTGATGATGATCATGAACTGTTGTGATCAAAAATGGGGGAGACATGGGTGACCGGAGCTCGGCCAGGTGGCAGGACCCAGGCGACGGGGGCAGGCGACCGGCGGGGCAATGGGGCACTAATGGAGGAATGCAGTTGTTGAGGTGTCTTGGTGGCAGAGGTGACTCAGGGCTCGAGCAATGATCTGAGGATGGGTTCAGGCAACTGCGGTGGTGCAGAGGAGGCCAACGACGAGGATGGCGATTGACTGGCGGTGCTCGGGGGATGGACGGTCGACAAATATAGGGCAGCTTCCAAGGGAAACAGGGGAGTTGAAGGAAAGGATGGCAGGGCGCTCGACGAGGCGGCAATGGCGATCGTGGCGACTGCAGTCGAGGGCAGCGGTGGACTCGATGATCGAAGATGGGTGCTTGCGATGTAACACTCCGAATTTTATTTACATGTAATTCGTCCTACAACAAGATCTTTTACTTCATTTTGTACAATTTTACAAGGAAATTAAACTTTTTTTTACACAATAATGTTTATTACAGAGTTACACAACGGAAGTTAAAATAAAATACAACATGAAATACAACTCTAATAACAGAATCTTTAATCATGAATATAATCTTTATCATCAACCGTCTTTAAGTCCTTGCCAATCCAATCAAGCCCTGCACTGGAAATCTGTGGGTACGTCAGTTGCTTACAACTGACGCAATGTTATAAACAACGATCCTCTCTATGCTGTATTATAACGAAATCTCTTACTT
Source organism: Hemerocallis citrina (assembly GCA_017893485.1). NCBI lineage: Eukaryota > Viridiplantae > Streptophyta > Magnoliopsida > Asparagales > Asphodelaceae > Hemerocallis > Hemerocallis citrina. Next base: position 132,891,480 of record CM030367.1, on the reverse strand, counting down.
TAACAATCACAAAGTTAAATGCATAAAAAAGTGTGAAGAGTGACTATCCTAAACATGTTAATTTATGATATGACTTAATACCTAATGCAGATGTTATACTACAATGACACTAATGCATACTTGTTCGGATTCTATGCACCCCATCCTACAGTCCGATGGCAAGAACCTACGTACTCCACATTATGGGGTTAGATCTCTCGTCATGCATCCTACTACTATGACTACTACAAGATTCAGACACTTTGTAAGTATTGGCTCTCGTCTTTAGAATACTGGAGACCAATCCCACTCCGTGGATCATTCTGTGGCCCTTAAGTCCATCGTCCCCGAATACTGGGGGTCGTCTCATTCCACAGGTCATCCTGGAGCACTCATTGCACAAGTATCCCTTGAGCGTCCCTTTTGTCCCGGAATACTAGAGATCATTTTCGCTCCGTGGATCATTCTGTGGCCCTTACATCCATCGTGCCAGAATACTGGGGACTGTCTCTCTCCAAAGATCATTCTGGAGTCCATAACTTACGTTTTCTCTAGTTTCAACATGTCACCAACTAGTTACTGTCTTTAAATTTGAAACATGAATGAATAATACTACCTAGAGCTAGCTTACCCTACTACTGGTCTTAAACCATACACCGAGAACGATAGCCCACACTAGCCCTTTTCTCAAAATTAATTATTCATTTTCATTTCTTTGCTGGTACCTGGGTCTCACTAAACCTTTAGAATCAACATATTTTCATGTTCAACAACTTGGGGTACTCATCCCCTTATTATTCATGTTCTCAATTTTCATCTATGCATATTGTATTCAAATTCTTTCATTCATTCTTATTTATTCATCAATAAGTACAATCTAAAACTATTCGTTTTCACAATACACTTTTCATATTCATCAAAACTTTCTCAATACAAGTTAATTAAGATTCAAACATAATCTTTAAAATTCATCTTATCATTTTCCTTTGATTTATTTTGAATCAAACTTAACATCTTTAATCATATATACATTTCTTCTGAGTTCGCATGTCATCTAAGCATGAATATGATCTTTATTTTCTCAAAAATATAACTTTAAAAAGTGATAAATATTCTCAATCACTTCATCTATGTATCGTTTGCAAAAATAGTAATTTCAAAGTTAGAAAACTGCAGTTAATGCTATTTGTAAAATCATAGAAAATTATATACTTCACGAAACTTTGCGTTCTATATATCAAAATAAAGGTATAGAAGTCTACTACAACTTCTTAGTTATAAGTTTTCTCAGAATACAGTATCTATAACTCTGAATTCTTCGAAATATATAGTTTGGTCGAAATACTAAAATACTGTCAATTGTGCAATCTTGAAAAATTCATTATAAATTCAATTCTTTGTGAAAATTTGATTTCTTAACCTTTTCAGAAAGTTTAACGGGTCGAATACAATATCTTAGTTCTAACTTTTCTCAAATTATTTCATTTACAATGCTGAATGGATCAAAAACTAAAATGTGTACAGATTTCCAGCAACCAGTCAACTACTAACCAGTTTTGTGTTTAGATTTTATTAAAATAGTAAACGACCTCCACATCTTATGAAATTTTAAAGGGATGTTCCTGACACATACAAGATGCTCCCAAAAAAGTTTTAGTTCTAGATTCCAAATATTTTATTAAATATGATTTTCTGATGTGCAAACAAAACTTAAAACAGTAACTTTCTTTGCATGATTTAGCAACTTTGTGTACAATTCTATATCCAAATCATTTAATCTAATCATGTTGTACTACCATGCACCCAAAAAATATCATTTCAAATTATCTACAAGATAGTTTTTCAATTAGCATGCATTTCCATTCTAAACATCATCATCACAAATTAACCATTACTCATATGTATAATCAATTTTATATATAAATTTTTCTACACATGCATGACGCTATATTTTAGAAAGTTCAAGAAATCACCCACCTCAATGAAGATTCTAATGTAGAAGAAAACTCCTAAAAGTTGCTCCTAGCTCCAAGAATGGGATTCCCTTCTCCTCCTAGCAAGCTTTCCAAGTAAGAACTCAAACAACTCTCTTGTTCTTTTCTTCTCTTTCATATCTTTTGTTTCTTTTGGTTTTTGGTACAAGATTTCATGAAGAAAAGGGGTGGTATTTATAGGTTTTGAGAAGACTCTTCTACTGCCCAAATTAAGTGTTCAAATTCATAACTTACATAACCTCCTTCACTAATTGCCCACTCACCTTAATACCACAAACTCCTAACTCTTCTTCTTCCTTCATGAATTGGCCAACCCTTGGATTTTCCACATGTGGGCACTTCTCATTTAGTTAGTTGTTATTTATTTGATTGTACATATTGTTACATGACAAGTGTAGGATAAAAATGTTTATTAAAAATGTAGATTAACTAATGGGCTTTTCTTTTAAATACTTTTTCTAATGGACTTTAAGATGTTCTTTAGGCCTTTGGTTTTTTATTAAAAATAAATAAACAAAATTAGAAGAAAAAGTGTGCATGATATCTTAGAAAATTTTAGAAATGAAATGCACATAAAAATTTACGTGCAATGCACATAAAAATATTAAAATTAATTTGGGAGAATGAAAAAGTCAAAATACAAAACTTTTATATGTAATAATGTTACGGATATATCACGTAACGGAAAATATATGTAATCGACACATGTATTGAAAACACGTGCAATGTACAGAAACACAAATATTAAAATAAATGTTTGAGTTGGCTAAAAATATGATTGAAATAAGTTTTGAGAAAACGGAAAACATATAAATAATCAGAATATAAGATACGTATGACATTTATATAAAAATATGTTACGAATATTACTCGTAACGGTACAGAATACACGTGCGTAACACATGAGAGCAAAATTATCATTACCCAATTTTGTGGGGTGTTACATGCGAAGGAGGAGGCGCTCGAGCGGGAGTGGAGCGATGGGTTCGATGAAGCTGGCGAGGATGGTGGTGGTGATCGGGCAGGACGAGGCTGCAAAGTCGAGCAGGGTTGAGCGATGAGAGGCTGGAGGATGGCGACGGGGTGACGACAGCTGAGTCGATGAGCGGTGACTGAGCTAGATGATGATGACGAGGGTTAGGAGGGAGGTTAGGGGTTGAACAGTAGGCGAAGGGTTGGGTTAGGTTGGCACAGTAATGGGGAAGATGAGAGATTAGGGTTGGGATTTGTTTGGCTATTTATGGGAGAGAGAGAGAGAGTATATAATAAATATAATATAAATATTATAATGGGGATAGTTGAGATTGGGGGGGGGGGGGGGTGAGAGAGAAATCAGGGGATATGAGGAGATGTGTAGTTGGAGGTTGATCTGGTCAAAACAGATAATGGGAAGAATTGGGTTAATGGGTTTAGGGTAGACTGAGATTAGGGTTTAGGATCCAATAGGAGATGGACTTGGATTGGGCTTCAAATTATATAATTAAATAATATAATATAGATAAAAATCAATGGGATTTAACAAAATAATAATAATAATAATAATAGTAGTAATAACACTGGGTTCTACAAAAAGAATAATAATAAGAATAATGACAATAAAAATAATAATTATAATAATGGTAACAACATCAATAATAATAATAGTAGCAGTAATAATAATACTACCGACAATAATAATAATAGTAATAACAATAATACTCATAATAATAATAGTAATAACAATAATGATAATAATAATATTATTAATAATAGTAATAATAACATTATAGAACAAAATACGAATTTAATTTATCAACTTTATATTAAAACAATCCAAACAAAAGTATATATAGTCAATCAATTATAAAATGGAAAGTGAAGTTAAAATACATCATTATTCGAAATAACATACTTTTCGTTCAGAAAAGACTTTAATAGAAGATCCAAAATGAATTTAACAAATAATAATCGAAATACAGAAAATATTCGGGAAATACGTATTTGCGGGAACTGGGGTTACAATCTTTTCCTTCAAATGCATCTCAACACAGTAATAACACAGAAATTTAAAAACTTTTTATTGCCAAATAAAATTATTACATCATCAATTACAATTATTCTCTTGTTCTTGAACAAGGAATACAATTACATTAAAGTATTACAAATGCTACTCAAACATTCGCCTACCCTTCAGATCGGTAGTCAACTGAACTTCCACTGGAACTCCACTGAGTGGTCAATCTGCTTCCCTGCGATTGCCTTGTAGCTCGAATCTTCTGTTGCGCTACTTTGATATTCTTGCACCTGCTCTAATGGTAGACAGGTACATTGTTACTTCACTTGGATGCCCTGCTTGTCTTAATTCCTCCTATACTCGCGACCCAGTATTAAGCACCTAATTGAGTGGGCACATCAGTACATATACTAATGCAATGTAGATAAGAGAACAACGATCTCCAACTATCAATCACAAACAACCTTTGATGAGAACAAAAATATGCATCCTAATTTCCTAGTGTCAGTGTATGCCATGACCTGAAGTCAAATGCATAGTACACAATGAACAGAAAACATATGCACTTAGTCTAATGTCAGCAAGACTTTGGACATGCATGCATCCCATACTACATACACTCCAAATCAAGCTGTCTTCTCCAGTCCAGGGTTTCGAACCCTCGCCATGCAATGCATTCTACTATTGTACTCAACGTGTTCCTGATAGATACAACGTGGCTGGTGAATCCTGTAGTTATTACTGCTAAACACAGTGGTGTCTCCGTTTTCCACTAGTGCCCCAGTCCGGTCTAGATCACACCAAATGCCGTGACAATCTTACAGATACACAACCAAATATCTATGGTGCCGAAGATCCATCGGACTGCAGCCCCATGGTCCGTTCGTGTCCACTTAATATAAGAACATGACGGCCTCAAGGGTTTAATCCCCCTATTAGACAGGAACTCTTCCATTCTTACCACGACACTTTAGGAATTAATAGAGCGAGATACGGCTCCCGTATCCCATTGACAAGAAGAGACAAACCTAGTTATCACTGCCTAGTGCTGGCCCTTGGAATAGTCAATCATTGGGAATCACCCCTAACACCAACTCGATCCTCAAGAGGAAAGGAAAAATAATTAATCAACAGTTTTACCGAAATTATGCTGTATATTCAAAATATACACAATGTTTCTAAAATAATGATTGCGCCTGACTGATCTGTCAAAATAGTAATTAATCACGATGAATCAACATTCAACGATTGCCAACATCTTCATATGTTTTTGACCATATCCTCGGCCCGTGACCCTCAACGAGCAGTACATCGGCGCCCAAGGGATGCATAAAAATCCATGAATGAAGGTATATATAAACAAGCACCAACACCCGACCATTGAAAAACTCAGGGCATCAAGATACCAATCACAATTAATTTCAGTAATACCTAGGTCAGTAATGGATCTGTCAGATAAAGTCAACCAAACACTGGCGACCCAATCTCCATCGGTCGCCATCACCCCTGTTTCAGGTCTCATACAGTACCCCGGCTAGCGGTCAACCTTTTCTCGGTGAATGATCCGAAGGCACAGAAGAAGATCGCTATTTCTCGAGGTAAAAAATAAATCAATTAGAATACTTGCCGACTGGGTTGATAGTCCTAGGTTATCAACAACCTTAGACTAGCTCCAAGCTATACTTGCTACGAGCTCCACTTACAACAAATCGACCATATAGCTATTCTCCCAACTTACTCATGTGTCTATCATGAGTACTAAGAACAAAGGATCTTATCTAAGTTCCAAATGAAGTGCTTAATAGGGATAATTATTCAACATCTTCAAACTCAAATCAACTCATAGTCATAAAACTCTAGCATGTAGAAAATTCCATATCAATTCATCTACTCACCCAAATTTGATGATTCCAGATCCTATAGTAGGGTATAATCCTCTACTTCGCTTCTCTAGTTGACAACTATCCTAAATTATGCCAATTAAAGTGAGAAACCCCTAAGCAATTTACTAATTATAAGTAGTTCAAAGAAATGCAGTTGCTGTACCTTGAAAAATTCATAACTTTCAAAATACAAATTGAATTGCATGATCTTACCCATTCTGGAAAGCTAAGACTCTATACTACAAGTCTCAAGTTAACCATTCCTTCAGATTCAGCCATCTAGATGCCATAAAATCCCTATATTGTATCAGCTGTACACGTCTTCAATACAATTTATTGCATCTTGCTAATAACATAAAAACTCATACACTTATCGGAATTAAGCAATTTTGGATTCTATAGAAAGTTGGGAGTGTCTACTACAACTTCCTAGTTGATCACATCCTTAAATTTATCCATTAAAATAGTGGAAAATACCTATTTCTCATCAGGTGTACACAAGAAATGAGTTTCAACAAAAACAAAGTCTTTTTATTAGGACTTGTTCTGTCCCAAACTTAGAAAAATCATATCTTTTGCTATACAAACTAGAATTTCATGGTTCAAGATGTTCTGGAAAGCTAAGACTCTCTACTACAAGTCTCTAGTTGGTCAGTTCTTCAGATTCTCAACACACAAATTCAAAATTTTACAAATTCACTGACTAGTTAAAATCCAAACTGAACTGAACATGCTGTATTCAAAAATTAATATCAAAGCAACCATATCTCTAATTATTATAAAATTTGGAATTCAGTAACTAGACATAAACAAGTCTAACAAATCCACAAATTGCATTCAGATTCAAAATATACAGAGAGTTATAGTACTTTGAATTTAGTAGAAAAATTTCTTTTGTTCTCAGCAGGGTATAAAGCCTCTGGTTACAAACTATTTTTGAAACCCCATCAAATGTTGTCCAAATTTTCTAATGTTTTAGATACACGATCTAGGAACATATTACATGATATACAAAAATTCTCATTGTAAAATTATATACCCAAAAATAAATAAAATTATTTGAACATCAACTTGAGACCTGGACAGAGCCAGTTTGCCATCTCAACCAGTCGACCAAATGATTTCTTTTATAAATATCAAATAAATTCTGAAAAATATGATATTTGAAAGTAAGGTTGCTAATCCATTTAAGAATCTATAGAAAAAGTTTGAGCACAAGATACTACATCAATTCCAAGATACGAATTTTCAAACATCATTCTAAAAACAGGATATAGCCAGTTTTTGTGTTGCTCACTGTTTCAAAAAGAAACACTTGCTTCAGCTATCTAATGAACTCCGAAAAATTTGAGATAAATTGAATATGCTCTACACTCATAGTACCATATGCCATAAAAAGTTTTAGGCCTATATTCGATATTATTTGCAACTTAGAAATTCTCTAATTTCAACACCATACCACAGTTGATTCATATATAAACAAGGCATCAATTCTACTACCTACAAACATTTATTTGTAATTTTCCAATCATACAAACATGCTATTAAGCTATTATTAGCATTCCACACAATATCATAATCAAAAATAATAAAATTAGAGTTGAGAGAACACCCACTAAGTTGTGTTGAAAGATAAAATCTTTGTTATGAAGCTAGCTTCTCCTCCTCTTCCTCAACTTCTACTCTAGCTCCAAGAACCCACAAGAAAAATCAACAACCCTCTTTCTTTCATTCTTTTCTCATCCCATGAAGAAAGTAGTAGAAGAAGATGGAGAGTAGAAGAAGTAGAAGAAGATGGACGTGAAGGTTTTTGGGTGAAAATGAGATGGAGATGGGGGGGGAGGGGTGGTTGCCATGGAGGAGAGGGTGGGTTTGGTTTTGGTCAGAAGTGAATGGAGGAGAAGGGAGAAAGTGAATGAGGGTGAGATGGTGAGGTGGAGGGTGTAGATATTTCTACATGAATCCTAAAAGAGTCAAGTATAAATGGAGAATTGGAATTATTTTGCTTCATCGCGAGATTTTCAACCCTTGGATCCAATTTCATGATCATGATCAAGGGTGAGAAACTAGGATTTCACTTGCATACATAAAATCTTGAGATACATAAACATATAAATATACATAGAAAAATACATTCAAGTGTTCGAAGCATACAATATAGTACATAGACATATTCACATTCAAAACAATTGTATATAAATACATATATCATATATGATCCAAACAAATATACATACAGTCTTATACATACATTCATATATGTACACACATACAAATAAGAAAATATTTTATAAATATATTATTTCCCCAAAAAAGATTGTTTCATTTAAACAATCGAAATAATATGCAATGTTAATTGAGAAAATATCTCGAATACATCTTATTGGGTTCAAAATATATAATATATATGAAATTTCTCAATTAAAATCAATTATTATTAGAAGAATACATAATCGCGTGCAATTCTTAGATGTGCGCGGATTAATATACAAAATAGTTATTTACTATTTTGCGGGGTGTTACACGTGGGATCTAAAAATAAAGAAAATAATGTCCTTAAAGCAAGTCATGGACAGCAAGTAAAAGGAAACAGAGAACAAAAGGAAGCTTGGTACATCAAGAATGAAGGAATGGATCGATGTCAAGAACAAGAGTAAGGAATGGCAATAATGTCAAAGGTCTATGTTTAATCATATAAAAATTAATGATTTCAAATTCAAGTTCAATATCGATGACAGTATACGGGATCGAGCATGAAGTGTCAAGTACGGGTTGTTAATCATTTTATTAACCTATCTAGTGCACGTACTACTACTGCGTCCCATTCTACAGGTTCGGCGCAAGCAAACAGGTAATCGTTTTAGACTGTAATGGTGAATTCACGGTTCATATACTCGGCCCAGTAATCAATAATTAATGTTCAGTAGTAGTTATTGTCAAGCAATATTTTATGGCCATCAATCAGTACAATGATCATGTCAAGCAGTGACGGGCCCAACCGAGTATAGTCTCTGACTGTTCACTACCAAGTCAACCCATAATATCCCGACTTGTTAATATTTTATTTCATCCTATGTGTGCATGCAAGAAGGTGTCAAGATTGTATCATGCTAGGTGTGACTAATTCTACTCATTATATATAAAGCAAAAAAGAAAACATATTAAATCAACACAAATCATATAATTTGGACAGCAGGATGTTACTGTACAAAAATAGAGATTTTCGCTGCTAAAGAAAGCAAATCTGGATCCGTAAGAAGTTATAGAAACTAGACTCTCTGCTGGTGCCAGCGAATATATACACACGACATATAAAAATACAGAAACTAAGTTTAATTTTCTATTCTTTACAGATTTTATATTCAGGCAACAGGTTATGGATTGTGTTCGCATATATATTTCAATTCAGAAAACTCATCAATTAAATCTACAAAAATTTAGGGTGATTCCTACAAATGTCTAGTCTCAGCCAAATTAATTTCACAATTTAATTTTACTGTTAACCTGTTCGGTTTATTATTAAATCTAGGTGATATGCATATAATTTTGAATCTGGAAATCCAGACCTAGCAGTACTAAAAGACTGATATCTAATAGATTATAAATCAGAATTCAATTCCGTCGAATGTTCTGGAAAATAGACACACGGGGCTAAAATTTATGTTTACAAAGTTCGTTCAAATTACTACAGCAACATGTTTGAAATTCTGATACAAAAAGAAGTAAACAGCAGACCAGAAAATAATCTAATATGAATAGGCAATAATTTCATCATACAAGCATATGATTCATGATATTTAATAAACAAAGTGCTATTTGATGATTAACATGCAATTTTCAAGATTTATGATGCAATTTACAGTCATGGCAATTAATTCATCAAATCTAATTCAATTGGAAAATTCAATTCATCAAACAATTCTATTACATGGATCTAGTTATTTTCATGTATTTCATGCATATGCAATGTGCAATAGGGACTAGGGTTCGAATCGAAGATAAAGGCACAAGGTCAAGGATATCTCGGGTTAGCTTGTGTAAACCCTCAATATACTCAACGGAATATGAACAGTATAACAATGCGATAAAAGGATCTACTTGCTGGGATCAAAGAAATCTTGAACAAGAAAAATAAACTAGTTCAAGAGAGAATTGCCTTTTAAATGGTAAATTCAAATACAATAGAATAACGGGATGAAAATCCTGATTGCAACACGTACAATCACGCACTAGTAAAGGCACGTGTACACGTAGCAAACAACAACTCTCTACTCCACAAACACCAAATAGCCATAAAGTGGATCAATAGTAGACAGGAAAAATTGACACATCGGCTGGCTTCGACTTCGACGGGCGACTGTGGACGGCCGCGGCGGAGTCTAGGGTGGCAACTGGGCAGGGGCTAGGGTGGTCGACGGCTGGGGTCGACGGTGGTGGTCGATGACGCTCGGGGGAAGGACAGGTGACGAAACAGGGCAGCTTCGGTGATGAAACAGGGGAGCTCAGTGGTGAGTGGAAGTCGAGGGAGGGGATGGAGATGATGATGATGGGGTTGCTGCGGTGGTTGGAAGGTGGCGAGGACGGTGGTTGTGACAGTGGCTAACGAGGAGTGGAGGGGAGTGCAGTTGGCGGTGGGCACTCAACGGGAGAGATGACGGTGGCAGCGGCTTCGGAAGTGGGGACGACGAGGGCTGGGGGGTGATCGGAGGGCAGTCGGAGCGACAGAGGAAGAGGACGTGGATGAGGAGTGCGGGATGGGTTCGAGGGCTCTGTTTTTGGAAGAGAATCAAAGGAAGAAGGGGAGAAGAGAGAGTTAGAGAGGAGAGAGAAATGGGGGTAGGGTTACATAGTGCGGCTAGGGTTAGGGTAGGTTAGAATATATATAGGGTTGAATAGGATGTTGGGTTAATGGGTAGTATCTTATAAGGAGAAATAATAGGGTTTGGGCTTCTAGATCCAATAGGGAAGTAAAATATCCAATATAATAGGATTTATAACAAAATATAATTTATATTACATTATAGAAATTTATTTGAAATAACTACAAATACAATTATCAAATAGAGATGGATTTTTAAGAATCAATCAAGAGTAATAATAATAACAATAATAATAATAATGATATGTATCAAAATAAGATTTGAGATTAACAAATTTATTAAAATCCAAATAGTAATAATATAAAATATAAATAGCCGATCAATTAGAAATAGAAAATAAAGTTAAAATATACCATCATTCAAAATAAATAAATTTTCGATGAGAAAAGATTTTAATAGAAGATCCAAAATGAATTTAAAACAGAATGAATTTATAAATAATCAAAATACAGAAAATACAGAAAATATGTATTTGCGAGAATAGGGGTTACAAGTTTCATACCATATCATCTCAGTGAGGTACATTACCTATCGAGAAGGTATTACCGAGTTTTCAGTAATGATCGATATGGTATGATATTATAGTATTTTTTGACAGCAATAGATAATTCTAGCTAGGTCAAGCCATTTAGCTAATAGCTTTCATGCATCATGACTGTGAATCAAGATGTCAGTGGACCCGAATGGTTTAAATTTTCTGAGTTATATTCGAGGACAATCAATATTATTGTATCGATTATGCATGCACGATGCATGCATTTGCCTATGTTGCAATAGTGCATATCTCTCTTCAAAACGGGTGTTATCACAAACATGTAGCAACTCCAGTGCTGAACAATACTGTGCACTTGTTCATCAATTTATTTTATTTTATTGTAAACACTTGTTCATGAATAATAAATTCATTGATACGACACTTGTTCATTCTTGTTTTATTTTTTAAAAATAAAGGTGTCCACGTTACTGCTTCATTAATGAAACATTAATGAAACAGAGTAGAATATATTACAACAAAAGTTCCAAGATTGAACAAAAGTCTAATGCAACAACTACTACTACATCAATTACACCACACTATAGCCCACTAAGCTATCACCATCTCTCTCATGTTCTGAACCGTCCTCGAGCCCTTCATCTTCATTGATGTTTGCATCCCAACCAAATCCTCCTTATCCATGCGAAGCCGCTTCTTCGTACCCACCTGACCTTCCCATACATTAATGAAGGCAAAGATTTTATGCATTAAAACAGAAAATATACTATTAAAATTCTGAAAGCAATTCTCATTTTGGGCAAGCCAAAGGCCCCACATAGTAGCTGTTACGGAATAATCTCACGCTACTCTATTCTCTTTGCTGATAGCCTACCCTCCATAAGCCTCATACCTCAATAGTTCACGAAAGTGTAACCTAATCTGTCTGTTTAACCATACCTCTACCACAAGTGTCTCTTCATTCTCGACTTCTTTGCTAATATCAAGAAAAAGTGATTGCAGTATATTATTTATGCACCACTTATCCTTCCAATATCTAGTATCCTTCCCATTACCCAACACACATCTTGTGTTAGCGTGAAAAATATCCCCCACCTTCGCCACCCCTTTCCATAAATATGAATTCCTCCCATCTTTGCTTCTCCCCCCATATTTAAATTTTTCCTTCTCCAGTATAATGCAAATGATTTGCACCATTATTTGGTACGTCTCTTGCGCATTTCCACCACAACTTGCTTAGTAGTGCTTACTTACTTTCTCAAATCCATAACCCCTAATCCCCTGAATTCATTATGCTTACTTACTCTGCCCCAGTTGACCAAATGAAAGCCTTTATTCTCCTCATTGGATCATTTCCATAGGAATCTTCATCTACACATATCGATTTTTTCAATAACCCATTTTGAAAGTTCATAAATAAACATTAGTATGTGGGCAGGCTACTGAGGACCGAATTGATGAGCATGGACGTACCTCCCAGATGCAGGAATCGCCCCTTCCAACATGCCAATCTCTTTTCAAAATTTTCCACCAATGGGATCTAGTCCTCTCTTCGCATGAACCCAGATCTAATGGGCGTGCCAAAATATTTAAATAGGAACTATCCAATCTCGCATCCTAAGTAGGTCTTAATGGTATCTAAAGAAATAGAAAATTCATTCCCAAACAAATTGATGCAACTTTTAGTAAGGTTAACTTTTAGCCCGAACCATGCCTTAAAACATCTCAGAACAATTCCTAATGCCACGATTTCTTCTTCTTTTGATGCTCCGAACATTAGGGTATCGTCGGCATATTGTACAGATCGTCTCATGTATTCCTTTAAATGCTAGTCCCCGTATGATGTTTGTTTCTATGCCTCTCTTAATCATTTCTGCAAGCTCATCTGCAACTAATGTACAAAGAAGTGGGGATAAGGGGTACCCTTGTGTAAGACCTCTAAGGCATCGGATTTCACGTTCCTGTTGTCCATTCATCTAAATCAAGGACTTCCCACCTCTAACACACATCTTCATCCACATTCTCCATTTTGTTCGAAATCCTTATTCATAGCATATGGTCCCAACTTTCATTCTCGTTTTCATATCATATGTTGTATTATGCATTGATTTCATCACCCTTTCAATTTTTGTGCCTTTGATACCTGCAAAGACTTTGTGTGTCATCATCTAATTATACTTGATACTAACCCTTTGTATACTAACTAGTATAAGTTTGTGCAAATTACACAGACTAAAATAATTTTGAGGGACTCACAAAATTATATGGAATTCCAAAAAATGAGAATTTTTTTTGAAAAATTCTCTCTTCAAGGGTATAGTTTAGTAAATTTTATCCTAAAAATATGCGTACAACCCGGTCTTCGTGTACATCCTAATAGGCAACACCTAGACCCTGGTCCACCTCATCTCAACCCTTCCATCCCTCCCCTCCCCCTCCAAAATCCATGCCCTCTCCGATGCCACCTTCCACTCATCCCTCATCTCCCGTGTCTTCGTCGTCCTCGACCACCGCAATGTCCCCCACTCCGACAACCCCCTGCACCTCCATGTGCACACATGTGTCATCACCTACCACCAAACATAAATAAAGAACCAACAAAATCATTGTTATAAGCTCACAAAATTCCCTACTTTACTAACTATTTCAAATCATAATCATCATCCAAGCATGAAAGTTATCAACTTTATCCACAAGATCGATCTTTCAACTAAAATTTTTAACTTTACTCTTTCCCAAGCATAAATAATCAAATTTTTTCTTGCAAAACATCACCATCAATCTAATATATATATATATATATATATATATATATATATATATATATATATATATATATATATATATATATATATATATATATATATCCTCCATCAATCATCAGTAAATAAAATCTGAGAAGTAGAAAGATGAAGGAAGAATAAGAGTTGAAGGATGGAGCTTTCGGGTTTGACTCAAAATGGCATCGGACTGGACGGCATCACGTGTAACACCCCAAATTCCAAATAAACCTGAATTCGAAGTTCCACATGATCTTTACACTTCACTTCGTACAATTTTACAAGGAATTTAAAACTTTATTTACATCAGATTCTTTTACATCAACACGCAGCGGAATAAATAAAATACAACAATGGTAAATGTAAAACTGTAACAACTTTAGCATTTATGTAATCATCAGCATCAAATTCATCTTTATATTTTCTTGTGAATTCCAAGTCCTGCATATAAAATTGTGGGAATGTCAGTTGCTTACAATCGACGAAATATTATACACGTCCATCCTTACTATGCCGAAAGTATAGCAATTCTTAAATACTTTAACAAACACAAACTTGATCACAAACAAAACTAATGAGGGACTATCCTATTGATGTCGTGGGTGCTGTGCACCTAATCCTTAATGCAGTTATTTATATTTAATGATACTAATGCACACTTGTTCAGATTCTATGCATCCCATGCTACATAGGTCCGAGGGCAAGCCATTAATCGCTCTTCATCTTGTAGGGTTGAATCCTTTGTTATGAGTTTAACTACTACGGTAACTACGGTAAGTATCCTAGATGTTTTATGAGTTACGAGCCCATGTTCAAACAGCCTGTAGGAGAATCCCACGTCATGACATGATGCATCATGTAGACAGCCTATGGACAATTTGCCTCCGTCATGGGACAATGGCACTACATAGTCACTAAGCACCCCATAAGCGTCGTCACGATCCTGATAATTCTGGAGATAGATTCACGTCATGACATGACGCATCATGTAGACAGCCTGTGAAAAATCTCACACCGTGAATCCAAGGTCCTCATACTTGTGTTTTTCTCTTACTTTCATAACATCTCCTGTAACACCCCGAATTCCTAAATACAACTGAATTCGAAGTTCCACAGGATCTTTACACTTCTTTCGTACAATTTTACAAGGAAATAAAAACTTTTCTTTCATCAGAGTTACATTACACTTGTACATTATCACAGCGGAAGAAAATTTACAACAATTTACATGAAACAACATTTAAACAATCTTGCGCAGCATGTATATTTCAATTGTCAAGCATCTTTATCCTGTATATAAAACTGTGGGTATGTCAGTTCATTCAACTGACGAAATATTATACACGGCCATCCTCTCTATGCCGGAAATAGTATAAAAATTCTCATTACTTAACAAACCACAAACTTGTCACAAACAAACTAAAGGGACTATCCTATTGATGTCGTGTTGTGGATGTGCACTTAGTTCTTAATGCAATTATTTATATAATATGACACTAATGCGCACTCGTTCAGAGTATATGTAGCCCACTACATAGGTCCGAGGGTAAGCCCTTAACCGTTCGGTTCGAGGGCAAGCCCTTAACCGTTCTTTATCGTGTAGGGTTCAATCCCTTGCCATGACTTAATCTACTACTGTAACTACGGTAAGTATCCTAGATATTTTCTGACCTACGAACTCATGTCTAGGGGCCCTGGAGGGAATCCCAATGCACTGACACATGACTCATCATGCAGGCATCCTGTGGTAATTCAGCTCCTACCACAGACATGACACCACCCGCAGTCGTCAAACACCCCACGAGCGTCGCCACCGGGACGGTACTCTGGAGCAGTTCCACGTCCTATCATGACTCATCATGGGACATCCTGTGAATACTCTCACGCCGCCAATCCAATTGCCCTCATACTCAATGTTTTTTTCTTACTTTCATCACATCTTCACTATGTATCTAATCCTTAGTTTAATTGACATGAATAAAATCAACCCTTAGAGTGTAGCACTCTCACTATACCGATCTTATCCATTTAATTCACATGACCCAAACCTTGGTCTTCTCATTTCAATAATCATTTTCATATTTCTTTCATTGTCGGTATAAGGCTTGGCTATACTCTAATTTTTAATTTCAACTCATAATTAAAATATCGAGCTTTTCATACTCATAAGATCTTTTCATGATTAATCACAATTCATGTTCCATAAGCATAATATTCATGTATTCACATCTTTCACAATCAATAATTCCACTTCACGTGCAACTCACGCGTACGAATAAATTTCAATTAATAGTCCCCAATAATTTATGTATTCCATACATCTATTATTCACAATTCCAAATCTTACTACTAGCACACAGTAGAAGTTCAATTAATCACATCAAGGACTCTTTCAAAAATTCCTCATTACTAGTTTTTCATCTTTTATAACTCAAAAATTTTATTTATTTTTCTTTTATTTAAAAGGACAATTTAATTTAAAAAAGAAGTTCTTTCTTGCAAAAAGCCTCAATTTCTTAATCACACTTTATCAAAAGTTGTATAAATATTTCTTATAAAGTTATATTAATTTTTCAGTAATTAAAACACATTTTCCCAATTTTTATTCTATTTTAAAAACTTAATTTAATCAAAAAAATAAACCCAAAAACATTTCTTTTTTTTTTTTTACTTAAATCCCCCAACCGAATTCGAACCAGCGACCAGCGGTGAAACAGACAGTACACAAGACCAACGCGCCAAAGTAGCTAACCGTTAATACTAGGGGTTATAATCCCTATGTATTTAATTTCGACTAGTTGGGTTTTTAACAAAAAAAATAAAACACAGCCTCTGGGTATCGAACCCGAGACCTCCCCCTTTATTGTAGCGACCGAAGACACTGCCGACCAGTTGGTCTAAGTGGACATGTCGATTAGAAGGTAATTAAAATAGGTTTTGATCTTATTCTCTGTTCAAAATTGTAATTCAAAATTTCTCAAAACGAAATTGTCTCTTTTTCTTCTCTTTTGAAAACAAAAATGTCCAGAATAAAACTACATTTAATTTAACAATAACCAGTATTTTTAAAGGTATTTTCTAACTCTTAAAAACATGTATTTTAGCCTTAATTTGTATTTATAAACACTATTTCGACATTTGAAAACTAATACATACTTGTTCATAAATAAAGATGGTTTTCCACACAAAAATCACTACAACGATATTTTCTTACTCCTTGACAACTATGATATTTTTTTTTAGAACACAAAATCATCTTTATAAGTGAGTAAAAATTCTATTTTATTAATTAATCTACACATGATGCATTCAATCATTTGTTTGCAAAAATACATTCTTTTCATTTATTTTCATACTCATATGGCACATATAGCAATGGAAATTCTACGGCAACCATTAACAATCATTTCTTAACAAATTACCCCATTCATTCATCTCTAGCATAACATTCTACTTTAATACTTTAATCAACAACATGGTTCTAGTCTTTTTACTAGTTAATCCACATAAGTTGCATTTTGAACATATTTTGCATACTAACATTAGAAACAAATGAGAACATTCACTTTTACTCATAATTAATAAATCTAGTAATCAAACAACACACATTTACTAATTTATCAATTCTCTTCTAATTAGGCAAGCATGCATTTCATTTCGACTAGTAGCTTATAATAACAATTCAATTTCATCCCTAGCATGATTTCTACTTTAGAGGTCATGAGAAACACCCACCTCTTTGAAGAAAATCCAATAAGAAATTTCCTAGAGTCTCCTACAATGCGAGAGAGTGCCTTCTCCTCCTAGATTGCGATGCAACGATCTCCTTCCCTTGCTTCCTTGCCAAAACCGAAAGCTCCAAGTGTGGGGATGATGGCCGGCCTCCAATGGGGAACACTCACACTCACACTCACACTATATATCTCCTATATAATTTTCTCGTTCAATAGTTTATTAGTGTAGAATACATGTAGATAGCAGGGGTATTATACTAATTCTAGGATAGATTGGAGGGCTAGAATTCATTGGATAGTTATAGGATGAAGGGCTAGGATAGGAGGGGAAGTTGTAGCAACCACCCATGCACAAAGTAACCACCCATGCACACACACCGACACTCCCCATCACTCCAAGCATACCCGGCCCCAACTAGTGTGCATTGCACACTACGTGCATGCACGTGCCCCCTAGTACCTCCTATTTGAAATTTGTACACTTTTAATTAATCAAAATGTTCACCATTTGTGTCTACATGACAAGTGTGACCATTTAATTGATTAATTAAATTTGTGGGCTTCACAATTAGTGGGCTTAGGCTTGTGGGCCAAGATAATAAAATAAAGAATTATTAAAGTGGGCTCAAACTAAGAAAATAGTATTTAGGCTTTATAACATAGGCTTTTAGAAAAATAAAAGAAGTAAATAATTGTTCATACTATAAAAATAAATTTTTATATGCAAAAATAAATAAATAAATATACACATGAAATTTTCACGTGCACAACACGTGAAAATCAATATTTTATTAAAATGAAAGTTTAGGGTATTACATCTCCACTATAGTGTAGTCCTTAGATATTTAGTCTGTTTTAGTCCTTAGTCATGAGGTTGAAAAATGAACGATTTCAACAGTAATACAAATCGAACCACAAACTGGACCCACACGATGCATAGGTGAATGACCTCCAAACCACTTGATTTTTTCTATACATGCATCTATTAGCATGATAAAAATGATGGACGGACTGGATCTTCCATAAGGGTCCCACCAAGTGAGTATAATCACTTTGTATGAGGAAAGTTTTCTCATATAAATATGAGGCTCACATTACTCTCTCTCTCTCTCTCTCTCTCTCTCTCTCTCTCTCTCTCTCTCTATATATATATATATATATATATATATATATATATATATATATTATTAATGTAGATATACACTATTATAATTAATATAAACTATTATATACTATTAATATTGTAGCACCTCGAATTTCCAATATGATATTTTAGAAATACGTGGCACAATTTCCAGCATCAACTTCAATTGCAATAGTAAACATAGCCAAAACACACATAATTTTTATTTCATTTTTTATTACAACACTTATTTACAAAACACAGTGGAATACAAAACACCTTGAATTACAATATTTTCTCTTTACAACACTTCTTTAACAAATTTACACAAGCTCTATTATATCAATCTAGCACAAGCATCCAAATCCCAAGCTATAAGCACCTACCTGTCAAACATGAGGCTAGAGATAACCCTAACCCCCAAAATTACAGGGGTCGGCCATAACAGTGTGAGTGACATAAAAACAAAGCAACATAAATAAAACATAAGGCATAGAGTCATCAACAATATGTATTAACATCAAGAATATATGAAATGAGAAATAACAATAAGTAAAGCATAAAAATATTAAGGAATATAAGATAGTAAATAGTAATACATGAAAACATCAAGTGAATCTAGACCAAGTGTCAAGTGTAGGAAAAACAGGAAAACACAAGCATAAAACTAAGTCAAGAAAACACAATCTCTATATGCTGACTCTCTAATGCATACTTGTCGGATTCTATGCATTTCATAGTACATAGGTCCGGTGCAAGCCCTTAATGATCTCCACTTTATAGGGTTAAATCCCTCGTTATGCAACTAAACCTACTACAGTGATGGAAAACAAGATCCAGAATACTACGCGAATAGGCACCACAGCCCTCGACGCGCAAGCATTATGTAAGATAGCTAAAAAATCGGAGAATCATCTCCCAACCTTGTACCCCACGAATAGGCTTTTAAGGCCCTCGACGTGTAGATACACCAGGTACATTCCGTGAATAGGCCCGCCGACCCTCGACACGCGAATACACACTGCATGCTCCGTGAATAGGCCTGTAGATCCTCGACACGCGGATATACAAATGTCCTCTCTAGACAGAACAACAAATAGTCCTGGAACGCATCCGTTGGACTAACAAAACCATGAGCCTATACTTACGTTTCCCAAGTTCCATCACATCCCCACTAGTGTCTGTCATTAAGTTGATTATTATTAAAAACACAAAATTCCCATCTCTAGAGTTAATATATCCTGCCGGACTTAATTCCACAACAACCAAACCAAGACCCCCAGGTCTAAATCAACAAATCTCAACTGGCGGTTCACAGGACTTCCACTCAACTCCTAGAGATATCATCAAGACCAAAACTCACAAATCCATCGTCAAAACGATCATATGAAGAAACTTCTCCAATCAACAAAAACTAAATCTTTTATAAAATTCCAGAATCCAAACTCAACAATAAAACATCTTGAAAACATATGTTCTGTAGAAAGGATAGTATTTAGAATAGTAAGTTTTAGATCCCAAAATATTAAAAGAATCAATCGTTTAAAGAACATCAGAATAACTCAAGAAAACATCAGTAATAGTCGACTATAAAAAGTCATCGGTCGACTGTCAAGTGTGAAAATCCCAAACTTCGAGAAACATCAAAAAAATGCAGAGGCAGTCGACAGGAAAAAAATGGGTCAGTTGACTGTTCCGAGTAAAATCCAAAATTTTAAGAAAACATAAATCAGAGCAGACTAGTCGACTGTGTAAAGTGGTCAGTCGACTGTCCCACATGAAAATCCAATACATCAAGAAAACACAAATCTGAGCAGTGACAGTCGATTGTATAATCTGGCCAGTCGACTGTCCCGCAGGAAATTTTGAGACTTCAAGAAAATACTTCAGCCAAGACCTCGACAATCGACTTTCGACATTGGTCGGTCGACTGTCAGTCCTCCAGACTGCAGTTTTAGTTGTGCACATTTCAACTGATATGGGATTTTACTTTATAAAAACCAAATCTGTAATAAGCATATTTCCGATATGATCAAATACAACATATAGGATATACAAAGATCTATAAAAACCAATCAAAACTATTTGAATTGATAAAATAGCTTTTTGATGAATTTCTTCAAATAAAACATGAATGTGTGCATATATCAAAACTAGAGTTTTTAATAATCAATCATACATCAAAATAAATTTGTTTTATATTCCAAACCATATCAATACCAAAATAAGTTGAGATATAGTCAAATCCTTCGAAAACACATAAAAACTCGATTTCTTCTAAAACAATGAAATACGATATTCATGAAAAATGTTTGTGCATGTTTGTGCACCAAAAGAACTTCACAAATCCATAAATTAAAATAAAAAAAAATATTCAGATTAAAACTTAGTATTTGAGTAAATCCAAATTCAAGTAAAATATTTCACAAAATCATAAATCCCCAAATTTGGTTAAAATGTATCAAACCCCAAATCTAGTCATCACAACTCAAATCCTCAAGACATGGTCTGTTTAATCCATTACTCCTTAAAATTCCTCAAACTCAATCTCAACTATTCTCAATAGTTAATTCATGAACAAAAACAAATTTTTCATTAACATGGCCAAGTTGCATTCATCCAACTCAACAATAGTCAAAAATCTCATTTTTAATCAATTTGTGCATAACATTCACCACACTCAATCAAATCAGCAATAATCCAACAGAAATAGCCTACTCACAATTTATATTAGGTTCTCCTACAATCTAAAATTATCCACATGCAATTCTACTCACAAATAACTAGGGTTTTCACAAAAGATCCAATTTTTAACTTATCAATTCATCCAATCCACCATATGTATTCATATCAAAACCCTAGCAATTCTAATAAATAGATCATCACATACAATACACATAAAATAAAACAAACATGTCACTCACCTCGTTGAAGAGATCAAACGAAGATAAATTAGAAAATGAGAAAAGCCTCTTCATCGCAAGAAGTCCAAGATCTTTTCTTTAAATCTTCAAGAAAATAATAATAATAAAATCCTTTGTGTTTTGCAGTGAAAGACGGCTGCACTTCACTTTTTAGGTAGGCCGGAAATCAAGAGAATTAGGATTTTGATCAAATTTGCAAAATACTCCTTTTAAAACATATCTTTACATATATAGATCCATATACTTGGAAATTAGTTAAAACCAATTTATTTGAGTTTAAAATTCAAAAAGACCTCCTCTAGCATCAGCCGGCTCTGTAGGGAAAACCCAGAAAATCATTTTGCACTTTCACCCCCTTAAAATAGCAATTTTGCGAAAAGATCCCCTTTTATCAAAACTTGTAAAATAAATCAAATTCATCAAACAAAAAAGTAAACTTTTTAATCCCGAGTTGACTAGGCATTATACCCAGCTCAAAAATCCAAAAATTTGAAGTTTTCATCCCCATTTGGTAATTTTGCACAAAAGTCCTTCTTTTTGAAATATTTGCAAATAGGTCCAACCGTTGCCAGAAAAATCTAGAAAAATCACAAATAATCTCAAATAATAAATGATGAGTTTCTCCAAAATAATTGTTATTTTTAAACTTTCCAAGAAAATATTTGCACGTGTTTTGCACGTGTAAAAAGATAAATTTTCAGAAAACTACTTATTAAATCACAAAAAATCATTTTAATTCATTTATAACTCTTAAAATTAATATTTAAAAATATGAGGTACTACAAATATACTATTATTTACATATTTGGCAACTCAAATGACAATCATATGTAAAAAACAACCTATTATTTTTTTAAAGTTGTCATTTAAGTTGCCAAAATTAAAAATGGCAACTCAAATGGCTATCCAATTGGTGTGGATGCTCTAAGAGCATCCACTATCGTTTTCTAAAAACTCAAAATTTAGCATTTAAGATCAAAAAAATCCGCCACTATCATTCGCTAAAAACCCAAAATTTTGAGATAGGGTCGATCGCTAAAGATAACAACGGCTTTAGACGACTTCTAAATATAGAAGACAGAGGATCAATCTCCGTCCGTTAAAAAAATAATAATAATATGGTCAGACGGAAGTTCATCTTCCGTCCGCAAACTTTTTCAGAAACTTTTTCCTAGTAATTACGAAAATGTCACTCAAATAATTACAAAACTGTCATTACTTATTTACAAAAAAGTCATTTAAAAAAAAATCGGACGGAAGAACTTCTTCCGTCCGATCACTTCTCCACTTTTATTTTCTTTCACATATTACGAAAATGTCATTACTTACTTACGAAATTGTCATTTTAAAATTTTAAAAAAAGAGAGACGGATGAAGATCATCTGTCTATTTTTTTTTATTTTAAATTTAGCAGAAACGATAGCAACGGTGATCGATCAATGCTAAATGTTAAATGATATATATGAAATTTTTAACACAAACAATAGTCGATGCTCTAAGAGCATCTGCAGTCGTTTGCCAAATATCGATAAAATGGATATTTGGCAAACGAACGTGCTGCACTCGTTTGCCAAATATCCATTTTATCGATAAATCGCTACAGTCGATTGCTATAAATGATAATCGATATAGATTTTATCGATAAGTGAGGGACGGCATTCGAAGTGCCGTCCCACGAAAAAAAATAATTTTTTATTCGTCGGACGGCACTTCAAGTACCGTCCGTTTGAAAAATGATCTGGCCATCCCGAAATCCTCAGACGGCACTTGAAGTGCCGTCCGGAGGTTTTTGTATTTTTTAATTTTTTTTGCAATTTTTGAAAAAAATTTTGCAATTTTTTAATTTTTTTTGCAACTTCTGAAATGTTTTCGTAATTTTTTGAAATTTTTTTGTAATTAATGAATTGTTTTTTGTAATTTACTAAAAATGGAAGATGACAAAAATAGCACATGGGCTTGGACGGCACTTCATGTGCCGTCCGTCCCAGTGCTTTGAAATTTTTTTTTTCTTTTTTCTTCGACAGCTCCGTTCCACTCCGACGGCACTTCATGTGCCGTCGCTTAATATTTTATTATAAATTGCTATAAAATAGCTTTGCACGAGTGCAGCAAAATTGAAAATCCTATTTCTATTTATCCATATATGGATATTTTGACAGTAAACGACTACAGATGCTCTAAGGGCATAAAAATTAACATCGGAGAGAACTTTCACCACAAGTAATGGCACGGAAAATTTCTGCCACAAATGTAGGCAACTCATAATATTAGCTGGATTAATCAGACCAAGGTCTACCCCATTTTGGTGCAAGTGACTCATGATGGCAGTAAATTGAATCCAACATAATCATTTAAAGACAAAATCCTTTAGATGGGATTATATCGTGAGTTATGTTTCACCCACTATCAATTTTATTATTATTTTCTTTATTATTTTGAATGGCACGCCGTAATTGAAGATTTTTCCCATTTATTTCCTGTTGCCCCATTTATTGAAGTGTCATCTAAGATCGCAAGGAAATATATAGTAAAATTGATAATGGATATAGCGTTCCTTTTATGTAATATCAGATGAAATTAAATCCCCGAAGGCAATCGACAGATCACATCGATTCCTAGCTATCTATAGTCTTTACACTAGGCTCAATTAGATGGTTAGCCGTAAATTTGTGGCTTTTAACGACATTACTCCTCAGTTTCAAAATACTCATTCTAGTTTTTTTTTTCAACTTCAAGGTAAATGTCTTTAGGAGTTAATTATTTTTTTATGGATAAATTTAAAAATATTTGTAAAAAAAGGACAATGACCAAAATATTTGCAACTAAGAGATAGTTTTTAATTAATATTCTATACTTACTATTCTATAGATTTTTTTATGGGATGCATGATCTTTCTGCAAATTTATAATTTATTTTTGTAATATATTCAATTTATCTTATCTAATTAATTTTTTGACTACTAAAATTATACAAAATATTTTGAGAAAACCAGATGAGAATTACTTACTTAGAAATATGGCTCTGATACAAACTGGGATTGCGAAGTGTAGAATCACCTGAAAAATAGAATCAAACAAAGTATCAAAAAACTTCAAAGATCGGCAAAATATTATTCTTCGAAATAATGTGTGTTGTCTATCTCAAAAATATTAAAGTAATCAAGCATGAGTTCAATATCTCTCATAGATTCTGACTATGTCTCAGATATTTCACTACTACTATCATATGAGGGTGCTTTGAGTTCTTCCATATGTCTATTTTCTTTTTCAATATGTTCATTTTTTTCTAGAAATTGTCTATATACTATAGTAGGGCTCCAGATATAGCTACTAAATTCACCATTTTCATAAAATAATAAAGATATTTCATAAAAAGTTAGATCATCAATTATTTAGACATTTATATTGCTAGTTTCTCCAGGAATTATTTGATTTATTGTTATAATTATTACTCGTATACTAAAGAAGAATAGTTTGAATTCATAAGAATCATTCATGTTTGTTACTCTATAAGGATAATAAACATCGAAACTAGCATTCTATCACTTTCTTGATAATTAATCATTAATTCAAAAATCTCTGAGGCAGTACTGAAACTATTATTATCCATTAGTCCTTTTTAGCAACAACAATTATAAAATCAGGAGTAAAGAGAGATATCTAAGGATTCCCAAAAATCAAAATAAAATGGCCTATCATGCTTCCGACCTAATTAAACCTCTTTGAGCTGTTTTGTACCAGTTACTACCAGTGGATAAAATATCTCTGATATGCACCCCGATTTCGGTGCTCCTTTTACGTTTCTCCTATCTCATGACTATTATACTCTCAAGAGAGCTTCATCCTAGAGATACTTCTGCAACAACTAGTAGCACTTCGATACAGGCAACCACAACATAGCTCGTCTCCTGCTACTAGATGAACAGTCTAACTATAGAAGGTTACAAATGGGTCTTTTTGCAAGATCCTTCAAGCAGAGCCTTACTAAACTCTTCCTAAGTAAAAAAAATTAGTTTTTCATACATTTTTTTGTGTATAAGATCTTGTAGCAGAACTCATAGAAAGATATTTTTTGATTTCTCTCAATTTCCTTACAGACCAAACATTTCTTACACACTTACATGGAATTTCTTTCCTCCTAGATCGTTCGCCTTCTCCCTTACCTAGCCTCCCCTTTTATAGAAGAAGTGATGGCTTTACATCAGTTACAATTATTGTTCCCATTACATCATTGCTTAAATCATAGATAAATAATTGAGTTAATTAAGTCACTGCTTACGTTAAAGATTCTTTTCTGGCCGACATCTTCACATGCTTCACATCAGAAATAGCTCTTTGTCGGCCTTCTCTTGTTCTTTTCTGCATTGTCCGCATTCATGCTATGGTTCCATCCTCATCAATCTACAGTAGTGGACAGCTTATCTCTTCTATCATTGTCAAGGCATCTTTATGTAGAATTCGGTACCAGCTATCAAAGACTTCATTCTTTGACCGTGGTTATTTAATCTTTGCTATGCTGTAAATCATTAATTGTAACTCCCATTTTCATTTTTTCTTTTTCGGTTATTGATCACAATGGTAATCTTTATTGCAATTGTAATTCATTTCATTTGTCGTATTTTGTGTTGAATAATATCTATTCGAATGTTATTTATAAATTATTCCCCATCTCAATTGATCATTGAAAATCTACTCCTCATATTCTAAATTCAGATTTAATTTTATAAAATTTACCTTATCTTGTTGGGTTGTGAATTGTCCTCCATTTGACCCACTTTATACCCAAAGCCCAATATCCACCTCCTATTGGATCTCTCACCCAAACCCACTAACCCAAATCACCCCCCCAAATTCTCCTAACGGACTAATCCCTATCAATTCTCCTAATCACTCCCCACAATCCCCACTATCTCCACAATCCGTAACTTCCCCCTCTCCCTCTCTCCCGTACTCTCTCTCTCTCTCTCTCTCTCTCTCTCTCTCTCTCTCTCTCCCTCCTCTGATTTAAACCCAATCAGAACGAAACCAACCAAAACAAAACAAACCCAAAAGAACCCATACTATGCATTCTCTCCCTCTCCATCTCTCCCGCTCACTTTCCTCTCCCCCTTCCCTGTTCCCATCCACCGCAACCCCGTCACCCTCGTTGCCTTTGCCACCACCTCCGTCACTCCATCACCTCATAACCTCATCCCCTATTCCCTCGCCGAAGCCTTGCTCGAACCCATCGAAGCACCGCCAAAACTCAACTTCGCCAATCGAACCCATCGTATACACCTTAGCCATCGTCACTGCCATCCCTCGCCGAGAATCCCCACTGTCTCGCCGTCGACATCAATGCCCGAAGACGTCGACTTCGCCTTCCTCTGTTTTCGATCTCGAAATAGAGCTTCGCCTTCGTCGGAATTCTCACCGCTGCGTCGCCTCCCGAGCAACGCCACCGCACGTAGCCGCCGCCAGTCACCGTAGCGTCTCCTCGCACCGTTTGCCTCGCGCCGTTCTCTCTCTTCGATCGGAGTAAGAAGACGAATAGCGATTCGTCAATTTCGCTGTTCGGTGTTCGGGCGCATCAGATTGCCAATCGCTATTTCGTGTTCGGATCCGATCCGCTGTGTGGAGAATATTTGATTGGTCGGCCTCTGCTGTTCGCTATTTTGCCGCACCAAATCCCATTTTCGCTGTTTCGTGTTTGGATCAGATCGGGTGTATAGAAGAATTCTTATTGGACAGTTTTGGTGTTCCGTGTTCTGGCTGCAACAGATCTGATTTTTGCCGCCCCGTGTTCTGGCCGATCCGGTGCAGAGTGGAATCTACTATTTGGCATTTTAGCGCGCATTTTACACGTACTCTTAGGATTGCTCCCCGGGATTCTGATCCCGTTATTCTCTACTAAATTATCGAATCGTCTACAAGAAAAAGGCAAGTCATTTCTTATCGAATATTTATTGTATCATATTCGATATTTTTGTTGAATTCCACAAGTGGATCCTATTGAATATCGTAAAATATTATTGTATCTATCGTTGAGATGCTACGGATTTACACGAGCGAATCCAAGTGGTAATCTCGACTTCGTGCCTTCGTTTTGCCTCTAATGTATAAGGATCTTACATACACCCATATAGTTATAGTTATTGAATATAAAAATAGGGAATTATTGACACATTTCATATCATGACATTAATGACAACTAGCTATAGTAGTTTGTATAAATTAGATGATTGTTAATGTGATTGCTATTGATAAATTAGTTGAATTGTAATTATTAGAATTATGAACATCATCGACCTTAATACCATGTCCACATAAGATTGGTTCGCTGTGATTATGATTATTAAACTCCAATTTATTATTCTTAACTTCTAACCGTTTTATTCAAAATGGATATGTTGGCTATTCTGGAATTTACACCAACCTGAAACTTGCTGTGCTGTTTCAACCTAGATAACTTCATTAAAATCAGTCACTTCTTGAAAATGAAACGTAGCCCTATTTGTCTAGATGTCAATAGACACCAGAATTTTTGAATTCCGATTTATATCGCCCGGGTTATGACCCTTTTGCTACAGCTGCGCTGTAATTTCAGATTCATGTACATCCCATATTAGGCTGATAAATTAAGTGGACTAATGATCATATACGACCAAGATAAATTCCAGATTTTTAGATAACATGCTTAGGGTGATAAAAAATATTTTTACTGGTTTTTATAATGATTATTTACTGCCTTTACAATTAAAATTAGTCAACATTGACACCCAGCCAGAAACTAAAAATCTATAAAGATTACTGAATTTCGCCTAGCTATCGTTGTCGGAATATAGACTTTAAGTATGCGTTGGAACCGGACAGGAGTCTAGTTTCTAGACCACCTGACGGATCCACATTTTCTATCCTGTAGCAACGAAAATTTTAATTTTGGTACAGCAACCTACTACTGTCCAGAATTGGGATTCTATGTTTTATAATGTACAATTATATTTATAATGTTATATTTAGTGTATTTAATTGTATAGAGTATATTGCATGATCCTAGGGTTATTTTGTCACCTTTACTAGCGTCCCTTATTAATCGCATTATTGTATGATAATTGAATAAAGAAAGTAAAGCAAGCCGGGGTTAAGGGTTGATTAGGGTAGTTGATGACATAGTGACTGTACTCGGAAGAGGGGCTCGTGTTTCCCTAATTATCGGTATATCGGTTACTGGTTATTGGTTATATCGGTCATCAGTTAATTGCAGATTACTGACTTCAGTATCTCGATTGATTCGGTCATCGGTCATTATTGAATATTGTTCCCGAGTATATGAACTATAGAATCTGCCACCTTAGTCTAAACGAAATTGATTGTATGCATCGAACCTGTGGTACGGCACACATGGGACACAGTAGTACGTGCATTAGCTAGGATTTAAAAATGAATAATAGACCTAAGGCTCTCATCACATTAGCATTACATATTGTTATCTTAATGAACAGTGTTATCGTTATTATTACCATTATTGATATTGTTTATCGTTATCGTGTTAAATCATAATTACTGCATATTATACTATTATCTCTTTGTCACTGTTCACCATTGATTTTATCGTTTATTGAATTCATTGCTATACCACTATTGCCATTGTTTCTCTGTTTCTCCACTTGCATGTCCACGACTTGCTTTAAGGACTTTCTTTTTCCTCTCTTTAGATGAGCAACTTACTGGTATCCAAGGAGATCTACCTGACGGAATCGGTGAGCAGACGCTCTAGGCCTTGCTTGGGAAAATCTTTCTTTAATCATTTCGTTTTGTAATTGAGTTATTTCATTTGTTGTTGCTTAAGACTTGTAACGGGCTGATGTTCCCGAGTTTTACCCTTTTGTTCCAGACATTGAAAATATTTTGGATATTATTAATGTTTAAATTGTTTTCTGTTGCTTAATAAGTTATTCATGCATGCTTGGTTGTATATATATCCTATTATATCCTCGTTGTGATGCTGAGTCGATCCTACAGCTTATGGATGATGTTAAAATCTTTCGCTGGGCTTCGTCACGTGCTCGTATTTCATGTTTTTGGGAAGCGGGGCGTGACATTAATTTTTGTGGGTCAGGGCTATCATAGATCCATATGTTATTGTCTCTATTTTGTATATCCTTCAGTTCACAATACATTGTTCTAAATACCGTAGCTTTTCTTTCTGGGATTAGTTTTTCAAAGTCTTCATTTTAATATGGTATAATATTGGTTGCCCCTAACAGGATTTGTGTAGTCATTACTCTCTTTATAATATGTTCAGCTGGTAGTTCTTCATCATCTTCAAGGAATTCTAGAATAGCTAAAAATATCCGGACATATTTTTTGGATGCCTTTGTAAGACCAAAATAACTCTTAGCAGATTTATATACTTCTTTTGGTAACTGGCTAAGTTCTTCACATTCTCGAGATGGGTATATGCAGTGGATAAGTTCTCTTTCGAACAATACTCTCATTATTTTTGGATTTGCTCCTTGTTGTATGATCTCTTTGTTCATATATTGTTGAGAAATAGTTTTGATAAATTGGTTGACCTGAGTGGTCCGGCATAATTTCTCAATATATTATAAAAATATATCATACTTGGAGTATTTTGGATGATCTGAGAATAAACTCTCTTTGTAGGTAGTAGGCTGTATGGATGTGGAGTTTCCCTCTTGTGTGGCTATTTTTGTGATCTCACTCGTATTTTGTGGGTTAATAGGTTCACTGTAACGCCCCCAATTCCAACATATGGTAATTCGAAGCACAACAGGATCTACGCTTCACTTCGTATAATTTTACAAGGAAGTTTGATTCTTTATTACAACATAGTCCTTTTACATCAATAACGCAGCGGAAAATAAATGAAGTACAACAATGATAAATATACAATTGTAACAATTTTGGCATTTAAGTAATCATCAGCAACAAATTCACCTTTATATCTTCTTGTAAATTTCAAGTCCTGCATATGAAACTGTGGGCATGTCAGTTGCTTACAACCGACGAAATATTATAAACGGTGATCATCACTTTGCTGTAATATAACAATTCTTTAATACTTTAACAACCACAAATTTGAATGCAAACTAAGTGTACAAGACTGACTAACCTAAACATGTCAGTGTATGCAATGACTTAATGCCTAATGCAGATGTTTTTGCTAGGACAACACTAATGCATATTTGTTTGAATTCTATGCATCTCATACTACATAGGTCTGAGGGCAAGCACCTACGTACTCTACATTATAAGGTTAGATCCCTCGCCATGCAACCTACTACGATGACTACTACAAGATTCAGACATTTTGGAAGTATTGACTCTCGTCCTTGAAATACTAGAGACTAATCCCTCTCCGTGGATCATTCTATGGCCCTTACATCCATCTTCTCGGAATACTAGAGATCGTCTCACTCCGCAGGTCATTGTGGAGCCCTCATTGCACAAGCATCCCATGGGCGTCGCTCTCGTCCCAGAATACTGGATATCGTTCCCACTCCGTGGATCATTCTATGGCCCTTATGTCCATTGTCCCGGAATACTATGGACTGTCTCTCTCCAAGGATCATGGAGTTCATAACTCACGTTTGCACTCATTTCGTCATATCACCAACTAGTGCCTATCTTTAAGTTTAGGTTATGATTATTAAAAACTAGAATTAAGCTTACCCACCGGTCTTAAACACAAAACTGAGACAGTTAACCCATACTGGTTACATCTCACAATTTCATAATTTTAACTGCTGGTAATCTGGGCCTCACTTACCCTAGAATAACAACCGTCACAACTGAGACCACAAATGTTACAACTAACCTCATCAAGATAATTCATTTCTTTATTCACAATCTCTTTCTCATATTCATTTCTTTATAATCTTAAAACATGAAGCAACTCGCTTCAACTTCCATTATCAATTAATCGCTTATAGCCTTGTATGCAATTTGAATATTCTTAATCAAATACTATAAAATCTCATCAAGAGGAATCTAATTTTATTTCAAATTTTATCTTTCTTTAATCATAGAAGAGTCACGTTTTAATAAGAATTAATAAGTTCTTCACCACATTGTTTAGTGTGAATTCCATTTCCAATCCTCACAAAATATATCAAAATATTGTAGAAATATTTTATAAAGTCTATATAATATTTTAGAGAACTAATAGAAATTTTTCCCAAATCTTATGCTCTTTAAAAGCTCAAAAAAAAATACGAAAAGAATTAAAAGAGGGCTGGCAGGTTTCGGATCCATGACCCCCGCCATGCTACAGTAACCACCCCAATTCGCACCTAAAGACCAGAAAGCCCAGAGGCGGCTAGCGATAGAAATTCATTTGAGTGTCTTATATACAAGCACATTGTGTTATTGGGAAAAACCAAATTTTGGAATAAAACAGAGCCTCTAACAAGACCCTGGGCACTGCTCACAGCACTCTAAACCCACACCGAAAACCAATACTCCCAAACCCATTCTCTGTTATAATGAGGAGTAAAAATCTCTTTATACTTCTTGTCTGTTTATAACTCTTCTTTACAAATTTCGATTTCTCAACTATTTGGTGTCATTCAAATCTTATTTTTTTCAGAATGTTTTCTTTCCAAAGTACAGTGTAGTGGCATACTTTCAAACTTATAAAAATTCTTATTTTCGACAATATATTCCTCCCAAATTGCATTAATGAACTCCTATTATCAAATTTTAAATAAATTATTGTCCCTCTTCAAAACACCTTTATAAAAAAATCTTTGTACCAATAGAAATATACACTAGTGAAACTATTTTCATATTTCTTTACTATAATAGAATTTTAAAGCTTTTTCATACATGTTGCATTATTTCGACTATTATGTGAATATTCTAATATGCATCAATTTGAAGACTTTCATTCTAACAAATTCACTAGATGTTACTTTCTTTTTTCCTTTCTAATTAACATGAGTTCTAGCCATTCATTTGAACCACAACATCATTTCAACAAGCCATGACATAATTAAAATAACATTATGCAATATACATTCATCATATTAATCACAATTCTACAACTACTCATAGGTTACACTAACATGCTTCATCCAACAAAATTTAGAAAGAATTCAAGAAACACCCTCATAAAAGAAGAGTACTAGAAGCAATTTCCCCTTCAAAAGAGCTCCAAAATAGTCCATAAAACATACCAAACCCACCACAAAAAAACTCAACAGCAAGCACCCGAAAGCTAGGCCTACCCTTTTGTTTGATTTTGGTTTGGTTTAATTTTTTGTTGTTAATGAAGGCTAAAGAAAAATGGGGTAGTTTTTATAAGGAGGGAATTTATTAATTAAATATGTTAATTTAATTAATCCCACTAACCTATAACCACCCACTACCCTTTTCCTACTCTCCACTTATACCACTAATCCCACTTCAAAACATTTCCCTCCATTCCCAAAAAAAACAGCCGGCCATATCTATTGAAGTGCACATTGCACGCGTTTGTGCACATCACACCTTTTTCTTATTTTATTTTACTTTTATTTAATTAAAAGTGTATGTTATAATATATAATATGTAAAAACTGGTTTGATTTAATTAAATTTTGAGTTTTCATGCACAAATAAAATAAACACACACACACACACACTCCATAAATTTTATTTTGAAAGAGAATACAACCGACACGTGCATTGCAAACACATGTGTCGTACGTAAAACAAACATTTAAATACAAAATCGAATTTATCAACGGGAAAGTATTTACAGATAATCGAAACACAACACACGAAAAATATATTTCATTTATGATATACATATTTAATAATGTAATCAATGCCTATATAGAAAGCACGTGCAATAGTAAAACACAAAGATAAAAATTAATATTTGAGTTGGCCTAAAATAGGATAAGAATGAATTTTGAGAGAATGGAAAATATATAAATAATCGGAATATAAAATACGTATGATATTTCTATAAAAATACGCTACGAATATTACTCGTAACGGTACAAAATACTTGTGCTTAACACCCGTGGGCAAAATTGTCATAACTCAATTTTGTGGGGTGTTACATTCACTCTCTTCGCTTATTTTTTCAATATGTTCTGCATTTATAGGTTGGTAAAATATACTTTGAAGACCACATATTTGCAGCTGTAGTTGGTTAAATGCCCCTTTTAATTACTCCACAGTCTCTTTTAGATAGACTATATCATGTTCTATAAGCTGGACTCTATTTTTCATCCTGTAAAATGAAATTGTTCATTTCTTGATAAGAAGTCTGCTAGGATGTTATTTTTTTTTCTTTTATATTTTTTATTGAGAAATCGTAATGTGCTAACTCTATTTGCCATCTTATCAATCTTTTATTTGCTATAGTTGGGTATATTATTTTGTTAATCCAACTCTTTGTTAGCGTATTGTCTGTCCTTGCTGTGAATTTTGTATGTATTATGAATAATTTAAACTTTTTTATAGCTTTTAAGATTACTAGCATTTCTTTTTTGTTTATGTGATAATTTTGTTGGGTCTGTGTGAATGATCCACTAGTATATCTGGCTAGTCTTTTCTCTTCTTCTCCTATTTCAATGAAATTTAATACTGCTTCCCAATTATTTTCACATGCATCTGTTTCTATTATCCATGAACAATCTTTAATAGGTAATCTTAACTTATTTAATTTTGAAGTCTGTTGTTTTAATATTTTAAGTTTTTCTTCATCCTGTGGAGCCCATTCCTATTTCTTAAACTTTTTTAGTTTTTGTTGTAGCCAATTTATTTTTGCTTATAAATTTGGTATGTATCTGCTTGTTTGATTTAGTAACCCGATTATAGATTGTACTTCTCTTTTTTCCTTCAGGACGTTAGGAAATGTCTTTATTTTTTCTGCTATATGTGGTTGTATCTCTATTCCTTCATGTGATAATTTTGTTCATAAGAATTCTATCTCAGTTTTGAACAATTCTATTTTCTTTTTTGATAGAGTAATACCTGTATTTTTTACTATTTCTATGAATTTTAGTTGATGTTCTTTATGTTGTTCTTCGTTTTCGGATCCTATTAGAATATCATCTACATATAATAATATGAAGTTATTGTATTTTTCAAATATCTTAATCCATATATTCCTGAAATATTTCTGGACTGTTTTTATATCCGAATGGTAATACATTCCATTCATAGAATCCTTGAGGTGTGTGAAATGTTGTTTGCTGTTTTGAGTCTTCTGTTAGTTTTACATGATAAATTTCTAATTTACAATCAAATTTCGAACATATTTTTCTTGTCCTTACTGTGTTAAGTAGTATTTGCATATCTGGTAGTGGATATCCAAATGTCTTAGTATTTGTATTTGATTCCTTATAATTTGCTACCATTCGAGATTTATCACTTTTTTCTTCTGAATGTTTTCGTACTATGAATGCTGGTGACGAATGTGGACTTTGTTATTATCTTATGTAATTATTTTCCATTAATTATTTTATATGTATTTTGAACTCTTCTAGATCTGTTCGTGTGTATCTCATAGGTTTAATTTTTATTATTTTGTTCTTATCCATTAACTCTATATGTGTTGTGGGTTTACTTAAGTCCCATTTCGCCAAGGGATCTTCTCCGCACAGATCTTCTAATGGCTTTTGTTAAATTTAGTTATTTCTTGGACTTGTTGTATTTAAGTTTTGTTTGGTAAATATTGATAATCACCACACTGGATTGAAGAAACTCTGATGTGCGGTAGGTCGGTTCTAGAATAAGTTTGGGTTATTCTAATTGCTATTGCTTGGTATCTACAAGGTGTTGTAAATACAACTGATTTATGAGATATGGTAATAGGGTAGTATTGTTAGAAAAAGTCATTTCCTAATAGTACATCATTATTTATATCATCAAACTGGTATATTATTGGTATTTTTAGTATGTAATTTCCTATTTGTATATTAAGATCTTGTTGATATGAATCAAGTATGAGGGTTTGTCCAGTTAATCCAGTTATTGCCTTTTTATTATAACCATCATATTTCCATCTTGGTAGTATATTTTGACGGCATAAGCTAGTACCTGCTCCAGTGTTTACTAGATTATGATAGTTTCTTGATTTGTATCCTTCGTAGACAGATTCTATCAGCATGTATAATGTATTTTTTGTTGCTCTTAATGGGTTCATTTACACAATATCCTACTTATTACTATATTTTCATTGTTTACTGTTATTGTGATTTTTTGTTCTTGAATTAAATAAGGTTGTACTGATGTGAGGAAGTCAGTTCCTAATAACATTTCATTAATATTGTGTTCTGGATCTACATGTAAATGTAATAGCATTTTATTTCTATCATTTATCCTTAGTGGCAGTATTATTTTTTGCACAATTGAATGTCTATTATTATAATAGTTTAGATAGTAATATGGATGTTCTAATGGTATTAATTCTGTTGTTTTTATATTTGTTTATTTAATATGTGAATTAGTAGCTCATGTATCTACTAGGGCAACTTGTTTATTCCATTTTCCACTATCATAATATTCTATTTCTATTTTAAATTGGTTATTATTTTAATTGTCTAATGTATTTATTATTGGTATGATCCTTTCTCTCACGATGTGGGTTGACCGCACTGTCCTTGGGATCCCATATCCAAAAGGGGGCAATAGGATGCTTTCGGGTCGGGTCTTATTGTTCAGTCCTCAACCTTGTGTCATTGTTGGTAAGTCGAATGGGAAGGAAGGAGGGACCTCGGAGTCCACCAGAGCATCAGATTCACCAATATTTCACACTTTTTATTGCTTTGAGAAGAATGCCACGTAAGAGGGCCCCACATCTATGTATAAGATTGGTTTTCTAATGCTTGTTGTGTGTTTCTTATTGATAGTGATCTCTTTCCAAACATTATTTGTGGTGCTTTTAATTTTGCAATTTCTTTTGCTCTATTAAAGTCAAATTCTATATAATTTGGTATAGTCATTTCAGGGTTTTCTCTAGCCGGTTTGTATTTTATAATTTCGTTGAATAGCGGTTCTATTTTAAAATTATCTGTACTTCTATTTTTTACTACATGTTTACTAGTGAAAACATAAATATTTCTTATTTGTATATTCATAACTTTGCTTTTCTCTATCATTTCTATTCCTGATAATCTGTGGTACATGACTAGGCTTTTGTCCTTATTTTCTTCGGCAATGCTTATAGATAAATTATGTTTTATTGTAAATTTTATCTTTTGATACATTAAGTTTCCTTATACTATTCCTATTAAGGCATCTTGTGTACCTGATATTATTCTATCATCTATTAGGTATATTTCCAAGGGTGTATTTATTCCTTCCTTAAAATAAGCTTTTATTATTATTTGCACAACTCCTAAATGTATGTGTCTTAATATTTTTCTGATTTTCTCACTTATTTTTTTCATCGCTTGTGTTATTATTCTTTCGGTTATTAATGGAATTATGGTTTTTCCTTATGCTTGTTCAATGTCTATAGGTTGTTTATTATTCCTATCTATTATGATGACATTCTTCTTTCTTTTAAATATTGGTAGTTTAAATATCTCTTTTGGGTTTATGTCTAATTTGGTTATTCTTATTTTATCGTACTTTTGTATCTCAAAACACATTCTTTCCCTTACTTCTTCATTGTTTTCTTCTCTTTCTAATTGTTTTCCTATTTCTGTTATTTCTGTCATCATGTTTATTTCACATTATTCTGTTTCACCTTCACTACTTTCACTATCTTCTTCCAATACCATTAAGTCTTCATCTTCACTTATTTCTGACAAGGATTCCTCATATTCTATGGGTTCATAATTTATGTTTTTCATTTCTTCAATTTCTTTTACGTATTTTACATTTTCTTTTTTATTCTTTTAGGGCAATTTGGTGATATATGTCATACTTCTCCATATATATAACAATTACATTTCTTTTGGTTTTTCGGATATTTTCTTTTTTTATTTCTTCTTCTAAAGTATCTTTTATAGGGTTTTTTATATCTCTAAAGTTTTTCTATATTTTGGTTTATATTTTTGAAATTTGTGTTTACTCTTCTTTATATAATTATAGTTATTATTACATCCCTAATGATTTGGTCTTACATCTTCACAGCAAATTCTTTGTTTATATGTTCTATAGTATTTCATTGTCGCTCTAGCATCTTGTCACACTTTATCCCTATAATCTTTCACAAATTATGTTCTATACCCTAAAGTGTCTACTTCTGGTTTTACTTTCTCACCTATGTATGCACTATATATGTTTATACTCCATGGATCAGGTAGTTTTAGAAAGAATGAGTTTAAGATTGAACTTCGTTCTTCTTTTGTATGATAACTATCTTGAAAATATTCTCAGAATTCACAAGCATAATTTTCAAAATAACACATGTCGCATATTTCTAAGTTACTTAGTCTTCATCTTGCTTGATTCTTTTTGTATATAGTGTGTTTTTCTCCTTTATCGTAGACACTGAATTCTGTCCTTATTGCTATTTCGTAATTTGTAATTATTTCTTTTAGACCTAAGGTTCGTTATGCTGAGGTTTCTTTGGTTCCTCTATCATCAATTGGTCTTGATTTTCTTATAGTATTTCTTTTTTCTTCCTATAGTCCATTCCACCATTTTGCTACTGCTCCTATAAATGTTGCTTCTACAAATTTCTCAAATGCGTTTCTTGAATGATTTTGCCTAAATCCTATTATTAGTGAGGCCTTAACTCATTCTTCTATTGTTCTATCTAAGTCATTTACACAGTCTAGATTTAGCCATTCTCCATTTCCTGCTATTCGTTTTTCGTAGTGTTCTGTAGGTCCATATTTTGAGGTTTCTTTTTCTCTGTCTCTTCCTAACTTATTATTTTTTGTGTTTTGCCATTTCCATGGTAAGTGATAAGGTCTTTTGTTAGATGGTGGTCTTAAGATTTCGTACATGTCAGTTTGAATTTCTGTAGGTTTTGCTATAACCTTATCTTTATCGTGATCCTTTTTATTTCTTCATTCGTTATATCTAGATTTTTTAAGACTTCCTCTACTTCCACTGAATTGAGATTTGCCATTAAATGTTCTATTTCTAAAATATTAATATTAAGTTTTTTTATAGCTTCTAACTCATTCATATCTTCTTCCATTATGCCTAATTCTTCTTCTGTGTCCTCAGTTATATATCTACCTAGTATTTTATGTTTTTATTTATGATTTTTAAATATTTTCTTATAGTTCCTACAAACTCAGGAGCATTGAAATTTTCTTTCAACTCTTGTATGTTTATCATATAAACTTCTGGTCCTATATTTGGATTTAATCTTACCGCTTGATTACCCAAACCTAGCCTAATATTTTGTATACTAGTAGGTGTTGGTAATACCAACTTGCTTCTTCGTTTCTATAATCTAATACCTTGTATGCTATCTCTTTTTGTATTTCCTTCGGAATTATTTTTGTTATTTTACCTGTTATTAACAAATATTCTGATATTTCCCTATCAGTTATATGCTTTCTTTGTGTTAATCTTCTATCAATGTATCTGATTTTAAATTTTGAGAGATTTTTTAATCTTAATTTCTTTATTTTCTGTGAAATATCCAGTTTTTAAATAGGGTAGTGAGATATGTAAATTTTTTGTTTTAGTGTTGTGTAAATAACCCTAAAGTTAGGGTCTTTCTTGAAAAATGACTTCCAACTGTCCTACTTTTATAAATAGTTTGGAGGGTGTCCTATATTTGCAAATATTTTCTTAAAAAATCCTATAAGTGAAATTGAGTCTCTTACCTCACCATATTAATTAATTAATAGTTATATTATACATTAATTAATAAGGCAGCTAACTTTTAATTTTATTCTTATTTATTTATTTATATTACAATAGAAAATGCACTACAAACCATATTGGCTATAGCGGCGCTTTTATAAGGCTATAACGGCATTTTTTGGCGCCGTTATAGCTCGTAACGGCGCTTCTGAAATCACCGCTAAAAGCGCCGCTAGAAAGTGCGTCGTTACAGCCATATAGGCTACAACGGCGTGTTCGGTCGCCGCCGCTATATGGTGTCCACCTATAACGGCGCTTTGTTAGCGCCGTTATAGAAGCGTTTCATTTTTGGGGAAAATGGCTATAACGGCGCTTATGTGAAACGCCGGTATTGCACCGCAATCAGAAAACCAGCCTTGGTACCTTGTTGCGGCGCTGGCCCAACGCCGCGATAGAGGATTAGAAACTGTGGTACCTATGGCGGCGTTTTGTGGTAAACACCGCTATAGGTTTTTTTTTTTCCATTTACATTTACATTTTATTATAAAATTTTCAGTTAGAAAAAATCAGTAATTAATCGCATATTACAAATACATGTAATCATATTAAATTTAAATGCAAATCAAGTAAATCAATAATATCATAATCAAGAACTAAAAGTCACAAATCACAAAAACAACTCAATTGTAACACAAACTGTCATACAACGAGTATCAAATGTATATGTTGTACAACACTTAGTTATTACAAAATATAGATATAATTCCTACAAAACATTTTTTAAAAAAGTCCAAATTCGACAAACTATGGCAAGGGAGTCTCTTCGTATGGCCAGCTGTTGCTTCCAATTCCATCGTTATTTTGTCCTGGTGTATGTGGGTGACTGAAAACCGATGGAATACGCTGACCCTGTAGAAAAAACAATCAGAATTCACAAATATCATTTGCTCGATCGTATATGAATTAATTAGTGAATAAGATACAGTATGAAACTCAGTCATCTATAGTGACAGAGGAACTCAAACTTAATAATCATCATAATAGTAATTTATAACACATAAGAACAAGAAGAAGATGAAGAAGGATCACCACCTTCCAAGCTAAAATCAAACGCACCATACATTGCCCTAACTGATACACTCTTATTCCTCCCCTTCACATTATGATATTTTCTAAAGATTGTTTTCTAAAGACTATCTGTAACATGGTTCCCCTACTTCTCTCGATATAAAGGCATGGTTGTTCCAAACTAATGCCTGATAAAAAGAATGGCCCAGGTCATCGATCGGGGTACTTAATTATGATATTTCAGTTTCAGAAATGTACTTTTTTTGTTTTCTGCTCTAAAACTTTCAACTTTCAACAATATGCATGATAAATGTATTGTGATTAGGTAAAACTATCTAAAACTTTCAACAATATGCATGATAGCAGCACCAAATAGCTTACACTCTGAAATACCATTCAGCTATTTTTGTGAGTAACCAAGTCTGGACAAATTGACTTGTCATTTGTCATAAACATCAAATATTGTAAATATCTGTAGGCCAAATTACTGTCTGATTGGGCTGATGCATCATATTTGAAACCGGGTTTTAATTAGTATGTCTCATTTGAACATTTATACGTCTTCAATATCTATAAATTTTAAAAAGTGAGAATATATATTAGTGTTACCAACATTGGAGAACTGTACCATAACCTGAAATGAAATAGTATGAAATCAAAAGCTTACTTGGGGAGGGGTATGTCTCCAATCTGAATTGTATCTGAAGAACAGTTTTGGGGTTGATAGTTGTACTCAGGTGGCCCTGAAAATGGATTGCAGATTGATCTGACTACGGCCGTCAACTGGGCACTTGATACTCTTGAATTTGCCTGGTCAATTATATTGTAGATTCCCGATCCAACATCGTGCAAAGTTGTCTTTGATGAAACCCGGTCATTACAAGGGAGAATCAAGCTCAGTGTGCTGTTTGCAGGATTCTGTTGGTACTCATCAAGTGCTGCACACGCATCACCGGAAAATCAAGTTCAGGTCAACAAATCATGAACTTCAGTCTGACTTGTTTATGTTAATACATAAGTTGTTTCGAGCAAAATGGAGTTTCGGGATTAACATTTTCTAATATTAGACTCCTGTTAGTTGAAATTTTGTTTCACTTTCCTAAGCCTAATCCTCATTTCAATAATAATAAAGTTAAACCAATATAGGAATGGACATAATAGTTTCTTCTTCCTCACCCTCATTTTTATATTTGCAACTCAAATCAATCCATGAATACTGAAATCCCCATTAGGCACTGACACTATTCATAGGAAGTTGTGCAATGTTGGATACACGTATCACAACCTATTTCAGTGTAAGTTTTACAGTCATTTTCTGTATATACTTGTCCAGTCAATTAGCCCATGTAACTACTGTTTCCCCGTATTTGTATTTTATACTGTATTTTGCCATATTGTACTCGTTCTTCTATGTGAGATCCGTATTTTATTTCTATTCGAATAAAATCGTTATTTTTGTCTCGACTCAATTTTGGATCTTTTTATCAAATTCGATTGTGTGTCATCTTGCACCGTTCTTCATGAGAAATAGCCCGATTCTTCTCTTTTATCTCTCTAATATCTATTTTAATGCATTTTGATCACTTCTCCTGTTGGGCTTTTTTTTTGAAACGGATACCCAAAACCCACAAACCACAAACCCCCTATATAAACCCTACCCTAACCCTAATCTACTGTTTTACCCTAACCACCAGCCGCTAATCATCTTCTCCACGATTCCTTCGTCTCCATATCTTTCGCCAACCAACCCCTCGCCTATCACCTTCGTCTCCGATCACTTCGCCCAACCGCTCCCTCGCCTTCGCCTCGTCGACCCTCACAGCACCACCACCTCCATGCTCCATCGCCGTCGTCCTCCGCCACCTCGTCCAACCTCCGAACCCATCACTCCGAACCCATCCCCCAACTCGCTTGCACCAACTCGACGTCTCCCTCACCCTCACTCTCGACTTCGACCGTATCCCCATCACCTCGCCGCCTCCTCTCCATCTCCGTCGCATCGCCAACACCCCACACCACCGAACCCATCCTTCTTCCTCGCTCCCCTGTTTCGAACCCACGAACAGAGGAGCACTCCGCCGTCGCCGCCCCTTCGCCGTCGTCTACCCCATCGCCGCGTCGCTTCCCGACGTAGCGCCGCCGTCGAAGAACCCCCGCCGTCGCCGCTGCACCCCCCTCTCTCTCGCCCTGTTTACGAAGAAGAGAACGATCGAAGAAGAAGAGGGAAAGGGCGGGGACGATTTCCAGCCGTTGGATCGCGCCAAGATCCGTGCGATCTGATCGCTGTTCGGTGTTCGCCCACAGCAGATCCAGATCCGCTGTTTCCTGTTCGGGCGTGGATCCGCTGCATAGGAGGATTCTGATTCGCCGACGCCACTGTTCCGTGTTTCGCCCACACCGGATCCCAGACCGCTGCACCCTGTTCTGGCCTCAGATCCGCTGCTTCCCAGCGATCTGATTCGCCTGTTTCGGTGTTTCCTGTTCTACCCGCAGCGAATCCAAAGCCGTGTTTCGCTGTTCTGAGCCGATCTTGTGCGCAAGGAAAGCTCGATCTTCGATCAGATTTTGCACGCGCTTTTCGAGGATATTTCCGGGGATTTTTCTACTCTTTTTGCTTCAACAAGCGGAGATTTCAACCGTCGATTTAAGGCAAGTAACCTTGTACATCTTATTGTCCTAGTACAAGTCTCTTTGAAATACCACATGTAGTTAGTTGTGACTCTCCTTTGAAATATCATAGTAAAACAATTTGAACCTTCAAACTCACCAATCTAAGAGTCACAAAATTCCT
Source organism: Hemerocallis citrina (assembly GCA_017893485.1). NCBI lineage: Eukaryota > Viridiplantae > Streptophyta > Magnoliopsida > Asparagales > Asphodelaceae > Hemerocallis > Hemerocallis citrina. The sequence continues at coordinate 132,848,119 of CM030367.1, read as the reverse complement.
CGTATTAAATAATAATTCAATTGGACTCTTTTATCTCCTTGAACTTGCGAATCACATGGACACATGAATTAAGGACTCCTAGTAACTGTAGACGCATATAAATTTAGTGTTTTGGCAAATTGTGATTATTATGACTTGGAAAATATTATTATTCGCTGTTTGATTCCCATTACCATGTATTTGTGCCACATAATGATTTTAGACACCAAATTACATAATTCTATGAAATCTACATTAGTGAATTATTTCCCTATGTTGCTGTCTGGATTTTCTTTTGAGGTTTCGACCCTCTTATCTTTGGAATTTGGGCCCGAGGCCTGAATACAAAACGTAAATCAGGATGTGTAGATGTCGATAGACTCCAGAATGATTGAATTTGGAGCTACGGTCTAGGAGATATGGCTGTTATACTGCAGCTGTGTCAGTAGGTGCAGTTCTGTAAAAACTGCTGTATATTTTGACTTTGCGAATTATTTTAACGGTGCAAACAGCGAGTGTTTGACCCCAAATTTTATATGTAGTTGCTGGACACCCTATAGGACATCTCCAATTTTTCTTAGAATTAAATTATATTATTTCAACCCTATTTCATATGCATAAATACAAATATACAAATTCTGCCTGAACAAATGTAATAAGCCGGGGTTAAGGGAAAGACTATAGAGTGGACAATATAGGTAAGTGTACTCAGAAGGGGGCCCGTGTTTCCCAGTACTCGGTTCATGAACCTGTTGCATGTGATGTATTCATGGAGTCAGTTACTTGACTCATGAACCTGTTGTATTCATGGAACCACTGTGTGGTCCTTGAACCTGTTAGTATTCACGAACTCGTTTCGTGAACCTGTTATTTAATTTCGTATTCATGAACCGTGCCTGTCTGATACCTGATACCTGAAACCTGAGTACGCCGCCCTATAGACTCCATTACTAAGTCTAAACGCAATTGATTTGACTGTAGCAACCATGTAGTAAAAGTATGGATGCATGTCGTGCTACCTAGATAGTAATCACACAAGACTTGAACTTAACACCTGATACATGATTATCCTGTTACATGATTATCCTGTTACCTGATTACCTGGTTACCTGATATCTGATACATGAAACTTGAACATGACACCTGTAACTTGAAATATGAAACTTGATACGTGAAACCTGACACATGAAACATGATACCTGATGTTAGATACCCCTACAGGTTCACCTGACATATGTTTTACCATTAGCAGTTGTTAACTAGCCTGTTTACTAGGAAGTCCCCTTTTACTAGCTAGTCTCTGGTTGTTCCCACTACTTATTATAATCCTGTTACATACTTGATTCCAGTTCCTGTTCCCCATACTTGTACTTGCTTTCACTATTTGTGGCCCTAACTTGCACTAAGGGCATTTTCTCTTGTTTCCCCTCTTGTTTCCTGTTTATATTTATTAAGCAGACTTGGGAGACAAGCTACCTGCTGGAATTGGTGAGCAGACATTTCAGGTTTTGCGTGGAGCAAGGACCTGTTTAAATAGTTGCTTTTCTTAAGGTATTTATTTCTTCTGCTGTTTAAGACTTGTTTCCGAGTTTACACTTGATCCAGACATGAGAAACTATTTGAGTATTATCATTTATTTAAATTGTTTCTGTTGCTTAATAATTATTCATGCATGCTTGGTTATATATAAATCTGGTTATATTCTTGTTATGATGCTGAGTCGATCCTACAGCTTATGGATGATGTAAAAATCATTCGCTGGGCTTCGTCACGTGCTCGTATTCCATATTTTTGGGAAGCGGGGCGTGACAAGGTTTTTAGTGGTATCAGAGCCAGGTTTGGCTAATGTGTTGGTCTGACTAATACATTAGACAGGCTTGACTCAGTCAGGATTAACTCAACATTAAACAGGCCATGCAACCACATGAATAATTTAATAGTCAACTCGATCTGGATACAAGTCTTATCCCATCCATTTTGATCCCTTCATATTCAATTCTTTGATTCATTGCTTCTCTCCACCTCTTGCATTCGTCCTGATTTGATAATTCCTTATTGGGTACAATTTATTATTTCCGTACCCATATTCTTCTACTTCCGGTGCAAGCAATTTCTTATTTCTGCTTGCCTCGTTGATCCATTTTTATTTCAACTCGTGTGTCGTTCATTGCTTTCCCTGCCTTGCATTCATTTTCATTTGTTGATTCATGATGAGTATCATGTTGATTATTTCTTCCCCGCTATATTCTCTTTGATTCCGATTTTGCCCCTCGTCCTTCTTCTTTCATATTCAATTCCTTAATTTTCTTTCGTCCCTTCTAGTCATCATTCTCTTTAACTTCTTATTGGATGTAGCTTCATTTTTCTCCTACTTATTTTTCTCTTTATAATTATTTTTCCGAATACTTTCTATACTTCGATGATTAATTATTATATTTATTTTCGATCTTCTATAAAAATGTTTCTCAACAAAGATTTTATTATTTCGAACAATGATGTATTTTAACTTCACTTTTCATTGTTGATCGACTATATGTTTCTACTGGATTATTTTATAAGACAAATTCTTATTTTGTTGCATCATGCTATTATTACTACTATCATTATTATTGCTATTAATTTCGTTATCATTACTAGTATTACTATTATTGTTATTACTATTGATAATCTTATTGTTGTTTTCATTATTTTGTTATTATTGCTAATATTAAATTACTTCCACAAAGTGTTGGGCACAAACTATACCTTGTCTTGCATTATTATTTTTACTAGTGTTGTTGTTATTTTAATATTATTGCTATCATTATTAATATTGTTATCATTCTTTTTGCGATTACCGTTATTATTACTGTTATGATCATTGTTATTCTCATTGTTATTAGTATCGATATTTTGTTATTATTATTGTTATTGGTATTATTATTTTTATCGTTACTATTATTATATTTATTAATTTGTTTTGAGCCTGATCATGCTCAATTTTATATACAATTTACAACTTCGCTGCAACCTAATGTCGAGATGGCAAATATGCAACTCGATGTCAATGGAGGCAAATTGCAACTAGATATCGGCGAGGCAAAATGTGCAGCCGAATATTTGGATGGCAATTTGAAACCTGATGTCGTGAAGGCAAATATGTAACTTGATGTTAAGGAGGCAAGCTTTTCTACCTATTACTAATTTATTTTTCAAGACTCGTTACTTATATAATGAAACTGATGGTAAAAGAATACTTTCGTTATTATTGGTATTATTAATATTACTGTCATTTCAATTGATGTTATTATTATCGTTTCATCACCTTTACTACTGTTATTATTTTTATTATTATTACTGCTACTTTATTGATATTATTACTATCATTGCTATTATCATTGTTGATATTATTTTCACTGCTATCAATATTATTATTATTGCATTATTTTCATAAATGTATTGAAATATATTCTGTCATGAATGTATTATCATTATTATCAGTATTATTGATATTTTTATTGCCTGTATGATTATGACGATTTTAATTACTATTACATTTGTTATTATAATTATTCCTATTAAAGTCATTAGTTTGATATATATACTATACATTCTGGTTATTTGAATTGAAGCTCAAGCCCTATATCCATTTTGCATTATTGTCTATCTCTATTTGGAGCCCATACTCTCTTTGATCTTGGCGTCCCATTCCTTTCTTCCTGCTCGGATCGTCGCTTGGTGTCACGTTGTCTACAACGACATGTCTGGAGCTTGGAGTGTCACCATCAGAGTAGCGCAGCGGAAGCGTGGTGGGCCCATAACCCACAGGACCCAGGATCATGTTGTTGTTTCTCCTTCTTGTATTGTGTTTTGTTCCATTCCTTGCACCATTTGCTGTCCCCTATCTCTTGCTTTTGTTCTCATCCATTGACTCATTGCGTGGTGCATCTTTCCCTTGTCGCTCCCTTCTTCGATTCCAGCTCTTTCTATTCGTTCACCTCCTTGCCTTGTCTTGCAAGTCTTATGGTGTTCAGTGTTCTTCTTCGTTTTTGATACCGGTTATTTCCTTCTTGCATTCCATCCTGCCATCATGTACTCATTCATTATTGGATTCAATTCTTTCCTGTCTTCTATCTCCTTGGTTTCAGTCCTGCCTACTCCTTCATTGTATTTATCATCTTGTGTTATCTGGATTCTTTAGATACTGTTATTCTCTTTCATGCCTTCCATTTGAACTCGTTGTTATCCACTCCCTTCTTATTTTGGTGTTACCACCAAGTTGATTTTTCTTGGATCCCTTGTTTGCTACCCTCCCCCTAAGTTGCTTTTACCCTGTCCTGTGCACCGCCTAAGCAAATTTCGAGGACGAAATTTTTGTGTAAGGTGGGTAGGATTTGTAACTACTGTTTTCCCGTATTTGTATTTTATACTGTATTTTGCCATATTGTACTCGTTCTTCTATGTGAGATCCGTATTTTATTTCTATTCGAATAAAATCGTTATTTTTGTCTCGACTCAATTTTGGATCTTTTTATCAAATTCGATTGTGTGTCATCTTGCACCGTTCTTCATGAGAAATAGCCCGATTCTTCTCTTTTATCTCTCTAATATCTATTTTAATGCATTTTGATCACTTCTCCTGTTGGGCTTTTTTTTTGAAACGGATACCCAAAACCCACAAACCACAAACCCCCTATATAAACCCTACCCTAACCCTAATCTACTGTTTTACCCTAACCACCAGCCGCTAATCATCTTCTCCACGATTCCTTCGTCTCCATATCTTTCGCCAACCAACCCCTCGCCTATCACCTTCGTCTCCGATCACTTCGCCCAACCGCTCCCTCGCCTTCGCCTCGTCGACCCTCACAGCACCACCACCTCCATGCTCCATCGCCGTCGTCCTCCGCCACCTCGTCCAACCTCCGAACCCATCACTCCGAACCCATCCCCCAACTCGCTTGCACCAACTCGACGTCTCCCTCACCCTCACTCTCGACTTCGACCGTATCCCCATCACCTCGCCGCCTCCTCTCCATCTCCGTCGCATCGCCAACACCCCACACCACCGAACCCATCCTTCTTCCTCGCTCCCCTGTTTCGAACCCACGAACAGAGGAGCACTCCGCCGTCGCCGCCCCTTCGCCGTCGTCTACCCCATCGCCGCGTCGCTTCCCGACGTAGCGCCGCCGTCGAAGAACCCCCGCCGTCGCCGCTGCACCCCCCTCTCTCTCGCCCTGTTTACGAAGAAGAGAACGATCGAAGAAGAAGAGGGAAAGGGCGGGGACGATTTCCAGCCGTTGGATCGCGCCAAGATCCGTGCGATCTGATCGCTGTTCGGTGTTCGCCCACAGCAGATCCAGATCCGCTGTTTCCTGTTCGGGCGTGGATCCGCTGCATAGGAGGATTCTGATTCGCCGACGCCACTGTTCCGTGTTTCGCCCACACCGGATCCCAGACCGCTGCACCCTGTTCTGGCCTCAGATCCGCTGCTTCCCAGCGATCTGATTCGCCTGTTTCGGTGTTTCCTGTTCTACCCGCAGCGAATCCAAAGCCGTGTTTCGCTGTTCTGAGCCGATCTTGTGCGCAAGGAAAGCTCGATCTTCGATCAGATTTTGCACGCGCTTTTCGAGGATATTTCCGGGGATTTTTCTACTCTTTTTGCTTCAACAAGCGGAGATTTCAACCGTCGATTTAAGGCAAGTAACCTTGTACATCTTATTGTCCTAGTACAAGTCTCTTTGAAATACCACATGTAGTTAGTTGTGACTCTCCTTTGAAATATCATAGTAAAACAATTTGAACCTTCAAACTCACCAATCTAAGAGTCACAAAATTCCTCGTATTAAATAATAATTCAATTGGACTCTTTTATCTCCTTGAACTTGCGAATCACATGGACACATGAATTAAGGACTCCTAGTAACTGTAGACGCATATAAATTTAGTGTTTTGGCAAATTGTGATTATTATGACTTGGAAAATATTATTATTCGCTGTTTGATTCCCATTACCATGTATTTGTGCCACATAATGATTTTAGACACCAAATTACATAATTCTATGAAATCTACATTAGTGAATTATTTCCCTATGTTGCTGTCTGGATTTTCTTTTGAGGTTTCGACCCTCTTATCTTTGGAATTTGGGCCCGAGGCCTGAATACAAAACGTAGATCAGGATGTGTAGATGTCGATAGACTCCAGAATGATTGAATTTGGAGTTACGGTCTAGGAGATATGGCTGTTATACTGCAGCTGTGTCAGTAGGTGCAGTTCTGTAAAAACTGCTGTATATTTTGACTTTGCGAATTATTTTAACGGTGCAAACAGCGAGTGTTTGACCCCAAATTTTATATGTAGTTGCTGGACACCCTATAGGACATCTCCAATTTTTCTTAGAATTAAATTATATTATTTCAACCCTATTTCATATGCATAAATACAAATATACAAATTCTGCCTGAACAAATGTAATAAGCCGGGGTTAAGGGAAAGACTATAGAGTGGACAATATAGGTAAGTGTACTCAGAAGGGGGCCCGTGTTTCCCAGTACTCGGTTCATGAACCTGTTGCATGTGATGTATTCATGGAGTCAGTTACTTGACTCATGAACCTGTTGTATTCATGGAACCACTGTGTGGTCCTTGAACCTGTTAGTATTCACGAACTCGTTTCGTGAACCTGTTATTTAATTTCGTATTCATGAACCGTGCCTGTCTGATACCTGATACCTGAAACCTGAGTACGCCGCCCTATAGACTCCATTACTAAGTCTAAACGCAATTGATTTGACTGTAGCAACCATGTAGTAAAAGTATGGATGCATGTCGTGCTACCTAGATAGTAATCACACAAGACTTGAACTTAACACCTGATACATGATTATCCTGTTACATGATTATCCTGTTACCTGATTACCTGGTTACCTGATATCTGATACATGAAACTTGAACATGACACCTGTAACTTGAAATATGAAACTTGATACGTGAAACCTGACACATGAAACATGATACCTGATGTTAGATACCCCTACAGGTTCACCTGACATATGTTTTACCATTAGCAGTTGTTAACTAGCCTGTTTACTAGGAAGTCCCCTTTTACTAGCTAGTCTCTGGTTGTTCCCACTACTTATTATAATCCTGTTACATACTTGATTCCAGTTCCTGTTCCCCATACTTGTACTTGCTTTCACTATTTGTGGCCCTAACTTGCACTAAGGGCATTTTCTCTTGTTTCCCCTCTTGTTTCCTGTTTATATTTATTAAGCAGACTTGGGAGACAAGCTACCTGCTGGAATTGGTGAGCAGACATTTCAGGTTTTGCGTGGAGCAAGGACCTGTTTAAATAGTTGCTTTTCTTAAGGTATTTATTTCTTCTGCTGTTTAAGACTTGTTTCCGAGTTTACACTTGATCCAGACATGAGAAACTATTTGAGTATTATCATTTATTTAAATTGTTTCTGTTGCTTAATAATTATTCATGCATGCTTGGTTATATATAAATCTGGTTATATTCTTGTTATGATGCTGAGTCGATCCTACAGCTTATGGATGATGTAAAAATCATTCGCTGGGCTTCGTCACGTGCTCGTATTCCATATTTTTGGGAAGCGGGGCGTGACAGCCCATGTTGGAGTATCAGTGTCAGTCATCTTCTTTAGTTCCATTTTTTTCCCATCAAAATCTAGAAAACAAAATATGAAAGTTCCGGAACTGGACAATTAAGTGGGAACTAAGAGGTGGCAGATTAGTAAATACCCACTGTGAAAGAAAAGGGTGATTCCCCGGTCTGCAACAAAAAAGAGACTAATAAACTACCCCAATTGTTGTCATAGTATGTTATAACACTTGAAAGTGTATGATGCACAAAGTCAAACTCTGTCGATGAAATTCTCAGTAAGGAATTTGAAATGCAACATAAGAATAAAAACTATACTCGTGAAGATGGAGATCTACATAATTCAACAATATGGATAATCTTCTTAAGGAAAAAGAAAAAGAAAATAACAGTGCACACGTAAATGATAAAAAATAATTACAAAAATGAAAAGACCTTTTTTGACCTTCCATCCACTGCATTGTTATTTCCTGATACCTTCCCCCTACAATAAGATAAGAGACATGTCAGGAAATTGTCAAGCTTGATCACTGCAAAAATAATTAATTAAAGAAATAGACACTAGAAGAAGCATGTGTTTAATAGGGTTCCCCAAATAAAGAAAAGTTAGTTTATGCAAAACATATCAATTATTAGACACTTCTCAAATTTTAGTACGTAACAGGAAAGTTGTATATGATTATATATATCTAAAATGACCAATATCATTTACAGACCGAAATGAATGTGTCAATAAATCTGCAGAGCTAAAGAGTTAGGATCTTTGTCGCCATGGAGATGGAGGCCATCCTGCTTTTCTATGTTTTATTAAACTTAGAATGTAGAAGAAAGAAGTATAAGTTTTTTCATTTATAGTTAATATAAACTTCAATTTGTAACCATATTTCTGGATTTATAAAATACAAAATTTAATTACTCTTCTACATGTCACTGATTTGATGATAGGTGACAACAACTCCAGCTTAGAAGTCACCTTGTAGGCTCTCTTGTTTTGAGAACACCAATATTTCAATCCATTAGCACTCCGTTTTTACATGTATGATTTGTAGACATAATACTACACATACCTCCAGACAAGTATGAGCACAGGTGCCAGATGGTTTGCCTTTTAAGGTCTATTCAATAGCTCTCTTCTTATTTACCCTATGGCACCTAGGAAGTGAGGATACAATGTATGGGTAAAGAGACAAGAAAATTTTCTAAAATAAACACACCTTGTTCACAGGTATTGGCTTCCCATAAAGTTTGATCATGTTTAATATCTTGATAGCCTGAACAGATGCAAAATCAAAGAAGGATGAGTCATTTCTGTGAATAACAGATGAAGTAAAAGCTCAAGGACTCCCACCGTTTATGATATATAAAAAAAGCTCAAGGACTCCTCAGGAGATAGTCAATACTGAATGATCAGAAGGAAATGATGTACATCTATATAATACTTACATAATCAGCATCTTCTTCACTACAAAATTCCACAAATCCATATCCCTGATGTAGATTTGTAACTCTATCTTTTGGAACATAGACATTCACTGCAGAAAGATGACAAAGATGACAGCATGTTGTTATAGAAAGATTATATATGATATGAATTATCTTTATATTAAATTTAAAAGTAAACCAGAACCATCGAGCATTAACTATATCATTCAGTCAACTAAGGTACTCACACAAAGTCACTTGGACAAAAAAAAGAGCAAATTCAAGGAGAACATACTGCTAACAATCATAGGCTGCAATAACATCTAATAAACTATACAAATCACATTTAGCAACAAGATAAGTTACCAACAGTACCTTTTACTATTTATTTAAAATTAAGATAACCAACACATATAGAGATGCGTACAGCATATAAAGCATTCGTAAACTTCTTGTCTTGATAAGTGTAGGTTTTTGTCTTTTCTTTTAGTTATTGAACTACCTTAAAATCCAGTAAGAGGAAATATGAAATGAACACAAAGAAGTGATCACAGAATGAACTAATACGGTAGACACCTTAATACAACAAACCATTCTTTTACATTCCACCAACAAAAAATCTACACATCAAAATCAATCTCCTTAAATCTCAATTCAAGTGCACATTATGATAACAAATATCCATAAATCCCATAATAATAATATGCATCATAGAGTACCTGCAAGCACATTGCAGCCTCCAAGTTGTTCCGAATGCACGTCAGAAACAACCTCAGAGTAGTATTGTACCTACATAAACAATCAAAACCCACATAAACCAAAACCCACATAAACAATCAACCAACTAACAAAACCCAAAATAAAAAAAAAAACATACACAGTATTGTACCTGATTCCTGCAGACGACGACGGCGACATCGACGACGACAGCGACATCGATGGCGACGACGACAGCAATGGCTACGGGATTTGATTTGGGATTTTGAGAGATTTTGGGGTTTTGAGATCTGTAGGGCTTTTGATTTGGAGGGAATTTTGAGAAATTAGAGGTTGGAGGGATTTTTGTTGGCGACGGCGACGACAACATCGATTTGGGGGTTTTGAGATCTGTAGGAATTTTGAGCGATTTGGACATCGGGAACGGCGGGGACGGCGGAGTTGAATTTCGATTTGGGTTTTGAGAGAGAGTGAGGAAAAAATGAAGAAATATTGGGGATTTAAGGGTTATAAGGGGGGTGGGTCTATGCTGGCGTTTAGGAAAATACACGCCGTTATAGACCCCTTAAATCCCGACGTTTTGCAACAGTGCCGTGGAAAACGCTGCTTATATGATGGTAGATTTATCTATGAGGCTATCACGGCGTTACTTTAAAACGCCGGGTTAGAATCGCCGCCATAGACTATTTTTCTTGTAGTGATGATAATTAATAAGAGAGGAGGATAAATATAATATTTTACAATATTTTTAGAGATCCATCAATTATAGTCTAATACTCTTATACAATTTTATATTGCTTCTAAATAGTTGTGTAGAAATCTAGAATGACTTATATTTGGTAACAGATGGAGTAACAAGCAAACTGGATAATAAATGCATTGTCGTTTATATGACGAGCATTGATGTGAAATGGTCTATGGATTTTCCAGTTAAGCTTAGGAAGTTCGTAGAGATGGATGTGTTTGGTGCGAGTTATATATTAGAGGGTAGTCTCTTTGTCTTAATTTGCTATCGAAGAATAACAAGAAAAAAACATGAAAGACGAGCATAGATTTAAGAATGCACCAAATTATATATGCAGTTCAGTTCAGTCATTGTGCGATCCACTATCTTCAATTAATAGTTAAAATTAATAGATAAACGATTTTTGTATTTCTCTCTATTAGTCTATAACAATGAACCATTCTTAGATATATCATTTTTTTTCAAAGGATAAAGTGGAGTATAGCCACCATTTTTCATTAATAAGAGGTTAATAAAACAAACTCAGAGTACTGAGCAAAATGCAGAGTCTAAAATTACTGAAATAAAGCATAGGGACTCCCCGGGACATGGGAGGGTGGGACAATCATAGAAACATATAAGAAAGTAACATCAAAAGTACAACAACACAACGAGATCATCCCAATAGACCTAAGGGGTGTGGATCCATCAAAAGTAAAGGAATTATCCCTCAATTAAGCATAGGACCGATCAATTTTAACAACCATAACTTATTATTCATGCATATCATATGCTGTGTATGAATCTTTCAAAGAAACTCTAGGTCAAAGTATATGTTTACTAAGGGTGCCAATCGGGTCGATAGGGCCGGGTCGGATCGAACCCGCGCGGGTCGAATCCAAGCCTGGGTGGGTTCGGGTCAGATCGAATGCTTAATCGAGTCAGGCTCGAATTTGGTAATATCGACCCGATCGACCCGCGACCCGTTAGGTTGACCCGCGAACCCTAACGGGTCGCGGGTTAGCCCAGTTGAGTGTATTTGGTTTTTTTTCAAATCAATATATATGTATATGTGTGTGTGTGTGTGTGTGTGTGTGTGTGTGTGTGTGTGTGTGTGTGTGTGTGTAATACCCCAGATTTTTAAATAATGGTTTTGAGATTAATAAATGAATTAATATGACTTTTGGTGATTTGATAAATACTTTCTAAAATTTATCTTTTACACGTGCAAATATTTTCTCAGGAAGTTCAAAATCAGAAATTATATTAGGGAAAATCTATTATTTATTATTAAGAATTATTTGTGAACTTTTTTAATTTTTTTGATATTTATTTGACCTATTTGCAAATATTACAAAAAGATGTACTTTTGTGCAAAATTACCACTTGGAGTGACAACTCCAGATTTTTGGATTTTTGGGCTGAACATGATGCCTAGCTAACTCAGAGGTAAAGATTTTACCTTTTTTTAAATAAATTTGGTTTATTTTGCAAGTTTTAATAAAAAATGGTCTTTTTGCAAAATTGCCACTTAGAGGCAAAAGGTACAAACTTCGTTTTCTGGGTTTTATAAACAATGCCGGCCAGATATTAGGGTGGTTATTTTGTTTTTTTAATTTAAATTAAGTTGGTTTAATCAAATTTCCAAGTATAAAGATTTATATATGTAAAGATATATTCAAAAGGGATATTTTGCAAATCTTTTCAAAAACCCTAATCCACTAATTCCCGGCATATTAAAGAGAGAGTGCATCCGTCTCTTTGCTGCACTACACAAAGGGTTTTCTTTATTATTATTTTTTTGGAGTTTCGAGGCGAGGATCTTGGTTTTCTTGCGAAAGCAATGATTTTCTTATTCTCTGTATTATCTTCGGTTGATTCTTCAATAAGATGAGAGACATATGTTTGTTCTTGTATTGTTCTAAGCATGTTGTACGTGATGATTTATCTATTAGAAATCATATTAGGGATTTTATGTTGATATAATGAAATTTGATGGGAGGATGAACTAAAAATTGGATCTTTCCATGAAACTATGCTTTTGATGAATTAAAACTCTAATTGTTGAATTGAGATTGTTAAAGAACTTAATAGAAATCATGAGTAGGTTATTTTCCTTCAAATACTTGTTGTTTTGATTCATTATAATGAGTTGTATGATGATATTGCATAAATGTGAACAAAAGTAGATCTTTACTGTGTAGACTATGTATATGCTCTGACTGAAGTTTTCGGATAAGTGAAATTTGATTGTTTATATGTTATAATCACCTATTATTCATGATGCTGATGTGAATGATTGTACATATGGTTAATGAATCGTAACAGAAGTTATCAGGTTAAAAAGATCAAGTTTGAGCAGAAGGAATTTTGAGTTTGGGTCTGTGCATGTTTCAGCCGAGATTTACTTTTTGGGGTTTTGGAGCTTTTGAGTTGTATTTGAGTTAATGGCATTGGGATAGTTTTGAACACTATATGACTTCTAATTGATGAGATTTCTAGGCTTTAAACTGATGCAAATATACACTTACACTTATAGAGAATTACACTCTATTTCATTATTGTGAAGAAACTGAGTTTGTGTGTTTTGCAAAGTTTTAAATTAAATCTTGATTATTTTCATACTGAGATTGAATGGGATATTATACTACTTCTATTTGGTGAATTTTGATGCTATAACTGATGCCCAAACTCTTATATAAACACATATATATACATATCGGCTATTTGAAAGAGATTTTGTGAAAATCTACTCTTTTATGGATTTGATGAGATTTGGAATTGTTTTATAAACTCTTATATGTTATAAAAGTCATATTAAACCATCTCAGGAATTTAGTTTTTGCAAATTTAAGATTTCACAAAGAACTATAGATGTAGCAGTAAAACATGCACAGAATTTCAAAACTGCAACCTGTTGGAATTGACAGTCAACCGCTTCGTTTTGAGCTTAAGTCGACAGTCTAATGTAAGTTCTTGAGTTTCGGATTTTCACATGACAGCCAACCGGTCATTCTTGAACTGGCTTCGACAATCAACTGTCAGTGCTTAGCTGATGGGTTTTTGTGAATTTTTGTTGTCTACTTGAACGATTTATTTCTTCGATATTATGGATTATTGATCTACTATTTTAGATAAAGTTTTTGCTATAGATTACAGTATTTTACGGAGAGTTATATTTTGTTTATAATAAAATTTAAATTACGTTCCTGTAAGTTTATAAAGAGAGATATACGTTGTTTTCAAAGGAATTGACGTTTTGTGATATTTTACGGCTTAAAAATATGATTTTCAGTTATTTAATGGATATAGTATTTTATTCAAATTCTGAAATTTTATGAATACATTATATAAATTTGATTTGTTTACTTTTAAGAAGTTTTCTTAATGTAAAAATATTAATAATGGGATTATGAGTTTTATTGAGAGTTTTGGTATTGATGGTTGAGTTGTGAGTCTTTAGAGGTTGAGTGGGGCCCTAACTACTGACAGTTGAGATTTTGGTTGTTGTTCAGTTGAGTTAAGCCCGGTAGGGTACACCAACTCTAAGAGATTCGTAATTTATTAAATAATTAATTAACTTAAAAATATAAGGATAGGCACTAGATGGTGATATGATGAAATGAGAACATGGGTTATGGACCTCGGTATGGCCTACGGTGTGAAATAATCCCCTGAATTATCGAGGTGTGAGTGAAATAGTCTCCGAAATTACCTGCGGTATGGGATTAATCTCCGGAATTATCGGGGTCAAGGTGACACTCATGGGGTATTCCTGTGATGAGGTACCATAGGTTGCAATGTGGTGTATTCTCGAAGATTCCCAGGTGTGAGTGAAATAGTCTCCAGAATTATCTGTGGATAGAGATTGACCTCCGAAATTATCGACGCATGGGATAATACTCACAGCTTATCTAGATCTCATAGTACTCATCGTAGTAGGATTAGTTGCATAATGAGGGATTTAACCCTATCAAGTGGAGAAAGTTAAGGGCTTACACCGGACATATGTAGAGTGGGATGCATAGAATCTGACAAGTATGTATTAGAGAGTCAGCATATAACCTAGTGTTTTTCTTGACTTGGTTTTATGCATGTTTTTTTTCTATTTTCCTACACTTGACACTTAAGTCTTCTATCCTTATGTTTTATTTATGTTGTTTTTCTTTTATGTCACTCACACCGTTATGGCTGACCCATGTAGTTTTGGGGGTTAGGGTTATCTCTAGCCTCATGTTTTACAGGTAGGTACCTATAGCATTGGAATTTGGATGCATGAGATAGAATGATGTTGTGGCTTATGTAAATTGTAAAAGAATGAGTTGTAAATGAAAGAATTTGTAATTCAAGGTGTTTAATTTTTTGCTGTGCTTTGTAAAGAATTAATGTAATAAAAGTTGAAAATTTTATTTGTGTTTTGGCTATGTTTACTATTACAATAGAGGTTGATGCTGGGAATTGTGCCACGTATTTCTGGGATATTATATAGAAAATTCGGGGCACTACAATATATATATATTGTGCCACGTATTTCTGAGATATTATATACAATATATATATATTGTAGTGCCCTGAATTTTCAATATAATATCTCAGAAATACGTGGCACAATATATATATATATATATATATATATATATATATATATATATATATATATATATATATATATATAATTGTAATAAGAGTCAAAGAGTGAAAGTGTGAAAGAAAATTGAATATATTATTCATTTGAACTTCTATGATTTTTTTCACAAATTTTTTACGTACAGTTTTCTAGCAAGATGTCTTCAAATTGCTATTGTTGTTGTTGTTCTTCGGGCGAGTTACTTCCACTTTTTGATGTGTCGACACTGATTCCTTGAATGCTATCTTCAGTCTTCATCCAATTTTCCATGCACACGAGCATCTCCAACGATTGGGGCTTCAAGCGATTCCTGTAATCTATTAGAACTCTGCCACTTGTAGAAAATGCACTTTCTGAAGCAATTGTAGAGACATGAGGAAGTAGTATATCTTTAGACATATGATTAAGAATATTATAAACATTTTATGTTCTTTCCACCATTGTAGCACATTAATCTCAGCATTAAAACACTCACTATCTTGTTGATTATACCAATTTGATTCCTTCGGTTAATTAGTCCTAGATTTTTTTGATTGAATTTGAGAAATTAATTAAAAGTTGCATCGTCTAATTTATTCTTACCCTTACCTCTAGAAGTAGAAGAAGAAGAAGTAACTATACTAGTTGTACAACTAGATACAAAAGTTTTATCATAATAATCATACAAGTTATTCAATGTCGATTCAAAGCTAACTAAAAAATCATCGCAATAAATTTCATATTCATCTCCAAGTAAAGCAAAATATATTTTAATCAAACTCCTCGTACCCACAAATTTGAGACGAGGATCCATAACTGTAGCAATACAATGCAATATAGGATGAGGACTAAAATACTTCAAAATTTTAGTGTATGCGGGTTCAACAATATGACCAATGTAAATGTCATCAATCATTTCTTAAAAAGTTTACATCATAGTAATTAGTGAAATGAAAATAAAACTAGAAGCAGAATCATAAGATTTGAAAATTTCAAAGTTGCAGTTTTAAAAGGTTCTAAAAATCGTAACAAAGATTCGGCATAATACCATGATTGTTCATTCATTTAAAAAATTTCCATATTTTTTTGCAAGAAAAAAATTATTTATACAAGCTTTATATTGTGTAATAATATTTAATAAATCAAAAGTAGAGTTCCACTGATGTTTAACATTCTTAGAAAATTTTATAAAATGTACACCCTTAAATTTAAACCATTCTTTAAATTGTTGAAGCTTAGGGCCACTTAAAGAAATAAAATGTACACAATTTTTAATGTTATGAACAAATGATTCGACTATTTTTAATGCATCTTGAACACATAAATTTAAAATATGACATGCACATCTAAAATGAAAATTTTCTAAACATGGAGGAGCTAATTGTGTTTTAATGTATTAATCGAAGCATTGTTATTAGATATATTATCAAAACTAATACAAAATTTTTATCACGAATATGAAAGATATCACAAACTACGTACTAAGATACGATGTGCAATTACTAAAGCACTATGGGGATACGACAAAGCCGCAAGTGATATGATCCTCTTTTGAATCATCCAATCACTATCAATCTAATGACAAGTTATACCCATCATTGGAATATCGTTACAAGATTTTCAACAATCGGAAGTTAACGATACGCTACAAGTTAAACTATACAAAAGTGCAATTAAATCATCTCTCATTTCGTTGTAAAGTTTAAAATAATCGGATTGTGTGTATACTAGGAATTCTTCTAAAATATGGATTTATTGCATTTTGGTTAAATTCCTCTACACTCCAACTCTCGGAGTAGGAAAATGTAACTCCTCCTTAATAACTAGACGAGCCATTTTGCGTCTAACATTTTCGGAATCATATGGGTGACTATCTACATGTCTGGTCTTAGGGTGAATTTTTTGTTAGTCGGGTTGGTTTTCTAATAGATCCTTGTGTACATTTTGTATGTGTCATTTAATTGTACCCGTTCCCTCACCATTCCTCCATTTGTAACTCTTCAAACAAGTTTTAGAAACCTTACGTCCTACACCCGGATTATTCTCTTCGGAGTTATAGTCATAATATTTGAATCAATCACTAGTTTTTCCCTAATTTTTCTACTACTAGTGTAACCCCTGTGTTCCCTTTCTTGTATTTTTGTATGTATATATTTTTCCTGGGTATTTATCTTTGATTGTATTCTTTTGTCCTTTCTGAGCCGTGTAATCTTTTTCGTTCTTAATAAACTTTTTTTTTCTCTTTTCCGTCAATTCAATTCTGGCATTTCAGTCTTTTGATTTAAACTTTCTTTCAATATTTAATCTGGATGTTTTTGTTTAAGTCTAGATTATATGTTCATGGCCTAACTTTCTATTATCTGATTTCCACCTTTTGGATCCGATTTCTAACTCAATCTAACATATTTAGACCTAAAACCCTATAATCCGTCCTATTGGATCCTAAACCCGCTACCTAATACCCTCTTTTACCCAGTTTCCCTCAAATATCTCCTCACGTTTATCTCTATCTATCTGACAAGCAGATCTCTCCCCCTTTATCTCCCCCTTGCTTTCCTAAAATCCTAACTTACCAAATTCTCATTAAATCCTAACCAAAATTGTTATCTCTTTCTCTCTACAAACATTATCTCCTAAACAACAATCTCTCTCTCTCTCTCCTTCACTATGCCCGTCGACCAACTCCCCCGCCGGTCACCAATCACCCGTCGCGCCCTTCCGGCCGTCGCGCGCTCCCCAACTGCCGTCGTCGCACGCCCTGTGCTGCGCCCCCACGTCGACCTCCTTCATCCCGCAAGCCTCCACCCGATCACCCTCGATCTCCTCAACCCGTAACTCCTATCCCGTGCCGTCATCCTCCCGTCGTGCTCCTATCGCCGTCGACCACGCCGCCGTCCCGCCATCCGAGGCCGCCGTCATCTCAATCCCGCCAACTTTCATCCCGCAAGTCTTCATCCCACAACCTCCGTTGTTCGTAAGTCGTTGTGGTTGTGTTCATCACCGGGATCCGTGCCCGTTATTCTATTCTCGTCAGATTCGTCGTCTTCATTGAGGCAAGTAGCTTGTATATTATTTTTATTCTTTATACAAGTTCAAATACCGCATGTGGTCTAGGTTTCACTTTCATGTTCACCCTCATGATTATTTCTTGATAAATCTTGATTTCATTCGTAGTCATGATCAATCACAATAAGTTGTCACAGACACACAGTACATGAAAATAAATTAGATCTAGATAGATTTCTTGATGTATATATATCCATGTTCGTGATATATTGTATGTTGTGGATTCTTGTTACATGATTGATGTGCTAGATGTGTCATCTCATTGTGGACTTGTTAATATCCATGCCATGTTGATTTGAATGTCCAATATATCATGTTTTGCATTAAATTCTAGTTTGGATCTATTGTAGATGAATTGTTTGATTAAATGCATGAAAGAATTTCGTTTTCTTGCTGCCCTGATTTAGTACGGCAATTTAGACCATGTTTAAGTTAGTGAAATAAATTATTTTGTGAATATAATTTGTAGGCCTCGGTTTCTATTTTTCAGAACTTTTGAAGGATCTCAATTTCTATTTTTGATGTGTGAGTTATCGCTGTTTTACTGCAGCTGTGTAGTAGTTTCCAGATTTTGAATTATGAGATCGTTACACGATCTATTATTTTAAAACTGATGTTAAAAATAAAATTTGGACTTAATATTTTTCTAGGTATGTCTAGACATGACTAGGATCAACCCCTAATTTTTGTAGAATTGTTTAATGGCATTTATAACTTATTCCATGCCTGTAAAACCAATCAATATATTTTCAAACTGCATGTTGTTCAGTAAAGAACTCTATTTTCAACCTGATTCCAGTCACTTTTGATTAAAACTTTGTGAATATGAAATATAGCCTAGTATGTCTATTTTACAACCCTTTTGACGGATTTGAATTTTAAGTTGCATTTTGTGATTTATCGCTGTTTTGGTACTGCAGTGTCTAAAATTTTAGATTCATAAATTTGCTGCATCATTCTGTTTTCCAAATTAAATTGACTACACTATCTATAATCGAATTTTATGAAATTTTATATGATGATACTAGACATGCTAGGGAACCTTCCAGATTTTTCCTAGATTTAATTATGGTGTTTTTTTATTCCTTTTTCATGCTTATAAACAAAAATTTGCAATTTCTGGCTGAATATGAATTCTGTATAAAACGCTATCTTGAGCCCTGTTTCTGTAGTTGTTATGTGACTTGTGTGTATGCACTGGATTCTGCTGAGATTCTAGTTTCTAGATTTTCTGACGGATCCAGATTTGTATTCCTGTGGCAACGGAAATCTCAGATTTGCTGCAGCAATGTATTGCTTTCTAGAATTGGAAGTCTCGTTGTCCTAGTCTATTATGAGTTGTTTGTCACCCATTCATGTCTTCTATCCAACTTGCACTTGTTCATTGTTTCTTGCCATATTTTTCTTGCCCTGTTTGTGCACGTATATGCTTGCTTTAATAACAATGACAAATAATCAAGCTGGGGTTAAGGGAAAGATCTAGTAGTGGAAAATATAGAAATGTATACTTGGAAGGGAACCCGTATTTTCCACCTGTTATATGTTACATGATTACATTATACATGATCCTGATTACCTGTTTATCTGATTGCCTGGCTACATATGTTCCTATAGGAAGGCGTACTCAGAAGGGGACCCGTAGGTCCTACCTAATACCTGATTACCTGTTATATGATTATATGATTGCATGATATATGATCCTGTTTACCTGTTTACTTGATACCTGAGTACTCGGCCCTATATAATCCACTACGAAATCTAAATGCAACTTGTTTGAATGTAGCAACCATGTGGTAAAATTTGGGACGCATGAAGTGCTACGTAGTTAGGATTAAATACAAGACTTGAGAATACCTGGTCACTTGCACATTCCTGGTACATATTTACCTGTACATGCTACCTGACACCTGTCACTTGTTTACCTGATTGCATGCTACTTGATACCTATTACATGTTACATGTACCCTATTATCTAATCATGTCACTTGATTTCACTTCTTGGCTTAAGAGTTAGTTAATCTATTTTCTATCACATTCCTCCCATGCTTATTTCAATACTTACTTCTTGTTGCTACTATGTATTTTGTTTATCGATTTTCCGAACTTGTTGCATGCGCTACATGCAGTCGTAACCTGCACTAACTGGCGTATTGTTTTCTATTTTCCTTTTCCTGCAAATTGCCAAATATGCAAATTTCGGTGATCAGCTGCCCGAAGGAGTAAGTGACCAAGTGTTCTAGGCTTAGCTAGAGTTCCTGTTGAATTATTTTTCCTGTTTTGAATAAATTGTATTTATTGCTACTTGAATCTTGTATTGGGCATTTTTTTTCTAGAACTTATTACTTGTTGTTTCCATATCTAGTTTATTTGAGATTAAGTATTTGTTTCAAGTAAATTCTGTTGATTTAGAAATTTATTCATGCATGCGTGGTTGATTATTTCCTGCTTATTTCTTGTTTATTCCTGTGTATTGCTGAAAAGATCCTTACAGCTTATGAATGGTGAAAGCCATTCGCTGGACTTTGTTGCGTATCCGTATTCCGTATTCCTTTTTAAGAAGCGGGGCGTGACAACTAGTGGGTTCGGTTGTTGTGTTTGTGTGTCAACATTATGCATTTATTCTTCTATGTCGTATGGAGGGACATCGTGAGATCCTACCATTGGATTCGGTATAAATTTGGGCTCTACATGTGGGACTATTTGAGGCCGACGTGAAGTACCGGTGGAATCTTTTTCACTTTGGCTACGGCCGCTATCTCGTGATTTAGACATGGTAATAGTGTATGTGAAAAATAAACAATTTCTAGTATTCTAATAGTGTTTGTGAAAAAATAAAAAAAAAATCTTTGAAAGATAAGTATAAAAAAATCTAAAAAATAATAGGAGGGTTGACAGAGAGAAATCCGAGAAAAACCAACGAAAAAAAATATGATATATAAAATTAGAACCACAACAAAAACAAAAAAGAGTTGAGAAGGCTGTGAATTTTGATACCATACTCCAGGAATAATCATATGTATTAAATCAAAGAGAAAATAATAGTAGAAGTAGACATAGTCGATTGAGAAGTTTAGTAAAGATAGTTGTAGTCCGGTAGTCGTAGAAAATAGAGAAAGAACTTCTTCGTTGAGGGAGTTTGTAGTCGAGAGCGTTGTTGAATCACCATGAATTCGATACAATTGAAATTGTAAACTTTTTGTTGCTTGCTTCTTTGATGAATGAAATTCTTTAAATTGAGGATGAGTAGTAGAGAGAGTAAGAGAGTAATATGTAGAAAAAAAATTAATTGAAGTTGGGGGGTTTTTATAGGAAAAAAACCCAAAAAATCCAGAAGAAAAAAAAACATATAGGCAAACATTTCTTTGTCTTGCTCCAAAAGAAAGGAGTCGTTCAACCCGTGCGGGTCTAACAGGTCCTAACCAGCGGCTCAAACGAATAGGTTGCAGGCGGGTTTGACCATTTGACTAGGTTCACGGGTGTAACCCCTATTTCCGATTTTTCGAATTTCTATTTGTAATTCTTTTCTTTTCTTAAATTCTTGTATTCCGATTTATTTAATAATAAATCTTGTTATCATCTCCAATCTATTGTATTCTTTCAGTCTGTCAATTTTTTTTTTTGAACCTTAAAATTATTGTACATCCTATTTAATTTTAGTATGTTTAATCAATCTTTTATATTATGGTATTTTTTTTATTTTTTTTCTCTCTTAACCTAAATCCAAGCCCAAGTCAATCCCAAACCCCAAGCCCATACAAATTTAAACTCAAACCCACTGATCTAATTCCCTATATATTAATCTCCTAATCCCTAGATTATTAACCCTAATTGATACTCTCCCCAACCGCCTAAACCCCTCTCCACCTTCTCCTTCTTTTTCTGATGCATCCCGAACCCATCGACCTTGCCACCCGACGCCGCTACCACCTTCAGCCACCCCCCGACGTCGCCTGCCATTGCTGCACCATCGACCACCATCCCGACTTCCCCCATCGACAGCAACCCCATCCTGCAACTTCTCCACCATACTGCCACTTCTTCACCTCGACTTACCAACCACCATTGTTGTCGTCGTCTCCTGCTGCATATTTCTCGAGCTCCTTCGCAGCAATCGATGACGCAGCCTGCACTCGAAGCCCGACCTTCTGATCCCTCTTGTTGCCGCACAACCGAACCGAACAGCAAGCCCCCTCATCCGCACATATCCCCTGACTACAGCAACTCCACCACCCCAAAGTCCCTCGTTGTGTTACTGTTGTGTGTTGCTATTACGTTCATGCATGTCGTAGTCGCTCTTTTATTCGCCGCGAGTCATCGCCACTCTTGTTCCTTCCGCCGCATTCGTTGTAATCATCATCATAAGGCAAGTTTCTCTTGAACCAACTCATTGCACAGTTCAAGAATTCTTTTGATCTATACAAGTAGTCCTTATTTCGTTATCGTATCTTAGTTTGCTTGATACCTCTCAACGAAGCTATTAAGAATTCATCGGAGAAACCATGTAGTAGTTTTCTTTTCATCCATACCCTTGATTCAATTATAAGCCATGTTATCCATCGTCATATGCATACACTACACGAACATAAACTAGAAACACGTATATGTCGAAGAAATAGCAATTTAAATGCATATCGGTTGTATGTGATGTTATAACTAGATTCGTAAATTTAATACGGTAGTGATGGTAATTTTTTCATGTTAATAGTAGGATTTCATCCTAATTATTGAGTATAAATGTTGGTTCATTTCTTGTTATATTTATATGTGAATTGATTATCATGATTGTTACCATGCTGTTTATATCTTTTTGTAATGAATTTTTGACCCAGTTTCTGTTAGAATTAGTTAACCTTTATAAATGAAAGTCATAGCTCTTTGAATTCTAGAACATTTAACGGATCTAAATTCCAATTTGTAGACTGTAAGTTAAGCTATTTTTAACACTGCTTGGTTTTTAATTCCATATTCCTGTCTAGAGGGTTATCAACACAATTTAATATTTAAAATAGTGTATTATCAAAAAAATGAAGAATTGGGATTAACTAGGTTGTTATTAGACATGATTAGGAGTCACTCTGAAAATTTTATATGATTAATTGATGAATTTCCAAACCCATTATATATATGAGAACGTGACCATAGGTTGCTGCCAGAGCACTAGTTTAGTAAAGAACCAGACTTTTGACCTATCTGCAGATAATATTAATTTAAACTTATTAAATGAGAGTTGTATCCCTCTGTGTCTGGATACTATCTGACGCAATCCGACATACGGATTACAAGATATTCAGATTCTCATGGTGTAACGTCTGAATTCCATAAAATAGTCTCAAAATACATTATCATGTTTAACTAATTAAAACAGTAGATTAAATTAAGAATTAAGACCTGAGATTAATCATGTTGTTACTAAACACTGTTAGAACTAAATTATGGTTTTTTAAAGATTTTTAAATGAATTTACAGTCAACTTTTACCTAAACACGAAACCAGTAAAGAATGAAATTATACATATAACTAGTGTGATTATAATATATCGTGTGAATATTCATTGGAACCGGCAGGGAGTCTAGTTTCTAGAGAACTTGACAGAACCTGATTCACTTTCCTGTAGCAACAGAAAAGTCAGTTTTTGTACATCAACGTCTTGCTGTCCAGAATGTGTGTTTTGTGCTATTAAGTATAAATATGTTATATTTTGTATCTAATGAATAGAATTAATTATACCATACATTGCATAGCCTTGACACCTCCTTGACATCGCCTCGATACCTCTGCACCAATTGCATGTCAACATTTGAGTATAATAAAATAATAACAAGTCGGGGTAATAAGGGTCGACTTAGTAGTGAATAACACCAGAAACTATACTTGGAGAATAGTCCCTTATTGCTCAATTGATTATGGTTATGGATTATAGATTATGTATTACTGATTATTGATTATTGATTATTGATTATTGATTATTGTTGCTGAGTACATGATATGTAGAGTTCACCACTATAATCTAAATGATCACTGTTTGCATGCACCGAATATGTGGTATGGAACGTAGAACTACGTGCATTAGATAGGATAATAAAAGACCGATAGACTTAAGATTGACAATTTCATATTTGATCATGATTATTGTCATCGACTTGATTATTAATTGTAGTCATTGATTATTGCATTAATTGTAGTCATTGATTATTGCATCAATAATTCTAGACTCTTGATCTTTATCAACCCTTGTTATTGACCTTGGATTTTGTTCTAGTTCATGATTCCTTGATATACCATGTTTCCTTATTCTTTGCTTTTACTACTTGATGTCGTAACTTGCTCTAACGGACATTTGCCCTCCCTGTAGATGATGAGCTTGCAGGTACATGGGGAGGTTTGACTGAAGGACTTGGTGAGCAAATCTTCTAAAGAATGGAGTTGATTACTAGCCTACAATAATTATTTTGTTCATGTTATTTCATTTCCAGCATTGTTATTATTATTGTACTTTGTATTTCGGGCTTTGGTGACCCCGAAGTTTATTTTCTCCCAGATGTTGGATATTATTTTATGGATTTATTTCATGGATTATTGAAGTTTATTCATTGTTTGTGTGATTATTTATTTATGTGTGGTTGTGATCATATTTCATATTGTTGATTTATCTGTTACAGCTTATAGAAGATGTACACATTATTCGCTGGGCCTTTATTATATGCTCGTATTCCCTTATTTTTGGAAGCGGGGCGTGACAACGGGTCGGATCGAACGGGTTGGATTCATTAATTTGGCGACCTGGGTTGACCCGTTCCACTAAGCGGGTTCAACCTGGACCCGACCCGGTTGCTTGCGGGCCGGGTTGAAGTGAGCGAGTCGCGGGTCAACCCGACCTGGTTGCCATCCCTATGTTTACACATACATGCATGCAATATACGTGATGATGGCCATCTTTAACACTTTTAATTAAGTGTCAAGGTAACTACTACTATCGTACATATTAAGCATACATCATCTAATATTATAACAAAAAAGTCTCAGATATCAGACTACGTCAAAAATTTTATTTTAAAGAAAATATTTATTAAGACGTGCATCACATGTGTAAATTACTAGTTATGAGAGAATTAGCCCCACAAGCAGTAACTACACAAGTTGGATTGTCTTTTGAGTTGATGAAATTAAATAAGTTAAATTAAATTAAGCTATGGTTGACATATGCATGATATTAATGATTTCAACGTGTAATGTGATTATCATTTAACTAAATAATTGTCATACTACTAATTAGGAACACTTCCTAACAACTTTCTTAGAGCATCCACAAAGGTTTCTTATTTTCTCATATTTGTCATATTTTGAGAATTCAAGGCCTGCAATGGTTTCGTATTTTGCCATATTTTGAAAAACAATGAACAGTTGCTTCTCATATTTGAGAAACGAAATGAGGATTCTTAAATTATAGGGGGCAGAACATGTTGTTCCTCCCAAATATATATATTTTTTAATCTCATCGGACGAAACAAGTAGTTTCGCCATGAACTTTTTATAATTTTTTTTTAAAAAAAAGTGTCAGACAGAATAGCTTGTTCTGTCCCAAAAAATTAAAAAACTGGTCGAACGGAACATGGAGAAAATTTCTCAAACGCAACAACATGTCCCGTTTGTAGAAGAGATGTCACTATCACAATGTGTATAAGGTACTAATCTACTTGTTAACACTAATTAATTAATTGTTTATTATTATTTTAATCACTAATTAATTAATTAATGACTATTTAATAACTAAAACTATTTTAATTTTACTAAAAGTTACAATAAATACTTCTCAGACACAACCGATGCGTGCACCCTCCCTAAGTGCTATTTCTCAAATTGCCATTTTGCCATATTTGAGCAATACCGCTGTGGATGCTCTTAAAGCATCTCCAATCTTTTGCTATTTTGTCATTTTGGCAAAACAAATGGTAAAATAGCGCTGCTATCGTTTGCCATTTTGCAAAATTTTAACAAATGAGAAACAGAGGCTTCTCAAATTTGAGAAACAAATTTGACAATTGTCAAATATAACAGACGGAACAAGATGTTTCGTCTTAATTTTTTTATAATTTTTTCATCGATCGGACGCATCATGTTGTTCTGTCTTAGAATTTTTTTAAAAAATTAAAAATGATCGAACGGTACATGATTTACCATCCCAAAATAAATAAATAAATAGATAAAAGATGAGCATGGACACAACATGTTGTCCCGTCTCAATAATTTTTTTGCCTTGAACGGGACAACATGACCCGTCCTAGCCCAGAGTGGGTTTAAGACATTAGTTTCATGATTAATGCCTTAATCTTTAACATTTAGGATCTAATTTAATATTTTATTTAATTAATTTAACTAATTTAATAACTAATACCTAATTTAATCATCTTATAAACATATATATATAAAATAAGACGGAATAACATGTTCTGTCTGATCATTATTTTTTATTATTTTCTTAAATTATATCAAACAACGATTGCAGCGAAACACTTAAAATTGTCAAAATAGTAAATACGACTGTGGATGCTATTAGGGGTCACATATCTAGTAGTAGTTCTGGTAGGGATGGCAAACGGGTCGGGTCGACCCGTGAACCGCCCGCTACCGCCCTTTTAACCTGGCCCGCGAAACCACAGTTCGGGTTCGGGTCGAACCCGTTAATGTTAACGGGTCGACCCGGGTCGCTAAAATAACGAATCCAACCCGCTCAACCCCGGCCAGGTAACCAGTGAAAAAGGACCCAACCCGCTCGCCAACCCGCGGGTCGACCCGCGAGTTGCGAACCGTTTGACCCGTACGGGTCAAACGTTCGACCCGCTCTGGGTTGACCATTGACTCGCGGGTCCAACGGCTGGTTACTGTAGCACAGAGCCGTTGAACGGCTCATTTGGCCGTTTTTTGGTGTTTTGTGTTTTTTTTTGTTTTTGTTTATTTTTACCCTATAAATACCCCCAAAACTCAAACAAAAAATTCACACCTTACTATCTTACTCTTTTTACTATTATTATTCAATTTATTTCAATTTGTGAACAATTGAACAAACAAGCTAGCAAGTCATATACACGATCAAATTCCGATCGTATCGAACTCAAAATTCAACAACGTCTTCAAGTCTTCAACTCTCCTCCAGCTCCAAGTGATCAAGTCTTCTACTCTCCTCCAAGCTCTCCTCGAGTCTTCAATTCCAGATTTCTACTTCTACTTCTATTCTTATTTTCACGGGTTTTTTATATACGCGTATCCACGGTGAACGGTATCAAAATTTCATACACCTCTTCTTCAATTTTTATTATTTTTGTAGTTATAATTTTTGGTATCTTGTTTGTTGGTTGGTTTTTTGATCTTCTCTCTCACAACCCTCTTGTTTTCTAGATTTTTTTTGTAACTTATCGCCCTTACATTGTGTAGTTTTTTTTACATACACTACTACATATAAACATGTCTAGATCACGCGGTAGCGGTCGTAGCCAAAGTGGGTAAGATTCCACCGGCACTTTCCATAGGCCACCAATTGTCCCACATAGTGAGCCCGCCGAAGAGTACCATGATCCTCCTACCCAACAATGGGGTACACATGATGAGTTTGTAAGAGACATACAATTAGAAGAAGAAAAACAACAACAAGCAACCGAAACAACACAACCCCCTAGTGGTAGGAAAACTAGAGGGGAAAGTAGTGATTGGCATAAATTTTATGATTTTATCCCAGACGAAGAAACTCCGGGTATAGGTTTGAAAGTTTTTAAAACATGTTCTAAGAAATTCAAATGCAAAAGGGGTGGTGGCACGAGTACAATTAAGCAACACATCCTAAATGTTCATGAAGATCTTCTTGTTGACCTACCCAGCCAACAAAAAATTCACCCTAGGACCGGTCTAGTTGATAGTCACCCTTACGATCCCGATCTTATTCGTCGGGAAATGGCCCAATTAGTAATAAAGGAAGAGTTACCATTTTCCTATCCCGAGAGTAGGGACTTGAAAAAATTTAATCAAACTGCCTTAAACCCTCATTTTAGAAGAATCCCAAGAAATACTTGCAAATCGAATTATTTTAAAATGTATAATGAAATGAAGGACGGTTTGATTGCAATTTTATGCAGTTTAACTTGTAGAGTTAGTTTAACTTTAGATTGTTGGATGGGTTGCAACAATATTCCAATGATGGGAATAACCTGTCATTAGATCGACAATGATTGGATTCTTTAAAAAAGAATCATATCACTTGCCGCGTTGCCCTATCCCCATAGTGGCGTTGAAATAGCAAACTGTATTTTAGAAATTTGTGATGTTTTTCATATTCGCGATAAAATTATGTGTATTAGTTTTGATAATGCATCTAACAACAATGCATCAATTAGTATTTTAAAATCCGCATTAAACCCTCCATCTGACAATATTTTTCATGTTAGATGTGCATGTCATATTTTAAATTTATGTGTTCCAGATGCTTTAAAAATAGCCGATCCATATATAGTTAAAATTAGAAATTGTGTACATTTTATTGCATTAAGTGGCACCGTATTTCAAGAATGGAAAAATTGGTGTAGGATTTCAAATAATTTCCAAAGGATGTCAAACACCGATGGAACTCTACTTTTGATTTACTACATATTGTTACCGAATATAAAGCATGTATAAATAATTTTTGTATCGTAAACAATATGCCAAATTTTGAAATGACTCTCTCCGATTAGTTTTTTGCCGAATCTTTGTTTAAATTTTTAGAACCATTTAAAACCGCAACTTTAAAATTTTCAAAATCATATGAATCTACTTCTAGTAGTATTTTTATTTCAATAGTTACTATGATGCAAACTTTTAATGAAATATTAAATGATGCTTTTGTTGGTGATATTGTACAACCTGTGTACAAAAAATTTTTGAAGTATTTTAATCCTCCGCTTATGTTGTTTTGTGTTGCTACCGTTATGGATCCTCGTATCAAATTAGAAGGTACGAAGAGTTTGATTGAAATATTTTTTGCATTACTTGGGGAGGATGTAGAAAAAGAAATTGATTGCACTTCTTTTTTAGTTAAATTTGAATCTACATTTAATAACTTGTATGATTATTATGATAGATCTTTTGTTTCTAGTAATACAATTCTGTAGTTAGTTCTTCTTCTACTATTTCTAAAGGTAAGGGTAAGGGTAAATTTGATGATAGAACATTTAATTTACTTGCACAAATTCAATCCAAAAAACCTAGAACTAATCAACCAAATGAATTAAATTGGTATAACCAACAAGATTCTGAGTCTTCTATTTCCTCACTAGATATTTTACAATGGTGGAAAGAGCATGAACACACTTATAGTATTCTTAAATATATGGCTAAAGATCTACTAACTCCTCCTGTCTCTACAGTTGCTTCTGAAAGTGCATTTTCTTCAAATGGCAGGGTTCTAACTGATTACAGAAATCGCTTGAAACCCAACTCGTTAGAGATGCTCATTTGCACAGAAAACTGGTTGAATGCTGAATATAGGACATAAGGAAAAACATTATCTACGTCCACAAGTGGGAGCAACTCGCCGGAAGAACAATAACAACAACATTAATAGCAACCAAAATGAAGAATTCAAGACCAACAACAACAAGTCAACAACAAGAAATTGAAGGCCATCAAATTGAAGACAATTGTAAATAGATAAAAAATTGTATTAAATCTTTGCTTGTTATTTCAAAATTCAAATTAGGAAAATTGAAGTAAATTGAAATTGTATATAAGAAATTTGTTAGTGTATAAAATAAATTTGTGAAATCTTTATTTCTTATTACAAATTGTGAAACTTGTATAACTTGAAATCATATGAATAATATATCATTTTTTTTGGCAATTTCACTCTTTCAATCTTATTTTTATTATTACGATTTTTAATGTTTATTATTTTTTTTATTTTTATAAGTAAAATAAATAAATAAATAAGTTCACCCTCTAACCAGGCCAACCCGCGCCTGACCCAAACCAACCCAAGTTGGACCCGAAAGGATTCGCAGGTTGGGCGGGTCGCGATTCCATCTCTTCGACCCGGCCCGACCCGATTAGGCTTTCAATCCGATCCGAATCCGTCCACGTCAACCTCCAATCCGGCCGGGTCCGACCCGACCCGGCCCGGACGACCTGAATGCCAACCCTATCTGGTATGATATGTAACCAAAATCCTAACTACAGTTACATTGACGATGATGCCTACCTAAGTCTAATTTAAAATTTTGAAATTTTTAGTTGAAAGGCAATTATTGCTTCGTGAAAGAAAATATATTTTATTTGACTTTGTTTCGGTACTTGAAACTTAACCTAATAATAATAAAGTGTCAATTATCTAGTGCTGTTGCCAAGTTAAGTTTGAAAGCCAAGTTATGTTTTTTAAACAAAAGACCTAATAATAATAAAATATCACAATTTGATTACCTAGTGCTGTTGCCCAAGTGCTGTTGATATTCTTAAAGTGGGTTTTGGATTGTGTAAAATCAAATCCATTTTCACAATCCAAATGGATCAGCACTTAACTATTAATTTAAATTTGTTTTTTATCAAAAATGGGCTCCATAGCATTAAATGGTGTATGTTTGGAGTAAGAGAAATGCTACACCTTCAGTAATTTGCAGTTCTAATAATTTTTTTTCTTTTTCCTAAAGTAAATACAAAGACATAGTCTCACATCGAACTTGAAACCTCCCGTTACTTATCACATACTTTTTATAAATGACCCCTAGTGTCATCAACTTTTATATTATATGATTAGAACTTTTGCAAATAATTATGTCGTAAATAAATTTGAACTCTGAGGATATTATGGTAACTAACAATAGTTCAGTAATTGAATGGTTAATATCTCTCACTTAAAAATAAATTGTTGAGATCAGATAATTGATTGTCTACAAATTACAGATTGTCCACAAATGACAATCCCAACTCTCCTATTATAATATTACTAGTAATCTACACTTGCTTTGCACGTCCTAATAAATTTATTTTTTTTAGTAAGTATTAAGACGTAATCTGTTGTCGAACAGAAGACATCTCTTTACTCATCACATATTATTTACAAATTACCTCTGGTGTCACCAACTTTTATTTTATATGAGTGACACTTTTGTAAATAATTATGTTGTAAATAAATTTGAAGTTTGATGAATTATGATAACTAACAACAGTTGAGTAAATGAATGGTTAATATAGCTCCCAATTAAAAATAAATAGTTGAAATTAGATGATTAATTATTTACAAATTACAAGTTGCTAAAAATGACAACCCTCCAAGTATAATAATACTAGTAATTTATACATGTTATGCACGTCTTAATAAATATAATTTTTTAAAAGCAAATATTCAGACATAGTCTTCACTTGAACCTAAGATCTCTTGTATAATAATTATGCACGTGCATTGTATGTGTTGATAGATTTACAATGACAGAAACCTTCTCTCATTATAATATTAGGGATATTATTAGAAATTAGAGAATAGAGATTAGAGATAAGTTACCAAACTTCAAAATACAAGTTGCAAGCTACCGAAATTTTTATCCAATTATGGTAATTAATAATTTAAGTGTAATATATAATGGGAATACTCTTGTCATTTTAGTTCACTAGTATTAATTAACGAGAAAACGTAAAACAAAAGTGGCAATGAAAGTTCTTTAAGAGAACCTCCTGTAGCCTCTTAATTAATCACTATTATCTTTTCAAACAATCCTTCCTTGAATATAATGTTAATTAGCGCAATCAATTCTACAACAACCACCCCAAAAAAAAAGGAGGAGGGAAGAAAACAATGAAGAGAGAAGTGTACAATATTTCAGTTTGGTAGCCAGCCAATTTACACCCAATTATTTCCCCACTCCAAGTTTGGCCAACAGAAATCCTACACCTACATCAAATATTAAATCAAACATACATCATTTAATATTATGAGACTCATTTTCGCTAAAAGACAAATTTAAATTAACGAATAAGTGCTCATCCATTTTGGATTGTGAAACCCAGTTTATTAATGAATAAGTGCTCACCCATTTTGGATTGTGAGACCCGGTTTGATTTTACACAATCCAAAACTCACATCAAGAACATCAAGAGCCATCAAGTAACCAACAATACAAATTACTACATTCTGTATTTTTCTTTTTGAGGAATAAGACATATTTGATAATTAAAAAAAATCATATAATGATAAAAAGCTATCATACTCACTGAAAACTTCTGCACAAATTACTGGTAAGTAGTTGATGATGGTAAAAATCGCAGCAGATCAGAGCCGTACGATCCCTGCACGGATCTCAAAGCATCTACAGGCGATTAACCATCACAGGCCTATTTTACAGGCCTGGGCCCACTTTAAGACATGGGCTTCGATCAAGCCCATAAAAAGTGACAGACTAGGCCAACTAAGAGAGACACCCAGCCCATGTAGGGTAGGAGTCAAATCTCTTATCCTCTCATAGGGATATCTTATCTCTTCGGGGGAGGGGGGGCGCATAAAAGATCCGACGGTCACGATTCGGCTTCTAAAATGTCTCTCAGACCTATAAATACTCCTCCCCCTCTTCAGTCACCAGGTAATGAACAATTCACCAGTTTTCACTCTCTTACTCTCTCTTTCTGGTTCTGACTTGAGCGTCGGAGGGTCTATTGTCGAGGGCCACCCCCCGGTGTTTCAGACGTTTTGCAGGTCCATCGGCCGCATCACCAACCGTCGAATTCAGATCACAGGAGGTCAATCAACGATCCAGATTCAATCTTGGGAGCTCTGACCTCTTTTAATGGCCAAGGCACAGGTTTGACTTTTAGTAGTTTCCATCCATTATTAACTATAGTTTGCTCCCACACCGAAATAAGCAGCAACAGATTGGCACCGTCTGTGGGAACTACAAAAGTAAGACTTATCGCCATGCCACAAAGACTAAGAGGTAAAGGGGCAACCTCCAGCCGTCGCACTACCACTCTTCGTCAACCAGCTCTTCCTATGAAAGATCAGATTCCTCCTCAACAGTCACCCCGACAGCCTAATCACGCTCCTTCCAACAGAGCGGCACCGGGGGGCTCTTGACAAAATCGTCCTGAACAACATCCTTAGTACGACCACATCTCAGTCCACAATGCTTCAACTAGATCCCAAAAGGAGGACGACCAAGTCCTTTGTCGCATCTAAGAAGTACAAGATCATCTAGAACAGATGAAGAATGAGGGAAACTGGTCCAACAGGGCCTACCGCCCAGAGCAACATCCCCACAGCAGAACTATCCTCGATGCACCTGTTCTAAGAAACTTCAAAGCTCCTCAGTTCGAGTCCTACAACAAGGAATTAGACCCGAAAGACCACGTCGAAAGCTTTAAACACTTATGATGTTCTATAACGCCACCAATGCACTCATGTGTCGGACATTATCCGCTACACTGAAATGATTCGCTAGGGAATGGTATCCACGTCTGAAACCCGAATCCATGTTTTCCTTCGATCAGCTCGAGGAACTCTCTGTTGCGCCCTTCGTTACTAGTCAGAGAGCTGAAAATACCAGTGTCTCCCTACTAGAACTGAAGCAAAAAGATGGAGAACTGCTAAAGGACTTCATCAAGCATTTTACAATTGAAGCAAGGTCAATTTACGCCTTGAACACTTCAGTCGCAACTGCAGCTCTTTCGCCACAAGACTTCGTCAAGCATTTTACAACTGAAGCAAGGTCAATTTACGCCTTGAACACTTCAGTCGCAACTGCAGCTCTTTCACTGCAAGACTTCGTCAAGCATGTTACTACTGAAGCAAGGCTAGTTTCTGTCTTGAACACTTCAGTCACAACTACAGCTTTTCGCCACAACGTCACTGACAAAGACCAGAAAGCCTCTCTCACAGAAAGGCCTCCCAAAAATGTAACTAAGCTCCTAAAAAGGAGTGACAGATACATCATGGTCGAGGAAGCTCTATATCCTCAAGGCAAGAATGACTCATCGTACATCATGGTCGAGGAAGCTCTATATCCTCAAGGCAAGAATGACTCATCTTGCAGGGACAAACGGAAGAACACAAGCAAGGAAGAACTCAGGAAGTTTCAGAAAAATAGTGCAAGTTCACGCCGTCCGACTCTAGCACCATGCTTCGACAAGTTCACTCTTCTCAATGCAAGCGTATCAGCCATCTTCATGGATGGGGAGAAGGACGGAATAATCTGTCGTCCCCCTACGATGTCAACGTCTAGCAGAAGAAAAGACAAAAACAAGTGGTACACATTTCATAGAAATCATAGACACACTACTAACAACTGTCAAGTCCTTAAAGAGGAACTGGAAGTCCTGATTCGCAGGGGCTATCTCTCAGATTTCGTTCAGAAAGACTACGATGCTGAAAATCCTCCGTCCTGGGGAGCTAATAAGCGTCAGCAGAGGTCATGCGAGTTGCAAGACTATGAACACTTGACAGTCATCCACTCCATTCATGAAGACCCGATGGGGGGAGATCCCAACTCCTCCCGCAAAGATTTCGTCAGCAAGTTCAACTCCATAGATAACACTCTGCCTGCCGAATGCACCAGGGCCCTGATATCTTTCTCCAACAAGGACTTAGAAGGCGTCCAAATACCTTATTACGACGCATAGGTCATAAACCTTTGCATGCTAAATCATGAGGTACGCCGCATCCTGGTGGGCAATGGCAGCTCAGTAAACGTCCTCTTCATGGCCACATTTCAGGCTCTCAAGCTCTCTCAAGACCGATTCATGCCATCCGGTTATACACTTCATGACTTCTCTAGTAGACCTGTCCAAGTCGAGAGAATTGTCGTACTCGACGTAACAGCGGGAAGAACACCCGCTATTTGAACAGAAGCATTAGACTTTATTGTAATCGATGTCAAAGCTGCATACAATGCTATATTCGGCCGTCCAGGCCTGGCAGAATTCCATGCAATTGCCTTCGCTTTTCACATGAAAACGAGATTCCCAATAACAGCTGGCGCAGGCCAAGCTATAAGAAGTCAGCAGGCAGCACGAGCATGCTACACCGCTACAATGTGGGGCTCCATCCTCCCTCTCAATGTCATAGATCTACCGCCAGAAAACAGTTACATAACTCCAAAACTTTAAACGAGCTTGAAGCCTCTACCATAACCAACTCTACCAAGAACTTCAAACCTGCCACACCATCTCTCGCTATGTAACGCCCCAAATCCTAAATACACTGAATTCGAGATGTTCTACAGGATCTTTCCACTTTCTTTAGTACAATTTTACAAGGAAATTTGAACTTTTCACTTTACATCAGAGTTTACATGAATACATTTACAATTTACACTGCACAGCGGAAGTAAACTTTACAACAATGAAATAAATGTACAACAATATGGAGTAATCTTTAAGCATTTGTTCTTCTTTAATCTTTATCAAGCTATTTACCTGCATATAAGACTGTGGGTACGTCAGTTTATTCAACCGACGATCATTATACACGGCCATCCTCTCTATGCCGGAAATAGTATAACTTATTTTCCATATTTAGCAAACACAAACTTGTCACATATCAAACTAAAGGGACTACCCTATTGATGTCGTGTTGTGATTGTGCACTTAGTCCTTAATGCATCATTTATATTACATGACACTAATGCGCACTTGTTCGGATTCTATGCATCCCATACTACATAGGTCCGAGGGTAAGCCTCTTAATCGTTCTTCATCTTTGTAGGGTTCAATCCCTCGCCATGACTTAATCTACTACTGTAACTACGGTGAGTATCCTAGATGATCTATGAGTACAAGCTCGTGTACAGAAAACCTGGAGGGGAATCCCACGCCATGTCTTGACTCATCAAGCATGCATTCTGTGGCAATTCATCTTCCTTCATGGCACACGATCCTCTTGCAGTCACCAAACATCCCACAAGCATGGCTAAAGTCCGATCATTATTGAGTTGTGCCCATGCCATGTCTTGACTCATCAAGCATGCATTTTGTGGCCCACACACCCGCACCGTAACTCTAGTTCTCATACTCGTGTTTTTCTCTCACTTTCATCACGTCTTCACTATGCACTAATCCTTAGTTTTTATTAGAATCATGAACAAAATCAAAACTCTAGAGTTAGCCTCTCCACTAAACCGGACTTATTCATTTATTCACACATGACCAACCTTGGTCTTTCATTTCAATATTTCATTTCATTTCTTTCCAAATGCCGGGGGAGACTTAGCTACTATTTTGTTTCAATTTCAAATTCACAATTTCCAATTTGAGCATTTCCACTCATAAATTCATTTGATGATTTGTCATACTCAAAAGTATTTCTCTTTTCCAATCATGATTTCTAATTCGTTCAAATAATCCATAGCTATAAAACTCAATTATTCATCATGTAACTCATGAAATGTTATTTTCACATAAAAACCCACATCACTAATTATTCAATCAAAAGTGAACCTTTACACTTCACACTATTCTCAAATGAGAATAATTTGCATCACATCACAACAATATAATTTCTTTTTGCCACATTAATCTTCTAATCCTTCATTTCAAATTCTTTTTGCAAGATATAATTTCACAAAAATATACATATAGAACCATAGTTCTATTTATGCATTTTATTCTCAAATCATAGTTTATTTCATGCAAATAATTCCCAAATTATTTTTATAAAGTCCCATATATTTTTAGAAGAATAGTCATATTTTTCTCATAATTTTTTGACAATTAAAAACCCCCCAAAAATTTGTTTTTCAATCTTGCCGAGGGCAAGATTCGAACCCAGAACCACGGAGAACACAGCCGACAGCGCAAGCCACTAGGCCGAAGGTGCCAGGCGTCATAAAGAGAAGACAGAGAGTATTTAATGCTCTCGGTCGCTGATTCTCATATTTTTAAAAAATTGTGAAACAAAATGTGTGCCACAGGGATTCGAACCGGCCACCAGAGGGAACCCAACCGCACACTATGACCACTTGAGCTACGTGCTTAGGTTGTCACTAGTATAATTCCAATTTCATTTAACCCATACTCTCTGTTATTTAGAACATTTCGGCGTTCAACAAAATTGCATATCACATTGTTCTTACTAATATACTGTAAAAATCTGAATTAATCGTTTTCCATCATGAATTTTATTCCAGTAGATGAAAATAATTTCTTAAATAATTAAACATAATTTTCTCCATAATTAACACATTTCTACCATACAATTTGGTTAATGTGACATACTATTAATACATTTTTTGACATTATAATTTCATCAATCTCTATACTAATTCTCTACTCTTATTCATTTTCCAAACATAAAAATTACCTCTTAATTTATTCGTTACTACGCCATACAAAGTTTCCAATTTAGCACATAAAGGTAACATAGTCGATATACTAATTTTTGCACATAATTTTTCATGCTACTAACAAAGGTTTCTTCACACAATTTATAACCATATTCATATTGCACACAATCTTGAATTTTACTAATAGCAACACACATAATTTGCATATCAATAATTCAATCAATTAGAGATCATCTTTTCAATTAAATGTGCATTCTTATTAATCATTTTCATGCAACATTTTGCTAATTAAATCTAGCATGCATTTCTATGTTAGAAATAGGGAAAATTTACCCACCTTGTATGGAGAGAAAAATTACAACTAGCAAATCCCTAGACGAATGTCCTTGCAACGAATGGCTCCTCCTTGAACACGTGCACACATGCCTCCCAAGCACACCCAAGCCGAGCTCCCTCTTGATGAATGCCGGCCTCCCCTCTTCTAGTTGCAAGCAAAGATCCCACGTACTCTCAATCTTTTAACTCACAAAATCACCACTAGATAATATAATTGAACTATAGGTTTGGAAGAGAATAATTTTACACAAGAATAACTAGCCAGGGGGGGGGGGTATTTATACTAAAAATCAAAGAGAATGGAGGGCTAGGATCAATTGGTTGGTTGTAAGATGGAGGGTCAAGATGAAAGTAGGAGTTGCAATAACTACCCACAACCAAGTAACCACCACACTATGATCAACATTAAAATTTTCATTTCCCTCCAAAAAGATTACAACCGGCCTAGTTGAAAAAGTGCATATTGCACGTGTACGTGTAGTGCACGTGCATGCAACTAGGTCCAAAAATTGTACATTAAATTTTTGTATAAAAATAAAATAGTCTTTAAATTGTATTCTACATGACAAGTTGTATAAAAAATAGTCCATGGGCTTTAGTTTATGGGCCAAAATACTTATTATAAAAATAATAAATTAAATTAACTTTGGGCTTTTAAAAGAAAAGGCTTTTTGTCTAACTGAAAGAAGGCTTTAGTATAAAATAATTAAAAGCACATATTAAAATATCTTTACTCATCTTTGAAGAAAATATTTACCAAAAATATTGCACGTGCACACTACGTGCAAAATAAATAATTTTTCATTAAATGAATAATCAGGGCATTACACGCTAGGTCCAAACCAGTTCTCATCATGACACGGTAATAAACATGAATCCCTTGCCCAAAGCCACTCCACTTATTCAACAGAGACAAATAATCTTGCCTAAACATAGTGGTGCGTCTGACGATTCGTAATTCACTATGTAAAGCAATGGGGGGCTTCCTTCAAAACAGGCAAGTCCAGACAAGGTCTACCAAGTTGTTCGCCTGACAGCTCATCAACTTGAAAACCCGGGGGGCAAGGAGATATCAGCATGGACTTGGAAAGTAGAACACCTTGTGAAGTACAATGAGTTGGGTGCCAAACTTGTACACAAAAATGGCACCAAAAATTCGTTAAAAGCTTCCTACGAGGCGGGTTCGGAGCCCGTATCCATAGTGCGAAGTTACTATAGTAATTTACAATGAAACAAGTTCAAAAGTGCAATTCTCCATTCGATCTGCTCATACAACATGTTGATTCATTAAAGCAAACAACAAGCTGCATGCCCAACTTACATTTAAAGCGGCGCTAGGCACTCATTACAAGCTTTCCTCAACACAAGTTCGAAATCCAGAACACGGGAGTTGCAGCGTGCAACCTCGCACGCTTAGAACACAACTCACCGATCAATCTGTTCCTGCAACTAGTTGAACTTCCTTGGAGGCTCGGGAACAACAAGTTGAGTGCCACACTTAAATACTTAAACAGCACCAAACACTCGTTGTGAGTCTCCTCGTAAGACGGATTCGGAGTCCATACCACGGCTCGATAGAGACTCTAACAACTTGCAATAATGCAAGTTCACAGTGCACTTTGCCGTTCGTTCTGCTCCTGCAATCCGTTAGCACCTCGACGAACGGTTCAGAGTCCAGTTCAGGGTTCAAAAGAGACTCTGTCAATTTGCAAAGAAACAAGTTCAGAGTGCGCTTTGCCATTCGAGCTGCTCCTGCAACCTGTTAAATACTTAAACTAACAAGTTCAGAATCCATGTTCATGGTTCAGAGTTACTCTCGCAACATGTAATTACACATGTTCAGAGTTCAACTCGTCATTCGATCTGTTCCTGCAACTAGTTAAATTTCCTCAACAACAGATTAAGAGGTCCAAAATTATGCATCATAGTTAATCCAGCAACACTTGTAAAAAGCAACACTTGGAATTCAACTCTCCATTCGATGTGACTCTCACAATCTGTTAGAAGCCCCATAAAGCAACTTTGGAGAACAACTCTCCTTCAAAGTTGTCCCTACAACTAGCTGGGTTCAAGACGGAGCAATGCTAAACTCTGTTATACACCGTTGATAGCTTTCTAAGCTATACACAAAAGATTTGAGATCCTGTTATTTAGCGACAAAGAACTCGTTGATGACACCTCAACCATGACAGCAAAGGTCAAGCATGTGAAATGAATCCTGCAAATCACAGAACTATCGTAAACTCATATGTTCAGATCCAGTAGCACTACAGACGTCTGCAAATGCAAAACGGCTAGTCCAAAGTCTAATTCTCCCAAGAGCAGCTCATACGACTAGTCAACCCTCAAGACAATGTATCACAGGATAAGACACCGACATGTAGAAGACTTCTCATTACACAAACTACAAGTCTCATGAAAACAGAAAAGTTACAATAACTCTACGTTTCACGTCTAGAAATCGCTACCAAAAGTCCTGCGAACACTATACAGCAAACTGTTATGAAAGTTGTTCTTCCAGCTATGCACACTGAAGAGATGCTCTGCCTAAGAGAAACCAAATTCTGCACCGGCCTCCTACCATCTAACAGCTCCATAGGGCCGCCTCAACTCTTAATGATAATATTCAAGACAAGTATTCCTTAGACGAGCAAACTCCAGATGTATCCGACCACCTTCACTTGAGCAAGCTCCAACTCCGCCTCGCTTGAAGCGCCATGCAAACGGGAGAGTTCTAACTCCATCAAGTGCAGCATACCACGAAGGAGAGCAAGCTCAGTATCCCAGAGAACCTCGTTCGATGCACACAACAAATTTTCAGTGAAGAGAAGAATTGAATCATCTCAACGCTGAATAAACACAAGCGACTTCACTTCCACACTAAGATTAAGAATACCCACAACTCATCCGCTCTAAAAATGAGTTTGGCGCTCCGCACACCACTTAAGTTCCTTCGGCCAACCACTCGTCACCATCGAGCAACGGGTTCAGCGCTCCGCTCACTGTGTGAGTCCCATCAACAACTCGTTTGTCCCAAACAACGAGTCCAACGCTATGCCCACCGCTTGAGCTCCATCAACAACTCGTTGGTCCCAAACAACGAGTTCAGCACTCCGCTCATCGCTTGAGCTTCGTCAACAACTCGTTTGTCCCAAACAATGAGTTCAGCGCTCTGCTCGCCGCTTGAGCTCCATCAATAACTCGTTGGTCCCAAACAACAAGTTCAGAGCTCCGCTCACTGCTTGAGCTCCATTAATTGCTCGTTGGTTCTAAACAACGAGTTCAGCACTCTGCTTACCGCTGGAGCTCCGTCAACAACTCGTTGGTCCCAAATAATGAGTTCAGCGCTCTGCTTGCCGCTTGAGCTCCATCAACAACTTGTTCGTCCCAAACAAGGAGTTCAATGCTCTACTCACCGTTTGAACTTCATCAACAACTCGTTGGTCCCAAACAACGAGTTCAGTGCTCCGTTCGTCGCTTGAGCTCCTTCAACAACTCGTTTGTCCCAAACAACAAGTTCAGTGCTCCACTCGTCGTTCAAGCTCCATCAACAACTCGTTGGTCCCGAACAACGAGTTCAGCGCTCCGCTCGTCGCTTGAGCTCCATCAACAATGTGATGGTCCTAGATAATGAGTTCAGCGCTTTGCTCGCCGCTTGATCTCCATCAACAACTTGTTGGTCCCAAACATGGAGTTCAGCGCTCTACTCGCTGCTTGAGCTTCATCAACAACTCGTTGGTCCCAAACAACGAGTTCAGCGCTCCGCTCGTCACTTGCGCTCCCTCAACAACTCGTTTGTCCCAAACAACGAGTTCAATGCTCCGCTCACTGCTTGAGCTCCCTCAATAGCTCGTTTGTCCCAAACAACGAGTTCAGCGCTCTGCTCGCCACCTGAGCTC
The DNA here is from genome assembly GCA_017893485.1 of Hemerocallis citrina. Classification (NCBI taxonomy): domain Eukaryota; kingdom Viridiplantae; phylum Streptophyta; class Magnoliopsida; order Asparagales; family Asphodelaceae; genus Hemerocallis; species Hemerocallis citrina. The sequence continues at coordinate 132,806,485 of CM030367.1, read as the reverse complement.
CATCAATAGCTCGTTGGCTCCAAACAACGAGTTCAGCGCTTCGCTCGCCGCTTGAGTTCCATCAATAACTCGTTGGCTCCAAACAACAAGTTCAATGCCTTGGTCTTTGCTCAAGCTCTGCCAAATAGCTCGTTGGCTCCAAACAACAAGTTCAATGCCTTGGTCTTCGCTCAAGCTCCGCCAAATAGCTCATTGGCTCCAAATAATGAGTTTAATGCCTTGGTCTTCGCTCAATCTCCACCAAACAGCTCGTTGACTCCAAACAACAAGTTCAATGCCTTGGTCTTCGCTCAAACTTCACCAAATAGCTCATTGGCTCTAAACGAAGAGTCCTATGCTCTGATTGCCACTTGAGCTCCGTCAACAACTCGTTAGTTCCAAATAATAAGTTCAACACCTTGGTCTTTGCCCAAGCACCATTAACGACTGGGCCAAACCACAAGTTCAAGCTCAAGTTCACCTCATAGCTCTCCCTACAAACTCGCCGGGATCAAACGGCATTTTCAACATCAGCTCTATCTCAGAGTTGTCTCTAAACGTGCTAGAGTCAAACGGCAGTTTCTAGACCAACTCAATCAAGAAGTTGTCTCTACACGCTTGCTGGGCGCAAATAGCAGGTGCAACCTCCAACTCTATCATAGAGTCATCTTTAAGCTTGTTGGGAACAAACAACAAGTTCAACACATGACTCCATCACAGAGTTTCCCTTATAAACTCGCCGGGGTCAAACGGTAGTTTCTAGACCAAACCAATCAAGAAGTTGTCTCCACATGCTTGCTGGGTGCAAACAGCAGGACCAATGTCACTCTAAACCTGCCAGGCATAAATGGCAAGCTAGAACATTCAACTCTATCTCAGAGTTGTCTCTAAACTTGCCGGAGTCAAACGACAGTTTCTGGACCAACTCCATCAAGGAATTGTCCCTATGCGCTTGCTGGGTGCAAATAACAAGTGCAACATCCAACTCGGTCATAGAGTCCTCTCCAAACTCGTCAGGATCAAATAGCAGTTTCTACATCAGCTCTATCTCAGAGTTGTCTCTAAACTTGCCGGAGTCAAATGGCAGTTTCTGGACCAACTTCATCAAGGAGTTGTCCCTACACGCTTGCTGGGTGTAAACAGTTGGTGCAACATCCAACTCTGTCATAGAGTCCTCCCTAAGCTTGTTGAGAACGAACAACAAGTTTAACACACACCTCCTTCACGGAGTTTCCTCTACAAACTCGTCGGGGTCAAACAGCAGTTTCTGGACCTACTCAATCGAAGAGTTATCTCTACATGCTTGCTGGGTGTAAACGGTAGGCTCTACGTCAACTCAATCAAAGAGTTGTCCCTCTAAACTTGCCGGACGCAAATGGCAAGCTAGAATGTTTGACTCTATCTCCGAGTCACCTCCAAACACGCCGGGACCAAACGGCAGTTTTTACAACAATTCTACCACAGAGTTGTCTCCACAAACTCGCTGGGATCAAACAGCGAGCTCCACGCCAACTTAGCCAAAGAGTTAGCTCTCTACAAACTTGCCGGGCACGAACAGCAAGCTTGAACGTTCAACTCTATCTCAGAGTCATCACCAAACTTGCCAGGACCAAACGGCAGTTTCTGCATCGACTTTATCTCAGAGTTCTCTCCAAACTTGTTGGGAACAAACAGCAAGATCTACGTCAACTTAGTAACAGAGTTGTCTCTACAAACTTGCCGGGATCAGATGGCAATCTCAACATTCAACCCTATCACAGAGCTCTCCATACGCTTGTTGGGTGCAAATGGAAAACTCAAAAGTTGAACTCTATACCAGATATGCCACAACAACTTGTTGAGATCAAACAACAAGTCTGTAACAGCTCTCCTATCACAGCTATTTATATATGTACAAGATCCGCCAGTCAACGGTGATGGAGTAAAAAGCTGGGTACACACACACACACACACACAGATATATATATATATATATATATATATATATATATATATATATATATATATATATATATATATATATGAGTTGTTGCATATACACGGCAATATATACATATATAAAAATTTATATGCAAACCCAAGCTCAAAATAGCTCAAGAGAATCAAAGAAAGGCTTAACGGGTCAGATCCACAACCCAAACCCAAATCAGCTAAGGGTGTAAACGGGTCGGATCCAAAACCCGAAACCCACCAAAGCCACACCCGCTTCACTTCCTCTTCTCTTCTTCTTCTCTTTCGATAAAACTCCAGCCAAAAACTCCGCTTCGAAAACTCAATGACGAAGCTTGAAGCGAAAGCTCTTCTCCTCTTCACTCCGACTCCAACCTCGAGCCCTCGCCACGCTAGTTGCTTCGCACCTCTGCTTCGCAACCACGCTCTTTCAAGCCCATCATAGTTCTCCTTGCCGAAACCAAAGTTTTCAAACTCCAAAAAATTCTAACTGTATAGCTCGGCAAAACTTTGGAGGGCCATAGCTCGGGGATGAGCTACCATAGCTCGGCGAAGATGAGTCTCCATGGCTCGGCGAGAACCACAGCTCGATAGGTCGGCGAGAGCGATACCCCGTAGCTCGGCAAAGCTTTCGAAGGCCGTAGCTCGGTGAAAACGGAGTCCCATAGCTCGGCGAGAGAGCTCTGTAGCTTGGCAAAGCTTTTGAAGGCCATAGCTCGGTGAAGACGGAGTCCCATACCTCGGCAAAAGAGCTCCGTAGCTCAGCGAACCTCTCGAAGTCCATAGCTCGGCAAAACGGAGTCCCACAGCTTGGCGAGACCTTGAAGTCATAGTTCGGTGAATTCAAAACTCCCATAGCTCGGCGAATTCATCGAAACCCATAGCTCGGCAGATTCACGATCTCCAAAGCTCGGCGAGACGAGCTATCGCCATAGCTCGGCGAGATGAAGCTCAAACCCATAGCTCGGCGAGGATCACTATCACTCGACGAGAACAGAGCTCTCATAGCGCGGCGAATTCAGAGCTCCCATAGCTCGACAAGGACTCCAAGCTCTGTAGCTCGACCAAGGGGAGCTAGTTCGACACTCCCATAGGTCGACAGAGCATCGACGTTGAAGTTCGAGCGAGAACCAGGGATTCGAAGTCCAGCGATGCTCAATTCCATAACCCGATCAGCAAAAACTCGACGACAACGCCTCGCCATAGCTCCAAGAACTCCCCCTAGCTCCGCAGTCGCCTCCTAAAAACCATTGCCGAGCTACACATCGAAGGCAACGAAAATAGCTCAGCGATTTCGTTCGCCGGGCTAGGGGGTGGAAGAAAACAACGCAGGGCCGTCTGATCTCCATGTATTTCACGCCGGCTAATGATCAATGCTCAGGATCGCCCCATTGCACAGCGGATCTTGATCCGAAGCTCTCCGCCATCTGATTATCCTCAGCGTGTGAGTCACGCCTGATTGACGCCTCAGATCGTGCCAAGATTAGCGCATTCCTGATCTGCGCCTCAGATCGCGTCAAAATGTGTGCCCAGATCTGATAATTCAGAAGAAAACAAATTGAAAACCATTTTTAATTCGAAAAATTGATTACAAAATTCAAAAATAATTATTTTAATTCGGAAAAATAATTGAAAAATCTGAAAAAATAATTAAAATTGAATTTGTTAATTATAAAATTCAAAAGAGCGATTTTGAGATTGTAGAAAATTCCATAAAATTTGGAGAAATCTGAAGAACTATGGAAAAATTCCAAGCAATTTCCAGAAAATTTGGAAAAATCCAAAAAAATATGGAAAAATCCAGGAAGTATTCACTGTCTTCAAGCCACGAATCTGTTCTAGGTATCTCCGAACACTCCGACTGCTAAGATTATTTACCAGATTCTAAAAATAAGACTTACTACTTCCTGAAAGCCATGAAAATTGCCTTCCGAGAGTGGGGGCTTATGATGATGTTAAAAATTGCAGCAGATCAGAGCCATACGATCTCTGCACAGATCTCAAAGCATCTACAGGCAGATTAGCCATCACAGGCCTATTTTACAGGCCTGGGCCCACTCCAAGACATGAGCTTCTCTCAAGCCCATAAAAAGTGACAGACTAGGCCCACTAAGAGAGACACCCAGCCCATGTAGGCTAGGAGTCAAATCTCTTATCCTCTCACAGGGATATCTTATCTCTTCGGGGGGAGGCATGAAAGATCCGACGGTCACGATTTGGCTTCTAGAATGTCTTTCATGCATATAAATACTCCTTCCCCTCTTCAGTCACCAGGTAATGAACAATTCACCAGTTTTCACTCTTTTGCTCTCTCTGTTTCTGGTTTGACTTAAGCGTCGGAGGGTCTGTCGTCGGGGGCCACCCCCCGGTGTTTCAGACGTTTTACAGGTCTATCAACCACTTCACCAACCGTCGAATTCAGATCACAGGAGGTCAATCAACGATCCAGATTCAATCTCGGGAGCTCTAACCTCTTTTAATGGCCAAGGCATAGATTTGACTTTTAGTAGTTTCCATCCAATATTAACTCACTATCTGGTTGCTCCCACACCGAAATAAGCAGCAACAGTAGTGACCACTGCCAACTTTTCAACATCATACAAGGAAATAAACTACCATTAGAAATCTAGTTTGGAATAAGAAATCTGGTAACCAAACACTTTTATCGAAATGGAGAAGGTACATATCCAAAAGGTATAAATCCAAAAGACATCTGGTTTGGAATAAGAAATAAATTACCAAAAGTTATTTTGATTATCGTCATATAGTCAGCTAACCAAGAAATGTGGCTCTATGCACTACTATTATCCAAAAGCGGGTAAAATTCCTCAGAGTAACACTTTTGTACTACAGATCCTGAATATGAGAATCAGAAACCCACATTTCAATTAGTTTCTCAGTAGATAATTGTATAAAATATGCTTTTAACATAATGCAACTTGCATTTTGAATCAAAAATATAATAATGCAACTGATAATACCAAACTATACAATCCTTCCCAAAACGCAATGATTGCCCAGATGAGGATACAAAAACCAAGCAGTACATCTCATATACTCATAACATATACTTACAATTCTAGAGTGTAGCAGTAGCGCTTTAAAGAGTTAAACATAAACAAGAAATTTCAACACCCCTTTGAAAAATATGAAGAATTCTCCACATCAAAAAACTGATAACATATACCTTCAACTAGAGCGTAGAAGTATCACTTTAAAGAGTTCAACATAAACAACAAAATTTTAACACTCCTTTGAAAAATATCAAGACTTCTCCACCTCAAAAAATTGATAACATATAGTTCAAAAGATGCACGGACCCTCCACATATAAAAAAAACATACCCACAATCAACTTTGCTATTGATTTGGTCGTAGATTGTACAAACTTAATCCAAGTGGATCATCTTGTAGGAGTGTAGGCTCTAGGGAGAACTCTCCAACATCATTGGAATGCATGGCGCTATAAGAAGAACCATTGAGATCCTATTAAAAAATTATAACTACCGTATAAGTTCACCACAAATGACATAGACACTAATTAGGAAAGTAAAAAATTTACCATAAATTGGTAATGGACATGATTGTATCGCATATTTAAGTCAACACCTCCAATTTGCTCCACATCAAGTTGCATTGTCGACAATCAACATATAAGCATTTAATGTAATAAGGATGACAAACCAAATAAAATGTCACAATGAAGATACATGGAACGTACATTGCCACAATATGGTGTATAACATTTGCTCTCTTGTGTGTGGAGGAACCCTACATATACACTATCTTGTGTTGGTGCAACCTAACAAGTTCAAAATATCTTTTTAAGTACAATGTTACACTAAAATAATAAACCATAAATGCACCATTTTCGATAAACAAAGTAGCTCTTGTTTATTAACCACACTTGGTGCACCATTTAATTTTGTCCGCTTGAAACTCCTCCCTTGTTTCAGCGTTTCACTGTTGCAAGGTTAGAGAAATGTTAGTGTTATTTTGTTTGAAAGTACAAAATAATACCAACAAAATGAATTTATTTGGTCGTAAAAAAATATGCATACCCTTAGCTTTTTTTTTGTGCCTAGACCACCTGTTTCTCAACATGCCCCACAATTCATTTGTTATAATTACGACCCTTTTTTTAACAACTCTTGGATTTTGAATATCTGTATCGTTGCTTGGAACCTCCACATCATCAATGTGCTTTCGAGGATTTGTGCCATCGTTAGGAGATGTACTATTGCTTCCCCATCTTGACCTACTTTTGGTTAATTTATTCTTTTGACATTTTAGTAACTCCATAACTTCATGAGAATCATCTTCATCCATCAATATCATATCTACAATTTCGGTGAACATAGTACACATCTCATTGTACCGTTTATATTTGTCGGTCACAACCCAACCATTGTCTGTAATTTGAATCCTCGAGTGAGGTCTCTTCACATCTTTCCAGCACCTTCTAAGTATATACTTTTCTGGAAGTAATTTGACCTTGTTTTCCACTAACAAATAAATAGCATGCTTACAAACTATTCCTTTATACTAAAACAAGTGGCAACTGCACTCAAATTCAGTTAAATTGCTATTGTATAAAACAGTAAAGGTCTAATCTTCCTTACCCTCTCCAAACATGTTGAGTAGTTTAATTTCATACATCGAAGATGTGCCCTCTATTAGTGGGGAAGTGGTACGACAAAACATCTACGCATTCATCTGATCTTGGAACTCCTTGAACTTTGAAACGGTATATACACTTTGAATCTGCTTCTCAACCCTAAATGATGAGGTAAGAGGGATAATCTTAAAATTTGACTTATAATCCTCTTGAATTTCTTTTTCAATCTTATACCTCAAAGCACTATCGTACTGTTCCACAAATTGCTTCAATGTTGTTTTGTGATGGACATATCCATCAAAGAATGCATTTATGCTCTCACTTTGCTGTGTGGTAGACATCCCGGCCCAAAAGTTTATTTTCATATAAACTGGTACCCAACGACGCCTCTCCTCATACGAACAACTAAGCCACTGGTTATCCTGCAAATCATACTTTTCTATCATTGTAATCCAACTATGTTCAAAATCCTCTGGCTGTTGAGAATCATACACAGACTTGTGCATATCTTGAACAATTGAGTGGTAATGAGTGTGACCATTAAGTTTCTCAGGAAATTTCTTCAAAATATGCCATAAACACCATCGATGTGTGGTATTAGGAAAAACATATGCAATTGCATTTTGCATTGCTCGGTCATGGTCAGTGATTATTTTTTGTGGAGCACAAGCATCCATGCAAGCTAGTCAAGTACTAAACAACCACACAAAAGAATTTGTAGTCTCATTTGACACCAATCCACATCCAAATAACATCGACTGCCCATGATGATTTACCCCAACAAAAAGGGCAAATGGCATGTCATACTTGTTTGAAAAGTATGTTGTGTCAAAAGTGGCAACTTCTCCAAACTCCTTCTAGGCTAATCTACTCCTCGCATTAGCGCAAAAGACATTCTCCAATCAACCTTGTTCATCAATATCCATAGTGAAATAAAACTAGTTATTCCACTTTTGCATCTTCATAAAATAATTTGGAACTGTGGTTGCATCTCCTTCTCCAAGTCGTAATCGCCTAATCTTCTCAACAAAATTTCTGGCATCTTTTGAAATGTATGGTGTATTTTCATATCCCCCCAATTCTTCAACACTTTCTCTGAAACTTTTAGGAACACTAATGCCCACTTGATCCCTTATTGAAAGATCTCTCTTCGCTTTCAAAGTTAACTTTCGGTTACACCGAAATAGACGTGATTTTGATGGACTACATTCATGAGTTTGGTCAAGGTACGTATTGATAATATGCCATTTTCCATATTTCACAAAGAATTTTGCTAGGTCCAAGAAACTTGGATCCAACTCCACTCATCAGTCTAGGCCTCAAAGAATTGCTACTTTGACTTTGGGGGAACCCTTCACGAGCACAATAATATCTAACATATGTTAACACCCCATCTTCGTCTTTGGTGCTTGATCTTTATCTAACAGGAAACCCCTTTTGACGTGCGTAGGCCTTGAATAATTCGTACAACTCTTTGGCAGTATTAAACTTCATCCCCAATTTGATCTCAATTATTTCATCAGCATCTTCCTCTACGTCTTCATGGAAATCTATGTTAAATAGAAAATCCTTATCTTCGAAAATTTTCCCTAATATCCCATGAGTTGAGTATCCCATTTCCATTCCTACAACCAAAAAAAAAATTGAAAACCACCTACTTAGTACTAAACATGAAACCAAGAAATCCAGAAACATAAACCACTACACTAAACTATATTGAAAGCTAAACCACTGTACTGAACTTCATCTCTCAAAATATCATTACTCTCCCTAAATGATTTAATTGCACAGTGTTTGTAAAGAGATCGAGGAGGCATTGGGAATTTGTAAGAGCAAATTGCACACATTCAACTTAGAGAAATGCTACACATTAGGAATTTTCTCAATGATTTAATTTAGCACAAAATAGGACTCAAGATAACATGAATTTCTACTTTGAACATATGTTCTGCAAAACCCCCAAGTACTACATCAGATCTTTCAACAACAACAACAAAAGAATTAATAATAATAATAATAATAATTGATTACCTAGGTTTTCTCTCATAATCAACGTCGGCATATTTGGAGAAACAGCAACAACACCAGCAATAGCAGGAGGGTGACGGGGCTTCGGCGCTCGGGGATGAGGAGGAGCAGCAATGGTGTTAGGTGCTGTTGGCGGCTCGAGCAGGAGGCAGATAAGGGGAGGAAGAGGATGAGGATGAGGTCGAGCCGAAGGTGGAGCAAGGGTAATGGCGACTGGGTGGATGCGGGGCAAAGTAGAGGAAGAAGGAGACGATGGGTTGACGATGCGGGGCGGAGCAATGGCAGGAGGGTGACGAGGCTTCGGCGCTCGGGGATGAAGAGGAGCTGCAATGGTGTTGGGTGCTGTTGGTAGCTCGAGCGGGGGGCAGATGAGAGGAGGACGAAGATGAGGATGAGGTCGATGGGTTGACGATGCGGGGTGGAGCAGGGGTTAAAGGTGATGACAAGGAGGTGAACGGGTAACAAGATGATGTTTGCTTGATGGCTCTTGATGTTCTTGATGTGGGTTTTGGATTGTGTAAAATCAAACCAGATCTCACAATCCAAAATGGGTCTGCACTTATCCATTAATTTAGATTTGTGTTTTAGCAAAAATGGGACCCACAGCATTGAATGGTATATGTTAGGGGTAATATTTTGATGTAGGTGTAGCATTTCCCGCCAAACAAATAGCCCTTTCACTTTCCCCAAATCACATCTCTGCCACTTCATCAACAAATAACCAATTCAAGAAAGGTTTGAATACTTCACCTAGACCGTAGATAATGCAAGAGTGTTCTCTTAAGTCTTGAGCAAAGAATAATTAATGGGATTCAAAATGAGCACAGGAGCGAGCTTGAAGAATGAACAATGCAAATTAATAAATGAAGAAAATTCGACATTTTGAGCATGTCGACTGAAATTACTATATCTCTGATAGCGAAAAGCATGAAAGTTTTTGTTGAATCATAATTATTAGACAACTTTGTGAACAATATGAATATATAGCATCGTTTATGTATTATATATGCTAATGAACGATCATGATTATTTTTGTAATACCCTAAACTTTCTTTTTAAATAAAATGTTGATTTTCACGTGTTGTGCACATGCAAAAATTCGTATGTATATTTATTTATTTATTTTTATATATAAAATTTCTTTTTGGTAGTATGAACAATTATTTTCCTCCTTTCCTTTATTTTTCTAAAAGCCTATTTTGTAAAGCCTAAAACATTATTTTCTTATTTTGAGCCCACTTTAATAATTTATTATTTTATTATTTTGGCCCACAAGTCTAAGCCCACTATTTGTGAAGCCCACAGATTTAATTAATCATTTTTGTCACACTTGTCATGTAGACACAATTTGTAAACAATTGATTAATTAAAAATTGTACAAATTTCAAATAAGGGAGTACCAGAGGGCACGTGCATGCACGTAGTGTGCATTGCACACCTTTGGAGGCCGGATTGTGCTTGTGGTGATGGGAGAGTGGGTGTGTGTGTGCATGGGTGGTTATTTGATTATGGGTGGTTGCTACAGCTTCCCCCCTGTCATAGCCATCCATCTCTAACCATCTAGTGAAATCCTAGACCTCCAATCCAACCTAGAACTAGTATAAATATCCCCTACCCTCATGTATTCTACACTAAGAAATTATTGAAAGAAAGAATTTATATAGGAGAAGTACATAAGAGGGTATATAGTTTGAGTGTCCATTGGTGTGTCCCAACATTGGAGGCCAGCCCCATCCCCACACAAGGAGAGCTCTCAGTTTTGGCACAAGGAGCAAGAAAGAGGACTTTTGCAACACAATTTAGGAGGAGAAGGCTACTCTCTCGCATTCTAGGAGACTCTAGGAGCTTTTATTTGGTTTTCTCCAAAGAGGTGGGTGTTTCTCATTGCTTCTAAAAGTAGAAATCATACTAGGAATGAATTGAATAGTCATTAAAAAGTAACTAGTCAGAATTAAATTCATGTTTGCCTAATTAGAGAAGAATTGATAATCTAGTAGATGTGTGTTAATTTGTTTGCTAGATTAATTAATTATGAATGAAAGTGGATGTTTTTCGTACTCCTAGAATTAGATATCATGTTTGATATGTTTAACAAAATTATGTGAATTAACTAGTAAGAGATTGGAACCATGCTTGTTTAATTAAAGTATTAGAGTAGAGTGGTAATATTAGAGATAAATTGATGGAATGATTACTAAGAGATAATTGTTAATTTTTGTATTAGAATTCTCCATTTTGTATGTGCCACATGAATGCTAGAATAAATGAACGAGATTGTATTTGCAAATAAAAAGTTGAATGCATCATGTGTAACTTAGTAGATAAAAATAGAAATTTTATTCTTTAGAAAAGATGATCTTTGTGTTCTAAAAATATGGTGACAATAAGAAAGAGAACAATAACGTAGTGATTTTTTGTGGGAACCTATCTTTAATTATGAAGAGTTGTGCTATAGCTCTCAAATGCTGAAATTATGGACATGAAACACAAATTAGGACTAAAATACATGTTTTATAGGGCTAAAAATGCTTATAAAAAGACCGGTTGCTGTGGATTTACGTGTATTTTAATTCTGAAAAATTTTGTTTCCAAAAGAGGATAAAAAGAGACAATTTGTTTTGAGAATTCATGAATTTATAGATATGAATAGAGAGAAAAATCAAAACCCCATTTAATTACTTTCAAAACGATATGGCCACTTAGACCAATTGGTCGGTAGAGCTTTCAGTCGCTACAATAGCAAGGGGGTCTCGGGTTCGATACTGAGGCTTTTGTTTTTATTTTTCTGTTAAAAATCCGAATTGCCGAGAATTGATACATAGGGATTATAACCCCTAGTCATATCGCTCGGTGGCTTTGGCGCAGTGGTCTTGTGCGCTGTCTATTGGGCCGCTGGTTGTGGGATAATTACTGAAAATTATTTGAACTTTATGAGAAAAAATTTATATAACTTTTGATAAAGTGTAATTAAGAAATCGAGACTATTTTACAAGAAAGGACTTCCTTTCAAAATTACATTATCTTTTAGCTAAAGGAAAAATAAATGAGATTTTTTGAGTTATAAAGATGAGAATTAGTAAGAAGGAAATTTTGAAAGTGTGATTTGTGTAATTAATTGGACTTATAAATTGTGCTTGCAGTATGAATTGAAATGAGGATAATACATTCATGGAATAAATGAATTATTGATTACTACTAGTTGAAATTTATTCTTATGCATAAATTGTACATGAAATTGAATTACTGATTGTGATGAGTTATGAAAGATGTGAATACATGAATACTATGCTTACGAAATGTTGTGATTAATCATGAAATGACCTTATGAGTTGAAAAGCTCGATGTTGTAATCATGAGTTGAAATTGAGAATTAGGGTATAGCCAAGCCTTATACCAGCAATAAAAGAAATGTGGAAATGATATTTTGAAATGAGAAGACCAAGATTTTGGATAATGTGAAATAAATGAATAAGACCGGTATAGTGGGAGTGCTAAACTCTAAGGGTTTGATTTTATTTATGATTCAATTAAACTAAGGATTAGATACATAATGAAGATGTGATGAAAGTAAGAGAAAAACATTGAGTATGAGGGCCATTATATTGGCGACGTAAGAGTATTCACAGAATGTCCCATGATGCATCATGATAGGGCGTGGATACTGTTCCAGAGTACCGTCCCGGTGGCGATGCTTGTGGGGTGTTTGACGACTGCGGGTGGTGTCATGTCTATGGTAGGAGCTGAATTACCACAGGATGCCTGCATGATGAGTCATGTGACAGTGCGTTGGGATTCCCTCCAGGGCGCCTAGACATAAGTTCATAGGTCAGAAAACATCTAGGATACTTACCGTAGTTATAGTAGTAGATTAAGTCATGGTGAGGGATTGATCCCTATAAGATGAAGAACGGTTAAGGGCTTGCCCTCGGATCTATGTAGTATGGGCTGTATAGACTCTAAACCAGTGCGCATTAGTGTCATATAATACAATCAATTGCATTAAGGACTAAGTGCACATTCACAACACGACATCAATAAGATAGTTCCGTTAGCTTTGTTTTGTGACAAGTTTGTGGTTTGCTAAGTATTGAGAATCGTTATACTGTTTCCGACATAGAGAGGATGGCCGTGTATAATATTTCGTCAGTTGAATGAACTGACACGCCCACAGTTTTACTTGCAGGATAAAAATGCTTGACAAATTGACGTATACATGCTGCTCAAAGAATGATTCAATTGTTGTTTTATGTAATTACTGTATAATTGCTTCTGCTGTAATAATGTAAATATGTAATGTAACTCTGATATAAGAAATGTTTTTTTATTTTCTTGTAAAATTGTACAAAAGAAGTGTAAAGATCTTGTGGAACTTCGAATTTAGTTGTATTTTGGAATTCGGGGTGTTACAATTTTCTATTTGACGAAATAAATAGCCTATAGACAGGGTCGGTCCTAAGAAATTAGAGGTCATGTGAAAAGCTTAGGATTATGCCCAAATATAAGAAAATTTATTATCAATTTATTATTTTATGGCTTGATTGTTCTCATAAAGTAAAATATAACTAAGATTTTAAAACAAAACTATGTTTTAAAAGGCATTTCTAATTTCCTATCCATATGTAGTCACTAAAGAAAATCATCAAAGCTCTAAAAGAAATGTTCAAACATTACAGTTATAATGAATATTTTTTAGATAGAAGACTGAGCTTCAAAGTCCTACCTTAAAACTTTCAACAATCAATCAGTTTATGACACTACAAAATGCATGGGCTTTCGCGGCGCTTTTACAAGGCTGTCGCGGCATTTTTTTGCACCGTTATAGCCCATAACGGTGATTTTGAAATAGCCACTAAAAACGCCGTTACAACGTGCGTCGTTATAGCTATATGGGCTATCACGGCGTTTACCCAAGCCGTCGCTAGAGGGGTCCACCTAAAACGGCGTTACCAAACCGCCGTTATAGGAGCGTTTCTGTTTCATCGTTTTAAAAAATAGTTGAGCTATAGCGGCATTTACACTAGCGCCGGGGAAGCCTTTACTGAAAATTAGCTAGCATTTAGGTATTTAAATTAGTACCCTACAACGACGCTCATCAAGCGCCGCAATAGAGGAAACTACTTTTTAGAAATCCTGTATCTATTGCGACGTTTCCCAGTAAACGCCGAGGTAGGTCAAATTTTTTTCCCCGTGTTTCATTATAAAATTTTGAATATAAAAACCTGTAATTTATTGCATATTACAAATACCTGTAATCGTATTAAATTTAAATGCTTAAATCTTAAAATCAATAATAACATCATAATCAACAACCAAAAGTCACACATCACAAAAAACAACAACTCATTAGAAAACAAAATATGTAACACATATAAACTGTCATACAACGAGTGTCAAATGTATAAGTTGTACAACACTTAGTTATTACAAAACATAGATATAATTCCTACAAAATATTTATTAAAAAAAGTCCAAATCTAACAAACTACAGTGGGGGGGGGGGGGGGGGGGCTCCTCGTGTGGCCTGGTTTTGCTTCCAATTCCATTGTTATTTTGTCCTAGTGTATGTGTGTGACCGGAAACTGATGGAATACGCTGGCCCTGTAAAAAAACATAAATGTTTCATCTTCAATTTATCAAAGAAAAGAAGAAAAAGAGCACAAATTGGAGAAAGATCTAATCTGATTGTATACTTATTATACCAGCTATCTCAGGTCTTAAACTGAACGCCAAAAGGGGAACAACTAGAAGACAACTAACAAACATTCAATATCATCCAAAGTGCTCAAAAAAAAACACAAGAAAAACTGAACAAACAACTACAATGGTACACAAACATAAAAGTGAATCGACCTACACTACAACACTAAAACAACACAAACACCCCAAACTCTATCACACTCAAACCAAGATCTATACAGGCATTTAGTTAGTAAAGAATGGGCCTATGGAGGCCAAATCATGCATGTCAATCCTAATAGCTTTACAACTTGTTGCTTTACTTAACCTTGTCCAAAACCTCGAGAAAATATTAGAATTAGTACTAAAGGCAACAACTGCTTCCCAGATTGGGTAAACGAATGATGAAGTCAGTGAGTAAGAAATGCACGAGCAGTGATTGTCAAGAGAAAGATCTAACTATTCCAAAATATCATTTGTAAACAGTAGCTAGAATGAATTATTAATTAGAGAATAAAGGTCTTATATATGCCAGATGATAAAAAGTTCGAAAGTTTGCTAAATATGGTATAGGCCAGAATCACTTGCACCAAAATAAGGCCCTTATATACCTCAGAGGTATCAATATTTTCATATTTCCTAAAAAAGAAATCAATATTTTTCATTTCTAAGATTTAAGAAAGAAAAATAAGATGTTTTATTATGTATGCACACATTCACATATAGGTTAGAGCTCCTATTCCATATATAATGTACAATGTGGAAGTTTATTCCAGCCCTTTCATATAAACCAATAATATATTCCTTTACTTATTTAGCTTTAAGAATTTTGGTATATATCCATTTTCTATATCCATATAGTTTTTACACTCCCAAGCATGAAGGGATAAAGACATACAAATAAGTTTTACACCTTAGCTTTTACCACTTAAAATATCAATTGAAATATTTAACTTAAAAGGTTTATAAGACCAGTTGAATTTCAGAATTTGGGATAGTCTTATTTACATTTTAAAAACTAATTGTAGATGTAAATATAATCAGTCCCAAATATGTGTGTAATAAACTTGTCATCGATAATGTATTATGTATACATAATAATGCCAACAAAAAAAAAAAGATAATGTATACATAATGTTTGTAAACATACATGCACCTACATACACATGAGTGTGTATGCATTATGGTTCCTTCTCCTCTTTTTGGAGAGACATGACAGACTATAAACACCCTATATATATATGCATCAATTATATGTTTCACATTCAAAATTTCAAGTTAAGTAAATCATACCTAAGAATCCCATCATTATTGCGACCTATCGCATGTCATCTCATATCAGAAGATATTTTAGAGGACATGAAGAATCTTTGCAGTCGAGGAATCAAAGGGAAATAACACAGTATTTTTTGCAAGCTTCTTTCTCCTACTTGTAACTAGCTCATTTGTTTCGTCATCTTCATTTGGCGTTTGCGTTTGTACCCATTTTGAAGTATCGCATACTTCACATTCTTCGAGAACCTTATTATCTCCCCTAAACAACATACAATCATATGGGCATACTGCTATCTTCTCATACCCTAAATTAAAATGCTTGAGAAATTTCTTTATGGCATGGGATGACTTTGGGATTTGAATTTCAGGAAAAGCTTCATTCAACAATTCAGGAAGCAAGTTGAAGGACTTAGCAGACCATCGATTTAGATATTTAATCTGGAATAGTCTAACAATGAATGAAAACTTTGTAACTTGAGTGTAATCACGATATAAGGGAGTCTTTGCATCTTTCAACAACTTATTAAAGGCTTCAAACTCTTTATTAGTTTCTTCACCAGACATTTCTTCTCCCACCCCACCATCATGAACAAATGTTTTTGCTGACTCGTCGCTCTTGGTTGATTGGATTGTTTGTGTGGACTTGAAAGTTATGGAATCTCATACCATCTCGCACTAAAGAGTGCATCTCATCCACAACACTTTGATTACTTGTAAATAAAGATTCGTCTTCTCGTACAACCGGACCATTTGAAACTGACTGAGCAGACTCTCCATGAAAAAACCAAATTGTATACCCTAGTAAAAAACCATTGCAAATCACATGTGTCTCAACTACATCGCATGTTCTCAAATCAAAATTTGAACATCGAACACAAAGACACAAAATTAAGTTCGAGTCAGGAGAATTCCTCTTTGCAAAGTTAACAAAATCTTTCACACCATCCCAATACTCCTTGGATAATCGTGACTTATTAATCCAACTTTTATCCATTTTCAAAAATATGATTCAACCTGAAATTTAAAATTAATAAATTAAAATGCATATTGCTTTTAGTCTCTTTCCACCAAGAAAATACTAACAACTAACAAGGAATGACTTAACCTTCCTTTCTTTTCACTCACCCTATAAATGTTGGTAAATTCAGGCCATTTTTTCTTAAACCAAAAATATAGTTACCACTTTTTCCTCTATATAATTTGTAATAATTTATTAAGGAAGCTTAATAAATAATTATTTATTTACACTACAATTATTTGATATGATAATACTAAAATATAAATTTGTTCGGGAACTGTTGTGTCATTATAGTTGTCCTGTATTTTTGTTTTGCACCTCTGTACTTGTGTAAAGTAAGTACGTATTGTTTGAATATAAGATAATTTGTAAATCTTAATTGGTTGTCACAATATAAGATGGCTCAATATGGATGAGATAAAATTGCAGAGAAATTAAATAAAGCCCATGTTAGATAGCAACTAATACATGACATAGAACATTATTAAGCTTCATCTGGCTGATGAGTACAAAAATATACCGAGCTTCTTAGTTTCCATCTTGCCAAATAAAGTACAATATCAAGTGGTGAACTGACTCATTTGACAGCAAGCTCAATCGCAATCTTAAAAGATCGATGTTGAAGATCACTGGATAAAGATAGTCATGGAACTTAAAAGTCAGAAAAGTAATGCAACTTAGGATAATAAAAAAAATCATCCAAGAAACGATTAAAATATTGTTCAAATTAATAAAATGTTCTCTAATAGATAATAATACTTAAAGAGAAATTTATAGTGGTAAATTTCAAAATCCAACAACCAATTAATAAAATCAACCGCCACAAACGCAAGTTTAAAACGGTGCTTGAGGTGAATGTTGTTTCATCTATACTTTCATCCAATTTTCCTTTTCCTTAGGAAAGAGGGTAACACAAAATGATGAACAGAAAGGTTAGTGTCTCTACATGAACAAAGAATGTAAAAAGTGCAATTATAAGGGGAGCACCACAATCACCTGATTTTACAATTTTCATCCTTTAGTTTTTTGTTGCGGACAGATCATGTTAGTCTTCCCGTAGGAAAGTGGAGGATATATAGTCAATTTTTTTTTGCATCATCAACACTAGTATATTTAATATTGCTGTTTCCCCTGTCTGTCGTGTCCTATTGTTACAAAGATCGCCCAATTGTTGTATCCGTGTCACAGTGTGATGTTTTCAATGTTTATCCTTCCAATTTCCATTAAGTTGAAGAAAGAAATACTTGTAACTCTTAGATTAAAATTCTATATTCAAAGATGTGCGAGCATATGTTATGAATAACAAAAGGCGACATATGAAAGTGCTAAAAAGAGCAAATGATGCCCCAAGTAATCGACCACACTAACTGCAAACTCTGTTTATGCTGGACTGAACATGAGAGAAGATGAATAGATACATAACTGGGGCCTCCATGACTTCTCTAACTACATGTATGCTGAATAATTCTAAAACATACTATTACTAAAATCTTAGAGCTAAAGTTTGTGAGGGAGAGAGACTGGCAGATTAGACAAAGAAGAGAAGTAATCCTCTCTCATTACGTATTAATATATCTGGATGAACTTCAACATTTAACTCCTTTAACTCTCAAACTATTATCTACTATTAGCAAAGCTTACGTCAAGATCGATCACCATAAAGAAAACCTTCAAAAATGTAATTATGGAAATATATAAAAGATTGAACTTGCTAAATCATTATATGAATCTCCTTGTTAAACCAAAATGATAAGTCATCCTCACCCCAAGGACATCCCTTCAGAACATATTTGTGTTGAGTTTCCAGAGAAAAAGAAAATTTTCACCAGCCACATGGACCAAACCTAACTCCGTACAGTGTTCAATACAACTTATATGTTGTCAATATAATGATAGGCTTACCCTAAGCTTTAAGAGTTGATGTACACCATGCCTTCTCATGTATTTCCTTAAATCTTTAACTTTAGAATTCATAATATATGAGGAGATAGAGATGTAGCTATTAGTTTCACTATTAACTTGTTTAAGAAAACCCCATTTACATGAATAACATAAAATATCAGCATATTCCATTGCAATCTTTATAATATAGATAACTTGGATAAACATGAACTTAACCTCTACTTGGTCATAAATCTTAAACAGTGTGATCGTTAATTGTTGTATCTGTGTCACAGCCCTTCCTTCCAATTTCCAAAAACTCAGAAAAGGAGACAAGCATGAGAGAGATGAGAACATACTTTTTCTCTAACCAATCTCAACTCTATTATTAACCAATCTCACAAGTGTAATATAACAAAACCCTGTCAATATTACTAAACAAGAATGTTAATCTTTACCGAAATTGGACGATTAGGGCAGAGATCGGCGGTTGAGGGATGAAGAGCTTGACGGTGAGGGGTCTGCAAAAGTGAAGAGGAGCGGCAAGGGGTATGAGGAGGAGCGGCGGTGACTGATGAGTGGCGGCGAGGGAGGTGCAGCGCGATGGACAAGAGGAGGCGAAGTAGGAGCGTGTGCGGCGCGAGGAAGGTGCGGTGAGAGGGAGGTGCGGCGTGATGGTGGTGCGGCGGGAGGGAGGTGCAGCGTGAGGGAGGTGATGTGTAACACCCTAAATTTCTGTTTATGTAAAGTTTGTGATTTTACGTGTTTTGCACGTATAATTTTACATGTATATTTCTTTTATAAAAATATTTCTTTATAGCATGAACAAGAAATTGTTCCCTTTATTTTCCAAAAAGACTATGTTAAAAGCTTAATAGAATTCTAGGCCTAATTGTCTCTTTTTAGCTCATCTTAATTAATTAATTAATTTAGCCCATTTTTAATTGGCCCATTAGTGAGCCCATTTAACTTAATTTCTCTTTTTATTAATCCAACTTGTAGTGTGGACAATTTTAGTGAACAATTAATTAATTCACATGAACAAACTTGTAAAAAAGGGGTACTAGTTGGCACGTGCATGCACTAGAGTGTGCATTGTGCACTTTTGTACCTAGGCCGGATAATGCGTGGGAGAGTGGGAGAGATGGGAGAGGTGGAGAGTTGGTTGCTTCATCATGGGTAGGGATGGCGAACGGGTCGTACGGGCCGGGCCGGGCCCAACCCGTACGGGTTGGAACGAATACTTAGCCGGTCCGGGCCGGGTTGCACCCTTATACGGGCCAGGCCGGGCCGGGCTAAGTTTTCGTTTGTGTGGCCCGCCCAACCCGTGAACCCTTTAGGGTTCAACCCGGGTTGGGCCGGGTCGACCCGCGGGTTGGCCCGTTTAATAATTTTTTATTTTTTTATTTTTTTTGGTAGCTTAAATTAAAATAATAATAATAATAATTTTACAAATGATGTATACAAGCAACCATATCTTTGTTTGATGAATACTACAATTCTTCAAAAATTATAATACTAAGTAAGTAATAATACTAATAAGTAATAATACTACAATTCTTCAAATATCCCCAAATGATGTTTAATTATAATACTAAGTAAGTAATTCAGTAATAATACTAATAAGTAATAATACTACAATTCTTCAAATATCCCCAAATGATGTTTAATTATAATACTAAGTAAGTAATAATACTAATAAACAATAAAAATCGTAATAATAATAATAAGATTGAAAGAGTGAAATTGACAATAAATTTTGAAATATTATTCATATGAATTTAAGTTATACAATTTGAACAATTTATAACGAAATGAAGAATTCAATTCACAAATAAGTTTTATACAATAACATATTTCTTATATACAATTTTAATTGAGTACAAGTTTTCTAATTTGACATAACAAGCAAAGCTATTGTTGTTGTTGTTGTTGTTCTTCGGGCGAGTTGCTCCCACTTGTGGAACTTGATAGTGCTTTTCCTTGCATCCTATCTTCAGCCTTCAGCTAGTCTTCTGTGCAAACGAGCATCTCTAATGCCTCGGGCTTCAACCGATTCCTGTAATCAGATAGAACCCTGCCACTTGTAGAAAATGCACTCTCAGAAGCAACTGTAGAGACAGGAGGAGTTAGTAAATCTTTAGCCATAATTGACAGAATACTAAAAGTGTGTTCATGTTCTTTCCACCATTATAAAATATCTAGTGGAGAAAGAGTAGGCTCAGTATCCTGTTGGTTATACCAATTTAATTTATTTGGTTGATTAGTCCTAGGTTTTTTAGATTGAATTTGTTCAAGTAAACTAAATGTTCTATCACCAATTCTACTTTTACCCTTACCTTTAGAACTACCAGAAGAAGAACTAACTACAGAAGTTGTACTACTAGAAGCAAAACGTCTATCATAATAATCATACAAGTTATTTAACGTAGATTCAAACTGAACTAAAAAAGTAGTGCAATCAGTTGTTAATTCTACATTGTTCTCTAAATACCCAAAAAACATTTCTATCAAATTCTTCGTACCTTCTAATTTGATACGGGGATCCATAACAGTAGCAATACAAATCAACATAGGAGGAAGAAAATAATACTTCAAAAATTTTTGAAATGCAGGTATTACAATGTTACCCATATAGGGATCATTTAACATTTCGTTAAATATTTGTATCATGCTAACTAATTCAATAAAAATGCTACTAGAAGTAGATTCATATGTTTTTGAAAACTTTAAAGTTGCGGTTTTAAAAGGTTCTAAAAATTTCAACAAAGATTCGGCAAAAAACCAATCGTTGGGAGTCATTTCAAAATTGTGCATATTTTTTGCGATACAAAAATCATTTACAACTGCTTTATAATCGGTGACAACATTTAGTAAATCAAAAGTAGAATTCCATCGGTGTCTAACATCCTTTGGAAATTTTCTAAAAGGAACATTTCTAACCCTACACCAAGCTTTCCATTCTTGTAAAATGCTTGGACTTAATGCAATGAAATGTACACAATTTCTAATTTTATGTATATATGGATCAGCTATTCTTAATGCATCTTGAACACATAAATTTATAATATGACATGCACATCTAACATGAAAAATATTGTCAGATGGAGGGTTTAATACAGATTTTAAAGTAGTAATTGCTACATTATTATTAGATGCATTATCGAAACTAATAGCCATAATTTTATCGCGAATATGAAAAATATCACAAATTTCTATAATACGGTTTGCTATTTCAGCGCCACTATGGGGATACGGCAACGACGCAAGTGATATGATTCTTTTTTGAAGAATCTAATTATTGTCGATCCAATGACAGATTATTCCCATCGTTGGAATATTGTTGACACCCGTCCAACAATCCGAAGTTAAACTAACCCTACAAGTTAAACTCCATAAAATTGCAATCAAAGCGTCCTTCATTTCCATGTACACTTTAAAACAATCTGATTTGCAAGTATTTCTCGAAATTCTTTTAAAATGAGGGTTTAAGGCCGTTTGATTAAAATTTTCCAAGTTCCTACTCTCGGGATAGGAAAATGGCAAATCTTCCTTAATGACTAATCGAGCCATTTTCCGACGATCAAGTTCGGGATCATAAGGGAGGCTATCTACTTGACCGGTCCTAGGGTTGATTTTTTGTTGGCCTTGTATTTGATCAAGAAGTTCTTTATGATTATGTTGTATGTGCCTACTAATTGTACCGGTGCCGTCACCCCTCTTGAATTTGTATGTTTTACTACATGTTTTACACACTTTCAAACCTATACCCGGAGTATGTTCGTCCGGAATATAATCATAAAACTTATGCCAATCGCTAGTTTCTCCTCTACTTTTTCTACTACTATGGGGTTGTGTAGTTTCGGTTTGTTGTTGTTGTTGTTCTTCTTCTAATTGTATGTCACCTACAACATCGTCGTGTGGACCCCATTGTTCCATAGTAGGATCAATCATCAATGTAATCTTGGGCGGGCTCACTAGTTGGGACAATTGGTGGCCTACGTGAAGAGGATGAGGAATCTTGTCCGCTACGACCGCTACCGCGTGATCTAAACATAATGTAGTAATGTGGTATGTAAAAAAAAATATACAATGTAGGAGCGGTGAATTATACAAAAAAAATCTAAAAAACAAGAGGGTTGAGATAGAGAAGTTCAAAAAAACGAACAATAATTTTAACTACAACGCAAAAAAAAAATTAACGAGAGAGATAGAGATATTTTGATACCGTTCACCGTGGAATACGCGTATGTAAAAGAAATCGTTAAAATAAGAATAGAATAGAAAAGATGGAGGAGCGCTTTGCCGATTCCGCAATTGAAGAGTTGAGAAGAGGTTGAAGTAGATTTGACGAGGGTTGAAGAGAGTTGAAGACGTTGAATTTTTTTCCGATACGACCGAAATTTGATCGTATATATGCCTCCTTGTACACTTGTTTGATGAATACTACAATTGTTCAAAATTTATTTACAAATGATGTATAATAGTAGAGAGAGTAAGAGAGTGAGGTGTGATTTTTTATGAGATTTTTGGGGGATATTTATAGGCTAAATAAGTGAAAAAAATAAATAAAAAATAAAAAAATAAAAAACCAAACGGCTCAAAGAGCCGTTTACAACGGCTCTGTCCCAGACAGAGCGCAGCGCTGCCAACGGTGTGATTTTCGACAGTTCGACCCGCGGGTCAACGGTCGACCCGTCACGGGTCGAACGGGTCGAAACCCGCGGGTCGACCCACGGGTTGGGGGATCAAATTCACGAGTTGGGCCGGGTTCATGGGCCGGATTTCGCAAATTCGATTTGCGAAAATTGAGACCCGGGTCGACCCGGTACTGTTCACCGGGTTCGACCCGAACCCGCGAAGCAATTTAACTGGCCGGGTTGGTGGGCCGGGTCGTGGGTGGGTCGCCGGTTGACCCGGCCCAGTTGCCATCCCTAATCATGGGTAGTTTTTATAACTCATCTAGACCCTTGATCCTTAACCATTTGGACTCATCCTAGCTCTCCATTCACCTCAAAATTTGTATAAATACCCCCCCTACACTCTACATTCTTACACTTGAAAATTTTGAAAAGAAAAGAATACAAAGAAAGAAAAGAAAGGCAATTTAGTGAGACAAAAGATTGAGAAGTTTGTGAGTTCAAAAGATTGAGTGCTAGTGTGTGTTCTTCAACCCTAGAAGTGGCCAAATTTTTCAAGGAGCAAGGGTGAGGCTCGGGTTGCATTGCAAGCAAGGAGGAGAAGTCAACTTGGTGGCTCGATCTAGGAGGAGAAGGCTTCACTTGTTCATTGTAGGAGATCCCTAGGAGTTTTGTTTGATTTTCTCTCCATTAGAGGTGGGTGATTCTCATGCTTTTAATTTAGACATCATGCTAGGGTTTGAATTGATAGAATTTCTAAAGAGAAACTAAGTAATTTAGCCTCATGTTTGCCTATTTAGAGATGAAAAATTGTAGATAAGAGAATGCTTGACCAATTGATTGTTAGTTGCTAAAATTGTGATTTAATGTGCTAGAATCTATCTTGTTTTTGAAATATGCTTTATTGAGAAATTTGGGCTTATGAGACGAATGATTGATTAAATGCACCATGAAAATTTGATTGTCTAATTTTAAGTAACACAAATGTAGAAAGATGAAAACTTGTATTCTAAAAATAATCTTTTGTACAAACCTTGATTATAAATAATATGAAAATTGTGATTCTTGTTTTCAATGTCAAAAAACATCCATGATTTACTCTAAATAGCAACCTGGTGCAATCGACAGTCGACCGAATTAGAGTCGACAGTCGACTGTCAGGTAAAAAA
Source organism: Hemerocallis citrina (assembly GCA_017893485.1). NCBI lineage: Eukaryota > Viridiplantae > Streptophyta > Magnoliopsida > Asparagales > Asphodelaceae > Hemerocallis > Hemerocallis citrina. The sequence continues at coordinate 132,782,252 of CM030367.1, read as the reverse complement.
TTTCGAATTTTAGTTACAGAACAGTCGACCTACTGTATTTTTACAGTCGACTGCCCTGATTATTTGTTTTCGAATTTAAATCTTCACAGAATAGTCGACCGACCATATTTTAACAGTCGACTGTCCTGATTATTTATTTTCGAGTTTTAAATCTTCACAGAACAGTCGACCTACTGTATTTTAACAGTCGACTACCCTGATTATGTGTTTTCGAGCTTTAGAACCTTGCAGAACAGCCGACTGGCCATGTTTAACAGTCGACTTCCCTGAAGTTCAAATAAATTTCATGAGATAATTTTCTATAACCTTTGGCCTGGTATAAATGAGAATTTGAGACTACTTTTGCAAGAAACAACTTATTATAAGTTGTTAGTTTAAATTGTCTTTGGATAAAAAATAAATCCATTGTTTAAAAGAATTTTTTAAATGAGACTTGGTATGGAAAAAATTGAAAGTGTGAATTTGGGTTTTAGTATTGATAAAGTGAGAATAATAAAATTTTGAATGTGACAAGTTAATGAATTCATTTGTCTTATGCATGAAATTGTACATGAAAGTGAAATAAAATGTCGTGATGAATTATGAAAGATCTTATGAATATGAATACTCAAATGCTATGAAGATGAAATAATTAAAAGCTAGAGGGTAGCTAAGCCTTATACCGGCATTGAATTAATACTTTTGAGACGAGATATTGAAAAGAAAAGACCAAATTTGTGTCGTATTGTTGAATTGATGTTTAAGATTGGTATAGAAGAAATGCTGACTCTAGAGTATTGATTTTATTCATGATTGAATAAATAAGGGTTAGATACATGGTGAAGATGTGATGAAAGTAAGAGAAAAATACGAGTATGAGAGCCTCGGAGCTATGATGTGAGAGTATTCACATGCTATCTATACGATGCGTCATGTCATGATGTGGATACGTCTCCAGGAGTCCGTACCGCAGGCGATGCTTGTGGGGTGTTTGGTGACTGCGGGTGGTGTCATATCCCATGACGGAAGCTGAATTATCCACAGGCTGTCTACACGATGCGTCATGTCATGACGTGGAATTCCCTTCCAGTCTGTCTGGACATGAGCTCGTAACTCATAGAACATCCAGGATACTTACTGTAGTTACCGTAGTAGTTTAAGTCATAACGAGGGATTGAACCCTACAAGATGAAGAACGATTAAGGGTTTGCCCTCGGACCTATGTAGTATGGGATGCATAGAATCCGAACAAGTACGCATTAGTGTCATGTAATATAAATAACTGCATTAAAGACTAAGTGCACAGCACAACACGACATCAATAGGATAGTCCCTTTGTAGTTTCGTTTGTGATCAAGTTTGTGGTTTGTTCAAGTATTTGAGAATCGTTATACTGTTCGGCAAAGAGAGGATAGCCGTGTATAATATTTCATCGGTTGTAAGCAACTGACATACCCACAATTTCTATGCAGTATAAAGTGATTAACAAGACTAAAGTATGCATGCTGCTTAAAGAATGATTCAAGTGTTGTACATTTCTATTCATGTAATTTGTTGTAAATTGCTTCTGCTGTAAATATGTAATGTAAATGTAACTCTGATGTAATAAAGTTTTTCATTCCTTGTAAAATTGTACGAAAAGAAGTGTAAAGATCCTGTGGAACTTCGAATTCAGTCTGTTTTGGAATTCGGGGTGTTACATGATGAGGGGGAGAGAAAGGAGTGGGGGTTAAATGAGAAAGCAGCTTGGAAGGGATAATTAGGTTTGGGAATTTGGGGGGAAACGAAAAGAGAGGTCAGGGTTTTAGAGCGGGTTTAATGAAAAAAAAATTAATTGGCCTATCACAGCGTGTTACATATAAACCGCCATTATATATTCGATATAACGGTGGTTTATATGTAACACGCCGTGATAGGTGTATTATATTTTAAAGGCAAGTTATATATATATATATATATATATATATATATATATATATATATATATATATATATATATATATATATATATATATATGCGTTCTATCAGTTCTACTCATTAATAATTATAAATCTACAAACGAACCAAACTCAGTATTATCAAAAAAACTATAGAATTTTATAATCTTTAATTACTCCTTTCAAATTCGAAAATTAACTAATTCTCAAATTTATTTCTTGCGATACGAAACTGTATGAATCTTGCAAGTCGTGAGTCGAAACTTTCTTATAATAGTTGAGTTAGGTTGTGTGTGGTGAATTCTAGTCTAGCGGAAAGTTACGTAATTTTTAGATATCGATCGATTGTGCACTTTTCAATTATATCGCTTTCTTTTAGTTATACTGTTTAAAATATTGATCGAGAACAAGTGATACATGACCATATATTATAAATCGCGAGTCAAAACTTACTTCTTCAAGTTGTGTTGGCAAATGTATGGAGAATCCTATCATATCGCAATATATATCATGCTTATCCTCTATTTGGTAGATAATAATAACATGATGATTACTACGTACTGTAACTGATTGTAAACAAAAAAAATTACATAATGAGATTTTTGATAAATGTATGCATGACAAAGATTTTATTAGTAATGAGATAAGGTATAAAATATTTAATAAAAGAGGAAGAATATATATTTGATAAATTATGTATTATTGAGTAATATTGTGTATAGTAATGATAATCCTATTCATTAATGTTAACTGCTTCATAAATATGGAATCAAAATTCTTTCGTGCATTTTTCATGATAATATTCAATAACCAAATTTCGTGCTATCTACATGTCAAATATTATTTAAATATATATATATATATATCAAAATATAAAAAAATATATAAGAAAGTAAGACAAATTATTTCACAAAATCTATCCCGGCGTTTGTCACGTAAACGCCGGGATAGGTATTTATTTTCTTTTTTAAATAATGCTATCTCTGCCTATATAGCGTCCAGGCCGTTATAGCAATTTTATTGATTTAAAAAAATAAATTAAATTAGTGTTTGCATGATAGAGAGGGGTTGTCCCGACGTTTATATGTAACACGCCGCTACAGTTTGCACCTGTGGCAGCGTTTCTGCTAAGCGCCGGTATAGAGTGTGTGTTTTCTTTAAAAAAAAAAATCTTCCAAATCTATCGCGACGTGTACCCGAAACGCCGGGAAAAGTATGCCGCTATAGGCCTTGCTATTTGTAGTGTGAGAATAAATAATAAAAGAATCAGTGCCCAAATGAGTAGTAGTCACACAGTGATTAAAACTAAAGTAGCAATAAAAATTTATCTGTTTACTTGGAAATTACTGAGCATTTCCATTGGATCTTCAACAATTGAAACTATTGCTAGACTTTACCAAAAGGAAATAAAAATAACAGCCAGTGCCTAGTGCATTACTTTCTTCTAAAACAAGATCTTCTTGCATTCCTAGAAATAAAATCATCAACTAAACTTTCATAATCAAGTTTTTCTCAAAAGTGATTTTCAATTGAAATAAATTCAATCCATTTAACTTTTCTTGCAACATGATTGATCGCAACTTGGCGTGATCCGAACCAATGTCTCTTTCAGCAACTAGGAGAGTTTGGGTCTTAGCCTCTTCAGAATACGTGCAATTGCCAAAAAAATAAAAATAAAAAAAAACAACAAGGCATGATTCAAACCCATGGTTCCCTTTAACATTCTTGATGAGCCTTAACCAACTGAGCTACCTCAGCAACTGTGAATACAAAAGTTTTTCTTTTTCTTAATTAATATTCATATGGTAAATTGAATTTTAGGGGCCCTTGAAAATCGGAGGCCTTGTGCACTTGCACCACCCGCCCACCCCAAGGGTCGCCCCGGCCTATCGAAGATCAGTTATTTTATTATAAGAAAGAATACTAGATTTAAAGTGAAAAGACATACAGTATGTGCTAGAAAATTAGAATTCATATAATAAATCACAAGACAATTTGAAAAATGCTATCAAGTGGCTCTACTTCGATTGAAACAAAATTAATGGCTCATATTTACCCTCTCAAAGACATTTTTCCTCTAAAAGTTTTTCCCCCAAAATAAAAATTCTCCTCACTCTCTCTCTCTCTCTCTCTCTCTCTCTCTCTCTCTCTCTCTCTCTCTTTCTTTATATATATATATATAAAGAAATTTAGATTTTTAGATTTCAGGTTTGTAAATATCTGGAATTTTCAGATTTTTTATGTTCTTTTATTACTTATGTAGAAAATTTCACTGAGCATCCTAATTGATTTCAAATGAAATGGAAAATTTAAATGGATATTCACTTGGGTAATTTCAACCTCTAAAGTTATACTGAAAGTAGCAAATATCTCATCAAAAGTTAAATTTCATCATTTTGTGCCTTCAAAGCTTTTAGAAGTTGGATTTTACACCCCATTTATAATTATTTAAATATGAAATTTTATTTACAACTAATTGTTGTCGTACTATTCAAACTTGAGCTACATAAACTTCTTGATGGAAGTTTCAGATTCATGCATTCGAAATACTAAAAAGTAAATGTATCTAGTATTATACATGAACATTATTATAGTGTACATATCAGAAAGTATATTAACATCTGATAATAAAATACACTGAGAATACCAAAGTTAATCGTCAAATATTTTTCATTCTTGATATACAGAACACGTTCTTCATCAGAACTAAACAACATTATCTATCTAGCTTCTCATTGCTTCCTGCAATAAATAACATCATTATATATGACTATGTAAGTTTTTTATTTTTTTGTATGACATCTGTAACTCTTTTATATTAGATCAATTAATTCTTTGTTTTATAATTGTTACATTATAATGCTTTACTTTTATATGATGCATTGTTATGAAGATATGTCGCAGGCACGCGCCCACGGATAAAACCAATTATTAGTTAGTGTATAAAATACAACGTAGTCCTTGGTGCTTACTTCCAAATTTTAGAAATGTTAAAAGATTTTTTTTTTTTTTTGAGGAAAAGGTGGAGTATGGCCACCCTGTTTCATTAATAAGGGGTTAATAAAATAAACTCAGAGTACTGAGCCAAATACAAGGTCCTACAAACAAAACGAAAGTACATAACCTCCACCCCAAACATGGGGGGTGGGACAAAATAGTGCCAGAAAGTCCGCAACATACAAGCGACTTAAACAAAACAAGATACATCACATCCCCCCAACAAACCCTGAGGTGGTGGGTGTCTATCAACAGTACCAGCTACGCTAGTTGTCAATTGATTGTCGGACCGATCTCGACTTCCTCATCATCAAAATCCTCAACCTAGAAGACACTTGATATCCTCCCCCTGGGACCTACTGCTGCCACATTAGCCCAAAATGAAATAAAATGCATAATGTGAGTCAAGTTACCAAAGATATTATTACATATTGTGCGAAAATAAAAATTATTCCTGTTTAGCCAAAGTACCCAGGTCGTTGCGGCAATAGCGATGTACCATGCTTCTCTCATAGTTCTTCTCTCATAAGCAAATTTGGACCCTACCCATAGGTCCTCGTACACACTAGGGTACTGACTCGTCCCCAGGGCGCTGAGTACCTCAACAAGTACCGCTTTGCTCCTAGGATACTATAGGAAGAGGTGGTCTCTAGTGTCTAAGGTAGCATGGCAGAACCCGCAACGAGAGTCCACATTCAGTTGGCATTTAGCGGTATTCTCTCTAGTCAAAATCGCATCATTCAGCACCAGCCATAAGAAAACTTTGATTTTGAGAGGGGCTTTCATCGTCCAGACGACTCATGCCCAGTTAGGAGCACATCCCCTAAAGTGAATGTGGTTATACAGGGAGCAAACGGTGAACGTACCGTTCTTTTCCAGTCCCCAAGATTTCTTATTTGGACCTTGAGAGCAGCTAATACCAGCATTGGAGATATAGTTCTGGAGTTCTATGAGTCTGGTCTGGGAGCCCAGATCGAGAGATTATTTAAAGGATGGTTTCTAGGCACCTCTTTTACAGGCTGCGGCCATCGTGCAGTGTGGTTGAGATGCTCAATTATATAGGTCGGGGAATGGGGCTCTCAGTGTGTGATCACCACACCACTTATCCCACCAGAATCTGGTGAGTCCATTAACACAGGTAATGAAGGGTTCGTATGTCTTAGCGATGCCTTACCAGAACCAGGAGACACGTGGGCCTATCCTGAAGCCCAAATTTCTCGTTCCATTCCCATGCAGATATCCCTAAACAAAATCTTGCCACCCTTCTTCATTAGGGTGAAAGACCTTCCTCCACCATTTATCCAATAGGGCAAGATTCATATCTCGAAGATCAATTATACCTAGTCCTCCATGTATCTTTATCATGCATGCCTTCTCCCATCTGATTAGGTGGGTAGCCGCCCCGATCCAAGTTTGCTCCTTTCCATAAAAACCATTTTCGGGTTCGGTCAATTCTCTAAATTACCCATCGTGACATTTCAAAGAAGGACAAATAATAGGTTGGAAGATTTGATAGGACAGCATTAATAAGCGTGACTCTCCCTCCTAGTGATAGGGCTTTACCTTTCCAGCCTACGAGATGGTTCTCAACCCGGTCAGTAATGGGTAGCCACCAGCCTTTTTGAGTTTTCCGGGTCTTAGTGGCAATCCCAGGTATTGAATGGGAAAGCTCTCTATGGCATAATTGAGAATTGTGGCATGTTCTAGTGCCTCCTCCACTGTCAAGGCAATGGGGATGATAACCCTTTTATGGAAGTTTACCCTGAGTCCAGACCAAGCTTCAAAACTTTACAATATACCTTTGAAGGCGGTTGTTTCCCAGAGGTTGCCATTACCAAATAGAGGAGTATCATCAGCATATTGGAGGATTGAGCAATCTTTTCGGTTTACTCCCTTGGCCACCGGTACGATCCACCCTGCTCTATCGCAATTAGCCATAATGGACTGAAGTACATCTGCCACAATGGTGAAGAGAAGTGGTGAGAGCGGATCCCCTTGTCTGAGGCCCCATTTGCACGAAAATTGGTGTCCCGACACCCCATTTACTAAAATTGCAATTCTACTGGTGGTAAGCCATGTGTGGATCCATATGATCCATCTAATTCGAAAGCCTCTTCCGGCAAGCGCTTCCAAGAGGCAGTCTTATTCGACCGAATCATAAGCTTTCTCGAAATTCAGTTTCAGGAGATAGCTCTTAGTATTCGAATGTGGTATTGATGGATAGTTTCTTCAGCCGTAGCCATATTGTCCTGAATACATCGTCCTTGAATGAACCCCGTCTGATCGTGGCTAAAAAGACAATCCATCATCTTTCCAGTCTATTCACGAGAGTCTTGGTGATGATCTTGACAAAGCAGTTAAGAAGACTAATAGGGCGGTAATCTCCCACTCGTCAGGAGTCTTCTTTCTTAGGAATTAGCACCACCACTGCGAAATTAATTCTCCCTAGTTTGAGCTTATGGTCGTAGAAGTCAATGAACATCCTCATCAAATTGCCTTTGATTTCCTCCCAGAATGTCTGATAGAAGATCACCGGGAAACCATCAGGACCTTAGGCTTTGTCTGTGCAAAGTTGTTGGACTTTCTTCTCACAGAAGGGAGCTTCAAGGGTTGCAGCATAAGTTCGGAGTTGCCCGCCGAATCCTACCAGAAATCGTGCCAGAGAGGGACTCTCGGGTCAGCTTTGTGTTCAAAGAACAGTTTAAAATGGGACTGGAATGCCATTCTGATATCCTTGTCGCCTTGGATCATTCCAGAATCTGAATGGATTGAGTGAATGAGGTTAGATCTACGCTGGGCACTTGCTACTCGATGAAAGAATGCCGTGTTCACGTCTCGCTCTTTGAGCCACGATATTTTGGACCGCTGCCACCAATTGATTTTCTCTAGCCTGTAGAGTTTGTCAATTTCCTGTCTGGATTGGAGCAACCTATTCCGCTCTTCCTGTAGCAGATCTTTAGTTTCCTCAGTCTTCTCCAGTTCCTCAATTTCTTCAAGAAGGGAGTCTTTTGCCTTCCAAATTAGCGCAAATCTGGTCTGGTTCCATTTTCTGAGCTTGCACCTAAGTCTTCTAACTTTTTCACACCATATGGCGGTAGCTTCAATCCCCATAGTGGGGCCAGACCAACTCTCGTAGACCATGTGGTGGAAGCCTTGGATTTCCAACCATGCCTTCTCGAATCTAAACTTTGGTGATTTCTTGGGTTGAACTTTCCCAGAGGATAGGAGAATAGGTACATGGTCTGAGGTGGGTTTAGGGAGTGATTTAGCCGCCGACAACGGGAATTTGGCCTCACAGTCAGTGGAGACCAAAATCCTGTCAAGTTTCGCTAGAATGGGTGACGATTGCATGTTTGACCAAGTGAAGAACCTATCAGAGATGGGAATTCCACTAGATCCAGATCCTTGATAACCTCATTAAATGCTTTCCGGTCAGAGTCACTGGACCCTCTGCCTCTGTGTTCTGAGGTGAATCTAGGGATGTTAAAATTGCCCCCCACCACCCAGGGGTGTGGCCAACGTGTTTGAATCGCTCTTAGCTCTGTCCAGAAAACCATCCTAGCAACAGAAGTGTGCGGACCATAGACCATCGTAATTGACTGAGTCCACAGGTCGGCTTTACGTTGAAGTAAGGCCAACAAAGAAAATTTCACGTAGAGCTCGTCAAGACAACAAAAAATATCGGGGTTAAAACATAGAGCGATACCCCCAGATGCCTCAACAGATGGGGACATTCTCCATTCAGAGATTTGATTTCCCCCCACCTTACTAAGTCTAGACATGTGAGTAAGTTTTTTCTCTTGAAGACCCACAATGTTGGCCTTTGATTTGGCAATGACCTCCCTAACCATTTCCCGTTTGCCCCACCTACCGAGGCCTCTAACGTTCCAGAATATAGCCTCCATTAACTATGGTTAGGTAAGGGATCGTGACTCGCTTTGGTAGTCGAGTTCGAGTTAAGGTTAACCCTATCGGTCTCCCATCCTTTAATTTTGTTAAAGAGGAAAGCGTTCCTATCAGTATCGGTAACCGCAAGACCACAGGTTTCGGCTAGCTTAAAAAACTCAGTATCAGTCATGAAATTAAAAATAGAAGCTAGGAAAGAACGCGTACCTCCGTCGCTTGTCTTAACCGACTTAACTGCCGCAGCAATATCTAAATAGTCGACTAGGGACTCCTCAATAGACCTCTTAGCGACTTTCTGAACCCTGAATCCTGTACCATCCAATGTTTGTGAGTAGGGGAAAGTAGAGGGAACAAACTCCGGTGAGATACCTGCAAGATCTTCAGCCATTCCCTCAGAGTCAAGCGACTCTCCTTCTGAATAATCATAGTCATCATCAAGATTTAGTCTATCATCTCGATCTTCTTCGTCTATTCCAGGAAGTGAGATGGGGATAATCTTAATTGGGCTTGAGTATAAGGGCCCCTCTTTGGAAACAACAAGTTGTAGTTCTCTTACTTTTGAGCTAGACCCCTCTTTGGGCCCATTTAAAATCTCCTTGCTTAAAATCCCCCTTACAAGATTACCAGGAGCCTCCGATATACTAGGCCCATCGGGGAGCCCATACCTCTTCGACGGCCTAAGATCCACACTTAAAACTCCTTCAGATCCAATCCTCTCTCCATTCTGAGCTCTCCTTCGCTCTGAGTCGAGAACAGGATACGCTAACCTGTTACTGGGCACATCTGGTTCACGTCTCTGACTCTTTCGTCAGAGGAGGCTCCACGTGGCACCTTCCCAGTGGTTGGCATTGCACATGAGGCTTGGGGCGAGGCAATCGAAGGAGTTAGCGATGGAATCGAGGTCTTGGGCGCTTCGATACTCTCTTCGTTGCTGTTACCAATGCTCTTCCCCTTCAGCTCATTTCCTCTTTGAGCATTCTCCTTTTCCTGTGCCTCTACCCCTAACCTTGAGCCTCTCTCATTTGGGACAGAGTCTCTGGCAATGTTCCGTCCTTTGCTCGTCGTCTTCCCCAAAGTGGTAGTCTCCCCTCTCGACTCTCGACCCAAAGCTACCAACTGTTGCCCTTTTGGAGTTTGACTTTGCATGTCGTTTTGCATGTCAGTTTCCAATGTGCTTTTGCCATGTTTTGCTCTTGTACGGTCTGCCTCCACTCTCTGCTCCTCTCGCTGCTTCCACCCACCAACTTCGAGATGTTGACTGCCATTTTGGGCTTTCTTTTGCCCCTTCTTTCGAAGGGACTTTCCTCGAGCGTCGACTACCCAAATCAGGTAGTGTGGGTAGATCCACCGTTTTCCTTCCATCTGGGCCGCTGGATCTGATGGTCAAGCCTCATTCTCGACCACCATTGATCGGAGAAACTCTCCCTGGTTCTGATCCCTCCCCCTTGTGTTCATGGCTATGCTCCATCCCTTTTGCCGCTCTGATGAGCTCCCGGTGCGCCCGCTCCACTTCGTGAGCCCCATCTAAGGTCAGATCCCACTGAGGTGAAACCACCTGCTTGTATGAACGGTTGTCTCTGAGCGCAGATGAAGGAGTGGGGAAAGTGATGGCCGAAAGCTCTGTCTCTGGCTCCGCTCGCTTGTCGAGCACGAACCGGATCAGGTATGACTCCTCGAAGGAGAACACCTTAGCAAACTGAGGCATCAAGGCGATGTCGGCACTCCTTATGAGTATCCTTGCCGACACGATCTCTGAGCGACGAACTGTCTTCTCGTCGATCTCTTCGATGGAGCCAAGGTCGGCGACGATCTCTTGAAGGGTCTCCCTCTTCCAAAAGTGAAGTGGTACGTTGTGGATCCAAATCCAGTACTTGTCGCCTTGTGGTAGCTCCGCTCCGAAACTAGGTGATCATGCAAAAGATTCCAGACTAAAATGGCCAAAGTCCATTGTTCCCATGCCAGTGACTTCGACCACCTTCTCCGGCGACGGGAAGGACACGAAGAATTGTAGGTGACACATTTTCTTCGCTACCCAGTCTCTATGGGCCTTCATTGGCCACCTTGAGTTAAGAGTTTACAGGAGGTGTGTCTCCGATGGGCTCCCTGACCTTACTCTGGTAACTGCACACCATTGACAGAGTCATTTCTCTTCGTTCTTGATTATATCCAGGCTCTTTGCTAGCCGAATAAAGATTAGATTATCGAAAGACCTTCCGCTACTCACCGGGCATTTGTCGTTATCGTTAGTCTCTATCACATTTGTACACGCATGAGAAATGATAAAAGAAATTGCCAACGAGAATTGCTCCAGAGTGGATGGACCCAGAGCTTACATGGACAGCTCCATGTCTGTTTTTACACGTGGACCACCTGGTGGGTCCCACAATTTGCATCAAAAGTTGCAATAAACCAGTAGGGTTAGGTGAGGTGTTGGACTCGGTAAATTTTTTCAAGCATTCACCCACTGAACCAGGGTCAAAATAAAAACAGGCCTACAATGAGTACAATCTATGATCTAAAGTTGATGATTGGCTCTCTCGTAATTATATTCAAAATCAAGTGTCAATTCCACTTCTCTTCGGTCTATAAATCCACACCTTAAGATTTCTCTCCTACTCAAACAACCTTTAATGGCTTCCAAATGTTTCACCAAGTCCTTGCTCTCTTTCTACCGTTTCATCCGTAGAAGGAGAAGAAACCCCCATGCACCATCCCACGTAAAATTACAAAAATACCCTTCACACGACTCGATATCGTGCAAAATCCTAGTTTTCGACGTTGAGGGTGGGCTTTTGAGATCATCTTCCCTCTTCCCATACTTCCTGCTTGTAGCCTTAGAAGGTGGAGGACTCTTAAGGGGTCTTCTACTTCTCATCGTCTATCCATTTCTATGTTGTTTGAACAAAGAGATGGCACTTAAAGCCATGGTGATGGTCTCCTTTTGCGGTTTGAGGAAGGACAAATTTATCGTAGGGAAAGCGGTTTTGCCCAAGTTTTTGTTGGAGGATGTAGGGTTGGAAGGGTTCGAGGTGATGAGGAAAGGGAAGAGGAGAGTGTGTGTGAGTAGGATGCCGAGGGTTATGGTAGAGTGGTTTTTGAGGGAGTATTTGGCGGTGGAGGTGGTGGTAGGGAGGGAGATGAAGGCTTTTTCCGGGTTTTACACGGGGTTTATGGAGGAAGAAAGGAAGGAGTTAGAGTTGGAGGAGGTGTTTGGAGGAAGAGAGGAAGTTGGTGAGGATGTTTTAGGGTTTGGAAGCTATTACTCTTTGTCACTTAAGCACTATTTGTTCTCTCTATGCAAGGTACGTCCTATTTTTATTTACATATCTTACATATATAATTAACTCATTCGTTTTATATACATAACTATAACAGACGAAGTTTTAGATAAATAATTCACACAGTTCAGCATGATCAATAGAGCCGATTATTTTTGTGAGAGCAGATGATCTAAGGTATCTATATAATAAAACACAAAAAAAGCTATTAAGTGACTCTCCTTCAATTCCCAAAAGATTGAAGACCCAGATCTAACCTCACAAAACATATTCCTCCTCCCTCCCAAGTTTTTTTCAAAACTCAAATTCAAATTTTCACCCAAAACAACTCCTATATTTATTTAATTTTTTTTTTTTCCGCTCTCTCCCTCCTTGTATTCAAAAAAGTTAAAAAATAAATATTTTAAAAATTTTTACAGAACAAAAAATTAAAAAACTAAAAAAATTAAAAATTAAAAAACTTTAAAAGTAATTCAAAAAAATCTTATAATATGTTTTTTTGCTCGAATCCCAAAAATTTCTCATATAATATGTTTGCTATTTCAATTAATTTGCTGAATCTCCAAAATTATTTTATATGATCAAACAAGCTGCACCATACCAAAGACGTGCCGTAGCCAGATGAAAAACCTAGTAAATGTATAAGATGCTTGGTGAGTGATAATGAACGAATAGCAGTTCATGCATGCATGGTCACATCTAGGATCATTGTACGGGAGATTTGATAGCTTAAGATTAATTTCTATATTGATTTAATATTTTTTTACTTTTTATTGAAACGGGTGGCTCAACTTTTATTGTCGGAAAAAAATTAGTCAAAATAAAATTTATATGGTAGTTAAAGAAGTTTATAGTATTTTTCTTGCTTTAGTAATGCTAAATATATAGGATATACATATGCATCAATCATAGGCTATGATTGTGGATTGCATTTATATTTTGTTTAATTAAAAAATTAGGGACCCGTATGTCACTGTTTAGTAATGAGTAATGCTTCAGCTACTACTAATTTCACTATCATTTTCTTTATCAGCTTAGGTGGCATATTTCTATTGGAGAGTTTTCCCACTTATTCTATCTTTTTCTACCTATCGAAGCGTGACACCTAAAATAGTAAAAAGAAATATAATGAAATTGATAGTAGATGTACTCTTTAGTAATTAATCAGCCAAGCAGATTTTGTGTGCTAAGTTACTACCTACTATGTGAAAGGTAGGGGCCACCATTTTAGGATTAGGGTTAGGATTGGTAATTGGTACAGTAGTCTCTTTCATTGTGTGGGTACAATTACTAGAAGTAATAGTACATATGTACGACCCTGCAACACTAGAAGTAGAGATAATTGATTAGTTGCAAATTTTGTTCAATCTTGGCACGAAGCCTATTCAGAGCTAATTGAAGTTGCCCTGGGGAAGCAAAATTACACACAAAATTACTGCCTAGTAAAAATTAACTGAAAAACATCGCTTTAAAACTAGATTTTGAAATTTTTCCCTATGCCAAACTACGCGAATGAAGAGTGAAGCCAACTATTGTATAAGAATGAATTTGATTATGGTTGCAAGGTATGGAAAAATGTTGATAATATAAGTGTTCGGATCCATAACTTTGGAAGTTAAAGATAAATTTATATTGTTTCAACATCCCGGAAAGATCAAATAAAGTAAGTTATTAACTTTGTTTGACCATTGGATATGTACATTGAAAGAGGCATATAAGAGAAAAGTGGTAAGCAATATTTTTAGTAAGCATATCTATGCAAAATGTAGTCTTACCCCAAAAAAAAAAAAAATAATAAGAGTAATGCTAGAGCCACTACCAATTTCACTACATTTCTCTTCACTACCTTAGGTGGCACACTCCAATAGGTAGGGGATGATAGAGTAGGTGGGAGAACTCTTCAATAGGAGTATGCCACCTAAGGTAGTGAAGGAAATGGTAGTGAAATTGGTAGTGGCTAAAGCATTACTCAAATAATAATAATAATAATCCAATTAATGAGCCCAAAATCCACTTAATGAGGGGTAAAATTATTAAATGTTTTAAGGGCCCACCAATCGGAAAACCGCGATTTTATGCTGACATTTGAATATTTAATTTACCACAGTGGAAAGAGGGGAGGTATTGGGTTTGGACCGTTTAGTGGAATAGAAGGAGGCTCATAAAAGTGGGGGTGGGGAGTTGGTAACTCAGTTAAATGAGCCAGCAATTGACACCCAGAGGTATCATGGGTGGGCCCCGCAATACGGCTAAATTCATTTATTACTACAGCAAATGCAATGCTGTCTTTACGGAAATGTCAAAAAAAAATTGTAGCATGACTAAGAGCATCTGTAGGCATTTAGTGTCAAAATATCTATATATATGAATAAATAGGAATAGAATTTTCAATTTTGCTGCACTCGTACAAAGCTATTTTATAGCAATTTATAATACAATATTAAGCGACTGCACATGAAGTGCCGTCGGAGTGGAACGGAGCTGTCGTTCGAAAAAAAAAAAAACATTTCAAAGCACTGGGACGGACGGCACATGAAGTGCCGTCCAAGCCCATGTGCTATTTTTGTCCTCTTCCATTTTTAGTAAATTAAAAAAACAATTCATTAATTACCAAAAAATTTCAAAAAATTACGAAAATATTTCTGAAATTGCAAAAAAAATTAAAAATACAAAAACCTCCGGACGGCACTTCAAGTGCCGTCCGAGGGTTTCGGATGGCCAGATCATTTTTTTCAGACGGACGGCACTTGCACTTGAAGTGCCGTCCGACGAATAAAAAATTATTTTTTTTCGTAGGACGGCACTTCGAATGTCGTCCCTCACTTATCGATAAAAGCTATATCGATTTTCATTTATAGCAATCGACTGTAGCAATTTATCGATAAAATGGATATTTGACAAACGAGTGCAGCACGTTCGTTTGCCAAATATCCATTTTATCGATATTTGGCAAACGACTACAGATGCTCTAAGGCTGCAATCAAGTCCAGCCGAGCCGAATACCTTCGTGTTCGAGGTTGGCTCGTTTACGAAACGAGCTTAATTTTGAGCTCGAGCTCGGTTCGGCCGAACTTTGACCAAGCTTTGACCATATTCGAGCCGAAAGCTCGCGAGCTTAGCCTAAAAAAAAAAATTTCAAGTTCGTGCTTGGCTCGTTTACGAAACGAGCTCGGATTTGAGCTCGAGATCGGCTCGAGCTTGGTTCGAGCCGAGCTTTGACCGAGCTCGAGCCGAATAGCTCGTAAATAGATCGATTCGTTTGCAGCCCTAAGCATGACACACAAAATTTGCAGTTTTAATTTCAACTCTTACATAATTAATTAAAAGCATAATTTTGAATGAAAAAAATAAAAATACAATTGCTTGGTGCTATAGAATATACTTCAAGTATTAAATCCTCAACTTTTATCAAAACTCGGGAGTTTTAATCTAGTGGTAGGCTCTTTTACATATAACATCAAAACAATCCATATTTTAATTCTACTGCCAACCTAATTGTAATGCATGCTAAAAAATAAAATTACCATGACAGTTATTTTCGATTTTTTTCCCAAACCGACCTATTTTTTGAAAGTTTTCCCAAACCGACCTACTTTTTATTTTAATTCCCCAAACGATCCACTCGGTCTTTGAAAGACCGAATTTAGTAAAAACTAACTCAGTTTTTCAAAGACCGAGTTTTAGTATTGAATTTTTCGAATTCTAACACTCGGTCTTTGAAAAACCGAGTTATTTTTCACTAAACTCGGTCTTTCAAAGACCGTGCAGTCATTTTGATAAATACTTTCGAAAGTGGGCCAGTTTGGTAAATACTTTTAAAAAGTAGGTTATTTGGTAAATATTTTCAGAATTAACTATAATTATTATAGTGAATATTATTGACCAAGCTGAGTTCTTGTCCTTCATTTGTCCTTCATAATGTATGTTTGGAATAAAAACTCATGTATGTGTAGTCATCCTCTTTAACCATACACTCTTGGTGAATAATTCAAAAAAGTGGGTCAGTACGGTAAAATTTTCTATTCAAGAGAACACAATATTATGACCCTGAAAATAACACTTGCAAAATAAAAATATAGGAAAGTGTAGGTAATAGTGGCTTAATAATAAATAAAATAAAGCAGCAATACTGATATTCAAAATGGCCACTTTTAAGTTTTAACTAACCAATCAAAATAATATAAATTGAAAATTATGTTGAAGAACATGTGAAACAATGGCACTAATGTACCACAATTACGGATTTGAATCCTATCCAGTGAAAAACTAATTCACTAGAGTCGCCCATCTAACCACACGTCTTGTTGATCATTTGTTAATCATAACAGAGGGCACACATTTTGATGCAAGATGTATGGTTAAATGGGCCAGTGAACGTCTCTAGTGAATTATTCACCAAGAGAATTCAAATTCCATAATTACCACTGTATTACACATAATTTTTAAATATAACACTGTACACATTGCACATAATTTTTGAAAAGTGAACAATTATGAGAACTATTTTTGAAAACAAATTCTCCCGATAACATATATACAACATTGCATGTTTTTTAAGGTTTGATTAAGAAATATAATTGCACTTCAAAATTTGGATGGAGAAGGAGTGGGAAGTTGCCTCCTATATTTGCTATCCTTTTTTTTTTGTTTGTTTTAAAAAGAAAAAAATTAGAAAAATACTTGAACCAAAAGTGAGTTAGAATAATATTTTGTATAGATTACAACTAGAAAAATAAATAACCTGCATCATTGTATCCTTATTTTTCAGCTATTAACCTGGTAATAAAAAGGCAAATAGATAACAACAAAAGATGAAAATATAAAAAGACCATACAAAGTATAGAGTTTTACTAAGGAAATTAGCTCAGACGATCTTGAAAATTTTAAACACGTGTATGTTATGATTTTAGACCCAATAATGTTTTTCTTTCTAGATTTAGGACAACACACATCACACCAGTAGATCAGAATTGAGAGATAGGATCTGCAGCAGCAAATATTTCAGTTGGTTAATCAAAGAACAAGATGCAATTATTTTTCAGTGACTAATGGAGAGAAATATGCATCTAAATGAAGGACAAGAACTCACCTTGGTCAATAATATTCACTATAATAATTATAGTTAATTCTGAAAGTATTTACCAAAATAATCCACTTCTTAAAAGTATTTACCAAACTGACCTACATTCGAAAGTATTTATCAAAATAACTGTGCGGTCTTTGAAAGACCGAGTTTAGTGAAAAATAACTCGGGTTTTCAAAGACCGAGTGTTAGAATTCGAAAAATTCAATACTAAAACTCGGTCTTTGAAAAACCGAGTTAGTTTTCACTAAACTCGGTCTTTCAAAGACCGAGTGGGTCGTTTGGGGAATTAAAAAAAAAGTAGGTTGGTTTGGGAAAAACTTTCAAAAAATAGGTCGGTTTGGGAAAAAATTCGTTATTTTCTTGGTCCAAGTAGATGACCCTTAACGGGTGAGTTTTGCATCTAGTAAGGTCTTTCACAATTATGACTACTTAAATTTTATAATTGTACCAATTTTGTGGGAGTTGGAGTTGGAGTTGGAGTTGGAGTTGGAGTTGGCGATGCAATTTTAGAGTGCCATATATATAGCCTTGTATCTGTCGGTCAATACTTTGATCTAATATTGTTAAACTTTTTGTTAATTGTCCTTAGTTTTTCTTATTTTGGTAAATTTAAGATTAAACTCATATATATTCTGTGTTGATTAAAGTGTCCTTAACATTAAAATCTTTATATTGCAGGAAATCTACCTAGTATCAGAAACAGAGAAGAGAAAATGGCACATTCTCCCCCGATCAACCTACCCTAAGCCCTTAGTCTTCCACGACGGCCGGATAGCCTTCCTACCTACTCCCCTACTCGCCCTCGCCATGTTCTTGTACCTACCGATGGGCATACTCATCTCCATCATCCGTGTCTCCGCCTTCATCCTCCTCCCCTACAACATTGCAATCCCAATTGGCGCATTCACGGGCATAATGTCCCGCTACTCATTCCGCTCCCAAACCGCCCAGGCCCACATTCTCACCCACGGGCCACACCGTCTTTACGTCTGCAACCATCGCACCCTACTTGACCCGGTCTACGTATCAGCCACATTAAACAAGCTTGTGACTGCAGTCACTTACAGTCTTAGCCCAATAACCGAACTTATATCACCAATTCCAACTGTCCGGTTGACAAGAAACAAAGAAGAAGATCGTAGAATAATGGAGAAGTTCCTGAACAAGGGTGATTTAGTAGTGTGCCCCGAGGGTACAACTTGTCGCGAACCATATTTGCTTCGGTTTAGCCCTTTGTTTGCAGAGCTGACCGATGAGATTGTACCTGTAGCTTTGGTTACAAGTGTGAGTATGTTTTATGGGACGACTGCTAGCGGGTTTAAATGGCTCGACTCGTTCTACTTTTTGATGAACCCAAAACCGGAGTACGACATAAAGTTTATGGATAAGATTATGACAGGCTCTGCAGGGAGAAGTTGTAGTGTTGAGGTGGCTAACAGGGTGCAGAAAGAGATCGGGCGAGTGTTAGATTTTGAGTGCACGACGCTGACAAGAAAAGATAAGTACATGATGCTCGCAGGGAACGAGGGGGTGGTGGAGGAGAAGAGCAAACAATATAAGCAGTGAACCATCGGGTATAACATTTATTTGCACAAAATGATTCGACGACTTAATTACTTGACGTTTATAGATATAGAATGATACATGTTAGAAGATGAAGAAATGTATTTATTTTATTTTACTATTATTTTTTATGAATGTACTTGATTATTATTTATTAAGTTTGACGCAGTATTGAAAAATAAGTTAAAAGTTTAGTGCATTGTATGCTTCTCAGAAGAACGTACTAGAGAAATCTTCCCCCCCCCAAAAAAAGGACACAGCAAGAACTCAATGTTGGAATTAATACCTGTAGCTGGAGATCTTTGTACAGAAAATTAGGAAACTGATACCCTTGAAGCCTCCTGATGCGGTTTGTTTCTGGGAGGCGTGTGGATGCACCTGGTGTGAGTTCTTCTCGATTTGTATTTGAAGGAGAAAGCTACTAATCAGACGACCCTCAGCTGGCCGAGCGGTACCTGCAACAGGCTGAGAGTGAGGTGGGTGTTGGGCTCGGATCCGAGGTCTTGTGTACCTGCAGACGGTCTAGAAACACCGGGGTTGGTTCCGGTGGCAGACCCTCCGACGATCTAGTCAGTCGCTTAAGATAAGAGTAACGGTAACTAGGGTTTTGGTGAGAAAAGATTGATCACCTGTAAACAGGGGGGGGGTCTGGTATTTATAGAGGAAGCCAATCGGGTCCAGACCCGTTTGGGGCTGGGCCGGACCCGGTTACCCGAATGGCTGAAGCGGTGGAAAAGCCGGACGGTATAGGGCTGACGTGGCAGACGCCGGAGCGGTTTTCGGGCTGACGTGGCAGAGCTCCGGGCGGTTTTCCGGTGCTGACGTGGCAGATCAGAAGGATCAGATGGTGCGCGCATCTCTGAGGGGATCCAGTGGTCCAGGATGGGCCATGCTATTTCTGACCCATATCACCTCCCATGTTCCTAATCACGAAGTTCAGCTGTAAATTAACAAACAAATATTTGATTGAACAAGTTCAGACAACCATAATGATAAGGACATCAGTTTGAGACGATTTGGACGGTTCTATAAGCGCAGATATCATCTAGGATGGCTGTTTTATTAGCCGAGTATTTTTATTTCAGTACTCATATTTGTTTTTTGGCAATTATAACAATATGTAGTAGTTTTACGATTTGCACCCTTTATTTTATGCATTAGAATATTTTGGAGATTTGTATTGAGATTTGTTTTGAGCCTATATATAGGTCACTAAATTAATAAAAAGATAATGTTTTTGATTGACTAAAATTATTGTGATGTTTTTTTTCATCCCTCTTCTTTGTGTGAGACAGTTGGGAAAAGATTTGGGTTTGTGTGAAGCCCTAAACCACACAAAAATTCCCAAATCCTGTATACAAAATCCCCACCATTTATCAGCCACCTTCTCCCCTTCTCCTCCTCCTTCTACTTTTGTGGAACCTGAAACGCATCACAACCCCAAACCCTCATTTCCTCCTCCTCACCATCACACCCCGAACTCATCGCAAGCACCACCTTCAACAGCCGCCCCCTCCTCCTCTTCACATCTCCGCCACAACCACCTGAAATCCTAACTTCCCAAACCCACCTCAAATTGAAAACATAATTCTCCCAAATCCATTTCAAATCGAAACCCTAATTAATCCATCCCCATACAGCCACCAACTCCTTCCTCTATTGTCTTCTTCTCTTCTGGTTCCGAAGCAACCCTTCCTCGACCCCCGATCGTCTTCCTTGCTCGCTGCACCCCGAGCACCATCGACCTCCACTACAACCAGCATCGTCAATGTGCTCGACAGCCCGCACCTCCCCGCTGCTCCACCCTCGCCACTGACTGCCATCAACCTCGTTGCTGCCCTTGTTGTTCGCTGCCTTAATTCCACTCTGATCTCCGAAGCTGCCTCCTCGTCATTGTTCCACCATCGCAGCCACTGCCTTGATCTCGCACTCCCGCAGCATATCGACAGCAACTTCCTCTCCATTGTCACGCTTTCTTCGAACTTCCGATAATTTCTTTCCACTTCTTAAATATTTGTGATACAGCTTTATCATCTCTAGAGTATTATCTAAATTTACTGTCGTCCACAAATATTGAGTGTGTGTGCTTCCACTTGCTAAGTAGGGTACGAATCGTTATTGACTATTTTACTTGTTAAGAACGTTTAGGTATATTGATTGTTAGGTTGGAACCTTTAATTGGGCTTGTTAAACTTATTTCAATTTTTAAAAATTCATCAAATCAATTAGTAGTTTTAATTTCTATCTTAATTGGCATTACTTGTTGCTAAACTTAATCTTTTAATATTCTTTGAAATCCTCAATCTTGGGTTAAATTTACATCATTTTGATATCAGAGCAAAGGTTTTTAAAACCCTAATTCTTGCATCACTTAATCATATTTTTTGCATTCATTTAGATCATTTTAGGATTATTTTTAGTTCATTTCAGATTTTTTAAAAAAAATAAGAAAGAAACTTAGTTGCATTTATGACACGTTTCTCCAAATTTCAGTAAGCACACGCCCCCACGACCCCTAGTTTTCCACCGTTGGTGAATGCGTCTTCACAGAACCATCACGAATTCCGAATAACCTTTCTTTCCCTCCCAAACCATCCAATCAGGAACCCTAGAATTCAGCGAGCCCCTCTTCTTACTGAAATGGACAACTCTGATATTTTCACTACCCTCGCTGTCATTCAAGCAACTCTTATCAATATCAATTAGATGCTTGAGAAAATGGAATTGAATCAAAATGTTGCTCCTGAGCATCATTGTTAGATCCCTCAAGGGAATGATCGTGACGACCGATGTCAAGATCGTGACCCTGACGAACAATACAAGAAGAACGTGAAGGTTGACGTTCCCCACTTTGAATGCTGTATGGAACCCCAAGCTTATCTCAATTGGATCCGTGTCATGACCACTACTTCGTGTGATTTGACATGAGCGAAACCCTAAAGGTCAAATTTGTCCCGATGAAATTGACTGGGAAAGCTCAACAATATTTGACCAATTTTGAACATGCCCACAGTAACCGAGGCCTGGTACCCATAGCCACTTGAGATGTCATGATAGAAAAGCTTACGGAGAGATATGTGCCCCTATCAATCCTTACCAGAAATGCTTGATTCGTAGAATCAACTCTATCAGGAAAGCAAATTCACCCAAGAGTATGTGAATAAGTTTGATGACTTTCTCATTCAATGAAATGCTTTAGGTAAAGAGAATGAAGAACAAACTCTATCTAGATTCAGAGCTGGACTACGAGCCGATCTTAGGAACGATTTAATTCACAGAAATGTAGACTTTTTAGCAACGACTTATGCCATTGTCCTCGACATGGATTCCCTTAAAGCAATTTCACATTACAAGTCCAGCAATTCGAAAGATCATTCCTCTAGAATGACATCCACTAATCTCTTTAGACATAAGCCCTCCTCTTTTCAGTACCCCGTAACAGGTCTTACCCAGGCAAGCCTACTTCAAATTCCTACCCACCTAGGAATGATAACAAGGGTAAAAACATCGAAAGATACTGATTGATCCTCTCACTAAGTGCTATAAATGGAAGGGATATGGTCATGTTGTTGGCAACTATCCCAACCCCAGTAGGATTAATATCGTAGAAGGCACCGCTGTCATTGCTGATGATTTCGACAATGAGTTTTCCTATGAACCTAATGAAAGTGATGACTTTGGCGAAGAAGATGATGACCAGTATATCCTCTATATTCGGTCGATCCAATTTCTTCCTTTAAATGTAGTTAGATGTGCTTTGTCCCAACCAAAAGAAGAAGATGATTGAAAGTGCACTGTTATATTTCACACCTTCACGACAACAAGTGGCAAGAACTGTAAGGTAATTGTTGATAGTGAGAGCTGCATCAATGCTGTTGCTTCAGAGATCCTAGCCAAGACTAGACTTAAAACTGAACATCATCCACACCCATATAAAGTATCTTGGATTGATGCGAAAGCTCTCCAAGTAACACACCAATGTTTGGTCCATGTAGACTTCAAAGCCTACAAGGAGCAAATTTGGTGCAATGTGCTCAAAATGGATGTGGGTCAAGTAATTTTAGGGAGACCTTAGTTATACGACCACACTGTGACAATATATCGTTGATCCAACCGGTGTGTGTTTTAACATGACAGATTAAAGATAAAGCTTATACCCATGGAACCACAAACTAATCTGTTTGTCAAAACTTCAACTCCCTTGACAAAGGGCAAGAAAGTAGCATATATGGGTAAAAATGAACTCACAGAAGATATTGACAAAGGGACAATAATTCTTCTACTCATAGCGAGAGAAGTCTCTAACGAGCCTAAGTCAACCATCCCCCCTCAAGTTACTCATGTCCTTCAAGAAGTTGCAGATGTGTTTCTTGCTGACTTCCCCAACCAGTTGCCCCCAGTGTGTGACATCCAACATGCTATTGATTTGGTTCCAGGAGCGAGTCTTCCTAACTTGCCACACTATCGGATGAATCTGATAGAACATACTGAGTTAAAAGACAAGTTGATGAGTTATTGGCAAAGGGCTTCATCATAGAAAGCTTAAGTCCTTGCGCAGTCCTTGCTCTGTTGATGCCAAAAAAAGATGAAACCTGGCGTATGTGTGTGGACAGCCGTGTTATAAACAAAATCATGGTAAAATACCATTTTCCCATTCCCCGTTTGGATGACATATTGGATATGATGTCTAGTGCCACAATCTTTTCCAATATTGACCTTAAAAGTGGTTACTACCAAATACATGATCATCCTGGTGATGAATGGAAGACTGCCTTCAAGACGAAGGATGGCCTATACGAATGGATGGTCATGTCGTTTGGAATGACGAAGGCCCTAAGCACGTTTATAAGAATCATGACGCAAGTATTCCATCCCTTTATGGGCAAGTTCCGTGTAATGTACTTTGATGATATTCTAATTTACAGACGATCCGTTGGATAACATCTTGACCATTTGAGGCAGGTTTACAGTGTTTTGAGAAAGGAACAGCTTTATGTTAATCCTACCAAATGTACTTTCCTCTCTAATTAGGCTATCTTTTTATGATTTATTGTTTCTGTTAGAGGAGTATCCGATGACCCAAAAAAGATATGAGCTATTACTGAGTGGTCTGAGCCACGCAACATTCGTGATGCGCGGAGTTTTCATGGTCTTGTCACCTTCTATCGTTGGTTTGTGCAAGGATTTAGCACAATCATGGCTCCGATAACTGACTATTTGAAGAAAGATGAGTTTTTCTGGTCGAAAGCAACCACAAAAACCTTCGAAGAGATCAAGAAAAGATTGATACAGACACCTATCATGAAATTGCCTGATTTTACTAAAGTCTTCGAGGTAATGTGCGATGCTTCTAGTATTGGTATAGGTGGAGTCCTCAGTCAAGAGAGTCATCATGTTGTTTATTTCAGCGAAAAGCTGAATAAAGCAAAACAAATATACTCCACTTATGACAATGAATTCTATGCGGTAATTCAGTCCATCCGCTATTTGTGACATTACCTCTTGTCATATGAATTCGACATTTTCTCAGACCATGATGCCTTAAGAATCCATAACTCTCAACAAAAGGTGAATCCAAGATATGCTCGATGGGTAGAGTTCCTACAAGAATATTCATAAATCATTAGGCATACAAAAGAGATTGATAATAAGGTCGTTGATGCACTAAGTCGCTGTCACAATCTTATCTACATTGTGCACCGAAATTATTGGTTTTGAGAGATTAAAAGATGAGTATGCATCCTGCTCAGATTTTCACGAGATCTATACCTCTTTGAAGGATGACATCATTCGAGTGGTAGATGATTATTTCCTGAAATATGATTATCTCTTCTATCGCTCCAAACTGTGTATTCCTAGTACATCATTACGAGAGTATCTTGTTTGCAAATTGAACGCTGGTGGCCTTGCTGGACACTTTGGGCATAGCAAGACTATTGATGATGTGGAACATAGGTTTTACTGACCTAAACTAAAGAGAGACGTTGTGGGACTTGTTAACAGGTGTCATACTTGTCAACTCGCCAAACAAAAAAAAAACATAACATAGGCCTGTATACCCCTTTACTTGCTTTCAGTCACCCTTGGGAAGATGTCGGCATGGATTTTGTGTTAGGCTTACCGAAAACACAAAAGAAATACAATTACATTATTGTCGTCGTGGACCATTTTTCTAAACTGGCCCACTTCCTCCCATGTTCGAAAACTTTCGATGCATCTCGTGTAGCTCATATCTTCTTCGATTATATTGTGAAGCTACAGGGGTTGTCAAAAACTATTGTCTAAAAGAAATGTGAAATTCACAAGTTACTTTTGGAAGATCATATGGCACAAGATGGGCACGAAATTGAAGTTCTCTTCAGCCTTCTGCCTACAGACCGATGGACAGACTGAGATTTTCGATCGGAGTCTTGGCAATCTCTTGCGTACTCTTTTGGGAGAGAACTTGGGAACTCGGAACTTGAAATTGACTGTTGCTGAATATGCCTACAACTCATCTAAGAATAGAACCACCGAAATGAGTCCATACGAAGTTGTGCATATTTATTATCCTAGGCAGCCCATAGATCTTGTCCCCGTGTTAGAACATCACAGAGTTTCAGAGTCTGCATCCACATTTGCATCCCGCATTCATAATTTTCATAGAGAAATTTGCAAGAAAATTAATGAGAATAATTTTAACTACAACTTAAGAGCAGATGCTAGAAGGAAATTTAAAACTTTTAATGTTGGTGACGAAGTAATGGTTCGGATTTATCTGGAAAGATTTCCAGCTAGATTCGTTAAGAAATTGAATACACGTGTTGCAGGCTAATTTAAAATTCTACATAAAATCAATAATAATGCTTATGTCGTTGACCTTCTTGAAGATTTTGGCATAAGTAGGACTTTCAATATTGAGGATCTAGTAGCCTATGGAGGTCCAGAATTTAACCCAAGAATTTATTTTATAGATGAGCCTACCCTGTAGCCTAATTGTGAGATTCCCACATTTTTCTCCTTACCTAATACTAGTTACCCACCGACAGAAAAATTACACAATATTTTAGATGATCAGATAATCTCTACTATAGATGGTGGTATTCATAGGTATTTTGTAAGATGAAAAAACAAGCCGGAGTCGGAGGATACTTGGATTGATCGTGAAGAGCTCCAACGCTTGGATCAAAATCTTTTGGAGCACTATGACAGTATCACTGGTTTTGACTCGAATGGGTTGAGCTCTCTCCCATTCCGGAGAGAATGATGATGACATCAGTTCGAAACAGTTTGGGTGCTTCTATAAGCACAAACATCGTCTAGGATGGCTGTTCTATTAGCCTAGTATTTTTATTTCAGTACTCATATTTATTTTTTTGGCAATTATAGTCATATATAGTAGTTTTGCGATTTGCACCCTTTATTTGATGCATCAGAATATTTTGGAGATTTGTATTGAGATTTGTTTTGAGCCTATGTATAGGCCACTAAATTAATAAAAAGATAATGCTTTTGATTGACTAAAATTATTGTGATTGAGTTTTTTTTCATCCATCTTCTTTGTGTGAGATAGTTAAGAGAATATTAGGGTTTGTGAGAAGCCCTAAACTATACCCAAATCCCCAAATCCAGTATACAAAATACACACCCCTAATCAACCACCTTCTCCTCTTCTCCTCCTCCTCTTCCTTCTTCTTCTTCTTGTGGAACCTGAAACTCATCACAACCCAAAACCCTCATCATCCTCCTCCCCACCCTCACACCCCGAACTCATCGCCAACACACCAACTTCAACAGCCACCCCCCTCCTCCTCTTCCAATCTACGCCACAACCACCCAAAACCCTAAGTCCCCCAAACCCACCTCAAATTGAAACCATAATCCTCCTAAATCCACTTCAAATCGAAACCCTAATTAATCCATCCCCATACAGCCGCCATCTCCTTCCTCTATCTTCTTCTTCTTCTCTTCTGGTTCTGAAGTAACCCTTCCTCGACCCCTAATCGTCTCCCTTGCTCGCTGCACCCCGAGCACCATCGACCTCCACCGCAACCAGCACCATTGACGTGCTCGACAGCCCGCAACATCCCGCTGCTCCACTCTCGCCACCGGCTATCGTCAACCCTGTTGATGCCCTTGTTGTTCACTGTCAGGGATTGGGTTGTGTGGATTCCTTGAACGGGGCATTGTCGATGATATAGAGTGGGTTTCAGGAAGTACTGTAGATTCCTGTAAAGCTGAAAATGCAATGGGCAATGGTAGAAATGGGTGTGGGGGATGAGGAGAAGAGAAGAAGAAGATAAGAAGAAGATAAGAAGGAGATAAGATAAGATTAGAGAGGAAAAATAGAGATTTTTATTGATTGATTCTCAGGATTACAGCTCATTGCTATATATAGAATCAAGAACCTGTGCAACACACACATTATTCTACTCTCTTAACTCCTTCCGCTCATTACAGTTCAAATAAGGTGCGCTAAGCGTGTACCAGTACCCCTATCGACTCTAATCCATATCTCCCTTGAGTTCTCTGATTGTCGAAGAGCAGTACTGACCCCCTAACAACTCCCCTTCCCTTACAACGAGCTTGTCCCAAGCTCGAAATTGGGAAATTGGGCACGCAGATCATCAATATCCACCCATGACGCGTTCTCGACAGCTGAATTCTTCCACTTAATCAGCAGTTTGATGCCGACTCTGTTGTTCTTTTTGAATATTCGACGACCTAACACTTGCTCTGGCTCGTCTTCATCATTTGAGGGAATCCACCATTGAGGGGGATCAACTTTGACTTCCGGGAGGTGGGTTCTGTGACAAGGTTTGAGCTTCGAAACATGGAAGACGGGGTGAATGGATGCTTGTACTGGCAGTTCCAACCTGTAGGCCACAGTGCCGATCTTCTCTATCACACGGTAAGGACCAAAGAACCTGGGAGTTAACTTTTGCGCGTTGGCTCCTCTTACTGATGATTGTTTATAGGGCTGAATTTTAAGCAAAACCAGATCTCCAACAGCGAATTCCCTCTCCGTCCTTCTTTTGTCAGCGAAGAGCTTCATCCTATCTTGTGCAACCTTCAAGTTGTCTCGCAACAGCTGTAAGACTTCATCACGCGAGAGCAATCCGTCTTCTACTTCTTGCACCGCAGCCGTACCTGGCACATAACGTAGCAAGGTTGGGGGTGTTCTCCCATAAACTCCTTGAAAGGGTGTGACGCCGGTGGAGACGTGCCAGTTGGTATTGTACCAGAATTCTGCCCATCCCAAGAATTTACTCCATTCTCGCTGCTTTTGACCACACAAACAGCGCAAGTAGAGCTCCAAAGCCTTGTTTACTATTTCCGTCTGGCCGTCGCTCTGGGGGTGGTATGCCGTGGAGTGTCGGAGTTTGCACTGTTGGAGAGTAAAAAATTCCTTCCAAAATTTGCTCATGAATATAGGATCCCTGTCGCTTACGATGCTTCGCGGCATCCCATGGAGCTTGTATACATGGTCGACGAAAGTTTGCACAATTGTCTCCACCGTGTACGGGTGAGCAATCCCAACAAAGTGCGCATACTTAGTGAGACGGTCGACCACCACCATGACAGCATTCTTTCCTCCGCTTTTGGGTAACCCTTCGACGAAATCCATGGAGATATCTTCCCACACTCTCTCTGGAATTGGGAGTGGTTGGAGCAAACCCGCAGGTAGGATAGTTTCAGCTTTGTTTTTCTGGCAAATGAGACATTCTCTAATTTTCAGCTTCACATCTTTCGTGCCCTCCCATATGAAAGATCTCTTGATCCGATGGAGTGTCTTATGATACCCAGCGTGTCCCCCCGTAGTCGAGGAATGCATGTCGTGGAAGATCAAGTGCCTCACCTCAGCCTTCGGGCTGATAAGAATCCTCCCCTTATAGAACCACAGTCCTCCCACAACCCGGTAGTGTTGCGGATCCAAGTCCCCGCGGCTGTACTTCTCCTCCAGCAGTCGGTAGTAATCATCTTGCACAACCAATTGCTTGATCTGCTCAATCCACTGCGGAATCACCACGGATATTTCCAAGCAAGCTTCAGAGTGTTCGGATTTCCTTGAGAGGCCATCAGCAGCCGGATTTTGAGTTCCCCTCTTGTACTCTACAGTAAAGGAGAGCCCAAGCAATTTCCACAGCCACTTCTCTTGAATTTCTTTGTTGATCTTTTGTTCCAAGATGTGCTTAATGCTCTGTTGGTCGGTTCTTATCACGAATTCATTCCCTAACAAATAGTGTCGCCATTGTTTGATAGCTTGTAAAATAGCCAACACTTCTTTTTCATAAGTGGAGAACGCCAAGTTCCTTCCCTTAAGTGCCTTGCTCATATAGGCGATGGGGTGGTGGTCTTGCATAAGAACCGCACCGATGCCATCCTTAGATGCATCCGTCTCGACGACGAAGGGTTTGGAGAAATCGGGAGCTTGTAAGACGGGGGTGGTTGTGAGGGCCTTTTTGAGACGTTTGAATGCTTCTGAAGCTTCCGGAGACCATTTGAAGGCATCTTTTCGCAGCAGCTGAGTGAGGGGTGAGGCGATGCTTCCATAGTCCTTCATGAACTTTCTGTAGTACCCGGTGAGCCCTAGGAAGCCTCTCAACTCCTTAATAGTTTTGGGTTCGGGCCATTCTTCTACCGCCAGAATTTTGCGATCATCCACGGCGATACCGGTGGCGCTGATGGTGTGCCCCAAGTATTCAATGGAGGTTCGGCCAAAACTGCACTTGCTGGGTTTCGCGAGAAGATGGTTTTGCTTCAGCACTGTGAGTACCTTCTCCAAATGTGCTAGGTGTTCCTCCCAAGAAGCGCTGTAGATTAGTATGTCGTCGAAGAAAACCAAGACAAACTGCCTGAGATACTTTGCGAATATGTCGTTCATCAATTGTTGGAATGTCGATGGTGCGTTGATAAGCCCAAAGGGCATTACCACAAATTCGAAATGCCCGTGGTGGGTTCGAAATGCAGTTTTAGGGATGTCGGGGCTGTGAACTCTGATCTGGTGATAGCCCGACCTCAAATCTATCTTGGAGAAGAATCGTGCTCCATTCAATTCATCCAACAGCTCGTCAATGAGGGGAATGGGGAATTTGGCCTTGACGGTTTGACTATTGAGAGCCCTGTAGTCGACACACATCCTCCAACTGCCGTCCGATTTCTTGATCAAAATTACTGGGGAAGAATAGGGGCTGCGACTGGGACGAATGAATCCGGCTTCTAACATTTCGCAAACTTGTTTCTCAATTTCTGCTTTGTAAGAGTGGGGGTGTTTGTAAGGTCTCAAGCAAACTGGTTTGTGTCCTTCAAGGATGGGTATCTGATGGTCGATTTGTCGATGTGGGGGTAATCTCATGTCCTCTTTGAAAACTTCGGGGAATCGGCTAAGAGTGTCTTGAATGTCGGCTGGGTATGGAGGTACCTGGCTCTCAATCTCTTCAGCGATGCCTTGAACTTGTAGGAGATACGCTTGACAAACGTAGTTCTTCATTCCTGTTAGCTGTGAAGCTTCCATCATTTGGAGTTGAGGTGTCACTATTCCCTTCAATTTCTTCATTTTTCCTTCGACTTTGAAGGCCATGGTCATCTCGCCAAAATCCATCGTGACCGGTCCTAAGGTGTGAAGCCAATGGGCTCCTAGGACCATTTGCGACGGCCCCAATGGTAATAACAGCAGCTCCGCCTGTAGGGGAACTCCTTGGACTGTAAAGGAAGCATGCTCCACCTTCCCTTCACTTTGCATCACTTGGCCATTGGCAACAGTGACATTGTATCGGAGTTCTTTGTTTACTGGCAATTGTGCGATCGCAGCGGTGTGGGGGTCGAGGTAGTTGTGGGTGGAACCCGTGTCGATAAGGATGTTCACTTCTCGGCTGTTGATGGTTCCCTTCACCCTCATGGTTTGTGGGTACGTCTGAGTTCCGATTAAGGCATGTAACGAGATTTCTGGATGCTGCAGGATGGGGTGCGATGGAGTGGGGGAGGGGTAGTTTTGAGAGGCAAGGGTCGGTGGTGAGGATGTGGAGTGTGGAGTGAGCTGGGTTGTTGCTAACAATTGTTCTTCAGCCGCCAAGGGACTAATGGGGTCTTCATCACCAAGGTCTTCTCCTTCTAAACACTCCAAGTAGTAAAACTTCTAGGTCTTGCAAATGTGACCAGCGGTATATTTGTCGTCACAATTGAAACACAGACCTCGCGCCCTTCTTTCCCTCATCTCCTGTAGACTAAGTCTTCGGGGCAAAAAGTGGGGGTAGGGAGGTTTGGCGCCTGGGGCGTTCTGTGCGGTTACGGTTGGGGAAGGGTGTACAGTTGGTTTGGTGTTAAATGGCGCGCGATAGCTCTTCTTCAAACAAGCCAATTTCTCTTCGAATCCCTTGGCGAGGCCCATGGCTTCATTCACATTCTTCGGTCGCTGCGACTTAACATCCCATCTAATTTCGTCTCGCAACCCACTGATGAACGTGCTCAAGTAATGTTTCTCCGTCCAATCCACTACGAAGTTGGAGAGGCGATCGAATTCCTGGATATACAGCTCGAGGTCCCCCTTTTGTTGTAACTTAGATAACATACCGCTGTAATCTTGAAACTCCGTGGGTCCGAACCTTGTGAGTATCTCCTGTAGGAACTGGGGCCAAGATATATCCGGCATCTGTGGCTTAATGTGGCGGCGAAACCATTGCGCGGCTCTTCCCCTCAAATTGAGCGATGCATATTTGAGCTTTTGTGTCTCTGGTACTTCGTAGAATTCCAGGAACTGCTCTACGCTGCAAATCCACTCCGTCGGATCCCCTTCTTCGAAGGTGGGGAACTCCACTTTGAATGGCGTTCGGAAGTAACCCCCTGGGTCTGGAACGAATGGACAGGGGTTGGGATTGAAGAACTGAGGGTGGAGGGGGTCTCGATGGGGATGGAGCGGTGGGGATGTCGGATTGGGGTTGGGGTTAATAGGGGGAGTCGGCAGCAGTGGTGGGTTTGGGATTCGCTGCAGCCCTTGCTGAATCATAGATAGCATGGCATCCAATCGAACATTCATCCTGTTCTCCATCGCGACGAATCTGTCGTTGATTCCCTCGGCTATTGCTTCAACTCTCTCTGATTGATAATTGCTCCTCAGTTGGATTTCCGCTATTTGACTCCTCAGATTGGCTACTTCTCCCTCCCATGGTGCCATCCCTTCATCTCGTCCATCGCCTTCGCTTGGCTCTGATACCAAGTTGTCAGGGATTGGGTTGTGTGGATTCCTTGAACGGGGCATTGTCGATGATATAGAGTGGGTTTCAGGAAGTACTGTAGATTCCTGTAAAGCTGAAAATGCAATGGGCAATGGTAGAAATGGGTGTGGGGGATGAGGAGAAGAGAAGAAGAAGATAAGAAGGAGATAAGATAAGATTAGAGAGGAAAAATAGAGATTTTTATTGATTGATTCTCAGGATTACAGCTCATTGCTATATATAGAATCAAGAACCTGTGCAACACACACAGTATTCTACTCTCTTAACTCCTCCCGCTCATTACAGTTCAAATAAGGTGCGCTAAGCGCGTACCAGTACCCCTATCGACTCTAATCCATATCTCCCTTGAGTTCTCTGATTGTCGAAGAGCAGTACTGACCCCCTAACATTCGCTGCCTCGATTCCACACTCTGATCTCTAAAGCCGCATCCTCCTTGTTGTTCCGCCATCGTAGCCACTGCCTCGATCTCGCACTCCCGCAACACAACGGCAGCAACTTCCTATCCATTGTCACGCTTTCTTCAAACTTCTGGTAATTTCATTCCACTTCTCATGGTTGTTCGCTGTCCAAGAATTCTTGCTTAGGTAGTTCATATCATCCATTCATAGTGTTTTGATCTAAGATTTCAATTCTTCCATGCTTCAACAGTAGTATATTTTTCCATGGAGTTAAAGTCCAAAATATATTTGTGATACTGCTTTATCGTCACTAGATTATTATCGAAATTTAATGTCGTCCACAAATATTGAGTGTGTGTGCTTCAACTTGCTAAGTAGGGTAAGAATCGTTATTGACTATTTTACTTGTTGAGAACGTTTAGGTATAATTATTGATTGTTCGGTTAGAATCTTTAATTGGGTTTGTTAAAGTTATTTCAATTCTTGAAAATCCATCAAACCAATTAGTAGTTTTAATTTCTAACTTAATCTTTTAATATTCTTGGAAATTCTCAATCTTGGGTTAAGTTTACATCATATTGTGTAACAATTAAAGAAGAATTCATCAGCCTCGATAATGTTCCTTTGAAAACAAAGTTTACGATGAGTGAATTTGGTAATACTACTATTTCAACTTAATAAATGGAAGCATATGGCATTCATGCATGTCGAGGATATGTCTTGCAACAGTTGCACGTCATACTTCGGCAGTCTTGAGTTTAGTTTGGAAAAGAGAAGATTAAGAAAAAGACAGTGCAAGACGATCAAGAGACCCTGAATTTCAGCTGCAAATATTTTCTGAACTGTAAGGGATGCTCGTAAGCAGGTTTAAAAAATCCAAATCATTAACAGCTATGTCAGTATTGAAAAACAAACATAATTGTTCTTACTTTATGCTGAGGAAATACATTTGAAAGAATGACAATCTTGTTGAAAATCGTTCCTACCGATGGGAGATCTAAAAGGCAACTCCTTTGATGCATAGGCAGTAGTGAGTAGAGACAATCTAGTGATCAAGATTTCTCAAGCAACGAATAAAGAGGAGAAATCAACAAATAAATTAGATCTAACACAAATAATAGAAAGAGAACCGGAAGAAATCTAATATGAGGAACGGTACACCTTTTGAGAGCTATAGCCTTTTCAAACAATAGAAAATAACAATCCTCTCTATATTGTTAAAGAATAAACTCAAACAAAAACAGTCAGGTGTTAAGGGGCTATTAATTAAGGGGCTATTAATTTGGAGTTACCTTTAATAAGTTATGAAAGTTTCAAGTTTCTAATGTTTCTACATTTATGTTGCATAGGAATTTCAAGAGTCTTACGAGTCTATAAATTGAGTTGTATTCTGCTGTCAAGTGTGTGGTTTTGAGAAGAATCAACGATATAAGTTCAAGAAAGAAAATTCTCTTCTTGATTTTCTCTTTCTCAAAAGCAATCTACCTGTATCAAATTGGTATCAGAGCTATGGTGAATTCTGGGAGTACATCACTGGGGCATATGCCGTTGCCATGACTCACGAAGTCGAACTACGACAATTGGAGTATTCAGATGCGTACGTTGCTTGGAGCACAAGATGTGTGGGAAGTAGTCGAGAATGGCTACACAGAGCGGAAGCCACTGATGACTTAACGGCGAATCAGTCAAAGGCGTTGAAAGAAATGCGCAAGAAAGACAAGACCGCCCTCTATTTATTGTTTCAAGCGGTTGATGAGTTGGGTTTCAAGAAGATAGCTGGTGCAGCAACTTTGAAGGAGGCGTGGGAGAGTTTGCAAAAGGTCTTCAAGGGCGCTGACCGAGTTAAACAAGTGCGGCTTCAAACTCTACGAGGCGAGTTGGAGGCCATGAAAATGAAGGAGTCGGAAGGAGTATCCGACTACATCACGCGTGTGCAAACGGTGGTGAATCAACTCAAATGCAATGGAGAAACCCTAACCGACAAGGGTTGTGGAGAAGATTTGCGGTCATTGACCGAGAATTTCGAGAACGTTGTATGCGCAATTGAAAAGTCGAAAGATTTGGAAGAGATGACCATCGATGATCTTGCTGGTTTACTTGAGGCGCATGAACAACGGAAGAAGAAGAAGAAACAAGAGGTGCTCGAGGAGGCTTTACAAGCTAAAGCAACTATCAAGGAGGACAAGGCAATGTACGTGCATCAAAACCGAGGAAGGGGACGCGGCCGTGGTGGTCGTGGTCGCGGTAGAGGCCGCGGACGTGGAGAAAACTTCCGAAGAAAAGGGCCAGCCGAACAAATAGAATTCACGTGGTCGAGGACGCGGACGTGGGAGAGGCGGCCGGTCAAATCATCCTGATGTCGAATACTACAACTGTGGAAAGTACGGGCACTATGCAAAAGAATGTTATTCATCAAATCGTTCAAATTTCGAGTGTTACTATTGTGGCAAGTATGGACACTACGCAAAAAATGTGAGAAAAAGGCAGACGAAAATGCGAATCTAATTACAGAAGATGAGACAAGAAATGATGGTGTTCTCATGATGGCCTATAAAGACACTGCTTCCGACAATGACACGGTCTGGTATCTCGATACTGGCGCTAGTAATCACATGTATGGGCACAAACACCTCTTTTTGGGGATGCAAGAGATAGAGGATGGGCACGTGTCATTTGGAGATGCATCGAAGGTTCAAGTCAAGGGCCGAGGTAAAATTTGTTTTTCTCAAAAGGATGGAAAAGAAGGATCAATTGAGGATGTCTATTATGTGCCCGACATGAAGAGTAATATCCTTAGCATGGGGCAACTATTGGAGAAGGGATATTCGGTCTTTATGAAAGATCGGATGTTGCACTTGAAGGACAAAAGGGGTCGGTTGCTTACACATGTGAAGATGGCCAAGAATCAAATGTTCAAACTTAACTTGAGAAATGTGCAAGAAAGGTGTTTGCGAGTCGACATGGAGGATAAAGCTTCACTGTGGAACTTACGGTTCGGACATTTGCATTACGGTCGCCTAAAATAGTTAGCAAAGGAGGAAATGGTCAACGGACTACCGGACATGGACTATAGTAAGAAATTTTGCAAGGGATGTGTACTTGGCAAACAAGCGAGGAACACTTTTCAAAAGAAGGCGGAATATCATGCAAGAGTCCTCTCAAATTGGAACACATCGACATATATGGCCCGATCACACCTAAGTCATTTGGTGAGAATAGATACTTTATCATTTTCATTGATGATTACACGAGGAAGACTTGAGTTTATTTTTTAAATGAGAAATCTGAAGCATTCGAGGTGTTCAAGAAATTCAAGGTGTTAGTAGAGAAGATGACCGGTCTTTATCTCAGGACTTTACGGTCAGATAGAGGCGGAGAGTACATGTTAGCCATCTTCACAAACTATTATGAGGAACAAGGGATCAAGAGATTCTTAATCGCACCTTACTCATCTCAGCAAAATGGCATGGCTGAGAGGAAAAACCGAACTATTCTTGACATGGTTCGGTCGATGTTGAGGAGCAAAAACATGCCGAAAGAATTTTGCGTAGAAGCGGTGCAATGTGCTGTGTATGTGCAAAACCGGTGCCCACATGCGAATTGGCGGATCAAACACCGCAGGAAGCTTGGAGTGGACAGAAACCAACCGTGTCACACTTAAAAGTATTCGGTAGTGTGGCCTACGTGCATGTACCAGATCAAAGAAGAACCAAACAAGATGATAAGAGCAAGAGGTACGTGTTCATCGGGTATGACGAGAAGACGAAAGCTTTCAAGTTATTCGACCCGATTGAAAAGAAAGTGGTTGTAAGCCGAGATGTGCAAGTGAATTGAAAGAGTCTATAAATTGAGTTGTATTCTGCTGTCAAGTGTGTCATTTTGAGATGAATCAATGATATAAGTTCAAGAAAGAAAATTGTGTTCTTGATTTTCTCTTCCTCAAAAGCAATCTACCTGTATCATATATATCCAAGACTTTCCTTTCATCGTGTTATTCAGAAAATATCAAGCACACGATGCTAAGCTGAAAATGGGTCCCAAAAAGTTGAAGTGAGAAGTGATAGCTTGATAGGGATGAGGATTGTTAGATTACAAAAGGATTGCTACTGGCTGTCTACGCTCGTTCAGGACATGATAGATTGATTGCATGTCAATCTGAATAAAAAAAACATGTGTTCTCTACTTTTTACAGATACTACTGCTAGCAGACAAAGGTATGAGTAATAAATAATCTAAGAAAGAAAACCGTTGCTGCTTTTTTCGGTGTGAGAGCAAACAGATAGTGAGTTAATAATGGATGGAAACTACTAAAAGTCAAACCTATACCTTGGCCGTTAAAAGACTGTTAGGACTCCTGAGATTGAATCTGGATCGTTGATTGACCTCCTGCGATCTGAAATCGACGGCTGTTGATGCGACCGTTGGACCTGCAAAATGTCTGAAATGCCGGGGGGTGGCCCCCGGCGACAGACCCTCCGACTCTCAAGTCATAACCAGAAAGAGAGAGAGTAAAAACTGGTGAATTCTTGATCACCTGGAAAATGAGGAGGGGGAGGAGTATTTATAGGCCTGAGACACTAGTAAAAAACCTTGCAATAATAATGGATTATTTGCAAGCACAAAAATTCCCTTGTTGGTGCTACCATCAACAATAAATTAATCACAACAAACTCATTAATTGCAAATGTCTTAACATCCGCAAGAGATTCTATTGAATTGTTGCAGGTGTTGACAATTACAAGGGAGCAATTATAACAAACAATACTCCATTACCAAAGTAGTAATAAAATATTTATTTTTAAAAATAAATTAGATATAAACACGTGTATTACATAGATAATTTTGCCACTCAACAATTTGATGTTAAAAAACTATCCTCACTTCTCAAATACTGAGCGGGTAAAAAGAAAAAAAAATCAATAAACACAATCTTTTAACTTCAGGCCAAAATCGAAACGCGAAAAAAAAGAGATAAAAAACCTCGCACGACCTTCCCCTAAAACATAACCTTGATTTCCCCCCCCCCCCCCACCCCCACGCCCGCATCCCACCAAAATCGCAACTTTCTTCATCCAGCCCCCTCGTCGCCGCTCTTCGTCGCCCCTACCCGCTCTTCGTCGCCCCTACCCACTCTCGTCGCCCCTAATCCTCGTCGCCGCTCCTTGCCGCCGCTGCCTCATCCTCCACGCCTCCTTTTCACCGTCAAGTATCTCATTCTCCTTGTCTCTCTCCTTTCAGTTAGGGCACACTTGGTTTTGGCATAGGCTTCTAAATCACAAATAGGTTCATATACATAACAGGTTGTTCTTTCCAATTCATATAGGAATAGATAATATTTTATTTGTTTAAAATTTCTTTAATTCTTTTGTTGATTGAGAGGTTCAGATAAAAGATTTCATGAAAACATAGGTGCACAATTGTTGTTATTCAAGCTAACTGCCCAATATTTCATTCACTAATAGTTCATAGAAAGATAGTTCACCACACAATAATTTGGTAAACAGAAAAGAATACCCTTTGTTACAGTTTGGCATCCAAGGTGATGCTGCAGGTTAGAGGGAATAAATAAATGCAGTTTTGAGTCACACCAATGAAAGAAATAATAGTATTGAATACAATAAATAATCTAATTAATCCTTCATCAGATACTCGATCACTCTGTCCTGTTATAGGAAGAAGCCTGACCTGTATGAAAAATTATTGCTTTGATGGTCCATAATTTGCCTTTAGAGAAGCCAAAATATATGCCAATTTAAGATTACTCAGCAGGTTTAAGTCCATAATTGGCCAAAGGACAATATTGGGAACTTTCAAACACTATACTACAGGCTCAGGGTCAAAATTGATGTAAGGCTCATTAATTTTGCATTGAGCTTTCAGAGAATTTTGAGCATGTACCCTCATTATTTTTTACTTTGTAAAATAGTATAAATAATCCATGTCTGCGTGATGGCTAATCATCTGGACACTAACGAGATTGAAGTTCATGCATTCATGGTCAAAATATACGTTTCAAGTTATGACTAAAACATGCCAAAGATTGCATGTAACTTAACAGTAATAAACAACAGTGGTTATTGACATTCATGCTTTGATTGATGTTCGAAATTTGAATTTATTTTGACTTGCAAGGTAAAAACTATTACTATTTACATACAAATTGGACTCGAAAATACTCCTGAAATCCTCAGAGAATAAGACGATGAGACTTAGTTACACAACCAATAAACGGGTTAAGGGCCTTGGAGTTTTCACAAAGACAAATTTAAGGTTTAAGAGAAAATAGTGGTCAACTAATAAAACTGGTTCTCATCAATAACACTCAAGTTAAATTTTCTAGGAGTATAGGATAATAAGTAATATGCTAATAACATGTCATGTCCGTGCTAAAGAGTTTTGAGGAGGTAATAATGAGATAAGAAAAAGGGAAACAACCTTTAAGAGTCAATGCAGGGATTGAATATGAGCCGGGTTGATAGTTCAGCAAGAAAGATAAAAGATATTTGCTACAAGGCACTGGTCCGAAAAATTAGAGTTTGTGATTCCTTTCCATGTGCACTAGATTTTGTCTTGTATCAAGTAATTTGATAATTAATCAAGTAGTTAAATGAACAAATCAATTCTTTTTGCAACATATAGGTCTTAACTAGAATTCAGAAATTCAAGATATGGTGGAAAAAAAATGCTTGTTCAAATCTTGCAAACATCAGCCTGTGCAAAAGTTTTTATCAATTCAATCATGATTTCAGGTATTTTATGTTCCATTTTGCTAATCTCATCCCCTTCGTGAAAGTTTTGAGTCACAGCAATGAAAGAAATAATAGTATTGAATACAATAAATAATCCAATTAATCCTTCATCAGATACTCGGTCACTCTGTCCTGTTACAGTTTCTTCTTCAAACTTCAGCCACTCCCTTGGGGAACTTTCAGCTGAACTCTGTTGGTTGTTTCACTGCCAAACAAACTGTTTGAAAAATCAATAAATCAATACTAGCAGTACACAGAAATGCAGAGTCAGTGTAGATATACTAATAGTTTGAGTACTCATGAATCAAGTGGTTGCAAAATGACTATTATAGTGATAATGGAATCAATGTTACACTCGATGAATAACTAATACACATGTCTTTACAATGCCTTTTAAGGTGTAGTGTGTAGATTATGACGCATGGTGTGAACCAATGGTTCCATGCATCATATTTTATTTCTTTACAATGCCTATGAATATGTTTAGGTTGTTTTTTTTGGAAATTTTATTTCTTTTATTAAGTCATAAAAGAAGGGTATCATACTTTTGATGTAAACAATGATCATATTTTATTGAGCTTTTTGTTGTGGTTGTGCTTTTCTATTTTGTTGTCCTCAGTTGTTTGTTGTTTCCTGTAATTTGTATACTGCATAGATGTAATTAGTGTTTATATGTGCGCTTACTAATGTGCATATAGACTAATAGAAATACACCATTAAAAGCTTGTGAATAACACCATTACAGAAATATTTCACTGCACTTTCTAACTAGATTTCATGTGTGTACCAAAAAGTTTTTGAAAGAATGAGACTCTAATTATGTATGCACTTGCAAATAGTTTGATTATATAACTAATAATAAATGTTGTAAACTTTCAGATGAGAATTCTTCCAGACAAGTCATTCATTATTATACTTAAGAAAGACAGGTTTAAGAACCAACTATATGAAGAAGGTGTAGTGGCATTCTTGAAATATGCTGATGAAAATCCTTATCGTTCGGAGACAGGAAAAATATATTGCCCATGTGTACATTGTTCAGTAAGGACTACATTTTTTGGGACTATCATGGAGAAGGAATGGATGCTCATAACATAGACGAGGAAATAGTTCAAGCAGAGATTGAAAGGATTGACGACATAAATGTGATGTTGGACGACATAATGGCTACAACCTATGTTGATAATGACATGGCACATGGAGGAGAAGCATCTTAAAATCAAGACTTCGGAGATTTTAATGAGCTTCTAAAACTACTAGAGGATAATGAGCGAAACTTACATGACGGTTGCACTGAATTTTCTAGGCTTTCATTTATGGTTAGACTTTTCCATCTCCAAACTATAAGTGGGATGTCCATAAAATATTTTGAGATGCTTCTTGATTTACTTCGCAGAGTAATCCCCAATGGGCAAGAGAGCTTACCCAAATCATATTATGATGCTAAAAAGATTCTTGCGACACTAGGCCTAGAGTACAACAAGATTGATGCGTGTCCAAATGACTGCATTCTATATTATAAGGAGTATAATGACCTGGTTGAATGTCCAAAGTGCAAGGTATCTAGGTGGAAAAAGAACAAGTGCACTGCAGTTGCAAGTACGTCTGAAGAGGGGGCAAATCAAACGAATGTGGCGGCTAAGGTTCTTCGTCATTTTCCTATTATAAGCAGATTGCAAAGATTGTATATGTCCAAAGATATTGCTAAGGAAATGAGGTGGCATTCCAAATGTCGTATCGATGATGGCAAACTACGACATCCGGCTGACTCAGAGGCGTGGAAGCACCTAGATCGTTTGTATCCAAAATTCCCTGAAGATTCAAGAAATGTCATATTGGGTTTGGCAAGCGACGGGTTCAACCCTTTTGATTTAATGAGCTCATCATGGTCTACATGGCCTGTGTTGCTTATGCCATATAATTTACCTCCATGGATGTGTATGAAGCAACCATACATATTTTTATCTTTGTTGATTCCTGGGAAATATGCTCCTGGGAATGACATTGACGTGTTTCTGGAGCCACTTATTGATGAACTAAATATTCCATAGGAGATTGGTGTTAAAACATTCGATGCTTACACTAAGAAAGAATTTAAAATGCATGCAGCTGTGCTCTGGACTATAAATGATTTTCCAGCTTATGGTAATCTTTCTGGTTGGTCAACTAAGGGTAGATTTGCATGTCCTATTTGTGCAACAGATTACGAGGGGAAGCGTCTCACTTATAGTCGCAAGTTTTGCTTTTGGTGTCATCGAAGGTGGCTGCCATCACATCATCCATTCTGTCAAAATAAGAATAAGTTTGATGGAACAGTTGAAAGACAGATAGCACTAATACAGATGTCTGGAGCTGAAATTTTCCAACAGCCAGAGTGCTTTCCAAATGTAACTTTTGGAAAAGATCGTTTCAAGCCAGACAATGCAGTTCAGGAGAAGAAACGGAAGAGAGGCAAGAGAATAAGTAACAATGAAAATGCGCAAAAATTAACGACAGGGTGGAACAAAATAAGTATATTCTTTCGCTTGCCATATTGGAAGGATCTTAAAATTAAACATAACTTGGATGTAATGCATATAGAGAAAAACATATGTGACAATATATTATCTACGCTCCTGCAAGATTCAAAGAAATCAAAGGATGATTTAAGGGCTCGTCGAGATTTGACGGACATGGATATACGTAAGAGCCTTCAAGCTGTAGATATTGGGGATAACAGGTTTCAATTGCCCTCATCAGTAATCACCATGTAAAAAGAAGAGATGCAGAGATTTTGTCAGGTGCTTAAATCGGTGAAATCTCCAGATGGCTATTCTTCAAATATTTCCAATAATGTGCAGGTTCAAGATAGGAAAATTCCAAACCTCAATACACATGATTGCCATATACTACTGCATCAACTAATACCTGTTGCACTCCGGCATAACATGAAATCTGAATTTGCTAAAGTGTTGATAGAGTTTTGTGGCTTTTTTAATAAGTTGTGCTCAAAAGTTATTGATGCATCAGAGTTTGAGGAGCTAGAGCAACAAGTATTAGAGACTATGTGCAAGTTAGAAGTGTTTTTTCCACCATCTTTTTTCACAATCATGGCACACCTTACAGTACATTTAGTTGCCGAGGCTAGGGTAGGTGATCCTGTCCAATATCGATGGATGTATCCCATTGAAAGGTACTAAAAACTATAAACCTAATTTTAAAATTTTATATTATACTTAGAAACATGTGTACATATACTTATAAATTTGTGATTGTTTCTTGTTTCTAGGTATTTGGGGTTTATGAAAAAATAAGTTCATAATCGAGCACGCCCTGAAGGTTCAATAGCTGAAAATTATTTAGCTAATGAATGCTTAAACTTTGTTTCACGTTATTTGCATGATGTGGAAACAAGGCTAAATCGTCTTGTCCGAAATGCAGAGGGTTCATTGTTTTCTTTCATTGAGGAGGATACACATTACCCTAGAGAAATGTTGGAGCAAGCACATGCATATGTGTTAAATAATGTTGAAGAAATAGATATCTTCCGAAAGTGCGTTCACTA
Source organism: Hemerocallis citrina (assembly GCA_017893485.1). Lineage (NCBI taxonomy): Eukaryota > Viridiplantae > Streptophyta > Magnoliopsida > Asparagales > Asphodelaceae > Hemerocallis > Hemerocallis citrina. Next base: position 132,739,602 of record CM030367.1, on the reverse strand, counting down.
TACCCTTCTATATAGTTTAGTGTTTTTATGATTACATAGAATGTTATTCTTTAACAAGTTATCATTATTATTTTTTGTAGTAAACACATCGAAGAATTGAGAAAGAAATATAGGGGGGAAAATGCAACAAGGGAAATTGATCATATTCACAGAAAGGATTTTCCATGTTGGCTTCAAAGTCACGTATAATTCTATAATTCTATCCTTAAGCCTACTTCATTTCTGTATGTGTGTGTGTGTGTGTGTGCATGGAAAGATATTATTAACTAAAATTACTCTACTTATTTTATGTTAGATTGAGTACCTAGTCACTGAAGGAGAACTTGTCTCAGATATAGTTGTTTCTCTTTCAAGAGGTCAACTTTCATGGGTGAATAGGTATGGCGGGTATTGTGTTAATGGTTTCAAGTTTCATATAACTTCTCTAGAAGAAAAGAGAACCCAAAATAATGGGATTGTTCAGGTCTTTACCCAAAAATGTTATTCAAGCAATAAAGATAAAAATCCTCGTGAAGGTAATGTGATGTACTGTGGTCAACTTGAAGATATTGTGGAGATATATTATGGACATCAACAAGAATATAAATACATAATGTTCAAAGTGCGTTGGTGCGAAATGCAAAAATCCAAGGATGAGTATGGTTTTCAGCTTGTGAATTTGAAGAAAGAAATATGTACAGATGATAAATTCATGTTTGCCAATCAAGCTGAACAATGTTTTTACATCGAAGATCCTATATATCCAAATATGTGGGTAGTCTTGAGAAGGCCATCCAGAGCTGTATTTGATATACCAGATAGTGGTAATATTGTTGATGATGAAGAAGATGGGCCAATAGAGATCGAAGGAGCTGTTGATCCTGTTCAAAATTTTTCCTTCTCGCAGAACATCCAACTTGATGGTGATATCTCCTTGGTGAGGCCAGAAATTGATAGTGAAGTTATAGAGGCAAATGTTTCATCAACAATGAAGAAAAACAAAAAAGTTGGAGTAGAACAGTAGGGCATCAACTGTTTCAATTATTATTAACTTGTAAGAACTTCATTGATTAGAGAGATCTTTTGTTGTTTATGTGTGATATTAATCTTCTGAACTCCATTGATATTTTTCTATAAGCAATGATGTTATGGCCCAAAAGTACTGTATGGACTCTATTTGGACAGTAAGTTGACATTTTTATTTTTGTTAAACTTGACATTTTTATTGTTGTAGACTCTATTTGGTTGTATTCTGGCTGTTCTGATCCATTACAGTATAGCCTGCAGGTACTTTCATTAAACTAGGCATTTATTTTGTTGTTTACTTACTATCTAGATCAGTGGTTTGTTTAGTTTTCATTGACTTTGTTTGTACTTCTCATATGAGGATATTCTAAAGTGACTAACTCTTGGACATTAATATTTATTGACAGATGAGGGACCCTACAATTGAAGCTAGTTTAAGAAGAATAGGTGGATATTAGCTTATTTTTATCTTATTCTTCGTGTTAATTACAGTTTTTATGATTTGATTACTTCTATTAAATGTTTATTCTTAAATGTGTGCAGATGATGTTCTTCCGGAGACTATTGAGGAGTTTGCACGAGTAGATGGAGAAATACCAGAAGCGGATAAATCAAATGATGATAGTGATGATGAGTTTCTACCAGGCATTGCAATAAATGAGATTTTATCTCTACCGCTACCACCACTCGCTCTCATTGATCAAGAAAGTAGGAAAAAAATTGTACCGAAAGCTGTGGCGTACTGGAGGCAGAATAGACAAGTGTACGTTGATCGCTATGAGAACGCCAAGGCGGAGAGAGTACGACACACGGGTAAGCATGTTACATGCAATTCTCAATCTTTTTGAACTATTAATTGTCATCCGACATATGGCAATGTTATAGTTTTAATTGATGCAAAAAGTTACATATTTTGCATAGCTTTGATGAGGCCCCCAAAAAGAGGATGAACAGGTAATAATCCAGCAACCAAGAGACCCCGTAATGGTCAAAGGGTAGTTTTAAAATGGAACGAGTTAGGCCAACCGATTGGTAAGTGGGGTAACTGCTCCAACAACTATCTAGGAATTCTAGCCAAGCGGTCAGATTTATTCACTATTGCAGTTGGTTGGTTGCATCAACCTTTTAGCAGATTAGAAGCTACATGGCAAATTCCTTTGGTAATATTAAGCAAAGAACTTCTATTTGTCGATTTTATATTGATCTTTATATAAATACCAAGCGTCATCTCTCGTGTTTGCAGAAATTCTATGTTATGGACAAAAATCCGAAAGCATTGGAGTATGTATTTCAAACTAAAATTCAGGGTATGCTTGGGTGCTGGAAGAGTATTTGATTGGGAATGGTTCTGGCGATTAGATCCTCAGGCAGATACAATCCAGTTTTCAGCATGTTCATATTATTGGGAGTCAGTAGCCTCACAGGTATACTTCTTTAGATTGGGAACCAAGTTTTTTTAAGTTTTATATTTATTTAATTTTTTCATAAAAAAGATGTCCAGAGCCTTCTAGAAATCAAAGATAGAAGGTAATCCTAATCAATTACCTGACTTGCTATTCAACTGATTCTAACATAATTTTTTCCTTTTTATGCATTTAAGCTATGGAGGAAATACAAATATTATACAATTCTAATCAAATACTTGACACCTCCTTAAAAAGGAGTTAAATATTTTACAGCTAATAGGCATTAACATCCAATTATTCATTTGAAACACACATGATCAAATTGGTTGCTATCTTCATGAGTTGTTGCGATAAAATTTTAAAAAAATATCTTCGTGAGTTGTTCCTGCATATATCTTCTGAAAATCTGTACGCAATTTCTGGATTCAAATGACTGAAGACTCCTATTTGAGGTACGAGCAGGATCGACATGCCAAAAATGGAGAAGCAGCTGGAGTTTGTATAGCCATATATTGTGAAAATATAGGGCCTGAAAAATAGGTTTACATTTTTTACCTAAAAATTCAGAATAAGTACAGAAAACCCTTAAACAAAATGGATGGAATTGCTAGGGAGTGTTGTAAAAGTCTCTACTATGTAGTGACACAATCCAGATGCAGTCCATTATACTTATGATTGGTGATGATGTCTACATTTAAAACCAAATCACGGAAACAGGCTTGATGGTTTTGTTAAATTTACCCTTGTTGACAGTATACGGTTATGTTGTTGGAGGAGAATTAATTTAATTGGTATTATCTTAGACATTTTGTAACCCATTGTTACTTGAAAAGACGTCTCCACTATGAAATTTACATTTGACAAATTACCCTGTAATACAATTGATCTAGCATATAACCTATTATGTAATGTAGGTTTCAAAATTTCCAATGCAGTTTCATATCTTTCATGAATTCAGGTAATCATTCCTAACAATGTGACTTTTTTATGGTTGTATACCTGATTATGGCTGAATCCTTGATTAGAAGACCATTTATTTCAAGAATGAAGTAAAAAAAGTACAAGAATTTTTACTTATTTGTAAACTTTCGCAGAAAAAATCATTGCAGTGCAGCAGAAATCGACTATCAAATGATTTTGATTATCACTTGGGATAAAGTTCGTATGCGCAGACGGAGCATAAGCTGGTAAGAGAAACATTAAAATTCTCATTTTATCTTCCTTCCAATTAAATCTACAAAATTATAACCTTCAAATTAAGTTTTTTTTTTTTTCCAGAAGAAAAAATTCAAAGTCGATAAGTTGACTGTCGACCAAATTGCAAAGATATCTTATGGAACATTTAACAAAGAATACAAGAATGAAACAAAGAAGAACAAGAACCTCATTATGGTGGTAAGATTTGCTTTCATTACATTTAATAAATATCCCTCATCTAATAATTTTACAAATTTATGTAACTTAAGACAGATTCTTTGGGTAAAGATGATTTTCAGTCTTCAATATTTTTGTGATGATATTTTTTATGGCATGTATATCAATTATTCATTTTCTTATTTTAGGATGCTTTGACTTCTTCTGTCAAACAAGCTGCACTCAAGTTACAAGGTTTTGAAAATCCAAATCCATCTAAGCTGTCCCAAGAAGTTCAAGATAGGTGCATCTATAGTGTGTTTGGCAGTCCAAAGAAGAACCGCAGTAGACTTAAAGGAACAAAAATTCTGAGAAATAGAAAGGAAGATGAAGTTGGTTCTCTCTCATCGGAATCAAGAATAGATAAAAGGATACAAAAAGAATCAACTGTTAAATCTTTGTTCAAAAAGTGTGACAAGTTGGCAATACAAAATCAAGTTCTTATGGACTTCTTTTGTGAGCTGCATCCTGATAAGATGGAAGCCTTGAAACAAAGGTTGGAAAATACTGCTGTCGACTCATCCAATAGTCAAATACGACAAGAGGTATCAATATATTTAATTGCCTCAATTGGAAAATATATTATTATATATATATTGAATGACGAGTTCTAATTTGTATTGTTTCTTTTTCATGTAGTCTATACGTAGTGGCGATGACTATGAGACAGTGGGTAATGAGGAACATGCAGAAGACCTTACGTGAAAAGTGAAGTTGGGGATTCATGGAAGTAGTAGCGGGTTAAAAATTATTTTGAAAACATTTTATTTTGTTCTTGGAGTTTCACAACTTATCTTTTCTTCTAGAATGTATTGTTGTTTTGGCACTATGAAACAAACAAAAAATTTTGTAATGAGAAGGTTCTGAATTATATAATATTCAAACTTATTTTGAATTATCGTGTTTTCTTTATATAATTGTGTGAATCAATATGTGAAATACTTATATGTTCTTCATTGTAAAAATACATTGTTTTAATTTGTAAATTTGGTTAAGCCATTCAAATATAATCAGTAATGAAGAAAAAATGTGTGCAGTTGCATTCGCGAGGTAGCAATTGCAAGGGAATCAGTATCTTGCAGATCTCTGTAGCAATAGTTCATCAGCAACAGGAAAAATCCCTTTTAAAACACACTTGCAAGAGACGAATTTGTTGTAGATATTCTCTTATATATGGGGATAGCAAGGTACAACTTCCATTGCAGATATTCTATTGTGGCTAATATTGCAAGGGATAGTTAAATTTCCGTTGCGAATGTGTACATTAACCAGGAGAGATTTCGCAACAACACAATTACAAGGAAATGAAGAAAAATCCCTTACAAATGTACACTAACCAGGGAATTGTACTCTTCTAAAAGGGAAATTTGTATTGCGACTGTAGTATTTTCTACTAGTGAGAGACATTCTAGAAGCCGAATCGTGACCGTCAGATCTTTCATGTCTCCCCCTCGAAGAGATAAGATATCCCTGTGAGAGGATAAGAGATGAGACTCCTAGCCATCATGGGCTGGGTGTTTCTCTTAGTGGGCCAAGTCTGTCACTTTTTATGGGCTTGAGAAAAGCCCATGTCTTGGAGTGGGCCTAGGCCTGTAAAATAGGCCTGTGATGGCTAATCTGCCTGTAGATGCTTTGAGATCTGTGCAGAAATTGTACGGCTCTGATCTGCTGTGATTTTTACCATCATCATTAGCCCCCAACTCCCGGAAGGCGATTTTCATGGCTTTCAGAAAGTAGTACGTCTTATTTTTAGAATCTGGCGAATAATCTTAGCAGTCGGAGTGTTTGAAGATACCTGGAACCGGTCTGTGGCTACTGGAGGTAGTGAGTGTATTCCATATTTTTTCGGATTTTTCCGAATTTTCTGGAATTTTCTGGGAATTGTTCCATAGTTCTTCGGATTTCTTCAAATTTTATGGAATGCTCTATAATCTCAAAATTACTATTTCAAATTTTATAATTGATAAATTCAATTTTAATTATTTTTTTGGATTTTTAAATTATTTTCGAAATTAAAAATAATTATTTTTGAATTTTTTAATTGATTTTTCGATTTAAAATGAATTTTAAATTATTTTCTGAATTATCAGATCTGAGCTCGCTTTTTGAAACGATCTGAAGCTCAAATTAGGGATGCACTGATCTTGGCGCGATCTGAGGCACTGATCAGCAATGACTCGCGCACTAAGGAGGATCAGACGGTGGAGAGAGGTTTGATCCTGGGCAAAAAAATCTGGTGCGTTGATCATTTGATGGCGCGGATATCTTGGAGATCGAGCAGCTACTGGGCGTTTTCTTCCACCCCCTAGCTCGGCGAACACTTTCGTCGAGCTATTCTCGTCCCCTTTGACATATAGCTCGGCGAATATTTTTAGGAGGCGACTGTGGGGCCAGGGGAGTTCTCGGAGCATTGGCGAGGCGTCATCATCGAGCTTTTACTGATCGAGCCATGGAATTGAGCATCGCTCGACTTTGAATCTCGGGTTCTCGCTCGAAATTCGATGCCGATGCTCCGTCGACCTATGGGAGTGTTGAACTAGCTCCCCATGGTTGAGCTACGGAGCTTAGGAGTCCTCGCCGAGCTATGGGAGCTCTGAATTCGCCGCGCCATGAGAGCTCTGTTCTCATCGAGTGATGGTGATCGCCTTCGCTAAGCTATGGGTGCTCAGCGCCCTGCCGAGCTTTGCCTCTCAGCATCCTGCGAAGATATGGCCTTTTTCGGCGAGCCATGGAAATAGTCGAATCGCCGAGCTATCGAGCTTTGGAGAAGTGTTTGAACTCGCCGAGCTATGACGATAGCTTTGGACGAGCCATGGTCGTTTCGCCGTACTATAGGAGTTAGCATTTCGCTGAGCTCTGCGATGGATCACTCCGCTGAGCTATGGAGATTCGCCGAGCAATGGGGATTTCTCCACCGAGCTATGGGTTTCGTCGAGCTCTCGCTGAGCTACGGAGCTCTTTTCGCTGAGCTATGGCAATAGCTCGAAGTGGAAGAGCTATGGAGGTCTTGAATCCGCCGAGCTATGACCTTCGAGAGGTTCGCTGAGCTATGAGACTCCATTTTTGCCGAGCTCTGGCTTTCGAAAGCTTCGCCGAGCTATGGAGCTCTCTCGCCGAGCTATAGGACTCTGCTTTCACCGAGCTATGACCGTTGAAAGCCTCGCCGAGCTACGGGGCCCTCCCACCGAGCAATAGAATTCCATTTTGCCGAGCTACAGAGTTAGGGAATTTTGGCTCTGTTTTGGGTTTCGACGGGACGAGAGCTCGAAGGCGGAGACGCTCGTGAGGAGACGAGAGCACGAAGTCACTGTTGTGCGAGGGGTCGTGATGCTCGGCAGCGGAGTGAGACAGTTGCTCCTGTTCTTGGGTTTATCGGCGAAGGATCTCGAAGATGTGACTTTTGGCGGGAAATTTTGGAGAAGAAGAAGAGGGAGCGGAGTGGGTTGAGAAGTGGACCAGGTTTTTGGATCTGACCCGTTAACGCCCCTTGGGCCGTTTTATTTGATTTTGTATGCGGGTTTGGGTCGCGGATCCGACCCGTTAAGCCTTTGATTCTCTTGAGCTATTTTTTAGGGACTTTTTGTAGAGTTTTTTTAAGCTTCTTGGGCTTCGGTGTGCATATAATTTTTATACATATATTTATTGTCGTGTATATGCAACAACTTATAAATATACGTATAATTACTTATATGTGTATACCCAGATTTTTACTCCATCACCATCGCTTGGTGGATCTTGCACGCATATCAATAGCTGTGCTGGGAGAGCTATTTGCATACTTGTTGTTTGATCCCAACAAGTTGTTTTGGCATATCTGGGACAGAGATGAACATTCAAGTTTATCGTTTGTGCCCGACAAGTTTGTAGTGAACTCTGCAGCGGAGTTGAATGATGAGCTTGTCGTGGAGCTCGCTGTTTGATCCCGACGAGTGCGGAGAGTTAATTCTTTGACTGAGTCAATATATGGCTTTCTGTTTGATCCTAGCGAATTTAGATGGAACACAGTGGTAGAATTGAGTGCTGAGCTTGTTGGTTGACCCCAGCGAATTTATAAGGGAAACTCTGTGATTGAGTTGTGTGCTGAACTTGTTGTTTGTTCCCAACAAGCTTAGAAAGGACTCTATGATGGAGTTAGATATCGCACCTGTTGTTTGCCCCCAGCAAGCGTGTGGAGACAACTCTTTGATTGAGTTGGTCCAGAAACTGCCGTTTGATCCTGGCACGTTTGTAGAGGCAACTCGTAGTGGAGCTGTGTGTTGGACTTGTTATTTGTTCCCAACAAGCTTAGAGAGGACTCTATGACAGAGTTGAAGGTTGTACCTGCTGTTTGCGCCCAACAAGCGTGTAGAGACAACTCTGAGATTGAGTTGGTCTAGGCACTGCCGTTTGGCGCCGGAGAGTTTAGAGGCAACTCTGAGATAGAGCTGATGTAGAAACTGCCGTTTGATCCCAGCGAGTTTGTAGGGAGAGACTTCGTGATGGAGTTGATGTAGAAACTATCGTTTGATCTTGGCGAGTTTGTAGGGAGAGAATCCGTGATGGAGTTAATGTAGAAACTGCCATTTGATCCCGGCAAGTTTGTAGGAGCAACTCATGGCTGAGTTGGCATAGAGCTCGCTATTTGATCCCAGCGAGTTTGTGGAGACGGCTTCGTGGTAGAATCGATGTAAAAACCGCCTTTTGGTCCCAGCGAGTTTGGAGAGGAGTCTAAGATAGAGTTGAACGTTCAAGCTTGCCGTTTGTGCCTGGCAAGTTTGGAGATGACTCTATGACAGAGTTGGATGTTACACCTGCTGTTTGCACCCAGCAAGTGTGTAGAGATAACTCTGAGATAGAGTTGATGTAGGAACTGTCGTTTGACTCTGGCGAGTTTTTAGGGAGAGCTATAAGATGAACTTGAGTTTGAACTTGTTGTTGGCCCTCGGCAAGCTGTTAATGGTGCTTGGGCAAAGACCAATGCGTCAAACTCGTTGTTTGGAGCCAACGAGCTATTTGTTAAAGCTTGAGCGAAGACTGAGGCATTGAGCTTGTTGTTTGGAGCCAACGAGCTATTTGGCGGAGCGTGAGCGAAGACCAAGGTATTGAACTCGTTGTTCGGAGCCAACAAGCAATTTGGTGGAGCTAGAGCGAAGACCAAGGCACTGAACTCGTTTTTTGGAGCCAATGAGCTATTTGGCGGAGCTTGAGCAAAGACCAAGGCATTGAACTCGTTGTTTGGAGCCAATGAGCTATTTGATAGAGCTTAAGTAAAGACCAAAGCATTGAACTCGTTGTTTGGAACCAACGAGCTATTTGGTGGAGCTTAAGCGAAGACCAAGGCATTGAACTTGTTGTTAGGAGCCAACAAGTTGTTGGTGGAGCTCAAGCAATGAGTAGGACACTTAACTTGTTGTTTGGATCCAATGAGCTATTGATGGAGCTCAAGCGGCGAGTGGAGCGTTGAATTTGTTGTTTGAGACCAATGAGTTGTTGATGGAGCACGGGCAGCGAGCAGAGCGCTTAACTCGTTGTTTGGAACCATCAAGCTATTGGTCGTGCTCAAGCGGCGAGCGGAGCACTTAACTCATTGTTTGGGACAAACGAGTTGTTGAAGGAGATCAAGCGGCGAGCAGAGTGCTTAACTCGTTGTTTGGGACAGAGGAGTTGTTGAGGGAGCTCAAGCGGCGAGCGAAGCACTGAACTCATTGTTTGGGACAAACGAGTTGTTGAGGGAGCTCAAGCGGTGAGCGGGGTGCTGAACTCGTTGTTTGGGACAAACGAGTTGTTGATGGGGCTCAAACGACTAGTAGAGCGCTGAACTCGTTGTTTGGGACAAATAAGTTGTTGATGGAGCTCGAGCGGCGAGCAAAGCACTGAACTCATTGTTTGGGGCCAACGAGCTATTGATGGAGCTCTAGTGGCAAGCAGAGCATTGAACTCATTGTTTGGGACAAATAAGTTGTTGATGGAGCTCAAGCGGCGAGTAGAGCGTTGAACTCGTTGTTTGGGACAAACGAGTTGTTGATGGAGCTCAGGTGGCGAGCGAAGATCGAGGTGTTGGACCCGTTGCTCGATGTTGACCAGTGGTTGGCCGGAGAAACTCAAGTGGTGGGCGGAGTGCCAAACTCATTTTTAGAGCGGATGAGTTGTGGTTATTCTGAATCTTTTTAGTGTGGAAGTGAAGTTGCTTGTGTTTATTCAGTGTTGAGATGATTCCATTCTTCTCTTTACTGATAAGTGGTTGCGTGCATCAAATGAGGTTCCCCGGGATACTGAGCTTGTCCTCCTTCGTGATACGCTATGCTTGACGGAGTTGGAACTCTCTCGTTTGCACGGCACTTCAAACGAGACGGAGTTGGGGGCTGTTCAAGTGAAGGTGGTCGAATAAATCTGGAGTTTGCTCATCTAAGGAAGACTTGTTTCGAATATCATCATCATGAGTTGAGGCGGTCCTACGGAGTTGTTAGCTGGTAGGAGGCCGGCGAGGAGTTTTGTTTCTCTTAGGTAGAGCATCTCTCTAGTGTGTATAGCTGGAAGAACAGCTTTCATGACAGTTTGCTGTACAGTATTCACAGGACTTTCTGTGGTGATTCTTAGATGTGAAACGTGGAGTCATTGTAACTTTGTTGTTGTAATGAGACTTGTAGTTTGTAGAATGAGAAGTCTTCTACATGCCGGTGTCTTGTCCTGTGATACATCGTCTTGGGGGTTGGCTAGTCGTATAAGCTGATCTTAGGAGAGTTAGATTTTGGACTAGCCGTTTTGTATTTGCAGACGTCTGTAGTGCTACTAGATCTGAACATATGAGTTGGTGACAGTTCTGTGACTTGCGGGATTCATTTCATATGCTTGATCCTTGCTGCCATGGTTGAGGTGTCATTGACGGGCTCTCTATCGCTAAATAATAGGGCCTCAAGTCTGTTGCGTATAGCTTAGAGAGCTGTCGACGGTATATGACGGAGTGTAGCATTTCTCTATCTTGAACCCAACTAGTTGTAGGGACAACTCTGAAGGAGAGTTGTTTTCCAAACTTGCTGTATGGGGCCTCTGACAGATTGTGAGAGTCACATCAAATGGAGAGTTGAACCCCTAGTGCGGCTTTTTACAAGTGTTGCTAGGGTAACTTCGATCCATGATTTTGGACCTATTAATCTGTTGTTGAGGAAATTTAACTAGTTGCAGGAACAGATCGAATGGCAATTTGAACTCTGAACGTGTGTCATTACAGGTTGCGAGAGTAACTCTGGACCATGAACATGGATTCCGAATTTGTTAGTTTAAGAATTAACAGGTTGCAGGAGCAGCTCGAATAGTAAAGCGCACTCTGAACTTGCTTCTTTGCAAATTGACAGGGTCTTTTTGAACCATGAACTGGACTCCGAACCGGTCATCGAGGCATTGACGGATTGCGAAGGAGATCGAATAGCGAAGTGGACTGTGAATTTGCATTATTGCAAATTGTTTAGAGTCCCTGTCGAGCCATGGGTATGGACTCCGAATCCGTCCTACGGAGAGACTCGCAACTAGTGTTTGGTGCTTCTTAAGTGCTTAAGTGTGGCACTCAACTTGTTGTTTCCGAGTCTCCAAGGAAGTTCAGCTAGTTGTAGGAACAGATCGATCGGTGAGTTGTGTTCTAAACGTGCATGTTTGCATGCTGCAACTCTCGAGTTCTGGATTCCGAACTTGCATTGAGGAAAGCTTGTAACAAGTGCCTAGCGCCGCTTTAAATGTAAGTTGGGCGTGTAGCTCGTTGTTTGTTTTGATGAATTTACAGGTTGTAGGAGCAAACCGATTAGCGAAGCACTTTGAACTTGTTTCATTTGTAAATTACTGTAATAACTTCGCACTATGGATGTGGGCTCCGAACCTGTCTTGTAGGAAGTTTTTAATGATTTTCTAGTGTCGTTTATGTCTACAAGTTTGGCACCCAACTCGTTGTACTTCGCAAGGTGTTCTACTTTCCAAGTCCCTGCTGATATCTCCCTGTCCCCCGGGTCTTCAAGTTGATGAGCTGTCAGGTGAACAACTTGGTAGACCTTGCCTGGACTTGCCTATTTTGGAGGGAGCCCCCCATTGTTTTGCATAGTGAAAGAGAAATTTTTCGACGCACCAATGTATTTAGGCAAGATTATTTATCTCTGTTGAATAAATGGAGTGGCTTCAGATGAGGGATTCAGGTTTATTATTGTGTCATGATGAGAACTAGTTTGAACCTGGCGAGAAATGGTGTGGCAGGTTTGGAAGTTCTTAGCAGAGTCAGTAATGGCAGAGGCTACAAGCTCTTTTACAGTTTTGAAGTTATTGTGACTGTTTTCTGGCGGTAGCTCTATGGCGTCGAGGGGAAGAATGGAGCCCCCCATTGTAGCGGTGTAGCATGCTCGTGCCGCCACTTGGATTCCTACAGCATGGCCTATGCCAGTTGTTGTTGGGAACTTCGTTTTCGTGTGAAATGCGGAGGCAACTGCATGGAATGCTGGTAGGCCAGGATGGCCGAATATGGCATTGTATGCAGCTATGACATTGATTACCATAAAATCCAGTGCTCCTGTTTGAATAGCCGAGGCTTTTCCTGCTGTTACATCGAGTGTGACAATTCCCTCGACTTAGACAAGTGCACCAGAGAAGTCATGGAGTGTATAACCGGCTGGCTTGAGGCGGTCTCGGGAGAGCTTGAGAGCCTCAAATGTGGCCATAATGTTTACTGAGCTGCCATTATCTACCAGGATGCGGCGTACCTAATGATTTAGCATGCAAAGGTTTATGACCAATGCATTGCAATGAGGTGTTTGGACGCCTTCTAAGTCCTTGTCGGAGAAAGATATCGGAATCCCGGTGCGTTTAGCAGGCGGAATGTTATCTATGGAGCTGACTTTGCTGACGAAAGCTTTGAGGGAGGAGTTGGAATCTCCCCCCATCTGGTCTCTCTGAATGGAGTGGAGGACGATCATGTGTTTAGAGTCTTGCGACTCGCATGGCCTCTGCTGATGCTTATTAGCCCTCCGGGACGAAGGATTTTCGGCGTCGTTCTCTTTCTGAACGAAGTTGGAGAGATAGCCCCTGCGAATCAGGGTTTCCAGTTCTTCTTCATGGGCTCGACAGTTGTAAGTAGTGTGTCCATGATCACTGTGAAATGTGCACCACTTATTTTTGTCTCTTCGTTTGCTAGACGTTGACATCGTGGGGGAAAGGCGGATATTTCGTCCTTCTCTACTTCCATGAGGATGGCTGATATGCTTGCATTAAGAGGAGTGAATTTGTCAAAGCGTGACGCTAGAGTTGGACGGTGTGAACTTGCACCGTTTTTCTGAAACTCCCTAAGTTCTTCCTCGCTTGTGTTCTTCCGTTTGTCCCCGAAAGATAAGTCATTCTTGCCTTGAGAATATAGAGTTTCCTCGACCCTGATATACTTGTCACTCCTTTTCAGGAGCGCAGTGAAACTTTTGGGTGGCTTTTTGGCGAGGGAAGCTTTCAGGTCTTTGTTTGTGACATTGTGAAGAAAGAGCTGCAGTTGCGACTGAAGTGTTCAAGGCGGAAATTAGCCTTGCTTCAGTAGTAACATGCTTGATGAAGTCTTGCGGCGAAAGAGCTACAGTTGCAACTGAAGTATTCAAGGCGTAAATTGACTTTGCTTCAGTTGTAAAATGCTTGACGAAGTCTTGCGGCGAAAGCACTGCAGTTGCGACTAAAGTGTTTAAGGCATAAATTGACCTTGCTTCAGTTGTAAAATGCTTGACGAAGTCTTGCAGCGAAAGAGCTGCAGTTGTGACTGAAGTATTCAAGGCATAAATTGACCTTGTTTCAGTTATAAAATGCTTGATGAAGTCTTGCGGTGAAAGAGCTGCAGTTGCGACTGAAGTGTTCAAGGCGTAAATTGACCTTGCTTCAGTTGTAAAATGCTTGACGAAGTCTTACGGCAAAAGAGCTGCAGTTGCGACAGAAGTGTTCAAGGCATAAATTGACCTTGCTTCAGTCGTAAAATGCTTGATGAAGTCCTTCAGCAGTTCTCCATCTTTTTGCTTCAGTTCTAGTAGGGAGACACTGGTATTTTCAGCTCTCTGACTGGTAACGAAGTGTGCAACGGAGAGTTCCTCGAGCTGATCAAAGGAACACATGGATTCAGGTTTCAGACGTGGATACCATTCCCTAGCTGATCATTTCAGTGTAGCGGGAAATTTCCGACACATGAGTGCATCGGTGGCGTTATAGAACATCATAAGTGTTTTTAAAGCTTTTGATGTGGTCCGTCGGGTCTGATTCCCCATTGTAGGATTCGAGTTGAGGAGCTTTGAAGCTCTGTGGAGCGGGTGCATCGAGGATGGTTCTGCTGAAGGGACATTGATTTGAGCAGTAGGCCCTGTTGAACCAGTTTCTTTCATTCACTGTCTAGGCGATCTTCTACTTCTTGGATATGGCAAAGGACTTGGTCGTCCTTCTTTTGGGATCCAATTGAAGCATTGTGGACTGAGATGCTGTCATACCATGGATGTTGTTCAGGACGGCTTTGTCAGAAGCCCCCCCCCCCCCCCCGGTGCGTCTCCGTTGGAAGGAGCGTGATTAGGCTATCGGGGTGACTGTTGAAGATGAATCCGATCTTCCATAGGAGGAGCTGGTTGACGAAGAGTGGTAGTGCGACGGCTGGAGGCCGCCCCTTTACCTCTTAGTCATAGTGGCATGGCGATAAGTCTTACTTGTGTAGTTTTCCACAGACGGAGCCAATCTGTTGCTGCTTTTTTCGGTGTGGGAGCAAACAGATAGTGAGTTAATAATGGATGGAAACTACTAAAAGTCAAACCTGTGCCTTAGCCGTTAAATGACTGTTAGGACTCCTGAGATTGAATTTGGATCGTTGATTGACCTCCTGCGATCTGAAATCGACGACTGTTGATGTGGCCGTTGGACTTGCAAAACGTCTGAAACACCTGGGGGTGGCCCCCGGCGACAGACCATCTGACGCTCAAGTCAGAACCAGAAAGAGAGAGAGAAAGAGAGAGAGTAAAAACTGGTGAATTCTTGATTACCTGGAAACTGAGGAGGGGGAGGAGTATTTATAGGCCTGAGAGGCATTCTAGATGCCGAATCGTGACCGTCGGATCTTTCATGTCTTCCCCCCTGAAGAGATAAGATATCCCTATGAGAGGATAAGAGACGAGACTCCTAGCCATCATGAGCTGGGTGTCTCTCTTAGTGGGCCTAGTCTGTCACTTTTTATGGGCTTGAGGAAAACCCATATCTTGAAGTGGGCCCAGACCTGTAAAATAGGCCTGTAAAATAGGCCCATATCAGTGCAGGGCTTGGATTGAATTGACAAGGACTTTAAGACGATTGATGATAAAGATTATATTCATGATTAAAGCTGCTGATTTTTGAGTTGTATTTTATGTTGTATTTTATTTAACTTCTGCTGTGTAACTCTGTAATAAACCTTTTTTTGTGTTATAAAAAGTTTTAATTTCCTTGTAAAATTGTATGAATTGAAGTAAAAGATCATGTTGTACTACGAATTACATATAAATGGAATTCGGGGTGTTACACAAGGTGGCCTACAGGCTTGCTCTACCCCCGGCACTGTCTAGAGTCCACGATGTATTCCATCTTTCCCAGCTCAGGAAGTACATCAAGGACGATAGTCATGTGATTAACTACTCGGAGTTGTCCGTGAGGCCGTACTTTTCATGTGAGATTCAGCCGTCTCTATCTTAGACCGACAAGAGAAGGTATTGAAGAATAAAGTCATCAAGCTGGTTCGAGTTTCTCGGAATCCTTACTCGCCAGGTGAGTTGACTTGGGAGTTGGAGGAGGAGATCCGGGAGAAGTTCCCTCATCTGTTGAGTAGCTTTGTTTTGTTTTGGTTTCTTTTCGTGGTCGCCCTATGTACCACTTGTATGAATTACAAGGACGAAATTCTTCATGTAAGGTAGGTAGGATTGTAACCCCTGTTTTATGTATTTTTGCATTTTTCTGGGAATTATTATTAATTTATTTTCTTCTTATTCTTTTTTGAACCCTGGAATTTGATTTTTCTATTGGTGGAATTTATTAATTGCTTTTGACTCAATTTTTGT
The DNA here is from genome assembly GCA_017893485.1 of Hemerocallis citrina. NCBI lineage: Eukaryota > Viridiplantae > Streptophyta > Magnoliopsida > Asparagales > Asphodelaceae > Hemerocallis > Hemerocallis citrina. The sequence continues at coordinate 132,723,737 of CM030367.1, read as the reverse complement.
TTCCCGATCTATTTAATCTTTTCTGCTAAAATTTTTGTTGATCATCATATTCCAAAAAATTTCTTGTCATCATACCCAACTAGTCTATTTTATAAATGCTATTTTATTTATTTATTATCTCTTCTCCTTTTGGATCCAAACCCAATATCCAAAACCATTACCCAAACCTAGTATCTCATTACCCTATAAATACCCATTAACCTTGATCCTAAATTAACCCTAATAAAATATCTCTCTCCTACCTCCTGCCGCTCTCCTGACTCTCTCTTTCTCTATTTCGTTTGAACCCAACCGCCCACCTCGCCTTTCCGTCCTCCTCCGTCACAGCCGACCACAACCACCTCGTCTCCTCGTCCTCGTCTTCAACCCGCTCCCATTGACTGCCATCCTTAAACCCATCTTTCCTCCTCATCATCCCGCTCATCATATTCCTCCTCCTGACTTCATCGCCGAACCCATCAAACCACCACCTCAACCTCGCCGCCCTCTCATCCAATCACCGAAGTTCCATCATCACCCTCGTCGTCAAGAACCTCCATTGCCTTTGTCCCGCAACTCCACCACCAACTGAACCCATCATTCCCCTGTTTTCTTCCAAAACAGAGGACGCAATCAAAGCTCTGTTTTCGTCTACCGCTCTTCCCCCGTGCACCACCTCGCTGTCCACCGGCGACCAACGCCGCCCTAGACTCTACTAGCCTGTCCCCGAGCGTCGCGCCCTCATTCCACAGCCGCCGCTGTCCCCGCTGCGCTCTCTCTCCCTCTCTCTCTCCCTGAGCTGGTTATTTGCTGTTCAGGGGAGGGGAGTTTGCTGTTTGCTGTGTGATTGGGGTGCTTGATTGTTTGCTGTTTTGCTGTGGGAGGAGTTTGTCGTTTGCTATTAAGTGCCCTCTTGCGGTTTGCTGCGGTGTTCCTTTACATGTAGTGTGCACGTGTTTGTGAGTGTGTGGTTGTATGTGTCTTGCACGTCTCGCCGTCGGGATTCTCATCCCGTTATTCTCTTCATATTCTAACTAATCATCTATAAAGGCAAGTCACTCTTGAACTAGTTTCATTTTTCTTGTTCAAGAATTTTGTAGATCCCCGCAAGTAGATCATCGTTTAATCATCATATTGTTATACTATTCATCTTCCGTTGAGTATATTGAGGGTTTACATGAGCTAACTGAAGATATCCTTGACTTCGTATCTTTATCTTCGACCTGAACCTTAGTCCTTATTGCACATTGCATATGCACGTTATACATAAAAATAACTAGATTCAAGTTATAGAATTGTTTGATGACTAGAATGTTCCATGAATCAATTGCCTTGACTGTAAATTGCATCATAAATCTTGAAAATTGTATGTTAATCATCAAATAGCACTTTGTTTATTAATTACCATAAATTATATGCTTGTATGATGAAATTATTACCTATTCATATTAAATTATTTTCTGGCCTGTTGTTTACTTCTTTTTGTATCAGAATTTCGAACCTGTTGCTGTAGTAATCTGAAAGAACTTTGTAAATATGAATTTTATCACCATGAGTCTATTTTCCAGAACATTTGACGAAATTGAATTCCAAGTTATAATCTGCTAGATATCTGACTTTAAGTACTACTGGGTCTGGATTTCCATATTCGCAATTTCATGTGTATCACCCTGATTTATTAATAAAAAGAACATGTTAACAGTAAAATTAAAATGTGAAATAAATTTTTCTGAGACTAGCATGCTTAGGAATTACCCTGAATTTTTGTAGATTCAATTGATATGTTTCCTGACCCGATACATGTATATGAATATGATTTTTAACTTGCTGCCTGAACATAAAATCTGTAAAGAATAAGAATTTGAACCTAGTTTCTGTTATATTTATATATCGTATGTATATTCGCTGGAACCGGCAGAGAGTCTAGTTTCTAGAACTTCTGACGGATCCAAATTTGCTTTCCTGTAGCAGCGGGAATATCTGTTTTTGTATAGTAATGTCCTGCTGTCTAGATTGTATGAATTGTATTGATTTAATATAAATGTGTCTTGCTTTATCTGTAATGTGCAGAATTAGTCACACCTAGAATTACACAATCTTGAAATCTTCTTGCATGCTCACATAGGATGAAATAAAATGTTAACAAGCCGGAGTATTATGGATCGACTTGGTAGTGAACAATCAAAGACTGTACTCGGTAAAGGCCTTAATGTTACATTGATTGATTGGAAGGTGGAGTCTTGATTGTAAATTATTGAATGTTAATTATTGATTGTTAAATTATTGTCATCGACGCCGAGTACACGATCTGTTGAGTTCACCATCAGTCTAAAATGTTCACTGCTTGTATGCATCGAACCTGTGGAATGGGACGCAGTAGTACGTGCATTAGAAGGGTTAATAAAATGAATAATAACCATATACTGACATTGCATGCTTGAACACCGTTTACAGTCATCGATATTAAACTTGAATTGAAATCATTAATTATTGCATGATTAAATAGACACCCTTGACATTATTGTCAATCCTTGATTTTGTTCTTGACTTTGATCTCGTCCTATATTCTTGATGTACCATGCTTCTTATTGTTCTCTGTTTTCTTCTACATGACTTGCTCTGAGAACATTATTTTCTTTAATTTTTAGATCACGAGTTTATAGGTACTGAATGAGTGATACCAGAAGGAATTGGTGAGCAGAGATTCTAGAAGATGGAGTCCAAGAATAGATTGCTTGAATTATTTTTATGCTATTTTTCCCTCTAAACTTTTTTATTGATATTGTACTTTGTTTTGGGCTTCGTAGACCGAAGTTTGTTTTATCCCAGATGTCAGATTTTGGATATTATGTTTTGGATTATTTCATTTATTATTGAAGTTGTTCTTTGTTTATTTGATTATGTTCTCTTGCATGGTTGTGATTGTTATTCATATTATTGAGTTAGACTGGTACAGCTTATGGGTGGTGTTTACATCATTCGCTGGGCCTTCATTACATACTCGTATTCCTGTATTTTGGGAAGCGGGGCATGACATCTAAGAAAGAAAATATAGTTTTTTTTTTTTTTTTAATATGATCATGAAACATTTTAGAACAACAATGTTCTTTCATATAGAATTGGAAGCAATTTCAGAAATTAACATATTCTCCATTATGACCATACTTACACTTTTCAATGGCAAAATATCTCTACTCTTGGTTTCGAAAGAGTATAGATAGAAAACTTTGAGATACAAAATTTACAATTTCTTATATATTACTTACTATTATTTTTTGTGCACTTCCATCCTTCATAGCTTTCGCCTTCGATGGAATTTTTTTTTTTTTTTCGGAATTCTGATAAACCGATGACATCCAGATTTCAAAAGTATCCATCTGTGGTATCAGTCAATTTTGCTTTGCATAAGCTCAAACCACTGCATTGACAAAAACCAATCCTTTAGACCTAAAAACTCAAGATTGCAATCCTCTGTAATCATTCCTATAAGATTATAATTTTAAAGTGAAAGTAATTTATTAGATTTCTTAGAATTAATACCTGTCTTAGAAGAGCAGCAAAAGCACAACGAAGTACTTCCATGTTCTTCCAACAAAATATAGTAAGGGAATGGAAATGAATCTCGTTAGTTTGTGAATGAAAGTTCGAGTGATACTTTCTACAAAAATAAACAATCACTACAATAATTTTGAATGTGAATATCCTTTAAGAGGGGGAGAAGATGAGATTAAGAAACAAGAAAGAAAAGTATGTGATGATCATGTCCATCATTAGGTCGTCTGAGCTATCCAAAAGTATAAATACTACCATTCACTTTCGAATTTCTATTCAAAACATCTCTTACACAGCGCTTCAACTTCTCCTCTTGTACGAAATACAGTTTTTAAGTGTAAGAAGAAATTTATCCTACATTGATCAAGACAAGTCTCTATAAAAAAAATCTTCCCAATTATTTAAACAAATAATTCTTTATGTCAATGTTCGAATACCTTATCATGGAATTTACTATCAGCTATTATTATAACTAGCTGGTAAAGTGGGTTCTGACCAGAAGGCAACCGTGCTTTAACTACCGCAGTGTCAAGCATGTTGTTTAGGTAATTGATAAGAAGATCAGCCATGGGTTCATGCTATGGTATTATCTTGTTTGAATGATAAACTGGAGATCATCTGTTTCATATATTCACCCCCCCAAATAATTTTAGCATTAAAACTTACATATGAGAAAACTAAGTTGATTATAAATGCATCACCTTCGTTCCAGTTTCTGATGTAAAAGGCTCATCAAAATCGTGCACTAACTTGATATTATCCTTTTTGCCCCAGCTTGCTGCTGCAAATTTACCTACTTCTAGTTGTGACATTGAACGGCATACCGTCCAGGGACTTAATATCAGCATGCCCACAATTGCTTTCAGACATACTATATGGGACCATCAACTGCAACTACTACTTGATAATCTCATTTATTAGGTTGGGTCCTCCTCAACCAAATCTTGTCTTTTTGATAATGGCTAGAAATATATGGAATAACCTAAAGAAGTAACCAACAAAAGAATGTGAACTCACTTTCACATTTTATATATACTACCAGATAAGAACCGAGTTTGGAATATTCCAATAGAAATTCCTTTGTCAAATTTGGCCTTACTGGATAAAACACATTTGATTCATAACTTTTTTTTGAGTTAAAAAGACGGAGTGGAACTCAGCTGGTATATATATACAACAAAGATAGCAGTACAGAATCTGAGATAAGTGCCTCGACGACCAAATAATGAGGCACAAAATTAAACACACCATATAGCCAACCACTAGATAACAAGGATGAACAAGAACATAAACAAGAAAGAAGACAACAATAAAAAAGGTGAATCGAACAATAAAACTCTCCACAATCGATAAGAAGCATAGGCACAGTAGCATCAACCACAAAAAATGTGACTCCCAACCAGCGACCAAAGCAGACCCATCACACAACTCAGAACAAGTGCGTCAGAGCAGCAAAAGATATAGGAACAGAAGGGGATCTAGTAAAAACAGGCTCAAACACAACCAGTCGAAGGAGCAGCATGATCAGCCCCAGCAGCAAAACAAAACAACAGAAACAGCAATCACCGGAGCAGGCAGAGCCTACTAACCTACCGCACAAAACATCCAAAAAGGAGAGGGGTGCATAGACCACCAGCAAGCACATAGGCATCCAAAAAACACCAAACTAGCAAAAGTCACTGCACAAACAAAGAGATGCAAAAGTAAAACACAACATGCAAAAGTAAAACACAACGACTGAAATACAAACAATGCACAAGAAACTTGAAAAGAACAGAAATTGAGAATAGAGAACTCCATATACGATGATGGCAGTCATGACAAAAGAAACATCACTCATGATGGTAAAAATCGCAGCAGATCAGAGCCGTACGATCCCTGCACGGATCTCAAAGCATCTACAGGCATATTAGCCATCACAGGCCTATTTTACAGGCCTGGGCCCACTCCGAGATATGGGCTTCTTTCAAGCCCATAAAAAGTGACAGACTAGACCCATTAGGAGAGACATCCAGTCCATGCAGGCTAGGAATCAATTCTCTTATCCCCTAATAAGGATATCTTATCTCCTGAGGGGGAGAGACATGAAAGATCCCACAGACACGTATCGATCTCTTGAAATGTCTCTCAGGTCTATAAATATTCCTCCCCCTCTTCGTAGCCAGGTCTTCAACAATTTGCCAGTTTTCACTCTCTTACTCTCTCTCTTTTTCTGGTTCTGACTTGAGCGTCGGAGGGGCTGTCACCGGGGGCCACCCCCGGTGTTTCATGCTTTTTGCAGGTCCATTGGCCGCATCAGCAACCATCGAATTCAGATCACAAGAGATCAATCAACGATCCAGATTCAATCTCAGGAGCTCTAACCTCTTTTAACGGCCAGGGTCACAAGTATGAATTTTAGTAGTTTCCTTTAATTATTAACTCACTATCTGTTTGCTCCCACACCGATATAAGCAGCAACAGATTGGCGTCGTCCGTGGAAAACTACACAATTAGGACTTATTTCCATGCCACCAAGACTAAGAGGTAAAGGGGCAGCCTCCAGCCGTCGCACTACCACTCTTTGTTAACCAGCTCCTTCTATGGAAGATCAGATTCCTCCTCAACAGTCACCCCGATAGTTTAATCACACTCCTTCCAATGGAAAGGCACCGGGGGGCTCCCGACAAAACTGTCCTGAACAGCATCCTCAGTGCGACCGAATCTCAGTCCATAATGCTTCAACTGGATCCTAAAAGAAGGACGACCAAGTCCTTCGCCGTATCCAAAAAGTAGAATATCGTCTAGAATAGATGGAGAATGAGAGAAACTGCTCCAGCAGGACCTACCGCCCTAGGCAACCTCCCTTCAGCAAAACCATCCTCGATGCGCCCGTTCCAAGGGACTTCAAGGCTCCTCAATTCGAATCCTACAACGGAAAATCAAACCCGACGGACCACATCGGGAGCTTTAAAACACTCATGGTGGTTTTCAATGCCACTGACGCACTCATATGTCGGGCATTTCCCGCAACACTGAAAGGATCAGCAAGGGAATAGTATTCATGTCTGAAACCCAAATCCATATCTTCGATCAGCTGGAGAAACTCTTCATTGCACACTTCGTTACTAGCCAAAGAGCTGAAAAGACCAACGTCTCCCTGCTAGAACTGAAGCAAAAAGATGGAGAACTACTGAAAGACTTTGCCAAGCGCTTTACAACTAAAGCAAGGTCAATTTTCGCCTTGAACACTTCAATAGCAATAGCAGCTTTCCACCACAGCCTCACTAACAAAGACCTGAAAGCCTCCCTCGCAAAAAAGCCACCCAAAAATTTCACTGAGCTTCTGGAAATGAGTGACAAGTATATCAGGGTCGAGGAAGCTCTCTATTCTCAAGGCAAGTGTAACCCTCATTCCCGTAAATACATATTTTCTGAATATTTTCTTTATTTCGATTATTGATAAATTTATTTTGTGTTAAAATCGTTTTGGGATAATCTATTAAAATATTTTCCCATTGAAAATTATATTATTTCGAATGATGGTGTATTTTAAGCTTGTTTTATAATCTTAATTTATCGGTTAATTATATTTGGGCCCAAATCATATATATTATAATTGGACTATTTTAATAAAAATTGTTAAACCCGAATAATTATTTTATTGTATGATTTTATTATTTTTATAATTATAAATATTAATTTTTATTTCTTGATTATTTAATTAAAGTACATTTAACGAATTATTTTGTTTTCGTACTTGATTTAATTTTCTTGGCAAATTTCGATTTATTTTCAAGCCAATTTATATTTATTGTATTACTTATTTATTCATTTGGATTTAAATTTTTGTTCATGGAATTCTTTGTTTTTCTTAAATGAACTATTTTCTTGTTAATCCTATTTTTTCTTTTGTTGAATTGTGGGTATTTTTATTTAAACCCTATTGATTTTGATCTATCTCTTAATTGAACCCTAAACCCCAATTTCATGTGTTCTTGACCCAAAAAAACTTTTATTGGATACTAAACCACTAACCCAATATCCTAATTGTACCATATAAATACAACCCTAGTACAAATTCTAGAAATTGCACAATTTTGAAGCCATAGCCGCTTATTCTCTCTCCTCTTCCTCTCTCTCTCCTCCCGTTCTCTCTCCCCATCACTGTTTCCCGCCCAAATTCAATAACCCATTACCGTTCATCTCTCCCATCTCTTCTCCGGCCAACTCTGACCACCACCTCGTCGGCACCACCCCGTCGACGTCTTTCGACGCCGGCCCAACCTCTCGATGCCACCACCAGACACCCCCCCGACCCCCCTATTTCCTCTGATCGAACAACAGCAGCCACACCCCTGTCTTCCCTGATTCCTATCGACCCCAACCGCCATAAGTGCCGCTGCTCGCCTGCGACGCCACCTCCGCCATCGCGCCGCATCCTGCGTGCCGACGCTCCCTCTCTCTCTTGCCCTGTTGCAGTTACTGTCGCTTTGTGTTGCTGTGTTGCTGTGTTGATTAGGTTCTCTTGTGCACGTGTTAATTGTGTTGGTTCGTGGGTTTGTTACTTCGGGATTCTTATCCCGTTATTCTTGGTATTCATTTTCACCGATTAAAAGGCAAGTCACCGTCCTCTTGAATTGTTAAAATTATCAAATTCAAGTTTGTTGAATCTCTTGCAAGTAGATCCCTTATTCATTGTACTATACATTGTTCATCTCTTTCGTTGGGTCTATTGAGGGTTTACACGAGCTAACCCCAATATTCTTGACATCGTGCCACTTTTGACTCCAAACATTGAATCTTCATGCATTTATGTAGAATTGATAATAGAGTTACACACATAATCACGACACAATGAATTTATTGTAGAGATAATTGCTCAATTGTATGTTGTTTGATTGATTGATGTTGGATGTTGTTAGATTTGACCTATGTGTGTGTAATAATTTTATTTATCATGTTTTGACACCCATCATGTTAGTTACAAAATTTATTGAATAAGGAATCGATACCCATCATGTTTAATTAATTTAATTTCATGGAAAAATACCCTAAAACCTGTATCTTGCTTGCTGTAAGAAATTTGTTTGCTATTTTTGACCGAGTAAACGATCTTAAATTAAATTACTTTCTGAAAAAGAATTGTAGCCTCGTCTTTCTAGTTTCCAGAACATCGTGAATTTTTGAATTCCGAGTTTTGTAGCAAAAGTTGTGCCCGTTTTACTACAGCTGTGTTTTTAATTCCAGATTTTTAGATTTTTGTATCTTCAATGTTTAAACAGTAAAAAGGCTGATCAAATGATAAAATTTTACTCAGATACCACTAAAAACCTTGTCACGCCCCGCTTCCCAAAAATACGGAATACGAGCACGTAACATTGGCCCAGCAAATGACTAACGTCACCCATAAGCTGTTTAACCGATCAACTCAACAATATAACCAATACAAAACAATTGCGCAGGCAATAATAATAATCTCATAAACAATAATACTTGGAATGAAGCAATAAAAATATCCACATGCAATAATAATCCAACGTCGGGAAACAAATGGCAATGTTTGGGTCATAAGCCCAATACAATGAAATAACAATAGTTCAATAATTAAGTCTTCATAACAAAGCAATAATAATTTATTAAACGGCGATACAATCAATTCCTTCACAAATGTTGTTCTCCCAATCTATCAAGCAATTCTCCATCAACACCAATAAACACTTCATCTAAAAAGATGAGAAAATTTATCCTTAGAGCAAGTCATGGACAGCAAGTAGAGAAAGCAGGGAACAATGGAATAATGATATAACAATGAAGCCAATGTATCAACGTATCAATGTACCATTGTATCAATGAATCAGTGAATCATCGTAATGTATCCTGCACCAATATTATTATCGTATCAGGGATTATTGTACCGATATATGATCTATAGAATTCACCACTCAGTCTAAACGAAATTGATTGTATGCATCGAACCTGTAGTATGGGATGCAGTAGTACGTGCATTAGTTAGGATTAAAATGAATAATAGACTTAAGGGTTTGCATCACATCGACATTGCATTTTGTTCATCATTGTTCCTATTGATATCGATTATTGTCTAAGTATTATTGATACCGAACCGTTGCATCAATTACCATGTTATTGATTATTGCTATCGTGCCATATTATTGATTCCTATTGATCTATTGACTTCATTGTTATATCGTTATTCCATTGTTCTTTGCTTTCTCTACTTATTGTCCATGACTTGCTTTAAGGACAATTTTTCTCCTCTTTTTAGATGAAGTGTTTACAGGTGTCGATGGAGAATTGCCTAATGGATTGGGAGAACAACATTCGTGTAGGAATTGATTGCATCGCCACTTAATAAATAATTATTGCTTTGTTATGAAGACTTAATTATTGAACTATTGTTATTTCATTATATTGGGCTTATGACCTGAATATTACTATTTGTTTCCAGAAGTTGGATTATTATTGTATTTGGATTTTTTTTTACTTCATTTCAAATATAATTGTTCATGAGATTATTATTATTGCCTGCGCAATTGTTCTGTATTGATTATATTTTTGAGTTGATTGTTTAAACAGCTTATGGGTAACGTTAGTCATTCGCTTCCCAAAAATTATCATGCCCCGCTTCCCAAAAATACGCTCTGATACCACTAAAAACCTTGTCACGCCCTGCTTCCCAAAAATACGGAATACGAGTACATGACATTGGCCTAGCGAATGACTAACATCATCCATAAGCTGTTTATCCGATTAACTCAACAATATAATCAATACAGAACAATTGCGCAGGCAATAATAATAATCTCATGAACAATAATACTTGAAATGAAGCAATGTAAAATATCCAAGTACAATAATAATCCAACATCTGAAAACAAATAATAACAAAATTCGGGTCAAAGCCCACAATACAATAAAATAGCAATAGTTCAATAATTAAGTCTTCATGACAAAACAATAATTTATTAAGCGGTGATGCTATCAATTTCTTTACCAATGTTTTTCTCACAATCCATCAAGCAATTCTCTATCAACACCTGTAAACACTTCATCTGAAAAGAGGAGAAAAATTGTCTGTATAGTAAGTCATGGACCGTAAGTAGAGAAAGCAGGGAACAATAAAATAACGGTATAAAAAAGAATTCAGTGGATCAATAGGAATCAATAACATGGCACGATAACAATAATCGATATCATGATAATCGATACAATGGTAATAAACAATGATGCAATATTCGGTAACGATAATCAATGATCAATAACGGTAACACTTTGCCAATATTTGATATTAATAGAACAATGATGAACAATATGCAGTGTCGATGTTGTGTCAATCCTTAAGTCTATTAATCATTTTAATCCTAACTAATACACGTACTACTGCATCCCATTCTACAGGTTCGATGCATACAATCAATTTCGCTTAGAGTAAGTGGTGAATTCTATAAATCATGTGTCGGTACGATAATCACTGATACGATACAATATTGTTGCTCGATACATTACGGTGATTCAATGATTCATTGATTCATTGGTACATTGATACATTGGTACATTGATACATTGATAGGATTCATTGATGCAATACACGAGAGATTGGGGTGCCATAGCGAGCGCTCCACAATCAATCGATAAACACTGGCCGACACAGTCACTATATTATTCACTACTCAAGTCATTCCCTTAAACCCCGGCTTGTTAATTATTTTATTAATACAAGAATACAATATACAATCATGAGATATGAGATGAACAATAGCAACAATATGGAAACAATAGGATGATAACTTAAAGTAGGACAATTAGAATGATGACAATAAGATATTAGGATTACGCAATGCAACATACACACATTAATTCATATAATAGTACGAAATAGGAATAGTTAAACTATTAAAAACTGAAATATAAAATTCTGGACAGCAAGAGTAGTCTGTAAAAAAATGCAGATTCCTGCTGTTTCAGAAATCTAAAAGTGAATCCATCAAAAATTATAGAAACTAGACTTTCACACGGTTCCAACGCATATTTAAAGTTCAAAATCCGACAACAGTAGCTAGGTCAATCACAATGTTCTTTACATAGTTTATGTTCAGGCAGAACTCGATATCATGTTATTATAATTTTAGAAACAGCGAAAACTCAAGATAAAATTCATTAAAAATATTTTCTAGACCCCTAAACATGTTAAGAAACAATCTGGAAATTTTCAAAGTAAAATTTTATCATTTGATCAGCATTTTTTATTGTTTAAGCATGAAAGTTACATGAATCTGAAAATCTGAAAGTAAAAAAACACAGCAGTAGTAAAACGGACATAACTTTTGCTACAAAACTAGGAATTATGAAATTCAAGATCTTCTGAAAACTAGAAAGATAAGGCTACAATTCTTATTCAGGAAACAATTCATTTTAAAATCGTTTACTGGTTCAAAAACAGCAGTCAACATAAAGGTCAACAAGCAATATATAGGTTTTGTGTAGTTTCATGAAATAAATTAATTAAACATGGTGGGTATTAATTCTTTAGTCAATAAATTGTGTAATCAATATGATGGGTGTAATAACATGATGAATAAGAATAAAATCATACGCATACACTAAATCATCATCGATCAAACAAGAAACAGTCAACCAAACATACCACCTAGCAATTGTCTCTACAATAATTTATTTGTGTGACGATTATATGAACAACCCTATTATCAATTCTATATGTACTTATGAAAGATCCAAACTTTAGAGTCAAAAGTGGCATGATATCAAGAATATTGGGGTTAGCTCGTGTAAACCCTCAATAAACCCAACGAAGATATGAACAATGGATAATACGATAACAAAGAGATCTACTTGCAAAAGTCTCAACAAAACTTGAATTTGATACAACTAACAATTCAAGAAGACGGGAACTTGCATGTTAGATGATAATTTCAAATATTTAGAAAAACGGAATGAGAATCCTGGGCGACGAAACACGAACACAAGAACACGGAATCACGTGCGAACTACGCACAACACCCACACAAAACAGCAAACACCAACCACAGATCAAATCACCAACCACCAAGATCACTCCCTTCTCTTCACAAACAGCAACCACCAAACGACAACACAGGATCTCTAATCCAAACACCATACACCAAGATCCAAAACACCAAACACCAACTCCTCCACACCAAAACAGCAAACAGCCGCCTTGGATCCAAACAGCGTACAATGACCAAACACAGAATAGCCAATGATAGCAACAGCATTGGCTGTTGTTGTAACACCCCGTAATTTTCAAAGAGTATAAATATATATAATATATATGTTGAAAAAGTAAAGTGGTAAAAGTTGGCTTCTCTATGGTTTAATATATGCATGGATGGCATGGTTTGTAATTTAATGGAAGATGAATAGTATGGAGGGGGGCACGTGGTTTGAAACAGCATGTTGTGCTATTGCCTTTGCTTGTAGAAGTCAGCTACAAGCTGATGTGGCATAGGTGGAGGGGCCTACCCAGGTGTATGAAGGCAGTAGCTTTGGCTGTGCAAATGAGGTATTGGGATTAGTCCCATATCGGTAATATACTATAATATAAATATTAATAAATACTATTGACTATGATCAAGAGTCACCAATTCTGTTAACCACCTTTTGAGAGGCAGCCTGTGGTGGGCAATTGTACTACATAGTATCTAATTTGTCTTCTAAATTGTATAAACTGTCTGAGCTAGGGGCAGGGGCGTTACAAATGGTATCAGAACCGACTTTCGACACTGAGTGTGGGTAAGAGTGGGTAAGATGTATGCCTGAGATGGAGCTAGCAGATGTACGGGTAAGTCTGCCTGAGAAGGAGCGAGGTTGGGGCCTAAGATGGACAACCCGCATAATCGGGGTACTGTGTGCAGCTAGCAGAATCAGGGTACTCCACTCCACATCCGCTAGAATGTAGATCCTGCACTAGATTGTGTATGCCCCGTGCTCAGCGAGGATGCTGATTTCTGAAGGGGGTGTGTGTGTAACACCCCGTAATTTTCAAAGAGTATAAATATATATAATATATATGTTGAAAAAGTAAAGTGGTAAAAGTTGGCTGCTGTATGGTTTAATATATGCATGGATGGCATGGTTTGTAATTTAATGGAAGATGAATAGTATGGAGGGGGGCCCACGTGGTTTGAAACAACATGTTGTGTTGTTGCCTTTACTTGTAGACATCAGCTACAAGCTGACGTGGCATAGGTGGAGGGGCCCACCCGGGTGTATGAAGGCAGTAGCTTCAGCAGTGCAAATGAGGTATTGGGATTAGTCCCATATCGGTAATATACTATAATATAAATATTAATAAATACTATTGCCTATGATCAAGAGTCACCAATTCGGTTAACCACCTTTTGAGAGAGAGCCTGTGGTGGGCAGTTGTACTACATAGTATCTAATTTGTCTTATGAATTGTATAAATTGTCCGAGCTCGGGGCAGGGGCATTACAGTTGTTGTCATACGGGAAACACAAGTCCCCTTCCGAGTACAGACTCCTATATTTTCCACTACTAGATCTTTCCCTTAACCCCAGCTGTGTTATTTTTTTATTATCAAACGGCATATACGTGCACAAAATAGGGCAAGAATAACATGGCATGAACAAGTAACAGATTCAGGTCGGAAGATAAACATGTAAGCAGATTCAGCCAATGACAGCCAATGAAATTTGAATTTTTTTAGTGGATCTTGGGACCACTAAAAACCTTGTCACGCCCCGCTTCCCAAAAATACAGAATACGAGCACGTAACATTGGCCCAACGAATGATTAACGTCACCCATAAGCTGTTTAACCGATCAACTCAACAATATAACCAATACAGAACAATTGCGCAGGCAATAATAATAATCACATGAACAATAATACTTGGAATGAATTAATAAAAATATCCAAATACAATAATAATCTAACGTCTGGAAACAAATAGCAATTTCGGGTCATAAGCCCAATACAATGAAATAACAATAGTTCAATAATTAAGTCTTCATAACAAAGCAATACAATGATTTTAATGATTAGCATCTTTTGGAATATTCGGGGGCTGGGGAGTGCGTCGAAGCAACAAGCTTTGTTTCAACTGATTTCTTCGCCCCACTGTGACATGATCTCTATTCAAGAATCGAAACTTGAATCACCTTCTTCTTCCCTCTTACGCGCGATAGGTGGATCCTTAATCTCTAACTGGATCTCACTTGATGCCTTAGGCTCTAAAGAAGGTATCCTCTTTGGTTTTAAAGATTCCAGTTTTCCCCTTATTTCGATCCGTCGATTAAATTTCTTCCTTGTGGTTCGTCTCCACTGGATTGTTTTCAGTTGTGATCTCACAGTTGTGTCGGTTTACGGTCCGTCTACTGCGGACCGTCACAATTTTTTTGGAACGAACTTAGTTCCTTCCAAAATAACATTCAGGGGTTCTAGCTTTTTTGTGGTGACTTTAATGTCACCAGATTCACCTCTGAAAGATCGGGTAGTTCCTCTTACTCATTGGATCCCTCCCGCTTTAATGAATGCATTCGTTCTCTCGATTTGACTGATCTTCCTCTCAATGGCAGATCATTCACTTGGTCTAATATGCATTTGTCGCCGACCATGGCTAAACATGACCGATTTCTGGTATCTTGTGACCAGATCAACTTCTTCCACAACACCTTTGTTTTTGCCTTGCCCAATCCGTCGTCGGACCACGTTCCTATCTCTTTGTCCTCTAACTATGATTTCTCCAAATCTTTCAAATTCTGCTTTGAAAAGTTTTGGCTGCACAACCAAATCTTTGTCAATCTCATCACTGAATGCCTGTCGTCTATTACAGGCTCTTCCGGACTATGTTGCATCCTGATTAAGCTTCATGCTATCAAATACGGTTGTAAAATGTGGCATAAAGAGAGAGTGGCCAATTCTAATTTTCTTAAAAATTTCTTCCTCTCGACCATAGAGTCCATTGATCATCTTGAGGAGCGTAATTCCATTTTGGAATCCCTCTGTTCCGAATGTGCACCTTGTAAAAGAGAATATGCGGCCCTTCTTCGTAATGATCACATTAAATGGGCCCAGAGGGCTAAGTTTCGGTGGTTGAAGGAAGGTGACGTCAATACATCTTTCTTCCACAACTTTGCATCGCACCGCCAGCGATGCAATCGTATTTTCTCTATCCTTGATAATGGCAATGTATTAACTTCGGACTGAGATATCCATGCTACTTTCCTTCATTTCTTTAAAGATCTTTTGGGATCTCGTAAACATCATTCTATTCATCTCGACTGGACCCAATTATATGGCCAGCAAATGCATGATATGTCCAGTTTAGAAGAACCTTTTTCTTTAGAAGAGATCAAGTCTGCTATGTTTTCTTTAAAAAGTGATTCTGCCCCTGGGCTTGATGGGTTCCCAGGCTTCTTTTTACAATGTTTTTGGGATTGTCTCAGAGACGAACTTTTCAAGATGTTTTCCGATCTTCACCAAGGGAATTTCTCTTTTGATAGGATCAATTGTGCGAATAGCGTCCTTATCCCCAAACTCGTGGGAGCTAACCTAGTCTCCAACTTCAGGCCTATTAGCCTTTTCAATACGACCTTCAAGATCATTATGAAAGTCCTCGCCACCCATCTCAGTGCTATTATCTCTCCCTTGATCGATCCTATGCAAACGAGATTCATTAAAGATCGCTTTATCCTTGATAGTGTGGCTTCGGCCCAAGAAATCATTTCCGACTGCCATAGATCCAATTCAGAGGGGATCCTGTTAAAGTTAGATTTTCAAAAGCTTATGATAACGTTAACTGGGACTTCTTTTTTGAAACCCTCTTTTATCGTGGTTTCGGACCGAAATGGATTGCCTGTATTAAATCCAGTCTCTTCACTGGCACGTCGTCCATTCATATTAATGGGACGAAAGGCCATAAATTCAAGTGTAACCGTCGCCTCCATCAAGGAGATCCCATATCCTCTCTATTATTTTCTTTTGTTGCCGATGTGTTCAGTATGTTGCTTCGTAATGCTTGGGAAGCTGATGTTATCGAAGGTCTGGGAGGTTCTCAAAGTTGCCGAGGTGTGTTGAACCTTCAATACACCGACGATACCATTATTTTTGCGAAACCCAATGGATGCACATTACGGAACCTGAAGTTACTTCTTTATGTCTTTGAAAGTACCTCTGGTTTAGCTATTAACTTTCAAAAGTCGTCAGTCCTTTGGCTTGGAGGTTCTCAAAACCGTCAAGCGGAAATTGCGCAATTTTTTAACTGGGCATCGGCCTCGTTCCCAATCCATTATCTTGGTATTCTCTTAAGATTGGGGAAACTTCATAAATCGGATTGGATACCGATGGTTGAAAAAGTTGAATCTAGACTTAGCTGTTGGTCTAACAAACACCTTTCACGCGAAGGCAGACTCATCCTAGTTAACTCCATTCTATCCTCAATTCCTTTATATATGACGTCTTTCTTTTACCTTCTGTCGTGGTTTATTAAGAGAATCGACCAGATCAGAATGAACTTCTTCTGGTCCGATGCTGATTCGTATAAAAATGGCACTCACTTTTGCAACCAGAAGCTTATCTGCACTTTTAAGGCAGCTGGGTGTTTAGGGTTGCTTGATCTCAGGCACCAAATCTTAGCTCTTCTGGGCAAATGGTTATGGAGATTTCTTAAGAATGATCAACTTCCTTTGGTTCGTCTTATCATGCTAAAAAAAAATCCCGTCGCAAAATGTGGAACTTTCCAACTCCCCTTTCCCGTAAGGCCTCTTCTTTCTGGAAGGGAGTCTGGAAAGTAGCCCAGTCATTTCGTTGTGGTTTAACCCACGTGTGCGCTGATGGTACTAAAACCAAATTTTGGGAGGACTTATGGTTCGGTAATATCAAGCTTGCTTCAGCTTTTCGTTCTTTCTACCAGATGGCCTCCAACCCCTCCACCTCTATGGTGGACTATGTTACCATCATCAATTACCAAAAGTTCTGGTCGATTCCTTTCTCGGGCGTTCTTCCTTCGTCACTCGTACAGGAGCTCCAGGTTCTATTCGATGATATCAACCTTTACCCTTGGCATCCCATAGAAGATTTCAATTGGATATGGATTTCCTCTAGTAATTACTTTGTTAAATCCTTCTACAACTTTCTGAATTTTAGGGGGACTATCTCCCCGCGTGCTAAGCCCTTATGGAGCAATTGCGCTCCCCTCAAATCCAAAATATTAACTTGGCTAGCGCTAAACAACAAGCTTCTTACAGTTGACATTCTTAACAAAATGAACTTGGCCTTAGGCCAATTATGCCCATTTTGCTTATCCTCGCATGAGGATGCTGATCATCTTTTCCTCAAGTGTTCCTTTATTCAACCGCTTTGGATTATTACCGTCATCGCTTGGCAAGTGCCTTCTATTCCCAGCGATTTCTCATCCTGCTGGATGGCTCAATCCCTCAGGAAAGATTTTCGTAAATCTTGGGTTCTTTCTATTACGGCAATCATTTGGGTGATCTGGGCGGAATGGAACAAACGTATTTTCTCTCAATCCATCTCTTCGATCGAAAACATTATCGACGATTTCCTATTCTTCGCTAAATTTTGGCCTTCTACTTTAATGCATGATAAAGTGGAAGCTTTTCATTTATATCGCCTGGATGAGGCGATGTGTATTTTCTGCACTAATATTCATTAACACAATGTTATCCATGCCACTTCTTAATTGTTTCTCCTGTCATTGGTGTTTGCAGACTTAAAGTGTTGTCTGGCATTTGTCTTTCTTCTCTGAAGGTGATTTTGTGGTTGTTCCGTTGGTAGCTGATGGAATAGGGAAGTATTCTCTCATTTCGGTTGACATGTTTTGGGTGTTTTTGTTCTGATGGTGGTCGGTTCTGTTTTGATGTCGCTCCTACTTGCCTGATTAGAAGGGTTGTATGTTCTTTTTGAGGACCATTGGAATTTTCTTTGGGAGGCCTTTTGTATACTTTTGTTATTGGCCCTTATCTGGGTTGTATATGAATTTATTAGTTCAGTATTGTTTTGTTCTTGTTGTATGGATATCTCTAGTTTGTGTTTCTTTGCTGTGATGCTGCGGTTAAGGCATCAGCTTTGTTATTCTCTTGCCCCAAGTCTCTTCAGGCTTGGATTAATTTCGGAGGTTGATTGTTTCCTGAGCGATCAGGTCTTGTTTCGGGTGGTTCTACACTGTCCCTGATTGCATTCTCAGGGTTAGTGCTTAGTTGGCACCTTGATATCGTGTGGCTTTATCCCTGATTGCATTTTCAGGGTTATCTGTCTTTTCTTTACACTGTTATTATTGTTTTCTCCTCTGATTACTCACCTGTGTTGTGGTGATATTGTGTTTTTTGGTACACATTTTGGGCTCATGCCTGTTTTGGTTCTCTTGTTGAGGATTCCTTCTTTCGAAGGATGTCCAGGTGGTACCACCCCCTTTGTTGGGATCATCACTGTGGTCTGCTACGTCTCAATCCTTGTATTTGGTCTCGGTGGCTTCTTGGCCTCGTGCAGTGTCTCGAGTTCACTTTGATGCTCCCCTTTTCTGAGTGAAGTTCGATCACTTCCCTTCCTAATAGCTACTTCTTATTTCCCCGGGCTGGGTCTGCTTCGGTTGTTTTGGGTGGGGTTGGCGCAGGATCGGATCATTGTTCAATCCTCTTGATGGATCGGTTGCTGTGCTTGCTACTCCATCTACCGATCGCATATTCTTCGGAGTGGTTTCGGTTTGTCCAGTCTCGGTGGGTTGTCAGGTCTTTAGTCCGGATGTTAGCTTCGTGCTTGCTGCTCGGTCGAAGATGGTAGCTTCGTGCTTCTTGCGTCAAGCCTCCTCCTTTGTGGCTTGCATTCCTTAGTTTTTGGTTTTTACTTTCTCCGGTTAGCCCTAGGCAATTTTCTCAATTGCTTATGAGTTTCAGTGATTGTATTCTAGTTATTTGCTTTTTATTTTACCGCCTGTAAAATTGTACTTGGTTGTCAACTTTCGTTTATTTATATATTGGGCTGGAAACTTTGGATTCTATCCCCGTTATAAAAAAAACAAAGCAATAATAATTTTTTAAGCGGCGATGCAATCAATTCCTTCACTAATGTTGTTCTCCCAATCCATCAGGCAATTCTTAATCAACACCTATAAACACTTCATCTAAAAAGAGGAGAAAAATTGTCCTTAGAGGAAGTCATGGACAGCAAGTAGAGAAAGCAGGGAACAATGGAATAACGATATAACAATGAAGTCAATGGATCAATAGGAATCAATAACATGGCACGATAGCAATAATCAATAACATGGAAGATACAAAAATTTGGAAATCTGGGCATTAAAAATACAGCTTTAGTAAAATGGGCACAACTTTTGCTACAAAACTCGGAATTCAAAAATTCAAGATGGTCTGGAAATTAGAAAAACGAGGCTGCAATTCTTGTTCAAAAAGTAATTTAATTTAAGATCGTTTACTGGGTCAAAAATAGCAGACAAATTTCAGGCAGCAAGCAAGATACAGGTTTTAGGGTATTTTTCCATGGAAATAAATTAATTAAACATAATGGGTATCGATTCTTTATTCAATAAATTGTGTAACTATCATGATGGGTGTCAAAACATGATAAATAAAATTATAACACACACATAGATCAATTCTAACAACATCCAACATCAATCAATCAAACAACATACAACCTAACAATTGTCTCTACAATAAATTCATTGTACCGTGATTATGTATGTAACCCTATTATCAATTCTACATGAATGCATGAAGATTCAATCTTTAGAGTCAAAAGTGGCATGATGTCAAGAATATTGGGGTTACCTCGTGTAAACCCTCAATAGACTCAACGAAAGAGATAAACAATGTATAGTACGATGAACAAGGAATCCACTTACAAGAGATTCAACAAACTTGAATTTGATATAATTAACAATTCCAGAGGATGGTGACTTGCCTTATAATCGGTGAAAATGAATACCAAGAATAATGGGATAAGAATCCCGAAGCAACAAACCCACGAACCAACACGATTAACACATGAAAAATACGTGCACAAGAGAACCCAATCAACACGGCAACACAAAGAGACAGTAACTGCAACAGGGCAAGAGAGAGAGGGAGCATCATCTAGAGAGGGGATCTTCGGCGTCGCAAGAGGCGATGCGACGGTGGAGGTGGCATTACAGGCGAGCGGCAGTGCTCAGGACGGCTAGCGTCGACAGGAATCATGGAAAGACAGGGGTTTGGCTGCTGTTGATCGATCAGAGGAAATAGGAGGGTCGGGGGGATGTCTGGTGGTGGAATCAAGAGGCTGGGGTAGCACCAGGAGACGTCGACGTGGTGGTGCCGTCGACGTGGTGGTGCCGACGAGGGGGTGGCCGGAGTTAGCCGGAGAAGAGATGGGTGAGATGAACAGTAATGGGTTATTGAGTTTGGTCGGGAAACGGTGACGGGGAGAGAGAACGGGAGGGGAGAGAGGAAGAGGAGAGAGAATAAGAGGCTAGGGCTTCAAATTTATGCAATTTCTAGGGTTTGTACTAGGATTGTATTTATAGAGTACAATTAGGATATTGGGTTAGTGGTTTAGGGTCCAAATAAAGCGGTTTTGGGTCAAGAATACATGAAATTGGGGTTTAGGGTTCAATTAAGAGAGATCAAAATCAATAGGGTTTAAATAAAAATACCCACAATTCAATAAAAGAAAAAAATAAGATTAACAAGAAAATTGTTCATTTAAGAAAAACAAAGAATTCCACGAACAAAAATTTAAATCCAAATGAATAAATAAGTACTACAATAAATATAAATTGGCTTGAAAATAAATCGGAATTCGCCAAGAAAATTAGATCAAGTACGAAAATAAAATAACAATGAAATAACAATAGTTCAATAATTATTGCTTTGTTATGAGGACTTAATTGTTGAACTATTGTTATTTCATTGTATTGGGCTTATAACCCGAATATTGCTATTTCTTTCCAGACGTTGGATTATTATTGTATTTGGATATTTTTATTTCTTCATTTTAAGCATTATTGTTCATGAGATTATTATTATTGTCTGCACAATTAATCTGTATTGGTTATATTGTTGAGTTGATCGGTTAAACAGTTTATGGGTGACGTTAGTCATTCGCTGGGCCAATGTTACGTGCTTGTATTTCGTATTTTTGGGAAGCGGGCCGTGACAGCAAGAATGATTCATCTTCCGGGATCGAACGGAAGAATACCAGCAAGGAAGAACTAGGGATGTTTCAGAAAAATGGTGCAAGTTCACACAGTCCAACTCTAGCGCCACGCTTCGACAAGTTCACTCCTCTCAATGCAAGCGTATCAGCCATCGCCACGGAGGTAGAGAAGGATGGAATAATCCACCCTCCCCCCACGATGTCAACATCTAGCAGAAGAAGAGAAAAAAATAAGTGGTGCACATTTCACAAAGATCATGGATACACTACTGACAACTGTCGAGCCCTTAAAGAAGAACTGGAAGCCCGAATCTGCAGGGGCTATCTCTCCAACTTCGTTCAGAAAAACAACGATGCCGAAAACCCTCCATTCTGGGGGGCTAATATGCGTCAGTAGAGGCCATCCGAGTCGCAAGACTCTAAACACATGGCCGTCCTTCAATCCATTCATGGAGGCTCGATAGGGGGAGATTCAAACTCCTCTTGCAAAGATTTCGTCATGAAAGAAACTCCATAGATAACATTCTACCTGCTAAACGCACCGGGGTCCCCATATCTATCTTCGACAAGGACTTAGAAGGCGTCCAAACACCTTATTGCGAAGCATTGGTCATAAACCTTTGCATGCTAAATCATGAGGTGCACCGCATCCTGATGGACAATGGCAACTCATTAAACATCAAGACATGGCCACATTCGAGGCTCTCAAGCTCTCCTGAGACCGACTCAAGCTAGCCGGTTATACACTCCATGGATACTCCGGTTTCTCCGTTAAAGCAGAAGGAGTCGTCACACTAGATGTGACAGCAGGGAAAGTCCCCACTATTCAAACGAAAGTACTGGACTTTATGGCAGTCGATGTCAAAGATGCATACAATGCTATATTCGGCCGTCCCGGACTAGCAGCATTCCATGCAGTTGCCTCCGCATTTCATATGAAAATAAAGTCACAACAGCTGGCATAGGCCAAGCTGTAGGAAGCCAACAGGCAGCACGAGCATGCTACACCGCTACAATGGGGAGCTCCATTCTCCCTCTCGACACCATAGAGCTACCGCCAGAAAGCAGTCACAATAATTCAAAAACTATAAACGAGCTTGAAGCCACTGCCCTAACCACTCTACCAAGAACTTCCAAACCTGCCACATCACCTCTCACCAGGTCCAAACTAGTTCTCATCATGACACAGTAATAAACCTAGATCCCTCGTTCGAAGCCACTCTGCTCATTCAACAGAGACAAATAGTCATGCCTAAAAACATTGGTGCATCAAAAGATTTCTCTTTCTCTATGCAAAATAATGGGGGGATCCCTCCAAAACAGGCAAGTCCACGCAAGGTCTACCAAGTTGTTCGCCTAATGGCTCATCAACTTGAAGACCCGGGGGGCAAGGAGATATCAGCGAGGATTTGGAAAGTAGAAAACCTTGTGAAGGTGAACGAGGGGATCAGAAACGTCCTCTCTTAATAGCAATAGCAATAGCAAATTTTGTCAATTTTTAATAGTGGCCAGCCACTAGAGCAACCGCTTAGTTTTATTTTCCAGCAGATTTTCTCAATTTGTAATAACGGCCAGCCACTAGAGCAGCCACTTAGTTCTATTTTCCAGCAAATAAAGTACGAACTTCTGCAAAGCTATTGTGCAACTCTATGGGTGCATACAATGAGTTGAGTGCCAAACTTATACACAAAAACGACACCAAAAACTCGTTAAAAGCTTCCTACAAGACGGGTTTGGAGTCCATACCCATGGTTCGAAGTTACTCCAGTAATTTACAATGAAACAAGTTCAGATTGCGCTTCGCCATTCGATCTGCTCCTACAACCTGTTAATTCATCAAAGTAAATAATGAGCTAAACGCCCAACTTACACTTAGAGTGGCGCTAAACACTCGTTATAAGCTTTCTACAACACAAGTTCAGAATCCAACCACGACTCGGGACGCATGCAACGTGCAATCATGAACGTTTAGAATACAACTCACCGAGCGATCTGTTCCTGCAACTAGTTAAACTTTCTTGGAGACTTATACACCGTGTTGAGTGCCACACTTATACATTTAAGCAGCACCAAACACTCATTACAAGTCTCCCCGTAAAACGGATTCGAGTTCATACCCATGACTCGAAGAGACTTTAACAAATTGCAATAACGCAAGTTCACAGTGCACTTCGCCATTCGATCTGCTCCTGCAATCCGTTAGCGCCTCGACGACCGGTTCGGGGTCCAGACACATGGTTCAAAAGAGACTGTCAATTTGCAAAGAAGCAAGTTCAGAGTGCGCTTTGCCATTCTATCTGCTCCTGTAACCTGTTAATACTTAAACTAACAACTTTGAAATCCATACCCATGGTTCAGAGTTACTCTCGCACACATTCAAAGTTCAACCCGCCATTCGATCTGTCCCTGCAACTAGTTAAATTTCCTCAACGACGGATTAAGAGATTCAAAATCATAGATCACAATTACTCTAACAACACTTGTAAAATGCAGCACTTAGAGTTCAACTCTCCATTCGATGTGACTCTCACAATCTGTTAGAGACCCCATACAGCAAGTTTGGAAAACAACTCTCCTCCAGAGTCGTCCCTACAACTAGTTGGGTTCAAGACGGAGCAATGCTAAACTCCATCATACACCGTCGACAATTCTTTAGATATACACAACAGACTTGAGGCCCTGTTATTTAGTCACAAAGAACGCAGTCAATGGAACATCAACCATGACAGCCAGGATCAAGCATGTGAAAGGAATTCTTCAAATTACAGAATTACCACAAACTCATATGTTGAGGTCCAGTAGCACTACAGACATCTGCAAATTCAAAATGGCAAGTCCCGAGTCTAACTCTATCCCAGAGTAGAGAGTTAGACTCAGGACTACCACAAAATAAGAAGTCTTCTCTTTACTGACTAGCCAACCCCCAAGACGATGAATCACAGGACAAGACACCGGCACGTAGAAGACTTCTTATTCCACAAACCACAAGTCTCATTACAACAACAAAGTTACAATGAGTCCATGTTTCACATCTAGGAATCACTACCAAAGTCCTACGAACACTGTACAACAAACAGTCATGTAAGTTGTTCTTCCAGCTACACACTGGAGAGATACTCTTCCTAAGAGACACAAACCTTTTCACCGGCCTCCTACCAGTTAACAGCTCCATAGGGCTACCTCAACTCTTGATGATGATATTCAAGACAAGTCTTTCCTAGGCAGGCAAGCTCCAGGTTTATCCGATCACCTTCACTTGAGCAAGCTCCATCTTCATCTTGCTTAAAGCACCATGCGAACAGGAGAGTTCCAACTATGTCAAACACAGCATATCACGAGGGAGAGCAAGCTCAGTGCCCCGGGAGACCTCATTCAATGTACGCAACCACTTGTCAGTAAAGAGAAGAATGGAATCGTCTCAACGCTGAATAAACACAAGTGACTTCACTTCAACACTAAGAAGATTCAGAATACCCACAACTCAATCGCTCTAAAAATGAGTTCGGCTCTCCGCATGCCACTTGAGTTTCTCCGGCAAACCACTCATCAACATCGAGCAATGGGTCCAACGCCCTGATCTCCGCTCAGGCTGCACCAGCAACTCATTGGCTCCAAGCAACGAGTCCAATGCCTTGCTCTCCAGATGAACTCCGTCTACAACTCGTTGGTCCCAAACAACGAGTCCAATGTTCTACTCTTTGCTTGAGCTCCATCAACAACTTGTTGGCTCCAAACAACGAGTTCAATGCCTTGGTCTTCGCTCAAGCTCCACCAAATAGCTCGTTGGATCCAAACAACGAGTTCAATGTCCTACTCTTCACTTGAGCTACATCAACAACTTGTTGTCTCCAAACAACGAGTTCAATGCCTTGGTCTTCGCTCAAGCTCCACCAAATAGGTCGTTGGCTCCAAACAACGAGCTCAATGCTCTGGTCTCCGCATGAGATCCATCAATAACTTGTTGACTCCGAACAATGAGTTCAATGTCTTGGTCTTCGCTCAAGCTCCACCAAATAGCTTGTTGGCTCCAAACAACGAGTTCAATGCCTTGGTCTTTGCTCAAGCTCAACCAAATAGCTCGTTGGCTCCAAACAGCGAGTTCAATGCCTTGGTCTTCGCTCAAGCTCCACCAAATAGCTCGTTGGCTCCAAACAATGAGTTCAATGTTCTACTCTTCACTTGAGCTCCATCAACAACTTGTTGGCTCCAAACAACGAGTTCAATGCCATGCTCTCCGCTCGAGCTCCGTCTACAACTCGTCAGGTCCAAACAACGAGTTCGACGCTCTACTCTCCGCACGAGCTCCGTTCATAGCTCGTTGGTCACAAACAACAAGTTCGATGCCTTGCTCTATACTTGAGCTCCATTAATCACTTGTTGGCCCCAAACAACAAGTTTAATGCTCCGCACTCGGCTTGGGCTCCATCAACGACTCGTGGACTCCAAACAACGAGTTCAATACCTTGGTATTCGCTCAAGCTTCACCAACTAGCTCGTTGACTCCAAACGACGAGTTATTTGCTCTGATTGACACTTGAGCTTCGTCAACAACTTGTTGGCCCCGAAAAACGAGTTCAACGCTCTGCTCTCCGCATGAGCTCAAAATACGGAAATTCAAAGCTCAACAGGATCTACATTTCACTTTGTACAATTTTACAAGGAATTTTGAAGCTTTTATTACAACATTGTTCTTTTACATCAATAACACAGCGGAAAATAAATGAAGTACAACATGATCAATATACAATTTTAACAACTTGAGCATGTAAGTAATCCGCAGCATCAAATTCATCTTTATATCTCCTTGTAAGTTCCAAGTCCTGTATATAAATCTGTGGGTACGTCAGTTGCTTACAACCGACGCAATGTTACAAACAGTGATCCTCTCTATGCTGTATTATAATGAAATCTTTTACTTTAACAAACACAAACTTGAATGCATATAAAAGTGTAAAAAATGAGTATCCAAAATATGTCATTGTATGATATGAATTAATACCTAATGCAGATGTTATACTACAATAACACTACTGCATACTTGTTCGGATTCTATGCATCTCATACTACATAGGTCTGAGGGCAAGCACCTACGTACTCCATATTGTAGGGTTAGTGTCACGCCCCGCTTCCCAAAAAAGAAAATACGGAATATGGATATGTGACTAAGCCCAGCGAATGATTTTCATCATCCATAAGCTGTTCAGAATCTTTACAATATTTCATAGGAAATAATTAGATTCGGAAGTAAGAAAAGTCAACCAAGCATGCATATATGAATCAAAATACCAATAGGATTTACTTGAAACCAAAATATTATAATCTCAAATAAATCAAATCTGGACAAGTTAATATCCTGGGTCACATTGCCCAAATACAAATAAATCCAAGTAATTAAGTACAATTATTCAAAATAAGCAACAAGAAATAATAATAACAAAAGCTTCAGCATCTAGAATCTCATGTCACCAACTCCATCTGGCAACTGTTCTCCAAAATTTGCAATTTAATAAATTACAAGAAGAGGAAAAAGAAAACAAACTCCCGTCAATGCAAGTTATGGGCCGCTTGTAGTGCAGCATACAAGTAATGGGAAAGAATAACAAATAGCATGGAATATGCATGGTAACAAAATATAACAACTAGCATGAGTCATGAACATAATCAAGTAACATAATATACTAATAGGTACAGGTAACATGTATCAAGTATCAAGCAAGCAGGTAAACAGGTAACAGATGAACAGGTATGCAGGTAACATGTAACAGACAAGCATGTAACAGGTATTCATGTATCAGGTATTATGTCATGTCAAGTCTTGTATTATTACTATCTAGGTAGCACTTCATGCATCCATCCTTTTACTACATGGTTGCTACATTCAACAAGTTGCATTTAGGCCTAGTGGTGAGTTTCTATAGGGCCGTGTACTCAGGCGTCAAGTAAATAGGTAACAGGCAAACAGGCACGAATCATGTAGTGAAATCGTTGCAACAGAAACAGGCATGAATCATGTAGTCATGAAACATGGCAACAGGTAATAACAGGCATGAATCATGTAATCATGAAATATGGCAACATATAATAATAACAGGCATGAATCATATAGTCGTGAGTTCAAGGCATAATATAATAATAACAGGCATGAATCATGTAATCATGAGTTCATGGCAGAATATATTAATAACAGGTATGAATCATGCAAGCATGAAACATGGCAACAGGTAATGGGATCACGGGCCCCTTTCTAAGTATACATACCTATATTGTCCACTACTAAAGTCTTCCCCTTAACCCCGGCTTGATTATTTGTTATTATTATTAAACAAGCATGTACGTCACATAAAACGGAGCAAGAATATCATTTCATAAACAAGTAACAGGTTCAGGTTGAAAGATAAATATGTACAGGTGATAAACAACACATAATAAGATATAACAACGAAAACTCTAGTTTAGGACAGCAAGATAGTACTGCAGTAAAATAGGGATTCCCGCTGCTACAAACATGCAAATCTAGATCCGTCAGAATATCAAAAAAATAGACTTCGTCCGAATCCAGCAAATATATATAAGTCATATGGTGTTTCACAAAAACAAGTCTCAAAACTGATTTGAATCCAGAAAATGTGTTCAGCCAAAAATCAGAAGATTGTATTCAAAGTTAGGAAAACAGAATGAAAACTCATTAATTATAAATCCATGAAAAAACTGGAGTATTCCCTTATATGTTTAGTATCAGAATATAAAGTTTTATAATTTTTCAATATAAATAGTTTAGTCAACAAAAATCAGAAAACATCAAGACGCAGTAGTTTTTTAAATCTGTAATTATAAACACTACAGTACGAAAACAGCCATATCTCACAAACCATAAATCGAAATCCAAAACCTCCAAAAGGGTGATAAAATAAACACAGTAGGATAACTTTTATATTCACAAATATTTTACAAAAAGCAAGTAGAATTAGGTCGAAAATCAGGTTCTTTACTGAACAGTATGAAAAATCTGCTAGTATAGTAATTGTTTGGAAACATAAAATGGTTTGTAAAACTCATCAAATAAATCCACAAAAATTCAGGGTTAATCCCAATCAAGTCTAGTTGTATTGTGCAAAATATTGGATCAAAATAATACTTTTAACATCATGATAAAAATAGATTACTCTTTAGAATTTATAGAAAATAAAATCTGGAAATCTGTCTACGCCTCTGTAGTAAAATAGGCATAACTCATAACTCGTTAAACGAAACTGAGATCCGTCCGAAGTGCTGGAAAATAGACATAATTCTCTACAGTTCATGTTCACAATAATTTTAATATACTGACTTTAATAGGGTCTAAAATACTGAATGAAAACGGGGTAACAGAAAATATAGAATTTTTTCTCATACACAAATCAACATAGATCATACGGAAATTGTCCAAATCATGACCAAACATGAAATATGGTGTACTAAATGTCCAAACAAAATGGTATAAGGTATTTTGGAAGTCCACAACAAGTATAGCATGAATAACACATCAAGCACACGATATCACAGAATAGCATGCATATATACATCCAAAAAGTGGTCATCCCTAGTTGTTTCAAGTCATGTATGTCGTGATGCAACTATGGTTGAATCAACATAATAGAGACAATATATAACAGAGGATTCGCACACGAATTGCCTCTAGAACCCAACTACACTACAGGCGATATTTAGTACTTGTATTACACAAAGAAAAGAATACAAGTTACTTGCCTGAGAGACGACGACGGAACGAAGCAAGCAAAAGAATAGCAGGAACGAATTCCTGGGCAATGATCTCAACACGAACAAAATTCGAACCATGAACAATGACAACCACACTATCCACGAACCCAAAACAAACACAACTCACGAACACAAACACGGCAACGAACCACAAACAAAACCCAAGATCACCCGCACTCGCACACAACCACCAATAGAGAAAGAGAGCAAGAGGGTGAGAGGGGGTCGGGGTGTGCACCGCGACGGAGGGGTGGCAGACAGCGAAGAGATAGCGAAAGGGGGTCGCGGCGCTGCTGCAGCAGAGGGGCACCGGAGGGATGCAGGCATCGCGAAGTCGGGGTCGCAATGCTGCTGCCGTCGAGGTGTGGTGAAGACAGGGGAAGAGCACAGGCACTGCGGGGTTGAGTTGGCACTGCAGGAGACAGGGAGGGATCGGGAGACTATGTTGCAGCGTCGGGGTAGCAACGCAGGCGGGAGAGGGACACCGGGGAGGTGCAGTCGCTCAAGGGGCTGCTGAGGGCATTGCAGCGATGGGTCGACAGGGGAGAGAGATGAGCGGGAGAAGCACAGGGAGCGGGAGAGGGGATAGAGGTCGGGAGATAGGGTTGAAGAAGGAGGAGGCGGCTAATGGGTTTTGTGCAGGTGAAGATGAACAGGCAGGGTGTATCTATATATATACATAATAGATGAGAAGGGTTAGGTTTTAGGTAGAGACGACTGATGGGTAATGTGGGTTTCGGGTTAATATGGGCTTAACAAGTATAGGGTAGTTGGGTGCAAATGGGTAAGGGCTTTAAATGGGTATGGGTTTAGTTAGGGTAATTGGGTTTTTAAATGGGTATAGGTATTAAATGGGTTTAGAGGATTAAAAATTCAATAGAAAAATAAAATAACCATTACAAAAATTGTTTACAATAAAAATATGATTTGTATTACAAAATAGAATTTATTTAAAATACTACAAATACAGTTAGTAAATAAAAATGGATTTTTAATAACCAGTCAAAAATATCAATAATAACAATAATACTAATAAAAATAATAATAATAAGAAAAAGATAAAAATAATAATGGTAATAATAATAATAGAAATAATAATAATAAGAGTAATAATAACAAAAAAATACGAATTGTGTTACAATATAGAAATCATAGAAATAGTTACAAATAAAATTATTAATCGAAAACAGATTTTAATAGGAGATCCAATACTACAATTTGACAAAAGAAATTGAAAGCCGTAAAAATAATTTACAAAAATTTTAAATACAGAAAATACATGGAAAATACGAATTTGGGGAAACAGGGTTACAGTTAGATCCCTCGCCATGCAGCCTAATACGATGACTACTACAAGATTTAGACACCTTGCAAGTATTGGCTCTCACCCTTGGAATACTGGAGACCAATCCCTCTCCGTGGACCATTCTGTGGCCCTTACATCCATCGTCCCAGAATACTGGAGATCGCCTCACTCCGCAGGTCATCCTGGAGCCCTCATTGCACAAGCATCCCATGAGCGTCGCTCTCGTCCTAGAATACTGGAGATCTTTCCACTCCATGGATCATTCTGTGGCCCTTACGTCCATCATCTCGGAATACTGGGGACCGTCTCTCTCCAAGGATCATTCTGGAGTTCATAACTCACATTTGCACTCGTTTCTTCATATCTCCAACTAGTGCATGTCCTTAAGTTTAAGTTATGATTATTAAGAACTAGATTCTAACTTACCCAACGGTCTTAAACCAAGCACCGAGACAGTCAACCCAACTGGTTACTTCTCACAATTCAATTATTCATTTTCATTTCTTTGCCGATACCTGGGTCTCACTAAGCCTCTAAAATCAACATCATTTCATGTTCAACAACTTGGGGTACTCATCCCCTTATAATTCATTTTCTCAATTTTCATGTATTCATATTTTATTCAAATTCTTTCATTCATTATTATTCATTCATCAATAAGTACAATCTCAACCTATTCATTTTCACAATACATTTTTCATACTCATCAAAACTTTCTCAATACAAGTTAATTAAGATTAAGAAATAATCTCTTTAAAATTCATCTTTGAAAATTTATCTCATCGTCTTTCTTTGATTTATTTTGAACTAATCTTAACATCTTTAATCCTATACATATATATTTTTCTTAAGTTCACATCTCATCTAAGCATGAATATTTTCTTTACTTGCCCAAAATATAACTTAAAACAGCGAGAATATATTTTCAATCAATTCGTTTAAGTATCATTTGTAAAACAGTAAATTCAAAGTTAGAAAACTGCATTTCATGCTATTTGTAAAAATCATAGAAAATTGTATACCTCAGAAAACTTTGCATTATTTATATCAAACTGAAGGTATAAAAGTCTAATACAATTTCTTAGTTATAAGTTTCCTCAAAATACTATATCTATAACCCTGAATTCTTCGAAATATACAGTAGGGTTTAAATACTAAAATACTGCCACCATACAGTCTTGTAAAATTCATATAAAATCCAATTCTTCGTAAAAATTTGATTTCTTAGACTTTCCAGAAAGGTTAACGAGTCTAATACAATTTCTTAGTTTTGAATTTTCTCAAATTATTTCATTTACAATGCTGAATTGGTCAAAAACCGAAAGTTGTGCAGATTTCCAGCAACCAGCCAACTACTAACCAGTTTTGAGTTTAGATTTTATTAAAATAGTAAACGACCTCCAAATCTTATGAAATTTCAAAGGGATGTTTCTGACACATACAAGATGCTCCCCAAAATGTTTTAGTTCTATATTCCAACTATTTTATTAGATACGATTTTCTGATGTGCAAACAAAATTCAAAATAGTAACTTTTCTTGGCATGAATTAGCAACTTTGTGTACAAATTCATATCAAATTCATATAATATATTACTATGCACCAAAACAACATCATTTAAACTTATATACAAGATAATCTCTCAATTAGCATGCATTTTATTTAAATATCATCATCACAAATTAACCAATACTCATATGTATAAACAATTTTAAATATCAATTTCCCTACACATGCAATCTATTTTACTTTAGCAAGCAAGAAAGAACACCCACCTCAATGAAAATTCTAATGTAGAAAAAGACTCCTAGAAGTTGCTCCTAGCTCCAAGAATGGGACTCCCTTCTCCTCCTAGTAAGCTCTCCTTCCAAGCAAGAACTCAACAACTCTCTCTCTTTCTTTTCCTCTCTTTCTTATCTTTTGTTTCTTTTGATCTTTGGTGCAAGATTATGAAGAAAATGGGGGGTGGTATTTATAGGGTTTGAGAAGACTCTTCTACTACTCAAATTAAGTGTTCAATTTCTAACATACATAACCCCCCTTCACAATTGCCCACTCCCCATAATTACACAAACTCCCAACCCTTCCTGTTCTTATGCATGGCTAACTCTTCTTGTGACTTTTGGGTTGCACTACGTGCACGTGCAACCCACAAGCACACACTCTCATTTGTTAGTTGTTATTTATTTGATTATACATATTGTTTACATGACAAGTGTACAACTAATTGTAGAATTTTTCTTAGTGGGCTTCCTCCTGTGGGCTTGGTTCATTTTTTTATCTGTTTAATTTATTTTATTGGGCTTAGAGTCTTCTATTAGGCCTATGGGTTATAATAGGAAACAAAAATAAATGAAAGAAATTATGCATAACTTTAAATAAATTTTAGAATGAAAATAATGAGATGAAATTGCACGTGCATTACACCTGTAAAAAATGTATTTTTATTTAAAAATTTAATATGGGATGTTACAACACTCCCTCCTTAGAATAGTTCCGTCCTCGGAACTACGCTTAAAGAGTGAGAAAAATAATGAAAGAGAAAAAAAGTTTTACAAATTTTAATTGAAAAGCTCAGGGTGATCTCTCATCATCCTCTCCTCTAATTCCCAAGTGGCCTCCTCAACAAGTTGGTTCCTCTAGACGATTTTGACCATAGGTATAGTCTTATTCCTCAAGACTTTCTTCCGTCGATCCAAAATCTCAATTGGACGCTCAGTATAGCGAAAATCCAACTGTAGACCTTCTGGCACTTCAGGAAAATGGTGACCCAGATCCGGAATATAGCCTCGTAACATAGACACATGGTAGACATTGTGTACTTGGGCCAACTCTTCCGGTAGTTCTAACCAATAAGTCGTCTTCCCAATTCTCTTCAATATCTTATAAGGGCCTATGTATCTCGGGGCTAATTTCCCTCCCCTTCCAAACTGAATCACTCCCTTGGTTGGAGATGCCTTTACAAAGACAAAATCACCTTCCTCAAACTCCAGATCTCTCCTCCGGTTGTTGGCATAACTTTTCTGTCTGCTCTGGGCATCGACTAACCTCTTCCTGATCAACTCAATCTTTTCTGAGGTTTGTTGCACAATCTCTGGCCCATCAGCTGCCGTTCCCCCACTTCATACCAACACACCGGTGTTCTGCACTTCCTTCTATACAGAGCCTCATTTTGTACCATCCCAATGCTTGCCTGGAAACTATTGTTGTAGGCAAATTTCACTAGAGCCAAATGCCTCTCCCAACTGCCGCCAAAGTCCAACACACAACATCTTAGCATATCTTCTAGTACCCGGTTGACCCTCTCAGTCTACCCATCAGTCTGAGGATGGAAAGCAGTACTAAAATCAGTCTTCGTCCCCAAAGCTGCTTGAAGACTTCTCCAAAAATGCGAGGTAAATTGCGCATCTTGGTCGGATACAATTGACAAAGGAATTCCATGTAGCCTCACGATCTCCCCAACATACAACTCGGCTAACTTCTCCATAGACCAAGTAAGCTTCATCGCCAGAAAGTGAGCCAATTTGGTGAGTCATTCCACTATCACCAAAATTGCATTGTTGCCATTGGAACTCCTGGGCAAACCTGTAATGAAGTCCATGTTGATATTATCCCACTTCCACTCCGGAATGGGTAATGGCTGCAACAAACCCCCAGATTTCTGATTCTCGGCCTTGATCTGCCGACAGACTGCACACCTGGCAACAAACTCAGCCACATCCCGCTTCATCCAAAACCACCAGAAATACTGCTTTATATCTTGGTACATCTTGGTACTTCCTGGATGTATGGATAATAAAGTGGCATGTGCTTCTTGTAGAATGCTCTCCTTCAGTTCTGCTTGATTTGGCACACACAGCTGCTCTCCGAACCACAATACCTTACCTCTCACCTGGAATTCTGTCAACATGTCAGTGCAAACCCTGCTCTCTCATCTCCTGAATCTCTTAATCGGTCTTCTGACTCTTAATAATCCTGTCCCTCAATGTGGGTTGAAGTCTCAACTGAGCTAAGGAAGCCCCTAATCCTTGTAACACCACCTCAATCTCTGCTCGATCAAGTTCCTTTGCCAACTTCTCTTGAGTTGTGATCAATGGGGACAAACTGCTCTTCCTGCTGAGCAGATCAGCCACCACATTGGCCTTGCCTGGATGGTACTTGATTTCGGGTTGGATATCCTCCAACACTTCCAACCATCTCTGTTGCCTCAGATTCAAGTCCTTCTGCTGGTAGATGTACTTTAGACTCTTATGATCCATGTACATGTTAGCCTTTTCCCCGTATACATGGTGCCTCCACTACTTTAGTGCAAAGATGATCGCTTCCAACTATAGATCGTAGGTTGGGTAATTCTTCTCATACGGTCTCAGCTGTCTAGACCCATAAGCTATTACCTTCCCTTCCTGCATCAGCACACAGCCCAATCTGTGATGGGAAGCATCGCTGTAGACATCATAGTCGACTCCTGCTTTTGGAAAAGCCAGGGTGGGAGCGGTAGTCAACCTCTCCTTCAACTCCTGAAAGCTAGCCTCACACTGTTCCGACCATTTAAAACTCACATTCTTCTTTGTAATCCCAGTGAGCGGCACAGCTATCTGGGCGTAGCCCTGAATGAACCTTCTGTAGTAGCCTGTTAATCCTAAAAAGCTCCTGATCTCTTTCACCGTAGTCGGTCTTGGCCAACTTCTTACTGCCTCAATCTTTTGTGGGTCAGTAGCCACTCCCTCCTTAGAAAGGATGTGACCCAGGAAGGCGACTTCGGTTTTTCAGAAGTCACACGTAGACAACTTTGCATACAGCTTCTGCTCCTGTAACTTCTTCAGTACCTCTGCTAGGTGCTCGGCATGCTCTACTTCTGTCTTGGAGTAGACCAGTATGTCGTCGATGAACACAATGACGAAAGAATCGATGAATGGCCACAGGACCCTATTGATCATGTCCATGAAAATAGCAGGTGCATTGGTTACTCCGAACGACATGACTAGGAACTCATAGTGACCATGTCGAGTTCTGAATGTCGTCTTGTGCACATCTTCTTTCTTTACTCAGACCTAGTGATAACCCGACTGTAGATCTATTTTAGAGAAGACAGTTGCTTCTTGTAGACGGACGAATAGATCATTAATTCAAGGAATCGGATACTTGTTCTGCACTGTTACCTGGTTCAATTCTCTGTAATCGATGCACATCCTCATCGATTCATCCATGTTCTTTACCAAAAGAACTGGTGCTCCCCAAGGTGACGCACTCGGCCTGATGAATCCTTTGCCCAACAACTCTTCAATCTACTTCTTGATCTCATCCTGTTCAACCAGCACCATTCTGTAAGATGCCTTAGAAATAGGTGCACTCCCTGGCTGAACGGAGATGCTGAACTCTACATCCTGCTGAGGTGGAAGCCCGGGTAGATCTTCTAGAAACACTGTTGGAAAATCCCGGACTACTGGAATCTGCTTCACTTCTTTGGGAACCTTCTGCTCAGATAGCGTTGCTACCAACTGTTTGCACTTCCTCTTCCCTTAAAATATAACTGATGGTCCCACTGGTGCCTTTATTATAACATCCTTACTCTTGCACTCAATAGTGGCACTGTAGATGGACATCCAGTCTATGCCAATGATGATGTCGACCCCCAAAACTACCAACTCAATGAGGTCGATGCCCAAGATTCTGCCTCCAATCACAAGATCACACCCTTCATAATATCGGTCGGTAGTCAAATTTTCTCCTGATGGGGTAGCCACAGATAGAACTTTGCCAGGAAAATTTTTTGGTTCGACTCCCAATCGTTTTGGAAGTAAGGGTGACATAAATGTGTGAGATGATCTCGTATCAAATAAAACTGTTGCTTTTATTCCATTTATTTGAACTTCTCATGTTACATAAAGAGTACTCTCATTACATAACGTTTTATTACATAGAACGGAAATAACAATAGAGGACCCTAATCAGTTTCTTCCATACCCATGATGACGTTGTCAACATCATCTGCATCAGCTTCGGTCAGAGCAACCACTCGCCACTGTTGGTATGGCTTCTGCCCCGGGTTAGCTTGCTTCTGAACCTGTCCCCCTTGCTTAAGTTGCGAGCATTGCGGCCTAGCATGGCCTTCCTTCCCATAGTGGAAACAAGTCAGGGGACCCCTTGCCTTGTGACACTCGGATTTGTAATGCCCCGGTTCTCCACAAACATAACAGGTCACACCCGAGGACCTTGCTCCTTCGTAGTTCGGCTTCCCAGTCACTTCAATGGCATTCGCCCCTGTTGGCCTGAACTTCTGAGTTGGGGGCTGTTCCCCTAAAACTACTTGGTACTGCAGGCCTCTTACCGGTATTCCAGGTGTTCCTCCTGTTCTGTACCGTCTGGAACTGGTTCATATTGGCCTCAGTAGTTGCGGCTCTCCGGACCCAACTTCTCAAACCTTCTGATGCCTAGGGGTATAATTTGGGACCTCAAGTTTGGCCTCAAACCCTGCTCGAACTTCAGTGCTTTCTTGGCTTCATCCAGAACTATTTCCGGTGCACACCTAGAGAGCTGGTTGAATTTTGTTTCATACTCTCTCACTGTCATGCCACCCTGTTGCAAGCCCAAGAACTCCATGGCTTTCTTCTCCTGAACATCCATGGGAAAGTAGTGGCTTCTGAATTCTCCCATGAACTCCTCCCAGGTGATCTGCACATTGCCCAAGGTCCTCTTTAGTGATTGCCACCAAACTCCTGCATCCTTTTCAGCTCGATGGTGGCCAGCTTCACCTTACTCACCTTAAAGGTTTCCAGAACCTCAAAGACCGTCTCAATCTACTTCATCCAGTCTTCTGCAATGTCTGGATTGGCCTGGCCCTCAAACACAGGCGGCTTCATCCTTTTGAATGACTCCACTAGTCTGATTGCTTCAGGGATCTGTACAGCTGGCCCCGGCCTAGGTTTTCCGACGACATTAACAGTGACAGCATTCAAGGTTTGGTACACCCGAGCTAGTTCAGTTTCCAGATCGAGTCCATTGTTCTCACCACCGTGCCCTTTGCCAGCCATTTCTGGGTCATAAAAATTGTCATTAATCACCATAAATAGCACAACTTTACATTCTTCCAACAAAATTTTATTCATCCAAAATTAAACTTTTCGGAAAGAAGACTTGCATTTACATCTATTACATCACTTTAACATAAAGACATCCTAGATTCTACGGTTTTTCTTGGATTCTCTGAGCTCTCCCCGTAATTCCTAGATTTCTTTCTTTATATCTTCAAACTTCTGATGACGCTCCTGCTTGTCCAAGCGAGTCATGTGCTCCAGCTTGGCAAAGTGTTGAACATTCACGTGCCGGAGCTTTTCGAGTTCCCATACTTAGTGACTCAATTCATGAATACATTTCATGTTTTCTGCTTGTCGTGCTTCTAAGTGGTTTACTCTCCACTTCTGGGCATCCAACTCCCTTCGAAGAGAATTAACAATACCACCTTGGTCATCGTGAATGGGTTCTTCATCTGATGATTCTTCTGGGGAATCAGGTGGAGGTGGAGTAATCTCCCTAGACTCGGGTAGTGCTTCTTCTATTTCTACTAGTTTTCTTCTTCCTCTTCTGGGTCTTCTTCTTCCTCTATTGGCTCTTCCTCTTCTTCGAAGGGAATGAACCATTCCACCTCATTCTCGGGGTCAAGATGATTGGCCATCTTATAGGGAAAATGAGGAGAAACATAAGCATATAGAGCAACACAAATGTAAACTACTTACATTTAAATCTCTATAAGCTGAACTCACACTCTAATGTCTACCTTAATGTGTCGTCCTTGTAAATTTGTACTACTTATTGAACCGTGGCTTTGATACCATTCTGTAATGCCCCGAATACCAAAATACTGCAATTCGTAGCTCAACAGGATCTACACTTCACTTCGTACAATTTTACAAGGAATTTTGAAACTTTTATTACAATATTGTTCTTTTACATCAATAATGCAGCGAAATATAAAAGAAGTACAACATGATCAATATACAATTTTAAAAACTTAAGCATGTAAGTAATCCTCATCATTAAATTCATCTTTATATCTTCTTGTAAGTTCCAAGTCCTGCATATGAATTTGTGGCCACGTCAGTTGTTTACAACCGACGCAATGTTAAAAACAGCGATCCTCTCTATGTTGTATAATAACGAAATCTCTTACTTTAACAAACACAAACTTGAATGCATATAAAAGTGTAAAGAGTGAGTATCCTAAATATGTCAGTGAATGATATGACTTAATGTCTAATGCAGATATTATACTACAATGACACTAATACATACTTGTTCAGATTCTATGCATCCCATACTACATAGGTC
Organism: Hemerocallis citrina; assembly: GCA_017893485.1. Classification (NCBI taxonomy): domain Eukaryota; kingdom Viridiplantae; phylum Streptophyta; class Magnoliopsida; order Asparagales; family Asphodelaceae; genus Hemerocallis; species Hemerocallis citrina. Next base: position 132,684,644 of record CM030367.1, on the reverse strand, counting down.
CAAGGGCAAGCACCTACGTACTCCACATTGTAGGGTTAGATCCCTTGCCATGCAGCCTACTACGATGACTACTACAAGATTTAGACACCCTGCAAGTATTGGCACTCGCCCTTGGAATACTGGAGACCAATTCCCATCCGTAGATCATTCTGTATCCCTTACGCCCATCATCCCAGAAAACTGGGGATCGTCTCACTCCGAAGGTCATTCTGGAGCCCTCATTGCACAAGCATCCCATGAGCATCGCTCTAATTCCAGAATACTGGAGATCGTTCCCATTCTGTGGATCATTCTATGGCCCTTATGTCCATCTTCCCAGAATACTGGGGACCGTCTCTCTCCAAGGATCATTCTGGAGTCCATAACTCACGTTTGCACTCGTTTCGTCATATATCCAACTAGTGTTTGTCCTTAAGTTTAAGTTATGATTATTAAGAACTAGAGTCTAGCTTACCCACCGGTCTTAAACCAAACACCGAGATAATCAACCCAACTGGTTACTTCTCGCAATTCAATTATTCATTTTTATTTCTTTGACGGTACCTGGATCTCACTAAGCCTCTAAAATCAATATCTTTTCATGTTCAACAACTTAGGGTACTCATCCCCTTATAATTCATATTCTCAATTTTCATGTATTCATATTTTATTCAAATTCTTTTATTCATTCTTATTCTCAACCTATTCATTTTCACAATACACTTTTCATATTCATCAAAACTTTCTCAAAACAAGTTAATTAAGATTAAGACATAATCTTTTTAAATTCATCTTTGAAAATTTATCTCATCGTCTTCCTTTGATTTATTTTGAACTAATCTTAATATCTTTAATCCTATACATATATATTTTTCTTAAGTTCACATCTCATCTAAGCATGAATATGATCTTTACTTTCCCAAAATATAACTTAAAAGAGCGAGAATATATTTTCAATCAATTCGTTTAAGTATCATTTGTAAAACAATAAATACAAAGTTAGAAAACTGCATTTCATGTTATTTGTAAAAATCATAGAAAATTGTATACTTCACAAAACTTTGCGTTATTTATATCAAACTGAAGGTATACAAGTCTACTACAATTTCCTAGTTATAAGTTTCCTCAAAATACTATATCTATTACCATGAATTCTTCAAAATATACAGTAGAGACGAAATACTAAAATACTACCACTGTACAGTCTTGTAAAATTCATATAAAATCCAATTATTTGTGAAAATTTGATTTCTTAGACTTTCCAGAAAGGTTAATGAGTCTACTATAATTTCTTAGTTCTGACTTTTCTCAAATTATTTCATTTAGAATGTTGAACTGATCAAAAACCGAAAGGTGTGTAGATTTCCAGCAACCAGCCAACTGCTAACCAGTTTTGAGTTTAGAATTTATTAAAATAGTAAACGACCTCCAAATCTTATGAAATTTTAAAGGGATGTTCCTGACACATACAAGATGCTCCCCAAAATGTTTTAGTGCTAGATTCCAACTATTTTATTAGATACGATTTTCTGATGTGCAAACAAAATTCAAAATAGTAACTTTTCTTGGCATGAATTAGCAACTTTGTGTACAAATTCATATAATGTATTACTATGCACCAAAACAACATCATTTAAACTTATATACAAGATAATCTCTCAATTATCATGCATTTCATTTAAATATCATCATCACAAATTAACCACTACTCATATGTATAAACAATTTTAAATATCAATTTCCCTACACATGCAATCTATTTTACTTTAGAAAGCAAGAAAGAACACCCACCTCAATGAAGATTCTAATGTAGAAGAAGACTCCTAGAAGTTGCTCCTAGCTCCAAGAATGAGATTCTCTTCTCCTCCTAGTAAACTTTCCTTCCAGGCAAGAACTCCACAACTCTCTCTCTTTCTTTTCCTCTCTTTTTTATCTTTTGTTTCTTTTGATCTTTGGTGCAAGATTATGAAAAAAATGGGGGGTATTATTTATAGGGTTTTAGAAGACTCTTCTACTACTCAAATTAAGTGTTCAATTTCATAACCTACATAACCCCCTTCACTAATTGCCCACTCCCCATAATTACACAAACTCCCAACCCTTCCTATTCTTATGCATAGCAAACTCTTCTTGTGACTTTTGGGTTGCACTACGTGCACGTGCAAACCACAAGCACACACTCTCATTTGTTAGTTGTTATTTATTTGATTATACATGTTGTTTACATAACAAGTGTACAACTAATTGTAGAATTTTTCTTAGTGGGCTTCCTCTTGTGGGCTTGGTTCATTTTTTATTTATTTAATTTATTTAAATGGGCTTAGAGTCTTCTATTAGGCCTATGGGTACTAATAGGCAACAAAAATAAATGAAAGGAAATTATGCATAACTTTAAATAAATTTTAGAATAAAAATAATGAGATGAAATTACACGTGCATTGCACGTGTAAAAAATATATTTTTATTTAAAAATATAATATGGGATGTTCAAAATGGCAGTTTCTGGACCAACTCTATCAAAGAGTTGTCTCTACACGGTTGCTGGGCACAAATAGTAGGTGCAACATTCAAATCCGTCATGGAGTCCTCTCTAAGCTTGTTGGGAGTAAACAACAAGTTCAACAAACAACTCCATCACGGAGTTTCCTCTACAAACTCGCCGGGATAAAACGACAGCTTCTACATCTACTTTATCTCAGAGTTGTCTCCAAACTCGCCGGGATCAAACGACAGTTTCTGGACCAACTCAATCAAAGAGTTGCCTCTACACGCTTGCTGGGTGCAAACAGCAGGTGCAACATTCAACTCCGTCATAGAGTCCTCTCTAAGCTTGTTGGGAGTGAACAACAAGTCCAACACACAACTCTATCACGGAGTTTCCTCTACAAACTCACCGGGGCCAAACGGCAGTTTCTGCACCAGCTCTATCTCAAAGTTGTCTCTAAATTTGCTGGAGTGAAACGGCAGTTTCTAGACCACCTCAATCAAGGAGTTGTCTCTACACGTTTGCTGGGCACAAACAACAAGTTCAACACACAACTCCACCACAGAGTTTCCTATATAAACTCTTCGAGATCAAACAGCAGTTTCCACATCAATTCTATCTCAGAGTAGCCTCCAAACTCGTGGGGATCAAATGGCAGTTTCTACTTCAGCTCCACCAGGAGTTGCCCCTACAAACTCTTCGGGATCAAACGGCAGTTTCTACATCAACTCTATCTCAAAGTTGTCTCCAAACTTGCCGATAACAAACGGCAATTTCTACATCCAACTCCATCACAAAGTTCTCTACAAACTTATTGGGACAAAACAACAAGTTCAATGCTCAATTCCTTCATAGAGCTTTCTCCACAAACTCGTCAGAATCAAACGGCAATTTCTACATCAACTCAATCAAAGAGTTTTCTCTACGAACTTGTCGGGATCAAACGGCAAGCTCAACATTCAACTCCGTCGCAGAGTTCTCTACACGCTTGCCAGGCGCAAATGGCAAACTCAAAACGTTCAACTCTGTCCCGGATATGCCATAAAAACTTGTTGGGATCAAACAACAAGTGTAATACCCCGCAAAATAAAATGATTTATTTTGCATTACTAAATAATATTATATTGGTAAAGTTGACTATTTTGACTATTTTCTTGAAATTGCAATTTTTCACGTTCAACACACGTACAGAGTTAGGAAATTTTGAATTCTTAAAATTTTATGGTTAATGATTGATTTTCCTTATTTATTTATGATATTTTAATTTTCATATTTATTTGAATTTATTTGACTATTTTATGAATTTCTCAATTTTACACGTGCAAAACACGTACAAATATTTTTGGTGCAAATCTCCAATTTTAAATTTCTGGATACATTCTCCTATTTATAATTAAGTATATCCTAAATTTTGAGATTTTTCTGAGTAAAGAAACTATTTTTATAAATACTTTGAAAGAGGGGCTTTTATGTAAAAAGTCGTTTGGATCTCAAAAAAATAATGAAAATTCGTTTTAACAGATTTTTGGGCTTTCCATGGTAATCATTGAAAATGAAATCTATTTAAATTTTATTTAGAGTTGATTTGGTAAAGATTAAAACAAATATGGTGTTTTTGCAAATATGGAATTTAAGTGGAACTTGTGCAAATGTTTTCCTGGAAAGTAAAAGTCGGAAATTTTAATTGGAAAATCTAATATGTATTATTAGATATTATTTCTGAACTTCTGGATTTTTACGAATATTATTTGACCTATTTGTAAATATTATAAAAGAGGGACTTTTGTGCAAAATTACCACTTTTAGTGTGAAAACTCCAGATTTCTGAATTTTTGGGCTGGGAATGATGCCTAGTCAACTTAGAGGTAAAGAGTTTACTTTATGTTTTAATAAATTTGGTTTATTTTGCAAGTTTTGAAAAAAGAATGGTCTTTTTGCAAAATTGCCACTTAGAGGGCAAAAAGTACAATTTCGTTTTTCCGGATTTTAAAACAGTGTCGTCCAATATTATGGTGGTTTTTTTAATTTTTAAATCTCAATTAAGTTGTCTTTATCTAATTTCAAGTATAAGGATTTATATATGTAAAGATATATTTAAAAGAGATATTTTGCAAATCTATTCAAAAACCCTAGATACCCTAATTTCTGGCCTATTAAAGGTGAGGTGCAGCCATCTCTTTGCTGCACAACACAAAAAGATTTCTTTATTATTATTTTCTTGGAGTTTCTAAGCAAGGATCTTAGTTTTCTTGCTAAATGGGGGATTTTCTTATTTTTTTCATTATCTTCGGTTGACTTTTCAATAAGGTGAATGACATATGTTTATTTTTGTATTGTTCTAAGCATGTTGTATATGATGATTTGTTTATTAGAAAGCATGCTAGAGATTGTGTGAAGATATGATGAATTTGATGAGTAGATGAGTTTAAAATTAAATCTTTACTTGAAACTATGCTAATGATGAGTAAACTACACCTAGATGACTTGAGATTGTTAAAGAACCTAATAGAAATCATGGGTATGTTATTTTCTATCATATGCTCGCTGATTTGATTGAGTTTAATAAGTATGTTGGGTGTCGCAAATGAGTGAATAAAAACATAGTTTTACTGTGTATGAATGCATACGGTCTGTTCTTGAAGTTTTGATGAGTATAACTTGATTAATAAATGTCAAAATTTGCTTTTATTCTTGAGTAAACTGATGTGAGTAGTTATATATGTATTTAATGAATTACAAGAATAGTTATTGGATCAAAAGAATCAAATTTTGAAGTAAAAGAGGAACTTGAGTTTTCGGGTCTGATTATATGCAGACCGAAAATTGGACTGTTGATGTTTTGATGTTTTCGATTAGATTTGAGTTGTTTTGGGTACTGAGATGGTTTTGAACTTCATACTATATATATATATATATATATATATATATATATATATATATATATATATACACACAATAAGTTCCTTGATGCTTAACTGATACAACTATACACACATAACTCATATATGCTATACTCATGTTATGAAGAATTTTGTGTGGTTTCAATTGGATTCTAATTGTTTTCATACTGAGATTGATTTAGATATTACCCTACTGTTATTTGATGAAATTTCGAGGCCTTAACTGATGTAGTTATGCACTTATACACACTTACATCTATATATATATCTATATAATAAAACATAAAGAAAGCTATCAGGTGGCTCTCCTTCAATTCCCCAAAAAATCAAAGGCCCAGATCTAACCTCACAAAACATATTTTTCCCCAAAAGTTTCCCTCCAAAACTCAAATTCAAATCCCCCAGCCAAAACAACTCCTATATTTATTTAATTTTTTTTTCTCTCTCTCTCTCCCTCCCTCTTCAATTCAAAAAATTAAGAAAATAAAAATTTTAAAAATTTTTACAAAATTAAAAATTTAAAAACTAAAAAAATTTAAAAATTTAAAAAATTTAAAAACCTAGTATATATATATATATATATATATATATATATATATATGAAGATTTGAAGAATTTATGAAGATTTACCCCTTTTATATATATACTGTTTTGAAGAATTTATGAAGATTTACCCCTTTTATGATCTTGATGTGTTTTTGAATAATTTTATAAACTACTATATGTTATATAAGTTATATTAAATCATCTCAGGAATTCGGTTTTACAAATTTGCATTTTTACAACGAGTTATTGATGTATCAGTCGAAACATGCACAACTTCAAACCTGGCTGTATAGCAAGTCACGGTCGACCGACATATTTTTATTTTGAGAATTCCCAATTAACAGTCAACTGCTCTGTTTTTACACTATTTTGAGCGGTCGACCGTCAATTGCTTTATTGGCTGTTTTGATGAGTTTTCTTCGTTTCTTTAAATGGTTATTTCCTCGATATTATGGATTATTGATCTACTGTTTTAGATGATGTTTTACTACAGATTATAGTATTTTATAGAAAGTTATATTTTGTTTATAATAGAATTTAAATTACATTCCTATGACTTTATAAAGAGATATATATGAGGTTTTCGAAGGAATTGATGTTTCGTGATATTCTATGACTTCAAAATATGGTTTTCTGTTATTTAATGAATTTAATATTTTATTTGAATTCTAGAATTTTATGAGTACATTATATAGATTTGGATTTTTGTTGATTTAAGAAGTTTTCTTCATATAATCATTTTGATGATGGATTTGTGAGTTTTATTGAAATTTTTGGGTTGATGGTTGAGTTATGAGTTCTAGAGGGTAAGTGGGACCCTATTACCTGCGGTTGAGATTTTGTGATTTGGTTAGTTGAGGTCTTGTTGTTGATCAGTTGATCAGTTGAGATTTTGTTGTTTGGTTAGTTAAGGCCTTGTTGTTGATCAATTGATCAGTTGAGATTTTGTAATTTTGTTAGTTGAGGCCTTGTTGTTGAACAGTTGATCAGTTGAGATTTTGTGATTTGGTTATTTGCGGCCTTGTTGTTGACTAATTGATCAGTTGAGATTTTATGATTTGGTTAGTTGAAGCCTTGTTGTTGACTAGTTGAGTTAAGTCCGGTAGGGTACACCAAACTCTAGGAGATTCATAATCAACTAAATAACTTAAAAAGATAAGGACATGCACTAAATGGTGATATGATGAAATGAGAACATGGGTTATGGACCTCAGTATGGCCTGCGGTGTGAGTAAAATAGTCTCCGGATTTATCGGGGTCGAGGCAACACTCATTGGGTATTCGTGAGATGAAGCACCATAGCTTGCGGTGTGGGGTATTCTTGGAGATTCCCAGGTGTGGGTGAAATAGTCTCCGGAATTATCTGTAGATAGATATTGACCTCCGGAATTATCGAGGCATGGGCTAATACTCACAGTTTATCTATATCTCATAGTAGTCATCATAGTAAGATTAGGATTAGTTGCATAACGAGGGATTAAACCCTATCAAGTGGAGAATGTTAAGGGCTTGCACCGGACCTATGTAGAGTGGGATGCATAGAATCCGACAAGTATGCATTAGAGAGTCAGCATATAGCGCTGGTGTTTTCTTGACTTGGTTTTATGCATGTTGTTTCCTGTTTTCCTACACTTGACACTTAGTCTAGTTTCACTTGATGTTTTCATATTTTATTTATTTTTATTTCTTATTCCATTCGTTACTACTGTTGATACATGTTGTTTATGACTCTATACCTTATGTTTTATTCATGTTGTTTTTCCTTTATGTCACTCACACCGTTATGGCTGACCCCTATAGTTTTGGAGGTTAGGGTTATCTCTAGCCTCGTATTTTACAGGTAGGTACCATTAGCTTGGGATTGGATGCATGTGGTAGAATGACAATAGGGCTTATGAAAATTGTGAAAAAATGTGTTGTAAAAGAAAGAAAATGTATTTCAAGGTGTTTTATTTTCCGCTGTGCTTTGTAAATAACTGATGTAATAAAAAGTTTTAAATTTTCCTGTATTTGGTTTCTATGTTTACGATTACATTGAAGCTAATTCTGAAATTGTGCCACGTATTTCTGAGATATGATATTGGAAATTTGGGGCGCTACAGCAAGTCTGTAACAGATCTTACACGACAACTATATGATTAACTATCGAGGGTTACGAAGTAAAAAGCTGGGTATACACATATGATTAACTATATATATATATATGTGTGTGTGTGTGTGTGTGTGTGTGTGTGTGTGTGTGTGTGTGTGTGTGTGTGTGTGTGTTGTTGCATATACACAACAATATACATATAAAAAAATTGTATGCAAACCCAACACCAAAGTACTTCAAAAACCCCCAAAGTAAGCTTGCAGGTTAGATCAGTAAGAGATGAAGCTTCGGGTCAGGTTCGGGTTCATTTTCAAACCCAAAACCATTCACAAAAATCAAAACAAATCCAAGTGGCAGCATAACAGGTTGTGGATCCAAACCTGATACACCAAACCCGCTCCACTTCTTCTCCCTGTTCTCCTTCCTCTTCGAAATTCTCCCACCAAAACTTATTCCCCTGTTTCATCGTCAAAAACCCAAGGACCAGAGCTCGACTAAGAGCCCTCGCCTCGCCAATTGCCTCGCGCCTCCGTTCCACCGTCGAGCTCCCTCAGTCGAAGCTCCATCTCCGAGCTACAACGCACCTCGTCGAAACCCAAAAAATTCTAAGTCTTATAGCTCGGTGAAAACGATTCCCCATAGCTCAGCGAAGCTTCGAAGTCTCCATAGCTCGGCCACGACGAGCTATCGCCATAGCTCAGCGAAAAGAGCTCCGTAGCTTGGCAAGAGCTTCAACAACCCATAGCTGGCGAAGCAATGGTAGTTCGGCGAGAGCTCGAACTCCATAGCTCAGCGAGAGAAACTACACTGCAGTAGCTCGATGAAGCTTTGACAGCTCGACGAAGAAGCCTAGTCATGACTCGATCACCATGGCTCGATGAAATCGAAGCTCAATGGCCATAGCTCGGTGAGAACTCGAGTTCCGTAGCTCGGCAAACCCCAAAAATGGCTATAGCTCGGCGAGGTGGCTATCCCCAAAGCTCAGCGAACTCGTAGCTCGCGAGAGCGTCGACAATCTCCGTAGCTCGGCGAAGTGCTCAAAGGTTGTAGGTCAGAGAGAGCTCGAGCTCCGTAGCTCGGCGAGACTCAAACAACCACAACTCGGCGGAGCGCTCCCATAGCTCAACAGGGAAGTAACTCACAGCTCGCCAAAAGAACCTCCATAGCTCGGCCATAGCGAGCTATCGCCATAGCTCGGCCAGTGGTGAAGCTTCAAAGCTTGGAGGCGAAACCCAAGCTCGATAGTTCGACGGAGCTCCGAGTCCCCATAGCTCGACCAAATGGAGCTAGCTCAACACTCCCAGAGGTCGACAAGGGCATGGCAGCTCGGCGGGTCCCCAAGAATTGATAGTGTGGGCGATAGCTCGGCGAGTTGGTTCGCCGAGCTGAGGGGTGCTTGAAGACGACTAGCGGCCATCGGATCCCCACAAAATCAACGCTAGCCCATGATCAACGCTCGAGGACTTTTGGCTCCTGATCAGGCTTCTCCGCCGTTGGATCCTCTTCAGCACGCGAGCTGGCCATGATCTATGTCTCAGATCGCTTTAAACGGCGAGTCAGGATCTGATAAATCAGAAAATCACTTAAAAATCATTTTAAAATAATTTAAAAATCAAAAAAACAATTAAAAAATTCATAAATAATTATTTTAATTCGGAAAAATAATTAAAATTTTCCGTAAAAAATAATTAAAATGAAATTTATTAATTATAAAATTCGAAAAAGTGATTTTGAAATCGAAAAAATTCCAGAAATCCAGAAAAATATTCGCTGCCTTTAGAAACCACAGATCAGTTCTAGGTATCTCCGAACACTCAGACTGCTCAGATTATATGCCGTATTCTAAAAATAAGATGTACTACATCCCGAAATCTAAGAAAATTGCCTTCCGGGAGTGGGGGGCTTATGATGATGGTAAAAATCATAACAGATCAGAGCCGTACAATCCCTGCACGGATCTCAAAGAATCTACAGGCAGATTAGCCATCACAGGCCTATTTTACAGGCCTGGACTCACTCCGAGACATGGACTTCTTTCAAACCCATAAAAAGTGACAAACTAGGCCCACTAGGAGAGACACTCAGTCCATGCAGGCTAGAAGTCAATTCTCTTATCCCCTAACAAGGATATCTTATCTCTTGAGGGGGAGAAACATGAAAGATCCAACGGACACGAATTGATCTCTTGAAATGTCTCTCAGGCCTATAAATACCCTTCCCCCTCTTCAGTCACCAGGTAATCAACAATGTGTCAGTTTTCACTCTCTTACTCTCTCTCTCTCTCTTTCTGGTTTTGACTTGAGCGTCGGAGGGTTGTCGCTGGGGGCCACCTTCCGGTGTTTCAGGCTTTTTGCAGGTCCATCGGCCGCATCAGAACCTGTCGAATTCATATCACAGGAGGTCAATCAATGATTCAGATTCAGTCCAGGAGCTCTAACCTCTTTTAACGGCCAGGATAACCTGTTTGCTCCCACACCGAAATAAGCAGCAACAATCACCACCCAAATTACAGCACCCTGTTAGAACTATGTCAAATAATAGACATAACAAAAGAATAGATCAAGTGTAGTTAAAGGGAAGTCCTTTTTCTTTGAAGGCAATAAATCAGACCAAATTTAGCAAAGTAAAGAACATCTTCAATGAGTCGACCAATGGTGCAAAATTTCTTACTAAAAACCCAATTGTTTCTTTCCTTCCACACAACCCAAATGACGGCCATCATGGTAATATCCCAAGATAGTCAAAGACGCTTACCGATATTGGAGTGCCTCCATGAGCTCCAAGCAATAGCTAAAGAACGCGGCATACCGTTAATATGCTAGGCAGACTTGCATATAAACCAAATAGGCTTGATGAAAGAACAGTGAATGAAAAGATGATTATTAGACTCCTTGTGGTTGTTACACAACATACACTTTTAACCGAAAGCTAAATTATTTTTCTTTTTTTTTTCAAATTCTTTAGGGTAAGGAGCTTATTGTGGATTGCCAGCCAAACTAGAATTCTCACTTTAAGCGGAGCGATATTTTGCCAAATATGTTTGTAGAACGGAGAAACAACACCACCATTATTAAGAAAGCTATATAAAGATTTAACAGTATAGGTACCGGTATTAGACCAACACCACTTAAGGTCATCTATAGCTTGCCATTGGTAATAAATCAAAAAAACAAGGAGAAGGATATAGTTAGCGTGTTGCTTAAGAGAGAGGGAGAGAGAGATCTACAAAAAGGGATACTCCATTCACGGTCATTGCCAATAACAGAGAGATAAGAAGCAACGGTGGCGTTTGATTGGACGCAATAAGAAACAAAGAAGGGAAAAGATACAATTTTATTGTTACCAATCCAGTAATCAGACCAAAACAAAATAGTAGAGTCATCACCACATATTTTTTGAAGGTCGCATTTGAACATCTCGACTGCCTTCCACACTCCCCGCTAGAAGGGGGAAGCTGAAATCGCAACAATCTGGTGCAGGTCCCAAACTTTTCTCCTCCTATGAAACTTATTCTTCACAAGGCGGATCCAGGATAAGTCATCATGCTTAAGAACTTTTCACATCCATTTCCCCAAAAGCGCTAAGTTTTGGTTCTGCGGGTTAATGATGCCCAACACCCGTTTTCTTTTAGATCGACAAAGCCTATGCCAATTGCATTAGTGTTTTCCAATAGAGAAGGTGTCGGACCCAGACCAGAAAAGATTCCTCTTAATCTTGTCAATATACTTGATAACCCGATATGGCACAAAGAAAAAAAATATGTAAAGAGGGATGGGAGAGAGCACATAGTTGACTAGAGTGAGTCTACCACCTCAAGACATCTCACAACCAGACTAGGATCTAAGTCTAGCCTCAATTTTTTCGATCAAGGGCATCCAGTCTTGTTTATGAAGAGGCCCCCACCGAAGGGGGATACCAAGATAAGTAACAGGAAAAGAGCCAGAGGCATGGTTAAAGAAATTAGCAATCTCCGTTTGACGATTAACGAGCTCACCAAGCTAGATGACAGAATATTTATTGAAATTAATCGACAATCTCGAAGCGTTCTCAAAGAGATAAATGAGAAGCTTTAAATTGTGGAGAGACGGACCATAAGGCTTAGCAAAAAGAATAGTATCATCAGCAAAATGTAGGTTCAGAACCCCCTTGAAGCCCATAAAGTTCCCCAAACCCTGAATAATATTAGCATCGCTCGCCTTTAAGAGCATGCGACTGAACACATCAGCCACCAGAACAAAAAGTAAATAGGAGATAGGGTCTTCCTGCCTGAGACCTCTCTTGCACTTAAATTTATTACCCTCCACACCATTGATGATCACCGAAGAAGTTCTGGCGAAAAGGCTCGATTTGATCTAGGAAATCCATTTGGGACCAAAACCCCGAGATAAAAGCCTCAAAAAGGAAAGGCCAACTGACTTTATCATAAGCTTTTTCAAAATCTAGCTTAATCAGAATACCCTCCGATGTGGATCTATGGCAACTGGAAATAATTCTTGGGCACAAGCCACAATATCCAAAATAAACCAATCTTTAACAAAGGATTGAGTAGAATCAATGAGACGAGAAATAACGGAGCTCAATCTATTATCCACAACATGATGATTTTGAAGGTAACATTAAGAAGGTTGATGGGCCTGAAAGCAGAAATAGTATTAGCCCCAATGATTTTAGTAATAGGAACAATATAAGCATAGTTAATGCGGTCAAAAGAGAAGGATCCATTAAAAAGATCAGAAAACATCTACAGTAGATCATCCTTAAGGAATTCCCAAAACTTTTTAAAGAAAAAACATGGGACTCCATTAGGGCCAAGAGCAGTCACTGCGCATAGAAAAAACAGTCTCTTTAATCTCTTCTAATGAAAAAGGATTATCAAGACATGACAGATCAAAATTGACACTCCCGTAAAGGGAGTTCCAGTCAAGGTGAACCGTGCTCGGCGAGGCAGTTCCCATTAGATTCTTGAAGAAATCCAGAAAATAAGCATGGATTTGTGGGACTGAAATGAGTTCAATCTCATTATCCTGAATGGATGAGATACTGTTGATCCTCTGCCTATTAGAGGTGAATTGGTGGAAGAAAGAGACCTCACAATCTCCATCTTTCAACCACTTAACCTTGGCTCTTTGGGCCCATTTTAAATGATCCATGTGAAATAGTGAAGCTTATTCAACTTTACAGTCATTGCGATATTGTCGTTCAGACACAGAAATGGGGCCTAACTTTTATTTTGATTAATCAACTGGATAGCATTGAGGAAAGAACATTTGAGAAGCCTTGAGTTACCGAATCTAGATTTACGCCGTACAACATTTTTTAGCAGAATTCATTTTGAGAAGCAGACAGACATAACCATGAGAACCGACCACAGAAGAGACACTGGGAAATCATATTAATAAAAATTTGATCTTCCAACCAATATTTCTCAAAATGGAATTTGAAAGATTTAGAGAAATAAAAATGAGAGTGTAACATCAAAGGGGTATGGTTCGAAATGAGGTTGAGGAAAGCTTGAACAAAAGAATTATGGAAAGCACGATCCAGTCATGCAAGACAAGGAATCTATCCTGCTTAGCCATGGACGAATCAAGACAATGGTTCGACCAAGTGAATCACCAACCATTAATGGGAAGGTCAATGAGACCCAATGACCGAATACAATTGTTGAAACAAAAGGAATCGTTGAATCGAGCGTAGTATCCCCAGTGCTCATGAACAACCTAGTGACATTAAAATCCCCACACACACAAACCACAAGCCGTTTATCCGACCCTGGAAGGAGAGTTTGTCCCAAAAATCAACACGGAGTTTAGCTACCTGGACCATAAACTGAAACTACCGTTACAGACTGGTTGAATTCAATCTAGTGAAGAATGACTGTAAGAAAGAATTTCATCCTCGAAACAGAAATGAGATTGAAGATATTAGGTTTGAAACCCATAAGAATACCCCGCACATATTCATGACGTCATGATTGACCCATTGAGTCAAAAGTTTACCACCAATGGACCGAATAACTGAAGCATCAATAGAGTCCAATTTGGATACCTGGATAGAAATAATATTGCATTTCGAGGAAGAAATAAGATCAAATAATGCCTTGTTTTTGGGGGAATCACCCAGACCCTTAATTTTCTCAGAGCAACTAATCATTAGCATTATTGAACGCATCGGCTCTAGTGATTTCAAGAGATTTAATTAGGTTGAGAAAAGAGGGGGAGCAAGAGTCAACCTTAATACCCATGGACGCAGACAGCATGAAAAATCCTCATTATATAATGTGTCAAATTGAACTTGATAAAATGACCCCAACGGGGAATCTAAAGGAATATCCAACGGATGGGGAGGAAGGTCCAAATGTTTGATTTGGGCCGCACATGAAGCTTTAACGGAAACTAGAAGGGCAGGGGACTGTTTCGCCTTTAATCGAGCACTAGAACGAATGAGATTAGCAGAACGTTGTTTCCTGATTTTGGACTTTCTATGTTTGGATAGAATAGTAGAAGGAGAAACAATCGGTTCTAGAGATGACACTGGTTCTCCACGAACCGAGTTACCAACTATGGAGTTAGTCGGCTCCGAGATCGTAGACAAGAGAGAAGGATTATCCATCCAAGAAGGTAGGGGAAAGGGGGAAATTAAGAGCAATAATTCTAAAGACCGCTGAGAACAAACTATCGCAAAATAGCGAGGTGCCTAGCAGAGAGTAAGGTGAAAAAATACTATCGGAGAAATCAATAGAAGCCAATGAAATACCGTTCACAGAATATATAAAAGTACAAGGACAAATAAAAGATATTGTGTGTACGTTACTGGAGGGAATCAAAGCAAGAGCCTCCTTCTCTTCTTGAAGAAAGAGATCATTGGCCTCCCAATCAGTTGAAATCTCTTGCAAAGAAGAGGATCTGAAGCCCTTGGCAGAATATTTGAAAGGAGACTGAGAGGACACCGAAACCACGGACTTATAATGTTCTCAGGCATCGCTAAACTGGGGGTTGCTGCACCAAGCATCCCAAGCTTTGCAAGTAGTTGGGAGATAAGAAGCGGGAACGAAATGATCCCAATCAGCCGGGGACAGGTGAACCGAGAGAGGGAGAGAAGTCGAAGCAAGACTGTTTAATTCTTGAACCAGAATAGTGGTAGCCGGCTGAAGGGAAGGGAGAGGGTGTTGATGAACCGGGGGAGTGACCTGTTGAGTGGTCGGGTTTCTCTAAACCAAGTTAGAGGATTTATCAGGGACAGATGAAAGAATGCTAGCTGCCTCGGACTCCTCATGTTTATAGGAGAAACTATGCCGACCGCCACCTCCTCCCTTCCGACTCCCCCGGCCCGAGAAACCCCAAGCCTGTAAGGACCTTGGGAAACTGAAGAAGAGGAGCTACTACCTCTAGCATTATGTTTCCAACCTTCAAAAAATTTTAATGAAGGTAAGGTGAGGGCAGATTGGGGAGTATGGACAGTGAAGGAGACGGAGGGAAGAGTACAAGCAGGGTCATCCTCATACTTCACCGGGATGTCATAATAGATCTCCCCAATTCTTAATTGATATTCAGAAATATGATCAAAATGATTGCCACACAGAAAATCAGCACCCACTTGGAGACACTCAGATGGTAGCATCACTGTAGAGGAAGTGCCAATAAGGTCACCAATGCACCTCGTCATAGAGGCTACAAGCTAAGGAGAGTCGCAATACGGGGGGATGCCTGAGATAGTCACTTTCATAGGAATGGTAAACGAGTATGGGAGCGAAACCCCTGAAGAATGCCATTGCATAATAACAAGCTAAACGGGACCAATAGAAAGTGACTGACTGGAAACCAGCTCTTCGAGCACCTTAGGGGATAAGCATCAAGACCACCATTCGAGCAACAATTGACACCCCAGGTCTAGTCAGGGATACCAGTCAAACTGCATAAGAATGAGTCCAATCTCACGCTACTGAATGAACTTCCCGTCACCGAAACCGCACCAAAACATGTAAAGTTGGAGACCTTCATATCAATCTCAGGTGAGCATTCGCAGTACATCACAACCAAAGTATGAGCATTATACAATCGAGGAGAAGGTTGAGCTACCAGGGCAGGAAGAGAAACAGGGACAGCTGACGATGCAGCAGGAACAAGAACGGTGGTTGTAGCCAGGGGCAGAGTGAAATGCAACGATGGCGAGGTGGGGAGGAGAGCCAGGATGGACATTGTTGAAGATGCTGGTTCCCTTTTGGCTCTTTTCGAATTAAGCTCGCGAAGTTGAAGTTTAAGAGAGGAGAAATCAAGAACCGCAAGAACCTGGCCGGAAATAGGGATGCCCAACTGTAACCCTAAGAGTTGTTGAAGCGCAAATCACCGATTACAAGAATGACCAAGCTTTCCACAGAACAAGCACTGCATCTTGTTGTTACAGAAGAATTTGAGGTGGCCGAGTTGGAAGCAGCAAAAATAGCAAAAGCGCTGAGAAGAGAAGATGAAAGGGCTGGAACAAGAGATAGGAGAAGAACAAGAGGGGAGAGAAGATGCAGCGGAAGGTACTGGAATAGTATGGAATGAATTAGAGTCACTCTATGAAAGTCCCGAGGTGGGCTGTCTCTCCCTCTTTTCTTATGTTTAGCAACATGAGCCCAAGACAACACCATAGACCAAAAAGCCAAAAGGAAAAACCAGCACCGTAAAGGAAGAGCACACGAATAATGGGCCAAGAGTCAGCCCAACAACAAAACCAAACCACTACTGTAGAATCGAACCAATGAATTCTCAGCCAAAAAAGAAGACCAAAAAAATCTCCTAAAAAGGCTGAAGAACAGGAGTAATCAAATCTCCGTGGGAGAAAGCAAGCATCTAATCACCGGCTTTGACCACAGCAACACAGAGAGGTCCAGTGTAAGGGCTAATAGCAAGCGTCCCAACAACCAGTATAAAGAAAAAGAGATAGAAGGAAGAGACCAAACACTGACCACATCTGAAAAAGAGACTCAAAGTCCACCGCTACAGGATAGAGACCGCGCAGGAACAATGGGTGGTACTGACTCCAATTAACTCCAACCAAGTCAGGTAAAAAGGGGCTCGAGGTGAACAAGACTCAAAGAGCAACAACCGGCCACATGCAACGCCAGATCTTGGCCAAGGAAAGCGCAAGCCCGTCCGGATCTGAACAAGAAGATGGCAATGCTCAAGAAGAGTCAACCACTTAGAGCATCCACAATGGTGTTTCTCATTTTTTTAAAAATGGCAGCTACAGAAGTAACAAATAGCAAAAGGCTCTGCAGTGGTTGTTTGCTATAATATTCTTATTTTTTTTAAAAATTACGTGGGACGGTAGAACATTTACCGTCGCGCAATTTTTTTTTTGAAAAATGGGATCGGTCTCTTTCATTTTTTTTTTAAAATTAATTATTTATTAACTATTAATATATGTTAATTAAATAAATTAAATAATATAATAATACCTAAACCTAATTAAAAACTAACTAAACCTAATTAATTAACCTAACCTACCCACTAAGTTTCCTCAATTCCTGGACGGGACAACATGTCCCGTCCGAGAATTTTTCCTTTTTTTCCGACGAAATCTGACCGTTCGATTTAGTTTTTTTTTTAAAAAAGGACGAGGAATGTTGTACCGTCCGAAGAGATTAAAAAAATAATAATAAGTGGGACCGTACATGTTGTACCGTCTCTTATAATTTGAGAATGGCAAGTTCATTTCTCATAAATGAGAAAGAACTGTAGCTATTTTGCCAAAACGACTGCAGCATGCCATTTCTCAAAAAATGAGAAATTGGCAAATATAACAAACGACTGTGGATGCTCTTAGATCTGAACAAGATCTAAGTCAATCAGAAGTAAGTAGAGTCAGATCTGGGACTAGGGAGGCGTAAGCCAGTCCAAATCCCAAATTTGAAATAGCAATAAGCAGACGCCGGGAGAACTCGCCGAAGAACAGCAATAGATCTAGAGGGAAAGAAAAAGGAGAAGAGGGAAGATAATGAGGGGAGACAAAATTGGTTAGGATGGAGGCTTGATCTGAGAGAGTCAAGGCGAGAAGGAAGAGGATTTTTGTTTGGGGAGCTTTTTTTAGCCTCTTCTTAATATCTTAAGTGGCATTTAATTCAAAGATTAATAACTTTTATAATAATGATAATAAAGTAGTATGAGTGTTCTAGTAGTTTATGATATATATAATTTGTAGAGTGTACGGTGTTAAGTGTGATATTGGGATTGTTAAGGGTCTATATTGTAAACTTGTCATAGGCTTTGCCTATATATATGAGGTTATTGCTCTCAATGTATTTGAGAAATTTTTTATCTATACAATCAGTTTTTCATTTCCTAACATGGTATCAGATCACTGATGCTAACCCTAAGATTTGCAGCCATGAAAAAAAAAGAAAAAAATTGCAAATCTGGATCCAAATTGCAAATCAAATCCAGATCCAAATCCAGCCCCATTCTTCTTCTTCTCTGTTGGAAATCCCAAATCCATGATTTTTCTTATTTTATGACTTTTTCTAAAATTATTTGCAGAAAAAAGGGCAATTGCCAAATTAATTGCGCTCGGGGACTCAACAACTACACTCGTAGTTCCCAACGGCGAGTGTAGTTGTTTCGTGCTTGCCGTTGGGACACGACGAGTCTAGTTCTGATCTTTTTGAGGAACTCGTCGTTCCCAACGGCGATTTTAGATCAAAATTTTCAAACAAGACTCGTTGTTCCCAATGGCGATAATCTTTATACTAGACTTGTTGTTAGGAACATCGACTATACATGTAACTCCCGAATTCCAAACATAGGTAATTCGTAGCACAAACAGAATCTTTAATTCAATTTCGTACAAAAATTTAAGGAATTTAAAACTTTTTTCATTATAACATTATTTTTTACAATGCACAGCGGAAATACACATATATAATACATCTTCTATCATCAAAATCTTCAATTTTTGCAAAATCCTTCGACACAAAAACTCATGTCCATGCCGCTCGCTAGTTTGAGTCCTGCAAAACTTGATAACTGTGGGCACGTCAGTTGAATGCAACTGATGCAATGCTATAATACAGCTATCCTCAACTTTAACAAACACAAACTTGATGCACAAAACAAAAACAATAATGACAATGATAAATAAAAACAGAAAGTGAATCTAATCTAAGTGTATAAGTGTATGCCTTAAAACAAAAATCAAGATGAATAAAACAATGACTTAAAACAAGTATCCAAGAAAACAACAAATGCACACAATGTACACTGCTGCACACTTGTTCGGATTTTATGCGTCTCATACTACATGGATCCGAGGGAAAGCCCTTAACATACTCCTTATATAGGGTTCAATCCCTCGTTATGAAATCCTACTATGGTGACAAAACAAGGTTTACACGTCCCACAAGTATGGATTCCAGTCCCAGAATCCACTGCCCGACTATACAGAATCCTCGTCGTGCAAACATCCCGCAAGTGCCGCCCTAACCCGGAATATATTGGAGATCCGCCTCCTTTCCGCGCGACTATTCATGGTCTCGGAATCCACTGCCCGACCATTCATAATTTTGGAATTAATTCAGGCTCGTCTCGCTCCGCAAGCAATCACAGTCTCGAAATCCACCGACCAACTGAACCTATAGTCTCAGAATCCACCGCCCAACTATATAGAGACGCACGACTTACGTTTGCCCAGGTCTCATCGCATCTCCTTTTCTAGTGCATTTCCTTAAATTCAAACATAAATAGTATCACCTAAAGCTAGCTTACCATCCTACTGGACTTAAATCAGCACACGATAACATTAGCCTCATACTAGCTACTTCTCAAACTTTCACAATCACAAATTTGCCGGTACATTGGGTTTATTTCAACCTCTAGAATCTACACACTCAAAACTTTATAAAATTTCTAGGCTATCCAAAACCTCTATAATAATCAATTAAAATTCCATTCATTCGTATACTCAATGCATCTCTTATTCATTCCATCTGACTAGTCATTCTCAAATAACTAGATAAAACTTTCTAAACTGTTACAATAGGACTTCAAACGTCTCAATTCAATCAACATCATCTCTGTTATAATAATTCAATTCAAATTACCAAAATCTGTACTAAAATAGTTCATTCAAACATGGAAAAAATATTTGTACCAATTTCCGTCAAAACTTAATTCTCCAATATACTAATATCCTTTAAAATCATCTCTATTCAAATCCTTCAAATCTAATCACCAAATACGTGTTCAATCCTTTATCTAATTGGGTAAATTAACCCAAAAATGTTTGTACAAATTACCATAAAAATATTTCCCCAAAAATAAATTTATATTTTCAATATACTCAAAAACAGTAAATACAACCAAATTCGAGCTCACTAAGACTCAAACCTGCAATCTCAAAGGTCCTAAGCCACATGCAGTAACCAATACTCCAAGCCTATTTCTCTATCAACTTCCTTTCAAGGTAACAATATATATATATAATCCAGTATTTGAATGTTCAACTATCTTTGGACAGCAACTCAATGGTCTTTGAAAAAATCATATAAATTAAGATACTAATCAGAAAATATATTTCTTAGTTTCATATGAAACCTAAATGAGTCTAATACGACATAGTAATTAAGATCATCTAATTATAACCATAATTAATTAATCAAAATTCATTTGCAAATCAGTAGGTTCAGAATCCAAAAACTGCAGCTCTTGCTACTTATAAAAATCACCTAAAATCTCATACTTCATGAAAATTTGATTTCTTAGACTCTAAAGAAAGTTTAATGAGTCTAATTCAAATTATTAGTTTTTATTTTCCTAAAAAAAGACTGCATATAAGATGCTGAAATGATCAAAATCCGAAAGGTATACAAATTTTCAACAACTAGCCAAATTGTCAACCAGTCCTAAGTTCGGATTTTATTAAAAGAACAAAATACATTCAAATATTATGAAATTTTTAGGAGATGTTCTTGACATATACAGGGTACTCATATAAAAATTTTAGCTTCAGATTCCATCTGGTTAAAAAGAAATAATTTTTTTGAAGTGAGACTAAAACTTAGGACAGCAACCACAAAAATGTTTCTAAGTTAGTCATATCATACTTTTACATAATTTATCTAACAATACATAATCTAAGCATGAATACTCAATTTATATAGATTATCTAGCATGCAATTCAAACAAGAACAAATTAGAAAGTTAAGGAATGCCCACCTATTGACGAAAGTCTTTGCAATAGAAACTCCTAGCACAATCTCCAAGCCTCCTCCCTTGTAAAGCTCCCAAAATGCAACTCTCTCTAATGAAGAAATATGTAGCTGGTGGATCACTCCTTTCTCTCTCTTTTTTTTTTATTATTAATGAGGGAGGAGAAAGAAGGAGGGCTTTTATTTACAAAAATTATTAACTACCCATGATGCAAATGTAACCACCCATTACTCCCTTGTTTGACTAAGTCAAAAATATTGTCTTCATGGTTTTGGCCAGCCAACAAGGGTGAGCATGCACGGGTTTTTTATTTGTGCACCAAAATAGTGTATACGATTACAAAAATGAAGTAGAATTATCTTTAAAATATAAGTCTAATTAAAAGTAGTATGAATTTTCCAATCTAATCTTGCATTTGTTAAAATTAAGCATAAGATAAATATATATATATATATATATATATATATATATATAGATATAGTGTACCAAAATAGTGTATACGATTACAAAAATGAAGTAGAATTATCTTTAAAATATAAGTGTAATTAAAAGTAGTATGAATTTTTCAATCTAATCTTTCATTTGTTAAAATTAAGAATAAGATATATATATATATATATTAAAAACAATCAACACGTGCATTGAAAGCACATGTATTGCACGTATAAAAAAAATATTTGAGTTGGCTCAAAATAGGAGAGAATGAATTTCGAGAGAATAAAATATATATTTATAAACAATAGAAATACAAAATATGTAAAATATTTATATTAAGAACGTTACAAATATTTCACGTAATGATACAAAATACATGTGTTTAACACACGCGGGGCAAAACTGTCATAACTCAATTTTGTGAGGTGTTACAATACAAATTTTGAAATTTCAGAGAGAGTGAAACTCTCTATTGGACTAGGTGAATTTTCGGGAAAAAAAACGCCAAAGAAGAGCTCGCTATTCCCAACAACGAGAGAAAATGAACTAAACTCGTTGTTGGGAACAACGAATATACAAATTTTGAATTTTCACAGAGAGTGAAACTCACTTTTGGACTTGGTGAATTTTCAAAAAAAACTCCATAGAAGAGCTCGTTCCCAACATCGATAGGAAATGAACTGAACTCGCTGATGGAAAGAGCTAGTCAAGTATAATATGCGTGGTGTTCCCAACAGCAAGCCCAATACAAATTCTAAAATTCTAAATCGAATTATGTGTATTGTTTCTGTTTACAATTATCGATAACATACACAGCTCCAGACAACAAAAGCTATATAAAAAACCAACAAAATCGAACTTTAAACATACATTGTGGTCTAACATCAGAAGAAAAAAAAAACCAAAAAATAAATAACCTTCATCACAACATCGCAAACATAATATATGAACAATATCACAAGTTTCATCAACAAAAAATAAACAAAACTTAACCAAAAGCTACATAATTTATTTGAACAACATCACAAGTTACATTAAAAAAAATCAAAAAACTTATCCAAAAGCTACAAAAATTTAGCTCGGTGTGTATTTATCGGTCTTCTTGCGCTTTCGGTGTGTGATTATTTTGCGCATCTTTGGAGTTGTGGTTTTTTGTAATACCAGATATATGAGAAGCCCGTCATTATTAGGTATTCTTTGTTTCTCGTGCCCTTGCCCTCATCATGTGGTTGCCTCTCTTCTTCGGGTTCCGGTAGTGTGGTGGTAAAAGGCGTAGCCACACGATGGCTTGTGTGCTGTGACATAAATGATCGAATGTGGGGCCCTCACCCACCGCATCAAGAGATCATTTACACGGTACAAGAATCTCGTGTGCGAACTCTTTCATAGCATCGGTCACATCAGAGGCAGTACTTGACAACCATCGAGTAGCACTTCTTACAATCTTTCCTGCATTCTCCGACTATAAATTAGATAGTGCCATATAAACATTTGTGTGTGATACAAACTAACTATATGATATAAACAAAGATAAATCGGATGAATTTTTTGTGATGTGAACTATAAATAATGGCAAGGTATTCTTATATGATACAAATTATATGATACAAACTATAAACAATGGAACAACTTATATGATATGGAATGATAAATTGAACTAACTATATGATATGAACGACCAACAATGGAACTATAAATGTATCATATAATTATTATACTTTTTTTCCATGGTTTCCAACGTCTTCACCTTTTGTTGAAACATGGGCTGCAAAGAAGAGTGGTCGAGAGATGGTTCCCTCTCTCGTGTTGGTATCGGAAGTATCACTCGGGCTGGCGCAGTACTAGGATGTGCGATAATCAACCGCGTAATTCGGATATACCATGTCATGTACGCCTCATGCATTTGTCCATCATACGAAGAAATTTTGCCAATGATCATTACGTTTGAAGTCACTGTCATTTCACCATGAGGTAGGTAGAATGTATGAGTCTCTGGCCGCTATCTCTCGACTAGAGCTGTTAGAAGACCCTGGTCCAACTTCACTGACCTTATGATTGCAACTCCATGAAATCCCACTTCCACCAACAACGGGATAATGCGATCGTGTAGGGGCAACATCTTGTGCTTTTGGAATGTCAAGTCCTTCGAATCACCTCTTCATACAAAACTCGATCGGTGAGTCACTTACATCCCCTGAGTGATGTGTCTATTAAACCGAGACCTCCGATGCATCTGCAGGTGCATGTGGTGGTTGGGGAACATCGATAGGGGTGTCTGTAACATCCTGCATTGGAAGAAATGATAATATACATTAATCGATAATTTTTGGATGGAAGATATATATATCATGGAGTTCGGAACATTAAAAAAATGATAATGTACATTAAACAACTCTTTCCACTGCAGGAGCTTTCCCCCGCTCCGCTGCAGTAGGACGACGGCGTCCAGAACCACTAAGTCGTGTCATTATGTGCCTACAAAAATGCATTATTTAATTAACTTAAATGCATTATTATTAACAAACTTCATATTCAAAAGAACTACATCAAACATATACACATTAATTAAAACTAAGAAATATATGAAGTAAAAGCATTGCATTTATCGGTTTGCTTTTTAAAAATCTTCACGTATAACAACTTTATACGAAGGCAATTGATCAAAAACATATCTCCACTGACAAATGTAGGGTCACCTAAATTCAATCATCAACTCTAAAGCAATACATCGAACACCCATTGTGCATAATCTACAATTTGATCACTTATGCAATACATTAAACACTTTATGTGCATAACAAAAACCCATTAATTACTTAAAACCAAACACAACCCCTCTTCAACTCCCAACCCTAACCCTAACCCTAACCTTACATTCAATTTAAAACATAATCCTAAACCTAACCATATCCAAATGCATTGTATGCATCAAATTAAAACATACCTTTCTGTGGATAATTTTGATCTTAACACAAGTGTAGCGATGGAGATTTGTTGGAGAATGTTACATGACCGTCTACCTGAATTTATCAACCAACGAATGAGGTAGAAGATGAAGATGAGAGCTAGGATTTTAGTTCAATGAAGAAGGAGATGAATAAAGATAGTCAGAAGTGAGTGAAATGAGAGAAGAAGTGAATGAATTTGGGTGAATAAAGTGGTGGCCCAGTAAACTCGTTGTTCCCAACAGCGAGTTTAGTTCATTTCCTCTCGCGGTTGGGAACAACGAGCTCTTCTTTGGAGGGAACCATATGATGTACATGCTGCGTTTTTTTCCATTTTGGTTCATTTGGACTTGTACTAAACCTCCTATATATGATGGAGGTATTATGTTTTATGTCATGTTTGTAGTTGTATCTGTGTCAAGTTCTCTGTGTTTGTTTTGTTAACTCATTATTAATAAAATAGGGTAGTCATACTCTACCTTTTCTTCACACAAAAAAATAGTAGGTGTCTACTTTGGATATTAGTGGGCTTTGTATAATGGGCCCAGTGTTGTATAGTATGTGAGCGTGATGGCGGAAAATTTAGTTCATATTTTATAAGCATACATGTTAAAATATAAATATCGAAGTGAACTATAAGTATCAAGCCAAATGACAATTGTAACAAGTACAATTACCTCAAGCCAACAACAACAACAACAACAACAACAACTAGTTGGGGTCAAGCATTTTTCCCAACTAGTTGGGGTCGACTACATGAATCATGGTTTTCCATTCTGCTCGGTTTAGCGCAATATCTTCTGTAAAGTCACAAGCTATCATATTTTTATGTTGTTTCTTTGTTGCCCAACACTCTGCTCCATACATCATTAATGGTCTAACAGTCGTCCTACATAAATTTTTTTCAACTTCAAATGTATATGTTTGTTACACAAAACACCACTGGCACTTCTCCACTTAAGTCATCCTGTTTGGATCCTATGTATGATATCTTTACAAATCTCTACATCTCTTTGTATAATCGAGTCTAAATATCGGAAAAGGTCGCTCTTAAGTATCTCTTAACCATCAAGTTTCACTACTGTCTCAGTTGTGTTCCGAATATCACCGAAATTACACTTCATATACTCTGTTTTAGTTTTGCTTATTCTAAAGTCTCTAGATTCCAAAAAATTTCTCCACAATTCTAATTTAGCATTGACTCGTGCTCTAATCTCGTCCACTATGACGACGTCATTGGCAAAAAATATACACCCAGGCACCTTTTCTTGTATTCTCTCGTCAATTCATCCATAACTAAAGCAAAGGGGTAGGGGCTTAAAGCCGAACCTTTGTGTAAACCTATTGTAACAAAAAAATCACTAGTCTCTCCTGTGGTTGTTCTAATTGTGGTCTTTGCTCATTCATACATATCCTTAATTACCTCAATATACCGAATAGTTACTCTTTTATTATTTAACACTCAACATACTATGTCTTTAGAGACTTTAACAAATGCTTTTTCTGTATCTATAAACACCATATGTAGATATTTTTTATTCTCCCTATCTTTTTTCATAAGTCTCCTCAGTACATAAATTACTTCTATTGTTGACCTCCCAGACATAAATTCAAACTGATTCTCAGACACTGTAGTTTCTAATCTCAGTTTATGTTTGATCACTCTCTCCCAATTTTTCATCGTATGGCTTATTAATTTAATCACTCGGTAGTTGGAACAACTTTGTATATTTCTTTTATTTTTATATATAGGTACTAAAATACTCTTTTTCTTTTCACCGGACATCTTCTTAGTCCTTTAAATTTTATTAAATAATCTTGTTAGTCAACTCACTCATACATCCCAAAGACACTTCCAAACTTCAATGTATATACCATCCGGTCCTTAAAAAAATTCTATTTTCATCATTCCAAGAGCATTTCAAACCTGCGATGTCCTAATTCTACAGAAAAAAATATGCTTTCTACTCTCCCTCGAGTCCTTTATATTTAAGTTTCACACAACCTTTTTATTTAATTACTTCTCAAAGTAATTTCCCCATATTTTCTTAATTTCTTCATCTTTTACTAAGATTCTTGAATCATCGCTCTTCATACACTTAATTGTCTCCAGATCTTTTATTTTCCTATCCCTTTGTTTAGCAAACATATAAATGTTATTTTCTTCTTCTTTGGGCTTAAAGCAGAACCTTTGTGTAAACCTATTATAATAGAAAAATTACTGGTCTCTCCTGTGGTTGTTCTAATTATGGTTTTTACTTCTTCATACATATCCTTAATTACCTCAATTTACCGAATAGTTACTCTTTTATTATATAACATCCACCATACTATGTCTCTAGGAATTTTATCATATGTTTTTTCTAGATCTACAAACCGCATATGTAGATCTTTTTTATTCTCCCGATATTTTTTCATAAGTCTGCTCAGTACATAAATTACTTACATTGTTGACCTTCCAGACATAAATCCAAACTGATTCTCAGACACTGTAGTTTCTAGTCTCAATCTATGTTCGATCACTCTCTCCCAAATTTTCATCGTATGGCTCATTAATTTAATCTCTCGATAGTTGGAACAACTTTGTATATCTCCTTTATTTTTATATATAGGTACTAAAATACTTTTTCTCTATTCATCAGACATCTTCTTAGTTCTCAAAATTCTATTAAATAATCTTGTTAGCCAACTTACTCCTACATCCCCAAGACACTTCCAAACTTCAATGGGTATACCATCTATGGTCCTAAAGCATTTTCTATTTTCATCATTTCTTGAACATTTCGAACCTCCGAGGTCCTAATTCTACGGAATAATATATGCTCTCGACTATCCCTCGAGTTCTATACTTAAGTTTTCAATAACCTTTCTTATTTAATTCTCAAAGTAATTTCGTCATTTTTCCTTAATTTTCTCATCTTTTACTAAGACTATTGAATCATCGCTCTTGATATACCTAATTGTATCCAAATATTTTGTTTTCCTATCTCTTTATTTAGCAAGCTTATAAATATTATTTTCTCCTTTTCTTTTCATAATTTTGTGTATAAATCATCATAAGTTTTTTTCCTTTTCAAATTGCATTCTGACTAATTTTTTTTTCAAGAAGAAGATGGATAAAATAAATTAACTAATTTTTATATTAAAAAAACTAGACTGGCGCTTGAGGAGTAGAGTAGGTGCCTTACCGTGGGCATTCTTTATCACCTACCAAAGTGAATGCATGAGTGCCCTTACCAAGGTGTAAAAAAATCACTTCCCGAGATATAAAAAGAAAAAAGGTCATTCCATTTCCATCTAGTCTTAATATAAGCCTATAGATCTTGCTTGAGTTCCATTGGATAATGCTTGGGCGAATCAGCCCTTTACTCGAGATCTTTGATTTCCTCCTTGTTCATGATTCGGAGGTCACATGTTCAAATCCTGTCTCCGCAATAGCAACATATTTTTGTCAAAACAAAAATGAATCTGATGTTTGAAATCATGAGTATGAGACCTAGATTAAATATATTTTATTTCGATAATATAATAACTGAAGAATCCATAGTTCCCGACACGCGAGTTTTTCCCATTCCAAAAACAGCTTGATTCGATTTCTTTCTAACAGACTGATAGAATATCGCCACTAATTGCATAACGAGTACATCCGATGCCCCCCCCCCCCCCCCTCCCCAAAAAAAAACAAACAAACAAAACAAAACAAAAAAGGTTCAAGTAGCAGACCTAGTAAAGGTTTTCTAGTTTTTTCATGCTGTGCTTTCTCTCGCTCAAAAAAAATATGGAATCACTGGAACTCGCTCTAGACACTAGACTAGGTGACACTCCTTTTCATATATCGAAATATCGAAACAAAAAACAGATGAAATTAATTCAATAAATCAATGAAGGATTTTTTGTTGATACGGGGACCATGACAATACCGGTCGTGATTACATGAATCACTGACAATACCGGTCGTGATTACATGAATCACTGATTATGACTATGCTTCTTAGACCAATAGGTGAGCGAACATTACAAACTTACAGTACATCTCTCAAAACCCTCGCATCAAAATCCCTTATCAAAATTTGAAGCTAAAAAGTTATTTTAGCTTTTATTCCAATCCATCAAAATCCCTAATCAAACTTTGAAGCGAGAGAGTTCATTCAGCTTTTATACTTCAAACAACTCATTTTTCCAAGTTGAGTCAGTGTATACTAGCATTATCCTGTGCAAATTGCACAGATTAAAAAAATTGTAATGAACTAATAAAATTATATGGAACTTTAAAAATGTGAGAGAATTGAGAGAAATTAACTCTTCAAGTGTATATTTTAGTGAAATTTATCCTAAAAAATGCGCTCGGCGGCTCGGCCTTTGTATACATCATGACCGGCAATACTCAAACTTTGACCTGTCTCATTTCAACCCTCCCCTTCCTCCCCTCCCCCTCCCAAATTCACACATTATCAGATACTTTATTTCTCATCTCCCGTGTCTCCGTTGTCTTCGACCGCAACGACGTCCCCTACTCCAACATCCTCCTCCGCCTCTCCGTTCGCCTTACCCTACTCTCCGCCATCTACCTCGTTACCAAATCTCATTCTTGGATCTGATACTACAGTCATCCCCATCTTCAACCCGTACTCTTTCTCAAATTCAAATTTCATGATTTCAAAGACACAAATTAGAAATTGAAAATAAAATGAGGTAGTAAATCCGGGTTTCAAAAATTAGTACATACACCATACATAGATATAATTGATTTAGTTAAACAATTTTTTTTCAAAACAATTTTTTCACAAACACATTGTGTGATACATAGACATTTCATCAAACACTTAATGAGCAAATCATAATTCTAGTAATTAAGTTCCAGATTTATAGGTTTGAGGCTTTTATATATTTTTTTAATGAAAATGTGTGTACTACACGTGTTAATAAATGTGAATTTATCATTTTGCTCTCCTTGCTTTATTTTAAAATAGAGAAAGGAGAAAGGTTGATTCTCTCTCCTATTAGTATAATATATAGATATAATAATATATAATATAATGTGGTGCTCATGTGTTTAGGACATGTGAATCCCTACTTTTGCTCTCCTTTCTCTATTTCAAAATGGAGAAAGAAGAGGGATAGGCCTATTAGCTTAAGATATAGCATCTATATAATAAAACACAAAGAAAGCTATCAAGTGGCTCACATTCAATCTATCCCAAAATTAATGGACCAGATCTACTCTCACAAAACATATTTTCCCGCCCAAATTTTAAACTCTACAAATTCAAAAAAACACACACACACTCTCTCTCTTTTTTCCCAAAAATAAAAAACCCCGTTCTCTCTCTCTCTTTCTCCCCGTTCTCTCTCTCTTTCTCCCGCCCACTCTCTCTCTCTCACTGTCTCCCTCTCTCTATCTCCCCGCTCTCTCACTCTCTCCCTCCTCCCTTCAGCGCCCCCCCCCCCCACCTCCCGATCCTAACCCACCTCCAGCCGATCTCCGCTCTCACCTCCAGCCTCTGCCTGCCGTCGCTTCCCGACCTCCATCGACGGCTTCCCAGCGCCGTCTCTCCATCGACAGTCCCCGACCTCGACAACTCCGCAATCCCGTCGCCTTCCCCCGTTCGAGCTTCGCTCCTCCACTAACCATCGATTTCCCGTCGCCTTCCGCGCAGTTCAGTCGCCATCGCACTCGACCCCATCCAACCATCGATTTCACCTCTCAGGTATACAAAATCTCTCCATCGATTTCACCTCACAGCTATAGGTTGATGGGTTTACAATTCTTCAAACCTCCTATATTAAACCCTCTTTCTCTCTCATTCGGCTTCTAGGGTTTTTCTTTGGCGGCTGCCTCCGTTTTCTTCGCAGGTAACGCAAACGATAGGAACCTTAATTTTATTTCCCTGTCTGTTTATTAGTCGAGTACTAAAAAATCAATGGGCTTTTTGAAGTTAAGGTAAGAGATGGCTCCTTCTCAGCCGAAAAGCGATCTGTTTGTTGGATTGAACAAAGGGCACGTCGTCACTAAGAGGGAGCTGTCCGTTAAGCCATCGAGCAGAAAGGGGGTATGATTTGGAAAGCTATGATCTTTTGTTTTGTTTTGTTTTGTTTTGTTTTGTTTTGTTTTGTTGATTATGATACTGAGTTGATTTGGTTTAGACTTTCTTTGAATAGTTTTATGAGTTGTGAATGGTGATTAGCGTTCAGTGAGAATGGAAGCGAATGAGAAGATGAAAAACTAGGAGGGTGACTTTTCAAGTAATGGGTGTATGAGCATTTGTTATAATGAATTTCTAGATGGGTTAGGATGCATTGAATGGGTTTATTGTGTTACTTTAGGTAGCGAGGGGCGACAACTATATAGAGTTCAAAATTTTCACTATTTTGAATTAAATCATACAATTAAGGGGTTTAGTATATCTGACTAATTATGGGCAAGAATATACAAAGCATAGTGGTCTTATACACTGTTTTATCTTTTCTCTGCTGGAAATTGCAGTTAAACCAACAAATACCAAAAATGCTTATTTCTTAATTTTTTTAGAAATTTATATGCAGTTCACCCAACCCAATCAAATAAATCTAACTAAATTTATATGCAGTCCCGAATACGCCCCACGGGCATACCTAGTAATATAATATAATGCTAGCTACTCTGTTTTATTCTTCATTCATGGCATTATCACTTTATGTGTATAGATGTACATGCTTGTCAGATATTGTCGACAAATTTCACATAAATTATTCATTTAATAAATTCACAACATATTGAATTCTGATTTACTCTTAAATGTTGTTTTTGTAGCTATATTATAAAATGTCGAAATTAGATGTATTTTTAATGGATCAAAAAAAACTGCGTAGCAGTTCAGGTACAAACATGTGAAGGATAAATATGTGGAAGCAGATGTAAGGATCTCCCGGAGGATGAATTGTAATATGCTAAAGGATAAAAGTTATAAAGGATATGTGTTCAAGAGAGATTAGATGTAATCGGCAAAGGTATAAAATGAGGGAGAATAGCTGTCATCATCATTAGAAAGTTTGGCGTTAGTTCTGGGAGTAGTAAATCTCTGCAAATAATAGTTGCTTTGATGTTATTAGTGGTTTCTTTTTCCTAGAGATTTCTCAAATTGCTTAATTGTTCTTACTTTTTTTTATATAGCAACCATCCATGCATATAATATGGTACTGTTTATTGGTGGCGTTTGTAAGAGACGATATATTAGATCTGTCTGATCTACAACTATTAGTGCTTGGTCAACAATTATATTTAGTCATTCCTAGAAAAAGATAGAAAAATCTTAAGGAAAACTTACGGTGGAGGGTAGAGACGGCGGGATCGGAGCGGGATCGACGACAGACAGCGACGATGGAGGGTAGAGACGGGCAGGATCAGAGCGGGTGGAAGGCGGGCGACGGTAGGACAGACGTGTGAGGAGATGTGGATGGGTTTTGGTGTAGGGAGAGTTAGGGATTTGTGAGTTTTGGGGACGTAGAAGAGAAAGGTTTCATTTAGTGTTTTTTTAATTAATTGTCTTTTAATAATTGATATGGGCTGCACGTGTCAGTTTTTATTTTTGCTTTCCTTTCTCTATTTCAAAATAGAGACAGAAGATACGGAATAGGCCTATTAGTTTAAGATATATAAAAATACCTGTGTGAGTCAAGGGGATTGAATCTGATACTTTTGAACGATGAGTACAGGGCACATACCAACATAAAATTATGACAAATCTCATTAATATAGACTCATGTCTGCATTTTCTTCTCATATCAACATAGTGATTCATCACTGCCTCACTGAATTCATCTATTTAAAAGATTTATAAACTACTACAAATCTTGTTTGCAAAAAACAAAGGAAAAAAGAAATATTCATTAAAAAAAAAAACAAGATAGCGAATGCACCAATTTCAAGCTAAGTGTTGATGTAGTACAACAGCAAAGACAGCCGAAATTCAAATTCCACTTGCATCAACTTACAACGAAAAAAAAAAAAAAAAACATTCACCACAAACAAAAAAATTTACCAATAAAATAAAATAAATATGCATTAAAAAACATGATGCATACACCTCAAGCTTGAACTCACAAGGTGCAACCAAAACAGAGAAAGAAGAAGCAGAGCATGGAGACCAAGGCAATAGACTCCAAGACAGTGACCATGGACCAGACAACAGAGTCCACAAAGGAGAAGCCCAAATCCAGTGGCCTGTAGAGAGATGAGAGGGCCCACCCAGAGAGGAGGGAGAAGGAGAGATCGGGGCGGCGCCACCTGGAGATGGAGTCCTGGAAGGTTCTGGTGGTGGTGGAGAAGCCCGTCTCCACCCATCTCAACATTGACCTCGAAAACAACATGCCTTGGATATTTTCTCTCTCTCTCTCTCTATCTCTCTCGAGTTCTTTGTTTTAAATGGGAGATATTTTCAATGCGGTTTGTTTAATAAGGAGTGATGTAATAGTGGCTTTGGCCAATTCAAAAGAGTGCACAGTGTAGTGGCATTTCTTTGTTTGGGGAATTTATATAAGGCACCTCACTTTAGTGTATTTTTCAATTTTTTGGAGGATCGTCCGGAAAAGTTAAAAGCTACAGCCTTTCGAATTTTGAAGTTTGAAGAAATCATGTAGGAGCCTGATGTAATACTCTAGGATAATGCTACACCTATTACTAAATTTACTACCTTTCTTTTTTACTATCTTAGATGTCACACTATTAGAGCATCTGTAGTCGTTTTCTATAAATTTATCCATATATCGATAAATAGAAATAGATATTACGATTTCGCTGCACTCGTCGTAAGCTATATTATAGCAAACAACTATTTAATATTAAGGGACGGCATTTCGTATGCCGTCGGAGGCCAAAAGTGGAAAAACGCATGCGTACTCGTCGGACGGCACATGAAGTACCGTCCGACACCATGCATGATTCCATGCTTCAAACCTGCCTTTTAACTAAACTACACCTACCTTATATTTACCTTCCTAATAAAAATCCCAGCACATACTCCCAACAGCACCTACCTTATATTTACCCTCCTTATATAAACTACACCTACCTTATATTTAATCCTGTCTTCCTAATACTACACCTTCCTACCGTGGCTGCTTATTATACCCCCACTATAATCCCAACGGACGGCACATCGAGTGCCGTCCGGGAAAGGTGGCGACTTCTGCGGAATTTTTGAAACGGACGGCATATCGAGTGCCGTCCGACGCCTAGACGGCACATCGAGTGCCGTCCGGGAAAGGTGGCGACTTCTGCGGAATTTTTGAAACGGACGGCATATCGAGTGCCGTCCGACGCCTACAACAGTATTTTGCACGCCTGGGACGGCTCTTCGACCACCGTCGCTGACTTATCGATAAAGCTATTTCGTCTCTCATATATAGCAATCGACTGTAGCGATTTATCGATAATATCGATATATAGCAAACGACTGCAGCTACTTTTTAAGCTATATATCGATATTATCGATATATAGATAACGACTACAGATGCTCTTAGTGGAAATTATTGAAGAATAGTTGGTACAAACATCTAATAATAGTGTGTCACCTAAGATAGTAAAGGAAAAGGTGATAGATTTGGTAGTAGGTGTAGCATTACCCAATACTCTAATGCATTTTCTTACTTTTTACTATTGTTATTCTGTGCAAATTGCACAGATTAAAATAATTTTGAGAAACTTATAAAATTATACGAAACTTAAAAATTTAGAGATATCCCTTAACTATTTCATTCACAATATAATTAAAAGATGACAAATCTACTTATTAATTTACACTTTCAAACAAACCAACATCATTTTATATTTCTATTCAATTGAAAAGAAATTAAAAAAAATCGAAAAATTACCGAAGTTGGGTTGTGATTCTTCTCGAACTCCTTGATGTACTTTGTTATCTCCTTCTCGACTGTGTGCTTCTTAACGCCTTCCCTCTCAAATTAAATATAATTAACATCAGAAACACATGGAGAGAACAATAGTTGATAATTAACTATATGAAAAGATGGCAAATATATAGATTAACCTATTCACATTTCGAAATCAATATCGTTCTATATTTTCTATTCAATTAAAAGAAAACCCCAAAATTCTCGATGTGTGTAACTCTCCAACAATTTCAGCACAAAGACATAACCCTAGATCCATAAATTTAGAGATGTCAAGAAAAATGTATTTTCAAAAATCACTTACAATCTTGTCAGATTCCTCCATTCTAAAACTTGCTTGCAAATACTCATATTATCTACGAAGTTTTTCAATATTTTTCTCCAACTGTTCTATATTACTCATTAGTTGTGCCTCTACAAAATGATCATACCATAAAACACACATAAAATACTACAATTTCTCAAAAGTTTTCAAACAAAACAAAAGATGTAGAAAAGATACCACTATCTGCATGTTGTTTTCCTTATAATTCCAGCATATTTCAAAGCTTCTATTCCAGCATATTTCAAAATTGTTCCTTATTTGGAATCTCGGCGGATACTAATCTATCAATATCTTCAATTTGATAATCTTGTCTTCTCTTCGAACAGTAATCAAGATGTGAGCATGAGGAAACCATTTTTTTCTGAAATTCAATTATATGTAGATCTGTTTTAAAAAATAAATAAAAAATCTTTAAAAATGCTCATTTCAAATATAAGTCAAGGTTAAAAAAATATTCATAATAGAAACTTTGATCCACGTACATTTTATACATATTAGAAAACTACAAAAGTTTAATCTACTTGATTAGATAATTCCCCATGACCTGATTTATTCCTCCCGAAGCATAATTCAATAGGAATAATCACCCTTAGGTGCTTCTTACGTAACTTATCTAAACCATGTTATTGACTTGGGCATATCACGAATGACCTTCAACATTCTTTCTCAGCAGAACAGAATACATCTTAGGATTGGGCATCATGAACATTGTTTTAGGTAAAACATAACCCATCATACCCATCTCCCCAAAACAAAATATATTCTATTCAAGTTACAGACATTACCATTTTCAGCCACACAAACTCGAAATAGGTGCATTACATGTTCTGTTTACATAAAGATAAACAACTTATGTCCAATGGGCATTTCGACAAACAGTTGGTTGGCATCATGAACTATGGAGATCATACCAAAGATATAATTCATGGGTTTCTTCTCTAATTTATAATTAACCCATTATAAATAAGAAATTTATAATACTTGCTTGCAATGACCTAGACTATTATTGGGAAATAGTTTGGTCATTGATATGACCATGTGAATTTTGAGTTGATTTTGCTATACCATGTGATTTTTAATAGGCCCCTTAATTCTGCAGTCCCTTTTTGCAGCGTAAAATTACAGTGGAGGGCAGAGAAAGATAGAAAAATCTTAAGTAAAAGGAAAACTTACGGTGGAGGGTAGAGACGGCGGGGTCGGGGCGGGATCGACGACAGACGGCGATGATGGAGGGTAGAGACGGGCGAGATCGAGGCGGGGTGGACGGCGGGCGGCGGTAGGACGAACGGGTGAGGAGATGTGAGTGGGTTTTGGGCAGGGAGAGTTAGGGTTTGTGGGTTTTGGGGAGATGTGGAAGAAAAAATATTTTCTTTGGTGTTTTTTTAATTAATTCTGTTTTGGCAATTGGTGTGGGCTGCACGTGTTAATTCCTACTTTTGCTCTCCTTTCTCTATTTTGAAATAGAGAAAGGATAGATGGGGTAGGCCTATTAGCCTAAGATATATATAAATGGGATTTAGTTAAAACAACTAATTTAGAGCATTAGATCTCATCAAAATCTGTGCACCAGCATGAATTATGATCTCTTCAAAGTAACAAAGGCTCATATGAGTTTCTCTAGGGTTTCTAGAGAGAGAAACTATCCTCCAAAAGATTTTTTTCCCAAATTGTCCCACTTTTTGAAAGATTTTCCCAAGCTGCCCTACTTTTTTTGTTTTTAATTCCCAAACTACCTTACTCGGTTGTTCACGCCCTACTTTTTTTGTTTTTAATTCCCAAACTGCCTTACTCGGTTTTTGAAAATCCGAGTTTGGTTAAAACCAACTCGATTTTTCGAAAATCGAGTGTCAATTGGGGGAGATTTAAGTACAGATCTGATTTCGACACTTCTCCACTTTAATTCATTCTCTATCTTCTCCACTTCTTCTCCTACGAAACCCAACGAATCCTTATTTTTTGTTTGTCAATTTACCCATCAAATTGGTCGGTTAATCCAAAAGAAACTCTCATCTTTCATCTCTTTTTGACCCAGACTTGGACTATTGCAAAAAAATGTGCTGCTTTGTTGAGTAGCAACGTCGCGGAACCGACGAAAGAATTCGCACGGGAGATGATTATGTGTTGTTGTGCACATGCTGATCTTGTGGGCGAGGTAGCAACCTTAGATGCGATATTAACTACTCCTGCACATCGAACCAGCAGCCGTACCGGTGTTCGAAGGAAGAAAGTTGTTCACAGGCCCCCACCTGCTCCTACAAGCGAATCCAAAGACGAAGAACAAGTATGGGGTGAGATACAAGTGGAGGGGACACAACAACAAGAAGATAAGATTATCCCGATGTTCGGTGTCACACAGGCCACTCTACAATGTGGTAGAAGACAACGGAGACTCACAACTTCTTCACACCTGATCCTTGAATAGTATTTCTATGTAATGAACTTGTTTAGTAATCTTTTTAATGTTAGGTTCTTAACTCCACTTGGGGCAATTCCTTGGCAAAAAGTATGATTATCTCCTACATTTGTGTTCAATTAAGTTAGTTTGTTTAAATGAATGCATGTGTTTGCTCTATGTTAGTAAATGGCTGCAGTTATATCTACGGGATTGTCTTGTATTTGGTGAATTAAAGCAATAGTGGGTTATGTGATCGATTGGTTGTGTTGTGGTAATTGAGATTTGAGAGGAAGGGGGAAGGTTTTGGAAGTGGATTGAAGTGATTATGAGAATGAATGATTGAAAATATGTATGTTATTGTGTATGAAGTGGAAATGCAGGTTCAAAAAAAAATGGTGCAATATTAGCCTGGACTCAGTTTTTTGAAAACCGAGTGTAGTATTAACCTACTCGTTTTTCCAAATGCCGAGTCTTCTGCCTGTATGTTTTTTTTTTCAATCAGCTTTAAGACTCAGTTTTCAAAAACAGGCTCGATTTTTCGAAAAGCAACTGTGGAGTTAATTCTTTTCCAGAGAGCAAGGTGTTCTCTAGAAAAGACTCTACTCAAGACTCGGTTTTTGAAAAACCGATTTTGTTTTAACTAGACTCGATAATTAAAAAAATGACTGTGAAGAAGTTGTATTTCCAGTAAAAGCTTGTTCTCTGGAAAACAATCAACTCCTTACTTGCTTTTCGAAAGTAAGATTAGAGAGAAAGAGAAATGAGGACGAAGAGGGGAAATATCCCCAATCGACACTCGGTTTTCGAAAAACCAAGTTTGGTTAAAACCAACTCGGTTTTTCGAAAAGTGAGTGTTAGTCTTCGATTTTCCAAAGACCACACTCGCTTTTCGCAAAACCGAGTTGGTTTTAACCAAACTCAGTTTTTCGAAAACCGAGTGAGGCGGTTTGGGAATTAAAAAAAAGTAGGGCAGTTTGGGAAAAACATTCAAAAAGTGGGACAGTTTAGGAAAAAATTCCCTCCAAAAAAACCAAGAAAGAGAAAAAAGCCCTAGATCTGAACTTGGGGGTGGCGGGGTCCCCCCCCCCCCCCCCCGCGCCGCCGCCGCCGCCGTTGTCTCTCCCCTCTCTCAAGCTTCACCCTCTCCCGCTGCCACTCCACCCTCGAGCTCCTTCCTCCCGCCATCGAGCTCCTCCCTCCCGTTGCTCCACCAATCAATCTCCTCCCTCTCGTCGCCACACGCTCCGATGGATGAGGTCAAGGGTTGCTTGCCTACCATCGCCGGATCTTCTTTACGAGCGACGGAGATGCTAACGAAGTCGAGGGTTGCGAGCCTCCCATCGCCGGCACGAGCGACGGGAAACCACTACGTGTCGTCGACCCCACCATAACCCTGGGAGAGGTTGAATGAGATTACCGAAAAGAAGTTTGGAGGCTCTGGTCTCAGCTTTGTTGCGTAGTCTGTTTACAACTTGAACCCGGTGTTGGTTAGTGATCTTTGGTATGAAAACAATGGTTTGGGTTTAATGATTAATGGAGTTGTCTCTTTTTCTGTCGATGTATGTTGTTTGCATTAGTAAGGGAGAATTGGAGGAGTTGCCTGGGTTCGGCTTTGACTCGGTGTGAAGTATGTTGTGCAGCACGGTTGTGGGGTTTGGGCCCGAAGACGGGGTCCCCCCATGAGGTGCACTCACTTGTTGTAGCACAGTTGTTGGGCTTAGGCCCACAGACAGGGTCCCCCCATGAGGTGCACTGAGTGGAAATGTAGAGGTGGAGTTGTTTGTGATTTTGTTTGTTAGTGTGAGAGTCACACCCTGAATTCGACCTCCTTTAATCAACTTTCATAGGCTCTGCAATAGCACCGCCACTATGCCATTATCATTGACCCTGAAATCTACAACGTTCACCGCCCGCAGGGGCAAGAGGTAAAGGTGATTCTTCAGATTGGTTGTGATTTGGTTCGGTTTTACGTGAGAGAAAGAGAATGAAAGAGTGAAGATATTGCTCCTCACTACTCTATGCAGGTGTCTGTTTGTGTTTGTGAGAAATCACTTAAGAGAGTATAAGCATGAGGGAGGTGAGTACCCTCTTCATGGCTCTCTTTGACTGTGTCCGTGGTTAGGGTGAGTGAGAGATTTGCTTGGTGAGAAATTGCTTGTGAGAGCTAAAGCGTGAGAAATGTGAAGGTATCCTCTCCACGTTTCTCCTTTGGTTGTGACTTCGACTGAGTAGAATGTGAGTATGTTGGTGAGGGTGTGGGAGGTGGAGAGGAGAAGGATGGGAGCGGCGAATATCCAAATCCCGCGTAATTCGCTTCAGGTGGGTGTGTGCGTGCTGTGGAGGCGGTGCATGAAGCTTATGTGACGTACATACAATTAGTTGGTCCTCGCTTTGTGACTGGG
Source organism: Hemerocallis citrina (assembly GCA_017893485.1). Lineage (NCBI taxonomy): Eukaryota > Viridiplantae > Streptophyta > Magnoliopsida > Asparagales > Asphodelaceae > Hemerocallis > Hemerocallis citrina. The sequence continues at coordinate 132,645,064 of CM030367.1, read as the reverse complement.
CCCAAGATGGGGTCCATACATTATTGGTGGAGGTCGGGGATAATTCAACCTAGTTTTAGTTTTAGTTTTTGTGGCCTACCCTCTATGGGTTGTAGAGTTAGCCCTGATTGTATGTACGGATTATATTGCTGCATGTTCTATTTTTCTATCTGTAGTTTGTAATTTAACCCAGTACTCTGGGTTTGTTTGGTTAATTTCTTATTAATGAAACAGGGTGGCCATATTCCACCTTTTCCTTCAAAAAAAATGTAACAAAGGCTCATGTTTAAATGATAGTTTGTACTGTATTTTTTTTTTTTTTTTTTTGTATATGCCCGACCAATGGCATAAGAGCATCCACATTCGTGTAGCATTTATACATAATATGTATATTTTAGCTTTTGTAGCGCTGCAGTCGTGTATTATATATGCATAATATGGCATACGAGCTTCAGTAGATTGTTATATTTGACAGAGAAAATTGCAATATGCATATTATATATGACGAAACATCATATTTCGTCCGAAATATTTTCTTATATTTTTATTCAATCGGGATATTGTGTATATTAAAATAATTTTAAAAAATTCTCGGAAAAAACATCATATTTCGTCCGAGAAAAATCCCAATTTCTTTTTTTTAACCGAAAATTTAGTATAGTTAATTAGGTGATTAATAGTTTAACTAGATATTTAGTTAAATAATTAAGGTTAGTTCTAATTAATAAAATTAATCCTTCATTAAGTTAATCTGATCACTGGGACGAAACATGCATTGTGAGACGAGACATCATGTTTCATCCCATTGGTGGGTCCCACCAATTTTTAAAAAAATATATTAAAAAATGAAAAATCTTTTAAAAAATCACAGGATCGGTTTTTCTACAACTTTGTTATATTTTGTCGTTTTCCCACTGCAGTGAAACAATGAATTGCTATTTTTATTTATCAATATATAACTTTTTTTAGCTCTGACGACTGTAGATGCTCTAAGAGTATGATAAACTCTATAGATCGTAAAGAATTCGGGTGTGTGAGTACAACTAATTTATAAGAAACAAACTTTCTTGTTCATGTGAAGTCTACTTTCCTCTGGAAAATTCTCCTATTTGAAAAGCTTAAGAGCATCTCCAATGGGGGTCTCTATTTCTCATCTCTATAATGGAATATTCCTGGGAATATTCCATTATAGAGATGAGGAAATAGAGACCCACTCCAACCAAGCATCTCTATAATTTTTAGGAATTTTTAATTAGTTTTGTTATAAATAATTTTACATTAAATTGCTTATATTAATAATCTATTTGGGAAAATAAAAATTATGCTGTTGGAAATATCTCGCCGAATGCTTTAAAACGAGCCTAATATTAGTACTTTTTGGAACTAATTTTAAATTATGAAATTTTTACTTGTATTAACAATGTAAAATAATCAAGTGTAAAATTACTTTGGAATTAATTTAATAATATCATATATAACATTAATCAAATAAATTTTCTAATTTAGTATATTTTAATATTAAATTTTGACAGAAATAGAAAATTTCGGATTATATTTTCAGTTAATGATTCTATGTATTTGTCGTTTATCTATTTCCAATTAATGATCACATTGTATGAGTGGGTAGTCTTTTTAAAATATGTTAAGCTAATACAAAATAACTAAATATTCTTATCTATAAATATTGTATCAATTATTTTTTTCAAACAATAAAAAAATATTCAAAATTGGTCTCATTTTAAAGCTATCGTCGAGACATTTCCAACTGAACCAAAATAATAAAATTTTGTTTAATATTTTATAAGATACATTCACTAAATATACAATACACATTTTAATTAAAGGATATGGAAGGAATTTTTATAAAGATATTAAGGTAAAAAAGGGTAAAATGGGAAATAAAAAAAATGAATAGTGTTTTGGAGATGGGATGAAAGGTCTCCAAATTTGGAGACGTTTTTCACCCATCTCCATATTTGGAGATGGAGATAGAGCCCCATTGGGGCTTCAAACCATCTCCATATTTGGAGATGGAGATGGAGATAGAGCCCCATTGGAGATGCTCTAAGAGCATATGTAGTAATTGCCTATTTACCAAAATTTTAGGAAAAAAAGAAAAAAAGTCTGTTGTAGTTGTTTGGCTTTATACCTAAAATTTGGATTTTGGATGAACAGTAGTATGCTATGTTTGGCAGAAGATATAGGATTGTGCAAAAAAAATAGCAAACGAAATATGATCCTTCGTCCGTTCAACGCGACGAAAGATCATCTTTGGTCCTTTTAAAAAATATATATTTATATTTTAATATTGGACTGCGAATCATTTATCGTCCCTTTTTTTAAACGATCAGACAAGAAATTATTTTCCGTCCGATCGATTTTAAAAAAAAAATCAATTTGGGACAGTAAATGATTACCCGTCCCAAAAAATAAATCATGTCCCGGTTTTGTTGGCACAAAGCATGGGATGAGGGATGATTCCCCGTCCCGTTTTTTTTTTTTTTTTTTTTATCGATAGATGGAAAATCATTTTCCGTTCCTTCAACATTTTTTTATAAATTTCTATTCCGTCTTTTTATTATTTTTAAAAAAAATCAACAGACAAGAAATCATACATTATCTGTTCGATTTCTAATTTTTTATTTTTTATTTTTAGACGAAAAGTTATCTATTGTTTATGAATTTTGAAGTTTGAAAATCTAAAATTTAAATTTGAACGACTGTAACACAAATCTACAATTCCTATTTCTATATGCCCAATTTCCCAAATTTGACAATGAACGACTGCATAATCGAAGGAGGGGCCTAGAACAAATTCTTTCTTAGGAACATAGCTTTGGATGCGGGGTTGAGTTGGTGAAATTTCAAAGATTTCCACCAAAAGTCTATGCAGAAAAGACAGTTAATAATAGAATATATATAGGTTGTCACAGCTAAGGGTACAGATGTTTTTGGCATAGTCACTGATGGGACTAATCATCAAGTCCATGGAGACTTCTAGTTCAAGCCAATTTCTAGTCATTCCTGGCTTAGACTATTAGTTGGTGTTCAGAATTTGAAAAAGGAAAAACAATAGTATGTCAGAGAGACTGGTTGTTTAGCAACCAGCAACTTGAGCGGTGTTCATAATGAGTGGTGTTCATAATTTCATAGGGTGTAAAGGGTGGTTTGTCTAAAAACTGGGTCCCAAACCTCATGGTCTAAATCATTTCCTAGACAGAGGAGATGATAACGGCATTGGAAAGAAAGAGGGACAACAACACAAGCTCATCATCGTTCGTAGTTGCAGTTCAGAACAAATTTTACTGTCTTTGCTATAACAATACTTACATACTACTGAGCTACATTAATACTTGCACCTGACTGGTGCAGTTCATTTCTATTCTTTTTTGGAGAAATTAAAAAAGAACAAAATTACGTTATAACAACACTTGGACCTCGCTAGCTCCGTTCATTTCCAATTTTATTCTTATTTTTTTTCTTCTAAACTTGCATTAAAACAACACTTGGACTCAGTTCACTTTTCATTTTATTCTTTTAAAAGAAACTTTTATTAACAAATGGGAGAAAATTGGGCAGTTCATTTTTCATTTTATTCTAATTTTCCAAAATTGCGTTATAAGAACACCTGGACTCAGTTCATTTTTTCATCTTATTCTTTTAAAAGAAAAAATCAAAAAAATGGACGAAAATTTGCGTCTGCCGGGAGTCGAACCCGGGTCTATTGCTTGGAAGGCAATTATCCTAACCGTTGGACTACAAACGCTGTTCTTGACAGGTAACTCCAGCTTTTATATTTGCATACTACTATTACTTCTAAATCTACAATCACTTCGAAAGGGGGCCCCGTAAAATATAGCAGTCACGCTCACAATACAAATTCAAATTCTTGTTTGAAGAGATCATGGAGTTGAAACTCTTTTTAAGTCTTTATATGCGTGGATAGGGAGGACCTTCCCGGTGTCAATTATCGAAAACCTTATCGCTTTACTAAGCGTTATTATAGCTCTATGGACCTAGTACCATAACTCACCTTGAAAATATTTGTTGAGTTGCTTGGACTAAAGTATGTCAATCGCGGCGAACTTTGGAGATCAATATTTTGCCGATTTGACGAACCGACAGAATGAGAACAAACACCGAGTTTGTCGGTCATTAACGGTAATCCTTGTATTCGGTCGTCTTTCAAGACTGTCATGGAGTAATAGCAGGCCAACACTTGGATTAAAAATCTAAAAAGTAAACTCCAACATACAAGGAGACTATCAACCTCTCATATAGCAACTGCAGACCCTCCAAATAGAATTGCATCCAAGAAGAAACTACAAACAGATGGAACACACGCATAACCACTGAATCTAAAATTGCCCTGTTAATCACTCGGTGCATTACAAAAATAGCGAATCAATATTTGTATTTCTGAAAAGAAGAACATGGAAAAAAGAATAGAGCCTCTCTGTAATGCTTTCCAGCAACACTTCCATTTAGGAGTACTTTTGTTTTTTTGCAGCTGGAGATGCAGTTTGCATTGAAACACACCAAATCAATTATATTTGCATTTAACTGTATCCTGTTGACTGCATTAGTTACAAGTATGAAAATTTGAAACTGCAATATAATTCCAACTTCATTGTTCCAAACATGCCTCTACAGTAGAAGGATTTTAATGATTTCGAGATCACAATACAAAAGACCTATATACTGTGCACGTAAGTACGATTGGACATGTTAAGAATGAGGATTACAACAACAATTCAGCAAAGCCCTTATCCAAATCTTTTTTGTATGTGGATTGTTGGTCGAAATTTGGACGACGACTCAACATTTTATCTTAATGTGTATAATCTAGTAGCTGTCACTCTTCCACTTGAGCGTGAATAGTGTGCTGTCACAACCTTGACTCTGATTGCATTCTTCAACTCTTCACCGTGGCTTCTGATCAGGGCTGCATAAGAAATAATGTTTTCATCTAAATTAACAACGGAAAGATTCCAATAGATAGCATTTATAGGTCAAATAATTCCTAGAACATTTGCTCAATGTTGCACGCATATTGCATGTGCCCAACAACCAGTATGTATGAATAGAAACCAATGAATAACTTTACTATGCAATAGTTGGCATTTGCTTTTTTCTTCTTAGTCTCTATCTGTCTACAGAAATGGGAGCCTCGTACATAAATGACGTGATTCCCTCATATAGTGATAATGATTACAATTACTATCAAGTAGTTTGAAGATGTTTTATATATGCATTAAGTGATTGCACAACAAACGGTCTTTTAATAATAAAGCAAATTACCACAATGTCATGCATGGGTAAGAAGCCTCCAAACGGTTGATCATTTGAACACATGCATCTTATAACATAAGAAACATGATGAACGGTGTGGATCAACTAGTATTCCCATTTTGACTACAACTCATCTATATGAGGGGATTTTCCTCCTCTAATTATGAGGATCCCTTATCTATATAATGAATGTTTTAGGAATCAGTTGAATAAGAAAGAGACTCTTGTAACGGGGATGCAGACAAAGTGGATATCACTTTATGAGACGTCATACATGTATTTGTTTTCCTATAATGTGAGTGAACCTGCCACTACACCAAAATCTCAAAACTGTAGCAAGGGTTGTGGGATTTATATTTGGTTGAGCACCCTTTTGTGGGTAGAAACTAGGTTGTGCTCAATGTTTTTTGTTCTTTGTATCTTCCTTTTTCCATTTGATAAAACCAGGTAGGAATTGAACATGGGTGGTTCGGTATCGTGAGAAGCTACCATGCCGCTAAACCAAAACATTGGATCCTTAACAACCATAAGTGATGGAACAAATTCAAATCCAGATATAGTACAGTTTTTTTTTCCTTCAAAGATGGCTTGACGCCACCGTGTTTCATTATTGAGAAAATAACAAAACAAGAGTTCGGGTAATGCTAGGGACTACATATTTTAGTCAGGTATTATTAGATAAGACTAATGCTCAAAAAGGGAAATACGTTTATTAATCAACTTTGCCCTTGTTATGTAAAAATAAGAGGCAAAAATAAAGTCACATTAGCTAGTAGCTACATTGTTGCAAAGAAACAATGTAAACAAAAATTTAGTCCCATGCAGCATTAACATTATCTCCTCCTATATTAAATTAGATATTGCATTTCAAACAGTTTAACACTATATATATATCTGTCTTCATATTTTATATGGACGAACATTGGATATACATATTAGTTAGAATTCAGATATAGATACATTTATGGTTGAGGATTACCCATATCTATCCCTCCATATATTTTTACCTGCAGCAATTATGTGTTACATTTCTCAGGCCTTACTGTAAATGGTTCAATTAAAAAATTGTGAGAATATGAAATTATCATTCATCATTACAGAGATACATCAATTATAAAATTAGCATACTGAAAATGAAGGCATACCAGTATTCTTGGAACACTAAGAAACACAAAGGATGACGAGTACAAGATGACTGAGATAACAGCAGTAGCAATTATGTTATTCCTCAACTGTTTGTTGTCTCTAGTTGGCACAAATGCAATCTTCAGTGTGTTCGTAAGTTCAAAAAGCCTGTGTGAAATCTGCATGAAGAAGTAATAAGAGCACTAGCTTTTCCCTTGTAAGCTTACATTATATTGTATAATGAAAAATACTGACCGCAACATATATGGCAGTGGTGAGCATAAAGTTCAGCAAAGGGTACTTGGGGATGAGAGACAATAGCCAGCGAGGCTGTCCATTAGGCACACCTGACCTGCAAGTTCAGAACTTGTTATAAATAGCTGTATCTTAAAACTTTATCATCATAAACTAAGCCTTTTTACATCAAACAGGTCAATAAGCACAAGGTTGATTAATGATTTGACCGAATTTATGGTCGGCCTCTAGATTAGTATCAAGATTTATATGGAGTTATGAGATGTGAAGATTTTGCATAATCCTAAAGGGCCTACTTCACTACTTGGTAGCCAATTAGGCTTTACTGGAACCCTGCAAAGCATTCCCACTTCTATGACACGGACACTCAATGTACACTGGTAGGCCACATCCACATGTCCGACGCTTCTTTCATGGCGCTATACCGGTGTCAGATACTATACTTCATGGACACTCTTTTGACACGCATCGGACGCTTTTCAACATCCTAGATTTAATACATATCTTATACTTCAAACACTACTTAGACCCTTATCCTTCAAACACTACCTAAACATATTACACTCTTTCACATATTTTACACTAACAAACACTATTTCTTTTATTATGACTAAGGAGTTTCTGCAAGTACCATTATCACCTAGTGGAAAGCCTCTTTTCTACTGAGCAAGAGGTCAGGGGATAGAGATAGAGTCCCGATTGCACCAATCCCTTTATTATGGAAAATAAAAGTGGGTCTCTGTGGTGTGCGTGTGTAGCTTCAGCCTTCTTCCAAAGCAAAAAGGAAAACAAAACAAAAAACTATGAAGCTTCTCATATTTCAAAAATTCACAAGAACAGGAGGCTACTGTTACATTTCTATGGATTGCAGACTTTTATTTTGATTATCTGTTTCAAAATATATTGTTAGATGCCATTTGGATAAATGCATGAATAATTGTGGATTATTATATTATAACATGTAATGCGCAAGTGAAGTAAAAAAAAAGTGGTATCCTTCTTTCTAATTTAGAAGACAAAGTATCAGACTGACATATCTGGTGCCTCCTTTACCAACACCGATCTATCCTTTCATGTACTCATGTGCTACTTTTTAGAAACTTGCCATATCATGTAGCCGTACCCGTGTCATGTCTCACAACCTAAGTTGTAAATATGTCGATACTTCATATAAAATACTGTGCAAGACAAATGGTGGTAGAAGTACACATGCGCTGCTTAGTCATCCTTGTCTATAACTTGGTGAGTGAATTGCATTTACTATTAGCGGCACCTCCTGCCACTATATTACTCACCATTAACCAGTGGCGGAGCCAGACAAATCAAAATGGGGGTCCCAAATTTTTTTCTCCCGGCATCGACAAGATTGTTGCCGAAAATCTTACTTTACTGATGTTTTGAAGAATTAAAGTAATTGGATCAAAATAAAATTATAATCAAAGTAAATATTCGAATTTAAATTTTTAGTATCATGTGTTTTTTCGCACTTGTACAGTTGTACTCTAAATTTGGTAAGAGTAATACTAATCAATACTCATACTACACTATTTATACTGTTATAATACTAGAGGCAAAGACATACGACTCAAATGAATAATATACTTGTAACTTGTGTACACACTAGTTTCTTATTCAAAATTTTATCCAATGATTATACAGATCAAATAATAAGTATCACTATTAATTTTTTGCCCAAAGCTCATACACTATTTTGAGTATTTAATAAGGGGTGGATTAGACTTGGGGGTCCAAAATTTTTTTAACTGGGGGGGGGGCAAATAAAAATTTTGGTCTATATTAGGGGGTTTTACAAAATTTTTGGGGTCCCAAATGTCCCCCCTACTCTCTTCCTCCCTCCGCCACTGCCATTAACAGTCAGAGATTGGATAAGGTTGGTAATACAGGTTAAGTCCTTGACAATGCATGAATAATTACCTAAGCCAGATGTGGATCTGCGATATGTACGTCTCCAAAGTAATCTTTCCCAGCCAACTGATTCAAGTAAAGAAAAGAATCAGAATTATTCAAAAGTGGAAATTCATCATAATTTAGAGGCAAATAAATCTAAACCTAGAAGGCTGAGACCAACAATGAACACAAATATGAAATACTCATAGTAAATGTTGATAGAAGAAAAAGAAACTACTTACGCGAAGAGGGTGAGAGAGCAATTACGAAACTGCTGAGTGAAATTTCGCAGGCATATGTAAACACTTCTTGACCAAAGCAGAGAAGAAAAAAAAAGCAACGTTTAAGTAAAGAAACACTCAACAGAGTATAAGAATAACTTTTAAGTAAATAATTCATACGTTATTGGGATCCATGACGTATAGGGGTGAAACTGGTTATAAGTAACCCTATCCAGCTTGTAAATGTATTCGTACCACAGATATCCAACCTGGAAAATAGGCGAAATTACTTCAGAGAAGGTGACTGGACGTGTAAATTGCAAGCAACTAAAGTAAATCATAGAAATGTGGAAGTTACCACAATAGAGATGGTAACAACAGATGTTTTGATCGATACTCTAATCTTTGCTTCCTTTTCTTCCAGTTGCTCCATCCACTTCTCCACCTGTATTAAAACTGGCATCTTGATTATTGGAGCGACGCTGACAATAGATATGTGTTGAACTACAGACAGTATAATGGGAAAAAGGTGTGAGTGGTTCTGCTCTTACATATTATGCACATGCATTTTTAACTAACACTGGAAATTGATGGTAATGAATGATTAAGGTTTCCACGACTCACATATTTTTGATATAAAGGCGTGCTTTGCACATGGTAAAAATCTAGTATTTCAAAATGCAGAGATATAGCATAATTCATATTTTTTTTCCATTAAAAAAACTTAAATGATTTAGTCAATACTAACAATAATAATATAATATATCCAGAGATATAGCATAATTCACTTTTTTTTACAAAAAGATTTCTATGAGTGGATTTTAAAAACCCCACAAATTAACTTGGGTTTAAGTTGGTATTAACAATAATAATTTAGATTTTCAAAATGCAGAGATATATCACAATTCACATGCTTTTTCTAATAAAGATTTATTAAATGATTAAGTCAATACAAACAATTTAGATTTTTAATAATGTGAATGGCTAAAAATAGAACTTACAGTTGGGTGAAAGTAGGCATATATCATTCCGACTATCCATATGTAGCGATCAAGTCCTGAACGGAAATGCCATTCATGCAAGCGAGGGTATTTTGGTTTTGAAGGATCTGGATCACTATAACCTGAGCAGGAGCACCTCCAATCATTATATTCCAGCATTTGATCAAAAGTTGAAAACACGAGGATGATACTAACCTAGAAGAAACGTCAATGGACTCCACAATATTTCAAAAACTTTAGGTACCTCCCAGATCAGAATCACAACCAAAAAGCAGGTGGCTATTTTTATTGCAATAGTAGACCCACGTTCATTGTATTTATTTAGAATTCCAAGTGCACCGTAAACCATAAGGGTAAAAAGAGTGTGCATGGGACATATGTAATACAACATATAATCATTATTAAGAATGACACAGCAAAATGCTACAAAGAAATTGAGTCGCCACATCATCTGTTCAACAACAAAATTATGAGAATTAATATATTAGAAGCAAAGAGAGTACTTTGACTAACATGATAAAACCTCATCATTAACAGTAACACAAAGAGAGGGCATAGATATTCACCAAATTACCTGGGCAAAACGTGCAATACTGAAATCTTTCCGGACATAGTAATAAGAGAAGTTCCCAAACCCAGTCATCCATACATATGCAGCAATGAAGACACGGATTGCATTATAGATCTCTTTTGCACTGAAATAGTGGTACATCAGAAACAACACCTGTGCATGAAGGATATTGAAATTCAATTCCTCTAATTAAATCTGATAAGCTATATCTTCCTCAGAGCATAAATTATATAGTTAACCATTTTTTATCTGGAAATGATTTTCTTCAAATAATTAGTCCAGAAAAACTTTAGTGACAACAACTCGCATTATGGATAGCCAACTTCAATTGCTTTTTTAAAGGTGTTGTACGTGTAACTGTTTATTATAATCAATTGTATTGCACGACGATTACATAATTCAATTCCCTTTTTCCTGCTAATGATACAGTTAAATGTTTGCTCAAACTTCTATATCTTTATCACATGTATATTGAATTGCCAGTTATGAATAGGAGTTTTAATTCATGACATATAGTGCTGGTGATACCATTAAAATAAAGAAACAAGGAGAGAGAATATCTCACAATACAAGTATGGGCTAATTGCATTACATGTCTGCTTGAAAAGACTTTCAGAGAATCAGTATGAAATTTCATGTGAGAAGACAACAAACCTGCATCCACCCTTTCCATTCCTCAGTTTGATGCCTATTCAGATAAAGTATGGATTTTCCTGATAAAGCTGACTTGTCATGGTGGGCCTTAAATGAAGTCATTGCTGCCACAGTGATGAGTAGAAAGTAGAGAAAAAGGAAAAGATCTCGGCTATAACTCTGCAAGCAGCAAAAATTATGTCAATACCTAAACACGTATTTAAATAAACAAAATCTTTTAGAACCCAAGCTAGAAAGCAAACTAAGATTTCTAAAGGATTTTTTTTTTTAAATGCTTTAGGTTTTATCAATGAAGAACAACGTTTCTCCATTCTGAGAATAGTGCCATACAGTTTTATGTACGATGATGAAAAAAAAAAAAGTATCCGATAGATGGAGCACAAGGTCATTATAGGTTCAGATGAGGAACACCATTTTTTTGTACATCAAGTGTTGCTTCTTATACCCCCTGGCTGGAAGAGAATACCTCTTAATTTTATTTGGCTCTCATATTCATGTATTACACATAAATATGCAGTAACCTGCTGTCTATTATTGTACCTAGCTCATCCTTCGTCCAGTTTGGTACTGTAGTCTCAAAGTCTCTCATATGTTTCTTCTGTTTTCAGTCTCAAAGTGCCAAAAGTTTCTTTGTAGCCCAGTCCTTCCATTACTTTATATAACGGTCAACTGTTTTGACACATTAACAAAGAAGGTTAAAAAAAAGAATAAAGTATAATATTTAGAGCTGAATGTTAAAAATAGTATGTTAGAGCATCTGTAGTCGTTGGTTATAATCCCAAATTTTGCAAAATTTGGCCAAAAAAACTCGCAGTCGTTGGCCAAATACCTAAAATTTGGGTTTGAGAAGAACATGAGTTTGAGAAGAACAGTAGGCTGCTATATTTGGGAAGAGAGATAGGAATTTGAAAAATATAACTAACGAAAGATCATCTTTAGTCCGTCCAAAATTTTTCCTCTAAAAGCTCTCGAACGAGACATGATATCTCGTCCCAAATATTTTTTTTAATAAAAGGGATGGGAAATGATATCCCGTCTCATGCTTTGTTTTCCAAATGTAGAGGGTGTGTTCTATGGAATTAGGCCTATAGGAATTGTTATGCATACATTTTAAGACTTAATTGAGATTTAATTAAGATTTAAGATTTAATTATATTTCTTAATCAAAAAGAGCTCTCTGACAGGGTTTCATCTCCCGACCATGAATTTTTTTTTAATTTTTATAAAAAAATATTTAATCGGACGGGATTTGATCTCTCGCCCGATGCTTTTTAAACTAAAAAAATAAAAAAGTTAATGCAACGAAAAATCATCTACCATCCATCACTTTTTTTTAAAGTCATATTTTGGGTTCAAACAACTACAACTATAACCCAAATTTCCTATTTTTAAATGCCAAATACCCAAATTTTGGGTTCAAACGACTACAGATGCTCATATGTTTGATCAATTTAGTTTTGAATATAAAATTCAGCTCCCATTTAGAGCTATTATTGTCTACTCATGGATTTTATTAGAATATTTTTTACTCATTTCACCCCCCATACCCGATAGGCTGAAAAATTTTGTTAAAAACCTTACTTCTTATGGTGGGAAAATTTAGATTTCCAAGCCACCTGTTAGGGTAGGTAAAAAATTTGGAATTTAGGGTAGGTAAAAGTGAACCTCTTACAGTCTTCCCTTAATGAGAATTCTATAACTCCAGAGGAAGTTGATAGTGTGACTTTCATAAATCGTAGTCATCCAGATTTTTCTTATCCTTGTATTTGACCCTTGTGTTTGAATCCCCTACTCGGAGCCATTTAGTAACCTTTCTAGTGATCAAATTTTTTGCAGATAATTATTAAGACTATTGTCAAAGGCATTGTAACGATTGTTTACACGTGGTTGTGCAGCACAAGCGCCGAGTGTTTTAGTCTACGTAAAAGCTTAAGTTATGCAGTTCCAGTTGTGTAAGTAATTTTATATATTGATCAAATATGTAACGGGAGTTCACAGTACAACACCAAGTCATCCCCCTCAACCAGGCAGTCGATTGTGATGCTTCTTCATCATTCCAGCATTCTTACATAGAGCTGCTTGCTTTACATATTAAAGCTTGATAAGCTATGCTCAGAAACTTCTTAACTAACAATACAAAATTGAGTAGTATTTCTTAACTAACAATATAAAATTGAAACGTAGTATTTATTTTGGTTAAGAAATGATATCTCACCTTTTCTGATTGTCCAAAGAGATTTGTACGATCGCATAGGTAGAAGTAAATCAGATAGCCTCCGAATTCAGATCTGAAATCCATAAATAAGTCAACAGGAGTTTGAGGCTTAAAAACAAGGAAATTTTGGGAAATTCCTCCTTACGCAGCTCTCAACGTCATCCGATGTTCTAAGAAGAATGCATCGTCCATAAAAAAGAATCTGAAAGTTCAATAGTTCAAACATTATGGTGGAAACAATAACTAAAAGGCTCTTTCTCATATTTGTCCCTTCATTATAAATATGTATATCCTCCAATAAATACTAATATCTATAAGGCCCCCAAAATTTATTGATATTATTCAAAAAAGGCATTTTCACTTAGAACTGACCTAACCATGGTTAGAAACTAACCAGAAAAGACAACAAGAGATCTTTACAATTTAAGTAATTAGATCAAATTTTGTTGATTTAAATGGAACTTCGGACAATTAATGTATGTTTCTTAGCGACCTAATTGAATTAATTGAACAAACTGAGGGACATAACAGACATTACTATTTATAAAGGGATTGATGTGGAAAAAAGAAAAGAAAAACTAAATAAAATGGAACTTGAGTCCTTAAGAAGCAATAAACGCATACCTGACAAGTTGCCCAGTGACCGATGAATTCTGAGCTTTGAGAGATGTTGGAGGAAGACCTCCCTCCAATAACAGAGCTCTATCATCGTCGCCAGGAGACTCATTGTTCAAGACAACCAAATTGATGTCTGAATTTCTACCACTGTAGAAAGAAGCAATCAACTCCACAGTCCTTATGTGCATTCATATTAAGCTTTCTCTATAACTTCATATAATCAATAATCAGTATTCTAACTTTCGTGTAAAACTCAGTCTATCATTGCAATCCTAAATCAAACGCGGCATAAAAGCCATTTCGACAAATCACTGCAGGTCAATGTAAAGGCATTCTAATTCATGACGTTATCATCATAACAGAGTTGATTCTCTTTAATAAGCCTTGGTGGGAGTACCTGTTGTTTTGTTGGGTTGACAAAACATCTTTGTATTCTCACAGTGAACTTGCAAACAATAAAGAGCCAATTGTTTCCATTTTCCAAGAGGGGAAAAAGAAATAAATAAAAGAGAGTATAGAACTTCGATAAGTGGAGAAGTGTAAAAAAAATACTTAAAGGATGTAGACTGCTCGTCAGTTAAGTAGAAGTTAAAAAAGGAATTGGTGTTAAACTATAAAGTAGAGTAAACGAATTATTATGCATTTAAGTTAGAGACCACTACAACTAAAACCCATAGATGATTGGTATATCGTCTGAAAAGGTCTGATGAGATCTAGTCAGCGCTTTCAGTGGAATGCTAATATAGAAACCAAAGGTTCCTGGGAAAATGATTAACCACAGATTTTAAACTTGATTTTTTAAAAAATTCATAAAAATCCAATCAGATAAATCAGTAGAAAATCAACTTAAAATCCATCCACTTTATTACGACACCAAATTGAATCTTAACTCCCCACTGAAAAACCCTCTCTCCTTCTTACCTCCATCCGAATGCAAGGGGCTAGAGCGAACAAATCAAAAAGAAAATGAATAAACATTAAGCAAACTACTTACATCAAATTTACCTTAAATACGTTAACTCTACTAAAACAATGAGCTCTATTTAAAAATATTTTGTCTGCTAATTCATTTACAAGCCTTTATCTGATTGGCCATTGCTAGGGCCATTTGATGGTGAGAGAAAACAAATGAAATGGTTGATATTCTCCTATGCACCTGTTAATGTAGAGGAGGGCTGTGTTCTGTTTCCTTGTAAATACTGAATGTTTTTATGACTAGTAATAAAAGTTATTTTCTCACTTTTCTCGTTAGAAATCAAAAGGGTCATCACATCTATGACTTTAGATGCATGGTAACAGTAATTGTATGCTCCTAGCTATAATACTCTTATCCATACTAGCATCTGTAATATCTAATGCCGTTCTAATCTCAAGTATTCACTTTACATACTAGATTTACTAAATCTAGTCATATATTTCACCCATATGATGCATACCTCCCAGTTCAAATTGAATCATTTTTCTATCAGAAATTTGATTTTGTTTGTCTTCAAAATAGAAAATCATACTTAGATATTCAGGCTACAAAAGAGCAACTTCATAAAAGTTGGTCCACTTCCTTACCTTATCAATAACTTAATTGCAAAAATATGCATCTAATGAGAAATGCAAAGGTACAAAGAATTATTCCATATCCGGAAGGCATTTCATCACATAAAATTAATTATCAGCAGAAATAGCTCTCACTATATTGTGGAAGCTGTCACACGCCAGTTGCTATTCAGGAGCTTTGAGCACTGGAATTTACATAGATAATGTTTGTTTCTTCAATAGCCAAGCAGGTGCAAGGCACAAGAGGTCTAAACTTTGTATTCCTACCAATGTATTAAGGTTCATATAGTTCTCAGATCGTATATCGTTTTTTTCCAGAAATCGTATTTTATATCATATCGTGTATCATATCGTAAGATAAATTAACGCATATCCAAAAGTGAAGCAATCAATGGTACATCAATTTCTATGATCACAATTCATCAACATATAGGTAAATCAATGACTTTAAAGGGAGATAAGGATATACATATTGGCTATCGAGTCATAATTTTTTTTTAACACATTAGAAGAAAAAAATTTGCATGTCTTAATATTACATTATTTATTAACATCAATTATTGACAAAGTAAAGTAGATTTAAAAACTTACTAATCTATAACTAACTGTGTACTAGTACACCTAGTAATCTGTACTAGTATAGGAGTAGCAAGTGTATGACAATATTTCAGTGATGTAGACATATTACATAGTCATTTAGTCTATATTTAAATACCTTAAATTGGTGAATAAAAACTAGCACAAAATATGATAATAAGATTCTTTATTATCTGAACTAATTATTAATAATCTACCATTTATTGAAAAAACTAAAACTGATTTATTCAAGGACTATATGATATAATTAACAACTCAAATTTATTGCTAAAGCTTAACTTTTAAAAAGAGAACTTACATATACCAAAAAGAAAAGGACTTGAAATAGTGTCAGAAAATAACTTGAGAAAACATATAAAATTAACGGAAATAAAAGAAAGGGCAAAAGAAGAAAGGGAGAGAATAAAAAAGTAACATCACTGGAGAGTAGGAATCCTAAAAAAGAAGAAGCAACCAACGTGTAAACCCAGAACAAGATGAACAAAGCAGAAAAAACAAAGAAGAAATAGATAAAGCAAAATAAATAAAGAAGATATCTTATCACGTTGGCACAAAACCCTGAAGATCTAGGTTTTGGGCTTTAAAATGGCATTTTGGGTGAATTATGAAACAAACTCGAATCTAGATTCACATGTAAGCTATTATTTTTCATATCGTATCGTATCGTATATCGGATGCAAAACGTATCGTATCGCAAGTTACAATATGATAAAATGAGATTAATTAAGTTATAGATAAATTGCATGAGATACATAACGAATTCATTACAAATCGTACCGTATCGAGATACAAAATGTAAGATATGCAAGATATTGACAACTATTAAGATACCCAGGTAAAGAATACCATGTTAGCACTTACCATTGTTTATCTTGTTCAATTATATCAAAAAAGCCTGGTCATGTGTACTAGTTGGCCAAAGAATAAATCTCAACAATCATGTGTATATTTTAATGGCCGTCCAATCAAACTTCGAATAAGAAGCTAACATGGCTTATGGTGCAGTCAGAATTACATCATACATATTTCAGAATCAGTCATTTAGGTAATCAAGTGAAAGTGTGAAACAATTCTTAAGAGAAGTACAGATCTTTTAAGGAAGTGTATTCTTACCTTTTCAAAGTAGTTGTCTTCTTCCTATATTCCAACAGCTCAGAATATCCCCATGCTGTTAAGAGGGGAATGAATCCCAGGACAAATGACACCTGCAGTTGAAATCATACATATAATGCTTCAATGTACTTCAGATTTCAGTAGAGATAATCACCATATTTTAAGAAAGACAATCAAATCTAGAACACATCTGAAAGAGTGAGCTACCATTCTATTCTGTAAGCAGTACATGACCATGTTGCTATCAAGAACTGTTTTTCACATATATAGTAACTAAGAGTTGCATGTGATATGTCACAACATTGCCTAGACCCACGGGAAAAAAACTGTAGTGCATAATTATTAAAAATTAACTGCAACAATACTGGCATATGGCCAATACTGGCATATGGCCTGAGTACCTTCTCTACATTTTGTAATGAGAACAATTTGCAGTGCATTGGTCTCTTGGAAGCTAAACCCTAAAATAGGGAATGGCAAAAGAAATTACTTCCCACACTTACATTCCTTTTCTCTTTCATTTTTATTTATTTCCTTTTTTTGTAAATATGAGTCATCAGAAAGTTGAGTTGACATGTGAAGTCGCAAAATTTGATAATGGAAGCTTGCATGATCCATGTTTCCATTTTGTCCAAGGACTATTATCCTCTAACACCTTGTCCCCAGACAAGAAAAATAAAAAGGAAAAAAAGAAAAAAGAAAAAGGATAATCAAATTCCTAAAATCGCTTAATGAAGCGTGATTTTCCATAAGATTGTTTTCCATGTGAGTCATTTGACAAAAAGAAGATGTGTATTACTTTGACAGTTGAAAACTTATACAAATTTCCTGACAGTTGAAAACTTATACAAATTTCCTGAAGTGGTATACACCATGGATACAGACACTACCATCCATGGAAAGAAAATCACCATATTTCGTCTATAGTAGTATGCGCTACAGAAAACTATGCTATGTAACACACCTCTTTGAACAGGAAATAAATAACATCTTGAACTCAACTTCGTAACTCTGACTAAAAAACTCAATATCAATTGTCAATAACTAATTCCCCTTATTTCCCAACAGTATTCTCAGGTCACTTCATTGGTTACTATTAAACTAGATTAGTTGAGTATTAGTTTAGTCTCATATGGGAAAATCACGTGCCTGTAATAAAGTCATATATATATATATATATATATATAATGTGTATTGTAAGGTGTGTGAAATATGATACCATGTTTCATGGTATCAGAGCTTGGAAGCACCCCAAAGCAAGCCCCCCCATCTCCTAAGAGCATCCACAGTCGTTTGTTATTTATCCATTTTATGCATATTTTAGCAAACGAAGTGCTGCAATAGTTTGCTATTTATGCATATTTTGACGATTTCGCTACACTAGAGTGCTATATATGAGAGCGGATATGAGAATATGCATATTATACAGGACGGATCTTGATCCGTATTCCGTCAAAAGATCCGTCCAAAGGAAAAAATTAAATTTTTTTTTGAAGGGACGGAACTGGAAAATTTCAGTTTTAATAATAAAAAATTCTTTTTAAACGAATTTTTTAGTGTAAAAAAAAAAAAATTTGACCCCTGGACGGGGGGGGCGACCCTGGGAAAATTTATTTTCTAGTTTTTTTTTAAGACAAAGTTCTTTTTAATTAATTAAAAAACTTTTGAATTTTTTTAAAAATCGCTGAACGGATCTTCAAGATCCGTCCGATCATTTTTTTTTTTGCTATAATATAGCATTCGACGACTGCAGCAAACACTAAAATGCTATATGTAAAATATGCATTTTGCCATTTTTTACCAATCACGACTGTGGATGCTCTAACAACTTCTTCAAGCTTTACCATGTCAGTTTCATCATCCCAGGGTTTTACATCCAACAATACTGAAGACTTCCCAGATTCTTTCTTCTTTCCAGAAGCCTTAACAGCAACCATCATAGGGCACGAAGGCAGCTATCTTATTCCTGTTCTTAACCAAGTGAACTCTATGATCTGGGCTTCTCCTTCTTCTCCTTAAAGAGAGCCAGCAGTGAGCCACCTGAAACCTTCACCATCTTGAACCTGACTTCGGGAATATCACCAACAGCATGCCCCCTTACGACCAAATCAAGTGATCTACACCTCGTGACCTGTATACACTTTGAAAACCTTTCCAAACCCACACCATCATCATCTCCTTGAACGGGAAAAATATATCCAAGGTTTGACTGAATTTGATCGACATTGGAGTGGAACAAAAGGTGTGAATTGCCACAGAAATCTGAACCCAAATCGAACCCAATCCAGCAACCACCAACACAGTCTGAACCAAACTCACTTCTCCCTTCACCAATCTGACCGGAAATTGAGACCATTTACTGAACCTGAATCCGACATGATAAAATCAGCTCCAACCTGACTCTACCTATTTGAGGCTTGTGATCAATTATGGAAGGAAATTGCCCTAACATGGACTCTCAAGGCAATCAACCACAACACATTGCACGTGAGCATCCAATTCAATCACTGTCTAGATGACTGAGAATGAGCTACAGTTGTTCCGGCAATATCAAAGAAATGAGCAATATCACGCTTTCCGACAGCGGTCTTCTTCTTCCATCACATTAGCAAAGTCAGGTATCGCATGTTCAACCAATTCACCTTCAACATCATGGATAATAGATACAAGTGCATTTGATCATGTCCGAAAATTCAGGTATATTGTCCTCTGTTATTAGATCTTTACATCCACCTGTTAGACTTGTTGATGGTTTTAATTCTCCAGTTGGGGGGGGTCGGACATGTAAACTTTCCACTTCATCACTTAGTTCTGTTCTTTATATCCCAAAATTTTTCTTTAACCTAATGTTTGTTAGTAAAATTACCAAAACAATGAATTATTCTGTTACCTTTTATCCTGATCACTGTGCATTTCAGGAACTTGGGTCAGGAAAAATAATTGCCACAGGGCGTGTGTCAGAGGGTATTTATCAGCTTGACAATGTTCCTACCTCATTTGTATGCTTGAGTGCACATTTGGATTTGCATTGTCAGTTAGGTCATCCGTCGTTGCAGAATCTGAGAAAATTGATACCTGAATTATCTTCTCTTAAAGAGTTATCTTGTAAGTCATGTCAATTAAGTAAACACTTGTACACATCTTACCCTCCTAGAGTCAATAAACGGTCGAATTGACCCTTTAGTTTAGTTCATTCTGATGTGTGGGGACCTTGCCCTGTCCAGTCTCAGTTCGATGACTTTAGATATTTTTTTACCTTTGTTGATGACTATTCTCATGCCACGTGGTTATATTTAATGACCAGTCAGAGGTTTGGTCTATTTTAAAATCATTATGCACTGAGGTAAGAACCTAGTTTGATGTTTTCGTTTAAATTTTGTGAAGTGATAATGCCAAAGAGTATTTTTCTTCTGGGTTCACTAGTTTTATATCTTCTTGTGTTATTCTTCATGAGTCTTCTTGCTCTTATACCCCTCAACAAAATTGAGTGTAAAAATCGTCACTTGTTAGAGGTTTTTCATACACAAGTTTCTCAACGTTTCTGGGGGAATGCGGTTCTTACTGTATGTCACCTAATAAACCGCATGCCTTCATCTGTGTTAGAAGGTCAAACACCCTTTCCTGTTTTATGTTGACCAATTCCCCCTTCCTCCCAAAATCTTTAGATGTGTCAGTTTTGTCCATGACCATTGTCCTGGTGGTTCCAAGTTAGCTCCCCGTTCTATCCGATGTATTTTTCAAGGGTATTGTCGCTCCCAGAAAGGTTATATATATTATAGTCCTGAGTTGCGTCATCATTTTATCTCTGCTGATGTTACATTTCATGAGTCTCAACCTTATTTATCTACCACTTCCTCTGGTTTAACCCTGGTTCCCTCCGATGCAACTGAATCAGAATTTCTAACCTACCATAAACTTGTGGTATCTACTTCTACTGATTCTGTAACACAGTGCTCCCCAGCAATGCCCAAACGACCTGCAATCACTCAAATGTATAAATGATGTTCAGACACCACTCCCTCATATCACGCCACTGTGCACATTGTCTCATCGCGCCAAGTCGATGAGATACAACCGTCTGAGCCTACCACTACATCCCAGGTTTCCTCCACTGTGCCCACACCCTCTTCTAGTGAGCATCCTGATCTTCATCTTCCCATTGCCATACGCGAAGGGAACCGCTCTACTGCACATCCTTTATACAGCCGTCTTTCATATGCTCACTTGTCACTGTCCATTATGCATGTGTCTCTACTTTGGACAGTCACCAGGTTCCTAAGTCATTATCAGAAGCACTGTCACATCCTAATTGGAGCCAAGCTATGCAATAAGAGATGCCTGCTCTTGAGAAAAATGGTACTTGAGATCTTGTTAATCTTCCATCTAGCAAACGTTGTGTTGGTTGTAAATAGATGTACATAGTTAAAGTAAACCCAGATGATTCTCTGGCTTGCCTAAAAGCTCGATAGGTTGCTCAAGGTTATTCTCATACATATGGCATTGATTATGATCAAGCCTATTGACTCTTAGTTTGGTGTGCACAAAACGTGCAGACTTGTACTAATAAGTTTGAATTTAGTGTGTCAAATTTTCAGGATAAATTAACATAAAGAAGAGATCTAAGAGAGATTCACAAATATACAAACAAGGAAAGTATTAAAGGAAGATTGCATATACGAGCAAAAGATGAAGTTATTCAAAAGGAATTCACAATTAATTGGTCTTCCAGCTATCTATCAAAACTGGATTTCTAGTAATATTTTCGTGAGATTATTATTGTATATGATTGATTAAAGATAGATTTATTTATGGTAAGAAAACAAAGTGGATTCGAAATATACAGCCAAGACCGGTCGACCGCACCACAGTCGACAGCAACTTTAGTTGCTTAAGACAGCGGTTGACCTTTCATCTCTCTAGCTACGCCAGAGAGCTGAACGGTCGACCGCACGTTTTTGACGGTCGACTGCACGTTTTTGACGGTCGACCGCAACTTGAGCTTTATACTGTTTTGGAATGTATCGTTTCTATATTTGATCGATACACTTCCTCTTCTACTTAAATGAACGAATCCACTGTGTCTTCTCTACCAATTACTTCTGAGAAATTTTTTTGAAATAATCCTTCGATAATCAATCTGAGTGTGAGCATGAATTTGTCTGTATTCTTCAGTCAAGATCTCAAAACGATCTTGAGTTTTCTTTTTATTTCTTTTCCACTTCGATGATATTGATGGGACTTGGATTAGAAGTCCTGTGGGTGTAATAGGTCTCTCGGCCTTAATCCGAGAATCACTGTACAAGCGATTTTAAGTATAGTGGGACGCTTGTAGCGGAGAATTGCTACAAGTAGGTGGTGTGGACGTAGACTTGGGGGTCGAACCAAGTTATATTGCCGCGTCATCTGTGTTTGCTTTTCTTGTCTCTCTTGCATTTACTTTACTTTACTTTATTTCTTTAATTTTTTTATTTCACACGATCACCTTATTCACCCCCCTTAAGGGTGATTCACAGTGGTATCAGAGCAAGGTGCTTATAAAAAGCTTAAAAGCTTAAGCAAAAGGTGAAATGGCCGAAATCCCTCCTCCCCAAAACTTGTACTCATCGGAGTCCTTCGTCTCCAATGAGACAAGTCTTACATGATCACCATTTTTTTATAGAAAATGCTATGACGTCTGGAAAGTTTGTATGTCTCATTTTTTACAGATGTTCGGAGAAAAGGTATGGAATGTATGCATCAACAAAACTGAAATCCCAGTAAGCGATGGAAAGAAGGCATTCACACCGGCAGAGTTGGCCCTCAAGACAGCAAATTCCAAAGCAATGACGACTCTTTATGCAGGGTTGAACAATGAAGAACTAATGCAATGTGGGCGCAACTGCAAAACAGCTTATGAGATCTTGAACATGCTGAAGCGGCATGAAGGAACCGCTTCCAAGGTAAAAGCTAAAGTGAATTTGTGTTTTTATAAATTTGATGTGTTTTGCATGTTGCCAGGAGAGAACGTGGATCAAATGCTTGCCCGGTTTGACATCATTGCCCATGAACATGAGAGCTTGGGTAAGGGGCTTGATGATGACCGAAAGGTCGGAAAGCTCACAAGCTGTCTCACGCCAAAGTGGAACGTTAAGACCGCGGCAATAAGGAAAACTCTTGAAGAGAAGGGATTCGATTACTATACATTTCAAGGAAAGCTAAAAACATACGAGATGGAAATATTGGAGACAAAACGATACGGGCAAAATATCAAGATCGAACCAAAGATTGAGGAGAGAACTATTGCACTAAAGGCAGAAAGGGCCCGACCATCAAAAGCTGATTCAGAACATGAGGAGTCAGACGAGGACATTGCTCTATTAACAAGACAATTTCGTAAGTACCTTAAAAATAAAAAATATGGCAGGTATCAAGAAAAAGGGGAAAAGGAGAAAGAGGATGTATGCTACAAGTGCAAGAAGCCCAAACACATCCGTGCAAACTGTCCCAGTCAACAAGACAGGAACAGGGAATATTATCGCTCAAATCCAAGACAGAAGAAGAAGGCGCTAAAGACAACTTGGCTAGACTCGGACTTAAGTGAGGAAGAGCAAGACCACGACGACATCGACTTCATGGCTCTTGGGAGTGGTGAGGCGCAATCACCTTCTCAAGAAGAGGTAATCGAACAACCAACTTATGATGAACTCGTAGATATATGTAATGATTTGAAAGACTGCCAAGAAACTAAGTCGTGAACTTAGACAATATAAACAAAATTCTAATGAAATACATGACGCAAACATAACAAAAAATCACAAACTAAAGAATAAGAATGCCCTAATTTTTGAAAAACTTGAGTCATGTCAAAAAGATCGTGATATTTTGCAAGAAGAAAATGAGATGTTGAAACAACAAATTTGTGAATCACTAGCAAAGCATGATGATCACTTAAAAGAGATTCAGAAGAAATCTGTCTATATTGCCAAGCTCACAAATGACTTAGGCGAATGTAAAAGAAAATTTGATGGAGTAGTGAAAGGATGTAATGAAGTCCTTAATCAAAATAGGATCCTTGATGCCACGCTAGATACTCTTCGTTGGAACACAAAAGACGATGAGATAACTAAAAAAAGACTGTGTAAAAAGGTAATTGAGCTCGAAAAAATTATTGAAAAGCATGAAGGGCCCAGTTACTTTATTACAAAGAATTCAAGATCCTATCATGATAATAGAGGGCTTGGTTACGAAGAGCCAATACCTCATCAAAAACCATCATGTCATACACACTTGTATAAAAATCAACATAATCACAAAACAAAAATAAATCATACAAGTGTGCATGACCCAAGGCATAGTCGAATCACATGTAATTTTTTGCTGTAGACTAGGGCATATTTCTTATAACTGTTCAATGAAAGGAGATACTAATCTTGTGTGGGTGAGAAAAGATACAAATGCAGGTTCAAAACAAACTTGGGTACGCAAAATTATGCCTACTAATCTTGGTGTAGGTACCCCAACGTATCAAGACTAAAGATCGGTGGTACCTTGATAGTGGTTGTTCAAATCACATGACTAGCGACAGCAGATATTTTCATCACTATCAAGGGAAAAGGGGAAGGACATCATCTTTGGAGATAACAACACTGGTCAAACCATTGGTGAAGATAAAATTAGCTTTGGTTCCTCATGCTTCATTGAGGATGTCCTATCGGTAAGAGTAAGCACAATTTAATTAGTGTTAGTCAACTATGTGATAAAGGGTATACTGTCACTTTTGATAAAAACACATGCACTGTATTAGATAATAATAAAAATTGTTTACTTCTTGCTAACAGATACAATAATGTATGTCATAAACTCAAATGAATTAGCACAGAAAAGTATGAGATGCTTTGTCGCACGGAATGAGGATGGATGCCTATGGCATCGAAGGCTTGGTCACACGCACATGGACAATCTCAACAAACTTGTAAGCAAAGAGCTTGTGAGAGGAATTCCTAAAATTAAGTTCAAAAAGGACAAACCATGTGAATCATGCCAATTCGGTAAGCAAACAAAAAGTTCTCACAGACCAAAGAAAATGGTATCAACTTCTAGACCTCTTGAACTTTTGCACATGGATCTTTTTGGTCCATCACGAACACGTAGTAATGGTGGTGCACGATATGCATTTGTTATTGTTGATGACTATAGTAGATTTACTTGGGTTGCATTATTGCCACAAAAAGATCAAACAGTACATGTATTTCAAAAATTCTGTTGTATAGTGAAAAATGAGAAAAGCCTCACCATTGTTACTATTCGTAGTGATCACGGTGGGAAATTTCAAAACAAACTCTTCACATCATTTTGTGACAAAAAGGGAATAAAACATGAGTTCGCATGTCCTCACACTCCCCAACAAAATGGGATTGTTGAAAGGAAGAATTGATCTTTCAAGAAATGGCCCGTACAATGCTTAGTGAAAAAGATTTACCTAAATCATTTTGGGCAGAGGCTGTCAATACAGCATGCTATACCATAAACCAAGTAATCATCAGAAAGTATCTTGAGAAAACCCCTTTTGAACTATATTATGGTAAAACTCCCAACCTAAGCTACTTTCGTGTCTTCGGATGCAAAGTATTCATTTTAAATACTCTTGATAATTTGAGAAAGTTTGATCGTAAGAGTGATGAAGGTATTTTCCTAGGATACTCTCTTAATAGCAAAGCATATCGTGTATTTAACAAAAGAAGATGCATTACTCAAGAATCTATTGATGTTGTTTTTGATGAAACTAACCCCTACTCCAAAGAGATATTACATGTTGTTGATGATGATGAGGCATGGGTTCGTGTTGAAAAGAAACAGGTTCATATTGAAAAAGAACCACAAGCAAATGATCAAAATCAAATTGTGCTTAAAGACAAAGATGAACCTAAAAACCAAATTGATTAGATGCCTACAGAACAAATTGATGTCATGGAAGATGAAAATACACAACATCAAGATCCCACAAGTGAGAAACGTCCTGCATGGAAAATCATGTCTAGCCATCCTCCATCTCTTACGGAGCGATATGTCTAAAGGGGTAACTACTCGCGCTCAAGCTCATAATTTTATGTGTTTTACCGCTTTCGTTTCCATACTTGAACCTAAGAACATTAAGGAGGCCTTGCAAGATAATGAGTGGATCATTGCCATGCAAGAAGTACTTAATCAATTTGAATGAAATCAAGTATGGAGACTTGTTCCTCGACCTCACAATAGGACCATCCTTGGTACTAAGTGGGTGTTTAGGAACAAGTTAGACGAATCCAGTTCAATAACTAGGAATAAGGCTAGTCTTGTTGCTCAAGGTTATAATCAACAAGAGGGTGTAGATTTTAATGAAATTTTTGCACCAGTTGCTAGGCTAGAAGCTATTCGTATTTTGCTTGCTTTTGCTGCATTCATGGATTTCACACTATTTTAAATGGATGTCAAAAGTGCTTTCTTAAATGGCTTTATTTCTGAAGTAGTTTATGTGGCACAACCACCGGGATTCACTGATCCCACACACCCAAACCACGTTTTTCGGCTTGATAAAGCTCTTTATGGTTTGAAGCAAGCCCCTCGTACTTGGTATGAACGGCTGAGTTCGTTCCTTCTTCACATAGGTTTTTCTAAAGGAAAAGTAGACACTACACTTTTTATAAAGCATATTTTTAAAGACATTTTGATTGTACAAATTTATGTTGATGACATCATATTTGGGTCTACTAATGAAAATCTTTACAAAGAGTTTTCAAAGCAAATGCAGGATGAGTTCGAAATGAGTATGATGGGCGAACTAACCTATTTCCTTGGACTTCAAATACAACAAAGAAAGAATGGAATATTCATAAATCAATCTAAGTACGCCAAAGAACTTGTCAAGAAATTCGGACTTGAAAATGCAATTGCCTACAAAACTCCAATGGCCACTACCACTAAGCTATCTAAAGACGAAACTGGCAATAACGTTGATATTTCTACTTACGGTATGATTGGTAGTTTGCTTTACATTACTGCATCGCGTCCTGATATTATGTTTAGTGTCTGTTTATGTGCACGTTTTCAATCGTGTCCTAAAGAATCACATTTGGTTGCCGTTAAGCGTATCATTCAATAAAGGCACACCAAATACTGGTCTTTAGTACCCGAAAAATAGAAATTTCTCTCCTGTAGGATACTCCGATGCAGATTATGCCAGCAGCTTAACTGATAGAAAGAGCACCAGTGGTACATGTCACTTATTGGGCGACTGCCTTGTTTCGTGGGCATCCAAGAAGCAAAATTCCGTTACTCTTTCGACTGCAGAAGCTGAATACATTGCGGCAGGATACTGTTGTGCGCAGGTATTATGGATGAAACATACTCTCGAGGATTATAAGGTATTCTTTGACCACATCCCTATAAAATGTGACAATACTAGCACCATACACATGACTAAAAATTCTGACCAACACAGTCGCACAAAACACATTGATATTATATATCATTTTTATTAAAGATCACTTTCAAAAAGAAAATATTTTACTTGAGTATATTTCTACTTATTCACAACTTGCATATATTTTTACAAAACCTTTAGATGAAAAACGTTTTTACTTCTTGAGAGGGGCATTAAATGTTATTGATATTTCATCCTAAAAGTTATTTTGTGTGAGTCGGTCGACCGTACGGTCGACCGGATCAACCTCTGTGACCTCTGCTAGTTTTGCAGTCGGCATTCCGGTCGACCGGTATGCTCTCTGGATAATTTTTTTTAAAAAAATCGTGTTTTGCGGTCGACCGTACAGTCGACCGGTATGCTCTCTGGATAATTTTTGTGCAAAATCGTGTTTTGCGATCGACTGAGCAGTCGACCGGTATGCTCTCTGGATAATTTTTTGCAAAATTGTGTTTTGCGGTCGACCGTACGGTCGACCGGCTATCTCTTTGACCTTGTTTTTCAAAACTTAATAAAATCAATGATTCCTCTCTCAATCTCTTGATTTCTTTGTTGCTTTCATGTGTATTGGGGAGAATCTCAAATCTATGATATTATGTAGAGCTCTCCCGGTATATCAAAGAGTCTCGTTATCAACGATATCATGTAAGAAGATTCTCTTCCATATTTTTCTAAATTTGTAATATCTTCGAAGGTGCCTCTTCGTTATTTTAATTGATGATTGGTTTTACGAACTTTCCAAGGATTATTTTACCTCTATCTCCTATATCTATCCCCTCTTGGTGTGTTCCAAAAAGGGGGAGAATGTTTTTAGAATGTTTTCAAACGATTTTCAAATCATTTCATGAATCAATACTCTCATTCTTCTCTTATAATTGTTCATTAAGTTCTGAATTACAGGTGATATTATATTAAGGGGGAGTATTTGCTCTCTTAAAAAACTCTTTCTATATGAAAACCTGTTTTACAGTATGTATTAAATTCAGGGGGAGTATTTACATACTGTGTTTTAATTTTCAAACATTCATGCATATTTTGTTCACACCAAAAGGGGGAGATTGTTGACTCTTAGTTTGGTGTGCACAAAACGTGCTAACTTGTACTAATAAGTTTGAATTTAGTGTGTCAAATTTTCAGGATAAATTAACATCAAGAAGAGATCTAAGAGAGATTCACAAATATACAAACAAGGAAAGTATTAAAGGAAGATTGCATATACGAGCAAAAGATGAAGTTATTCAAAAGGAATTCACAATTAATTGGTCTTCAAGCAATCTATCAAGACTGGATTTCTACTAATATTTTCGTGAGAATATTATTGTATATGATTAATTAAAGATGGATTTATTTATGGTAAGAAAACAAAGTAGATTCGAAACCAAGACCGGTCGACCGTACATAATGTCGGTCGACCGCACCACAGTCGACCGCAACTTTAGTTGCTTAAGACAGTGGTCGACCTTTCATCTCTCTAGCTACGTCAGAGAGCTGAACGGTCGACTGCACGTTTTTGACGGTCGACCGCAACTTGAGCTGTATACTGTTTTGGAATGTATCGTTTCTATATTTGATCGATACATTTCCTCTTCTACTTAAATGAACGAATCCACTGTCTTCTCTACCAATTACTTCTGAGAAATTTTTTTGAAATAATCCTTCGATAATCAATCCGAGTGTGAGCGTGAATTTGTCTATATTCTTCAGTCAAGATCTCAAAACGATCTCGAGTTTTCTTTTTATTTCTTTTCCACTTCGATGAGATTGACGGGACTTAGATTAGAAATCCTGTGGGTGTAATAGATCTCTCGACCTGAATCCGAGAATCACTGTACAAGGGGTTTTAAGTATAGTGAAACGCTTGTGGCGGAGAATTGCTACAAGTAGGTAGTGTGGATGTAGACCTGGGGGTCGAACCACGTTATATCGCTGTGTTATCTGTGTTTGCTTTTCTTGTCTCTTGCATTTACTTTACTTTACTTTATTTCTTTAATTTTTTAATTTCGCACGATCACCCTATTCACCCCCCCTTAAGGGTGATTCACAAAACCTTCTCTCATGTGGCCAAAATGCCTTCTGCTCGGATCATTATTCCTTGGCTGCTCGATTTCATTGGCCGCTCCACCAACTTGATGTCAAGAATGTCTTTCTCAATGACGTTCTTGAGTAGGGGGTTTATATGGAGCAGCCCTCGCTTTTGTTAGTAAAGCCGAGCCGACTAAAGTTATTTTCTTGAAACAATCTTTGTACGGACTCAGACAGTCTCCTCGTGTTTGGTTTGGCCGTTTCAGTGAGGTTGTCACGAGTTTTGGATTGAGAACGAGTGATAATGATCATTTCGTGTTTTATCGACATCATCAAGGGAAGAGAATCATTTTAGTTGTATATGTTGTTGACATTGTAATTACAGAAGATGATTAAAATAGTATTCAAGATTAAAAGTCATATATTTAATAGAAGTTTCAAACTACCTCGAGCGACTAAAGTATTTTTCTTGGGGATCGAAGTTGCTCAATCTAAGCAGAAAATTTGTTTATCACAGAGAAAGTATGTACTTGGCATACTTACCGAAAGCGGTATGCTATGATACAGGCCATCACACACTCCTATGGACCAAACTCCAAGTTGTTACTAGATCAGGGTGTCCTGTTGGAGGATCCAGAAAGCTATAGGAGGTTTGTAAAAAAACTGAATTATGTCACAGTCACTCGTTCTGATATTGTATACTCAGTTAGCATAGTACGTCAGTTTATGACCACTCCCCGTACAAGCTATTGGAATGCAGTTATGAGAATTCTTCAGTATTTGAAGAGCTCCTCTGGTAGAGGATTGTTGTATACTGAAGATGAACACTGTCAAAAATCTGGTTGGTTAGTGCTAACTGAGCTGGCTACCCAACGACTAAGAGATCTACCACTGGGTATTGTGTGCTTGTTGGGAAAAACTTAGTTTCATGGAAGAGTAAGAAACAAAATGTGGTGTCTCGATCGAGTGCAGAATCCGAGTATCGTGCTATGGCTAACCTCACACTTGAGATGACATGAATCAAACGATTACTTACTGAGTTGGGGGTTCTTCAGCATCAGCTGATGCGTATGTATTGTGACAGTCAGTCTGCCATCCATATAGTCACGAATGTCGTGTTTCATGAACGAACCAAACATATTGAGGTTGACTGTCATGTGGTTCGCAACAAGATTGGTGGCACTACATATGAGCCTCCGCACATAAAAGCTAAATATATTCACACTGATCACTAGCTAGTTGATGTTCTTACAAAGCCTTTTACTAGAGCCAGGATACAGTTCATCAATGATAAGTTGAACATGTATGACATATATGCTCCAACTTGAGGAGTAATGATTAGATTAGTTGAGTATTAGTTTAGTCTCATACGTGCCAGTAATAAAGTCATATATATATATAGATATATATATATATAGTGTGTGTGTGTGTATTGTATGGTGTGTGAAAAATGATATCAAGTTTCAGTTACCACTCACCAATGCTGCAAAAGTTCGCAGCCTCCTACCATCAAACAAGTGAATCAGGAGTTCGTATTCTCGGCATTAGCATATCCTATCCTTATTATAACTTATTTAATCATTCACCATTCTCTTCTATTAAAACCACAAGTACTTCACAGTACACAACATTTCACAAACCGTGAAACCCAAAATGGCAAAACCAGCAAAATTTTGCACCAATTTCGACGTTTCATCTAAGAAAACAACAGATAAACCCCTATGCCCTTTCGCATCACTCTATCTAGTGTACTACTACAACAAGCAACTAGCATCTTAGAACCAGTGAACAACAAACGGCTAATTCGAACCAAAACAGAAGCAATGCATATCAAGAAAAGCACGAAAAGAAGAGAGGAGCGGACTTTACCTGGCCCGGAGTGATCGGTCCGGCGATCTCCATTGACGACGGCGATCTCAGATCTGATGAAGACGCAGAACCATCAAAGACTTGAAGAAAATCGGAAATGATGGTGTCGGTGGGTTTTGGTTAGATCTAGAAGTGGAAGGTTTAATGAAGCGCGTGGGGATTTTGAACGAGGATGGAGATTGGTGGCGGTGGATATGATGGGGATGATTAGAAGGACACACTTTTGAAACCCGGCTGGGGGGTGGGGCCCGCGGTGGGTGGTAGTTGGGAGGGTGGGTGTTTTTCTTGGGTGTTACGGGTTGGGGATGGATAATATCAACTTGAGGAGGTGGTGGGTGAGGGATTGGCGGAGGTATGGAAACTATTTACGGAGTCTGCCACTGTCAATGTCGGTTAGACTGTTACGACTAGAATTGGAATGTGAATGAAGCTAACCCGGGCCTGCGCTCCTGAATGGAAGAGTTGAAGTTGTAATGTTGTCATCATACAAATCCGTGCATTACACATGCAATCCCAACTCTCTTATTAATTACAACAAAAACAAATAAATAAAAAAATTCTACCTATTTAAAACTAAGGCTGGCAATTGACCCGAACCTGATCCGAGCCCGATCAAGTCCGACCCGTTTTTAGTAGGACTCGAGCCTTTTTTTTTTCTTTTTTTCTGATCCGGGCTCAAAAATAAGGCCGTTAAAATTTTCGGGCCGGATTCGAGTTCGTTGGGTCCGACCCGAACCCGACCCGATTTTTCTATATAGTATATACGGTAATAATAAGCCAGCCCCCATTCCCATTTCCCACTCTGAAATCTGAAATCTGATCGATGCTTCGAGTTTGACTACGTCCCTTCATCTCCCTCGGAGGTCTGAGCGCTTCGTCTTCAGAGAACGTCAGCCCCCATTCCCATTTCCCACTCTCCCAGGCAGCCAAGCTCCTTCTCTCTCCCTAGTACCTAATCCCTATATTTCTTTCATTCATCATTCATGATCGTTTGCCTATTTATATGTAGTTTATTCTTTTTTTTTTTCATCATCAACCCTAACCCTAGCTCCCAATTCAATCTCATATCTCTGTAATCTGAATAGGGGATCTTGAATTCATCATCTGCCAAGTTTCAATTTCAGGTAAAATTGTTAATTCATTGATTTCAGATTGTTTTTGTTGATTTTGTGAGAAATTATAAAAATTTGTTGATTCATTGAATCCTTCATTTATATATATATATATATATATATATATATATATATATATATATATATATATATATATATATATATATATATATATATATATATATATATATATATATATGTTCTTGATATCTTTATTGTTGATTTTCTTTTTTGGCTGAAAAAATTAATTTGAATGCAAAGAGGAATTTTGGGTTAGATTTCTGATTTTGGTAAAAGATTTAAGAGGAACAATCAACAATATAGTGGGAACTTAGGCATACGGTCCTTACTTCTATCCCCAAATTTGATGAAACCTGCTATTGCTACTTACTTCCTTTCTAAAAGATCAATTTTTATAACACTAATAGTTTTATACAGGCATACACTGCTATTGCTATTACTACAACACAAAGATTCTAGCCAAATACTATTAGAAACCCAAAAAAGTTCATACAGTCAAACGATTCTGACATTTGATCTTATAGGCAAGTAGCAAAGGAAAACCATATATTATAATTTAATGTTTATCTTCAGGTAGAAGAAATTGTTTCTGGAAATTCAACAATCAAAAGGAAGAAAAAATGACCAAAGTACTTTACTTCGGACCTATCCTCATTCGGTTTTTCAAATTTTGGATTGAAGTTATACGAAGATTACATCAGAATATCACTTTCGAAAATTATGTCAAAATATGAAATTTCTCAGTGGTTATAAAAATAAAAATAAAAACCCTCTATTTTAGGTTGTATTGTATTTGTACTTCAACAAAAATGAAATCATAAGGAAAAGACCAGCAAAAATTTTGTACATATCTCAATGGAAGATTTCAAAGTTCAAAATTGCACTATCAATGCACAACACCTCAGATGCTCTGCACTAGCATTGTGCATTACTTGCAGTTAAATCAATGAATATTGTCACATTTCCCAGTCTTATTACAGGCATCCTATGAGCAAATATCTTTTTGCATCTTCAATTTTTTTTCTTCTTTTTTGAATACCGATGATTGTAAATATTATTACTTCGAAGGAAATATTTATCTTACCTCATTCACAATAGTCCATTGCATGTCAAGAGGAAGGTGGATGAAGTCATCAAACTTGGTTCCGATTAATATTGGAATTGTCATCTAGAAAACATACAACCAAAACCATTACTCTACGGAAATAATTAAGAATGAAGTAAATTAAACCAAGCATAAATATATGACACTCATAGTAATGTTTGGGAGGTTCAAACAAAATTATCTCCCCTGGTCCATGTCAACTGTATTGATCTTTGTTTCAGATGATTAGTTCTATAAACATTGCTTGTAGAATTAAATAATCATGTGAATCGTCCATTGTGTGAATGCTATACCCACCGTTGGTGACAAGCTATCACTATGTAGCAGAGTTTCCACATTCATCATACTTGCTAGTTCCATTATAATGAATGTTGCAGAGTAGTTCAACAAAAGCTATACTGATTGAATTTGAATTATCTTTGATGTTGGAGCTAAAAGTTTCTTGTTCCCTTGCAGGATGTTGCGGTTAAAGTATTCTCAAAGCAAGAATATTCAGATGAAGTCATACTTCCCTTTAAACAAGAGGTGGTTTTCAAAATCAAAACTTGTATTCATTTTTTTATGCTGTGTACTTTATCTTGGTCTTTAGTTAATAAGCTTGATCATATCGGGAAAAAAAATCACCAATTCTTTGTTAATATACTGGTCACTTTGAGAGTCAATTAAATTCTATTGTTAACTTCTTCTTTGTGCAAGTATCACTTATGAAGAAGCTAAGACATCCCAATATATTACTTTTTATGGGTGTAGTTACTTCTCCTCAGCACCTTTGCATAGTGACCGAGTTTCTTCCATGGTTTGTTTTGTTTTCCCTTTCACTCTCAATCTCGTGCAACCTAACTTAATCTTCTTATCTCTATTGTATTCTAATTGCAAATGTCAACTTGTTTGGGATTCACTCACTTTTTTTCTCTTATTTTTGGAGTTGAATATTGTTCTTTTCATCCATCACAAGAAAACTAAGCAATAAACTTCCTTTTGTGTCAGTTGGATCTTTTCAACAAATGATTTGGTAAATATACAAATTTATGATGAATTTCCTCATCTGATACCAATTTCTCCCTTTCCTGTTTGATTCATTGCTTCAAGCTTTCAACACATACTACAAATTGGATAATTTACTCATCTATATGAACACATCATTTCATTGCTTCATCATTTTCTTATAAAATATTCAAAGCAGATACATATGCAGTATATGCAGCATGTGCAGTTAAAGACGGTATTGCATACTGTTGGTGTAAAACCATTAATGGAA
Organism: Hemerocallis citrina; assembly: GCA_017893485.1. Lineage (NCBI taxonomy): Eukaryota > Viridiplantae > Streptophyta > Magnoliopsida > Asparagales > Asphodelaceae > Hemerocallis > Hemerocallis citrina. Next base: position 132,610,139 of record CM030367.1, on the reverse strand, counting down.
ACGACAAATTATAGAACACAAAATCAATGGTTTCAATTATTTTCATGCATATTTGCTCCTCTGATGCAGTACGGAAAATGCAATTTACTTCTAGGATATAACCCACCATGTGCGTATTTGATTCTCTGCCTTGCAGAAATCAATGCAAGGACTTGGTTTAATTGAGGCCCTCATATGTGGCCAAGATTGGTTAAAGAACTCTATCAAAGGTACTAACTAATTGGATTTTGTGGTTTATAATCCTGATTTTTTATCCTTAGACTTATTATTATATTGTAGGACAAGATGGAGCCTCCAAGTTACAAATTCATGGTGCCGCTCTAGGTTCAATGATAGTTGATAAAGAGAAAGATGATGCATGGTACAATATTTTATATTTTATTTATCAATGTACTTTTATAGATTTATGCCCTTTATATATAAGTTGTGTAATGTGATATTTCTTCATGCAAGTGAGGAAAAGGAAGACAATGAAGAGGGATTCATAGCTATTTTTTTTGTATAAATGATTATTCTGATGAGCTATGCTTTCATGTTATCTTGTATTACTTTCTATAAAACAATTCATGTAATTGCTTTTTAAAATAAATCGGGTTGGAGAAAATATGTTTGTATGATTATTCCGATTAGCTATGTATGTTGTCTTGTATTACTTTCTATAAAACAAACCATGTAATTGTTTTTTTTTAAAAGAAATCGGGCCAGGCTCGGGTATTTTTTGTTTATTCGGATTCGGGCTTGGGCCTACATTTTGGAGCCCAATGTAAATTCGGGCCAGGCTCGGACCACACAAAAAAATTTGGGCTCGGGCTCGGGCTTATGTAAATCAGGCTCTAACCCGGCCCGTTGCCACCCCTATTTAAAACGTGCAACGCATGTGCAAAACAATTTTACAAATTCTTTTTAACGCTAAACATACACATATGTTGCATGTACAACTCAAATTCTACTTATAAACATGTGCATTGCACATACAAATTGTAGTTTTTTTTTCAAAATATTTTTACCAGTTACGTGCAGCGCACGTCCAACTCCAAAACTATTTCTTAACACGTAAATCACACATGACAATCCTCCAACTCTTATCAAAACATGTATCGCACGTGATAATAATCTCTAATATTATAATGGGAGAAGGTCTTTGTGCCATTTGTCAATCTATCAATGCGTGCAACACATGTGAAAAACTATTATAAATGAGGTCTTAGGTTCAAGCCCAAACTACTTCTGAATTTATTAAGACGTGAATCTCTAATATTATAATGGGAGAAGGTCTTAGTGTCATTTGTAAATCTATCAACCCGTGTAACACACGTGCATATCTATTATAAAGGAGGTCTTAAGTTCAAACTCAGACTACGTCTGAATTTTCACTTTAAAAAAACTATATTTATTAAGACGTGAATCACACGTGTAAATTACTATTAATAATCTCTAATCTCTAATATTATAATGGGATAAAGCCTTAGTGTCATTTGTCAATCTACCAACACGTGCATAACTAATTTGAATGAAGTCTCAGGTTCGAGCCCTCACTGTGAGATTTTTTACTTTATTTTTTTTATTAAACATGCACCGCATGTGTAAATTACTATCCATCTATCTATAATATAATATAATATATTTACTTACTATTTAATAGAAGAGTTTGTCACAAATAAATAATTTTAAATATTTTTTGTCACAAAAGAAACGTTACTTTTGTCACAAAACAAGCATGTACATCACACGTGCAACTCCAAATATATTTTTAAACACGTGCATCGCACGTACACATCAAAGTTTTCCATCCTTCTGAATTTTTAAAAAATACGTGTGTCGCCTGTTCAGCTCCATTTTTTCAACATTAAGGCATTCATTGCATGTGCTAATTATTGTTGACTTACATGTATCGCACTTTTCACTTCATCTCTTTATCAAAACGTGCATCACACATGAAAAATACTAGTTTTTTTAGGGCGGGGGATGGAGGATCCAACCTTTTTAATTCTATTTCTTAGGACTTAGGAAAATAATTATATATCAAGAAAATAAACGATTTGGCTGTATACTATAAATAAAGAGAAAAAAAATGGATGCTTTCAACATGCTAAATATCTGGTAAATATTATCCATTGACAATGGCTACAATTTGAGGTTTCTAGCCATGGCAAAAAAATGCTGAATTAAATTGGAGTGTTTTTCCTGTAGTTATAGTTCACCAATCTTCTACTGGAATTATCGAATGCATAAAAGGACTTGAGGGTGTCCATCTTCAAAGTTTAACTCTTGCTACAATTTCTTATGCAATAGAATATCCTTATCTCCAAGCATTGATAAAATAATATAAGGTTACTATTACTTTATATACAAGTTCATGCGATAGGTACTTCAGTTAACTATCTTCATCCAAGGGAGATTAGGCTGCCGAAGAAGTCGATGATGTTCCGGAGAGGGTGAGATTGCTAACATTGATTCGTGCAAGGGAGCTACATCAATTATAGGTCAAATTGGTCCAGACAATTTTAGTCTAAAAGGACAAAGATCATGTTGAAGACGTGTGGATCCAAGGAAATCCATAATACAATGACCATCAAGAAATCATGAGGCACAAGTTAGGAAAGATAGTAATCAAAGAGAAGGTGACCATTACCAAGCTCCTTGCGAATAGACTTGCGCCTTTCCTCCCTAGAATCATCCATGCACCCGAAAGTGGATTTATTAAGGGGAGAGACATTTTAGATATTTTTGCGGCCACTCATGAGATCATCTTTAGAGGTAAACGATTGAGTGAACCTGGGTTCCTATTTTAAAAAGTAATCAAAGAGAAGGTGACCATTACCAAGCTCCTTGCGAATAGACTTGCGCCTTTCCTCCCTAGAATCATCCATGCACCCGAAAGTGGATTTATTAAGGGGAGAGACATTTTAGATAATTTTGCGGCCACTCATGAGATCATTTTTAGAGGTAAACGATTGAGTGAACCTAGGTTCCTATTTTAAAATGATTTGAGAAGGTGTATAATACAGTGGAATGAGAGGTAGTGTTTGAGGTGCCGAGAGGAAAATGGTTTGGGCATAAGTGGAAAATATGGATGGAAAAATGTGTTGGAGGTGGCAAGTCACATGTGTGGGTTAATGGACACAAAGGAAGAGAGACTGTGTATAGAAGAGGTCTTAGATAAGGGTACCCCTCTATCCCCTCTCTTGGTTGCCCTTGTAGCTAATGTCTTAGAAGAAATTATAAATAGGAGGAAGACAGCGGGTCTCATCAGTGGAATTGGGGGTCCGCTAATGGAAGACAATGTCTTTATTCTTCAATATGCGGATGATACTATCTTTTTTGGTAAAAAGATGAGAATGGGGTGGTGGCCATTAATTGGGCACTAGATGTTTCAAGGCGTGGAGAAGACTGCGTATTAACAAGAAGAAGTGCATTGTGATTCCACTGGGTGTTCAGAAGGATGGGTGGAATGATAATCTCCAAGATTAACTGGGTTTGCGTAAAGGGTGAATTCCCAATCATATACTTAGGCCTACCCCGACGACAATGTAACCTTAAAAAGTTAGATTGGCTCCCTCTCATTGGCCGATTTGGGAAAAGGCTGGTGAGTTGGAAAGGAAAACATCTGTCACTTGGGGGACACAGTACACTAATCAACGCAGTTCTCTCAAAACTTCCCATCTATTACATGAGTTTTTATGAGTTACCGAAATGGGTAGTCAGAAGAATTAATAGAATTAGGCTAGACTTCTTGTGGAAAGGAGCGGAAGTGAATAAAGCGGTCTCCCTTATCAAATGAGGGAGAGTGTGACAAGTACTGAACAAGGAGGGCTAGGCATCATCAATCTTGCGAACATGAATGTTGTGCTTCTTAGCAAGTGGCAGTGGAAGACCCAAAAGCCATCTGGGCCCCATGGTTTTGAGCCATTGAGTTAGGAAGACTAATAGATTTAGGAGAGATGAGCCTAGTGTAGGAGTATCGTATTTGCGGAGAGGAATTTCCAAGATAGGTCCTTTGTTTTGTAGTCATTGCAGTGTGTGATCGGGGATAAGAAAGATACTAGGTTTTGGGAGGATATTTGGTGCGGTACGAATTCCTTGGCATCACTGTTACCAAGACTTATTGAGGTTGTCTGCAAGGAGTGTCTATTGGTGAGTGATGTATGGATGAGAAGAGATTGGAGACCAGGTTTTTCAGTTCATTTAGCATGCCATCTTCACGAGGATCTCCACAAATTGAGAGGTCTTATTTTGGATAGCGGTATTAGTGTTGGTGAGGGGTGCGATACAAGAAAATGGGGTCTTGCGATGAGTGTCTATTTACGGTTTGATCCATCCATAGATTTATTTCTGACGGTGGTGTAGAAGTTTGGCAAGTTTCATCATTTGAAAAACTTACAGTTCTATGAAATTGATGGCCTTTCATACGCTTGTGATCCGTGATGCTTTCCTCCATAGGGTCAATCTTGTGCATAGAAATATTTTGAAGCATCAGCAACATCCTTGGAATCATCTATTTATCGTTCAACATCCCTTGAAACATCTAGAAATAACAGTCGACCGCAACAATATTGGGTGCTCTCTGACTTGATAGGAACCTGCTCTGCTTTGGTTAATGAAATATTAATGAAATAAGGAATACTGCTTTTCTAGTTGTTGACTGCAACCTGCTATGCTTCTACTGTTGCTGTTGTTGCTCCCTTCTTCTTTCATTATCTGCTTCGAACATCTTCTTGCTTCACCGTCTTCTCTTCACATCGAACCTAGTATGCATGACATAAACCAAACAATCTCCACCTTGAATTGCATACTCATACTTCCATACTTGTATGATTAATTACCTCTAGACTCTTTCTTTCTCCTCTTGTAAACAACCTGGTTCAGTGACTTTTTTTGCTAGTCGAAATTACCTCCACTTGTTATTCTCCAATTATATGTCTCCTTCAACGGTGTACCCCAGTAGGCGTCAACATGAAGGTGCCATCCTCTACACGAACTCCACCTACCTTGAGGCCCTCTCCACATCCCGACGATATTCGAACGTCGCGATCTCGCTTCAGTGATTCTAGTGGTGGTAAACTAGATACTACTTTAGGAAGACATGGCTTAAAAACACTTGGCCAAGATATTCAAGTTGTGTACCTGCAGCCCCATACTTCCAGAGTTCCCAAGGATATCAGTTTTCATTTCAGCAAATGAATATGCATGACCTTCTCTAGTGTGTACCCATTTCTGTTGGACATCTTCAACTCAATTGTTTTCTCACCCACTACGTCACAAATCTCACTAGTCTCCGCTCTCAAATAAGGACATGTTGTAGAGTTGTAAGTAGAAAATATTTTCATCTTGGAGTAAATACGAGGAGAACTACCTAAATCAAGAAACCATCCAAAATACATATCTAAAGAACTTGAAATAAGAAGACAGTTTATGTTATAACCTGATTCAGCAACACTGACTATGTTGGCACTCCTCTGATTTAACTACTTGCAACAATATCTCTTGTAATGTCCAATCCTTCTGTAATGTGACAATAGACATCATCCTTACGCACTCTTTTCCTTCCAATTGAAGTACCATCCACTGCCCATCAACATATAGGAGTAGGCGCCGATTTATGACTATCCTTCCCAAGTTCATCCTCCTCCAAGCCTTGGATCACACCTGCTACCGAAAACTTCTCATTGGCAGATTTCCTGTGTAACATGATGGTTATAAAATTCTTGTAAAAATCTGGTAGTGAATATATCAAGTTGAAAGCTTTATCCTCTTCACTTAGATTATATGTGTTTATCGCCTTCATTTCAGATAACTTCTTGTTGAATCACCTTCCTTCATTGAGAAATGAAACAATTTTCTCTTCCAATACATATAATCATGTAACGACGATTTTGAGTAGTCAATTCTGAGTCTTTCCCACAGACTCTCTGTTGAGTGTCATACTTGCGTTCGATTAGAAGAAAAACGGTGAAGCGAAAGGTCGAAGCATCGATAGAAAGACGAATTCAGAAGCAGCAATAGCAACAACAAAACAGCATTGGCAGTCGACCATCACATGGACAGTCGATCGTATGAAGTCTCTGTTTGGAACGAAGAGCATCAATCGACCGCTGTCTGCGGCTGACACTATTTTAGGCTTCTATTTGGGTATTTGTTTGAGCCCACCTTCAAATCCAGGTTAGATTGCATGGCTCCTATCATGTGAATTCTTCTATAGGATATATTGGATTGTTATTATATCAAGACTACAATATAGGGTTTCTCTAGATCTCTATATATTGTAATAGTCTCCATTGAGATAGTAAAATACGTCATTGATATTTCTTCCATTGTAAGTGAGGCTTGAGAGAGTTCTTGGTGAGTGATTTTATAACTAACTCCTTGTAATTTAATCTAGTTTAATAATATCTCCCTATCCCCCCTCCCCCGCCCCCCTAGATTAGGTTCGCCCGAACCGGGACAAATCTTTGTGTGATTGGTTTGATCTACTGTTTGGGTGTCATCAGATCTGTTTGTGCTCCTCAATAGCATTGCTCAACAACTCCGCTGCACAATGATTTCCATAAAAATTGGTATCAGTGCTTCGGTTAATGAGTCCCTTGGTGAAGATGACAAGTTATAGCTACGGGAAGATCAAGCAGTTCGATGGTAAGAAACTTCAATCTCTGGAAGGTGGACATGTATGATATACTGGTTCAAGAATGTCAATATCTTGCCCTAAAGGAGGAAGGTAAACCATCTGATATGAAGAAGGAGAATTGGGATGAGATTTCTGGAATAGCTTTAAGTTTAATCTGATTGTCGTTGGCGGACGAGGTCAAGTGCAACTTCTTTAAGGAGAAAAGTGCAACAAATTTGTGGGCAAGACTCATATCGGACTACTCGGAATCGTCATTACTGGATCATATGTATTTGAAGATGAAGTTGTTTCGTTTCTCAATAAAGGAAGGTACTGTTGTTCAAGATCATATCGTGGAGTTCAATGAGGAATTATTTGAACTAATGGCAATAAATACAGATGATTTAAGCAAAAAATATAAAGCTTTCAACTTGATATATTTACTGCCCTATTCGTACAAGCATTTGATAACTACCATGCTACACAGAAAATCTACCAAGGAGAATCTTTCGGTGCTGGGCTTGAAGATTAATTTAGGAAGAAGACTTAGAAATCATCGTCTACCTCCACAAATTGTTTGGCAGTGGAAGATCCTTCAATTGAAAATCAAAGTGCGCATAAAGGTGTAATCCATTGCCAATACTGCAAGAAGGTTGGGCATTACAAGAAGGATTGTCACAAGTTGTTGAATTAGAATAGCGCCAATGTAGTAAGTGCTTATGGGTCAGGTAATACTCTCGATTGTCTTCTTGTTTCAAATTCTTTAGAAGTAGATTCTGGTTGGTTTATTGAATTAGGGAGTTCTACACATATTTGCTTTGAAAGAGAGAGTTTTCTACTTACAAGTCTACAACAGGGCATTGTGTAAGAACGGGAACTGGAGAGATTTGTGAAGTAGTGGGTGAAGGAACAGTTGAGTTGGAGATACCAAGTAGCAACATATACACTCAAAGGGAAGTCATGCATATTCCTCTGCTAAAACGGAATCTAATATCATTAGGAACTCTGGAAGCACACTGCTGCAAGTATACATCTCGAGGTAAAGTTCTGTCTGTTTGGGAAGGTTTTCGTAAGGTGATGAAGGGTAAGAGGGGTGTCGGACCAGGTCAACACAATCTCTATAAGCTTTGTGGGATCCAAAAAACTTGTGTAAGTGTTTCTATGCCCGTTATTCCTGAAGAAGTGTCTTCTAGTCTGCCGCCACTAGAATACTTCAAGGTAGGTGGAGTTCGTGTGTAGGGTGGCTCGAGGTAGGTGGAGTTCGTGTGGAGGATGGCTCCTCCATGTTAACACCTACTTGGGTGTTCCATTGAGTGGCACACTGATTGGTGAAATTGGGTGGAAGATTAATTCAACTAACTGAAGAAGCTACTAAACCGAGTTGTTTACAAATGGAAAGTCAAAAAGTCTAGAGGAGATTAAATCACACGGTGTTGATAACACGCGTATGCAGTCCAAGGTGAAGATTGTGAAGTGTATGTCTTGTATACTTGTGTTAGATTAGAAGAAGAGACGGTGACGTGAAGGAAGTTGAAGCATCGATGGAGAGACGAAGTCAGAAGCAACAGCAGCAACAACAACAAAACATCTGTCACATGGATAGTCGACTGTGTAACACCCCGTAATTTCTAAAAAAGATATAGTATATAGTATATATATAATATATAAAGGAGTGATGGCAAAAGTGTAAATAAGAGAAGTAGGGGTGGCCCACGATGTGAGAAACAGAAGATGGCTGTGTTGTTTGCGATGACGTCAGTAAGGGGGGCCCGCCCGTTTGTGAAGAGGCAACATGGGCTGCTTTGTGTGGTTTGACGTCCTCACAAGGGAAGAGAGAGAGAGAGTATGGGTTATATTAGTCCCATATTGGGAATTGAATAGATTAAAATAATAATAAATAATATAGCCTATGATCAAGAATCACCAATCCAGTTAACCACCTTTTGAGAGGCAGCCTGTGGTAGGCAGTTGTACTATACTATAAATAATTTGTCTGATAAATTGTAAAAAAAATTGTCTGAGTCTGGAGCAGGAGCATTACAAATGGTATCAGAGCCGACTTTCGACACTGAGTGTGGGGCATGTCTCTATAGTCGGTCGGTGGATTCCGGGACTATAGACCCAGTCGGTCGGTGGATTCCGAGACTGTGGTGAGCGATCCCAATCGGGCAGTGGATTTCGGAACTATGGTGAGTGAGACAAGCCTCAATTAAATCCGGGACTATTATTGATCGGGCGATGGATTTCGGGATCATGATTAGTTGCCGGATAGGAGAGCAGATGCTCCATATCGACTAGAAAGTAGATCGTGCACTAGATTGTGCATGCCCCGTGCTCAGCGAGGATGCTGATTTCTAAAGGGGGTGTGTGTAACACCTCGTAATTTCTAAAAAATATATAGTATATACTATATATATAATATATAAAGAAGTGATGGCAAAAATGTAAATAAGAGAAGTAGGGGGATCCCATGGTGTGAGAAACAGAAGATGGCTGTGTTGTTTGTGCTGACATCATGATGACGTAGGCAAGGAGGACCCACCCGTTTGTGAAGAGGCAGCATGGGCTGCTTTGTGTGGTCTGACATCATCACAAGGAGAGAGAGAGTATGGTTTATATTAGTCCCAATCAGGAATTGAATAAATTAAAATAATAATAAATAATATAAACTATGATCAAGAGTCACCAATCCGGTTAACCACCTTTTGAGAGGCAGCCTGTGGTGAGCAGTTGTACTATACTATAAATAATTTGTCTGATAAATTGTAAAAAAAAATTGTCTGAGTCTGGGGCAGGGGCATTACAGACTGCATGAAGTCTTTGTTTGGAACAAAGAGCATTACGGTCCGCTTTCAGCGACTAACACTACTTTGGTCCTATATTTGGGTATCTGTTTGGGCTCATCTTCAACTCCAAGTTAGATCGTACAACTCCTATCGTGTGACTTCTTCTACAAGATATATCGGACAGTTATTGTATCAAACTACAAATTACGGTTTCTATAGATCTCTATATATTGTAATAGTCTCCATTGAGAGAGTAAAGTACTTCATTGATATTTCTTCCATTATAAGTGAGGCTCGAGAGATAGTTCTTGGTGAGTGAGTTTGTAATCTTATCTAGTTGAATAATATATCACTATATTTTCATCCGGATTAGGTTTGCCTAAACCAGGACAAATCTTTGTGTGATTGGTATCATCTACTGCTTGGTTGTTCATCAGATTTGTTTGTATGGTTGTTCATCAAATATGTTTGTGCTCCTCACTACCATTGCTCAACAACTATGTTGCGTCACGATTTCCATAACACTCTCAGAGCTTTTCTTGCACCTGACTTCATTTGACAATGACATCTGAATTAAACTCAAGACTTTTGAACAAATTTTTTCCTACTTATCCTGCTTCAGGATGATTGGACTCCCTTTATTTCCTTCTAAGGCAAGATGTAAGCCATGTTGAACCAACGCATTATACATGTCCACCTTCCAGAGTTTAAAGTTGATCGTACCATTGAACTGCTTAATCTTCGTGAAACTTAAATCTGTCATTTCACCAAGGAACTCCACCAACCTATGTTCTGATACCAATTGTTAGGAATTTAGTTGCAGTGAAGGTGGTGGGTTGTGGAGGAGCGATAACTTATCAATACAAATAATCAAGAAAGTAGATCAAATCAAGCGCACAAAGCACACAATTTTGTCCCGGTTCGGACAAACCTAATCCAGGGGAGAAATAATTGAGATATTGTTCAACTAGAGAAGACACAGGAGTTACAATCACTCTCACCAAGAACATATCTATCTCTCAACCATCACTAGAAGATATTTGTTGTTTACAACTGAAAACTCTAAGCCAAAGTACTACCGCTCAATGGAGATCATTACAATAATATATAAAGATCTAGAGAAACCCTAGGTTGTAGTATTGATACAATAACTGCCTGATATACCCTAAAGAGAAAGCGATGCTATAGGAGTCATACGAACTAACTTGGAGAGGAAGTTGAGCTCAAATAGACTCATCTAAAATTGACTTATATACAGCAATTGTGCCTCTTGCTGTCGACTTCTAGAAATAGCAGTCGACTGCTTTGGTTCCCATCAAGTCAGAGAGCAACCGAGATTGTTGTTTATGACTGCTATTTCTAATAGTCGACTACAACCTGCTCTGATTCTGTCTGCTGCTGCCTTCTTCCATTATTCGCTCCAAACATTTTCTTGCTTCACCGTCTTCGCTTCACATCGAACCTACTATGCAAGACATAAACCTAGATCTTTTATGTACTCTCCTAATATGGTAAAATTTCAGACTTCACATATTAAATTCTGGTCCAAAAAATATCATAGCTGCATCACAAGTTTGGTGGGTTTATTGACCAACCTAAAGCTTCTAGAGTGAGTAGCTTATGTTAAATGCCTTACTGAAGTTGTCACGTAAAACTCTTTCTAGATTTGGTTACTATTATGACCAACAAATGAACTTCGATAGAGATTATAAGAGAGTATGAAGTATGAAAGGAGGCGACCAAAATGTTCAAGCTATGCCAACTGATACACGCCACAATGAGAAGCGTACGATGAATGGAAGTAAAGAGCAGAGGTAGCAGCAGAAGTCTGTACATGATCTGTATCTATTGTGATAATAGAATGTTTCAGCAACAATGTAATTAGTATATTGTACGAGGATTTTTGTGTAAAAGTGTAATTGAATCGGTAGGGGTGTGTAAGAATCGTTGGATGTATAATCAACAGTAGGATTGTTGTGGGGTTCACAATGTAACCGATTAACTGCCTTACTGTAGATGGTTCATCCACATGCAGCGCACGTAGTTTACAGTATAAATAGAAGGCGATGACTTCGTTAGCGTCATCGACCAGTTGGGTTGAACCCATTTCCTCTTCTTGATTCTGTTATCCTCTTTCTTGATTCTATTGAGCAAGGGGCTCTATGAAAACCCTAGCTCTCTCTCCTTCTTCTTCTAAACCTTGTTCCTCTCAATTCACCACCATTAATGACCAAGAAAGGTTCTAAAGTGATGGCTGCGGTGTCGACTCAATTAGAGTCGCACCAATTGGTATCAGAGAAGTTTGATCCTCAGGAAAATTGGGAGGGAGACATAGGTGAACATCAAGAATTGGAGCCAAGCTAATGGAGTTTTTGGCAGAGCTCCAGTGATGGGTTGGCAAGAACGATAGCAATTCTTGGAAGATAGACTAATTGGGGTGGAGAATCAATTACCCGCAATTCTCGCTCAATTAGATCATTTGGCGCATCAGGTGGGAAGCTTGGTGGCAGCGAGGAAGCCTAATCAAGTAGACCCTAGTCCATCGGGGCCAACTTCGCCGTTCAATGCCGGAGGTAAGCAAGATTTGGATCAATTTCCTTTTGAAGCATATTTTGTGTATGGACGTAGGAGTATGAATTGCAATGAAATGGGAAGGAAAAATCATCAAGTTAGGTCTGAAATTTTTTTCCCAAACCTCCAAAATTGGATGAAAGTCCTTTTTCCGGCACTGGTGATGTTCTTAATTGGCTGTTTCAAATTGAGCACTACTTTGATTTGTATCAAATTGCGGGGGATGAAAAAGTGCGGGTTGCATATTTCTTTCTCAAAGATGATGCAGTTCAGTGGTGTAGATGGTTTTTAATGGTCAATGAAGGGTTAGTATCATGGAAGAAATCTCAAGGAGGGAATTTGTAATCATTTTGATTTAGGAATTTATGAGAATGCGGTTAAAACCCTATGTAGACTGGAGCAAACAACTACGATTTTAGAATATCGGCAGAAATTTGAGAAATTGCAATGCCTCGTTGATGGAGTGAGTGAGATATATTTGATGCAGCAATTCATTAGCGGCCTTAAGGAAGAAATTCAGCATGATATTTCCATGGCTGAGCCGCAATCGTTGGGTGAAACTTTTAAAGTTGCACTGAAATATGAGAAGAAATTCATCTCTTTGAAGCAACTTAATAGGAGCTCTTTTAGGCCTCAGTATCGATCATCATTTTCTCAGGGCAATAATACTTCAATTACACTACATTCTTCATCCTCATACCCTCTGAAATCTCAAAATGTTACCTCTCCTCCAGTTCTCTGCAAGCTAAGCCCAAATGAAATATAGGAAAGAAGGAAGAAGGGGTTGTGTTTTGGGTGTGATGAGAAGTTTGTACCTGGGCATGTGTGCAAAAAAAATATATATGTGTGTATCGAGGGGGAGTGGAATTTGTTTTCCATCCAAGATGAAAATGAACTTAATCAATCTGTTGACAATTCGGCAGAATTGCCTATGGGAATGGAAAGCAATCAGTTGTGTCCAACTTTGAATATGGGAGTCAATATCGAGTGTCTTATTTTAATGGGGCAACTCAATGGTCTTGATATATCTTGTAAAATAGTGGGGCAACTCATAACTACATCGACCTTTCATTTTGGAGAAACAGGGTTGCAGCTTTCTATTAAGCAGTCATTCAACGTAAGAGTGGCAGGTGGTAGAGAAGTAGAAGGTAGTGGACTGTGTCCGGGGGGTCAAAATAGCTTGCTAGGGTTATGAATTTGTTGATGATTTTCTCGTATTTCCTATTGGTGGGCATGATGTTGTTCTGGGGGCGAAGTGGATTAAGCAAGTTAAGGAGGTTACTGTTAATTTGATTGAGAAGAAGCTCAAGTTTTTTCATAAAGGCATTATTGGGTCTTGAATGGCCTTCAACCTAGTTCAACTCAATTATTGAGTGAAAAGGAAGCAAATAAAATTGCACTCAAAACTCATCGAGGGTTTGTATTATATTTGATTTCTTCAGCAACAACTCAACCCCCTAAACCAGACCTGCCATCAGATATGACTTCATTGCTGCAGGATTATCAAGACTTATTTGAAAAACCATCGAGATTGCCACCCAAGAGATCATGTGATCATCAAATTCCTTTAGTAGGTAATTCTAAGCCTATGTGCATCAGACCATATAGGCATTCTTTTGAGCAGAAGGATGCAATTGAGGTGATAATAGATGATATGTTAACTCAAGGGTTATTCAACCAAGTATGAGTTCTTATTCTTCTCCAGTGGTTTTAGTCACGAAGCATGATGGGTCTTGGCGTATGTGCATCGATTACAGAGCTTTAAACCATCAGACGATTAAAGACAAGTACCCTATCCATATTATTGATGATCTCTTAGATGAATTACATGGTTCAAGGTTCTTCACTAAGTTGGATCTGCGTTATGGGTATCATCAGATTAGAATGAATAACGCAGATGTGCCAAAGACAACTTTTAGAACACATAATGGCCATTATGAATTTTTAGTAATGCCGTTTGGTTTGAGCAATGCTCCGTCGACATTTCAATCCTTGATGAATGATATCTTCAGACCTTATCTGCACAAGTTTGTCTTAGTTTTTTTTTTGACATCTTGGTGTTTAGTCACTCTTGGCAGGAACACCTTACGCATCTCCGCAAAGTTTTAGATGTACTTCGTCAGCATCAACTATATTTAAGAAGTTCAAATGTGATTTTGGCCAAAAGAAGGTTGAATATTTGGGGCATGTGGTTTTTGATGAAGGAATTGCAGTGGATGGAAGTAAGCTAACTGTAGTACAACAATGGCCAAAACCAAAGAATGTTTAAGCACTGCGGGAATTCTTGGGTCTCACTGGTTACTATAGAAAGTTCATCAGAAACTAGGGCTCTATTGCAACTCCTCTTACTGCATTAACTAAGAAGGAAGGGTTTGTGTGGAATGATAAAGCTCAGGAAGCCTTTGAGTAGTTAAAACATGCACTCTCTACAACCCCTGTAATGCAGCTTGCCAATTTTGAAGACATATCTGTAGTATAGTGTGATGCATGTAAAGAAGGTATTGGTGCTGTGCTTTTGCAGAATAAGCATCCTATTGCTTATATTAGTCAGGGAATTAAAATGAAAAGCTTGCATTGGTCTGCATATGAAAAATAAATGCCTGCTATTTTGCTTGCTGTAAAGAAATGGAAACAATATTTGTTTGGGAGGAAATTCATTATTCGCACAGATCATCAACCATTTAAGTATCTTTTGTATCAAAGACTATCTACTGAAGCTCAGCATTCCTGGTTAGTCAAGTTCTATGGCTTTAACTTTGAAGTCGAATATAAGAAATGTAGAGATTATATACCAGCTGATAGTTAGTCAAGAAGGGATATAGATTGCTTCTTTGTATAATTATCTCTATTGGTTTTTGACTGGTGGAAGGAGGTAGTAAAGATGAATGAACTTAATGATTACTTTAAGGAGTTGGCTGTCAAAGTTACTAAATCTGCTAGCAGCAAATTTCATCAGGTTCGGGGAGTTTGGCACAAAGCTTCTAGGATAGTGATTAGTCCTACCTCACCTTTCCGACAATTATTGATATATGAGCACCATGATTCACCTATAAGGGGGCATTCTGGTTATGATAAGACTCTGCAGAGACTCCGTAGATCTTTTTGGTGGAAAGGGATGAAGGTTGATGTTAGGGACTATATTAAGGAATGTGCAACCTGCCAAACCAGTAAACATGTTGCTCAAGCACCATCAGGGTTATTACAACCCTTACCCATTCCAGATAAAGTGTGGCAACACGCGAGTATGGAATTTATTAAGGGACTTCCCGCCAGTCACAAATTCTTGGTCATACTGGTGATTGTGGATAGACTAAGTAAATATGCACATTTTTTTCAATACAACACCCACATACAGCTGCGAACATTGTCCAAGTTCTCACTACAGGGGTGTTCAAGTTGTATGGGATGCCAATTTAAATTGTATGTGATAGTGGGCAGTTTTTACCAGTCATTTGATGAAGGAGACTCTCAAACTGCAGGGAACTAAACTGACATATTCAACTGCGTATCACCCTCAGAATGATGGCCAAACCGAAGTAGTTAACAGGAGTTTGGAGCCTTATCTTCGATGTTTTTGTCATCACAAGCCCAAGAAATGGAGTACTTGGATACCCTGGGCAGAATATTGGTATAATACAATTTGGCACAACTCCACTATGACTATTCTGTATGAGGCTTTGTATGGTCAGCCCCTCCTACACTAATTTCTTATATACCTCATACAGCTACTAGTCCACGAGTTGAGGAGGCTTTATTGTCTAGGGATGTACACCTGCAGCTTTTAACAAATCATTTGAAAGCTGCTCAAAATCGAATGAAGAAGTATAGTGATACTCATAGGATGGATAAAGAATTTGTAGTAGGTGACTTGGTGTATCCTAAATTACAACCGTATAGACAAATGTCAGCATCTGTAAGAGCAATTCAGAAGCTTGCACCGTTGTACTATGGGCCATATAGAATCCTTGAAAGAATTTGGGGCATTTGCATATAAATTGGATTTTCCAGTTGATGCAATGATACATCCATTATTTCACATCTCCCAACTAAAGAAGCACTTGGGGGTAGCTGTCGAAGTTCAAAGATCTGTGCCATCTATGTTTTATAAAGTTCTTTTGGAGCTAGAGTTGATACTAGATAGGTGAGCTGTGATCAGAGGAAAAAAGTTAGTTTCAGAAGTCCTGATCAAGTGGAAAAATCAAGATGCAGGATTAGCTTCGTGGGAATCATATTGGGATTTGGTGCATCGGTTTCCTCTTTTCGACCTTGAGGCAAGGTCTCAAAAGATGGGGAGTGGAATTGATACACACCGCAATGAGAAGTGGAAGAGGAATGGAAGTAAAGAGCAGAGGTAGCAGCAGAAGTCATAGAAGAAGTCTGTACATGATCTGTATCTGTTGTGATAATAGAATGTTTCAGCAGCAATGTAATTAGTATATTGTACGAGGAGTTTTGTGTAAAAGTGTAATTGAATCGGTAGGGGGTGTGTAAGAATCATTGGATGTATAATCAACGGTAAGATGGTTGTGGGGTCCACAATGTAACCGATTAACTGCCTTACTGTAGATGGTTCATCCACATGCAGAGCACGTAGTTTACAGTATAAATAGAAGGCGATGACTTCGTTAGCGTCATTGTAACCCCCATTTCCGATAATAAGTATTTTCCATGTATTTTCTATAATTTGATTTTTATAAAGTTATTGTTGTACTAAATTCATTTCGGATTTTATTAAAATATTTTCTAATCGAAAATCTTATTCATTTCGAATATTGGTATCAGAGCCCGGATTTGGATAATATATCAGTCAAACGGGACTAACAAAAGGAAGTTTGACTTTAATTGATATATTAATCAGATTTGGGATCAGTTTGGCTCAACAGTATGTGCAATACAGTAATCGCATGAACAACTGATATCCAACTTATGATCGGGAAACTAGTCTTGTTTGATTCCTCCTTGATCCCTTCACATTCAGTTCCTTCATTTCTTGTTGTCTTTTGTCCCTTTTCCATTCATTGATTCCTTATAGGGTATGATGTCATTTTTTTCATACCTATATTCTTTTGATTCCGGTGTCATCCATTCTTTTTCATTCTGCTCAGTCCGTCGTTTGGCATCGCTTGATCTACAACGACATGTCCGATGCTTGGAGCTTCACCATCAGAGTTGCACAGCAGAAGCGTGGTGGGCCCATAACTCACAGGTCATAGGATTCTCTTGTTGCTTTTCATTCTTTGCATTGTTTACTTCCTTATTCATTCATTGCATTTGTCATCTTTCATTAAATCTTTATTCAACATTATTCTGGATCATTTCATTCATATCCATGTCCCATTTTATTCTTGTGTTGCCACCATTTTGTCTTTCCCTTGAATTCCTAGTTTTGATTTCATCAGTTTGCTTTTGCTTTGTCCTATGTACCGCCTGAGCAAATTTCGAAGACGAAATTTTGTTGTAAGGTGTGTAGGATTGTAACCCCCATTCCCGATAATAACTATTTTTCATGTATTTTCTATAATTTGATTTTTATAAAGTTATTTTGTGCTAAATTCATTTCGGATTTTATTAGAATATTTTCTAATCGAAAATCTTATTCATTTCGAATAAATGTATTGAGACTTGTTATTATTTTTGGATGAGATTATTATTGTTTTGGGCTTATGTCCCAGATTTTATTATTGTTTTCAGACGTTAGATTATTATTATTATTGTATTTGGATATTTTTATTGCTTCATTCCAAGTACTATTGTTCATGAGATTATCAATATTGCTTGCGCATTTGTTCTGTATTGATCATATTATTGAGTTAATCGAATCAACAGCTTATGGGTGACGTTAGTCATTCGCTGGGCCAATGTTACGTGCTCGTATTCCGTATTTTTGAGAAGCGGGGCGTGACGGTCATCGACTAATTGAGCTGAACCCATTTCCTCTTCTTGATTCCGTTAATCTCTTTCTTGATTCTGTTTAGCAAGGGGCTCTCTGCAAACCCTAGCTCTCTCTCTTTCTTCTTCTAAACCTCATTCCTCCCAATTCACCACCATTAATGGCCAAGAAAGATTCTAAAGTGACGATTGCGGTGTCGACTCAATTAGAGTCGCACCACCAACCCTTAGTGAAGACTCCCTTATGGAGTGGAGAATCCAATCAACCACATTGAAGAAGTGAAAAAGAATCGTGCCATGAAAAGGAAAGCAATCAGTATTTCAACAAAATTATGAAAAATGTTATGAAATGGTGACCATCTATTAGGTGGATGTCCACCTACTTAAGTGGCGGCCCAACCACACTACCAAACCCTAATCCTAACTTCCCCCTATATATATGTTATGAATAAGTAGTCACACTACTTGGATTTTTGGCTACGCCTCTATCTCTCTCTTTTTGTAACACATTATTAGTACGATGCCTTGAAGAAAGGTATGCAAACATCTTCTCCTTTATCAAGATCTGGTTTACCATGTTTAATTAAGAAGAGTTTGGACATAAATCTAGGGCATGATTTGTTTATTTTGATTGTGAATATGATGATGGTTTGCGGGTCTGACTTTGTTTGGATTAAATTGAGCTCGGGTTGAGGGCAGGGTTCGAGATGGAATTGGAGTAGGTTTTTGATTTAACAGGGATTAATTTTATTTAGTGGGGATTTGGCTTTATTTAAACCATATTTAGGGTCTGATTAATCGAGATTTAGATTTGGATTTTGTCTTAGGTTTGGTGCTGATGTGTATGGGTCTGAATGCATTTTGGTTTGACTTCGGTTCTCTACTGGGATTGAGTCCCGGGTTTTGTTACAAAATTTATTTACAATAAAACCAACTTCGAAAAATTTGTTCTCTTTGTTACAACTTTGGTTTAAAAAATTTTTGGAATAAATACAAATGATTGAGAGGCACAAAAAAACCAAAGAAGGAGGAGAGTAATAAACCAATAAAATAAAATGAAAAGGAAAATAATGAAATCAAAGCGATTTGATGTCGAGGCTTGTGTAGCACACAATCTCCTTAAAACAATTTTCGCCTCGTCCGGGTGCTGGAGCTAGTTGAGGTGGCTGTCTCTCAGGATGCAACGATGAAGAATGTTCATGCAGACATCACATAACGCTCTCGAACTTGTAGCGTCAGAACTCTATCGCCGACTTACCGAAGTACTTACAAAAACAGAAAGGAAGAGAGGAGATTCTATGCAGGGAAGAAAGTGGGGGGGGGGGGGTCCTCTATTTATAGGGCCAGGGTTAGAGACTGTAACGGCAGACAAGGCTATAAATGCCTTCAGTGTAACGGCAGACATTCTACTGAATGTGTACACCGTAACGACATACAGCAGTCAATGCATTTGAATGCCTTCAGTGTAACTGCAGACAATCAATTGAATGCGTACACTGTAACGGCAGATAAAATCGTTTCTGCATTTATATCAGACGTTTGCAAAGGAAAAAACCAAAATTGTAGCAAAACATGGCTTTACACGGGGTGGGGTTATGTCGGTCCGACATTCGTGTCAGCAGGACGAGTGGGCGCACACAAGCCGCATGTAATCCGGTCCGAGATTTGTATATAAATGCCAATGAGATGAGGAATATGTACAAAGTAGAATTTTTTTTATATGCCACTTTTTGAAACTATTTGCAGAAAGAGAACAGTTGCCAAAGTATTTGTGCTCGTGGACTCATCAACTAAATTCACTGTTCCCAAAGGCGATTTTAGTTATTTCATGGTCGTCGTTGAAATACGGCTAGTGTAGTTTTTTTTTTGTTGAGAAATAAGTTTAGTTCCAAATTTTCAATGAAAACTCGTCGTTCTCAACGGCGAGGACATTTACACTAAACTAGTTGTTGGGAACGAAGAGTTTAGTTCAATTTTTTTTAAGACTCGCCGTTCTCAACGTCGAGGACATTTACACTAGATTCGCTGTTGGGAACGGTGAGTTTAGTTCCTTTTTTTTGTTTTTTTTTTAAAACTCTTCGTTCCCAACAGTGAGGACATTTACACTAGATTCGCTGTTGGGAACGACGAGTTTAGTTTTTTTTTTTTTGAAGACTCACCGTTCCCAACGGTGAGGACATTTACACTAGACTTGTTGTTAGTAATGATGAGTTTAATTCAAAAAAATTCTATAGAGTATTTTTTGAAAATTCACTAAGTCCAACAGAGTGTTTCACTCTCTGTGAAATTTTCTACATCCTCGCCGTTCCCAATAGCAGGTCTAGTATAAATGTTCTCACCGTTGGGAACGGCAAGTCTTTATTGAAAATTTTGAACTAAACTCAATATTCCCACAAGCGAGTCTAGTGTAAATGTCCTTACCATTGGAAACAACGAGTCTTCTTTGAAAATTTTGAACTGAACTCGCCATTGTGAACGATGAGTTTCTCAAAAAATTACACTAAACTCATTGTGTCCCAACAACAAGCATAAAACAACTAAACGCTGTTGGGAATGGCAAGTTTAATTGTTGAGTCCATGGACGCAAATACTTTGACAACTGCCCTCTTTCTACAAATAGTTTCGAAAAGTGGCATATTAAAAAAAATTCTACGAAGTACATGTAACTATTTATATTTACATTTATTTTTCTATAAAATCCAGAATATTTATAAATTGCATGAAACCTTAATTATTTGTGAAACATATTTTAAGGATAAATTTGTGCTAAAGTGTATGAATATTTAGGAGGAATTTTTCGTTCTTTCTATAAACGTCTAGAATTTCTGAATAAACTGACTAAACATTACATTTTTAGGAGATGGAACGCATGACAAAACTAGATAGAGACAGCTCATGTCTGATTGACAGTGCTACTACTCACACCATTCTTAAGAATATGATTTTTTTCTCCAACATATATTATGGTTCGAACGTAGTACTCACGATAGTTGGTCCTGCTCACATTATTGAAGACTCTAGTAGTGCACATTTAATTTTACCCAATGGAACTCATCTACTTATTCATAATACTTTATACTTTTGAAATTCCCGAAGAAATTTACTAACTTTTAAGGACATAAGGGCAAACATGTATCATATTGAAACTTGAGTGAGGAAAATAATGAATACATTTGTGTAACCTCTAGTATATGGAACCAGAAGTTTGTTCTAGATAATTCTCCAGCTTGTCATTTCACTCACATTGAGGTAGTTGAGTCACATACCATTTTGAGCTAGCAGCTCACTCCTAATCAGTTCTAATGGTCATCTCTGCGTCCCATGTTTCCAGGGAAAACTCATTACAAGACCTTCAATCCTGAAGATTGATTCTGAATCACCTCATTTTTCTTTATAGGATTAAATGAGACATTTGTGAACCAAACCCCAATGCCCCCCCCCCCCCTCTAATAATGATTGAAAAAAACCTTTCCACATTCCATGCCACCAACGTACTGCTGCAACAACAGTATAGAGAATGGAATTTCTTTAAGATTTCTGAATTTATCTTTGTGCTGCTAGTTACTGAGGAAAATAGTAAAGTCCTCATGATAAACCATAACACTGGGCCTACTGGAACACTAGCATTCCCTGAAGTGAATGTCAGTGATGAATTTTCGGATGTAAATGCAGAGATAGAGGATGTTCTGACAGAGGAAGGGGAGGTGGTCGAAGTAGTCATTCCAGCAGAGGTGGCTACAAAGAAAGAGGGAAGTGGTAACCCCAGCAGTGGAAGACACAGAATGAGCAACATAAGAAACATAAGAAGCTTATGAAAATCAATGACAAGAGTAGCCCCCTTCAAGTGATAAAGGACCAAGTGATGCATGCTTCAAGTGTGAGTGTCTTCAAGTGTGAGCATGAAGGTCATTGGTCCTGCACCTGTCATGCATCAAAGGAAGCGGTGGCCAAATATCAGAAAATCCAAAAGATCGAAGCAAACGACACCCTTGATATAGAAAATGATGACCTCCTTGGTGAGAATTTCAAAAAAGACAACACAAACTTAACATCTACAATTTTTTTTGGTGGGGGGGTGTGTGTGGGGGTGGGTGGGGGGATTATCAATAACTTATTGTAGCTTATTGTTATTTAGCATTGAACTATTTGACATTGAGACTTTATGTCTTATGTTAGTATTTTTGGAACTATATTTTAGTACTTATGATTTGAGAACAATATTTCTTTACAATTTTTTGCTGCATTTTTTTAAATTTTTCCCTGTTGATTAAATATTGCATTTTTAGGTACTTTATGGTATTACTTGATGATTCAATTAGAATTCATTTATCAAGTCTATCGACCCAAATCATCTATTTCCCCGAACAAGCTATCAAATCTATATGACTGGACAATTCAGCTGAATTTACTTCATAGACTTTCAATAATTTTTGTTTACTCTTAGGAATAGAGATTAAGCATCCTATTTCAGTGAGACAATATTCTCACCGTTAGGGGGGATAAAAAGGTAGATAAATGCCTCATTCCAGAATAACGTCGTGAATTATCGAAATACCTAAAGAACCAAATAAAGCAGCAAATGAAATAGTTCCACATAAAAAATGTGGAAGACCTAAAGGTTCTAAAGATTCAGCTCCTCCGAAGAGAAGATTGAATAATATAACACACCCAAATGCTCCTGAAGTAGCATTTTCCATAGAGAGAGTTCATGATGCTCCTAAAGAAGCTCCTGAAGTAGCATCTCCTGTGGAGAGAGTTTATGATGCTCCTGAAGAAGCAACTCCTGAAATAACATCTCCTGTAGAGAGAATTCATGATGCTCCTGAAGAAGCAACTCCTGAAATAGCATTTCCTATAAATAGAGTTCATGACGGTCTGAAGAATGTCTTGAACCAAAGATATAATTTCTCAAAATAAAGCATATCGCTCCAGTTGAGGATATGCATCAGATTCCATAAGTGACTGAGAAAGAGGTACCGGTACCCAAAAATAATGAGAAATTTTTGTTTTTACACATGCTCAGGAGAAACTTGGAATCGAACAAAATTTTTCATGGATGACATTATCTCACATTCATTAGCAGAGGAGATTAAAAAAGGGTGATAAAAATGAGGACAACACTGACCCACGAACAATTCTTGAATGCCAAAAGAGATAAGATTGACCAAAATGGAAGGATGCGATTCACGTGGAACTAGATTCCCTCGCAAAACATGGAGTGTTTGGACCTATAGTAAAAACCCCAAAAGGAATAAGCCATGTAAGTTCTAAACGGGTGTTTATAAGAAATGAAAGGAATGAGATCCATATAAAGTACGGTTAGTTGCTCAAGGATTTTCACAAAGACCAGGAATAGATTATGAAGAAACATATTCCCCGGTCATGGACATCATCACCTTTAGATAAGTCTCGATGATTCTGAAAAACTCGATATGAGACTCACAGATGTGATTGTAACGCCCCGAATTTCAAAACACGGTAATTCGTAATACAACAGGATCTTCACTTCATTTCGTACAATTTTACAAGGAATTTAAAAACTTTTCTTGGTACAACACTGTTCATTTTGCAACAACACAGTGGAAAAAATACAGATTACAATATAACACATATACAATTTTAACATCAACATTAAAATAGTCTATAGCATCAAATTCATCTTTAAGTGTTTGCCAAACCAAGCTCTGCATTGAACACTGTGGGCACATCAGTTACATACAACAGATGCAATACTATACACGACCATCCTCGCTATGCCGTAATATAGCGACTCACTTACTTTAGCAACCACACACTTGAATGCAACATAAAGTGTAAAGAGTGACTATCCTAAAGATATCGGTGTAATGCAATGCCTTAATGCCTAATACAGATGTTTACGTTATGATGACACTAATGCATACCTGTTCGGATTCTATACATCTCATACTACATAAATCCGAGGGAAAACACATACGTACTCCACATTAAAGGGTTGAATCCCTCGCCATGAGTTACTACTACGGTGACTAAGGTAAGGTTTAGATGTTCTATGAGTATTAAGTCCACATCCCGATAATTCCGAAGATGAATCCCACACCGGCGATGCGTTGGGGACAACTCCCAATCACACATCGATATTTCTAGGGAAACCATTCTCACACTGCAAGCTATGGCACTTCAATTGTCTCAAAACACCCCATGAGCATCGCCTCATCCTGATAATTCTGAAGAGGAATCCCACAACGCCGATGCGCTGGGGACAACTCCCAATTACACCTCGATAATTATGGGGAAACCATCTTCCATCGCAGAACAACTGAGGCCCTCATACCTCCCATACTTCATCACATCTCGCCTCAATGACTGTCCTTAAGTTTTAGTTATAGGAGAATCCCCACAACAAAGAGCTAGCTTACCCTACAGAATTTAAACCAATACAAGAGACAGTCAGCCCAAACTGGCTACTTCTCAAAAGATACTCAACCCACACTGCTTAGTTCTTATAATTCATTAATCATAAATACCGGTTTCTAAGGGTCTCGCCTAGCCTCTAGATTCCAACAACCATCTCATTCTAGAGATTAATTAGGTTATGTCTAACCTCAACAAGTACATCTTTATTATCATTTCTTCTTTATCACATTTGACTTCTTATTCATGAAACTTCTTTTAATCAATCACTTGCCAAAACATTTTATCTCTTATATTTACATTCTATATCAATTTCTCAAATCAAATTGCTCATAAACAACGCACATTAATTGTTCAATCAACAAATGACTTTCATAATACTAGATTTATACAATCTTTTCTCACACTAGACTTTAATCTTATTAAATTTCTTTGATTAAAACATCACTTTTTAGTGCACACATTTTACTTAACAATTCATTACTAATTTCCCTCATTTTCAACTCCAACTTTGATTTTTATAATCAATTCATGAAAATCTTTAATTCTATATATTTCTTTTATTTTCAAATTGAATTCAACTCAATATATAGATGAAAGATGACTTTAAAACCCCCAAATATGAACTAAAAAAACGAGAAATATTTTGAGGAGTTCCCATAATATTTTAAAATATTTACATAACTTTTCTCTGAATTTTTAAAACCCCAAACCCCAAAAATACAAAAAAAACATTTTTTTGAGCATAAAAGTTTCGCCTTAATAGTCCCAAAACACCTCATGAGCGTCGCCTCGATTCCGATGATTCGGAATATAAATCCCACACCGTCGATGCGCTGGGGACAACTCCCAATCACACCACGATAATTCTGGGGAAGCCATCTTACACCGCAGACCAACTGAGGCCCTCATACCCAAGTTTGCCCATACTTCATCACGTCTCCCCTTAGTGCCTGTCCCTAAGTTTTAGTTTTAGAAGAATTATCACAACCTATAACTATCTTACCCTACATGACTTAAACCAACACAAGAGACAGTTAACGCATACTGACAACTTCTTAAGAGATACTCAACCCACACTAGTTAGTTCTCATATTTCATTAATCATAAATTCCGGTTTCTAAGGGTCTCGCCTAGCCTCTAGATTCCAACAACCATCTCATTCTACAGATTAATTAGGTCATGTCTAACCTCAATATGTACATCTTTATTATCATTTCTCCTATATCACATTTGACTTCTTATTCATGAAACTTCTTTTATTCAATCACATGCCAAAATATTTCATATCTTATGTTCACATTCTATATCAATTTTCCAAATCAATTTTTTCATAAACAGTGCTATTTAATTGTTCAATTAACAAATCACTTTCATAATACTAGATTTACACAATCTTTTCTCACACTAGACTTTAATCTTATTAAATTTCTTTGATTAAAACATCACATTTTAATGCACACATTTTACTTAACAATTCATTACTAATTTCCCTCATTTTCAACTCCAACTTTGATTTTTATAATCAATTCATGAAAATCTTTAACTCTATATATTTCTTTGATTTTCAAATTGAATTCAACTCAATATATAGAAGAAAGAAGACTTCAAACCCCCCAAATATGGACTATGAAAAATATTTTTAGGTGTTCCCATAATATTTTAAAACATTGATATAATTTTTTTCTGAATTTTTAAACCCCCAAAACCACAAAAATGCAAAAAAACACTTTTTTGAGCATAAGAGGTTTTGCCTTAATAGTCCCAAAATACCCTATGAGCGTCGCCTCGATCCCGATAATTCCGAAGAGGAATCCCACAATGCCGATGCGCTGGGGACAACTCCTAATCACACCTCGATAATTCCGAGAAAACCATCTTACAACGCAGAACAACTGAGGCCCTCATACCCATGTTTCCCATACTTCATCATGTCTCCCCTCATTGTCTGTCCTTAAGAATTAGTTTTAGAAGAATCATCACAACATAGAGCTAGCTTACCCTACAGGATTTAAACCAATACAAGAGACAGTCAGTCCAAACTGGCTACTTCTCAAGAGATACTCAACCCACACTGCTTAGTTCTCATATTTCATTAATCATAAATGCCATTTCTAAGGGTCTCGCCTAGTCTCTAGATACCAACAACCATCTCATTGTACAGATTAATTAGGTTATGTCTAACCTCAACATGTACATCTTTATC
Organism: Hemerocallis citrina; assembly: GCA_017893485.1. Classification (NCBI taxonomy): domain Eukaryota; kingdom Viridiplantae; phylum Streptophyta; class Magnoliopsida; order Asparagales; family Asphodelaceae; genus Hemerocallis; species Hemerocallis citrina. Next base: position 132,583,693 of record CM030367.1, on the reverse strand, counting down.
ATCATTTCATCTTTATCACAATTGACTTTTTATTCATGAAACTTCTTTTATTCAATCACCTGCCAAAATATTTCATCTCTTATATTCACATTCTATATCAATTTTCCAAATCAAATTTCTCATAAACAATGATATTTAATTGTTCAATCAACTAATCACTTTCATAATACTAGATCTACACAATCTTTTCTCACACTAGACTTCAATCTTGTTAAATTTCTTTGATTAAAACATCAATTTTTAATGCACACATTTTACTTAACAATTCATTACTAATTTTTTTCATTCTCAACTCCAACTTTGATTTTTATAATCAATTTATGAAAATCTTTAATTCTATATATTTCTTTTATTTTCAAGTTGAATTCAACTCAATATATAGATGGAAGATGACTTTAAAACCCCCAAATATGTACTAAAATAGTGATAAATATTTTCAGGTGTTCCCATAATATTTTAAAACATAGATATAATTTTTTTCTGAATTTCTAAACCCCCAAAACCCCAAAAATACAAAAAAAAACACTATTTTGAGCATAAGAGGTTTCACCTCAATAGTCCTAAAACACCCCAAGAGTGTCGAATCGATCCCGATAATTCCGAAGATGAATCCCACACCGCCGATACGCTAGGGACAACTCTCAATCACACCTCGATAATTCTGGAGAAACCATCTTACACCGCAGACTAACTGAAACCATCATACCCATGTTTGTCCATACTTCATCACGTCTCCCCTTAGGGCCTGTCCTTAAGTTTTAGTTTTAGAAGAATCATCACAATATAGAGCTATCTTATCCTACATGACTTAAACCAAAACAAGAGACAGTTAGCCCAAACTAGCTACTTCTCAACAGATACTCAACCCACACTGGTTAGTTCTCTAATTTCATTAATTATAAATGCCGGTTTCTAAGGGTCTCCTCCTTAGCCACTAGATTCCAACAACCATCTCATTCTAGACATTAATTAGGTTATGTCTAACCTCAACATGTACATCTTTATTATCATTTCTTCTTTATCAAATTTGACTTCTTATTCATGAAACTTGTTTTATTCAATCACTTGCCAAAACATTTCATCACTTGTATTTACATTGTATATCAATAAGGTTAGCCGCTAGATTCCAACAACCATCTCATTCTAGAGATTAATTAGGCCATGTCTAACCTCAACATGTACATCTTTATCATCATTTCCTCTTTATCAAGTTTGACTTCTTATTCATGAAACTTCTTTTATTCAATCACTTGCCAAAACATTTCATCTTTTGTATTCACATTCTATATCCAAATCAGATTTCTCATAAACAATGCAATTTAATTGCTCAATCAACTAATCCCTTTCATAATAATACTAGATCTATGCAATCTTATCTCACACTAAACTTCAATCTTATTAAACTTGTTTGATTAAAACATCACTTTTTAATGCACACATTTTACTTAATAATTCATTACTAATTTTCCTCATTCTCAACTCAAACTTTCATTTTTATAATCAATTCATGAAAATCTTTAATTCTATATATTTCTTTTATTTTCAAATTGAATTCATCTCAATTTATAGATGAAAGATGACTTTAAAAACCCCAAATATGAACTATAACAGTAAGAAATATTTTCAGGTGTTCCCATAATGTTTTAAAATAGTTATATAATTTTTTTTCTGAATTTTTAAAACCCAAAAATCCCAAAAATACAAAAAAAACATGTTTTTGAGCATAAGAGGTTTCGCCTCAATAGTCCCAACACACCCCATGAGCATCGCCTCGATCCTGGTAATTCGAAAGATGAATCCCACACCGCCGATGCGCTGGGGACAACTCCCAATCACACCTCGATAATTCCGGGGAAACCATCTTACACCGTAGACCAACTGAGGCACTCATACCTATGTTTCTCATACTTCATCACTCCCCTCAGTGTCTGTCCTTAAGTTTTAGTTTTAGAAAAATCATCACAACATAGAGCTAGCTTACCCTACCGGATTTAAACCAACACAAGAGACAGTCAGCCCAAACTGACTACTTCTCAAGAGATACTCAACCCACACTAGTAAGTTCTTATATTTCATTAATCATAGATGCAGGTTTCTAAGCGTCTCGCTTAGCCTCTAGATTCCAACAACCATCTCATTCTAAAGATTAATTAGGTTATGTTTAACCTCAACATGTACATCTTTATCATCATTTCTTCTTTATCAAATTTGACTTCTTATTCATGAAACTTCTTTTATTCAATCACTTGCCAAAACATTTCATCTTGTATTCACATTCCATATCCAAATCAGATTTCTCATAAACAATGCAATTTAATTGTTCAATCAACTAATCACTTTCATAATAATACTAGATCTACACAATCTTATCTCATACTATACTTCAATCTTATTAAACTTGTTTGATTAAAACAACACTTTTTAATAGACACATTTTACTTAATAATTCATTACTAATTTTCCTCATTCTCAACTCCAACTTTGATTTTTTTAATCAATTCATGAAAATCTTTAATTCTATATATTTCTTTTATTTTCAAATTGAATTCAACTCAATATATAGATGAAAGATGACTTTAAAACTGTAGCGCCCCGAATTTCTAATAAGATATCTTAGAAAATACGTGGCACATTCCCAACGATCCACTTCAATATAATATCAAACACAACCAACACCACTAAAATTTTCAAACTTTATTACAACAAATCTTTTACAAATCACAACGGAATTCAAAACAAACTCAACTCAATATTTTCTTTATTTACAACACAAATTTATCTCAAAACTGTTATCACAAATTTGTACAAATCTCTTATGAGTCAATTATATCTCAAACCACTCAAGCATCCCATCTCCAACTCTAAGCAACTACCTGCAACATGTGAGGCTAGAGATGATTCCTAACCCCCAAACTAAAGGGGTCAGCCATAAATGGTGTGAGAGATATAAAAACAAACAAACAACATAAAAGATCATACCTCATAAATTCTTAAACAACAAGTACTAAAAGAATATGGAAAGTACGAATTGACAGGTAACTTAAAACATCAAGTGGCACTAAACTAAGTGTCAGGTGTAGAAAACAAGAAAACCACGTGCATAAAACCAAGCCATGAAACACAGATTCTAAATGCAGACTCTCTAATGCGTACTTGTCGAAGTCTATGCATCACATACTACATAGGTTCGGTGCAAGCCCTTAACGTCTTCACTTCATAGGGTTCAATCCCCGCGTTATGAACTAATCCTAACACGATGACTACTACGAGATAAAGATAAACTATGGATAGTATCTCATGCCCGATAATTCCGGAGATAGATCCCACACCCAAGATATTTCACTTGAATAATTCCGGAGATCATCCCACACCGAAACATTGACACGTCACCACACGAATATCACATGTGCTTCACCTCGACTCCGATAATTCCGGAGATCAATCCCACACCACAAGTAGTTACCGTGATAATTCCGGAGATTGTCCCACACCACAAGACTGTGATAATTCCGGAGACATATCCAACACCACTAATAATCTACTGTGATAATTCCGGAGATTAAATCCCACACCGAAAGCCATACTGAGGTTCTTGACTCATGTTCCCGTTCATCATATCACCACTAGTGCCTGTCCTTATCATTTTGGGTTAATTGATTACTTAACGAATCTCCTAGAGTGGTATACCCTACCGGCCTAAATTCAAATCTAAATAACTGAAATGCCTCAATGGGCCTCAACAAAATACTCAACACCGGTATGCTAGGGTCACACACCTCTAGAGACTCAACTCAAATGTCAAAACAAAGTTCCACTAAACAAAGTGGCTCAACTAAATGTCTCAAATGAAATACTTAACTGAATATCTCAAAGTCAAATGCTTAATCAAATACTGAACTGAATGTCAAGTATAGACTAAATTATCTGAAAAACCAATCATTCGAAATAGCACTAAAGTTTACAAAGATCCTTCAGTACCAGTCGACTTATACTGTAGTAAGTCGACTGTCCAGAGGACAAATATCCAAAATTTTACAAAAATAAACTAAGTCATATAAGTCGACTTAAGAAAAGGAATCAGTCGACTAACCCGAGGTAAATTCCAATAATCTTCTCAAAATTATTCTAAGTATATAAGTCGACTTAAAGGACTATAGATCGACTGTCCAGAAGGACTAATAATTTTTACAAAAATAATTTCCTCAGCGAACCAGTCGACTGCCTATGAGTTAGGTCGACTGTCCAGAACCGCTTTTTCAAAGATTCTAAAATACAGTATCAGACTCGTACCAGTCGACTGTACAGTAGGCCAGTCGACTGTCGGCCTACAGTTTTCAAATTCAGGTCTGATTACAAAATTAAATCTGGAGCTTTCTAATGATTCAATGTTTATGAAAATAGTTCGTATTCAGGAAAAATGATAAATCTCAACAATTCCTCATCACGTATATGTATATATTACTCAAAACATCAATATGTCAAAATTCAAGTTCTCATGTTCTAAATCACAAATTCTTTCATTAGGGTTTTACAAGATCTAAATTTCTTTCATAAATCTAAATCAAAATCTAATTTATAAATCTAATGTCCAGGTGTTCATACTCAAATCTTAACATGCCTTTAGCAACACAATTTTAATAATAAAGATCTACTATTTCATCCACAATTATTCACATGATTCATACCACAATACAAGATCTAAATTGTTCACAACATCAAATCAATACATCATTGATACTTGCACACATAGATCAACAACAAGACAAATTCCTTTCATTCATAACATCAAATCAAACAACAAAACAAATTCTTATATCACTCACATGAATCAAACAACAAAAACAATTTTTATATCTCTCACCTTGGATTGAGAAAAGTCCACGAAAAAGTCCTCCCCTTTGCTAGATCCAAAAACTCCTTTCTCCACCAAAATAAATCTCCACAAAAATTCTGTATTTCAGAAATGACGGCTGGAGAAATTCTCTTAAATATCCGGGATTGAATATTAGGGTTTTACCCTCACTTTTGCAAAACAATCCTTCCCAAAATACAATTTGCATATATAGTTCTATCCTTGGAAATTCCATCAAACTCGTTTAAATTTGGATTTAAAAGAAAATATACATTCTAAATCTCAATCAATACTGTTCAAAACGTCCACAATGTACATTTTGCACTTTAACCCCTAAAAATGTCAATTTTGCAAAAAGGTCCTTCTTTTCTCAAAATTTGCAAATAGTTTCAATTAATTCCAGAAAAATCTGGAAAAATACTAATTAAATCTCAAATATTAAATAATGATTTTTTATGAATAAAACTTAATTTTTCGAACTTCTCAAAAGTACTTGCACGTGTTTTGCATGTGAACGAAAGATAAATTTTTCTGAAAATATTCATTAAATCTCCAAAAATCAATTTAAATTCATTTTCAAATATAAAAATAATATTTGAAAATACGGGGTTCTACATCACTCCCTCCTTAGAAGAGTTCTGTCCTCAGAACTACTACTAATGAGTCCAAACAACATATCATCAAAGAAGTCAACATCCCATAAATGGAAACATAATTCAAACAATTGTATAAGACAACTCAATCAAAATAGAAGAAATACAACTCAAATCAAAGTACTATCATTCAAAGAATTACAATCACATAACAGAAATACACTCATGCAAAAAGTTCAGGAAAATCCTTCTGCATGCGATCCTCAGGCTCCCAAGTAGCCTCCTCGAACTGCTGATTCCTCCACAACACCTTGACCATAGGTATCACCTTGCGCCTGAGAACTTTCTCCCTACGATCAACGATCTCAACAGGCCGTTCCTTGTAACTCAAGTTCACCTGTAAATCTTCAGAAATCTCTACCAACTGATCATTCTGATCTGGCACATACTTCCTCACCAATGACACATGAAATACGTCATGCACTTGTGCCAATTTCTCTGGAAGCTTCAATCTATATGCGGTCTTGCCAATCTGCTCCATGATCCTGTATGGACCAATATACCTTGGCGCCAACTTGCCTCCCTTACCAAACCTGATCACTCCCTTGGTCGGAGAAACCTTGAGAAAAACTGCATCCCCAACCTCAAACTCCAAGTCTCTTCATCGAGTATCAGCATAACTCTTCTGCCGACTCTGAGCCTCGACCAACCTCTTGCGAATCAGCTCAATCTTCTCGGATGTCTGCTGTACGATCTCAGGACCATACATCTGCCTCTCGCCAACCTCATACCAACAAACAGGTGTCCTGCACCTCCTCCCGTACAAAGCCTCATACGGTGCCATCCCAATACTTGCATGGTAACTATTGTTATAAGCAAACTCAACCAATGCCAAGTATCTCTCCCAAATACCACCAAAATCCATAACACAAGCCCTCAACATATCTTCCAACACTCGATTCACCCTCTCAGTCTGACCATCGGTCTGTGGATGAAACACTGTACTGAAATCAGTTCTGGTGCCTAAAGCTGCTTGTAGGCTCTTCCAAAACCTTGAAGTAAACCTTGCATCTCTGTCGGATACAATCGACACAGGAACTCCATGAAGTCTCACAATTTTCCCAATGTACAACTCAGCCAATTTCTCCATCGTCCAAGTAATCTTCATGGCTAGAAAGTGAGTCGACTTAGTCAAACGGTCCACAACAACCCAAATCGAGTCATTGCCCTTCGAACTCCTCGGCAAACGTGTGATGAAATCCATACTGATATTCTCCCACTTCCACTTCGGAATGGGTAACGGCTGTAACAAACCTCCAGGTCTCTGATTTTCTGCTTTGATCTGCTGACAAGTCAGACACCTTGCCACAAAATCTGCTATATTCCGCTTCATACCAGACCACCAAAAGTGCTGTTTGATTTCCCTGTACATCTTCGTGCCTCCTGGATGAACTGACAACAATGTACTGTGTACTTCTTGCAAGATACTCTCTTTCAAATCTACATTATCTGGAACACACAACCTCTCACCCATCCAAAGAACTCCATCTTGGACACGAAACTCTGATAGCTTGCCTTCTGAAACCTGTTGCAGCATCTTCTGAATCTCTGAGTCTGATCTCTGACCTTCCACAATCCTCTCTCTCAAGGACGGCTGCAGCCTCAACTGAGCCAAAGATGCCCCTAAACCTTGCAGTACCACCTCGATACCTGCCTGATGGATTTCTGCTGCCAATTCACTGCGAGTAGTGATCAAACTCGATAAACTACTCTTCCTGCTAAGTCCATCAGCCACCACATTCGCCTTGCCCGGATGATACTTGATCTCGGGACGAATGTCTTCCAATACCTCCAACCACCTTCTCTGCCGAAGATTAAGATCCTTCTGCTGATAAATGTACTTCAGGCTCTTGTGGTCGGTGTACATATTAACCTTCTCACCATAAACATAATGCCTCCACTGCTTCAAGGCATAAATGATAGCTGCTAGCTCCAAGTCATGCGTCGGATAATTCTTCTCATGCGGACGCAATTGCCTCGAGCCATAAGTAATAACCTTGCCTTCTTGCATCAAGACACATCCCAAACCTCTGAGAGACGCATCACTGTAGATATCATAATCCTTTCCAGCTTGCGGCAAAGCTAAGATAGGTGCAGTAGTCAACCTTTCCTTTAACTCAAGGAAAATCTCCTCGCACTTATCTGTCCGTACAAATGCCACACTCTTAAGGGTCAAACCTATCAAAGGAACTGCAATCTAAGAATAACCCTGGATAAATCTCCTGTAGTATCCAGCTAAACCCAAGAAACTTCTGATTTCCTTTACAGACGTTGGCCTGGGCCAATCCTTCACTGCTTCAACTTTCTGAGGATCAATAGCTACTCCCTCCTTAGAAAGAATATGACCAAGGAAGGCTACCTCAGATTTCCAGAACTCACACTTCGACAACTTGGCATACAAGCTATGCTCCTGCAATTTCTGTAACACCGTTGTCAAGTGCGTAGAATGCTCCTCCTCCGACTTCGAATACACCAAAATGTCGTCGATGAAAACCACCACGAAGGAGTCAATAAATGGCCTCAAAATCCGATTCATCATATCCATGAACACTGTTGGCGCATTCGTCAACCCGAATGGCATTACCAAAAACTCATACAGCCCATGACGAGTCCTGAAAGCTGTCTTACTCACATCTTCCTCCTTGACTCGAACCTGATGATACCCTGACCTCAAATCAATCTTCGAAAATACAACTGCTCCTCGAAGCCTGTCGAACAAATCATCAATCCGCGGCAGTGGATACTTGTTCTGAATAGTCACCTTATTTAACTCCCGATAGTCAATGCACATCCTCATTGACCCATCCTTCTTCTTGACCAACAACACTGGCGCTCCCCACGGAGAAGAACTCGGCCTGATAAGCCATTTACTCAACAGCTCCTCAATCTGCTTCTTCACTTTATCTTGCTGTACAGGTGCCATCCTGTACGGAGCCTTGGATATCGGTGCACTCCCCGGCTGAACATTAATACAAAACTCCACATCTCTCTGCGGTGGTAATCCTGGAAAATCATCCAAGAACACCTTAGGAAAATCTCAAACAACCGGAATGCCCTTGACTTCATCTGGAATAGCCATCTTAGATACCATTGCAGCCACCTTCGAAATCTTCTTCTTCCCTTGGAAAGTCACTGCGGGTCCACCTGGTGCTTTCACCAACACCTCTTTCTGCTTGCATTCAATTGTGGCATCATATATTGCCATCCAATCAATGCCCACGATGACATCCACATCCAATACTTTCAGCTCGATCAAATCAATGCCGAACAACCTCCCACCGATCTCGATATCACAGCCCTCGTAATATCGATCTGCAATCAACTCTTCACCTGACGGCGTTGCCACCGACAAAACCCTGCCTGGAAATAACTTAGGTTCCACACCTAAGATCTTTGCAAAACTTGGCGATACAAAAATATGCGATGAACCAGTGTCAAATAAAACCTTTGCCTTTATTCCATTAATTAAAACAACTCCTGTTACAATAAGAATGATACTCAATCTTAAATTGTTCTCAAATAAAGGTTTTACTTATTACATTGATTCAAAATAAAAATCAGAATTCTTGCATACCCTGTATTACATCTTCCGAGTTACTAGCGTCTTCCTCGGTTAATGCAAATACTCGCCCTTGCCTCTTCTGAAATTTGCTCCCACCAGATCCATCCTTCTTCAGTTGTGGACAATGGGGCTGAGAATGTCCTGCCTGCCCACACTGGGAACAAATCTTCTTCGCCAACTTCGAACATGCTGACCTGTAATGTCCTGCCTCCTTGCAGTAATAACAGGTCACCCCTTGAGCTGCAGGTGCCTTCTGCACCGGATCACTGAACTTGGCCTGCTTCGCGGGGAATCCCTTCTCACTCTGGCCTGATGCTGGCCTCTTGTTCCGGTTCCATGTATCTTGCTTCTTCTGGAACTGGTCCATATCCTCCTCAGTCATAGCTGCTCTCCTGACCAGCTTGTCGAACCTTCTGATGCCCAACGGGATCATCCTCGACCTCAAGCTTGGCCTCAAGCCCTGCTCAAACTTTTTGGCCTTCTTTGCTTCGTCAACAACCAACTCTGGTGCATACCGCGAAAGCTGAGCGAACTTGGTCTCATACTCCCGCACAGTCATGCTGCCCTGCTGAAGGTTCAAGAACTCGGTCGCCTTCTTCTCCTGAACATCTAGGGGAAAGAAGCGATCTCTGAACTCCTCCAGAAAAGCTTCCCAAGTCAACTGCTGATCTCCCAAAGTCCTTTTCAGCGACTCCCACCAGACACCAGCGTCCTTCTCTAGCTGCATCGTAGCCAACTTCACCTTGCTGGCTGCTGGAGTCTCCGATACCTCGAAGATCATCTGCATCTTCCGAATCCAATCATCAGCTACGGTTGGATCAGCTTGCCCCTCAAAGACTGGCGGCCTCATCCTCTTAAAGGATTCAATCTGCTTGATAGGATCGGAGTTAACCAATCCCTGTCCAGCTCCATGATTTGGCTGCTGATTCTGCTGCTGATTCTGAGCTTGCGCCACATTGAATGCCATCAGCGTATTCAGCGTCTGGTACACCTTGGCAAATTCAGCCTCAAGGTCAATTCCCGTTCCTCGAGAACTACCAGATCCATCCTCATTGTTGCCACCATTTCTGTCCCTGGGTGCAACCATTTTGAATACTGCAAAACGAGGGAAAAGTTAGAGCATCACACACACAATTCAAATTCACATCAATATCCTTTGGCAAAACCTCAATTGGATCCCCAAAGGTAAAACATCATATTCAGTTCTATGTGATACTTACTCTTTAATGTCCACACCTAGGTACTCACACTCTAGTGTCCACACCTAGGTTATTTTTATGTCATGTTTAGTATTACTATTGAAGCGTGCTCTGATACCAATCTCTGTAGCGCCCCAAATTTCTAATAAGATATCTTAGAAAATACGTGGCACATTCCCAGTGATCCACTTCAATATAATATCAAACACAACCAACACCACTAAAATTTTCAAACTTTATTACAACAAATCTTTTACAAATCACAGCGGAATTCAAAACAAACTCAACTCAATATTTTCTTTATTTACAACACAAATTTATCTCAAAACTGTTATCACAAATTTGTACAAATCTCTTATGAGTCAATTATATCTCAAACCACTCAAGCATCCCATCTCCAACTCTAAGCAACTACCTGCAACATGTGAGGCTAGAGATGATTCCTAACCCCTAAACTAAAGGGGTCAGCCATAAATGGTGTGAGAGATATAAAAACAAACAAACAACATAAAAGATCATACCTCATAAATTCTTAAACAACAAGTACTAAAAGAATATGGAAAGTACGAATTGACAGGTAACTTAAAACATCATGTGGCACTAAACTAAGTGTCAGGTGTAGAAAACAAGAAAACCACGTGCATAAAACCAAGCCATGAAACACAGATTCTAAATACAGACTCTCTAATGCGTACTTGTCGAAGTCTATGCATCCCATACTACATAGGTTCGGTGCAAGCCCTTAACGTCTTCACTTCATAGGGTTCAATCCCCGCGTTATGAACTAATCCTAACACGATGACTACTACGAGATAAAGATAAACTATGGATAGTATCTCATGCCCGATAATTCCGGAGATGGATCCCACACCCAAGATATTTCACTTGAATAATTCCGGAGATCATCCCACACCGAAACATTGACACGCCACCACACGAATATCACATGTGCTTCACCTCGACTCCGATAATTCCGGAGATCAATCCCACACCACAAGTAGTTACCGTGATAATTCCGGAGATTGTCCCACACCACAAGACTGTGATAATTCCGGAGACATATCCCACACCACTAATAATCTACTGTGATAATTCCGGAGATTAAATCCCACACCGAAAGCCATACTAAGGTTCTTGACTCATGTTCCCGTTCATCATATCACCACTAGTGCCTGTCCTTATCATTTTGGGTTAATTGATTACTTAACGAATCTCCTAGAGTGGTATACCCTACCGGCCTAAATTCAAATCTAAATAACTGAAATGCCTCAATGGGCCTCAACAAAATACTCAACACTGGTATGCTAGGGTCACACACCTCTAGAGACTCAACTCAAATGTCAAAACAAAGTTCCACTAAACAAAGTGGCTCAACTAAATGTCTCAAATGAAATACTTAACTGAATATCTCAAAGTCAAATGCTTAATCAAATACTGAACTGAATGTCAAGTATAGACTAAATTATCTGAAAAACCAATCATTCGAAATAGCACTAAAGTTTACAAAGATCCTTCAGTACCAGTCGACTTATACTGTAGTAAGTCGACTGTCCAGAGGACAAATATCCAAAATTTTACAAAAATAAACTAAGTCATATAAGTCGACTTAAGAAAAGGAATCAGTCAACTAACCCGAGGTAAATTCCAATAATCTTCTCAAAATTATTCTAAGTATATAAGTCGACTTAAAGGACTATAGGTCGACTGTCCAGAAGGACTAATAATTTTTACAAAAATAATTTCCTCAGCGAACCAGTCGACTGCCTATGAGCTAGGTCGACTGTCCAGAACCGCTTTTTCAAAGATTCTAAAATACAGTATCAGACTCGTACCAGTCGACTGTACAGTAGGCCAGTCGACTGTCGGCCTACAGTTTTCAAATTCAGGTCTGATTACAAAATTAAATCTGGAGCTTTCTAATGATTCAATGTTTATGAAAATAGTTCGTATTCAGGAAAAATAATAAATCTCAACAATTCCTCATCACGTATATGTATATATTACTCAAAACATCAATATGTCAAAATTCAAGTTCTCATGTTCTAAATCACAAATTCTTTCATTAGGGTTTTACAAGATCTAAATTTCTTTCATAAATCTAAATCAAAATCTAATTTATAAATCTAATGTCCAGGTGTTCATACTCAAATCTTAACATGCCTTTAGCAACACAATTTTAATAATAAAGATCTACTATTTCATCCACAATTATTCACATGATTCATACCACAATACAAGATCTAAATTGTTCACAACATCAAATCAATACATCATTGATACTTGCACACATAGATCAACAACAAGACAAATTCCTTTCATTCATAACATCAAATCAAACAACAAAAAAAATTCTTATATCACTCACATGAATCAAACAACAAAAACAATTTTTATATCTCTCACCTTGGATTGAGAAAAGTCCACGAAAAAGTCCTCCCCTTTGCTAGATCCAAAAACTCCTTTCTCCACCAAAATAAATCTCCACAAAAATTCTGTATTTCAGAAATGACGGCTGGAGAAATTCTCTTAAATATCCGGGATTGAATATTAGGGTTTTACCCTCACTTTTGCAAAACAATCCTTCCCAAAATACAATTTGCATATATAGTTCTATCCTTGAAAATTCCATCAAACTCGTTTAAATTTGGATTTAAAAGAAAATATACATTCTAAATCTCAATCAATACTGTTCAAAACGTCCAGAATGTACATTTTGCACTTTAACCCCTAAAAATGTCAATTTTGCAAAAAGATCATTCTTTTCTCAAAATTTGCAAATAGTTTCAATTAATTTCAGAAAAATCTGGAAAAATACTAATTAAATCTCAAATATTAAATAATGATTTTTCATGAATAAAACTTAATTTTTCGAACTTCTCAAAAGTACTTGCACGTGTACGAAAGATAAATTATTCTGAAAATATTCATTAAATCTCCAAAAATCAATTTAAATTCATTTTCAAATATAAAAATAATATTTGAAAATACGGGGTTCTACAAAAACCCCTAAATATGAACTAAAACAGTGAGAAATATTTTCAGGAGTTCACATAATATATTAAAATATTTATATAATTTTTTTTTCGATTTTAAAACCCCAAATCCCCAAAAATACAAAAAAACACTTTTTTGAGCATAAGAGGTTTCGCCTCAATAATCCCAACACACCCCATGAGCATCGCCTCGATCCCGATAATTCCGAAGATGAATCCCTCACTGCCGATGCGCTGGGGACAACTCCCAATCACACCTCGATAATTCTGGGGAAACCGTCTTACACTGCAGACAAACTGAGGCACTCATACCCATGTTTCTCATACTTCAACACTCCCCTCAGTACATGTCCCTAAGTTTTAGTTTTAGTAGAATCATCACAACATAGAGCTAGCTTATCCTACCGACTTAAACCAACACAAGAGACAGTTAGCCCAAACTAGCTACTTCTCAAGAGATACTCAACCCACACTGCTTAGTTCTCATATTTCATTAATCATAAATGCCGATTTCTAAGGGTCTCTCCGAGCCTCCAGATTCCAACAACCATCTCATTCTATAGATTAATTATGTTATGTCTAATTTCAACATGTACATCTTTATCATCATTTGTTCTTAATCACATTTGACTTCTTATTCATGAAACTTTTTTTATTCAATCACTTGCCAAAACATTTCATATCTTATATTCACATTCTATATTAATTTTCCAAATCAATTTCTTCATAAACAATGCTCTTTAATTGTTCAATCAACTAATTCCTTTCATAATACTAGATCTACACAATCTTATTTCACACTAGACTTTAGTCTTATTAAATTTCTTTGAATAAAACATCACTTTTTAATAAACAAATTTTACTTAATAATTCATTAATAATTTCCTTCATTCTCAACTCCAACTTTGATTTTTATAATCAATTCATGAAAATCTTTAATTCCATATATTTCTTTTATTTTCAAATTGAATTCAACTCAATATATAGATGAAAGATGACTTTAAAAACCCCAAATATGAACTAAAACCGTGAGAAATAATTTCAGGTGTTCTCATAATATTTTAAAATATTTATATAATTCTTTTTCTAAAATTTTAAAACCCAAAAATCCAAAAAATACAAAAAAGCACTTTTTTGAGCATAAGAGGTTTCGCCTCAATAGTCCAAAAATACCCCATAAGCGTCGCCTCGATCCCGATAATTTCGAAGATGAAACCCACACTGCCGATGCGCTGAGGACAACTCCCAATCACACATTGATAATTCCGGAGAAACCATCTTACACTGCAGACCAACAGAGGCCCTCATACCCATGTTTGCCCATACTTTATCACGTCCCCCCTTAGTGCATGTCCTTAAGTATTAGTTTTTAGAAAATTCTTCACAACCTCGAGCTAGCTTACCCTACAGAAGTTAAACCAATACAAGAGACAGTCTGCCTAATATGGCTACTTCTCAAGAAATACTCAACCCACATTGGTTAGTTCTCATACTTTATTAATCATAAACACCAGTTTCTAAGGGTCTCTCCTTGCATCTAGATTCCAACAACCATCTCTTTTTAGAGATTAACTGGTTTATGTCTAACCTCAACTTGTACATCTTTATCATCATTTCTTCTTTAACACATTTGACTTCTTATTCATGAAACTTTTTTTATTCAATCACTTGCCAACATATTTCATCTCTTATATTCACAACCTATAACAATTTTCCAAATCAAATTTCTCATAAACAATGATCCTTAATTGTTCAATCAACTAACCACTTTCATAATACTAGATCTACACAATCTTTTCTCACACTAGACTTCAATCATATTAAATTTCTTTGGTTAAAACATCACTTTTTAATGCACACATTTTACTTAACAATTCATTACTAATTTCCCTCATTCTCAACTCCAACTTTGACTTTTATAATCAATTCATTAAAATCTTTAATTCTATATATTTCTTTTACTTTAAAATTGAATTCAACTCAATATGTAGATGAAAGATGACTTAAAACCCCCAAATATGAACTAAAACGGTCAGAAATATTTTCAAGTGTTCCCATAATATTTTAAAATATTTATATAATTTTTTTTTCAATTTTAAAACCCCAACCCCCCCCCCCCCAAAAAAAAAACACTTTTTTGATCATAAGAGGTTTCGCCTCAATAGTCCCAAAACACCCCATGAGCGTCGCTCGATCCCAATAATTCCGAAGATGAATCCCACACCGCCGATGCACTGAGGACAACTCCCATTCACACCTCCATAATTCCGGGGAAACCATCTTACACCGCAGACCAACTGAGGTTCTCTTACCCATGTTTGCCCATACTTCATCACGTCTCCGCTTAGTTCTTGTCCTTAAGTTTTAGTTTTAGAAAAATCATAACAACCTAGAGATTGCTTACCCTACCGGACTTAAACAAATAGAAGAGACAGTCAGTCCAAACTGGCTAATTCTCAAGAGAAACTAAACCCACACTGGTTAGTTCTCATATTTCATAAATCATAAATGCTGGTTTCTATGGGTCTTGCCTAGCCTCTAGATTCCAACAACCATCTTATTCTAGAGATTAATTAGGTTATGTCTAACCTCAACATGTACATCTTTATCATTATTTCTTCTTTATCTCATTTGACTTCTTATTCATGAAACTTTTTTTATTCAATCACTTGCCAAAATATTTCATCTCTTATATTCACATTCTATATCAATTTTCCAAATCAAATTTTCCATAAACAATGATCATTAATTGTTCAAACAACTAATCACTTTCATAAAACGGGATCTCTATACACAATCTTTTCTCACACTAGACTTCAATCTTATTAAATTTCTTTGATTAAAACATCATTTTTTAATACACAAATTTTACTTAACAATTCATTACTAATTTCCTTCATTCTCAACTCCAACTTTGATTTTTATAATCAATTCATTAAAATTTTTAATTCTATATCTTTATTTTATTTTCAAAATTGAATTCAACTCAATATATAGACGAAAGATGACTTTAAAAACACCAAATATGAACTAAAACAGTGTGAAATATTTTCAGGTGTTCCCATAATATTTTAAAATATTTATATAGTTTTTTACTGATTTTTTAAAACCTAAAACCCCCGAAAATACAAAAAAAAATACTTTTTTGAGCAAAAGAGGTTTCGAACCCGAGACCCCCAACCAAACCTCTAATCACTTTCATAATACTAGATCTACACAATCTATTCTTACACTCGACTTCAATCTTATTAAATTTCTTTGATTAAAACCTCAGTTTTTAATGCACACATTTTACTTAACAATTCATTACTAATTTCCCTCATTCTCAACTCCAACTTTCATTTTTATAATCAATTCATGAATAATCAATTCTCTAGATATTTCTTTTAATTTCAAATTGAATTCAACTCAGTGTATAGATGAAAGATGACTTTAAAACCCCCAAATATGAACTAAATTAGTGAAAATTATTTTCAGGTGTTCCCATAATATTTTAAAATATTTATATAATTTTTTCTGTATTTTTAAAACTCAAAAACCCCAAAAATACAAAAAAACACTTTTTGAGCAAAAGAGGTTTCGCCTCAATAGTCCCAAAACTCCCCATGAGCGTTGCCGCGATCCCGATAATTCCGAAGATGAATCCCACACCGCTGATGCGCTGGGGACAACTCCCAATCACACCTCAAGAATTCCGGGGAAACCATCTTACACCGCAGACCAAAGGAGGCCGTCATACCCATGTTTACCTATACTTCATCACGTCTCCCCTTAGTGTCTGTCCATAAGTTTTAATTTTAGAAGAATCATCACAACCTAGAGCTAGCTTATTCTACAGGACTTAAACCAACAGAAGAGACAGTCAGCCCAAACTAGCTACTTCTCAAGATATACTCAACCCACAATGGTTAGTTCTTATATTTCATTAATCATAAATGCCGGTTTTTAAGGGTCTCACCTAGCATCTAGATTCCAACAACCATCTCATTCTAGCGATTAATTAGGTTTTGTCTAACCTCAACATGTACATCTTTATCATCATTTCTTCTTTATCACATTAGACTTCTTATTCATGAAACTTCTTCTATTCAATTACTTGCCAAAACATTTCATCTCTTATATTCATATTCTATATCAATTTTCCAAACCAAATTTCTCAAAAACAATGCTTTTTAATTGTTCAATCAACAAATCACTTTCATAATACTAGATCTACATAATCTTTTCTCACACTAGACTTCAATCTTATTAAATTTCTTTGATTAAAACATCACTTTTTAATGCACACATTTTACTTAACAATTCATTACTAATTTTCCTCATTCTCAACACCAAATTTGGTTTTTATAATCAATTCTTGAAAATCTTAAATTCTATATATTTATTTTATTTTAAAATTGAATTCAACTCAATATATAGATGAAAGATGACTTTAAAACCCCCCAAATATGAACTAAAATAGCGAGAAATATTTTCAGGTGTTCCCATAATATTTTAGAATATTTATATATTTTTTTTCTGAATTTTAAAACCAGAAAAACCCCAAAATACCCAAAAAAAACACTTTTTGAGTATAAGAGGTTTCGCCTAAATAGTCCCAAAACACCCCATGAGTTTCGTCGCGATTCGAATAATTCCGAAGATGAATCCCACACCGCCAATGCGCTGGGGACAACTCCCAATCACACATCGATAATTCAGAGAAAACCATCTTACACCGCAGACCAACTGAGGCCCTCATACCCATTGTAGTAGGGTGAAAACGGCCTGGGGGGCCCAACCAGGGCCCAATACAACTCTCACTCAAGAAAGGTAAATATAGCAATTTAGTCCGGCTTCGAACCATGGCAGGGTCGGCGCCGAACCTCAAGTTCACCCCCACAGAACTGGCCTCTTCGTATCCGACGAGCCTCAGTGGTCCTCGGTCTCCGATCCGTGACAGCCCCACGGGCCGTCCCCCCTCTCTGGCGAAGCATGGGGATGACCTGGCACAGCCTAGGCCCTCCGATTCTCCCAGAAGCACAGAAGACCCACGATCAGCCATGTCAGCTCCAAATACCACCCAGGGTTTTGCCACGTCAGCCCTATACCGCTCCCGGTATTGCCACGTCTGCCCTAAACCCCCTGGGCCCTCTGCCACGTCAGGCCCATGGGCTTTCGGGTCCAGACCCGGCCCCCAAGCGGAACCAAACCCGGTTGGGGTTCTCTATAAATACTAGACCCTCACCCACCTTTTGGAGGTAATCAATCTTTTGCCACTTAAACTCACCTAGTTATTGCTACTCTCTCACAGAGACTGACTAGATCGTCGGAGGGTCCGCCACCGGGACAAACCCCGGTATTTCAGGACCGTCTGCAGGTACACAAGACCTCGGATCCGAACCCTCTGATCCGAGCCCAGATCTCCGCCTCATTCCGAGGTCGCCGCAGGTTCTGCCCGGTCAGCCAAGGGTCGTCAGACGAGCAGCTTTCTCCTTCAAATACAAATTGAGTCCGAACTCACACCTGGTGCATCCACACGTCTCCCAGAAATAAACCGCATCAGGTTGGCGCCGTCTGTGGGAACACTGCTTCAGAAGCCGACCCGAGCCCGACCATCAAGGCCCCTCGACAGCCGAACTCCCATGGCCTCCAGAGGCCAGGGGGCCGCGTCCTCCGTCAACCGACTGGACACGCCCCCACCAAATACCAATGCCGGGCCACGCGCATCAAGGCACGGAGATTCCCATCAGGGATCCCGGCGAAGCGCCACCCGTACAGTCCAACCCGACCTACGAGGAATAATCGTCAACCGTCAAATCACCCGCAGCAGGGGAAGGGCCGCTTCCAACCCGGCCCCGAACCATCCAAGACCACCGCCCGAGGGACGAAGGCCCGCACTTAGCCGCGTCGGAAGGCAACCTTCAGACCAATCGAACAGGGTCGGGGGAGCCCCCGTCACTCACAAGGAGTTCCAGGACTTCCGAAGAGAAATTCTTGGGGCTCTCCGACGGGCCCCCAGGGGAGAAACCCTCCATTCCCAAACCAGGTCGGACACCGAGGCCAGCGTGTCCCGACCATCAACAATCCAGCCAGAGGACGATGATATACTCCTAAGGCGCCTCCAAGAAATGGAAGATCGCCTCAATCACATAGGGGACGGCAGCCAAAGAGCGGCTCAGGGGTACAGACCTATCCGTCCTCCCTTCTCCGCCCCCATCCTCCAGGCAGAAATACCCAGGAACTTCCGACCCCCTCAATTCGAGACCTACGACGGCGAGGGAGATCCTGCTGATCACATGGAGGGTTTCAAAACCCTCATGATGATTCACAGCGCCGCAGATCCCCTGCTGTGCCGAGCCTTCCCGGCCACCTTTCGGGGTCCGGCTCGTGAATGGTTCTCGAAGCTCGCCCCCGGCTCCATTTACTCCTTCGACCAACTAGAGGGCAATTTTCTTGCCCACCTTGTCACCAGCCGGAAGGCCTAAAGGACCAGCGCCTCATTACTTGGGCTCAGACAGATAGAGGGGGAGTCACTCAGAGTGTTCGTCCGGAGGTTTACCGCAGAGGCAAGATCGGTCTCCTCCCTCGATCCGGGCGTCGCCTCGGCGGCATTTCGGCACAACGTCCGTCATGGACAGCTGAAGGCTTCTCTGGCGAAGAAACCCCCCGTCGACTTTCCCGACCTCCTCAACAGAGTCGAGAAATACATTAGGGCGGAAGAGGCCCTTAACCCCGAAGATACCAAGGAGGCCATCGGGAAGGGAAAGCGGAAGGTCGAAGAGGTCGAACCATCAAAGAAAGCTCCAAGGGACACGGGGGCCTTGAAGAAGGTCCCGCCGGTCCCCCGCTTCGAGAGGTACACTCCCTTGGTGCATAACGTATCCGCCATCCTCTTAGAAATCGAAGACAAAGGCATTGTTCGACTACCCCCCCGGCCTAACAACGGCAAGAACCGAGACCAGCGCTTCTACTGTCGCTTCCACAGAGATCACGGGCACGAAACCGACCAGTGCCGAGCCCTGAAAGACGAGATTGAGGAGCTCATCTCCAGGGGGTACCTCCGAGAGTTCACCCGAGAAGTCCCACGGGATCGGCGAGATATTAGGAACCGGAAGACCTCGCCTCCGAACCCTACTCCGAACCGCATCCAGGGTCGGGATCCCGACTCCGAGGGAGCCGCGGATACGCCCTTCATCTTGCATTGTGTCCACGGAGGGCCAATGGGAGGAAATTCAAATACTTCCCGAAAAGCCTTCATCCGGGAAGTGAATGCTGTCCACGACAATCCCTCGCCCAAGCTACAACCAATGCCGGTCTCCTTCTCAGGAGAGGACCTCGAGGGCGTTCGCCTACCCCACTGCGATGCCCTTGTCATTAGTCTCCACATGGATAATTGTGAAGTTCGCCGAGTCATCGTCGACAACGGCAGCTCGGTTAATATCCTTTTCCTCGAAGCATTCGAGAATCTCAAGCTACCTAGAGGCAGGCTCAAGTCGGCCGGATACACCTTGCATGGGTTCTCCGGCGTCCCTGTCGTGATAGAAGGGATTGTCACCCTCGACGTTACCGCAGGATCGGCTCCTGTCAAGAGGACCGAGTCCAT
This sequence comes from Hemerocallis citrina, assembly GCA_017893485.1. Taxonomy (NCBI): domain Eukaryota; kingdom Viridiplantae; phylum Streptophyta; class Magnoliopsida; order Asparagales; family Asphodelaceae; genus Hemerocallis; species Hemerocallis citrina. Next base: position 132,562,849 of record CM030367.1, on the reverse strand, counting down.
GGACTTCATGGTGGTCAACGTCAAGGCGGCTTACAACGCCATACTCGGCCGACCCGGACTATGCTCCCTCCAAGCGGTGCCTTCGGCTTACCATCTGAAACTCAAATTTCCCACCCCGCAAGGGGTCGGCATTGTCCGAGGTAGCCAAGAGGCAGCGCGATCGTGCTACATGACCACCGTTGGGGGAGGTGTGTTCTCCCTCGACGCCGTCAAGTTCAAACCTGAGAGGGACGGCCCTGCTTCCAAACCTGTCACCAAGCGGGAGAAGACCCCAGTCGAAGCCGAGTACCTGATGAAACTCCTCGAAGGGCAAACATAGGCTCTAGCCTGGCTAAATGTAAACAGGTTTTTGTGTAAACACTCATGTGTACAGGACCGTCTTAGCGGCCCTCCTTATCTTATACAAAAGAGATCTCTTTTTGTTGAAACCCTAACGCCAGATAATGAAAGCGGCGCCTGAGTCCTCACCCTGGTATCGTCCCCAACGCCTCGGTAGGCTCCAACCAAATCCAAGCTGGGGACTCTCCCTAAGGCCCCACTTCGATCCCTCGCGGGTCGGTGGACTCTCCTTAAAACCTCCATCGTTCACTACACCACTAGCCGAAGCAAAGAAGGAACAGGATTCTTTATTCATACCCTTTTATTTCTCATCCTAAGAAAACAAACAAAGATCATTACAGGACCACTCCACTCATCTCAAACTGGAAGAACGGGATTACTCCGAACGAGCGGCTAAAATCCCTCTCCTCGTTATGATGGTCCTTAAACTCAGCCACGGTCGACTCCCCAGCCACGGAGCTCTGGGCGTCATCTGGTCGCATATGCTGCAATAGCAGCATCGCAGAGGAAACCCCCTCCGCTTGCCGACCCGCCGAGGAAGATGCCGAGGCACCCAGCATGATATTGTTGCGGTGTATCTCCATTTCTTTCTCCGCAAAAACATCGCGAAGTAACCTCCCTGAAGTGGACCGAGACACCCAACACGGCCTGTCCAAGGCTCGCACCGCCGAGTTCCCGACCCAGCATCGCCCTTCTCAGTCGGCTCGCCTCCTCTCCAAGGGCTTCAGACATGTTCCTGTAATAATTGAAGGCAGCATCAGCATTACGGGCCCTCTCACGGTACCGAGCCAAAGTGGCCTCCAATGCCTCAACCTTGCTCCGGAGCCACGCCGCATCGGAACGACGGGGGTCTGCCTCGGGAAGGGAAGCCACAACCTGCAAGAGGACCGACTCAGCGCACATAAGCAAGGAGGTTCGGAAATATCCGAGGTCAAAACACTTGGCCAGTCAAAGATACTTTTTATAAATTGTACTTCTTCTTACAAAAAAGGCGGTGGCCAGTCCGCGGGAGGCAAATACAATCAAAGGGGAGAAAAAAGAAAGATGAAGCTACACAACTTGATCTCCCACCTCGGCATCAATCGGGTTCGCAGGAGGATCGACGGCCGGGTTGCCAACGGGCCCTTCCTCGGCAGGAATCTTCGGTGTCCCCTCAATCTCCATGTCATACTCGAAGCCGGATAGGTCGACGGACGGGTAGAAGTGCCTCACATGGCTGAGGGCCTTCGCGTAGCACTCATCCTGGGCCTTGATCACCATCCGCTGACCCGCATCCGTCAGCTCTGCCCTCTCCTTGGCGAACGCAACCGTCAACTCCTCCTTCTCCTTGGCGAACTTCTTCTTCAAGGAGACCACCCTCTTCCCCCACTCGGCGTCCTGAGCCTCGAGCTCGAGCTTCATCTGCTGCTCCCTCTTATGCGAACCCTCGAGCTCGATCTGCATCTCCTTCATCTCCCGCTCGCTCTTGTCCGCCCGAACCCGCTCTTACGACAGGGACGCTTCGTAGAGATTCTTTACATTAGCTCCCTGCATACAAGCCTGCGACCAACAAAACACTAATAAGAAGAGAACTCCCGAAGCAAGATTAACAAGAAAGATGAGATCGACGAGCTTACCAGCACGGTGGCCTGCGCCAGGCGCGTAAAGGCCACCTCTACGGGCTCACTCTCCATTGCTTGGCGATCGCGAGGGGTCACCAACTTCTCCACCACCTCAACGGCCTGGGCTTCCTCTGTCAGACAGTCGCCCATCCGAACCGACCAGTCCGGCGCCCACCGTTGCCGCAACATCTCCACCACCGGGTCCTCCTCCTCAACCTCTACCAAGGGACCTTTCCCCTTGTCGAGATCGGACGCCCTCGCTGGACCCTTACCCCTCGAAGGGACCGCCCCCTTGCTCATCTCCGAGCGAGTCCTTTTAGTCCTCGGCTCGAGCGGGACCTCCGAGATAGCCAGGGACGGTTCCCTCGGCCTCTTCGCCGCCTCCCCCTTCTTCGTCTCGGCGTTCTCCTTCTTCATGGCGAGCCTCCTTGCTTTGATCGATGCCTCATCCATATCTGCGGAAAAAACCATTAAGAGCAATGAGCAGGAAAGCACGAAAAGACCAAGAGAAAAGAAACAACTACATACGCAGAACGGCTGGGCTCAGTCCGATGCTCGCCAGGTGGGCCTCCGTCACCTTCGTCCAATCGATACTAGGAGACAAACGGAGGCGCTCGACAAACCCCCACTCCTCGGCTGTCAGATCCCCCGGCCTCGGCGCAGGATAGCTCGGCTTGGAATAGTTCCATCTAGTCGGAATGTCCCAGGGCTCTTCACTCCGGATCACCAGATATTTCTTCTTCCAATCCTTAATAGAGTCCGGGTGGCTGTGAACAACCTTCCTCTTACTCCGGGGGGAGATATAGTAAATGCCCTCAGCCGCCGAACTGATCATCAACATCGCTCGGAACACGTTCAACCGCAGGGGTACCTTCTGTGCCTCGCACATCAGTACAAAACAGATTATCTGCTTCCAAGAGTTCGGCCCATACTGCATCGGAGCCAAGGAGGCCCAGTTCAGCACTTCCCGAACAAACGGGTGGACTGGCAACCTCAATCCAGAAATGAAGGCGTCCACTGGGAAGACGCAACACCAAGCAGATAGGGGATCGGTTGGGCGCAGAGTAGAGCTCGGCAGCATCAATTCGTAGCCAGGACCTATGTGGTACGCCAGCTGCAAAACCTCCAAGTCCCCACCCTCCAAGACGGTCAGAATCGCGTCCATCGTCCCCCTCTTCCGACTCGGCGAGGAAGCCTGCACGCCGAAGAGCTCCTTGTCGGATAGGTCGTCAGGATACTGACGGAAAGGCTTCGGCTGCACGGGCGAACCCGTCCACAAGTTACGATATACGGGCGCCTGGCTCGAACCACCAGTCCCTGGTCCTGCCTTCCTCGGAGCCTTCTTCTTCTTCGACTCGGTTCGCTCCGGCGAGGAAGTGAATAAGGGCCCCAGGACAGTCGGCATGGAACTAGGACCCGCACCCTGAACTGTGGATCTCTTTACAGTGCCACCCTCGCCTCCCTCCTCCTCGAAAGTCAACTCCAAAACACGGACGCCGCCCGAGCCATCATTCGTCTCCCCCGACTCACTACTCTCCACCACAAAGGGACGTCGGGAGCGTAACGGCCTCACACCATGTACCTCCTCCTCCTCACCTACGGGTTCCTCCCACGAAACCGAATCGGAAGACTCCTCGATGTATACTGACTCCCCCTCAAGTACGGGCTCCTCCCACGAAGTCGAGTTGGAAACAGGTTTCACTTCCCCCCTAGATGTCGACGCTGACGAGCCAGACTGAGCCCTATCCATCTGTGCCTAAAACTAATCAGACTTACAAACTTACCTGGGGTCACTTCGGAAGGACGACTCTAGTACAGCAAAAGGCAGGGGCAAGCACTGAAGTGTAGGGAAATTTTTGAAAAAAGAAAGCAGCAAGAAAGGAGTGGGATGAAGGGGGAGAGGGGGGAATATTTATAGAAGATAAAAGCGACTCCTCGATTCCCGCCAGTACTGTTCACCTACTGACGTGCAACTGCCGCCTGGAAAATCGCGCCACGTCCTCGAAACGTGCGCTGCTGACGTTATCCAATGCCAGGCTGGCAGCCAGACACGGGGGTCAGTTCGGAGGGAATATTTGGCGGAGGGAACTTTTTGCTTAAGATTTAAGGTGCCGTCCTTAGACAGACGCCCGGGCTCTGAAGCTCGGTCGGTTCCCCTTTCACCCGTAGCTTGGGGCGTACGGCCTCGACGGCCAAAACCCCGAACTATTCAAGGGTGAGACCATAAAAAGTTTTGTGATTCAAAGTTTTAAGGCGCCGCCTTCGGCGAGCACCCCCCGGGACCCGTGTTTCGATCGGTATTCTGCCGACCCACGGGCCCCGGTCGAAAGCAGATCAACACTCAGAGATCGAGAGAAGCGCACCATTCCGAGCCAGTTGATTGCAACTGCAAAGGTTCAACCTGCTCTGGCAACAGAACCTTCACAGTTGCTAACAACTTGCCCGGAACGCCCTTCATTTCCTCCAGAAGACAAAACCTTCAGCGGCAAACAGCTCACCCCTCGGATTCGGTCGTTACCCCTCTCGCCCCGATCCCCCCTGGATCTGGCTGCCGTATCAGAGCCATCAGATCCAAGAGAAGATCCGGGCGGCAGAGAAACCACCTCTCCGACACGACCAGGGGAAAAATTTTGCAAAAGACAGACGTCCGCCGGAGCAGACACCTTTGAGGACCAGTAGACCACTCTTGCTGAGATCCAACCCACTGCGGAGAGGGGTACTTATAGCCTCCCCCATAAGCCAGCTTTTATGACGCGGGGAAAACCAAACGACGGAAGACCATGCGCCATACATTTATTAGGCGGCGCCATTAAGGCCCCTGGGAAATTGGAACATCGCACGGATCCCGGGGCGCCTTCAATACTCCGCAAAAGACGGCAGGCTACCCTGCCCAACATTCCTAAGGCACAACGGTTCGCCCCCCACCCTTGTTGGCCCATAATTCCCTCGCCTGCTCGAGGTCGGGTCTAGCACCAGGGTAGTCTTCTCAGGAAGGCTCCACGGCTCGCCATCGCCCTTACCGGCCCATAATCCCTCGCCAAGCTCGAGGTCAGGCCTGGCACCAAGGTAGTCTTCTCAGGAAGGCTCAACGGCTCGCCACCCCCCTTGTTGGCCCATAAGTCCCTTGCCTGCTCGAGGTCGGGTCTAGCACCAGGGTAGTCTTCTCAGGAAGGCTTCACGGCTCGCTATCGCCCTTGCCGACCCGTAATCCCTCACCAAGCTCGAGGTCAGGTCTGGCACCAGAGTAGTCTTCTCAGGAAGGCTCAACGGCTCGCCACCCCCTTTGTTGGCCCATAAGTCCCTCGCCTGCTCGAGGTCGGGTCTAGCACCAGGGTAGTCTTCTCAGGAAGGCTCCACGGCTCGCCATCGCCCTTACCAGCCCGTAATCCCTCGCCAAGCTCGAGGTCAGGTCCGGCACCAGGGTAGTATTCTCAGGAAGGCTCAACGGCTCGCCACCCCCTTGTTGGCCCATAAGTCCCTCGCCTGCTCGAGGTCGGGTCTAGCACCAGGGTAGTCTTCTCAGGAAGGCTCCACGGCTCGCCATCGCCCTTGCCGACCCATAATCCCTCGCCAAGCTCGAGGTCAGGTCTGGCACCAGGGTAGTCTTCTCAGGAAGGCTCAACGGCTTGCCACCCCCCTTGTTGGCCCATAAGTCCCTCGCCTGCTCGAGGTCGGGTCTAGCACCAGGGTAGTCTTCTCAGGAAGGCTCCACGGCTCGCCATCGCCCTTACCGGCCCGTAATCCCTCGCCAAGCTCGAGGCCAGGTCCGGCACCAAAGCAATCTTCCCAGGAAGCCTCAGACAATCCGCCATCACCTTTGCCGATCCCTGGACTCTCGGTGGCTCGAGGATCGCTCTAAAAAACACTCAGGGCAAACCCCTCATGAAGGCCCAGCGATTTGCCATCCCATTTCCACGACCATGAACACTCCTCCCCGGCTAGCTCCCGCACCCCCGCAGGAGTGGGGGGCTTGTGTAGTAGGGTGAAAACGGCCTGGGGGGCCCAACCAGGGCCCAATACAACTCTCACTCAAGAAAGGTAAATATAGCAATTTAGTCCGGCTTCGAACCATGGCAGGGTCGGCACCGAACCTCAAGTTCACCCCCACAGAACTGGCCTCCTCGTATCCGACGAGCCTCAGTGGTCCTCGGTCTCCGATCCGTGACAGCCCCACGGGCCGTCCCCCCTCTCTGGCGAAGCATGGGGATGACCTGGCACAGCCTAGGCCCTCCGATTCTCCCAGAAGCACAGAAGACCCACGATCAGCCATGTCAGCTCCAAATACCACCCAGGGTTTTGCCACGTCAGCCCTATACCGCTCCCGGTATTGCCACGTCTGCCCTAAACCCCCTGGGCCCTCTGCCACGTCAGGCCCATGGGCTTTCGGGTCCAGACCCGGCCCCCAAGCGGAACCAAACCCGGTTGGGGTTCTCTATAAATACTAGACCCTCACCCACCTTTTGGAGGTAATCAATCTTTTACCACTTAAACTCACCTAGTTATTGCTACTCTCTCACAGAGACTGACTAGATCGTCGGAGGGTCCGCCACCGGGACAAACCCCGGTGTTTCAGGACCGTCTGCAGGTACACAAGACCTCGGATCCGAACCCTCTGATCCGAGCCCAGATCTCCGCCTCATTCCGAGGTCGCCGCAGGTTCCGCCCGGTCAGCCAAGGGTCGTCAGACGAGCAGCTTTCTCCTTCAAATACAAATTGAGTCCGAACTCACACCTGGTGCATCCACACGTCTCCCAGAAATAAACCGCATCACCCATGTTTGCCCATACTTCGTCACGTCTCTCCTTAGTGCCTATCCTTAAGTTTTAGTTTTAAAAGAATCATCACAACCTAGAGCTAGCTTACCCTACAGGACTTAAACTAACATAAGAGACAGTCATCCCAAACTTGCTACTTCTCAAGAGATACTCAACCCACACTAGTCAGTTCTCATATTTCATTAATCATAAATGCCGGTTTCTAAGGGTCTCGCCTAGCATCTAGATTCCAACAACCATCTCATTCTAGCGATTAATTAGGTTATGTCTAACCTCAACATGCACATCTTTATCATCATTTCTTGTTTATCACATTTGACTTCTTATTCATGAAACTTCTTCTATTCAATCACTTGCCAAAACATTTCATCTCTTATATTCACATTCTATATCAATTTTCCAAACCAAATTTCTCATAAACAATGCTTTTTAATTGTTCAATCAACAAATCACTTTCATAATACTAGATATTCATAATTTTTTCTCACACTAGACTTCAATCTTATTAAATTTCTTTGATTAAAACATCATTTTTAATGCACACATTTTACTTAACAATTCATTACTAATTTTCCTCATTCTCAACTCCAACTTTGGTTTTTATAATCAATTCATGAAAATCTAAAATTCTATATATTTATTTTATTTTAAAATTGAATTCAACTCAATATATAGATGAAAGATGACTTTAAAACCCCCCAAATATGAACTAAAATGGTGATAAATATTTTCAGGTGTTCCCATAATATTTTAAAATATTTATATAATTTTCTTCTGAATTTTTAAAACCCAAAAACCCCAAAAATACAAAAAAAAAACACTTTTTTGCGCATAAGAGGTTTCGCCTCAATAGTCCCAAAACACCCCATGAGCGTCGCCTCGATCCCGATAATTCCGAAGAGGAATCCCAAACCGCCGATGCGTTGGGGACAACTCACAATCTCACCTCGATATTCCAGGGAAACCATCTTACACCGCCGAACAATTCAGGCCCTCATACCAATGTTTTCCCATACTTCATCACGTCTCCCATTAATGCTTGTCCTTAAGTTTTAGTTTTAGAAAAATCATTATAACCTAGATCTAGCTTACCCTACCGGACTTAAACCAACACCAGAGACAGTTAGCCCAAACTTGCTACTTCTCAAGAGATACTCAACCCACACTGGTTAGTTCTAATATTTCGTTAATCATAAATATCGGTTTGTAAGGGTCTCACCTAGTCTCTAGATTCCAACAACCATCTTATTCTGGAGATTAATTAGGATATGTCTAACCTCAACATGTACTTCTTTATCATCATTTCTTCTTTATCACATTTGACTTCTTATTCATGAAACTTCTTTTATTCAATCACTTGCCAAAACGTTTAATCTCTTATATTCAAATTCTATATCAAATTTTCAAATCAAATTTCTCATAAACAATGCTCTTTAATTGTTAAATCAACTAATCACTTTCATAATACTATATCTACACAATCTTTTCTCACACTACACTTCAATCTTATTAAATTTTTTTGATTAAAACATCACTTTTTAATGCACACATTTTACTTAACAATTCATTACTAAATTCCTTCATTCTCAACTCCAACTTTGATTTTTATAATCAATTCATGAAAATCTTTAATTCTATATATTTCTTGTATTTTCAAATTTAATTCAACTCCGTATATAGATGAAAGATGACTTTAAAACCCCTAAATATGAACTAAAACAGTGAGAAATATTTTTAGGTGTTCCCATAATATTTTAAAATATTTATATAATTTTTTTCTGAATTTTTAAAACCCAAAAACCCCAAAAATACAAAAAAAAACACTTTTTTGAGCATAAGAGGTTTCGAATCCGAGTCCCCCAACCAAACCTCTAATCACTTTCATAATATTAGATCTAGACAATCTATTCTTACACTAGACTTCAATCTTATTAAATTACTTTAATTAAAACATCACTTTTTAATGCACACATTTTACTTAACAATTCATTACTAATTTCCCTCATTCTCAACTCCAACTTTGATTTTTATAATCAATTCATGAAAATCTTTAATTTTGTATATTACTTTTATTTTCAAATTGAATTCAACTCAATATATAGAAGAAAGATGAATTTAAAACCCCCAAATATGAACTAAAACGGTGAGAAATATATTCAGGTGTTCCATAATAATTTAAAATATTTATATTATTTTTTTCTGAATTTTTAAAACCCTAAAACCCCAAAAATACAAAAAAAAACACTTTTTAGCATAAGAGGTTTCACCTCAACAGTCCCAAAACACCCCATGAGCGTCGCCTCGATCCCGATAATTCCGAAGATGAATCCCACACGGCCGATGCGCTGGGGACAACTCCCAATCACACCTCGATAATTCCGGGGAAACCATCTGACACTGCAGACCAATTTAGGCCCCCATACCCATGTTTACCCATACTTCATCATGTCTCCCCTTAGTGCATGTCCTTAAGTTTTAGTTTTAGAAGAACCTAGAGCTAGCTTACCCTACCAGACTTAAACTAACACAAGAGACAGTCAGGCCAAACTGGCTACTTCTCAAGAGATACTAAACCCAAACTGGTTAGTTCTCATATTTCATTAATCATAAATGCCGGTTTCTAAGGGTCTCGCCTAGCATCGAGATTCCAACAACCATCTCATTCTAGCGATTACTTAGGTTATGTCTAACCTCAACATGTACATCTTTATCATCATTTCTTGTTTATCACATTTGACTTCTTATTCATGAAACTTCTTCTATTCAATCACTTGCCAAAATATTTCATCTCTTATATTCACATTCTATATCAATTTTCCAAATCAAATTTCTCATAAACAATGCTTTTTAATTGTTCAATAAACTAATCACTTTCATAATACTAGATCTACACAATCTTTTCTCACACTAGACTTTGATCTTATTAAATTTCTTTGATTAAAACATCACTTTTTAATGCACACATTTTACTTAACAATTCATTACTAATTTCCTTCATTCTCAACTCCAACTTTGATTTTTATAATCAATTCATGAAAATATTTAATTCTATATATTTCTTTAATTTTAAAATTGAATTCAACTCAATACATAGATGAAAGATGACTTTAAAACTCCCAAATATGAACTAAAACAGTGAGAAATATTTTCAGGTGTTCCCATAATATTTTAAAATATTTATATAATTTTTTTGAATTTTTAAAACACAAAAACCCCGAAAATACAAAAAAAAACACTTTTTTTAGCATAAGAGGTTTCGAACTCGAGACCCCCAACCAAACCTCTAATCACTTTCATAATACTAGATCTACACAATCTATTCTCATACTAGACTTCTATCTTATTAAATTTCTTTGATTAAAACATCACTTTTAATGCACAAATTTTACTTAACTATTCATTACTAAGTTCCCTCATTCTCAACCCAACTTTGATTTTTATAATCAATTCCTGAAAATCTTTAATTATATATATTTCTTTTATTTTCAAATTGAATTCAACTCAATATATAGATGAAAGATGACTTAAAACCCCCAAATATGAATTAAAACAATGAGAAATATTTTCAGGTGTTCCCATAATATTTTTAATTATTTATTTAATTTTTTTCTGAATTTTTAAAACCCCAAAAATCCAAAAATACAAAGAACACTTTTTTGAGCAAAAGAGGTTTCAAACCCGATACCCCCAACCAAACCACAGTGGTGCCACGTGGCAGTGCGTGGTGCTTCGGCGCTCGTGCTAGCCACTTAGGCCAAGCAGGTCTTTCGTTATAAAAGGAGTTAAAAACCTTAACAACCAACTATCGGTTAAATCACATTTTTCACTCTTTCAACAATCTTTAGTTTCTGTTTCTTTCTCCAAAATTAATACTATAAAAATAGAGTTCTAAACTTCCAGAATTTCTCTTTTACTGATTTTAACCATAATTAAGATGAATTATCCCCACTTTATGCACATATTCATTTTTAGAAACACATAAACATATAAATTGATTCATTTACAAAACTACATCTTTTCTTTCAAATTAATATCACTATTTTGTATCTATAAACCCCCAAAATTATAATCTTACTGACTTTATTCATATTATTGAAGAATTAACTTCAGTTTCCCTAAATTAATCAATTTGTTTCTCTTATAAGTATTGAAACACATCTTACAACTAGATAAAGGTTCTACCAGCATTAATGCATCTTTTCTTTTGTTTTACTTTAACCATTTCCTTCCCCCAAAATGTTTTCCCTCATTTTTCTTTACTATTTATCCACATTTCATACATATTTTCAACCAATTTGTAAGAGACACAAAATTTCATGCAATTTAATCAAATTGATTGTTTGTGCCTAACAACTCCACACATGCCTCTAATTAATTTTTCTCAATCATAATCTACCAATTAAATGATGTAACTTTTTATTAACATACAATGAATTTTAAAATTTTCTACCATTAGCAATCTTTATCAGTACAACATGCATCAAAATAACTATTAGAACTTCATTAAACTAGAAAAATAATTCACAAAACACCTAAACATGATTTCCACATTATCTAGAAAGTAAGAATAGACACCCACCTCTTATATTGCAAAATGTAGAAAAACTCCTAGAAAGAATGCTCCTAGCTCCACACAAATTGCTCCCCTTCTCCTCCAAGAACAAAATCGCAAGCTCCTATGGCTCAAGAACAAAATCCGGCCTCCTCTCTTCCTCTCCTTCTTTTTCTCTCTTTTGATTTGATTATTTTGTGCATTCAACACACAATAGGGGGGGGGGGGTGTTATATAGGGGTTTTGTGTGGTTGAGATTGACTCCCTCACTCCCACCTTCTCACCCCACTCTCTCTCTCTCCCTACAAATGGTTGGCCCCTTCTAGTAGCCCTAGCACATGCACGTGTAGCACACATGCACACCTTCTTATTAATCAATTAATTTTTTTTAGTTATACCCTAGGTGCTTGTTATATGACAAGTGTAGGAAAGTGTACAAAAATAAATATAGGATTTTCTTTGTGGGCTTTTATTATTGTAGTACCAATTTATTTTTAATATTATTTTTAAAGGTTTATAAATGATTAAAATGATTTTTGGAGATTTAATAAATATTTTCTGGAAATTTATCTTTTACACGTGCGAAACACGTGCAAATATTTTCTTGAAAAGTTCAAAAGCCAAAATTATTTTATGGAAAATCATTATTTATTGTTTTGGATTTATTTATAATTTTTCCAGAATTTTTCTGAAATTAATTGGATCTATTTGCAAATACTGAGAAAAAGAAGGACCTTTTTGCAAATTTGTCATTTTGAGGGGTGAAAGTGCAAAAACTACTTTCTGGGCTTTTAATCAGTTTCGGCTGGAGTTGAGGAGTTATTTTACTTTTAAATCTCAATTTATTTGATTTTATCAAGTTCCAAGTATAGGAATCTATTTATGTAAAGATATGTTTTCGAGGGGTTATTTCGTAAATAGGTCTAAAACCCTAAGATCCTATTTTCGGGTATTTAAAAGAAGAGAACGCAGCCTTCATTCGCTGCACAACACAAAGATTTATTATTTTTGGAGGACTGAGAAAAGGATCTTGGATTTTGCAAAAAGGTAGGCTTTCTTGTTGGATTCTTTATTTCAAGGTGAGTGACATGTTTGTTTTGCCTTGTGTATTTTGCATGTAATTGTTTTGTTGATTTGTTTATGTATGTAATTTGGTACAATATGATTGTTTGATCTATGAATGTTTAATGGATCTTGGATATTGAACTTTATTGCTACAAAAACATGTTTAGGGTTTGAATATGATTATGCATATTATGGGTTGGATGAAAAATTGGATCTTGTGAAACCCTAGTGGTATGTGATTACAAATTTGATTATGGTTATGAGTTGTGGTAGAAATTCAGATTTTTGAGATAATTGAATGGAAGAGTTATGAATCAAGAGACCGTGTCTTGAGAATTGAAATTTAAGGGATTAATTGAATTGAGGAAATATATCCAAATTGGAGATTTTCTTTGAGATTGGTATTTACTTGTTTTGGGATCTTAATACGAAAAAATTTCAATGAGTAATTGATTTTTTAGAAAAAACTCTATTTTGATGATATTCACAATTTCATATTTGATTGAAGGAAATCAACAAATCTCTATTTTTATAAATTCAAGTAGTTTGATTTAGTTTTGTGGACTATTATATGTCCTACCAATTATATTTGAACATATAAGAAATATGTTTTTCGTAGAAATCGTTTTCATGAAGTAAAACTACGTACCGGTTGAATTGTGCACAACCAAAACTATACAGTCTGTAGGCCGACAGTCGACTGGTATGACCTTTCAGTCGACTGATACGACCCGACTGCTATGTTCTTTAGTTGTATTGAAATTTCTCTCTGGTAAGTCGGTCTATGACTTTTATAAGTCGACTTATAACACTTAGAATATTTTCTTAAAGATTACTGGAATTTCTCTCTGGTAAGTCGACCTATGACTTTTGTAAGTCGACTTATAACACTTAGCTTATTTTCTTAAGACCATGAAATTCTCTTTCTGGACAGTCGACTTACTCTTGTTATTAGTTGACTGATACTGATGTACCTTTATATTTTTGAATGTTCTTTCAAATGATTTATTCTCAAAATGCTTTAATCTATAATTTATTATTTTATACCTTATCTTCTATTGAACGTATGTTTTCAAGATGTTAAGTTGAGCAATTTATGTTGGAAAGTTGGTTTGGATATTTGAGTTTGAGTCTCTAGAGGGTGTGTGTGACCCTAGTATACCGGCAGATGAGTTATTTATGTTTGGGCCTGTTGAGGTATTTTAGTTGTTCAGATGTTTGAGTTAAGTCCGGTAGGGTACACCAACTCTAGGAGATTTGTTAAGTAATTAAATAACCTAAATGATAAGGACAAGCACTAGTGGTGATATGATGAACAGGAACATGAGTTATGGACCTCAGTATGGCTTGCGGTGTGAGATAACCCCCGGAATTATCCAGGTGTGAGTGAAATAGTCTCTGGAATTACCTGTGGTGTGGGATTGATCTCTAGAATTATTGGGGTCGAGGCGACGCACATGTGGTATTCGTGTGATGAGGTGCCATTGCTTGCGGTGTGGGGTATTCTCGAAGATTCCCAGGTGTGAGTAAAATAGTTTCCGGAATTATCTGTGGATAGAGATTGACCTCCAGAATTATCGGGGCATGGGCTAATACTCACAGTTTATCTTTATCTCGAAGTAGTCATCGTAGTAGGATTAGTTGCATATCGGGGATTGAACCCTATAATGTGGAGACGTTAAGGGCTTGCACCGGACCTATGTAGAGTGGGATGCATAGACTTCGAAAAGTATGCATTAGAGAGTCCGCATTTAGAATTGTGTTTTCTTGACTTGGTTTTACGCATGTGTTTTCCTGTTTTCTACACTTGACACTTAGTTTAGTTCCACTTGATATTTACATGTTTCCTTACTATGTCCTATTTATGTATTATTATTTATCACATGTTGTTTATGAATCCATGCTTAATGTTTATTTATGTTGTTTGTTTTTATGTCACTCACACCTTTATGGCTGACCCCTTTAGTTTTGGGGGTTAGGGATCATCTCTAGCCTCATGTTTGCAGGTTGTTATTGATTAGAGCTTGGGATTTGGATGATTGAGTTCAGTTGATTTAGTGACATATGTAAAATGAAAAGAAAGTGTTGTAAAGAAAAGAGATTTGTAATTTAATGTGTATTGTATTCCGCTGTGCTATGTAATTGATTATTGTAATGAAAGTTGAAAATTTTTATTGGTGTTAAATTGTGTTTAATATTACATTGAAGTTGATGCTGGGAATTGTGCCACGTATTTTCTAAGATATTATATTAGAAATTCGGGGCGCTATAATTATTTATTATTTTCTAGTGGGCTTAAATTAATCTTTTAGGCCTATGGATCTTAATTAAGAATGAATAATAAAATGAGACAAAATAAATAAGAGGAAAATTTTTGTATAACTTAGGAAAAAATTTAGGACAAAAATGAAATAAAATTGCTCGTGCGTTGCACGCGCAAAATAAAAAATACATTTTATTTTAAAAATTTCTCCGAGATGTTACAGTGATGACAGTAAGATATATGAAAATCCCCAAAGGATTTAAACCAAGTCTAGAAATACACAGTGTATTAGATTAAAACGTGCTCTATATGGACTAAAACAATTCGGAAGAATGTGGTATAATGGGCTCAGGGAATATCTGTTTAGGGAAGAATAAACTTGATCGGGTCTCCTGAAGAGATTGAAAATGCTACTAGCTATCTTAAGAATGAATTTGAGATGAAAGACTTGGGAGAAATGAAGTTTTGTCTCGGCCTGCAAATCGAGTATAGTAAAAATATAATTTTACTATATCAAGCCAAATATGCAAAAAATCTCCTGAAAATATTCAGTATAAGTGATTGTCATTTACTCAGTACACCTATGGTGGTAAGGTCACTAGAAGTTGGCAAGGATCCATTTCGGCCGAAAGAATAAAATGAAGCTATTTTGGGTCATGAAGTACCATATTTTCAGTGCAATAGGCGCACTCTTTCATTTAGCACTATACATTAGATATTGGTTTATATTATTCATATGAATGTGCTGACCTTGTTTGATATACAGACATATGTTATTTATCTAATCCCTATAAGGGGTTATCACAAACAAAATATATTTTTCTTAACAGTGGTTCAGTTAATTCATGGAGATAAGCAAATAAATAATTGTAGCAACATCGACCAATCTGTTGGGGTTTGTGGATCCAAATACACGATAAGAGTGAAAGAAGACATACGAGAAGAAGAGGCGAAGTGGGAGCAAGCAGGTCAAGAGCAGCATGTAGCTGCAGGCGGAGCTGCGGACAACTGTCCAAAGTTGTAGTCGACTGCACACCCGACCGCAACCCCAACCGTCCATGTACAGGCAGTGTATAGTCGACCGTGCAGTCGATTGTCTCACGCTGTTTCAACCATATACACTTGAAGAAATGGCCAGTCGACCATCCTATTATCTGTTGGTGTAGCGCCCCGAATTCCTAACATAGGAACTCATGACACACTCCAGGATCTTTCTTCAAATGATTCACAACACAACAAAATCACATGAAATTAAAACTTTTATTACATCAAAATGTTATTACAATGTCTAATGATTACAACGATTACAATAAATTAATACATCTTGAATATACAATAAAATTGGACAGTAAACTTTTACTCGGATGCTTCCCATGGCTTCAATTTCCCCCGCGCTCCCCACGATCAGGTAGTCCTGCAACCTCACCAAACAGTGGTCAGTTTAATACAACTGATGCAATGCTACAATATAGCGATCCTCACTATGCCATAATATACCGATTCCAAACCTCAACAACACGAATTTGATGCAACATAAAAAGTGATGTCAAACAAGTGGCGACGAATGCCACAGCCTAGATCTAATGCACACATTATGCACACATGCTCCTAAAGCTAATGCACACTTGATTGGAGAGATATGCATCCCATACTACACATTCCCTATACAAACGTCATTATTCAGTTGATGGAGTTCGATCCCCCGCTATGCATCCTACTCTCTTGCTCTCTCTTGTCTCTGATACTCTAGTGATGATGACGCTGCAGTCATCCGGTTCACTCCTGTCACTGCTGTCTGTAGTGGTGTCCATTGCCTTGTGTTTTACCCATTATGCCCGGGGTCGCAGTCGTAGGCTCACTTCGTCGTGGCTGGAACCTATATTGGGTTGCGGTAATTTTGCCTGGGGTTGCAATCGCAGGCTTACTCCGTCGCGACTGAACCCATAGTAGATTACGGTAATTCCACCTTCCCGGACCTCACCAAAAGCTAATATAGGACACTAGGGCTCCTCGCTGAGCAGTCTCTAAGAGCAATCTCTAAGTCCTCTTCCCGTATTGATCAACAAAGGACTTGACGGATATATGGTTTTCCCAACTCCGTTACCCTCGTCCTTATAGTAGACCAGAACTTGCAGTCGAGATAACGCCACCACTCTAAACCTCCTCAAAGGTTGTTACGGTCATAAAGGCACTCACACTGAAGATAATAGAGCCCCCACAGAGCAGTCTCTTAGTCCCCTGCCGTATTAAACGAACCTATGATTCGACGAGGCGTGAAGATGCCACGCGTCCCCCTGATAGGAGAACACAACACCAGCTAGTGCATATCCTTACATTCAACAATGACTCAAACTAAACCTACAACACCACAAACCCAATGTACTACCGCTAGCCTACTCTAGGACCAGGAATAAGAATGAGGTTAATTATATGATTACTAGCTTTTTATCTGATCATCTGATTATCTGAATTCCAAGATTCTAATCAATCTTTAATCCTTTTTCATTATCTCATTATGAATTATTTGGCGAGTCTAGGTCTAATTCATTTTAACCAATACTCTTCTAGTTATGAGATCTATCTACTTTTATGTCCTAACTTAGTAAACAACTTATGTTTATTATGAACAACTAGTTAAGTTCTACATGTAGACACTTTTCTAGTAAATTACCTTTTTCATTATTAGAACATAACCCATCCCACAATAGGGCTCAACCTAGCCTTCAAATCCGACCCAACAGTTGGCCCGCCTCAGCCCACACTTGGCCCGAACCAACGACGAACTGACTCCATCGATCGCTGCAATGGCCATTTACGCTTGGAGTTAGATCACAACCTCGGCCCGACCCAAACACGTTGCTCCCGCTATCCTCACGCTCTATGGTCCTTGAAAAGTGGTAGTCTCAAACACAACGATGGAATCCTTCTATGAACGGCGAGCACGTTAGCACACGAGTCATCTCCTCCCACGCGTTCGATGCGACACAGGTCCTTATTCTACCCGTCTAGATAAACCAACATGACTTAATCCTAGAGTCTCAATACTCAACCAATGTAGCCCAACATTGGTACACTATCCTAGGAATAAATTCCACACCAAAAATACTCAAAAGAGTGCTAAAAAGCTCTAAAAATGGAAAATCACATTTCCAAACAGCAAGCATATCATTAGCATTCGTACCAAAATGGGGTCGTTCCCAGTCCTGTTTCATTCAAAGAAACGCGATCGGGTCCTCCCCATGCTTCTACTCAAAGTAGAAAGCAAGCACAAGCACAAATTGGGCATGAATCTCATCCCACAGTAATCAACAACAATACATAAACATTCATCACAATTCCTACTTCAAAACAATGAACAACCAAGTCTATATTGTAGGTCTACAAGCACACATGAGCAACTCATAACATGGAAATTTAGATAATTTAAGTCCTAACTCATTCCTACATTCACAACATGATTTATGACTGACAACAACTTAAAATTCAGATTCTACAAGTTCAAACTCAATCTCTTAGGCATAGTGTAAACAGTGAGCTTTAAGAATCTGTGTATTTCTGTTATCACTTGCAAAATTCATTGTAATTCGTGTACTGACTCAAATAATGAGTTCTTAGACATTACAGAAAGAGCTATGTGTCTACTACAACTTTGTAGTTACATACTTCTTCAGGTTAAGTCGTTTAAATGGTCAAATAAGTCATTCTTTAACATGCATGCAATAATTTTTAGAACAGAGCAACAACTAACCAGTGCTAACATAAAAATACTTTAAAAATATCAAATGATCTCTAAACTTCATGAAATTTGAAAAATAAGTTTCAGATACATGGTAACAGAACATATTTAATTTCAAGTGATTCTACTAAGTAGTTTTCGAGTTATGATTTCTTGAAGATTAGCTAAAACAGAACAGATCATCTTTACTCTGTCTTTTCATTTCAAAACAATCAAAGGTTTCGGATTTTATAAAAATAGCAAACGATGTCCAAAAATTATAAAATTTTATATGTTGCACTTAACACATATTAGAAGCACATAATAAAATTTCAATAATAGATCTTAAGTGGTTACAGAGTTATGAGTTTTGGAAAATCATAGTCAGAACATAAGATAAGTTTGTTTTCTGTACAGTCAGAGTTCAAGTTTATATTTAATTAAAATATCAAATAAATTTCAAAAATTATGAAATTTGGAAGAAAGGTGTACAACATGCCTAAGAATGTACATTTAAAATTTCAACTTCAAACTCCAAATAATTTTTGAGTCATAGCATCCTGACCTAGCACACTTTTCTGTTTACCTCTTTACTGGGTTTTTTTTAATCTATTCTTCCACTAATAAACTAGAATGCAACAAATTTCTACCACTTAGTTACACATTTCATGACTTCTCATGTTGTCAAAACTATATCACAATTTTACCACACAAATTAAACACTACAAAGGTTTAGAAACACCAACCTTTGTTTGTGGATGAATTTCAACTTCGAGTTCCTTCTTGCCCCTAGTGCTCCCCTCCTTGGCTCCTCCTTGGCTCCTTCTTGGCACCTCTTTGGCTCCTCAAACAGCAGCAAATGAGGGTGTAGT
Organism: Hemerocallis citrina; assembly: GCA_017893485.1. NCBI lineage: Eukaryota > Viridiplantae > Streptophyta > Magnoliopsida > Asparagales > Asphodelaceae > Hemerocallis > Hemerocallis citrina. The sequence goes on along the minus strand of CM030367.1, from coordinate 132,543,667 downwards.
AAGGTCTCTTTTTTTTTTTTTTTTGAATGGTGGAAGAAGTAAGAAGTGAGATGAGTTGAATGAGATGAGAGGGAGAGAGATATAGAGTGAGAGAGGGGGGGGGGTGATGGGATGTGGCCTGTGCAATGAGTGGAGGGGATTGGGGGATTGGGGGATTGGGGTGGTGGCAATGGAGTGTTGGAGTGGACAAAACCCCTAGGGTTCTCCACTTCATCATGAGCATCTTTCAAATTCAAACAAAACCCCCAAACCATATCTCCTTCCCTCCAAATTGGCCGGCCAAGCTATGCATGCACATCTCTTTTTTTTGTTTGTTTGTTTGGGTTCATGTCAAGCCACACCACAAGTGTACAGGCCAAGTTAGGTCAATTTGGGTCCATATGGCTTATTTTTTAGGTCTAGTTGAGAACAAATAAAATGTTTTGTACCAATAGTTTCATTCAAAAATAAAAATATAGTATTTAATGCTCAACATATCATATATATATATGAGTAATGCTATATCCACTACCAAGTTCACTACATTTCTCTTCACTACCTTAGGTGGCACACACCAATAGGTAGGAGAAGATAGAGTAGGTGGGAGAACTCTCCAATAGGAATATGCCACCTAAGGTAGTGAAGAGAATGGTAGTGAAATGGGTAGTGGCTAAAGCATTTCTCATTACATATATAGAAAGTCTATATATATAGTAGTTAATCTTATCAGAAAAGAGTCAATGTAATAACTCATGTCAGTTTCAATTCCCCTCGTGAATATCTTTCTGACCAGATCTTGAATGGTAGTGAAATTGGTAGTGGCTAAAGCATTACTCTCTCTCTCTCTCTCTCTCTCTCTCTATATATATATATATATATATATATATATATATAATTGTAAAAAAATTGGGTTGTTACAGTTGGATCCCTGTACAGTTTAAGGCATGAACGGTCGACCATCCAAAGTTGTGTTCGACCGATGCGGCACTGGTTGATGAGTGGCGAAGATTAGATGTTGTGTAAACCTATATATATCGTATTGTGTACGATTTTAGGGTAATCTGAAAAGAAAAGAGAGATCTATCAGTCGTTAGAGAGAGAGAGAGAGAGAGAGAGAGAGAGAGAGAGAGAGAGAGAAACCCTACACCTTGGGGATGAGTTCTTGAGAGATTTGTAAACTTGTTATTCATATTTGTAGTGACAATCGTAGGAGTGCCTCTGCTCGGGAAAGTAGCCATTGCATTTGTTAGGATTATATACTGAAAGCATCACTTTTGTATTAACTTTATTTCCTTATTTTTTTGAATGAGAATCATATGGGCATATGTTTGCATATTGTGTTTATTATAATATTAATGCAAGTGTCTGATATTCTATAAGGTTGATAATATGGTGTAAGGTGACACACAGAAGATCATATTATCAGTTTCCTATGGAATATATAAATAGTTCACAACCTAGACGGACTTGGACAATCCATTGGAAAGGTTGTAGTGTAATCTGGTATTAGTCTGTCTTGACTATAGGTTTACACTAGTACACTTTGTGTGTATTGAACAGGACCACTTGAGGTTGTTCTCTTTGTACTGACTACAAAAGAGAACAAACACCTCTGTTATTATGGATGCTTATGCTCTTAATCCAGATATAATAACAGACATGTATATGCAGTGTGCATTACTTTGACTCATAAAAAAGTGAGATTCATTATGGATCAACAACCTCTATGAATTGGGTAATAGCATTGTATGTATGATGGGCTGTTGATTGTAAAAGGAATCCATGTCCCGATACGTCGGGTTGATGATGTCCCCTTAAGGAGCTCATAAGGATTGTCATGTAAACCCTGCAGGTGGATTACATCCGACATGACAAATAAAGTTGAGTGGTACTACTTAAGGATAAAAGATGTTGATCAATATAGTTGTCAGTAACTTAATTTGATCGACGGACATTCGATATCTTAACATGGAGAGTTGAACGAGCATATAATAAAAGGAGCCCATAAATATAATTTGGGATTAGGAAGGTAGTGCAACAATAGCTCCTTAGTGGACCGAGCTATTGTTAATGGGCCTGGGTTGTGTGTTCGGGCTGAACACAGGATACCCAGATTCGTTAGGAGACCTAACCCTAATTTCTCCTCATGGTCCCAGCCGTAGCCTTATATATATCCTCTATTTCTCTGGCCGTCATTGACAATCTGAAATATAAGATTTTTTCTCAAAACTCGTGATTCACGTAAGGAGTGAAAGAGAGATCTGCCAAGGAGAAGAAAGGTTGGGAGATCGTCGCCCACACGACGTCCAACCCGAGGAAGGAATACGTGCAGAAGATCTTGGGGTCGCTGTCGTCTTCTTCTCACCGCAGGTATAATTTGTGAACCCTAGATTCCGCTATATAGGGTTAGATCACATTTGTAATCTGTTAAATTTTTAACGATCGATACGCACACCAATCTGTAGTCCTGAGAATCATCTCAGTTCCATCAGCATTGGGTGAACCTCGAAAAAATATTGTGTGTTCTTGTGTGATTGCTTTTGTTCTTTTGCTTTTAATTCTATTATTTTGCATCTCGTTGGTGAGTTATTCTGCAGTTGGAACTCAACAAAGTGGTATCAGAGCACCAGGTTAGTAGCATTAATTGGGGGACACGAGTAGTCAAGGAGTTCGATGGAACATATTTTACAATATAGAAGATCCAAATGATAGCTTCTCTTTGACAGATTGATCTTGATGATTCATTATTTGTTGTGAAGCCAAAAGGGGCGGAGGTCGATCCGTTTGCATTGGCGACTTGGAATAGGTTGGATAAGAAATCACTTGGATAGATTCAGTTGTCGCCGAATAGAAAGTCGTTATTTCACATTGAGATGATAAAGACCGCGAAGGAGGTAATGGAGATATTGACAGATATGTTTGAGAAACCGAATGCAGCGAACCAAATTCTTTACCTAAAGAAGTTGTTCAACATAAGGTGTTAGGAAAGGGGTGAGGTGCCAGAGCACATCAACAATTTCTGCATGGTTTATAATCAGATGGAATCTTTGGGTTTGAAGTTTGAGGAAATGGCACAATTGCTGTTGTTGATATCTAGTCTTTCCGATAGTTACGACACAGTAGAGTAGACCGTTACAAGCACCATGACCGATGCTGTAACATCCCATATTTTTATTTTAATTAAATAATGTATTTTTCAATTTTTGCACGTATGATGCACGTGCTAATTTTTCCATCTTTATTTTCTTACTCTCATTTGCTATTTTAGCATGCATAAGTCCTTTTATTTTATTTAGCCGTTCTTTAAACCTATGGACCAAAGATTAGATACTAGCCCAGTAGACTAATTAATTAATTAATTAAAAAAAAGCCCATGGGACAAGCCCATTAATAAAATCCTATTTTAAGTTGTGCATGGACTCAGACATGACATGTAAAAACTTTTAATACACATTTTAAAAATATAAAAATTGTATTTATATTGTGTAAGTGCGTGCACTAGTGCACAACACGTGCACGTGTACTTTGGAGAGAAGAATTGGCCGGTTTTAGGTAGTGGAAGAGAGAAGGGTTGGGGGTTATGGGGGTTAGGGTTTTGAAGAGTTGGAGGAGTTAGGAGTGAAGAGTTGAGTAATTTATTAGGTGGAGAAATTTGCAATTTAAACCCCCACTTTGTCCTATAAATACCCTAGTTGTTTCTTCTCATTTCATACTTAAAATAAACAAATTTAAGAGAGGAAAAAGAAAGAGAGAAAGAGAGTATTCTTGTGCATTGGAGAGATCTTGCTAGGGGGAGAAGGAGCTAGGACTTGCTTTGTTGGAGCTAGGAGCTAGAAGTTGTCGCTTTATCTTGGTTGTTTGTTCTTCATAAGAGGTGGGTGGTCTCTATATTTTCTAATTTATAGGTTGATCATGCTAGAATATGATAGTATTAATATAGATCAATTTGATGTGATGTGGGTAATCTTGTATTTTTCTAAACCTAAGACATGCATGCTAATTTATTACATGAGTAGTAATGATAAGTTTGATGTGATAATTAGTTAACCAAATCCATGCTAATTATGAATTGTAGAGATTTTGTTATAGTCATCATGTTGGTTGAAAATGAGAAAAAGAAAGAGAACAAATCCATGCCATTGTTTGTACTATGAATAGTAGTAAAAATTTTGTTATTAACATGTTAATTAGAAGTAAGAAAAAGAGACGATGAGTTATGGCCATATACGCATGTTAATTCACAGATATAGAAATATATATGGTGGGAACACTTGTTGAGAATTTCCCTTATGATAAAAAATAAAATTTTGATGAAATTGAATTGGTACACATAGAATCATTTCTTTTAAATTATTTGTAAGAGATTTAACATGCTATTTTTGATTAAAAGGAAGAAACGAAATTCATGTTCATGAAAGAGAAGGAAATAATTCGAAATATGGATACAATGTCTAAAATATAAATTTGGAAATCGGGAATCACGGTTTTCAAGTAAACTCCATTTGGAAATTATTTGCACAAACCCAAATACTGCAGTCTATAGATGTGACAGTCGACTGGTAAGTTTCGACAGTCTACCGTCGCAAACCAGGCTACAGTGTTCTCTGAAGTTTTGGATCTTTTGTGCGGGACAGTCGACTGACCACTTGTCACAGTCGACCGCCACTGCTCTAATTTATGTTTTCTTGAGTTGGATTTCGCACGAGACAGTCGACTGGTTACAGTACGCAATCGACTGTCACTACTCTGATCGATGGATTTCTTGAGTTTGGATTTCACGCGGGACAGTCGACCAATCATCCTATGAAGCCGACTGCTACTGCTCTAACTGATATTTTCTAAGTTTTCTAATACTTCTTTTGAACGAAATACTTGATGTGGGTTGAGATATGAATTGTTATATGAGCTTAAAATTGTTAATGAGACTTAAGTGGATGAATCTATCTTCATGAAAAGAAATGTTGTCGTAAATGAATAATTGAATCACGAATGATGCTAGATAAGACATTGTGAATAAGTTGAAGGTGAGAATATTTAAGTTTAAGACATGATTATTGAAAGGTATGAGTATCCATGGATTCTTGTACATGAAAGGTTGTGATTTAGAGTTAGTAAGATCTCGGGTACCGGCATTATTGAAATAAAAAGAACTGAGTTATATTGTTGAGATTTGCCATGGAGCGATCTCGGTATTTGTGATTAAGTCCGGTAGGGGGTAAGACTAACTCTAGGTATAATAAATTTGTCTTGAACTTAAGAACTAGGCACTAAGTGAAGATGTAGTAAAACCTAGGCAAACGTAAGTGAGGTACTCTATATAGTCGGGCGGTGGAGTTACTGCGGTGGTTCTCCGGGACTATAGACCCAATCGGGCAGTAAATTTCGGGACTGTGGTTGCCTCGTGGGAGACGAGCTTTTATTTTAAATTCGGGACTATGCGTAGCCAGGTGGATAGTTTGCCGTAATCCAATGTATATACGTATACCGGGGCTAGAGGGGCACTTGCGGGAGGTTCGCACGACGAGGAGTTTGTATAACAGTCGGGCGGTAGATTTACTGTCGTGGTTCTCTGGGACTGGGATCCATACTCGTGGAACGTCTCAACTTTGTTTTATTACTGGGTAGTTTATCATGGCGAAGGATCAAACCCTTTATTGTGGAGTACGTAGGTGCTTGCCCTCGGACCTATGTAGTATGTGATGCACTGAATCCGAACAAGTATGCATTAGTGTCATCTTAGTATAAAATATTTGCATTAGACATTAGGGCATCACATACACTTATATGTTTAGTGTAGTCACATTTAACACTTCAATTGCATTAAAATGTGTGGTTTCTTAAAGTATTGAGATCATTATATTTCCGGCATAGAGAGGATGGTCATGTATAATATTTTTCGTCAGTGTAATCAACTGACGTGCCCACAGTCATATATGCAGGAGTTGGATCTTCAAGAAGGAATAAAGTTGATTTTGATGCTGATGATTAATTACATGTTAAAGATGTGCAAGTTGTATATTATTTTCATTGTTGTATTTCTTTTTATCTTCCGATGTGTAAACAATTGTAAAGAACTCTGATGTATGATGAAAAATTTAAATTTCCTTGTAAAATTGTACTAAGTGAAGTGTAAAGATCCTGTGGAATCTCGAATTCGATTTTATTTGGAATTCGGGGCGTTACAAATGGTATCAGAGCACGATTCATAATTAGTGCAAATTTATAAGGAACGACACCCTAGAGTGGACATTAGAGTGTGAGTTTCAACTTATAGAGATTAAAACTTATGTTTGTGTTGCTCTATGAGATGACATTTTCTCCTCCTTTTCCCTATAAGATGGCCAATCAGCATGATCCCCAGAATGAAGCGCATTGGTTTGTCCCCTTTGAGGATCCAGATGAAGAGCCAATGGAGGAAAAAGAAGAACCAGAGGAGATAGAAGAGGAATTCTCCGAGTCCAGGGAGATTACTCCACTTCTGCCTGATTCCCCCGAAGATTCCCCGGATGAAGAACTCATTCCAGATGACCAAGATGACATTGTTGCTTCTCTTCGAATAGAATTGGATGCTTAAAAGTGAAGAGTTAACCACTTGGAGGCGCAATGGGCAGAAGACAAGGAGCGCATTCAGGAGCTGAGTTTTCAAGTGTGCGAACTCGAGAAGGTTCGGCACGTGAATGATCGATACTTTGCCAAGTTGGACCACCTCACTCGCAGGGACAAGCAGGAGCGGCAACAAAGATTTGAAGATATGAGGAAGGAAATTCAGGAACTATGGGAAAAGCTCAGGCAGACAAGAGAAATCGTAGAATCTAAGATGTCTTTATGAAGGGTGTGATCTTGAGATTGGAGGCAGGCTCTTTGGCATCGACCTCATTGAGTGGGCAGTTTTGGGGGTCGACATCATTATTGGCATAGACTGGATGTCAGTTTACCGTGCCATTATTGAGTGCAAGAACAAGGAAGTTGTGGTGAAGGCACCAGGAGGACAAGCAGTTACATTTCAATGAAAGAGGAAGTGTAAATAGTTGGTAGCAGTTTTGTCAGAAGAGAAAATTTCTGAAGAAGTGAGGCAGATTCTAATCGTCCGAGATTTTCCAGTAGTGTTTCTTGAAGACTTACTTGGGTTTCCTCCTCACCGAGATGTAGAGTTCAGCATCACCGTTCAGCCAGGGAGTGCACCCATTTCCAAGGCACCATACAGAATGGCACCGGTTGAGCAGATGAGATCAAGAAGCCGATTGAAGAGTTGTTGAGCAAAGGATTCATCAGGCCTAGTGCGTCGCCTTGGGGAGCCCCAGTTCTTTTGGTAAAGAAGAAGGATGGATCAATGAGGATGTGTATCGACTACAGAGAGTGGAACAAGGTTACAGTACAGAACAAGTATCCAATTCCTTGAATCGATGATCTGTTTGACCGTCTACAAGGAGAAGCTGTCTTCTCCAAGATAGACTTGTGGTCAGGATATCACCAAGTTCGAGTAAAGGAAGATGATGTGAACAAGACGGCTTTCCGAACCAGGCATGGTCACTATGAGTTTCTAGTCATGCCGTTTGGAGTCACCAATGCACTTGCTATTTTCATAGACATGATGAACAGGATTCTGCGGCCATTCATCGATTCTTTTGTTGTTGTGTTCCTCGACGACATATTGGTCTATTCCAAGTCAGAAGAAGAGCATGCCGAGCACCTAACAGAGGTACTGAAGAAGCTACAGGCGCACAAACTGTATGCGAAGCTGTCCAAGTGTGACTTCTGGAAAACCAAAGTTGCCTTCCTAGGTCACATCCTTTCTAAGGAGGGAGTGACTACTACCCGCAGAAGATTGAAGCAGTGAAAGATTGTCCAAGGTTGACCACAGCGAAAGAGATTAGAAGCTTTCTGGGTTTAACTGGATACTACAGAAGGTTCATTCAGGGATACGCTCAGATAGCAGTGCCACTCACAGGGCTTACAAAGAAGAACGTGAGTTTCTAAAATTTGAAGGGAAGATTGACTACTGCTCCCATTTTGGCTTTACCACGAGCAGAAGTCGAATATGATGTCTACAGCGGTGCTTCCCATCGTGGTTTGGGCTGTGTGCTGATGAAAGAGGAAAGGGTAATAGCTTATGGATCTAGACAGTTGAGACCACATGAAAAGAATTACCCAACTCATGATCTGGAGTTAGCAGCGATCATCTTTGCTTTGAAGCAGTGGAGGCACTACGTGTACGGGGAGAAGATCAACATGTACACGGATCACAAGAGTTTGAAGTATATCTATCAGCAGAGGGACTTGAATCTGAGGCAGAGAAGATGGTTAGAAGTGTTGGAAGACATCCGACCTGAGATCAAGTACCATTCGGGTTGGAAGACATCCGACCTGAGGATGCAAGAAGGAAGAGACATGGAGAGTCTTCGGTGTCATATCCTAGCAACGCCGTACTGTCAGTTGATAATCGTGGTAGAAGTAACAATAGAGGAAAGTCGCAAAGCAGGAATCACAGGTCCAAGTCTAGAGTAGGACATCGCAAAGGTGAGTGTTGACAGTGCAAGAAACTGGGACATAGGAGAGACCAATGCGAAGAGAATACGAAAGCTCAAGCTGGGTCACAGGTAGTCAATATGGTAAGTATCAAACCTCGTTTAGATGAATTATGTTTATCTACTGGATTTGATATTATGCAAGATGATTGGTGTATATACTCAAGTGCTTCTTATCATTATACACCCATGAGATATGTTTTTGATGAATACATGACAGGTGACTTTGGTGCAATATTAGTTGGTAATGGGTAAATATGTCCAGTTGTAGGTATAAACACGGTGAGAGTAAAGGCTCGCAATGGTGGGCAATTAGTTTTGAATGACACAAGACACATTCCGAGTTTGAGGAAGAATTTGATCTCGATTAGTAAACTGGAAAAAGAAGGATTCATAACACTAGTTGGACATGGAGAATGAAATGTGACTATAGGTGCCAGGTTGGTGGCAAAAGGAAAACGTGGTGACATGTTGTACTTACTCGGTGGAAGTGATTTATGTGATACCATTGCTACAACATCAGCAGGTAGTTCTTCTTCAATTCTATGATATGTCAGGTTTGGTCACCTTGGTAAAAAGGGTGTCAAGCAGCTTTGTTTTGGGGATCTTTTGTCGAGGCTTACAAAGGTTGAGATTGATTTCTGTGAAAACTACATGATGGGCAAACAAAAAACAGTTAGCTTTCAGTTGATTGGGCGTGAGAACTAGCTTAGGAAGCTGGAGTGGTACATACAGATGTGTGGAGTCCGACTTAGGAATTCTCTTATGGTGGTAAGATATACTTCGTCACATTCATCGACAATGATACAAGAAAAGTTAGCTTTCAGTTGAGTGGGCATGAGAAGAAGCTTCAGAAGCTGGAGTTGGTACATACAGATGTATGGGGTCCGGCTCAGGAAATCTCCTATGGTGGTAAGAGATACTTCGTCACATTCATTGACGATGCTACAAGGAAAGTTTGGGTTCATGCAATTTGCGAGAAATCAGAAGTGTTTGAGGCATTCAAAGCTTAGAAGGCCAGAGTTGAGAATGAGACGGGTTGCAAGGTGAAAGTATTAAAGTCAGACAATAGTGGTGAGTATACATGTAAAGAGTTTGTTGACTATCTGGTAAAGTAAGGTATCCAAGGAATCATGTCAGTTCATAAGACTCCACAGGAGAATGGTGTAGCAGAAAGAATGAACCGCACGATACTCCAAAGGGCAAAATGCATGAGATTTCATGCGGGTCTTCCGATCCATCTTTGGGTCGCCACAGTGGATACAACAATGTATTTGATTAACCATTTCCCGTCTAATGCCCTTGATGGTGACATTCCGCAAGAACTATGGTCAGGTAAAACTGCCAATTATTCGCAATTTTTTTTATTGTATTGCATATTCACTAATTGTCAGGGAAGAAAGAAAGAAACTGGATTTGAAATCCAAGAAGAGTGTATTCATTGGCTACGGCGATGATCAATATGGTTACAGACTTTAGGATTTTGTGGATATCAAGGTCATTCATAGTAGGAATGTAATGTTCAATGAAGAGGTCTTGTACAAGGACAGACACACAGGTCAAGGCAGTACAACTAGTACAGAGTCAAACTCAGATTCAGACAAATTATTAATGCGGCCCTAGTGTTGGGGGCCCTACAGTGCACCAGCAGGTACATGTACCACAAACAGCACATGAGACTCATGATAAGTCTATTGGGAATGAGCAGGTTATCCAAGATGTACAGCCAGAGTAGTTCGAGGAACCTGAATTGGTCGATGAACCAGTACCCACTTTGAGGAGATCGACACGAGAGAGAAGACCAACCAAGATATTTGATCCATCAGCTAGTATTGTTCACGAGCATGTTCTGTACATAGATTTAAGAGAGCCAGAGGCTTATGAGGAGGCTTTGATGGATGAGCCTCGAATTCAGTGGGAGTTAGCCATGAGGACTCTTTGGAACAGAACCAAACTTGGGAGTTGACCAAGTTACCTGCAGAGAAACGAGCTCTTTTGAACAAATGGATTTTCAGAGTCAAGAATGAGGTAGATGGCAGTCAGAGGTATAAGGCGAGGCTTGTTGTGAAAGGGTTCTCTTAAAGAGAATGTGTCGATTATAGTGAGATCTTTGCACCAGTAACCCCTATTCCCATAAATATATATTTTCTTAATATTTTCTGTATTTCGATTATTGATAAATTTATTTTGTGTTAAATTTGTTTAGGGATTTTCTATTAAAATATTTTCCAATCGAAAATTATATTATTTCGAATGATGGTGTATTTTAAACTTGTTTTATAATCTTAATTTATCAGTTAATTATATTTGGGCCCAAATCATATATATTATTATTATTGGGTTATTTTAACAAAAATTGTTAAACCCGAATAATTATTTTATTGTATGATTTTATTATTTTTCTAATTATAACTATTAATTGTTATTCCTTGATAATTTAATCAAAGTAAATTTAATGAATTATTTTGTTTTCGTACTTGATCTAATTTTCTTGGCGAATTCCGATTTATTTTCAAGCCAATTTATATTTATTGTAGTACTTATTTATTCATTTGGATTTAAATTTTTGTTCGTGAAATTCTTTGTTTTTCTTAAATGAACTATTTTCTTGTTAATCCTAATTTTTTTTTCTTTTATAGAATTGTGGGTATTTTTGATCTATCTCTTAATTGAACCATAAAACCCAATTTCATTTGTTCTTAACCCAAAACAACTATTATTGAACCTTAAAATCCAATTTCATTTGTTCTTAACCCAAAACCACTATTATTGAACCCTAAACCACTAACCCAGTACCCTAATTGTACCCTATAAATACAACCCTAATGCAAACACTAAAAATTGCACTTTTTCGAAATCCTAACTGCTTATTCTTTCTCCTATCTCCCCTCTCCTTGCCGTTTCTTTCTCCCAGACTGAGCTTCTTGCCCAAATCCTAAAGGACCAACACTGTTCATCTTCCCCGACATTCCACCAGTTCTCCGGCGAGCTTCCAGACCTCCGACGCCCCCTTCGCCCACCCCTCTGTTCCTCTCCTCCCGATCATCAGCCAACCATGGAGCCTCACCCAGATCCCATCGATCCCCAATGCCGCCACCCTCCTCCCGAGCACCGCCATCGATGCTCTGATCCTAGATCCCAACACCTCTACCGCCGCCCCTCTGTTATGCTCAACGGCAGGGACCACCGGTCGCCAGCGACGCCCCCGAGACCTGACCCCCTTGCACTTGCCTTGTTGCCGTTATTTGCTTGCTGTGTGCTCTCTATTGTTGCTTTTTCTATATTTGCTGAGTTCTCTTTATTGCACGTAGTTTGCACTTTGTTAAATTGTGTGTTCGTGGGTTCGTTGCTTCGGGATCCATATCCCATTATTCTTGGTATTCGTTTTCATCATCTAACAGGCAAGTCACCGTCCTCTTGAATTGTTAATTGTATCAAATTCAAGTTTTGTTGAAACTCTTGTAAGTAGATCCCTTGTTTATCGTATTATACCTTGTTCATCTCTTCGTTGGGTTTATTGAGGGTTTACACGAGCTAACCCCAATATTCTTGACATCGTGCCACTTTTGAATCTAATGTTTGGATCTTTCATGAGTGCATATAGAATTGATAATAGGGTTCATATAATCGTCACACAAATAAATTATTGTATGGACAATTGATAGATTGTATGTTGTTTGATTGATGATAAATTGATGTATGAGCATGTTCTAGTTTTATTAATCATATTTTACACCCATCATGTTGATTACACAATTTATAAATGACTAAAGAATCAATACCCATATAGTCTAATTAATTTATTTTCAAGAAAAACTACACAAATCCTGCATATTGCTTGTTGTCCTGAATGTTAACTGCTGTTTTTGAACCAGTAAACGATCTTAAAATGAATTACTTTCTGAATAAGAATTTTTGCCTTATCTTTTTAGTTTCCAGAACATCTTTAATTTTCGAATTCCAAGTTTTGTAGCAAAAGTTATGCCCGTTTTACTACAGCTGTGTTTTTAATTCCATATTCTCAGATTATTGTATGTTCCATGTTCAAATAGTAAATAGGCTGATCAAATGATAAGATCTTGCTCTGAAAATTTTCAAATTATTAGTAATCATGTTTAGGAGCCCAGAAAATATTTTTAATGAATTGAATATTGGGTTTTTACTGATTCTAAACTTAAAATAACGTGATGTCAAAAGTCTGCCTGAACCTAAAATCTGTAAAGAACAGTGTGTTTGACCTAGCTACTGTTGTCAGATTTTGAACTTTAAATATGCGTTGGAACCGTGTGGAAGTCTAGTTTCTATACCTTCTGACGGATTCACTTGTTGATTTCTGAAACAGCGAGAAACTGCATTTTTGTACAGATTGCGCTTGATGTCCAGAATTTAGATTCCACTTTTTAATAGATTAATTATCCTTATATCGTACTAGTGCATGAATTAATGAATTTATATTGCATTGCATGTTCCCAATGAGTTATTGTCACTATTCTAACTGTCCTATCCATGTTATCATCCTATTGTTCCCCTATCGATACTATTGTTCATCTCATGTCTTTTAATTGCATATTATATTGTTGCATTAATAAAATAATTAATAAGTCGGAGTTTAAGGGATTGACTGGAGTAGTTGATGATATAGTTATTGTACTCGGAGGAGGGGCCCGTGTTTCCCTAATATTGTTCCGGTATTGTTTTATCGTGTGATTGTGTTTACGACAGTAACCCAATCTATCGTGTATTGTATCGTTGCTGATGACCGTATTATTCCGGTTATTGTTTTATCGTGTGATTGTGGTCACGATGGTAACCCAATCTATCGTGTATGCATCATTACCGATGACCGCACCGTACACCGAAAAGTGAATATTGATTATTGTTGCCGAGTACATGATCTATAGAATCTTCCACTTAAGTCTAAAACGACATTGATTGTATGCATTGAACATGTAGTATGGGATGCAGCAGTACATGCATTATTTAGGATTAAAATGATTAATAGAATTAAGGATCACACAACATCGACACTGCATATTTTCCTCATTGTTTCTAGTGATATTGAATATTGGCTAAGTGTTACCGTTATTGATCACTGATTACTGTTACCGAATTTTGCATCATTGATTATAGCCAATTGCATCGATTATCATGATTGTCCCATGTTATTGATTCCTATTGATCCATTGACTTCATTTTTATATCATTATTCCATTGTTTCTCTGCTTTTTCTACTTGCTGTCCCTGACTTGCTCTAAGAAAAAAATTTCTCCTCTTTTAGATGAAGTGTTTACAGGTAATGAAGGAGAATTGCCTGCTAGGATGGGAGAACAAAGATTCTGAAGACTTAATGCTTACTATTTGTTTATTATTTCATCAAACATAATGTATTGAGGCTTATTATCTATTTGTGATTGGATTATTATTGTTTTGGGCTTATGTCCCGAATATTACTCTTTGTTTCCAGATGTTAGATTATTATTGTATTTGGATATTTATATTGCTTCATTCCAAGTATTATTGTTCATGAGATTACTATTATAGCATGCGCAATTGTTCTGTATTGATTATATTGTTGATTTAATCGGATAAACAGCTTATGGATAAGTCATTCGCTGGGCCAATGTCATGTACTCGTATTCTGTATTTTGGGAAGCAGAGCGTGACAGCACTGGTTGTGAAGATGGCTTCAATTAGGGTTCTGCTTAGTATTGTGGTAGTTGAAGACTTACACTTAAAGTAGTTAGATTTGAAAACAGTATTTCTCTATGGTGATGTCGAAGAAGAGCTGTACATGAGACAACCTACAGATTTTGAAGCTAAAGGGAAAGAAGACATGGTGTGTCGACTAAAGAAGAGTCTTTATGGGCTCAAACAAGCACCACGACTTTGGGTACTTGAAGTTTGATTGCTTTATGAGAGGAAAGGGTTTCGATAGATGCGAAACAGATCATTGTGTATATGTTTGTAGATATGAAGATAATGATATAGTTACCTTGGCATTGTATGTGGATGACATGTTGTTAGCAGGTTCATGTATAAAGAAGATCAAGGAAGTGAAAATGGCGTTAGCTCTGGAGTTTTCAACGAAGGACGTGGGTGAAGCAACAAGTCCTCGGCATGAAGATTAGTAGAGACAGAAAAAGCAAGAAGCTTTGGTTGTAGATATGAAGACAATGATATAGTTACCTTGACATTGTATGTGGACGACATGTTATTAGTAGGTTCATGTATGAAGAAGATCAAGAAAGTGATTATGGCTCTATCTTCAGAGTTTTCAATGAAGGACTTAGGTAAAGTAAAGCAAATTATGGCATGAAGATTAGTTTAGACATGAAAAGAAAGAAGCTTTGGTTATCACAAGCAGACTATGTTAAGAAGGTGTTGAAAAGATTCAATATGGATGGCGCAAGGCCAGTCACTTGTCCCTTGGCCGCTCACTTCAAGTTATCAATGAACTTGTGTCTTAAAACAGAGGCAGAGATGGAGGAAATAGCTAATATTCCTTATGCCTCGGCCGTTAGGAGTTTGATGTATGCAATGATGACTACAAGACCAGATATCGCACAAACAGTAGGAGTTTTCAGCCGTTACATGAAGAATTCAGGTAAACAGCATTGGGATGCAGTAAAGTGGATTCTCGGGTACCTTACGGGTACTTCAAATCACTCTTTTTGTTTTGGGGGAGATTCTTTACATATACATGGTTATGTGGATGCAGATTTTTGGGCAATTGTGATGGCTGCAGAAGTACTACAGGGCATGTATTTAAAGTTGGAGGTACATCTGTTAATTGGGCTTCACAGTTACTGTAACGCCCCGCCCCAATACTCAGACAATTTTAATATTTTTAGAAGACAAATTAGATACTATGTAGTACAACTGCCCACCACAGGCTGCCTCTCAAAAGGTGGTTAACCGGATTGGTGACTCTTGATCATTGGCTAATTATATTTATACTCAAATTAGTTTTCGTGTACCTCCCATGTGGGACTAAATTTCTCAAATCCTTCTCAAATTCCACAAATCCCGTGTACGCAAACCAGTCGACTGAACAATCGACCAGTCGACTGTTCGCTGCAAATCTGGGGTATTACATACACCCCACCTTTAGAAATCAGCGTCCTCGTTGAGTACAGGGCACACATCTAGTGTAAGATCCCCCCTTTCTAGCCGATGTAGTATAGTCGATCCCGGAGATCAATCACTCTTAACACCGCAGATCGGATACCCGGCTATCAATCACTACTTGTGACTCTCAATACCACAGAATATACCCGACCCCGGAGATCAATGACTCTCAGCACCGCAGATCATACTGACCTTTACTACACCCGGTGTTGAAAGTCGGCTCTGATACCATTTGTAACGCCCCGCCCCAATACTCAGACAATTTTAATATTTTTAGAAGACAAATTAGATACTATGTAGTACAACTGCCCACCACAGGCTGCCTCTCAAAAGGTGGTTAACTGGATTGGTGACTCTTGATCATTGGCTAATTATATTTATACTCAAATTAGTTTTCGTGTACCTCCCATGTGGGACTAAATTTCTCAAATCCTTCTCAAATTCCACAAATCCTATGTACGCAAACCAGTCGACTGAAAAATCGACCAGTCGACTGTTCGCTGCAAATCTGGGGTATTACGGTTACAAAAGGTTGTAGCACAGTCAACCACAGAGTCAGGGTATATGACACTTACAGAGGCGACGAAATGCATGTTGTGGATTTCTGAGCTTATGAAACAATTGGGCAGAAAACAACCCATAGGTGAGCTATGGTGTGACAGTCAAAGTGTGGTTTTCTTGGTGAAAAACTCGACATATCACTATAAGATTCTGCACATTCAAATGAGGTATCACTTTATTAGAATGAAGGTTAGAAATAAATGGTTGAAGCTATCTAAGATTCTTGGCACTAAGAATCTGGTGGACATGCTCACAAAGTTAGTGGATAGTAGCGCCCCGGATCTCCGTTATCGGATATCCATGACACAACCAGAATCTTTGCATTCAAATGCATCTCAACACAGAGTTAACACAGAAATTTAAAAACTTTTTTCTGCCAAATAAAGTCATTACATTATTAATTACAATCATTATCTGTTCTTGAATAAGGAATAAAAATTACATTAACTCATTACAACTTATTACAAAATATTTACAGACTCCACTTATAAAGCTATCAGCTGTCTTCCAGAATGGCAATCAACTGATCACTGCTGAAACTCTGCTGAGTGGTCAATCTGCTTCCCTGGGAGGTGCCCCTCGGCTTGAGTCTTCCGCTGTGCTACTCTGATATTTCTGCACCTGCTCAAATGGTAGGTAAGTACATTGCTACTCCACTTCGATGCCTGCATTCTCGATCCGGTTTTCAGCACCTAATTGAGTGGGCACGTCAGTACATATACTGACGCAATGCTGATAATAGCAGCGATCTCCAACTCTGTAACACCCCGAATTTCAAATAAGGACGAATTCGAGATTCCACAGGATCTTTACTTCACTTCATACAATTTTACAAGAAAATTTAGAACTTTTTCAACAATAATACAACAGAGTTACAGTACACTTTGTTTACACAGCGGAAAATAAAAGATTACAACATTGAAATAAAATACAACTTGTATAACTTTAACATCTTTACTCCATAAATAGTCCATTACCTGCATGTCAATCTGTGGGCACGTCTGCTACTTACAACTGGAAAAATGTTATACTCGGCTATCCTCTCTACACCGGGAATAGTATAACGATCTCAATACTTTAATAAGAATACAACAGTTGAATGAATAAATAAGTGTTGACTGTGTCTATGCTAAACATGTAAGTGTATGCCATGCCTTAATGCCTAATGCACACAATTTTATACTAAGATAACACCAATGCATACTTGTTCGGATTCTATGCATCCCATACTACATAGGCCCGAGGGCAAGCGCCTACGTACTCCACAATGAAGGGTTCGATCCCTCGTCATGAGACTACCCGGTCATAAAACAAGATTTAGATTATTTCACGGATACGAATCTCAGCCTCCCTGGCTATAATAACAGATCCCAGCCTCCCTGGCTATTATATCGTGAGAATAACCCCACAAATGCCCCTCTAGCCCCGGTATACACATGTACATTGGAGTATGGTAAACATCCACCGACTACCCTAAGTCCCGGATAAAATACAGTCCATCTCCTACGGAGCAACCACAGTCCACCAACTAGGTTTATAGCCACGGAGATCCATCGCCGACTATATAGAAGCACCCATTTACGTTTGCCCAAGTCTATTACATCTTCACTTATGTGCCTAATTAATTTAGTTCAAGACATGAATGTGTTATCACCCTAGAATCAGTTTTACCTCTTACCGGATTTGTTCACAAAAATACGAGATCACCCGACGGCAATATCTCGAAATCAAATCTCAAAATCTTTCTTTCAATATTACCGGTAACCGAGGTCTTACTAATTCTTAATCATAAACTTTCATGTACAAGAAATATGGGTACACATACCCTTTAATAATCATGTCTTAAACCTAGATCATTTCATCATTTTAACTCACTTCACAACTTAGGTAATGTCTCATTTTAGCACTATTCATGATTCTTTCACAATAGTAAACCTTTTTCATGAACAAACTTCATTCAACAATAATCTCTTGAATAACTTAGTGCCAATAACCAATTCACATTTCAACGTATATTAAGTACTCTAACTTGCATAAGTGAATAATCACATCAAGATAAATTCATTCACATGAATAATTTATTCTCATTCTACCTATAAATCTCATTTGTAATTTAAAAATCATGAAATAACTCTAAGAATCAAAGGCAATCTATCCAAGAGGCATTAAAATTACATAGCATACATCTTCTAAAATAGGGTCATACTCTTCTTAATAATAAAACATAAATCTTTACTTACTTTCTATTTCAAACCTTCCTTTTTAGAGTCTCAATTATATATGAAAAATCATGACACTAATTTTAGTAAGTTCTAAATCATTTTATAGAAATAATAGTATTTTTTCCAATTTTAATTTACGAAAAAAACTCATTAATTTAAGTCAAGCATTTAAAAAAAAGTAAGAACCCACACTGGGTTTCGAACCCTTGAACAATACATTAGAGTTACAGTACACTTTGTTTACACAGCGAAAAATAAAAGATTACAACATTGAAATAAAATACAACTTGTATAACTTTAACATCATTTGCATCACAACATCTTTACTTCTTCATGAATAGTCTATTACCTGTATGTCAATCTGTGAGCACGTCAGTTACTTACAACTGACGAAATGTTATACTCGGCTATCCTCTCCACACCGGAAATAGTATAACGATCTCAATACTTTAATAAAAATACAACAATTGAATGAATAAATAAGTGTTAACTGTGTCTACGCTAAACATGTAAGTGTATGCCATGCCTTAATGCCTAATGCACACAATTTTATACTAAGATGACACAAATGCATACTTGTTCGGATTCTATGCATCCCATACCACATAGGTCCGAGGGCAAGCGCCTACGTATTCTACAATAAAGGGCTCGATCCCTCGCCATGATAACTACCCAGTAATAAAGAAAGGTTTAGATCATTCCACGAATATGGGTCCCAACCTCGCTGGCTATTATAACGGTTCCCTCATCGTGCGAATCATCCCACAAGTGCCCCTAGCCTCGATATACGTACATACATTGGAGACGGCAAACTATCCGCCCGACTATGCTAAATCCCGGATTTAAATATAAAAAAAACCGTCTCCCACAGAGTAACCTCAGTCCGCCGACTGGGTCTATAGCCACGGAGTCCACCGCCGACTATATAGAGCAAACCCACTTACGTTTGCCCATGTTTACTATATCTTCATTTATGTGCCTAATTATTTAGTTCAAGACATGAATGAGTTATCATCCCTAGAATTAGTTTTACCTCCTACCGGACTTATTCACAAAATACGAGATCGCTCCATGGCAAAATCTCATCGACTCAATCAACCCGAAAGGCTTTTGTTCCAATTTCGTACTGTTTCATTACTTTTCATAAAACTTAGTTTTCGCTTTTAATCAAATCTTTCATTAGTCTACAATTGATTAGTTTAAACTGAAATTTATTACCAACAGAAACTTATGGATTATAAATTTTTATATTTGATAATACATCTAATTTCAAATCCATTTCTTCTCCTTAATTACAAGAATTTCAATCATTCATTTTAATCAACTAGAAAATTTGTTCTCTCTTACAACAAGTTATTTATAAGCTATGCATGCTCATTTTTTTTTTACAAACACTTCTTTTTAATTATAAAGAAAAATCTCTTCAAAACATTTCTAAAATTACTAATTTCTATATTTGTACATTAACATGCAAACTACAATTTCTCTTCTCATTTGCAAGTAACAAGACAAATACTTTGCTCTTTAAACAAATGTTAACATTTCTATCATTTAACATATATGAAAGCATGAATTTATCTTTTAATTTTCATATCAAAATTATACTACTCTTTAGGCATGCAATCCCTACAATTAGAAAGTATAGGATCACCCACTAACATAATGTTAATCTATTTACCAACATAGCATATCTCACTACTATTCATGCTACACACAAATCAAAATTTCTCATTTGTTATTATTAGCATGCATTGTTCTTTATAACTAGAAAATAAGAGAACATCCACCTTATAGAAGTTTGATCAAATGAAAGAATGAACACCTCTCCTAGCACCAAGACTCTAAGTTCCTCTTCTCGTCCTAGCAATTTCTCCAAACAATAGGACTCTATTCTCTCTTTCTTTTCTTTCTCTCTTATTTGTTTTCTTTGTTTTGGTGCCAAAGAGAAGTGGAAAATGGGGTTCTATTTATAGGATAAAGCTAGGATCTAATATGCAAAATTCTACACCCTAATAACTCTCTCTTTTAATTTCTCAACTCTTCATGTACATAACTCCACTAACTCCTAACTCTTCATGATCCCCACCTCTTCAAAACCCTAAGGGACTGTTTGGTTGGAGGGGAATGGAGGGAAGGGGAGGGGAGGGAAGGGGTTTTTAAATACTTTTCTTATTTGGTTCAATTTTTAGGAGGGGAGGGGAGGAAAATGGGGGGGGGGGGGGGGGGAGGGTGCAACACCCCTCCTGAGCCAATTTTGGCTCCCCTCCAAAAGTGGGGGGATTTGGAGGGAAGAGAAAATATGGCTAATATTTTAAAGTGGCTAGACTAAATTGCCCTTCCAAATAAGTGCTTTCTTTTGGTAGAAGCAGTGAAGTTTGTCAGATGACTCTCCTCCATGCCAATTTCACATGCCGTCTTCCTTCTTCAATTCTGTGACAGAAATACTCTTATTGGCAACTCCTTCCTACTGCTATTTGCTTATAGTAACAGCAGAGTACTCACAGTCTATGCTCTCTGTTTTGAATCGTCTTTCTTTCACATTTACCCAGTAAATTTGCCAAGTATGGAACAAGCTCGTCCTGCAATGAAAAACGAGTCAAACATAAGCTAGGGGAAAACCATTAGGTTATACTGAATTGTACTTTAAAGAGCTAATCCATTCTTGGAAGACAGTGATAACGGAATGACTGAACTTGATGCATGAATTCAATTAGTATGTGTAATATACACAAAAACAAACATCAT
Source organism: Hemerocallis citrina (assembly GCA_017893485.1). Classification (NCBI taxonomy): domain Eukaryota; kingdom Viridiplantae; phylum Streptophyta; class Magnoliopsida; order Asparagales; family Asphodelaceae; genus Hemerocallis; species Hemerocallis citrina. The sequence goes on along the minus strand of CM030367.1, from coordinate 132,522,507 downwards.
ACACACATCTCTTTGCATTTATCAGTTTCAATAAGAAATGGTTTTGGATAATCCTTTTCAATATGTTCATTATATGCAAGTGTATGAGATATTCGTTTACACAGATAGATGACAATTGTACGAAGCAAAAAAATTTCTCACTTCAAAGAGTGTAATTCTAATAGAGAAAATGAATTATGAAGATAAGAAATAACTTGAACCTTTCAGGTTCAATGGTGCGATTCGCAAGCATGAGTGTCAAGAAAACAGGAACCATAGCAGCAAAAAGATGTTTGAGAGTATGTCCACTGACTATCTGATGAGTCCACTTATAGATGACTTTATCCTCAGCCTCCTTAATTTTCGCTAGAAGATAGAAAACTGCAGCAATAAATGTTAGTTTCCCTTTTTTTTCTCCAGAAATTCAACTAAAGAAATTCAAGTTTAAGAAGAAATTGAAATATTATAATATAAGTTTATATGATAAATAGTTGACCAACAGGTTTAGTCCGGAGAACAATAACATAATCTCTAGTTTAAATTTAAACAAAAGCGTAGTTGCACAATTGACAAAGATAACTTCGAATGGAACTTTCATTCGGTATGAGAGATGCACACCCAACTTATAGAACAGAAGCTCAAACCTCTACAATCATTGTTGTTTCAATTCTTATTGTATGAAGTGGTTGTATGAATTTCTTATTATATGCAAAAGGGTATAAAAGTAATTTTATTATAAAATCCATTCCCTCCCCTTGTGAACCAAACAAGAAAATTATTATTTTCCCTCCCTTCCCCTCCTTTGAACCAAACAGAGTTTTCATTAAATCCCTTCCCTCCATTAAAATCCCTCCCCTTCCCTCCCCTCCATTAAAATCCCTCCCCTCCCCTCCCCTCCCCTCCCCTCCTTTGAACCAAACATAGTGTAACTCCCATAACTCCCCACCTCTTCCTCTCCCCACTACAAAAAATCCGGTCACCTACCTTCATATTCCATTGTTGGCTTTTGACGGAATCCATCAGCAAAGCAACATTCAATTTGCTGTTGATATATACTCCGTGGGCCCCATTCACAATTCAATTTCATCTCATCTTATTTACCAATTAATAACATGCATCCCATTTCTTCAACTCAGCATAATGTGCTATTTCTTCTTCAACCCAAACCGTCGGCCCACCATAAAGCTTGCCACATTTTACTACCATTCATTTCATTTCTATTAAGCCATTTGTTATTATCAACAACGAACTTACCCTTTTCAAAACACATATATATATATACTTTATACTTATACTCTTTAGAAATTATACGGGGTGTTAGACACTCCAAAATTTATTGGAAAATAAATACCCTCAAATATTTTCGCCGAGAACACGTGCGTCACACGTAAAACATGAAAATACAAAATTTAGTTTTATCAATGGAAAATTGTTAATGATAATACAATATAAGAAAGTTATTTAAAAACTCTGAACTTTTACTACAACTCGGTAGCAACAATATCAAATTCAATTATTAAACATTCAATATCCATGTACGAAAAGAGGCGATGAGAGAGAGAAAGCGAAGGAGAGAGAGGGAGAGGGGAAAGAGGTGAGAGAAGTTGGACGTGCATGGCTTCCTTGGGGCCAGAGCAAATCTTTTGCTCAAGTCCTTCAGTTTTCTCGCCCAACAACTCATCATCATCCCCCTGCCACAACTCCTTGTTTCCCACAACACCATCAATATCCCCCTCAGGCTTTTACTCTCCCACCTTCCAAACTACCTCCTCTCCTTAAAACTCCCTCCTACCCTCCCAAACCCATTTTCCCCCCAAACCCTTATCCTCGCCGCCGCCCTATTCCACCACAAAAATCCCGTCTCCAAAAAATGGAAAAACGCTGCTTGAAATGTGGAGAATCTGATCACATGGCTGCCGATTGCCGTCGCAGCGGAATACACTGTTTCAACTGCCGGAAGTTTGGCCACAGAGCTCGTGAGTGCCCTCTACACAACCGAACAAACTCCCTCACCATCGAAATCCCTCATAACTCAGACATCGCTGTGGCTCTCCCTGGCTTGCATGCAAGCGCTTTCCTTCATCTCATTAATCCGAGAAGTCGCCCTGACGCTGCGACCGTCGAAAGCGCTCTCAATTTCGCCTGGCGTAGGCAAGGCGGCTGGTGGGTGGTGAAAAAGGTTAGTGAAGCTGTTTTTCATGTTCAATTCCCTACTGAGGAGGAAGCTAAGAAGGCCATCTCGGATGGGGTCTTCCAATTCTCAGGCTTTAACGCAACTTTCTCCCCTTGGTCCATGGACTACGGAGCTAAGCTTAAACCACAATCTTGTTATGTGTGGATCAACATGTCGTTGCTGCCATTACACCTCTGGAACCAAGCTTCATTGGAACATCTGATCCTACCTTTCGGCAACTTCATCACTATGAGTGCGGCCATGAAAAATGTCACGACCAAAGATCAAGCTCTGGTCCTAATTAAGGTCCCAGATGTGAGCCGCATCCCCAAAAATATCCTTGTTCAATACACCGTTCCATGGACTCAGGAGACCCAAATTCATGATGTCCCAGTTCTGATCCTGGGGAATCCAATCCTTTCTGTTGACGTAGCCCAAGGCAAGGTGCAACTCTTCACTGCCGGCTCCTCCTCTTGCTCTTCGACTTTCTGGCACCGGCGGACTCTCCAACCAGAGCATAATGCATCGCTCATCCCGCCGCAAATCACGGTTCCAGATCAGGACACAGTTGGAAAGGAGCCAATCCCGGAGAATCACCCCTCTGGAGATCATTCAGTTGCGGATATCCTGCCTTCCCCCAAAGATGGTAACCACATTGCAAATTTTCTCAATATTTCGGGATTGGCGGAATCTTCAGCGGAAGGATCGAAATTTGTCCCCAATGAGCAGATTGCCTTTGACCCCACTCGTCCTATTGCTGTTACAATTCCTGATCCTCTGGCCCACCCTGTTATTGAGGTCCCATCTGATTCGCCCAAGTGCAACCTAGCAGTTACTTCTGAAGCATCTCGTACAGTTCCTGATAGCTCCTCCAATTCTCATGAAGTACCCCATGAAGAAGAAACACGAAAAATGATCTGGAAAGGAAAGTTGGTAACATTCCCCCTATCCCTCTACAATGAGATCAAACCGGTAGTTGAAAATGCACTTGAAAATTGTGTATCCAAGCGAGTAGGGAAAACTGTGGCTTCCCCCTCTATGATGTTCAGTGCAGGCACCAAAGGCAAGGCAGTATCCAGCTTCCGCACTAAGTCCCTCATCCCCAGATATCGCCACCTACTAGCATCCTCTGCCTCTGGCTCTGCCCCACCTGGTTTTGATGACTCTTGCAACAAGCGGCGGAAGAGGAGCCGTTCCGCCACTAAGCTTCCTTCCACTCGGCCGTTCATGCATCACCTCCGTGCATCCACCAAGTCTGCCTCCCAACGTTCCAGTGAAGGTACTTCCTCCTCTTTTCATTCGGTCAATAATGCATGCATTAACCCATTTGCACTTTTATCTTGCGACGATATTATTGAGGTGGCAGAGACTATTGGAGTTGAGGCCTTAGGGCCACACTCTGCTGACAACATCAAGCAGGCTGAGGCAGCTAATGCTGATCCCCCGGATCAGCAACAGTAGCTCAATTGACTGCTTCCCCCCTCCTTCACTCTTGATGTACATGCCCCCTTCGTTGTGAGTTCATTATCTCAAATGAAGATCGGCTGTTGGAATGTTAGGGGTTTAGGTAACCCCAATAAATGTGCTCTTATCAAAGATGGTATTATTAATGCAAAGATTGAGGTTGTGTGCCTCCAAGAATCCAAACTAACTCTGCCTTCAGAACGTAAACTTGCTACTATTGGAGGTTCTGTTCTGAAAAAATGGAAATCTCTTGATGGAATTGAAAGTTGTGGCGGCATCCTAGTGGGTTGGAATGACAACACCCTAGACTGCTTCTATTGTGCTATTGACATCTTTTCCCTCTCCCTTTCTTTCCGCAATCGAACTACTGGCGTTGAGTGGTCTCTTACCACCGTATATGCTCCTTTTGAACTGGATGACAGAGTGCTCTGCTTTCACGAAATCTCCCAGCCCAGACAGTTCTTATGCGACGCCTGGGTTGTCTGCGGAGACTTCAATACCACCATCTCAAACTCCGAGCGCAATGGGGCCGCTAGTTCAGCAAGAGATATGAAAGAATTCAGGAATTGGATCCAACAACTTCAGCTTATTGATCTCCCCTTGGCAGGCAGAAAATACACATGGTCCAATCTTAGAGCCAACCCCTCCCTTGCTCGACTGGATCGCTTCCTTATCTCCAGTAACTTCGAACAGCTATTCCCTAACTGCCTTCAATTGTCTCTTCCCCGTATTGCTTCGGACCACTATCCACTCTTGCTTGATTGTCAAGCTATTGGGCCTCGTACACATTTTTTTAAATTTGAAAAGGCATGGACCACACACCCCAGCTTCCTCTCAAACGTCAGAGATTGGTGGGGCTCTTTTACCTGTTCAGGCTCCGCTGTTGACATATTTGCTTCTAAGCTTACTCCGATCAAGCGGAGGATCAAGAGGTGGCGTAACGAAGTTTTCGGCCACATCCCTATTCGCAAGAAGAGTCTCCTGGAGCGTATCCATAGTTTGGACATTCTGGCCGATACCCAAACGCTTGACGACTCTCAAGTAGCTGAATTAGATACCGCTCATAAGGAATATCAGTCCCTGATTAAGGCTGAAACTCTATACTGGAGACAAAGAGCTAGAGTGACCTAGATCAAAGAAGGTGATGCTAACACTAAGTTTTTTCACGCTATTGCCAACGGCAGAAGGCGAAAAAATTACATATACTCTATTGTCCACAATGGAGATCTTATCACCGATCAATCCGCTATCCACTCCTGCTTTGAGAAACATTTCTCAGATATTTGCGAATCGTCCTCAACTCCTGACTTCAAAATTGATTGGGGTGCCCTTTATCCTCTACCCGCCAACAACCTCTTAGAACTTGATGCACCCGTCACTAAGGAAGAGATTCACCAAGCTATTTTCGGCATGAATGGCGATAAGGCCCCTGGCCCCGATGGGTTTTCTATGTACTTCTACCAGCAACATTGGGATGTTATCCAAGACGATGTTTGTCGTATGCTCCTCAATATTCAGGAGGGGTGGGCTCTTATCAACAGACTTAACTATTCTAACATAGTTCTTATCCCTAAATGTGAAGGCACCAGTGCCGTATCAGACTTTCGCCCCATTAGCCTGCTCAACTACTCTGTTAAAATCTTCACCAAAATTCTAGCAAACCGTCTCAGTCCAATTCTCCACACCCTTGTTTCCTCCTCCCAGAGTGCCTTTCTTAAGGGAAAGTCAACAGTAGATTGCTTTCTCACCGCTCATGAAGCTATTAACCTGTGTTGCTCGAGGAAATCAGATATTGTCATGCTCAAGATTTATTTCCAGAAAGCTTTTGATACACTAAGTTGGGGATTCATTGAAGAGATGCTTACTGCTCGAGGGTTTGGACCCAGATGGCGTAGTTGGATTACAAACATTCTACACTCTACCAAATCCTCTTTCTTCTCAATGGGGTGGCAGGTAAGACCATTTGCTCCAAGAGGGGCCTGAAGCAAGGAGACCCCCTATCTCCCATGCTCTTCATTTTAGGAGTGGATGTTTTAGCTCAGATGTTGAAACTAGGACGAGATTATGGCACCTTCTCAAATTTCAACCTACGAGGAGCTCTATCAGAACTATCCATCCTGCAATTTGCAGATGACACTCTCACATTTTGCAAGGGGAATGAGTAGGAGATTTTGCACCTCAAGCTTCTTCTTCACATTTTTGCCAATGTCTCTGGTCTTCACATCAATCTATCCAAATCTTCCCTAGTTTACTTTGGTAACTCCAATGCAAAACTACAAGCGTTTGCTCACATACTTGGTTGCAAACAAGACACTCTACCCACTAAGTACCTCGGTATGCCGCTGTCCAAGGGTAAACTCAAGAGACGAGATTGGCAACCACTAATCCTCAAGATAGAAAGACGCCTGGCAACTTGGAAGGGGCGACTTCTATCCAGAGGTGGGAGACTCATTCTTATCAATTCGATCCTCAGTGCACTTCCTACATACTTCGCCTCATTCTTTAAACTCCCCCAATGGGTTATTGCCAGGATTGACCAAATTAGAAGCAGATTCTTCTGGACTGGAGGGGACTCGAAGGCATCTGGAGCCTGTTGCTCTTGGAAACGTATGAGCCAACCCAAGGTACAGGGTGGCCTTGGGATTATTAACCTGAGCCAATTCAATAACGCTCTTCTCTTGAAGTGGTGGTGGAAGATTCACACAGAGCAATCCCTTTGCACGAAGGTCCTTAAGTCTCTTTATTTCCGGTCATCACGAAACTCATTCACTTGCCCAACCAAATCCTCTGACTTTTGGAAAAGCATATATAGACTTAAAGAACAGTTTGATCTTTGTACCTCTTGGACGCTCAGCAATGGCCAGTCTATCAAATTCTGGACCTCAAGATGGCTGGAGGGTCACAGTATTGCCACGCTCTTCCATGCATTATTCAATGCTGCTTGGAACACGGATGCCTGCTTGAATACCCAGGGCTTCAGACAACAGGGCAGATGGATTTGGAAGCCAGGCCTACACTCTTCCACCTCTACCAGTATCATCTCTGAAAAAGGTTGTCTACTCAATCTCCTTCAAAACATTCATCCCACCTCCACACCAGACAGCATTTCTTGGCGATTCTCCACTACTGGCACCTTCTCGGTCAAGTCTGCCTACCAATTCTTCAGCATCTCAGGTTTGATTACTCCCTTCTATAAGGCATGCTGGGACTCACTGGCGCCACTCAAATGTAAAATCTTCATCTGGATGTTGAGTTCGGAAGTACTCAACTCTAAAGCTCGCCTCATCTCCAAAGGTTGGAATGGTGATACGGCATGCACATCTTGCGCATGTTCGATGGAAACCACATACCATATATTCTTTGAATGCCCCTCTGCTTGCCAATTATGGCTCTATTTCATGCAGCGATTTGACATCACATACCTCCCCTCCTCTGTCACGGAATGCTTCTCACAGTGGTGTTTCGATCACCATACACACAAATTCTCATTCTCATGGCACTTGGTTGTTATTGCATCGTGTTGGAGCATTTGGAAGGCTCGAAATGCTTCTATTTTTCATGTCAAATCTGTTACAGGTGAAACACTCATTGCTAATACTAAATTTTGGATTTCTCATTGGTTAGATGCAAGCCGAGATTCAAAGAAGAAGCGCCAGATTCTCAAAGAACTGCAAGACACCGGGGACAAAGATCTTATGATTCCTACTGCAGCAACACCTCCCCATCCAAGTCCTGAAGACGCTCAAGTGTGATTGTATTTCCTTTTCTGTTATAACTTTTGTATGTTTTGGAGGCTTGCCTTTATGCCTTAGTTTGCTTGGTGTATGTTTTTGTGTTTGATCTAGCCTTTTTGTATCTGCGATGGGTAATGAGGCAAATAAGTGATAGGATCATAGGGTTGGGCTAGTTGAGGTGCAAGACAGATGTCTGCTGCCCTCTCTACGTCCCAGCCCTATGCAATCCCGATCTTCTTTTGCTTCATAACTATATCGCCTTTGCCTTGCGATCAACATCAGTTTGTAAAGTTTAGACTCTGTTATCTTTAATATATATTTTGTGAGGTAGGTTTCTTCCTACCTTTTGCTAGTCAAAAAAAAATATAAGAAAATTATTTATAAATTTTACGATGTAATTGCTATGTACGTAAAAAACACGTGCATTATACGTGCAGAAAATCGAAAAATACATTTTAATCAAAATAAGGGAAAAAAATGAATTTCCATTTTATAAAAATAGATTTAAATACATAAAATAAATAGTTTAAATACATAGAAAATATTGTACGTAGCGGTGGAGACACATACATAAAAAACACGTAAAAAGCACCTAAAATGCATAGATTGAAATATTGCATTTGAGTTGACACAGATAAGATAAAATCAATACGGGAATTGCATAAAGAGTCGGCAATCAAAATGTGTAGTGAAAACACGTTGTAAAATACATGTACGTAACACACAAGAAAAAAATTGTCATTTTCAATTTTGCGGGGTGTTACAAACTCGCATACCCACAAACCATTTATAATGGAAAAAGAAACGTGCATCCTAATATCCTAGTGTCCGTGTATGCCATGACCTGAAGTCTAATGCATAATACAGGTACAGAAATGGATGCACTTAATCTAATATCAGCAAGACTCTGGATACGCATGCATCCCATACTACATACGTTCCAGATCAAGCCGTCTTTTCCAGTTTCAGGGTTTCGAACCCTCGCCAAGCAATGCAATCTACTGTTGTACACTTCTTGTTCCCGATAAGTACACACGATTGAGGAGTTCATAAAATTTTGGGGTATTCCCGTTTTTCACTAATAACCGTCACACCGGACTCTCTCAAAAGTTGTGACGAACTTATAGATACACCGCAACATACCCATTACGTCGAAGATCCATTAGACCACAGTCCCTATGGTCTGTTCGTGTCCACCAACATAGAACAAGAGAACATCCCGTTCTTATCAAGGTACCTCAGGAATTAACAGAGCAAGATACAGCTTCTGTGTTCTTAAACATTGAAAATACACAGCCCGTATCCCTTTGACAGGAAAAGACAACCCCGGTTATCACCGCCTAGTGCTGGCCCTTAGAACAAGTCGAATTATAGGGAATCACCCCTAAGATCAACTCGGTCTTCAAGCGAAAAGTAAAGAAATACAATCTGAAATAATATTGGTTATTAAAAACATGCAAGTTCTTCAAATCATGCATAGTATCTAACGAATGATTAAGCCCAAACAGTTCTGTCAAAAATAACTAATCACGGCGAACTGATATTCATCGATTGCCAACACCTCTGTAGGTTTTTGACCTAATGTCTCTGGTCCGCAACCCTCAGCGAGCAGTACAACAACGCCCAAGGGAGTGCTTCATACTCGCCAATAGAGGTAAAACATACACAATTTACTAATATTGACAAACTTAGGCATTAATGCATTCTAGACGAGGCAGATAACCTAACCTATCAACCCCTAAACATTGGCGATCCGATCTCCATCAGTCGCCACCACCTCCGTCTCAGGTCTCATCCAGTATCCTGGCCCGTGGTCAACCTTCCTTCGGTAGACGATCTGACGGCGCACAGGAAGATCATTATTTCTTGAGGTGAAAATAAATCAATCACAATACTTGTTGACTGGGTTGGAAGTCCTAGGGTATCACAACTTAGACTAGCTCCAAGCTATACTAGCTACAAGCCCATATACAACCAATCTACCATAAAGCAATTCGCCCAACATACTCATGTGTCCACCATGAGTACTAAATCTGAGAATCTTATCTGAGTCCCAAGTGAATGGATTAATAGGGATAATTATTCAACATCTTAGAACTCAATCAACGTATAGTCATAAATCTTGTATCATGTAGAAAATTCCATAATTTGTGCTATACTCATCGGAATTCAACAAAATTAGACTTTCTAGAAAGGTGGGAACCTCTACTACAATTTCCTAGTTGAAAACTCTCTCAAATTGCTTATAGAACTCAAGTTTCCTGATTTCGAACACATGCTTGAAATCGAACAAAGACAGCAGGTTGCTGAAACTTGTAACATTCGTAACTTTCAAAATACAACTTGAAATTTTAGGATCGTACCCATTTTTGAAAGCTAAGTGATGTGAATATTTGCAAGTGTATAATTAAGTGAATAGAGTATCGAACCCACAGGGACTAATTATTTTATTGAGTACCGAATTTATAAGATGAATCACTATTTGGAAAATCAAAAGTTAATAAAGAAAACAACTAAATTAAATTAATCTAAAAATCTAACTAAATTAATTAAGAGGGAGCAGAATATGAAATTTTGTAATTTGTTAATGGCAAAATTAATTCTAGGACTTTTGACTTCACCTAGTTTATCCCACACAATTTATAACTCCATATGAATAAAAAGATTATCTTTCCAAGTTGTAGACCGAAATTCCCAAATTATTCAATGCTTTCTCTCGAACAACACCAAAAATATTTCCAACTAACAGTTTGTCACATCTCTATGCAAATTTAATTAATCGAAGACTCGTTAAGTTTTGTAGATTTCTTAACGGTCACATCAACCACAGTAAATTATCTCTAATTTCGCTCAATCAATGGTGTTTTATTTTTGTGTTCTAAATCACAAATTACCTCTCGGTCTCTCCATGATCTAATAAATCATGCAATAGTTGGCCAACGATTGTAAGCATTAAACACAAAAATAAAACACACAACCATGGAAAAATAGAAAAATAATATGGAATTAAAATTGTGTTCTCAAAACTAGGCTACACCGAAACCCTAGAAAAATAAAATTAGTTCATAATCAATTTGCACGTAACAAATATTGTCTTTGATTGCATTATAAAAATTAAAGAAAATAAAGGGATACAAAAAGAACTGTTGTTGTAAAAGAAATTGCAAACCGAAATCCGCAAATACAGTGCTTCTTTTTCTATCTCTCTCTTCTCTCTCTGTCTGCATTGAAGCCCGAGCCAGAAGCTGTAGATCGCGTCGCCATGTCAGCACCAAGTCACCACATCAACTCAGCCGCTGTCTTTCGATCCACATGCGCCAACTCAGCACTGTCGCCGTCAACTCAGTACAGTGCTGCTTCGGGACTTGACGCGCCACGTCAGTTCTCTTGGTGTCTGCTTCATCTCTCTCTCCCAAGTCTTGAAGTGCACCCCGGCTCTCTTTACCGAACAGAGAGGGAGAAGAACTCTCTGCTCTGGTTTTATCTGCCGCCACGTCAGTTCTCTTGGGGGTGCGTGCGTGCTTTCCTCTTCTGCCTCTGTATTGTATTTATAGGAGTGGTAGACATAGGATTAAGGTTTATCTCTTCATTTAATTGAGATATGTGCTGCAAATAAAAATCAGGATTTTAGAATAAAAATTTAAATTTAAATTAATTAAATCAACTTAAAGTAACTAATTTTTATTTTAGCTCATCAAAATCCTTTTAAAATTTGTTTATTCTTTTTACACCCTATTGACATTAAAATTATATTTTGCTCCTCATATTGTCAATTTGTAAAATATAAAATTCAACAAATCAATAAAAATTAATAAATCAATAGTTTTGCTTTGTTTGTTGATTTTTTTCAAAAATCTTCACTTTTTGCATCAAAAATCTCATTCCTTCAAAAATAATTTATTAATTGAAATCTTATAGCAATAAGATGAATTATAAACAATATAAATGAAAACAAGCAATTTTAATGGGTAAATGAGTACAAATATTTGTATAAAAATTAGACACATCACTAAGACTCTATACTAAAAATCTCTAGTTAACCATTTCTTCAGATTCAGCCATCTACATGCTATAAAAACCCTATATGTTCTCAGATGTGCATTCTTCCATACAATTGTTGCATCTTGCTATTAACATAAAAACTTGCTCACTTATCGGAATTACTTGATCTTAGATTCTATAGAAAGCTAGGAGTGTCTACTAAAACTTCCTAGTTGATCACATCCTTATATTCATCCATTAAAACGCTCTAAAACTCCAAATTCTATCAGTGTTCACACAGGAAAATAAATTCCTCTACAAAAAACCAAATCCTTCAATTAAGACTGGTTCTGCCATCACTTAGAAAAATCATAACTTTTTCTATACAAACTATAATTTCATGATTCAATATGTTTTGGAAATTAATACTCTCTACTACAAATATCTAGTTGATCATTCCTTCAGATTCTAATCGTACAATTCCATAATTCCACAACTTCACTGATTACTCAAAAGCTGAACTGAGTTGAACATATAGTACTCAAAAGTCAATATCAATTCAACCATAAGTCGAATACTCATGAAATTTTAGATTTAGTAACTAGACACATGAAAATCTAACATAATCAAAAAATTCATTCAGACTCAAAACACACAGAGAGTTATGGCTTTTTTAAACTTAGCATAAAGTTCCCTTCTGTTTTCAGACAGGGTGTCTACCTTTTTATAACAATTATTTTTACAACTCCATCAAATGTTATCTAAAAATTCTAAAATTTTAGAATCATGATGTAGACTCATACTACAAACTACAGTAAAAATTTCATTACAAGATCATGCACCCAAAATTAGTTATGAATTAATGAACATCAATCCTAAAACAGGGTAGACTCAGCTTCTGATTCCTGGCCAGTTGCAAACTTATAATTTTTTGAAGTATCAAACGAACTCAGAAAAATGCAAGATTTGAAAATATAGTTTCTAACACATTCAAGAACACATAGTAAAAATTTGGGCTTAAAATACCCAACCAATCCCGAGATATGATTTTTGAAAGAGTACCCAAATTTCATAAACACGGCAGATTTTTCACTGCTCAGTGCCCGAAAATAAAGTAATTGTTTGAGCTACTAAAAGAACTCAGAAAAATATGAAACAATTAGAGGATGCTCTAAAATCATCCTAGAACATGCCACAAAAATTTTATGATCAAATTCTAAGCTATTTGCATGGTAGAAATTCTTAAGCTTACAGCATCACATACACAAGGAAAGGGAAATAACTAGATTAGAGTTTGAGAACACCCACCCAAGCTTTTTGAGTTTGGAAAGATGAAATCTTGCAACTTCCTCTAGCTTGCTTCTTCTCCTCCAATGTTCCAGAGCATGACAAATGAAACTCTCTCTTCCTCTCTTCTCTTTTTGAACTAAGAAAACATGAGAAGAAGAAAAATAGAGAAATGGGTAAAGTGTTGGAGTTTTATAGCAAAAATGGGAGTGAGATTAGGGTTTGGCCGGAAATGGGAGTAGGTGGAGGGTGAAGATGAGTTGGTTGAGTGTGAGTGGGAGTGGATGGTGTGGATGAGAGCCAACACAAACCCTAGGAAGTTTCCTAGCAATTTCCTCATTCTCTTTTCCACCACAAACTTGGCATTTTTTTAGCCTTTAGATCTCATCAAGATCTCATCCAATCTCATCTCATCTCATCTAGAAGTAGGGTTCCTAACCCTAGGTTAAGCAAACTCTAACCCGAATGAAAAACAATGTATGATTATTTACAATTCAAATTAATATGTATATTCATAGAAAAATATATTTAAATATTTAAATTATAAAATATACGCGATCGTATTCACACTCAAAACAATTATAGATCGTATAATATACGATCCAATACGATCAAATCATATATATATATATATATATATATATATATATATATATATATATAGAGAGAGAGAGAGAGAGAGAGAGAGAGAGAGAGAGAGAGTAATGTGACCCTCATATTTGTATGAGAAAGTTTTCCTCATACAAAGTGGTTGAAAAATGAACGATTTCAACAGTAATATAAATCGAACCACAAATTAGACCCACATAATGTATGGGTGAATGAACTCCAAACAACTTGATTTTTTCTACACTTACATCTATTAGCATGATGAACATGATGGACGGAGTGGATCTTCCATAATGGCCCTACCAAGTGAATATAATCACTTTGTACGAGAAAAATTTTCTCATACAAATATGAGGCTCACATTACTCATATATATATATATATATATATATATATATATTATCTACATACTTAAAATAAGATAAATTGAATTTATAAAAAATATGTTTATAAAATTATTATTAGGAAAATACATAATTGCGTGCAATTCTAAACTGTATACGGATTATAATGCAAAATAGTTATAGGCTATTTTGCAGGGTGTTACATCAGTTCTGCTTATCGCTATTGGATTGTCTCCAGGTTAATTGATAAGGAGACTCGCAGAGGCACATGTCTAGACTAGGCCAATGGAAGAATGTAGAACAGGTTAAAGACTTCGTGTACATGTCTCCAAGTGGAAAATTGTTAGGGTTTGTGGATCCAAATACATGATAAGGGTGGAAGAAGACCGACGGGAAGAAGAGGCGAAGTGGGAGCAAGCAGGTCAAGAGCAGCATGTAGCTGTAGGTAGAGTTGCAGTCGACTGTTCGAAGTTGCGGTCAACCGCACACCCGACTGCAACCCTGACCGACCATGTACAGGCAGTGTAAGTTGACTGTCTCCTTTGCTGCTGCAACCCTGTACACTTGAAGGAATGACTAGTGACAGTGTAGTTGACCGTCCTATTCTCCGCTAGATCCCAGTACAGTCTAGACATGAACGATTGACCGTCCAAAGTGTGGTCGACTGACACGACCCTAATTGATGAGCACTGATATTAGATCTTGTGTAAACCTATATATATTGTATTGTGTACGATTTTAGGGTAATCTGAAAAGAAAAAAAAGAGATCTATCAGTCGTCAGGGAGAGAGAGAAAGGGAGATAAAAAAAATCTTACACCTTGGGGGTGAGTTCTTGAGAGATTTGTAAACTTGTTTTTCATATTTCTAGTGAAAATCGCAGGAGTGTCTCTACGCGGGGAAGTCGCCATTGGATTGGGGTGAACTTTGAAAAGTTTCTTATGTTCTTGTGTGATTACTTTTGATTGCTTTAGCTCTCTTGCTTTTGATTCTATTGTTTTGCATCTCGTTGGTGAGTTATTTCACAATTAGAATTGAACACAATCATTCTGAGATATTGGCACTTTATGAAGCAAGTAGAGAATGTGTATTGTCAATGTCTCTAGTTTAGCATATCAGTGGGAGTCGCGAGCTCTCATAAGTCACAAACAAGCCTACAATCATTTAATGGGGATAATACAGCATGTATAAAGTAATTCAAGAATGCTTCATCAAAGAAGACATGACGAAGCACATTTCACCAAAAATTTCATCTCCCACCAACTTCTAGTCACAAAAGATGATTGATGTAAAGCGGATCAAGTCTTTAGAGAACCTTGCAGATCTCTTCACAAAATCTCCCCCAAAGTCCAGATTTTCAAAGTAGGTAGACCAGATTGGCATGAAAAGAGTTCAACAGAATGGCATATAAATGTATATGCTGACAAATGACTGGGATGTAATGACCAAATGTATTTTGGGAAGGATAATTTTTCATTCAAGTTGATGTAAGAACTAAATGTAATAGTCTTTAGTGTTTTAAGGGGGAGCTTCCTGCAAATGCGAGCATCCTGCAGATGCAGGCATCCTGAAGATACTGATGGAGACATCCTGAAGAATGTCTTTGCGCATTATATTGTTTTTTTTTCGATGAGGTTTTTCCCCCCTGGGTTTTTCCTTCGAAAAGATTTTAATGAAACAATGTAAGTCGCACCTACTTAGATTCCTGAAGAATCTGATTCCTGAAAAATCATATTCCTAAAGAATTAGTTGTACTATTTTCTTTCACTAAGGATTTTTTCCAAATGTGGGTTTTTCTTTAAGAAAGTTTTTAATGAGACATTATTTTAAAAGTGGGTATCCAAGGAGGAGTGTTGTGAAACGATGGCTATCTATTAGCTAGATGCCCACCTACTTAAGTGGCGGCCCAAATACACTACCAAACCCTAACCCTAACTTTCCCCTATATGTTATGAATAAAGAGCCACACTACTTGGATTTTTGGCTACACCTCTATCTCTCTCTTTCCGTTACAAAAACAAGATATATTTGAAATAATTAAATTTTTTTTGGATCATACAAAATAGTTGATTTTGTGGTTATGTTTTTAGTGTCACTAAGTCTTATGTTTTCGGTCTTTCCTGTAGATCACTAATTCTTATGTCATCTATCTTATTTCCCCTAATAATCAAATTTTATTTACCTTTTTCTTTCGAAATTCATGCAATTCTGGAAGACTGGATGGCCTAGGAGCGGTTGGACCTTCCGAAGGTAATTGTCATAGCTAGCCAGCACGAGGTCCAGCAATGCATACTTAGGTCATTTTTTCGTACATAGGTTCATCAGGCCAATGGTTTCCAACTTTATCTTTACTAGAATTATACACGTGCTTTGCACGTGAGAAAAATTGGGAAAATGAAAAGGACAAAAAAAATATACCAGCACGTGCGTTGCACGGGTTGAAATATGGACAAATTACACTAAGGCATTCTCTCATGATTGTTCTGTACTATGGAAATTAATAATTCATATTTCTTAAGTATTTAATCATAATGTTTGTGTGATGTTCTTCAATTATATTTGACAGTTACTAGTTACTATGTAGCGACCAGTGAGACTTGGAACGGAATTCTATATCAATATTTTCCAGAAATAAAAATAAAAATAAAAATAGAAAGCCCATGTCCTTTTTTGAGGAAATTATTGAAAAAACCATTCATATATGATCATTTTCCCTTGATCACGATATACGTAGGTGAGTACTTTCTTTGTGAATGCATGCAAGAGACCTCGTCAGTGGATGAGGTCCGAAGAAAACTATGCATCTCTAAGTAGATGATCAAAATAGAGTCGCCATGTTCGTAGATGATGCAACTCATTCATTTTCTATTCAAAGTGAAACCTGTAGCGCAAACTTGTCGCAACAAGGCCACTGTATATAATCACATCAGTGGTGAAGTGTTAGATTAAGAAAATACAGGATTTTGCCAAAAACTGTTGCAGCATAAAATCTCCGAAGCACAGAACTTGAGGGGCATGTCATATATCTTTTAACAGTAGTACAATGTGTGTGTGCATCACACACCAGTTTTTGCTATTTTTTTCGGTGTGGAAACAATTAGGAGATGTGGATTTTTTTTGAGAAACAGTTACGAATTTGACCGTTTTGACTTTTAACGGTGTTGATTGTCTTTGGCTGCAATTGATTAAACGATCTGACTCGTTTGCGCCATAGGATATGATTCGTTTGGTGACGATTGCCTCCGATGACATACCGGGATTGTTCCTGGTGACAGACCCTCCGACGCTCAAGTCTGAAATCAAGAAAAATATAAGAGAGCTTTTGTGGAGCAAAATATTGATTACCTCTTTCTTCGGGCGGGGGTAGGGGATATTTATAGTCGCATTGGGACAGTTTCGAGATAATCATATATCTTTACTTCCTGGTATATTTGGATAACAAATTTAGTTTAAATTACTTTATGATAAGAGATTTTGTTTTAAATCGCTTTTTAGGGATAATCATGAATTTAAATAACTCTTTAGATGATCATGATTTATTTATAATGGGTTGTCACCCAGACCTAGTAAGGCAAACCCGTTTTTGGATTATCGGGCTTGAAAGAGGCCAAATTTTCATTCATGGACCTATTTATGGGCAAAATTACTGTTTTACCCCTGAGACCTTTAAGATTCGTGTCCGATTTGAACGGTCCTCAATTAATTCTTTTTTACCCATATCACAAGGCCCTCACTCCCGAAGACTGAGTTTCATAGCCTTTGAGGAGTAGTTTGCCCGTTTTAAATGGTTTACAGAACCAATCAGAGTTCTCGAAGAAGTTTATAACTTGCTCGAAGTGTAACGGTGTTATTCTGAACTTATAAAATACCCAAAATTATTTCTAGAATTTTCTGGATTTTTTATGACTTTTCGAGATTTTTCTGAATTTTTCCTAATTTTTAATCAGTTTCCGAACTTTTATTCAATTTCCGAATTCTTATAATTAATTTTTGAAAATTTTAATTAATTATTCTAAATTAAAAATTGTTGACTCTTAGTTTGGTGTGCACAAAATGTGTCTACAATTACTAATAAGTTTGAATTAAGTTATTCAGATTTTCAGGATCAAAACAATATCCAAGAGAGATTCAAGAATATTCAAATAAGGAAAAAGATTCAAGAATATTCAAAGAAGGAAAATAATAAAGAAAGATTGAGAAATCAAGCAAAATGAGAAGATATTCAAAAAGAGAAATTGATTGATTAATGTCCAAGAAAGCCATCAAGACCAGCTGTCATCGTTCCATATTTGTGAGATTTAAATCTGTGTAAATTGATTGATTGAAAGATTAGTTTTGGTAAGAACAAATAGTGGATTCGTATGAACAACGCGATAACGGTCGACTATACTTTATGTCGTTCGACCGCATCGCAGTCGACTACAACTCTAAAGTTGTGTAAGAAGCAGTCGATCCTTCATCTCTCTAGTTTACAACAGAGAGCTGAACGGTCGACTGCACTATTATTACGGTCGACCGCACTTTGCGCTATTCACATTTTTTGGAATATATCGTTTCCATTTTTGATCGATACATTTTCTAGTCTATATATTTGGATGAACCGACTGTTTATTCTTCGCCTATTACTACTGAGAAAAATTTTCTGAACTAATCTTTCAACAATCATTCCGAGTGTGTGTGATAATTAGTTTGTATTCTTAAGTCAGGATCATTTAAGAACTTGAGTTTCTTTTTCTTTTTCTTCCACTTCGGTGAGATTGACGGGACTTGTCTTAGAAGTTCTGTGGGTGTAATAGGTCTCTTGGCCTGAATCCGAGAATCACTGTACAAGAGTTTTTGAGTACAGTGGAACGCTTGTGGCGGAGAATTGCTACAAGTAGGAGGTGTGGACGTAGACCTGGGGGTCGAATCACATTACATCGCTGCGTCACTTGTGCTATCTGTGTTTGCTCTTCTTAACTTTTTATTTACTCTGCATTTTATTTAATTAATATTTTATTCTGCACAATCACTTTATTCACCCCCCAGGGTGATTTACAGTGGTATCAGAGCCAGGTTCTTATCAAAAGCTTAAAAGCTTAAGCAAAAGGTCCAATGGCCGAAATCCCTCATCCTGAAAACTTGTACTCATCGGAGCCATTCATCTCCAATGGGACAAGCCTTACACGATCACCATTTTTTTATGGAAAATGCTATGATGTTTGGAAAGTTCGTATGTCTCATTTTCTACAGATGCTTGGAGAATAAGTATGGAATGTGTGCATCAATAAAATAGATATTCCAGTTAGCAATGAAAGGAAAGCCTTCACAAAAGCAGAGTTGGCTCTCAAGACATCAAATTCCAAAGCCCTGACGGCTCTCTATGCAAGTTTGAACAATGAAGAATTAATGCGATGTGGGCGAAACTGTAAAACAGCATACGAGATCTGGAACAACATGTTGAAGCGGCATGACGGAACCGCTTCTAAGGTAAAAGCTAAAGTTAATTTATGTTTCTATAAGTTTGATGTGTTTTGCATGTTGCCAGGGGAAAATGTGGATCAAATGCTCTCCCGTTTCGATATCATTGCCCACAAACTTGAGAGCTTAGGTAAAGAATTGGATGATGACCGAAAAGTCGGAAAACTCATAAGCTGTCTCACACCAGAATGGGATGTAAAGGCTGCTGCAATGATCGAGACCCTTGAAGAAAAGGGTTTCGACTACTACACATTTTAAGGAAAGCTGAAGACATACGAGATGAAAATATCGGAAACCAAAAGATACAAACAAAACATCAGAATTGAACCAAAAGCCGAAGAGAAAACAATTGTACTAAAAGCAGAAAAATCCCGACCATCAAAAACAGATTCAGATCGTGAGGTGTTAGACGAGGACATTGTCCTATTGACCATGCAATTTCATAAGTATCTCAAACATAAAAAATATGGCAGGTACAAAGAAAAAGGGAGAAAGATAAAGATGATGTGTGTTATAAGTGTAGGAAGTCTGGACACATCCGTGCAAATTGTCCTGTCTCACAAGACAGGAATAGGGACTACTTCCGCTCATAACTAGGTTTGAAAAAGAAGGCACTGAGGCAACATGGTTAGACTCCGATTCAAGTGAGGGAGAGTAAGGCTACGATGACGTCGGCTTCATGGCTCTTGGGAATGGTGAGGTGCAATCACCATCTCAAGAAGAGGTAATCGAAGAACCCACTTATGATGAACTAGTAGACATGTGTAATGGTTTGAAAGACTATGCTAAGAAATTAAGTCGTGAACTTAGGCAATATAAAAAAAATTCAAATGATACCCATGACTCTTGTATTACAAAAAAATCAAAAACTGAAAAATAAGAATGCCTTGATCTTGGAAAAATTTTGAGTCATTTAGAAAAGATCATGATGTATTTCTAGAAGAAAATAAAATCTTAAAACAACAAATTCGAGAATCTTTAGCAATGCATGATGATCACTTAAGAGAAATTCATGAGAAATCTGTTTATATCGCCAAACTCACAGATGATTTACAAGAATGCAAAAAGAAATTTGATGAGGTAGTGGAAGGATGTAATGAAGCACTTGAACAAAATAGGATTCTTGATGCTACACTAGACACTCTTCGTTGGAATACAAAATTCGATGAGATGACTAGAAAAGATTATGTAAAAGAGTAACTGAGCTTAAAAAAATTGTTGAAAAATATGAAGGACCTAGTTACCTTATTACAAAAAATTCAAGATCTTATCATGATAATCGAGGGCTTGGTTACGAAGAGCCAATACACCATCAAAAATGTAAATCATCATGTCATACACACTTGCATAATCTCCAACATAATCATAAACGAACCTAAAGCTATGCAAGTGTGCATGACTCAAGACATAGTCGTATCACATGTCATTACTGTTGTAGACTAGGGCACATTTCTTTTAATTGTCCATTAAAAAGTAACACTAACTTTGTTTGGGTAAGAAAGAATGTTAATGTAGGATCAAAACCCACTTGGATTCCTACAAAATTCCATGTAGGTGTTCCAATGCTCTCAACTTAGAAGATCGTAGACACCATGATAGAAGGCGCTCGAGAGGCCCAGCAAGTTATACTAGCAACCATCATCTCTATCAAGGAAAAAGGAGAAGGATCTTGGTCCTTCAGATAAGTATAGCATCGGGTAAAATATACACTAGCCTGAAATTATATTAAATGTGCATCTGCTGAATTATTTCTGAAATAAATGAAATGTGTGAACTTTACAATAACATAAAATCACTCTTTGAATGATCGGTCGACCGACCAGTCGACCGTACATATTATTTGTTCTTAATCAATCGAGAATGGACCGGTCGACCGTACGGTCGACCGTCCACCCCTCTGCCAAGTGTTCAACAAAGTAAAATCTCCCAAATTCGTGTGATGCGGTCGACCGTATCGATGAACCGGTCGACCGACCAAGATGACTGACTCACTTGTTTCACTCCTAATATAAATAGCTCTTCACCCCCAAACTCTCAGCCTTACAAAGAAACCCTAGCCTCCAAATATAAACCCATCAAATAAACCCTCATCTCTTAACTTTTTCGTCAAAAATTTCTCAAGTGCCCTCTCGTCCTTTGTCGCAATGGCTTCCTCTTCTAACAAATCAAAGGGCAAGAAAGCTGTTATCTCCAAATCCATCACTAAAAATGGTATAATCTTTCGCAACTCGCATTGTGCTGATCTTTACTTCTCTTCTCTCAATAATTCCCCCATTGTTGCAAATCGGGTTATTAACCTATTATCATTGGGAGGGCAGTTCTCTGTCATGGTTAGAATTCTTAGGAATTTTGGGTGGGAAAACTATCTTGCTACCCCGAGCACTCACTTCGAGTCTCTAACTCAACAATTCTATGCAAATATTGAGGGAATTCAAGATGATGATCTTACCCTATCTTCTATCATCCTTGGCTGAAGAGTCAAAATCACTCCCGAATATCTCCGGGGGAGATACGAGTTTCCCGAAGGGGAGTTTGATGCATATCATTTAGACTTTAAAACCCTCAATTATAAGTCCGGTCACAATCAAAACACCATCAAATCTATGATCATTCAACCAGAATTCTCTCGTTTCCCTCGTCCCGCTCCCATAAACGTCACCGATACCGCTCGGGTCCTAAATAAAATTATCAATGCTGACATTTGGCCCAAAAAAGAATGACAAAACAGAAATTCGGGTCGATCAATCCTTTATTGTTTTTCTGTTTTTTGGGGAGTACAAATTCGATCTTACTACATTCATCATTCGCACGATGAATTATGCAACTACTACTTATCGTGGTCTCCCCTTCAGCTTTCTCATATACAACCTTACCATTGATTCCTGCATTGATGTCGGGAACTCTTGCTCAGTAAGAGCCCTATGCCCATTCTCCCTCAACAAATGGGTATTGATGTACCCTTCAATCAGCGTGCTCGTCGTCGTCAAGCCCAACAACAAGCATGCCAATCCGAACAAGCATCACAAGCATCTTCCTCTTCACGACACAAGAGTGCCACTGCCTCTTCATCATTCGTGACTCATGAGCAGTTTACTGCTCATCAAATGCAAGTATATGATTATTATGTTAACACAATTGAGTACTTGCAAGGGAAGGAAGATTGGGAAATTCTTCCTCCACTAAATGATGAAGATGATGAGGAAGATGAGGAAGACGATGACGGCAATGAAGATAATGGCGAGGATGGCGAGGATGATAATGATGAGTAAATATCCTTCTGTGATTGAAATATCACTATGTATGCTCATTGTTTCTGTGTAATCTTATATGAAGAAATATATCCATATTAAGTTGCTTGTCTTAAATATCTGATTGCCTGCAATGTATCGTTTTTTCGGTCGACTGTGCGGTCGACCGGTTTTTGCATAAATTGTCTTTCAGTATTTGTGTTCGACCCGTTTGCCCTCTGTGATTCGTTTTGTTTTTGACAAAGGGGTGTGATCGACTATGCGGTTGAATGGTTTGCTCTCTGAAAAATTATTTTTTGCTTAACTAGTTTTGCGGTCGACCGGTTCTCTTTCTGACTTCGCGTTGTGTTTCTCTTTTAAAAAGAACTCTCTACTCACTTTCTATTATCAGTTTCTTGAAATTTATTCTACACTTCTTTTTCTTATCCATGCCTTGCATCTGTAGTGGGAAAATCTCAAATCTTGATGCCATGAAGAGCTCTCCCTGTATATCAAAGAGTTTCGTTATCAACAGTATCATGTAAGTAGATTCTCCTTCGTGTTCATATTTTTTTTCTTCTTTATCTCCCTTATTTTGCTTGATGAAAGTTTCCTTTTAAATGGTTTTCGTAAGAAGTAATTTATCATTGTCTTTTACCCCCCATCCCCCTCTTGGTGTGTTCCAAAAAGGGGGAGAATATTAGAAGTATTATGAATGCATGAAAGTAAAAATAATTAAAGTTTTATTTTATTTTTATTTTCCATGAAGTATTAAATTAAGGGGGACTATTCACAAATCTCTTCTTTTTAATGAAAATCTGGGTGACAGAAAATACTAAATTCAGGGGGAGTATTTTGTGCAATTTTATTTTACTTTCAATATTCAAATGCATGTTTTGTTCACACCAAAAGGAGGAGATTATTGACTCTTAGTTTGGTGTGCACAAAACGTGTCTACAATTACTAATAAGTTTGAATTAAGTTATTCAGATTTTCAGAATCAAAATAATATCCAAGAGAGATTCAAGAATATTCAAATAAGGAAAAAGATTCAAGAATATTCAAAGAAGGAAAATAATAAAGAAAGATTGAGAAATCAAGAAAAAGGAGAAGATATTCAAAAAGAGAAATTGATTGATTAATGTCCAAGAAAGCCATCAAGACCAGTTGTCATCATTCCATATTTGTGAGATTTAAATCTGTGTAAATTGATTGATTAAAAGATTAGTTTTTGGTAAGAACAAATAGTGGATTCATATGAATAGCGCGATAACGGTCGATTGCACTTTATGTCAGTCGACCGCATCGCAGTCGACTGCAACTCTAAAGTTGTGTAAGAAGCAGTCGACCCTTCATCTCTTTAGTTTACAACAGAGAGCTGAACGGTCGACTGCACTACTATTACGGTCGACCGCACTTTGCACTGTTCATAATTTTTGGAATGTATTGTTTCCATTTTTTATCGATACATTTTCTAGTCTATATATTTGGACGAACCCACTGTTTATTCTTCGCCTATTACTACTGAGAAAAATCTTCTGAACTAATCTTTCAACAATCAATCCCAGTGTGTGTGATAACTAGTTTGTATTCTTCAGTCAGGATCATTTAAGATCTTGAGTTTCTTTTTCTTTTTCTTCCACTTCGGTGAGATTGACGGGACTTGTCTTAGAAGTTCTGTGGGTGTAATAGGTCTCTCGGCCTGAATCCGAGAATCACTGTACAAGAGTTTTTGAGTACAGTGGAACTCTTGTGGCGGAGAATTGCTACAAGTAGGAGGTGTGGACGTAGACCTGGGGGTCGAATCACGTTACATCGCTGTGTCACTTGTGCTATCTGTGTTTGCTCTTCTTAACTTTTTATTTACTCTGCATTTTATTTAATTAATATTTTATTCCCCACAATCACTTTATTCACCTCCCAGGGTGATTTACAGTGGTATCAGAGCCAGGTTCTTATTAAAAGCTTAAAAGCTTAAGCAAAAGGTCCAATGGCCGAAATCCCTCATCCCGAAAACTTGTACTCATCGGAGCCATTCATCTCCAATGGGACAAGCCTTACACGATCACCATTTTTTAATGGAAAATGCTATGATGTTTGGAAAGTTCGTATGTCTCATTTTCTACAGATGCTTGGAGAATAAGTATGGAATGTGTGCATCAATAAAATAGATATTCCAGTTAGCAACGAAAGGAAAGCCTTCACAAAAGCAGAGTTGGCTCTCAAGACATCAAATTCCAAAGCCCTGACGGCTCTCTAAGCAAGTTTGAACAATGAAGAATTAATGCGATGTGGGCAAAACTGTAAAACAGCATACAAGATCTGGAACAACATGTTGAAGCGGCATGACGGAACCGCTTCTAAGGTAAAAGCTAAAGTTAATTTATGTTTCTATAAGTTTGATGTGTTTCGCATGTTGCCAGGGAAAAATGTGGATCAAATGCTTGCCCGTTTCGATATCATTGTCCACGAACTTGAGAGCTTAGGTAAAGGGTTGGATGATGACCAACAGATCGGAAAACTCATAAGCTGTCTCACGCCAGAATGGAATGTAAAGGCTGCTGCAATGAGGGAGGCCCTCGAAAAAAAGGGTTTCGACTACTACACGTTTCAAGAAAAGCTGAAGACATAAGAGATGGAAATGTCGGAAACCAAAAGATATGACACATTTCTTAACTTTTTATTAACCAAATGAAGAAAAGGGTTTCGACTACTACACATTTCTTAACTTTTTATTTACTCTGCACTTTATTTAAGTAATCTTTTATTCCGCACAATCACCCTATTCAACCCCCCCAGGGTGATTTACAATAATTACTTTTTCAGAATTTAAAATTATTTTTCTGAATTAACAATTAATAATTTAGAATTTTTAATTATATTTTTACAATTTTTAATTATTTTTTGAGTTTTTTAAATGATTAATTCGATTTAATAATTAAATATAAAAATTAATTAAATACCTGATGACGCGGCACCATCAAGAGCGTCGATCGCACTACGCATGAAAATTGAGGATATCGAACGGCTTCCAGGCATTGACCGGTCAACGCTCCGTTGCCTATTTTTCTTTCGGTTCCACGTCTGCTCAGCGCGCTGCGATAAGTGTTGGCAAACGATACGGCGAGCATTGGCGAACGGTGCAGCGAGTGTTGGAGAACGTTTGGCAAACGATGACGAGGGGACACGTGGCATCTGACCGTTGACTGGTCAACACTAGTTTTGGCATCGTTTCGGTCAGTTCTTCGTCTGCTCGGCGCGCTCTGGCAAATGATAGCAAACGGTACGGCGAGTGTTTGCAAACGTTTTGGCGAACGATGATAGGCTACACGTGGTGTCTGACCGTTGGCTGGTGAACAGTAGTTTTGGCCTCGTTTCGTTCGGTTCTTCGTTTGGTCGACACGCTTTGGCGAACGAAGGCGAACAGTGTGGCGAGAGTTGGCGAACATTTTGGCAAACAATGATTAGGCGACATGTGGCGTCTAATCGTTGACTGGTCAATGCTATTTTTGGCATCGTTTCGTTCGGTTCTTCGTCTGATTGGCACGCTTTGGAGAACGATGGTGAATGGTGCAGCGAGTGTTGGCGAACGATGACGAGGCGACACGTGGCGTCTGACCATTGACTGTTCAACACTAATTTTGGGCTCGTTTCATTCGGTTCTTCGTCTGCTTGGCATGCTTTGGTGAACGAAGGCGAAAGGTGCGGTGAGCGTTAGCGAACATTTTTGGCGAACGATGATGAGGCGGCACGTGGCGTCTGACTGTCGACTGGTCAATGCTAGTTTTGGCCTCGTTTCGTTCGGTTATTCGTTTGTTCGACGTGCTCTGGTGAACGATGTGGCGAACGTTGGTGAACGATGGCGAACGGTGACGAGGCGACACGTGACATTTGACCATTGACGACATTGACCGATCAGTGATTGTGTTTTTTCGTTTAGCCTTACTCGACCGTTGCAATTCCCTAATTTTTTAGCTTCCGCATCATTTTGGGGGCCTAATATCATGGAAGCCCAAGTATGTTAGGCTCCTCTATAAATCCCTCCCCCCTCCCCTCTTTCTCTCTCTCACTTCTTCCTCACTCTTATCATTCTCTCTTCTCCTCAAAATTTATTCTCATCGATGGAAATAATCTCTGGAGAAACTCCGGCAAATTTTTTCGACCTCCGACGAGTAATTCCGACCGTAACTGTCAAATCGAAGGTAATTTATTTTTTTCTTTATTAAAGATATCTAGAGTTTTTTCGGGCGATGAGACCTCCTCTGGCCGTGTCGAAGTGCAACCGCCTACTTCTTCTACTATAGTGGATAAGGGGAAGGTGTAGTAGATCCGCCTTCAGTCGTCATGGAGACAATTATAGAGAGAGGGGATGGGGGAGTTTGGGAGACACTCGATCGCTGTGTCGCATCTAAGCGGCATTCGAGAGTAACTGCCAAGGAGTTGAGGTCATTTGAGCTTGGTATGGAGTGATTCTACGAAGAGAATGCGCCGCGCGAGCATTTAGATGCTAAAGATGTCATTTTCATGCTTACGGAGGTGGATTTGGGCATTATTAGAAAGTGCTACAAGATATCGGAGAAGTTCTATCTTGTTGTGCCAGGCCCCGGAGTTAGAGCTTGCTCGCCGCTTTCCCCCGACTTGTGCATTTTCTCCTTCGATGCCTTTCATGCAGGGATTTGCCTTCCTCTCCATCCCTTTATGAGAGAAGTTTTGAGGTGGTACGACTTGGGTCCCATTCAGCTTATGTCGAACATGTGTAGACATGTTACAAGGTTTGTGCGGCACTACCAGGCGGCGGGGTTCGAATCTTGACTCAATGTCTTGCGCAAGTTGTACAAGATCCATCAGAAGAACAAGTCAGAGTATCGGTTCTTTCTTACGGCCCGTAGGGGTGTGAAGCTTCTGGATAACCTCGACTCGATCAAGGCATGGAGAGATAAGTACTTTGGGATATGTAGTCGTGAGCTGTAGGACATCCCCACAATGTGGAGGGAGGATGTGCCGAAGAGGGTGAAGGCGGACCCAATTTTGAGCCCCAATGAGGAGGGTATGGTTGGCACTATTTTGGATCATCCGACCTTTCACTGGGGAGAGATAAAGGAGGAGTTTCTCTTCAAGGGGGGTCTCAGCCTGATGAACCCAAGTACACGTCTTCTTTCATATGTTTGCATTAGTCTTATTTGTGTCTATACATATGTATTATATGTATATTAAACTTTTTTTTCTCTCAATATATCGTGTCTTCTATTTTCATGGGAGGAAGGCATGGATTTCGATGAGATCATGTTCCAGCATTCGGGCTTGAGTAGCAGGCGACCTGTCGAAAAGAAGAGGAAGAGGGTGGTTACCAAGCCTTCCCCATCGAAGGTTGCCAGAAGTGTGGGGGGTGCTCCCCCCACTGTGGACTTGGAGTCACCCCCCGCTATGTCTACCACTGCAGGTGACTACAAATTATCTACGGCTCTACCTCTTGAGGCTTGCCCTCTTACAGAGGCAGCGGACGCGATCCTGACCAATAAGCTGAAGAAGATCTTTGTCCCCAAGTGGCAGGTCAGGAGGCACGATGGCTTCCTCGGGGATTCGGCGAGTTGCATGGATGTGATTCTCCACTTAGCCACCCCCAAGGATAGGGCTTAGATGGAGCAAGGGACCGTGGGGGACTCAGCTTTGGAGATTGCCAAGGCGAGCATGACGGTGTGTATTCGTTATCTCCTTTTCCTATAATTGCTTTTGGCATCTGTCTTATGGTTCGTAACTTTGAATTATTTCTTTGTAGGCAATCTGTCACTTCAGCCACTTGTTAAAATAAGTGGTGGAGCAAGAGCGGGAGCTGAAGGTAATCTAGGATAGGGAGAAGGTTGAGCAGTCAAAAGTAGCAAAGGAGTGAGAGGCGGCTGTACTCCGAGCAGAGACTCGGGAGACTCGAATCGCTTTGCTGGAGGCTGCCTTGGCCAAGGAGATGGTGTAACACCCCAAATTCCAAATAAGAATGAATTCGAGATTCCACATGATCTTTATTTCACTTCGTACAATTTTACAAGGAATTTAAAACTTTTTCAACAACAATACATCAGAGTTACAGTACACTTTGTTTACATAGCGGAAAATAAAAGATTGCAACATTGAAATAAAATACATCTTGTATAACTTTAACATCATTTGCATCACAACATCTTTACTTCATCATGAATAGTCCATTACCTGCATGTCAATTTGTGGGCACGTCAGTTACTTACAACTGACGAAATGTTATACTCGGCTATCCTCTCTATGCCGGGAATAGTATAACGATCTCAATACTTTAATAAAAATAAAATAGTTTAATGAATAAATAAGTGTTAATTGTGTCTACACTAAACATGTAAGTGTATGCCATGCCTTAATGCCTAATGCACACAATTCTATACTAGGATGACACTAATGCACACTTGTTCGGATTCCATGCATCCCATACTACATAGGTCCGAGGGCAAGCGCCTACGTACTCCACCATAAAGGGCTCGATCTCTCACCATGATAACTACCCGATAATAAAACAAGGTTCAGATCATTCCACGAATTTGAATCCCAGCCCCGGAGTCCACCGCTGATTGTTATAGAAGATTCCACATCGTGCGAATCATCCCGTCAGTGACCCTTTAGCCCGGTAGACGTATATACATTGGAGACGGCAAACAAAACTATCCGTCCAACTACTCAAGATCCCGGAGTCCACCGCTGACCCGTCCTTATAGTCTCGGATTTAAAATATAACAACCCGTCTCCCACGGAGCAACCTCAGTCCACCAAGTGGGTCTATAGCCTCGGAGTCTACCATCAACTATATAGAGCACCCCACTTACGTTTGCCTAGGTTTACTACATCTTCACTTAAGTGCCTACTTATTTTAGTTCAGGACATGAATCGATTTCCAACGTAGAATTAGTTTTATCTCTTACCGGTCTTAATCACCACTACCGAGATAGATCCACAACCATATCTCAAATTTATATCTCAACTCTTTTATTTCAACATTTACCGGTAACAAGATTTTACTAACTCAAAACTCAACCATTTATGGATAAGAATTATGGGTACACATACCCTTTTAATAAACATGTCTTAAACCTAGATAATTTCATTCTTTCAATTCATTTAACAACTTAAGCAATGTCTCATTTTAGCACTATTCATGATTCCTTAACAATAATAATTCTTTTTCATGAAACAATTTCATTCAACATCGATCTCACAACAATTTATCCTTTTCACAAACATGATTTTATCACTTGCAAACTCATTTGCAATTTAAATACATATAATAATCGAGTATTCAACACAAATGAATAACCCCATCAAAGATAATTAATTCACATATCAACATTTTACTTTTCTTCTAATGATATAAATCATGTTCTTAAAATAATTAACTTGGAAAACAATTATTTTATTCTATCTAAACATTTCCTCAAATCCTTGAAAACTCTTTTTTTTTTTTTTTTTAATGAATACTTCACTGCTTTAAAGAAGATTAGGATTTTGTTTGAATTTATATAAGCTCAAGAGTTCATAAATTTCTATTTTTTTTAAAACAGAAAAATTTAATTAAAAGCCCCTGACAGGTTTCGAACCCGTGAGCGACTAGGCAGCGACCAAAGGCCCACCGCAAACCAAAGAGTCCAAGTGGACTCTGTGTTCAATTTTTAATCTAAACTGCTCATATAATCAATGTTGGGCTCTGAATGTATTTAAACAAATCTCAAAGAAAAGATTTGGGCTTAACAAGTTTCGAACCCGTGCCAACAAGAAGGCCAGCGCAACGTCAGACCACTAGTCCAACTACACCCAGCAACTCACAAACAACCCGAAGGGTTTTATTCCAACTTCGTGCTGTTTCAATATTTTAACAAAACTTGATTGATTGAACTCTTAATTTAACTAAAATAGTTTTATATAACCTGAAATTTCTTTACATCAGTAACTCACTGATTTACAACTCATATTTTAGAAAGAATAAAAATAATAACTCAAACTTTCAAATTGTTCCTTTTTATTAACAACTACAAATTGTATTCATCATTTCTAGTTAAAGATTACGTATTATATATCATTCTAAATGAGTTCCATAACATCCACCTTTTATTTTATAAAACTCTATTTACTTATCCAAAGAAGTATTTCTCTCATTCTCATACAATCTACTTATTTCTTTATGCATGTTAATTCATGACAAACTACTTGATCATTTCTTTTTTTTTTTCTCTCATTTTTAATTAACATGGTATGAGTTGATTTACTAAATCACGAATATTTTACGATTATTCATGCTACACATAAATCAAAATTTCTATTTCATTAACTTTAGCATGCATAATTCTAACAACTAGAAAGCATGAGAACACCCACTAGCATGATATAGATTTTATTTGCTAACATAGCATCTTTATTACTACCAATGTATAGATCGGTTCTACTAAAATATAACACTCATCTATAATGTTTATCATGTATGTTCTACCACTAGAAAGTAACGAAACCACCCACCTCAAGTTTGAAGGGTGAACAAATGAAAGAAAGTGGTCACCACTCCTAGCTCCAAAGACTCCTAGCTTTGTCTCCTCTCCTAGCAATGACCTCCAAGCACAAGAACACTTCTTTCCTTATTCTCTTTCTTTTATCTCTCTCTTTTCTTTCTTTCTTTCTTTCTTTTCTTTTCTCTTTTGATTTGATAATATTTTTGGTGTGATGAAAAAGAGAAGAATATGATTCTATTTATAGGGTTTTGGAAGGGTTCTTTTTGCATATTTCTCCACCCTAATAATTTCTCACTTTAATTCTCACTCTTCATTTTCTTAACTCTCAAAAACTCCCAACTCTTCACTACTATAACCTCCAAACTTCTAACTCTTCATCTCCCCACTCTCTCACACTAACTCTCATTCATCTCTCCCTTAATTCAAAGACCAACATACTTGCTCCCATCTAGATCCCGGGTGCACACGGTGAAGATCATCTGTACATCTACTTAATAATCGGGTGGGCCCCATCATGAATGGCGTCGCCACCTAATACAACCAGCACTTTGGGTGCTGTTGTTAGCTTCTCGAGTGGGCCCCCACCTATATAGATTTCACATATAATTCTCATGCATATAACAGCCAACATGAACTTCACGTGGGCCCCCATAAGCACCCTTCCATCATATTTTTAATACATATATATACCATTACACTTATTAATCCTACTAATACAACATCGATTATAACCACATAATCACCATTATAAAATTTATACTATCACACAATCTGTTACATATATATTATATTATACACTTACTATTATATTATTTTGAAAACTACAGGGTGTTACACACTCCGAAATTTATTTTGAAAATAAATGTGCTTAAGTACGTTTACCGAAAACACGTGTGTCGCACGTATAAAATTGCGAAATTGATTTTATCAACGGAATTTTATTAAAATATAATCGAAAACAACATAAGAAAAATTATATTTACTAATTTTATACATTTCATGATGAAATCACTACACGTAGAAAACACATGCATTATACGTGCAATAAAAAATGCATTTTTAATGAAAATAAAAAATGGGATGTTACAGAAGGAGTTAGTGGCCTCGAAGAAGGAGCAAGTGGTTAGGGAGAGGAAGCTGGCAGCCTGCAAGAGGGAGAGCACAGCTAGAGAGAGAGACGCTGCAGTGCATGCCACTGAGGAGGAGGCGAAGAAGAAGGTCGTGGGGTACCTGGCTACTGACATGGACAAGGCATATGCAAGAGCCATGGATCATTTGAGCAAGTGCATCCCAGGTTTTGATTGCTCGGGGTACTCGTTGTTTCTGCCGCCTACTGAGGAAGCAGAAGGGGGGAGGAAGAGGAAGCAGATGATGATGAACTAGAGGTGGGCCCTCTTACAGTGGTTGCGAATGGTATATGGGTAGGCAGGGAAGCTGGAGGCGATTCCGCAACCCCTTCAGTAGCACCTAGCGAGGTGGAGCCTTGACTCTATTTTCTTCATTAGCAGCCATTTTTTTGTATTTGCCTAATAGCGGACTGGCCACTACTCGTTGTATTTTTATGCTGCAATGAACATATTTTCTTTCCTTAGTTGTTCGTATCTTGTGTGGCTTTTGAGCTTCTCGAGTTTTCGCACATCCTGTGACTTAGTTGTCTTTGTTAGAGTGATCTATTATTCGTTTTGGTCAGCAGGTTATTGTGGACAATGCGTGATATTCTCGATATCGTGAGATAGTCCACCTCCGTTCCAAGCTTCAGGTGACGGAGAGAGCCTTTCCAAAGCGGAGGTGGAGCTTGGCCACTTGAGAAAGGTTTTTCCCCGCAAGGACATCGAGGAGAGGCGTAATGATGAGATTCTTCGAGAAGTACCTCTGATTGGTGTGGAAGATCATTCTCCAGGTGTGGCAGATGTTGGGAAGTCTTCAAAGCTTAGTCATTTGTCGTCTTTGTTTGCGGTCATGACCGAGAGAAACGAGCTGAAAAATGTAGTGCTCGAGAAGAGTTTAGAAGTAGCCAATCTTAGGAGGACTATTTTTGAATTTTCGCAAGG
This sequence comes from Hemerocallis citrina, assembly GCA_017893485.1. Taxonomy (NCBI): domain Eukaryota; kingdom Viridiplantae; phylum Streptophyta; class Magnoliopsida; order Asparagales; family Asphodelaceae; genus Hemerocallis; species Hemerocallis citrina. The sequence continues at coordinate 132,489,686 of CM030367.1, read as the reverse complement.
GGTCGGAGCAAGTGGGGAGCCTCGTTTGAAATTTAGAGTTAAGGATGACTCTCTCAAAGAGAGGCTAGTTGAATTAGAAACTGAGAACCACTGCTTGAAGCGACTCCTTGAAGGAGATAATGTTAGGAGCACTTCTTGCGCTCGTGAAGAGCGTGCCCAGGAGAGGTCCTTCTACGAATTGGATTTGCGCTTGCCTGAGGCCCTGCGGAACCCTGGTGACGCTTAAATTGGTGTGGCCGGCTCATCTAGCGGGGTGTCGGTTGGTAGGGCAGAACTAGCAGTAGGCCCCGATGGTGCGACCTGATCTGTGGGTTTGGATGTTACTTCAGATGGTTCGAGGGGAAGGGATAGTGCTGGCTTGCCAGTGGGAAGCCGTAAACCGCGTGTGTCCCTAAAGAGGAATATCCCATTGCCACGGAAGACTTGAAGGGACGCTGAGTGAGATTTTGTAATATAGAGACTTGTTCTTTCTACAACACTTGTTTCCAGATAATTTTTGTGAAATAAATTTTTGCCAAGTTGTTGTGAATCGTCTCTTGAGAATTATGTTTTTTTATTTTAACTTGGTTCAAAGGGCACTCGTATGGTGAGATATTCCCCACACACTTGCTCGGGAGCAAGTATGCCCTTGCGACTATATGAATCCTAAACAGATCCAGCAATTGTTTGATGGAGTGCTTTAGCGTATGAACCACATGTTGTTTTAGGAGCACCCAAACGACGAGCCATAATCTGCACACTTGATTTTGGGGCATGTGGCTAGAGTGGCTCTGTGAACCGTGAGTGGAATCTGAACAAGGTGACGATGAATTTTGGGAGCACTTGAATGACGAACCGATACCTGCACACTTGCTCGGGAGCATGTGGCTATGGTGTCTCTATGAACCATGAATGGACTCCACACTTATCCAAAGTTATTTCAGGAGTACTCAAATGGCAGACATGACTCCGCACATTTGCTTAGGAGAAAATTGGCCAGAATTGTCCTCTGAAATGTGAGTGGAATCCGAACAAGGTCACGACGAGTTTCAGAAGCACTCGAATAGTGAACTGATCCCCGCACACTTGCTCGGGAGCATGTGTCTATGGTGGCTCTATGAACCATGAATGGACTCCACACTTATCCAAAGTTGTTTCAGGGGTATTTGAACGGCGGGCATAACTCCGCACGATTGCTTAGGAGTAAGGTGGTTAGAATTGCCCTCTGAACCGTGAGTGGACTTCGGACAGGGTGACGATGAGTTTCGGGAGCACTCGAATGGAGAACCGATCCTCACACACTTGCTCGGGAGCATGTGTATATGACGGTTCTATGAACTATGAATGGACTCTGCCCTTGTCCGAGGTTGTTTCAAGAGGATTCGAACGGTGAGTTGAACCCCGCATACTTGCTCAGAGGCAAGTAGCTAAAGTGGCCCTAAGAACTGTGAATGGACTCCAAACAAGAAAACGACGAGTTTTTGGAGCACTTCGAATGGCGAGCCGAACCCCGTGCACTTGCTCGGGAGCATGTGGCTAGAGCGGCTCCATGAACCATGAGTGGAGTCCATACTTGTCTGTTGGAGTGCTTAGTGGAGGGATGGTGTGACTCGGGGGTGAAACATGTGTCTAACTCATTGTTTGTATCCGATAGACTTGTATAAGAATTTTGCGAAGGAAAATACTAAATTTTTATTGAAGAATAAAAATAAGTGGCTACTTGATGCTAGCCTTTATTACATGTTGTGACCGTTATAATTGTTGGCCTTGATTACATGTTTTAATTGGGCGAGGGCGTTAAGCGCTCTCTTTGTATTTCATGGGATGTTCGGCGTTCCAAGTTCTCGATATCTTCTTCCCCCCCAAGTCTTCTAGTCGGTAAGCTCCTGGGTGGACAGCTTATGAGACTTTGTAAGGTCATTCCCAGTTAAGGGCGAGCTTTCCCTTCTTTTGAGGGATGGATATTTCGAGTTTTCGATGGACAGGGTCCCCTTCTTGAATGTTGGTCGGACACACCTTCTTGTTATAGAATGTCTCTACCCTCTATTGGTAGATGTTTCTCTGGATGATGGATTTCTCTCGGACTTCTTCAAGAAGGTCAAGATCAGCTCGAATGTCGTTCGAGTTAGGTTCTTGATTGAACGAGAGGAGGTGGGGAGAAGGTATTCCGAATTCTAGAAGGATAAGAGCTTCTGTGTCGAATGTAAGGTTAAACGGGGACTCGCCCGGCCATGGGGGTTCTTTTGCTGGTCCTATAAGATCATAGTACACTTAGAAGTTCTTCGACCCATTGTGTCCTGGTGGCTTCACCAAGTCTCTTTTTGAGACCATTAAAGATTTGTTGATTGGCGTTCTCAGCTTGGCCATTGGTCTGGAGGTGTGATAATGAAGAGAAACGTTGCTCAATACCCAAGTCAGTGCAGAACTAGCGGAACCTTTTACCAGCGAATTGAGTCCTATTATCGGTAACTGAAATGCGAGTGATCTTAAAGTGGCAAACTATGTTCTTCCAAAATAACTGTTGGATTTGTTGCTCGGTGATTGTTCCTAGTGGTTCAGCTTCTATCCATAAAATAGTTGATAGTGACCACCAAGAAGGATCGTTGTCCAGTGGCAGGAGGGAACGGTCCAAGCAAATCCATCCCCTACACTACGAATGGGATGGGGCTTAACATGGTGCTAAGGTTGGCTTGGGGTACTCACTTTACGGAGGAGTGTCTCTAACATGATGGGCATTGGCGGACATAAGCTTGAGCATCACTTAGGAGAGTGGACCAGTAGTACCCATGGTTAAGGATATTCCGTGCAAAGGACCTTGCGCTCATATGGCAGCTGCCTACTCCTTCATGAACATCTTGTAGGGCATATTCGGCCTCTCTAGGTGAGAGGCATCGAAGGTTTGGTCGACCATCAACCAGAGTGTAAGAGCACTTGTAAAGAACCCCTTCTACGAGTACGTACCTTTCAGCCCTTACCCGAATCTTCCTTGATTCTTTGATATCTGCTGGGAGGATCCTTTTTTCGAGGAAGTCGACTAAAGGTTTCATCCAACAGTCTTCGGGTGTTTGAGGGGTGATATGCATGAGTTTGACTGCTTCTTCTTCTTCGATGCTCGGTTTTAGGAGGACCTCGATCTGTACAGTGTGGTTGATTCCGTCGAACGACGAGGAGGCAACCTTAGACAGGTGCTTGCCCATTTTCTCCTCATGGAATGCGAGTGATCTCAGCTTCTTGGAAAGTGGACATGATTTTCTTTACACATGCCAAGTACCTGATCCTTCGGTCATCCATTGCCTCATATTCTCGTCAGATCTGGTTTACCACAAATTTAGAGTCACTGAATACTCCGACTCTTCGTGCCCCTGCCTTTTTTGCTAGGAAGAGATCGACACTCATGGCTTCATATTTGGCCTCATTGTTTGAAGCTGGGAAACTGAGGCGCAACGAGTAGTGGAGGAAAAACTCATCAGGACTGATTAAGATAACCCCTGCTCCGCTCCCTTCGAGGCAAGATGACCCATTCACGTAGACATTCTAAAGTAGGGGGTTGTCTCCATCCTTGAGAGGATCAGGGATCGTGCTTTCGACGATGATTTCAGCCAAGGCTTGGGCCTGATTGCGGTTCTTGGGTGATAGGTGATGTCGTGCTGACTCGACTCAATAAACCATTTCATGAGTCTTCCGGAGCATTCAGGTTTGTAGAGAACTTGCTTGAGCGGTTGATCAGTGAGGACCCACATGGAGTGTGCTTGAAAGTAAGGTATGAGCTTCCGGGCGGCTGTTACTAGAGCATATGCCATCTTTTCCATCTTTGTGTACCGAAGCTCCACATCATGGAGCACCTTGCTTACATAGTAGAAGGACCTTTGCACCCGATCTTCTTCTCTCACTAATACAATGTTGGAGGTTTGATCCGAGGCGGCCAGATAGAGGTAGAGGATTTCTCCCGATGTGGGTTTGCTTAAGAGTAGAGGATTGGTGAGACGCTTTTAAGGCTTTCAAAGGCTGCGTGCTGTTCTCACCCCCACTTCAAATTCTTCACTCCTCAGAGAGCTTTGAAGAAAAGTAGGCATTTCTCTCCGGACTTGGAGAGAAAATGCCCAATGGTGGCCAGACGGCCTGTAAGCTTCTAAACCTCCTTAATCATAGCTGGGAGAGATATGTCGAGGATGGCTTTGATCTTTTCAGGGTTGGCTTCATTTCCTTTCTGACTCACCATATACCCCAAGAACTTTCCCGAGGAGATCCCGAAGGCACGTTTCAAAGGGTTCAGCCTCATATTGTTGATCCGGAGTACATTGAATGCTTCCTGGAGGTCGGCAACATGGTCTTCTTTCCTGAGGCTCTTTACAAGCATATCATCCATGAACACTTCCATGTTTTGGCCAATCTGTTCCCTAAAGACTTGGTTTACCATGTGTTGATATGTGGCCCCAGCATTATTCTTCTCAAAGGGCAAGACTCGGTAGCAATAGAACCCCTAATTGGTGATGAAGGATGTATGGCAGGAACATTCAGATCTGATTATATCTCGAAAAAGCTTCCATAAAACTTAATAACTCATGGCCTGAGGTGGCATCTATCAAGGCATCTATGCTCGGGAGCAGGAATGGATCTTTTGGACTTGCTTTGTTGAGGTTGATGAAGTCTATGCAGATTCTCCACTTGTCATTGGCCTTCTTGGCCATTACAACATTTGCTAGCCACTCAGGGTAACTGACTTCCTGAATGAATCGGGCTGCTAGGAGCTTGTCAACCTCTTCCTTGATGACATGTTGCCTTTTAGGCGCAAATTTGCGGTGCTTCTGCTGGACAGGCTTGGCTTCTGGGTCCACACTTAAGCAGTGTACAATCAAGTCTTCGGCTATACCCGACTTATCTTCGGCGGTCCAAGCGAACAGGTCCCTATTCTCCCTGTTGCAGATGATGAGTTGCTCCTTCACTTGGCAGAAAAGTGCTTTGCTCACCCAGAAACACTTAGTTGTATCCTTTTTGGAGAAAGGGATTTCTACCAGTTCATTTACGGGTTAGGAGCTAGCTTGTCCCATATAAAGAGGGAGTTCAAAGGCATCGAGGGGAAGAACTGAGCCTCATATGGTAGCTGTGTAGCAAGCCTGAGCAGCTTCCTGACTTCCCTTGGTTTCCCCCACTACTACAGCTGTAGGAAATTTTATTTTTAGGTGGTATGCTGACATAACCGCTTGGAGGGCCGCTAGCCCTGGGTGGCCGAAGATAGCATTGTAGGCAGACTTCATGCCAACCACCATGAAGTCTAACGCTTCTGTGCAAGCTGTCAGAGCTTTCCCTAAAGTAACGTCGAGGGTTACAATTCCCTTGATCATCATGGGGGCTCCAGAGAATTCGTGAAGGGTGTATTCGGCGGGCTTGAGGCGATCCCGCTTAAGTTTGAGGCCCTCAAACACATTTAAAAAGAGGATGTTGACCGAACTGCCATTATCAACCAGGACTCGGCACACTTCATAGTTCGCCATACACATGCTGATCACGAGTGTGTCGCAGTGAGGAGTTCAGACTGCTTCCAAGTCTCGATCTGAGAAGGTGATGCTTGTCTAACCCTAACCCCAAGCTCATCTAACCCTAACCCTAACCCCTAACCCTAACCCTAACCCTAACCCTAACTCTTGAAACTTTCGGGGGAGGGATGTTGTGTACGGAATTCACCTCCCAAATGCAGGACTTCTTAGATGAGCTAGAGGCTCCCTTCATAGGTCCTTCGTGGATTGCATGAACTATTTTCATTCGCCCCGATCCCTGAGATTCAATCGGCTTCTCTGCCCGTTTGTTGGGTCCCCTCGGAGGAGGGGGTCCGGTCTCATTTACCTGATAAAATTTGGCAAGGTATCCTTGTCGAAGCAATGCCCTACTTCATCTTTAAGGGATCAACACAAATCTGTAAGGTGACCATGATCCTTGTGGAAGGCACACCACTTTGTTTTATCCAGTCTTTTGATTGGGGCATTCATCTAGGGGGGGGGTCGAATGATTCCATCCTTGTCAACTTCCATAAGAATGACAGATATGTTTGCATTTAGAAGAGTGTACTTTTCAAAACAAGTAATGGGAGGCAGGTGGCGTTGACCCGAGGCATCCTTCTGGACTTTTCGGGATTCTTCTTCGTTAGTGCCTTTCCACTTGTTCCCGGATGAAGGCATCTTCGGCTCTTGGGGCGTATTGCCTCTTCGACGCGGATATACTTCTCAACTCTCTGAAGGAGGTCGGAAAGGTCCCGATAAGGTCTTTTGATGAGGAAAGCTTTAAGGTCATCATACTTGACATTGTATCTGAACGTGACAGTAGCCACCGCAGCAACGAGTGAGGGGATGGATCTATACTCAGGGGTTAACGGCTAATCATAGCTTTTTAGGGACTCCCCGTCCCTTTACTTCAGGTCTAATAAGGAGACACTGGTTTTTTCCAACTTTTGGTTGGTGATGAAGTGCGTAAGGAAGAGTTCTTCAAGCTTATCGAAGGAGAATATAGACCCGAGAGAAAGGCGAGAGAACCGTTCTCGTGCTGAGCCCTTCAGAGTTGACAGAAAAGTTTTGCATAGGAGGGAGTCAGATGCTTGATGGATCATCATGAGAGTTTTAAAACTCTCGACATGATTTACTGGATCAGTTTCCCCGTTATATGGCTCGAATGCGGGGATCTTGAACTTAACTGAGACGGGGGCCACAATAGTCATTCTGGAGAAGGGGGGGTCTGATAGGACGGTATCTCCTTTCCTGTTTTTCTTCATCCTGCTTCAACAGTGCTAGACGATCTTCCATCTTTCTAAGGCGTTGGAGGACAACATCCTCTCGTCGACCGGATTTAGTTGACCCGTGAGATTCTTCACGTTGAGGAGTGGAATGACGGCAGATGGTTTGTTGGCTCTTGCCAGGAGTGGCGTTGAGGGCTTTGAGGAGCTCGTCTTTGAACTGTCGGAGCTCACCTCTAGTGATAGGTACTTTTTCCTCCCTTCCTCTTCTGGGGGATCCTTTGCTGGTCAGAGTTCGATGCCTTCTTTCTCAGGGAGGATTTCTTCTGTGGTCCCTCAGAGATCGGTGACTTCTTCGTCCCCTAGGAAAGGGGAATCTCTCTCGTCTTCTGGGGGAAGGGGTTCTTCCTCGCTCTCTGGGAGAGGGAGTTCTCCTGTATCGTGGTCTTTGAGGAGAAGGGCTCCTCCTGCCTCCATGTTGTTCAGAATGAAGATCTTCTTCACGGGCTCTCCTCTCATTAAGGTGGATTCGAAGGTCAGAGCCTTGCTGGCGGCTGGTATTGACCTGACGAAGGTCGGGTTGTGGTTGTGGCAAGGTGGAAGGATTGAGGTGTAGACGGAAACACTGTTTTCGACAAAGGGTCTTGCAGATGATTCGGCACGGCTTCGGCTAGAGCCCACTGGTGCAGCACCTCCGGAAGGAGGCTGAACCTATTGGAGAAGAGGCTCTTCTTACTGAGGTTGCTCTTGGTGAGGGATGGTAGGAAGGTTCTCGAGAAGAGGAGGTGGAGAAAAAGGGTTGGCTCGTCGGCTTGAGTCCGCCGCCTTCTCCTTCCCCTTAGAAGGCATGACTGAAGGTAGTTTCTTACTGGTGAATTCTGGTCGGAATTTCTTCAAGTTCCCACAGATGGAACCAATTTGTTACTTCTTTTTTTGGTGTGGGAGCAATTAGATGATGTGGAATATTTTTTAGGAACAATTAAGAATTTGGCATTTTAACTTTCAACGGTGTTGGCTGCCTTTGACTGCGATTGACTTGACGTTCTGTCTCGTTTGCGCTGTAGGATTTAATTTGTGTGGTGACGACCTCCTCCGATGACCCGCAAAAAGTCTGAAATACCGGGATTGATCCCGGCGACAGACCCTCCGACGCTCAAGTCAGAAATCAAGAAGAATATGAGAGAACTTTTGTGCAGCAAAATATTGATTACCTTTTTCTGGCGGGGGTAGGGAGATATTTATAGTTGCCTTGGGACAGTTTCAAGATAATCATTTATCTCTGCTTCCTGGTGTTTTTGGGTAACAAATTGAGTTTAAATTGCTTCATGATAAGAGATTTGGTTTTAAACTGGCTCTTAGGTTTAATCATAAATTTAAATAACTCTTTAAATGATCTGGGTTTGTTTATAATGGGCTGTCACCCAGACCCAGTAAGGTAGACTCGGATTATCGAGCTTGAAAGATGTCCAATTTTCATTCATGGACCTGTTTATTGGTGAATTTACCGTTTTACCCTTAGGGCTTTAGGATTCGTGTCCGATTTGAGTGGTCCGGATTTAGTTCTATTTTTACCCATATCACTAGTATTAGATCTTAAAAGTGAAGATACATAATTTTACTTAGTGTGAGCGTATAAAATAAAACTTTGTAAAAGTTCAGACAATGTGACCATGCTGTAGTGGTCTTTCATTTGCAAATTATAGGCATAAGATAAAATCGTGAAATGGTAGTCCTCCACGTTAAACAGAATTTAAAGAAACTACCCTAAAGGGAAGGGTACACATAGTAAAAAAAAAGACGAAGAAAACAGAAAAAGAAAATCACTCTTGAAATTACAGAAATATATATCGAAGTTCAGGAGGTACACAAGTCTTAAGACATAAAGCAAGAGAGCAAGGGAATCTGCACTGCATGAAATGCCTTCCCACCTTTCCTTCCTACTTATTTTGTATTAGACACACCTAATAGCAAATATATGGAATTATGCATCACCAATTTTTATTCAGAAACTCATTTTTTCCCTTCAGCCAAACTCTTGTAAACGCTCTCAATCTCTGCCTGAAAAAAAAAAATAATAAAACATGAAAGACGCAAAAAAAAATTGTTTTATCAAAAACTGTAAGACTGATTTTGCCTTAATATATGTTCACCTGGTAGTAATTGAGAAGCTGGGCTCTCTTCTTTTTCAAGGTGGGAGTCACCATATCCCTTTCAATGTCAAAAGGTTGGGAGTCCACAACAATCCCTCGGATGTGTTCAAATCCACTCAACTGTTTTAATACAACCATTTTACGTCAATTTATCACAGTAACAAAAAAGTTTAGTCAACTACTGGTAAGATTATTTTTCACTCTGCAAGAAGGAAAAGAGGTTGCAGGCTTGGTCTACAACAAGTTATTTTTTGATTTAATAAGTTTATTATTGTTTTCAATGAAATAGAGTGGAGTGGCTATTTCGCCAGTTTAGAATGTACATACCTGATTTTTTTCAGCAATTATCTTCAGCTCTTGGAGAATATATTGCTTCAGTTCCTCAAGTTCACAAAGTCGAGGGAATGAACCTTTGAATCCATTCAATTCAGCCCATTTTCTAGTATTATCTTCATGGGGGGAAATCACTGCTACGAGGATTGATCTATAGCTATCTCCATACACCCAAATCTGAGAGAAAATACTTCACAAACTTATTGCCAAAATCTTTGAGCATTACAGTAGAAGAACATTTTAAAAGGAAAAAAACAAAAAATGACTTACATCTTCAATTATCGGAGCAAAAGAATATACTTTCTCTAGGTATTCAGATGCAACATACTCCCCCTGAGAGAGTTTAAAGATGTTTTTCTTTCGATCAATTATCTTCAGAACTCCGTCAGCGCTCATCTCTCCAATATCCCCTGAATGAAACAGAGGAAGATATAAGCACACCTCAGAAGTTCATTACATATTCATGCCTTGTATTGATTTCTTAAAGCCAATGCTTCATATTGACAGTAAGAGATATTTGAATATGTGACAGTTATGCTATGTGTAGTATGAGAATATTTATAGTTGTATCCAAACGCTCTCATACTATGATCATTGATCTCTGTTTTATATGTTAATAACACATGAACTGTTCTGAAGTTAATTTCCACGTCTTTTCACCTGTATGGAACCAGCCATCTTTAATTGATTTTGAAGTTAGCTCGGGGTTCTTGTAGTATCCAGAGAAGAGGGTTTTTCCCCTAACACATATTTCCCCACGCGATGGTGTTGCTAGTGGATCATACCCCATTTCGGGTACTTCTTCAAGGCGAATCTCAGTGTATGTTCCAGCAACTCCAACCGTTCCTACTAAGGACATTTCATCTGGAAATCCAATTGAACTTACGCCACAAGTTTCCGTCAGTCCTGAGTGAATAGAAATCTGGATGCTTAATATACATACTAAAATGACAAGAAAGTAATATCACAAACATGGCACATCTCGGAAACAATTTTATGAAGAAAAAGCGGTTTCAGGGAAAAGCGATGACATGTTTGTGTTTGTAAATATAGATGTATAAATGAACAGTAATATACATATATTGACGTGCAAATGCATAAGAACATGTGTCCGTGCTTTCTCATTCCGTAATATTGTTTTGTGTATATGCATACATGGAAATGTATTATAACTTAAATAACTTATACCATATTATCATTCTTCTTTGTTACTATAACTTAGATAGAAGATAGTAATCTACACGTGCGATGCACATTTAATATATTAAAAAATTTAAAGTAAACAATCTGACGTGGTGAGGACTCGAACCTGAGACCTCCTTTATATTAGTTATACACGTGTAATGCACGCGTGGATAGATTCACAAATGACATTAAGGTTTCACTAAGAACATGGGATTTCCTTTCACATTCCCACGTACCAGTAAAACCTTAGTTTCATTTGTGAATCTATCAAAGCGTGCATTACACGTGTATAACTAATATAAAGGAGGTCTCAGGTTCGAGTCCTCACCACATCAGATTGTTTACTTTAAATTTTTTAATATATTAAATGTGCATCACACGTGTAAATTACAATCTTCTATCTATAATATAATATACAATCTATCTATATCTATCTATATTATAATGGAAGAGTTGGAGTTGTAAATCTACCTACTTACGTGCAACACACGTGCAACTTCAACTCTCCCATTATAGTCTTCATATTTACTTTAATCCTGTTTATAATCCTGTTTATTAAGACATACATCGCACGTGTAAATCAAAATTTTTACTTTAATTTAAAATTAAAAAATACGTCCTTTGCATGTGTATATTACTATAATAATAATAATATAATGGGAGAAGACCTTAGTGTCATTTGTAAATCTACCAACGCGTGCATTGCACGTGCATGCATAACTAATATGAAGAAGGTCTCACGTTCGAGTCCTCACAACGTCATATTTTTTACTTTAACTTTTTAAATATATTAAATGTGCATCACACGTGTAAATTACTATCTATCTATCTATCAATAAATCTATCTATAATATAATATGGGTAAAAGGGATATGAGCAACTTGTTCATTTAGTAAATGAGCAAGTGATGAGTTGGCATGTATGTGGTACATTGAGTATCTAACCACTTTTAGGATTTCCCAATCACATGCATGCCACCTCATCACTTGCTCATTTACTAAATGAGCAAGTTGCTCATATCCCTTTTACCCATATAATATATATTAACTATTATAATGGAATGGTTGGAGTTGTAAATATATCTACTTACATGCAACACACGTGCAACTCCTACTCTCCCATTATAGTCTTCACATTTACTTTTAAAAATATATAATCATATTTATTAAGACATGCATTGCACATGTAAATCACAGTTCTTACTTTAATTTTTTAAATAATACGTGCATCGCACGTGCGTGCGCGTGCGTGTGCGTGTGCGTGTGCGTGTGGGTGTGTGCGTGTGCGTGTGCGTGTGGGTGTGTGTGTGTGTGTGTGTGTGTGTATATATATATATAAAGAGAGAGAGAGAGAGAGAGAGAGAGAGAGAGAGTAATACTTCATCCACTACCAATTTCACTATCCTTTTATGCACTACCTTAGGTGGTACACTCCTATTGGAAAGTTTTCCCACCTACTCTCTATTCTCCACCTATTGGAGTGTACTACTTAAGGTAGTGAAGATAAAGAGTAAAGCTACATCCACTACCAATTTCACTACCATTTTGTTCACTACCTTAGGTGGCACACTCCAATAGATAGAGAAAGATAGAGTAGGTGGGAGAACTCTCCAATAGAAATATGCCACATAAGGTAGTGAACAAAATGGTAGTGAAATTGGTAGTGGATGAAGCATTACTTGAAGATAAATGTAGTAAACATGATAGTGGGTATAACATCATCCACTACCAATTTCACTATCATTTTGTTCACTACGTTAGGTGACACACTCATATTGAATAGTTCCCCGACCTACTCTACCTTTTCCACCTATTGGAGTATGCCACTTAAGATAGTGAATATAAATGTAGTAAATTTGGTAATGGGGGTAGCATTACTTATATATATACATATATATATATAGGTAATGGGGGTAGCATTACTTATATATATATATATATATATATATATATATATATATATATATATATATATATATATATATATATATATGGGAAATGCTCCATTAAAAACGGGTTTGTTTTCACGGGTTGGAAAACACCAATCTGAGCTGTTGGATCACTTTTGATCGTGATCAGCGGCTCAGATCGCCTCCGCCCATCACCCAATATCACTTAAGTGGCGGAGGGTTATTTTGGGAATTTCGTCCCAAATAACTCTTCGCCTGATTCGCTCTGAAAAAATGAATATAACCTAGGTTATAAAAAATTGAATTATAGGCCGTTGTTTGGAACAACGACCTTGTTCTAAATTTTTATAACCTAGGCCGTTATTCCCAACAACGGCCTAGGCTATAAAATTTTATAGAAATTTTATAGAAATTTTATAACCTAGGCCGTTGCTGGGAACAACGGCCTAGGTTATAAAAATTTAGAATAAGGCCGTTGTTCCAAACAACGGCCTATAATTCAATTTTTTATAACCTAGGCCGTTGTTCCCAACAACGGCCTAGGTTATATCAATTTTTTTAGAATCTGTTCAGCGAAGAGTTATTTGGGACGAAATTCCCAAAATAACCTTCCGCTGATCAATTGAAACGGGTTATTGGGAGTTCGATCTGAGCCGCTGATCACAATCATGAGCGATCCAACAGCTCAGATTGGTGTTTTCCAACCCGTGAAAACTAGGCCCGTTTTCAATGGAGCATTTCCTTATATATATATATATATATATATATATATATATATATATATATATATATATACATGGAAGTCTTCCGTTGTGCACAATCTATGGTGCACAAGGCGTGTGCACTCAGCCTTCTTGCCTTCGTATAGACGATCCGAACCGTTCACATTAATCTACACATCTAAATTAGTCTAAATATGTAAAATCAAATCACTTGAAATTCATTTGCCCATGCATTGAAGTGTTACAAAATTGTATGGCTGGAAATCATTGTTTTTTATAGTCACATGGTGGATGGGCAAATGAATTTCAAATAATTTGATTTTACATATGTAGACTAATTTAGATGTGTAGATCAATGTGAACGATTCGGATCGTCGATACGAAGGTAGGAAGGCCGAGTGCACATGAGTGCACACGGAGGGGTGGTGCACAATAATATATATATATATATATATATATATATATATATATATATATATAGTCCCCTTCGGTTGCACACTACTTTTGGTGAGCACTCCGTGAGCACTCACGAACTAGAGACCCTATGAAAAATCTGAACCGCTCATATTGTTCTATATGCCTTAGATAGCCTAACAATAAAAAATCAAGTAATTTGAAGTTCATTTGCCCATCCATCAAGCTGTTAGAATTTTCAGCCATACAATTTTGTGATGATGTAAATCATGGGCAAATGAACTTCAAATTACTTAATTTTTTATTGTTAGGCTATCTAAGGCATATAGAACAATATGAGCGGTTCGGATTTTTCATAGGGTCTCTAATTCGTGAGTGCTCACGGAGTGCTCACCAAAGTAGTGTGCAACCGAAGATTTCTCTCTATATATATATATACATAGAGAGAGAGAGAGAGAGAAATCTTCGGTTGCACACTACTTTGGTGAGCACTCCGTGAGCACTCACGAAATAGAGCAGCTATGACAAATCCGAACCGCTCATATTGTTCTATATACCTTAGATAGCCTAACAATAAAAAATCAAGTAATTTAAAGTTCATTTGTCCATGATTTACATCATTACAAAATTGTATGGCTGAAAATTCTAACAGCATGATGGATGGGCAAATGAACTTCAAATTACTTGATTTTTTATTGTTAGGCTATCTAAGGTATATAGAACAATATGAGCGGTTCGGATTTGTCATAGGTGCTCTATTTCATGAGTGCTCACGGAGTGTTCACCAAAAGTAGTGTGCAACCGAAGGGAACTCTCTCTCTATATATATATAAAATAAAACACAAAGAAAACTATCAAGCGGCTCTCCTTCAACCCCCCCAAAATCAAAGGCCCAGATCTAATTTCACAAAACACATTTTTCTCGCAAAAGTTTTTTCCCAAAACTCAAATTCAAATCTCAAAACAACTCATTAATTTATTTAATTATCTCTCTGAGAGAGAGAGAGTGAGAGAAACATGGACTTTTATTTACAACTAATATTTTCATACTAATCAAACTTCAGCTACATAATTATTGATTTATTGTTTACAGGATTTTTCATATGCTGTATCGTTCTGAAGACGTGTCGTAAGCACGTGGCCATGGACAAATCGTGTGTGTGTATATATATATATATATATATTATTTGATACTTCTACAGCAATTATGAGTTTATGGAAGAAATAATTACAAATATTACCATATCCTTGAACTAGAAAAGCACAACTAGTGACTCTTAAGAACTCCTCGATATCAGGACTGAGAGGGGATCCTCCACTTATTATCAGGCGTATTCGTCCACCTAGCCTATCCTTCACCTTATTTGAGAGTTGATGGACACAAAAATTGATACCATTCTTAGCAAAAAAAGAGAAGATTTTCATACAATAAAAATTTCAGAATCTAAAGGCTTCTTAATTTTTTTAAAATTAACCTTATGAAATGCTAACAAGTCAGCAAATGGTGAGGCTTCCTTGTGCTTGCACCCTGCTCTCATCCAGGATAATTTGCTGTATTAATGACATCAAAAATTGAGGAGTTTATATATATATTTGATCATATATAATTATTTAAATAAAACTCCAGGCCAGGGCGAACTTACTGATTGTATAGCATATGAAAAATCCGCCTTCTCAACGGTCTCAATTCTGATACAGCCTTCAGTATACCTAACAACATATATAATATTAATGCATATAATTAATTAACTAAAACAAGGTTATGCAATTAATGGTAGCTAGTTGAAGATATTAATTAATTTAGGGCTCGCTCGCTTTACATGCCTTCATGCACCCTCTCAAAAACTCGAGGAACACCAGCAAAGAGTGTTGGCTTCAACTCCATGAGATCATCCCTTATAGCACTAATATCCTAAATACAAAATGAAATAAATATCAGCAATTAAGAAAGATTTGAAATGGTGAAATATTCTGGATTGCTGTAAACAATTTACCCCTTGATAATAGCCAACAGAGGCTCCCTTGTGGAAGAAGTATTCTTCAATCACGCGGTCAAGTATGTGAGCAAGCGGGAGGAATGAGAGGTAAACATCGTTTGTTGTCATCTAGTAATAGACAAATACTATTTCAACTACAAATTGTTGAATCCAGCTAGAGAATAAACCAAATTGTACATGTTAACCAAACACCCAACAACAACTAAACCCTACATCTGATTTTATTTATTTATTTATTTATTTATTTATTTTGTTTGGAGGGGGGGGGGGGGGGGGGGGGGGGGCTTCTAACCTTCTTTGTTTCTTCTCTCCAAACCCACTCAATTGTTGCCGAGTTAGTTTGCCAAACTATAGCCTTCTCCTGCGAGGCGGGATGGAGGAGGGGTGGTTGCGGCCACCTCTCGGGGTTAACTCCGTGGTCGGAGTGGGGTGCGACCAGGGCGTCGGGGTTTCTGGCTCGAGCGCGCGGTTAGGGCTTCAGGGCATCGGGGTGCGGCCATGGCTTTAGGGACAGTGGCTCGAGTTGCTTGGTGGCTTCAGGGACAGTGGCTCGAGCGCGCTATTAAGGCTTTAGGGTGTTGCGGCTAGACCGGGGTGCAACCATGGCTCGAGCGCTCGATTAGGGCTTCAGGACACAGGGGTACGACCATGACTTCGGGTGGCTCAAGTGCGTGGCGTTTGGGCTTACAGCGGGAGTGCTGCCAAGCAAAGGTATCGAGTGGCGTTCGGCAAATTTGGGGTAGTCAGCCCTGCCGTGGGGAGGCCGGGGAGAGAGTAGGGGGTTGGAGATTTTCGAATTTCAAAATTGGTTTTGAAATTCGATTTTGATCTGGGAAATGATGTCACAGGGGGGAGATTTGAATTTCATGTCGAGTTTTGAAATTCGAGTGAATAGTGATGAGCTCATAACATCTAAACTCGTCCCTAATATCCAAATTACAACTGATTCACAATTAGCAGAGAAATGTGCCCTAGTTGGTGTGGGCGACTGTTGTCAGACAAATTTATAGTTTGGGTTCTACTTTGACCCTGGTTGGTCAAAGTGAGGGGTGTCTTTGGTTTCTTTCATGTCTGGGGGCTCGCAAGGGTCAGGTGTGATGTCTATCATTGCGAAAATGCGGTGAGAGTCATCGAGGGTGAAGCGAGGGGATGAGAACGATGACTCAATCTAGACATAGAGTTGTTAGTGTTGAAATATAGTAATTGTATATTCTGCTTCCTAATATAGGAAACAGATTTTCCAAATCCCTCATCTTCCTAATCTTCTCTCAATCCCTTTTCTTCTTCTCCAAGAATGTAATCATTATATATAGATGTATACATTAAAGAATAAAGTACAACAAGAAGAATAAGAATTATTTTTCCCAAAATTATTTTCTTCATGGTATCAGAGCCTAATCAGATCTGGGCCTTCTTTGTTTCTTCTCTCCAAACCCACTCAATTGTTGCCGAGGTGGTTTGCCGAACTATAGCCTTCTCCTGCGAGGCGGGATGGAGGAGGGGTGGTTGCGGCCACCTCTCGGGGTTAACTCTGTGGTCGGAGTGGGGCGCAACCAGAGCGTCGAGGTTTGTGGCTCGAGCGCGCGGTCAGGGCTTCAGGGCATCGGGGTGTGGCCATGGCTTTAGGGACAGTGGCTCGAGTTGCTTGGTGGCTTCAGGGACAGTGGCTCGAGCGCGCTATTAAGGCTTTAGGGTGTTAGGGCTAGACCGGGGTGCAACCATGGCTCGAGCGCTCGATTAGAGCTTTAGGACACAGGGGTACGACCATGACTTCGGGTGGCTCAAGTGCGCGGCGTTGGGGCTTACAGCGGGAGTGCTGCCAAGCAAAGGTATCGGGTGGCGTTCGACAAATTTGGGGTAGTCAGCCTTGCCGTGGGGAGGCCGGGGAGAGAGTAGGGGGTTGGAGATTTTCGAATTTCAAAATTGGTTTTGAAATTCGATTTTGATCTGGGAAATGATGTCACAGGGGGGAGATTTGAATTTCATGACGAGTTTTGAAATTCGAGTGAATGGTGATGAGCTCATAACATCCAAACTCGTCCCTAATATCCAAATTACAACTGATTCACAATTAGCAGAGAAATGTGCCCTAGTTGGTGTGGGCGACTATTGTCAGAAAAATTTATAGTTTGGGTTCTACTTTGATCTTGGTTGGTCAAAGTGAGGGGTGTCTTTGGTTTCTTTCATGTCAGGGGGCTCGCAGGGGTCAGGTGCGATGTCTACCATCATTGCAAAAATGCGGTGAGAGTCATCGAGGGTGAAGCGAGGGGATGAGAACGATGACTCAATTTAGACATGGAGTTGTTAGTGTTGAAATATAGTAATTGTATATTCAGTTTCCTAATATAGGAAACAGATTTCCCAAATCCCTCATCTTCCCAATCTTCTCTCAATCCCTTTTATTCTTCTCCAAGAATGTAATCCTTATATATAGATATATACATTAAAGAATAAAGTACAACAAGAAGAATAAGAATTATTTTTCCCAAAATTATTTTCTTCATGGTATCAGAGTCTAATCAGATCTGGGCCAACTGAATAAGAAGAAGAGGAGGCTGATCACCTCCATATTGATCTGATCTCGTTGTTGATCCCGTCACCGATCATCGACCTTGATCCCGTCACCTAAAATCCTTCCTCTTGTCGACGCCTTTGCACCGCCCTGCGGTCATCCGCCGCCGTGTGAACCACCTAAACCCGAACTCCCTATCCTCTGATCGATCGACAGCCCACCAAGAAACCCATCAACCGGTGTGCTGTTTCCGTTCCTCACCCCGACGCCGCTCGACCTCGCTGCCAACGCCATCTCCTCCGGTCGCCAGCATCGACGCTACCGCCCCTCGACCGTCGCTGCTGCCATCGTGTCCTCCCTCTTGCCCTTTCTCTCTTCTACTGTTGCTGTTGTGTCTCTCTCAGTTTGCTGTTGGGGGTGAAGATGAAGGGTTGATTTGGGCTGGTGTTTGGTGTTTTGTGAAGGAGGGATCTTGATCTTGTGTTTGGTGTTTGGATCTTGTGTTTGACGTTTGGATCTCGATGTTTGGTGTTCTGATCTGCAATGGAGTTGCTGTTTGGGTGTTGGATTGTTGCTGTTTTGCTGGTTGTTGAAGACTTGGAGCTGTTCTTGACCAAGTTATGTTGTTTGCTATTGGTTGCTGAAGATCAGATCCATTGTTTTTCCCCTTTTGTGCCGCTACCATGGGACAAACTAATAGAGCTGAGAAGAGTATTGGACTCGCCTCTATATTAGTCACAACTGCAGGTAATGATGGTAAGGTATTTAATATTTCTGCTTCTGTCATGAATAGTGCATGGATAATTGATTCGGGTGCTACCGACCATATGACTTTTGATTCTAGACAAGTTCAAAATTTTCAACCATCCACTAAATCGACTGTGTCCACTGCCAATAGTGATCCTGCCACTGTTACTGGCGAGGGTACCATACATCTCACAAACAACCTAACCTCAGATACTGCCCTAGTTGTGCCATCCTTGAATTTCAACATATTATCTGTTGCTCAAATAACTACTGCCTTACATTGTATCGTAGTCTTTTGGCCTTCCCATTGCGTGTTTAAGGATATTCGGACTCGCTAGACGATTAGTTATGGGGGTTAGGCACGAGAAGCTCTATTACCTGGATTTAGAATCTGAATGTTCGAGCAAGTTGACTCAAGCTCTAAGTGTGGAAGGATCCGAAGATGAAAAGAAGAAATTAGATATTTGGCTATGGCATCAACGTCTAGGGCATGCTTCTTTTGGTTATTTGAAGAAATTATTTTCAAGTTTATTTTTGAAGTTGGATATATCTGCCTTTCGGTGTGATGTGTGTGAACTCGCAAAAGGTCATCGTGTCTCTTTTCCTCCAAGTCCAAGTAAAAGCTCCATACCTTTTATGATTATTCATTCTGATGTTTGGGGTCCATCCAAAACCACTACATTTGGAGGAGCCAAATGGTTTGTGACCTTTATTGATGACTGTACCCGTATGACCTGGATTTATTTGATGAAGTCGAAAAATGAAGTTAGTGGTTTATTTCAGAAATTTCACAAGCATGTTATGATTCAGTATAAATCACAGATTCAAGTTCTTAGGAGTAATAATGGCAGAAAATACCTGAGTTCAAATCTGCAATAATATTTGGTGGAACACAGAATTGTTCATTAGATTACATGCTCGTATACACCTCAACAGAATGGGGTTGCAGAAAGGAAAAATAGACACTTGCTTGAAGTGGTCCGTGCTTCTCTCATCCATGAAAATATGCCACTCATTTATTGGGGAGAAGCCCTTGCTTCTGCTACATACTTAATCAACCGAGTTCTCTCTAATATCCTAAACTTTCTCACACTATTTCAAGCATTAACTGAAGCTGTGAATGCACCAAAAGTCGTCAACTTGCCACCTCGTGTGTTTGGGTGTGTTGCATTTGTTCATCTTCATCAATATGAACGCAATAAGTTAACTCCTCGAGCTGTCCGCTGTTTTTCATGGGATATGCACAGAATAAGAAAGGGTATCGGTGCTATCACCCACCAACTCAAAAGATGTTTGTGACTATGGATGTTGTATTCTATGAAGATGAGATGTATTTTTCCTCTGAGGTTGAACTTTAGGGGGAGTACCGAAGTAAAGTTCAAACCCTTGCCTATGATGAAGTGGTTACTATTCAAACTGAACAATCAGATATAAGGGGAGAAAATCAGGATGTAAGTAATGACGATCACTCGAATGAAGACTTGGTTGAGGAAGAAAATTTCCACGAAGATCTACAGTCAGTGCCGAACCTTCATGAAGATGAGCCATCTCCACCACCAGCACCATCTGAACCATCTCCACCACCAGTACCATCAGATCTATCTCTACTCCTAGCAGAACCCCAAAACCAATCGTCATCGCTGTTTGAAGCTCCAAGAAGAGAACTCCCTAACCGTACTATTAGAGGTATCCCAAAACCCACTTACGAGCCTAATCCCACTAGTAAAGTCAAGTATCCCATGAGTCATATGTGTCCACTCACCGATTGTCTGAATCAAATAAGTCATTTGTGAATCAATTATCAACTGTATTTATTCCTAACAGTGTGCAGGAAGCCTTAGCCGATCCAAGGTGGAAAGCAGCTATGGATGAGGAAATGAAGTCTTTGAAGAAGAATGAGACTTGGGAGATAGTCGAGCTGCCAGCAGGAAAGAAGCCAGTAGGATGCAGATGGATTTAGACAGTGAAATATAAATTGGATGGTTCGATAGAGTGGTACAAGGCAAGGCTGGTTGCCAAAGGTACACTCAAACTTATGGAATTGATTATGACGAAACATTTGCACCTGTAGCAAAGTTCAACACTATTCGAGTTCTACTATCATTTGCTGCAAATCTTGACTGGCCGTTGGAACAATTTGATGTGAAGAATGCGTTTTTGCATGGGGAATTGACAGAAGAAGTCTATATGGATCTTCCACCAGGGTCGAACAAACCAGTCCAACACAGCAACAAAGTATGTCGTTTGAAGAAAGCATTGTATGGACTGAACAGTCGCCAAGAGCCTAGTTTGGGAGATTTGCAAAATCAATGAGGACATTCGGATACGATCAGAGTAATTCTGATCATACTCTATTCCTAAAAAGGAAAGAAGGTAAAATTACTGCTCTTATTATTTATGTTGATGATATGATAGTAACTGGAGATGATCCTGAGGAGATGAATGCATTAAAAAACTACTTGTCATAAGAGTTCAAAATGAAAGATCTTGGTCCTTTGCGATACTTCCTTGGTATTGAAGTTTCTCGCTCAAGAAAGGGGATATTTCTTTCTCATAGAAAATATGCTCTGGATTTATTGAAGGATACTGGAATGTCCGTTTGTCAACCGATTAGTACACCATTGGAAGAAGGACCGAAACTATGCAACGAAGCTGATCAAGTACCTTGTGATAAGGAAAGATATCAGAGATTGGTTGGACGACTAATGTATCTTGCACATACACGGCCAGATTTGTCATATGCTTTAAGTATGGTAAGTCAGTTTATGCATGCACCTCGGGAACAACATATGGACACGGTAATGAGAATTATGAGATACATTAAGTCAGCCCCAGGAAAATGAGTCTTATTTGCGAAACATGGTCACTTGAAGGTTGAGGCATATACTGATGC
The DNA here is from genome assembly GCA_017893485.1 of Hemerocallis citrina. NCBI lineage: Eukaryota > Viridiplantae > Streptophyta > Magnoliopsida > Asparagales > Asphodelaceae > Hemerocallis > Hemerocallis citrina. The sequence goes on along the minus strand of CM030367.1, from coordinate 132,468,124 downwards.
TGATTGGGCAGGATCTACAATCGATAGGCGCTCCACTTCAGGATATTTTACCTTTGTTGGAGGAAATTTAGTTACATGGATGAGCAAGAAGCAAAATATTGTTGCACGCTCTAGTGCAGAGGCTGAGTATCGTGGAATAGTTTTAAGTATAACAGAAGCTTTATGGCTAAAACTTCTGTTGCAGGACTTAGGCTATGGTCCAAAGGAACCTATGAAGGTGTATTGTGACAGTCAAGCGGCGTGTGATATTGCGGCTAATCCAGTTCAGCATGATAGGACGAAACATGTAGATGTGGACAGATTCTTCATCAAAGAAAAATTAGATGAGAAAGTTATTAAGATATCCAAAGTGAAGTCAGAAGATCAACTCGCAGATATCCTAACCAAGGCCGTTTCGACTCGGCTCTTCTTGAAATTTGTTGACAAGTTGGGCATACTTGATATCTATGCACCAACTTGTGAGGGAGTGTTGAAATATAGTAATTGTATATTCTGTTTCCTAATATAGGAAACAGATTCCCCAAATCCCTCATCTTTCCAATCTTCTCTCAATCCATTTTCTTCTTCTCCAAGAATGTAATCCTTATATATAGATGTATACAGTAAAGAATAAAGTACAACAAGAAGAATAAGAATTATTTTCCCCAAAATTATTTTCTTCAGTTAGATTGGTAGAGTGTCTGCGGTGTCTCTTATATGGTGCTTAACACTTATCCTTTGAGTCACTGCGGGGGGCGACGAGGGAGAGCGTACGATAGTTGAAGAGGATAAACGGTGTACAAGCGAGGGACTGAGTGAGAGAATGAGCCCAAATTGGCACGAGAAATTTGCTCTAGCGGAGGCGGCCGATCAGTAAGACTAGATTTCGCTGTATTTTTTGTTTGTTGGTTGAAGTGTATGAGTTCCAGAACCCAGCCTGTTAGGATTTGAACTTCTTAAGCCTTACTTTTTATTGTATGTTCTGTTAAATTCTCTCTAATGAAACGCGGGGGTTTCTACCCACCGTATAACAATTAAAAAAAAATGAAAACAAAATGAAGTCAAAATCTTTCTTATCATAAGTACGTGCATCTAGAAACATGCCTTGTCTTCGAATTGTTCCATAAACAAGTCGACACCATGTACGAAAGTTGCATGAGCTTCGTGAGTCAAAATAACGCCCTTCGGTTGTCCACTGGTTCCACTTGTATACATTATCGTGCATATATCAAGTGGTTGAGGTGGAGAAGGCTCTGATGGAAATGCTTTTCCCTAATAAGAATTAATTAATTACACATTTGAATCTCACCTTTTGTATTTGGCAAAAAGTTTCAGGAAATTAACTAACCAACTGGAGGAACTCATTCCATGAATACACTTGCAATCCTAGGTTTGTAGCTGCCACACTCTGTTCCTTAGATATTGAAGTAAATGTTACTATACCTGTGATTAATTATTTAAAATAAACGTTCAATTAAATCATTCAAATTAAAAATCTCACCACTAATTAAACATCTGAATATTAGTTAAACATACATTTCAATCGTTGAGCTGAAGTTCTATCGGAGGATCTGATCTGCAATAAGTGTTGTTGAATCAAACATATATATATCTATATGCATGGGGGAAATTGTTTCTTTGAAAAACTATATAAAAGTCATGATATATTCAGTATTTAACTTCCAATATATCTTTATTCTAATTGATTTCTGACTAAAAACTCTTCGATTTAAAATATTTGACTCAAAGAGAACCCATATATATTCATGAAATGCTGGTTGCTAGAATACGTAAATTTATGTTTTCTCTCTGGGTTCTCACCTGTTGGACTTTTTTATCCTGCACAAAAACAAAATCAATTTCTGCATGCTCTATTATATAGTCGCATGCCCCTGGTCCTGTATGTTCAAATAGAAAAGGCAAACACCCTGATGAATTTTTTGGAAAAAGAAACTAGCTACCTCAATAACAACAGTATAGTATACTCATATTACACCAATTCTACTATTAGTTAACAACAAGAAGGCTGTAAAGGGACTAACCTAGTGTATCATAGAGTGGAATACAGATTAAGCTATAGCCATTGCATGCCTGCATTTAGTACAATATGCCATAGTCAGAAAACTATCAGAACCTTTGATTTACTTGAGAGTAGAAGGAAAGTGAGGCAAAGATCTGAATTTACCTGCATAGCTACTATCCACTGAGGACAGTTAATGCTGTAAATCCCTATACGTGAACCCTGTAACATGTATCAGTTCAAAGTAATAACATCCAAGTTATCACCAAAATTAAACCTTAACAAAAAAGTTGCAAGTGTAATATGAGATGTGCTTAATTACTGGTTTTGCACCAAGATGCCTCAGAGCAGAACCAACATGGATGACCTCATCATAGATCTGCTCGTAAGTTTTCCATTTGTAAGATCCTACCTAAAAGATCCAAATAAGGTATGGTAAGCTATCAGCAATATTAATCTACAATTAGAGCATCCACAGTCGTTCGATGTAAAAAATGGCAAAATGTTATTTTGGCGGTCCATTTTGACGAAACGCTGCAGTCGTCAAATGACAAAAAAATGCATAAATTCGTTAAAAAAGAAACAGACGAAATATGATGTTTCGTATGTCATTAAAAAATAATTTATACAGGCCGAAACTTAGAAAATATTAATAAAAAATACGGGACCAAACATGATGTTTCGTCCCAAAGAAGAAAAAAATTTCAAAATAACCGGATGTTTCGTCCGGGTTTTAAGGAAGTTGTTTTTGCAAAAACAATTGCAAAAACAGTTTTAAAAAATAGTTTTGTAAAAATTATTTGCAAAAGCAATTTAAAATTTTGCAAAAACAATTTAAATATTTACAAATTTAATTTTAAAAATTATTTTTTTAATAAAAAATTGGATTGGGACGAAGCATCATGTTCATTCCCAGCCTTAAATTCATTTAACCGATTTATTTATTTGTTTTTTAATTTTTTTTTGCTCGTTCGATTAATTAAAAATGTAATTAAATAATCCAGACGAAACATGCTATATTTTGCTATTTCGAATGCTATTTGTCCCTTTCTACTGTAGTCGAATTGTCAAAAAATGACAAAATAGGTTACGACTGTGTGTGCTACAGTAAAAAAAATAAAAAAATGATAAATAAGCAAACGACTGTGGATGCTCTTACTGCATTACAACTTAGCCTTTTACTTAATAAAACAGTAAAAAAAGAAAACCAACCTTTCCATCAATGAACTCACGCCAACCAAGCATCTTATTACCAGAATATTTGTGTGCTGCAACACTGCGGTATGAACAGAAAAAGATGTTGGATAGGTTCTGTTTTTATCTCTTGGGGTATATCAACAATATAGATGTTTACGTTTAAAAAAAATCAAAATTGACTTTTGTTTTAGTAAAAAAAATTGGTGACTATGATACTATTTCTTTAATATAATACTCTACTTCTTTTTTGAGAATATTCTTTAATACAGTACTGTAATTAATATTCCACACAATACAAGCATTTAATGGCACGTGAACCTTTTGTGCTAAACAAAACACATCATGATAAAAAATTAATCATCATGTAATATGTGCCTTAGTTGAATATGATTCTCTTTAGCAGATCTATGCTCTATCCTACCCATTCAAATGACGATCTCTATTTCTTTAAATTATTCTATAGGCCACTGGCATTTTAAAGATATTTTTAATTTTCTCTTCTTATATCTTTAAAAGAAACTCTTTCCATATTTTTATAAGAGAAGAATAATGCCTACTAATATCTATATCTAGCTTATTGTCTTGTTCAAAAATTAAAATAAAATTTCTATACATCCTGATGTGAACGATGCCGCATAAGCATCCCACTTAAATATAGCTAGTAGTTTACACGTGCGATGCACATTTTAATAAATATATAATTTTAAAGTAAAAATTTTGACGTAGTCTGTCTCGAACTTGAGACATCTTTTATATTAATTATTCACGGACAATGCACGTCTTAATAATTTTTTTAAAAAAATAAAAAATTTAGCATAGTAGCAAGAACTCGAATATGAAATCTCCTTCATATAGTTATGTAGGATGCCGCATAAGCATCCCACTTAAATATAATTACACTATATTATTTATTAAATCTAAATGAAAACCAAAATTAATTAATTAAACTAACTCTAAAACTAAACAGAGGTTCCATCTCTTCTCTTCTCTCTTTCTATCCCGTTCTTTCTCTGCCGTACGTCTAAAGCAGCCTCCGCCTCCCCCTTCACCAGAGTGGGTCTTCCTCCATCGACTTTTTGTAGTGGGAAGTTTACCACTATTTACTAACTTTTTTAAATGTTTAGTTGTTTGTGAGAAGACATGCTAAATTTTCCAAAATACAAGTATATTTTTGATTAAACAATATATGAAACAAACTGTTCACTAAGATTATGCGTCAAAACAGTGTTAAAGTACGAATATAATTCTCTCAACCTTTATACAGTTTTGAACTTTTGATGTTAGCTAGTATAATAGCAGGAGGGAGGGAGGGTCATTCACATGCATGGTATTAAAAAAAAATCAGTTCCGAGTCTTGCTGATGCATTTTACCTATTTATTGAGGAATTTTAAGAAGATTGTTATATCCTTGCACAGATCCATGTCCGAAGCCACAATTTGTTGTCATTTTTTTTCCTCATTCTTTAGCCCATTAAGAATGGGAGGTTGTTTTGTAAAGACGTTTGTTAGAATACAATTGTAATTTTCTGAAACCTTTATTACTTCAAGTTTCAGTTGTCTTTCACACAGAGCTAAAAAACAAAGATGCTACCTGAAATTTTCCCACGAAGTGGTCATATGAGGATCAGTGGGGGGGAATCCGTCCTTCGCCAACGCATTGCGAAAGACGGGGCCAATATTAGGCTCTCCGTTCTTGCCAGCCTTCCCACTCTCCACTTGAACTGTATACTTCTCCATTGAGTCTCTTTCCTAGTTCAGCTATGGAACAATGAAAAGAATTTTATGAGTGAGATGGCTCACATTAGAAACATTCAAACAGGCCCATTTTATAGAGGGAGTCTGAGAATAAAATAAAGAGAAATTTTAGTCTAAACTCCTCATCCAACAATAATTTTCTATTAACCATTTTGCTATTTTCAAACCATTCTCATTTCACTCGGTAGTCATTCAACTACTTAGCGAAAGCTCTCCTGTTTCATAAAACAATTTAAAATTAAATTTAGATGGGAAGTCATAAATCTGAAGTGATCTATGTCCTATCCTATATATGGAAATCACCCCGGGGTGAATACGGTGATTGCGCGGAATAAAAAATAATTAAAATAAAGTGCAGACTAAATAAAAAGAGTTAATAAGAGCAAACGTAGATAGCAAAAGTGACGCAGCAATGTAACGTGGTTCGACCCCAGGTCTACATCCACACCTCCTATTTGTAGCAAATTCTCCGCCACAAGCGTTCCACTATACTCAAAACCCTTGTACATTGATTCTCGGATTCAGGCCGAGAGACCTATTACACCCACAAAACTTCTAACACAAGTTCCGACAATCTCACCGAAGTGCAAGAAAAGAAAAACTCAAGATCCTAAATGATCCTGACTGAAGAATACAAAAATTATCACACACACACTCGGATTGATTGTTGAAAAATTAGTTCAGAAGATTTTTCTCAGGAGTAATTGGTGAGGAATATGTAAATCACCTTGGGGGGTGAATAGGGTGATCGTGCAGAATTTAAAAAAAAATAAAAACAAAGTAAAGCAAAGACGAGTAATAAGAAAAGCAAACACATATGATGCAGCGATATAATGTGGTTCGACCCCCAGGTCTACATCCCCACCACCTACTTGTAGCAATTTACCGTCACAAGTGTTCCACTATACTCAAAACTCTTGTACAGTGATTCTCGGATTCAGGCCGAGAGACCTATTACACCCACAGGACTTCTAATCCAAATCCCGTCAATCTCACCGAAGTGGAAAAGAAATGAAAAGAAAACCTCAAGATCGTTAAAGATTTTGACTGAAGAATACAACCAAATAAACGCTCACACTCGGATTGATTTACTGAAGGATTAGTTCTCAAGAGTTTTTTTCCAGAAGTAATTAGGTGAGTAAGACAGAGTGGATTCGTCAATATTAATAGACGAGAAAGAGTATTAATCCAAAAATGGAAACGATACTTTCTAAGAATATACACAGCGCAGTGTGCGGTCGACCGTCATATTGGTACGGTTAACCGTTCAGCTCTCTGACGTAAAGTAGAGAGGTGAAAGGTCGGCTACTCCTCGAACAACTAAAGTTGCGGTCGACTGCCATGCGGTCGACCTGTCACGAAGTGCGGTCGACCGGTCACGCGCTGTTTATCCCGAATCCATCCTGTTTTCTTACCATAAACTAATCCTTCTTAAATAAATCTTATACAATTATAATCTCATGAATTTAGAAAGAAAAATACAGCTCTTGATGTCTTCCTCTTTTGCTTGTGGACCAATTAATCAAGAATTCTTTTTGAATAGCTTCCTCTTTTGCCATTATTATTTATTGCTTTCCTTGTTTGTATATTTGTGAATCTTTCTTGGATCTCTTTTTTATAATCTTTGATCCTGAAAATCTGACACACTAAATTCAAACTTATTAGTATGAGTGAGCACGTTTTGTGCACACCAAACTAGAATTCAACAATCTCCCCCTTTTGGTGTGAACAAAACCTGCATGAATGTTTGAAAATTTAAAGCACAACATATGAATACTCCCCCTGAATTTAGCACATATAAATGAGAGAGAAAGAGCAGATTTTCATATAAATAAATGAGAAAGAGAAGTCATATTGAAAGAAGTCATATTGAAAACATTCAGTCATATTAAAGAAGTCATATTGAAAACATTCAATAGTTATAATTCTCTCCTATTTTAGAACACACCAAGAGAGGATAAATAGAGGAGATATAAGCTCAAAAATAAATCTTGGAAAGTTCGTAGAATAAATCATTAATAAAAATGCCAAAATGGAAAGCATTAATGATTTGAAAATGAATACAATCTTGTTAAAGAAATGGAAGAGAATCTTCTTACATGATACTGTTGGTAGCAAGACTCTTTGTTATACAGTGAGAGCTCTTCATAATATCATAGATAGATTCTCCCCAGTACACATGAAATCAAAAATTCGAGAGAGGAATAGTAATTGTAGAGGACTTTGAAAATATAGGTCAGAGAGAGAACCGGTCGACCATACTCTGCAGTTTAAAAAAAAATCTAGAGAGCATACCGGTCGACCGTACGGTCGACCGCAAAACCAGCAGAGCCCACAAAGGACGAACCAGTCGACCGTATGGTCGAACGCAATAAGCAAAAAGTTATCTGAGACGAAAAGTAATCAAGAAACCGAGAGCATGCCGATCGACCGTACAGTCGACCGACTAAAAAAAAATTAGGCAGAAAGATCAATAATATTTAGTGCGCCTCTCAAGAAGTAAAAACGTTTTTCGTCTGAAGGTTTTGTAAAAATACTAGCAAGTTGCGATTCATTAGAAATATACTCAAGTAAAATATCCCCCTTTTGAAAGTGATCTTTAATGAAATGATACCTAATATCAATTTGTTTCGTGCAGTTGTGTTGGTCAGAATTTTTGGTCATATGAACTGTGCTAGTGTTGTCACATTTTATTGGAATTTGATCAAAGAATACCTTATAATCCTCGAGAGTATGTTTCATCCATAATACCTGCGCACAACATGCTCCTGCTGCAATGTACTCAGCTTCGACAGTAGAGAGAGTAACAGAATTTTATTTCTTGGATTCCCATGAGACAAGGCATTTGCCCAAGAAATGACATGTACCACTAGTGCTATTTCTATCTGTCAAGCTCCCGGCATAATCTGCATCAGAGTATCCTACAAGAGAAAATTTTCTATTTTTTGAGTACCAAAGGCCAGTGTTCGGTGTGCCTTTATGATATCGAATGATATGCTTAACAGCAACCAAATGTGACTCTTTGGGACACGATTGAAAACATGCACACAAACAAATACTAAACATAATATCCGTACGAGATGCAGTAATATAAAGTAAATTACCGATCATACCTCTGTAAGTAGAAATATCAATATTGTTACCAGATTCGCCTTTGGATAGCTTAGTAGTAGTGGCCATCGGAGTTTTGTAAGCAATTGCATTATCAAGTCCGAACTTCTTGACAAGATCTTTTGCGCACTTGGATCGGTTTATGAATATGCCATCCTTTCTTTGTTGTATTTGAAGTCCAAGGAAGTACTTTAGTTCTCCCATCATATTCATTTCAAACTCATCCTGCATTTGCTTTGAAAACTCCTTGCAAAGATTTTTATTAGTGGATCCAAATATAGTATCATCAACATAAATTTGAATGATTAAATGTCTTTAAAAATATGCTTTATAAATAGTGTAGTGTCTACTTTTCTTTTAGAAAATCCTATGTGAAGAAGAAATGAACTCAGTCGTTCATACCAAGCACGAGGGGCTTGCTTCAAACCATAAAGAGCTTTATCAAGCCGAAAAACATGGTTCGGGTGTGTGGGATCAGTGAATCCCGGTGGTTGTGCCACATAAACTTCTTCCGAAATAAATCCATTTAAAAATTAACTTTTAACATCCATTTGAAAGTAGTAAAATCCATATATGTAGCAAAAGCAAGTAAAATACGAATGACTTCAAGCCTAGCAACTGGTGCAAAAGTTTCATCAAAATTTACACCCTCATGTTAATTATAACCTTGTGCAACAAGACGAGCCTTATTCCTAGTGATGGAGCCGGATTTGTCTAACTTGTTCCTAAACACCCATTTAGTGCCAAGTATAGTCCTATTGTGAGGTCGAGGAACAAGTCTCCATACTTGATTCCGTTTGAATTGATTAAGTTCTTCTTGCATTGCAATGATCCAATCATTATCTTGCATGGCCTCCTTAATATTCTTATGTTCAAGTATGGAAATGAAAGCGATAAAACACATAAAATTTTGAGCTTGAGTGCGAGTAGTTACCCCTCTGGACATATCACTTCGTATAAGAGATGGAGGATGACTAGATATGATTTTCCATGCGGGACGTCTCACACTTGTTGAACCTTGATGCTGTATATTTTCATCTTCCATGACATCTATTTGTTGTGTAGGAATCTCATTGATTTGATTTTTGGGTTCATCTTTGTCTTGAAGCACCACTTGATTTTGATCATTTGCTTGTGGTTCTTCTTCAATATGAACCTATTTCTTTTTAACACGAACCCCATTTTCTTTGGTTTATGAGAGCTTTTCGTTTGCTTACCAAATTGGCAAGAATCACACGGTTTGTCTTTTTCAAATTTGATTTTGGGAATTCGTCTCACAAGCTTCTTGCTTACAAGTTTGTTGAGATTGTCCATGGCCGTGTGACCAAGCCTTCGATGCCATAGCCATCCATCCTCATTTCGTGCAACAAAGCATCTCATACTATCCTTTACCAATGGTTTGACCAGTGCTATTGTCTCCAAAGATGATATCCTTTCCTATTTCCCTTGATAGTGAAGAGAAATATCTACTGTCACCAGTCATGTGATTTAAGCATCCATTATCAAGGTACCACCGATCTTTAGTCTTGATGCGTTGGGGTACCTACATTAAGATTAGTACGTATAATTTTGCGTGCCCAAATTTATTTTGAACCTGCATTTGTATCCTTTCTCATCCACACAAGGTTAGTATTTCTTTTTAGTGAACAGTTATAAGAAATATGCCCTAGTCTACAGCAGAAATTACATGTGATTCGACTATGTCTTGAGTCATGCACACTTGCATAGCTTTGGATTGGTTTATGCTTTAGTTGGATTTTATGCAAGTGTGTGTGACTTGATGATTTACATTTTTGATGATATATTGGCTCTTCGTAACCAAGCCCTCGATTATCATGATAGGATCTTGAATCTTTTGTAATAAAGTAACTGGGCCCTTCATATTTTTCAACAATCTTTTCAAGCTCAATTACCTTTTTACACAATCTTTTTCTAGTTATCTCATCGTCTTTTGTATTCCAACGAAGAGTATCTAGTGTGGCATCAAGAATCCTATTTTGTTTGAGGGCTTCATTACATTCTCCACTACTTCATCAAATTTTCTTTTACATTCATCTAAATCATTTGTGATCTTAGCAATATAAATAGATTTCTCCTGAATCTCTTTTAAGTGATCATCATGCTTTGCTAGCGATTCACAAATTTGTTGTTTTAAAGTCTCATTTTCTTATAGCAAAATATCATGATCTTTTTGACATGACTCAAGTTTTTCAAAAATTAGAGCATTCTTATTTTTCAGTTTGTGATTTTTTGTTATGCAAGCGTCATGTATTTTATTTGAATTTTGTTTATATTGCCTAAGTTTACAACTTAATTTATGGGCATAGTCTTTCAGATCATTACATATATCTACAAGTTCATCATAAGTTGGTTGTTCGATTACCTCTTCTTGAAGGGGTGATTGCACCTCACCACTTCCAAGAGCCATGAAGCCGACGTCGTCGTAGCCTTGCTCTCCATCACTTGAGTCCGAGTCTAGCCAAGTAGCCTTTAGCGCCTTCTTCTTCTTACTTAGATTTGAGCGATAATATTTTCTGTTCCTGTCTTGTTGATTAGGGCAGTTTGCACGGATGTGTTCGGGCTTCTTGCACTTGTAGCACACATTATCCTTCTCCTTTTCCATTTCTTCTTGATACCTGCCATATTTTTTTATTTTTGAGGTACTTACGAAATTATCTTGTTAATAGAGCGATGTCCTCGTATGACTCATCATGATCTGAATTAGCTTTTGATGATCGGGCCTTTTCTGCTTTTAGTGCAATAGTTTTCTCTTCAGTCTTTGGTTCAATCCCGATATTTTGCCCGTATCTTTTTGTCTCCATCATTTCCATCTCGTAAGTTTTTAGCTTTTCTTGAAATGTATAGTAGTCAAATCCCTTTTCGTCGAGAGTCTCTCTCATTGCCGCGATCTTAACGTCCCACTCTGGCGTGAGACAGCTTATGAGCTTTCCAACCTTTCGGTCATCATCAAAATCCTTACCCAAGCTCTCTAGCTCGTGGGCAATGATATCGAAACGGGCGAGCATTTGGTCCATATTTTTACCTGGCAACATGCGGAACACATCAAATTTATAAAAACACAAATTCACTTTAGCTTTTACATCGGAAGCGGTTCCTTCATGCCGCTTCAGCATGTTGTTCTAGATCTCATAAGCTATTTTGCAGTTACGCCCGCATCGCATTAGCTCTTCATTGTTCAACCATGCATAAAGAGCCGTCATGGCTTTGGAATTTGCTATTTTGAGGGATAACTCCGCCGGTGTGAATGCCTTCTTTCCATCGCTAACTGAGATTTCTGTTTTGTTGATACATACATTCCATACCTCTTCTCCGAGCATCTGTAAAAAATGAGACATACAAACTTTCCAGACGTCATAACATTTTCCATCAAAAAATGGTGATCGTGTAAGACTTGTCCCATTGGAGACGAAAGACTCCGATGGGTACAAGTTTTGGGGAGGAGGGATTTTGGTCATTGGACCTTTTGCTTAAGCTTTTAAGTTTTTTATAAGTACCTCGCTCTGATATCACTGTAAATCACCTTAGGGGGAGTGAATAGGGTAATCGTGCGTGTTACCGCTGATTCTGGTGTGGGGGTAAACAGATGAGATTTGTGAGTTCGCGAAAAAACCTGAATAGCGGATCCAAGCCTTCTGATTCCTGTCGCTACCTGCAAGGAAGTGTGATACACCGGGGTTGATTCCGGCGACGCACCCTCCGACGCTCTTGTCAGTAACCAGTGGTGATTAAGAAAGAGCTTAAGGTGGAAAAAGAGTGATTACCTGGTCACAGTGGTAGGGGGGAGGTATTTATAGTCGCCATGGGAGTGATTAGGGACCTGATTTCCTGTGTAACTGTCAGGAGTAAAATCCTCACAATCTGTTTAGGAAACTGACCCCTGATCCCTGGTGAGAGCAAATCAGGCCCGTTGATTCGGTCAAATCAGTGACCCTGATTTCCTCTTGCTGGTCTGGGTTTGTCTCGGGTCGGGACCCGTACCCAGTTGGAATGAATCCGTTTGCGGGTTATTAGATCTGTGAGAAGGAGATCCAGTACCCGTTTCAGACCCGTTTGTATGTGAAATTACCATTTTACCCCTGAGCTTCAAGATTCGTGCCCAATCTGGACGGTTCCGATTTAACCCCATTTTTAGCCATATCAGTGCGGAATTAAAAAAAATTAAAAACAAAGTAAAGTAAAGACAAGAGTGATAAGAAAAGCAAACACAGATGACACAGCGATATAACGTGGTTCGACCCCCAGGTCTACGTCCACACCACCTACTTGTAGCAATTCTCCACCACAAGCGTTCCACTATACTTAAAACCCTTGTACAGTGATTCTCGGATTCAAGCCGAGAGACCTATTACACCCACAGGACTTCTAATCCAAGTCCCGTCAATCTCACCAAAGTGGAAAAGAAATAAAAAGAAAACCTCAAGATCGTTAAAGATCTTGACTGAAAAATATAACCAAATAAACGCTCACACTCGGATTGATTTACTGAAGGATTAGTTCTCAAGAATTTTTTTCAGAAGTAATTAGGTGAGCAAGGCAGAGCGAATTCGTCAATATTAGTAGACGGGGAAGAGTATTAATCCAAAAATGGAAACGATACTTTCTAAGAATATACATAGCGTAGTGTGCGGTCGACTGTCATATTGGTGCAGTCGACCGTTTAGCTCTCTGACATAAAGTAGAGAGGTGAAAGGTCGACTGCTCCTCGAACAACTAAAGCTGCGGTCGACCGGTCATGAAGTGTGGTCGACCGGTCACGCGTTGTTTATCCCGAATCCATTCTGTTTTCTTACCATAAACTAATCCTTCTTAAATTAATCTTATGCAATTATAATCTCACGAATTTAGAAAGAAAAATACAGCTCTTGATGTCTTCCTCTTTTGCTTGTGGACCAATTAATCAAGAATTCTTTTTGAATATCTTCCTCTTTTGCCATTACTATTTATTGCTTTTCTTGTTTGTATATTTGTGAATCTTTCTTGGATCTCTTTTTTATAATCTTTGATCCTGAAAATCTGACACACTAAATTCAAACTTATTAGTATGAGTAAGCACGTTTTGTGCACACCAAACTAGAATTCAACAAAATACTCAGTGAGTTCGGCCAATTAAATAGATTGGGAAGTGTATCGATCAAAATTGGAAACGATACATTCCGAAAATGTGAACAGCGTAAGGTACGGTCGACTGGAATCTTAGTGTAGTCGACCGTTCATCATCTCTGACGTAAAGTAGAGAGATGAAGGGTCGACTGCTTCTTATGCAACTGAGAGTTGCAGTCGACTGCGATGCGGTCGACCGTCATGAGGTGCAGTCGACCGGTATCGCGCTGTTCATACTGAATCTACTTCATATTCTTACCAAAAGAACTAATCAATTAATCAATCAATTTTATACAGATTTAAATCTCACAAATATAGAATGATAGCAGCTGGTCTTGATAGCTTTGTTGGACATTAATCAATCAACTTTTCTTTTTGAATATCTTCTTCTTTTGCTTGATTTCTCAATCTTTCTTTATTATTTTCCTTATTTGAATATTCTTGAATCTCTTATGGTTATTATTTGATCCTAAAAATCTGAATAACTCAATTCAAACTTATTAGTATTTATAGACACGTTTTGTGTACACCAAATTAGGAGTCAACAATATAATCATTGTGAATGCATATTCTCCTCCAAATGATTTTCTTTTTGCAAAAAACTTAAAATGCCTAATACATTTTTCTTTTGTCTCCAAATCGGTGGAATGAGCATTTTCTTGCTTTGAAATAACTTAATATTTGACGGGAGAATATGTAATGACAAAGATTTCAGAGAAATCTGTAGTTACATAAGATCTTAAGAAGGATATGTAAAAAGTTCTTTAGTAAGAAATAAAGAATAATCTATATAATAAAACACCAAAGAAAGCTACCAAGTGGCTCTCTTTCTATATGGTTGAAATTAATGATCCAGATAGAATTTTACAAAACATATTTTTCCGTCCCAATGTTTCCCCCAAAACTCAAATTCAAATCTCCCAAAACTACTCCTTTATTTATTTATTTCTCTTTCTCTCTCTCTTTCTCATTTTCTCTCTATTTACTAAAAAATTTATATTTTCAGATTTCAGGTTTGTAAATTTTCAGATTTTTTATGCATTTTTTTATTACTTATGTTACATTGAAATTAACAAATATCGCATCAACAGTTAAATTTCATCATTTTCCACACAAAGTTTTAAGAAATTGGATTTTACACCCTTATTTATAATTATTTTTCAACAAATACTAATGGAAACATGGACTTTTATTTACAACTAATTATTATTTTACTATTCAAACTTGAGCTACATAATTGTTATTCTATTGTTTACAAGACTTATATATGCTATATCGTTCCGAATACGTGCCGTAGGTACGTGCCCTCATGCAAATCTAGTACAAATATATATTAGCAAAAAGAAATAGTACACCACAACAGAAAATTATTTTTTCAATAAATATATTTTAATAAAAGTAAAAACAGAATAGTATTTATATATTCCTTTCTCCAAAACATTTAAAAATAAAATAACAATAATATAGAGATATTTTTTTGGAACAAGACCATATTTACCATATTCAAAAGCTCACACCTTTAAAAAAAAAAAAGGGTAAATTGCATATAAAATCACGACCTTTTTATGAGTTGCAAATAAAACCCCACCTTTTCAATATTGCAAATTAAATCATCACCTTTTCTAAACATTGCAAATTAAATCATTACGGGCTGTTCAGCCATACATGCTTGTCTGGGATATGTCTGGCTGAACGAGCATGAATGCAAGGGATCCCATACATATCCCAAAACCTACATCGGCTAATGATTTATACATTGGCTAATGATTTAATTTGCAATGTTTAGAAAAGGTTATGATTTAATTTGCAATATTGAAAAAATGGGGTTTTATTTGCAACTCATAAAAAGGTCGTGATTTTATACGCAATTTACCCAAAAAAATATCTTAAAAGGGAATGATACAGGCAGGCCGAATTCAAAATTTGGACCTTTCGCTCTGCAACTCCAAAAAATTTAATAGTAAAATAATAATAATATAGATATATTTTTTTGGAACAAGACCATATTTACCATATTCAAAAGCTCACACCTTTAAAAAAAAATATCAATTTATAAGACAAATTAGATACTATATATAGTACAACTGTCCACCACAATCTGCCATGACTCTTGATTATATTTATATATTATATTATTCTATTACGCTCTCCGTATGGACTCTTGATTATATTTATATATTATATTATTCTATTACGCTCTCCGTATGGAACAATTCACTATCACTTACCTCTTTCCTCTAATCTGCCGTGAGAAGAGCGAAGACAGCAGCATGGTGGCCCCTCTTGAATAAGCCACGTCAGCAAACCAAATAAGGGAACAGCATGATTCTTTTTGTTGCTGTTAATCAACGTGGGCCCCCACCATCCATACACATTTCAATTTCTACATATTTACACAAATACCATCAACCTATTATTACTTCATACAAACAGCCAATACTCCTCCTTTATATATTTTTTTAATATAAATTATATTTTAATACGGGGTGTTACAGACACCCTCTTCAAAAATCAGCATTCTCGCTGAGCACGGGCGTGCACTCCTATCCACCCGACTAATTATGACTGGGTTTAACTCAGACAATTTATACAATTTATAAGACAAATTAGATACTATGTAGTACAACTGCCTCTCAAAATGTGGTTAACCGATTAGGTGACTCTTGATCATAGGCTATTATATTTATATATTATATTATCTATTAGGTTTTCCTGTTTACACGTGCCTACGGCACGTCTTCGGAACGGTGCACCTTATTTGATCATATAAAATAGTTTTGACGGTACAGCAAATTAATTGAAGTAGCAAACATATTATATAAGAAACTTTTGGGGGTCCAGCAAAAAATATATTATATGATATTTTTTATTTTTTTGAATTATTTTTAAAGTTTTTAAATTTTTAATTTTTTTAGTTTTTTAATTTTTTAATTTAAAAAAAATTAAAAATTTTTATTTTCTTAATTTTTTGAATAGAAGAGGGAGGGAAAGAGAGAAAAAAAAATTTAAATAAATATAGGAGTTGTTTTGGGTGGGGGATTTGAATTGAAAAATTTGCTGTACTGCCCCCTTTTTTGAAAATATTTAGCGTCTTGCCCCACTTCCCAAAACAATTAGCGATATGCCCTTATTTAGTACACGTCAGCAACAAATATTATTGAGAAAAACAGCATAGGTTATTTCGATGCCGTTCTTCCCAATAACGGCACCTGTTTGCAAAAAAATTTTCATACCATTATTTGGAATAACGGCATCTGTTATTTTTTGTCTAAAGATCGAACAGTCTCAATTGTGAGCTGAAAGAGAATTGCAAAATTAAAATAACTAATGCCGTTCTCTCAGAGAACGACAAGGATTATACGGATGCCGTTATTTTGAATAACGACATCAGTTATATTCGTTTTGCACAGTTTCCTATAATCAAAAACCCCCTTCTCCTCCCCTTTTTCCTTACGATTTCTTCTCTCATTCACTCCGACTCCCAAAAACTTAAACCCAAAAAAAAAATTTCTAAAATCCCAAGTATTTGAGTGATTTGTAAGTTACCAAACAAAAATTATACTTAGACTCTACTCTTGATTCTCTCATTGAGAATTCGAAATCAATCGGAATCCAAATTTGTGTTAAGTTTCGAAATCCCTAATTTTTTTTTGCGATGATGATTTTGATCTATGAGAGATGTATGCATTGGTAGTATAGTACAGGTGATGTAGATTTGTGTTATTTAAGTATTAATTTTGGAAAAGTAGTTATGGATTGTTGGTGATCTAGGGTATGTGAAATGTTGAACTGTTGAAAAAGATCCAATTGTTGAAGTTGTTAGGAAAACAAAGAATATAGGGAGATACTTTGTGGGGGTATTTTCGTTGTCATTATGATGATTGCAAGTAGTTGAAATATGTTGAAGATCTATGTATACATAATGGTGAAGTAAAGTTGAAGGCAATACGTGAGGATAAAATCCATATTTTCAAAATGTGATGAATGATTTGAGGAATAAGGAGTTAACCATGGATAGAGGGTTGAAAAACTGAAATACACTGAACTATGGATAGAGTTAACCATGGATAGAGTTAACCATGGATTGAGGACAAATTATGAACTATGGACATGGACATGAAATATTAGAAGCTTTCTTTTGAATGTATTTTATTGTCTTATTTCAGTTGAAGTTTAGTTTATTTTCAAAATTCTCTTTCGAAAATTATTGTTGATTAGTGTTTGTTATTGTTGACAGGCAAATGGATCCTACACAACCATCTTCTTCCCATGATGTGGGTGCTTCATCTAGTACTTCGTATGGACCACAGGGACATCCGGATCCAATAGATCCTACCATTCTTTATCTGCAAGAAGATCACAGATCGCAGGCGGTTTGGAAAGGAGATGTAGAAAAAATGAGTTTCCGAATGCACACCATCATGGCGGTGAACCCCCGTACTCAAAATTACTTGTTAAGCAGCGGATTTTACGAAATGTCGAAGCTGGCGAAAATCAAATGTGACCATGCCCTACTTACCACTCTTGTGGAGCGTTGGAGGCCGGAGACCTACACGTTTCACTTACCAGTTGGGGAGATGACGGTAAATCTACAAGATGTAGCCGTCATTGCGGGTCTTCCAATCGATGCGGTCGCCGTCACGGGAAACTTGATGTTCAATAAAGTTGCGTTGGTACGAGATTATCTTGGGCAGGAGGTGCCTGAAGATGATAAGGGAGTGTTCGTTAGGAAATCACTTAGACGTTCTTGGCTTGATGGGGAGCGCTAATCGAATGACAGACGCACCGACGGACATCCAACTCCAAAATTATTCCCGCACTTATCTGTTGTCAATGATTGAAGGGATCCCTATTTCTTCAGGTGATGTAGTACATCTCATGTACCTTCCACTGATTGTTGACTTACAGACAGCCGGCCGATATAGTTGGGGAAGTGCGGCTTTGGCCTCCCTCTACCGTGCTCTCTGTAACTGTTCGATGAGGTCGATCCAAATGACCGGACCGATGTCTAGAGTGCAAATATGGTGTTGGGAACGAATATACCTCGGCCGACCCCGGGTAACGGTACTTTCAGAAAGTTGGAGAGTACAACAGGAAAATCCTGTGCTGAGAGCTCCTCTTGGTTCCTACTGGACGGGTAAGCTCACATGGAGGAATAACCCATGTGGTGTCATCACCTATTATAGGGACGAACTCGATCAGTTGAGGGAAGAGTACGTCCACTGGACACCATATACAGAGGATAGGATACAACGTCTATCCACCATTTGCACTGCCAATAATCAGTTGTGGTTGACATTAGCTCCACTTGTAAATTTCTCGATTGTGGAGTTTTATTACCCCGGCCGCGTTCTCCGCCAATTCAATGCACAGCAGTCCGTCCCCGTAAACTCAATGTACGATCGTAGACTTCACAATATTACGGGCCAAGATCGTTTACCAAATATGGATTGGGCCGATCACCACCGTGCTCATGTAGCATGTTGGAATGAGCGGAAGTATGAGTTGGTCGTAAAAGGTATTGTGCCGTACGATAGATCAATGCAAACCGCATATATGGCATGGTACCGTCGCATCACAAGGTTGTATGTAGCGCCCAAATCGGATCTTCCTGTGGGTATTCAACAACCGATACCCCCGCACCAAGTGGAACCACCACCCGCATATTCCACATCGCAACCCATGTATCAACCGAAAGCTTCCTCCTACCGTTTAATGGTAAAGTAATTTTATTGTCAATTAAATTTATTCACTTCATTTTGCTTATGCTTGTTTAACGGTAAAGTTTGGTTTACTACTAATAATTTATATTCCTAATATAGATCGACAACATATGGGACATTGCGAGGAAATGTGCGAGTGTCTTGAAGAGCAACGCTAATAAGGCATGCAAGGAATTGGCACGAGAACTCCTACTTCCTTGTTGTACTTCTCTTGAATGTTGTACTTCTCTTGAAGAAGTTGGAGATGGTTCACGCTTCAATGACCTTCTGTGGTCGACCGAAGTACCAACTCAACAGGTCCGACCTAGCGTTAGCCGAGATCCACCTCCACCACAACAAGCAGTGGAAGCAGGACACCCCCCACACCTCAAACTCAACCATAAACTCCTTCACATCATCCAAGAAGGGATAAGACAGTTCGCTTTCCTCCTACACAAAGTGATTTTGCAAATTCCGAGATTGAAGTAGGTGGAGGTGATGAAGAAGAAGGAGTCGGTCCAAGTGCACCTGCAACTCAAGAGACCCGGGAACGTAGGAGAAAAGTCCCGGTTCGAAAGAGGAGACCACCCCAACAATATATGCCTAGTTAGATTTTACAATTATTGAACTTTATGTTTATGTAATTCTAGACTTTCATATTTATGAGTAATTCTAGACTTTATGTTCATGTTTATGTAATTGATAAGGTGTTTATTGTGTTGCAAATGTATCACATTGACCCAACTTGATTAACATGATTTTAATGTGGTGAATTGAATTTCAGTTATTTTATGTGCAATTAAAGTATATGGAAATTCTTGGCTAATGATTTGATGAGTTCATGAGATTGAAATTTTTTTTGAAGAGTGGATGTGGTTTGTGCAAGTATTCGTGGTCTAATTATGCCGTTATTCGCAAGAACGACATCTGTTGTTTAAATAGTTATGCATGTTTTTGGTGCATGTTATGTGAAGATATAGTACTTAAAACAAATTTACCCATATCCAACAAATATTCATACCACAAATCTCATTCCTAACAATTTATCCTTAAATTGCGCAACAAAAAAATTCAAGTTCATAAATTCTTACAAATTTAAGGAAAGATTATACATTACTAAAATACAATAACAAGAAATAAGTTCAAGTGCGGGTAGATTATGAAGTCCCCACACTTTGTACATTCTTACAACTCCGTCTCTTGTGTCCACTCACTCCACATTTTGAACATACTTTTCCATTACTCCTACCATCTCGAGCATCCATGTCATTGCGGATGCGAGTACTCCTCGGCCTCCCCTTCACCCGACGAAGACTTGAATCAGCTATGAGCACCGGTGCGCTTTGGGTCGGCCAATAAGATTCGTCTGGTATAGGATTGAAAATTGGTGCCCATGTTTTTGCTAACAAATCGGTAGAGTAGAAGACATCAATGTATGGTTGATAATCAAGTGCACGTGAAGCACATGCCGCTAACACATGAGAGCATGAAATGTGAAATAGTTGGAACTTGCCACACGTACAAGTTCGGCCCTCGAGATCCACCGTGTGCCAATGTCCACCTTTTTGATATCCACCGTCCATTCTAATGCCCGTTTTCACCCCAAAAATACTTGACCGATTATTAAACATTATTGCCTCATGTAAATTGAATTTTTCACGGCGGACATCAATAAGGTCATGAATCCGTGGTGCCTATAATTTACCTTCACTGATAAGTATCTGCACGGCTTCACGGCGATCAGTGAAGTACATGTTCAGACGGAAAAATATCTATTCTACAATTGCGGTGACAGGTAAGCTACGAACATCTTTTAGAACCAAGTTGAACACTTCGGACAGATTTGTTGTCATTATACCATATCTACGCCCACCATCGGCAGTAAGTGCCCACTTCTCGATCGCTTTCTCCTTCAACCAATTAGCCTCATCAGCATTGCTCGCTTCAAGTTGTGCCATCTTTTCCTCGTACTTCTTCCACTGATTTTGACATGCAATTACCTTCAACTTATTCATCAAAAATTTGCAACCAAACTTTTTATGAAAATTGCTAGCAAAATGCCGCATACAGAACCGATGATATGCAAACGGTTCCTTCCACGTACCGAACTCATTTTACATTGCTGATAAAATACCGGCATGCCGATCTGAAATGACACATAGACCTGCACGATCTGTGACAAAGCACCGAATACAGTTCTTGAATCATGTCCACGTTTCTATGCTTTCACCGTCAACTAGTGCAAACGCAAAAGGAAACAACCTCCCGTTTGCGTCTGGTGAAACAGCAATCAACAAACAGCCTTTATATTTTTCGTACAAATGAGTTCCGTCTATACTTATAACTGGTCTACATGCTTTAAATCCTTCGATGGAAGGACCGAATGCCCAAAAATACCCTTAAATGTTTCTATGCCCGGACCGGTCGCAATCTTCGCCCAATGTACAGCCGTACCCGAATTTGAAGCTTGAATTGCATTGAGAAGATATGGTAATTTGGTGTACGCTTTTTCAAAAGAACCATATAGTTTCTCAATTGCTTTATGTTTTGCCTTCCAAGCTTTCCAATATGATATTGTGTAATGGAACCTACCCTTCACTATTTCAATTATGGCTCTTGGTGTTATTGAGAGTTGTTCCTTTATAACATCCAATATGACCGTCGATACGACTGTCGAGTCAATTTTGCTGTGATCCTGAGTCAATGTAGGATTCACACATGTGTGTGCACCTTCAAGCTTCTTTACCACGAAATAATTACGACCTTTAGGAACAATTGCACGCAACCGCCATGGACAACCAATTACATTTTGAAGTAACGGGTTTTCTGCAATCTCTTCGGCTGAATAGTTGATGGGTGCGTATTTACATTTCACATGGTATAGACCACGATCTGATTTTACCATCACGAATTCTCTGTGATTCTTCACGGCGTACATCTTCACTTGATGTTGTAGAGCATCTTTGGTTGGAAATCTTTGACCTATGAAGAGTTCATTCAATTTGGAAGAACCAACGGAAGACTGTCTATGTTCATGTATGGTGGTATGAGACATCCATTCATTGGATTGAGATCCACGCATCGCTGCACTTGTGTGCTGACTTAGCAACATGCAAGCATTGTTAACCGGCACATCGACATTGATATCAATAACCGGAGCTTCAATGACAATCTCCTCATCATCATCTTCGAGACCGCGTTCCTTATCTTCTTCCTCTTCCACCAAGTCGTTATTTACAACGGTATTATCAAAGTCTTCCATAGCCATGCCAGCTAGCAAAATATTTTGTGGCAATAGTGTAGGATGTACCTGCTCATATTCGGAGGAAATAGGTTCCGTTGGAGTTGTGCTAGTATCTTCGTCTGTATTTGAAATTCTAGCATGTGACTCTGCAGATGATTTCAAAGTCCGTGTGAGCCTTGGACTTTCGATAACAACTCGTGTAGTATTTGAAAGCCTCGTTTGGTCGATATATAACTCAACTGTGTTCCAACTACAACTTGGATGAAGTGTCCTAAGCAACATAGACCTCAGAGAATTGTCATTGTCTATGGGTACCAACATAAAATACTGCAAATCCCTTTTACCAGCAGCATAACGGGCTCTGAGTTTCAGACTCATTTCACTTCTATCCCAATTGGTGACTTCATATATCTTATCTATTAATTCTGTATACGTAAAGTTGGTGGAAGCCCAAATAATTACTGGTTCAACATCACTATAAGAATATCCAATCTTGGGATCCTTAATTACTTCACCCCCAAAATATAACCAAATAGGGATATCAAATTTCATACCTATGCATAAAAATTCAAATATATTCAAGTCATTCACTATTCACAATAAGCATAACATGGGAATACATATCAAACATACAGTTAAGATAATAATACTTTCAATTTAAACCGTACAACCACTAGCTTCAAAATTCGTTGTGAATGAAGATTGCAAATGAGAGTGTGAGTAAGGAGGTAGGATGTATGAAATTTTAGAGGACTCCAATGGTTGGAATTTTTTAATTTTGGGATCTAGGGTTTGTGGGTAACAGGAGTGATGAGAGAGAGAGAGAATATTACGAATCACAATGAGTAGGAGAAAGGAGAAGGGGGTTTTTGATTATAGGAAACTGTGCAAAACGAATATAACTGATGCCGTTATTCAAAATAACGGCATCCGTATAATCCTTGCCTTTCTCTGAGAGAACGGCATTAGTTATTTTAATTTTGCAATTCTCTTTCAGCTCACAATTGAGACTGTTTAATCTTTAGACAAAAAATAACAGATGCCGTTATTCCAAATAACGGCATGAAACTTTTTTTGCAAACAGGTGCCGTTACTGGGAAGAACGGCATCGAAATAACGTATGCCGTTTTCCCCAATAACGTTTGTTGCTGACGTGTCCTAAATAAGGGCATATCGCTAATTGTTTTGAGAAGTAGGGCAAGACGCTAAATATTTTCAAAAAAAGGGGCAGTACGGCAAATTTTTCATTTGAATTTGAGTTTTGGGGAAAAATATGTTTCGTGAAGTTAGATCTGGACCTTTGATTTTTGAGGGAATTGAAGGAAAGCCACTTGATAGCTTTCTTTGTGTTTTATTATATAGATTACACTTCTGATATGGGACAATTCACTAACACTTACCTCTTTCCTCTCATCTGCCGTGAGAAGAGTGAAGACAACATGCAACATGGTGGGCCCCTATTGAATAAGCCACGTCAGCAAACCAAACAAGGCAACAACATGATTCTTTTTTTTGCTGTTAACGTCGGCCCCCACCATCCATACACATTCAATTTCTACAT
This sequence comes from Hemerocallis citrina, assembly GCA_017893485.1. Taxonomy (NCBI): domain Eukaryota; kingdom Viridiplantae; phylum Streptophyta; class Magnoliopsida; order Asparagales; family Asphodelaceae; genus Hemerocallis; species Hemerocallis citrina. Next base: position 132,444,434 of record CM030367.1, on the reverse strand, counting down.
ATTTACACAAATACCATCAACCAATTATTACTTTATACAAACAAGCCAATACTCCTGTTTTATATATATATTTTATATATAAATTATATTTTAACACGGGGTGTTACACGCTCACTAACCAACATGCTAACAATAAGTTACTTTCATAGGCCCTGTTTGGATATAAAGGTGAGAAACATGTAGATAATTTTAAAGTTTATGTAGAGGCTTGCAACCTATAATTTGCATATATATATATACCTCAATTTTGGCTTTTAAAATAAATTTGGTTAGATTAGAGTTTAGAGATGTGAAACGGGTCGAATTAGCCGAACCTGTTCCGAACCCAACCCAAAATTTTTGGTCTACTTAACCCATCCAAACCTCCAGATCGGGTACAGGTCAAGTATATGTTACACTGACCCGATCTGAATTCCGAAATGACCCGCCCGAAAACCCCAATTATATATATATATATATATATATATATATATATATATATATATATATATATATATATATATATATATATATTAAAAATGTCTTACAATTTCAAAGATTTATGGTTCATGTTATCACACATATCCATGTAAGAGCATCCACAATGGTGTTTCGTATTTTTTTGGCAAATGGCAAGTATAGAAATGGAATAGATCAAAAGGTGTGCAGTGGTTATTCGCTATATTTTGCTAAAATTTGGGTAGGACGAGACAACTTGTTTCGTCTGTTATTTTTTTTTAAAGATTTAATTAATTACCGATTAATTATTAAAATATATTAATTAAATAAATTATTTATTAAAATATAACCTAAACCTATTTAATAACCTACTTAACCTAAATTAAACCAACTAAACCTAATTCTAATACTTCCTGAATACCTGGACGGGACATGTTGTCCCACATGTCCCGTCCAAGGTGTTTTTTTGATTATTTTTTTTTCCCGGCTAATCTGATCCGTTGGATCATTTGAAAAAAGGAAAAAAAAAAAATTACAAAAGTCATGGGACGGGACATCATGTCCCATCCGAGGGGTTTTAAAAAAAAAAATTCTGGGAAGGACGATACAACATGTATCGTCCGACCCTATTTAAAATATTAAAAAAAATAAAAAATACGGGACGTGACAAGTTGTCTCGTCCGATTATATTAAAAAAAATTAAAAATATTAAGACGATACATGATGTCTCGTCTTCTATAATTTGAGATTCGCAACTTCATTTCTCATATTTGAGAAGTCACTGTAGCTCGTTTGCTATTTTATAAGAAAATAGCAAACGACTGCAGCGCTGCATTCTTATAAAATTCTCATAAAATGAGAATATGGAAAATATAGCAAATGACTGTGGATGCTCTAATTGAGTAAATTGTATTATTATTTTTTAGTTATTATGATATATTCATTTTCTGTTATGTTCATTTGTTTCCACTCTTTTGTCAGTAAATTTTATAATTGAGTAAATGGTATTACTATTTTTTAGTTATTATGATATATTCATTTTCTGTTATGTTCATTTATTTCAACTCTATTTTGTCAGTAAATTTATAATTCTTATTACTATCATTGTATCCATGCGATGCACGAATGCCCAAACAGTAATACACATTCTCAATCGGTCTCATGCATCCAAATTATTTTATTTATACTCATAAAAGTTAAATTATTTTATAGGTGTCAATTTATCTCAATTGCCAATGTGACTTAAATCTAACAAAATTATAGATCATATATTACTCATTTCAGCATATAATAGGAAGAAGAAAAAGAATGAGATTGAAAAAAAAAAAAAAAAAACCTACGCCCAGCTAAATATTCATAATAAGTGAATGACCAATCACCTATTGTATATATCTTTATCTTTTACCTAAAATCAAAACCTTGTCTTTAACTAAATAAGTACAAAATTATCACAAAAAGAAAAGAGAAAATAAAACCATCTATCATATATTTAAGAGTCAGAATTATTTCAAATTTAGAAATCTTAATATATATATGTATAGTAAATTTTTAACATACATCTTATCAACAAAATAAAAGAAAATATAAAAATTGAAATATCCTTAATCAACAACAAATACATAAACACCATCTATAAAAAGCTTCGTCAATTAATCATATCCCCAAAAAGTCAAAAGGGATTAATATAGAGAGATTTGGTTGCAAGATTGAAGATAAAATAACTAGTATAGAGAGACACAAATGATTTGATATATGTCTTATCATTAATTAATATGTTTAAAGCTTCATAGTTTAAAAATTATATACAATGGATAAAAATAGTTGAAGGAAATTTTTTCCTAACCTTATTAATAAGTAGAGATTAAGAACTAAGAATTTTTAGTAAATAGAGATAAGATCATAAATCAGAGCATAAAATAGAATGGTTGTGTAATATCTATAATATGGATTCGCCACTTTGCACAATTTCTTTAACACGGGTTTGATATGGATTTGCTATATTAGCATGGAACTCGTGCGATGCACGAACAATTCCGTCAAGCTCTATTGTGCAATAGTAAAGCATTTTTTTTTCTAAGATGTAAATGGTAAATTAATTCCTGCTATACACATGCTTATGCACTAATCTCGTGTTACACAAATAACCATGAATTATAACTTATTTTTTTCCTCCTAATTCTAATTATTTTCACATATTATGTATGACATGAGATGATATTTTTAAAATAAAAAATGAATAGAAATTAAAAAAATCTAAATCTAACTATTTTTTAACAAATAACTTTTAATCTAGCTATTTTTATCTCTTAATTACGTATGCATACTACATGACATAACATATTTTAAAAATGACATGCCAAAAGAAAATTCAAAAAAATAAAGCTAATTATTTTTACACATGGCCGCTAAAATGATAATGTCAAGCTCTATTGTTGTGCATTTGTAAAGTATTGTTCTTCTACCATATAAATAGTGAATTAACCAATGCTATACACAAAATTATCCACTAATTTTGTGTTACGCACGAATTTTATAATTTAATTTAAACCAACTATTTTTTTCTCTAATTCTATAAATTATGTACGGCATGAGATGATATTTTTAAACTGACAGATGAATAAAAATTTCAAATATTTAAATATAAATATTTTTATCTCTTATGAAATCGACTGGACCTCCCCGCATGTCATTCTCTTATGAAAATTAATTTATGCCACATGTCATTTACACACTAAAGAACTTTGCTACGTGTCATCTCTCGGTTGAAATTACTCTATTATTAATAAATAAGTAAACTAGCATTGTACCCATTTGATGCACGAATGGTCAAAACAATAATATATATTATCAACTTGTCTCAACAACAAGAATCTAAACTAATTTATAAATATTTTTAAAATATAAATATTTTATAGATCTCAATCTATTTCAATAGCCAAATTTACTTAAATCTAACAAATTTTCAAGATCATATGATGCTCCTTTTCAGCAAAAAAAAGTCGAGTTATCTTTTAACTAAAATCAAAGCCCTAATCTTTAACTAAATAAGTAGAAAAAAAAAGAAAAAAACTAAATAACCATAATAATGACTGCGAATGGTTTTTCTAAATTCCAACTATAATGATCTAGGCCTTTTTGATATTTGTATTGTCCAAAATTTTAAAGTGATATGTGTAGACTCATATTATACATACAACATTATAGCACTCAATAGTCATAGACTCATACAATATTTAATCTGTCATGCATTTAATAGTCAAATGTGCTTAAAATTTAGAAACCTTAATAATATACATAGTCAATTTTTCACATGCATATTAAAACAAAACAAACATATATGTGCTAATTGAAATATCTATAAAATGGCATAAATACACATACACACCACCAAAAATAACTGTACCATCTTGATAAAAACTTCACCAGTTAACCACAACTCCAAGAAGCTAAAAAGGTTTAATATAAAGAGACAAAATGAATTTGATCTAGTTTGAAAAATATATGTCCCTATCATAAATGCCCCCTAGCTTTCCTTGATCCCAAAAAAAGTCCCTATCATAAATTAATATATACTATGCTCAGTAGTTTTTTTTTTAAATATGGGACAATTTAAAATATGGGACAAATGAGAAAGTTGTGAAGCTTCCTAATTTCTAGATCCTGATATTTTACACACAAATAAGGAAGTTGTGAAGCTTGATGGTCAAGGGACACCTAAGAGAGACCGTTTTCAATATTTAGGATCGATTATACAAAGAAATTGAAAGATTTGTGAAGATATTATATATAGGATCCAAGCAAGATTGCTTAAGTGGAAAAATATTACTAGTGTTTTGTATGATAAACGTATAATTTTAAAGTTGAAGAAAAAAATTTATAGGACGACTGTTAGATCAACAATGATGTATGGAGCAGAGTGTTAGACAACAAAAAAATAACATTCTTAAAAAAATAAGTGTAGCAGAGGTGAGGATGCTAAGATGGATGTGCGATAAAATCGGGAAGGATTGAATTAGAAACAAGCATATACGATACATGGTAAATGTAACTCTTACCCAAGATAAATTTGTACAGAATAACCTTAGGTGGTTTGTACATATCACGAGTAGTGTCACCATTAGAAAGAGTTATTTGATAAGTATTGAGGGTAGAGTTAGGAGTAAAAAAAGACCTAAACTTAGGTGGAAACAGTGAGAAAAGATATGACAGCTTGTGCCATAATAGAAGATATTGCGTTGAACCGAGCAGAATGGAAAACCTGGATTAATGTAGCCGATCCCAACTAGTTGGGAAAAAATGCTTAGATGTTGTTGTTGTTGTTATACTCTACAGTTTTAGTTATTAAATCAATCGCATTTAGGTTTTTTACACGAAAAGAAATAAATAAAATAGTTTAAAACACATATTTTAAAATGTTTTAAAGAAAGAAAAAAAAAACTCAATATTTCATCAAATCAAGGAGGGAAAAATCGGTGGACATATTGTAAAAGAAAAAACCTAAAAAACAAATAGTATGTTACATATCTAAAAAACAGTCAACACATTTTTCGTTAGAAACTCTCATAGATATAGATCAATGTGAAATGGTAAGTTTCAAATATATAATATCTAACTACTATGTATCTTATATTATTAATGTTAACATATTTTATGATTTTAGAAAATTTATCACTTAATTTTGACATCAAATTTGAGTAGAAATCTACATCATCAATTCCTCACCTTGGCCCTTACATGTATAAAATCTACACCTATCATGCCTATACTAAAGATAATACATCGGAAAAAAACATTAGTTAAAAAAATATTTGTCTGTAAGAGAGGATATATAACAAATATGTAGCTCATGCATTGATAGAGAATAGACATTTAGAATATACATCTCTTATAACTGGTAAAATTTATGTTTAGATTTTTTTAATTAGCTACATAAGAGATGTAAAATATATGAGTACTATTTTCACAGGATAATATAAGGTATCATGAGTTTTTCAAAAATTTAATAAATATTAATTAAATACTTTTTAATAAATTAATTTCATTTTGTTCATAGTAATGTTCATCTAAATAATTAACATAGATGATAGAATTAAATTTTAGCACTCAAGAGTCATATAATATTTCATTTATCATAGGACTGGACCTCGTCACATGTCACCCTGTGGGTGAATTTTTTTTCCTACATGTCGTCTCTCGGCTGAAAAAATTTACCACATGTCGTCTGCTAACTAAATAATCTACATTATTAATAAATAAAAATAAGATAAGATAAGATAATAGATAAAATAATAGTTTATTATTTTGAAGAAAGAAATTGGGTTATGTTATTTGATCATTAAACTAAGAGAAGTTTTTAATATGCCGAATTCATAAAAATTAAAGGCCTTTGAGGTTGGTAGAGTGCCTTAGTTGATTGTGACATCCTTCCCACCACCAGAATGGCAAATGATGTCAATTTTGCCATCAAAGGGGCATCTCTACAGGTCCTCTATTGGAGATAATTTGAAGATGATACGTGGTCTCAATGATGTCTCCAACCACACAGAGATGCAATTTGATGGTGGTCATAACTCTTCTCACATAATAGGGACTGATGACCCAGCGATGAGTGATATCGCTCATACTTCCACAACTATTGCTCAATGTTACTTACCAGCTGGAATTGATGAGGGGTTCTTAAACCTCAAACTCTTAATGTTGCTATTCATTTATGTGAACTCAAAAATCAGAGGTATTACTTCTTCTTGAAACTCGTGGTGATATTGGTAAAATTGATCTGGCTCATATGAAGTTGGATAGGAATATGCAAATAATTGCTCAACCTACTTCTATTGTAGAATGATAATTGTATCTCCTTTCAGTGTCTCTATAGTGATAATCAAGCTATTGAAGGACTTATGAAAATTGGGGATAAAGAATTTATTTTTTTGGGTATTTATGCAAGTACATGTATTGTCACTTGTAAACAGCTGTGGAAGGTAATTCATCAGGTTGTTAGTGGAGGATTTCCGGTGATGTGTGTCGGTGACTTCAATAGTATTCTTTATCCTTCTGTTAAAAAGGGTTAGTTTTCAGTTCAGGGTTCAAACATGATTGAATTTTGAGAGCTAGTGCGTGAATGTGGTTTGTATGACTTACAATGCTCTGGTTCCCCATTCACTTGGTGTAATAATCGCCGGAGGGGGGGGGAGGTAATTCAAATTTGGAAAAGAATTGATCGATGCCTAGTTATAGTTGATTGGTTTAAGATTTCCCCTCTGATTTCCATGTCACACCATTTTCCACTATTAACTACTACAGAAGTTATTGATGCGAGCAGCGCAAAACCTTTTTGTTTTAAGAATTTTTGGGCCTCGTCTCCATAATCTAAAGAGGTTGTTGGTTCGGCATGGAACATTGTGGTACTTGGTGATAATGTTCATAAAGTATTTCTTAAAACTTGGAAAACGAAGGTTGCTCTTTAGACATGGAACTGTAATGTGGTCGGTAATATTTTCACTAAACATAAATTTCTTATCAAGGAAGTGAAGGATTTACAGTTCAAGGATTGTATAAGACAAATTTTTCTGGGGGAGGTTGATTGCTACGGATTCACTCTCATGAGCTTCAAGAAAATTTCAATATGCAAGAGAAATTCTTGCATAAAAAATTGTGAGTTTATTGGATCAAAGACGAGGACAAAAATTCTAGCTATTTCTATCCAACCACGTCTGCTCACTAAGCAAGAACTTCATTTAAGGTACAAAATATGTCGGGTGTTCTATTTACTGGAAGAGTGGATGTTTCAAAGTGTTTTGTCGACAATTTTAAGGATAAGTGGTCACTCACTCTTGACCAATTTAACTCTTCCTTGCATTGGTCCCGAAGTTACTGATGATATGAATGATAACCTAATCCGCCCCATTTCAATCAGCGAGAATCTATGGTGTCATTTTCTCAATGCCATCTAATAAACCAGATGGTCCTGATTGTTTTTTAGAATGTTTTATATGCGCTATTGGAATATCATTGGTGGTGATTTTGTTGCAGTTGTTAATGATTTCTAGCTCACGGCATCCTTACCATCCAGTGGAAGTCAAACTTCGTAACTCTGATTCCTAAGGTCTCTTGTCCTTCAAGCACAAAGGATTATCGCCCTATTAGTCTTATAAACTTCTCCTATAAAGTTATTCCAAAACTGTTAGTTAATTGTTTGAATCATATTCTATGCTCCTTCGTTTATGAGGAACATGATGTCTTTGATCCTGAGCATTTGAATTAGGATAATGTGTTTCTTGCTCAAGAAGCTTTCCATTCCATGAGCAAGACAGAGAAGTGTGCAAAGTTATGGCCTTGAAACTTGATATGGAGCGTGCTTACGATAGGATTATGTAAGATTATCTCTCAACTCTTCTTCTGCAGTTTGTCTTGTGTTGAGAATCTGGGATTTGTAGTGCTTGTTAATGTCACTCCTTCTGATTGGTTCAGCTCGACGGTGGAGTTGCGACAAGGTTGTTCTCTCACTCTCTATCTCTTCATCCTATGTTTAGAAGTTTTATACCGTTTCATTAAACAAGTAGTGTTTAGTGGTAGGTTCTCAAGTATTATTATTGATAATCAGAATACATCCTTTAGTCATTAACTTTATGTAAATGATAGTTTTCTTTCTTCTAGAGCTAATGTATCTGAGTGTAAGGTGATTAAAAGACTAATTGATACCTATTGTTCTCTCAGTAGCTAGAATGCGAATCGTAGTAAGTCCAATGTTTTATTTGGAGAGTATGTTGGTTTGAATAAGTGACGCTGCACACTTATTCTGTTGCAGATGGAGGTGGGTTCTATGTTATTCAAATACCTTGGTACTATGATTAGCTCGTCCTGCATCCCCTCTGCTAATTACAGTGATGTGGTGGAGAGAGTTCGTAAATGTCTATCTTGTTGGAAGGCTAAAACTTTAGCTTCGCAGGTAGGATGGTTGTCATGAAATCAGTTGCTCAAGCTCTCTCAGTGTATATGTTAGCTCACAGTTGGATCCCGAAATTAATTATTGATAAACTTGAGCACTAATTTTGTACTTTCCTTTCAGCTAAGGGTAATGGTGATAAGGGTTTGCATATGATTGCATGAGATAGAGCTTGTAGACCCACTGAGTTCAGTGGTATTGGTTTGAGATGATGATACACTCTATAAGAGAGCCTTATGGCTAAAAATTTGGCTCGAGTTTATAGTAAACCTCACTCACTAATGTTTAAATGGTTATCTACTAAGTATAAGATCCTTTCATCCATGTGGGATATTCAATGTCCGAAATAATGTTCGTGGCTCTGACGGATTTTCTACACTAGTAAGGATCTAGTTTGCAATGGTCTTCGTTGGGAAGTAGGTAGCGGGATGAAGATCAATGTCTTCTCTGATCCTTGCATCTTTTGCGGTCCCCTGAATAGAATAGGCATCACTGTTTCTGTTGAATTGTTGAGTTCTTCAATGAGAGTTGCCAATTTTATCTTCCCTTATGAAGAATGGATTACGACTGTGTTGGAATCTAGCATACCACATTCGTTCACTAATATTGTGCTACAAATGCCAATTCTGGTGAATCAAATCACTGATCGACTTCTTTGCTATGATTCATCCTTGTCAACAGTCACCTTGAAGACTCTGTATTCAGCTGCTAGCGGAAGGAACTATGTGGTGCTAAGTTTTCCAAATAGTTTAATCTACAAATGTAACTCCTGTTTTCTCCTTCCTGATCTTTCTGACCAGGTTTTTATAGCATGCTTGGCACCATCGTCTTGTTTGTGTTGCTGACTTTGGTTGGGTTCGTTTGTGACTGCTTCGGGATTTGTTTCCTGATCCTTTTCTGCTGTCTTGGGACTCTACGGTCCTTGTGTGTTTGTATTTGTAGCTATTACCCTCTACTTCTGTGTGCTGGCCATCCTGATACTCCCTACCCTTCGTTTCGTTAGCTGTAGCTCATCTCTCTTATGTGCTCTCAAGCACCTGGTTGCCGCGCGATCGTCCATTGGTTTGCGTCGTCTCCGCCCTCTCTGCAGTTACAGCTGGATCATGGTGTTTCTGGCAATTATGGATTGGTGTTTCGCCGCACTGTTTGGATCCCGATCAGCTCCCTGCCTCTCTTAATTGTTTGGTCTGCTCTTATTGTAATGTAGCTCTATTTTTGGTCTCTGGTTGTAGTCTTTCCCTGCGTGTTGTCGTCTGGTTGTCGTGTTTTACCTCTTGTAAAACCTTCTCATAGCGTTTGTACTGTGTATTCTTCGTTATTAATATATTTTTTGATCGGGCTGGAGTCTTGCGACTCTATCCGCTTACATCAAACAAATGTAACTCCTGTTTTCCCGTATTTGTATTTTTATACTGTTTTCGCCTCATTGTACTCCTTCGTCTATATTGAGATCCTGTATTTTGTTTTAGATTGAATAAAATCGTATTTGTCTCGACTCAATTTTTGGTCCTTTTATCGAACTCATTTGTGTGCACTTTGTGTCATTCTCCATGAAGAATTGACCATTTCTTCTCATTTAACTCTTTAATCCCCATTTTAATGCATTTTGACCAATTCTCCTGTTGGATCCTATTCGAAACGGATATCCTAAAACCCAAAATCCGATACCCTCACTATATAACCCTAACCCTGTACTCTAACCCTAACACCTAACCCCTAACCCCGTATACTGTGCAGCCCCAAACAAACCCGCCGCTCTCCCCTTCTTCTTCGTCCACTCTTCTCGCTCGCCAAAACAACCCATCTCCAACCTTCGCTCGCCCTCCGTTCGATCTCCCTCACCATCACCTCGTCAGCACCCAACCACCACCACCGCCATCTCACAACCACCATCATCTTCACCATCGAACCCACTCCAAACCCAACTCCTCCATTCTCTCGAACTCAACCCCCACCATTTTGCCTCAACTCTCCGCCATTGCGCCGCTCATCGTCTTCTCCATCCGCCTACCCATTACCTTGCAACCACCATCAATCGAAAACACCGTCAACACATCCTCCGACTCCTCCACTGTTCTTTGAACCCAAACAGAGCCGCCCCAGGAGATCGACGTCGCGCCGCCGCATTCGTCGTCGCCTCTCCGTGGCCGTCGCAGCCATGCCGTCGCATCACCACAATCACAAAGCCATCGCCGAAGTCGCTCGCTCTATCTCTCTCTCGTTCGCTGTTTCGTCGAAGAAGAGAACGGAATTGGCGGGATTCGATCTCGACCATCGGATCGCATCAAGATCCGTGCGATCGAGCCTAGTTGATCGATGTTCGTTGTTTTTCCACAGCGAATCCCTCGCTCGCCGTCCCGTATTCTGGCTTGATCCACTGCGAGGGAGAGTTCTGATTGGGCGGATTCGGTGTTTTGTATTTTGGCGCGGCGGATCCCGAGCCGCTGTTTGCTGTTCTGGACGATCCGGTGTGCGGGATTTTCCTCTACTATTAGATTTTTGCACGTGCTTCACACGTGCTTTTGGGAGACTTCTTCCGGGATTTTTCGATCCAACTTTCTTCAGCAAGTGGATCTAAACGTCGTCAATTAAGACAAGTATTCCTCTTGTACACATTTTTTTAGTACAAGCATTCCTTGAAAATACTACAAATAGTTAGAAATTGTGACTCCTCCTTGACTGTCGTTGTTGATCAAACATTAAACATCCTTAATTTTATAATCTTAAGAGTCACAATAATTTCATTGTATTATATTATAACTACTTGGACTCATTTTATCCCCAGAACACATGAACACATGAATTAAGGAACCCTAAATTTGTAGACATATGATATATCTTGTATTTGATGAACTTGCACCCATTTGGCTTGAAAAATAAATATTACTTGATATTTTGATAACCCTTACCCTGTATTTGTATTACACATTAACCTAGACGCCTAATAACCAATTTTTGTGTAACCTATATTAGTAAGATATTCCCACATGTTGCTGTCCTGAATCTTGTTATACTATTTTGACCCATTTAACCTTAGAATCTGAACCCGAGTCCTGAATAGGAAATGTAGCCCTGGATGTCTAGATATCGATAGCCTCTGAAACTTTTGAATTCGGAGTTACGGTCTAGGAGTTATTGCAGTTTTACTGCAGCTATGTCGGTAGACGCAGATTCACAAACTGCTGCACACCTTTATCTTGCGAATTAATTTAACTATGTTAACAGCAAGCGTTTGACTTGAAATTTTATATGCTGTTGCTCTACAACCTATAAGACATCCCCAATTTTTCTTAGAATTAATTAACAATATTTCGATCCTGTTTCACATGTTTAAACTTCGATTCATAAATTCTGCCTGAACACATTAACTATGTAATTCGCTGGACACATGTTCCCACCACCTTCTCGTACCTTGTTTCACACACTTGCGTGCATGCTTGATAAGAATTAATAAAAGTAACAAGTCGGGGTTTAAGGAAAAGACCATAGTAGTGGACAATATAGGTAAGTGTACTCGGAAGGGGGCCTGTGTTTCCTATAATTTTATGTTAAATGGAACTAAGTGCCACATAGAACTAAGTGCCACGTCATGGTGACGGGGGCCACCTTTAGAGCCTACGGGGGCCACCTCTAGAGCCCATTATATGATTACATGATATATACTTGAGATCACATGGAACTAAGTGCCACGTAAAACTAAGTGCCACGTCATGGATGACGGGGGCCACCTCTAGAGCTCATGGTTGATTACTTGCTTGATACTTGATACCTGAGTACGCCGCCCTATAGACTCCATTACTAGGCCTAAACGAAATTGCATTGACTGTAGCAACCATGTAGTAAAAAGATGGATGCATGAAGTGCTACCTAGATAGTAATAACTACAAGACTTGAACATGATACTTGCTTACTCGATACTTGACTTCACGATACATGAGACTTGAAACATGAAACTTGAACTTGATACATGTTACTTGATACTTGATGACATGTTACATGAGACTTGATATTTGAATAATAATACTCGACATTTATAACTTGATACTTGAGACATGACAACTTGACACTAGACTTGAGACTTGTTACCTGACACTTGTACTTGATGCTTGTCCCTTGAGGTTAGATACCCTTACATATTTACTTGTCACTTACTTCACTATTAGTATTTGTTATCCAGCCTGTTTACTCGAGTTGTCCTTCTTACTAGCTAGTTCTTGGTTTTCCCACTACTTGTTGTATCCCTGTTACATTCTTGATTCCAATTCTTGTTCCTCATTACTTGTACTCGCTTTTACTATTTGTGGCCCTAACTTGCACTAAGAGCGTTTTCTCTTGTTTTCTCTACTTTTTCCTTTTTATATTTATTAAGCAGACTTTGAAGACGTGCTACCTGCTGGAATCGGTAAGTAGACGTTCTAGGCCTTGCTTGGGAAAAACTTTCTTTAATCATTTCGTTTTGTAATTGAGTTATTTCATTTGTTGTTGCTTAAGACTTGTAACAGACTTATGTTTCCGAGTTTTACACTTGATCCAGACTTGAAAACTATTGGATGTTATTATTTGTTTTCAATTGTTTTCTGTTGCTTAATGAATTATTCATGCATGCTTGGTTATATATAAATCTTGTTATATTCTTGTTATGATGCTGAGTCGATCCTACAGCTTATGGATGATATTAAAATCATTTGCTGGGCTTCGTCATGCACTCATATTCCATATTTTTTAGAAGCGGGGCGTGACAACAAATTAAAAGTTGCACCAAAAAGTATTGCTTGGTTGTGGAGAGTTGCATGTACTGAAATTCCTACTTTGTGAGAGCTCATTTATCATGGGATGCAGATGGTACCAACTTATCCAGTTTGTGAGGTTGGGATGAAACAGTTCAACATTTTCTCTTTGATTGTATTCTTGTTCATCAAGTTTAGAGTATTCTCGTGCAACGTATGGACAAGAGTGTGAACATGACATCCTTCCCTAATCTATGGTCATTGTTAGAGGGAAATTTGTTCAATAACTAAAAAATAGTTATTGCAATTCTTAATTATTACCACATTGTGGTATGTTTGGAAAGCTCGATGCATAGTCTATTTTGGGGAAGTGTGTCCCCTCCCACACATTGTTGTTTTCAGTGTGATTTCAGACATTGTTGGAAGATGTGATGTTCTTGGTGATTTTTCTACTTCAGTTGGTTCCTACAATGAGGTCCAATGGATGGATCTGAAAAACGATCTTCGCTCCTTGTGGTGTGTAGGATCTCTTGATTAAATGGATGACGCATGAAAGATCTATAACTCAACATTGATGGGTCCTTAGAGGGGAATAACACCAGATATAGTTTATCTATCAAGATTTAAGTGGTAGACCACTGTTGGTTGGTATGGGGCCGGTTGTATCGACATATATCAATGTAACTCAAAGAAGAGGTTTGTGGATAGCTCTTAGTGTCTTTCATCTATTGTCTCTCGAGTGTCATATTCTTATTGAGGGAGACTCAAAGCTCGTTATCGATCAGATCCATGCAAGAAGTAGTCACGCCCCCATTTCTCACGATATATTACTCATGCTAGAAGGTATGAATATTGGTGGGATACAACATATTTATCGAGAGGGAAATATGTGTGTTGACTGTGCTGCAAAAAGGGGACGTAGAAGTGGTCAAAGCTTTATGTTGGTGAACATCTCCGACCATGAGTTTTTTGTTTTGGTTGAGGAAGATGCTAGAGGGGTTTCTCAATCGAGTGATGCTTCTATTTTGTAGCCATTTTTTATTTCATTTTTAATTAAAAAAGTCAATAATAGTTTGGAATTTTGGATTAGTTATGTGTTTTTCAAAATATACTTCACATACTATTTTCAACTTTATACTTGTAAATTTTTTCTTTCCCTTTTTTAATTTATTTTTTTTCTCAATTTTATACCCGAAAAAATAAAAAGAAAACCACTTGACTACCTGATCCGACCCAATCCGAAAGTTTTCGGGTTTGGATCTCAGATCCGTTGTGGGTCAAGGATTTCTTACCACGCCTCGACTCGAACCGACCCGAAACCCGTTTGACCTGAATTTTTTAAGATCGGGTCACCCGTATCCAACCTGTTGACATATCTAGTTTAGGTAGCTACCATAATCTTTGTTTTATCTTTACTTTGAGGTAAAAACATCGGATGTAGCGTAACTCCAAAATATGATCTAATCGGGCCATAGTTTAGATACCTGAAGTTAGACAAGTCGTTTCTAATAACTTCCACACATATCTGGGTATCCAAACATGACCTCATTAGTTTGTATCAAAGGTGAGAACATCTGTAGTCGTTTATGTTAAAATTATCCATATATGGATAAATAGAAATAGGAATTTCGATTTCGCTGCACTCGTCGAAAGTTATTTTATAGCAATCAATAATATAATATTAAGCGACGGCACTTGAAGTGCCGTCGGAGTGGACGAAGCTGTTACGAAAACATTTCGGAAATTGCAAAAAAAATAAAAATTGCAAAAAAAAAATAAAAAAATACAAAAACCTCAACCGGATGGCACTTCATTTTTTTCGGATGGCCAATTCATTTTTTTCAAACGGACGGCACTTCAAGTGCCGTCCGACGAATAAAAAATTATTTTTTAACGTGGGACGGCACTTCGAATACCATCCCTCACTTATCGATAAAAGCTATATCGATTCTCATTTATAGCAATCGACTGTAGCGATTTATCGATAATATCGATATATAGCAAACGAGTGCAGCTGCTTTTTTAACTAAATATCGATATTATCGATATATAGCAAACGACTACAGATGCTCTGATCATGTTTATAAATGAAAATCTGATGGTCAAAATGCGCGCTAGAATATTATTCCCCAAAAAGTAATTGCTCTAATAGCTCCAAAGTGGAGAAGATTAGAGAATGAGCCATGGACCCTTTTGGTCCTATATCAATAGTAAGCGATATAAATTTGGTACGGTATGTTGTTGCTTTCAATAAGGAAATACTGGAGCGTAATCATCTTTATTCCCCTTACCGTTCATTACAGTAGAGTAGGACTATCGTCATGGTCAATAGAAATTACTAATATAATATACGTATGATGCACGTCTACAAAAAGATATAGCCATCAAATTAAATGAATTTTGTAAAATAAAATAAATAGTAAAGCCTTTAACCACCAAAATATCAAACTATTTCAAAAAAAATTCTGAATAAGTTTTAAACGGACTTCAAATTTGATGTACAATCAGAACTTTTACAGCTGAATTAGAGGGTCGTTATATTGCACTTTTGTTGTCATGCCCTGCAGATGATGCAAAATACTTGCTAGTTTGTGGAAAAATCTATCATAACTAAGAGATTGCTTGCTCCATGTAATAATCTGTAAATTGTATTTATAAACTATCCATTGTGTTGCCTAAAATATCCTAACAGGTGGGGTAACAAAGAAACATACAACGCAAGAAACTCGGAAATGCATTGGAGCTGGTTGCATTCTGACCGATGTAAAGATTTAAAGAAAGTGACTTCATACATTGGACTCCATAGACAACCTGCACATAATTCACAGTGGGTATTGTATAGATGACAATGAAATTTTATTTTGGCTATCATGTCGAGCAATATGGGGTTAGGTTATTCTCCATCAATACGACAAACAAAAATATACTTTAAAAAAACTTGTAGAAATCAAGCAACATGCGTAGGTGATCTAATGCATGATAGATAAGTGCCATATAATTCCCTGGAAATTCCATCATAGGTTATCTACACTATTTAACACTATTTAACAGATGAACATGCCCAATTTATTTGAAGACTGATAGCCAAGTGTGGTGTATATTTTTTGTCAGAACATGAAGGCTCAATATATATATGTACAAAACACTTATTAATGGATTAGAAGACAAATTATCTACAACTTGATCATTCATTCTTAAACTAATTTGAGCAGATACATCAAGATGGAGCACACAGGATAATTATGTGGATCAGCAACAGGATAACAATAATGAGTTTCATGTAGCCTATACATGTCAGTAATGGGTAAGCAACCCTAGGAAAAATTGCATGACAAAAAGGTCATTTGTAGGGAACTACATCACTTTCTTGCAGTTCCATAACTTGAACGTAACTTACAGTGGGTAATATCAAAGTGGATGGAGACCTATGCATCAGATTGTAGAGAAATAAGTAGACTCTATAGTAAGGTCATGTCGTTTTATGAAACCTAAATACAGTTAACCCAATTACCCAACCAAGTTCAAATATTTACCGAATTAACAGATTCGAACTTTAGAACAACCACCTCCAAAACCCTAATACTGATCATGAATATTTTCCTGAAACAGCTTTATACCAAGCATAGATCCTAATTTGCATTTTTTCTTTGTTTATAATCAATAAATATTTGTTGAGAATTTCTTTAATCCAATAACTACTATACATAATACAGTACTAAAATAGCAATTGTTATAAAGAAAAATACTAAGTCAATTAAGTAGCAAACACAATGTAAATAAATATGATCCTCTCCATAAGCTCCTTAAAAAAACACGTGCAAAAATGAATTCTATTCCAACAACAGAAATTTGAGATGGACTTGCTCTAGTGCGAAAAGCAGACCAAACACTAATTCTAGGGAATTAAAATCCAATTTGTAAACATCAATTAAGTAACACTGCATCCCCATGATAACACTAATTCTAGGGATTTGGTTTATCTCAAGTATTACCTCTTGTTACAATTTCGGAGTTTTAAAGGGATATCTATAAATTTTCCATAGTGAAAACAATATAGCTTCAAGGCTTACTGTGAGTGAGGGCGACGACGCAGCAACGATGTGGCGGTGGGTAGTGAAGCGAGAGGGGGAGGTGAAGCGACGGTGGGTTGTGAAACGTCGGTGTGGCCGGGGGAAGCGGCGGCAGTGCGTGGCGGCAATGCGGCGGCAGGACGGAGCTTCAGTGCGGCAGCAGGGCGGAGCGACGGGAGGGCGAAAGAAAGTTGGGTGAGGTGGAGGTGAAGCGACGGTGGGCTGCGAAATGTCGGTGTGGTAGGGGGAAGCGGTGCCAGTGTGAGACGGCGATGTAGCGGCAGACCGGAGCGTCGGTGCGGCGACAGGGAGGAGCGACGGGAGGGTGAGGGAAGTTGCGTTTTTTTTTTAGAAAGTGGGAGAGTAACAGTCTTTTCTTTGGAGAGAGAGAGAGAGTTTTGTACGGGTAGGTTACGTGTTTGATGGGTTTATATTTGGGTTGTTTTCTTGTACGTACGATGAACGGGTTAGTAGATTGACAAATTTCACTAAGGTCTTCTCCCATTATAGTAGTAGAGATATGTGAAAATATTAATGTGAAAATATTAATACATTTGAATTGGTGGAAGAGTTAAAATACTTAAAACATTCTTCATTAAAAAGATTTTTGAAAAAAATTTATTTTACTAATTTTTTTAGTTGCATCTAGGGAACAATGATTGTCCCAAAAAAATGTGTCTGGATGAAAGAAAAGCTCGTTGAAAAGGTTATGAAAGAACGAAAAAATAAGAAAAAAAGCAGACAATAATAATTAAAATTTGTTAAATGAGTTTTTATGAATCTTCAACCGCATACTTTTTTTTGGATGAAAAAAATTTGAATAAAAAAAAAGTATATCACGTTATACGGTGGTAAAAAAAAAATCACACATTCTTTTCTTCGTCCAAACATAAAAGTAGGCCAGAAAACCTAAATTTTACATATTCGTTTCTTTATATTTAATTAAGTAAGAGGCAAGTAAATTTTTTGGAATGTTTTATAGAAGTACACTAGTATTTTTCACGTGCGATGCACATTTTGATAAAGAATTTGAGTTAAACATGCGATACATGTAAGATACATGTAAGTCAACAGTAAATAGCACGTGGCATGAATGTCTTAATTTTTAAAAAATAGAGATGAATGGGCGATACAAGTATTTTTTAAAAATTAAGAAGGAAAAACTTTGATGTGTACATGCGATGCACGTGTTGAAAAATAGATTTGGAGTTGCACGTGCGATGCACATGTTTGTTTGGTGACATAGTGAGGACTCGAACCTGAGACCTCTTTTATATTAGTTATGCATGTATGATGCACGTGTTGGTAGATTGACAAATGACACTGATGCCTTCTCCCATTATAATACTACTAGAGCAGAGAAGAGATATGTTGGTTAGGAGTTCGTGGTTGGTGCTCTTATTCATGTCTTGCAGATGAAGCTCATAAATGAACCCCAACAGCAACACTATTCTCATTTTATTGCATCTCGTGAGCCTGTGAGATGGGCCTGACTCTTAGGGCCAAGTTTTAGTTAATTAATGTGATGACGGTAGGGATGGTAGTTGAAAAGGATAAGCTCAGGTTTGCAATTGCGTAACAGGAAAATGTGGTAAGTCCCTTTCTGGGATGGTGGGATAAAACTTTATTAAGCAAGTAGGAATGATAATGGATTAGGGCTGAACCTAGTAGCAGCCCCGAACCCTGCCCGGGATGATAGTGTGTGTTAAGGCTGACCTTAAGTAGCCATAAACCCATCCCTAGAAAAAAGCCTTATCCACCCTCAAAAGGACAGGTTTGTTTATTAAATAAGCTTTGCATAAGCTCGGCCCCGCTCGGTCCCAGAACCATGTCATGTGTTAAGTTGACTTCGTCTGGACTTGTATCCTAACTCGTTTATGAATTGCTTATAGCGAATAAAGAGGCTATTGATGAAGGAGGGTCAAAACCATTTCGTTTCAAAAAAAATTTGACCGTGATCCTGGAGATGTTGTCAGCTCAGCTTGGATGGGTGATGATCAAAGTACGCACTTGTATAGTGTTTTTGTTTGGAGTGGTCGGGTAAAGTTAGCTCTTAAAGATTGGAATTACAATGTAGTTGGCAATTTTTTTATTCGAGGGAAGTGGCTCATGAACGAGATTGAAGCACTACAACTCAAGGATAATCGAGGAGTCATAATTATGAGTGAAATTGATATTGTGAAGGCCAGAACTTGTGAACTTCATGACTATCTTTTGATGCATGGAAAGTCTTGGCATAAAAAATCACGACTAGGTTGACTTTGTTAGGTTTTGTGAGAAATTAACAATTGGAAATTAGGGTTTATCTCTAGATCTAAGTTGCTTGAGATATTCACTCTAGGTATCAAGATTGGAATACCTAGACTGCTATCACAAGCCAGTATTTATTCCTAAATACTGGTTTTGGGTATTGGGTTATAAGCCCACAAACCCGCGTTCCAATATCCAATCAATTGTACGTTCATTACACGTGTTACACATATGCACGTGCTATATTTATATAGAGAGAATATACCAATATATCCAACAATCTCCTCCTATATTCTCAATATATAAAGTACAGGATTATCTCATCAGATCAGTATACAACTGACTGGCTAATAGCAGTCCATAAAGGAAAAGCATCATAAAGGTATAGTTTCATAAGAACCAATAGAATTATAAAACTGAATAGTTCAATCAAGACTAAACCAATATAATTAAATAGTTCCAAACCATATCCAATTCAGAATAGTTCACATAGACTAAACCAACTGGAATAATCTGTCATAGTTTCAAAATCAAACAAAGCAAATAAACTTCAAGATCAAAATATGAGTTTTAAGCTCATGAACACAAGAGTCTTAAACTCAATAGAAGTTTTACCATGCAAGTGACTAATTTATTCTCGAAAGAAATAAACTGAAATTCTATCCTTGCATACTGCTTTATGTTTACTCCTCCATTTTGAGTAAATCATTATTTTTGAAATCTATGTTGACAAATTCAACTCCTCTATCTTTGCTAGCTTATAGAAAACAAGAATATCAAGAGACACATCTCTAAGAATTCCAACGAATTTCACATAGTATCTAGTTCCACAAAAGAACTTAGTACAATTCATAATTAGCTTAGCAAAAATGTAACGCAAGCATCACAATCAAGTATCTTTAATAAGTAAAGTACATGAACTTTATAGTTTCTACACAAGAACCATACTATGTTTCATATTGGAATGAAAAGACTGTCGTTTCAATCATGGTTTAACATTGAATCATCAAAATTGGAATGAAACATGTATCCATAAAAGACATATCATCAAAATTGGAATGATATTTAGGACAATTTAATCATCGGAAACACATCGACAAGTTTTCATGTTTCGTATTGGAATAATATGATTATTCTAAGTAAATTTCCTAGATATATAATACCATCAAAATTGGAATGACATTATATATTTGTGGAATTTATGTCGAATCATCAAAATTATCTAAAACATGTCAACTGCCTAAAATTGATGCTTAAGTTTGAACTTCTCTATGGTTCCAATTGGATTCTAAATTTCAAAACAACTTGGATGTTAAAGCCTTTTACGCAATAGCTTTTAACTCCACTTTCCCCACAGTTTTGATAATTAGATCACTTTCAAGTCTCTTAGCAAGAGCATTAGCCATACTTGTCGCAATTGCACTTTTCCATGAGAAAGTTCAACTAGGCTTCTTTCAGCCTTAATATACTCCTCTTACTATTATAGAGTGAGTTATGAGCTACAGTGCATTGTAGCTTGATAGTCGCATAACAGACTTAGAGAGTTACTTAAACTTCTTAATGGATAACTAGCAACAATTTCTTCAATCCACTCAGCCTTTTCCCCTGTAGAGGATTACACATAGAGGTCTGATTTCATGGATGATAGCACAGTGCTCGTTTGCTTTTATTTCCATAACATTTCTGTTTCTCCTAGTGTAAACACATATCTACTAGTTATCGACTTTCACTAAATTCTGAGCATCATAATGCATCAGATTAGCCATTCATTCGAAGAATGACTAGAGTAGCACAAAGCAAACTCTTGAATACCACTCAGGTATCTCATTAGCCTCTTAAGGGCACTCAAATGTGTATGAGATTATTAGTGAATCTGCAGATTATACCTACCTCAAAGGCTATGTCTATTCTAGTGCAGATCTTTGTATACATGAGACTGTCAATTCCTTCCTTTAGAATGATCTACATGTCTCATAGTTGCACCATCATTAGGTGTCAACCTTTTATCATAATCATAAGGTGTTTCAAAACACACTTTCAATCACTATATCCCCACTTTTGAAACACATTTTGATTTGATGAGTTTGACTAAGAGTTATCCCTTGCCAACTGAAAACTCACCCTTATACCTATGGTGTCCACAGTACCTAGGTTTTCATGTTGAATTCTTTGGACAGCACAATTTTAACTTTATTTGTAATAGAGAGGTCACTTCCAAGAACATGCATATCAACAGAACAAGTAAATAGTAGCCACTATATTTGACACACCACAAAGTTGAAGGTACTGATCTGAATTACTTGATTCATATACTAGGCTCTTTCAAAAATTTGTCAAATTATTTATTCCTTGGCTATACATGTTTTAAGAACATACAATGATTTTACTATATTGTAAATCTTGTTCACTAAACATATTAGTTCAAAACTTTCCAGTACAAAACTGTTCAGTACAAAGCCTTTTAAATATCCTTATGAATGACAAAATTTTCAATAGATGTAAGGGCAAGAAGAATACTTATTGTAGCAATATGACAAACATGTGAGTAGACATCAAATAAATCTACTCCATTTTTTCTTTTCAGTCAATCTGTTAGCTACTAAAAAGCATTAAAATTGCTACTAAACAATCAAAATTAAGTTTCTTCTACAAAACCCCACTTACTAACTATAGTTTTAGTCCCTTTCGGCAGATCAACTAAATTAATGTATTATTGTATGACACAAAATCATCTCATTGTCTACTAAAGACTCTTCTAAGCTCATTTGTCATTCAGGTTTTTAAGTGTCAGTAAGGCTGATTCTTGATTCCAACTGTGAATCATTGAACATGTCTGTAGGACTAGATTATTTCATACATTTATCTTTGATGAACATATCTTCAAAGAACTTTGCAAGTCTAGATTCTTCTAACACAAATTAGATAGATCCAACATCTATCCACAGAGCTACATTCTGCACTTTCTAAGCACACAAACATTTGTTGTAGGTCCTACTTTAGGCCTTCTAGGGTCATGTACTCTAACAAAAGTATCACAACACACATTTTCACTTTAACAAAACTGTTTGTGTTTTCATACCATGATTTACAAGGTGTATTCAATTTAGAGTATAGTAACACATTAGAGATATGATTAACAATACAACATCACTCATAATTACACAAGACAAACAACAGTCAATAATATAGAATTCAACATTTCACTAAGTGTTTGATTCTAACTTTTATCAATACCGCTTTGACTGTTGTAAGTAGAGTGCACTAGAGATTATGCCCAATGCAAACTTCTCTAAAGTTGTTAAAACATATTCACCACCTCTATCAAATCTGAACCCTTGATTTTTAGCATTTAACTATTATTTTTTAATTCATTAAGAATAACAAGTGCTTCTTTCTTCATATATATGACAGACTTATATTAATCATCTACAAAAGCGATTAAATACTTCTGACCAACAATCGTCTCATCTAGTCACAAAGCTACTGAGATTACAAATATCAGAATGTATTGACTCAAGAAGTTGTGTACTCCTAGAGACCATACTAAATGATTTTCAAGTGATTATAATCTGAGCACAACTTTCATATTTGTCATATTTTAATAGAGTTTCATTTAATAGGGCTATGCGTTTTAACAAGAACAAACAATTTGATATATAGTTCATGGTGATTCTAAATTTCAAAACAACTTGGATGTTAAAGCTTTGACTCAATAGCTTTTAACTCTATTTTCCCACAGTTTTGATAATTAGATCACATTTCCTCACAAACAATTGAATATGTAGTTCTCAAATCTTAGCCAATTATACTATGTTCAAGAACACAATTAGAACTATTATTATTAATTGTCTCATTTGTTAAACTCAACTTATACATACGATTGACAATATATGCACTTTATAAGAGTTAATACAAAATTACTATCACATTTTTCAAAAAATTATTTGCTTTGTCTAATGATTCTAACAATGTCCACTAGCTCAAACACATTGAGCAAAGAGTTCTTTCCTTTACTCGTTCTTCATTATCTTCATAACGCTAAATGAGATAATGACTAACATATTATAATTCAACTTTGCACACACAGTACAATGAACGAGAGGGAACACAACGTAACTAGTAGAGTCATATTCTACATTAAGAGATGCTCTCTCCTAAGTTACAGACATTTGTTATACATCTTATACAATTTTATTTTATTTTAAATTTTAGAGAAGCAAATATGTAATCTCACACAAACTGCAAACAAAGGATTTGTCAAAATATCTATACACATAGTATGATAAAACACTTAACAACCCTAAACATGCTAGTTTTCCAGAGCGAGAATAACTATGATCTAAAACTCTCAATCATATGATCAAACGCACAAAACGTTAACACATTCATCACATGAAAAATACTGAGAAAATTAAAGTAGATCATACTGACACTTTAAGTTAGAAGTGTTTTTCCAAATTCGATGGAGAAGCCTGCGTAGTGCAGACTTATCATACCATGATGCAAATCCATCGTCTCCAACCTACACAATTTGTAGGTAACATTAATGTTCCTACATTCATCAAATTGTTAAAGATTAGCCAATTAAACAAATTATTAGCACAATCTAATTCTAGCAACAATTTAATTGGAGATCCGAATTTTATAGTCAAAACTATAACTTATCTTATCAAAATAAGTATTTGATCTTCAGCACATAGCCACAACATTTATTCAAATTTGTATTTTAATTAAACAATGCATAATATGGTTATGAACTTTAGCACTTAGCAACAAAATTCAAACAAATAATTAAAATAACCATTTAAAATTGGTGAAGAACTTATCTTTAATTTCGGATTAATTTCGGATCTGATCAAGTATATTCATACATGGATCTAGTCCAAAAAATATCCTCATAGTAGTACCAAATGAAGTCCCCCTTCTCCCACACATTGCAGATGAACCCATCCACAGTTTGCTGCCCCAAATCATCAGCACCATCCATCCAATTCGGCCGCAAAATACCCACCTCAAAATGGGCTGTCCTGCAACTCAAGGGCAGAGATGTGTTGTTGAGAGGGAACCCACTGTAGTTGACATAGAGGATGGAGTGGAATTGAGGAACCCATTGCAGCGAACTCAATCTGATGTCGGGAAGATCACCACACACCCAAGAAGAAGCCAATGGGATTGCTTAGATCGAATCTGGATCTAATCCAAGAACCCTAGCAAAATCCTCCAGTCGAAAAGTTGGATCTGATTGTCTCTTTTCATTCCCCCTTTCTGCCTACGCTTGGGAAGAAGGAGAAAGAGACAGTGGCATGCGGCGGCACCGACGTGTGGTGGCGTCAGCGACTGCGGTGGTGATCACCAGCGACGACGACAGATACCGACGAACGGTCAAGCTTCGACGATATCTCTTTGTTAATCTCACAAATTTAATTAATATAATATCTCAAGATTGTTAGGTTTTGTGAGAAATTAACAATTGGGAATTAGGGTTTATCTCTAGATCTAAGTTGCTTGAGATATTCACCCTAGGTATCAAGATTGGAATACCTAGACTGCTATCACAAGCCAGTATTTATTCCTAAATACTGATTTTGGGTATTGGGTTATAAGCCCACAAACCCGCGTTCCAATATCCAATCAATTGTACGTTCATTACACGTGTTACACATATGCACGTGCTATATTTATATAGAGAGGATATACCAATATATCCAACAGACTTAAGGGAGGTGATCATAATACAAGTTTTTTTTTTCATTGTGATACAGTGGTGCATCGTGCAAGGAATGTTATTGATAAAGTCCAAAGTCTTCTAGGTGAGGTGTTCATAGAATGTGAGGCAGTTACGAAATATTTCCTGCAATATTTCAAAGATAAACGAGGTCCTCGGTTTGAAGTCAGAGATGATATCATTATCCCATGTATTAATGCAGAAGTTATAGATGATATGAATGAACATCTCATTCGGCCAGTTATAGAGGAAGAGATATTCTAGGGGATAAAGTCAATGCCTGCCAACAAGTCCTCGGGTCCAAACGGCTTTGCTGGTACCTACTATTGGAGATATTGGGAAAAAAATTGGTGAAGTGGATCATGCTTATGTTAAGTGGATCATTTGGGTTCCATCCAACATTCGTGAAGTGGATCATGCTTATGTTAAGGGACCTCGCTTCGCTATCTTAGTGAACAGATCATCCTCAGAGTGATTTCAGTCAATTGTGGGACTATGACAAGGTTGTGCTTTGTCGCCTTATCTATTTATATTATGCTCTGAAGTTTTATCCATGCTTCTCAAACAACAAGAGTAATGGAGAATAAGCTTTCAGGTATTAGCTAGCATTGATAATGAAGGAATTACACTAAATCATTTGCTTTTTGCGGATGATAGCTTGCTCGATCTATTATATTGGAGTGCAAAGTTAGAAAGTCGGTTTTGAATACCTAATGTAATTTTAGTGGACAGAGCATATATCTCTCGAAATCCAATTGTTTTTTCAGCGAGAAAGTCGGCCTAAGCAAAAGGCATCGAGCATTACGAGTGTTGCGAATAGAACAAGGATCTCTGTCAGGTTTAAATTCTTGAGAACACAAATATCAACTTCAAGAGTCTCGGCTGCTAACTTTAATGAGATGTTAGAGAAAATCCAACGGAAGTTAGCTAGTTGGAAAGCTAATGCCCTCACATTTGCCGGTAGACTTGTGTTACTAAAATCTGTAGCACAAAATATTCCTATGTATTTGATGTCTAATAGAGACACTCCCTCAGTCAGTAGTTAATCGATTGGAGAAGGAATACAGATCATTTCTTTGGGCCAAAAGTAGTGGTATGAGCATGGTCCCTTGGGACATGCATATAAGGCCAACAGATATGGGAGGAGAAGGACTTCATGCCTCATGATACAGTTATATGGTAGACCACATTTCATACAGGTTATCTATATCGCTTTGGGATATTAAATGCCCAAAGAACTGTTGGTGCTTTTGGAGATCTTTATGCAAGGGTAATGAGCATAGTAACAAAGTTCGCGAATAATTCGTTAAATTTGCGAATTATTCGCGAAGAAATCATTAGCTAAATTGGTTCGCGAATTATTCGCACGTTGATGCTTAACCACAAATTTATCGAATTATTTGCGAAAATCTCGAATTTAACGAATTATACGAGATATATTTATGTATTTAAATATATTTTAATTAGGTGATGGATACTAACTACTAAAATGCATTAAACATTGTATATTTTTCTTCCCAAATTTTTGCTGAATATTTTTCCAAATTTATCAAATTTTTGCCGAATTCCGAATATTAAATCTTCCCGAATTATTCCGGAATACCAAATTTGTCACTATGGTAATGAGCTATTGTGCAATGGTTTAAGATGGGAAGCAACTACTGGACAGTGTATTTCTATTCTTGCATACCCTTGGCTCGATAATGTCCCCCTATGCAAAATGGGATCAACAATATAAGAGCATCCACAGTCGTTTGCTTTATTGCCATTTTTGCCATTTTTTTCCTACTGTAGCGCTCACAGTCGTTTGCTATTTTGTCATTTTTTGGCAAAAGCGCTACAGTAGATACGGAGAAATAGCAATCGAAATAGCAATATGCATATTATAGCGGACGAAACATGATGTTTCGTCTGGATTATTTTATTATATTCTTAATTGATCGGACGAAACATGATGTTTCGTCCGAAGTAAAAAAAAAAAAAACGAATAAAATAACCTTTAAACGTGGGAATGAACATGATGTTTCGTCTCAATTTGAGACGAAACATCATGCTTCATCCCAATCCGAATTTCAAAAAAAATTTGTAAATTTTAAATTTTTTTTGCAATTTTTTTAATTGATTTTGCAAATTTTTAAATTGTTTTTGCAAAAAAAATTACAATTTGTTTAAAAAAATTCTTTTTGTAATTTTTTTAAAAAAAAAATTTCCGGAAAAACTGGACGAAGCACCATGCTTCGTCCAGAATCTGGGCCATTTTTTGGAATTTTTTGTAATTTTTGTAATTGTTTTTGCAAATTTTTTAATTGTTTTTGCAAATATTATTTACGAATATTTTTAAAATTTGTTTTTTGCAAAAATTTTTTTGCAAAAAAAACCTGTATTTTTTTCCAATTTTTGGGACGAAACATCATGTTTCGTTCCGCCATTTTTTTGTCAATTTTTTGCCAATCGACGACTGTGGATGCTCATCGAATTGGATTGCTAAAAAATACATTTTGCCATTTTTTACATCGAACGACTGTGGATGCTCTAATATGACAACATTAGAGCTGATGCCTCTCTGTCAGACTTTATCACACCATTTCAAGAGTAGGATGAGCAGAAGTTGAGTACTATTTTTCCTCATCAACTGGTTAGATTTTTCCGCAAAATTTCAATCCTGATCAATCATGTTGAGGATAGGTTGCTTACCGCTAGCTAAAGTGACCTTAAAGAAATTATGCAGAGAAGCTTGAGGTATATTTATTAAGACCTCTAATTTTTCTACACGATTATTGTTAAAAACTTCGTCGGCACCTAAGATAAGGGCATGGCTTTGGAAGCTTGCAGTGAAGGGTATACCGACACGTGAAGTGTTGGAAGTTTTTGGTCAAAACCAAGATTTTCTTCCTTCCTTTTAGTCCCACATCGTTGGGAATGTTTGCCATGTGAGCGGCTATAATACAATCCATCCTTTACTCCATTGTAGACTTGTGTGGTGTGGAGAGAACCCATGGGCCACACGCGCGTGCCGCCGCCCGGTCCGGGTCGGGTGGGTTCAGTTCGGTTCGCGTAGTGGGCACGGGTGTGCGCACCCGCACCTGCGGACATGAATGTTGATCCGATTTTGCTCTTCGGGTTGTGAGGCCCAAATTCTCTCGACGTTGTGTGCGACAGCGAGACGCCGGTGCAACCGGGGGTTTTTACCACTAGGAGCATCTGCGAAAAGTCTGCACATAAGACCGCGGATCAACTCTTGGGGCAGTGCGTTCCGCGCGACTTCCCCATAGGCCGGTAACTCTATTTTAAATTTATTTTGTTTCTTATATCGAGTTGCGAAAGAAAACAAAGATTCGAAGACAATTTCTATAACAATCTAAGAGTTGATAGTTGATATTCAATCATGGCTCAATTTTATTTGTATTCATGTGGTTGTGAGACTTCGATAATAGATTTCTGGAAAGAGATATGTGAAGAAGATATTGATGATATTATTTTTGGGGTTGGGACACCAAAATGTGAAAGGTATTATTTTCCTTGTGCTGCTGGAAGAACGGAATCAATTGAAAATGCTAAGTTAGACAATTATTAGTGTTTCATTGCCCTGTAGCCTTTTAGGTAGAGCCAGAGGGAGTTATCTGCAAGCAAAAGTGTCCGAAACCGAACATCATTAGGATACTTGCTACAATTTATTTGCAGTTTTGATTTCTTAACTTAAGAAAGTACTTCAAAACATCACTGTATTTCATACAGAAATTTCAACATAAGAGAGAACTAGAGAAGGAGAAATAGCAGCGAAAGCAAAGGACATCCAACTAGGCTAAAATTTATTACTTTGAGAGAGAGAGAGAGAGAGAGAGAGAGAGAGAGAGAGACTCACCTGGGAACTTAACTGTTAGACCCTAGGGAGAGAAAAGTCTGGGTGATTTACTTATTGAATCAGCCAACATTCACTTCAATTATTCCTGTGAAGGAAACATAGACTTCTATTCTTCTTTGTTCCTTTGAAACTGATGCATGTAGATGCATGTAGTACGTGTTAATGTGTAATTGTATAATTTAGTTATTGAGTCTAATTTTAAGTATACGGTCTATATGCAATTTTCCACATACTAATATTTCTGTAATATGTAGTGTTATTTGAATTAGGTGATTATATCAAACGAATGTGATTATTTAGATGCATCTTCTATATATATTTCATCTAACATACACCCTTTCCTGGAATGTCCCCACTAGGGGTCTCCAACTTCCATGCACTCATCTGACATGAAAACTTATAAATAGCTAAGACTCCACCATACAAGATTCAAAAACCTTGACCTCAAACAACATAATATAATTGCCTTCTTATCCTTGAATGTTTTCATAAAATGCTTTGAAATGGACATTTTGTTTTCTTTCTGAACACTAAATCATCATGATCAACTGATGGCAAGCTATATACCATTGTATTAGATCTACAAACATCTTTATTGGAAACCATGATTGTGATAGATGAAGATGCAAATGTACATATGTCCCCCTGATGTCAAGCTACATAGAACATTCAATCTTAAGCGCAGAGTAAATCAGAACAGGCAGATACACATGATTAAAAATCAAAATCTCATAAATGTAGAGGTTATGCTGCAGATCCAGACTAGAGAGATTCTTCAACCACCTTACTAATTAAAGAATATCTAGGTTTAGTAGTAGATTACTATATGTAACTGTATATTCAATCTTTGCAGTAGGTTAGTTAATCTTAGAAATTATTAGTTTTCATTTACTGATGTGGAATTAAATAAGAGGTTTCTTAGGCGTCCAGTTAATAGTACTTTCACAAAAGATTATGCCTTCTTTGTAATAGAGAGATGACTGGATAATCAAAATTTGAGTTATTTGAATACTTCTATAAATTCATGTCTATTCATCACATAATACTCGAGTCACACATATCCACATTTGTTATCCAAATGTAATCTGTGGACAATATCCTTACTCTCCATCAATAGGATTGATTGTCCTAGATATTGAAAATTATAACTTACCTTTTGCCCATCAATGCAAGTTATACCCTCAATCCTTCTCATATTTCTACTAATTTAGCATTCCATTCCATATACTACATTTAGGTACTATTGATTTTCAATCCTTCAGATTCTAAAGCATCTTCTAATTTATCTAATGTACAAATTATCCAATCTCAAGTCTCATTAATTAATTAAATATCATCAGCAATCTACAGTCACCCATGCACACTTCTTAAACATATCCAGAAGCTCATGAATAAGTACTTCAATAAGATTGACTTGTTGTCAAGTTGTCGATCCTGAGTCCAACTTTATACTCGACTCTGTCTCTACACCTTCTGTTCTAACAGAGTCACTGCATCATGCATATTCCTCATCACCTCGGTATAGTGACCAGTCAATTATTTTTCTAATAAAACTAGAAGCGTCTTTCTACCATTGTTTCTACTGTTGTGATCTTATTATTATCTTCTAAACCATTCTACTTAAACATTTTTTCTCCAAAATGACATATCAGCCAATGTCAAGCTACATATGTACATATCCTTATTTCCACATGGATTTCCATGTATCATTCAAACTGATGTCAAGCTAATTCCAGACAGGACACTGATATCTCTAAATGGCAAATATGTCTTACACTTTTAATTATAGCATGTGTGTATTCTTCTAGTGCAGATGGATGAGTATGCTGCTTGTATGGATATCCCCATATGCACTATTTGTAACATCATGCATAAGGTAGACAGTGTAAAGTAAGATTAGCCACGAGAAAAGGAATGGCTTCTACATTTCATGTTAACAAGTGTTACAACTTACAAGTGATATTCCTAAATTTCAAATGCATAGAAAGTTGTTCCAAATGAGAATTAGAAGACATTCCATGACCATCTCATACAGAATTCCTCTACTAGGATTTAATGCATGCTGACGTTGCAATTACTATTTCCAAATGGGGTTCAGATATCATTAAGCTACTGTTAAGCTAAGTTCATAAACAATACTGTTTATCTCTCCTAAACAAATATTTTTCTTACGTTTCTAAATTAATAGTGTTGCATTTTACTTCTAAAAATGAAAGAGTTTTTATACTCGTACAAAAAGAGTTATAGTTATAAAACATAACCTCTGAATAATGGACCTAGAAGGCCGACTACAACTCTAACAGCGGAATAAAAAGAAAAACACAAAGTTATGACATAAAATACGAAATCTTTTGCTTTGATTTGAGCGGGGGTTTGGGGAATAATGTTTGGTAGAGAGGGATGGCGTTTTTGTTGTTGGGTGTTGGTAGATGACTCTTTGAAGCATTTGGGGTCGAATGTTAAGCCATGGTAGAGGTTGTATTCGCTGTTGTATCAACAATTAACATTTAGTTTAAGTTCATTTAGGTGTACGGTTAGTTGTGTGTGTGTGTAAACAAAATCTCAATAATCTCAAAGATATCATATAAAGCAGAATGGCATAAAGCATAAAATCTTACATTGACGTGAACTTAGCATCTTGAAACACAAACATTGATATGGTCTGACATTCTGGCCTATCTTCTGGGCTAGGTTATGTTCTATGAGTATGCACCAACTTCACTATTCATTTGGGTGTTCAGGAATTAATTCCTGTAGTCTGCTTACAGTTTGTTACAAATGTATGAAGTTATATTGTTCATTCTCTAAAAGAAAATTCATACGATATACTGTTGAGAAATATTTTTGTTCAATGAATCTCATTTTGCAATCACATATATGATAGACAAATATTGCAATAGACATAGAAGACCTCAAACCCAGGCATAGGTGCTTAAGGTATAGGGTTCCGTGGGTTCATATCTGTTGACAATCCCAAATGAGCTTATAGTAGTGTGGGCTTTTTGAATGAACTGTTGTACACACTTTCTTCTAGTAATTGATCCCTTAGAAGGCTATAAGGGAAATTTTTGAAGAGATCCCTTAATTTTGATTGACAACTTCAGTACGTCGATTAATGTTAGGAGTAATTATGAGTGGGAATTGAAATGATGTATTGAGCTTCTTCTTCTAGAGCTCTCTTTAAATAGCTCATGAACTTCGCACCTTGTTGCAGATTGGTCCTAGAACATCCATGTAGTACAACAAGGATAAAGTCATGCTGTGATATAATGTGCAGCATTCAATAGGGATAATGTAACACCATTCAGCATAATGTGCTATCTAGCAAAGGTATATACTATGACAGTACAATGAGTATAAAGTCATGCTTCTAAGAATACGAAGAAGGTCTGGAAGTTAGAAACATAGAATATTGTGAAGTGTCTACATGAAGGCATATAGTTACCAACAACATTGGTTAATGATTTACCTTGGTTAAATGCAGTTATATATGCAAACTGGTTAGATTCATTTTATGTCTTATCAAATAGGCCCTAACTAATTTAATCATCCAATAGGAAAGACCAAGAGCAACTTATTTTCAAGGAAGTTATATTCTTAAAGTTTGGACTCTGAAATGATAGCTTTGGACACTACTTGTACAGAAGCTGAATGACTTAGAAATTTTGATTATGCACATACCTGTTGCTAATATTCCTGTTCCTGCTATTTCCATAAACTGTGATAATAAATCTGTTATAGAATTACTAAAGCATGATTCTATGAATGCTAAGATGAACAGGCACCTGCAGCTGCGCTTCAAGTCAATCAAGAGCCTATTAGGCAAATATGTGGTTCTTGACTATATAAAGTCAGAAAAGAACCTTGCAGACCACTTGACAAAGGGTCTGTCTAGGACATTGATCCTAGAATCATCGAGGGAGATGGGGTTAAGCTCATAAGTAAGTCACCAGCAGTGGCAACCCAACCAAGTCTGACTGGAGATCCCAAGAAGCCGGTTCGATGGGTAGAAACAAGCTGGACTTCGGTGACTATTATGGAACACTGACTTAGAGATTAAATTCTCATAAATTAATGCCCAGGTGGCTGTACGAGGTTGTACAATGATATTCCATCCCTATGGTGACAGTGTTCCAGTGTGATCTGGTTAGGATGAGGTCTAAACTCTTAATAGGTCCAAGCATTATTATGTAGGGTTGACTCCGATCACCAACCCTTTGAGGACTTACCTATATGAGAGGTCGTGAAGGCCGCGACTATGGGACAGGGCGATCCCAGACAACTCTCATGAATATGGAAAAAGTGCGCATGGCCATTCAAAAGCGCCACCCGATAGACCCAAGAACCTCTAGCGTACTATGTGTGCTATTTTCTGAATCTGATTCAAGAAGTCTGATTCAAGGCATAGTCCATCATGCACTTCTTCAGACAAAGACAATAGTCACTACGTGAGATTCAAGGCTGTAGTCCATCTCATTTATGCATGGTATACTCTTGCCCAGGACTTCTACATCATTATTCTTTTGTTATCACTATCTTTGGATCTTGGTTTTGTGGGGGGGGAGGGGGGGGGGGGGGGGGGGGGGGGGGGGGGGGGAGGGGGATTGTTGGAAGTTTTTGGTCAAAACCAAGATTCCCTTCCTTCCTTTTAGTCCCACATCGGTGGGAATGTTTGCCATGTGATTGGCTATAATACAATCCATCCTTTACTCCATTGTAGACTTGTGTGGTGTGGAGAGAACCCGTGGGCCACACGCGCACGCCGCTGCCGCCGTTCGGCCCGGTTCGGTTCGGTTCGGCGCACGTAGTGGGCACGGGTGCGCGCGCCCTCACCTGCGGATACAAATGCCGATCCGATTTGCTCTTCGGGTTCGGGTTGAGGCCCAAAACTTCTTTTGCTATTTATTTTTTCCTTTTGACTATTTCCTCCTAAGATGTTGGATTAGTTACTCAGATCCGAAAATCCTCCCACTTTCTCTCCACACGTTCACAGATTTTTTACCTATATATTTCCATCTTCTCATCCCTTTACCATGACTGAAAAATGTTTGCTCCTCAAAAAAAAAAACTCTTTCTACCTTTCGCATTTTCTCTGTCTGCCGGTTTCAGTTTTTCCAGTTCCGTTCTGGGCAAGAACAAAGTTCGGGTCGATCTCTCGACGTTGTGTGCGACAGCGAGACGCCGGTGATACCGGGGGTTTTACCACTAGGAGCATCTGCGAAAAGTCTGCACATAAGACCGCAGATCAACTCTTAGGGCAGTGCGTTCCGCGCGACTTCCCCATAGGCCGGTAACTCTGTTTTTAATTTATTTTGTTTCTTATATCGAGCTGCGAAAGAAAACAAAGATTCCAAGACAATTTCTTATATCGAGCTTGCAAGACGAAGGTTGCAAATTTATATGAGCTACCCGATTTGTGAAAATCATATTGAGTCCTTAGATCATTTTTTTTTAATTGCATTTCTGCACGTAATATTTGGGAACTGATTAAAGCACAAACGGGTGTGAAGCTCAACCTCAATTCCAAGAAGAAGAAGAAATTGGGGTATGTCGGTGAATTCTGCATTGGAAGTTGTTGATAAAAGAAGGTATTAAAAGATCTGACGGCCTCTGTGATGTGATACTTGTGGGAGAATATGTGTAATGTCCACTTTGAAGGCTACTGTTTGGTTCATAATGAAGCGGTAAAAGCTACATCATCAGAGTTACTAGATCGT
Organism: Hemerocallis citrina; assembly: GCA_017893485.1. Taxonomy (NCBI): domain Eukaryota; kingdom Viridiplantae; phylum Streptophyta; class Magnoliopsida; order Asparagales; family Asphodelaceae; genus Hemerocallis; species Hemerocallis citrina. The sequence goes on along the minus strand of CM030367.1, from coordinate 132,409,703 downwards.
TGGAATGTGTTGGGTACGACCTTTGCTACTGGTACATCTTATTCAGAGGTCCAGTGGATGGGACTCAATCTGATCTACGCCTCTCGAACACTGAGAGAGCTTTTGATCAAGTGGTCTCCACATCCAAAAGAAGTTTTTAAGCTTAATTTTGATGGTTCACTCGATGGAGATTCAGCTGGTTATTGATTTATTTTTTGTGATTGGCGAGGGAAGCAACTAGGAACTGAAAGTTGGAGGTGGTCCGGTATTTGCCAGATTTATCAACATTGCTTAGCGATGTGGTCTTTGGGCCACACTCAAATCTATTCACTTAATTGCTTGCGAGGGGCAAATTATTATTGAAGGGGATTCAAAGTCATCTCTGGCTTAGCTCAAGATCCTTTCTCTCAAGATATTAAGAAACTTATTGGAGGTTTTTCGATTGCAATAGTACAACACACATTTTGCGAGGCCAATATGAGTGTCGATACAGTAGCTAAGCAGGCTCCAACCTCCTTAGTTGATTTTTTTTAGGTTTCTATTGTGGATGCAGAATTTTGTAATGTCATAGAGGAAGATACTAGAGGTGTCTTCTGAGTACGTCAGTCAATCTTGTATTGGTTTCTCTTTTTTTCTAATTAGCCATAAAGAAGAAGAACAAAAAAAAAACCCATAATGGCCATCGATTACTAATTGGGTAATGTTTATTTTTGCTACCTTTTTTTCACTACTTTGATACTACTTACAGACCACAACACATGAGAATTTTGTACAAGCTGATTTTTTTTTAAATATACAAATTTTGGATAATTAAGAACACTGAAATACGAAAAATCACTGCACTTTTGGCTAAGAAATAGCACTCATTTTCTGAAACTTACATTTTCTAGCAAGAATGTGCTAGTCCACCTGTTGCTGTTTATTTTGGTGTGTGAGCAAAAAAATAGTGAGTTTATATTTGAAGGAAACTACTAAAGATTTGACATATGATCATTACCGTAAAAAGTAGTTAGAGCTCCTGCAATCAGATTTGGATCGTTGATTAAATACCATGATCCAAATACGACGGTTGCTTACGCGACCGATGGACCTGCAAAAAGCCTGAAACATCGGTGATGGCCCAGGCGACAGACCTCCGATACTTAAGTCAGAACCAGAGAGAGAAATTGCGAATTACCTTCTGATGAGGAGGGTGGAGGATATTTATAGGCCTAAGAAATAGTCTAGGAGATCGATATGAATCAATTAGATCGATAAGAATTCCTTATATCCTGTTTGAATTTCCCTCTCAAGAGATAAACTTCCTTGTTTGGGGATAAAAGATTTGACTTACAACTCTCGTGGGTTGGGTGTCTTTCTTAGTGGGCCTAACCTATCACTTTTAGTGGCTTGCAAGTGGTCCATGTTTTTTAGATGAGCCTGAAGAGGGCCTGTGATGGCTAGCTAATCTGCTAGCTAAGATCTTTAGGATCTATGCTAGAATCGTAAGGCCTTGATTTACTGTGATTTTTACCATTATAATAGGCCCCCCCATTCCTGGAAGACAATTTTCTTGGCTTTCGGGATGTTGTTCGCCTGAATTTTGAATTATTGTAACACCTAATTTTTTAAAAATCCTTAAATATTGATTTTTATATCTTAATTTTAGTTTATCTATGATTTTGAGTAGAATTTCTTATATTAATTGGTTTATTCTACCCTGTAGTGATTAATTTGGAGTTTGGGGTTGAAAATAACCCTTGAAATGATATATTTTTATTAGATTTTGGGCCTAAGCCCATAACCCTAACCACTTTACTATTTAAACCCTACATATTTACAAGATTGCCACCCCCTTCATTTCTTTTCTCCTCGTTCTCTTCTGCCGACCGAAACTGACGGAAACCGAAACCGACGGAAACCGAAACCCAACGAACCCATTGCTAATTCACCCGAGCGAAACCACTTCATGCTTGGATTTTTGACGGTTTTGGTCGAGGGTTGAGTGCTCTTCAACCTCCAAGCATTGGTTTCTTGGATTTGCTTCTTGGAATGTGAGAATTTATTTCATTAAATTGTATAGGGTAGTATGTTTCCATTTTTGACAAGAGAATTATGGTAGTAGGGAGATTAGGAGATTATCTTCGTGTTAGAAGTGATGGATTTTGCAATTTAGGAGATAGAAATTAAATTGGAAAATAATTAGGGTGTTGACTTAGTAATTAAAAGATAATTGGAGTAATAATTGATGCAAATTGATAGTAGAATCCCCGTAAGTTATGTGAAATAATTTAGAATAATTTTTTGAAGATTTTATGGGCATAAAATCCAGTTAAGAAAAATTGGAAAGCGAGCATGTATCGTGTGCATGCCAGACATTCGATGAAATGCCTATGAGAGATTAAAATGATTTTAATTGTTATTTGTGAGTGATCTGAATATCTTTAGCCCTAATTAATGTTAAAATTGATAATAGGAAGAAGAGACGAGTATTTTTTTTGGGGGGGGGGGGGGGGGGGGTAGCGAAGAGTTTAGACAGTCGGTCTTCACGTTTCCTCAGGTGAGTATGATTCTTTTATTTTATGTATATGATATGCTATAAAAAAAATTAAGTTATGACTTGCTATGTGTGACGCGTTAAGTGCATATGATACAGAGTGAATTATGGGGTGGAAGAAATTAATATATATGTGTATGGGAGTGTGTTGAGATTTGTGTGTGTGTGTGTGTGTATATATATATATATATATATATATATATATATGGGTAAAAGGGATATGAGAAACTAGCTCATTTAGTAAATGAGTAAGTGATTATGTGGCATGCATGTGATACATTGGACAACTAACCCTTTTAAGAATTTTCCAATCACATGCATGCTACATCATCAATTGCTTATTTACTAAATGAGCAAGTTGCTTATACTCCTCTTTCCCTATATATATCCTATATATATATATATATATATATATATATATATATATATATATATATATATATCCTTTAATAACTTCATATATCATCTTTATCAAATAAAATACACAACTTTATCTATCAATATATTTGTATATCTCCCGTAACACACACACACACACACACACATATATATACACACATTGACAATACTATATTGTTAAAGTTATGCTTATATATATGAGATATAAATGTAGTTATATAAATATGTGGTGGGAGTTATGTATTTATATGCATGATATTAAATGCATGTATATTTATGGAGTTATGCATTTATATGTATGATATTAATGGCTTGTATATGCTTATGAAGTTAATGGAGTTATATAAATTTATTGTAACCCCTGTTTTCCCAAAAATGTATTTTCTGTGTATTTTTGATATTTCAAATTTTTGTAAATTATTTTTCCGCTTCCGAACTATTTTTGTTAAAATGTACTATTGGATCTTCTATTAAAATATATCAATAATTTTATTTGTTTTCGGTTATTATTAGTATTATTATTATTATGTTTATGATTATTATTGTAATTGTTATTATTATTATTATTATTATTTCTATAAAATCCTAGTTGTATATTTTATTGGTTATTTTTATTTTCCCAAAACCCGAAACCCATTATTTTATTGGATTTAATACCCTATTTACCCATACCCTGTTTTACTTCCCTAAACCCATTACCCTATTACCCAAACCAAACCCAACAACCCAGTAAACTACCCAATACCCAACCCTACCCGCTTCACTCAATCCCTCTTCAGCCTAAACCCTAATATCCACCACCATATATATAAACTCATCTCTCTCTCTCACGCCTGTTCATCTCTCCTTTACCCTAGCCGCCTGTCTCCTCGTCTTCTTCCTCCGCAACCCATCCCGATGCTCCTCTCCACCCTCTCCTGATCTCCAATATCTCATTGCCTACTCCCGTTCACCCCCAGTCGTCTCCCGATCTCCCTGCCTACCCTTGCTTCCGCTCCCCCTGTGTGGCGTCCCATGTCAGCCAGCAGCCCTGTCGCCCCGCTCCTCCTGAGCGCCACACGACTACAGCATCACCTTGCTTCCCCCCCGGCGAACACCCCCTCCTGTCGCGCACTACGCGACACCGCGAAGCCGCAGCGACGCGCCGCAGTGCCAGTGCAGTCGCGCCCTTTGCGACCCCTCGGCGCCGCCCCCTGCAGTGCAGATTCCCTGCGCTGCACTTGCAATCAGTCGCGACTCCCTATCGCGACCTCAACAGTCAGTTCCATCGCCTGTGCTTGCTTCCGTGCTGCCGCCATTTCGCTGTCCTGCCGTTGTGCCGCCACTTGGCCGCCGTCAGCCAGCCTGGGTGTGCTGTTGAGTGGGTTTTTGATCATGTTGAATCCTGTCCATCGGATTCTTTCTTGATCATCATGATCATAGTGGTTCCTTGATTGCTTTGATCCTAGCCGTCCGTTTGATTGTGATCTTGATCATCTTGGAGTTCTTGATTGCTTTGATTGTGGACCGTCCGATTGCCGATCTGATCCGATCATCATCATCATCATCATCAAGATACTGATCACATCTTGATCTTTGATCAGAGCCGTCCAATCTGATATGATCTTGATCTAGCCATTGGATCTCTTGATCTTCATCATCTTGATCATCCTCTTGATCATCAAGATCCGTGCCCGATCGTGATTGATTGTTCATCTTGTTCGTGTTCATCTGCTCGTGATTTTGTGTTCGTGCCCGGGAATCCGTTCCCATTATTCTTACTCTTTGCTTCGTTTCCGTCGTCATCTTTCAGACAAGTAACTTGTACTCAAATTCCTTTATATGATACAAGTCATAAATACCGCTTGTAGTGTAGTTGGGTTCTAGAGACAACTCGTGTGTGATGTGTCTTGATGAGTATTGTCTCTATAGTGCTTTTGACCATAGTTTCCTCACGACACAAATTTGATATGAAACAACTTAGGTTTTGCCCATTCTTGATGTGATGTATATGTGAAACAATTATGAGAAGTCGTGTGCTTGTAAGGTCCTTGTGATATACTTGTTGTGGACATGCTATATACCTTATTTCATGATATTTGGACACTTAGTAGACTCTATAACATGTTTGGTTGTGTTTGGAACGAGTTTGGTATGTTGTATATTGATTTGTGGTTAAGAGAAAAATCTGTATTTTGTCGATGATCAGTTTTGATTGCTATTTTAGACCATATTAAGATCAGTATCTTAACTTTAGTATTAAACATGATTTTTAGAGAAATCCGTCTTCTTTCCAATCTCTCTGACCTTGATCGATTTTGTTTTCGTATATGTGAAATATGATTGTTTTACTACAGAGGTGTATTTCATTTTCAGATTTCGTTTCTTGATAATTTCGATGAATAAACTATTTTGATACTAGTGCTAAGCATATTATTTTGATCTTAAATTTTGCACAATATTTCTATATCTAATTAGGGATTACCCAGAATTTTGGTGGATTTTATTGATGAGTTTTATATGCCGTTTCATGTTTGTTTATAAAGACTATACTTGATGGATTTTGTTCGCTGTTCTGTAAAGATTTGTATTTTCACCCTAATTGCTTTTCCTATATGAAAATATTTATGAAATATGAAAGTTAACTTATTTTGTCTATTTTCATCTCCCTTTGGCGGATTTGAATTTCGTTTCACGGTTTGCGAGATATTACAGTTTTCGTACAGTAGTTGGGAATTCCAGATTTGCCAAACTATGGATTCTTGATGTTTTCTGGTTTTTGATGGCTAAACAAATCTTACTGTAAAATTATGAAACTTTATATTTTGATACTAGACATATAGGGGGATACCCCAGATTTTTCATGAATTTATTTATTGAGTTTTGATACTGTTTTCCAGTACTTGAATTCGTTTTCCTAATTTCTGGCTAAACGTATTTTCTGGATTCAAATCAGTTTGAGACTTGATTTTGTGAAACACTATATGACTTATTTATATCCACTGGATTCTGTTGGAAGTCTATTTTCTAGACCTTTTGACGTATTCAGGTTTGCATATTTGTAACAACGAAAATTTCAGTTTTACTGCAGTATGGTCTTGCTGTCCTGAACTAAAAATTTGGTTGTTTTATCCTTTTGTGTGTTATCTTTCACCCGTACATGTTTATCTTGCAACTTGAACTTGTTACTTGACTATACCATGTTATACTTGCTTGTTTCGTGACACATACATACTTGTTTGATACTAATAACAAAATAACCAAGCCGGGGTTTAAAGGGACAGATCTAATAGTGGGTAATTTAGAAACGTGTACTTGGAAGGGGGCCCGTGTTTTCTATATTTGGAATTTGGTATATGATTTGGATTATTTAGAATTTGGTATATGATTTTGATTATTTGGAATTTGGTATATGATTTGTTTAATTTGGAATTTAGTATATGATTTGGATTACTTGTCCCTGAGTACACTGCCCTCTATGGTCCACTACAAAGTCTAAATGAAACTGTTTGAATGTAGCAACCATGTAGTAAAAGCTGGGATGCATGAAGTGCTACCTAGATAGTAATCACCACAAGACTTGATACATGATACTTGAACATGATACATGCTTACTTGATACTTGATTACATGATACATGAGACATGATGCTTGAACATGATACCTGACACTTGTACTTGACTACTTGACACTTGTTACTTGGTACTTGATTTCGTGATACTGACACTTGATCTTTGACACTTGATACATGTTACCTGTACCTGTTAGTATACCATGCTACTTGATTCTGTTTGCCTGATTCATATTAGATATTCTATTCTGTTGACATGCTTATACCATACTTGTTTATTCCTGCTATTATTTTATATTTGTTGTTTTTCCCCATATACTTGTATCCTGCATTACAAGCAGCCTGTAACTTGCAATTGAAGGGTACTTTTTTTTCTTTTTCCTATCCCTGCAATTGTTAAATTGCAGATTTTGGAGAACATGTTCCAGATGGTATCGGTGATATGAAGTATTAGTGCTGGCTTATGTTTTATTATTTCTTGTAGCTTGCTTGAACAATACTGTATTTGATACTTGAATTTATATTTGTATTTGGGCAATGTGACCCAGGATATTTGACTTATTCAGATCATGATTATTTGAGATTATTATATTTTGGTTTCAAGTATTCTTGTTGATATTTTGGTTCATATGTACATGATTGGTTGATTCTTTTGCTTCCGACTCTGATTATTCTTGTGAAATGTTGTAAAGATTCTTAAACAGCTTATAGATGATAAAAATCATTCACTGGGCTTTTGTTGCATATCCGTATTCCATGTTCTTTTTGGAAAGCGGGGCGTGACATTTATGTTATAAGGAGAAATTATATTATAAAGAAGAAATTTATGTTATAAAGGAGTAATTTTATAATCAAGAGAAATTATAAAGGATATATATATATATATATATATATATATATATATATATATATATATATATATATATGCGGAGATATAAAGGAGATAATTTACTATTGTAGTGCCGCACAATTTTCCAGGAGTTTGGGCTAGCCCCACAGGCCCGGGATATGCCCGGGAAAAGGAGTTATATATTTTCCTAAATTTATATTTGGGGAATAGGAGTTATATATTGCCCCAAATTTATATTTGGAAAACTGGAGTTATATATGCCCCAAATTTCATTTGGGGAACATGAGTTTTTTCCTTGCTGGTATAGGGCCAGGAGGAAGACGTAGCCTCGGATGCGTAAGACCTATGTGGCAGCAATCTGCGTATGATACTTATTTTTGACTAGCTTTCGGGCTTTAGTCATGGTTGGACATGCGCGCAACCGTACTTTCAATCTAGCCCATTAATGATAGATTTGTCGGACGCCTGGATCTGGGTGAAGTAGTGGGTTAGTGGGATTGAAATGTACCGGGGGGGGGGGGGGGGGGGGGCGGGGGGGGCACAGAGATTCCTGTGTTGTACAAGGAGGTCAGTTGTGTGGGCACTGAAAGGACTAAAATAAAGTAATTGTGTAATAAAGGAGTATATATATATATATATATATATATATATATATATATATATATATATATATATATATATATATATGGAGTTATTGGTGTTAAGAAAAGAGAAAATAGTTAAGTATTTATATGATGTTTATGAGAATATTTATCGAATGGAAAAATCTGATTTGTTTGTATCTTGGTGTATATAAAGTAGATTATGTGATATTACCATAGTTTTGTTTTTATGATAATGTGATGTGATAATATGATGAAATGAATGCTATGGTGTATGTGTGATATGCGGGTCAGAAAATGAAAATATTATGTGATATGAAAATGGCAGGGTGTGGTGACGTGGGGGTGATAAATAAGAATTTTAATGAAAATTGATGAGATTCATGGCTTGGTATATGTATGATATGCAGGTGATAAATTGAAATTTTATACGATAATATGATGTGAGTGAATAACACGGTGTATGCATGATAATGTAACAAGATACATAACATGGTGTATTCATGACATGTGATAATATGACAAGATAATATGTGATACAATGATAAGATAAATAATGTGGTATATGTCGAATATGTGATAATATATATATTGAGATAAAATGATGAGATGAAAATGAATATAAAAGTAAATATTTGTTTATCAGTGCCTACGTAATCATGGGGGTTTGGGCTAGACTTGCTAATACGCAAGTTATCGGCTTGGGGTGCAATGTTTGTGTAAGATCCTTGGTGGGAAGCGATGCGTAAGACCCTTGGTGGGCAACGATCAGTTTGGGGATGATGTGGGCACTGGTAAATGGATATTAAAGTAAAGTGCATTGTAATATGAAATAAGAATGAGAAATTAAAGAAAGTGTATGATATGAAATGAATATGAGAAAGTGAAGAAAGTATATGATACGAAATGAGAATGAAAAAGTAAGGAAAATGTGTTATGAGTATGCGAATGAATATGAAAAGTAAAGAAAGTATGTATGAGAATGAATATGAAAAGTGAAGGAATTGTGTTATGAAAATAAACATGAAAAGTGAAGAAAATGTGTTATGAGAATAAGAATAAAAAATAAAGTGTACTATGTGATGAAAAATAAAAGTAAGTAGCATGTGGAGATGAGAATGAAAGTCAAGTAAAGTGTATTATAAAATGAGAATGAAAATTTAAGGTAAGTGATATGATAAAATAGAAATAAAAGACAAAGTAAGTTGTATTAGGAAAATGGGACTAAAAAGTAAAGTAAGTTGTAGCGTGAGATGTGAATGAATATTGATGTGGGATGAGAAGGAATATTAATGTAGTATGAGATAAGAATGAGTATTAAAGAAAAACAAAATATAATATGAGTTTGATACGCCTTGGAATTGTGTCAAGGAACTACTTGCCCGCTATTTGGAAATGGTGGGAACTACCTGCCTAGGCACAACTTCAAGGTGGATCGGTGGGGTGTTGATATGATAGTTTTACTACGAGATGTGAATGAATATGAGAGTAAAATATATTATATAATAAGAATGAGAAGTAAAGTAACTGGTATGATGAGATAAGACTGAAATATAAAGCAAGTATATGATAAAATGAGAATGAGAATTAAAGTAAGCGGTATGATGAAATAAGAATAAAAAGGGAAAGTAAACTGTAATATACAAGGTGAATGAATGTTAATGTATTATGAGATGTTATGAGACGAAAATGAAAATGGATATAGTATAAAATGAGAAGGAATATTAAAGTAAAAACAAAATGTAATATGAGTTTGGTATGCCCTGGGATTGTGTCGGGAACTACTTGCCGAGGCACAACTTCCAGGTAGACTGAGTAGATATTGAAATGATAGATTGGTTGAAACTAGAAGTTATCACTTGTATAATATCCAGTTTTCTTTTATTATATTTTTATGTTAAATCCCAGGTTGTATTTAAAGATCATCATTATAGTAAGTTCTCTAAGTTTCTTTCTTATTATTTATTTTAGTAACTAGCCTTGTAGATTATACTCACACCAGTTTTGGCTGACCCCTGTTGTGTTTGGGGGGTCAGAGGAGTCCCTCCTTGAGGGTGGACGTCCTTAGACCCTTTTGCAGGAATCAAGTAGTAGCAAGGTGAGACATGTTGCTTCTTTAGTTTTTGTAGTGTTATTTTATGAGGAATTAATATATTTGTATATGTAGATATTGTTAACTTCTACTAGTTAAAGTTTTATATAAATAGGGGTAGAGTATAGAGTGTGTGTAATAATTTGTATTTTGAAAAATTATGTATGTATCTGTATGAGATGATGATATATAGTGATGAGATAAGTATGGTAAAATCCGTACCCGCCTCGTTATGGAGTATTGGGTTCTGTGTGTTGGTTTTTGAAGGTTTTTCTATGGTTTTTCTAAAAACCTATTATGTTTTCAAACAAACTTTTTATTTTTAATTTGTATCTTGCATATTATGATGAGATATGCCCCCAGAGCCCTATATATATATATATATATATATATATATATATATATATATATATATATATATATGTTGCCTACATGTTGTTGCTTGGACTAGCCTGGGGAGGATTGATATTAAATGCCTGAGTTGTATATTTAACTGTTTGCATAAATCCGTAAAGAATCGCTGCGAAAGGGTTAATATTTCAGCTTACTACTTCATTGACTCGTAGTCGGCTTTTTTCTGAAATTTTCTAGATTTTAAAAAAATAAATTTCCCCAATTTAAAACCACTTTTTATAATATTTTAATTAATAAACCCAAATTTAAATTATTTTCAAAAATTTTTAATTAATTTTCCAAATTAAATAATTATTTTGGTTTTTTTAAATTAGTTTTTCAAATTAAAAATAAATTTCGGTGATTTTTAAGGAATTATCAGACCTCGGCACACTTCTTGACGCGATCTGGGGCGTTGAACGCCACATGGCTCGCTAGCTGAGTGGGTTCAACGACCTTGATGGCACTGTTGAGATGGAGGGGGACATGGCATGATTGAAGGTGTGGATCAAGTGTTTAACTCGCATTTTGGGGGGATCAAGTAGCGGAGGATGGGAGTGGAGCTCTTGAGATGATGTGGCCAAATCGGGAGCACCCATCTCGAGCATGCGCGCTTTTCTGAAGGATCTGACGGTCGGCAACTACAGTTGAGACCCCCTTAGCTCGCCCAACCATTTCGTCGAACTATGGGATTAGCCGAGCTATGCCTTCTTGGCCGAGCTATGGTTTTAGCTCCTCTTCCCGTCGAGCTAGTGACTTTATCGGGCTATGACCTTTGATTGTGGTCGATCTACGGAGTTGGTCGAGCCACAGGTTGTGGTCGAGCTACCGTCTTTGTGTTCTTATCTCCGTTGAGCTACAGTTTCCTCGTCGAGCTATGGCCTTTGATTGTGGTCGAGCTACGGAATTGGGCAAGGTACGTGTCATTTGGTCGAGCCACAATTATTCATCGAGCTATGGCTGTCGAGCTACGGCGATGCTCCATTTTGGACTTTTGTCGAGCTATATCTCTCGTCGAGTTAAATCTTATGTCGAGCTATAAGAGTTTCATAGAGCTATAACTCCTCGTCGAGCTATGGGATTTTTGTTGAGCTGTGGGAGTCTTTTCGAGCTATAACTCTTCGTCGAGCTATAACTCCTCGTCGAGCTGATCTGGTGAGCGAGCTCTATTTTCGAGAGAGCTCTATTTTTTCATCATCGTTGCAAACGATGAGTCATGTGTTTGAGCTCTGAAGAAGAAGGTTTCATTTTTGGACTTTTGGGTTCGGATGTGAAGTGCGCTTGGGTTTGAACTCGAACCCGAATCCTCCCTCCTCACCGCGCCTTAGCCACTTGGTTTGTTTAGCAGGTTTGTGACCTGAACCCACTTAACTCGATACAAATTCAGAGCAGTTTTGTTCTTTTTGAAGCCTGTTGAAGTCGGGATCTCTTGCTGAATGAGTTTAGTGTTTTCGAATCTTCGGTTATTAGCTCGATCGTCTTCTTCAGAGTTCTTCCCCGTTGCCTAGGTTGGTGGTAGAATAGAAGCTTGGATTGTGCTAGTTCTTGGATTTTGATCTCCTTGACGCTTTCATATGGAGTCCTTGATGCTTTCGAATCCCTTGGTGAAGCTCAGATCGTAGTTATAGTTGGGCTCGAAGTGAATCGAGTTTATTGTTGAACTTGGATATTAGAGAGTTTGTAGACTTGATCGCCTCAAAGCTTGGTTAATATTGGGTTTCTTTTGTTGGTGGTTATTTTTGTGCCCACAAAGTGTTTGTTGAATTGCCTACCATTAAACTGCTTTTTCATCGGCCAGGCATTGAAATGTTTGCCCGTTTTGCCGATCGACTGTTCCACTACTGGGATACTGTTTCTACTAGATTCGGGTATAGTGTAATCTGACTGTTGGATCTGGTGAATGGCTAGGATGTTGCCACGTGATGATTTGACCTTGGGAGTTCTATAAATAGGAGTTGATTTCACCAATCTCTTCCTCAATTACCTCCTTCACTTTCTCTCTCTAGAAATTTTGGAGAGCTTCTCTCTTAGAAGTTATGGTGTTTTATCAGACGGTGTTGGTGGTTGTCTGGTGTTCGACGGTGGTGCTAGTTGCAGTTGTAGATTCAGTGTTCCTGTTACTTCGACTAGGTAACCTCCTTACGATCACTGTTCATTATGTCTAGCATTTCGTTGACCAGTTCTTCTTTCATCTCGGTTAGTTTAGATGTAGACGACGATGTTGAGTCTAACTGTTTCACTAGAGGGGAGAAAGAAAAGGGTGTAGTCGGCCGTTTTATCGTGGAGACGGTCGTTGAGCCTAAGAGAGATAGGGGATGTGCACTTAAGTCACCGTTGTTCTTAGTCTTTGAACTGATTAGGGAGTATCCTATGGCTGACTGAGATTTCCTAAGATGTATAGAGTATGCCAAGCCAGACCCTATCCACACCACTGAGGCTGATTATGTCATCTCCATTCTTACACGAAAGGAGCTCGCCGTGATTAGGGCAAGCTTCGGGATTCCCTCCGAGCACGGACTACTTTTACTGGGTCCTAGAGTTTGGGCATGTTATATGGTGTCTGAAGAGTATTGTTTCTTCCCTTGTGATGCCTTCTTCTTGTGGCTTTGTTTGCCTCACCACCCCTTTGTCAAAGAGGTGCTTAATTGGTATAGGTCATGTCTGATGCAACTTACGCCAAATGCGTGGAGTCATGTGGTGGGGTTTGTCTTACAGTGTCGTAGGCTCTGGACTAAACCGAGTCTCACCGTCTTTATATGTCACTTCAAGCTCGTTCAATAGAGCAAGATGGAGGAATGTTGGTACCTGAGTCCTCATAAGAACCGGAGCACGATCGACGTTCCCATATCCATTCAGCGTTGAAAGGAGAAGTTTCTTATTGTCCAAAGTGCATAGCCGTGGGGGATTCCCATGACATGGAGGAGAACAGTTCCATCGACGACGAGGGTGGAGCCGGTGGTGTCTGTTGCAGAGAAGAGTATTAGTGCTACTCTTCTCGTGTTGGAGGTGTTGTCATGGCGAGATGTCACCAACGAAGTACTCTTCGAAGGTGGTCTTGGCCCAGTTGTTTCTAGTACGATTTACCGCTTTTGCTTTCTTATATTTGTTGTTTTATACATGTCTTCGTTATTTCCGCGTTGCTTTTGTTTTTCATCATTAGTTCTAACTTCTTTGTGTTTCACCTTACAGGAAAAGCTGACATGGACTACGAAGATTTATTGATGGACATGGTAGATCTGTGTAACACGAGGACTGACGAGCCGAAGAAGCGCAAGAGGTCGGCGAGCCATCCTGCTCCTTCTCAGGACCCGTTGCTTCCAACCCCTACTATTCCGACTGAGTCAGCTTTGAGGGCACCGCCTGATGTTGCTGCAGAAGGATCTTCCTTGGCAGTAATCGTGGCGAGTTCCGCTCCTGTTCCACTGATTGCCTAGGCTGCGAAGATCCTTACTGATGAGGGAGATGGTTCACGTTCTTGACAGGAGTGTGAAGCAGACAGATAGCTTCCTAGGGAACTTTGTCATCTACCTTAACGAGATCCGTCACCTCCCTACTCCCGCTTACTGGGAGAGGCTGAAGATGGTGCACCCCGAGAGATCAGTCCCAGAGATCACATGGGCACATATAACGGTATGATCTAGTTTTGTTTTTTGAATTTTGGCTTCTGTTCAACCTGTTGGCAATATGATGTCTTAATTATTTTACTCCTTATTTCAGGCAGCTTGCCCCTTCAGCCATCTGGTCTACTTTTACGCGGCCGAGGAGAAGAACTTGAAGGCACAAATCTCTCGCGCTGAGAGAGACAAGAAGAAATCCATTAAGGAGTTGAAGTCAGAGGTGAAGTTGTTGAAGAAAAAGGAAGGAGAGACGTGCCTTGAGTTGGAGGCATCAGCGAAGAGGGAGGGGGAGATGCGCCTTGAGCTGGAGGCATCGAAGAAGAGAAAAAATGCATCAGCGATGAGAGTAGCCGACCTCTTGTTGGAGATGGAGAAGGCCCGTGCTGACGTGGCATTGGAATTAAAGGTCGGGGTGGCCAAGGTTGAGGTCGAGGCCAAGTCCAAGTTGCAAGAGGTGATGGTTAATTCTTATGCAGCGACTATCTCGCATGTGGTGGAGCGCGTTCCTGTTTCTGATGGGAAGAGCTACCACTTGCTGCTTCGCCCTGGGGAGGCCCTTGATAAAGGCAAGGAGGATGGTGGTGAAGGTGACACTCCCGTGGGGGGCGCAAAGAGTGGTTCAGGGAGGAAGAGTAAATGGAAGGAGGCAGCTGGGGGACTCCTTGGGCCCGCCGAGCTAGGTGGAAGCTTGATTCACCCGTCTATGTTTTGCACTTTCCTTAGTTGCTTTCGTTTTAGACTTTGTATGATCCTAATTGCAGACTGGCCACCGCACTTCTGTATCTTCATTTTTCTAGATGAAAGACTTATTTCTTGCTCTTATCATTGCCTCTGTATTGTGTTTGTGTGCTTTGGAGCGATTTTTGATTGCGACACTTAGTTGTTCGTCTCTTCCACGGTAGCATTTTTTTGTGGTGTCGACACTGAGGTAACTCTTTGATCCTTCTCGTTGGCAGGTGATGGGAGAGAAGCCTCACGGCGATAAGGTCGTGGACCTTCGTAAGTGATTGCGCATAATGGAGTTAGCTCTAGAACACTTTTGCCGTGAGTCGGGTGATGAGTTGCTGGAGACCGTATTCCTCAAATCGGCATTGATCGAGAAGGATTGCGAGTTGGTCAGTCTGCGTGTTGATTATCTTGCCAGTATGCTCTTGCTCTAGAAAGTGACTAAAGATAGTATTGGGGAGTGTGCTATATTGAGGGAAGTTATTGTCGAGAAAGACTTACAACTATACCTCTTCAAGCAAAGATTGGCGGGTTGCGTACAGCTAGCACTGCGTGCACAGTTGGTGTGAAAAAGGGGGCAGCGGTTAGCATAAAAAAAGGGCACAACAGTTTGTGGACTGGGCCGACCGTTGGTGGAATGGGTTCGACGGCATAGGTTCCCCCTCGTCATCCTGGCGATGCTCAGAATGGGGTGACTGCCTTGTCGAGTTTGGCTTCTGCCCGTGGTTCATCGTGTGCATCGGGTCTTGGCCTGCAGATTCAATTGACAGGATCAGCGCTCTCTGCCGCAGACGTAAGCGGTCAAGATCAAGTGGTGCCCATCAAGAAACCCAGAAGGAGGCTTGTATCTCTTAAGAACAACGTTCCTCGCCCAAGGAGTCGAAAGGACAGTTTGTAGATCATATTAAAGGATTATCATGCCGCTTAACGTTTCGGCGTGCCATTGTAGTGATGCTTCCACTTGTACACTGCTTGTGGTCCAATATTTGTAAAACGATCTATAGTTTTCTACTTGTAAATATTTGTAGTGATGGTGGATCCGAATGCATAAATTTGCAATAATTCTGTGATTTGACAAATTTTGTTTCATATATTTGATCCTTATTGTGCAACTTGTTGTTGAGATTAATGGGCCGTCGACTAGATTCTTTGTAGCTAAAGAACAAGGTATAGCTAACAAACTACCTACGGTGTGCGTAATGTTTGACAGAGTTTAGAACTTATTCGTCTTAGTTGTAGGAGCAACTCTGAGGGAGAGTTGTTTTCCAAACTTGCTATATGGCTCTAACAAATTGTGATAGTCATATCGAGTGGCGAGTTGAACTCCAAGTGTTGCTTTTGCAAGTTTTCTTGGAGTAACTGCAATCCACGATTTTGGAACTCTAGTCTGTCTTTAAGGAATTTTAACTAGTTTCAGGAACAGATCAAATGGCTACTTGAACTCTGAACGTGCTTTTGCAAGTTGCTAATGTAACTCCGAGCCATGGGTATGGATCCGAACTTGTTAGTTTAGGGATTAACAGGTTGCAGGAGCAGATCGAATGGCGAGTTGAATTCTGAACTTGCTTTATTGTAAGGTTCTAGAGTAACTCCAAACCACAGGTATGGACTCCAAACCTATCGTCGAGGCGTTAACGGATTGCAGGAGCATATCAAATGGCAAAGCTAACTCTAAACTTTCTTTGTTGCAAATTGCTAGAGTAACTTTGAGTCATGGGTATGGACTCCAAACCCGCCTTATAAGGGGCTTTCAATGAGTTTTTAGTGTCATTTCAGGTATAAGTTTGGCATTTAACTCACTGTTTGATTCCATAAAATTGAAAAAAATGTTTAAAAATAAACTAACTATTTTTTTATTGAGAAATAAACTAAGTGACTGCTATAGTGGCTTACCTTTATTATAATTTGAGGAAACATGCTAATACTACTAAGAGAGGACGTTTTAGACCCTCGTTGTACTTCATAAGGTGCTCGGCATTCTAAGTCATGGGTGTTACTCCCCCCCCCCCCCCCCCCCCCCCCCCGTAGATCTTCAAGTCGATATGACCCTGGGTGGATCACTTGGGAAACCTTGTACGAGCCCTCCCAGTTTGGTGCCAGCTCTCCCTTCCTTTGTGGGTGAGAGATTTCGAGTTTGTGCAAGAAGAGATCCCCCTCTTTCAAACTAGCGGGGCTAACTTTCTTGTTATAGAACATCTCCACCCTTTTCTGGTAAATGTTCCTCTGTATGGCTGACCTTTCCTTTACCTCTTCAACGATGTCGAAATTAGCTCGAAGATTGTTGAATTTTTTTCTTCATTGAATGAAAGAAAACTAGAGGGGTGAGTGCTTCCAAACCGTAGGCGAGGCAGAATGATGATTCTCTAGTTAGGATTCTCTTTGTGACTCTACAACACACTTGGCAATTCTTCAATCCATAGTCCTGTCGCGGCTTTTCCTAGTCTCTTTTTTAGGCCATCTATAATTTTTCAATTTGTATTTTCAACTTGGTCGTTAGTCTGGGGATATGAGACAGAGGATAAGAGTTGCGTGATCCCCAGATCTGTGCAGAACTGGCGAAAGTTTTTTCCACTGAACTGTGTGTCGTTATCTGCAATTAATATGCAGGGAATCCCAAATCTGAAGATGGTATTCTTCCAAAGAGTTGCTAGTGGCTCAGCTTCGACCCACGTTGTGAAGTAGTAGATGGCAACCACTAGGAAAAATTTTCAGCCGACTGTTGGTGGAAACGGTCCAAGCAAGTCTATTCCCCACATGGAAAAGAGGATAGTGCTGGACATAGAACCAAGGATTGCTTGAGGTCCATACTTGATGGTTGAATGCTTCCGACAGGGGTCGCACTGGCGAACATAATCTTGCGCGTCTCTGAGCAGCGTAGGCCAATAATACCCTTGATTGAGTATCATTCGTGCGAGGGACCTTGCCCCTTGATGGCAGCTGCCGATTCATTCATATTGTTCTTTGATGGCGTATTGCGCTTCTTCTGGAGTGAGACATCTCAAGTACGGTCTGCCGTCAACTATAGTGTATGATCGTTTGTACAGGAGTCCCTCCATGAGAGTGTATCTCTCGACCCTTGTATAAGTCTTTCTTGCTTTTCTGCGAACTTTAGGGAGGATTCCCTTTTCTAGAAAATTGATCAGGGGCTTCATTCAACAATCTTTGGACATTTGGGGTGTGACAGCCATGAGCTCCAACTCTTCCTCCTCAATGCTCGGCTTGAGAAGGACCTCAATAAGGATCGTGCAGTCAAGCCCATCGAGAGATGATGATACTAGCTTGGAGAGGGCATCTACTTACCCGTTTAGCTCGCGGGAAATGCGAGTGATATTAGCTTCTCTGGGTGTTGCTAGGAGTTTCTTTACTTGTGACAAATACTTGGCCATGCAGGCATCTCTAGTTTCGTACTCGCATTGGACCTGGTTTATGACTAATTGAGAGTCGCTAAACATCTCGATTCTTCGTGTGCCTGCTTCACGTGCTAACCGAAGAACGACAATCAATGCTTCATATTCAGCTTCATTGTTGGATGCGGCGAAATTGAGGTGCAACAAGTATTGGAGAGTAAACTTATCAGGCCCAAGCAAAATAATTCCTGCTCCACTTTCTTCGAGGTAAGAGGACCCATCTACATATACATTCCAAAGCATGGGGGTTTTCTTCTTTCTCGGGGGAGTCGGTGATGGTGGTTTCCACGATGAATTCGGCCAAGGCATGGGCCTTGATGGCCGTTCTCAGTCGGTAGCTGATGTCGTGTTGACTTAGTTCAATAGACCACTTCATTAATCTTCCAGAACTTTCAAGTTTGAGGAGAACTTGCTTGAGAGGCAGATCGGTGATGACGCATATGGAATGCGCTTGAAAATAGGGGCGGAGTTTTCGAGCTGCTTTGACCAGCGCATAGGCCATCTTTTCCTTCTTTAAGTAACGGAGTTATGTGTTATGGAGTACCTTGCTCACATAGTAGATTGGTTTATGAACCCTATCTTCTTCTCTGACTTGGATGGCACTGAGAGACTGGTCGGAGGTAGCTAAGCAGAGGTAAAGGGTTTCACCCGGCTCGGGCTTGCTCAAGAGTGGAGGGTTGACGAGTTATGCTTTGAGTTGTTCGAAGGCGATCTGCGGTTCTTCCCCCCATACGAAACCTTTTGCACCCTGTAGAATTTTGAAAAATGACAGACATTTCTCCCCAAACTTAGAGAGGAATCGGCCGATGGCGGTCAAGTAGTCAATGAGTTTCTACACTTCTTTGACCGTGGTTGGGGAGCCATATTGCGAATTGCCTTGATCTTCTCAGGATTGGATTCGATTCCCTTTTTACTAATCATGAAGCTCAGGAATATTCTAGAGGATACTCAAAAAGTGCAATTTTTAGTATTCATACGCATATTATGCTTGCGCAGTTCTTCGAATGCTTCTTGGAGATTGGTGACGTGGTCTTCTTTTTGGAGACTCTTGACTAACATATCATCCGCGCATACTTCTATATTCCTACCAAATCGACTCTTGAAGACCTAATTTATCAGGCGTTCATAAGTTGCACCGGCATTTTTTAAGCCAAAAGGCATAACTCGATAGTAGTACAAACCTTGATCTGTGATGAAGGACATCTTTGGGGTGTTAGGTGGAAACATTTGGATATGATTATACCCAAAAAATGCATCCATAAAAGTTAGGAGTTCATGACCCGACGTGGCATTGATCAGTGCGTCTATGCTGGGGAGAGGGAATGGATCTTTCGGGCATGCCTTATTAAGATTTGTAAAGTCGATGCACATTCTCCAATTAACGTTAGCTTTCTGAACCATCACCACATCTGCTAGCTATTCTAGGTTGCTAACTTCTTGGATGAAGCATGTGTCTAGGAGTTTGTCGACTTATTTTTTAACTGCTTGTAGTCTATCAAGGGGGAACTTGCACCGCCTTTGCTAGACAGGCATGGCATCCGGGCTAACAGTAAGGTGATGCATAATTAGGTCTCTAGGGATTCCTGGCATGTCAGCTGCAGTCCAGGCGAACAAGTCTTGATTCTCTTTTATGCAGGTAATGAGATGCTCCTTGAGTTGGACTGGAAGAGCCTTGTTGTGAAAGCTCTTGGTCTGATCCTCTTGAGAAAAATAGATTTCTTCCAATTCAACCATGGGTTCTGAGTTTGTGTTACTCCTATCTGGCGGTAGTTCGATGGCATCAAGTGGAAGAACTGAGCCCCCCAATGTGGCAGTGTAACATGATCATGCCGCTTCTTGGTTCCCCATAACTTGGCTTATGCCCGCTAACGTAGGAAACTTCATCTTCATGTGAAACGCGGAGGCGACCGCATGGAAAGTTGCTAGGCCTGGACGGCCTATTATGGCATTGTACACGGCTTTGATGTTGACTACCATAAAGTACAATGCTTTTGTTCGAGTTGCTGGGGCTTTTCCTGCCATCACATCTAGTGTGATGATTCCTTCGACTTGGATGGGTGCACCAGAGAAGTCTTGGAGTGTATAACCGACTAGAATGAGCCGATCCTATGAGAGCTTTAGAGAATTGAATGTGGACATGAAGAGGATATTTACTAATCTGCCGTTATCTACGAGGATGTGCCACACATCGTGATTTCCCATGCATAGGTTTATAAACATTGTGTCGCAATAAGGTGTTTTAACGGCCTCTAGATCTTTGTCGGAGAATGTTATAGAGACGCTCAAACTCTTTGCATGCGGGATGTTGTGTACTGAATTGACTTCCCTTACAAAATCTATGTGGAGGAGTTGGAATCTCCCCCCATCAGGCCTTCATGAATGGAGTGGAGAATAGCTATGTGCTTTGAGTCATGCGATTCAGTTGGCTTTTCTTGACGCCTATTACCCCTCGGGGCGGAGGGGTTTCGTCGTTGTTATCTTTCTAAACAAATTTGGAGAGGTAGCATCTACGAATCAAATCTTCAAGTTCTTCTTTGAGGGTCCGGCAGTCGTTGGTGGTGTGTCCATGGTCTTTGTGAAATGCGCCCCACTTGTTTCTCTCCTTTTGTTGGCCGTGGTCATCTTGGGAGGTGGATGGACTATTCAATCTTTTTCAACCACCATGAGAATGGCAGACACACTTGCATTCAGGGGAGTGAATTTTTCTAAGCATGGTGTTGAAGGAGGGCGGCGTTGACCTGTGCCGTCATTCTGAAACTTCTTGGCCCCTTCCTCGCTTGTATTCTTTCATTTGTTCCCGGAAGGTGACTCATTCTTGACTTGAAGATAGAGAGCTTCCTCGGCCCTGATGTACTTATCGCTCATCTCTAGGAGCTCAGTGAAATCTCTTGGTGGCTTTTTTGTGAGGGAAGCTTTCAGTTCTTTGTGAGTGACATTGTGGCAGAATGTGGTAGCTGCCACTGATGAGTCTAGGAAAAATATATACCTTGCTCCAATGGTGAAGCGCTTAGCGAAGTCTTTCAGCAATTCTCCATCCTTTTGCTTCAGTTTCAATGAAGTGCGCTATGAAGAGCTTCTCAAGCTGGTCGAAGGAGAATATTGACTCTGGAGTGAGACGAGAGTACCATTCCCTTGTTGATCCTTTCAAAGTTACAGAGAATGTTTGGCACATGAACGCATCAGTGACGTTATGGTCAGCCGAGTCTGGTTCACCATCATATGACTCGAATTGAGGAGCTTTGAAGTTCTTCGGAATGGATGCATGAAGGATAGATTTGCTGAAAGGATGTCGGCTGTGGCGGTAGGCCCTTATTGAGTGGTATCCTTCATTCCTCATCTGTTCGAGGCGATCTTCTACTTCTCGGATGCGGTGAAGGACTTGTTCATCCCCCTTGGACCCAGTCGAGTCACCAGATTCTTTTTCTCTTGTGCGTCAACCCTGATCTAGACTGCCTTGGATGGCTCGGAAGATGTCAATCTTGGAATTTTCCAGTTCGGCCATAGTGACTGGGGCCTATTTCTCTTTATTTTTCTCAAGATGCTTTTGACTCTCATGAGTCGGGCTTCTATCTGTAATGCTCCCTCTGTGAGACGAGCAATATCTTGATCTTGGCCTTCGGGGAGAGTTTCTTCTCCGGTTTACTTGACCTTCCGAGCGGGAGGCCTCGATTGGGCGTGCCTCTCATCTAAACGGATCCGTAGGTCAGTTCCTTGTTGCCTGACACTGACGATTTGGCCGAGATCTTTTGACCCAGGGGCCTCGCGAGGTCAGTGAGTCACTAGAAGGATTATGAACTAAGATATGGTCGTGCAGAGGGTGCTATTCATGATGGCTTTGTCGGGAGCCCCCTGGTGCCTCTCCATTGACAGAAACTTGATTAGGTTGTTGGGGCTGATCTGGCTGATGAGGAGGAATTGAGTCCTCCACGGGAGGAGCTGGTTGACAAAGTAAGTTGGTGGGATGGCTTGAGGCTGTCGCTCTCCCTCTTAGCCTCGGTGGCATGGAGGTTAGTATGATCTGTATAGTTTACCACATACGACACCAATCTATTGTTGCTTATTTTGGTGTGGGAGCAAACATATAGTGAGTTTATATTTGAAGGAAACTACTAAAGATCTGACTTCTGATCGTTGTTGTAAAAAGTAGTTATAGCTCCTGAGATCGGATCTGGATGTTTAATTGAACACCATGATCCGAATCCGACGGCTGCTGACGTTGCCGATGGATCTGCAAAAAGCCTGAAACACCGGGGATGGCCCCAGCGACAGACCCTTCAACGCTCAAGTCAGAACCAGAGAGAAAGAGAGTCTGAGAGAGAAATTGCGAATTACCTTCTGACTGAGGAGAAGGGGGAGGGGGGGGGGTATTTATAGGTCTGAGAAATAGTCTACGAGATTGATATGAATCCATTAGATCGATATGAATTTTTTATTTCCTGTTTGAATCTCCCCCTCAAGAAATAAACTTCTTTGTTTGGGGATAAGAGATTTGACTTATAGCCATCGTGGGCTGGGTGTCTCTCTTAGTGGGCCTAATCTGTCACTTAGTGGGCTTGAAAGCGGCCCATGTCTTGTAGATGAGCCTAAAGAGGGTCCGGACCTGTTGGAGAGGCCCGTGATGGCTAATCTGTCCACTATAAGCTTTTGGATTTGTGCTGGAATCGTAAGGCCTTGATTTGCTCCGATTTTTACAATTATCACCGCCATTAATTTATTTTAACACGAACACGTTCAATAGTTTTTGGATGAAATCACTGTTAATATCTTTTTAAATATGAACAACGGATAAATGTGAAAAAACCTCACTCGGGTATTGTCATTTTTTTAAAAACCACACACAGCTATTCTTTTAAAAAAAGATCTCACTCAACTATGTTCTAAAGACATGGGTGAGTGCGGTTTTAAAAAAAAATTGTGTTAAAATCATTGTTGATGGGGTTTTTTTATAAAAAAGTTGTGTGTGATTTTCTGTAAATTGACAATACTTGATTGAGGTTTTATTGAGGTTTTTTCACATTTTGCTTATTAACAACCATCTTCCAACTCTTTTGCCCTCTTCTTTGAAGCCCAGCAAAGCCCATATGTGAGATGTTCTATCGCTTCTAAGTCATGCCAAAGAATTAGAAGAGTAAACTGTGTAAGTGATTTAAACAAATACTAATGAACAAGTGATCCAAGTTGCTCGTCGACGACATCTGCAACTACTGGTACTCTTCTTCTTGGCATCGCAGCTTGTAGATATCACAGCAATGGCGACACAAGAATGAAGAGGATGAACAAGAAAAGTAACTTTCATTCATGACAATGCTGAATACAGGATTGGGGATTTATACACAAGGTCCAGCACTAGTTAGTTAGGCCGGTATTAAACGGGACCCACAATTCTAACACCCAACTGAATAATTCCAGCTGTCCTAACAGCTGGAGTATTTTACAAAGAACCCCCTGAACAATATCAATTTACACAACCAGCTGACACACTAACTGATATATCAAATACTACTGTAGCTGTTGCAGCTTACACTTGCATTTCTCCTTCAACACTACTGCAGCTGCTGCAACCTAGTTTCCATTAACTCCGGCACCATTACCACTCGATCCTTGAGCTGGAACAATACACCCCTCTTGAAAAGGTGATTCCAAGGTGTTGCGAAACGCAGGGAATCGCCAGTAAATGTCCCAATAACGCTCCCAAGTAGCATCCATCTCCGCCGAATTGCTCCATCGTATAAGAACTTCAGACACAGCAATTCCCCTCTTCGGAACCATACGTCTGGCCAATACCTGACTAGGTTGGGGAGCTTCATTCACAAAATAGGTTGGCAACGCAGAAGGAGCTGCTGCTATGTTATTATTTCGACCAACATGACTCTTTAGTTGTGAAATATGAAAAACATCATGAATTCGCGCATCTGCAGGCAACTTCAAGCGATAAGCAACTGCTCCTACCCTCGCAACCACCTCATACGGCCCATAAAATAGTGGAGAGAGTTTGTGTATGCGATGTCCCCCAATCGAAACTTGCTTATAGGGTTGAATTTTAAGGAACACCCAACTACCCACTGTGAACTCTTTATCCAATCTGTGCTTATCAGCTTGTGATTTCATTCTTTCTTGAGCTAACACCAAATTATCCTTCAAAAGCTTCAGAGCAGCATCTCTTGAAAGGAGTGTGTCCTCTACCATTTGAACCCTTGCAGTCCTCGGCACATATGACAACAAGGTTGGAGGAGGTCGGCCATAGACGACTTGATAAGGAGAAGTATGAGTGGAACTGTGTACGTGAGTATTATAGCAATAGGCAGCCCAATCCAACCACTCCGACCAAGCTTGGGGTTTATAAGCTGTAAAACAGCGCAAGTAGGTTTCCAAGACCCTATTGACAACTTCCGTTTGGCCGTCTGACTGTGGATGGAATGTCGTACTCATACACAACTTTGTTCCCTGTAAAGCCATGAGCTCCTTCCAAAAGTTAGAAGTAAAGATCACATCTCTATCGCTTACAATACTCCTTGGTAAACCATATAGCTTAATCACATGATGAAACAAGGCTGCCGCTACTACCTTTGCTGTATAAGGATGTCGAAGAGGAATGAAGTGACAAAATTTTGACAATCTGTCGACAACCACCAGAATTGTAGTATAACCTGCGCTTCGTGGCAATCCCTTAATGAAATCCATGCTCAAATCATCCCAAATATTCTCCGGTATAGGGAGGGGTTGAAGTAGGCCTGCAGGTGAAGTACTCATATATTTATTTCGCTGACATTCATCGCAAGAACAGATGAATTCCCTTAAATCCCTCTTCATTCCCTGCCAGAATACCACTTTTTTCAACTGATGCCAAGTTTTATCTACCCCCATATGTCCCCCATGAGGTGTACAATGTACCTCCTCTAAGAACAACTGCTTCGCAGTGGAGTTGGGACTCAAAAGGATACGACCTTTAAAATAGTACACTCCTTCAACCAAAGAAATCCTACTATCCTCTTCTATAGTTAACTTCTGCTGAAGCTCTTCATAGTAGGGATCAGTAGTGACCAGTTGTTTTACCATAGACAACTAAGTAGGTTGCACAACTACAATGGAAGCCAAAGAGGCAGACTGATCCTCTTCATTACCTTCTATTTGCCTGCAAAGACCATCGGCATCTGCTTCCTCACCCTCAAATTGCCTAGAGATACAATCAGCAGGTATATTATCTCTACCCTTTTTATACTCGACTACAAAGTGATACCCATGCAGTTTCATCAACCAAACATGTTGGGCTTCTGTATATAATCTTTGCTCTAAGAGGTGTTTTAGGGGTTTGTGATCAGTACGAATAATGAAACTTCTCCCCAATAAATACTGCCTCCACTTCTTCACAGCTAGGAGAATAGCTAACATCTCCTTTTCATAAGTAGACAAGAGTTTACTTTTACCTTTGAGTTCATGACTAAGATAAGCAATCGGGTGCCTTTGTTGGAGTAAAACAGCCCCCAATCCAGAGCCACACGCATCACATTCTAGTTCAAACGGAATGGAAAAATTTGGCAGCTGAAGCACAGGTGGAGAAGATAAAGCCTGTTTCATCTGATCAAAAGCAATTTGAGCTTCATTGTTCCAAGCGAATGCACCTTTCTTTGTCAATTTTACCAGAGGCCAAGCTAGTGAGCTGTATTTTGCTATAAACTTGCGGTAGTATCCTGTGAGACCAAGAAACCCCCGTAAAGCTTTCAATGTCTTGGGGATTGGCCATTCCTGAATAGCTCGGACCTTTTCGAAATCCACTGCCACCCCTTGAGCAGATACAACATGTCCTAAATACTGCACCTCATTGACTCCAAAAGAGCATTTACTCATCTTTGCATATAGTTGATTATCCACAAGAACTTGCAGCACCACAGTCAAGTGTTGTATATGAGAAATCAAACTTTGGCTGTAGACTAATATATCATCAAAAAAAACCAAAACAAATTTCCGTAGATAAGGCTTGAAAATTGAATTCATGAGAGATTGAAAAGTAGATGGGGGCATTAGTCAATCCAAATGGCATGACAAGGAACTCGTAATGCCCTTCGTGAGTTCTAAATGCTGTTTTGGGTACATCTTCCACACGCATTCGTATTTGATGATACCCATTTCTCAAATCCAACTTACTAAAAATCGAAGCACCATGAAGCTCATCTAGTAGTTCATCGATAACTGGTATAGGAAATTTGTCCTTCACAGTTACCTCATTCAAAGCTCTATAATCAACACACATACGCCAACTACCATCAGGTTTCTTCACCATTACAATAGGAGATGAATAAGGACTATGACTTGGCTGTATTACACATGTGGTCAGCATTTCTTTAACTAACTTTTCAATCTCATTTCTATGGTGCCAGGGATGTCTATAAGGTCTTAAACTCACTGGTTTACTGCCAGGAAGAAGGGTGATAGTGTGATCACAACTACGGTGTGGGGGAAGACCCATGTCTTCTTTGAACACTATCTTAAACTTAGTTAAAATCTGCTGTAGAGGAAGAGGAATACTCACAGTGTTCTGTTTGTTATCTGCACCTATCGGAGTTCCAACCATCTGCAAAACCCAACCACTTTTAGCTTGCAAAAGTGCCTTGGCTATTTCTTTAGGAGAGGAAATCTCCATTTCTGAAGGTGAGATTCCAATTAGAGTTCTTTCTTGCTCATTTACAACAAACTTCAACCGCTTCTCCTTCATATTCCACATAACATCCCCCAGGGTCTCAATCCATTGAGTTCCCAAGACTAACTGGCAAGTGTCGAGAGGTAATACATAGAAATCCGCCACTATTGGTATTCCTTGACACACAAACTTCACTTCTTCACAAAGGCCCAAGCACTTCAGCTGTGGCCCTCCTGGTATTGTCACTTCCAGTTGAGCTTGCTGATTAATTGGTAGTCTAAGCTTGTGTACAAGCTGCTCATCAATGAAATTATATATGCGTAGCTCCTGAATCCAATAGTGCACAAACAGGGTAGGAACTGATACACCCCAACACTCTAAAGGTTGTGGGTCGATTACTGCCTGTGAGAGTATGAAGGGAAATAGTTCCTGGCTTCAAAAGAGAGGATATAGGCTTGACTGGCTTCGTATCACTTTGGTCTTTGGCTAACACAGCTTCTTCTTCTTCAGAACTTCCACAAAATTCCTCTACTTCTTCATCTAAATTCTCCATAATATGCATGAACACTCCATTTTCACAAGTTCCAACCATTTGCATAAACGTTTTGCCAGCACATTTATGACCTCTCACATACTTTTCATCACAATGGAAACAAAGGCCTTTCTCCCGTCTCTCTTTCATGTACTGTAGTACTTGTTGATCTTTATTCGCAGGATTACTATAGGATCCCGCAGTGTTACCACTTGTGGATGATCTATTACTTGGAAGATTTGAAGGAGCTGGAGGATGGGACGTTGTTTGAGGAGTTATAGACTTGTAGCCAAGTTGGAATGAATTACTCTTAACAAAGGAATGATTCTTCCAATTCTTCCTCTTTTCTTCCCTTGCAATAGCTTCCCTGTAAGCAGCCAACACACTACGTGGATTCTTGAGCTTAACTTCCTTCCTCAATTCACTCTTTAGTCCCGACAGATAACAACTAACCAGAGAGGATTTGGCTAAAGGTTTGGTTAATTGACTATACTTCAAAAACTCTTTGTGATATTCTGACACAGAACCTGTTTGCTGCAGCTTATACAAAGAAGCCTCAGGGTCTTCCAACTCCGGAGGTCCGTACTGCAGAGTAAGTTCTTTCTTGAGCACAACCCAGTCAATCTCATCTTCTTCCTGTAATTCAAACCATCTCCACCAAAGAAGTGCATCACCTCTCAAATAGTACAGAGAAAAAGGAAGTTGATCGCAAGAACTGACTTTTTGAGTGTAAAAGTGATGTTCCATATGGTAAATCCAGTTAGAAACATCTCCAGTTCCATCGAAGCTTGGCAGATCTATTTTCGGATGTTTTGGGAAAAAAGTATTACCTTCTTGAGCCCTTCCTTCATTTCTTGAACTCCTTCCCCTATCTCCTCTGTTGCTAGGATTGAAATTCTTTGACCTCCTTGGTTTCCCATACTGCGGTTTGGATCGCGGCCTTCGCCCTTCTTCATCACTACCACGGAGATCCTCATCAGAATCCGCATCACTACCATTAGAACTCCAAGACTTCTGCCTTCGAAGAGCTCGACAGCCATTTCTTGGTTCTCTGAGCAACCGTTCCAAGATTTATTCTAAACGATCGAACCGATCCTCCAAGCTGGAACGCTTGTGAGATTCAACACCTCTCTCGGTGGTATCTCGCGCGTTTCGTTCCCTACTTCTAGGTCCAGACCTAAATCCAGGCCCTGAATTGTTGGGATTCTCAGCTTCTATTCGTGGTTCTTGATCGTCTCCATGATCAAAAGCCCCCTCAGGCCCAAGCTCATGCTCTGATACCATTGATCCAAGTTGCTCGTCGACGACATCTGCAACTACTGGTACTCTTCTTCTTGGCATCGCAGCTTGCAGATATCACAGCAATGGCGACACAAGAATGAAGAGGATGAACAAGAAAAGTAACTTTCATTCATGACAATGCTGAATACAGGATTGGGGATTTATACACAAGGTCCAGCACTAGTTAGTTAGGCCGGTATTAAACGGGACCCACAATTCTAACACCCAACTGAATAATTCCAGCTGTCCTAACAGCTGGAGTATTTTACAAAGAACCCCCTGAACAATATCAATTTACACAACCAGCTGACACACTAACTGATATATCAAATACTACTGTAGCTGCTGCAGCTTACACTTGCATTTCTCCTTCAACACTACTGCAGCTGCTGCAACCTAGTTTCCATTAACTCCGGCACCATTACCACTCGATCCTTGAGCTGGAACAACAAGTGAGATATGGTGGTACAAAACAAACGGCAAACTAATGAAATGGGGTTCCGTGTCATAGTGTAAGTTCTTTTCCACAGCATTTGAAGATGCATTAAGGCATTTATGATTTGGATACCAACAATTTGGTTTTTTTTTTTTTGTTTTTGTTTTTTTTCCAATTGTTACCATGATTACCGTGATGGAATGGAGCAAGGAAGATAAAACATTCTAGATTACTATTAACAGGTTGTAACGGTTATTCAAAAGAATAAATAAAACAGGTTACAATGCTTATAATTTAGAGAGGTATAAAACAAAGACATCTCTATGGTGTGCATGCTCTTAACTACTATAACAACTTTTAGACAGTCCCTATAAATGGAAAATTAATTTTTACTTTCTTTCAAATTAGGGTTAGTTTCAACATTTCCTGTTGCAAACAGGCCACAAATTATGCGGCCACTAAACTTTGCTAGTTTCAGTTTGTTAGAAATCAATTCTTATGATAAAAATTGTACATAATTTAATATAGGGAGTAATAAGTAGATCATTCCTAAAATTTGATCCAGATTTGAGATCAATAGTTTTACTTTATAAAATTCTCTCTCTATGCTGAGCAAAAAAAAAAACACTGCAGAATTTCTTCTTCTATCCTTTCACCCTTTCCCCCGCAAGTTCCCCTTCCTGAACTGCGACAACTCTTCTCAAAATAATAATTTTAATAAAAAGAAACATGCGATGAAAATTTTAAAAATACCTATAAAAAAATTCAGTAAAATGAGCAAACAGCCTAAATCCTAATGGGTGGCTAGTACATCTTTGATTTTATTTTACAAATCTTGGATTTTAGTTTATCTACGTAAACTAAAAATCTGATCATCCAATTGTTTAGAGCGAAGAAAAATTGATTACACGTATGTAGGGTTGGCAACTGGGTCGGGCTGACCCGCGACCCACCCGTGACCCGCTCGCCAAAATCCGGCCCGTTAATATACGGTTCGGGTCCGGGTCGAACCCGCGAGTCTAAGTGGGTCGACCCGGGTCATCTAATTTAGGTTTCCAATCCGTTGAACCCGGCCCGTCAACCCAATGAATAGTACCCAACCCGCCCACCAACCCGCGGGTCGACCCGCGGGTTTCGAACCATTCGACCCACACGGGTCAAACGTTCGACCCGCGGGTCCAACGGCGAAAAAACAGCCAACGGCTATTTTAGCCGATTTCTTTGTTGTTTTTTTTTGTTTTTTTGTTTTTTTGTTTTTTTTTTCTTTTTCCCTTATAAATACCCCTTAAAGCACTCTAAAAATTTCACACCTTATTTTCTTACTCTCTCTACTACTTCTACTCAATTCGATCTCAATTTTTTGAAATTTTGTCAACAAAGAAGCTAGCAACATAAAAGCGACAAATTACGATCGTATCGAATTCAACATTCAACTACGTCTACTTCAGGTCTTCAACTCCTTCAAGGATCCAACAAAGAAGCTATCTTTCTTTCTATATACGAGTCCGGATTTCTACTACTACTTCTACTTTTATTTTCGCTCTCATTTTATATATGAGTATCCGCGAAGTACGGTATCAAAATTTTGCAACCCTCTTATTGTCTTGATATTTTTTTTGTAGTGTAAATTTATTGTATCATATTTGTTTATTGGTTTTTTGATCTTCTCTCTCACAACCCTCCTATTGCTTTCTAGATTTTTTTTAAAAAACTTATCTCGTCTAGATTGTATTTAAAATTTTCACATACACTACTATATCAACATGTCTAGATCACGAGGTAGCGGCCATAGCCAAAGTGGACAAGATTCCACCGGCACTTCTCGTAGGCCTCCTATTTGTCCCACAAAATGATCCCGCCGAAGAGCACCCGATGACCCAACACATTGGTACACACAATCTGTTCGTGAGAGATAGAGACATAGAAGAAGAACAATAAACACAAGCAACCGAAACAACAAAACTGGGCAGTAGTAGGAAAACTAGAGGGGAAACTAGTGATTGGCACAAATTTTATGATTATGTTCCCGACGAAGAAAATCCGGGTGTAGGTATAAAAATTTGTAAAACTTGTTAGAAAGCATACAAATGGAAGAAGGGTGAGGGGGCGGATACAATAAAATGACACATCCAAAATGTATACAAAGAACTTCTTGTAGACTTACCCGGCCAACAAAAAATCCACCCTAGGACCGGTCTAGTTGATAGCCACACTTATGATCCCGAATTTTTTCATCGAGAAATGACCCGACTAGTAAATAAGGAAGAGTTACCATTTTCCTATTCTGAGAGTGGTGATTTAAATATTTAATCAAACCGCATTAAACCCGCATTTTAAAAGAATCCTTGGGAATACTTTGAAGTCTGATAGTTTTAAAATGTACAATGAAATGAGAGAAGCTTTGATTGCCATTTTATGGAGTTTAACTTGTAGAGTTTCTTTAACTTCCGATTGTTGGACGGGTTGCAACAATATTCCAATGATGGGAATAACTTGTCATTGGATCGACAGTGATTGAATTATTCAAAAAATGATTATATCACTTACCGTGTTGCCCTATCCCCATAGTGGTAATGAAATTGCAAATCGTATTTTAGAAATTTGTGATGTTTTTCATATTCATGATAAAATTATGTGTATAAGTTTTGATAATGCATCTAACAACAATGCATCAATTAGTATATTAAAAACCGCATTAAACCCTCCTTTTGACAATATTTTACATGTTAGATGTGCATGTAATATTTTAAATTTATGTGTTCAAGATGCATTAAAAATAGCCGAACCATATATAGTTAACATTAGAAATTGTGTACATTTTATTGTATTAAGTGGCCCTATATTTCAAGAATGGAAAGCTTGGTGTAAGCTTAAAAATGTACATTTTAGAAAATTTCCAAAGGATGTTAAACAGCGATGGAACTCTACTTTTGATTTGCTACATGTTATTACTGAATATAAAGCATGTATAAATGATTTTTGTATGACAAAAAATATGCCAAATTTTGAAATGACTCCCCAAGCTTGGTTTTATGCCGAATCTTTGTTAAAAATTTTAGAACCTTTTAAAACCGCAACTTTCAAATTTTCAAAATCTTATGAATCTACTTCTAGTAGCATTTTTATTTCAATAGTTACTATGATGCAAACTTTCAAAGAAATGATCGATGATGCTCTTATTGGTCATATTGTGAAACCTGCATACACCAAATTTTTGAAGTATTTTAATCCTCCTCCCATGTTGTATTGTATTGCTAGTGTGATGGATCCTCGTATCAAATTAGAAGGTACGAAGAGTTTGATTGAAATATTTTTTACTTTACTTGGGGAAGATGAATCTGAAATTGAACATTTTTAGCTAAATTTGAAGCAACATTAAATAACTTGTATGATTTTTATGATAGAAGTTTTTCATCTAGTAGTACTACTACTTTAGTTACTTCTTCTTCTACTACTTCTACAGGTAAGAGTAAGAATAAATTAGTTGATGTCACATTTAATTTACTTGAAAAAATTCAATAAAAAAAAGCTAGGACTAATCAACCAAATGAATTACATTGGTATAATCAACAAGATTCTGAATGTTTTACTTCTTCACTAGATATTTTACAATGGTGGAAAGACCATGAACATACTTATAGTATTCTTAAATATATGGCTAAAGATTTACTAACTCCTCCTGTCTCTACAGTTGCTTCAGAAAATGCATTTTCTACAAGTGGCAGAGTTCTAACCGATTACAGGAATTGCTTGAAGCCCCAATCGTTGGAGATACTCGTCTGCACGGAAGACTGATGAAGGCCGAAGATAGGACTCAAGAAAAATGGTTCGACATGTCTACAAGTGGAAGCAACTCGCCGGAAGAACAACAACAACGACAATAGCAACCAACAAGAAGAATTGAAGACCAACAACAACAACAACAAATTGAAGACCAGCAAATTGAAGAAAATTGTAATGTATAAAAAATTGTATAAAATCTTAGTTTGTTATAAGAAATTAGGATAATTGAAGATAATTAAAATTGTATCGAATACAATTATTATTGTATAAAACAAATTTGTAGAAAATCATTATTTCTTATTACAAATTGGGAAACTTGCATAAGTTGAAATCATATTAATAATATATACATTTTTTTTGGCAATTTCACTCTTTGATTATTATTATTATTATTATTACATTTTTTATTATTATTAAAATTACATTTTTTTAAATTTAAGCAAAAAAAATTAGACGGGCCAACCCGCGAGCCGACCCGACCCGACCCGGGTTGGACCCGAATGGGTTTGCGGGTTGGGCGGGTCGAGTTTTTGCAATTCCGACCCGATCCGGCCCAGCCCGGCCCGGTTGCCACTCAGACCCGACCCGAACCCGCCCTAGTTCGGTTCCAACCCGGACGGGTTCGACCCGACCCGGCCCGGTCGACCCGTTTGGCATTTATAATATTCCAATTTATGATGATGGAGATAAATTACATGATGTCTCCAAAAAATCATGTAAATTATAATATCCGACCCGGCCCGGTCAACATCGTTTTTTTTGGAGACATCATGTAACATTGGGTTGATGGAGATGAAACCTGAGAGAGAAATTAGGGAGATGATATCTCTAATCTCTAATCTTTGATATTATAATGGGAGAGTTGGGGTTGTCATTTGTAGACAACCTGTAATTTGTAGACAACCATTCAACAAACCATCTAATCTCAACTATTATTTTTAAGTGGGAGTTATATTTAGGGGTGGGCTCGGTACGGTATCGAATTTTTTGACATTGTACCATTACCATACCAAACTAGTTCGGTTTGAAAATATGAAAACCGTTACCAACCAAAAAGTTCGGTATACCGAAACTTCGATATACCGACTACTTCGGCTGGTACTGTTCAGTATTGGTGTTATACCAAATATGACCCAACAAATACCTTAGCAAATATCAGTACCAATAAAAATAATAAGTTAACATTATCACACAACTACCGAAATAAAAATAGAATAGACAACAAATCCATTTTCATTCCAAAAGCAAGCAGGGAACAGTGGCATAAGCATAAACTTCATAAAATTCGCAAAAGGATAACATCAGTAGCCCTTGTTCGTCTGACAACACAATTTGCCAAAATAGTCATAAACTGGAAATAAAAACCACGCGAGAAAAGCCACAAAATAACACCAATTTAGTCTAACAAGAAATAAAAGCAAAAGTAAAATGCCACAAAACATCAAGAGCTGATAATGCCACATGAGCTTGTCTCTAATAGTTTGCTAGGTTCAGTTTCATCTCGTCAACAATCTTGAATAAACAAAAAAATAAGTATCAATTCATAAACATGTCATACTCATAACTAAACGAAATAATAAGCAAAGCTCAATCTAAACACCATAAAACAGCAAAACAAGTCACATAAAACCTGTCATAGCCAAAAGCATACATACATTATAAATTGTGCTAATATTTAAGAGTAAAAAAATTATATGTTTCAAAGTCCAACCATATTACGGACACCATTAGTTTCATCTTTTAATTATTAAAGTTTACTAATTGATGTCTAGAACTATAGTAAAAGTACAATATCTTCAACCATATTGGTGAACTCGTTAGATATACCTCGTGCTTATTCGGTATGGTACAGTAAAATACCGACTAAACCATATACATACCGAAACCGAACTGGATTTTAGAACTCGGTACGGTTGTACCGTACCATACTTTTGGTAACCGAATTTTTCGGTACCGAATCGATTGGTTCGGTTGGAAAACCGATCGGTTGGCTCATTTCGGTATGATCGTCCACCCCTAGTTATATTAACCATTCATTTTCTTAACTGCTATTAGTTACCATAATACCCTCAAACTACAAATTTATTTACGACAAAATCATTTGCAAAACTATCACTTATATAAAATAAAAGTTGATGCCACTAGGGATAATTTGTAAAGAGTATGTGATGAATAAAGTGAGATCTCAGATTCGATGTCAAAATACCATAATACCCTCAAAGTAAAAATTTATTTACGACAAATTCATTTGCAAAACTATCACTCATATAAAATAAAAGTTGATGCCACTAGGGATAATTTGTAAAGAGTATGTGATGAATAAAGTGAGATCTCAGGTTCGATGTTAAATTATGTCATATATATATATATATATTAGTATGTACGTCGCATGTGTAGATTACTAGTAATCTCTACTACTATAATGGGAGAAGGCCTTAGTGTAATTTGTCCATCTACGCACGTGCATAACTATTTTAAAAGAGGTTTTAGATCAAATCCAGACTACGTCTGAATTTTTACTTTTAAAAAAACTATATTTATTAAGACATGCATCACACGTGTAAACTACTAGGATAAGTGGTTATAATCTCTAATCTTATAATCTCTAATCTCCAATATTATAATCTCTAATATTATAATCTCTAATCTCTAATCTCTAATCGCTAATATTATAATGGGAGAAGGCCTTAGTGTCATTTGTCATTTTTTCATTCTACCAACATGTGTAACCCACGTACATAACTAATATAAAGGAGATTTCCGGTTCAAATCCTCCCTCGTCAGAGTTTTTATTTTTATTTTTTGAAATTATTAAAACGTGCATCGCACGTGTAAATTACTAGTAATATTATAATGAAAAAATTGGGGTTGTCATTTGTAGACATCGTGTAATTTATAGACATTCATTCAACCATCTAATCTCAACAATTTATCTCTAATCTCTAATATTATAATGGGAGAGCTGGGGTTGTCATTTGTATACAATCTGTAATTTGTGGATATTCATTCAATTATCTAATCTCAATCAATAATTTTTAAGTAGGAGTTATATTAACCATTCATTTACTCAACTGTTGTTAGTTACCATAATACTTTCGAAGTTCCAATTTATTTGCGACATAATTATTTACAAGCGCTACTCATAGAAAATCAAAGTTTGTGTCACTAGGGATAATTTGTAAAGAGTATGTGATGCGTAAATGGAGGTCTCAGCTTCGAGGCCATATTACATCTTATTATTTACTATATATAAAAAATTAATTAGAACGTGCAGAGCATAGCACGTGCAAATTACTAGTTTCAAATAACCAAAATGCCCATCTTTGAATTTATGAATTTCTACTAAATTTTAAAAAGATATATTTTCAATGGCCAAGAGCAAATATAGGATAGTTAACAAAAAAAAATTTAAAAAGTTAAGGTAGTTGGGAATTTGCAGCATTTAAAAATTCTAAAATAATAGTTTTACTGGGTTCCATGATGTTCTAAAAGCTACTTCTTTGAATGAACGATTGAGTTAATTAATTGGGCTCTAATAATAGGATTGTGTTGCCTCCTTTTTTTTCAACGTAAATATGGTTGACGCCGCGACATTTTATTAATGAGAAAATAATGAAATAAGAGTTCACAATATATAGTATCCAAATTCAAATGAAAATACAAAAATACAAACAAATTACACTATTATTTTTCATCGTCTTTACCTCCTTCATTTGTCTTTTGCACTTTCTCCCTTACTCGATCGTTTAGCCTCAAGTTGATGGAGCTCAAGTGTCGTGATCATTCGGCTCGACCAAAGAAGCTTTTTTTGCCCTCTTTCTAGCTAGAGTAGGATCCGACCAAGCCAACAGAACATAAAAAATTTGTTAACCACCACCATTATGGAATCAACTTGATTATTAATTATTTCTATTAAGCTAAATAACTTAAATTGTAGTGGCAACAACCATATCCTAAGCAACCCTATTTGCATATTTATATGAGCATTACGCCACCTACCCTTAACCCTCCCACATAATTTCGTTTATGAGCTAGTTTAATACTGGTGGTCACCCCTATCCAAACGGATTGACTATGTGCACAATGAAAAAATAGTTGGTCAATAGACTACGGAAATTTCTACATCTCATGCTAACCGTGTCAATAGGATTGTTACGGCGGTAAAGATTTTTTTTTTGTCAAAATTGTATTGCTAAGAACAAGCCAAAGAAACACTCTGACCTTGTTCGGTGCATGAGTTTTCCACACTACGTCACTACTTGCATTTTGTAAGCCCCCATCATTAAGAAGTGTATATATACATAGACCTCACCGAATAAATACTTAATTTTCCCCACTTCCGAATTCGAGTATTCCGACATTGAATCCTTTAATCCTGGTATCTTCCCAAAATCTAATCAATTCATTTTGCCCTCCTCGAAATCCTGTCCCCCTCCTCATGTAAAGTGAGATACCTATTTTTCCCCCCTCCAAACGTCTTCCACTAAAGCATCGCGTTCTGTAGAAGGCTCATAAAGACAAGAAAACTTAAATGCTAAGGTCCCCTCCCCACACCAATTATCATTTCAAAACTACTTAAGTTTCTCTTCTCATACGTCCAACGAGAGTTTCTGCGAAACATATCCCCTAGCTTTGCAATCCCCTTTCACATATATAACATCCCCCCCACTAATTAAGCATCTGAACCAAGCCTTCCTCCTCGATCTATATTTTTGAGTCCCTCTCACCCATATCACATTTGGTTTAGCTTAGACTTTCCACCACCATTTGGCAAGTAAAGATTTATTCAAATCCTCTAAATTAATCAACCATAACCTCCCTAATTCCTTCGTTCAGCATACCCTCCCTCACCTAACAAGTGAAATCTCTTAATTACCCTCTTTTGTTCCACCCCATAAAACATCTCTTCTAAACTTGTCAATTCTTTTCCTTACCCAAGATGGAAGCTCACACATGGGTATCATGTAAATAGGAATGCTAGAAAGAACCAAATTAATTAGAGTGACCCTCTCCCCGAGTGACAAGTATATCTCTTTCCATTCTGATAATTTCTTCTGAGATTGTTCATTTGATGGCAGCCATTCTTCCTTACGCAACTTTCCTAGCCTCATTGGAACCTCCAAGTATTTTAATGGAAATTCACCCAACTCACTACCCATCACAGCTACTAGAATTCTACCTTACCCAACCCATATCCCCCTAAAGGAATTAAATTTCTCTCATGAAAGTTGAGACTAGACCAGTTTTCAAAACAATGTAAAATCCCCTTTATGGTAAGTACTTCCCGAATTGTTACCCTACCAAAGACTAAGGTATCATCCACATGTCGCAAATACTCACTGTTGTCTCTCCCTCTTCCACCTCCTTGATTCCCTGCAAAAGGTTTTCCCTTAGACACTTATGGATCATCTATGACAATCCATCCGCGCCAAGAGAGAACAACATTGGGAAAATCGGGTCCCCTTATCATAGCCCATGTTTGCACATAAATTCTTTCATTGGTTCCCCCGTTAAGGCCATATCGTTGACTTTCCCCCTCACAGACACATTGCAATCCATTTCAGCAACTTGTCTCTGAAACCCTTCAATCTAAGAGTCTCCACTATACAGTCTCACTCTATTTTGTCGTATGCCTTCTTGATGAAATCTAAATTTAATAAAAATCCTTCATTCTGTTTTTTTTGTAACGATAAATAACCGCATGTGCCAATCCAACACTATCAGTAATATCTCGACCCTTAACAAACCCACTTTGCATCTTATTTACCAAATTCGGCAGAGTATTCACTAATCTATTAACCAAGACCTTTGTAATGATCTTAAAAGAACACTTCAAAAGGCTAATAGGCCTAAGATCTTGTTTGTTTGGTATTAAGACTACCGATGCAAATTCAACTGCTCAATGATATACATCCCTCGAAATAATTCCGCCATGATTTTCATAAAGTCACATATGATTTTCATAAAGTCACCTATTTAAATATCCTAAAATTTAGTATAAAAAAATTTGGGAAACCATCTGGCCCTTCCAATTTGTCATGCCCCAACCATGCTTGCTTATCTTATCTCGTCTTTTGAAGGCAGCCTCCATTGCCTTTGGGCTGTAAGTCTCATATCTATCCCAGAAATCTTCCTTCCGCACACCTAAAATCTCTCCAACCACCAATATATACTTGTATGTCAAATCAACATGTTTGTACCAATTTTCCACTCATAGGGATCGAGTTTTCACCTTCAAACAACCTAATGTGGGTGAGAATTACTACTAATCAGGGCCATACAATCATAGCATGAATCTCGAGGTTCCTGAGGGTGAAACAGTAATATTACAACAGCTGCAGGCTCACAATCAACACATGAGAAGTTCATAGGCCCACTATTTTGGATCAACCCACAAGGGGGCTGATTTGCAGGCCAATCAGGGGAGATTTACCAGTCAATCATGGCTGGAAATTAAATTTCCCAAAAAAGGGAAAATAATAACTGATTAGATCCGTTGATTTGGGGGTCTTCCAAATCAGTTATGAAATCTTTCTGATAACTGCTTCCCTCTTTGCTTATAAATACATCCCTACCTCCTCTATTACTAAGTAATGAACATTTTGTCAACTAAAACTCAATTTTTACATCTGAGTTGCTGACTTGATCGTCGGCGTATTGCAGGTTTATTGCAGGTTTACTACGGC
Source organism: Hemerocallis citrina (assembly GCA_017893485.1). Lineage (NCBI taxonomy): Eukaryota > Viridiplantae > Streptophyta > Magnoliopsida > Asparagales > Asphodelaceae > Hemerocallis > Hemerocallis citrina. Next base: position 132,370,199 of record CM030367.1, on the reverse strand, counting down.
ATCTCAGCCGTCCATTCCAGATCCGTCCAAAAATATCAGTCTCTCATCAGATCTAATCAACATGTGAGATCTAAGCTTTCCCTAATCATTGAAGAACACATTATCTGTTGCTCCCAAACCGAAAAAAGCAGCATCACAACCCTACAATCATATTGGCTCTCCTTCTGCCACTTGCAATCTTATGAAAGTAGGTCATGTTTGTATCTCCCTCCTTTATCCATTGTTCCCTCAAATGTTGTTTCCAGTAATACTCCTCCAATTTAAAAATATGGTCTAATTCTGCTTTAGAACTTGCAAGAACATTACGCTCATCTATCGACAAATCTCTGTTCTTCTCCACCTTCTCCAAGTTTTGAATTCGTTTTCCTAACTCGTCCCTATTTTCACTAAATTGCCCAAACTCTCTTCTAGCTCATTTTCTTAAACACTTCCTTACACGTCCAATTTTTGCAATCCAAACATCTATCCCACGACCCTTTCTAACATCAATTTTCCAAGATTGTACGTTGACCCTCTCTAGATTGGGATTCAACAACCGAGCCTTCTCAAAGCGAAAATGATCATTTCATCACACAGATCATAGTAGAGGGAAATGATCAGAAGTAAATCAAAATATAGTCTTCGATACAACTAGAGGAATTTGAGACTCCCAATCACAAGAAACTAACACACTGTGTAGTCTTGCTAAACTTGGAGACTCCTGCATATTAGACCATGTAAATATCCTATCCGTAAAAGGGTATCTCAATTAGTTCTAACTCCTCAATTACTCTATTAAAAGAAAATCACTCTTTGTCAACTTCTTAAATGTTGGGTTATAAGCGTATTATCTTGAGTTTAGCGGGCATCTCCAAAGTACTACTATCAGTTTTATTTAATGCCAAATTTAATATAGACAACCCAAAATGAAAATCAGCTCTGTTGAATGTGATCTACATTATAAAAAGTATGTAGGAACAAAATTTTATACAATTTAGACAACTTTTAAATGTGTATCTTGTGACGGCAAAATAGACGCTTTAGAAAAAATCTATAATTAGACAATTCTGGGGTTGCATACTGATAATGTAGATTACATCCAATAGAACTGATTTTTATTTTACGTTGCTTATTGATGCTGCTTATTTCTGGTGTGGGAGCAACAAATGATGAGTTCTTATTTTATGTGGAAAGTTCAGATCTCAGCCATATAGATCTTATATGAACGAGAGGTTAGTTTTTAAGTGGGTTTATTGATCTAGTGGTGGTTGTGCTAGCTATTGGCCACCGGAAACCTATAGAAAACCTAAAACAACAGGAGTTTTCCTTGCGACAGGTCGTTCAACGATCAAGTCAGTAACTAGAAAATGAGAACTTGGGTTTTGTGGCAAAATCTTGATTACGTGGTAATTGAGAAGGGGGGCCTGTATTTATAAGCCTGTGGAGAATTAGTTAGTGAAAGATTTCCTAACTGCCTAATCAAATCTCTTGGATTAAAGATGTGATTGGTAATTATCTCCCTGATCCTAGGGGATTTAATCATCAACCATAAATGGCTGGTCAACCTTCCCATGGAAGGCTGTCGTTTTTGGATGTGGGCCTGAGAATGTCCCATGCTAGCTATGGGCTTGCAGCTGATGTGATATTATTGTATCGCCTCTATGAGTCAAGAGATTCTCGAGAGGATCAAATGGCTCATATTGACTAAGTTTTTTACCCTTATCATGGGCCTCCCACTCCTGGAGGTTGGGTATAACAACCTTCGAGGAGAAGCCCTCTCCCGTGTGGAATAAACCAGACAATGGTGCAAATGTCGAGGAGATTCTGTGGTCTGCAGTAGGCATTGCATGTGGCTGGCTTGAAGTTCAAACTGAGTGGTGAGGCATCAAGGCAGAAGTCCATGCTGAGCACTGGCAAATTTGCAGGGCAATGAGGCCAAGCAAAGTTTATGAAGTCTTCCACATGTGGCTCGAAGTCCATGTCGAGCGCCGAGCCTTTGTGCCTCAGCGAGGCTAGGTAGCGAGATGGCGAGGTCGAGCAAAGTCTATGAAGTCTTTCATGTGTGGCTCAAAGTCCATGTCGAGCGTCGGGCATATGTGCCTCGACAAGGCAATGCCTCGGGGTGACCAGGCGATGAGGCAACGAGGCAAATTCACGTGCGACTTGTAGTCTATGCCGAGGGACAAGGCTAAGTGAAGTTGATGAAATCTATTGCATGTGGCTCGAAGTCCACGTCGAGGGACGAGGCCAAGCGAAGATAAAAGCTTTTCACGTGTGGCTCGAATTTCACGTTGTGGGATGAGGCAAAACGAAGATGGAACTTTTCGCATGTAGCTCGAAATCCATACCGAGGGACGAGACCAAGCGAAGTTAATGAAATATTTCTTGTGTGGCTCGAAGTCCATGCCGAGGGAAGATGCTAAGAGAATATGATGAAATTTCGCATGTGGCTTGAAGTCCATGCCGAGGGACGAGACCAAGTGAAGATGAGATTTTTCGCGTGTGTCTCGAATTCCATGTCAGGGGACGAGGCAAAGCAAAGTTGATGAATCTTTCGCGTTGAGGGCAGAAGACTTAGGAAACTTCTTGGAAACTGTGTTTTGAGTGAATGCATACGGCACGTGAGTTGTCTGATGTTACCACTCATGTAGAAGCTTGCACCCAACACGTGAGTTGACTGATGTCACCGTTGTGGAAATCGAGTTCGTTTCTTCTCAGTCGTTAGATTCAATCGTAGGGCTGTGTTCTTTTCTGGATGTCAAGGAGTTTTTCTCTTGCTTATATATCCCCTCACCCCCTTTTTTCATTCTTCACGTTCTCTCGCTTATTTGTGGAGCTTCTCTCTTTAGAACCTTTTTCAGATAACCGGTATATTTTTCGATCACCTTTCCGATACAACAATCAAGTAAATTATTTTTAAATTATGTAAAGGGTTCAGTTTGATGCCTTCGCCTCCACCTCTGGTCATGAAGACAACGTCCTCTTCTTCGTCCACTGATACTGTGCATATTGTTAATTCTGAGTCTTCTTCCATAGAGGTGGAAGTTGAAGAAGTAGAGGTTTGGCCTTGCAATGTAGAGAGTGAAGAGGAGGAAGATTAAGGGAAATGGGAGGAAGATGCGGGAGTAGAAGAGGAAGAGGAGGGAGGTGAGGATGAAGGAGAAGAGGAAGAGGAGGGAGATGGGGAGAAAGATGAAGCGGGTGGTGAGGCGGATTCCTCATGCGGAGTGGATGTCCAGGCCTTTTGGCTTCTCCCTCATGTCCTCGAGTCCCCAGTCTGACGAGGAGAAGGTTGAAGTTTACTTTTCTAACAAGCCCGAAGGCAGAGCCTATCGAGTATACTGAAGGGGGCTTCGACATCCCAAACTATCAGGATCTCTTACCCATAAGGATGTATCCGGATGACCTCCTGGATCTGATCAAGTTCAGGATACATCCGTCCTTACCCAGCTGATAGAATGTTCAAGATGACAAGATAGGGAACATGCTTGTGAAGACCGACCTCCCATAGATTTGGTTGTACTACCACATTCCTCGGCAATTCGAGCTGATGATCCCGAACCTCGGATTGAGACCAACGAACAACCAAGCCACTTGGTTTTGCATGTTCCCCTAGGACGCCTTCGTCTCAGGGCTTCGATTACCCATGCACGCATTCGTCAAGGAGGTGCTAAATTGGGCTGGTGTTAGTCTGATGTAGTATGTGCCAAACTCGTGGACGCAGCTTGTTAGCTTCATAATCCTTTGCGATGAGAAGGGTGTGCCACTGAGGTTAAAATATTTTTGAGCCTGCCTGGGCCTTAGTATTGCCTAGACATACGAAGGGCATTGCTTCCTCACACCTCGGCCCGGGAGGCGCATCGTGCACGGCCATCCAGATTCTATTAAGAATTGGAAGACGAAGTACTTTGTCATCCGAAGTTCCGAGCCTTGGGACATCCTTACGAAATGGCAGTTTCGGATCCCAAAACATAAAACCCCAAAACTCAAAGACTTCACCGAGCAAGAGAAGGGTGAACTGGATAAGCTCATTGTCGAGGGAAGTGTTAGTTAGCCAACGGTGTTGGAGAGGCATCTCATTAGGCTCGGACTAAGCCCTGGCGACACTTGTATATTTTTTATTCATTTTTGAATTGAAACTTTTTCCTTCGTCCTCACAACTCATTCTTTCTATTGCAGTAATGATCGAAAACAAGGACATCAAGGAGAGGAGGGCAACCTTGATGAAGAAGAAGGCTGCAAAGCACCCGAAGGGGAAGAAGAAGCCTGCTGCCTCCATCTTCGAACAAACTTCTGAGGGGATGTCCAAGAAATCGAGGGCCCTATCAATCACCGGCCACCCGACTTGACAAAGGTGGGTGCAAGCTCGGAAATCTCAGAGTGGTCAAGTTCGTGAGGTCCGGGCTCCTTCCTGCTCATCCGGAGGACATGGAAGTCATCGGGGATAAGGGCATGGAGCCTTGGAGGCCCGACTGGGCTGTGAAGGTGGCAGACTTGTTCCTGGAGGGTCTGATTGCCAGGGAGGTTTTGAACAACCTCGTGACACCCCGTGACCAAGACATTCGATTCGAGCTACATGAAGTGGGCTCAGGCCGACATTGTGGTAAGTATTCCTCCTTGGATGAGCTTGTTCCTCTCAATAAATAGAAATTTCTGCTTTGTATAAGTATTTTGGCTTCGGTTTGCAAGAAACTCTACAGGGGGTAGAGATGAGGAAGCAATACAACCGGGAGTTCAAGATCGCCGAGCGGAGGGCGCAGCGGGTCGAAAGGGAGTGCAAGGACCTCAACCTAAAATCTGACGACCTAGCGAAGAGTGAGAAGCTCTCAGGGCCAAGCTGGCCTCCGAGACTACCGAGCGGGTCAAGCTGGAGTAGAAGAAGACTCGCCTAGAGGCGAGGGAGAAGATGCTGATGGATGATGTTGAGCAAGCCATCGATAGGGTCATCCTAGCCCAGTATGAAGGGTATGAGCGGGTCATCGAGCACGTTCAGCAGAAATACCTTGACCTTATCCTCGAGGGTTTCTCCTATTCCATGAAGTTCAACGAGGCTCCCCTGACTCCACAAGAGATTCCCTCGGGTGGGGAGGAGGACGCTCGGTCTTCTGCTGCTGCGGCCGACGCATTAGAGGCTCTTGCGGAGCCGACAACAACCGAGGCTACAGAGGTGCCCCCCTCTCCCAAGCAATAGGATGTTAACTCTCTCATTTCTTTTTTGTTTTGTATTCGCCCACCGTAGACTGGATATGCTTTTTGAATGAAACTTGTGAGTTTGAATGGAAGTAATTTTTTGGGCTGAACTTCTTAACTTGGGATTTTTCATGGCTTTTAGAAATTTAGTCAAGTCTTTAGTGCTCGGTGTAACGTGATATTTTCCTTTCTTTCTATATCGTCGAATGTGTTTCTGTCGACCTCGAGATGCCGAGCTCGAATATCTTAGGAATATATTGCATATCATGGAGTCGAATTTGGCTCGCCATCATAAAGAAGTGAAGGATAAAGAGTCGGCATTTTTGTACCACATCCTAAGGTCGCATTAAACGAGCTTGTAACTTGCTTACCTAAGATGGCAATGGTCAACAGGGATTTGGGCCACGCCAGGGATCTAGTAGCTCTCCCCAGCGGGTCTATCTAACCCCCTTCCTCGGAAGGTGCCATGCGTTTGGCGGACTTTTTTCTTCGAGAGATGCTGGTGGAGAAGGAGTTGGAGATATACCGGTTGAGGGTGGAGTTCGGAGAGGTAAGGTCTCGAGCAACTTCTCTTCATAGTGGTTGGACCTACGTCTGAGGTCCCCTCCGACGGTTCGATTAGAGCCTACAAACTTGGGAGATGCTCAGAGCAGAGTGGTCAGATTGTCTAGTATAGCTAACTCTTAGGAGGGGCCAGATCGACTCGTCGAGGCACGAACCACATCAATTGGCCTCGAGATGGTTTGCGCAAGCCCGAGGGTAAATGCCCCCAATAAGGGGGTTCCATAGCCAATCTTGGCAGGTTGTTGTAACTTATTGTATTTTGTTGCAATTCTTCAGCCGTGTCGAATGTACAAGTATGTATTTACCCCTTGGTAACCCGAGTGTGACTGATTGTTAATAATGAAGACTTTTTGCTTAGAACTATTTGCATCGAATTTCTTGCATATGAATTTCATAACTTGTGGGCAGCTTCAGGAGGACAGACCCATTCCCTTTATGAGGCTCTTAGAGCCTTAGGGTTTGTCACGTGAGTGATCACGTGGACTGGCAAGTGGGAGAACACTTTGGGAGTTGAACTGCCATTCAATCTTGGGAATTGAACCATTTTTATTTTCATGGGAGTTGAAACGTTCTCCATTTGTGTCCGTTAGATGGAGATGGGCAGTTTGGACCTATCCATGTCAGCACTACGGTGGGCAAGGACTTCCTCCCTCAAGAGCCTGTAAAATGTTCATGTGGTCCTTTTCCCACATGCTGATAGCTAGGGGTAACGACGGAGCATGACTGGTTTACCCCTAGCTATTAGTGTGCGATAGATTAATCCCCTCCTCCTTAGGCATTTAGCGTAGTTCTCGTTTCTATTTTTGATTGTGCATGTCACGCCTCGCTTTCCAAAATATGGAAGTACGTGCACACAACTAAGGTCCAGCAAATTATACTCATCATCCATAAGTTGTACAATTATAACTCAACAATATAATTATGAACATAGCCACGCATGCAATAGAAATAATCACATAAACAAGAAATACAATGAATAATCCTCAAACATAATCATCATTTGGAAAACATAAACTTCGGGTCAAAACCCCCGGAAATACAATATACTGAAATGAATATAAAATGATAACCAATTTGCTATGACTAACTAGATAAAATAGCAATAGAAGGAAATAAGATAATATAGCAATCCCATTGCAGTATGCAAGAAGGTATGCTCACCAAGTCCCTCTGATATTTCATCATCGGTAACTGCATAAACATCTTCTGAGGTGGTGGGGGGTGTCCGATAGAGCAAGATTCGTACAACAAGTAGTAACAAGCAGAAAATTATAATATAGAAGAAAGCAAGGAAAAGCAACACGAATATTGGGACGATATGATCATGTACAATACAAGTAATGACAGTAAGATAAAATAATCATAACTGTGAGGTATAATCAATCGATGTAGTGGTCAATAAACAATAGTAGGTGACAGTATTAATAGTCAATAATCAATGATGCAATGGTCGATAAACAATAGTCGATAATCAATAATGCAAGTGTCGATGCTCAGTATCAATCTTAGTCTTTTATTAATCTATCTAATGCACGCAATTCTGTGTCTCATACCACATGTTTGGGTGCATAACAATCAAGTGAACGTTTGGGCTTAAGTGTTAAAGTTTACAGGATTATGTACTTGAGTCATTCAATAACAATAATGATAATGACCTTCCAATAATCATAAGCAATAATAACAATAAACGATGAACAATGATCGATAACAATAATGCGGGAAACACATGCTCCCTTCTGAGTACACTCTACTATATTGTCCACTACTAAGTCGTACCCTTTATTACCCCAGCTTGTTATTCTTTTAATGTGATCAATCATAAACATGCAGTTAGTGCAACCAGTGGTAGCAGTGGTATCAAGGCAGTCATCACTTCTTAGGATATTGGATCCTAGAGATGGCCCCCACAGATTCTAGAAGTGGCCCCCACAGACTCTAGAGGTGGCCCGTCGATTCTTACGACGTGGAACTTAGTTCCATGTGGCACATAATTCTGCCATCCAAAACAATAACAATAACTATGATAACGATGCATGTTCCGATTGAACCATGACTGTAATCGAGACAAGTATCAAGAATTGATGCAATACATGATATACAAACATGATGGTAATAAAAAAGGTTTCGAATGATTGGTGCAAACGCATGATATGAAACTATTCTATCGATCCACTATATTAGTACAATTCATTAAGCATGAATAACAACAATATACATGTAGTTCAAAAATAGGAAATACAATTTTCGACGGCAATACATGATGGTACTAAGACTCACTTTCCCGCTACTACAGGAAAGAAAAAATGATTCTGTCATAGGTTCTAGAAACTAGACTCCTTACTGAATCCAACGCCTATTCACATGACACATTCTAAGGTTAGTAACTATGCCTATTAGTCAATTCTTTACAGATATAATGTTCAGTCAACAATATACGGTTAAATTCTCATGTCTATAACTCTACTATAAAATCATTAATAAATCTTCCAAAATTTAGACTCTAAGTCCTAACAATGTCTATCAATATTCAAGTTTATCTCATATTAGAATTTCATCAATAAATCATTATTTTAAGTAGTTTACAGGGAAAATATTTGTCAGTAAGAAAATTTGAAGAATTAGACGTTATAGCAATAAAACTTAAATATCTCACAACCTACAAGTCGGTTTATGAAACGGAAAGATGATTTGGATTCTACACTCAGAGGGCTACAAGATAGAGATATAAAATTCTAACTTTGGTCACAAGAACAGGGTATAAATCTCTACACAAAATCAGACAAACAACAGGGCCAAAAATCTATTCCTTTTTTTTAAAATCTCTATTAAAAAAAATTTGGATTATAGTCAGAAGTGCATTCATATTTCTATTCATTAATCAAAGCGAATTTATATCAAGTGCATGTCTAATAGAATCATGATTCATAACGTTAAGTTAAAATTCTAACATGCAATAAAAGTACTAATCAACATCAATATTTCTAAAATAAATCCATAGCATGGTATTCATATAACTTGGTGGTTATAATCGTGCATGCAAGATTTTATAGGGATCTCTACAAACATCAAATTAAGAGGTAACCGACAGGGGAAATGAATCAATGGTTCAAGAGTTTATTAAATTCATATGACATGAAAAACAATACGAATTGGGTTTCAACTTGATAATTCGATAGAGAAACAATAAAAGAAATGGAACTACTCACTAAGAGTGCAATGAAATGCTTGCATGAACATGGTCAATAAATGGATTTCACGATACGATAATCAAACACGACGAACTACTTGCAAGAATTCAAAGTAATGCTTGCCTCTTATGACAATTTTGAGCGTGGAAAGAACATGGGAAGAAGAAGAAGCGACGATGGCAATGGGCTGCGACACAATGGCAACGGGCTGTGACACAAGGGCAACAAGCGATGACAGCAACACGGCATTAGCAATGACGGCAACGACAGTAAGGATAGAAAGCGATGCACAACAACGACACAAATGAAGTCAACCACCAAGCCAATAAGGGCAGCAACAATAGCGAAGATGTCAGTTTCGATGGAGATGGGTTGTCGGGGCTGATGGAAGGAGTGGAGTTAGGTTGTTTGGACGTCAGGAAGATGGAGTAGGAGGAGTTCGAGATGGTGGTTGTCTGTAGAGAGGAGGATGCAAGTGGAGATGAAGAAGGGTGTTGGTTGTGAGGGCTGAAGGTAGTGGAGGCAGCAAGATGGCAGCAAGGAGGAATGGTCGAGATGGTCTGTTGGTCAGGTGTGGGGGTTGGGGACAACTAGGGGTGAGATGGTGGTGGTGTTAATGGGTTGAAGTTCGGGTTGGAGATGAAGTAGTAGGGTCGGGATGTTGGGCGGATGGAGTGGCAGGGAGGTGGTGCAGGATTTGAGGAGCTGTCGGGATGTTGGGGAGGAAGCAAGGAGGTAGGGGTTTGATGGAGAGGATGAGGGAAAGCAAGATGGTGGTCGGTGGCTGTTAGTGGAGGTCGGGTAAGGGTGGCAGTGTCTGGTGTTGGAGTTAATGGGGGGTTTGATGGAGATGTTGGCTTTAGGAAGGAGCCAGTGGAGGTTGGGTAGGAGGAGGTGATGGAGGTGTTGGGTTTTTAAATGAAGAGGAGTTGTTTGATTAGGTTGAAGATGAGGCTGATGGTGTAGCGCCCCGAATTTCCAATATAATATCTCAGAAATACGAGGCACAAATCCAGAATCAACTTCAATGTAATCATAAATATAGCAACCAAATACAGGAAAATTTGAAACTTTTTATTACATCAATTGTTTACAAAGCACAGCGGAAAATAAAACACCTTGAATTACAATTTCTTTCTTTTACAACACATTCTTTCACAGTTTACATAAGCCATATATCATTCTACCTCATGCATCCAAATCCAAAACTAAAGGTACCTACCTGTAAAACATGAGGCTAGAGATAACCCTAACCCCCAAAACTACAGGGGTTAGCCATAACAGTGTGAGTGACATCAAAAGAAAAAAAAGCAACATGAATAAAGCATAAAGGATAAAGTCATAAACAACATGTATCAATAGTAAATGAAAAGAATATGAAATAACCATAAATAAAACATGAAAATATCAAGTGAAACTAGACTAAGTGTCAAGTGTAGAAAAACAGAAAACAACATGCATAAAACCATGTCAAGAAAACACCAATGCTATATGTTGACTCTCTAATGCATACTTGTCGGATTCTATGCATCCCACTTTACATAGGTCCGGTGAAAGCCCTTATCGTTCTCCACTTTATAGGGTTAAATCTCTCGTTATGCAACTAATCCTACTACGGTGATGGAAACAAGATCCAGAATACTCCACGAATAGGCATCACAGCCCTCGATGCGCAAGCATCATGTAAGAATAGCTCAAAAACCAGAGAATCATCTCCCTGCCATGTACCCCACGAATAGGCTTGCGAGGCCCTTGACGTGCAGATACACCAGGTACATCCCGTGAATATGCCCGCCGACCCTCGACACGCGAATGCACTCTGTATGCTCCGTAAATAGGCCTGCAGACTCTCGACACGCGAACATACAAATGTCCTCTCGAGACAGAACAACACACAAGTCTGGGAACACATCTGTTGGACCTAAACCAAGAGCATATACTTACGTTTCCCAAGTTCCATCACATCCCCACTAGTGCCGGTCCTTAAGTTGATTATTATTAAAACACAAATTCCTCATCTCTAGAGTTAGTGCATCCTGCCGGACTTAATTTCACAACAACAACCCCAAGACCCAACTGGTCTAAATCAACAAAATCTCATCTTCGGTTCACAGGACTCCCACTCAACTCCTAGAGATTCACAACTCAACCATCAATACCAAATCCTTCAATAAATCTCATAATATCATTATTAAAACGTTTATATCAATAAAACTTCTTTAATCAGTCAAAAACCCAAATTTATTTAATATACTCGTAAAATTCCAGAATTGAAATAACATATTAAATCCATTAAATAACTGGAAATCATATTTTTGAAATCACAAGACATCAATTGCTCCAAAGAAAACACATACATTATACTATACGAAGGTATAGAAATACAAGTTTGAACAAAATACAGCCCTTTATAAAATACTGTAACCCGTAGCAAAACATCATTTAAAACAGTAGATTATAAATCCATAATATCGAAGAAATAATTGTTAAAAGAAACATCAGAAAACTCAAGAAATCCATTGACCAGAGCAATGATAGTCGACTATTGAACATGGTCAGTCGACTGTCCTGCAAAAATCCGAAAACTCAAGAAAACCCATCAGCAGTGACAGTGACAGCCGACTGTCGAGAGTAACCAGTCGACTGTCCTGCGAAAATCCAAAAACTCAATAAAAACTCATTAGCCAGGACAGTGACAGTCGACTGTCGAGAAAAACCAGTCGACTGTCTATCCCTATAGACTGCAGTTTGAAAGTTGTGCATGTTTTACTGATACATTGACTCACTTAATAAGAACGCAATTTTGTAAAAACTAAATTCCTAAGATAGTTGGATATAACTTGTATAACATATAGAAGTTTATAAAACAAATCAAACTCACATCAAATCCATAAAAGGGAAACTTTTCACAAAAATATTTCAAAGTCAGCAATAAGTATATAGGTATGTTCTAGTATCAGTTAAAGCCTTAAAACCATCAAAATATAGTAATATAATGTCTAGGTTTAGTCTCAGTGTTAAAACGAATCAAATCCCATTGAAATCATCACAAAAATCATAATTTCAAGTTTCGGTCTGTGTATAGTCAAACCCGAAAACATCAAAACCCCCCTTTCCTTCAAAACCTGATCCTTTCAACTTCAAAACCCCTTTTTGTAATTGATTCAACACACATGCCACTACTTACAATAGTTTACCCATGAATACATGCAATTATAACAATTATTCATCAAGTTCTTTACTCATCAAAACCCAAAACAGTGTGTGTATGCATACTCAAAATTTAAGAACTCATCTCTACCCAAATTTGGTGCATCTCTTCAAATAATCTCAGTAAAATCAATCATAACAGCAAGTATGTGAAGGGAATTAACCTACTCATGATTTCTATTAGGTTCTTTACAATCTCAAATCATCTATATACAGTTTAATCATCAAAGTCATAGTTTTCATGAAAAGATTCAATTTTTAATCATCCACTTATCAACAATCATTATATCTTCATCCAATTCCTAACATATTTTCTAATAGATAAATCATCACATACAACATGCATAGAACGAAAGAAAACAAACATATGTCACTCACCTTATTGAAGAAATCAACCGAATTAATAAAAAATGAGAAATAGCCCTTCTTTTGCAAAATCCAAGATCATCGCTTTACAACTCCAGGAAATTAATAGTAAAAAAATATATATTTTTTATTTGCAGAGGAGAGGGACGGCTGTAGGAGATCTTTTATAGGCCGAAATCTAGAGTTTTTAGGGTTTTACAAATTTATGGAAACATCCCTTAACAAATTATTATTTTACATATGTAAACCTTTCTTTAATAAAGTAGTTAAATAAGTTAAATAAATTAAAATAAAACCAAATATTTTTATTACTGAGTTATCCAACCATCAAGTATAGCCCAGAAATATTAAAAAAATCGGATTTGTACTCAAAGTGGTAATTTTGCACAAAAGTCCCTCCTTTTCTAATATTTGCAAATATGTCATAAAATATTCGTAAAAAGTCAAGAAAATTCAGAAATAATATCTACAAATAAATATTAGATTTTCCAATTAAAAATTCTTACTTTTACTTTCCAAGAAAACATTGGCACAAGATCCACTTAAATTCCATATTTGCAAGAACACCATATTTGTTTAAATCTTTACCAAATCTACTCTAAATAAAAATTAAATAGATTTTATTTTCAATGATGACCATGGAAAGCCCAAAAATCAGTAAAAAAGAATTTTCATTATTTATTTGAGATCCAAACGTTTTTTTACATAAAAGCCTCTCTCTTTCGAAGTATTTACAAGAATAGTTTCTTTATTCAGAAAAATCCCAAAATTTAGGATATAATTAATTATAAATAATAGAATTTATTTAGAAATCTAAAAGTGGAGATTTGCACCCCCCCCCCCCAAATATTTGCACGTGTTTTGCACGTGTAAAATTGAGAAATTCATAAAATAGTCAAATAAATTCAAATAAATCTGAAAATTTAAAATATCATAAATAAATGAGGAAAATCAATCATTAGCCAAAAAATTTCAAGAATTCAAAATTTGTAAATTTTCACGTGTGTTGCACGTGCAAAATTGCAATTTCAAGAAAATAGTCAAAATATTCAACTTTACCAAATTAATATTATTTAGTAATGCAAAATAAATCATTTTATTTTGTGAGGTGTTACAGATAGAGATGTGATTAAGGTTTAAGATAGATACTGATATGGCTAAAAATGGGGTTAAATCGGAACCATTCAAAATGAGCACGAATCTCAAAGTCCCAGGGGCAAGATAGTAATTTCACCTACAAATGGGTCCGAATTGGGAACCGGGTCCCTCCTCTTGGACCCGCTAACTCATGAACGGATCTGGTCAGTTGAGAACGAGTCTCAACCTGCTAGGAGCCAGTTCAACAGGATTGGGAGAAATCCTGGCTCCCCCTGATCTAGAGGGGGTGGTTATAACCACCCTTATCCTGCCACACCGGGAAGTAGGGATTCACTCTTATCCTGAAAGAGATTTCCTTGGCGACTATAAAAACCCCCCTATCTCCCACTGTTGAAGGTGATCACACTTTGCACACTTGAGCTCTTTTCCCTTGACTTTTTCTATGTATTGACTTGATCGTCGGAGGGTTCGTCGCTGGGATCCATCCCGGCGTCTCGAACATTTGTGCAGGTCGCAAGGGAGCACCAAGGAGCCCACAAATCAGCAAGGAAGAAGAAGGAGTCAACCTGTGTGAGTTCCTCACGAACCTACAAATCTCATCTATTGCCCCCACACCTGAATTCAGTGGCAACAGATTGGCACCGTCTGTGGAAAATCACTCGAAAAGAAATCTCGTCTTCCTCCTTCAACCCACGTTACTCCCAGCCATGCCTCCCAAGAAGAGAACTGCAAACTACAACCGAAGGACAACCTCTTCTCATCCTCCTCCTCTGCAGGGGGATCTCCCCCATCCTGACCAACTAACCCAGCAGCTCGATCCTCTGGCTCCGCAGTCCATCTAGCAGCCTTTAGGATCCCAGGCTGCAGTGGGGAACCCTCTCGATGGAGTCGCCACAAGCAACCTGTCCATCAGGTTCGAGTCTACATCCACATTGCCAACATCGATTCCATGGCTTCCTATACTCCCCCCCACTCCAAAGGATCTACGGAACGTGATCAACAATCGGCAGACCGAGCACGGACCCGATCTCCGGACCCATCTATGGGGAAGCAGGCCCAAGAGTCGAACCCTCGTCGCGAGCAGGCCAGGGACCGTTCGCCACGCCAATCCAACTGAGGGGGGTCCAACTCTCCTCATAGACGAAGAGAGTCGCCCCACCATCGCCTAAGACGGAGCCGCTCCCCGGCAGGTCACCATGCACCTCGGGACCATCATGAGCAGGAGGCCCCATCACAAGGGCAGAATTCCAGCAATTCCAGTAGGCGGTCCTCCGGGCTCTCAATGTTGCCCCCAACAATGGCCATAGGGCTCCCAGTCCTCCGCCGGCTCCTCACCATCCTCACCGCTCCCGAAGTCCTAGGCAGGCTACGAGCCATCGCCGTCCTTCTCCCGATCACCACCGCCACTCCCGTAGTCCGCGCCCTACCCCAAGTCACCCCCGTCTCTCAGTTAGTCCACCTTCTACTCTGAGCCATCACCAGCGCAGCCCCAGCTCACCTTGACATGAGAACGAGTCTCGGGGCTCAGCCAGACAAGACCGAAGGGAGGACTCGGTCTACCGCCATCTCTATGAGATGGAGAGGCGCCTCGGCCAGCTCGACCGAGACGTGGGGCGACATGCAAGGGACCCTCGTCCGAGTAGGCCCCCATTCTCCAGTACCATTATGGAGGCTCCGGTTCCCGACAACTTCAAGCCTCCACATTTCGAGACCTATACCGGGGAGTCGGACCCCACAGATCACATTGAGAGTTTCAAAACTCTCATTATGATCCACCATGCATCCGACTCCTTCCTTTGCAAGACCTTCCCAGCCACACTTAAGGGACCGGCTCAGGAATGGTACTCTCGGCTTGTGTCGACATCTATCTTCTCCTTCGACCAGTTCGAGGGTCTTTTCCTCACGCATTTCGTAAGCAGTCGGCGCGCCGAGAAGACGAGCGACACCCTATTTTTCCTCAGCCAAAAGAAGGGTAAACAACTAAGGGATTATGTCAAATGCTTCACTGCCGAGGCCAGGTCCATTGCTTCTTTGGAACCCTTGGTCGCCACCATCGCCTTCCAGTCCAACGTCCTCAATGCTGACCTCAGGGCGTCCCTCACCAAGAAGCCCCCTCGAGACTTCTCAGAGCTCCTACTTCGGAGCGAGAAGTACATCCGAGCGGAAGAAGCCGTCCGCCGCCCCACATTCGAGGCCTCATCTTCCGCGAACAAGTGGAAGGGTGCAGAAGAAGAAGGAGCTAAGAAGCTCCAAAAAGACAATGGGGATCAGCGGCGTCCTCCTCCTCGGTTCGAGAAATTCACTCCACTTAACGCGAGTGTATCTGCCATCCTTACGGAGATATGGAACGATGGCCTCCTACTGCCTCCCCCAAGGATGAATACCCCGACAAAGAAGAGGGACCGGAGTAAGTGATGTTGTTTCCATTGGGACCACGGGCACGACACAGATGAATGTCGGGCCTTGAATGATGAAATTGAGGTCCTCATTCAGAGAGGGCAACTCAACCGGTTCGTAAAAAGGGACCGAGCCGATCTGTCCCCGCCACCTTGGGGGGCTAACAGGCGAAATGAGCAGTGCATGGAGACTCCGGAGGCCGAAGTAGAGGGCATGTTGCACCTGATATATGGGGTCCAATGGGGGGAGATTCCAACTCCTCCCAAAAAGCCTTCGTAAGGGAGGTTAACTCCGTGCAGAGCCATCCTCCCCCAAAGGGCCTCAGAGTCCCGGTGACGTTCTCCAATAGGGACCTGGAGGGCGTCCGCACGCCCCACTGCGACGCCCTCATCATCAATATCCGCATGGCGAACTTTGAGGTTCGTCGCGTCTTGGTAGATAATGGCAGCTCCGTCAACATCCTTTTCTTAGAGGCCTTCAAAGGCCTCCCGCTGTCCAGGGACCGGCTCAAGCCCGCGAGCTACACTCTCCACAGGTTCACCGTGGTCTCGGTTACGATCGAGGGAATTATAACCCTCGACGTAACGGCTGGAAAGGCCCCGACAACTCGCATGGAGCAAATGGACTTCATGGTGGTCGACATCAAGGCTGCCTATAATGTTATCCTGGGTAGACCAAGTTTGGCCACGCTTCAAGCCATCCCTTCAGCCTACCACATGAAAATGAAGTTCCCCACCCCCGCAGGAGTGGGAGAAGTGAGCGGAAGCCAATAAGCAGCTCGGAAGTGCTATATGACCTCGATGGGGGGGCCAGTTCTCTCTTTGAAAGTGCTCAAACTTCCTCAGGAAGGCGGCCAAACTATCTCCGAGCCCATGGATGAATTAGATGAAGTGGCATTCTCCGAAGAAGACACCACTAAGACGTTCCGCGTCAGCAAAGCTCTCTCCCCCTCCATAAAGCAAGATATCTCCCGGTGCATACGGGAGAATCGGGACCTCTTCGCATGGACTGCAGCAGACATGCTCGGGATCTCGGAGGAGCTCTAAATGCACCATCTGAGCGTCACTCCTGGGGTCAAGCCTGTCCAGTAGAAGATGCGAAAGTTTGCCCCCGAGAGGCAACAGGCGATCAAGGAAGAGGTTAAGAAACTCCTCAACGCCTACTTTATTCAGGAGGTGAACTACCCTGAGTGGCTCTCCAACGTGGTAATAGTCAAGAAGGCCTATGGGAGTTAGAGGATATGCATTGACTTCACTGATCTCAACAAGGTGTGCCCAAAGGACCTCTTTCCTCTTCCCAGCATCGACGCCCTGATCAATGCGACTTCTAGGCACGAGCTCCTCAGTTTTATGGATGCCTTCTCAGGATACAACCAAATCAGGATGTTCCCTCCGGACATTCTGAAGACCTCGTTCGTGATGGACCAAGGCCTCTACTGCTACCGTGTTATGCCCTTTGGCTAGAAAAATGCGGGAGCTACCTATCAGCACCTGGTGAACAAGGTCTTCCGAGACCAGATTAGCCGAAACATGGAGGTCTACGTCGACGACATATTGGTCAAGAGCACTCAAGGGCAGGAGCACACCCTCGACCTTCAAGAAGCCTTCGAGGTGCTGAGGAGGCACAATATGAGACTAAACCCGAACAAGTGTGCATTCGGTGTCTCATCGGGAAAATTTTTGGGATTTATGGTTAGCCAGAGGGGCATAGAGGTCAACTCCGAGAAGATCCAAGCCATTCTCAAAATGGCTCCCCCCTCCAACGTCAAACAGGTGCAGAGGCTCACAGGGCGCTTCGCCGTGATCAGACAATTCCTCTCCAAGTTTGGGGAAAAGTGCATCCCCTTCTTTAAAGCCCTCAAGGGGATTAAAGGCTTCGAGTGGGGGCCACAGCAACAGGAGTCCTTTTTCAAGCTCAAAGAGTATTTGGCCAACCCCCCGCTCCTGAGTAAGCCGGCACCTGGGGAGATCCTCTACCACTACCTCGCAGCTTCGGAGCAGACGCTCAGCGCGGTCCTTGTGAGGGAAGAGGATAAGATGCAAAAGCCCATCTATTACGTGAGTAAGGTGCTCCGCGATGCCGAACTCCGTTATCTGAAGCTGGAAAAGATGGCACTCGCCTTGGTTATGGCGGCCCGAAAGCTCCGCCCCTACTTCCAATCCCACTCGGTGGTCGTCCTTACCGACCAACCGCTGAAACAGGTTCTCCACAAGCTGGAGACTTTCGGACGGCTCATGAAGTGGTCCATCGAGCTGAGTCAGCACGACGTCAGCTACAAGCCCAAGACAGCAATAAAGGCCCAAGCTCTGGCCGAGTTCATCGTGGAGAACACCATCCCCGACTCATGCGAGTTGCCTACCCTTCCGTCTGGACCGTCTATGTGGATGGGTCCTCCTGTGCCGATGGAAGCGGGGCCGACGTCATCCTAACTGGCCCCGACACTTTCGTCCTCCAGTACTCCCTCTGCCTCAGCATCTTGGCATCAAACAATAAGGCAGAATATGAAGCCCTAATTGCGGGGCTCTACTTGGCTCGGAAGGCTGGTGCCGAACAAGTAAGGGTCTTCAGCGACTCTTAATTAGTGGTCAATCAAGTGTCCGGGGAGTACGAGGCGAAAGACGACCACATGGCTAGGTACTTGGCGAAGGTGAGGGAGCTTCTAGCTCTATTAAGAGATGTTCAACTCCAACGGGTTCCCCGAGAGAAAAACGTGCAAGCGGATGCCCTCTCTAAGCTCGCCTCATCGCCCTTCCAAGGTCTAGAAAGGACCGTCTTAATAGAGGTCCTTCTCAAACCAAGCATCGACGAAGATGGCTCGGAGCCAATGGAAGCCTACCCCCTAACACTTGGGGAAAACTGGATGAGGCTCCTCATCGATTCCTTTCGGGATGGAGTCCTTCCCGAAGATCCGAAAGAAGCAAGGAGGATTAGGATATGAGCAGAGCGGTACACACTCCTAGACGGGGTCATGTACAAACGCTCCTACACCCAGGTCGATGGTCGGCCCTATCTGAGATGTCTCTCCCCGGAAGAAGCACTCTACGCCCTAAGGGAGACTCATGATGGTCTATGTGGTGCTCACTTGGGAGCGAGATCCCTTGCCCGGAAGCTTTTGAACTACGGGTACTTCTGGCCCACACTACTAAGAGATTCCGAGGAGTACGTCCGCCAGTGCGACTCCTGCCAGAAGTTCGCCACAATTCGTCGCCTGCCCCAGGCACAAATTGCCTCCTTGGCGAGCCCAATCCCATTCACAATGTGGGGGATGGATTTGCTCGGACCTCTCCCACTGGCACCAGGCCAGCTGAAGTTCTTGGTGGTAGCAATAGACTACTTCTCCAAATGGATAGAGGTCGAACCTCTCTCAATGATCACCGAGAACAAGGTGCAAAAGTTCTCTTAGAAGAACATCATCTGTCGGTTCGGGGTACCTCGCATTCTCGTAATTGACAAAGGGACCCAATTTACGGGAGCAGCCTTTCCACGACTTTTGCACCGACCTCGGGATTCAATAGCGGTTATCTTCAGTGGCGCACCCCCAGTCCAACGGCCAAGCGGAGAACGCAAACCGACAAATTCTCTCAGGCTTGAAGAAGAGGCTCGATAAGTCTACCAAAGGGCTATGGGTCGAACAACTCCCCAATGTGCTTTGGAGCCAAAAGAACTCCGACGGGAGAGTCCCCTTTCAACCTCACATACGGGTCAGAAGCTCTTATCCCTTTGGAGATGGGTCTACCTTCACCTCGACTCGTAGCTTACAATGAGGTGCAGAATGCGAACCAGCTTCGCAACTGCCTAGACCTCATTGATGAGATCCGTGAGAGAGCCACAATCGGCCAAGAGACCTACCGTCATAGGATCACTCAAACTTACAACAAGAGGGTACGACCCACCAACCTAAAGGAAGGGGACTTAGTGCTGAGAAAGTTGTCGATTTCCGATCCAAACAAGAAAGGCAAACTGGCACCCAATTGGGAAGGACCGTATAAGGTCTCCAGAGTTATACGCCCGGGCACGTATCGACTCGAAGACCCGGGAGGCAGGAAGATGCCAAGGACATGGAATGCCGAGCACCTAATGAAGTACCGAGAGGGTGTCTAAATGCCGCTTCCAGCAACTTCCCCAGAAGACTTGTCGCAAAAACCTTACTTGTATCTTCTTTTCGACCAAAGTGTAAAGGCGGCCTACAACTTAGAAGTAGCCGCCCAGTTGTTTTCAATAAAGAGAAATCCCCCCCCCCCTCAACTTCTCTATTTATTGAGTAACCTAACTCTATTTAGCAAATTTTCTATTTTTGGGGTAGTCTAACTCTACGTGCAAAAACAAGACTCTCTCTTTAAATGACGAGTTCGGAGTCCAACACTTGGCTCGATTCCACTTCTACTGCTCGCTCACATGCGAGTAAGAAGTGGTTCGCCATTCGAAATTGCTCCCACAGCCATTGGCTCTCTCTTTAAACGACAAGTTCGGAGTCCAACACTTGGCTCGATTCCACTTCTACTAATCGCTCATAAGTGAGTAAGAAGTGGTTCGCCATTCAGAATTGCTCCTACAGCCGTTGACTCTTTCTTTAAACGACGAGTTCGGAGTCCAACACTTGGCTCGATTCTACTTCTACTACTCGCTCATAAGCGAGTAAGAAGTGGTTCGCCATTCGGAATTGCTCCCACAGCCGTTGACTCTCTCTTTTAAACGACGAGTTCGGAGTCCAACACTTGGCTCGATTCCACTTCTACTACTCGCTCATAAGCGAGTAAGAAGTGGTTCGCCATTCGAAATTGCTCCCACAGCCATTGACTCTCTCTTTTTAAACGAAGAGTTCGGAGTCCAACACTTGGCTCGATTCCACTTCTACTACTCGCTCATAAGCGAGTAAGAAGTGGTTTGCCATTCGGAATTGCTCCCACAGCCGTTGACTCTCTCTTTAAACGACGAGTTTGGTGTCCAATACTTGACTCGATTTTGCTTCTGCTACTCGCTCATAAGCGAGTAAGAAGTTGTTCGCCATTCAGAAGTGCTCCTACAACTATTGACAACTACAAATGCCAGCAAAACATACAAATACAAAGACAAGTATTATTTCATTAAAACCTGATAAACAAGTCTAGTTACAAGACCATAGTTACAAGACCAACTGCTCATCTATGTAGTGAGAAACAACACTTGTGAAGTTAAAAGCACAAGACTCCTAAGGCCTACTTCAGCGCCTCCGAGGTGCAGGGATACTCCGGTTGAGAGACACCTGAGGTCGATGAATGTTGTACTGTCGACGCGCCCCCTCGGCGCTCGTTTCTAAGTCGGTGAGTCGAGAAGCATCATCGGCACCCGCTCTAACGGTGGCTCCAACCGACGCATCGCTCGACGAGGCCGCCACCCCACTTTGCGCATCGCCCGGGCTCCGATGCATTGACGGCGAGCGACACACAAGCTCGTAGAAAGATATCCCTCTATCATGCTCTTCTCGAGTGCAAGAAGTAGATCTGACGTTGCTCTGCTCGGAATGCGATTGGAGACGAGCAACCTCTGCCTCGAGCTCGATGATGCGCACTTTGAGCGAGTCATCTCTCACCTTTATGTCCAGACGAGGCAGTCGAGCCGAGCCGGTCCCTCGGGAGTCATCGGTGACCGCCCGCCGAAGGTGAGCAACTTCCATGCTCTTGACAAGGGTCACCTTCTTCAGATCGTCTCTCTGCGCTGTCACCTCCGATAGAGAGTCGCGAAGGCGCTTAAGCTTCAGGCCGAAGTTGGCTTCTGCGGACGAGCCCACATCCTCACCTTCGGGGGTCCTCTCTTTGATCCACCCTTCCAACCACCTCGTCTCTATGTATCGACAAACCAAGGTCGACCTTAGGTGCTTCAGCTCGTATTTCGCCTTATGGAGGTCCGACTCGACTTTATGAAGATGCTCTCGGTTCCGCTCAAGCCCTAGCCTCGTCGCCCCTAGATTAGCTCTTAGGTGAGTCACCGGCTATCCGAGGCACCTCGACGACCTGTAGCGCATCGACAATCTGAAAAGAATCAGAGCACGGGGCCGTTGAGATTCACAGTACTCTAACACTTAGAAAAAAAAAGAGTTCGAAACTTGCCCAACACTTATACAAAAAAAGAAAGAGTTCGAAACTTTCTCAACACTTAGTCAAAAATGGAGAACTTTCTTATTCATTTCAATGTTGAAGCGGTGGCCAGTCCACAGATCGGCAATACATATTTATTTAAAAAAAAAAGGCGACCGATTCAAGGAGCCACCTCGAGGTGCTGCTCCGAGGCGCCCTCGCTCGGCAGAGTAACGAGCGCCACTTTGGGGTTCACCTCCTCCTCGCTGTCGCCCTCAGCTTCGCCATCCTCCCCTTCGGGCTCGACTTCGGCCAGAGGGATGAGCTCATCGCCTTCTACCGGATCGTAGAAGTAGTAAGTCGAACTGTCAAAGCCGAGGATGCGAGCCGCCACATGCTTCAGAGCTCGACCGCAGGCCTCCTCCATATTTTTCATCATATGGGCCTCTGCCTCGTCCTGAATGGCTTTCGTTGCCTCCACCACCTTCATCTCATACCCCTTCAGCGCCTCCTCGGACGCCTTCACAGCTTTTGCCAGCTCCTCCTCGAGGCGAGCCTTCTCCTTCTCCAGTGCCTTGACCTTGGCTATCTCGACCGCTGAGTGCTCGAGCGCTTCGGCAAGCTTCGTCTCGAGGGCACCCACCTCGGCTGCTCGTAATGCCGAAAGTCGCTGTTCAGCCTCGAACAGCTTAACCGCCTTGGAACGCTCCGACCGCTTGCGATCGTTCGCCGCCTTCATCTCCTTCTCTTGCTCGATGAACTGCTCGAGCATATGGCTGAAGTGGCAGAGGGTCTGTGAACAAAACAGAAGAACATGAGTACTCAAAGATTGTTAACCCTGAAGCTGAAGAGAACAGAGCAGGGCTACATACCAACATACCAAAATTCGGTATTGATATGGTTTGGATCTGAACACGAAGCTATTACAACGAATAAATTTTTAAAAAAAAATTTAGAAACTATATTTTGATTATATGCAAAATTCATGTTTTATTTGAAAGAAATCAACAGATAGCTATTTTTCACAAATTCAAGTAGTTTGATGTAGTTTCATGGATTATTATAAATCCTACAAGTTGTACTCGATCAAATAAGAAATATGTTTTTAGTAGAAATCGTTTTCATGAAGTAAAACTACGTATCGAATGAAATATGCACAACCAAAATCTGTAGTCTGCAGGTCGACAGTCGACCGGTGTGACTTCCCAGTCGACCGTCACTGCCTGGCTGCTGAAATTTTCTCGAAGTTTTAAATTATCACACGGAACAGTCGACTGACTCATCTTTACAGTCGACTGAGTCTGTTCTGTTTTGATATTTTCCTAAGAATTGGATTTTCTCTGGACAGTCGACCTATGACCTTTTACAGTCGACTACTATACTTAGAATTTTTTTCTTAAGAATATTGGATTTTCTTTCTGGACAGTCGACCTATGGCTTTCACAGTCGACTTATAATACTTAGAATTATTTTCTTAAAGTTATTGGATTTTCTCTCTGGATAGTCGACCTATGTTCGTTTATAGTCGACTAATACTGACGTATCTTAATATCTTTGAATGTTCCTTTAAATGATTTATTCTCTAAATGTTCTTAATCTATAACTTACTACCTATACTTTATCTTCTACTGAACATGTGTTTTCAAGTGTTTTAACTGAGCAATGTATGTTCGAAGTTTTGTTTAGATATTGGGTGTGAGTCTCTAGAGGGTGTGTGTGACCCTAGTATACCGGCAGTTGAGATATTTATGTTTGGGCCTGTTGAGGCATTTTAGTTGATCAGTTGTTGATTTAAGTCCGGTAGGGTACACTAACTCTAGGAGATTCGTAAAGTAATTAAATAACCTAAAATGATAAGGATAGACACTAGAAGTGATATGATGAACGAGAACATGGGTTATGGACCTCAGTATAGCTTGCGGTGTGAGATAATCCCCAGAATTATCCAGGTGTGAGTGAAATAGTCTCCGGAATTACCTGTGGTGTGGGATTGATCTCCGGAATTATCGGGGTCGAGGTGACGCACATGTGGTATTCGTGTGATGAGGTGCCATCGCTTGCGGTGTGGGGTATTCTCAAAGATTCCCAGGTGTGAGTGAAATAGTCTCCGGAATTATGTGTGGATAGAGTTTGACCTCCGGAATTATCGGGACATGGGCTAATACTCACAGTTTATCTTTATCTCGTAGTCGTCATCGTGTTAGAGTTAGTTGCATAACAGGGGATTATACCCTATAATGTGGAGACATTAAGGGCTTGCACCGGACCTATGTAGAGTGGGATGCATATACTCCGACAAGTACGCATTAGAGAGTCAGCATATAGAATTGTGTTTTCTTGGCTTGGTTTCGTGCATGTGGCTTCCTGTTTTCTACACTTGACACTTAGTCTAGCTACACTTGATGTTTTCATGTTTCCTTGTTATTTCGTATTTCCTTTATTTTGGTCTCTAGTTCGTGTTGATTATGATTCCAGTTTTCATGTCTATTTATGTTGCTTGTTCTTGTTTTATGTCACTCACACCTTTATGGCTGACCCCTTTAGTTTTAGGGGTTAGGGTTATCTCTATCCTCATATTTTACATGTGGTTACTTGTAGCTCGGGATTTGGATGCTTGAGTTAAAGTGATGTAATGATTTCTATAATATGTAAAAGAAAGTGTTGTAAGAAAGAAATTCGTAATTTAAGGTGTATTGTATTCCGCTGTGCTATGTAAAGATTAATGTAATGGAAGTTGAAAATTTTATTGGTGTTGGCTGTGTTTAATATTACATTTGAAGTTGATGCTGGGAATTGTGCCACGTATTTCTAAGACATCATATTGGAAATTCGGGGCGCTACACCTTCTAACAACCAACTTATCTCACACTTCCACAAGGAGATCTAGGTTGTCCTTAGGTCGTCATAGTTCAAGTCCTCATTAAATCTCATTATCTCGAGGGTGGGTAGTCCGACCTCCTGGGGGATTACGGGCTCGGTTCTGAACGTGAGATTAAACGGTGATTCACTTGTCGAAATTCTCTTGGTCATCCTGTACGACCAGAGCACACTAGGAAGCTCCTCGACCCACAATCCCTTGGGGAACACATCCAACCGTTTCTTGAGTCCGTCTAGAATTTAGAAATTAGTGTTCTTGGTCTGACCATTGGACTGGGGGTACAAGATAGACAAGAACCTCTGTTGGATTCCTAGGTCCATGCAGAACTTGTGGAATCCTTTACTGGAGAACTGAGTACCATTATCGGTGATTAGGATTCAAGGATCCCAAACTTGCACACAATGTTCTTCCAAAAGAACTGTTGGGCTTAATACTCCTTTATGGAGGTTAGGGGCTCAGCCCCGACCCACTTCGTGAAGTAGTTTATGGAGACAATGAGGAAGCTTCACTGACCCATTGCTTTAGGGAAGGGTCCAACTAGATCCATCCCCCACCTGGGAAATGGAGCTGAACTCGCCAGTGACTTAAGCTCGGTTTGGAGGGCGTGCTTGACGGAGGAGAACATCTAGCATGGGCCACACTTTTCAGACGATCTCCAGAGCGTCTGCAGCAGAGTTAGCCAGTAACATCTGTGGTTGATTATCTTCCTCGCAAGAGACCTTCCACCCATGTGGCAACTATCCTCTCATTCACAGAGGACATCGGCATTCCCTTTATCGATACTTGGTTGGAAGAGGACCTCTACAAGCACTATTCAATCAAGGCCCTTGAAGGAGGAGGACGCCAGCTTGGACAATGCATCAGCCTGGTTGTTCTCTTCTCGAGGGATGCAGACGACCAAGGCTTCTTCGAAGTTTGCTAAGATCCCTTTCACGTGGGCCAAGTACTGATTCATGCGGCTATCTCGGGCCTCGTATTCTCTGGAGACATGATTGACCACTAGTTGAGAGTCACTGAAGACCTTTACCCGTCTCACCCTGGCTTTGTGGGCTAGGAGTAGTCCAGCAATTAGCACTTCGTACTCGGACTTGTCATTGGAGTCCCGAAAGTTTAGGCATAAGGAGTACTGGAGGACAAAGTCATCTGGGCTCTGTAGTATCACACCTGCTTCGCTTCCTTCTTAGGAATAGGATCCGTCCACATAATGCTTCCATACTGGTAGTTCCTCTTGAACACCGGATGTCTCCAGGATAATTCACTCAGTGATGAATTCTGCTAACGCTTGACCCTTGATGGTGGTCCTTGACTTTTAACTAATGTCATGTTAACTCAACTCGATGGACCATCTGATCAAATGCTCAGAGTTCTCAGATTTGTTGAGGATTTGTTTCAGAAGCTGGTCTGTGAAGACTTGGACGGAGTGGGCCTGGAAGTTAGGGCGAAGCTTTCGTGTTACCATAACTAGGGAGAAAGCTAAATTCTCCATCTTGGAATATTGGAGCTCGATATCGTGGAGTACCTAAACTCCATCTTCCTCTCTGACTGAGATGGCACTGAGGGCATGCTCGGTTGCTGCCAGATAGAGGTAAAGTACTTCGCTTGGTTATGGTTTGCTTAGCAGAGGGGGGTTGGCAAGGTATTCTCTCAGATGGATGAAAGTTTTTTGTTGAGGCTCTCCTCACTCTCGAAGTTCTTTGCCCCCCGGGAGGGCTTTGAATAAAGGAAGGGATTTATCCCCGGACTTCGAGAGGAAGTGTCTAATTACTGCAAGCCGGCCCATAAACTTCTGAACTTCTTTGATATAGGGGGAGTCATGTCAAGGATAGCTTGAATCTTCTCTGGGTTTGCCTCTAACCCCCATTGGCTGACAATGACGTTGAAGAATTTTCCCGAGGTCACAGCGAAGGCACATTTAGATGGGTTTAGCCTCATATTGTTCTTCCTCAAGACACCGAAGGCCTCCTTCGAGATTCCTTACATGATCTTCGCTTCCAAGACTTTTGACGAGCATGTGGTTTATATACACTTCCATATTCCGTCTGATCTGTTCTTTAAAAATGTTGTTCACCAGCCTTTGATAGGTGGCTCCTACATTCTTTAGGCAGAAGGGCATTACACGGTAGTAGTAGAGCCCCGATCGGTGATAAAAGATGTCTTGGGGATTTTTTGGGGGGGACATTTGGATTTGGTTGTACCTGGAGAAGGCATCATTGAGCCTCAGGAGTTCGTGCCCAGATGTTGCATCAATTAGTGAGTCAATACTTGGAAGAGGGAAATAATCCTTAGGGCATGCCTTGTTGATGTCCGTGAAGTCAATACAGATCCTCCACTTGCCACTTGCCTTCTTCACCATCACAACATTAACCATCCACTCCAGATAATTGACTTCCTGGATGAAGCGGACGGCAAATTTTTTTTCGACTTCCTCCTTCACAGCTTGTTGTCTCTCTGTGGCAAACTTTTTGCGCTTCTACTGCTTAGTTTCGAGTCTGAATTGATGCTCAATTTGTGCATAATTAATTCTTCTGAGATTCCTGACATATCTGAGGGAGTCCAGGAAAACAGATCATGGTTTTGTCGGATGCCACTAATGATTCCTTCTTTGAGTTTAGGAGGCAGATCCTTGCTTACTTTGAACCGTTTGGTTCCATCTTCTTTGGAAAAGGAGATTTCTTCCAGTTCATCGACTGGTTCAGAGCCAATCGAGCTTCTGTCATTGGGGAGTTTGACCGCATCGAGGGGGAGGACGGTCCCTCCCATTGTGGCAGTGTAACAGGCTCAGGCGGTCTCCTGACTGCTCTTTACAACTCCAACTTGGACACTCGTGGGGAATTTCATTCTCATGTGGTATGCCGAAGCGACAACCTGAAGAGACGTTAGACTGGGTCACCCGAAAATGATGTTATTGGCAGCTTTAATATCAACCACCATGAAGTCCATTAGCTCAGTGCGGGAGGCC
The DNA here is from genome assembly GCA_017893485.1 of Hemerocallis citrina. Lineage (NCBI taxonomy): Eukaryota > Viridiplantae > Streptophyta > Magnoliopsida > Asparagales > Asphodelaceae > Hemerocallis > Hemerocallis citrina. The sequence continues at coordinate 132,342,317 of CM030367.1, read as the reverse complement.
GAAGATTTCCCTATGGTTACATCCATTGTGATAATCCTTTCGATTTGAACTAGAGATCCGAAGAACCCATGGAGAGTGTACCCAATCGGCTTCAACCTTTCTAGGGAAAGCTTCAGTCCTTCGAAGGCGGCAAGAAATAAGATGTTGACGGAGCTGCCGTTGTCCACAAGGATGCGGCAAACCTTATGGTTAGCCAACCTGAGGTTGATTACCAACGTGTCACAGTGGGGAGTGCAGATGCCCTCGATATCCTCATCAGAGAAGGAGACGGGTAGTCCTCGACTTTGAGGAGGGGGGCAGTTATGGGTTGAGTTCACCTCTCATACGTATGCCCTACAGGAGGAGTTGGAATCACCCCCATGGGCCCCCATGTATGGAGTAGAGGATGGCCAACCTCTCGGACTCTGAGGCTCGGAGTCCTTCTCCGGACAATTGTTAAGCCCTCGGGGAGGAAGGGAATTTCTCTAGTCCTTCTCAGTGAATTTTGACAAGTAGCCCCTACGGATGAAGGCTTTTATCTCATCTTTCAGGGATCGACAGTTATCGGTTTCATGACCGTGGTCTCGGTGAAATCGGCACCAGAACCTTCTTGTCCCTTTTCTTGTTGCCAGTATTCGTCAGAGTAGGGTGTGAAATTAGTCCCTCTTCTTCTACCTCCATGAGGATAGCGGAGACACTCGTGTTGAATGGAGTGAACTTTTCGATCTTAGGGGTCGGGGGAGGACGCCTCTTCCCCTATTTGTGCAAGTCATTCATCCATTTCATGAAGCTATTTCATCCCCTATTTGTGCAAGTCAGTCGGATCGGGTGGACCCGTAGGACTCCTCATTGTTCGAGTGATAGTCATTCATGCTGCTCCCTCGAACGACTTGAAGGACTTCGGTGTAGAATTCCTGGAACTCGGCTCTGGTTATGTGTCCTCCCTTTTCCCAGTGATTGTTATGGGTTTGTCGATTCACTGGGGAGAAGCTTTGCTCATCGTTCCTTCTTCGGAGTGAATGACTGGCGTGGCTTCGCTGGAGGTCCGAATGACCTGCTTCGTTTCGGGAGAGGTCGAGTTGGTTGTTGATGATATTTCGGAGGTTTGACTCTTCTGGTTGTTCGGCCCTTCCTCTAGTTGAACGAGAAGCGTTAGGGATGTGCCCTTGTCTTCTTTGGGACCCTTGATGGCTGCCCTACTGCGGGATAGAGGTCGCAGAGGAGGAGGCTGTGGGTCTACTTAGCTGGAGGAGATTCGAATTGCAATGCCGATAGGAAGGTCGGATATGTTTCTTTCCCACAAACGGCACCAATCTAATGCTGCTTATTTCTAGTGTAGGAGCAACAGATGATGAGTTCTTATTTTATGTGGAAAGTTCAAATCTCAGCCGTCGATCTGATATGAATGAGAGGATAGTTTTTAAGTGGATTTATGAATCTGGTGGTGGTTGTGCTGGTTGTTGACCGCCAGAAATCTTCAAAAAGCCTGAAACATCAGGAGTTTTCCCGGCGACAGGCCCTCCGACGATCAAGTCAGTAACTAGAAAATGAGAACTAGGGTTTTGTGGCAAAATCTTAATTACTTGGTAACTTCTAGGGGGGGCTATATTTATAGACCTGTGGAGAATCATTTAGGGAAAGATTTCCTACTTGCCTTATCAAATCTCTTGGATTAAGGATGTGATTGCGTAATTATGTCCCTGATCTTAGGGGATTTAATCATTAATCATAAATAGCTGGTCAATACTGTATTGCCCCTATGAGCCCGAGAGAATCAAATGGCTCAGATTGGCTGAGTTTTTTATTCAGATCACTTATATTTAAATTTACTTTCGAAATAAAACTGAAAGTAGCACTCTCAAGAGTAGCCCCAACTCAACTATATTGTCTTTATTACCTATAATCTAGACTAGAGCTGGTATCGGGTCCTATCGGGTCGGGTCTTCCACTACCCAAATTCGAATCCTAACCCGGTACATCACGGGTCCAAAAATTGGACCCAGACCAGGACTTCCGAGAACCGGGTCCAAGTCCGGGTCCTAGTTACAAAAAATCTACCCGTCGGGTTCAGTAGTAAGGAATAAATATGTGCACTTAGGTATTCACCTGACACCCTACGGTTCCAACAATTTTTGCACTTAAATACATGAATAAATATTATATTTACATATCTATCGTCAACAAATATTATTTATATGTATATCCCATAACTAGGGTTGGCATTTGGGTCGACCGGGCAGGGTCGGGTCGGACCCGCCCGGGTTGAGGTTGACTTGGGCAGGTTCGGGTCGGGTCGGAGGCTTAACCGGGCCGGGTCGAAGAGCTGAATTCGCGACCCACCCAACCCGTGAACCCTTTCGGGTCCAACCCGGGTCGGTTCGGGTCGGGTCGCGGGTTGCCCCGTTAAGATAGTGGACTTTTTTTTACTTAAAAAATAATTATTTTAATAATAAACATTAAAAATCGTAATAATAATAATAAGATTGAAAGAGTGAAATTTCCAAAAAAAAATGATATATTATTCATATGATTTCAAGTTATACAAGTTTCACAATTTGTAATAAGAAATAAAGATTTACAAATTTGTTTTATACACTAACAAATTTCTTATATACAATTTTAATTTACTTCAATTTTCCTAATTTGAAATAACAAGCAAAGATGTAATACAATTTTTTATCTATTTACAATTGTCTTCAATTTGATGGCCTTCAATTTGTTGTTGTTGAGTTGTTGTTGTTGGTCTTGAATTCTTCATTTTGGTTGCTATTGTTGTTGTTGTTGTTGTTCTTCCGGCGAGTTGCTCCCACTTATAGACGTAGATAATACTTTTCCTTGTGTCCTATCTTCAGCCTTCAGCCAGTCTTCAGTGCAAACGAACATCTCTAACGAATCGGGCTTCAAGCGATTCCTATAATCAGTTAGAACCCTACCACTTGTAGAAAATGCACTTTCAGAAGCAACTGTAGAGACAGGAGGAGTTAGTAGATCTTTAGCCATATATTTAAGAATACTATATGTGTGTCATGGTCTTTCCACCATTGTAAAATATCTAGTGAAGAAGTAGAAGACTCAGAATCTTATTGGTTATACCAATTTAATTCATTTGGTTGATTAGTCCTAGGTTTTTGGATTGAATTTGCGCAAGTAAATTAAATGTTCTATCATCAAATTTACTCTTACCCTTACCTTTAGATGTAGCAGAAGAAGAACTAACTACAGAAGTTGTACTACTAGAAGCAAAACATCTATCATAATAATCATACAAGTTATTTAATGTAGATTCAAATCTAACTAAAAAAGAAGCACAATCAATTTCAGTTTTTTCATCCCCAAGTAAACTAAAAAACATTTCAATCAAACTCTTCGTACCTTTTAATTTGATACGAGGATCCATAACGGTAGCAACACAATACCATTGAAATAGATTCATATGATTTTGAAACTATTGAAATAAAAATGCTACTAGAAGTAGATTCATATGATTTTGAAAATTTGAAAGTTGCGGTTTTAAAAGGTTCTAAATATTTTAACAAAGATTTGGCAAAATACCAATCGAGGGGAGTCATTTGAAAATTTGGTATATTTTTTGCGATACAAAAATCATTTATACATGCTTTATATTCGGTAACAACCTGTAGTAAATCAAAAGTAGAGTTCCATCGGTGTTTAACATCCTTTGGAAATTTTCTAAAATGTACATTTGAAATCCTACACCAATTTTTCCATTCTTGAAATACGGTGCCACTTAATGCAATAAAATGTACACAATTTCTAATTTTAAGTATATATGGATTGGCTATTTTTAATGCATCTTGAACACATAAATTTAAAATATGACATGCACATCTAACATGAAAAATATTGTCAGATGGAGGGTTTAATGTGGTTTTTAAAATACTAATTGATGCATTGTTGTTAGATGCAATATCAAAACTAATACACATAATTTTATCGTGAATATAAAAAACATCACAAATTTCTAAAATACGGTTTGCTATTTCAACGCCACTATGGGGATAGGGCAACGCGGCAAGTGTTATGATTCTTTTTTTAAAAATCCAATCATTGTCGATCCAATGACAGGTTATTCCCATCATTGAAATATTGTTGCAACCCGTCCAACAGTCCGAATTTAAACTAACTCTATAAGTTAAACTCCATAAAATTGTAATTAAAGCGTCCTTCATTTCATTGTACATTTTAAAACAATCCGATTTACAAGTATTTCTCGGGATTCTTCTAAAATGAGGGTTTAAGGCCGTTTGATTAAAATTTCCAAGTCCCTACTCTCGGGATAGGAAAATGGTAACTCTTCCTTTATTACTAATCATGCAATTTCCCGACGAACAAGATTGGGATCATAAGGGTGGCTATCAACTAGATCGGTCCTAGGGTGAATTTTTTGTTGGCCGGGTAGGTCAACAAGAAAGTCTTTATGGACACTTAGGATGTGTCACTTAATTGTACTCGTGCCCTCACCCATCTTCCATTTGTATTGCTTAGAACATGTTTTACAAACTTTCAAACCTACACCAGGTGTTTCTTCGTCCGGGATATAATCGTAAAATTTATGCCAATCCCTACTTTTCCCTCTACTTTTCCTACCACTAGGGGGTTGTGTTGTTTCGATTGCTTGTTGTTGTTGTTGTGGTTCTTCTTCTAATTGTATGTCTCCCACAAACTCATTGTGTGTACCCCATTGTTGGGTAGGAGGATCATGGTACTCTTCGGCGGGCTTATTATGTGGGACAATTGGTGGCCTACGGGAAGTACCGGTGGAATCTTGCCCACTTTGGCTACGACCGCTACCGCGTGATCTAGACATGTTTATGTGTAGTAGTGTATGTAAAAAAAAACTACACAATGTAGGGGCGATAAGTTACAAAAAAAATCTAGAAAATAAGAGGGTTGTGAGAGAGAATATTAAAAACCAACAAACAAACAAGATACCAAATATTATAACTAAATAATAAATTGAAATTGAAGAAGAGGGATATGAAATTTTGATACCGTTCATCGTGGATACTCGTATATAAAAAAAACCCGTGAAAATAAGAATAGAAGTAGAAGTAGAAATCCGGAATTGAAGACTCGAGGAAAGCTTGGAGGAGAGTAGAAGACTTGATCACTTGGAGTTGGAGGAGAGTTGAAGACTTGAAGATGTTGTTGAACTTTGACTTCGATACGATCAGAATTTGATCGTGTATATGACTTGCTAGCTTATTTGTACAATTGTTCACAAATTGAAATAAATTGAGTAATAATAGTAGAGAGAGTAAGAGAGTAAGGTGTGAATTTTTTGTTTGAGTTTTGGGGGTATTTATAGGGTTAAAATACAAAAAAAAAAACAAAAAACAAAAAAAAAACAAAAAAAACACAAAAAACGGCTAAAATAGTCGTTACAACGGCTCTGTGCTACAGTAACCAATCGTTGGACCCGCGGGTCAACGGTCGACCCGGAGCGGGTCGAATGTTTGACCCGTACGGGTCAAGCGGTTCGCAACCCGCGGGTTGGTGAGCGGGTTGGGTCCTTTTTCGCGGATTACCGGGCCTGGTTAAACGGGTTGGATTCGTTAATTTAGCGACCCGGGTCGACCCGTTAACGTTAACGGGTTCGACCCGAACCCGAACCATGGTTTCGCGGGCCGGGTTAAACGGGCGGTTCGCGGGTCGACCCGACCCGTTTGCCATCCCTACCCATAACCCTATTATTCAAATTCTATATTTTTGGGTGTATTTTTAATGGGTCCGGGTCGGTTCTATTTTTAACGGGTCTGGACCCGGACCCAGAAGTGCATCGGGTCTTATTTTAGGACCCGGACCCGGACCCATATAGATCGGGTTGGTTCCGGTCCAATGCCGGGTCCTGGTTGGGTTCGGATAACGGGTAAATGTGACAGTGCCGATCTAGGCTTTCAATCTGTGTGCATGAAACAATTAGCACGTGAAATATACATGCTGATTGTAGGGAGTGGGATGCTAGGAGGGGAAGTAGAGATTTTTTTGCAGTAATAGGCCACTTTTTGAAAATATTTGTGATTATGGGCTAGTTTCGAAACTATTAGCGCTCGTGGGTTACTTGGTGTTACGTCTGCAGCGACCACTATTCTCATTAGTGGCCTATTCATTTTGAAAGTTATTAATGGGAATATCGGCATCTGTCTTAAAATATCTGAAATTTTTTGTTTGTTGTCGCTATTCCCACTAGCGACAGAAGTATATATGAGGTCGCTAATGAGATAAGCAAAATGAATGTATTGAGACACTTAGCAATTTCTAAAGAGCTTTTGTTCTCTTGGAAAAAAATATATTTTTTAAAACTGAGGTCACTAGTCCGGATAACGACCTCAGTAAAAGACTCAATCTCAATGTTCTTTGTAAGATTTGCAAAATAATTACCGAACTAAGGTTGTTATTGGGAATAGCGACCTTAGTATACTTCGGTCGTTATTCGCAATAGCGACCTCAGTAGGAAACTCAATCTTCTTGTTTTTGTAAAATTTGTAAAATAGTCACACAGCTAAGGCCTTTATTCAGAATAGCGACCTTAGTACAATTAAAGTCTCTATTCCGAATAGCGACCTTTGTACAACTAAGGTCGTTATTCCAAATAACGACCTCAGTTTAAAAAATAAAATGATTGTTATTTTTTCAGAGAGCCAAAACTCTCTAGATTTTGCTACGTATTGAAATATAGTTCATTGAAGGTCACTAATCCAATTAGCGACTTCATTTATTCTTTGGTCGCTAATAGGAATAGCGTCAGCAAGCAAAAAATTTAAATTTTGTTTCTAAAGAGGCCGCTATTTTCATTAGCGACTTTCAATATGAATATGTCGCTATTGAGAATAGCGGCCGCTGCTGACGCGGCATCAAGTAGCCCACGAGCGCTATTAGTTTCGAAACTTGACCATAATCGCAATTTTTTTCAAAAAGTGGCCTGTTAGTGCAAAAAATTCAGAAGTAGAACCCTCCGCCATTTTCGCACTTTCACCTTCTTCCTTCTTTCGCTTTTCTTCTCTCCTTTTTTGCGTTGCTCGAGAGAGCTATTGGAAGTGTGGACCCTAACACCCTTCTTCTATAATCAGGTAACTCATTCTTCTTCACTTTTCCTTTGTTCCTTTGAACTCTTATTCAATCATATTCCAATCACATTATTTACTTGGTATCCTATTTGGGGCTTTCTTCTTCCTTTTACTGCCCTGAAACTTTCCGCCTGTTGTGAAATCCAGGAATTTGGCCTTCAAAATTCGAACTTGATGCCATTTTACATCAATTGTTATCATTTCATCAAATGGGTTTCTGTCAAATTTTGAACTTTGCCGATAATCGAATATTTATTTAGGTCTGTGAGTCCTGCTTTGAGTTTTGTCTCCATGTATTTGAGAGAAGGATGCCAGTTATTACTGAAAACCCGAAAACCCCTTCTTCCAATATCACTCAACATGAATCTAATCCCTAAGCAAGACCCCAACTGCCCACAACTGAGAGAGTTTGATGTGTTGCAAAAACTAAGGCATGAGAGGAACACCTCGATCGCTTTCGAGTATTTTAAACATGTAGCGAATTCGAATTCGTTTAAACACACTGTGTTCACTTACCAAATGATGATCGAAAAGCTTGGAATGGCGAATGAGATGGATACTGTTCAGTACCTTTTGCAACAAATGAAGCTCGAAGGGTTACGCTGTCCGGAAGATATAGTCATTAGTGTTGTAAAGTCTTATGCACGATGTGGGTCTTCCAGTCAAGCCCTTAAAACGTTTTATCGGATTCAGGATCTGGGTTGTATGCCTACGGTGAAGATTTATAACCATCTTCTGGATGCGTTGCTTGAGGAGAATAGGTTTGATATGATTGGTTTGATCTATAATAATATGAAGAAGGATGGGATGAAGCCAAATGTTTTTACTTATAATGTTCTTATCAAAGCTTTGTGCAAGAATGGTCGAGATGATGCTGCTTGTAAGCTTCTTTTGGAGATGGAAAGTAAGGGCCATAGTCCTGATTCTGTGAGCTACACGACAATAGTTTCTAACCTTTGTAGGTGTGGGAAGTTGGAGGAAGCTCGAGAGCTTGTGAAAAGAGTGAAACTTGGGGTCGAAACGTATAATGCTTTGGTAAGTGGATTATGTGGGGGGTTGAGAATTAAAGAGGCTATTTGTTTGGTGGATGAAATGCTTGGTAAGGAAATAAGTCCTAATGTGATCACCTACACAACCATCATCAATGGATTGTGCAATGTGGGGGATATGAAGCTTTCTTTTGCTTTTCTTGGTCGAATGTTTGTTACTGGTAATAGTCCAAATATTTTCACATATACTTCATTAATGAAAAAGATTTTTGAGGAGAGGAGAGTACTTGAAGCTCTTGATGTTTGGGATCAAATGATTCTGGAGGGTTGCATACCTTCGGTCATTACATATAACGTTCTCATCCATGGTCTTTGCTGTAACAAAAATTTAAAGGAAGCCTTAACTATATTTGATCGGATGGAACTTCATAACTGCGCTCCAAATGTTAGAACCTACAGCACGCTTATTGATGGGTTCTCGAAAGCAGGAGACCTCAAAGGTGCCACCTTGATGTGGAATAGGATGATGAGCAGCAGTTGTAAGCCCAATGTGGTTGCCTATACTAGCATGGTGGACGCTTTTTGCAGGAATTTTATGTTTGATCAAGCCCATAATTTAATAAAAAATATGTTTTCTGAAAATTGCACTCCAAATACAGTGACATTCAACACATTAATCAAAGGACTCTGTGATGGTGGAAGAGTTGGTCAAGCCATGGAAATACTGTTGGAGATGAATAGGCACGGATGTCAACCAAATACTCGAACCTACAATGAGTTGCTTGATGGTCTCTATAGAGTAGGTAACTTTGAAGGAGCCTTTTGGTTAGTGAATGATATGATAGTAAGAAAGGTAGAGCTGAATTTAGTGACTTACAACACTATAATACATGGCCTTTGTCATTCGAATGGTGTCAATGCCTCCTTAATCCTTGTGGGTAAAATGATAGTGAATGGAATTGAACCCGATGAAATCACATATAATGCAATTATTTTTGCTTATTGCAAGGGCAAAAATGTCAGAAATGCCGCTAGGGTTTTAAGTGGAATGGCCCGTGGAATTGGTTATAGGGATGTATTCACCTACACGACTCTTATCAACGGCCTCTGTGATCAAGAGAGACTGGAGGATGCTATGGTTTATCTTATGAAGATGTTGGGTGAAGGTATTCTCCCGAATGTTGCCACATGGAATATTTTGGTACGCAATGTTTTTATGGGCATGGGCAGTTCGGAAATTATTCAGTCAGTTGGCAATATACTTGGATATTGTGATGTTGATTTTCCTTTTGAAGATCAACAAAGAATTGCGCTTTGTGGATGAAACTGTGCAAGCAAGAATCTTTGTTTACATGATACTGCCTAGCTGAATCTTCGCCTCACGGTTTGGTCCAAGCTGAATGAAATCCTTATGCCGGATACTTTGAGCAGGTATTTGGGGATTTCTTCCCCTCAAGATTAATTGTTTGAACTAATTTGATCATTCTTATGGTATAATTTTAAACTCATAGTCATAGTCTCGTACAATTCTTGACTTTTTCCCTTGTATTTTATATGATATCTCCATTACATACTAGCTGAATGCAATATACGGTATTATATTAAAAGCAGCTTAATATAGATAATAGATTCACTTCTATAAGGGGAAGGTTCAATTAGTTCAAAAATATCTAATAACAGATATTGGCTTAATCCGTTCGCGCCTAATAGGAAAGAATCACTGTTTATTATATATTTTGGCACTACTAGTAGGAAGCACTATTGTTTTTGAAAATTTGTAGTTTGCACTGTTATTTGCATGAGAGTAACAAAGATGGAGGGATCCTCGACGTTTCATTTGGCATTAAATGGATCACATGATTATTCTCCTCTCATACAACAAAAATGGATCCCATGATCGTTCTCCTCTCATTTGGTATAAAATGGAGGGATCCTCTACTTTTCACTTGGCATAAAATGGAAAGTGGTAGTCTGTACCGACAGTAGTACAGTTACTGTTGACTCTTTCTATTTTGTGTGATTTAGTTTTGAAAGGGAATTTTAATTGGTCTCGAAACTGTATGATGAAAGATAAATCAGTAGGCTGTCCTAGCTTTATTTCCTTGGTTGTTACCATTATAGTTGTTAGAGCTAACAATAGCAATGATTATTGCCGTTGCTTATATAGATATATTCATCCATTGATGTTTTCCTTCATTATAAATGTATTAAATCATTTATGTTATTTTGCATTCCTAAGCTAATGGATAAACTTTAAGTAGTAATATATGAAAATCACCTTTGCGGAAATTTCATTTGATCGTGATTTCTATTAGCCACTCTGACATTATCTTCCGACTATACCCTTGAGCATCCAAAATATTTTAAACCCCCCCTTGCAAGAAAAAGCAGTTAGTATTCACTTTTTTTTGGATGAGAATGCCCTGTAAATGTAATGTTTTCTGTATCTAATGGCTGTTTTTCCATTGTGAATGTACTTTAATTTCTCGTGGAAGTATTTATTGGCCAAAATGTATTTTTCATAAGTGTACAATACAATATTAATTGAATAATACTACTTCCAATCAAGGCTAATTGCATTTCATCCAAAGAAATACAAATTTAACTGCTATATGTAACAAAAGAGGTTTTTGAAATTAGTTTGGATGGCGGGGGCGTTGAATGTCATAAATTATTATCTGAGGGGCTAATGAAATGATTGGTGAGATATTGGGGTTTGATTCTAGATTTGTGTTGCATTGTGAACAAGGGGATTAGGATAACCTCTTCAGCAAATGAATCTTTCCTATTTCTTTATGTACTGATACAACTACAATTTCAATATCTTAACCTCACTAATTTTTAATGGTTGTGCAGTAACTCATTGAGCAAAGGGTTTCATACAATTTCCATCGTCTTCTCCATCCCCCGGGAACGAGTCAAGAACAACGAGAGTGAACTATTCTCCAGAATGAGTCAAGAACAATCAGAGTGAACGATTATGTTTGAACCACCAAACAAATGTGAAGGTTTGCATAAAAGCGTTGACACTTGAAAATCTTTAAAAAGTTGTACATGTGTTTTTGTAGAAGAGTACACTCTTTTGATGGCATACAATGATGTAAAATGTGCTTGAATTGGACCTTAAGCAGTCCTCCATTTCAAGATTTTTGATTATTTCTTATCAACTACAGTGAAATTTATATAAAATTATATACTGGTTGAGTATTTTTGCGTATGTTTTACTTTTAGAAGTAATCCCAGATTCGAAATCATCGAATTGCTGAAGATTATCATTGTGTTTAAAGGTTGCAATATGATCTCTTAGGAGCTGTAGTCCTCTCTCAAATTAGAGAATGGATGATAACTAGTATCCCATGAAAATTTCTTTCTGCAAATGAAAAATAAATATTTGAAATAAAATCCTACAAATAATTCTTTGTTACTAGAAAATGAAAGCACGTCTTTAGACCTCAAATTGCATGCACTGGTTGTGCCTGCAAGATTGATGAATGCCAGCGCGTATTTTCATTCAGTTTGTGCCCCATTTTTTGGGTGGTTTAACAATCTCTGCTGCCATTGCATATGAGAAGATTCAAACCCGATACAGGAACAGTTCATTCAACAGCAACATTTAAGCAAACCAATTAGAAGGGGTATGGATTTTAAATAAGGGAAACAACTCTTGAAAATTACATTAATAATTAAGTTTAGGGAAATATAATTTTTCAACAGAAGCAACAGAGCAACTGAATTAAAGGAAACAGGTGCTCTCTTATTTATTTTATGTATAAATACACTGAATTAGGACCTAATATATCGGACTATACGACAAGTTCCCATTTGTATTCAGAAGCTCATTTTTTCCCTTCAGCCAAACTCTTGTAAACTCTCTCTATCTCAGTCTGCAAAAACAAGAAAAAGATACATGAAATATGCAATTTTTTTTTACTAATTTTTGTCCAGAATTTTTTTTTTTCTGAAACAGATGATTCAAGCGATTTGCGTAATGTATGTTTCACCTGATAGTGTTTCAGCATTTGTGCTCTCTTCTTCTTCATAGTAGGAGTCACCAAATCCCTTTCAATGTCAAAAGGTTGAGAGTCCACAACTATCCCTTTTATGTGTTCAAATCCCCTCAGCTGTAAGACCAATGAAAGCACGAATTTTAATTTTAGCATAATCCTAGCTCTTTTTTTTATATTCTCTATTCCATATTTAATACAGTACAACAACATTCATATGTATACAGGAAGTTATTTTTCAGATGTAATCAACTCACTATTTGTTTTTAATATAACAAGGTGGGTAAATTCTCGAGGTCTTAATATTGTACCTTATTGTTTTCAGCAATGGCCTTCAGTTCTTGAAGTATGAATTGCTTCAGTTCTTCGAGTTCACAGAGTTCAGAGAATGAACCTTTGAAACCATTCTGTTCTGCCCACTTTTTAGTGTTATCTTCATGTGGGGCAACCACTGCTACTAGCACTGATCTATAGCTATCCCCATACACCCAAATCTGAAAACAACATTGCACAAAAATACCATTAACATCTTCGACTATACTGTAATAAACATCATTTTGAATGCAAAAGACTTACATCTTCAAGTATCGGAGCGAAAGAATATACTTTCTCCAGGTACTCAGATGCAACATACTCCCCTTGAGACAGTTTGAAAATGTTCTTCTTCCGATCAATGATTTTTAGAACTCCATCAGGTCTTATCTCTCCGATATCCCCTGAACAATAGGGAATGTAAATAGAGTCAAATATTACAACTTAATTACATTTTAATGCTTCATACTGTTAGAGTATCCATATATGAGTGTTTTGATTACTTGCAATAAAATAGTTCTTTATTTTTTTTTTTCTTCTAATTTTACTAAGCATCTCTTTGATTATTAACAAATAATAAGTCGCCATTTCTTTTCTGATACCTGTATGGAACCAGCCATCTCTTATTGATTCTATAGTCAGCTCCGGGTTCTTGAAATATCCAGAGAAAAGATTTTTCCCTCTAACACATATTTCACCACGAGATGGTGTTGCTAGTGGATCATACCCCATTTCTGCTACTTCTTCAAGGCGCATCTCGGTATATGTTGAAGGAAGACCAACTGTTCCTACTAAGGAAAACTCGTCGGGATATCCAACTGAACTCAAGCCACATGTCTCTGTCAATCCTGAATGAGTAGAAATATGTACAACGTATTAGAGATACTGAGCAATATTGGATGGAAGGAGAACAACATTGCAAGAGGATACGGAAACCGACTAAATGACACAAACACGCAAACATGGCAATGTGTTTTCACAAGCTAAATCCATGCCGTCATATGCTTACTGAAAACAATTTTTTTTTCTTTTCTTCCAAAATAAATGATTATGATTGCACTTAAAAGTGTAATGGCTTTGCAAGCTTATGGAAAATGCGAATACAAACTAATATGAATTCGTCAGTACTGTAACGAATTTATGGCAGAAATCAATTTAATAATTATACATTTAAATTAAGCAGATATAATTTTAATTACCATAGCCTTGAATGAGAAAAGCACAAGTAGTAACTCTTAAGAACTCCTCGATTTCATTACTGAGAGGAGCGCCTCCGCTTATTATCAGGCGAACTCGACCACCTAGCCTTGCCTTGACCTAATTTGATAATGTGATCAGAATTAAAATATATTTTTTTAAAAAAAATTATGTGGGAAACACAGTTTCATACATGAAAAAGTATCAGCATGTAAATGTTTGATTTAAACCTTACGAAATGCCAACAAGTCTGCAAATGGCGAAGCTTTCTTGTGTTTGTATCCTGCTCGCATCCAGGATAATTTACTGCATTGAATCAAGAATTTAATGATATTTGTATTGAATTTTTTCCAATCATAACCATTCTTTCAAAAAATAAGAAAAAATTATCGTGACAAACTTACTGATTGTACAGAATATTAAAAATCATCCTTCTATGTGGCCACAATTCTGATATTGCCTTTAGTATACCTAAAACAAAAAATTTAGATGATGCATAAAGAACTAGAACAAGGTTAATGCAATGCTTACTATATATGTAACATATTTTTAGTTCATACCAACATTGACAAAAATATATAATAAAGAAGATTATATTTATTTTTTTGGACTCAAATAGAGAAGATTTTATTACGAGAAAATTTGATTGATATATTGCAGAGAGACCAACGGGCTTATTCATACTTATGAAAGAGGAAATACTTACAATATGAAAAATAGTGAAAGGATAGCATCCATAGTTTGTTATATTAAAATAATAGGCTACTAATTATTGTCAAAGCAAACAGGGAAAATAGTATCTTTTTGAAAAAAGAAAAAAAAGAAATGATACATAAACTAACCATTCATCTTTACGTACCTTCATACACTCTCTCAAAAACTCGAGGGACACCAGCAAAGAGTGTTGGCTTCAATTCGAAGAGATCATCCCGTATTGCATTTATATCCTAATACATACTAGAAATGTCAGCAACAATGACAATCAAATCTACATGTAAAGATATTCAAAATAAAATTATATATAGATTTTGGGATTGACATTACGTACCCCTTGATAATAGCCAACAGAGGCTCCCTTGTGGAAGAAGTACTCTTCAATCACACGGTCAAGTATGTGAGCGAGGGGAAGGAAAGAGAGGTATACATCGTCAACTGTCATCTAATAGTAATAGCACACAAACATTTGAACAAAGGATTACATCATCTCAACCATGAACTGAAAAAAATAAATTTGGATTTTCTTCAAAAGTGCCTCAAGAAACTTGCCTTATCTTCGAATTGTTCCATGAACAAGTCGACACCATGTACAAAAGATGCATGGGCTTCATGAGTCAAAATTACGCCTTTGGGTTGTCCACTGGTTCCACTTGTATACATTATCGTGCATATATCAAGCGGTTGAGGGGGAGATGGCTCTGATGAAAATTCTGTTCCCTAGATTTTTTTATTTTATTTTATTTTTTAAGCCATTTGAATTGAAAGAAGAAAAATCATGAGAAACGTGCACTACTAAAGAATAATGAATTATGTAATTCTGAGAAATGGTAGATATTAATTAATACATATAAATTTTTTACCCTAGTATAGGGCCTTATTTGTAATTGAAGTAAAACTTGCCATCATATTATAAAGATCTACCATAAAACTACAGTTACCACTAAGCTATTTATCATAAAGATACTCAATAACTTATCTGAGTATCTTTCAGATTTCTCGAAAAGGAGCGGCTGTGAAAAGAAAATGCAAGAATCATGCAACTAAGAGATTGACTTATGAGAATAAAGAAAAAATATCGAATTTTGCACTTCTTTTCAAGTATCAGAAAGACACCGGATTTTGAATTGTTCATTTTCTAGTATCATATAGACATAGATATGCATAATTAAAATTTTAGGAAACTGACCAACTGGAGGAAGTCACTCCATGAGTACAGTTGCATGCCTAGGTTTTTAGCTGCCTCACTCTGTTCCTCTGTGACTGAAGTGAATGACACCACAGCTGTGATTATACAAATAAATTGTCAAATTAAATGACTCAAAAAGACCCACAGCAAATTATACTATTTAACAACGAGTAATATATATATATATATATATGTCTTTGTTATATAGTATAATAATATACATAACAAGGATTAAACTCACATTTCAGTCGCTGAGCTGATGAGCAATCAGGAGATATAATCTGCAGTATTAAAGGTCAAATCAGTCTTATTGAAAGAGAAACTGTTTCAAAAAGAGTAATATATATCAGTCAATGAGTTCTAGGGATAGGGAGAAGTTCAACTCGTTATCAATGAGTTACAGATCACAGAAATCGAGGCCCCTGATAGGAGGTAAACCTGGACGAATATGCGTGCTAATCCAATTTTGGCTAATCTTGATAGGATTCTTGTGTCCAGTGAGTGGGAAGACGTTTTCCCGTTAGCTAGGGTTAGATCGATGACTAGATTCACGTCTGACCACGTTCCACTAGCCTTAGACAATGGGGAGAGGCAGAGGAGTATAAGAATTCCATTTAGATTTGAGAAAGCCTGGACTCTGAACACCAACTGCCGAAAGATCATCGAAGATTCGTGGAGTGCTAAAACCACGGAGGGATCTGCTGTAGGGGTTTGGATCAAAAAAGCTAGAAGGCTCCGCAAGAGACTAAAGGAATGGGCTCAACAGGAATTTGGCCAGATAAGACGGAAGAGAGATGAATTGGGAAATAGAGCGAAGGTCTTAGAGTTGATTCAGGAGAAGAGAGACCTGTTAGGTCCGGAGGGGGAGGAATTGGCTGCTTGTAGATTGGAGATTCAACGCATAGGCGATATGGAGGAACAATATTGGAGACAACGTTCTAGGGTTCAGTGGTTGAAGGAGGGAGAAGCCAACACTAAATTCTTCCATAAGATGATGAACGGAAGAAGAAGGGCGAATGCCATCCAAGGGTTAATGATAGGAGACGACTAGGTCGAAAATGAAGGCATTATTAGGAGGCACATAGATGAAAAGTATAAGGAGCTGCTAGGAACCAACAAAACAAACAGATGTCAGATGAGCTCGGAGATGCGGAATTCGTCTCGGTTAGAGGGAAGCAACGGTCTAGAGCAAAGCTTTACAGAAGATGAAGTGCGAATAGCTATAAAAGGATTAAGGCAAGATAAGACGCCAGGTCCGGATGGTCTGCGGATATTTTTCTATGGACTTTATTGGAATATCATTAAGGGGGACTTGATGAAGATTTTCCAAGAAGTTTATGATGGTAGGGTGGATTTAGCCAGGATAAACTATGTAAACATCATTTTAGTGCAGAAGAAGAGTGAAATTACTAGGGTGGACGATCTCAGACCAATTAGCCTGTTGAATGGATCCTTTAAGATCATCACAAAGATGTTGGCAGAAAGATTAGCACCACATATGAACGACATTGTGGGGGATGCCCAAGGTAGTTTTATTAGAGGTAGGGACATTATAGATTGTGTGGCTTCAGCGCACGAAGTGGTGTATAGGGGCTGCAAGGATAAGACTGACGGATTTTTTCTAAAGCTAGACTTTGAAAAGGCATACGACTCAGTTGAATGGGAGGCTGTTAATGAAGCCTTGGTTCTAAAAGGGTTCGGGGACAGATGGAGATTATGGATTATGTCTTGTGTCAGAGGGGGTAAATCATTCGTCCCAGTTAACGGGGTTGCTGGTAAAGAAATCAAGTGTCGTAGAGGGCTCACGCAAGGGGAACCATTATCATCCACTCTTTTTGCCATCGTTGCGGATGGATTGGCCAGCAGAAATGATTAACAAAGGGAGGCAGGCGTCTATAATTCAAGGGGTAAAGATCAAAGGAGTTACAGATCCAATATCTATCCTCCAATACGCTGATGATACGATCATGTTCGGCGCAACGACTTATCAGGAAATTACCGCCATTAGATTGGTGCTTAATTGCTTTAAGGCTTGAGCGGGGATAAAGGTGAATCACAACAAAGCAGTGTCCAACTTCTTAGTGTACAACAGGCTATCCCGGTTGACACTATCAAAAGATTTGTTCGACTGTACAATGGGCGAGTTCCCTATTAAGTACTTCGGGGTCCCCATTAGACCGAGAAGATTGAGCAGGGAGGATTGGACCCCATTGATCGAAAAGGTACAGAAGAAATTAGTTGGTTGGAAAGGTCGTTTTCTCTCGCTGGGCGGAAGAATCATGCTGCTTGACGCGGTGCTTAGTAGCCTGCCTCTCTATATTATGTCCATTTACGAGCTCCCCTGCTGGGTGATCAGCAAGATAGATAAACTTAGAAGGAGATTTATATAGAGGGGAGCGGATGAACTTAACAAAGGATTCTCTCTCGTCAGATGGGGAAGGGTTTGGAAAAAGAAAGAATGTGGTGAGTTGGGAATAATGGACTTAAGGGATATGAACAGGGCATTGCTGAGTAAGTCATGGTGGAAAATGAGGACAAGGCGCAACAACTGGTGGTGCAAATCATTTTCGGGGTATCGGGCTAGGAAGAAATATAGATTCGGAGGAAGAAGCCGACATGGAAAAGCCTCATTCTTGTGGAAAGGAGTGGCGAAAGTCGGGGAATGGTACAACGCAAACACGAGGTGTAGAGTGCGAACGGTAAGGACACTAGATTTTGGAGAGATAAATGGTGTGACGAGAATACGCTGATTAGTCTATTTCCTAGGGCGGCTTCGGTTACGTTGAATACTGATATAGTAGTGGCAGACGTATGGAGGAACGGCTCGCTTAGGCTTGAAGTTGAGGATACTTTACAACCAGAGAGTATAGAGGAATTGCAGAACTTGAACAACTTTATTAGGACGGAAGGGCGCTACACCAACGAGCTAGAAGACGAGAGAGTTTGGCCGATGGAACAATCGTTGTCCTTCACGGTCAGGTCCATGTACAAGAGGCTTAACGATGGAGGTACTAGTTGGATGGAGGCTGAAACCATTTGGAAGACCAAAGCTCCCCTAAGAGTTAGAACCTTCCTCTGGTTGGTTAAGAACGACGCGATTTTATCTAGGATGAATCTTCATAAGCGTGGGTTACAGATCGATACTAAATGCCCCAGACTCAACGCTCAAGACGAAGATTGTAATCACATTTTATTTAATTATCATAAAGCTAGATTAACCTGGGAGGTGGTTTGTTTAGGGTTCGGTGCGTTAGTCTGTCCTAGGTCGGTGTACAAGGTTTTCACTTATTGGAGGTCCATTGGTATTAGAAAGGAGGATAGAGTAGTATGGGATATCACCGTCGCAGCAACTCTATGGGGCATATGGCTTGACCGTAACGATTTGTACTTTCGTAGTGTCAATAATAGATTTTATGTGACTTTGCATAATATTTCCTCTCTTATTAATGCTTGGGCAGGACACGCAGGAGCCAGGAAGAGGCTTCACATGGAGGGAGAGGAGTAGCCTACTGTCAGGAGGGGTTGTCACCGCAAAAGTGGGTGGGCCCACTATCTAGTAGGCGGTGGCTAGTTACTCATGTTGCTTGTATCTTACTTTCCTACATGTAGTTGTAGATGTTTATTCTATTGTTTTGGATTTTGGCTGGACTGCTTGATTGTCATTGTAATTAGATCTACTTTGTTTCGTTAATTTTGCATTAATGAAGCGATGACGGAGTCATCTTTATTATCAGTAAAATTTGTGGAATACAAATATCTATTTCAGTAAATTAGGTTCTATTTCTGGGTTCTCACCTGCTTCACTTTCTTGTCCTGTACGAAAACAAAATCAATTTCCGCATGCTCGATAATATAATCGCAAGCCCCTGCCCCTGCTCAAGCGGAAAAAAAAAGAAAAAGAATACTCTGATCAATTTTTGCTGGGAAAGAAAAAACTAGTATTTTTTGTTAACAGAAACAAAAAGGCGAAGTAATTACTAACCGAGTGTATCATAGAGAGGAACACAAATTAAGCTGTAGCCATTACAAGCCTGGATTCAGTAAAAGGATTCTTGATTCAGAAAAATCCCAAAAATGCTTACTTTGGTTTGGGTAGGAAGAAATTGAGATGAAGATCTAGACGAACCTGCATTGCTACTATCCATTGAGGACAATTTATGCCATAAATCCCTATACGCGAACCCTAGAGCACATAACAGTTCAATATAAGAACATCAAATTTGTTGCAAAAATAGAACTTTGTTTCAAGAATTTTTGCAAGATTTATATTAGATGTATACAGGTTTAGCACCAAGATGCCTCAAAGCAGAACCAACTTGTAGCACTTCCTCATAAATCTGCTTGTATGTTTTCCATTTGTACGACCCTGCCTAAAAAACCATATACAAAACCAGGAAAAATGACCCTTTTTAGTCCTAGCAAATAAGTTATGGGATGTTAGCAGCAATCTAAATACAACTGAAATTTTGACTTTAATCGAAATAAAAGGCATAAAAGATTACCTTCCCATCAGTGAACTCACGCCACCCAAGCATCTTATTGCCAGAATACTTCTCTGCTGCAACACTGCAGAATCGAAATAATTCATGTCAGTATCAAAGCCCATGTTTCGATATTGGTTTAGTTCTGTTTCTTTGGATATGTACACACTATGTTCCTAAATCTTTAATTATTATTATTTTTAACAGAACAATGGTGATTGGTGACTACTATCCTATTTAATTAGAGACATGAAACTACAGAAAGAACATTCCACAATACAAGCACATAATAGTACACAACACAAGTATAATAGTTCAAGTTATTTGTCAAAAGCCATCTTTTTTTTTGATCGTTAAACGGTGGGTATAAAAAACCCCCGCGTTTCATTAAAGAGAATTTAACAAAACATATATACAACAAAAAATAAGGCTTATGAAGTTCAGATACCAAAAGGCTGAGTTTCAAACCTCATACACCCCAACCAACAAAAAAAAAACACATCAAAATATATTCCTATTGATCGGCTGCTCCCGCCAACGTAAATTTTTCGTGCCAATTTGGGCTTACTCTCTCACTCAGTCCCTCGCTTGTACACCGTTTATCTTCTCCAACTATCGTACACTCTCCCTCGTCAAAAGCCATCTTGAAATTTCAATACACAAGCATTTGAAGCAAACTTAGATTGTATAATTTTGTTTTCTTAGCTTTTGTTTTGTTATATCTCATTAAAGAAACCCAGATGGCATTTTGCCTTCTTTCGAGTTAAAGGCAACAGCATATGAAACTAACTATACTCACCATTTGCTTTCAAAATAGAGCACAACGAAGAAGAAATACTACCTACAAAGAAAGCTAGTTACCTGAAATTTTGCCATGAGGTGGTCATATTAGGATCAGTGGGAGGGAATCCATCCTTAGCCAATGCGCTGCGATAAACTGGGCCGATATTGGGCTCTCCGTTCTTGCCAGGCTTGCCACTCTCTACTTGAACTGTATACTTGTCCATTGATTCTCTCTCTTCTCTCCTTTCTCCTACAACAATAGAGGAGTTTGATGATAGAGTTTTGCAAGTTCAGTTTACTAAGATTCATATGGCCCTTTTAAAGAGGGAAGTAATCAATTGCATCTTTAGTAGCTTCAATACAATTCGTGTGTCAAGAAGCATGGGGACCCATTGGTCCGTGTGAATAGAGTAACGCAATAAATTGAGCAAAGGTGACTTGGTTGTTCCCTATGGGGAAGTGCCAGAACGGAATCACATATAATTTCTGAAACCCATTAAATTGGAATTTGTTTATTTTCAAGTAATGGCATTTCTTCAAAATTTGAGAT
The DNA here is from genome assembly GCA_017893485.1 of Hemerocallis citrina. NCBI lineage: Eukaryota > Viridiplantae > Streptophyta > Magnoliopsida > Asparagales > Asphodelaceae > Hemerocallis > Hemerocallis citrina. The sequence goes on along the minus strand of CM030367.1, from coordinate 132,321,031 downwards.
GAGAAACATTTTACAGACAAGTATATATATATAGGAAAATCTTTAGTTGCGAACGCACTATAGTGTGCGGTTGCCCTATTTTGCGTGAAGCGGTTTGTTTGAAACAATAATTTCATTATACCCTAGGCCGTTGTTTCAAGCAACTGCTTCAATGATTCGCACGCTACAATGCGTTAGCAACGGAAGATTTTCATATATATATCGATATATATATATTCTGTTACTATGAAATAAATACTTATTTTAGATATTGTTGACACTGGTTTGAATAGATTCAATAGATTTCTTAGACCAACCTTAGAGAGTATAGAGATTCTAATATTGCCACTTGTATATCATTAACTTTGCACGTACATATCCTGTCTGTTAAAAAAAATGACATAATATGTAAGAACACATTTAAATGGTAGTGAGTACAGTTTGTAAAATTTAAGCAAGAGAAAACCAAAATATTACATCGTAAAACAGAGCAAAATATCCTGACAAATTAAACTTCAGTAGAGTTTCTCGGGAACCAAAAGGCCTCCGTCAAGAAGTATGGTATATACATATCCTTTGACACTATAATCTAGTTCTGTTCTAAAACTATTATAAAAACTTGTAGAACTATATCAAAGTGGCTCACTCATTGCTAGCACTAAGTAATGTAATTCTGTAAAATAATCATTTTTTTGGGGGGAAATAGACAGCTAGCTAAGGTGGCTAACCATCCACAATAAATATATAAATATATATATATTATATATATATGTACACATACAAGTGAGATGTAAACATCCTAGGAGGGCAAGGACTATATCTCTAATAATAATAATCTCTACTATTATAATGGGAGAAGGGGTTAGTGTCATCTGTCATCGTTCGTTATTTTGTCAACACGTGCAGCGCACGTGTTGGGTTTTTTTTTCCTTTTCATTCCCCTCCACGTGCATCGCACGTGCATTATAGTTTTTTTTTGTCCTTTTCGTTCCCTTCCACGTGCGTCGCACGCGTTGGTATTTTTTTTCCCTCTACATTCCCCTCCACGTGCATCGCACGTGCATTATAGTTTTTTTTTTTGTCCTTTTCATTCCTCTCCACGTGCATCGCACGTGCATGATACTAGTAATATTATAATGGGAGAAGGCCTTAGTGTCATTTGTCAATCTACCAACATGTTCAAGGCACGTATATAACTAATATAAAGGAGGTCTTAGGTTCAAATCCAGACTACTTCTGAATTTTTACTTCTATATTTATTAAGACGTGCATCGCACGTGTAAATCTCTAATATCTAATATTATAATAGGAGAAAGCCTTAGTGTCATTTGTAAATCTATCAACGCGTGTAAAACTATTATAAAGGAGGTCTTAGGTTCAAATCCAAACTACATCTGAATTTTTACCTTTAAAAAACTATATTTATTAAGACGTGCATCGCACGTGTAAATTATTAGTATATATAATTACAAGTGAGATGCAAACATCCTAGGACCAGGACGAATGATATATAATAATAATAATAATAATAATAATAATAATAATAATAATAATAATAATAATAAAATACAAAGAAAGCTATCAAGGGGCTCTCATTCAATAGGGTTGAAATCAATTGTCCAGATCTAACCTCACAAAACATATTTTCCCACCTAAAGTTCCCCACCAAAACTCAAATTCAAATCCCCCAAAATAACTCCTTTATTTATTTCTCTCTCTCTCTCTCTCTCTCTCTTTCTCTCTCTATTTATTTATTTATTTTCAGATTTCAGGTTTGTAAATTTTCAGATTTTATGCATTTTTTTATTGCTCATGTTACATTTAAAATAGCAAATATCTCATCAACAGTTAAATTTCATCATTTTCCACACTCAAAGTTCTAAGAAGTTGGATTTTACACCTTTTATAATTATTTTTCAACATATACTAATGGAAACATAGACTTTTATTTACAACTAATTATTGTTTTACTATTCAAACTTGAGCTACATAATTGTTGTTTTACTGTTTATAAGACTTTCATATGCTGTATCGTTCCGACGACGTGCCGTAGGCACGTGCCCACGGGCAAATCTAGTATATAATAAAACACAAAGAAAAGCTATCAAGTGGTTTTCCTTCAATAGTAAGGAAAGCAATGGTCCAGATCTAAGCTTCCAAAAGACATTCCTCCCTCCCTCACCCCCCACCCCCACCCCCAAAGTTTCCCCCAAAAATTCAAATTAAACCCTCCCTCCTCCCCAAAAAAAAAAAACAACTCATTTATTTATTTAATTATTTCTCTCTCTCTCTCTCTCTCTCTCTCTCTCTCTCTCTCTCTCCTATTCAGATCAGTCTGCTTCCTCTATTCCCCAAACCAGATAGCTCCAATTTCTCTCTCTCTCTCTCTCTCTCTCTCTCTCTCTCTCTCTTTCTCTCTTTCTCTCCCCCTAGGGTTTTTAAGCCGCTAACTCCAAATCCCTAAAACCACTTTCTTAAACATTCGCTTCCAATCCATTGGCGAAGCCTCCATCGTCCTCTCAAGCGCAAATCTCGAAGCAAATCCAAATCCAAATCCAGTGTCGAACCCCAATCAAGAGGTCGTCGCCGATATCTGATTCGCTGCTGATTTCGTATCGGTGACTCCCCTCCACCAAATTGAGAGCGAATATCGGGCGACTCCGTATCGGCGACTCCCCTCCACCGAATCGAGAGCCTCTACATGCGATGCGAAAACTCTAATTTCATCTCATTAACCGAATTCTCATTCTAATTTTTATTTTGTGTGTGTAGGGGATTACTCAGTTTTTTGCTGACTCGAATTTTGTGTGTGCATGAGATCTAAGTTCAGAAAGGTATGATTATTTTATTTTTGGGTTTAAAATTTTTTAATTTGGTGATTTATTTGATGGGTTTTTTTATTGGTTTTGATTTAAGGTGTACGCAAGTAAGAGATGGATTATTTGGTGGCCTCAATTTGGGTTTCCAAATCATAGCAGGTTAGGTAAGCTGATCAGCAACCCAAAATAACTTGGCAGATATGCAACATTAATTTCTTTACTACAAGAGAATATACTATCATGAAGTGTTTCCTTCACTGATTATTAGAAACCATGGATAACATAACATATAAGAACTTTTAGTGTTATATGTTATATTATCCATGGTTTTAGTGTTATATGCCATATATAGGATTGGGATGACTGGAGTTTACCAGTGAAGGGTGCAAACTCTCTACTCAATAAAGACAGCTAAAGTAAATTTGTTATTGATCCATTTTAAATTTTTTTATAAAGGTGCAATGGGGAGACGAAGTGGAGATAAAAGAAATGATTATCTTGGATTAGAGTTTTGAGAACTTCATGTATTAAATTTTGGTTGAAATAATAATAAGAGATATTTCAATTGCAAACTGAGTTTCAAACAAACAAATATTTAGATTATTGGTATTGTAGATAACTTCACACCTGCACTTGGGTTACCATTATATTTAGACATGCTCATAGTGGTTATGGGATTAGAGTAAGCTCTATAAAACCTATATGATCATGTATTTGCATAACTATTACATGCATCTAAAAGTGATGCTGAAGTTAAAAAAACTATATGCAGTGTTTTTAACAAACTATATGCATTCCAGGTAAGTTCAAGCTAATGAGCATGAAGGCGATGGTTGAGCTTGAAGGTAGATATGCTGCTTCCTCATATAATATGGTTCCTACTTCAATTAATTTGGTGGACCTCTAAAACTATTTTATATGATCAAACCAGCTGCACCGTTCCGAAGACGTGCTGTAGGCACGTGTTAACGGACAAACCTAGTATCTATAATAAAACACAAAAAAAGCTATCAAGTGACTCTCCTTCAATAGTAAGGAAATCAATGGTCCAGATGTAAGCTCCCAAAAGACATCCCCCTCCAAGTTTCCTCCTAAAACTCAAATTCAAATCCCCCCCCCCCCCCAAAAAAAACATCTCATTTATTTATTTAATTCTCTCTCTCTCTCTCTCTCTCTCTCTCCCCCCTAGGATTTTTAAGCCGCTAACTCCAAATTCTTAAAACCATTTTCTTAAACCATCGCTTCCATTCCATTGGCGAAGCCTCCATCGTCCTCTCAATCGCAAATCTCAAAGCAAATCCAAATCCAAATCCAGTGTCGAACCCCAATCAAGAGGTCGTCACCGATATCTGATCCACTGCTGATTCCGTATCGGTGACTCCCCTCCACCAAATCGAGCGCGAATATCAGGCGACTTCGTATCGGCGACTCCCCTCCACCGAACGAGAGCCTCTACATGCAATGTGGCGACTCTAATTTCATCTCATTAACCGAATTCGCATTCTAATTTTTATTTTTGTGTGTGCAAGGGATTACTCGGAGTGCGCTTGGTTTAACATTTTTTTTCTTCTTTTTCTAAAAAACGAAATGCCGTTTGGTTAGGTGGTTTTGTGGAAAAAAATTTCACAAAACCCAACCCCCACTTTTCCTTCTCTCTTCTCTCTCTTCATTGAGATGATGTTGCTTCTTTCCATCCCGTCTTTACTTCACCTCCTTCCTCCCTTATCGATTTTATCGCTCCAAATCAGATCTGAGTGAATCTCCACCCAAAATCAACGATTTTGGAATTATTTAGCCCCAAATCTACTCCACCGTGTTGATTCCATATCGCTGGTGGAGAGCATACTACTCTCGATCAGTCAATTTGGTGGGTTGAGTGATCGATTTAGGGTTGATGGTTTGTGAGACCCGTGCTGCATACAAGAGAAGGTGTATTCGACAACGGGCAAGTCGAATCAAACGCTGATTGAAGGTTGAATCTGTTGCTGACAATTTCTTTGCTCTTCAACTGCAATCGAAGGTATGATCTGATTGGTACCCATTTTCTCCCTTGTTACAGCGCAATGATTTCCGTTTATAAGATGATATTCCCGATTTTTTGGCGAAATTTGAAGAAAGTGTTTGTCTGATGGGTTTGTTCAACGGATCATTAGAGGGATTGTACAGAGTGAATGGGGTAGATTTGAAGATGTTTACTTCCAATCCTATGGCTAGATCCGTGGGCCAAAACTGATTTTTTAGGTTTTTTTATTTGTTAAAATTTTTTTTGAGGTACTGATTTTACGGATTATAGACTGTGAATTGGGATGGATTTGGATAACATTACTTGTGATCTTATGGTCGACTAAACTCCTTATTATTTGATTAAAATCAGGGTTCATTTTGTTCCTGTCAAAAACACTTTTTTCAAATCCTACATTGGAGATAGAAGAAGTTCGCTTTTTTGAATATATTTTACTTCCGCAAATGAGTTCGGATCACTCTTTAAGTGCTGCAATTTGTCATTGTTGAGTACTATTTATCGTTTCTTTTCCTAATATAGATGAGTAGTATGGGGAAGGGGAAGGAGATGGAGGTGGATGATGATGTTGGGTTATGGAATCCAACTGTTGTGCGGGTATTTGTGCATCTTATGGAGGAGGAAGTAGACCAAAATAGTCTCAAAAGTTCCACATTTGAAGCCAAAGTTTGGCAACAATTTACACAACATATGAAAATTATGTGTAATCGTTCATTCACGGTTAAACAATTGAAGGATAAACATTCGAGAATGAGAATTCTATGGAGGGTGTTTGACCATATGAAGAAGCAGAGTGGTTTCGGTTAGGATGAAGAGAATGAAACAGTCATTGTCGAGAAGAATGTTTGGGACAACTATGTTAAGGTTCATATATAAACTCATTTTTTTAATTGTCTGTGAATCTGTTCTTATTATACTTAACCAGGACTATACTACTTGAAAATTAACAACACAATTTTTGATTAGGCACACCCTAAGGCAAAACAATTTGAGAAGAAGGGTTTGGCAAACTACGATGCTTTGACCAAAATTTTTCAAGAGTCTACTGCCCAGGGCTATGTCTCTAGGGCTTCAACACAAAGAGTGTACGATTCCGATGAGGAACGGAGGGTGAATTATGAGTTTGCCCACCCTAATCTACCATATGTAAATGTACCTGATGAGGATGATGATGCACCATTTGGTTCGGGGTCGGGGTCGGGGTCTCGCAAGAGAAAATCTGGTGCATGAAGTGGTCGAGCAACAAAAGGCTCGGATATCAAAGAATGCTATGATTCCTTTTTGGAAACCCAGGAGGTCAAAAGAAACAAGTACAAGAAGAAAATGGGCGACCAAAGTAATGTCTCGGTTGAACATGATTATTCCGAGCTGGATCAATGCGTTGATATAATTAATGCGATGCCTGAGCTTGATTACAAACAAACAGGGAAGGCACTTGATGTGTTAGTTGAATCCCCTCATTGGAGACATTCTTTCCTTCGTATGACCACGGAAGTTAGGGAGAGATGGGTGAAGTGTCGTGGTGAGCAGTAGCGATTCCATTTGATTGGGTGGGTCCGTCATATCCAAATTGTTCAGTCCTTTCAAAAATTTTCCATATTTGTATATGAGCTATTGTATTCTGACTATTTAATGGTAGAACGTGGTGGTTATTATTTTAATTAATTTTTCTTTTTTTTTTTGTAAATGGATTTGCTATTAGTAGCTGCTGTTGCTTTTTTTATAATCTGAGCTTAGCAATGTTACATAACGTAATATGTTAGTTTAAAATTCTGTAAATAACCTCCACTATAGTCGTAGTATTAAAGCTTTAACTTACTTTATGCAACTGAATTGTACTTTTTGTCATAGTGAAGTACTATTGCAAGTGCTACCGTAGTGATGGACACGTCTTCATCTGATGGTGACGATTTCGATGACTTTATGGAACTCCAGTTCCTACAGGACAACTCTGAAAAAAATCCACAATGCACTTCAAAACTAACAGGACGTGAATATTTGCAAGAAATCTTAGATGGTCCCCCGGATAAGTTTCATCGCATATTCCAAATGAATCAAGATTGTTTTTTGGCTTTGTGTGGTTTTCTGATAAATGGCAACTACCTCGAGGAAATGGAGGAGAAAGCCCGACGTAGGCGCGTGTCTTTTGAAGAAAGTGTTGCCATTTTTTGTATATTGTCGGTCACAGTCATAGAATGCGAACATGTGCTGATAGGTTTCAACACTCGCTTGAAGCAATCGAGCGACATTTTACAGTTGTTTTGAAAGGTTTGGCAAGAGCAGCCACAATACTAATTACTCCCCCGAACACTACACGTATACATGAAGGATCACTAATTCCACGGACTTTTATCCATGGTTTAAGGTATTTTGTTACCTCCATCCTAACTAACATATGATTTTAATATTTCAAAGTTTGCTAAAGTTGTAGTATTCAAATTCATTAATGTAGGGAGCTATCGGTGCTGCTGATGGCACATTAATCGATGCTTTGGTACCTGCTAGTCGAAGCAATGCTTGTCGTGGGCGAAAGGGTAATATAACTCAAAATGTGTTGGCGGTTTGTGATTTTGATATGATGTTCACATTTGTTTATGCGGGATGGAAAGGCAGTGCTAACGACTCGCGTGTAATACAGAGTGCATTATCACAAGGACTGTTGCAAATCCCTCACAATGATAAATATTATTTAGTAGATTGTGGTTACACTAATATGCCTGGTTTTTTAGCTCCCTACTGTGGTGAGCCATATCACTTATAGGACTTTCAAGGGGCCAACCATGCACCAACCCAATCTAGGCAACTTTTTAATAAACAGCATGCGAGGCTACGTAATGTGATTGAAAGAACATTTGGTGTATTCAAGAAAAGGTTTTCCATCTTCAGTCACATGACAAACTACTATTTTATAAGACAGATTATAATGGTCACAGCATGTTGTGCACTCTATAATTTTATACGTAGATATTCAGTTGACGATACTTTTTTTGAGGAATTTGTCGATGAACAATTAATTCATCACCAACAAATTGAAGATATCGCATCCACATCTCAAGGGTTGGATTTTTCATCTTCCCAATTGAATCGTATGAATACGAAAAGAGATGAAATTGCTACGGCAATGTGGAATGCGAGACATTAATGAAATTTTGATGAAACATATTCATTGTATCATTTACTGTATTGAATATAATGTTTTATGCATTGTATGAGATGTTATCTTGACAATTTACAGATGAACAGGCACTGCACATGGATTCAATTTTGTTACTAACAATGGTCAGAAGAATGAATGGATTTGTCAGTAACAGGAAGCAATTTGATTATCATTTTTTTTTAAATCACTAAGATGATGTCGTTATAGGCAATGATGTGTAACGCCCCGAATTCCAAAAATACACTGAATTTGAGATTCCACAGGATCTTTACACTTCTTTCGTACAATTTTACAAGGAATTTAAAATTTTTCACTTTACATCAGAGTCATATGAAAACTTTACACTTTACATTTTACAGCAGAAGCAAATTTGCAACATTTAGATAAATGTACATCAACATTTGAATAATCTCTAAGCATCTGTGCTTCTTTAATCTTTATCATGTCATTTACCCTGCATACAAAACTGTGGGTACGTCAGTTTATTCAACCGACGAACATTATACATGGCCATCCTCTCTATGCCGGAAATAGTATAACTGATTTTCCATATTTAATAAACACAAACTTGTCACATATCAAACTAAAGGGAATATCCTATTGATGTCGTGTTGTGATTGTGCACTTAGTCCTTAATGCAATTATTTATATTACATAACACTAATGCACACTTGTTCGGATTCTATGCATCCCATACTACATAAGTCCGAGGGCAAGCCTCTTAATCGTTCTTCATCTTGTAGGGTTCAATCCCTCGTCATGATTTAATCTACTACTGTAACTACGGTAAGTATCCTAGATGATCAATGAGTACAAGCTCATGTACAGAAAACCTGGAGGGGAATCCCACGCCATGTCCTGACGCATCAAGCATGCATTCTATAGCAATTCAGCCTCTTTCATGGCACACGATCCTCTTGCAGTCACCAAACATCCCACAAGTATCGCCAAGATCCCGATAATTCCGGAGTAGTGTCCACACCATGTCTTGACGCATCAAGCATGCATTCTGTGGATCACTCTCACATCGTAGACTCGAGGCCCTCATACTTGTATTTTTCTCTCACTTTCATCACCTCTTCACTATGTACTAAATCTTAATTTAAAGAAATCATGAAAAAAATCAATCTCTTAGAGTTAGCCCTCTCACTACTACCGGTCTTATTTCTTTCGTTTTACAATGACCCAAACTGGTCTTTTCAATTTCAATAATTATAATTCATCACTTTTACTTGCCGGTGTGAGTTTTGGCTACACCTAATTTTCAATTTCATTTTACAAATTCATAATCTGAGTTGTCAAACTCAATATCATTTCTCTTTTCCAATCACATGATTTCTAATTATCCATGAGTCAATAACCATACATGGAGTTCAATTATTCATCATGTATTTCATCCAATATTTATTTCCACATTAAAAAATCATATCACCAAGTATATGATCAAAATGAATATTCACAACTCATTATTGTCACACCATTCTTTAACAAGAATAATCCACACCACTTCACCTTATATATTTTCTTTCTTTGTTATTTTTCTTTTCTAGCACTTATTTCAATTCTTTTGCAAAACACATCTTTCACAAAAACATACAAGTGTAGAACCATAGTTCCAACTACACTTTTATTCCCAAAAATATACTCTATTTCATTTCAATAACTCCCAATTTATTTTTCATAAGTCACACATACTTTTAGAATAATAATAGTATTTTTTTCAAAATTTTTAGACATCAAAATCCACCAAAAAATTATTTTTTCCACAAGGGAAATTCTAGCCGAGAGCAGGATTCGAACCAGCGACCCGAGAGAGCCCAATCGCACACACTAGACACTTGGCCACTAGTGCTCATCGGTATAAAGAAAGATTAGAGTGTTATAAACTCTCGGACTAAACTTGATTAATTTTTTTAAACGCACACAAAAAATATGGTGTCCTCAAGTTTCGAACCATCGATCTGTGAGAACCCAACCGCACACACTGTAGCATTTAAAAGCCTCCCGACCACTTGAGTTATAAGCTCAAGTTGTCTTGAATACAACTTATATTTTAATTAAATCAACTCTCTGTTTAATAGAACATTTCGATGTTTCAAAAGCTCTCATTTGAGTTTTGCTTTTACTAATTTTACTGTAAATCTCCATAATAATTATTCAAACAATATTTGATACTCCAGTAATTTAAAAATAACTTTTTCAGTAATTAAACACATATTTTTCATACAATTAGTTTAAATTGTATACTACTACCACATCTCATTTCGATATTTCTTATACAATTTAACATCAATATTCCCTATATCAATTCCCTGTTTATATTCCTTTCACAAACCCACAAATTATATTTTAAGTTATTCGTTACAACATCATCACAAAAAGGTTCATTCAAGCACATAAAACAACATTTTCATCTACTAACATTTGCATTTAGTTTTGATGCTAACAACGAATTTTACTTCAAGCAATCCATAGCTATAAATAATTCACACACAACTTAAGTTTGATGATGGAATCACATACAATCTATTTAGCAACATTCCAATCAACTAATAAGCCATTTTTCCAATTAAATGTACTCTTATTAATCTTTTTCATGCATTATCATTTCAATTCAATTCTAGCATGCTATCTAATTAGAAACATGGAAAATAACCCACCTTATTTGGAGAGAATAAAATTGCAACACCTCCTAAACACAAGAGTCCTTGCCAAAAGAGCGTTCATTCTCCTCCTTGATGCGCACAACCGAGCCACAAAGATGCCAATCCCGAGAGCTTCCTAGTGATGCCGGCTTTCTTTGAATGCACACACAACTCACACACAACTCTCAATCTTTTTATCTCACTTACTATACTACTAACAATTTGTATTTTCTACTATAGGTTTTGGAGAAATGAAGAGTACAAAAATAACTAGGCTATGGGGGGGTATTTATACTAAAATTGGGAGCAAATGAAGGGTTAGGATCAATCTAGGAGTTAAAAATAAAAGGCTAGGATTCAAGGGGGAGTTGTAGTAACCAACCATGATCAAGCAACCACCACCCATAACTCCACTCATTTTTTTTTCATTTTCCCTCCATACCAAAACCGGCCTACATGGTGCTTTTTGCACGTGTACGTGCAATGCATGTGCATTCATTTGTTCTCCATTTAAAAAAAGTTGTACATTATATTTTCTATAAAAATAATCTTATAAAAATATCCTACATTACAAGTTGTAATTAAAAGAGAAATAACTCATGGGCTTTAATTAATGGGCCAAATAATAGTTTTACAAAAATAAATTAGATTTGGGCTAAAAAAAAGGCTTATGTTTATTTGAATAAAATGGGCCTTTATAAAAAAAACAATTAGAGAACACACACACACACACACACACACACACACACACACACACACACACATATATCCACAATATCCATAATGAAAATAATTATAAGATTTCATACTACAAAAATTGCACGTGCACACTACGTGCAAAATTAATAATTTTCATAAATGAAAATTGGGGTATTACATGATGAAAGGTTCATACTACAAAAATTGCACGTGCACACTATGTGCAAAATTAATAATTTTCATAAATGAAAATTGGGGTATTACATGATGAAAGGTTCTACTCAATTGCCAAAGTTTGTCCCCCCCCCCCCCCCAACACACACACACTCCCTCTTTCTGCTTGGTTGTATTGACCAGCAGCAGATATTGAAAATATGAAAAGAAAAAAAAAAGAGTGAATAACCACGGAAATGATGTGTGATAGCCTTTAAGCTGATCTGTAGTTGATGTTTAGAATTATGTGAAGTAAGAATGAATCCATTATGTGAAGTGATAATGATGAAATCATTTGTTGATGACAATGGGGGGGTGGACATTTTAATTAGTACTAGTAGGCATGGTATTGTCAAAAATGCAGCCCTAGACTAGAGTTTTTATCATTGATTTGAACAATTGTTCTATAGAACCATTGTGACAGTGTAAAAATGGCCTGAGGCCCATCCAAGGCCCAATACAATTCCTACTCAGAAAAGCAAGAATACCGATCTGGTTCGGCTCCGGACCCCTTCAGGGTCGGCGCCGACCCTCGTGTTTGCCCCCACAGTGCCGGCTTCCTCGTACTGACGAGCCTCAGTATCCCCCGGAGTCCGATCCGGAGCAGTCCCTCATGCCGTCCCCCCTCTCTGACGGGGCAGAGGGATGACCTGGCGCAGCCTAGGCCCTCCGATTCCCCCAGATGCACAGAGGACTCACGATGGGCCACGTCAGCTCCAAATACCGCCAAGGGTTTCGCCACGTCAGCCCTATACCACTCCTGGTATCACCGCAACCGCCCTAAACCCCCTGGGCCTTCTGCCACGTCAGGCCCATGGGCTTTCGGATCCAAACCCGGCCCCCAAGCGGAACCAAACCCGGTTGGGATTCTCTATAAATACTTGACCCTCATCCACCTTTTGAAGGTAATCAATCTTTTACCACTTAAATATACCTAGTTATTGCTACTCTCTCACAGAGACTGACTAGAGCGTCGGAGGGTCCGCCACCGGGACAAACCCCGGTGTTTCAGGACCGTCTGCAGGTACACAAGACCTCGGATCCGACCCTTCCGATCCGAGCCCAACCTTCAAACGCCTTTCCAAGCTCATCGTAGGCCCCAGAAGGTCAACCGAAGGTCGGCAGACGAGCGGCAATCTCCTTCAATACAAATTGAGTTCGAACTCACACCTGGTGTTTCCACACGTGCCCCAGAAATAAACAGCATCAGGTTGGCGCCGTCTGTGGGAACAGCTGCTCCAGAAGCCGATCCGACCCAGACCCTCAAAGGCCATCGACAGCCGAATCCTCATGGCAACCAAAGGCAAGGGGGCTGCTTCCTCCGTCAACCAACGGGGCTCGCCCCCACCCACCAATAAAGCCAGGCCACGCCCGTCGAAACACAAGGCTCCCTCTCGGGAGTCCCAAGGGAGCGTCGGCCGGCCAGAACAGCCCGACCTCCGGGGAATAATCCTCAACCGCAAGATTACCCGCAGCAGGAGAAGGGCCGCTTCCAACCCGGTCCCGAACCGCCCGAGGCCACCGTCCGAGGTACGCAGACCCGCGCTCAGCCGAGTCGGAAGACAACCCTCGGACCAACCAAACCGGGCCGAAAGAGCCCCCGTCACTCATAAGGAATTCCAAGACTTCCGAAAAGAAATGCTGGGAGCCCTCCGACGGGCCCCCAGGGAAGAAACCCTCCATTCGCAAACGGGGTCGGACGCCGAAGCCAGCGCGTCCCGCCCTTCAACGATCCAGCCAGGAGACGATGACGTACTCCTAAGACGCCTACAAGAAATGGAGGACCGCCTCGATCACATAAGGGACGGCGACCAAAGAATGGCTCAGGGGTACAAGCCTGTCCGTCCACCCTTCTCCGCCCCCATCCTCCTAGCAGAAATACCCCGGAATTTCCGGCCCCCTCAATTCGAGACCTACGACGGCGAGGGAGATCCTGCTGATCACATGGAGGGTTTCAAAACCCTCATGATGATTCACAGCGCCTCGGATATCCTGCTCTGCCGAGCCTTCCCCGCCACCCTTCGGGGTCCTGCTCGCGAGTGGTTCTCGAAACTCGCCCCCGGCTCCATTTACTCCTTCGACCAACTCGAGGGCAATTTTCTTGCCCATTTTGTCACTAGTCGGAAGGCCGAAAGGACCAGTGCCTCATTACTGGGGCTCAAACAGATAGAGGGGGAATCACTCAGAATGTTCGTCCGGAGATTTACCGCTGAGGCAAGGTCGGTCTCCTCCCTCGACCCAGGCGTCGCTTCAGCGGCATTCCGACACAACGTCCGCCCCGGGCAGCTGAAGGCCTCTCTGGCCAAGAGACCCCCCATCGACTTCCCCGACCTCCTCAATAGGGTCGAGAAATACATTAGGGCAGAAGAGGCCCTCAACCCCGAAGATGCCAGGGATGCCACCGGGAAAGGAAAGCGGAAGACCGAGGAAGGCGAACCACCGAAGAAAACTCCAAGGGACCCGGGGGCCATAAAGAAGGTCCCGCCAGTCCCCCGCTTCGAGAGGTACACTCCCCTGACGCATAACATCTCCGCCATCCTCTTGGAAATCGAAGACAAGGGCATTGTCCGACTACCCCCCCGATCTAATAACAACAAGAATCGAGACCAGCGCTTTTACTGTCGCTTCCACAGAGATCACGGGCACGAAACCGACCAATGCCGAGCCCTGAAAGACGAAATTGAAGAACTCATTTCCAGAGGATACCTCCGAGAATTCACCCGAGAAGGCCCACGGGATCGGCGAGACGCTAGGAACCGGAGGCAATCGCCTCCGAACCCTGCTCCAAACCAGTCCCAGGATCGGGACCCCGACTCCGAGGGAGCCGCGGATATCCCTTTCATCTTGCACTGTGTCCACGGAGGGCCGATGGGAGGCGGATCAAACACTTCCAAAAAAGCCTTCCTTCGAGAGGTGAACGCTGTCAAAGACAACCCCTCGCCCAAACTACAATCAAGGCCGGTCTCCTTCTCAGGGGAAGACCTTGAAGGTGTTCGCTTGCCCCACTGCGATGCTCTCGTCATCAACCTCCACATGGCTAATTGTGAGGTCCGCAGGATCCTCGTCGACAACGGTAGCTCGGTGAATATTCTTTTTCTCGAAGCCTTCGAAAAACTCAAGTTACCCCGAGGAAAACTCAAACCAGCTGGATACACCCTGCACGGGTTCTCAGGCGTCCCCGTCGTAATAGAAGGGATTGTTACCCTCGACGTTACCGCCGGGTCGACTCCTGTCAAGAGGACCGAATCCATGGACTTCATGATGGTCAACGTCAAGGCGGCCTACAACGCCATACTTGGCCGGCCTGGACTATGCTCCCTACAAGCGGTGCCTTCGGCTTACCATCTGAAGCTCAAGTTCCCCACCCCTCAAGGAGTCGGCATCGTCCGAGGCAGTCAAGAAGCAGCGCGATCATGCTACATGACCACCGTCGATGGAGGCGTGTTCCCCCTCGACGCCGGACGAGCGTAGACTATGGCCCGGCTATGTGTAAATCTTTTGTTTTTGGTGTAAACCCGCGTTTGTAAAGGGCTGCCTTAGCGGCCCTCCCTACCTTATACTAAAAATATGCCTTTTTATCCAAACCCCAATTGTCTCGATAATCTCAATACGAGTCCGGACCGAAGGTCCTTCCTAAGGCCCCACTTCGATCCCTCGCGGAACGATGGAGCCAGACCTTGCCTCCGACATTTCATACCGCATCACTGGCCGGAGCAAGGAGGGAAAAGGATTCCTCTTTCATACCCCTTTATTTTTCGTCCCAAAGAGAAAAAATAAAACGAAAGAAAAAAAACAAAGACCGTTACAAGACCGCTCCACTCTTCTCAAATCAGATAGATCAGGGCCCCCCCCCCGGGGCCCAACGAGGGACAAAGAGTACTTCGACCAAGCAACTAGGGCCCCCCCCCCCCTCTCGCTGTGATATTCCTTAGCCTCAGCCCCAATCGACGGTCCAGCCACCGAACTCTGGGCGTCATCCGGTTGCGCCCACTGCAACAACAGCAACGCAGAGGGAACCCCCTCCGCCAGTCGACCCAAGGATGAAGAGAACGAGGCTCCCAGCATCGCCTTGTAACGAGGCATCTCCGTCTCCTCCTCCACAAAGACGTCGCGAGGTAGCCCCCCAGGGGAGGACCTCGGCTCCAAGGTACTTAGCCCGGCTCGTCTAATGTCCGTCCCGCCGAGCTCCCGATCCCACATCACTCTTCTCAACCGACGCGCCTCCGCACTCAAGACGGCGAACTTACTTCGATAAAAATTACAGGCTTCATCGGTGTCCCGAGCCCCCCTTCGGTGGCGAGCCAGCGCAGCTTCCAGGACCTTAACCTTACTCCGGAGTCGTGCCACATAGAAACTACGGGAGTCTCCTTCAGGAAGGTTAGCCGCGACCTACAAGATAACCAACCAACTCAACACTCATTCTCAAGAAGATCCAGAAATGTCCGAAGTCAAACCAACCGGCCGGTCAAAAAACTTTTCTTGCCACTATAAATCCAAATGTTTCTTACAAAAAATGCGGTGGCCAGTCCGCGGGAGGCAAACACAATCGAGGGAGAGAAAAAGAAAGACGAAAATTACACAACTCATTGACCCACCTCCGCGCCGACGGACGGATCCACGGGAGCTTCGGAAGAGGGGTCGACGGCGGGCCCTGCTTCACCCAGAGTCTTCGACGTTCCCTCGATCTCCATATCATACTCAAAATTGGACAGATCGAGGGCCGGGAAGAAGTGCCTCACGTGGCTGAGGGCCCTCTCATAGCTCTTGTCCTGGGCCGCGATCACCATCTGCTGGCCCTTGCGCAACACCTCCTCCGCCTCCTTGGTAAACTTCGTCTTCAGGGAGGCCACCTTCTTCTCCCACTCCACGTCCTTGGCCTTGAGCTGGAGCTCCAGCTGCTGTTCTCTCTTATGCGAACCCTCGAGTTCGATTCGCATCTCCTTCATCTCCAGCTCGCTCTTTTCCGCCCGAGCTCGCTCTTGAGCCAGGGACGCCTCGTACAGGTTCTTGATGTTGGCCCCCTGAATACAGGCCTACAACCAACGACAAACAAAGATGAGACCTCGGCACGTAAATCAACAAAGAGGGACAGAGTCGACAGACTTACCTGCACAGTGGCCTGTGCCAGGCGGGCGAACGCCGCCTCTACGGGCTCGCCCTCCATCGCCTTGCGATCGCCAGGGGTCGCCAGCTTTTCCACCACTTCGACGGCTTGGGCCTCCTCTGTCAGGCGGTCCCCCATCAGAACCGACCAGTCAGGAGCCCACCGCTGCCGCAACAGCTCCACCACCGGATCCTCTTCCTCGGCCTCGACCCAGGGACCTTTCCCCTTGTCGAGAACAGAGGCCCCTGCTCGGCCCGGGCCCTTCGAAGAAGCCACGCCCTTGCTCGTCTCAGAGCGACCCCTCTTGGTCCTCGGCTCGAGTTGAACCTCCGAGATAACAAGGGGCAGCTCCCTCGACCTCTTCGCCGCCTCCGCCTTCTTCTTCTCGGCGTTTTCCTTCTTCATGACCAGCCGCCTTGCCTGGATCGATGCCTCATCCATACCTGCAAAAAAAACCATTAAGAGCAATGAGCAAGAAAGTAAGAAAGGACCCGGAGGAAAGGAACAACTACATACGCATAACAGCTGGGCTCAGTCCAGCGTTCGCCAGAGCGGTCTCCGTCACCTCCGTCCAATCAATGCTAGGTGACTGGCGGAGGCGCTCGACAAACCCCCACTCATCTGCCGACAGATCCCCCTGCCTCGGCGGTGGGTGGCTCGGCTTGGAGTGGTTCCATCGAGTAGGAATGTCCCATGGCTCTTCACTCCGGATCACCAAGTACTTCTCCTTCCATCCCTTGATGGAATCGGGGTGGTGGCGAACGACCCTCCCCCCGCTCCGGGGAGAGATATAGTATACACCCTCGGCCGACGGATTGACCATCAACATTGCACGGAACACGTTCAACCGCAGGGGTACTTGCTGCTCCTCGCACATCAGCATAAAGCAGATGATCTGCTTCCAAGAGTTCGGCCCGTACTGCATGGGCGCCAAGGAGGCCCAGTTCAACACGTCCCTAATGAACGGGTGGACCGGCAACCTCAGGCCAGAGATAAAAGCGTCCACCGGGAAGACACAGTACCACGCTGACAAGGGATCGGTGGGACGCAGAGTAGGGCTCGGCATCAGCAGTTCGTGACCAGGCCCTATATGATACGCCAGCTGCAGAACCTCTAAATCCCCGTCCTCCAAAACGGTCGAGATCGCGTCCATCATCACCCTCCCCCGGCTCGGCGAAGAGGGTTGCACTCCGAAGAGCTCTTGGTCAGAGAGATCGTCGGGATACTGACGGAAATGCTTCGGCTGGACGGGCGAGCCAGTCATCAAGTTACGGAAAACAGGCGCCTTGCTCGAACCGCCGGTCCTCGGCCCCGGTTTTCCTGGGGCCCTCTTCTCCTTCTTAGCTCGCTCCGACGGTCCTCGACCCTGAGCGGTGGATCTCCTCACTGTATTGCCCTCGCCACTCTCCTCATCGGAAGACAGCTCCAGCACGCGAATGCCGTCCGAACCCTCGCCGGCTCCCTCCGACCCACTACTCTCCACCACAAAGGGACGTCGAGTACGCGACACCCTCGGCTTGTGTGTCGCTTCCCCCTCACCTACGGAGCCCTCCCAAGAAGCCAAGCCAGTATGGCCCACAACGGGCACCGATCCCTCCTCGAACACGGGCTCTTCCCACGACGTCGACGGAGAGTCAGGCTTTACTTCCCCCCTGGACGACGACGCCGACGAACCGGACTGAGCCCTATCCATCTGTGCCTAAAGATAAAACAAACTTACCAAACTAACCTGGGACCGCTTCGGAAAGGCGAACCGAGTACGGCAAACTGCAAGAGCAAACGCTGAAGGGGTGGGAGATTTTTTGAAGAAAGAAGCAGCAAGATTGTAGTAGGCGAAAGGGAAAAAAGGGGAATACTTATATGAGGGAAGAACGGCTCCTCGACTTCTGCTACTACTGTTCACTGATTGACGCACAACTACCGCCTAGAAGATCGCGCCACGCTCTCGAAACCTGTGCGGGGGACGTCATCAGACGCCAGACTGACGGCCTAACTCTGGGGTCGGGTCGGGTGAGATACACGACGGAGAAAACATTTTTTTTTATTTTAAGGCACCGTCATATGACAGACGCCCCGGGCTCCAGCGTTCGACCGGTTCCCCTCTCACCCTCGAGCAGCCCGGGACTTACAGCCTCGGCAGCCGAAACCCCGAACTGTTCGAGGGTGGAACAGAAACCGCCATCGCCTACAACCCTATCAAGACGGACTGACAGACCCCCGACGGGAGGTGGCCCCCCCATCCGAGGCCCTTCAGCCCCAAGGCCGGTATACGGTGGATGCGTCTTTTCGTCTGGATCTCCCCCGGGCCAAACCTCCATGACAGGGCAGTCTGACCCGAAAAGGGATCCAGACGGCAAAACCACCACTAAACCGAAGCTCCTCTCCCCACAGCACGGATATAGGCCGTCACCCCTCTCGCCCTGATCTCCCGTAGACCTGGCCGCCGTATCAAGGTCCATCAGATCCAAGAGAAGATCAGGACGGCAGAGTGACCACCTCTCCGACGCTGCTAGGATCGAAAATATTAGCCAAAGACAGGCGTCCGCCGAAGCAGACACCTCTGAGAGCCCAAGGGCCACCCCTGTTTTGATCATACCTACAATGGAGGGGGGAGGTATTTATAACCTCCCCCAGGGACTAACCGTTGGGACGCCGGGAAGGTCAATCAACGGAAAACCATGCACCATCTACATTTATTAGGCGGCGCCATTAAATGCCCCTAGAAAATTGGACCATCACACCATTCTCGGAGAGCCTTCAATACACCACACGAATGGTGGGATATCCCCGCTCAGTCACTCTGAGGCGCCAATCGGTCGCCATCCCCCTTGATTAGCCCGAGATCCCTCGGCCGGCTCGGGGTCGGGTCTAGCACCAGGGCAGTCTTCTCAGGAAGGCTTCACGGCTCGCCATCGCCCTTGCCTTCCAGTAATCCCTCGCCAAGCTCGAGGTCAGGTCTGGCACCAGGGAAGTCTTCTCAGGAAGGCCAACGGCTCGCCACCCCCCTTGTTGGTCCATAATCCCTCGATCAGCTCGAGGCCGGGTCCAGTACCAGGGGAGTCTTCTCAGGAAGGCTTCACGGCTCGCCATCGCCCTTGCCTTCCAGTAATCCCTCGCCAAGCTCGAGGTCAGGTCTGGCACCAGGGAGGTCTTCTCAGGAAGGCCAACGGCTCGCCACCCCCCTTGTTGGCCCATAATCCCTCGATCAGTTCGAGGCCGGGTCCAGTACCAGGGGAGTCTTCTCAGGAAGGCTTCACGGCTCGCCATCGCCCTTGCCTTCCAGTAATCCCTCGCCAGCTCGAGGTCAGGTCTGGCACCAGGGAGGTCTTCTCAGGAAGGCCAACGGCTCGCCACCCCCCTTGTTGGCCCATAACCCCTCGACCAGTTCGAGGCCGGGTCCAGTACCAGGGGAGTCTTCTCAGGAAGGCTTCACGGCTCGCCATCGCCCTTGCCTTCCAGTAATCCCTCGCCAAGCTCGAGGTCAGGTCTGGCACCAGGGAGGTCTTCTCAGGAAGGCCAACGGCTCGCCACCCCCCTTGTTGGCCCATAATCCCTCGATCAGCTCGAGGTCGGGTCCAGTACCAGGGGAGTCTTCTCAGGAAGGCTTCACGGCTCGCCATCGCCCTTGCCTTCCAGTAATCCCTCGCCAAGCTCGAGGTCAGGTCTGGCACCAGGGAGGTCTTCTCAGGAAGGCCAACGGCTCGCCACCCCCCTTGTTGGCCCATAATCCCTCGACCGGCTCGGGGTCGGGTCTGGCACCAGGGTACTCTTCTCACCAAGATCCAATGACTCACCATCCCATTTTCTACAACCATGAGCACTCCTCCACGGCTAGCTCCCGCACCCCCTGCAGGAGTGGGGGGCTTGTGTGACAGTGTAAAAATGGCCTGAGGCCCATCCAAGGCCCAATACAATTCCTACTCAGAAAAGCAAGAATACCGATCTGGTTCGGCTCCGGACCCCTTCAGGGTCGGCGCCGACCCTCGTGTTTGCCCCCACAGTGCCGGCTTCCTCGTACTGACGAGCCTCAGTATCCCCCGGAGTCCGATCCGGAGCAGTCCCTCATGCCGTCCCCCCTCTCTGACGGGGCAGAGGGATGACCTGGCGCAGCCTAGGCCCTCCGATTCCCCCAGATGCACAGAGGACTCACGATGGGCCACGTCAGCTCCAAATACCGCCAAGGGTTTCGCCACGTCAGCCCTATACCACTCCTGGTATCACCGCAACCGCCCTAAACCCCCTGGGCCTTCTGCCACGTCAGGCCCATGGGCTTTCGGATCCAAACCCGGCCCCCAAGCGGAACCAAACCCGGTTGGGATTCTCTATAAATACTTGACCCTCATCCACCTTTTGAAGGTAATCAATCTTTTACCACTTAAATATACCTAGTTATTGCTACTCTCTCACAGAGACTGACTAGAGCGTCGGAGGGTCCGCCACCGGGACAAACCCCGGTGTTTCAGGACCGTCTGCAGGTACACAAGACCTCGGATCCGACCCTTCCGATCCGAGCCCAACCTTCAAACGCCTTTCCAAGCTCATCGTAGGCCCCAGAAGGTCAACCGAAGGTCGGCAGACGAGCGGCAATCTCCTTCAATACAAATTGAGTTCGAACTCACACCTGGTGTTTCCACACGTGCCCCAGAAATAAACAGCATCAACCATGTTCTGAGCCTACGACTAATTTGGGTTTTTTTGCTTATTCACATGGCTTTGTTGTAGTATTTGATTTCATTGAAGTAGATTGTGTTAGCATACTGATTATTATTGCCCAAAGCATGAGAATCCATCAGAAGCATAAAACATGCACACCCCAAATTATTACCATTCAGAGTTGTAACCTATGAACAGCACTGAGAAACCATCATAACATCATAAGCCATGAGCAGCCTCACAAACCCATCACAGGAAGGAAATTGTACACAATATGAAAATTGTACAGAAGAATAAAGGAGTTGTTTATAAATAGCATCACAAGCCATCATCTCTATATTCAAATCAGTGGACGATACTTATTTTTATTTGGTTGGTAGAAATTGACAATCGTGGAGATGATGATGATATATTCTGATTCTATATCACCTTTGCAGTATTGAAAATGACCAAACACTGGTAAATACAAATATGGAAGATGGTAGTACCGAAACAGATCCAATGTACTAAATTTTGTACATGAACTTATGAGGAACCTGGAGATGATGGCTAGTATTGAGATGCTTCTTAAATAAACTATTAATTTCTTCATAAATAAAAGATGTAACTGCGTTACCTTCCTGTGATGGGTACTCTTGCTGCTCATGGCTTGTGATGGGTACTCATGGATTGTGATAGCTTCTCATGCTTTGGCCAAAAATAATAATATGCTAACACAACGTTTTCAATAAAAAAATTTCATGTGCCTTTGATAATTTTGGAGATGATGGATGAGGATCCTCTATAACTCAAGTATTCTTTTTTCTATTTTAACAATTTTCCATAATGTGTACAATTTTCTTCCTGTGAAGGGTTCAAATTATGCTGATGGCTTATCATGTTATCATGGTTTGTCAAGGATTTTGTCACATGATAAGTGTGAAGAAATGTAATTGGGGTGTGCATGTTTTATGCTTCTGATGTGTTGTCATGCTTTGGGCAATAATAATCAGTATGCTAACACAAGTGCTTCAATAACTGTTGTTGATGTGCATTTGAAAATTTTGGAAATGAAGGCTTTTGATCCTGTGTAACTCAAGTGTTGATTTTTTTTACCTTAACAAATTTCGAAAATGTGTACAATCTCCTACCTCTGAAAGGTCTCTGATTCTGCACATGGATTATGATGTTATCATGGTTTGTCAAGGCTTTTGATACTTGATAACTGTGAAGAATAATTGGGGTGTGCATTGAGATGCTTATGATGGGTTCTCATGCTTTGGGCAAAAATCTATCAGTATGCTAACACAAGCTTTTGAATATATTTTGTTGATGAAAGGTTCTACTCAATGTTAAGTGTGTGTCCCCCCCCCCCCTCCCCCCTCCCCACCCCCCCCCCCCCCCCCCCCCCACACACACACTCCCTATTTTCTGATTGGTTGTATTGACCAGCAGCAGATATTGAAAAGATGGAAAATATGAGTGAATAACCACGGAAATGATGTGTGATAGCCTTTAAGCTGATCTGTGGTTGATGTTTAGAATTATGTATTGTTGCTGCTGATGAGTTCTGATAGCTCCATTGATGGATTCTGATGACTTCTTCTTTCTTTGTAAGGGAATTTGGTATGAATTTCATTTTCAAACTTACCTCCTTGTTACTATATTATAATTGTGAATTCTACTAAAATTTTACCTTCTTGTTACCATGTTCTGATGCAAATAAGGATGGCTTCTCCTGTTTGGAGAACAATTTTCTGCTAAAATTGGTACATGATAGCTTCTGAAGATGGTGGCTTTATGTTTGCCATACCATGTACCATTTCCTTGCTGTGATGGCTTCTAATGTTTCTGATGCTGCTCATGGCTTCTAATGTTTCTGATGCTGTATTAGCTGCATTGATGCTCTGATGGCTTCTGATGCTGTGAGGCTTCTCATGGCTGCAGTTTTGGTGGAAGTGTTTCCTGTCATTTTGTTGTTGTCGGTCTCCATCTAACAGGAAGTGATTCATTTATTTGTTTTAAATCACCCTACTGTTTTACCTCTATCAGTCTAGGCAATGATGAATAAACAAAAGTTATGATGCATGTGATATGATAACCCTTTTTATTTGATGCGTTATAAGGGAGTAAAAGTCATCGATTCCATAGATGATCATTTTCATTATTGGCATGAATATCAAATGCATTAGGATGCATGATTATTACTAGTTGGCATGGCATTCAAATGTAGCCCTAGACTAATCTCCATGTTCTATTCAATCTTCTTTTCTATACATAACTGTTCTGAGCCTATGACTAATTGAACCCAATTTAATATTACCTGTATTTTGTTTCCAGATTAATTTTTTAACAATATGTTTTCAATCCTTAGCAGGAAGAAGATTGGTATCATAAATAGCAGCTGAACTTCTATTTTACAACTTCAAAAGTGTTGCGCAATTGGATAGTGATATCCTGCACTTCTTAATTGGGTTTAGTTATCTGCTACTTTATAAGGGATAAGGTCTTATGTTTCAGTTTGGAAATTTTGTTTTACCATCTTGTCGATATGTTATAAATGTTAATAATATCATTATGGGCTATGTTTTGGGATGCTTCTAATGGCTTCTCATTGTATGGGGAAAAATAATTTTCCATACTGTGTACTTTTTTACTACCTGTGAAGGGTTCTGATTCAGCTCGTGGATTATGATGTTATCATGGTTTCTCATGGTTTCTCATGGCTTCTGATTATTTATAACTGTGATAAATTATTAATTTGAGGTGTGCATTCGGAAAGCTTCTGATGGCTTCTCATTCTTTGGGCAAATTTCCATACTGTGTACATTAGTGTGGATTGTGCAAGGTTCTGTTGCTGCTCATGGCTGATGATGTTATGCTACTTTTTCATGGCTGATCATATGTTATAACTATGAATTATAAAAATAATTTGCATTGGGATGCTTCTGATGCTAGTTCATGCTTTTGGCTTAAATAAAAGCTAACACAAGATTTTCAAAAAAATTTGTTGATGTGCCTTTCAAAAATTTGGAGATGATGTTTTCTGATCCTGTACAACTCAAGTATTGTGTTTATTTACTTTAACAAATTTCCATACTGTGTACAATCTCCTTCCTGTGCAGGGTTCCCATGCTACTCATGGCTGA
The DNA here is from genome assembly GCA_017893485.1 of Hemerocallis citrina. Lineage (NCBI taxonomy): Eukaryota > Viridiplantae > Streptophyta > Magnoliopsida > Asparagales > Asphodelaceae > Hemerocallis > Hemerocallis citrina. The sequence continues at coordinate 132,296,614 of CM030367.1, read as the reverse complement.
TGATGATATGATGGTTTCTCATCGCATCTGCTGCTATATAAGGGATGAGTAATCATGGCTTCTGATTATGTTGTATCAGTGTAATTTAGCTGATTTGGGAACCCAGGATCCAAGTATATATAATATAATGTATTGGAGCTTAACAAACAGAGAGTTGCAATGTAATATAATGTATATCAGCTTTATTCTTATTATGAATCTAGTAATTCAATCAAGTTTAATGTGAAGAAAAAAAAAGGATGCGATCAAATAATTTTCATTACATTATATTCAAATGATCTTTCATACTACTCTTTTGCATATCGCATTTCAAGTTAAGGGAATTTTACATACAATAAGAATACAAAATCTTTATTGCTTATGGCATAGTCGAATATCAGTTCATAAGAACAAGCTTAAGGGTTATCACATTAATACAACTCCTCATATTGATAAGATTTGCTCGATTCTGATGCTGCTCATGCTTCTTGTTCCCATAGTTGTACAACTTTGCTCTGTAACTACAGCAATTAAAAAAACACCATATGAAAATTAATGCAAATTGATTGAACAAACGCCTTTTATAATCTCATTGTGAAAAAAACTGTTTTCCTATAAATTTGAGAATTTATTTTTATAACCAAACGCGATTTATGACCTCATTTTCGAATAATTTTTTTAATCAAAATTCATATTTACGGGTTTACCAAACGCATTTTATACTCTTAGTTTCAAAAAAATAGTTTTCCGGAAAAAATATTACCAAACAGCTTTTATACTCACTTTTTCACAAAACTGTTTTCAGAAAACAGTTTTTAGGATAAAATATTACCAAACAGCTTTTACACTCTTTTTTTCAGAAAACTGTTTTCAGAAAACAGTTTTCAGGAAAAAAATATTACCAAATAGCTTTTAGACTCTTTTTTTCATAAAACTGTTTTCAGAAAACAGTTTTCAGACCAAATAGCTTTTCCACCCTTTTTTTTAGAAAACTGTTTTCAGAAAAAAAAAATATTACTAAACAGCTTTTACACTAGTTTTCAAAAAACTATTTTCAGAAAACAAAAAACCAAATGCACTCTCAGTTTTTTGCTGACTCGAATTTTGTGTGTGCATGAGAACTATGTTCAGAGAGGTATGATTGTTTTGTTTTTGGGTTTAAATTTTTTTAATTTGGTGATTATTTCATGAGTTTTTTATTGGTTTTGATTTAAGGTGTACGCAAGTGAGAGATGGATTATTTGGTGGCCTTAATTTGGGCTTCCAAATCATAGCAGGTTAGGTAAGCTGATCAAAAACCCAAAATAACTTGGCAAATTTGCAACATTAATTTCTTTACTACAAGAGAATATACTATCGTGAAGTGTTTCCTTCACTGATTATTAGAAACCATGGATAACATAACATATAAGAACTTTTAGTGTTATATGTTATATTATCCATGGTTTTAGTGTTATATGTCATATATAGGATTGGGATGACTGGAGTTTACCAGTGAAGGGTGCAAACTCTCCGCTCAAGAAAGATAGCTAAAGTAAATTTGTTATTGATCCAATTTTTTTTTATAAAGGTGCAAGTGGAGATAAAAGAAATGATTATCTTGGATTAGAGTTTTGAGAACTTCATGTATTACATTTTGCATGAAATAATAATAAGAGGTATTTCAATTGCAAACTGAGTCTCAGACAAACAAATGTTTAGATTATTGGTATTGTAGATACCTTCACACCTGCACTTGGGTTACCATTATATTTAGACATGCTCATAGTGGTTATGGGATTATAGTAAACTCTATAAAACCTATATGATCATGTCCTTGCATAACTATTACAAGCATCTAAAAGTGATGCTAAAGTTAAAATAACTCTATGCAGTGTTTCTAACAAACTATATGCATTTCAGGTAAGTTCAAGCTAATGATCAAGAAGGCAATGGTTGAGCTTAAAGGTAGATATGCTGCTTCCTCATAATTTATGTTTCCTACTTCAATTAATTTGTTGGACCTCTAAAACTATTTTATATAATCAAACCAGTTACACCGTTTCGAAGATGTGCCGTAGGCACGTGTCAACGGGCAAACCTAGTATATATATATAACAAGTGAGATGCAAACATCCTAGAAAGACTAGGATGGATGCAAAGAAGCGAGCCAAAAGGAAGCACTAGCCTTGTACAATATAAGGATGGTAAGCTCACACCCCAGAAAATCCTACAAGTCCTCTCATGTCAATGGACCAGATGAGTGCAAGTACATTGCAGTCCCAAGATCGATTCTGAGGGGCAGGTACATGTTGCTCCCACCAAGTGGTCCATAGTGCTGAATGGAGGCCGGATAATGGGCCACATGATGTCGGTGATTGAGGGGATCCCAAATGGCTTTAGAGAATGGGCATCGAAGGAAGTGATGGTCGACGGATTCCGGCTAGGTGCCACACAATAGTCACGGAAAGCCATTCGTCATGCCTCTATGGAGTAGTGTATCAGAGGTGAGAAGGTAACCTTTGCCACATATGAAGCTTGACCCTTGAGAGGACCAACCGCCTCCCGCATTACGGAACATGACTCATCTCTATCAGAAGCTTCCCGAAGGCATCGATAAAGTAAGCTGACAGTGAATGTGTCGGAGGTAGTAAGGCCCCAAATCCTAGTGTCCTCCTTAGCAGACAGAGTGTGAGTTGAAAGGAGTTGTTGGAGATCTGATAACATAAGGATGGTAGTCTATTTGGGGAAGCATCGTAAAATAGGGGCCCATCTATCCCCTAACCTCTGAGATGACACAAGAGATTGTGGGTCGTGAGCAATCGCAAGAAGGCCCGGGAGAGGTTCACAAGGGTGCTAGTGCCGATCCAATGGGCCAACCAGAATCTCGTGGTACTCTTACTACCACATCAAACCCAGATATGCATCTGATGTAGTTGAATAGAGCACACCCCTCCAAAAAGGAGAGAGGTTGGCTGAGGGAAGAAGGGTAGTGTCGAAGTCAAGGAATTGCGTACTTGGCTAGTAGGATAGCCTGGCCAGGTTAGGCCAAGGAGAGGTGTGGTCATGTACAAGTTTCTGAAGCCGTTTAGTCAGAAGGGTCATGTTGAACTTTCTGAGATGCCTAACACTAAGGCCGCCTTCACTTTTACGAGCACAGACAGTTTCCCATGCTACAAGACACTGACCCCTAAGCACAAAATGTTGCCCTTTCCAAAAGAAAGCCCGATGAATGGGGTCGGTGCGGTTGATGACACAACTTGGAAGATATATGTATGACATGTAATAGAGGCCGCATTGACGAGGACACATTTCTCACCACAAGATAGGAAGTTCCCTTGCCAATTGACAAGACATGATCTACCTTGTCAATAATCGACTTCCATTCAGCTCTACAAAGTGGTATAGGCATGAGGGGTAGACCAAGGTAGGTGAAGGGGAAAGAGTTGGTGTTATAATTAAGGATAAAGCGTGCATCGCTAAAAGCGGTCTCATCAACACCAAGGTTGTAAATTTGGGACTTGGAGTTGATGCGAAGGCACGTGAACAGCTCTACAGTAGTAGATTGTTTCGAGTTTGTGAAGGAGCGGAGCTCAGGAGAGAGGAGGAGAAGGGATAGTCAGCCTTTTGGAGACTATCCACTTTTAGTCTACGGGAAAGTCTCCAACATGATGATTAAATCCACCATCAATAGATCTCTGGATAGACCGAGAGAATACATCGGCTGCAAGAATAAAGAGGTAGGGAGAAAGTGGATCACCCTGAAGTAAACCACATTTGCACGTGAAATCTCCACCTTTCTCACCATTTACTTTGGTGGAGCTGATATAGGCCTGGATTCAAGAAATTATATGAGCCCCAAAACCTCGGGCTTGAAAAACATCAAGAATGAAAGACCAATCAATGCTATCAAAAGCCTTCAAATATCCAGCTTAAGAAAGATAGTTGGCCAATGCCAATGATGACCGATAGCCATAAGCTCCTGAGCAGCCACAATTATGTCTAAAGTACTTCTACCCTTCAAGAATGCCGACTAGAAAGGTGATATGAGAGAAGGGATGATTGTCTAGAGTATGGTGGTGAGGACTCTAGAGATGAGGCTAATATGACGAAACTCCCCTAGTTGAGAGGCTCCCTTCTTTTGGCGGATGAGAGTGATGAATGTGGTGTTGAGGCGTTGGAGGTCAAGTCTGCCAGGGTAGAAATCCTCAAACATAGCAAGAAGATCTTCTTTGATCGAAGACCAGAAAACTTAATAGAAATGCGAGTTAAAACCATCAGTGCCAGGAATTTTGTTACCCCTGAGATCTAAGGCAGCTGCTTTGATTTATCCTCAGTGGAACTGCATTCAAGATCAGACGACCATAGGGTAGGTGTGGAGGGATAAAGTAGGCCTGGATAATGGACTCTAGATGGTCCAAGTAGTGGTACCCTCCTCAATAAAGGAGATGTTGTTGGTGTGACGCCTCATGTTAGCACAACGGTGGAAGTACCTGGAGTTGTTATCCCCTAAATTAAGCCAATGAGATTTGGCTCTTTGAGACCACATGATCTCCTCGAGATGCTGCACATGATGAAGCTCGGCCAGTTTGGCATTACGGGTAGCCAGCTCGGAGTCATCGAGCGGCCTAGTGTCACGGATGGTATCTAGGTCATAGATGGCGGTCATGAGGGAGAGTATGGTTTTCGTGACAAAGCCAAACTGAGTTGTGGTCCACCACTTGATAAGCCATGAGGGAGCTGAGCTTCCTGACCAGATGACCCCTGCATATGGGTGGTAAGGATAGAGACCTGTCTAAAAATTCTCAATCATGGGGAGAAAACCTTCAGATTCTAACCACACGATTTCGAATCTGAAGAGATGAAGGGGTGGAAGGTGGGTTCCCGTGTCGTGAAGGAAGGGAACATGATCAGAGAGGGTGTTGGGTAGTGTGTTGGCGAAGGAGGTAAGGAAGGAGTCATCCCAGGATAGTGAAGTGAGAAAATGATCAAGTCTGGCGGAGGACGCTCACCCATGAATCGAGTGATGTTGAAGCCAAGAAGCCAAGAACAATCAACCCATTGGTAAATGACACAGATCTGCAAGAAAGTGGCCCTAAGGGTGGCATCAAACGGCCCATAAGCAGAGAAGATAGCAAAAATGGAGCTCGTACTTTGATCACGGAGGCGAACCAAAAGAAGGTACTCACCCACAAATTTGTCAATACAATCAAAATTTGATAATTTCTAGCCAATTAGTTGACCGCCAGCAGAACATATAGCATTTCGGTGAGTCCATGCATCAATATAGTTACAACCAATGAATTTAAGTAGGAAAGGAGAGGGAAAGGATATTTTGGATTCTTGGTGTAGAATATCAAACTTCGGTAACTTAATGAATCTTTTAATCTATGACACTTTGAAGGATCATCAATTCCCCTTACATTTGAACAACCTGCTAACACTACAAAATGATACGTCAAAAAAAAAAAGGGGCGGGGGGGGGGGGGGGGGGGGGGGGGTTGGCTAGCCCACGGTTAGCAATAATGAGAATTTCATAGTCTTCATAGCAGGCAAAAGCATGTGGGATTGAGATAGAGCCAAGTGTTTGGTCTTGAGAGGTTGGGATGGTGGGGCAAATTGTTGGTGGTTCTTCTGGTGCACGGATTTGTGCTCTTTGCTTAGCCAAAGAGTTGGTATATGTACCAGGTGTGGAGTTGTTGATGAAACGGAGACTGCACATGTGAGTTGAAGTAGGAGGATTATTATTGGAGGTAGTTGTGGAAGAGGGAGTGTATGTTGGTTTGGAGTTGGGGACGACAGAGCCGAAGTGTTGAGAGATGAAGTTCGATTGGGGTGGGGAGGAGATTTAAGGATGCGGTGAGTCGAGGGGGGGAGGGCACCGAGAGGAGAGGAGATTGGGTGAGGGAGGTGGGGAAGGTGGGGAGGGTGAGGGAGTTTGGAGTGATGAGGGTCGAATTGTAGTGGGGGTGGGGGGATGTCAGTAGTATGGATGAAGATGGTTGGAGTGGGGGTTATGGGGGTAGGGAGGTTGTCGGGGAGAGTGTATGAAGAGATTGAAGACTGAGGGGGAGAAAGGAGGATAGGGTACCAGTGGCGGAGGTGGAGAATGTGCTGGAGGGGTTGTGTAAGGCGGAGTACTTGCAGTATGTGGGATGTAAGGTGGAGGATTTGTAAGAGGGGTGAGGGGAGATGTTGTTCAGTAGAGGATGGGGGGGTAATAGATGAAGGGGAAGAACACGGTGGAGGATTTGCCGGGGGTGTTTCAGCAATAGGAGAGGCGAAGGGTTGAACCCTACTTCTTGGGCACTCCGTCGAGATATGACCATGACGTTACAGGCGTATCAAAACCACTCGTTTTTTTGCAATCCTAAATGGTGAGTCCCCTCTCAGCACACTTGTGGCATTGTGGTCCCTTCTCCACCTTCTTCGACGACGAATATGACAGGCACTTCCTTGCCTTTTTTGGTCTATACAAGATCCATTCACCTTCTTCATCCTCCTCCATTTCGTCTGCATCCGGTGATGTCCATTTTCGGAAGGCTCTGTCCCGACCGGTTCCATCCCTCCCAATCATCGTTACCTCTACATTGGACCTACTGTGATTCCCCGGTGCGCGAACTTCCTCTTTGTCCTGCTCCAGCAATCGCAACCTCTGCTTCACCCATGTACTCCTGTCACGTTGAACTCTAGACTCATCTCTCGAGCGACCTCTATAGTCCACTCGATACTCTCTCGTCAACGACCGACCCCTACTTCTATCGGGTTGCCGGTGATGTAATCGACTCCAACTCTCTTACTCGGTGGCCGATCCGCCTCATCTTCCCTCCCTCGTTTGGCCATAGGAACTCTGGGTTTGGTGGTTGCATGGTTGGAACTTCGACTGTACTGGGCTCGTCATGATTTTTCTCGACGAAAAATCATTGGCCTCGCATTATAGAGAACAAATATGTAAATATAAATTGAGCAAGATAATGTGAAAATATTATTCACATTTACCTAAAAGTGAGTCCTAGTTTTGGGGTTGGAGGTGGCATTCATTGAAATGTCTGGTGATTTTTAGCAACTGTTGGTTGGCCTATTATCATCTTGTAGGTGACGCTCATCAAGGACCCTTTGCCCATACCAGCTATTTCAAAAAAAATTTAGCCCATTAGATGGGTCTCCATCGAAGGGACCAATTTGAGTAAATAGTATTTAATGGTTGTGACAAATACTTAAAACAGTGAACTCAATTTTAATCTAACAGAAGGGAGTGCGCACACACGCACACACACAAAGTGTACTCATTTTACTGTTTTCTAAGTAGGAATATAAGGATTAAGTTTTTTTTTTTCCCTGCTCTTTTGTTTGATGGTGAATGGTATAAAAGAAAATTAATATGGGTAGAAGAAATTTCCCATTTAACCCGATTCATCTTATTATCTTGAGTTTATCATTAAACGACAATGAGAACTTCAAATACTTTACTCCCTTATAAATAAATAAAGAAATAAATGAATAAAACTTCACTATTTTACTAATTAGATTAGGTTTTGTTTTCATTTTGAAGAAACTAAATTGGGTTTAGTAATGTAGGAAATGCTCATTTTCTTCTATCGATTAATACACTGGTAATTAATGGAAAAAAAATTAACACACTGGTAGTACTGTTTTTTCCTTTTCAGTACATTGTATTTGTTATAAAAAAAAATTCTGAAAAGAGCTTCATTGTAGCCTTGAACATGAGATACCTCTTCACGCATCTCATCTCTTTACAATCTGATCCACAATTGAATGGTGTTAAAATTTGATATTGTTTCACTATTTATTATGAGATACTGGTTTGATACTTTTCTGTTATTTTTTCATGATGAGGGATATAAAGACTAAACAGTCAAATGAAGTAAGAAAATATTAAAACAGTCAAATCTCTAATATTATAATGGGAGAAGGCCTTAGTGTCAATTGTAAATATGTTTTGTCAGTCTACCAACCCGTGTAACACACGTGCATAACTATTATAGAGAAAGTCCTGGGTTCAAATCAAGACTACGTTTAAATTTTTATTTTAAAATTTTATATTTATTAAAACGTGCATCGTACGTGTAAACTACCACTGAGAGATAATTGTATAAAACAAATGTCCAATATAAATCAAATGCATATAAAAACAATAAATCAAATATTTTGTATTTTGTCTTGATGGTGATGGTGATAGACACAATATTCTTCCCAGAAGTACGATAACTATAATTAAGGATATTGTAAAACAACAAAAAAAACAAAAAACTGGAACATAATTTAATGCATAACAATATACAGTTGCAATTGTTGTGCGGAGGTGCAAACAGTGAGGTATTAAATGGACGTCCAAGTTGCTCTCTCTACTCCTTTTTTTTTTTTTTTTTTTTTTTTTTTTTTTGATATGTGTGGATCGTGGATTAATGATTAGCATGATGCCGCTCAGAAGGTCCTCAGCATGATCTCCTCGAGCTGGATGGATAACAATAACAACAGAGCACATATCGTGAGATGATCAAATGATGCATGCGTAGTCCTGGTATGTAGGCAATCATATGATACATCTTCGTTTTACAGTTTTTTTTTCCTTTCTTTGAAAATGCATATATATATTTTGAGCAGAATCCTCTACTTGTTTGTTAGAACTTGAAAATTTAATATTTGCGGGTGGCGCAGTAATATGTACTATTCTCACTGCAGCCATGTGATATGCGACTCATGACTTATAAGAACCTGGCCCACCTAATAGATTCCTACCAGTAATTGGACTCCTAGTACAGCTGTTTGATGTTTGTATGGATTTCTATCTTCACTAATTCCATATCTGCTTGGCCATTTATATATTTTAGGTGAAAGCTAATAAATACGACAACCGTAGGTACCTTGCATTAGATTATACAGATGAGGAGTTAGGTAAGGATGATGCTCTGCCCATTCTTCGGACTTTATCCTAACTTGTACGTCGAAGATAAGCCATGGTGGTTGATCTACAATGAATTGGTGAGCACTTTCTTTGTCCCATAACAATCGATCGGGCGGTGCATTTTCTCATGGTTTTCTTGTTTTTTTGGTATATTAAATTGTAGCCGCCCATATATGGTAAAGGGTTTTATTGCTCTCACATTTCTCACAGGTACAGTATTTTGATCAGTCACACATAAAATAATGATTTTCTCATTCTTTCTGAATGATGGCGGTGCTCGTACATTAGTAGACGTCTAGTTAGTTTAACTTAAAATCTGTTGGAATATCAGATGAGTAAGTTTCTGTGTAAAGCACAAATAAGACTGAAGAATGATTCCAAGTTTATCAGGGAAGAACGAGTGCAGCGTTTGTAAGAAAAAAAAAAATCATATATAATTTGTCTTAAAATAATGCATCTTTCATATATAATTTCAGCTCACATTTCATAATCTGAAACTGTAATATGACTTATCACAGACAAACCAAAGATGTTTATTTATGAGCTGTAATGAACTGGAAAACCCCCCAAAACCAGAATTTTTTGCCGTAATAGGCCACTTTCTGAAAATATTTCCTATTATGGGTCCGTTTCGAAACTATTTTAGTGTTTGTGGGCTACTTTGTGTCAGCAACGGCCGCTATTCTCATTAGCAACCTCTTCATTTTGAAAGTCGCTAATGGAAATAGCGGCTTCTGTTTTAAAATATTTGGAATTTTTTGTTTGCTGTCGGTTTATCTATTAGCGACCAAAGCATATATGAAGTCGCTAATGGGATTAACGACCTTTAATGAACTGTATTTTAATACTTAGCAATATCTAAAGAGTTTTTGCTCTCTTAAAAAATAACAATCAATTTAATTTTGAAACTGAGGTCACTATTCGGAATAGTGACCTTAGTTGTACAAATGTCGCTATTCGGAATAAAGACATTTGATGTACTAAGGTCGCTATTCCGAATAGAAGCCTTAGTTGTATGACTATTTTGCAAATTTTACAAAGAATAAGAAAATTGAGTTTCCTACTGAGGTCGCTATTGCGAATAACGATCGAAGTATATTATGGTCACTATTCCCAATAACGATCTCAGTTAAAAAAAAATCCCAAAACAGCAAAAACTTTCTAGAAATCACCAAGTGTCTCAATATATTCATATGAGATCGCTAATTTCATTAACGACCTCATATATACTAAGGTTGCTAATGAGAACAACGATAGCAAACAAAAAATTTCAAATATTTTGGAACATATGTCGTTATTCCCTAGCGACTTTTAAAATGAAGATATTGCTAATGAGAATATCAGTCGTTGCTGACGTGGCACAAAATATCCCCACGAGCGCTAATAGTTTTGAAACTGACCTATAATCGCAAATATTTTCAAAAAGTTGTCTATTACGGCAAAAAATTCCAAAAAACCAATAAATCCAACACAAAGCTGAGTAGGATTGGATCTCTCTGTGGATCTCCTTTTGGACTTACAATTGGGCTTCTACTATTTAACCTGCTTTTGCAGGCCTTTGCAAGGGTAACAGCAATTATATAAATTATGGACAAATTTTAACTTTTAAGCTTTATTTATAGAAAATTTGTATTTAAAAAAGTTATAAGCTGATATGAACATTGATAGTGAGAACAATACATCAAATCAGGCCCATCAAAATCTATACCCCCACATATGACTCTTAAGTCCTAACTAGAAGTCTGAAGGAGGGAAAACAGATGAATAAGAATGGCTACCTGTTCATTCTCACTCACACATCTCCACAAGAGGAGGAGAACAGTGAAAACGATACCCCAATTGAACCCACCTTCCAACCAATGCATCACATGGCCTTCCTCGCTGTAATAATCTCGCTGTAATAATCTCTCATTTTTATTTCTGAAAGTTGTATCACATTTAAGCGTTGAAGGAAGATATTTTTTTCGTCTTTCTTTTAAAGGTTTTCAGGAGATTGATTGGAATGTGGCAGTGGCGGTGGCGCGGTCACGACTGGAGGAGATAGAGGGGCAGGCTCCAAGCCAACGATCATGTTGTGACTTTAAACTTAAGTACAATGCATGCGTTTTCTCTCTTTAGCTTTAGTTGCTAAAATTGATGCACATGTTGTCGGTTTGGATTTTGAGAAAAATACTAACTCGGTGCAGATGATGTGTGCTGCATGTATATTATGATCACCTACACAGAGGTCTACAAGAATCCCAGCACAGCATACTGCTGCTACAACAAACAAGTACGTAGTTAGATGTCAAACATGACAAAACATATAGCAAACATCAATAAAGACTCACCCCATACTTGCAGAAATATCAAAAGAAGAAATAAGCTAAGTCAGTCAGAGCATCGAGTGTTTTCATTGCTCAGATCAAAATTGGAACGCTCATTGCAAAACCTATTAATATTTTTTTTTGAAGGAAAAAAACCTATTAATATTTAAAGAATAAAAGAGATTGTAAATAACTTGATTGATTTGTTATTAGTATGTGGTAGTATATATATACAACTTACCAGAGTAAATCAAGCTAACAGATCTCCACTAATTTAGCGCTAGAATCAAGCTAACAGATTCCTACTGATTCTCCACTAATCAATACAACTTACCAGATTTGATATTGGAGTAAATCAAGCTAACAGATTCTCCACTAATCAATACAACTTACCAGATCTGATATTGGAGTAAATCAAGCTAACAGATTCTCCACTAATCAAGCTGTCAACAAATTACCAAACTGAGTATCAATTTAATTATTATTATTGATATCCTCCCGCAAGTTGTATAATCTGGAAGAGAGATGCAACTTGGACAGTAAGGACTCGAACCGAGGACGAAGCAGTGGTTTTGTTAGAATATCAGCAAGCTGATCATCAGTAGACACAAAAGACACTCGAAACCTGCCATGTTGGACATTTTCTCGGACAAAGTGATAGGCTAAGGCTATGTGTTTCATCCGAGAGTGGAAGACAGGATTAGCACTTAGATTTGTGGCACCAAGATTGTCGCAATATATAGCCGGACTGGTAGTGGGCGTGTGACCAAGTTCTGTAAACAAGGAAAGGACCCATAGTAGCTCACTAGCCGTGTCAGCCAAGGCTTTATATTCTGCTTCTGTTGATGATCGAGCAACAGATCGTTGTTTTCGGGAGCTCCAAGAGATGGGAGTGCTGCCGAGATACAACAAATAACCAGTTGTTGAAATATAATCATCCTTGTCGCCCGCCCAATCCGCATCCGAGTAGGCATAAAAATTCAGCGGAGCAGTTGCCGAGATGAAGACTCCTTTGTCACAAGAGCCCGCCAAATATCGGAGCACTCTTTTGAGTGCAGACCAATGCGCTGTTCGTGGGTTCTGCATGAACTGTGCAAGTTTGTTGGTGCTGAAAGCAATATCTGGGCGAGTAAGACTCAAATATTGGAGACTTCCAACGAGTGCTCGGTACTCAGTTGGGGAAGGCAGGAGGTAACCTGAATCCTTGAGTAATGGAACACTGGCAGACAAGGGAGTGGATGCCGGTTTCGTATCTGCCATGCCAGATTTATGTAGCAGATCAGTGATATATTTTCTTTGTGAGAGAAACATACCTGCAGCGGAAGGAATTACTTCAACACCCAAGAAATAGCTAAGACAACCAAGGTCTTTTAATGAAAAACGAGCAGCGAGTGTGGTAATGAGTTTAGACAACTCGGCAGAGGAGCTCCCAGTAACAATTATATCGTCAACATACACTAATAAGTACAGTGTAACACTCAGTTTTTGGTAGATGAAGAGAGAAGCATCTGCAGTTGAATTTACGAAGCCAAGGGAGAGCAGGAATACTCGGAGCTCCGTGTACCAGGCGCGGGGTGCCTGCTTTAGTCCATAGAGTGCCTTTTTGAGGCGACAGACATGATCCGGGAAGTCTTTGTTGACGAAACCAGGTGGTTGTATCATGAAGACTTCCTCCTTGAGTGTCCCCTGAAGGAACGCATTGTTGATATCAAGTTGACGTATGGACCAACCCTGGCAAACTGCAAGTGTTAGGACGACTCGAATGGTTACCGGTTTAACAACCGGGCTGAATGTTTCCGTATAGTCCCAACCAGGGCGTTGGTGAAACCCTTTGGCAACTAACCGAGCCTTGTAACGATCAATTGATCCATCCGGATTCCGTTTGATTCTGAATACCCATTTACAGCCAACCAAATTCTGAGCAGAGGACCGACTAACAAGATCCCAAGTGTTGTTGCGGTGTAAGGCATCAAATTCAGCTTGCATGGCTGAGCGCCAATCAGGGTCGCGAAGAGCCTGGGTGATGGTGCTGGGTTCGATGGGAGAGGAGGGTCGGACATGGAGGTTGAGCTTGTTGATGGGTTTGACGATGTTGTTTTGAGACCGGGTGATGATCCCACCGCCATTGGGTTTCTGTCTCTTGACAACGGGCTGGGTTGGTGGGGCAGGGAGTTGTGGAAATGGTTGTGAGATTGAACTGGAGGATTGAGTGGTGTGGGTGGGTTCGTTTGGGGTTGATGATTGAGCCGGATTTGGTGGGTGGGTGATGGAGGGCGAGGGAGTGGCAGCGGATAAGTCTTCAGGTGTGTTTAGAGTGGTACTCACCGTGGGTTGGTCTATGGGCTGTAAAATGGAGAGTTGGAGTGGGCATGTTTGTTGCTCTACACTTGAATTGGATTGAGCCACTAGAGAGCTGAACGGGAATTCAGATTCGACGAACTTCACATGGCGAGAAGTGTAAATCCTTCCTGTTTTGGGGTCGAGACACAAATACGCATGTTGATCAGCCGAGTAACCTACAAAAACACACATAGCAGACTTTGGCGCAAGTTTGTGATCAGCATATGGTTTAATCCAGGGAAAACACAAACATCCAAAACATTTTAACTTATGATAATCCGGGCTAATGTTGAGCAATTTGGAATAGGGTGATTCATACCCAAGAATTGGAGTTGGGAGGCGATTTATGAGGTAGGCTGCGGTGCTCATGGCGTAAGGCCAATAGGTTAGGGGCAATCCCGAGTGATGGAGGAGAGAGAGACCGGTTTCGGCGATGTGACGATTCCGGCGTTCTGAAATTCCGTTGTGCTCGGGTGTATGAGGTGGGGTGGTGTGGTGACTTATACCATGGTTGCTTAAAAAGGGACGAAGACCAATATATTCGCCACCATTATCTGTGTATAAGATTTTTATTTTGTGGTGGTAGAAATTTTCAATAAGTGATTTAAATTTTGGGAATATGGTTTGCACATCAGATTTGTGTTTCATTGGATAGAGCCAGATATAGCGAGTAAAATGATCAACAAACATGCAATAGTAACGAAGACCATCAATGGATAAAATGGGAGAAGTCCATACATCTGAAAAAATTATTTCCAATGGATAAGAAGATTTTAGAGTGGATTCATGAAAAGGAAGCTTGTGACTTTTGGTAATTTGGCATGAGTTGCAATCTGATTGCTGGAATTTATTTGAGCCCAAAGAAAAATGTTGTTGAATGAATTTGAAGATTGAAGATGAAGGATGCCCAAGCCTATGGTGCCATGATGCAGAGGATTCCGTGTGGACGGTGTGGACGGACGGTGAGGTAGCGGGCCAGAGATAAAGTCCATCCACACATGAGCCTTTATGGGTTGTTTGGTCCGTCTGCAGGTTCTTTACATAAAAAGAGTTTGGCAAGAAAACAACAGCAGAGTTAGTTTGTTTGGTAAGTTTAGAGACAGAGATGATATTTTGTTTCATGGAAGGAACGCACAAGGCATTAGACAAGGATAAATCATTAAGTAAAAGTGTTCCAGAATGAGAGATGTTTGAACCTGAACCGTTACCCATAAACAGCGAGTCGGGGCCAGTGTACGGGTGATGGAGCGCCAGGTTTGCAAGATCATTGGTTATGTGATGCGTTGCTCCACTGTCAACCAAAAAACCAGTCTGAGATGGGCCAGCAGCTGCAGTATTGGCCCGAGCTTGTCCAGTGTAAGCCGGAGGATCCCGAGGGGGGGGCGGGATACCGGGGTGTTGCTGTCTGAAGGTGTGGCAATGAGATAGAACATGCCCTTTGACATTGCACCATTGACATCGGCCTAGAAACGGTTTTGGAGGGTTGCGGTAGCCAGTGCGCTGATTAGACTGTGCAGAGAATTGCCCTGACCGAGACCTGTTGTTGAAGTTAGGCCGAGCCTGAGCACTCAAGGCTGTAATTGGAGCAGGATTCTGTCTCTGAGCAGCAACGATGGAGAGTTCCTGGATGAGAAGCTTCTCGAGGAGGTCATCAAAGGTGATTGGGATGTCCCTTGCATTCACGCCGTCAATGACGGCTCTGTAGCCGTCGTCGAGACCGCGCAAAACATGGTCAGTCATGTCTTCAACAGAGACAGGAGATCCAAGTGATGCAAGAAGATCTGCCGTTTGCTTCAGGGAATGCATATAGGTTGTGATGGATTGTGTACCTTTGGAAGCCGTACGGAGACGCTCCTTTAGTTGCTTGAGATGACTGCGGGATGCCTTGGCATAGGTGCTTTTGAGAAGGGTCCAAAGGTCATGCGATGTCTTTGTCTGAGACACCAGGGAGGCCATTTCATTGGAGAGAGTGGTGAGGAGGGCGCCATAGATGAGGCGGTCCTGTCGACGCCATGTCTGATAGGCAGGATTTGGGGTCGTCACTGGAGGCGATGCAGTGGTGGAGATTGTTTCCGATGGCGCGGGGAAGGATCCATCTGGATATTTGAGGAGATCATGGCCATCAAGGAGAGCTTCAACTTGGAGTTTCCAATTGAGATAATTGGTGGGGAGAAGCTTGGTGACACTGATAAGAGTGATACAGGCAAAGGGTTTGGAAGGTTCATAGGGGTTGGAAATGAAGGAGGTGCTGTCGTTGGCCATTGGAGGCAAGGGTGAGGGTTAGGGTAAGGAGCGGCGTCCTTAATTAGAGAGAAAGAAGACAGGATTGTTTTGGCTCTGATACCATAAAGAATAAAAGAGATTGTAAATAACTTGATTGATTTGTTATTAGTATGTGGTAGTATATATATACAACTTACCAGAGTAAATCAAGCTAACAGATCTCCACTAATTTAGCGCTAAAATCAAGCTAACAGATTCCTACTGATTCTCCACTAATCAATACAACTTACCAGATTTGATATTGGAGTAAATCAAGCTAACAGATTCTCCACTAATCAATACAACTTACCAGATCTGATATTGGAGTAAATCAAGCTAACAGATTCTCCACTAATCAAGCTGTCAACAAATTACCAAACTGAGTATCAATCTAATTATTATTATTGATAATATTACCATACACAAATATAGAGTATTCATGAATGAAACTAGTTGAAATATTATAGACTATTTAGTATTGTTTCCTGTCTACTCTCTACATGTTTCCACCATTCTGTATCTGCATTCTGACTCATCCTCACATTCATTCACAAATGTGAATATTATCTATCTCGGGGGTTGGGCTAAGCTTTTCTTTTATGATTAACCAGACATTGTTCTAATTATATTTTGATACGTCTGAAATTTTGTCCAATTTCCGGTTTGGGAACAATATTGAAACAATACTAACTTCAACAATCTAGCTCCTGGCTGCTACTACGATGTTCATAATCTGTCAACCTTGAAGCTCTAGTTGTTTTTTTTTTTTTTTTGCACTAAAACTTAAATTTCTCCCTCCATATTTCATTTTCTAGTTCTTCATATTGTATTGTGAAAAAAGCATTTTCATTTACTATTCTTTCTTGAGTGTTTGCCAAAGTGATTGCACTGAGTTAAGATTGGAAGTTTGGGTTTCTTGGATATAGAGAAGCTTATGCTTGTACTACATTCTCTCTTGGTTTCTGACGAGGGTTTTCCAGCTCGTCAAGGAAGGGCTTGGGGATGGAAGATTTAGGTATAGAGGTTGCCGAACCACTTCAAAAATCCCTAGTCCCCTTTACTTTCTTTGCAATATTTTTTCCTTCCGTTTGATTACAACATTTATATTTGATACCAAGAAATTCACAAAGATTATGCTTACGATGTAATGTGCAAAAGTCTGATAATCAGATGTATTGTACAATTATTTTGCACAATAAAGTCTTAAGGATCTTCAAACCATACCTTATTGCAAAATGCAGTTGCTATCAAACATCTAGCAAAGTCAAAGGAACTGATCACCTACTTGAATACATATTTTCTTTGCGTAATCTACTTAAATATTTGAAGAGGATTGAATGATAGTCTCCCTCTATTCCAACCAACCAAACAAATCACTATGAAATGCATTCCTTTTTTACTGACATATTGTAGTGGATGTTTTTTCCTTTTTCTTTCTTTTTAAGAATAGAGGTGATAGCGTCACCGCTTCATTAATGATGAATTAACGAAACAAAGTAAGACTAATTAAAAGATCTAGACTGCAACTACATCTACCACTCAAAATACGGTACAAATACAAATATAGCTTTAACTCGCCCTCCGTCACAACTCCTGTTCTGCCGACACCCCCACCTTCGTGCGTACTCTACTCTTTGTATTTACTTGACTTGCCCAAGCATGAATTGACGCAAAAAATTTATGCATCATTACCGGAAATCTGCTGTTATGATTACGAAAACACAACTGGTTATGATCTAGCTATAAACCCCATAACGTAGCAGCTGCAGAGATATTCTGAATTTCTTTAAGCTCCTTCCTGACTACCCTTGCTCTCCACTGAACCCAAAGCACACTACTTCCCAAGCTAACCTTGCCCTAGGACAAGTGAATAGAATGTGATTAGTGTCCTCTTCTACCGAGCATCTCAAACACCTAACGTCCAACTGCATGTTGCATTTGCAAATGTTGACTTCTGACAGAATTGCATCGTTCGCCACAAGCCAAAGAAAAATTTTCACTTTCGTTTGTGCATCGATTCTCCATATTGAACTGGCATCTTTGCTTCTAATACCTCCATCATTTAGCCACTTGTACATAGACAACACCGTGAATGTATCATTAGACTCTAAGTTCCAACTTCTCTCCCCGTTAAGGTATTGTCAATATGTTCTAATGAAGTTCGTCAATATCTACAGTTGAAGAAGACATTCCTGAGTTAACTGATCCCGTAATTGAATCTTGAGTTTACCATTTCTCCAAACCTCGTTGATAAGCGTATCAACGTTCACTGTTTCTCCAACAACCTTCGGAAAAAGGGATTGAAGAGTGTTTCTCACGCACCATTTATCCTTCCAGATTCGTGTATTTTTTCCGTTGCCAATCGCACATTTTGTGTTAGCATGAAAAGTCTCCTCCACCTTCGCTACCCCTTTCCAAAGGAATGATGCCTTACCATGCTCACTTCTCCCTCCGAACCTATACTTCTACCTACTTCAATACATCATAAAAGATTTGTACGCCCAATTATTGCGTCTTTTTCTTATTTTCAACCACCAATTACTCATCAATGCTTTGTTCATTTTACTCAGATTTAGGATTCCTAATCCCCCGAATTCTTTTCTCTTGCAAACTCTACCCCAGTTAACCAGGTGAATACCTTTATTGTGCTCGCTTGCTCATTTCTTCAAGAATCTTCTCCTACATTTGTCTATTCTACCAATAACCCATTTAGAAAGTTCGTAGAGACATAAGGTGCGTTGGCAAACTGCTTAGGATAGAATTAATCAGCGTAATTCTTCCACCTAGCGACAGAAAGCGTCTTTTCCATCCGACGAAATCTTTTTTCTACTTTCTCTATCAACGATTGCCATACCTCTCTTCTCATCGATCTTGGCCTAATGGGCGAGCCAAGATACTTCAAGGAAAATTCTCCTATCTCACATCCTAAGTAGTTCTTGATTGTACCAATCGGGATGTACACATTTTCATTAAGTGGGATAACACAACTCTTGTGGAGGTTCACTTTCAGACCTGCCCAAGACTCGAAGCAGTTAAGAACAATTTTCAAAGCCAAAATTTCATCTCCCTTTGTTGCGCCGAACAATAAGGTTTCATCCACGTATTGGAGTATCGATATTGTGTCAGGTATACCTTTGATAGCAAGACCCCGAATAACACGCTCTTCTCTACCCCTTTTAATCATTTCTGTCAACTCACCCGCAATTAAGGTGAACAAAAGAGAAGACAAAGGGCCCCCTGCCTAAGTCCCCTAAGACATCGAATTTCTTTTCCTGGTTTTCCGTTGACCTGTATAAAAGATTTTTCACCTCTAACGCACTTCCTAATCCACGATCTCCATTTCGGACCAAATCCTTTGAGCTGTAGGACCTCATCCACACAATTCCATTCTACTGAGTCGTACACTTTTTCATGAGCAGACACAATGCTGTCCATGATATCTCTCCCCTTGATGAACCCACTCTGCGCTCTCCCCCCCACCACATCATTTAAGTGAGGAGACAATATTTGCGTGCTAAGGACTTTGGTAATACTCTTAAATGACCCTTTCAACACCCTAATCGGTCTTAAATCCACCACTTTTAACACCTCTGATTTTTTTGGGATTCGAATAACGTTCGCTTAATTTAATCTATCAATTTTTGTGCAACCGTAATAGAAATCCGCAAAAAGAGCCATTAAATCTTCATTGTAGTGGATGTATTAATATTACTATTTACAAGTTGGAAACTAGTGTACTAACCATGTTTCTACCAACATCGTTTTTTTTATAATAATAAATTGGTCTTATTTAGTTATTTGAAAGAAAAAATACGAGGAGGTGCGATTAACACCGCTGATTTAGAACCTACGGTTCAAACTCCAAGATGAAGTGGAAAGCATTTCAGGAATGCCAGTTCTTTACAAAGTTTCGATTTTCAGACATATCATGTAAGGGGACACTTCTGAATGTGGTTTTAGGATATTGTATAAACCATGGTTGATAAACAGTAACAAAAACAAGTAAATCTGTCATGACTAGTGCCTCTATTTACTCTGGAAATCATATGAAAATCATCAATTCATTCAAATTTCAATAGAACCATATTTATTCATGTTAGGTTTTGTCGGCACCAGAAGAGTCCCAAAGTAAATTAGTTGGGGGGTGGGGAGGGAGGAGGACAAGAGGTGCAGTATGCACTACACATGTCTTTATTCTTCAACCATGAGGTCCATAACCCCCTTTCATTACTTCATAGTGGAGTAGGACAAGAGGTGCAGTATACACTACAAGTCTTTATTCTTCAACCATGAGGTCCATAACCCCCTTTCATTACTTCATAGTGGTTGTTTGGTTTGAAATTGAATGCAGCAGTCTTAATTCTCAAGGCATGTACATGATTCATCAACTCACTAAAAGATAATTTTCCTCAAATAATTGTTGCTATTGGTAGATAGTCACATACATACATCACCCCATATAAATGAACTTTGTTAAGATGGTAATACTGATAAGATTTGAAATTACAGCCTATCATGCAGCCTGATAAGACTTGAGCTTAAATACCATTAATGATTATGGTAGAACTAAATTTCCATTATATGACATTGATACTATGTACGGATATATGTATACCTGTAAGCAGGGTCGGCCCCCACCTTGAGGCCGGTGAGGCAGCCCCCCACCTTGAGGCCGGTGAGGCAGCCGCCTCAGGCTCCATATTTTTTGCAATTTTAGAGGCCCCAAATTTGCAATCTCCTTGTAAATATAGACACGTATTTTGCGCGTAAAAAAATTATATTGTTATTAGGGATCCCAAAATTAATTATTTGGGTCTTTCGCCTCCGGCCCCCGGGAACTGAGGGCCGGCCCTGCCTCTAAACAGGTATATGCTATTCTGCAGACTCGATGCAATATGCCATACCAACAGAAAAATTTCTAAAATAAGATATAGAAGGAAATATGTATCTGATATGCATACTCAAAACCAAACATGAATATAATCTGCATCCTCTGCTGGGAATATATAAAAACTTTTCAAAGTTTAGGTAGGAAATTTACTGTAAAAAATCATAACATAATCATATCTGAAAAATACTAATTTTCAAATTGTCAGGTTTGAGAGAAAGGAGATAAGCTCATCTCTTGTATTGATGGTAGCTCTCTAGCCATCCGCCCCCTATAAATTTCCCAACAATACCATTTAAAGCAACAATTTCAGTCCCCAAACTGCCCTCCAATTCCCAGAAAGTGATCATTATCAATCCCTACAAAATTTAAATGCAGATTACAACAAAAAAACATGAAATTTAACTTCTTTTTAAAAATAACAATTATATCAGGAGTATGACTACACATACATGAGTTTTTACCCTAAACATACATTATAAATGCAGGGGCCCACTTCTCACTAAAAGACAAGGTTTTAACATTGTCTTTTAGTGAGAAGTGGTCTTTTAGTGAGAAGTGGGCCGCAATGCATTTATAATGTATGTCTGAAGTAAAAACTCATGTATGTCTAGCGTTTTGCTTATATCAGTCATTGCTTGTTTATCATAGAAAGAGAAGTACAAGCTGCAGAATTACTAGCGTCTAGTAACTATAAACAGTTTAAATTGGCAATGTATTCATTAAAGAATTTGATTGATCAACACTGATATATGAACAGACGAACCAGCCATAACTACTGCTACTACATTTGGCAGCATCAATGGGCATCACATGGACCTCATTAAATACCATGATTCAAAACTTCAATTTAACATTTAATTTGCAAGGGCAAATTTGGAATTTTAAAAAAAAACCTAACCCTCCATTTCTCTCCCTATATTTACCCACCCTTTCATCCCTCTCTTTCACTACCCCACAACTCAACCATCCAATCCAAAAACACACAAGACAACAACAAGAGAGAGAGATTACAATGGCTCAAATCACAGAAGAGCTCAGGGCCAAAGCAGAGGTCTACCATGGTGATGAAATCTGCCAGGAAAAATCCAAGTTCTTGCTTTCAGAAGTAGGGCTGCCAAGGGGCCTCCTACCTCTAAAAGACATCATAGAGTGTGGGTATGTGGAGGAAACGGGGTTTGTGTGGCTCAAACAGAAGAAGAAGATTGATCACTGCTTCGAAAAGATTGGAAAGCAGGTGAGCTATGGAACTGAGATAACTGCAACTGTGGAGAAGCTGAGGATCAAGAAGCTGACAGGGGTGAAGGTGAAGGAGCTCATGATGTGGCTTCAATTGACCGAGATCTCAGTTAATGACCCACCTAATGGAAAGCTCACCTGTAAGATATCGTCTGGGCTTTTCCGGACGTTCCCGACTGTGGCATTTGAGCTTGAAGAGGACCTGAAGAAAGAGGAGGAGAAGAAGGAGAAAGAGAAGGAGATGGTGACTTCCTCAGCCTAAGCTTAAGGACCTAATGTGTTTGTGTCTCGCAAATGAAACTGAATAAGATCGAAGTCTATTCGTAAATGTGTTTGTCTTTTGAATCATCTAATGGGCAATGCTGCTGTGTTCAGTGATGCAGTGCCCTCTTATATGTAACCTTCATATGTATTGCATCCTTGGTACTAAAATCCTTTTTCAGATTTTTATCGTGTTGTTTTAGAATCTAGAATTTCAGTATGTACGTTACAATAGGTTAATAGACATTTATGAAATATAATTCATTATACAGCTCAAAAGAAATCGAATTTTGATGGAGAAGTTGGAGTTAATACCAAGCTACAGACTCCACAGTACTACCCAAATTAAGGGCTCTTAAATTCCTTCAGTGATATGGTTTCAGACATACAGCTGTTGGTTTTGTACAATTCTTCAGATGGGCATTAATCACAACAGTTGGTGCAGAATTCATACAACAAAACAACAACAACAATACTTTTATCTCATATCTTTGGTAACAGAAAAATCATTAACCCAATCATGCAGCATTGTGATCAGTCATTGTATAGGGAGAGGCACACCTCAAAGCATAAGTTATTTCCTCTATCAATTTAGCACATGTATTCCAAGTTTGTTAAATAAATGTAAAATGGAGAATGAACAAATTTTGGTTGCATTTCATTTCATTTTTTCGTGATGAATCAACAAAGTTATACATTTGCAGTCAGGTACTAAACCCTACTTCCTAGTTCGGCCACAAAACAATATATAGCAATAAAAATGAATTGGTAGTGAACCTATGAAGCATAATTCAAAGATTTTGGCCACTATGATTCAGTCTACAAGACTTGAGATTTCAAAGCAGATTAGTAAGAGAGTGGAATTTGGAAGTGAAGTAGGCAGGTAAGGTAGCCTACTGCATACCTCTTAATTTTATTAAATGGCATAACTCAGTATATATTTATTGTTATGCTTAGCACATCCATATTCCTACTAATATTAATGAGGCATACTAAGTAAAGATAATCTTCTCTACTATTATGTGATGTCATACCTCCAAAAGAAGTAGACTTACTAAAAATATTAGTATGTTAGATCTGTCCATTGTCTATGTTGATCAAGAGTTTACATGCAGTTCATCTAGAAAATGACTAGTAATTACTATTATAACTACAAAAATATTGTATTTGTATGGTGACCATGTGTGGATATAAATTATTTTTTTTAGCATGTGTATTTCTCATGTTCATAAATCTAATTACTGAACCTAAAAGGTACACTATCAAGAAAACAATATCGATTTACCACTAAATCTGAGTAGGCAGCTAAGCACCACCCAAAACCTCGTCAAAAGAAAAAAACTGTAGCAAATTTAGACATCTATTACTTTGTTTCCTACAAGGGAAACAAGATTTAAGGGTTAATTTATACCAAAATTTAATCTCTACAATAAGCTGACAACCAATAAAAACTGAATTCTGAGATAGCATAGCAGAAAACCTTTCATGGTAGAACTGTTGTGGGTGCATCATTTTATATTGTATACATATATAACGTAACAGGAGTCTAACTGCAATAATACCGTTTTTAAATGAGAAACCCAACAAGCTGATGAGTGCAAATTCTGAAGACACAGCTTCCAACAGTTTTGAACTCACTCCTCACCAATGACCATACAATTCTGCTATTTGGAGTCTCCGCAAGTTAGATCTTACAATATCAACTTTTACTGATCCTGACAGCAGCATTCCAAACTTCACATGTTCAGAACCTGGATGTGAACAATGGAAGAATGTCAAAAGAAATATCTATGCATAAAAAAGAGTTGGGAGTGATAAAATATTGCATGTAATGGTATATTTAAATTTGATTTTGAATATCAAGTAGAATTAGAACCTTACGACACGTAATTCGTAACCCAATAATCCCAGTTAAAGTAAATAAAAGAGCATCATAAGCTGTAGCAAATAAGCTTCATTATGCTAGCAGCTATCTGTGGAATTACTACAGTTCGCATCACAAGTAGCAAGGACCTTTATGAGTGTAAATGTGCACACATGGGCAAATCATGTGCAGGTGAATGTGGGTGCAAGTGGAAAATCGTGAGCAGCAGTACTTGAGAGGAAAAAAATATCTTCTTCCTCTCTTGTTCCCCTCTCTATCGATGACAGAGTCATAGAAGTTCTCATAAAAAAGGGGGCTATGACCTTTTCACAGTTTTCTAGGATTCTTTTGAAGTAGGCAATTTAACCATGGACGTAATATTCCAATAGTTTGCTACCTTTAAATTCCTCAACACTTTTTCAACCAGTGCTCTGATAGTCGCTAGGCGGAAGCCAATAGGGGCCTAGAGCCTAAACCTTGTAAGCGAGGCACTAGGTGGCTAGGCACAAGGCGGTTTGATGGGGACATCAGTTCGAGATATTTTGGGCGCTTCTATCGGTGCAGACATCGTCTAGAATGGTCAGATCTCTCAACTCCCTCCGCAACTACTCTCCCAACCTCCTCATCCCCGCCACTCCAACCCACAACCTCCTCGACAACACCACGACCATCTCCGGCCACCCACTGCACCCGCACCATCTCACCTCCCCCCGCAACCACCACCATCAACCCTTTGACTGCCCCTCCTTCATCTACACCCGACCCCTGTCGACCCAACACTACACCCCGAATCCCTCTCCTTCCACCCGAGCGCACACAACGAACATGCAAGATCAGGTCATATCTGATTTTTTAGATTGGATAGCTTCTGGTCTTTGGTGTTTGGGGCAAGAGACCGGATCCCTGTGTGCGAGGCAGAACACGCGGCGACACATTCATCGAACCCTGATAATCTATTTTCATTCCTCTATTACTTGTGGTACTGCTTATAATCTCTAGAATATTATTTGAATTATCTGTCATCCAAAAATATTGAGTGTGTGCATCTACCTGCCAATTAGCGTACGAATTATTATTAAATACCTTACTTGCTAAGAACGCTTAAGTATGCTTGTCGATTGTTAAGCTTGAATTTTAATTGGGACTGTTAAACTTATTCAATTTCTTGAAAATCCATCATATCAATCACTAGTTTTACTTTCTGACTTAATCAACACTACTTGTTGGTAAACTTATTAATCGTTTAATATTCTTGAAAAATTATCTACCTAGGGTTAAGTTTACATCACAGTTTACATATATATATATTTTAATATATTTATAAGAAAAAATAATGCAAAAATACAAGACAGAGATAATACTAAAAAAATAACTCAAAAAATCATAAATGGAATTAGCTCAAGGGTAGAGAGCTTGTTTTTTGTATTGCCCATTATCAAGATTCCAATGAGAGAGGGGCGATCAATTTGAGATTTTGACAATTTGAAAATTTGAGGATTTGGGGCATGAGCAATTTGGGGAATCTCTGATTTAAGAATTTAGGTTTTCTGGAGAGAGAGAGAAAGAGAGTGGGCACAGGGATCGGGAATTTTGGGGATTTAAGTGAACCGATTCACTTAACACAAAAAAATATGCCCAGACCTGCCTAGACCTGCCGCAAACCCGCCTAAGCCAAACTGATTTTTAAAAATGCCTAGGCCCTAAACGAGTCTGCTGGAGACGGCCTAACGCTAGAGCCGGCCCTAAGCTCATGGGGGCCCTAGGCGAACTGCCGAATCGGGCCCCCACACATAATGTGAGAAAAAATTTGGTAAATATTAATTTTTTGGCAAAGAAAGAGCTACCAGTTGGTCAACGGGAGGTTCTTCTCGGTGGTCGGCACCGACAACTACAAGATCGTAACAACAACAGCAATAGTCGTGTGCGGTAACAACAGTGGCAGTGGCTACAGACGAGAGGCTCAGGTTTGGATTTTGGAGTCGGGGTCGGGTTTATATGAAGGTTGGAGATAGGTTTTAAATGGAGGTCCGGTTGGTGGTTGGGGCTGTCAACGAGGTAGATGGTGATGAAGTTGGAGATAGGCTTCAAATGGAGATCGGGAGGACTGAAGAGGAAGAGAATGGAGTTTAACGGATTTAGGGATTTAAGGATTTAAGGGAGATGGAAAGCAGACTGCTTGGTTTGGGGATCGGGTTCGGGTGATCGGATTTGGGGAGTGGGTTCGAGTGATCAGGTCAGATGACTTAGATACATAATGATCTAGTGATTCACTTCCATTTCAATTTCGTAGTTTGTGCGCCAGCCCATTAATGACTGATTTTTTTTAATGCTAAAAAGAATATTTGGCTTCCCCTAAAAAAATGCCTAAATTATAATTAGGTGCAGCGCAAAATACGTAATTTATAGGTTCAAAAAATTTTGGGGCCCCTAAAAATGTACAAAAATTGGGGGGCCGAAGCGGCCATCTCTCTTGCCTCTACTATAGGGCCAGCCCTGCCTAGTGCCTAGGGGGACTTTTAGAACACTGTTTTCAACTTTATATTTTGGTACCTAATGAACGAAACATTCCAAAGTGATATTTTAAGGACATTTTAGCCCCTACGATATATATTTTTTGGGGCGGAAATTTGCAACTTAAGGCTTAGATAGAGTAAATGAGGAAGAAATGCGATCAAACTTTAGTAGGGCTTTGAAGCATCTAAATGAAGAAAAATTGAGGGGGACAATGTTGAAGTATAAGGGTATGAGTGTCTTTCCACTTCTCCATTAATGAAACTATGGAAAGTTAGGTAGCAAAAGGTTAAAAAAGTCACTAGGGTATAAAAAGGTAAAGTTATCCATATGGAGATATTTCTAATGAAGGTATTTTAAGGTACAGGTGGGTAAATGTCAGGGCGCATGGAGGTAAGTTACCCAACTTCTTGGATAGTTTCATCCTTAATATCAAAGTATCAAACAACCATCATGTCACTAGATTGATTACACTAATATGCATCACTATTAACTAGTAGGTGTCAGGTTCTTGACGTAAGACAAAAATCATGCTTTAAGTGCACATTGTAACTATACAATAACTGCTAAAAAGAAAAGCATCTGAGAAGATATACATGCATAATAAGCCGTAGCCACACACGCATAACCCAGAATAAAGGGATTGATGCAAGAGGTACTTGGTCTTGCGACCTCTTGCTCACTAGCTATGAGGCCTACCACTGGACTACAATGGGAATCACAATGTTTCTGCCCTTTGGCCTCCCTGTAATAACTGTTACAATGTTGGAGATAAAGAAATAGAAGCAACTCCTGCCTCAAAACTGACATTTCAGTTTCTACCAACTCTTTATTAAAGTATCTGAAATTGTATACCCAATGCTAGATTGACAAATTCAAAAAAAAAAAAAAAACAGGCTTGTAAACAATCCGTCGATGAAAAGCTGCAAGCAGGTTTAGTACAAATTCTAGGACAAACCAAAAGGTCAGCACTTATAGAATTGCAATTTCAGTGACAAACTAGGTTGTCTTTTTAACAACATATTACTATTATTTACTATTTCAATCTCTTCTTCATTTACTCAATAATTATGATTGGAAACCCAGAAATGAATATAATTGGAGATGGAATTCTTCAGGCACATTTACTAATAAATTTTCTATGAATTCCTAAACTCCGGAGGAGAAATTTATCCTTTTAATAAACATATTTGGCAGAATATTGCTCGACTGGAAGTAAGGATTCTTGTTTGGCATACTATTCACAAAAAACTTCTTCCTGTGGATAATCTTAACAAGAGAAATTTAGCCATTAATAAAAGTGTGTGCTCTGTTCTTCTGGTAATGTAACTGCCTTTCATCTTTTTATCAAATGCCATTTTGTTAGACAAATTTGGATTATTATTAAGAGGGCTTGAAAATTTAAGGGCTTCCCATCCTCTATTAAATTTTGGTGTGGTATTTGGATATCTAAGAGGATTCACTCTGATAAAAGGCTTCAATGGGACATTCTTATGATGGCTATAATTTAGGTGATTTGGACAAAAAGGAACCAAAGAATCTTCTAAAAAAACTCATCTGATATTGTTTTTGTTATTGACTATTTATTATTTTGCTTCCTTTTGGACAGAGATCCTGCCTCCCTCTAAGAAGGTGAAATTGGATTTCACTTCTATATATGATGCCTTCCAGAGCTTTATACTTGAAAGCACAAATGTATCTTCTGTTGGCTCTGGGAATGCAGTTGCAGGAGATCCTGGTTCTGTTGCAGCTGATCATATGCATCCTGTTCAGGAGGTAAAGCAAGCTCTGATTGATCTCACTGATGAAGATGTTGCTGCCAATTTTGTTCAGGAAGATGCTCTGTCTCACACTCATAATCAGGATATTGTTAATGACGAGGCCAACTACAATGCTGATGCTGATTGCTGAAGGTGTCAACAACTTTGATCCAATTCCTGCTACTCTGAAGTCCATTTCCCAAATGTCTACCTTTCAACAAGAGTATATCACTATTATCCTGCCAGTGTAATCGATGCAAGCGGCTTATGAGGCTAATGAAATCACTAGTGACGGGGAATGAAATGGTCATTATTGACCCTTAGTCTATCTATTCTCTTGGATTTGGATGAATGTATGGTTTATTTTCTGCTACTTTGTTTGGTGATCTACTCTTTTGTTGTTTTGGGTGCCTCTTTCTATTATGTTGCACCTGCTTGCTGTTATAGTTGTTTGTTCCGAACAATGGATTTTGTTTTGTTATAATATTTTGGCTGGAATCTTGTATGGATTCTATCTGTTTATCAAAAAAAAAACATAATACTATTATTATTTCTAACTTTTTGTAAAGTCATGGTGGATGAGAGAGAAATAAGCTTTGAATAGAAAAAAGCAAAATGAATCACAAGTATGGATCTTAACTACAGATGCAAAGAAATGCTATAAACTAAAGGCTAACCTATTTTAAATTTAGTATGTATTAATACTAAGCAATAATAAGAAAATTGATTACATTGGAAGGCTTGTAAAGTGTGACATACTAATCAAAAGACCAACGGCTAAGTATATACATACCTGAGAAGCCCGCACCAATTTTTCTCCAATCCACTCATGATGAAGCCTCAAGTCTCTGTGCCCAAATTCTGTTTCCTCATTCCAAGGCTTCTTAAATAGACCATGTATCTTGAACCCTTCAGAAACTTTGAAATCACTCCTACCCACCATCCATCATTGTAAAAGGCATCAACTTCGTCAAGTAATTTGAACTCTCCAACCACTGGAGCCTGAGGAGGAACGGGCCTGATATGCAAAGAATCCACAGTTTCTATCAAAAGCTCAGTATCATCATCTGTTCTCAAGTCTTTGTATTCAATGATAAAATCTTTCCCATTTGAACCAACAATAGTTGCAGAGAACCAAGCCCCACGGAAACCCTCTTCATCGCTGCTAACCTCTACAACAGTTCCTTTCTTAAGCTCCATCTCCAATAACTTTCGAAATGCACAATATAGAAGTTAATATCCTGGGAAAATTAGTGACCATTTGGTTAACAAATCATTAATGAAACTAGTGACCATTTGGTCACTCTATTTTCAAAAAAAAATATCCTGGGAAAATTGTGTTATGGAGATGGAAAACATGAAAGAATTTAATAGAAATATTGAAAATATATTGATGTATCTTTGACATAAATACATAATGTATATACAGAAATGTAATACCACTTCTTTCTTTCTTTCTTTTTTGCTGTTTTTCTTTTCTTTTCTTTTGGATTGGTGAGGAAAGGCACACATCCCATCCTTCCCACCTCCCTGTTTGTTTACTTCTTATTGCATTTTAAATGTATGTTAAGTAGATCCTCATAAATTGGTTCTTCATTATACGCATCTCATGTACAATGATTTAAACCATTATTCAGATATTCATTGCTTCTAATATATTGAAGTAGTTCTGACCAATAATTTCAAGAGAAACAGAAACTTCATATTCGTGATTTAAAATGAGAATATTATTTAATAGTATATATTCCTTGAACAAAAAGTATGACTAGAGATGCTTAATTTTTTTTAAAAAGGGAAATAAAGAAAAGGAAAAAGATGTGAAATCATACAGTCGCAACATTCACCATCCAACATACTACAAAAAAGAGATGAATTTCCATATTCCACCAAATAGTTAAACACCTAAAGAAGGGCACACTGCACGAACACCACGTAAACAGTTATTTTTTTTACTTATTCACACCCAGAGCAAGCGAAATGACTAAATCAGCGCTTCCAATGGCTCTCGGTTTAATTTGATTGATTCAATAACCAAGGGTGGTGAGTGCAAGAATAAAAGGTGGTGGTTTTCTGCAATTTAACCCTAACTATACATCCTAAACTCAATAATTGCTCCATAGCAAACACTCGTAAAGTACAAAGATTTCGATGCAAGATTAGCAGATGGAATGCACTTAACTCAATCATCGAGTAAATCATTTTTATGTGTACAAGATCACACAGGTGTCAAAGAATTCAAATTAATTAAATGCAAGAACTATAAACAAATAATACAAACAAGAGATTTTAAAGAAGAGGAAGGGGGTTAAAGAAAAAAGTTAAATTAATGATCAAAGCATACATTATATGTTGACCCTTAGTTTGGTGTGCACAAAACGTGCTAACTTGTACTAATAAGTTTGAATTTAGTATGTCAGATTTTTCAGGATCAATTAACACTAAAAAGAGATTCATAAGAGATTCACAAATATACAAACAAGGAGAGTAATAAAAGAAGATTGCATATACGGGCAAAAGAGGAAGTTATTTAAAAGGAGTTCTCAATTAATTGATCTCTAAGCAATCTATCAAGACTGAATTTTTAGTAATATTTTCGTGATATATTTATTGTAAACGATTGATTAAAGATTGATTAGTTTATGGTAAGAAAACAAAGTGGATTCATTTTATACAGCCAAGAACCGGTCGACCGTTGCACTCGACCACAACTTCAGTTAGTTAAGAAAGCGGTCAACCTTTCATCTCTCTAGCTACGCCAGAGAGCTGAACGGTCGACCGCACACTTTTATCGGTTGACCGCAACTTAGGCTGTATACCTTTTTAGAAATGTATCGTTTCTACTTTAGATCGATACACTTCCTCTTCTACTTAAGAGAACGAATCCACTATGTCTTCTCCACCTATTGTTACTGAGAAAAAAATACTTTGAACTAATCTCTTGATAATGAATCCGAGTGTGAGCGTTAAATTGGTTGTATTCTTTAGTCAAGATCTTAAGCGATCTTGAGTTTTCTTTTCTTTTCTTTTCCACTTCGGTGAGATTGACAGGACTTGGATTAGAAGTCCTGTGGGTGTAATAGGTCTCTTGGCCTGAATCCGAGAATCACTGTACTAAGGGTTTTGAGTATAGTGGAACGCTTGTGGCGGAGAATTGCTACAAGTAGGTGGTGTGGACGTAGACCTGGGGGTCAAACCACGTTATATCGCTGCATCATCTGTGTTTGCTTTTCTTGTCTCTCTTGCATTTACTTTACTTTTTTTCTTTAATTTTTTGATTATACACGATCACCCTATTCACCCCTCGTAAGGGTGATTAACAGTGGTATCAGAGCGAGGTGCATTTGAAAAGCTTAAAAGCTTAAGCGAAAGGTCCAATGGCCGAAATCCCTCCTCCCCAAAACTTGTACTCATCGGAGCCTTTCGTCTCCAATGGGACAAGTCTTACACGATCACCATTTTTTGATGGAAAATACTATGACGTCTGGAAAGTCCGTATGTCTCATTTTTTACAGATGCTCGGAGAAGATGTGTGGAACGTATGTATCAATAAAACTAAAATCCCAGTTAGCGATGGAAAGACGGAATTCACAAAGGCGGAGCTAGCCCTCAAGACAGCAAATTTCAAAGCAATGACGGCTCTTTATGCAGGGTTGAACAATGAAGAGCTAATGCGATGTGGGCACTGGGCGCAACTGCAAAACAGCTTACGAGATCTGGAACAACATGCTGAAGCGGCATGAAAGAACCGCCTCCGAGGTAAAAGCTACAGTGAATTTGTGTTTTTATAAATTTGATGTGTTCCGCATGTTGCCAAGTGAAAATGTTGACCAAATGCTCGTCCGTTTCGATATAATTGCCCACGAGCTTGAGAGCTTGGGTAAGGGGCTTGGTGATGACCGAAAGGTCGGAAAGCTCATAAGCTGTCTCACGCCAGAGTGAGACGTCAAGGCCGCGGCAATGAGGGAAACTCTTGAAGAGAAGGAATTTGATTACTGTACATTTCAAGGAAAGCTAAAAACATACGAGATGAAAATGTTGGAGACAACGATACAAGCAGATCATCGGGATCGAATCGAAGACTGAGGAAAGAACTATAGCACTAAAGGCAGAAACGGACCCGACCATCAAAAGCTAATTCAGAACATGAGGAGTCAGACGAGGATATTGCTTTATCAACAAGACAATTTCGTAAGTACCTCAAAAACAAAAAATATGGCAGGTATCAAGAAGAAAGGGAAAAGGAGAAAGAGAATGTATGCTACAAGTGCAAAAAACCTGGACACATCCGTGCAAACTGCCCTAGTCAACAAGATAGGAACAGGAAATATTATCGCTCAAATCCAAGGCAGAAGAAGAAGGCGCTAAAGGCAACTTGGCTAGACTCGGACTCAAGTGAGGAAGAGCAAGGCCACAGCGACGTCAGCTTCATGGCTCTTGGGAGTGGTGAGGTGCAATCACCTTCTCAAGAGGAGGTAATCGAACAACCAACTTATGATAAACTTGTAGATATATGTAATGATTTGAAAGACAATCCCAAGAAACTAAGCCGTGAACTTAGGCGATATAAACAGAATTCTAATGAAATACATGATGATTACATAACAAAGAATCACAAACTGAAAAATAAGAATGCCCTAATTTTGGAAAAACTTGAGTCATGTCGAAAAGATTATGATGTGTTGCTAGAAGAAAATGAGATTTTAAAACAACAAATTTGTGAATCGCTAGCAAAACATGATGATCACTTAAGAGAGATTCAGAAGAAGTCGGTTTATATTGCCAAGCTCACAAATGATTTAGAAGAATGTAAAAGAAATTTTGATGAAGTAGTGGAATGATGTAATGAAACTCTTAAACAAAATAGGATTCTTAATGCCACACTAGATACTCTTCGTTGGAACACAAAAGACGATGAGATAACTAGAAAGAGGCTTTGTAAAAAAATAATTGAGCTCGAAAAAATTATTGAAAAACGTGAAGGGCCCAGTTACTTTATTACAAAAGATTCAAGATCATATCATGATAATAGAGGGTTTGGTTACGAAGAGCCAATACATCACCAAAAATCATCTTGTCATACGCACTTGCATAAAAATCAGAACAATCACAAAACAAAAATAAACCATGCAAGTGTGCATCACCCAAGACATAGTCGAATCACATGTCATTTCTGTTGTAGACTAGGGCATGTTGTTTAAAACTGTCTACTAAAAAGTAACACTAATCTTGTTTGGGTAAGAAAGAATGTTGATACAGGCTCAAAGCTCACATGGACTCCTACAAACATACAGGAAGGGAGTACGAAGCGTTCAACGTAGAAAACCACAGTAACCTTGATAGAAGACGCACAAGTCTCATCTAGTATAGCAGTAAACTGCATCTCTATCAAGGAAATAAGTGAAGGACATTGTTCTTCAAATACATGCGGTAATAGGTAAAATCTAAAAAATGTTCAAATTTACAATAAATATAGAATTACAAACTGTGATTGCAAAAACTGTATCGACCGACCGGTCGATCGTATCCAATAAATATTAGCTTATTTCGAGAAAGGACCGGTCGACCGTCCACCCTTCTGACCTTGCTTACCGTATTAAAATTCTACTTAAAGTATGGTGCGTTCGACCGTATACTAAACCGGTCGACCAACACAGTCAGCTGAGTCTGTTTTTACCTCTCTACTATAAATAACTCTTCACCTTCAACCTCTTATTTCACCCAAAAACCCTAGCCCCCTCTCTCAAACCCATCAGTAAAATTTTCTCACCTCTCAAAACTTTCTACAAATCTTTTACACTCTTCCACCTCTCTTTTGCAAATGGCTTCCTCATCTCAAAGACCAAAGGGCAAGAAGGTAGTATCAAAATTCGTCACTAAAGAGGGTAACGTATTTCGAAACTCTCAATGTGCAGACCGCTATTTCTCTTTTCTTGCGGGTGCTCCTGTTGTAGCCAATAGGGCAATTAACCTATCAGCTTTAGGGGGCCAATTTTCTGTTATGGTCAGGATCCATAGGGTTTTCGGTTGGAAAAATTATCTTAGCACTCCTAGTACCCATTCCGAATCAATAACCCAACAATTCTATGCTAATCTTGACTGCCTTCAAGATGACGACCTTACTCTCTCTTCTCTCATACTTGGTAGAAGAGTAAAAATTACCCCCGAGTATCTTCGTGCACGATACGAGTTTTCCGAAGGGGAATTCAATGGATATCATCTCGATTTTAAACCCTTGAGTATAAGCCGGGTCACAATCAAAATACTGTTAAAACCATGATTGTGCAACCCGATTTTGTTCATCTTCCTCATCCAGCTCCCACAAATTTTAGCGATACCGCTCGAGTTCTTAATAAAATTGTCAATGCTAATATCTGGCCCAAGAAAAATGACAAATCAGAAATTAGGGTCGACCAATCTTTCATCATTTTCCTTATTCCGGGGGAGTATAATTTTGACCTTGCTACATTTATCATTCGTACGATGAATGATGCTACCTCTTCAAACCGTGGTAGTCTCCCTTTTAGCTCACTTATCTACAACTCGCCATTGATTCCCGTGATGAGGTCGGGAATTATTTGCTTAGCAAAAGTCTTATGCCCATTCTTCCTCAACAAATAGGTATTGATGTTCCCTTCGGTCCACGGGCTCGACGACGTCAAGCCCAACAACAGGCGAGGCAAGAGGAACAAGAATAACAAAAGCCACAAGCACCACCACAAGCACCACAAGTCCCTCCTTCCCAGGCTTCTTCATCCTCATCCTCATTTGTGACATATGAGCAATTCGCCGCTCTTCAAATGCAAGTGTACAACTACTATACAAACACTCTCGATTACTTGCAAAGGAAAGAGGATTGGGAAATGCTCCCACCACCTAATGTAGCAGGAGAGGATGAGGAAGAAGGAGGAGAAGAAGATGAAGGAGATGAAGATGATGAATAACTTGTAATTTGCTATCCATATGTATGCTATTTGAAGTCCTTGTAATGTACTTAATTTAGCTCTTGTCTTGGAATGCACTAAATTTAGCTCGTCTTACAATGATCTTAATTCAAGCTCTTATCTTCATGCATGTTGACAAACAGAATTGACACAATCAAAGTTACTTATGTATATCTGTCGGTATCAGTATCGCGGTCGACCAGGCAGTCGACTGGCATACTCTCTGGCTCCTTTACAAAATTGATCTCACTCTAGTCACGTATGTGTATCTGTTCTGTTTTTGTGTTTCAATTTTGCGGTTGACCTAGCGGTCGACCAGTCTGTTCTCTGAACCTAATTTTGAATTTGATGTTGCGATCGACCGGCTCCTCCTCTGGTCCTATCTTTTAACTTCTTTAAAAAAAATCAAATTTCTCACGTCTCTAAGCTCTTTATTCACTGCTGGTGTGCATCTACACATTTTTAAATTCCTATTATGCCTATAAATCCAACTCTAACTCTCCAGTGCTTATAAATTATCCTTTATTTGATTGTGCAAATCGGCATCTATACCTTCGGATTATTTTTATATATCACAAGCTGCGGTCGACCGTGCGGTCGACCGGTATGCTCTCTAGATAGTTTTTGCAAAATCGTGTTTTGCGGTCGACCGGCTCTCTCTGGTCTTGTTTTTTAAAACTTTATAAAATAATTGATTTCTTGATTTCTTTGTTGCTTTCATGTGTATTGGGGAGAATCTCAAATTTATGATATTATGTAGAGCTCTTACTGTATATCAAAGAGTCTCGTTATCAATGGTATCATGTAAGAA
Source organism: Hemerocallis citrina (assembly GCA_017893485.1). Taxonomy (NCBI): domain Eukaryota; kingdom Viridiplantae; phylum Streptophyta; class Magnoliopsida; order Asparagales; family Asphodelaceae; genus Hemerocallis; species Hemerocallis citrina. Next base: position 132,260,547 of record CM030367.1, on the reverse strand, counting down.
GATTCTCTTCCATATTTTTCTAAGTTTGTATTCATTGTACTATCCTCGAATGTGTTTCTTCATTATTTCAATTGATGATTGGTTTTACGAACTTTCCAAGGATTATTTTATTTATGTCTTGTATATCCATCCCTTTTTGGTGTGTTCCAAAAAGGGGGAGAATGTTTTTAGAATGTTTTCAAATGATTTTCACAACGTTTTTCAAATTATTTCATGAATTAATACTCGCATCTCTCTTCCCTCCCATATATTTGTTCTTTAAGTTCTGTATTACAGGTGGCGTTGTATTCAGAGGGAGTATTTACTCTCTATTTATGAAAATTTGTATTACAGGAGTATTTTATATGCTTTGTTTCGAACATTCATGCACGTTTTGTTCACACCAAAAGGGGGAGATTGTTGACCCTTAGTTTGGTGTGCACAAAAAGTGCTAACTTGTACTAATAAGTTTGAATTTAAGGTGTCAGATTTTCAGGATCAATTAACACCAAAAAAAGATTCATAAAAGATTCACAAATATACAAACAAGGAAAGTAATAAAAGAAGATTGCATATACAGGCAAAAGAGGAAGTTATTCAAAAGAGTTCTCAATTAATTGGTCTCCAAGCAATTTATCAAGACTGGAATTTTAGTAATATTTTTGTGAGATATTTATTGTAAACGATTGATTAAAGATTGATTAGTTTATGGTAAGAAAACAAAGTGGATTCAATTTATACAGCCAAGAACCGGTCGACCGTACCTAATGCCGGTCGACCGCAACTTCAGTTGGTTAAGAAAGCGGTCGACCTTTCATCTCTCTAGCTATGCTAGAGAGCTGAACGGTCGACCGCACACTTTTACCGGTCGACCGCAACTTAGGCTGTATACCTTTTTAGGAATGTATTGTTTCTACTTTTGATCGATACACTTCCTCTTCTACTTAAGAGAACGAATCCACTATGTCTTCTCCACCTATTGCTACTGAGAAAAAAAATACTTTGAACTAATCTCTTGATAATCAATCCGAGTGTGAGCGTTAAATTGGTTGTATTCTTTAGTCAAGATCTTAAACAATCTTGAGTTTTCTTTTCTTTTCTTTTCCACTTCGGTGAGATTGACGGGACTTGGATTAGAAATCCTGTGGGTGTAATAGGTCTCTCGGCCTGAATCTGAGAATCACTGTACTAAGAGTTTTGAGTATAGTGGAACGCTTGTGGCAGAGAATTGCTACAAGTAGGTGGTGTGGACGTAGACCTGGGGGTCGAACCACGTTATATCGCTGCGTCATCTGTGTTTGCTTTTCTCGTCTTTCTTGCATTTACTTTATTTTACTTTATTTCTTTAATTTTTCAATTCCGCACGATCACCCTATTCACCCCCCCCCCTAACGGTGATTAACATTATAGACTAACTCATGTGAACATATTGCTGTATCTTTGACATACAAACTCAAAATATGAAAATAATTACACTGTCTAAAAAAAAGAAGCAAACAACTGCAACCTGTATAACCCACTTCTTTATTCATTCCAATGCATGTTCCTTTTTATTCTCATATATCAGTGGTCCCAAAATATTCATCTTACAAATAATGATTGAAGCCGTTCTTTGGATATTCATTACTTCAACTGTATTGGATAATTTGCTATCAGATATCACAATTTTGGGATGAATAAAATACTTCATATATGTGAAATTAACACAAAAATATCGAATGTTATTTATTATGGTATGATAAATTGGATTTTTCAGAAAATGCATTTATGAGGAACTGAAAGCGTAAACAGGTGTTAAGTCATACAACATGACCTTAAACCCGATATTATTGTAAAAGAAGAGATGAAATGATGAATTTCCATAATACAACAACAACTGGCTCAAGACCTACAAAAGGTTAAACTGCATAAAAACTGCATAAATTTACCTTTTGGGCCTTCTAATTTTGCACTAATCCACTCCAAGGGTGTGCATAATGATCAAACTACCCAGCTAATGGCTCACATTCTCTCACCTTGCAAAAGCTACCTTGGTCATATGTTAATACCCAGAGGGTGGTTGAGTGCATGAAATAGAAGGGCATGGTTTTTTGCCATTTATCCACTAATTAATTCTAAGTACATCTCATCCACCTGCTATTCAAAATCTAACTTCAAACAAATGCTACAAACCATAATTCTTACAGTAATACAGATAACTTCATTTGATGTTCGTTACCTTGCAACTTAGCTTGCAACTCTAGTTCCATAACTGAGGCAAAACTGCTACTATTTGAGGCTTTCAACTAAAAAGTAGTTCAAACTCAAGTCACAAGAATCCCTACAGCTCCAAGCCGATTAGTTGCAACACTTGCAATCTCCACAGCTCACAGCAATCGACGTGCCGACGAAGACGTGATTGACTGCCAATGCACCTCATTCTTCCACTTGCCACTAGAATCTCTCAGCAGATCACTATAACTTTTTTGCATTCTAACCATACATATTTCCTTTCTATTCCTAGGTTCTAGAGATTATGATTTTCAGAAGTTTTGGCAACGGAGTTTCTTGATTTGGCAGAAAATTTGACGTTGAGGATGGGAATTGGTTGTTTTATATGATGCCAACAGTTGCCTTCTTCACCTTTGGAAGGAATAACATGCACTTTAAGTTGTGTATTCCTCTGCAATTCCTTGGGAATTAGATAGAGAAACATAGTGAATTGCTCACCACCATTTATATATTGCCCAAACCCAATATTCGAAACTCGTGTGCACTTCACCAAGATATTGCTTCAAACACAACATACAAATACAAAATACTCAAACAACGAAAAGCTCCAATTCATTACTTCCCAATAATTTTATGCTTACATGATCATCCTAAATTTTAAGATTTTTCTTGTTACTTACTTCCCCAAGGTTTATGCTTATATGATCTTTCAACACAAGTTACTCATACAAATGACATATTTCCAGCTCCTTTTTTAAGTATCTTACCTCTTCGATGTAGATTTTTCTGAATCTTAGATTCAACACATACCTTTTGCCTGCACTAAGACTGTAGGCAACCAACCACTGGTTGTAAAAATCTAACCTCAGAGTAAATTACTATTGTGTTTTGTGTGTGTCGTGTGATGTGTGTTTTTCTAGTTAAATGTTTTCTCAGTTTACATTTCACAGCCTTGAGAACAATAACAAACGCTTGTCATATTAATCATTTACTCACACAAATTTACATAAACCCAAGCTCCTAGCATTTCTGTATCCATTCGCACAACATATTCAAGCATATAAGCACCCAATTCATATACAACTCACTACAATCCATTCATTCACATCCACTTCATACATATAAACAAATAAACCAAACCAAAAGCTACAAGTTTGTTACCCACTTGATTTGTACTAGATCCTCAAAAAAGATTCCACCTTTCCCAAATTGAAAGCTCAATCCTTCACCACCCTTTTTCTCACACACACACACACGAATACACCAAGCATTTCAACTAGGGAACTAAAAAGAATGAAAGAAAATGCATAAAACGTGAGAAATTTACCTCCTTTAAGGAAAGAGAGATGGGAGTGGTAATGGCGGATTTAGGGCAGAAATTGGAGAAAAGGGAGGATTTATAGTTTTCTAAAAATAGTTTTCAGAAGCTGCGTTTGGAGAATAAATAGTTTTCTGAAAATATTTTGTGAAAACTGTTTTCTGAAAATGATAGTATAAAGGCTGTCTGGATAGTTTTCTGAAAATTGTTTTCTGAAAACTGTTTTCTGAAAATGAGATTGTAAAACATGTTTGGTTAAAAAGAAAATTTTGAACGCTGTTTTGTTAGAACTAGACTGTAAAACGCTGTTTGATAATAATTTATTTTGAAATACTGTTTTTTTTTTAAAAAATGTATAAGATGCGGTTCGATAAACCAAATAATCTGAAATTTTATTTAAAAATAGTTATTGGATAATGTGGTTAGAAAAGGCGTTTGGATTTAAAATTAATACAACAATTTTTTTCCCCTGTTTTCCTGACAAGGAGCTTATCAACGGTGTGTGTTTAATGAATTTGCATTAGTTTTCTTATGAATTTTTTTTTTGCAGTTACAGAGCCAAGTTCTACAAATATACGCACAAGCAACGTGCGACTATGCAAAGTTTTCTTCGCTTGAATTTTTTTTTTGTTTCTTCTTCGTATGCCATTAGCAAAAAAAAAGGTAATTGTCAAAAAAAAAAACAATTACAAAAGTCCATCAGGGTCCATCATATGCCATTAGCAGCATCAGAACTCATCATAAGAAGGTAATTGTACACCATATCGATATTTTACAAATTGAAACTGGCAGAAACATTACAAAGAAGCCCGAAGCAGCCATTACAAAAGTCCATCAGCAGCCATCACATCCTTCGCAAGTATCAGAAGCCAACACAAGTATCAGAATCCATCACACAGAGACCTTGTAAGATCAGTACCATCCCATGCCATGAGACCTTGTAATAACCCATTACAAAGCCAGAAAGAAGCCATCTTGAATCCATCAGTAAGTGATAATCTCCTACCATAGGCAGCATCAATACTCATCACAGGAATAGGTTTGTGTACAATATGGAAATTAAACCAAATTAAACTCAAACCTGCCTCAAAAGCCAAAAGAAGTCATCAGAAGCATTCAAAAGCCATCAGCTACCATCAGCAGCATCAAGAGCAGAATGTGGCTTCGGAGTGTGCGGATTGGGGGTAGCGGCGGAAGAGGCGGAGGGCGGATTTGGGGCGGTGGCGGAGGGAGTGGAGGGCGGTGATGAGAGGTGGGGCTTCGAGATTCGCGCTGGGTTGGAAAAGGAGGGGCTTTGACGCGGCAGCGGCGGTGGAGAAACAGCAGAAATATCAGAGCTTTGAGGAGGAAGCTAGTAGGGTTTTGAAGGCAATGGAGAAGAAGAGCAGGGAGGGGATTAGGGGGATTAGGAGTCAAAGAAGAGAGAGGAAGGGGGAAAAGCCAAAAGAGAGAAAATGGGGGCTGGAACTGTTTTGTGAAAATAAGCCAAAATGAAAACTTAACCAAACGCTATTTCACAAAAAAAAATTCACAAAATGGGCCCAAAAAAGCTATCCAAACGCAGAAGGGTTTTGGGATGGTAATTTTCACATAAGATGCACGTGCTTTTTAATATTAAAAAAAAAATATCTGAAAACCATATTTTAAGCCCAAAGGGAATATTGAGTTTGAACCCCTCCTTTCTCTCTCTGAATTGAAATTTGAAAGGAGGGAAAGGAGCACAACTAGCATTGGTATGGGGTCCGGTCGGGTTCTTCACAATCCGGATCCGGATTCGTGAGGACCCGGTCCGATCCGGTCCGATTCCGGATCTGGGTCCTATTAAAATACTCCTACCCGTTCGGGTATGAGCGGGAGTGTGAGCAGCGAGCGGAGGCGGCGAGTGGATGATTTAGAATAGAGGAGAGAAGAAAAAGGCATGAGTTTTGAGTTTGGAAGAGTAAGATTTAGAATTGAGGAGAAAGGAAGGGTGGGATGAAGATACAATATTTATTTTTATGGTGATTTTTGGGTTTTTTTAACGGGTCCGGATTAAAATCCGGGTCGGATCAATTTTGAGCGGATCCGGATCCGGACCCAAAAATACAACAGGTCCCATCTTATGATCCGAACCCGGATCCGAATAGACCGGATCGGTTTCTGTCCAATGCTGGGTCCGGATAGGTCCGGATCGGATCCGGGTTTCGGGTATTCATACCAAAGCTAAGCACAACATAGTTGTAAAAACCTAATCAATGAATCTTGCAAAATCTGCTCTCAAATCTCTCAAACCCACCATAAATCTCGACATCCTCGAAACCCATCTCGGTCGAAAATGCCACCACCTCAATCACTTCCTCCAAATCCAAGCCCAAATGACAACCTCTGGCTTCATCAACGACGCATTTGCCGCGAGCCGCCTCCTCACTTTCTCCACCACCCCCTCCCCCTTCATCCCCCTCAACCACTCCCTCCAAATCCTCCTTTTCCAAATCCAGAACCCAAATGTGTTCACTTGGAACACCCTCATGAGAGCCTACATTCGCCGAGATTCCCCTCACACCACTCTTTCTTTGTACAAACTCATGCGTACCCGCGGCACCTTTCCTGACAACTACACTTACCCGATTGTCCTCCAAGCTTGTACTCTTCGCTTGTCGTTGGTTGAAGGGAAGATGGTTCATACCCATGTTTTGAAACTGGGGTTTGATGTGGATGTGTATGTAGTGAATACTTTGATTAACTTGTATTCGGTTTGTGGGGGTTTGGTGGATGCAAGCAAGGTGTTTAATGGAAGTGCTGTTAGAGATTCGGTGAGTTGGAATACGATTCTGGCGGGGTATGTTCAGGTTGGCGATGTTGATGGGTCGGTTGAGATATTTGAGAGGATGGTGGACAAGAACACGATTGCTTCGAATTCTATGATTGCTTTGTTTGGTGGGGCTGGTCGTGTTGAGGATGCTCGGAGGCTATTTGATGGAATGTGTAGGCGAGATGTTGTCACGTGGACTGCTATGGTGTCTTGTTATGAGCAAAATGAGATGTTTCGTGAGGCGTTGGAGGTGTTTGAGAGGATGAATAGGGAAGGAGTGGTGACGGATGAGGTTGTTATGGTTAGTGTCTTATCTGCATGTGCTGGATTGTCAGATGCAAAGGTAGGGGAAGTGGTTCATGGATTGATTACCAGAAGTGGATTTGAAACCTATATTAATCTTTGCAATGCATTGATTCACATGTACACGAGTTCTGGGAATATTGATGGAGCAAGAAGATTGTTTGATGATTTGGGTGATTATGTTGACCAAATATCTCAAAATTCTATGGTAGCCGGTTACATGAAGTGTGGTTCAGTTCAAGAGGCAAAGGAGGTGTTTGATGCAATGCCCCAAAAGGATTTGGTCTCTTGGAGCACAATGATTTCGGGGTATTCGCAACATGATATGTTCTCTGAGATGTTTTCATTGTTTCACGAGATGAAAGTTAGGGAAGTTATACCTGACGAAACCATACTGGTCAGTATTATTGCAGCGAGTACTCACTTGTTTTCTTTGTCACAAGGTAATTCATTTCATGCGTACATTATTAAAAATGGGTTCTTCATCAATGTATTTCTGGGTACCACCCTTATCGACATGTATATGAAATTTGGGTGTGTCAAAGCTGCAGTACATATCTTCAATGCATTGGAAGAAAGGGGAATCTCAACTTGGAATGCTATCATTTTGGGGTTGGCCATGAACGGGCTTGCCCATGAATCGCTTGAGAAATTCTCCGAGATGGAGAAGCTTGGATTACTGCCTAATGAGGTAACTTTTGTGGGGGTTTTGGGGGCTTGTCGACATGTTGGTTTTGTAAATGAGGGGCGAAACTTTTTTAATTCCATGATGTATGACTATAAAATATTACCCAATAGTAAGCACTATGGATGCATGGTTGATCTTCTTGCTCGTGCTGGGTTGCTCAAAGAGGCCGAGGAGCTCATAGAGAGCATGCCCATGTCTCCAGATGTGCCCACATGGGGAGCTTTGCTTGGTGCTTGTAAGAAGCATGGCGATAATGAGATAGGGGAGAGGATAGGGAGAAAGCTTATTGAGCTCATGCCTGAACATGATGGGTTCCATGTTTTGCTATCTAATATTTATGCTTCTGAGGGAATGTGGGTTAAAGTCATGGAGCTCAGGAGTAAGATGAATCGAGAACGGATAGTAAAAGTGCCTGGATGTAGTTCAATAGAATACAGTGGCATTCGCCATGATTTCTTAGCAGGTGATACTTCTCATCCTCGGATAAAAGAAATTGAGATAATGTTGAATGAGATGGCAATGAAATTGAAAGCAGAAGGATATGGTCCCGATACTTCAGACATTGCATTTGACATTGAAGAGGAAGAGAAGGAATCTTCTGTATATAGACACAGCGAGAAGATTGCCATTGCTTTTGGGCTTATCAGTACTAGTCCACCAATGCCTATCAGAATAATAAAAAATCTTAGAATTTGTGGCGACTGCCATGCTGCAGCGAAGATCATATCTAGGGTATTCCAACGTGAGATTGTGATTAGGGATCGACAGCGGTTTCACCACTTCCGAGATGGCTTATGTTCATGCAGAGATTATTGGTGATTGATTTATTTAAACGACTGGGCTCTGGAGATGGACAATATAAATATTTCTCTGAAGCAGTTCCAAACCTGAAAATGCTGTATGGAAGAAGGCTTCTATATAGTAGTACTGCTAAGAAGAAATGCTGAGAAGAAAAGAGTATCTCTATGCTTCGACAACTGCAGATGAACCTCTCCATCTGCTTACCCTGCCAACAACACTGCAACTCTACAAGTAAGCTCTATTCGGATAGTATATTCTACAAGCAAGTCAATTCGTCAATTACAAGTTAAACTTACTTCTAGATTGCTAGATTTTTGTAGAATAGACCTTAATTAAGTTTTTTTTATAATGTTTTTGTTGCTTAATTCAACAGTAAATTAACTGTACAGCTTATTACTTCATTGAACTCGTAGTCGGCCGATAAGTTACAAACCATCATGTTGTTTAGAAACAAAATTTGTCTTTGAAGATTTAGTTTGCAAGAGGGATTCTTTTGGTTTTGGTTACTTGGTTTATCTTATTTTTTATCTTGCTACTCTGCTATTTACAATGAATCAGAAGTATGGCATTGTTTAGATGACTTGTGATAGTTTTGAGTTATAATTTTAGTGGTGGCTTTTCTAGGAGGAATCAAATAGCCGCGTTTACATTATTGCATGTCATGGTGGTTCCTATATGAGCCTATTCTCATACACTAATATTTCAGATGGGTAATGTGGTCGTGTTAGTATACCAAATTCTAATTGTTTATGGCTGTTCCTGTGCATCCACATCCCAAATTATACTTAAGTTGTGACACATCAATCTGAAATGAGATTATAGAGCTGCTAGCCTTCTAGGTCGTTTGATTACTAAGGCCTGGCTGAAAAATTAGCTAAAAGGTGATTACTAAGATGTCATATTAAAGTATTTAGAGTCTACTGGATAAATGGATCAGGTTTTAGTGAGCTAGATTAGTAATGTAAAGTATGCCCTTCAAATAAGAAACTTAAGAACACAACAACTATTGCGCGATACGTCCATTGACATTGGTACAGTCACTAGTCACTGCAACTGCAGGTAGGCATCGATGTTTTGAGGCCTTATACATAATTTTTTGGCCATACATCATTTTTTTTATATAAATAAAGATGGCACGGGAAATGCCATCGGCATCATATAAATAACTCCAAACGTTACAACAAAGATACAACACATCTCAAAATAGCTCAAAGTACACAGTCTCAAAATACATAAGGATTCAGAAACATCATTTTTAGAAAGAGTTTCCAAAGAAACTTATGTAGTTTCATCTGTCTTATGAAAACCCTATTACCGCATTGTCTAATTTCCTGCGTTCTTGGCTTTTAAAAAGATAAACACCACTGCACAATGTTGGAAGACCATCAATTATGCTGATCGCTTTCTCAATACCCACTAACCATGCTGTAACAGCGAATCACGACCATTGTCTTGTGCCGTCACACTCATTGAAGTTATTGGCAGCAAGTAGTTATTTTGAATTTTTTCTTGAAATTTCTTTCCCACTACTGTTGTTTTTGTAACTATGGTTGATCTGTACTTGTCTATGTACACTAATTTGTGCTACTTCTTATTTTATCTTTCCTTACATCTTTGTTTTTGCCTACGCATAATTTTTCTTCTATGTATTAGATAATAAATGCATCACTTTTGTGGGGTATATGCAGGGCTGGCCCCCCAATGGAGGCCGGGGAGGAGGCCGCCTCGGGTCCCCGAATTTTTTGCAATTTTAGGCGCCCCAATTTTTTTCCCCTTGTATTTACATATGTGTATTTCGTGCGTAATATTTTTTTAGGGACCTCCAAATTAGTTTTTTTGGGCTTTTGTTTTTAAAATTAGTACTTGGACCTGCTTATTTTAGTTGGGCTTGGATTTGTATGGATATTTTTTTCTTCTGAAATCCCTAAATCTCCATCTATTTCTTCATATATATCTATATATCGGTTTTTAAGAATTGTAGGGAATTTTTTGGAAAAAAATTAACATTTTTTTAAAAATAAATTTTGTACGGGGGCCCCATTTCGGGAGTTCACCTCGGGCCCCCGTAAACTCAGGGCCGACCCTGGGTATATGTAACGTCTTGTGAGATCCAAGCCACTTAGAAGATAGGGTTACGTTAGCTAGCTGATGGCTAGCATTAAACTGTTTGATTTCTATTGAATATTTTATAGATAAGGGTCATATTACAATCACCTTACTGGTGTGGAGATTTTTAATGTTTTTCCCAATATATCAGATGAACACCACAAATCGTCACTGTACCGCTTATCTCCATCAGCATAATATGTACAACAAGCAACTGACATAACCACTATTTATGATCTTTAAGTCACAATTTGTTAATTGCTTATAGTCTTATGACACCATTGATTCCAGAAAGAATTTGTTTGTAACTACACTTAAAACTACTTTGCCTGAGAAACTGGGAAATTACTGCAGGATCACAAAATTTCTAGCCAAAAAATAAAAAAACATAAATGAATAAATAAAAAATTGAAAATTACTGCAGGGTCATCAGTCGCTCATCCAAGACCTCCCTGTTTTTATGGGGTTGGGCAGTTTATATATCTATCCATTATCAAGTATTTACCCTGTATCTAGAATTGATTGATTTAAAATCTAGTGTTCCAAGTATGTTCAAGGACATCATTCTTTCTACTATTCGTTAAGAAAAATGTAATTACAAACACAGGACAGTGAGAGTGAAGACAATCAGCTCTTACTAGATAATAATCGAGACAATCCTTATTTCATACTTATTACTTCTTTAAGGAATAAGAATGACGATACGTTTACATATAAGTTGACTAACTGGATGTGTGGTCTAAACATGCAGAAATATGCTAAAGTAAAGAAGCAGGTCAATGTTGTTGATCTTGTTGGAAATGCTGGTCAAGCCAACTATAGTGCAGCACAAGTAGGGCTGATTAATTTAACAAAAACTGTAGATAAGAATATGCAAGCAGAAACAATGTAAGCTGACTACATTAAGTTGCCTATAATTACATCTTGATTAGTTTTCAAATGATTTAATTATGTTAACTTTCCTGTTAGGTGAATGCTTTTGTCGGGGTTTCATTGCATCTGATATGATTGCAGAGCTTGGAGAAGTGATGTGAAACTACTTGTGACTGTGTGATTTATCCAAGTAAATTGAATCAAGTAGTGTTCACCAACACATTTGAACATAGTTGTAGGTTGAAGTTTAAAACATCTACGGGTTAGTGGATTTTACAAGAGTTACATATTCACTAGCAGTTCTATTTAACAACCTAGACAACATTATCAACAAAACTAAAGTTGTGCAATTTAAAACTGACGATATAAAAGTTTATAAGCTACAGGCATGTAGAAACTATCACTCTCATATATAGTAGTAGAGTCGATAGATAATAATTTAGAGATAATGAAAGTGAAATTTGATAGACTTAATTACCTGAAATGCTTACCAACTATGGACATGAAGGAATGTTAGTTGAGAAGAGGAATGGTAGAGGAGGCTTGTAACCTTGAAGATGATGAATTAATAGAAGAAGAAAGGATAATAGTCGGTTTCACACCTTGCCTTAAAGTTTCACACATTCAAGACATGAACACAGAGGCATCACATTCTTTTTGTTTGATTTTTTTCATTCACCAAATCATTCCTTTTTACATTAACCCAAGCCTTTATATAGGTTACTACCACTCACACATACCCCCACACACACAACTGCACACAACTACTTACTAACTGCACACACAACTGACTGCATACACACACACTGACTGCATAACTGTTACATAACTGCACAGACAAATGACTGAACACACACACTGACTGCACTGCATACACTAACTGCATAACTGTTACATAACTGCACAGACAAATGACTGAACACACACACTGACTGCACTGCATACACACACTGACTGCATAACTGCACACACACACTGACTGCATAACTGATGCCCACATCATTCTCTCCAGGTGGGAGAGAAGTCAATTTTGTCGAGTCAAATCTGATACTGCTGTGGTGCCTGTTCTGTCTTAGAAATATATGGGAACCATATGTCGTCGGCGCCGATAGGTCTTGCCAAATCTTTGGAATGAACTCAGTGTCGGTGCATCAAAGCTGGGGGGCTCTCATACTGCTCCAGCCTTTCTTGATCAAGTCTCTGAAGATCTGAACGGTCCAGCCATGTGTCCTCAGTCTCTGGTTTGTTTTTCCACCTAAATAAGTACCTGCGAATTTCACCATCTCCTGTAGAGATAATCTCATCATCTAAAATATTATCAACTGAGGGGTATGTGATGTCAGGGAGTGGGGGTAATGGAGGAATATCACCATTAGGCTCTTGGGAAGGCTCGTCTATCAATGGGTTGCTAGGGTTAAAATTTGGGCCTTCGTAGCTTACTAAATCTTCGATATTGAAAGTTTTGCTAATGCCGAGATCTTCAGAAAGGTCGACAATATAAGCATTGTCATTAATTTTCTCTAAGTTTTTAAATGGACCCGCACAGTGGACATGCAACTTCTTAACAGCTCCAGGGGAAACCGTTCCTGAGGAATTCAGACCATTACTTCATCACCCACCTTAAAATTTTTAAACCTCCTTCTAGCATTTGCTCTCAACTTGTAGTTACCATCACTTTCTTCAATTTTCTTGGATGTTTCTTTGCGTAATTCGTGTTTGCGTGATGTAAATGCAGATGCAGACTCAGACTCTCTGTGAGGTTCTAACATAGGTGCTAAGTCTATAGGTTGTCTAGGTCGATATCCAAAAACTATCTCATGCGAACTCATACCAGTTAGTTCGACTCTTAGATGAATTATATGCAAACTCAGCAATAGACAATTTCAGATCCCATATTCCCATGTTTCCGCCTACTAACGATCTCAACAGACTTCCTAGACTCCTATTCACAGCTTCGGTCTGTCCATCGGTTTGAGGGTGGAAGGCCGAAGAAAACTTCAATTTTGTCCCCATTTTGTGCCTCAGGGTTTTCTAGAAGTAGTTGGTGAACTTAACATCCCTATCAGACACAATAGAATTGGGGAGTACATGAAGTTTAACAACGCTGTCGAAGAAAGTTTGAGCAACACGTAAGGCATCGTTGGTCTTAGAACAAGCCAGAAAGTGGGCCATTTTTGAAAAACGGTCCACAACAACAAGGATGGAGTCATGCTTCTTTTGGGTCTTTGGGAGACCAAGCACGAAATACAGACTGATGTCTTGCCTTGGACAGTTAGGGACAGGCAACGGAGTATACAAACGAGTGTTTTGCTTATGTTGTTTGGCTAATTGACAGGTATGACATCGTTTAACAAGCCTTACAACGTCTTTCTTTAGACTGGGCCAAAAGAAATGATATTCGACAGCATCAGTTGTCTTGCTATGCCCAAAATGTCCAGCAAGACTACCAGCATGCAATCCCAAACAAGATGTTCTCGAAGAGAGGTGCGGGGAATGCATAGCCTAGAAAGATAAAATAAATAACCATCTCTAAGAAGGTAGTTATTTATCACTCGAGTTATGCCATCCTGTAAAAGAGTAAATTTCTTGGAAATCAGGGCAGGATGCATACTCATCTTTGATTCTCTCAAAGCCAATGACTTGGGTATGCATAAAAGATATAAGCATGTGATGACGACTGAGTGCATCAGCGGCCTTATTTCAATTCCCTTTTTATGCCGGATAGTATAGGAATATTCTTGAAGAAATTCAACCCATCGGCCATGCCTGGGTTTCAAGTTATGTTGGGAGTTTATAAACCTCAAGGCATTGTGGTCAGAAAAGATAATGAATTCTTGCGGCAGAAGATAGTGACGTCAGTGCTTTAAAGACTGTATCACCGCATAGAATTCCTTATCATAGGTGGAGTAATTATGTTTTGCTGCATTTAATTTTTCGCTGAAATAGGCAATGAGATGATTTTCTTGGCTAAGAATGCCACCTATGCCAATACCAGAAGCATTGCAGGTCACCCCAAAGACTTTTGAAAAGTCAGGTCACCGCATAACAGGAATTTGGATTATTCTTTTTTTAATCTCATTAAATGTTGTTGTGGCAGCTGGTGTCCAAACAAACTCACCTTTCTTCAAACAGTCCGTTATAGGAGTTGTTATGCTGCTGAAGCCTTGTACAAATCTTCTGTAAAAGGTTGCGAGTCCATGAAAACTTCTAACATCTCTAATATTACGGGGCTCGGGCCAATTGACAATGGCTTTCACCTTCTCTGGGTCAATTAATACACCTTTAGCATACATTATAAAACCCAGAAAGATGACCTGCATAAGGAAAGTATATTTGGTGGGGTTAGCATAGAATTCTTCTTTCCTTAAGACACTACAAACCTAACTCAGATGGTCCAGATGACTCACTGCAGATCGGCTGTAGATGAGAATATCATCAAAATATACAACGAGAAATTTTTCCATCAATGGACGGAGGACCTGAGTCATAATTCTCATAAATGTACTCGGGGCGTTGGTCAACCCAAAAGGCATAACCATTCATTCATATAAACTACCTTTGGTCTTGAATGCAGTCTTCCATCGTCACCTGGACGGACACGGATTTGATGGTAACCACTCTTAAGATCAATCTTGGAGAAGATAGTGGCACCTGCCATCATGTCTAGCATATCATCAAGTCGTGGAATGGGAAAACGGTACTTCACTGTTAACTTGTTAATGACGCGACTGTCCACACATATATGCCAAGTTCCGTTTTTCTTTGGCGGCAAAAGTGCTGGGACTGCGCAAGAGCTTAAACTTTCTCGGATGAAGCCCTTCTTGAGAAGTTCATCAACTTATCGCTTGAGCTCAGCATGCTTAATTGGGTTCATTCGATAATGCGGCAAGTTGGGAAGACTTGCTCCTGGTACCAGATCAATAGCGTATTGAATGTCACGCAATGGGGGTAGTTGGTTGGGGAGGTTTTCGGGGAAGACATCAGAGTATTCCTGAAAGACAGGAACAACTTGAGGAGGAATTGGCATCACAGTTTTCTAGGGGACTTCTCTAGTGGCGAGAAAAAAGACTGGTGCCCCTTCTTGTAACTTTTGACTTAGTTCTTTAACGCCAGTATAAGAAAGTTCTTTTCCTTTCTTGCCAGTGGGTTTTGAAGCCACTACCGTTCGTGGTTGGGAAGGATTAAGCTTGATCCTTTTGTTGTTGTGCTGAAAGACACTGATTGGAGCGGCCAAAAATGGTTACGTCGTGGTTAAACAACCACGGTCTACCAAGAATGAAATGGCCTACATCCATGGTCAACACATCGCACCAGATTTTATCCTTGTAGACGTTAAAGTCAATGGGGACTAAACAGCTTTGGTTGACTTGCATCGAGGTAGCGTCAATCCAGGTTACTTTGTAGGGGTGGGGATGTGATTCAGCTTTGATATGGCTAAAAATAGGGTTAAATCGGAATCGTTCAAATTGGGCATGAATCTTAAAGTTATAGGGGCAAGATGGTAATTTTACCTACAAACGGGTCTGAAATAGAAACTGGATCCTTCTTCAAAGCCCAATAACCCATGAACAGATCTGTCCTACTGGGTACGGGTCTTAACCTGTTAAGGACCAGTTCAAACAGGATATGAGAAAATCCTTTTCCGTCCTTATCCGCTGGAGGTGGTTACAACCACTTCTATCCAGTCATACCGGGAAGTAGAGATTCGTTCTTATCCCAAAGTAGATCCCCACGACGACTATAAATACCCCTTACCTCCTACTGTCACAGGTGATCACTCTTTGTCTACTCAAACTCTTTCCCTTTACTTTTTCTGGTATTGACAAGAGCGTCGGAGGGTTCGTCGTCGGGATCCATTCTGGTGTTTCGAATGTTTGTGCAGGTCCGCGGGAGCACCAAAGAGTCAACTTGTTCACAAGGGAAGAAGTCGGATTCAGCCTGTTCGAGTTCCTACGAACCTACAAATTCTTTCTATTGCCCCCACACCAGATTTAGCGGCAACAGATTGGCGCCGTCTGTGGGAAGCCCTCGGCAAGCAACCCAACCGTCCTCCTTCAACCAAAGCTACTCCTAGCCATGCCTCCCAAGAAGCCCGCATACTCCAACCGTAGATCAACCTCTTCTCCTCCTCCCCCTCCGGAGGATCTCCCTCCACCCATCCAACCAGTCCTGCAGCTCGAACAGTAGGCTCCACAGTCTATTCTGCAGCCTATGGGGCCCCAAGCGACAGTGAAGGAGCCCTCTCGGCGAAGCCGCCACAAGCAACCTATGCATCAGGTTCGGGTTTCCATCCACAGCACCTCCACAGATTCTATGGCTTCCTTTAGTCCTCCCACGCCGAAGGATCTGCAGGATGTGCTCAACAACCGGCAGAACGAGCCCGGGCTCAACCTCCGAATCCATTTGGACGAAAGGCGGACCCGCGAGGCAAACCCTTGTCGGGAGCACCCGAGGGATCGGTCACCACACCGATCAGACCGTAGAGGGTCCAATTCTTCCAGGAGGCGGAGAGAGTCGCCCTAGCATCGCCCCAGACAGAGTTGCTCCCCAGCAGACCGTCCTGCAGCTCGAGCCCATAGGGAGCAGGAGACCCCCGTCACAAGGGCGGAATTTCAGCAATTCCAAGAGGCTGTCCTTCGGGCGCTCAATGCTGCCCCCAACAACGGTCATAGGGCTCCTAGCCCTTAGCATGCTCCTCGTCCTCATCGCCGCTCCCTTAGTCCGCGGTCGGCTCCAAGCCATCGCCGCCGCTCCCCAAGTCCTAGGCCGGCTCCAAGCCATCGCCGCCGTTCCCTGAGTCCTCGGCCAACCTAAAGCTACTGTCGTAGCCCCAATTCTCTTTGACACGAAGACGAGTCTCGGGGTTCAGCGAGGCAAGATCGGAGGGAGGACTCGGTCTACCGCCGTCTCCACGAGATGGAGAGGCGCCTCGGCCAGCTCGACCGAGACGAAGAACGACGGGCGAGGGACCTCTGCCCAAGCAGGCCCCCGTTTTTCCGCACCATCATGGAGGCCCCTGTTCCAGACAACTTCAAGTCTCCACACTTCGAGACTTACACCAGGGAGACGGACCTTGCAGATCACATTGAGAGTTTCAAAACTCTCATGATGATCTATCACACATCCGATCCCTCCTCTGCAAGACCTTCCCGGCTACACTCAAAGGGCCGGCTCGGGAGTGGTATTCTCGACTTGCACCGGCATCTATCTTCTCTTTCGACCAGTTCGAGGACCTCTTCCTCGCGCACTTCATGAGCAGTCGCCGCACCGAGAAGACGAGCGCCCCACTACTATTCCTCAGTCAAAAGAAGGGCGAACGATTGAGGGATTATGTCAAGCATTTCACTGCTGAGGCCAGATCCATCGCCTCCTTGGAACCCTCGGTGGCCACAGTCGCTTTCTAGTCCAACGTCCTCAACGCAGATCTCAGGGCGTTCCTCGCCAAGAAGCCCTCGAGCTCTTACTCCGGAGTGAGAAGTACATCCGAGCGGATGAAGCTTTCTACCGCCCCACCTTTAAGGCGTCGTCTTTCGGGAATAAGTGGAAGGGTGCAGAAGGAGCTAAGAAGCTCCAAAAGGACAATGGGGGTCAGCGTCGCCCTCCCCCTCGTTTCGAGAAATTCACTCCGCTTAACGCTAGTGTATCCGACATCCTGATGGAGATCGGAAACGCGGGTCTCCTACCACCTCCCCCGAAGATGAATACTCCGGAAAAGAGGAGGGACCGGAATAAGTGGTGCCGTTTCTACCGGGACCATGGGCATGACACAGACGAATGTCGGGCCTCAAAGACGAGATTGAGGCCCTCATCCAGAGAGGGCAGCTCACTCGCTTCGTCCGGAGAGACAGGGCTGACAACCCCCACCTCCTAAGGGGGCTAACAGACGAGCCGAGCAACAAGTGGAGACGCAGGAGGACGAAACGGTGGCCGTCCTACACCTGATACACGGAGGCCCAATGGGGGGAGATTCTAACTCCTCCCGAAAAGCCTTCGTTCGGGAGGTAAACGCTGTTCAGAGCCATCCTCCGAAGGGCCTGGGAGTCCCAGTCACGTTCTCCGATAGGGACCTGGAGGGCATTCGCACGCCCCATTACGATGCCCTCGTCATCAATCTTCGAATGGCGAACTTCGACGTTCGTCGGGTCTTGGTAGACAATGGCAGCTCCGTCAACATCCTTTTCTTGGAGGCCTTCAAGGGCCTCCAGCTGAGTGTTGGACGGAGGTCGCCCCTGGGGTCAAGCCTGTTCAACAGAAGAGGCGAAAATTCGCTCTCGAGCGACAACAGGCAATCAAGGAGGAGGTCGAAAAGCTCCTCAACGCCCGATTTTTCCAGGAGGTGAACTACCCTAAGTGGCTCTCCAATGTGGTGATGGTCAAGAAGGCCAATGGGAGCTGGAAGATATGCATCGACTTCACCGATCTAATAAGGTGTGCCCGAAGGACCCTTTTCCCCTTCCCAGCATCAACACTCTGATCGATGCGACCTCCGGGCACGAGCTCCTCAGTTTCATGGACGCCTTCTCGGGGTATTACCGAATTCGGATGTTCCCTCCTGACATCTCGAAGACCTCGTTTGTGACGGATAAGGGCTTGTATTGCTACCGAGTTTTGCCGTTCGGCTTGAAAAATGCAGGAGCTACATATCAACGCCTCGTGAACTAGGTCTTCCAAGACCAAATTAGCCGAAACATGGAAGTCTACGTAGACGACATGTTGGTCAAGAGCACCCGAGGGCAGGAACATGTTCTCGACCTTCAAGAAACCTTCGGGATGCTCAGGAGGCACAATATGAGACTGAATCCGAACAAGTGTGCGTTCAGAGTCTCATCCTGCAAGTTCTTGGGGTTTATGGTCAGCCAGAGGGGCATAGAGGCCAACCCCGAAAAGATCCAGGCCATTCTCAAGATGGCTCCCCCCCTCCAGCGTTAAAGAGGTACAAAGGCTCACCGGGTGCCTCGCCGCGATTGGGCAATTCCTCTCCAAGTCCGGGGAGAAGTGCCTCCCTTTCTTCAAGGCCCTCAGGGGGGCTAAAGGCTTTGAATGGGGGCAGCAGCAACAGGAGTCCTTCGACAAGCTCAAGGAATATTTAGCTAACCCCCTGCTCTTGAGCAAGCCAGCACCTGGGGAGGTCCTCTACCTATATCTCGCAGCTTCGGAGCAGACGCTCAGCGCAGTCCTTGTAAGGGAAGAGGATAGGGCGCAGAAACCCATCTATTATGTAAGGTGCTCCGGGACGCCGAACTCCGTTACCTTAAGCTGGAGAAGATGGCTCTCGCCCTGGTCATGGCGGCCCGGAAGCTCCGCCCCTACTTCCAATCTCATTCGGTGGTCGTCCTTACCGACTAGCCGCTCAAACAAGTTCTCCACAAGCCCGAGACCTTCGGGCGCCTTATGAAGTGGTCCATCGAGCTAAGTCAACATGATATTAGCTACCATCCCCGACCCTTGCGAGTCGTCTGTCGACCCCTTGGTCTGGACCGTTTACGTAGACGGGTCCTCTTGCGCCGACGGAAGCGGGGCTGGCGTCATCCTAACTGGCCCAGACGCTTACGTCCTCTAATATTCCCTCCGTCTAAACTTCCTGGTATCGAACAATGAAGTGGAGTGCGAGGCCCTCATAGCGGGGCTCTGTATGGCTTGCAAGGCAGGAGCCGAGCGCGTAAGGGTCTTCAGCGACTCGTAGTTGGTCGTCAGCCAGGTGTCCGGGGAGTACGAGGCAAGGAATGAGCGTATGGCTAAGTACTTGGCAAAGGTTAGGGAGCTTCTAGCCTTATTCGAAGATGTTCAACTCTAGCGGGTTCCTCGAGAGGAAAACGCGTAGGCGGATGCTCTCTCTAAGCTCGCCTCCTCGTCCCTCCAAGGTCTAGAGCAGACCGTCTTGATAGAGGTCTTCCTCAAACAGAATATTGATGAAGATAGCCCAAAGCCGATGGAAGCCTACCTCCTAACACGTAGGGAGAACTGGATGAAGTCCCTCCTCGAGTACCTCAGAGACGGGGTCCTTCCCGAATATCCAAAGGAGGCAAGGAGGATCAAGACTCGAGCTGAGCGGTACACAATATTTTACGGAGTCATGTACAAACGCTCTTACACTCAGATTGACGGGTGACCCTACTAAGGTGCCTCTCCCCGGAGGAAGCGCTCTATGCCCTAAAAGAGGCCTATGACGGTATGTGTGGCGCGCACTTGGGAGCGAGATCCCCCGCCCTTAGACTCCTGAACTATGGCTACTTATGGCCCACACTACTGAGTGACTTCGAGGAGTATGTCCGCCAGTGTGACTCTTGCCAGAAATTCGCCCCAATCAGTCGCCTACCCCAAGCACAACCCATCTCCTTAGCAAGTCCAATCCCCTTTGCAATGTGGGGGATGGATTTGCTCGGATCCTTCCCTCCAGCGCCAGGCCAGCTGAAGTTCCTGGTCGTGGCGATAGACTACTTCTCAAAATGGATCGAGGCTGAACCTCTTTTGACGATTATTGAGCACAAAGTCCAGAAGTTCTTTTTGGAAGAACATCGTTTGTCGGTTCGGGGTACCCCGCATCCTCGTAACCGACAACGAGACTCAATTTGCAGGAGTAACCTTTCGCAACTTTTGCGCCGACCTTGGCATCCAGCAGCGGTTCTCCTGGATAGCCCACCCTCAGTCCAATGGCCAAGCGGAGAATGCAAATCGACAAATCCTCTCTGGCCTGAAGAAGAGGCTCGACAAATCCACTAAGGGGCTGTGGGTCGAACAGCTCCCCAACGTGCTTTAGAACTATCGCACCACCAAAAGAACTCTGACAGGGGAGTCCTCCTTCAACCTCACATATGGTTCCGAAGCACTCATTCCCTTAGAAGTTGGCCTCCCTTCATCCCGACTGATAGCCTACAATGAAGCATAGAATGCGAACCAGCTTCGCAACTGCCTAGACCTAATAGACAACATCCGCGAGAGAGCTGCAATTCGACAAGAGACCTGCCGCCGTAGGATCACTCAGTCTTACAACAAGAAGGTACGACCAGCAAACCTTAAAGAGGGGGACCTAGTGCTCCGAAAGTTGTCGATCTCTAATCCAAGCAAAAAGGGCAAGTTGGCACCAAATTGGGAAGGACCGTATAGGGTCTCCAGAGTTATTCGCCCAGAAGCGTATCAACTCGAAGACCCGGGGGGCAGGAGAATACCGAGGACATGGAACGCGGAGCACTTGATGAAGTACCAAGAGGATGTCTAAACACCGATCCAAGCAACTTTCCCAAGAGCGCTCTAGAAAACATGTCTAAAGTTCTTACTTGTATTTTCATTATCAAAGTGTAAAAGCGGCTCGCAACTTAGAATAGGCCGCCTAGTTGTTTTCAATAAAAGCAATCTTTCACCGCAATTTCTCTATTTTTGAGGAGTCCATTACTTTTTTAAAAAAATTGCATTAAAATGACAAGCTTGGAGTCCAACACTTTGTTCAACTTCGCTTCAACTACGCGCTTCTAAGCGAGAATGGAGCGGATCACCATTCGGAATTGCTCCTACAGCTTTTGATATTTTCTAAACAACGCGCTTGGAGTCCAACACTTGGTTCGACTCCGCTTCAACTACTCGCTTCTAAGCGAGTACGAAGTGGTTCACCATTCGAAATTGCTCCTACAGCCGTTGATACTCTCTAAACAACAAGCTTGGAGTCCAACACTTTATTCGACTTCGCTTCAACTACCCGCTCCTAAGCGAGTACGGGGCGGATCACCATTCGGAATTGCTCCTGCAGCTGTTGACATTTTCTGATCGACGCGCTTGGAGTCCAACACTTGGTTCGACTCCGCTTCAACTACTTGCTTTTAAGCGAGTACGAAGTGGTTCACCATTCGAAATTGCTCCTACAACCGTTGACTCTCTAAACGACAAGTTCGGAGTCCTACACTTGGTTCGACTCCGCTTTAACTACTCACGTCAAAGCGAGTACGAAGTGGTTTACCATTCAGGATTACTCCTACAACTGTTGACAATTGCAGACGCTAGCAAAGCGCACAGGTCACAAAACAAGTATTATTTTATTAAAGTTTGAGAGACAAGTCTAATTACAGACCAACAACTCTTCTTTACATTGAAATACAAAACTTGTGAAAAGAAGACTACAAAATTACAAGGGAGACACCTTGACGCCTCCTAGGGAGTAAGGCTGGCAATTGACCCGAGCCCGATCCGAGCCCGACTAGGTCCGACCCGTTTTTAGTAGCCCATGGGCCTGAATTTGTAAAAAAAAATCAGACTCGGGCTTAATTTTTTAGCCCGAATTAATTTTCGGTCCGGGTTCGGGTTTGTATACGTCCGACCCGAATTTAAATACTATCCAGAATTTCTAATACCCAATCCACAGGTATATAATACCAAAATCTAAACTGCAGGTATATCTTACCATAATAAATACAAATCTCTCTTTCTTAATCAGTCTTTCTCTCTCCTCATCATTCTCTCTCCTCCTCTCTCCTCCTCTCAAGTTTCATCCACTTTCCCTTGTCATTCTGACCCGATCCTAGATCCAAACTCCATGGTTGTGCCGCCATGCCCTCTGCTGCCGTCGCTCCTTCTCCTTCTACTCCAATTCTGCTTCCAGTTATCCGGCTCCTTCTCATTCTCCTTCTCCGTCTCCGTCCTCCGGATCCTTCTCCATTGCTCCTTCTCCGTTGCCTCTTCTCGAATTTAAATGCTGTCGTTGCTCCTTCTCCTTCTCCGTCCTCTGGCTCACCGTAGCATGAACCAGCAACCTCACCGCCACCTCCATTCTCCTCCGCTGCTCCCACCGCCTCCACCTCCCCGCCTCCTCTTCTGGTACATATTTTAGTAGATTTTTTTGTTTTCTTTTTCACTGATCGTTGAAGAAACCAGGCCGGGTCGGGCTTTTAGATTTAATTCGGATCCGGACTCGGGCTTCAAGTTAGTAGTCCGACCCAAAATCGGGCCGAGCTTGGACCCTATATATTTTTTCGGGCTCGGGCTCGGGCTTTTATAGGTCCGGCCCAAGTCCGGCCAGTTGCCAGCCCTACTAGGGAGTGGGATACGCCTCTTGAGTGACAAACGAGGTCGGCGAACACCTTGTCGCTGCGACCCCACACCCGTGGGGGTCTCCAAGCCGGCGAGCCTAGTTGTGTCTCTGAGCGTTGTGCCAGCTGAGGCTCCGCTCGACGAGCCAGCCACTCCACTTTGTGCGTCCCCAGGACGCCCCGAGATGGGAGGTGAACGTAATGCCAACTCGTGAAACAACCATCCCTGCGAGTACTCCCCTCGAGGACAAGACGTGGTCCTGACGTTGCTCCCCTCCAATAGATGTCGTAATCGATGATTCTCCGCCTCTAATTCAACGATTCGCTCCTTCAGCGAGTCATCTGTTGCCTTGATCTTTAGGCGAGGCATTTGACTCGTACTACTCGCACGAGAAGCCTCAGTGATGGTCCGCCGAAGCTGCGCCGTCTCCAGACTCTTTTCGAGTACCACGTTCTTCAGACTATCTCTCTCCGCTTTAGCTTCGAACAAAGACTGGCAAAGGGGCTCGAGCCTTATGCCTTGTTTGCTGGCCATCGAGGGACTCCCCTCCTCCCCTTCAGGAGGTACCTCCCGAGCCTGCTCCTTTAGTCTCTTCAGTTCGGAGGTGCGACGCACCAGCGTCAGCTTGTGATGGCCTAGTTCCGCCTCACTCTTGAGAGGCCTCTCGCGATTTCGAGAGAGAGCCAACCTAGCGACTCCTAGGTCCGACCGAAGGCGAGATACCTCGGCCACTTCAACCATGTGCGATGCTTCGACCATTTGATGCGGTTCGGCGATATGAAAAGACAAGGACACGACGAACTAAGCTTGAGAAACTCCAACAGGGATGGCTCACATATGAAACAACTCAAAGCTCAACACTTAGTCGATTTTCACCAAAAGTCAATTTTCATTGAAAATCTCTAGTACAAAAAAGCGGTGGCCAGTCCGCTATTAGGCATCAGTACAAAAGATCCTAAATGAAAAACTACGACTAAAATACAGAGAAAATACTAAGGAAGTTGAGTGTCCACCTCGGCGGATGGATCCACGAGCGCCAGTTCGCCTTCGCCACCCTCAGCTGTCCCTGACGCCGGTGCCATCGCCAACGGAGGCTCGGTCACTATGTCCTCGCCGACAGCGTCGTCACCTCCTTCGATCTCCGTTCCCTCCTCGTCGGGGAATAAGAAATACCCCGCACAGTCGAAGCCGGGGAGACGTTCCCCGACATCCTTCAGGGCCTTGGCGTAGGCCTTTCGAATATTTTGCTCCAAGTAGCCAATCGCCTCCTCCGCCGCGGCCTTGGCCTCCTTTACGGCCATGTTCATATCGAATGCGGCCTTCTTCCTCTCAGCAGCTCTCTCTCGAGCCGCCTCTTCCTTTTCCGCAGCGGCGGACTCCTTCGTCTTCGCCAGCGCCTCCTCTAGAAGCCTAATCTCGGTGGCTTGCGTCTCTGCCAAAAGCGCGGCCGCCTCCAGCTCTCTCTTGGCCTTCATGCGCTCCAATCTCTCCCGGTCCTGCTGAGCCTTCACTCTCTCTCCTGCTCCGCCACTCGCTTCATCATGTGGCTGAAATGGCAGATCGCCTGCGAGAAAACAAGCGGTATAAGAGTCGGGCGAGTTAAAAAAAAAGGCTTACCGTCATCTGCACCTTGGCGATCTCCAAGGCCGAGTCGCCCACTGTCCCGTGCTCCATCGACGCCTTATCCTTTGGCGTGGCCAGGTTACGGACGGCGTCCATGCAGCTCGTTGAGTCTCCAAGGAAACCGCCGTGCCTAAGGACTTGCCAATCCGGTACGAAGATTTTCTTGAGCTCGTCCATCAGTATGACCTCTGCTGCCGCTGTGCGAGGCGGAGCCTGCAGAGCGAGCGTGGCTGAAACGTCAAGTTCTTTCACCGGCTGGACAACAGGGGCAGGGACGGCATCCAAGTCGACGACGGGAGTGGCGACATTCTCAACTCTGATCGCCTTCGACGGAGTTGGCCGAGTAATGGCGCGCTTTCTCTTCTTCTCCTCGACTCGCTTGCTGCTTAGCGCCGAACGCCTGTTCATGATATCCTCAAAGTCCATGTCGGAAGATCCTGCAGAAAGAGAAAAAAAAACAAGATGAGAATTTTGCTATTGCTGAAATACTCGGAAGTGCGGTCGACGAAAAGAACTCGTACTAGGGTTCATCAGGCTAAGGCCTCCCCCAAAGAGGCTCTCCTCAGAGATCTCCTTCCAATGCATAGTAGGCCGATCGAAGAGGATGCCGACCATTTCGTCCTCCTCGGCGCTCAAGGTCGGCTCCATCTTCGCCCTCTTCGGCACATCCTCTCTCCACATCATAGAAATGTGCCACGGCTTCTTGCCCCGAACAAGAAAGTACTTGTCTCGCCAACATTTCACGGAGTCGGGGTTGTCGACCAACTTAACGCCCTTCCGAGCTATCAGGTAGAAGCGATACTCTGTCCTAGTCTTCTGGTGGATCTTGTACAGACGACGAAGCACGCTGATCCTAGGTTCGATCCTAGCAGCCTGACAGTGGAGGACGAACCCCGTGATGTGCCTCCAAATGTTTGGCATCAGCTGAATGGGACATACCCCGTACCATTGCACCACCGCCCTTATGAAAGGGTGTAGAGGAAGGCTCCGCCCAGCATGGAAGGCGTCGAAGGGAAAAATACACGTATCGGAGGGAAGCGAAGAGCAAAGACCTGATCCCTGGCCCAGGGACGACGAGATCAAATTCCAGAGGGATCATGAAGCACATCTAGATGATTCGCAGGTCCGACTCTTTTAGGATGCTGACGATTTTGTTCGCCTCCGTGCATTCCCTCGGTGCGTTCTCCTCATAAAACTACGCCAACCCGTGCTCCGCCGCCTTAACTCCTCCGCACCATACTGTCGGGTCCCCCCAAGGGTAGACACGGCGATCGAATGCCTCCCGAACTCGCCCATCCTTCGATCTTTTTGCACTATGGATCCCACCACCGAGGAAGACAAAGCCGCCTCTTCGCCGTCATCCTCGACAACCAGGTCCTCTTCTGCGACTGCTTCAATTTCCGGAGAGGACAGAACAACGAGCTTGTCGACCTTAGAGGGAGGGGACCGGGGGGCTACTTCGGGCTGACCCGAGGAGGAGGCTTCTTCACCAGAAGACACCCTAGATATCTCTTAAAATTAAAATAAATTACCTGAGAAGTGACAATCACGGTCGGAATGCTCGTCGGAGAAAGGAAAAGATCACCGGAGGCTCTGCTCAAGGCTATGAAGAGAAAATCTCAGGTGAAGTGAAAGTGAAAAGTGAGGTAAAAAGGAGAAGGGGTGGGGATTTATGGTAAAACTTGATGGGCTTGGGTCGCAAAGCTTAATGGGCCCTTACGGAGCCCAACAAGCGCGGAAGTCTAAGCGGTTAGAATACGAAATGACAAAAAGGAAGCGACTAAAGGCGACTTAATTGCGTTGACCAGTAAACGTCTTCCAAGCTCGACGTATCGTTCGCCAAGCTCACTGCCAAAGTCGAACAGACGTGTTTCCGAGCTGAAAACGCCAAAAAATGCGTTGACCAGTCAACGGCCTCCGAGTTTGCCATTTCGTTCGCCAAACTCGACGTTTCGTTCGCCAAGCTCGTCGCCAAAGTCGAACAGACGTGTTTCTGAGCTGAAAACGCCAAAAAATGCATTGACCAGTCAACGGCCTCCAAGTTCGCCATTTCGTTTGCCAAACTCAACGTTTCGTTCGCCAAGCTCCCTGCTAATGTCGGACAGACGTGTTTCCGAGCTGAAAACGCCAAAAAATGTGTTGACCAGTCAACGGCCTTCGAGTTCGCCATTTCGTTCGCCAAACTTGACGTTTCGCTCACCGCCAATGTCGAACAGATGTGTTTCCGAGCTGAAAACACCAAAAATTGCGTTGACCAGTCAACGGCTTCCGAGTTCGCCATTTCGTTCGCCAAACTCGACGTTTCATTCGCCAAGCTCGCTGCCAATGTCGGACAGACGTGTTTCCGAGCTGAAAACGCCAAAAAATGTGTTGACCAGTCAACGGCCTCCGAGTTCGCCATTTCGTTCGCCAAGCTCGCTGCCAATGTCGAACAAACGTGTTTCCGAGCTGAAAACACCAAAAATTGCGTTGACCAGTCAACGGCTTCCGAGCTCGCCAAGCTCGTCGCCAATGTCGAACAGACGTGTTTTTGAGCTGAAAACACCAAAAATTCTGTTGACTAGCCAACATTCTCCAACCGTTCGCCAAACTCATAACATTTGCCGCGTTCGACACACCGTTCGCCACGTTTGACGCACTGTTCGGCGAGTTCGCCATACCGTTCGCCCAAATTGCCGTACAGACGCGTTTCCGAACTAAAAACAGAGTGTCCCTCTTCTCCTGGCCGTCCAATCACCCTGGATCCCTCGCCGCTGCATGATCAAAGACCTCAAGTTTGGCCATGTCATCCGAGTGCTGATCCGCCGTCAGATCATCCAGATCTTCGTGCCCAAGGCTGATGGACGATCCAGATCGCGCCACGTCATAAATAGGTGATTAAAATTATTTTTTCTAATTGTTAATTCGAATTATTTATTTAAAAATTGCGAAAAATGACTAAAAATTCAGGAAAATTAAGTAAAAATTCTAAAAAATAATTATAAATTCGGGAGAATATTTTTGAGCCCATGGGTAAATAATTATTAGTTGGAATAATTAATTGGTACTCCTGAAAAATAAATCATCGCTTCGCAAAATTGAATAAATGGTCCGAAAAATAATTAAAAAATCCAGGAAAATCACCAAAAACCCAGAAGAGCCAAGAAACAACTTTGGTCATGTCACCAACTCAGAAAAGCACCATCACCCCTCAAACGAGATTCGAACACCCTTTGAGAACTCCGACAAAACCCTGTATGCCATTAAAACAACAAAACTACTCCCCAAAGGCCGTAACACACAGTCATTGGGAGTGGGGGGCTCGTGATATGGCTAAAAATGGGGTTAAATCAGAATCGTTCAAATTGGGCACGAATCTTAAAGTTACAGGGGCAAGATGGTAATTTCACCTACAAACGGGTCTGAAATGGAAACTGGGTCCTTCTTCAAAGCCCAATAATCCATGAACGGATTTGTCCTACTGGGTATGGGTGTCAACCCGTTAAGGACCAGTTCAAACAGGATATGAGGAAATCATGTTCCGTCCTTATCCGCTAGAGTTGGTTACAACCACTTCTATCCAGTCACACCGGAAAGTAGGGATTCGTTCTTATCCCGAAGCAGATCCCCACGGCGATTATAAATACCCCCTACCTTTTACTGTTACAGGTGATCACTCTTTGTATACTCACTCTTTCCCTTTACTTTTTCTGGTATTGACAAGAGCGTCAGAGGGTTCGTCGTCGGGATCCATCCCGGTGTTTCGAACGTTTGTGCAGGTCTGCGGGAGCACCAAGGAATCAACTTGTTCACAAGGGAAGAAGTCGGATTCAGCCTGTTCGAATTCCTACGAACCTACAAATTCTGTCTATTGCCCCCACACCAGATTCAGCGGCAACAAGCTTTAAGGCCAGTCTTGAAAATGACGGCAGAAGATACAGCATTGACACAACTACCGCTGTCTATAATCACCTTGCAATTCTTATCGCCTATCTTGGTGAAGGTGTGAAAAATGTTAGCGCGTCTCCAATCATCTTGTTCTTTTGGATGGGAGAAAGCGCATCTAACAACTGATAGACTGGGAGAAGGCTCAAAATTGATGCAGTTGAGGTGATTATCTTCCTCAATATCGTCAAATTTAGCACTATCGTTGACTTCGTAGGTGTACTCTTTGGTGTCTGATTCTTCATTGTCAAGGACGGGATTGCCGTCCACGATGGCTACCTTGACTGGGCTAGAACAGTTGGCTGCAACATGTCCATAGCCTTGGCATTTGTAGCACTTGGTGAGTGGGCTAATCTTGGAAAAGTCTCTATGATGGTTCTTTTATTTGGATGATGGTTCTTTTATTTGGGGTCACTCCTATGCTGCGAAGAGTTTGGGGTAGACTTACTAGGGTAATGAGAAGAAGATCTGGATCCATAATTTTGACTTAGGGTTGACCTAGAATTTTGACTCCTAGAATCATTGGACCTATAAGATAAATTTGCTTTCGTATCATCAAGATCTTGAACAAGAGCATAAGCTTTCTCTAAAGTTTTCACATCTCGATGGATGAGTTCATTACGGAGGTCCTCTCGAAGTCCAGCTCGGAATCGAGACAGGGTCTAGACTTCAGGCTCGGAGCCTAGAGCATGGCAACGAATCAAGAACTCGTCAAATTTGGCAACATATTCTTTCGCTGATTTGCTGCCTTGATATAGTTGGTTCCACAAGTCGAGAAGATGAGAATGGAAAGATATAGGCA
Source organism: Hemerocallis citrina (assembly GCA_017893485.1). Lineage (NCBI taxonomy): Eukaryota > Viridiplantae > Streptophyta > Magnoliopsida > Asparagales > Asphodelaceae > Hemerocallis > Hemerocallis citrina. The sequence goes on along the minus strand of CM030367.1, from coordinate 132,231,113 downwards.
CATATTTACCCTTGAGTTCGTCTTTCATGGCTTTCCAAGTGGCAATGGCGTTTTAGGCTCGTGCTCGTCGAGTGCTTCTCACGTTAATCCAATACTGGAGAGCTTGTCCAGTTAATTTCATTGTCGCAATCTTAACTTTTCGCTCTTCAGTCACAGTGAACCACTCGAAGTAGTGGTCCATTGCTTGGATCCAATCGAGGAAGGCTTGCCCTAAACGACCGTCAAAAGTGACAACATCGGGTCTAACACTTTTCAGGTATTGTTCGTCGGGGTCTCGAGCTTGTCTGTGATGATCCTGACCGTCATGTCGAAATTTTGTACGGTCGGGAGTTGGGAAATTGGCTTGAGTTTGTTCAATTCTGGCAAGCCGGCCCATAATTTCAGTAAGGGTGCTTGGAGGGCATCCATTGAGAGATTGGATGGAAAGACACTAGAGGTATCGGAAGAAGGGGAGGTACAAGGGATGTTTAAACTAGACTATCCTAGAGGTGTTATCGTCCGAATCCTACGTCTCCTAACTGAGTGGTTGGGAATAGCTAAGAAAGATTCTTCGGGGTCCTTAACAGTGCTTCATAGTCTCATGCGCTAGGCAGGGACGAAGGAGGGACTGAGAGGAAAATCCTAAAGTATCTTGCTGAAATTCCCTGGGAAATTGGCTAAATGTACCTAAAACTAAATGAATGTAAGACCTAAGATGAATGCACAAAGTAGAAAATAAATCAACCTAAATGAATTTTATATATATATATATATATATATATATATATATATATATATATAATGCTTGCTGAAATTGAAACTAAATGACCTAAATGGAGTGATGCAAGAGCCGAATTACGAATAACCTGGCTTTGATACTAAAATGATGTGAAACTACTTGTGAGTGTGTGATTTACCCAAGTAAATTGAATCAAGTAGTGTTCACCAACATGTTTGAACATAGTTATAGGTTGAAGTTTAAAACATCTACGGGTTAATGGATTTTACAAGAGTTGCATATTCACTAGCAGTTCCATTTAACACCCTAGACAACATTATCAACAAAACTAAAGTTGTGCAATTTAAAACTCACGATATAAAAGTTTATAAGCTACAGACATGTAGAAACTCCCACTCTCATATATAGTAGCAGAGTCAACAAATAATAATTTAGAGATAATAAAAGTGAAATTCGATAGACTTAATTACTTGAAAAACTTACCAACTATAGATATGGAGCAATGTTGGTTGAGAAGAGGAATGGTAGAGGAGGCTTGTAACCTTGAAGATGATGAATTAATAGAAGAAGGAAGGATAATAGTCGGTTTCACACATTGCCTTAAAGTTTCACACATTCAAGACATGAACACAGAGACATCACATTCTCTTTGTTTGATTTTTTTATTCACCAAATCATTCCTTTTTACAATAACCCAAGCCTTTATATAGGCTACTACCACTCACACATACACACACAACTGTACACAATTGCCTACTAACTGCACACACACAACACACAACTGACTACATAATTGCACACACACTGTCTGCATAGCTATGTCTGCATAGCTATTACATAACTGCACACACACAACTGACTGCATACACACACACTGGCTGCACTGCATATATACACTGACTGCATAACTGCACACGCACACTGACTGCATAACTAATGCCCACATCAAGAAGATACTGAGAAAGTGTTGCTAACTATCCCTTTAGGTAAGGATTGTAAATTGAATTTCATAAAGGACCAAACTACTAGGAGCTATATTTTCATTTACTTGAACTGTAGTTAGCACTTGGTTCAAACTTTTGTGCAATAATCAGACATTGAGATATAAATAATATCAAACTACTAATTAGAGGATCCACTTCCAAGTAGTAATAGTAAATGAACATGCAAGTGCATCAGGTCATTTTTTTTAATTGTTTTTTTTTCCCTTACTTTTTTGATTGCTTCGTGTTCGTTTTCCATTTTGTTTTCACTTTTTTTTTATTGATTTTGGGATTGACTGGATGGATGAAGGATTGGATGAAACAGTGCTTTCTGTTGTTGAACAGTAGGATTAGGATCTCATTAGCGTGAGGTAATAGATTCTGAATTTGTTTTGAATTTAATTTAATTTTTTTTTGAAAATAATAGATTCTGAATTTGTTATATTGAGATGAACTGAAATGGATTTTCGAGATCTATCGCACTTGTGGAAGAGAAATTACCTAGTGATATTTGCTGAATTGAGTTCATGTGATTGGTTAGTTTGTTTGAGTTGAGCTGGGCTGCGCTACTCTCAGGATTACTACCCTCAGGTTTATTTGGTTTGCAATTAGTGAATGAACCATCCAAGATGAGTAGGCATTCGGTCGGGTGTCATTTACATCATCAACACTATATATGTGCAAAATTTCAGATAAATTCAACAAGTTTCAACCATTCATATTGCGACTTGAAAGCAGAAACAACTGTATTTGTGGAGAAAGGAAGATTCAGAGTTCTGTTCATGCCCTGGGGGTTTAGTCATTCTAAATGGGAAGGAAACAGGGCTTCCTACTGGATTACAGGGTGGGACTGTCACGGAATCAACTACAAATTCATGAGCGGGAGTATAGGAGCTTTGTTGTTTGCATATATGAATGGTAGTGGCTTTATCAAGTAATCATCTAACGCTTCTACTCCTAACGGCTAACGATTTAAATGAGTGATTTAACAATAATATTGGTAACGCTTTTGTACCAAATTTACTGTACTAACTATTGTTATTATGAAGTTTGCCCTCTCATCTCGTTTACTTTTCACGATATTAATTAGCTTACAGTGAAGTTTTAGAAGCACTCGTCTATCGTTCACAGTGGCTTAAGCAAAACTGGTAACCTCCCTTTCTAAAGTACAATTATTTTTGTTTGTCTTGTTTGTTGCTTTTTTCATGCCTAATTAATGTAGGTTAGAGTGTATGTTAGAGGAGCATGTTAGAGGAGCCCAAATGCTAACAAAAGATTCGAAGCTAAATAGTGTAGGCAGAATGAGTTAGGAAGGTGATGAGGATATCAATTCTAATTAGTTTAGTATTTTATTTCAGTATCATATTTGTTTTGGACAATTATAGTCATATGTAATCTTTTTATGCATTAGAATATTTTTGAGATTTTGAAAATATTTTGAGATTTGTATCAAGATTTGTTTTGAACCTCTATATAGGCTTTGAGATTAATAAGAAAGATATGCTATTCTTGATTAAAAATTATTGTGTCGAGTTTTGCTCTTCTTCTCTCATTTGTGTGATACAATTGAGATTCAACTGATTAGGGTTTGTAATAAATCCTAATACATTTTAAAGGTTTGTGATAAACTCTAAAATTTACCCCAAATTAAAAAATTCTCCAAATAAAATTACTCAAACCCTAAATTTTCAAATCAAAACAATTTTTGAAACCCTTACTGTCTATTCTCTCTCCTCGCTGTTCTCTCTCTCGTTTTCCTGCCAAAACCCAATACCCCCTATCTCCTTCGTCTTCTCCGGCGACCTCCGACCCCCCCCCCCCCCCCCCCCCCCCCCCCCCCCCCCCCCCCCGGTCACCTTCTGTCGCCATATCTCCTTGCGCTGCCTCCTAGCGCCGCCAGCCACCACCCCCTTCGCCATCGACTTCATCCCTGAACCTATCCCCTCCTTCGACCGAAACCCTAGCCCCACTTCGTGCCCTCGACAACTCCCCCCCATCCGTCTCCCCTCCTGTCTTCCTCCATAGCACCCAAACACGACCTCGTCGCCTCCTGCCAGTCGCGATGCCCTCACACCAGGCCGACCACCATCTCAGCAACCCGTGCGTGCCTTCTGCTCCTCCCGAGCGCATACGCCGGCCCAGGCCCGCCAGCCCCTTGCTGATTGCTGCCATTGCCCATGGCTGTTGCTTTCTCTATTGTTGCTGATCTTGTGCTCTTCGTGTTCAATCCGAGATCTACGTTGAGTTCTTCGAACCCTCGGTATACTCTTTCCAATTCTCAAATATTTGTGTTATACTACTTCATCATCTCTATTATATTATTCAATTTAACTGTCGACCACAAATATTGAGATTGAGCGTTTCACCTGCTTGATTAGAGTACAAATCAATATTGAATCTTTTACTTACTAAGAACACTTAGGGACTTAATTATTGATTGTTAGAATTGAATTATTAATTGGGATTGTTAAACGTGATTCAGTTCTTGAAAATCCATCAAACCGATTAACTGTTTAAAATTTCTAATTTTGATCCGCACTACGTGTTGGTAAAATTAATCCATTCAGAATCTTAGAAATTCTCTATTTTAGGGTTAGTTTAACATCAGAAAGTTTTGTTAACTTCATTTCTAGCACAACTTAGAAAACCTATTATTATCGCAATTCTTACCTTTTGTTGGGGTTAAGATAAAAGATCAGTGAAGTTGAGTATTATGCTTAAGGTTAGAGATTGATTTTTTTTTTTTTTTTTTTCTTTTTGACTGGCAGTTAAGAGATTTAATTTAAACATAGGAATTAGGATATCCGATTTTAGTGGTTTTTTTTTTTTTGGGCATACTTTTTTGTAAGGTAGATCTGTATATATTAGAGATTCAGAGGTTTGTTAGAATGTCGTTAAATCAGGTTTAATTTGTAATTAGCATTGATGATTGGGTAGTAGATATCAAATCAGTGACTTTGGCATTATTTGGATATAAATTCAAACCATATGGTGCACATTTGGGTTGTGTTCAGTGTGGAGGAAATTAGTTGTATGTGCTGCACTTGTTCAGTATATTATTTGTACTTTTTGGCATTGTGTGGATCATTCTATCATCATTAATCATGTTTATGAGTCGTAAATAGGGTTTATTCAGTAATTGTCAGACAATACTTTGTTGCTGTACTTCTTACAATGCGGGAATCCGTCGATACACCTCTGCAACTGGCTCTCACTTTTTTCATTGAATTTAAAATGGAATATATATCATAATATTGTTACTGAGAGAGCATCCCACAGTAGTTTGCTATATTTGCCATTTTCTCATTTTCTGAGAAATGAGCGGCTGCAGTCATTTGCTATTTTGTCATATTTTGACAAAAAAACTACAGTCGCTTCTCATATTTGAGAAACGAAATTGACGACCATCAAATTAAAGGCGTTCATACCGTAAATCGTCAAACGGGACATGTTGTCCTGTTTGAAGCCATTTTTGGTTTGGACGAGACATGTTGTCCCGTCCAGCCCATTTGGTTAATTAGCCTAGGTTAAATAGTAGGTTAGTGTTATAATTAAGTCGGTTAGTATATATTTTATTATTTAATTTATTTAAATAACCCATTTTAATATCTAATCATTAGTTAATTAACTGTAAAAAAAAACCGAACGAAACAAGATGTACCGTTTTTTTCAAATTATAACAAATTACGACTGCAGCAAATTGTGATTTTTGCTATATGCTATTTTTCCATATTCTCATGTTTGAGAAATACCAGTGTGGATGCTCGGAGGATCTATATTATTACTGGATCTAATGATTTATGAAATAGTTTACTTTAAGATTGGTGCTTTAAGATTGGTGAATTAATCATGATATACTGTTAGATCTTGAGACTTGTTCTTGACAAAATTTGCTTACATGAATAGTAGTTGGTTTAGTTTCTAGCTGAAAATGTGATGTTCTTGATATTTATGTGAATACTAGATTTGCCCGTGGGCACGTGCCTATGGTACGTCTTCGAAACGATACAACACATGAAAAGTCCTGTAAACAGTAAAATAACAATTATGTAGTTCAAGTTTCTAGTAGTATATGTTGAAAATAAAAGTTCATGTTTCTATTAGATGTGCTTTGGGGTGCTTGCGATGGTGGTAGAGGGTGTCAACGACGAAGGTGCTTGTGGTGGTTCGAGCGGTGGTTATGTAGTAGCGGCAACTACGAGGAGGAGACTCGGTTGTTGCTAGGGTGGAAGCCAGGGCAGCGAGGGCTCGGGGGTGCATCAAGGGTGGCTCGACGAGGAGGAAGGAGATGGCGGGAGGTCGAGGGGAAGCTGCGAGGGGGTAGGGAGATGCGTGGGTTGCGGTCGAGCAGGCGATCGGGATGAGCGGTTGCAGGGTTGCGAGGTAGGGGAAGGAGTAGGGCGGTGTTGGGTGACTTGCGCGGTCGACGAGGGCGACGGTGGTAGCGGAGGAGCAAGGCGGTGTTTGATGAGGAGGCGAGGGTGCAGTCGAGGTCGGAGGTGATGGCGGGGGGTGTTGGGTCTTGGTTTGGGAGAGAGAACAGAGGAGAAGAAGAGTGAGGAGAGAGAGATAGAGTTGATTGAGGGATTAATTTAATATTAGGTTAATTAATGGGGATTAAGAGATGATTAAGGAGGAGATTAGGGGGTTTAGTTAGGATTAGTGGGGATATGGAGAGATTTGTGGGGGATTAAAGAGATGGCAGTTATAGAAGAAAGTGGGGGAACGTGAGAGGGAGTTGGAGACTGGGCAATTAGCAGATTAGGGGAATTAGGTTAGCGAGTTTGGGTTTGGGTTTGTGTTAGGGTTAGGCTCTAATACGATTTGTGTAGGATTTAAAAGTGTGGGCTTCAATCAAAAATAATTATAGTTAGGCTTAGAATTTGAATATGGGCTTACAGAATAATTTAACAAATTATAGAATTGATCAAGAGCTTCAGCTTAAATCCAATTAAAAGATCAATAGAATGAAATTTTGGGCTTTTATAAAAATATTAATGATAATAATAATAATGAACCAAATAATATATGGGTTTTACTCAATAGTGAGTTGCATCTGGATTAAAACAAAATAGTCGAATATCAAGAAAATGCAATTGGGTTCAAGTAAACAACAACAATATATATATTGTTGTTGTTGTTTACTTGAACCGATAACAATCACAATCTAGATATATTATCTGGAATATATATATATATATATATATATATATATATATATATATGAAAATGCAATTGGGTTCAAGTAAACAACAACAATATATATATTGTTGTTGTTGTTTACTTGAACCGATAACAATCACAATCTAGATATATTATCTGGAATATATATATATATATATATATATATATATATATAGAGAGAGAGAGAGAGAGAGAGAGAGAGAGAGAGAGAGAGAGAGAGTATGAGCAACTTGCTCATTTAATAAATGAGCAACTTGCTCATGAGGTGGCATGCATGTGATACATTGAGTATCGAATCACTTCTAGGATTTCCCAATCACATGCATGCCACCTCATCACTTGCTCATATCCCTTTTCCCCATATATATATATATATATATATATATATATATATATATATGGGGAAATGGGATATGAGCAACTTGCTCATTTAGTAAATGAGCAATTGATGATGTGGCATACACATAATTGGAAAATCATTAAAAGGGTTGGTTGTCCAATGTATCACATACTTGCCACATAATCAATTGCTCATTTACTAAATGAGCAAGTTGCTCATATCCCTTTCTCCCTATATATATATATATATATATATATATATATATATATTCCAGATAATTGGAATACAAGAATTAGAAGGGAAAAAGAATACCGATAACAATCCGTACAATCAGAAAGTGTAATCGGAGAATGAGTTAGGAATCTGGGCTTAAACAAAATAACTGAATATTCATATGAATGTAATTGGGTTCAAGAGAATGGAAAATTTTATATACGGGTTTGGGTTCAATCAATGAGGAGATCTAAAAGAAAATGAATTCAAATGAAAGAAAAGAATTTACAAGATAATTGAAATACAAGAACACGGAGCAAAAAAGAATAAATCTGTACAATCGGGAACTAAAATAATTTATAGAAAAACAAAATACAAGAATACAGAAGATTTCGTATAAACGGAGACGGGGGTTACAGTGTGAACCATTTACCATCTGACGTCTCCAACTCCATTCTTCCCTCACTGACTATTTCACATACCTTATCAATCGTCGTTCTCATACTACGGCTTGTTGTTTACTTGTAAGTAGAAAACATTTCCTTCTCGGAGCAAATATGAGAAGGACCTGCAGAATCAATAAACCAGCCTGAATTTACATCTAAATAACTTGACACAAGAAGACAAAGACTGACTGAGTTATCACCTGAGTCAGAAATGCTGACGCTGACTATGTGTGCACCTTTCTGATTCAACCACTTGTGACAATCCCTCTTGTAATACCCAATCTCTCTGTAATGGTGGTGTTACCGCTGAATCTGGTGTAGGGTAAACAGATAATATTTGTAGATTCTTAGGGAAACTGAATAATCAAACCTTAACCTTTTCCGCCGGAGTTTGACCGTTAACTCCCGCCGTTCACCTGCAAAAAGTGCGATACACCGGGGTTGATCCCGGCGACACACCCTCCGACGCTCAAGTCAGTAATCAGAGAAGATTATGAAAGAGCGTAAATTGGCAAAAGATTGATTACCTCTTAATGGTGGTGGATGGGGGGTATTTATATCCGCCTTTGGGATCAGTTTAGGAAGAAAATCCCTAATTCCCAGTGAGAGGATAGAGCGAATCAAGGCTGTTGATTGAATACAATCAGAAACCCTAATTCTATCCAGGTGAACCAGGTCTCTTGCGGGTTGGAACCCGCACCCAGTTGAGCTGAATCCGTTCATGGGTTGTAGGACCTTTTAGAAAGAAGACCCTGGACCCATTTCAGACCCGTTTGTAAGTGAAATTACCATTTTGCCCCTAAGCATTAAGATTCGTGCCCGATTTGGACGGTTCCAATTTAACTCTATTTTTAGCCATATCACGAGCCCCCCACTCCCGAAGATTGAGTTTGATCAGCCTTTGAGGAGTAGTTTTACTGTTTCAATGGCTTTCGGAGTTGTATCGGAGTCTAAACGAGGTGCATTGAATCTTTGTATGAGGTATTATGGTGATTTTCGAAGCTATTTGCGCGCTCAAGGTTGTTCTTAAGCTCTCTTGGACTTCTGGTGATTTTTTTTAATTTTGCGAAGTGGTGATTCGTCATTCGGGGGTCTTAATTAATCTTTCTAAGCAATAATTATTTATCCAAGGGTTCAAAAGTATTTCTCCTGATTTATAATTATTTTTTAGAATTTTTAATTAATTTTTCTGAATTTTAAATCATTTTTTTCGCAGTATTTAGGTAGGGGACTTGATGTTACTTCCGTCGTTTCATGGCTTAGATGCTTCAGTTTCGTCGTCGACCCCTTCCAAACTTATGCCATGAAGAAGGCCGAGGTCCATGGGGGTTCGGCACCTTCTGTCGAAGCGCACAGATACTTCGGCTAGGCTGTAGGTGCGTTCGGCGAATCTTTGCCAGAGTTCGGAGTGGCTTTCTCCCTGTAAGAGGGTCGGTGCCGAGAGCGCTCGGCAAGGTGTGCCGATGTCCAATTTTCCATGTAATTGGGTCGGTGGCAAGAGCGCTCGACAGCATGTGCTGAGGTTCACTTTTTCCATGTAACATGGTCGGTGGCAAGAGCGCTCGGCAACATGTGCCGAGGTCCACTTTTTCCACGTAACATGGTCGGTGGCAAGAGCGCTCGGCAGCTTGTGCTGAGGCCCAATTTTTCCATGTAACATGGTCGGTGATAAGAGCGCTCGGTAGCTTGGGCCGAGGCACAATTTTTTCATGTAACATGGTCGGTGGCAAGAGCGCTCGGCAGCATGTACCGAGGCCCAATTTTTCCATGTAACATGGTCAGTGGCAAGAGCACTCGACAGCATGTGCCGAGGTCCACTTTTTCCATGTAACATGGTCGGTGGCAAGAGCGCTCGGCAGCTTGTGCCGAGGCCCAATTTTTCCATGTAACATGGTCGGTGGCAAGAGCGCTCGGCAGCTTAGGCCGAGGCACAATTTTTTCATGTAACATGGTCAGTGGCAAGAGCGCTCGGCAGCATGTGCCGAGGTCCTAGGTGGTGATTTTTTGGCGACATAGGAAACGTCCGGCTGAGTTGGCGGCCGCTGAACTTCTGACAGATGTGATAGTCATTAATGCGATGGCTGTTGATTTTCTGACAACTCTGACAGATGTGACAGTCATTAATGCGATAGTACAGCTAGGCGCGGTAGATAATGTGACGGTTCAGGTAATTTTGTCGCCATGTGTAAATGGGCTGGCTCTGTGGGCCCATTAACCTCGTTTCATGTGCCAAGCTCTATAAAACCTCACCCCTCCCCCCTTTTTATTTTCCACTTCTCCAAACTTTTACTCAGGCAGTGAATTTGCGCTAGTGAGAGCTCACGGTGATCATCCATCGCTTTCCGGTGAAAATTTCGACCGCACACATCACTTCAAGGTAACTTATACTTAGTTTTTTCTTAAGTACAAATATGTCTCTTTCTCCTGTCTCCGAGCCTTCCCCTCCCGTTGTCGAGGCCCCTTCTCTGAGCCAGAGGGTATCCGGTCTAGACAGCATAGTGGAGGATCCGAAGCGCATGGGGCCGTTCGGCAGGTATCCAGGGCCACTGACCTGGCTCCAAAGGGTTCGAGAACTTCCGGAGGAGCATGCGGAGCGCATCATCCATGGGAGGGGGAGGACCTTCGAGGAGAACGCGGCGAGGGAGACCTCCGAGGCTGACGAAACGGTGTCTATCCTCAGCTTGGATGACTTGGCAGTGATCCGGAGTTGCTTTCAGATTCCGGAGGAGTACGAACTGATGCAGCCTAGTCCCGCGGTTAGGGCAAATTCGCCGATGCCAGTAAACATGTGTTTCTGGTCGGTCGATGCCTTCATCGCCGGGGCTCGGCTGCCTCTCCACCCGTTCACGATTCAAGTGCTTAGGTGGTTTGGGGTCAGCCCCATTCAACTAATGCCGAATGCGTGGAGAGTTATCAATGGGTTTGTGCTCCACTGCCAAGCGGCTGGGATTGAGCCAGAGTTGAGGGTACTTCGGACGATCTACCGGCTTCATCAGCAGAACCGATCGGAGTTCCGATACTACCTAGCTCCGAGGCACGGAGGTCGGCTCGTCGTTTGCCCGACTCCATAAAGCACTGGCGCGATAAGTACCTCATAGTGCGGAGTGCAGAGGCGTGGCCTATACCCACCGGTTTTGTGGAGGCAGTGTTGAACGAGTGAAGGAGTCACCGGTGCTTCATCCTCAAGAAGAATAGGCAGTTCGGACTCTTCTAGACAGGCCGAAGTATGATTGGAGAGAACTGACCGAAGATATTCTCTTCAGGGAAGGGCTCAGCTGCGTAGATCCCAGTACGCGACTCTTTTTTTCCTTTTTTTTTGTAACCTTGCTCAATTTAACTTGTATTTTTAACCAACTCCTTGTTTGATGCAGAGGCAATGGATTTCAACGCAGTGCGGGCGCAGAGGGTCGCCCTTGGAAGCAAGGCACCGAAGAAGCGCAAGAGGGTCGCCACCAAGTTGCCCTCTGCGAAGACCCAGAAGGTCGCGATAGCGGTCGAGGAGTCGGAGGTGCCGGCGGATGTGACCCCGACCCGCACTCCGACAGCAGCCTCGACATCGGCCGGGGTAGGCGACTTCCCGATCGCCACGACACTCGGGATGGAGATGCCCCCGCTGATGGTGGCGGCCGAGGAGCTCCTAACGGAGGAGCACAAGAAGATCCATGTTCCAGACTGGCAGGTTCGAAAGCATGATGGGTTCCTTGGCGAGTATGCAGGTGGTGAAGCACCTGGCGACGCCAAAGGACCGGGCCGCCATGGACGTCGGCTTGGCAGGCGATGATGCCATCGAGATCGCACGCTCGGCAGTGTCGATAAGCATCGTCTTTTTTGCTTTTGAATGTAGCTTTTATGTTTGATTTTCTAACTCCTTATTTCTTTTTGTTTTCGCTGCAGATTACCGTCCATTTCAGTCATCTCATGTAGAGGATGACGGAGTTGGAAAAGGAGCTAAAGCAAGAGTCCGACTGAGCTCGGGCTAAGAAGGCTCGGATGGGTAATGAGCTCAACAAGCTGAAGGTCGAGCTCGAGGGGAGGACGACGAGGCTCGAGTACCTCGAGGACCTCGTCACCAAGCTCGAGGCCGACCTGCTTCGGCAGAAGGAGGAGATGGCCAAGCAGCAGGCCGAGGCGGTGGAGGCCAAGGCTTCTGCGGTGAAGGGGGCCGAGGAGGCCACCATGGCGAAGGAGCAGGGCTTCCTCACCGCAAATATGGCCAAGGCGTATGCCCAGGCCATCGCTCAGGTGTCGGAGCGATATCCTGAGGTTGACTGCTCCGGGTGGCGGCTCTTCCCGGACCACGTCGACGGCTTCGACCCCGAGTCGGATGAGGAAGGAGGGGACGACGAAGATGATGCCGAGGTCGAGGTCATCGGCGAGGTGCAGGGGTCAGTGGTGACTCCGCTGGCGATGGTGCCTCCTTCAGGGGAGTCCGACCTTGCCCAGTCTCGACGCCCCGGGAAAGAGGTCGCCCCCTGACTTCTCCTTTCTTCTTTTTTTCTTTTTTTATTTTTTGAGCTATTCTTGTACTGCCTAATTGCGGACTGGCCACTGCATTTTTGTGATAAAATGGAAATACGATTTTTGTGCTCGAACTCGTCTTGTTTTGTTCTTTCCTTGTAGTCTTGAAATTTGATTGTGCTGAAACAAAATATTTTAGTCTTAGCTAGGCGCATATGGCCTTGTTCCGAAGTCTGACGCGATGCGATTTTTTGAGTGTTTACTAAGTGCTCATTATTTTCTTTGAACTTTTCAGCTTGCCGAGGTGACTCAATCTGCCGAACCAACTTGCTACGGTGAGGAGTATTGTTCCGAGGTCAGTTTAGAGGAGACGAGGCTATGCTTGACCCGGTGCCGGGAGCATCTTTACGAAGTCAAGCTCGGGTTGCGCAGAGCCGAAAGTGAGCGGAACCATCTGCAGCAGGTCTTGGGCCAGAGGGACATTGAGATCCGGCGGCTAGAGAGTAGGCTCGCCGACATACCCCCGTAGGCGAGGATGATGGCTCGTCGACAGCCTTCACCAATGGGCTGAGGCTTAAGTGTCTCCAACTCTCTTTGTCGAAGATGACAGTGGAGAGGGACGATATGCTCACCGAGGTTCACCATTTGCAGATTGTGGAGGCAGAGCTTCTGGCGGAAGAAGAGGAGTTGACTACGGCGGTAGGAAAGCTGATGGCCGATTGCGACGGCCGGCCCAGTCCGGGTGACGCCCAAAGTGGTGTGGCAATTTCATCGAGCTGAGCGTCCGTCGGCGCAACTATTAGGAGTAGTGCCGAAGATACTTCTCAATTCGCCGGTTTAGGGACGAGTACCGGGGTCAAGCGTCGCCGCCCTCGAGTGTCTTTGAAGCGAAACATCCCTGTGCCGAGGTAGCGTTGAAGATTTTTTGTTTTCCAAGTTTTGTATTTCGTCTAAGTGTAACGAGTCAGCATTGTAATTTTTGCTTTTTGAAATCTTGTAGCTTCGTTGTAAAGAAAAGGTGTTTTGTATTGTTTCCCCATACTTAATGGAAATGAGGCTTTTTTCTTCCTTGGACTTGTGCGTTTTTTGATAGCTTTGTCTTGTGGTGCTACTCGTGACTATCTTTTGCCTGCCGAGGTCCCGGAGCAAGTTTTTTGCTTGTTTGGGCGTCGGAGCCAAGAGCAATTCGATAAAGCGTGTCGAGGTCCCGGAGCAAGATTTTTGCTTGTTTGGGTCTCCAGGCTTCTTTCCTTCTGATTTTGCAAGAGAAGCGCGTTTCATGCAGTGGAGGAGCAGTCTTTGCATCTGGCTATTGCTCTCGAAAGTGTTTATTATGACTAATGAAGCCAATTTACGGGAGTCTCCAAACTGGTCATTGATTGACAATATACGAGATTCTAGGGGTGATTTCATAGTCCAGTATTTGATCAAAGATTAGGTGTGTCGCAGATTTTCTACTCCACTTCACGATAAAGCTAAGGATCGTCCGAGCTGAAAATTCACCGAAGCCTTTACCGAGTTCATGTTTGAAGCTTTCTCTAGCATCAGCTTTTCCCGTGTTGAGTATGGTTGTAAGTGAAGCAGAGTCGAGCCAAGTGTTGGACTCCGAACTCAAAGGAGTTAAAAACAGAGAGATACAACCAATTCACAAGTAAAATACAAAGATAAGAAGCTCTTTATTGAAAACTACTACTCGGCTGCTTCTAAGTTGGGAGCCGTTATTACATTTGGAGAAATAAAAAGCAAAAGTAAAATACAAGTGAAAGGAAATGAACGGTTCGACATCCGAAGGTACTTAGAGAGGCGTTTAAGCGCTCTCTTGGTACTTTAAGAGATGGTCGGCATTCCAAGTCCTAGGAACCTCTCTGCCTTCAAGATCTTCTAGACGATATGTCCCGGGCCGAACCACTCTGGTGATCTTGTAGGGTCCTTCCCAGTTTGGAGCTAGCTTACTCTTCTGACTGGGGAATGAGATTGCTGACTTTCTGAGGACCAAGTCCCCTTCTTTGAGGTCGGTGGGATGGACTCTCTTGTTGTAGTCCAGCTCGATCCTCCTTCGATAGCTTTGTTGGCGAATTGAAGCTCTCTTTCACGGAGCTCATCAATCAAATCCAAATTTGCCCGAAGCTCTCTGGTATTCTGTTCTTCTTCGTAGGCCATAAGGCGAGGTGAGGGTACACCGACTTCCAAGGGGATCACAGCTTCGGACCCATAGGTGAGATGAATGGCAACTCTCCTGTGGGGGTCCGTTTCGTAGTGCGGTAATTCCACAGTACATTAGGGAGCTGATCAACCAATAAGTCTTTGGCGGACTTATCCAGCCTCTTCTTAATACCGGAGAGGATCTTTCGGTTGGCATTTTCTACTTGACCATTCGATTGCGGGTGGGAGATGGAGGAGAAGCATTGTTGGATGGCGAGGTCTTCACACAGAGCTCGGAATGCGGCCCCTATAAATTGTGTTCCATTGTCAGTTACGAGGATTCGAGGGACTCCGAACCTGCATATGACGCTTTTCCAGAAGAACTGAAGTACTTTGTTCTCGGTGATTGTGGCCAAGGGCTCTGCCTCTACCCACTTCAAGAAGTAGTCGATTGCTACGACTGAGAATTTGAGTTGGCTGGGAGCTGGTGGAAATGGCCCTACTAAATCCATCCCCCACATTGCGAAAGGGATCGGACTTGATAGGGAGGTGAGCTGAGCTTGGGGTAGGCGGCGAATGTTGGAATACTTCTGACAAGAGCTGCATTGCCGAATGTGTCGCTCGGTGTCTTGTAGGAGGGTAGGCCAAAAGTATCCATAATTCAACACTTTCCAGGCGAGGGATCTTGACCCTGACTACGCTCTGCCTATGCCTTCGTGAAGTTCTTGCAAGGCATATGTGGCTTGTTCCGGGGAGAGACACCTCAAATAAGGTCTGCCGTCCACTTGGGTGAAGGAGCGCTTGTACAAGACCCCCTCAACAAGGGTGTACCGCTCCGCTCTTGTTCTAACTCGACGAGCTTCCTTAGGGTTTTCGGGGAGGAGCCCATCCCTTAGAAATTCTATCAGGGGTTTCATCCAATTGTCTTGAAGTTGGACGGGCAGTGACTCCATCGAGTCGGGAGTTTATTCTTCTATGCTCGGTCTCAGGAGCACTTCATTCAGGACGGTCTGCTCGAGACCTTGAAGGGAGGAGGAGGCCAGCTTAGAGAGGGCATCTGCTTGGGAATTTTCTTCTCTGGGGATCCGCCGAATCAGCGCCTCTTCGAACTGAGCCATGAGATTTTGGACCTTGGCTAGATACTTAGCCATTCGGTCATCTCGCGCCTCGTACTCGCGCAAAACTTGATTCACGACCAGCTGAGAGTTGCTAAAAATTTGTAGGCGTTGTGCCCCTACCTTGCGAGCCATACTGAGGCCGGCTATAAGTGTTTCATACTCTACTTCATTGTTGGAGGCTTTGAAGTTAATGCGAAGGGAGTATTGGAGAACGAAATCATTTGGGCCTGCCAGAATGACCCCGGCTCCGCTTCCTTCGGTGCAAGAGGACCCGTCCACATATACCGACCAGATAGGAGGCCCGTTTGCTGCTCGACTAACCTCGGGGATGGTGCTTTCCACGATGAATTCAGCTAAGGCCTGAGCCTTGATCACGGTCCGAGGTCGGTATGATATATCATGCTGGCTCAGCTCGATCGACCACTTCATGAGGCGGCCAGAGGTCTCCGGCTTGTGGAGGATTTGCTTCAGCGGTTGGTCAGTAAGAACGACCACCGAGTGGGACTGGAAATACGGGCGAAGCTTCCTAGCTGCCATGACCAAGGCGTATGCCATCTTCTCCAGTCTTGGATAACGGAGCTCAGTATCCCGAAGTACCTTGCTCACATAGTAGATGGGCTTCTAAGCCCTGTCTTCTTCCCTCACCAAGACAGCATTGAGGGTTTGTTCGGAGGCAGCTAAGTAGAGTTAGAGTGTTTCCCCAGGGATAGGCTTGCTGAGGAGAGGGGTATTGACTAGATAGGCTTTAAGCTATTCGAATGACTCCTGCTGTTGTTGACCCCATTCGAAGCCCTTAGCCCCCCTGAGAGCCTTGAAGAAGGGAAGATACTTCTCCCCTGACTTAGAGAGGAAGCGCCCTATAGCTGCGAGGCGCCCGGTTAGCTTCTGAACCTCTTTCACATTTTTGGGAGGAGCCATGTCCAGTATGACTTTGATCTTCTCGGAGTTGGCTTCGATTCCTCTTTGGCTGACCATGAAGCCTAGAAATTTTCCCGACGAGACTCCGAACGCACACTTGTTCGGATTGATCCTCATATCATGCTTTCTTAATACATCGAATGCCTCCTGCAGATCGGCCACATGATCGGCGCCATGGATGCTCTTGACTAGCATGTCATCAACATATACTTTCATATTTCGACCGATCTGTTGTTGGAAGACCTTATTGAAGAGGCGTTGATAGGTCGCACCGGCATTCTTCAGCCCGAAGGACATTACCCTGTAGCAGTAGAGCCCTTGATCGGTAACAAATGAGGTCTTCGGGATATCCGGGGGAAACATGCGGATCTGATTATACTCGAAAAAGGTATCCATGAAGCTGAGGAGTTCATGGCCCGAAGTTGCGTCGATCAGGGTGTCGATGCTAGGGAGAGGGAACGGATCTTTAGGGCATGCTTTGTTCAGGTCGGTGAAGTCGATGCAGATTCTCCAGCTCCCGTTGGATTTCTTTACCATGACCACATTGGAGAGCCATTCAGGGTAATTTACCTCTTGTATGAACCGAGCCTTAAAGAGCTTGTCCACCTCTTCTTTGATAGCTTGTTGGCGCTCGGGAGCAAATTTGCACCTCTTCTGTTGGACCGATTTGGACCCCGGGGCAACACTCAGGTGGTGGACGAGGAGCTCTTCGGAGATTCCTGGCATGTCGGCAGCCGACCATGCAAAGAGGTCGCGGTTCTTTCTAATGCATTGGACTATATCGGAGCATAGGACGGATGGGAGGGTCTTGCTGATAAAGAACTTGCCGTTCAGATCTTGCTCGGAGAAGAGCACTTCCTCCAATTCATCCATTGGCTCGGACGTTGGCCGGACACCCTCTTGGGGAATTTCAAGAGTCTCGAGGGAGAGAACTGGATCCCCGGTAGAGGTTATATAGCATTTTCGGGCCATCTCTTGACTACCTCTTACTTCCCCTACCCCTACCCTGGTGGGGAACTTCATCTTGAGATGATAAGCCGATGGGACGGCCTCTAGAGCAGCTAGGCCAGGTCGGCCTAGAATCACATTATAAGCAGCGGGGACATCGACTACCATGAAGTCCATCGGCTCCGTGCGGGTAGTAGGAGTTTTGCTAGCGGTTACGTCGAGGGTGATTACCCCTTCGATAGTCACTGGCACTCCCGTGAACTCGTGGAGTGTGTAGCCGGCGGGCTTAAGCCTGTCCCGGGATAGTTTGAGCCCTTTGAAAGCAGCGAGGAAGAGGATGTTAATGGAGCTACCATTGTTCACCAGTATCCTTTCCACTTTAAAATTCGTCATATGGAGGTTGATGACTAGTGCGTCACAATGGGGGGTTCGGCCACCCTCAAGGTCTTCATCTGAAAAAGTGACCGGTACTCCGAGGCCTTTGGGAGGGGGCAAGCCGTGTACCGAGTTGACTTCCCTTATGAAAGCCTTTCTAGAGGAGTTGGAGGTGCCTCCCATGGGGCCCCCATGGATGAGGTGTAGGATACGCTCCTCTTCGAATTTGGGTGTCTCATCGCATCGTTCAGGATGCTTGTTAGCCCCACGAGGGGGAGGAGGAAGATCAGTTCGGTCCTTTCTCACAAATTTGGCCAGCTGCCCCCTCTGGATGAGGGCTTCAATCTCGTTCTTCAAGGCCCGACAATCATTGGTGTCGTGGCCATGATCCCGGTGATAGCGGCACTACTTCTCTTTGTCCCTCTTCTTGCCAGGGGTGTTCGTCTTCGGGGCAGGAGGTATCACCCCTTCCTTCTCAACTTCCATGAGAATAGTGAAAATATTGGCATTAAGAGGAGTGAAATTTTCAAATTTTAGGGGGTGGCGGCGCTGGCCGCCATTGCCCTTCTGGAGCTTCTTGGCTCCCTCTTCTTCACCTGCCTTTCTTTTGGTTCCGGAGGAAGGCCCCTCAAAAGTGGGGCGATGCTCAGCTTTCTCAGCCCGGATAAACTTCTCGCTTCAGAGAAGGAGGTCGGAGAAGTTTTGCAGGGGCTTCTTGGCGATTGAGGACCGAAGGCTGGAGTTAAGGACATTTGACTGGAATGCTGCTGCAGCGACCGACTGGTCGAGGGAAGCGATGGACCTAGCTTCCGTGGTGAACCTTTTCACATATAGTCTCTCAGCTTCTCACCCTTCTTCTGGTTGAGGTAGAGTAGCGAAATACTGGTCTTCTCAGTTCGGCAGCTACTCACAAAATGGGTGACGAAGAGAGTCTCGAATTGCTCGAAGGAGAATATTGAGGATGGGACGAGGCGAGAGTACCATTCCCGGGCCGGACCCTTGAGAGTAGCGGGGAAGGTTTTGCACAGCAGGGCATCGGAAGCTTGGTGGATTAGCATGAGAGTCTTAAAGCTTTCGATGTGATCGACGGGATCAGACTCCCCGGAATAAGTCTCGAATTGTAGAGGCTTGAAACCTATTGGAATGGGCGCCTCCAAGATGGTTCGAGAGAAAGGAGGTTGGCTTGGACGGAGGGTCCTTCCTCTAAGCTCTTCTTCTCAGGCCCGCCTTTCATCCAAACGGCGGCGAAGATCCTCTTCCTTCTACCGATTGAGGATGGTATTGCGAAGGTCATCAGAAGCTCGGGGGTTGTGCGATGCCATGGAATCGGTAGAGGGATTGTGTACGGAGATGCGATCATGCTGGAGAGGTTGTTTCTGAGGATTGGGACGGAAGCCCCCCGCACCAGCATTCTGGAGACCGGTTTGACCACGAGGGGGTTGAAGATTCTGAAGAGGAAGTTGGTCCTGCTGCGGGGCTTGGTCAGGTTGAGGAGGGAGTCCCTGTGGCTGGACCATTTCTAGGGGGTTCTCCTGTTGAGGAGTAGGTCCACGGTTGGACCCCCTAGATCTAAGTTTCTTTGGAGGCATGGCTGGGTCAGATCTGACCAACGGGAAGAGGAAGGGCTGTTATTCGTTGTTTTCCACAAACAGAGCCAATCTGTTACCGCTGAATCTGGTGTGGGGGCAAACAGATAGTATTTGTGGATTCTTAGGGAAACTGAATAATCAAACCTTAACCTTTTCTGCCGGAGTTTGACCGTTGACTCCCTCCATTCACCTGTAAAAAGTGCGATACACCGGGGTTGATCCCGGCGACGCACCCTCCGATGCTCAAGTCAGTAATCAGAGAAGATTATGAAAGAGCGTAAATTGGCAAAATATTAATTACCTCTTAATGGTGGTGGATGGGGGGTATTTATAGCCGCCTTGGGGTTCAGTTTAGCAAGGAAATCCCTAATTCCCAGTGAGAGGATAGAGCGAATCAGGGCCGTTGATTGAATACAATCACAAACCCCAATTCTATCCAGGTGAATCGGGTCTCTTGCGGGTCGGACCCTGCACCCAGTTGAGCTGGATCCGTTCATGGATTGTAGGACCTTTTAGAAAGAAGACCCTGGATCCCTTTCAGACCAGTTTGTAAGTGAAATTATCATTTTGCCCCCAAGCGTTAAGATTCGTGCCCGATTTGGATGGTTCCGATTTAACTCTATTTTTAGCCATATCAGGTGGCATTACCTTTATGTGTCATATCCTTTCCAATTGAATACCAGATAATATATATATATATATATATATATATATATATATATATATATATATATAGGGTAAAAGGGATATGAGCAACTTGCTCATTTAGTAAATGAGCAATTGATTATGTGGCATGCATGTGATACATTGGACAACAAACTCTTTTAAGGACTTTCCAATCACATGTATGCCACATCATTAATTGCTTATTTACTAAATGAGAAAGTTGCTCATACCCCTTTTTCCCATATATATATATATATATATATATATATATATATTAAAGGGCATTTGTGTATTCTTCTATCATTTCTCATTCCTTTCTCTTTCATTTCTACTCCAAACCTGATCACAAATCCCCTAAATCCAGCTCCTCCTCCACCATAACTCCACATTCATCATCATCATCAGGCACTTCCTTTATTCCATAATCCCCCAAATTCGAAACCCTAGCTCCACCTTCCACCACACTCAAATCCCCTAAATCCAAAACCCTAGCTCCACCTTCCTCCACTAGCTTCGTCCACATCGGGCTCTTCCTCCACCCAAAATACCCTCAAATCCGAAATCCTAGCTCCGCCTTCCTCCACCAGCTCCGCCAACATCGAGCTCTTCCCCCTCCCCAAAATTCCCCAAATTTGAAACCCTAGCCTCAGAAGAAAAACAAAAGAACCGAAAAGGTAGCACTCAAAGGTATGAATACTATTTACTTCACATACTACGGATTAAGAACTAAGAAAATGTTATGGTTACGTGATCTAGTTTGGAATGAGGGTGAATAATTCACTATTTTTTTCCATTTTGTTTTGTCCTCTATATTGTTTTCGTGCATTTTCTTTTGAGTACAACTAGTTTTGTGACAAGGAGCATGTAGCTATGTTTATTTGACTGTGAAAATGGTTACAAAGAAAGATGCATACAATCATGTTCATGATCCTTTTTCTTAGTGGATTGAAATTGAACACATGTATTGTAAGGTCATTAGCCTACTTATGACAATTATTATTAAGAAGTTTTATAAAGTAGAATGGTTGTTATACTCTTCGCATTTTTATGCTATTATTCACTTTCTCTATTTTTCTCTACCTTTGAATTTTGCTTTTCTTTGATTAAGATATGTTGGTATACCTTTATTTCCCTTGTAGTCTCTTTTCAGGACACTATTTACTATATTTGCTAATTGCTAAGACTTGTTAATTTATATTCATTTTTTCCTCTTGCAGTCTCTTTCTAGGATACTATCTACTAGTTATGCTAATTACTAGGACTTGTTTATAATCTTTTATTCCCCTTGCAATCACTTGCTAATAAACTGTTTACTGTTTTACTTTAAGACTATATAGTCAATTGGATATGCATTGTAATATCTTTTCCAGAAATGTAGCATTTTATCCTCAACTAGATATCCATTCACTTTGAGGATCTGCATTGTGGTTTTGTTCATTCATTCACTTCATAAATAGTTGTCACTTTAAGGTGGTTTCCATTTAGATGTGTATTTACTTTTGGAGTTCAACTTTCATAAAATTATTATATATGTGTTTACTTAGAGGATATTACACACTAAGGGGAGATGATATTCTTGTGTTTGCTTTTCTCTCATCTCCATGTTCTCCTCTTGTTCTTAATATATGAGCCTTCTTAATATATGAGCCATCTTAATTTCTTACCTGCCATCTTTTTCTTAATGTTCATCGGTCATGGAGCACCAACAACATCCTAGGGCAAAATTTAAAAAAAGGTCACAAAACTTTGGCCCAGCTTAAAAAAACGTCACTAAATTTTTCTTTTTTAAAAAAACCACACAATGTTTAACTTTCAACTCACAGAGTTAACAACCGTTATCTTTCTTCTACGTGCACTGCACGTACTCTAATAACGTGATGAAAATACCCCTGTTTTAACTAGGGTAAGAATCGTTTCCTTTCCTTTCTTCTTCCCCTATTACTAAGCAGAAAAAAAAAGAATCCAAATCAGAGCAACCCAAATCTCGTCGATTTGTTACCCTAACCTTGGGAAAGAAAACCTAATTGAGCTACTTAAGTGAAAGACCCCAAATTGGAGACGCTCCGAAGCTTTTGACGGTGCATCACTGATCGACTCCTCTATGAAATCTGTGTGTTGGCCAAATTTCACGAACTTGGAACTTCTGAGGGTGTGACTGATCGATTCGAAGTTCAGCTATCGAGGAAGGTTAGTTCTACATTTTTTTTCTTTCCTTAAGTTGGTTTCATTCTATTTGGTGGGTTTTTTATTATGATGCTTTTTGTGCTACAGGTTACATAATTCACATTTGAAATTATCTTACTTCAATGGTTTGTTTGAAATGTAGGGAGTCAGTGGAGAATGTTTCAATTTTTGCACATATATTTGGATATCAAGCTTCAAATGTAAGGAGTCAGTGGAGAAATGCAATGTATTGTTAAATGCAATGTATTGAACATTTACTATGAAATTGAATGCAATGTATTGAACATCTCAGCTGTCTTGATCTCATTTTTTCTGGATTTGTGGTGATGAGATGGATCTTATTTGTAATGTTTGATGCTCCAAATTGTATATGCAATGTGCAAATTTGTTGTAAGTGTGTTGTTAGTATAAGTGAATGTGTGAAATATACACACTAACAAAGTTGAAAGAAAACCTGATCATGTTAAATATACACACTATTCAAAGTTGAAAGAAAACCTGATCATGTGTACATGCTGTACATTATCAATAGTTTAGGTATGTTTTGTAAACTCAACTAATAGTTTTGTGATGTTCTTTTAAACAAAGGCATATCTCTGTGATGTTTTTTTAAAACAAAAGAATACTTTTGTGATGTTTTTTTTTAAACCAAACAATAGTTTTGTGATGTTTTTTTAAATAATTTTATACAATAACCTAAAGTGTTCTGAAATGAAAAGATTTGCGTTTTTTTTATCATAACCACTACATTTCAAAGATTTGCTAGAGTACGTTGTTGATTGAATCTATGGGGTGAATTAGGGTTTATTGATTTGGGGTGTTTTTACGGTAAGGAGAAGGAGGAGAACAGAGGTATTTTCGTCACATTTTTAGAGTACGTGTAGTGCACGTAGAAGAAAGATAACGGTTGTTAACTCTGTGAGTTGAAAGTTAAACATTGTGTGGTTTTTTTTAAAAAAGAAAAGTTTAGTGACGTTTTTTTAAACAGGGCCAAAGTTTTGTGACGTTTTTTTAAATTTTGCCACATCCTGGCCCTAACAATCGCACATTTTTTTGTATTGTTTATTCAGCAGGTATGTTAGGCCCTTAATGGGAGATGATACTCCATTGGAAAGTACAAGAAAATTTTAATCAAATGGTAACAAGATGATGCTTTTTTTGTTAATAGAAGATATTCAGTTATCTATATAATAAAATACAAAGAAAGCTATCAAGTGGCTCTCATTTAATATGATTGAAATCAATGGTCCAGATCTAACCTCACAAAACATATTTTCCCGCCCAAAAGTCTCCCCCAAATTCAAATTCAAATTCCCAAAACAACTCCTTTATTTATTTCTCCCTCCCCCCTCCTATCTCTCTCTCATTCTCTCTTTATTTACTTAGAAATTTATATTTCCATATTTCAGGTTTGTAAATTTTCAGATTTCGTATGCATTTTTTTATTGCTCATATTACATTGAAAATAGCAAATATCTCATCAACAATTAAATTTCATTATTTTCAACACTCAAAGTTCTAAGAAGTTTGATTTTTCACCCTCATTTATAATTATTTTTCAACATATACTAATGGAAACATGGACTTTTATTTACAACTGATTATTGTTTTACTATTCAAACTTGAGCTACATAATTGTTGTTTTACTGTTTACAAGACTTTCATATGTTGTATCGTTCCGAAGACGTGCCGTAGGCATGTGCCCACGGGCAAATCTAGTGCTTAAACATTGTATGCTGCTTTCTATCATATTAGCATTCTTATGGATTACTTTCTCTATTTTCTTACTTCTTAATACATAATTGTGTTATGTAAACTATATGTAAATGATGCATGCTATATCAATTAGCTTAGTGTAAATTAACTTAGTGTGAAGTTTTATGACCTTCTCATATGTAAAGGATAAATGCTATTGTTATTATGACCTTCTTATATCTATATGTTTACTTTTCAGCATATTAATGAGCTTAGCGTGAAGTTTTAGAGGTACTGTCTATATAATGCTAAGTTCATAGTGGCTTAAGTAAAATAGGTAAGCTCCATTTCTAAAGTAACTTATTTTTCTTTGTCTTGTTCGTTATTTTTTTTCATGCCTAATTACTCTATATTAGAGGAGTCGAGTCTGATTGCTAGTAAAAGATTAAAGCAAGGCGGTTGATTAAGATAAAAATACTTCAGACCTGGTCAATACTAAAATACACGTTTCCTACTAATAATTGTAAGAATAAAAGTTGTAATAAAAAAGACGAGTCCGAGAAACCAATAATGATGCTATTCTTGTACTTGTGGTAAACTAATTTTTTATTGACAATGCAAGGAGCATGATGAGATTGCACAATTCTAGGTTATCGTGATTAAAAATATAAGTTCGCAATCTATAATATCAGATGGTATATATAGAAATTAGTTTATGTCAAAAGATTAATCGTAATAGTTAAGGAAATATTACATATGAAAATTGATGTCCATAATTCAGTGATAAATATATCTAAGAACTTGTTAAGGAAAGAAAATATAGCAAAAATTATATGTTTAATATCCAAATTCGTATCCGTTATCCGGTAGACCATATCCGATTCGCATCCGTATCTGAAATTTGTTGATACGAATATGATTTTTTTTCCCCGGGTCATATCTGTATCCGTATCCAAATCTGTTTTTGGAATATATTTACGGATGTTAGTATAGCCAATATCCGATCTGTATCCAATCCGAAAGTATTCCTAGCTAGCAGGCATATTTCCGTATGATGCGGTTTGTTTTTGGGGTGTGGTTGCAACAGGTGTGAATTCTTGTAGTTTTTATAGTGGAAGTTGCGGTACTGGCCCTGGTCTGACCCTCGGTTGAGGGACCGGCTCGGGAGTAGCAGGAGTGAGGTAAGGACTGGGTGATCGGCTCGGATCCAGCAGCTCAGCTCGGATCTGTCGGCTCAGTTCGGTCCTGGGTACTTGCACACTACCTAGAAACACCGAGAGAAGTCCCGGCGACAAGCCCTCCGACGATCTAGTCAGTCACTGGAAAAGCAACAATAGCTAGGGTTCAGGGGGAGAAAGTTTGATTACCTTCACAGTGAGGAGGGGGTCAGGTATTTATAGGTAGGGGAATCGGGTCTGAGATCGTGCTAGGCCGGGTCGAACCCGTTTTCTCTGACGTGGCAGAAGCCCATCTGGCTCTGGGTTGACCTGATGATCATAGAATTGCAATTTTTGAGGGAATCCGGTGGCCCAGGAGGGGCCACATCATCTAACCCATATCAGGAGCCCCCCACTCCTGGAGGGCTGGGTAATCCAGCCGTGGAGAAGTGATTTGTCTCAGTAGGAAGAGCAGAGCGGCGTGTACGGCGAATGTGGTTTGTATCTTCCTAGAGAGGCCAGCAGGGTAGGATGAAGGGAATCCTTTAGAGAGATGTGGGGCATTGAATGCCGAGAATGAAGGGTCGTGAGCCGAGCGTCGAGCGTCGAGCTTCTATATGCTCGGATACCGGGGCCTGTTGCTGTGCCGTCAAGCCCCGAGACTCGTAGTGAGCTAGGGGGTGGCTCGAGGTTACCGCCGAGCGTCGAGCCTTTATGAGCTAGGATGCTGAGGCCTTCCGTCGGATGTCGAGCCCAGGAGCTCCTCAGTGAGAGCTAAGGGGTGGCTCGGAATTGCCATCGACCATAGAGCCCCCAGAAAAGCTCTGGGGTGGTTCGAGGTCACTGCCGAGCGCCAAACCACCCTGCTTGTTGGAAAAACACTGGGGTGGCTCGGAGTTATTACCGACCGTCGAGCCCCAAACTTGTTGGAAAAGCTAGGGGGTGGCACGAGGTCACTGCCGAGCGCCGAGCGTCCATACTTGTTGGAAAAGCTCTCGGGTAGCTCAAGGTTACAACCGACCTTCGAGCCCCAAAGCTTGTTGTAAAAGCTCTGGGGTGGCTCGAAGTTACAACCGAGCTTCGAGCCCCAAAGCTTGTTGGAAAAGCTTTGGAGTGGCTTGGAATCACTACCGAGCGACGAGCCTCCTCATTTTCTTGTGAGAAGCTAGGGGATGGCTCGAGGTTACAACCGAGCTCCGAGCCCTAAGACTTGTTGGAAAAGCTTTGCTATGGCTCGAGGTCATAACCAAGCTTTGAGGCCCAAAGCTTGTTGGAAAAGTTTTGGTGTGGCTCGGATTCACTACAGAGCGACGAGTCTCCACATTGCTTGTGAGAAGCTGTGGGATGGCTCGAGGTTACAACTGAGCTTCGAGCCCCAAAACATGTTGGAAAAGCTTTGGTATGGCTTGAGGTCATAACCGAGCTCCAAGCCCCAAAGCTTGTTGGAAAAGCTTTGGTGTGGCTCGGATTCACTACCGAGCGACGAGCCTCCTCATTTCTTTTGAGAAGCTATGGGATGGCTCGAGGTTACAACCGAGCTCCGAGCCCTAAGAGTTGTTGGAAAAGGTTTGGTATGGCTCAAGGTCATAACCGAGCTCCGAGCCCCAAAGCTTGTGGAAAAAACATTGGTGTGGCTCGGATTCACTACCGAGCGACGAACCCCCATACTTGGCGTAGAAAGCTCTGGGATGGATCGAGGTTTCAACCGAGCTCTGAGCCCCCAAAACTTGTTGGAAAAACTTTGGGGTGGCTCGAGGTCATAACCGAGCTTCGAGACCCAAAACTTGTTGGAAAAGGTTTGGTGTGGCTCGAATTCACTACCGAGCAACGAGCCTCCACATTGCTTGTGAGAAGCTATGGGATGGCTCGAGATTACAACCGAGCTCTGAGCTCCGAGCCCCAAGACTTGTTGAAAAAGCTTTGGTATGGCTCGAGGTCACAACCGAACTCCGAGCCCTAAAACTTATTAAAAAAGCTTTGGTGTGGCTCGGATTTACTAACGAGCAACGAGTCTCCTCATTGCTTGTGAGAAGCTATGGAATGGCTCGAGGTTACGACCGAGCTCTGAGCCCCATGACTTGTTGGAAAAGCTTTGGTATGGCTCGAGGTCATAGCCGAGCTCTGAGCCCCAAAGCTTGTTGGAAAAGCTTTGGTGTGACTCAGATTCACTACCGAGCGACGAGCCTCCTCATTGCTTGTGAGAAGCTATGGGATGGCTCGAGGTTACAACCGAGCTCCGAGCCCTAAGACTTGTTGGAAAAGCTTTGGTATGGATCGAGGTCATAACCGAGCTCCGAGCCCCAAAGCTTGTTGGAAAAGCTTTGGTGTGGCTCGAATTCACTACTGAGGATGAGCCTCCTCATTGCTCGTGAGAAGCTAGGGGATGGCTCAAGGTTACGACCGAGCTCCGAGCCCCAAGACTTGTTGGAAAAGCTTTGGTATGGTTCGAGGTCATAGCCGAGCTCCGAGTCCCAAAGCATGTTGGAAAAGCTTTGGTGTGGCTCGAATTTACTACCGAGTGACGAGCCTTCTCATTGCTTGTGAGAAGTTATGGGATGGCTCAAGGTTACAACCGAGTTCCGAGCCCCAAAACTTGTTGGAAAAGCTTTGGTATGGCTCGAGGTCATAACCAAGCTCCGAGTCCCAAAGCTTGTTGGAAAAGCTTTGGTGTGGCTCGGATTCACTACCGAGTGAAGAGCCTCCTTATTGCTAGTGAGAAGCTATGGGATGGCTCAAGTTTACAACCGAGTTCTGAGCTCCAAAACTTGTTGGAAAAGCTTTGGTATGGCTCAAGGTCATAACCAAGCTTCGAGCCCCAAAGCTTATTGGGAAACCTTTGGTGTGGCTCGGATTCACTACCGAGCGACGAACCTCCTCATTGCTTGTGAGAAGTTATGGGATGGCTCGAGGTTACAACCGAGTTCCGAGCCCCAAGACTTGTTGGAAAATCTTTGGTATGGCTCGAGGTCACAACCGAGCTTCGAGCCCCAAAGCTTGTTGGAAAAGATTTGTTGTGGCTCAGATTCCCCACCGAGCAATGAACCCCCATACTTGGCATAAAAAGCTCTGGGATGGCTCGAGGTTACAACCGAGCTCCTAGCCCCAAAGCTTGTTGAAAAAGCTTTGGTGTGGCTCGGATTTACTGCCAAGCGACGAGCCTCCTCATTGCTTATAAGAAGCTATGGGATGGCTCGAGGTCACAACGAGCTCCGAGCCTCAAAACTTGTTGGAAAAGCTTTGGTTTGGCTCGGATTCCCCACCGAGCGACGAGCCTCCATATTTCTTGGAAAAGCTTTCGTATGGCTCGAGGTCACAACTGAGCTCCGAGCCCCAAAAGCTGTTGGAAAAGTTTTAGGATGGCTCGAGGTTACAACCGAGCTCCGAGCCCCAAAGCTTGTTTCTTTGTTACTGCCATTTTGTATGCAATCTTTCTAGTGCTGGTTTGATCAATTCCGAACTTTACGGAGTGAAGAGGCTTAACTTGCTCCTCTGTCGTGGGAGGAAGGGGGAGTAATGGTAAAGAAGAAAGTGCAGTACTTGAGCCGTTGCCACGAGCCACCGAACGACTGTACTAGCTGACAAGGCCGAGGGTAAAATCGGAATTTCACATGTCAGGCTAACATCATGGGGGTGGAAATCGAGGCGTTTGAGATCCTAGTGGTTAGATCTTGATGATCAAGATTAGACAGTGAGGATTCTTTTGCAGAATTGGAGGAGTCTTTCCCATTCTATAAATCCCCCTCTCCTCCCTTCATTTCTTCACTTCGCACTCCCTCTCTTCGTAACAGGAATTTTTCTCTCTTTGCTGTCGGCAGCAATTTTTACAGTGACCCTCCCATTTTTTGGTTAATCAGTTTAGTATTTTCTTTCCTTATGTTGCGCTCTCAGTTCGGCTCTGAGGTGAGTTCTTCGGGTCGTGGTGCGGTCGTGGTCGAGTCAGAGTCGACGTCTTGGTCCCTGGACGACCCTACTTCGGAGGAGGAAGGATAGTCGGATCTGGTATCTGGAGGCACGAGCAATGTGGTTTTTAATGTGGCCCCTTTGTGAAGTCGTATGCCAAAGGGGGGTCGTCGGGGGAGGAGATCGACGAGGGGTCTGAGGAGGAGCTTGTCGAGGAAGAGGGCGATCAGGAGGGGCGAAGGAGGAACCGAGGGAGAGGGCAACCAGGAGGGGGGTTGAAGGAGGAGCCGAGGGAGTGGGCAACCAGGAGGGGGGTGAAGGAGGAGGTCTCCCCCCTTTGCCCCCGTTGTCGACTCCATCTCCGGAGAGGAAGCCTCGCCCCCTAAGGAGGAAAAGGAAGTGGATTCGGCCGGACAGTTCGAGCATGCCGAATGAGTTCGGACCCGACCCAGGAGAAGGGCTTGCGGTTCCTCACATGTCCAATAGGAACCCAGGGCCGATCAGGATGTATCCTGACGATGTGGAGGGACTTGTCCAATTTACCGCAGGGTTGCGTGAATCTGATCAGACCATGATAAAGATGGACAACGTCCAGTATGCTAAAGGCGGACTACCTGCCTATATTAAAGGCAACTTATTTCATCCCTCGGGAGTTTGAGTTACTGATTCCAAGCCCCGGTCTTCGTCCAACCGCTGAGTTGGAGAAGAGCTTCTGCATATTTTTCGAGGATACCTTCTTCTCGGGGCTGAGGTTGTCATTGCACCCGTTTATCAAGAGGATGCTGAGGTGGAGGAGGCTGAGTCCGATGCAGTACGGCCCCAACTCATGGAAGCATCTGGTCTGCTTCATCCTAAAGTGCCAAAAGAAGGAGGTCAAGCTGAAGCTTAAGTATTTCCGTGCCGTCTTGGGGGTGAGCTCGCTCGGAGATATGGAGGGGATCTTCTATATGTCTCCACGTCTCCACAAGAGAGTGATGAACAGTCACCCAGACTCGATAAAGGCATGGAGGAGAAGTACCTCGTTGTCCGGAGCGAGACGCCTTGGAAAATCCCCACCGTCTGGAATTTTTCAAGCCGAACCATAAACCCCCGAGGTGGAAGGACTTGACAGAAAAGGAGTGGGATGAAGTGGATAAAATTATCGAGGGCACAACATCGGTTGGTCGCGCATCACCGAGTTACATCTGGCCCGAGCCGGACTGAGCCCAGCCCCTTGTATGTCTTTGTTTCCACTTTGCTTAATTTTCTGCCTTCGTGTTAACATTTTCTTTCTTTTTGCCGTAGTGATGGAACCTGCCAAGCTCGACGCATGGAATGCCCTTCTGGCTTTGGCTGTGAAGAGGAGAGCCGACAAGGAGAAGACTGCCAAGGAGAAGGCTACTTCAGCAGTGGGGTTTACCTAGGGGGCAGCCCAAGGATCTTTGGAGCCGCTTCCAAAGAAGTCGAAGAAAAGCCACTCGTCTAAAGGGACGAAGGAGTCAGGGCTAGCCCCAGCAGTAAGAAGGTGACAGAGGTTCTGAAGTCAGGGACCCCAGCACTTCACCCTGATGCCCAGGAGATGGTGGGCAAGAGGGGTCTAAGGCCGTTCTCCTCGGATTGGGCGGTTAAGGAGGGCAACACTCTGACCGAGGGCCAGATCACGATGGCGGTGGCGGAAAAGCTTGTTACGGAGCGCAACCAGATAACTCTAGCGACAGAGACTTCCGAGGTGGCCTACATGAAGTGGGCTCAGGTGCAGGTCGCGGTAAGTATTTGTTGGCTATCTGCTTTGTGCTTAGTATTTATGAATTTTGTGTCTAACTCAATTCTCCTCGGTCAGGCGCTACTGCACGGGGCACATCTAAGGAAGTTCTTGGAGAAGGAGGTTCAGGTCGAGAAGCGGAATGCCAAGCGGTTCCTCCGAGAGGGAAAGCACCTGAAGGACGAGCTGACGGGGGCTCAGGGAGCTCAGGGGATCCTCCAAGCTGAGATGGCTTCTCTGCAGGATCATCATGCGCACGAGCTGGCAAAGGTTCGAGCGAAGGCCCAGGCGGAGTATGAGGAGCTGCAGATGTCTACTGCGGACGAGCTGATCCAAGCTCAAGACGAAGCGTACGACCGAGCCAAGGAGCACTTCCTACACCTCTATTCGGAGGCCCAGATCGACCACCTCCACTACGGTTGGGCGCCTTCCATACATCCATTGACCCCCTGCAGTGAGGGAGATGAGGCACCAAAGGACCCTCGTCTGGAGGAGGAGGCAGGGGATGAACCAGATGCCGAAGAGGTGCTGATCCCCTCTAAAAAGTAGTGTAGATTTCTTACTTTTTTTTTCTTTTGATTTGTATTTGCCTAGTGCGGACTGGACACCGTTTTTTGTAACATAAATTTTGAATTTATAAAAACAAAATTTTGGCCAACCCTCTGTGACTTGTTGTTTTTAGCAAGCTTTTTTAGTGAATCGTTATTTCTCTCCTGATTTTGCTAGACGAACGAGACTGCCGAGGCCGACCTCAGTTCTGCCGAGGTCCGGTGACTTCAAAATAAGCTAGAGTCTAAGAAGAGTGTGATGATTCGCTATCGTAAGCAGGCTCGCGATCGAGAAGCCGTGCTCGGCAATTTTATGAACAAGGCTAAGCAGCTCAGCCTATAGACCGCTCGCCTGAAGAAGGCCATAGCCGACCGAGACTGGGGAAGTGCTGAGACAAACTGGCCCCTATCTGATGCTTCCACCTTGCGACTGACCTCCAAGTCTGTCCTTCATGGGGTGGTGGTTGAAAAGGAGCTAGAGATCCAGAGGTTGAAGATCCTGCTAGGCGCCGGGCGGTCTCAGTTCGGCCATCCAGAGCTAGGAGGCCTCTCCGTTTTGGGTTCCTCGCCGACCTTGTATCTGGAGATGGCGAAGCTCACTGATGCGCAGAGCTCGGTTGTGGGGACGTCGACAATGGCTACACCCAGGATGGGGGATGAGATTGCCGGAGGGCGGAGCCGTTCCGCAGGACTCGAGGCGGCTATGGTGAGCCTGGAGGGTCCGACAAGGGACCCTTAGGTAGAAGTAGAGGGAGAATGCTGTAACATTTTTTTAAAATTGTACCGTAGCTTTTGAGGGCATTTTATGAATAAGATTTGATTTGTCCGATCCTCTTTGACTTGGAAAAATTAGGATGTTGACTGTCCCTCGAACCGGACTCCGAACCCCCTGCTTTGTAGGAAAAGAGAGAGTGACTCGAGACCGGTGCCGAATGTCGATTTGCCCTGGTTAAGGTCGCCACTCAGGGGCAGGATCCCTGCTTTTCTCGGGAGCCGAGCCATTTTGTCTTCCAATGTCACTTAATGGGGGACGTTTCATCTTCCGTCGTTTGGACTTCCCAATATCATAAATGCACCTTTCTGGAGGGCTATATAACCCTCACCCCTTCACCAGCAGTTCATCAGATTTTGTCTCACTTCACCGTGAGTTCTCGTTGCCGGTGACTCTCTTGCCACCCTCTGACAATTAGGGATAACGGCTATGGGTGTTGTCTTATCCCCTGTTGTCAGCGGGTGAGAGGTGGGTCGGTCCTGGAGGCGGAGTTCAGGGCGCTTGTCGAAGGCGAGTGCCCCCAATGAAACTTTTGGCCGAGAGTCCCAGATCGGTGGCTTCCCTACCACCCTCTGACAATTGGGGATAACGGCTATGAGTGTTGTTTTACCTCCTATCGTCAGCGGGTGAAAGGTGGGTCGAACCATGGTTCGGGGCTCGGGGTGCTTGCCGAAGACGAGCGCCCTAAATCTTAATGAAAACTTTTGGGTAAGGGGGGAGAGCTGAAATCCTGGCCGAAGGTTCAAGATTTGGTTGCTGACGGAAAAAACCCCTTGGGCACTCGGAGGGTCGAACCCCCTTTACATGGAGGAGTTGTCGGGTTGTGGCTCAGAGGCACTGCCGAGCATGTAACCTAGTTTAGCTTGAGAAAGCTAGGGTGTGGCTTAAGGTCAGTGTCGAGGGTCGAGCCCCCTTATCTTGGAATAGTTATCGGGTTGTAGCTCAGAGGCACTGCCGAGCACGAAGCCCTGTTAGCTTGAGAAAGCTAGGGCGTGGCTCGAGGTCAGTGCCGAGGGTCGAGCCCTCTTAACATGGGAGAGTTGTCAGATTGTGGCTCGGAGGCACTGCCGAGCGCGAAGCCCTGTTAGCTTGAGAAAGCTAGGGCGTGGCTCGAGGTCACTGCCGAGGGTCGAGCCCCCTTATATTGGAAGAGTTGTCCGGTGGTAGCTCGGAGGTACTACCGAGCGCGTAACCCAGTTAGCTTGAGAAAGCTAGGGCGTAGCTCGAGGTCAGTGCCGAGAGTCGAGCCCCTTTAACATGGGAGAGTTGTCGGGTTGTGGCTCGGAGGCACTGCCGAGCGCGAAGCCCTGTTAGCTTGAGAAAGCTATGGCATGGCTCGAGGTCACTACCGAAGGTCGAGCCCCCTTAACATGGGAGAGTTGTCGGATTGTGGCTCGGAGACACTACTGAGCGCGAAGCCCTGTCAGCTTGAGAAAGTTAAGGCGTGGCTTGAGGTCACTGCCGAAGGTCGAGCCCCCTTGTTTGTAAAAAAGGACAGGCTGTAGCTTGAGGCCATCGCCGAGCGTCGAGGTCACAGGGCTTGAGAAAGCCAGGGCCTTGCTCGAGGTCGATGTTGTACGTTGAGCCCCCATACTTGTTTGTAAAAAAGGACAGGATGTAGCTCGAGACCATCGCCGAGCATCGAGGTCGCAGGGCTTGAAAAAGCCCAGGGCCTTGCTCGAGGTCGATGTCGAACCCCCATACTTGTTTTAAGAAAGCTGGCATGAGGCAAAATGAGGAAAAAGTTACATCATATTTACTCGCAACAAAACGAGGCATGTGGTGCTGGTTACATCTTACTATTTACAAAGAGAAGTTACAAGAGCTATTCCTCCCCCTCGAGGAATTTGATGAGGTGTTCCGCATTCTAGGGTCTCTTCACAGCCCTGCCCTTGGGATTGGTGATTCGGTATGTGCCGGGGCGCACAACTTCGAAAACCTTGTATTGGCTCTCCCAGTTGGGTGCCAGCTTCCTCTTTTGGCCCGGGTTGGATACCGCCAACTTTCTTAGTACGAGGTCCCCGAGTTTGATGTCAGTGGGACGAACCTTCTTCTTGTAGAACCTTTCGATCCTCTGCTGATACATGCTCCTTCTAATGGTGGATTTCTCCCGGACCTCGTCTATGAGGTCCAGGTTGGCACGTAGTTGCGCCGAGTTGCTCTCTTCATCGAAGGCCATGATCTGGGGCGAAGGGAGCCCGATCTCGAGGGGGATCACCGCTTCCGTGCCGTAAGTTAGATTGAACGGTGATTCTCCTGTGAGGATCCTCTTCGTCGTCCGATGTGCCCAGAGCACGCTCGGCAGCTCGTCGACCCATAGTCCCTTGGAGGAATTATCAAGCCATTTCTTGAGGCCATCAAGGATTTGGCGGTTCGCGTTCTCGACCTGGCTGTTCGACTGTGGGTGGCATACTGAAGAGAAGCAATGCTGGATGCCGAGATCTTCGCAGAACTTTCAAAAATTCTTGCCCGCAAACTGGGTCTCATTGTCCATGATAAGTATGTGCGGAATTCCGAACTGACAGATGATGTGTTTCCAGAAGAATTGCTGAGTTTGTTGTTCTGTGATTGTTACCAGGGGCTCGGCTTCGATCCACTTGGTGAAGTAGTCGATGGTTACCCCTAGGAACTTCCTTTGGCCTGTTGCTTTCAGAAAGGGGCTGACCAGGTATATCCTCCATATGGCGAATGGGGTTGGACTGGCTAAAGAACAGAGGTTTGCTTGTGGAACCCTTCTTACTGAGGAGAATCTTTGACAAGGACCGTACTTTTTGGCTAGGGCCAAGGCGTCTTGTAACATTGTGGGCCAGTAATACCCGTGGTTCAGGGCCTTTCTGGCGAGCGAACGGCTCCCCATGTGGCACCCGCCAATTCCTTCGTGGAGCTCCTTGAGAGCGTACTTGGCCTCATCAGGGGATAGGCAACGGAGGTAGGGTCTTCTGTCCGTCGTTGTGTAAGAGCGTTTGAAGAGGGTCTCTTTGATCACGACGAACCTTTCTGAGAGGACCCTGGTTCTTCTTGCTTCGGCTCGATCTTGGGGGAGCTCGCCCTCTACCACGAACCTTCGGATGGGACTGGTCCAATTGTCCAGCCGAGCTTCGTTGTTTACACAGAGGGTTTCAGGGAGGTCGATACTTGGCTTTAGGAGGACTTCAATTAGCATCGTGCGGTCGAGGCCATCAAAGGACGAGGATGCGAGCTCTGACAAGGCATCGGCCTGGGCGTTCTGTTCTCTTGGGATCCATAGTAATGCAAAAAAGTTGAAGGATGTTAAGAGCAGATGGACCATTGCTAAGTACCGGACCATCCAATCATCACGAGCCTCATACTCTCCGGTAATCTGATTGACCACGATTTGAGAGTTGCTATAGGCCCTGATATGCCTTGCGCCTTCCTGGTGTGCTCGGATAAGTCCTGCGATCATAGCCTCATACCCCGCCTCGTTGTTAGAGGCCAGAAAGTTGAGGCGGAAAGAATACTGGAGAAGGAAGTTGTCGGGGCCTCGCAAGATGATGCCTGCACCACTTCCCGCTTCGCAAGAGGAGCCGTCGACATAAAATTTCCATGTTGGTCGGCCTCCTGACTATTGGGTTGCTCGAAGATGGTACATTCTGTGATGAATTCGGCGAGGGTCTACCCCTTAATGACTGTTCTTGGCTGGTAGCTGATGTCGTATTGACTTAGATCGATAGACCACTTGACCAATCGGCCAGAGCTCTCTGGCTTGTGAAGCACGGCCATGAGGGGCTGGTCCGTGAGAACCTGGATTGAGTGCACCTAAAAATAAGGGCGGAGCTTTCGGGCGGCCATGACCAAAGCATACGCTACTTTCTCCATCTTCGCATATCGGGGCTCGGCCGAGAGCAAGACTTTGCTCACATAGTATAACGGCTTATGGACTCCGTCTTCTTCTCGGATGAGAACGGCAGTCAACGCGCTTTCCGAGGCTGAAAGGTAAAGCCAGAGGGGTTCGCCCGGCTCAGATTGCTAAGAAGTGGGGGTTGGTAAGGTATTCCTTCAACTGATCGAATGCCTCCTGCTGCTGGGTGCCCCATTCGAAGCCTCCGGTTCCGTGCAGAGCTTTGAAGAAGGGGAGGGACTTCTCTCCAGACTTGAAGAAGAAGCAGCGGATGGCCGCCAGTCTCCCCGTGAGCCGCTGCACCTCCTTGATGTTTCTAGGAGGGCCATGTCTATTATGGCCTGGATCTTCTTGGGGTTTGCCTTGATGCCGCGCAGGCTGAAGACGAACCTGAGAAATTTGCCTGAGGAGACGCCGAATGCACATTTGGTAGGATTGAGCCTCATATTGCGGGTCCAAAGGACGCCAAAGGCTTCTTCGAGGTCAGCGACGTGGTCCTGCCCCTGTTGGCTTTTGACGAGCATGTCATCGATGTATACCTCCATGTTACGACCGATCTAATCTTTGAAGACTCAGTTGACGAGCCTCTGATAGGTAGCTCTGGCATTCTTGAGCCCGAAGGGCATAACCCGGTAGCAGTAGAGATCCAGATTGGTGATGAAGGATGTCTTAACGAAATCCGGGGGAACATCTCGATTTGATTGTAGCCCGAGAAGGCATCCATAAAGGTTAGGAGCTCGTGACCCAACGTTGCATTGATCAGAGCATCAATGCTGGGGAGGGAAAAAGGATCTTGGAGCATGCCTTGTTCAGATCTGTAAAGTCTATGCAGATCATCAAACTCCTGCTGGCCTTCTTCACCATCACGACGTTTGCCAGCCACTCGGGGTAGCTAACCTCTTGAATAAACCGGACAGACAATAGTTTTTCCACCTCCGCCTTGACAGCTTGCTGCCTCTCCAGGGCAAACTTACGTCGCTTCTGGATGATCGGTTTCGAGCTCGGGATCACGCTCAGTCTATGCATGATCAGGTCTTCGAAGATCCCGGACATATCGGATGGTTTCCAAGCAAAGAGGTCGATGTTGCGGCGGATACAGTCGATTAGGTCCGACTTCAGGTCGAGGGCGAGGGAGCGGCTCATGCGGAACCGCTTTGACTTGTCTTCTGCCTTGAACGAGACTTCCTCTAATTCGTATGCCGGTTTGGGCTCTGGTTGGCTTCTTTCAGGTTGAAGTTTGACGGTGTCAAGGGAAAACACCCCCCTCCAACTGCCGTCATATAGCACGATCGTGCGGCCTCTTGTTCCCCCGAACGATGCCGACCCCCTGCTTGGTAGGAAACTTCAGCTTTAGGTGGTAGGCCAAGGGGATATCCTGGAAGGAGCAGAGCTCGGGTCGGCCGAGGATAGCATTATAAGCCACTTTGACGTTGACTACCATAAAGTCAATCGACTCGGTCCATCTGAGGGGGGTCGTGTCGGCAGATACATCTAATGTCACAATCCCCTCTATCTGTACTAGGATGTCGGATAACCCGTGGAGGGTGTACCCGGCCGGTTTGATCTTGTCCCGGGGGAGTTTGAGGTTCTCAAATACCTCCAAGAAGAGGATGTTCACTGAGCTCCCGTTGTCCACGAGGATCCGGCGGACTTCAAAGTTCGCCATGTTAAGGCTGATGACGAGTGCGTCGCAGTGCGGTAGCCGGACCCCCTCCAGGTCTTCTCCAAAGAAGGAGACAGGAAGTTACTAGATCTGGAGGGAAGGAAGGCCTCGAACGGCATTCACCTCTCGGACGAATGCCTTGCGGAAAGTATTGGATTCCCCTCCCATAGGCCCCCTATGGACGCAATGTAGGATGTCCTGGCCTCCGGCCTCCTCGGGCTCTGGGTCCTTCTCAGGACGCCGTTTCGGTGTGCAAGGAGGAGGCGAAGGCCTTCGGTTCCTCATATCCCTTTGGTCCATCGGGCTTTCTCAGGTGAATTCTCGGAGGTACCCCCGTTGAATGAGGGCCTTGATTTCATCCTTGATGGCCCGACAGTGGTCGGTTTCGCACCCGTTGTCCCGGTGGAAGCAGCAGTAGAACTGTGGGTCTCGTTTCTTGTTGCTGGTCGGTCGAAGGGGTAGCCGGATGAGGTCCTTATCCTTGATCTCTAGGAGGATGGAAGACACATTTTGTGTCAGTGGCGTATACCTCTCGAAGCGAGGGACCGGAGGGACCCTTTTCATGTCGGTCCCGTCTCTTGGAACCTTCTTGGCAGGCTCGGCCTCATCGGTCTTGCGCTTTCCCTTCCCAGTGACCTCTTTGGTGCCTTCTGGGTTTAGAGCCTCCTACGCCCAAATGTACTCTCGACCTGGTTAAGCAGGTCGGGAAAGTCTAGGGAAGGCTTCTTGGGCAAGGAAGCTTTCAGCTGGCCGTGTCGGACATTATGTTGGAATGCTGCCAAGGTGACCCTGGCGTCTAGGGAGAAGACAGACCTTGCCTC
The DNA here is from genome assembly GCA_017893485.1 of Hemerocallis citrina. Taxonomy (NCBI): domain Eukaryota; kingdom Viridiplantae; phylum Streptophyta; class Magnoliopsida; order Asparagales; family Asphodelaceae; genus Hemerocallis; species Hemerocallis citrina. The sequence goes on along the minus strand of CM030367.1, from coordinate 132,192,675 downwards.
GACAGTGAACCTCTAGACGAACTTCTGGAGTGACTCTCCTTCCTTTTGTCGGAGGTCCAACAACGATGTGCTCGTCCTCTCGGCCTTCCTACTGGTCACGAAGTAGACCAGAATGTTGGCCTCCAGTTGGTCGAACGAGAAGATCGAACCGAGGATGAGCCTAGAGAACCATTCCCGGGCCAGGCTTCGAAGGGTGGCAGGGAAGGTGCAGCACAGGAGGGGATCCGAAGCGCTGTGAATCATTATGAGGGCTTGAACGTCTCCATGTGATCAGCAGGATCACCCTCGCTGTCATAGGTCTCAAACTGGGGAGGCCGAAAATTCCTGGGAATCTCTGCTTCCAAGACAGGAGTAGAGAAAGGTGGTCGGGTCAACCTATGACCCTGAGCCGGCATCGGATCGCCCTTGCCGAAATGGGCGAGGCGGTTCTCCATTTCCTGTAGGCATCGGAGGATGGCATCTTCCTGCTCTGGTGGGCGGGTCGAGTCATGAGGCTCGCTGCCTCTGGCACCCGACCGTAAGTGAGAGTGGTGGAGTGTTTCAGTTTTGGGGGCCCCTAAGATGGCCTCTAGGATCTCGTTCCGAAAGTTTTGGAACTCGGCTCATGTGACTGGAGCTTGTCGCGCTAGAGTGGCCGCCTCTGGGCTTTGCGACTAAGCTCTAGCTCCCGCTCTCGGGACGACTGCCTGGGATGGTTCGGGACTGTGTTGAAAGTGGCCCCTTCCCTTGTTCAGCTGGCTTGTCGGTTCTCGATGACGTGACGTAAGTCGGTCTCGACCGAGCGAGAAGCACCCGGTCCGACTCTGGGTTCGCCGTCGACCCTCGGATGATTGGATCCCTGAGTGTCGACATGGCAGTTCTGGGGAGGAGCATCTGGATGACGTCTAGAGGTGACAGCACTTCTGGCCTTGGGTCCCATGTAAGAGCTCAGATTCCTGGATAACGTCCCTAGCTGGGATCGGACCGGAGTCAGAACTGAGTGTTCCCACAGATAGCGCCAACCAGATGCAGTTTGTTTTTGGGGTGTGGTTGCAATAGGTGTGAGTTCTTATAGTTTGTATAGCAGAAGTTGCGGTACTAGTTGTGGTCCGACCCTCGGCTGAGGGACCGGCTCGAGAGTAGCAGGAATGAAGTAGGGACCGGGTGCTCAGCTCGGATCCAGTAGCCCGGCTTGGATCTGTGTACCTGCACACTACCTAGAAACACCGGGAGAAGTTCCAGCGACAGGCCCTCCGATGGTCTGGTCATTCACTGGAAAAGCAACAGTAGCTAGGGTTCAGGGGGAGAAAGTTTGATTACCTTCACAGTGAAGAGGGGGTCTAGTATTTATAGGCAAGGAAAACGGGTCTGAGACCCTGTTGGGCCAGGTCGGACCCGTTTGCTCGTGGGCCTGACGTGGCAGAAGCCCATCAGGCTCTGGGTTGACCTCATGATCATAGAAGTGCGGTTTTTGAGGGGATCCGGTGGCCCAGGAAAGGCCACGTCATCTAACCCATATCAACGTAAATTGTATTGTAATCTAGGTTAGGTACCAGAATATATTTGTGAGCAAGCTTTTGCCCAAGAATTGAAAGTGAGATTTGTTGGGGAAATATTTGTCAGCAAAGGCATTTAACTAGGAGATACTTTCGTGGGAAAAGATTCCTGGACAATAAACACTATCCTAGATAAATCTCTCACCAGGAAAATAAATAAATAAATTTGACCCCGGGCCTCGACTTTTACCCAGGCCAACTTCACACACGGGCTTTTCTCCAAGAATATTTCCTGCCGATTAATACGGTTTTCTCTGCATGATTTGTGTCCCTCGAGTAAGTCACCTTTGTTGTAGTGTATGTACTTATGCATATTGAATACATTTGATTATCTTTATCTTTTAAACAACATTGACATTTAATTTAGTCTTCACATAATTACAAGTAACAAATTTGAAATCATACAATAAGTGTCACTGTTGTCTAGTGGTAAGAGGTCTTGGGGTTCAATTCCCGCTTATATCATCATTTTATTATAGGATTAGTATGAGATATGTGCATACGATGTGCATGTGTGGCTACGATTTTGTTCACAAAAAAAAAGTTTGAAATCATATCTATTTCTATTATAAAAGCAATAATAAATATGTCCATATGTGATCTGAACCGTCCATCTGATTTTATTTAGATCTACATATCTAATCGAGATAGTTTATTTGATATAGATAATAATTAGGTTTCGGTCATTGATTACTTATATCTTCTTCCCCTCTTCTCCTCCCCCAATCCATAACCTTCATTTTTTATTAATATCAGTTTTGTTCATCTCGACTCCTCCTTCCTCCCCCAGTCCTACTTCTCCCGCCAACAGCGTAGGCACTACCTTGCCAAATCCCTCATCCTTGACCTCGCCTCCAAGCTCAAACTTTTCTCCTCCCGCTCCCATGGCGTCATCACCCCCGTCTCACCTCCAAATCCTTCTACGAAGGCCTCTGGTTCCTCATCCTTACCATCTCTGCCTCCTATGTCGTCGCTTGTCAGCACCACATCCCTCTCTCCCTCCTCGAGTCTGCCGTAGCCCCTATCAGATGTGACATAATATCTTCTTTCTCCAATCTCCACTCATCCAAATCCAAATCAAACCCCAAATATTATAGGGGTAAGGACAATTTCTTGACTCCAAAAGCAATCGCAAAACCGCATCAAAGCGAAAGGCATGTAGAAGCTCCAGGGGTACTGCCAGAGGTGCTAGAAGCAATGTCGTGACTAGAATGGCTTCAAGTGTCATTGTCGCTCCTATTCCCACCAATGCCATATGTAGGTCATCGGCCCAAACCCCAATAGCATCGTCGATGGCTACACTGAAGAGTTCGAGACCTCCTTCCTCGACCACATGAAGTGCTCCCACCGCTTCTCCCGAATCGCTGCCACCGTCATCTACAACGAGTACAATGCTGATCGGCACCATGTTCATATGAACCCGACGTAGTGGGCAACACTTACAGAGCTCATTAAGTATTAAGGGGTGGTTTATTACGTACATTGACCAGGATTCAGAGACTTTGTTTAAGGATAAGATGAGGAATAAAAGGCAAAGTTCGGATCTTGTTGAGGAGGAGCGGTAGGAACAAATGATTGATGTGTAGATTGAGCATGCTATTGCGCTTTTGCCTTCGTCTTCAGATGCTAATCCTGCCGTTAATTGTAATGTTGATGAGGATTGGCTGGCAAAACTTGTTGATAAAATTGTATTTCCTATGAAGCCCACTTTAGGAGTTGCATCAAAATTGAATCTTGTTGTGGAAAATACTGGGTTTGAGGAGGTGGAAGAAGCGGAGAAGAGTACGAAGAAGGGGAAGGGTGTAGCGGTTGGTGGGTTGTTGGCATTGGATGAGTTGATGAAGGAGGAGAAGGCAAAGGAAAGGTCCAATTAGAAGGATTATTGGTTGCGTGAAATGATCATATTGAAGGTTATAAGCAAGTCGTTAGCAGAGAAAGGGTCTTAAAAGCAAAAGGAGTTGGTGGTTAGGGTTATGTCGAAGAGATTGAGATGTTGGAGAGTAAGCATGTGTTAAGAATGGATAAGGAGTTGGAGACAGTGATACCGTAGATTGGAGGGTTTGTGAGGATTGTGAATGAGGCATATAAAAGGTCGAATGTGAAGCTATAGTGTAACGCCCCTGCCCCCAGCTCAGATAATTTATACAATTTAAAATACAAATTAGATACTATGTAATACAACTGCCCACCACAGGCTGCCTCTCAAAAGGTGGTTAACCGAATTGGTGACTCTTGATCATAAGCTATTATATTTATATATTATTATATTCAAGTTGAAATCCGATATGGGACTAAATCCCATACCCTTCCCCATTTTTCTCTCTCCCACTGGGCCCCATGTGCCACACGTCAGACCAAAGCAACCAAGGGCAACCTGCCATTCTCAAACCAGCAAGTGGGGCCCATTGATGATGTCATCATCCAACATTAGAAATAGCCATGTGCTGTTTTAACTTACGTGGGCCCCCGCCATTTATATATTTTTACCAATATACCATGTATACAAACAGCCACTCAGCCACTTTACTATTCAACATATTATATATATATATATATATATATATATATATATATATATATATATATATATATATATATTATATTCTATAGCTTTAGAAATTACGGGGTGTTACATATAAAGGGTGGATACATAGAGGTTTTGTGCAAAGGTGCAGATTGAGAATGGGGTTTATGATGGGAGGGGGTTGCAGGCTGAGGATTATTAGGATATATGGAAGGTGATGCAATGACAATTTTATAGTATTGTGGTGGTAGATTTCTAGACTCTCTTTCATTCTATTACATAAAGCCATATTGTGCATTCCTTGGTTGTGTGAGGATGATTCTTTTGGCTTCCGACCCTGATTATTCTGAGATTTGTTGTAAAGATTCTGAACAGCTTATGGATGATGCAAATCATTCGCTGGGTTGAGTCGTGTATCCGTATTCCGTATTCTTTTTGGGAAGCGGGGCGTGGCAGGCTATACCTACGGTTTTCTGCCTTTTACCCACGGATTTTCGCTATCACTATATGTCAAATTCCGTGTAGTGAATGGAGCATTTTGTAAGTTGACAAAATAAAAATGACAATTATTTAAATGCAAACAAACTTGGAGCTTTGAAGGACAAACTATTCAAATGAAAACAAATTTATATATATACTTCCAAAAAAAAAAATTTAATTGATAACTTACGCATTTTACATGAAATGCCTCGTGACAAAAAAGAAACTTGGACAAACTCTAACAATAAAAATGATATATGTCATCTCAACTATTTTCAAAAGTTTTGCTACATTTAAATATTTAACATCGCATACACAATCCATATTTTCCAAAACAAGCTCCTTGTTTGCATTCAAAATTAGCCTACAAAATAAAACACACAACAAAATATCGTCATTGCAGCCTGAATGATCATACATTGGTTGATGCAATAGAAAATCAAAACCTAAGAATTAAAATAATTTGCTTGTCGAAAGAGTTGAAACAGAAAATTTATTCTGTGTAAATATAAGGTTTGAAATCGAACTAGGTGGTGAAGGATAATTTAAAGCAAATGAAATAAGCATATCGTGGTTAAGCTACATTGTTTCTTAAAATCATCACTACTACATTCACTGATAAATTAAATTGAATTCTAAATTTAATGTTGAATATAATTGCATCAATAAGTAGTGATATGACATGAATATACTAAGTTATATTGATTATTTTTAGTACAAACACTAAGATATAAATGTCAGGAAAAAAAAAAGTGATACAATAAAAAAGTTTTGGAGTTTACCCTTCAAAAGCCCAGGTGTAGTTGATAAATATTAAAATAAATTCATTCTCAAAAGCCCAATAAAACTTAATATCCATAGATCAAAAAGCTCAAACTCATCCCTAAAATTTAATGAAATGAAATAAAAAAGTACAACAATCAAAAGCCAGGTTTCAATTCTGGCTTTCAATTCTGGGAACTGTGGGTTATGGGCCCACCACGCTTCCGTTATGCCACTCTGATTTGTTAACGAAATTTTTGAACAAAATTTACATATATATATGTAGTAACTTAATATAATATGGGACTCTATAAAATTGGGGGTCCAAAGCAGTTTTTTGTGCTGCTTGGGCCTAGATCCACCCCCGTTGCAACTTGACATGCATTTGCAGCAGCATTCTCACTTGCACTCATTGCAAAACTGATTCACGCTAGACTGGCATTGCAAAAACTTCAATTACACGCAGGCCCACATGAAATTGAATTTGCGGGGTCTCCATTTGCAGGATACCACACACCCTAGGAATTGTTTGCCAATATGACCCACTATTTGAAAGTATTTACCAAACTGTCCCACTTTCAAAGCTAATTACCAAAATGACCCACTCTCTATCTCAAATAGCGAGTTTGGTTAAAATACACTCACTATCTGAGGTAGTGAGTCCAACTTTAAGAAAAACTCGAAAAACGCTTGATTTAGACTTGCTGTCTGAGACAGCGAGTGTGTTTGTACCACACTCGCTGTCCGCTGTATCGATTGAAAATTTTTATAAACCCAAACTCGTTGTCTCATTCTTCTCTTCACTTATCTCTCTCTCTCCACTCTCTCTCCCAACTCCGAAACCCTAGCTTCCAAATTCTTTCTCTCACCCACAAAAACTCTCCAAATCTCAAGGGATCCTCTTCATCCCCTCGCATTCCTCTCTCCTCCCATTCTAAAAACCCTAAACCCATGTCTTAAAAAAACATTAAATAGTGAGTTGTCTTTAAAAAATTCTCAATCGACATTCGCTGTCTCAGACAGCGAGTCTAAATCAAGCATTTTTCGAGTTTTTTCTTAAAGTAAGACTCGCTAGCGAGTGTATTTTAGTGAGTCATTTTGGTAATTAGTTTTGAAAGGAATTTTTTGTCGTACTGACCCACTTTTTGAAAATATTTGGTGCTCTGACCCATTTTCGAAAACAATTAGCGATCGACCTAGTTTTGGAAACGTCAGCAACAAACGTTATTGGGAAAAACGGCATAGGTTATTTGCAAGCCGTTTTTCTCAATAACGGCATCTATTTTTAAAAAAGGTGTCATGCCTTTTTTGGAGTAACGGCATAGGTTATTTTGATTTTCGACAGCTTGTATTCTCCATTTTGAGAAAAAATGTCAAGTGTGAAAATCTTATAACAGAGGCCGTTTTTGAAAGAACAGCATTCTCAATACTGATGCCGTTATTTTGAATAACGACATTAGTTATTTACTTTGTTTGCCTATAAACAGTGCCCCCCTCTTCTCACTTCTCCTTTCTCAATCGATCTGCTCTCTCTCTCACTCCCGAAACCCACAAATCCTAGATCCTTAAAACCAAAAATCCAAAGTATTGGAGTGCTCTTCCCTAAACAAAACAATTAAATACCTATTCATAAACCCTAATTGTGATTCCCTCATTTTCTTTACAACTCTTCCGAAATCCAAAATTGTGGTAAGTATTGTAAATCCCTAAATTTATTTTAAAATGTTCATTTTGATGAATGAGAGCTATATATATTGGTAGCATAGTACACGAGATGTTGATTAGATTCATCTAAGTAGTAAATATGTGAAATAAACTTAAATATTGTTGTTGATGATGTGTGAAATATTCTTTTTGTTGAATGAGAGCTATATTGGTAGTATAGTATAATAGATGTAGATTAGATTCATCTAAGTATTAGATATGTGAAATGAGATTCATCTATTTGAGATGTGGATGAGCTATATTGGTATATAAGGATTGTCGTCGATGATGTAGTCTAAAAATGGCAATGTTGTATATTAGACATTGATGGATAAATGGTTATACATTAGAATTGCTTTATTTATAATCATTATTTTCATAGTTCGGTATGTATGAATGGATATAGATATGAGATTTGTTTATATACATAGATATGTAGTGTTGAAAGATGTTGTGGTGGTGATTATTATGAGTAGTAATTCGATACGAGTATTGAGAAGTTGTTGTTATCATCAAACATCGATTATTAATTCTGTTGAAAAAACATGGCTTACAAATTTGATTATCTCCATACATTATCGCTTATTAATATTGTTCTTGACACAGTATTTTTGATGTTCACAGATAAATGGATCCTACACAACCATCTTTTTCCCATGATGTAGGTGCTTCATCTTCATCTTCGCATGCACTACAAGGACATCCGGGTCCTTTAGACCCGTCCGTACTCTATTTGCAAGAAGATCATAGGTCGCGGGCGGTATGGAATGGAGATGTCGAGAAAATGAGTTTCCGAATGCACACCAAATTGCCTATGCACCCTCGAATACAAAATTATTTGGTAAATTGCGGGTTCTATGGAATGTCCATGTTGGACAAAGAAATATGCAACCATTCATTACTTACCACTCTTGTGGAGCGATGGAGGTCGGAGATACACACATTCCACCTACCCATTGGTGAGATTACAGTCAAGCTACAAGATGTAGCCGTCACATCGGGTCTTCCAATCGATGGGGTGGCGGTCACCGGAAACCTGCTTTTCAATAAAGTGATATTGGTTAGAGATTATCTTAGGAAGTAGGTTGATGAGGATGATAGAGGTGTATTCATCCGGGAATCAATCCGACGTTCATGGCTCTTTACAGAGTTCAATAATAGTTTGGTAGACAAACCGACCGACTTCGATCTTCAATGTTACATGCGGGCATATCTTTTGTCGATGATCGGAGGTATTCTCTTTCCTAATTCTTCCAGTGATATAGTCCATTTAATGTATCTTTCCTTGATTGCCGACATACATAGAGCCGGGCGATATAGTTGGGGAAGTGCGACTTTGGCCTCTCTCTATTGTGCCCTGTGCAATTGTTCGATGGGGTCGACCCAAATGAAGGTGCCGATCCAAATGATGGGGCCGATGGGATTATTGCAAATTTGGTGTTGGGATCGAATACACCTCGGCCGGCCGCGAGTAACTGTTCTTTCAAATAATTGGAGTGTGCTTCATGAGAATCCAGTGTTTATGGATCCTTTAGGTGTGTGCTGGATGGGTAAACTCACATGGAGAGAGAATCCACGTGGTGTGTTGACGTATTGTAGGGATGAACTCGACCAACTTAGGGAAGAGTACGTCAATTGGACATCGTACACGGACGAAAGGCAACAACGTCTATCTCCACTATGCACAGTCAATAATCAACTTTGGTTGACACGAGCTCCACTTGTAAATTTCTCAGTCATGGAGTTCTATTATGCCGATCGAGTCCTCCGCCAATTCAATGCACAACAGCCCATCCCAGAAAAGACAATGTACAACCGAATACTTCACAATATTACCGATCAAGGTCGATTGCCAAATATGGATTGGGCCAATCACCACTGCTCTCATGTAGCATGTTGGAATGAGAGGAAGTACGATTTGGTGGTAGAAGGGATTGCACCGTACGACGGTTCGTTGCAAACAGCCTACATGGCGTGGTACCATCATATTACACTGTTGTATATTGCCCCAAGAATGGATATCCCCACGGGTATCCAAATGCCGATACCTAGGCACCAAGTAGAACCACCACCGGCACATTCCACGTTACAACCTATGTATCAACCCAAAGCGTACGCGTACCGACTAATGGTAAAATTTTGTTATTGTTAACAAATATGAATTTACTTTTTTTATGCACATTTTAATTTTATTTGTTTAAAAAAGTTTGGTTTACTACTAATTTATTTTGTTTGTATTGTAGATTGACAACACATGGGATATTGCGAGGAAATGTGCTCGTGTGTTGAAGAGCAATGCTTCGAAGGTTTGCAAGGAGTTAGCAAGAGAAATTCTCCATCCATGTCGTACCTCACTTGAAGAGGTTGGTGACAATCCGCGTTTCGCTGCTCTTTTACCTTCATCCGAACTTTTCACTCAACCGCCCCGAGTAAGTGTTACCCGAGCTCAACCTCCACCACCAAGAACAAGACAAGTTGAACCTCCTACTGCACCACCACAAAGACAAGCTCAATCTCCACCTAGGTCATCTACACATTCGGGAGCTTCTCCTTTACAATTGCCACGACGAAGTAAGAGTGTTCTTTTTCCTCCTTCAGGAAGTCAATTAGCATCAAGAGAGATTAAAGAAGTACAAGCAGGGCATGAAGAAGATGTCGGGCCCAGTGTACCTGCGACACAAGAAATTGCCGAATGTAGGAGGAAAGTCCCAGCTTGGAAAAGGAGGGAGCCGCAACACTATACGCCTAGTTAGTGTTGAATGTTTAAATTTGTAATTTTCTAAGCTTTGAATGACCCAATCACATCGAATACATTTTGAATGTTGACGTATTATATTTTGATATGTTAAGAAGTGTTGGATATTTTATAATTTTTTGTGCTTTTATCTTTTGGAACAAACTCGATAGAAATGATGCAATTCGAGTGATGTATTAATTTTATATATATATATTATCTTAGGGTCGTAATTGCATATGTTGTTCATTGTTAAATTGAATTCTGAAAACATTCGAGTTATGAAGTAATGCATATGATTTAGTTGTAATTTATAAGTAACAGATGTTGTTATTGCAAATAACAGCATCTGTTACCTGTAACGTTCTTTGCAACGACGACATCGGTACAAAACATGTACAAGTTGGTCTTTATTATAATATAACCTGATGCCGTTTTCCAGAACAACGGCACCAACGAAAATGATGTCGTTATTACGAAATGACATCGGTTGAGTCTTTTATTTCGAGCGAAATGAAGCTCTGCCAATACCATCTAACTTCACAGTCGTTTCTCTGAATAATGGCATCTCTTAAGGATGCCGTTATTCTGAAAAAATAGCACCAGTTGAGTCTTCTATTTCGAGGGAAATGAAACTCTGCCAAACCATCTAACTTCACAGTCGTTTCTGTGGATAACGGCATCTCTTAAGGATGCCTCTATTCTGAAAAACGTCATCTCTTAAGTAATCAGTTGTGCATGTTTTGTGTACGTTTTGAAAAATGTCATCTCTCACATATCATTTGTACCCAAAACATGCATGGCTATTCATCAAATACATAGCAATTCAAAACATGCACAGTCATTCCACAAAAAATTGAACATTACAAACATATATCTCAGATTCAACTGATTACATTACCATATATTACATCAAATGTTCATAAATTTCAACAACGTCTAAACACGTGGTAACTATACAGATAGATTTTACACATGTTGACAATTTGGGATACCACTTCAAATATCATACAAAATAAAGCCAACATTGGGATACAACTACAAATATCGGTAGATTGGGATGTGCCCACATTGGGTACATTCTTACATCTACGCCTATTGTGTCCACTTAATTTGCATTTCGAAAAAATTTTACTGGTGCTCTTACCCTCTCGAGCATCTATATCGTTGCCAATACGAGTACTCCTAGGTCGACCTTCAACCGACGTAGACTCGCATCAGCTATGAGTATCGATCCATTTTGTGTCGGCCAATAAGATTCGTCTGAAATATGATTAAAAGTTTGTGCCCACGTTAGTGCTAATAAACTTGTAAAATAAAAGACATCAATGTAAGGTTGATAATCAATTGCACGGGAGGCACAAGCGACCAATACATGAGAACATGGAATGTGATAGAGTTGGAATTTTCCACAAGTACGTCACCCGAGGTCAACTATGTGCCAATGTCCACCATTTTGATGTCCATTATCCATTCTAATGCCGGTTTTAACCCCAAAAACACCAGGCCGGTTATTAAATATTATTGTCTTATGCAAATTGGATTTCTCACGGTGTAAATTAATAATATCCTTAACACGTGGTGCCCATAATTTCTCTTCACTGATAAGGGTCTGCCCCGCTTCACGATGGTCATTGAAGTACATGTTGAGACGGAAAAAAATCATTTCAACAATTGCGGTGACGGACAAGCTACGCACACCTTTTAGATCTAAATTGAAAACTTTCAATAGATTTGTTGTCATTATACCATATCTACGACCTCCATCGGCAGAAAGTGCCCACTTCTCAATCGGTTTCTCCTTCAACCAATTAGCCCCATCAATATTAGCCGCTTCAAGTCGTGCCATCTTTTTCTCAAACTTCTTCAACTGATTCTGACATGCAATCACCTTCAGCTTGTTCATCATAAACTTGCAACCAATGTTTTTTGTGGAAATTACTAGCAAAATGCTGCATACAATAACGATAATAAGCAGGTGGTTCATTCCATGTTCTGAACTCATTTTCCATTGCTGATAAAATGCTTGCATGACGATCAGAAATGACACATAAACCTGCACGATCCGTGAAAAAGCACCGAATATAGTTCATGAACCATGTCCACATTTCTATGCTCTCACCATCAACTATTGCAAACGCAAATGAAAACAACCGACCATTTGTATCCAGTGAAATAGCAATCAACAAACAACTTTTGTATTTTCCATACATATGAGTTCCATCTACACTTTTAACTGGTCTACATGCCTTAAAACACTCCATGGAAGGCCCGAATGCCCAAAAAACACCCTTAAAAGTTTCTTCGGCCGGACCGGTCACAATCTTGGCCCAATGTACGGTCGTCCCGGATTTGATGCTTGAATTGCATTGAGAAGATATGAAAATTTAGTTTATGAATTTTCGAAGAAACCGTATAATCGCTCAATTGCTTTATGTTTTGCCTTCCAAGCTTTCCAGTATGAAATTGTGTAATTGAACTGAAGCTTCTCTATCTCAATTATGACTATTGGTGTTATTCCTAGTTGTGCCTTCACAACATTCAATATGACTGTCGATACAATCGTAGAATCAATTTATTTGTGATCTTGATTCAATGTTAGATTTACACATGTGTGCGGACCTTCAAGCTTCTCTACCACGAAATAAGTACGGCCTTTTGGAACAATTGCACGCAATCGCCAAAGACAACCCACTATGTGCCGGATTTTCTGCAATCTCCTCGGCTGAATGGTTGATGGGTGCGTATTTACATTTGACATAGTATAAACTGGAGGTCGATTTCATCGTTACAAATTCTCGATGGTTCTTCACGAAGTACATCTTCACTTGATGTTGTATAGAATCTTTAGTTGGAAATCTTTGACCTATGTAGAGTTGATCTGTATTGGAAGAGTCGACGGAAGACTGTGCATGTTCATGTATGGTCGCACGAGACATCCATTCACTCGATTGAACCTCATGTACAGTTGCACTAACAGACTGATTTGGCAACACCACATTGTTAACCGGCACATCGACGTTGACATCATTAACCGGAGCTTTATCGGCATACTCCTCATCAACTTGAAAACCCTGATCCTCATCTTCTTCCTCTTCTAGCAAATTGTTATTTAAAATGGCGTTATCAAAGTCTTGCAATACCATGTCAGTGTGGACAATATTTTGTGTCAAGGTCAACGGATGTATCTGCTCATATTTGGTGGTAATAGGTTATGTTGAAGTTGTGCTAATGTCTTCCTCTGTATTTGGTATTCTTGAATGTGACTCGAAAAATGGTTTCAAACTCGAGGCGCATCTTGGACTTTCAATAACAACTTGCCTAGTATTTGGAAGCCTCATTTGGCCAATATATAACTCCAATGCATTCCAAGTACAATTTGGATCAAGTGTCCTACCAATCATGGACCTCAGAGAATTATCATTATCTACGGGAACCACCAGGAAATATTGCCCTTCCCCTTTACCGGCAGCATAACGGGCTTTGATTTTGATACTCAATTCACCTCTATCCCAATTAGTGACTTTAAATATCTTATCTATTAGTTGTGAGTATATAAAGTTGTGGGGAGCCCAAATAATGACCGGTTCAACATTACTATAACAATATCCAATCTTCGGATCTTTAATTATTTCACCCCCAAAATATAACCAAATATGGATATCATATTCCATACCTAAAGATAAAGATTCAAACATATTAAAGTCATTAACTACTCATAAGTATAACCTATGAATACAAATCAAACATATGGTTATAATAATACTTTTAAATTAGATCGTATCTTGGATAGCTTGAAAATACGTCGTGGATTAGGAATGAGATGAGAGTGAGAGTGAGGAGGTAGGATATATGAAGTTTGAGAGCACTCCAATACTTGTGATTTTTGGTTTTAGGGATCTAGGATTTGTGGGTTTCGGGAGAGAGAGAAAGAGAGCAGATCGATTGAGAAAGGGGAAGTGAGAAGAGGAGGCCACTGTTTATAGGAAAATAAAGTAAATAACTGATGCCGTTATTCAAAATAACGGCATCAGTATTGAGATTGCAGTTCTTTCAAAAAATGACATCTGTTATAAGGTTTTCACACTTAACATTTTTTCTCAAAATAGAGAATAAAAGCTGTCGAAAATCAAAATAACCTATGCCGCTACTCCAAAAAATGGCATGACACTTTTTTTAAAAATAGATGCCGTTATTGGAAAAAATGGCTTGCAAATAACCTACGACGTTTTTCCCAATAACGTTTGTCGCTGACATGATAAAAACTGGGTCAGATTGCTAATTATTTTCGAAAGTGAGTCAGAGTGCCATATATTTTCAAAAAGTAGGTCAGTACGACAAACAATTCTTTTGAAAATGGTAGTTTGGTAAATACTTTCAAAAAGTGGGTCATTTTGGTAAAAAATTCACACCCTGGTGTTAGGGTTGGTAAACGGGTCGACCGGGCCGGGTCGGGTCGAACCCGTCCGGGTTGGAACCCAACTAGGGCGGGTTCAAGTCGGATCTAAGTGGCAACCGGACCAGGTCGGAATTGCAAAAAACTCGACCCGCCCAACCCGCGAACCCATTCAAGTCCAACCCGGGTCTGGTCGGGTCGACTCGTGGGTTAGCCCGTTTATTTAATATATATTTTTTGACTTAAAAAAATTGTAATTTTAATAAAAAAAATGAAATAATAATAATAAGACTCAACCAAAAAATGTATATATTATTAATATGATTTCAACTTATACAATTTTCCCAATTTGTAATAAGAAATAAAGATTTCCTACAAATTTGTTTTATACAATAACAAATTTCTTCGATACAATTTCAATTATCTTCAATTATCCTAATTTTTTATAACAAACAAAGATTTTATACAATTTTTTATACATTTACAATTTTCTTCAATTTGTTGGTCTTCAATTTGTTGTTGTTATTGTTGGTCTTCAATTCTTCATGTTGGTTGCTAGTGTTGTTGTTGTTGTTCTTCCGACGCGTTGCTTCCACTTGTAAACGTGTCGAACCCTACTCCTTGAGTCCTATCTTCGGTCTTCATCCAGTCTTCCGTGCAGACGAGCATCTCCAATGATTGGGGCTTCAAACGATTCCTGTAATCAATTAGAACCCTGCCACTTGTAGAAAATATACTTTCTGAAGCAACTGTAGAGACAGGAGGAGTTAGTAGATCTTTAGCCATATATTTAAGAATACTATAAGTATATTCATGGTCTTTCCACCATTGTAAAATATCTAGTGAAGAAGTAAAACTTTCATAATCTTGTTGATTATACCAATGTAATTCATTCGGTTGATTAGCCCTAGCTTTTTTGATTGAATTTTTGCAAATAAATTAAATGTGGCATCATCTAATTTATTCTTACCCTTACCTGTAGAAATAGCAGATGAAGATGTAACCAAAGTAGTAGTACTACTAGATGAAAAACTACTATCATAATAATCATACAAGTTATTTAATGTCGATTCAAATTTAGCTAAAAATGTGTCGTAATCAATTTCAGATTCATCTTCCCCAAGTAAAGTAAAAAAAAATTCAATCAAATTCTTCGTACCTTCTAATTTGATACGAGGATCCATCACAGTAGCAATACAATACAACATAAGAAGATGATTAAAATACTTAAAAAATTTGGTGATGCAGGTTTCACAATATCACCAATAAAAGCATCATTGATCATTTCTTTGAAAGTTTGCATCATAATAACTATTAAAATAAAAATGCTACTAGAAGTAGATTCATAAGATTTTGAAAATTTGAAAGTTGCGGCTTTAAAAGGTTTTAAAAAATTTAACAAAGATTCGGTATAAAACCAATCTTGCGGAGTCATTTCAAAATTTGGCATATTTCTTGCCATACAAAAATCATTTATACATGCTATATATTCAGTAACAACATGTAGCAAATCAAAAGTAGAGTTCCATCGGTGTTTAAAATCCTTTGGAAATTTTCTAAAATGTACATTTTTAAGCCTACACCAAGCTTTCTATTCTTGAAATATAGGGCCACTTAATGCAATAAAATGTACACAATTTCTAATTTTAACTGTATATGGTTCGGTTATTTTTAATGCATCTTGAACACATAAATTTAAAATACGACATACACATCAAAAATGAAAAATATTGTCAGATGGAGAGTTTAATGCGGTTTTTAATATACTAATTGATGCATTGTTGTTAGATGCATTATCAAAACTTATACACAAAATTTTATCACAAATATGAAAAACATCACAAATTTCTAAAATACGATTTGCAATTTCAATACCACTATGGGGATAGGACAACGCGATAAGTGATATGATCATTTTTTGAATAATCTAATCACTGTCGATCCAATGACAAGTTATTTCCATCATTGGAATATTGTTGCAACCCTTCAAACAATCGGAAGTTAAAGAAACTCTACAAGTTAAACTCCATAAAATGGCAATCAAAGCTTCTCTAATTTCATTGTACATTTTAAAACAATCAGATTTGTAAGTATTCCTGGGGATTCTATAAAATGGGGATTTAATGCTATTTGATTAAAAATTTCTAAGTCCCTACTCTCGGAATAGGAAAATGGTATCTCTTCCTTGATTACTAGTCGGGCCATTTCCCGATAAACAAGTTCGGGATCATAAGAATGTCTATCAACTACATCGGTCCTAGGGTGAATTTTTTGTTGGCCATGTAAGTCTACAAGAAGTTTCTTGTGTACATTTTGGATGTATCGTTTTATTGTACCCGTCCCCTCACCCTTCTTCCATTTGTATGCTTTCGAACAAGTTTTACAAGTTTTTATACCTACACTCGGATTTTCTTCGTTGGGAACACAATCATAAAATTTGTGCCAATCACTAGTTTTCCCTCTAGTTTTCCTACTACTACTCGGTTGTGTTGTTTGTTGCTTGTGTTTGTGGTTCTTCTTCTATGTCTATGTCTCCTACAAACTCATCGTGTGTACCAATGTGTTGGGTCATAGGATACTCTTCGGCGGGCTCATTTTGTGGGACAATAGGAGGCCTACGAGAAGTGCTAGTGAAATCTTGTCCACTTTGGCTACTGCCGCTACATCGTGATCTAGACATGTTGATATAGTAGTGTATGTCAAAAAATTAAATACAATCTAGGCGAGATAAATTTTAATTAAAAAAAAACTAGAAAACAATAGGAGCGTTGTGAGAGAGAAGATCAAAACACCAACAAACAAATATGATTAAAAAAAATTATAACTGCAAAAAAATATCAACACAATAAGAGGGTTATGAAATTTTGATACCGTACTTCGTGGAGACTTGTATATAGAATGCGAGTGAAAATAAAAGTAGAAGTAGAAGTAGAAGCCAGACTCGTATATAGATAGAAAGAGGGCTTCTTTGTTGGAGCCTTGGAGGAGTTGAAGACTTGAAGACGTAATTGAATATTGAATTGGATACAATCGGAATTTATCGCTTCTATGTCAATGTTGCTAGCTTCGTTGTTGACAAAATTTCAAAAAATTGAGATTGAATTGAGTAGTAGTAGTAGAGAGATTAAGAGAATTAGGTGTAAAACTTTTAGATTGGGTTTAAGGGGTATTTACAAAAAACAAAAAAAAACAAAAAAAAACAAAAAAAAAACAAAAAAAAGAGGCTAGAACAGAGCAACGAGTCTGTTTTTGTCCGTTGAACCTGCTGGTCGAACGGTCAACCCGCGCGGGTCGAACATTTGGCCCATACGGATCTAACGGTTCAAAGCCCGCGGGTCGACCCACGGGTTGGTGGGCGGGTTGGCTACTGTTCACCGGGTTGGCGGGCCGGGTTCAACGGGTTGGAAAACCACATTTCTCGATCCGGGTCGACCTGCTTAGTCTCGCGGGTTCCACCAGGACCCAAACCGTGTATTCACGGGCCGGGTTTGGCGAGCAGGTCACGGAACAGCCCGGTCCGGTTGCCATCCCTACTTAGTGTCATTATCTCAGGAGCTGGATGACTTATAATTAGATGGCAAAATTGCTCTCTTTCCTTTTTTTTCGGTCACCATATTTTATTAAAGACAAAAATAAAGAAATAAACCTAGAAAAACTGGGCCAAGCAAGAACAAAATGTATAGAATATAAATATCCAACAACTCCAGGAGGATATGTTGGGATTGGGGCATCAACCAACGCCCATTGTCGCAGCGGAACTAATAGAGCAATGAGGAAGTCGAAGTAGACGAGGCGAATAAATTGAGCAAGCAAGTAGATCCACCAAACTACCACAAACACAACAACGATGCCTTATCTTGATTAGCTTTTACTTAATCCGAAGGAAAATATAGAGGGATCTGATATTCAACTAGAAGAGATTACAAAGAGTTACTGATTCACTTGACACAAGATATTAAACTCACCCACTAAGAACTATCTCTTTCTCGAGTTTCTTTGCAATGGAGAAAAGAATCTATGAAGTACTCCCTCTCATATTGGAGGAGTTTACAATATATATATAGAATAATAGAGAGAAAACCTAGGTCTAATCTTGATCCTCAGTCGTCCGATAAAACCTGGAAAAGAAGTAACTGAATAGGAGCCGCACGATCTAACTTGGAGTTGAAGATTGGGCTGAACCGACCTATCAAATCGAAGCCCAACAACGAACACAGCGCCGCGGGCGGTCGATCGTCCAACAAGACCAGTCGACCGTACCACTCTCTGACATTTCCTGTACTACGAGCGATCGGGGTTGCGGCCGGGGGGTATGGTCGACTATCACCAAGACCGGTCGACCGCAACTAGCCTGCACCCTTGCTGCTGCTGTTTCTCCTTCTACTCACTT
The DNA here is from genome assembly GCA_017893485.1 of Hemerocallis citrina. NCBI lineage: Eukaryota > Viridiplantae > Streptophyta > Magnoliopsida > Asparagales > Asphodelaceae > Hemerocallis > Hemerocallis citrina. The sequence goes on along the minus strand of CM030367.1, from coordinate 132,174,150 downwards.
CGACGCTTCGACCTCCGTGCTTCATATTACATTATTTTAATCGGAACACCGAGTATTCAAGACGCAATCCTAACAGGATAGACAACACTGAAAGCAAAGATCTAGAAACAAATAAAATAGCATGATACTCCAACAACCACCCTGGAGGGTAGGCTCTTGTTGCCGGACCTATCGCGATCTCCTTGTCGTCATAGGCCTGCTGAGGAAGAAACTCTATATATAATTGAATATGTTTCACTTCGACCTCGATTCAGAAGATCTTTCCGTTCCTTGTAACTCAAAACGGCACAAAAATTAAAAGACATAGGTGGAGTTTCCTAAAGAGAAGTGGAAACTTTACAGTGGAACAAGGCTGTAGTTGTACACGCTCCCAAAGTCACCACATAATAGGGTTATTGGTGCAAGGGAGACACGAACATCTGACTTTTTTACTCACTGCAAAGACCTATTTGTTAATTCTAGTTGTGAACATAATAAGTTCTGAAAGGATGTTATTAACAATGACATGGATAGATTTGAATGACCACACAAATTCAAACCAAGAGACCGCTAGATCTTTGAATGAAAATCCTTTTACTCCACGTGATAAGCTATGTCATTTTATTTGCTAACATTACCGACGGGCCATCATCTTCAAACCCTCACGTTCAAACCCTCACGTTATGGGTACAAGAAGAACAAAAAGACAGAGATCACTAAAATAAATAAGACCTATATTTAATTCTTTCTATATCCCTCATCGGAGAATCGAAGAAATGTAAAGAACCAATTTGTCGCAATTTGTGTTTTCGTTCCTGCTGAAATCCCCTTTTCCGGTTTCCATAACACTCCCATGAGAAGGCTTATTTGATGGTTTCTCAATCATACTGTCCCCTTGCAAACTGAGTCCTAATTATGTTTTCGCCTTTTCTTTCGTCATTTTTCCACAGCTGTGTAGTGAATGAGTATGTGGAAGCAATGCGAATGCTTTCATGCGAGATCTTAGAATTATTCGGTGAAGGATTGAAATTAGAGGACGGTAGGGTTTTCAGCAGGCTCATAAAGGACACCAAGAGTGACTCGCTACTAAGGATCAACCACTACCCTCCATCCTACAATTCCCAGAGTAATCAAGAAGATAGTGAATGTAATCTTAATAATAGCAGGGTAGGGTTTGGAGAGCACACTGACCCTCAGATCCTGACCATCCTCCGGTCCACCGTTGCTGGTCTGCAGATAATGCACCCTCTGAGAGCCCCAAATGGTGGGGCGTCGGTGCTGGTTCAGCCAGATCCCACAGCGTTCCACATTCATGTCGGGGATGTACTCCAGGTTTGTTTGCTATTTGGCATTCTGATGTTTCCGACATCTGTTTGTTTCGAATTTCCTTCACCCCAAATAAACACTTGCATGCGGAAGAGGACGAATTATGTCGCACATTTCGCACAAAATTGGATTGGAATAAGCATTTGAGGCTATCGAATCAATTAACAGATTTTTCTGCTGTGTCCTATTTATTTACCAAGTTCACCTATACAATCGGCTTTATGTAAAAATTTAAATTAAAAAAAATTGCCATTACAATTCGGATTTTCACTCACTGTTAAACACAGTCAGCTACCAAAATGTAGACAACTTATAGAAGTCTGCATACAATCAATAAATCCTGTGTTTTTGAGATACTAAATCTATGGTTTTTCTAACTCATGTGTTTCTATTTTCAAGGCCATGACAAATGGTAGGCTGATGAGTGTGAAGCACAGAGCCATGGTGAAATCATACACTGCTAAAATGTCGCTAGTCTACTTCGCTGCTCCTCCGCCGCAAGCAATAATTTCCGTGCTGGAGGAGATGATCCAGCCAGGAAATCCAAGACAATACAGATGCTTCACCTGGGGTGAGTACAAGAAGGCCATGTACTTTCTAAGGCTTGGGCAGAATCGACTTAGTTGCTTTCAGATCAGATTTTTAAAATGAGGTTTGTAGTACCCGGCAGCAAGAGAATGATCAATCATGTTTTGCTCATATTAGGTTACCATATTTAACTCCAGTTGACAAAGCATACATCCTGATAAATACTTTTTGAGAGGGTAATAAAAAATAAAAAAAAACTGCAAAAGAATTGTTCAATATAATTCACCACCAACGGCTCATTTTGCTGCATCAGCTGAAGACGCAATCACCAACTCAGTGTTCAGTCTTCATAGCAAACTGGTGGTTTCTTTACAAGCAGAATTTTGCAGTAATGTTTTTAAATGTAATTGTTAACTGTATTTTTCAAAAGAGTAGTCTGTTTCAGAGAGTTTTCGCCTTTAACATACTTTAGAACACAGTTGCTAACAGTATCTTTGAAGGCTAACATATATGTCAGAGCAAAGTTATATCTATTCAATTAGAAATATGGAAATGGTATAAATTTGTTGAATCAGAATCTCTATATCTCTATCAGAATTATCTGACGGTGAAATACAGCAAAACATGCATCAAGTTTTCTGCGGTTCATAAAGCCTAACTCTTCCGGAAATGATTGAATTACTCCAAAGTGCACATTCCCAATTGAAACCAAAAGAGAAACCTAAGCATAAATCCAAGATTCACTCTCATACACGAATAGACTATAATCAGAAACTGAAGTAGTTAATATAAAAATGACCATGTCCTACTCTTTACTTTACCAAGACAAGCACGCAAAGATGGTGGACTAACAACTATTGACCATAGCTGAGTCATTTTGGCCATATTAGATGACCAACCACACTCCCACTACCAACAGATAACTTTTCTAGCACAGCACACAAAGAGTTCCTTGTTAAACAAATAATTCACCAACTTTATTATCTAAATTATAGCAAACATATAAATTTATTCATGGGTATATAAATGATAAGTGGAGTACATAGACCTGGTGTTTCCTCTTCGTACAATGGCTTCGCTCCTCCTATTCTTAAAAGCCCTTGTGCAGAAAGAACACAAGCAAGAAGCTACAACGAAGGAGGCACTTGAAGGGAAGGACCAGACAATATCTCAAAGATCACGAAAGAAGCAGGATCCATGCACGCAAATGACTACCGTTGAAGTCTGCTGCTTCAGAAAAGAAGAAGAGAGATGGGGAATAGCTGAAAGTTTCATTCAGCCTTAAAGACGGTTACTGTATCTCTCAAACACATCTACTGGAACAGTTGATATTGTACATGTTTGCTATAAGCTACGCAATCCTATTTGTATGTCAAGCAGTATACATGAATATTGGCAACTATATTAGGTATTGGCAACTATATTAGGGATCACTAGAAAAATTGGTTCCACCTTTTTCCAACTGTGAAATGAGTATGCTATCTTTGTCCTATTTTCAAATTAAACGAGAACCTGAGATCTGGCAGCAAGGCGAGAGCACTTGGTTCGAGAAGTCCTACGGAGGCCACATACGCAAAACTCAAGAAGATCAAGATCTTCTTCGCAAGTTAAAATGGCAGCCATTTCGGGTTGTTCCAGAAGCATTTTAGACGTGAGGAATCCAGCAATAGTCCATGTCTGATATAGCCGTGATTGTTTCCCAATGAACCTTCCAGTTCGAGTGTCATAGTACTCTGGCCATTTGTCCTTTGAGAGCCTCTTCTCAGCTAAAGATATAGCCTTTTGGGCTAGCTCTGGTCTGCCCATCTTGATGCAGGCCAAAGTGAACTAGAAAAATGTTAAGATAGAAGAGTTTAGATCGGTGGTGTCAAAAGACTCTAGAGAAGTGAAATTTTCATAAAAAATGCATACTTGCCACAGTAACGTGGGCCAAGACCCACCGTTATGGTATGACCAAGGGCTGAAAAAACCAAAACAAAACAAACATGAGTTAAGTGGCAAGACATCTTAACCATAGTCATATAAGAATTAGTAGTTAGAAATTTGAAACAAATGATCATTTGGAATCTGTAATCCTTAAATTGCCAGGACCCCAACGGTGAGGACAATTAGAGTCAGTAACTAACTTCATATGTTATCTTTTACTGTAGTAACAGAAGTTTCAATTAACTCATTTGTATGGTTCTCTGCGTGATATACAAGTGCATATGATTTAACTATTTAAGAGACTTAGCTGAATTTCAACCTAAGATCTGTACTTACAGACATGAGAACTTTCGATTCAGACTACTTTAAGTGTCCTCAATACATGTGTACTTGGATATTTATATAACCGTATATTGGGTTGTTATTTGTGTCCGTGAAAATCCTTCCAAAGGAAATACCAAATGGTTATCTAATTAAATGAATTTATACATATTTTGGAGGTGACCAATGGTTTACACATTTCTATGCTTAGGACACAAATGAATATGCACTCAGTCCACCACAAATGAAAATGCAAAATTTTGTTTTTTGAATATAATTAAATGATTTTTATACATATGGCGGGCTCAAGGAAGGAAGAGAGGGTTCTCAAGATATTGTGGTCAGAAACAAGATTCCAACTTTCCCTCCTCTCAGGGAATGTTTGTTTGGCCTGAAGTGGATGGTGGGAACTTAAATCCCATCGAAGTATACTGTGCGATGGTTTGTTTGCAGTGAAGTGGGAGCAGAAACTGACTTCTAAATCTGACAAAAAGTAGCATTTGTCCCCCCATTTTCTTTCCTCCCACTTCCGAACTCAAGTCTTGGAAGTGGCCGGAACTCCACTGTTTCAATTATAATAATATAATAATATAATAATAGTTCCTCTCTCCTTTTCCAAACTTCTGATGAAAAATCCCCTCCTTAGATCTTTTCATGTAAATAATATCATTGTTAAAATAATACTATTTTTTTCTAAAATAATACCCAACTACCCTATTTTGAGCTATACAATTCATGTCAAACAAAGTAATTTTTGAAATTGTTTTCATGGATTCCAAATTTAAAGTAATGATGATGAGGTGAATTTCACTTCACGGCAACCAAACACCCCCTCAGCCTGACTCACAAGTCTCGTGCCATACATAACTCTCCTAAAGTTACTCCTGAAAGGTCAAAAAATTACAACCCAGCATTGTGCAACCCATTAAGAAGCTGGTATAGTATGGGTCTGGGTCGGGTCCAGTTGTCAAAGTGCATACCAAATGCAAACCAAGGATTCCAGTGGGTATTCTGTTAGGGTTTTGGCATCAAATACACGTAGGCATAGAGTACTTGAAGTTGGAGAAGAAGAGGAGGAGACAAAGACAGCAAGAGGAGACAACAGCAAGTAGAAGAAGTGTAGTCTAAAGAGTTGCGGTCGATCGACCGACCTGGGGGTGCGGTCGACCGACCCACACTGCTGAGAATTCTTCGAGTGTACAGGTCCAACAGAGGAGGGGATGGTCGACCGGTCGAGTCTCGGGTTTGGCTCTACACATTGCGGTCGACCGACCTTGGGGGTGCGGTCGACCAACTTCGGTGCTGATTGTTTTTTGGCTTACGAGTTTAAGACCCAATTGCTGAATTTGTATTTATCTTTTAGGCTTTACTTGGGAGCTATATATATGGCTGTAGACTCTAGGATTTAGATATCTGAAAAGATCCAAAGAGAGATTTGGTGAGCCGTTATCATTGTTCAACTTCAAGAGGAGATTGTGCCGAGTGTTTCAAAGGAGAGAAAGAGATTGAGAGTTGAAATTATCTTTGTATTTCTTGGGGAATAAGAAGTATTGGTTATCTCTGTATATTGATTGTGTTCTTGTGAGATCTTGCATATATTGTGGTGACTTGTTCTTGGTTCATCTAAGTCTTAGGAGTTTCTATTGCTTATGGTGTGCATCCGCTATTAGCACTACGAGTTGTGGGATAGATTTTTCAACAAGTGGTATCAGAACAGTTGGTTCGAGATGGCCAATAACAAGATGAAGATTGAGAGATTCGATGGGAGTGACTCCGCGATGTGAAAGATTCAGATGATTGTGTATCTTCGTCAGAAAAATCTTGATGGTCCATTGTTTGTTGAGAAGCCGGTAGGTGCAGACAAGAATGCAAAGGTCTTGGCAGATTGGAATCGTTTGGATCAGAAGGCGCTGGAGCAGATTCATTTGGGGCTGAGTAAGAAGGCGTTATTTCATATCTAGAAGGCAAAGCCCATAAGGGAGGCTATGGAGATTCTCACGAATATGTAGGAAAAACCGTCGGCATCTAATCAAATTCATCATATGAAAAAATTGGTTAATATGAAGTTGAGGGAAGGGGGTTCAGTAGTAAAGCATGTGAACAATTACTGTATGATTTACAACCAGATGAAAGCTGCAGGTTTGAAGTTTTCAGAGAGGGGGCAGTCATTGTTACTTCTATCTACTTTACCCGATAGTTATGGTACGGTAGAACAGACTATTACAGGCACTATGACAGATTCGACGACTACAGGATGTAGTGAGTAGCATTCTGAACGAGGAGATGAGAAGGGTGAGAAACGGAGGATATCCATCATCTTTTAGAAATTCCGCAATGTACGTTAAGAGACGTGGAAGATCTAAGAGCAGTCGAAGAATGATCAGAGTAATTCATCTGAGAGTGAGTCTAATGATAGCGATAGGGGACATAGGCCTGAGTACTGGTATTGTCACAAGAAGGGTCACATGATGCGCAGTTGCAATGCTTATATGAAGAACCAGGAGAAACCAAAGAGAGATACCCCAAAGGAAGCTCAAGTGGGGCTTGTTGAGGATCTATGCTTATCAGCTAGGGAGGAGTTGGGCACTCAAGATTGGTGTATTGATTCGGGAGCTTCTATTCATTGCACTTCGAGGAGAGGTATTTGATGACTACGAGGTGGGTTATTTTGGAGATGTGATCGTAGGGAATAGTCACCGGTATCCTGTACGTGGGGTTGATACTGTTCGCGTGAACACCAATGATGATCAAAGTGTTGTCTTACGGGAGACAGCATGTTCCAGACTTGAAAGAAAATCTTATTTCGATTGAAAGGCTAGACAAAGAGGGTATGTCTACTACAGTTGGTAGTGGAGAGTGGTGTATAGCTGTAGGTTCAAGCGTGATTGCGAAAGGGAAGCGTAACGGAACACTGTATTTGCTTAGAGATGTGAGGGACGTTTCTCCTGTAGTCGACTCTCAGCCAGAATTGAGTAGTAAGTTGTATGGGGTGCAACCGAGTTCTTTCAGTTGTGAAGAGGAGGTTACTAATTTAGTAAAAACTGCTGGCCATGGAAGTGATCCTAGAGGGCAAGACGTTGTTGTGGTGAGGATACTTTGCGAATTGGCAATTAAAGCTTCAAGTCACTCTTGTGTGATAGAAAGCACTGGTATCAATATGTGGGGTGATGTCGATAACCGAATTGGGACTGTAGGGATTGAACAGTCTGCGGATATTGTGGAGGTGTCGTCCACGGAGACTTCTAATGTAGAGGGTGCATTGAGAGGTTTTGAACCATGTCCGGTGTTGATAGAGATTCTGCGAGTTGAGGAGTCTCATAACACGGAATCCAACACGGTAGATTGTTTCTCCGGTATTCGTGTTCTATGCGATTGGTGGCGCACATCCTTCATAAGGCGATAAGGGGTGGTTGGTGCACTCCACGTGGTGGGGTGGCGGATGTGCTCTTCATGAGTGGGGAGTACTTGGGTCTTCCATGAAAGTGGGAGATTGACAGAGATAATATGGGTAAAGATTGCAATAACTTTGAAGCATAGTGTATTTGGTCCAAGTGCAAGATCGTTTGGATTTTGGCCTCAAATACACGTAGGCACGGAGTACTTGAAGTTGCAGAAGAAGATGAGACAAAGACAGCAAGAGAAGACAACAGCAAGTATAAGAAGTGTAGTCTGGAGAGTTGCGGTCGACTGACCTGAGAGTGTGGTCTACCGACCCACTACTAAGAGTTCTTCGAGTGTACAGGTCCAACATAGGAGGGGATGGTCGACCGTGCGGTCGACCGGTCGAGTCTCGGGTTTGGCTCTATACGTTGCGGTCGACCGACCTTAGGGGTGCGGTCGACCAACTTCGGCGCTAATTGTTTTTTGGCTTATGAGTTTTTAGGGGTGCGGTCGACCAACTTCGGCGCTGATTGTTTTTTGGCTTATGAGTTTAAGACCCAATTGCTGGATTTGTGTTTATCTTTTAGGGTTTACTTAGGGGCTATATATATGGCTGTAGACTCTAGAGTTTAGATATCTGAAAAGATCCAAAGAGAGATTTGGTGAGCCGTTATTATTATTCAACTTCAAGAGGGGATTGTGCCGAGTGGTTTAAAGGAGAGAGAAAGAGATTGAGAGTTGTAATTTCTTTTGTAATCTTTGTATTTCTTGGAAAATAAGAAGTATTGGTTATCTTTGCATATTGATTGTGTTCTTGTGAGATCTTGCATATATTGTGGTGGCTTGTTCTTGGTTCATCTAAGTCTTGGGAGTTTCTATTGCTTATGGTGTGTTTCCGCTATTAACACTACGAGTTGTGGGGTAAATTCTTCAACACATTCCTAGGTAGGGTATCTGTGAAGTTATCCTCAGGTGCAATTTACAGATGTGAATTAGAGCATAGAATTTGCAAACATAACATAACTAGAAACATAAATAACTACAATGCACTTTCATTTGAATGAGAAAGAAATTTGTTAAAAAAGTAACTCACGTGTTCTTAGGATCACTGCCAGTAATTATGCGCCATTCTTCATACTCAAGAGCAGGATAACATATTTTTAGGGGCATGTTTGCCACAAGATCATCCCATTTATCTTCAATAAGGTTAAGAATGCCCTCAGCTTGCCTTGGAGTAGTAAGGGAAGAGACTATAGCCCATAAATTCCCTAGGGAAAAGAATCTGAAATCCATATGAGCAGGCTGTAAATTGCCAATGAGATAGCCACCTTTTTCAGGGATCCAATCCACTAGCCAAGAAGGAATTTGATCAGGATAGATATTGAATTTGTTAATAGCATCATGGGAGTACTCTTCAGTTTTGTAACGATATATCTCGTTAATCTTCTTCATATCCACCCAGTAGTACTCTCTAATATGGAATGACAGTGCACTCAGCCTATTGTTAATAGCACGGACCAAGTTCTTAGAACCATCATTGATGGTGATCATTTCACGACCACAACGGAGAGCTGAGTAAAACAAAGCCTGTTGGAAGATATTAATTCAATTGATAAAAATCAGTCATTCTCTAAAGTAAACACAAAATCAGCATAGCTAGCATCCCATGAATCTTACTAAGACAATAAGAAGGTGAATATCCTTTAGATCACACTATAAGGTATGCACATGGAAAATTCTTACATCATACCAAAATAATTCTGCTAATAAAATCTCTCCAAATTTTTGGCTTTAGCTTTTGTCTTGTGTATTTTTACCCAATCACAAGAAAATTAACTATTGTCTTGTGTTTTTCTATCTAGATATACAAGGATTTTAGTTGATTGTTTGTTTTGAATAGAGGGAGCTCTTAAACTTTTTTTTATAAGATCAAACAAATATAGAACAATATAGAAGCTGATACAGATCATATGAAAACTCAAAAAGGAAAAAAGCAAAAAAGATGAAAAAAGAAAAGGAACAATTACATACATTCCTATAAGGAATGTAAGAAATGTTGATCCGTCTTATTTTAACTTCTTTTAAAAAAATATAAAAAAAAAAAAATTCTCTTTCAAATATTTACAACTGATACCCATAATTATTCACTAGGGCGAGAATTTGTTCACCCTTATTTTATGCTTGAAACCTGTGAATCTGGTTCTTACAATTCAAGCATGCCTGCATTAGTAAGTTAAGGTCACTCATTTCATAAATATTTTATCTTATTTTTCTTTTACTATCCTTCACAATTCCAACAGCATAAAAAAATTTACGCTTGTACTTACTTTATTTGCATGTAACTAAATTATAGTCCCATCAATAAAGATTCAATAACTATTAGAGAGAAAGGTTCCAGTAACCATACTTGGATCTCAAGGGGATGTCCATGGATTCCCATTCTTCGATCAATCATGCAGGATCCATCAGTGACTAACAGTGAAGGGAACATATCAAAACCATCTGATAAACACAAATTCAAAATCAATCTTATGCCTGTTTGCACATCCACTCGTTCTTGCAGTGCCAAATCTTTTGTAATCTTTCCATACGCTCTCAGCAGTATAATCCACCACAATCCTGCCAATATTGAAAATTATAGTCATCCTGAACAATTACATTATTTATCAAGTACAATTCAACAGCCAGTGTAAAGTTGAAAACTTACCTCTTTACAAAACTTGAGTTCAGGTTAAAAGGGAATTTGAAATTCTGTGTGGTTCAAGAGTTTTCCAACATCCAGTGTGTGTGGGTGTGTGCGAAAGTGGAAATGATGGTTGTCTTTGTTCATGAGAGAGAGAGAGAGAGAGAGAGAGAGAGAGAGAGAAATATATATATATACTATCGGCACATGAATGAAATTTCACATCAAAGCCTATTAATAAGTTAGATTTATATAATAGCTGCATACAGTTAGGGATTGATAAAATGAAACAGGAAGAATTAAGTTCGATTTTGTAGAGAGCTACATTGTAAAGAAGCAAAGTTTTGAAGACGGAATATTCATCAATTTTTAAACTTTGAAATAAACTAATTTATACCACAAACTTCTCTGTATAGAGATCACATAACTTCATCTCCTTGGAACCTTAGGATAGGAAAGCGGGGGGAAAAAATCTTAATGATGAGAGATTTTAGCAAAATACAAAATATGTGTGGGAGATTTCAGTCAAATATTTATTCTTTAGGTGCCTTATAGATGAGGTCATAGACTCACTATGGGAAAGAAAATAAAAGCCTAAATGAAAATCTGAGATTCAACTATTCCTGCTTCTCCCCTGAAAAAAAAATAATTCTTCCTACTTCTGGGCTTCATAGTGTACTTACCAGAATCAACTGGAGCGACACGCCCAATAGCTGACTCCCCAAAGTCGGGATCCAAAATCTCTTCAAATGCTTCATTGCTCCCATCCAAAGGGACCGTCCTGACTTTAAAACTAGCTGGCATTAACCCCTGTCCAGGGCTATAGCAATCGACAGTCTTCTCCCAGCTCTAGTAATTAAGAAGCATCACAGAAATATAGATAATATATTTCACAACAAATAAAATTGATAATCAGCATAAATATTATGGTTTGAGGTAGTTGAATTATTAAGACTTCTGACATGTACTCCTGACATGTAGTTGTGTAACATCCTGAATTTTTTCAAACAATCAATATGAAGTTTTCTTTTATTTTCACGTGTTTTGCACGTGCAATTTAATATGTGTATTTAGCTTTAAAATTATTCTTATATCATGAACAATTTTTTTTTTAAAAGCCTATTTTAATCTTTAGGCCTAATAGTCTAATTCTAGCCCACTTAAATAAATCAATTAATTTAATTAGAGAGACCATGGTTTTTAGCCCACCTATTTAGCCCACTAGTTAATTTTATTTATAATTAATACAACTTGTAGTGTAGACTTGATCAAGTAACAAATAAATCAACATTTTAATGTACAAACTAATTTGTAGTATGCATAATGTGACACGTGCATTGCACAAGCACGTGGATTGAGTGAGAAGAGGACTTGGCCGGCCTTGTTCATGAGTGGGAGGGATGGAGAGAGTGGTGAGGTGGTTATGTGATGGTGGGTAGTTCTTCTAACTCCCAAATGCATCATAGCCTTTCATCTAAACTCATCTCAACCCTCCATTTGAGCTTGTATAAATACCCCTTCTTTGTCTTCTTCATTACTTGCATTAGAAATATTTCAAAGAGAAGAGAAAAGAAAAGAAGCAATTGTGAGGAAAAGAAAAAGTTGTGTGCGTAAAAGATTTAAGTGTTGTGTGTTTGTGTGCTCTTGCAACTTGGAGGCCGACCAAAACATCAAGAGGAGGAAGAAGCTCGGTGGCACATCGAGGGGAGGCTCGGGTTCACACTAGCAAGGAGGAGGAGCTCGAAATTCGCACCAAACTAGGAGGAGAAGGGAGACATTCGTGTGTTCAAGGAGTTTCTTAGGAGTTTTCTTTTGTTCTTCATTAAGGTGGGTGATTTCTCAAACTTCTAATATAGATGCCATGCTAGGATGTTAATGTTAGAAACATGTAGAAAAATTGTCATATACTTGCTTGAAGAGACTAGTAAGAAAGAGAGCAACCTCTAGTTTATCTACATGAAAAGTTAGTAAAATGAATTGGAATGTGTTAATTAAGATTTGTTATGATGCTTGTTAATATATTTGCATGCTAGAATACATATGAATTGATGAATCATGATTATATGAAAAAATTGTACTTGTGAATGAATTGTAGAATGCAAGATAATATCCATAGATTGTGAAATTAATTGACTATTTGTAAAAAGTGGGTTTTAATTGCATTATATGAGTAATATTATATTCACTAGATTATCATCTATGTTGTCTTTGAAACACAAGAAAAGGATTAGTTTGGTAAAGATAAAATTAAATTAAGGGCCTTGATTTTTATTAAAGAATGAAGAAAAATTGTGTAAACACAGTGTGAATAAAAGAAGAATAAGTTGATAAAAAGATTCATCTAAAAAGGAATTTTTCTATGTTGAAATGTATTAATGTTCCACTTTTTCAAAGAATTAAAGAGAAAAAGTCTACTATGTGTTTAAAAACGAGATTTTGACAATCTAAGAAAATATAAGTTACTGATTTTCAAAGAAATATATTCTGGAGAAGAACTAGATTTTTGTAAGTACAAATTAATTGAGAAAAATCGAGATGATTAAAAGAAGAACTAGATATAGTACAGTCTAATACAAAAGTATTTAAAGCTCTCTCTATATCGGTTAGTCACTCCGGCCTTCCTGGTCGAAGGGTGCGCTTTGGGTCTGTTACTGTAGCTGAGCGGAGCTACTGGTCTTGGGTTCGAGTCTCTCAAGAGACTCTGTTTTTCTGAAAATTCGATTTTTAATCAAGTTTCGAAACCAGACCTCAAGTATAATTTAAGCTCTCCCTATATCGGTTAGTCACTCTGGCCTTTCTGGTCATCAGATGTGCTTTGGGTCGGTTACTGTTCACTAGCGGGGGGTTTGGTCTGGGTTCGAATCCGGCCTTTGGCCTTTTATTGTGAGTTTTGATTTTTTTTTAACTTATTCCATTTTTTGGGTATTCTTAAGTGTTTAAAAAATTGAGAAAAAAATACTAGAATTCTTCTAAAAATACTTAAGACTTCATGAAAATTATTTCTACAATATTTGACTTATTATAATGGAAATTAGAAGTAATTTTGAGAAAAAGAACTTGATAAAATTTCTGAGAATATGATCTTGATTAATTAAAGAAAGGGGATATTTTTAATACAAAGAATTTTTCGTGAGATCTAAAATGACATTTTTGATATGGAAAAATTGAGTAAGATTAAATATGAGATTGTTGTTTAAAACTATGAAAATGTGCATGGAAAATGAAGTAAAAGAAACATAATGAAATATGGAATTTGTGAATATGAACTCTCATTTTGATGAACATGAAACGAGTTTGACACTAGAGTTTAGCTAAGTCTTTACATCGGCATGAATGAAATTTTGAAAGAGAAATGTGATGATAAAAGGACCAAGATTGGGTCATGGTTAATGATTGATGTTTAAGACCGATGTAGAGGTAACGCAAATTCTAGAGTATTAATTTTATTCATGATTCAATTATCTAAGGATTAGACACATAGTAGAGATGTGATGAAAGTAAGAGAAAAATACAAGTATGAGGGCCTCGGATCTACGGTGTAAGAGTATTCACAGGCTACCTGCATGATGCGTCATGTCATGGCGTGGATACATCTCCGAAATTATCAGGACCGTGGCGACGCTTGTGGGGTGTTCGATGACTACGTAGTGCCATCGTTCCATGATGGAAGCGAATTGTCCATAGGTTATCTGCATAATGCATCATGTCAAGACGTGAAATTTTTTTCCAAGCTGTCTGGGCATGGGCTCGTAACTCATAGGACATCTAAGATACTTACCGTAATTACCGTAGTAGTTTAACTCATGACAAGGGAATCAACCCTACAAGATGAAGAACGATTAAGAACTTGGCTTCGGACCTATGTAGTATGTGATGCATAGAATCCGAACAAGTACGCATAATGTCATTAAATATAAAAAACTGCATTAAGGACTAAGTGCACATTCACACACGACATCAATAAGATTAGCTTTGTTTGTGACAAGTGTATGCTTTATAAGTAAGAGAAATTGATATATTATATCCTAGCGTCAGTTGTATGCAACGGACGTGCACACAGTTTCTATGCAGGATAAAGTGAATGACAAGACTAAAGAATGATTGCTGCTTAAAGAAATATTCAAGTTGTTATTAAATTCATGTATCATGTTGTAATTTATAATTCCGCTGCATTGATGTAAAACATTGTTGTATAAAAAGTTTTTAATTCCTTGTAAAATTGTACGAAGTGAAATGTAAAGATCCTGTGGAACTTCGAATTTAGACTTATATGGAATTCGGGGTGTTGCAAGTTGAATTATTAAGACTTCTGACATGTAGTTGAATTATTAAGACTTCTGACATGTACAGGAATTCTTATTCATAGAGTTTATTAGTAGTTACCTTACGCATCAAAATTTTCCGTCTTCAATTTCATTTGTGGTTGCTGTTAATAAATATACTTAAGTAAATAATTGCAGGTGGTAGCATAGGAGTTTCGGAAACTGCTAGGCTAGTTACAAAGGGAAAAAAAAGAATCTCAGAAAATAAGTACAGGTACTCTACAACTCTTCCAACAAGGTCATTGTTTAAATATAAAGAAGTTAGAAGCTAACAAAAGATAGAGAGGGACTACTACAAGCTTAATAAGATGAGAAAACTGAACAGTGGATATCTACATAGTATTATGTGTATTAAGAATAAAGGTTAGAAAAGGTCATAGGAAAGGCAGAAGAGAATCAAAAAGAGATAGAGGGTCATACTCATGTAATTATGGATTCAGATAAATTCATATATGTATAATATGACATAGCTATTGTTGAAATTTAGGGACAATAAAGCTGAGAAATGTTTACAGAAAATAAAAGGTTGAAGGCTCGTTGGGTTCAACAATATTCCTTTAAAAGTGTGGAAATCTGTAAGAAAAAAGGGGCTAAATGACTAATTTACTCAAGATATAGAGCCTAAGGAAATATAGTACGAAAAAATGGGCAAACAATCTTGCAGCCGTATCCACCAATTTTATATACCAGTAGGAGAATTCTCTTGCAATTTTACAACTCCTCAACTAGGAACACAAACTAGATATGGTTCCCCAAATTTCTAATATATTTTATCAACTTAATTCTAAAAACTTTCGTTCGAATATGTTCTAAATAGAATTAATAAGTTTTGACCTAGTCAGTGTTCTAAATGGCGTCCGCCTCGGACGTCTGGGTGGCGCCTAGGCACTCAAGTGGAGGAGAACAAACCGCCTTTGCCATTGGCGGTGGTCTAGGCGGTCGGAGGCGATTAGGCGGCCATGGCACCGATCAGGCGGACACCTGATGTCCAATGCCCAAGCATTTTCTATTTTTCTAAAATTTTAAATCTATATAATAAAACACAAAGAAAGCTATCAAGTGGCTCTCCTTCAATCCCTCCAAAAATCAAAGGCCTAGATCTAATCTTACAAAACATATTTTCCCCCCAAAAATTCCCCCCAAAACTCAAATTCAAATATCCCACCCAAAACAACTCCTATATATATATTTTTCTCTCTCTCTCTCCCTCCATCTTCTATTCAAAAAATTAAGAAAATAAACATTTTAAAATTTTTAAAAATTATAAAACTAAAAAATTTTAAAATTTTAAAATTTTAAAAACTTTAAAAAAAATTCAAAAAAATCATATAATATATTTTTTGCTCTATGTTTGCTACTTCAATTAATTTGCTGGACCTCCAAAACTATTTTATATAATCAAATAAGGTGCACCGTTCCGAAAACGTGTCGTAGGCACGTGTCAACGGGCAAACCTAGTACTATAAAATAACACAAAAAAAAGAGAATTACTATTAATCTATTATATACTATGTATGGATCTTTAATAGTAGTGGAATTGTTTTTACTTTTTTTTGCATTATTGGTGATTGATTGCACATATTACACCTATTGCACATATTAAAATAGCACATATTACACATATTACACATATTGACATCTATATAATAAAATACAAAGAAAGCTATCAAGTGGCTTTCCTTCAATCCCCTAAAAAATCAAAGGTCCAGATCTAACCTCACAAAACATATTTTTCCCCACCAAAGTTTCCCCCCAAAACTCAAATTCAAATTTCCCACTCAAAACAACTCTTATATTTATTTAAAAAAAATTTCTCTCTATCTTTCCCTCCCTCTTCTATTCAAAAAATTAAGAAAATAACAATTGTAAAAAAATTTTAAAATTAAAAATTAAAAAACAAAAAAATTAAAAATTTTAAAAACTTTAAAAATAATTCAAAAAAAATCAAAAAAATCATATAATATGTTTTTTGCTGGACCCCCAAAAGTTTCTCATGTAATATGTTTTACTACTTTAATTAATTTGCTGAACCTCCAAAACTATTTTATATAATCAAACAAGGTGCACCGTTCCGAAGACGTGCCGTAGGCACGTGTCAACGGGCAAACCTAGTATTGTACATATTACAATTGGACAATTGTTTTTTTTAATTGCACATATTTACACATTAATTGCACGAGGAATTTTTTTTATGCATACACCCTTTAATTACACATATTACACAAGAACATGATAAATATTTACAATTACATTGCATAATTATACTTGCAATTGAAGAATATGGGCTGAAATTAACTAAATCGGCAAAAAAATTCAACCACCTATGTGCTGCCTAGACACCATAGACGCTAGGCACCGCTTGACCGAACCGGCACTGCCTAACGCAGTTTACAACCTTGGACCTAGTCAATGTTAGGGATATCCGTAAACCATTTCCAATATCCTAAACATAATCAAGAACCTCAACTCTACAACTCATTAGGGTCCATTAACCAATATATATATTTTTTTTAAGGGTAACATACATAAAATTACTGAACAAAAAAAAAATAGTTGCATCATGCCAATCGTATACACTAACCCAACCCCAATACAACAAAGATCATCACTTAACAAACCATTGAAACTTTAGCTCCAACCATACACACTACACTTCCCTCTTGCATCCTCAACTAATAGCCTAAAACTCAACAAAACTCCTCAATCTTTAAACACATTTTTTTTGCTCACAAATAAATCCCTTTAAATCAAAAGCTATAAGTAGCAAAATAAAACCCCTAATTTCAGTCATTCGCATCACACTCTCTCCATCGATCAAAACCACATTCTCTACAGCATTTATTAGTAATTACTCCATACCATTTCCAGCATAACACACATACTCAATAAATATCAAAACCATTAAGTATTTATACAATTAATTGTGCACACAACCAAAACTCAAAGCTGAGCAATAACAAACTTATCCAAACTATATATAAAAAAATACCTTATTAATTTTTTATTATTATTTATAATTACCTGAAGTTGAAGCGTGTGGAGCAAGAAATTGCGCACGATATCCCCCTCTCCTTTGAGAAGGAACGCGATCGCCGACGGCACGAAATCCCTAATGAAAACTTGATCGTAATTCAGCTTCTCGTTCGCCGCCGTCGCATCGTCGGCCGCCACCGTCCCGATCGGATTCCCGCCATAATTCACCACCGCCTTCCTCAGCAGCCGCCACGCCTCCTCCTCCAACTCCGACTTCTTCACCGCTTTCTCCAAATTCACTGTCTTGCCACTCTCCTCTTCTCCCTCTTGTTTTTCCGATTCTACCTTCTCGATTGTGACGGTATTTACGGGACTGCCATGGGGAAAGAGGTGGTTGAACGAGGGAGTGGGTGATGGATCGACCGCGGTGGAGAAGTGGCGAAGGGCGGAAATTACGCGACTGCCCCTGGGATTGGGAGGGCGAGGGGAGGGGCATTTTGGGAAGAGACGGGAGAGCCGGCGGGAGAATCGGAGAGCGGCGAGAGCCATGAGGAGGAGGAAGGAGAGGGTGGAGTTGAAAAGGATGAGGTTTGTTAGGGGGGTTTTTTGGAAAAGAAGAGAGAGAAAGAAGGGGAGTGGAGAAGAAGACAGGGATGGCGGTACGAAAACGAAATTGTATGGGGAGGGATTTAGGGGATTTACATATAGGAGGGGAGTTGGACCGTGGGATTTTGGGAATGGGGTGAGGGGAGGAGGTATGTTTTGTGATGCGCGTTAACGTTAGATGTAGTTATTTGCGGGCTATAGGTGAGTATGCGCATAGGACATTTTGAGGTATTTGCGGGCTTTTGGGTTAGCGGCGAATCGACGCGGATTGGTTATCCGATAACTGGACAGAAACCGACCCGGATTTTGTGGGTTTGGATCTTAAAAGAATAGCGTATCCTCCAAACATCTTTTGTAGACCATAAGATACGGATAAAAATCAGAGTCATATGATATCAGCACCCATCTCGAAGCTTCTCAATACAGAACAGTAATTTCACAATATCAGCAGGGCCACTAGAAGAATGTGGACTAATGTTGTTTTTTTTTTGTGTGGGAACAACATATAAAGAGTTATTGTATTTTGTGGAAATCTTAAATCTCAGCCCTCTATCAGATCCATATGTGAGGCTACTATTTGTGAATTTTGGTGGAGGTTATGGTGGTTGTGTTGGCTGACGTCCCTCAGAAAACCTACAAGGACAACCTAAAACATCGTGGGTGGTCCCCGCGACAAACCCTTCGACAATCAAGTCAGTAACTAGTAGTCAGAGCTGTGTTTTAATTACTGATATTGTGACTACATGGTAACTGATGAGGGAGGTCAGTATTTAAAGGCTTGTATAAGAGTAGTTAGAGGTGAATCCCTTAACTGGTTTGAAACGATCCCTCTAATCGGGATGCAGTTTCTGATTATGGGCCTGAGGTTGGCTTATGTTCTGGCTGTGGGCATGTGGTCTTCATAAGAGAACCGTTTGGCCTTTCGGGGTTTCCGAGATCCATACGAAGATCGTACGGTCCTGATTGGCCGTGATTTTTACCCTCATCACAAGCCCCCTTCACTCCTAGAGGTTAGTTTTAGCAGCCTTTAAGGAGCAGGTCCCATTGGAAAAAACCAGTGGCTGACGACGTAAGGATCCGGCAACCGCTGCTATGTGCGGTCAGACCACCGCGAAGCTAGAAGGCTCAACTGCCGAGGAGCCGGAAAGTTGGCTGTCATGGTGCTAGGGGTTCGGCTGCTGAGGGACGGGGGACAACGGACGAGGGACGAGCCGTACGAATTTGTGGGAGGAAATTTGCGTGCGATCCAGATTACCACGCCGGGGTCCGATGGATTAGCAAGAGATTCTGTTTCAGATCTCGTATTTGTTTGGGATATTCATTATTGTTGCGAATAAATACTGTTGAATTATAATTGTTTATGCATGCCTGGTTGAGTATATTGTTATATTTACTGTTGTGATGAGTCAAGTAGATCCGTACAGCTTATGGATGGTGAAAACTATCCGCTGGGCTTAGTCACAATCCGTATTCCGTATTCCTTTTGGGAAGCGGGGCGTGACATCCACAATCTTCACTGGACGCTCTTTGTAGCTTAGATCTAACCGTAGGCCTTCTGGCACTTTCGACAAGTGATGACTCGGATCAGAAATGTAGCATCACATCATAGACACGTGAAAGACATTATGCACTTGGGCTAGCTCTTCCGGTAATTCCAACCGATAAGCTATTTTTCCAATCTTCTTCAATATCTTGTATGGTCCTATGTAGGGATGGCATCAGGTCCGGGCCAGCCCGGGACCGACCCGGCCCGCCCCCTACCCGGGCTTAACCGCGACCCGGCCGCCATTGGACCCGGTTTGGTCCGGTTCAAGAATTTCGGCATTCGGCCCGGTTAGGCTCGGGCCGGTCAGGGCCGACCGTTGGGCATTTAATTTTTTTTCTTCAGAAAATTTTTAAAAAATTACAAAAAAGCCTCCCAACGGATTTATACTGGCTAATTTTGGGGGGTACTTTAGGAAATCAAAAAAATGGCATTTTCTATAAATACCATACAATTTCTTTCATTTCTCTTCACTAATTCACTCAAATATCTCATTCTCTCTACTATTTCTCCAATCAACAACAATAATTTGGTGATCAACACTCTCTCAAGTGATCAAGAACAAATCTCTTTACATTTTGAAGGACGAAAAATCAACAACAATCAAGTGATCAACTCATCAACATTCAACAACAATAATCAATACTACTTCTACTCCTAGCTCTCAAGTCTCCATTTCTTACGGTATTTTAGTATAATTTTAATTTGTAGAATTAACATAGTTGATTATTCATTATTATCATATAATTTGTGTTTTGTTGATCTTCTTCCTCTCATTTTTTTGATTTTATTTTTAATTTTGGTAAAGTGGTAAAAGAAACATGCACTACTCACTCACTAGTTCTTGATATTGTTGTTAATTTTTAATTGAGATAGATTGTTGTTTGTTTTTAATTATTAGTTGCCAAACATTTAGTTGTTGTTTTCTATCTAATTTTTACATACACTAGTTTTTTATAGTTAAATGACATCTAATCGATCACGCGGTGGTGGTAGACATAGTAGTAAAAAATTTACTAGTCATCACATTCCTTCCATTCCTAACCAATATATAGATACTGAAGAAACATTTATGAATTATGATAGTTTTCCCGATTTGAATGAAACACACTCAAATCCTATAGAAATAGAAGATCATGTAGAACCACAACCATCGGAACAAGGTCCTTCTCAAGACTCAAGAAAAACAAGAAGGACTACTTCCGAAGTACACAATTTTTTCAGTTTTGTCCCTTCACAAAATGATAAGAGTGCAGGACTTAAAATATGTAAGATGTGTCAAACCCCATATAAGTTTAAAATAGGATCGGGCACGGGTACACTTCAACGTCACTTAAACAAATGTCAACCACAATTTTCGAAAGATAATCTCACACAACAAAAAATACATCCTAAAACCGGTCAAGTAGATAGTCATACATATGATCATGATCTCGTTCGTAGGGGAATGGCTAAATAAGTAATTAGAGGTGAATTGCTATATTCGTTTGGTGAACAAAAATATGTAAAGGATTTTGTACAAACCACCTTCAACCCCCATTATAAAAAAATTGCTAAGAATGTTGTTAAGAGTGATTGTAAATTAGTTTACAATGAGACTAAGGATTTTTTGATAGCAACACTAAAATCACTAAACACTAGAGTTTCATTGACATCGAATGGGTGGGTAGGAGTAAACGGGGTTCCAATGATGTGTGTAACATGTCATTGGAAGATTCGGATTAGTTACTTCAAAAGAGAATAATTTTTTTTGGATATGTTAGGTACCCACATAAGGGTGAAATTATAGCCACATACTTTATGGAAGCATGTAATAATTTCGGTATTTATGATAAAGTGTTTGCTATTGGTTTTGATAATGTATTCAATAATACTAAGGCAATTTAGAGTTTAAAATTACTTTAGATCCGGTAGAAACCCGAAATTTTTCATGTTAGGTGTGCTTGTCACATTTTAAATCTTTGTGTGCAAGATGCACTAAAATATGGAAATGATAAACTAGAAGCAATGAAAGAATGTGTTCATTACATTACATTGAGTGGTCCAATTTATCAAGCTTTTCATGATTGGTGTAAACTTAGGGGCATTGTATATAGACGTTTCCCCAAATTTGATCATGTTGCTTTTACTCGTAAATTTGAGAATATTTTTACTAGGTTATATGATTCTTATGATAGGATTTATTCATCTAAGACTACTCATACACAAACACAAAATATTGATTCTTCTTCTTCTTCCTCCATATTAGCAAAAGGAAAGAGTCAAACTAGTATTGGTGTTTTAAATCTTATTAAATCAAAAAAGCCAAGAACCAATTCACCAAATGAGTTGAATTGGTATAATGCACAAAATGCAGTTGAAGATGTAGAAGATGTGTTACAATTTTGGAAGAGTAATAAAGCAATTTTTAATATTCTTTCTCATATGGCTAAAGATCTGCTAACAACACCGGTGTCAACTATTGCATCGGAAATTGCTTTTTCTCTTGGTGGCAGGATAATGAGCCCAAGCAGAAACCGATTGACAGCCAAAAATTTAGAGATGCTAGTATGCACCGAAGATTGGATGAAAGCGGAAGAGAGGACCGAAGACTTACTTGAAGCACAAGCTGGAGCTGGATCAACAGGTAGCGATGAATGAACGATTACATTTAGTTAATTTACATTAAAATGTTGTTCAATAAATTGTAATTAATTGGAAAATTTAGGGTGATGAGATTCTATATTTAGGTTAAGTTGAAGTGCACGACAATAGTCCAATGCCTTCTCTTCAATCAAAGTAGAGGCCATCTCGATGTTTAAATTCAAGTAATTCCCTTGATTTGTAATTTGATCTAAATAGACTAATTTGTATGAATTTTATTCATGTACTTCATTTTATTCAAGAAGTTCAAATTTATTAAATCATGTACTTCATTTATTCATGTACTTCAATTATTTATGAAATTTTATTCTTTACAATTGTTATGAAATTAAAAATCCATATACTTGATCTTTAATAATATTTTACAAAAAAAAAAAAAATCCCTAAACAACATCCCGGCCCGCGAACCGGCCCGGCCCCCACACTTGGGTCCAGGGGCCAGGTCCGGGCCAAGGTTTCCAACCTTGAGCCCGGCCCGCGTAGTGGAGGAGCCCGGCCCGGGTTGGCCCGGGATCGGTCAAAACCCGATCAAATCCGGCCCGGCCCGACTCGAGTGGCCCGAATGCTATCCCTAGTCCTATGTACCTTGGGGCTAACTTTCCTCCTTTCCCAAATAGAATCACACCATTAGTTAGAGATACTTTCAGGAAAACATATTCACCATCTTCGAACTCCAGATCCCATCTCCGATTGTCAGTATACCTCTTCTATCTGCTCTGTGCGTCAACCAGCCTCTTCCTGATCAACTAAATTTTCTCTGAAGTTTGTTGCACTATTTCCGGCCCATATATCTGCCTTTCCCCAACTTCATACCAACACACCGGTGTTCTACACTTCCTCCCATACAAGGCCTCATATGGTGCCATACCGATACTAGTCTGAAAGTTGTTGTTGTAAGCAAATTCCACCAGAGCTAAGTGCCTATCCCAGCTGCCACCGAAATCCATCACACAACACCTCAATGTATCCTCCAACACATGATTGAATCTCTCAGTTTGCCCATCAGTTTGAGGATGAAAGGTAGTACTGAAGTCAGTCCTGGCTCCCAAAGTTGCCTGAAGAATTCTCCAAAAGTGCGACGTGAACCATGCATCTCGATCTGATACAATTGATACGGGAATTCCATGTAGTCTTACAACCTCCCCAATGTACAATTTCGCCAACTTCTCCATTGACCAAGTGATTTTCATCGCCAAGAAGTGAGCAAACTTGGTTAATCGATCCACTATTACCTAAATTGCATCATTTCCTTTGGGACTTCTGGGTAGTCCGGTGATGAAATCCATGCTTATGTTCTCCCACTTCCATTTCGGAATAGGTAATGGCTGCAACAATCCTCCGGGTCTTTCACTATCTGCCTTGATTTGTTGACAAGTTGCACATCTTGATACAAACTTCGCTACATCCTTCTTCATTTATGACCACCAGAAATGCTGCTTAATATCTTTGTAAATCTTAATGCTCCCTGGATGCACTGATAATAGAGTAGCGTGCACTTCCTGTAGGATGCTCTCCTTCAATTCTACTTGATTAGGTATGCACAACCTTTCTCCAAACCACAACACTTCGTCCTTCACTTGAAATTCTGCCAATCTGCCTGTTCCTGTAACACCTCGCAAAATTGAGTTATGACAATTTTGTCCACGGGTGTTAGGCACATGTATTTTGTACCGCTACGGGTAATATCTATAGCGTATTTTAAATAAATATCCTACGTATTTTTGTATTTCGATTATTTAAATATTTTTTGTCTTCTCAAAACTTATTTTTATCCTATTTTGAGTCAACTCAGATATTTATTTTAATCTTTATTTTTTTATATGTATTGCACGTGTTTTCAATATGCGTGTCGATTAGGTATGTTTTACCATCACGTAAAATATCCGTAATATTATTAATATACATATTCTACACATTTTGTATTTTGATTGTTTTTCGTTCTCTCAAATTTATCTTGTATTGATACGTGCATCGTACGTAAAATTTTATGCATTTTAGTCCCTAAAATTTTCTAAAAGTTATGCACAATTTTCTTCTCATTTTATTTGTCAATCTTGTGTTATTTATTTTATTTAAACCAATTAGGCCTAAAATCTATTTTGAAGCCCACTAAAAATTAATTAGCAAGAGAAGCCCAAGACCAATTCTACACTTAAATGAACATTTTAAAACTTTTCATGTAACATACACCTACATTTAATTTGATAACAATTAATAATAGAATGAGGAGTGTGTGCACATACGGTGCACGTGCACATGTTGTGCACAATAGGGGTTGGCCGGCCACTTTGATGGTAAGAGGGGAGAGTGGAGGGAGTGTGTGAGAAAGTGGGTAGTTATTTGAGTAGTGGGAGTCATCACAACCACACAATACTCCTATAAATATCCCCCTCCTTTAACATGAATACACACAAAAAGATCCAAACAAAATTAGATGAGAAGAGAGAGGAAGGAGGTCTCGGTTTTGTGCTAAAGAGAAGGGATTTTCGGTTTGCTTGCTTAAGGAGAAGAAGGCTTTTTGGTGTTGAAGCTTGGAGCAAATTTCTAGATGTTCTATTTGCAATTTGCATCAATAAAGAGGTGGGTGTCTCTTTTACTTTCTAAATTATTGTAGAAAGCATGATTAGGTAGATTATGCTTGAAATTGATAATTGGTATGAGTTCTTTGGTTACTTTTGTGATGCATGTTGTGTTGTTATCTAGAATTTTTCGTCTTAATGAAATGTGAGAATTAATGCGTGCTAATTGAAAATTTCATCATAAAATTGTTAGGTTGTCGAATTGAAATTTCTATTTAAGAGCATGTTGTAGTGTTGTTAAGCACTTAATAATAAGCCATGATTAGATTATATGAATTGTGTGTATGTATACATAAAGTTGTTTTTTTTGATATATCGGATAGAGCCAAAAGGCTCCAGCCATCAAAAAATATATTAATCAATTAAAACAATAGCAATACAAATAAAGTTACAATGGTTTTACAAGTAGTAAAACAGAAAGAGAAAAATAATAAAGAATATAATAAGCGACAAACAAGCAAGTAAATAATAGAAATGCGGTACAAAAATAGAAACAACTCCGATAAGGGGGACTGTTCTAGAAGCCAGGAAAACTGAGACTGAAGACGAGCGCCCTGTCGCACCCAAGAGGACTGCAAACTCACACTACGGCTCGCTGCCGCAAGGTACAAGGAGCTGACACAAGCAAGAAGTGAAGGCTCTGAGCACTGACCACTCACTAAGAGGGGAAGGCTGGATAAATAGAGCAGACAACGAGACAGAAGCTCAAGGAAACTCTAGAAACACAAAAAAATGAAGGCCCTGATAGCCTACACCGCAAATGGCCAAGAGACGCCGAGACTCAGCTGTGCTGAAGCCGAAGATCCGACACAGAAACTGTTTTCCTTGCCAGAATTCGAGCGCTCACCTGATTCTGCAAATTATAATAGACTTTCTTATTATATTTCCGCTTGACGGCGGGAGGGATGACCTTTACCAATGAGGGCAAATCTGCAGCAGGGTCAAACCTGCTAGCAATATCTTTGATGATGCAATAAGATGGTAAGAGCAGACTGAATCAACTAGAGAGGCTATTGGGATGGAGTTAGATAGATAGGGATAAGAAGAGAAAGAAGAGTTAACACGAATCGGAGAAAACTTTAGGGGTGAATTATTAGGGGAGAAAGAAGAGTATACATAAAGTTGTTAACTTGTGCATAAGAAATTGTGTAAATATTAGGGGTGAATTATAAAATCAATGGGGATGTGAGAATTGCTAAAAGAAAATACATTCA
Source organism: Hemerocallis citrina (assembly GCA_017893485.1). Taxonomy (NCBI): domain Eukaryota; kingdom Viridiplantae; phylum Streptophyta; class Magnoliopsida; order Asparagales; family Asphodelaceae; genus Hemerocallis; species Hemerocallis citrina. Next base: position 132,148,126 of record CM030367.1, on the reverse strand, counting down.
TGGTAATAGTCATTTTTTTTTAAATGAAACATATGAGTACTAGATTTCTAAAAGTGACTATTTAAATTAATTTGTGAACAACTTTATGCTAATATGGGTAAAATTAAGGGAAAAGCATTTTTGGAAGTTTAGAAATGTATTTTTGCAGTATTAATTTGAGAAAAAAGAATAGAAATCGAAAATAATCGAAAGAGTTAAAAATTAGATAAAATCAAAGAGTTAGGTTAAAAGAGTTTAGACCCCTATATAATTAGTTGAGCACTTAGCTCTTGTGGCTAGCACAGGCGCCAGCGCACCTGGCACTACCACGTGTCATTGGGGGGGGGGGGGGGGGGTTTCTTGGTCATGGGTTCGAGCCTGTAAGGCTCTGCCTCTTTTGGAAATTTTTGAAATAAAATCAAATGGCGTGTTTTGGGTATAAAAACAACTCAATGGACTTTTATCACAAATTGAGAGTGGCTCATTGGTTTAAGTGGTGGTTTGGGTCGCTGTTTGGCCCTGGTTCGAATCCGGTGACTTCCTTTGAGTTTTATTTTTATTTTATTATGATTTTCAAGTTCTAAAAATTGGGAAACTTTATAGAAATAATATAGAATATTATTAGAACACTTGGGAATTATTTCATATTATTCTAAAAGATATTTTTGAGAATTTAGAAGTCTTATTCATGTATTAGTTGAGTTTTGAATTCAAGTTAAGAAGAAAATGTATATGATTAAAGATTTTAAGGGTTGGTTTATATTAAAATCAAAGTATGAGTATAAGATTTAAATAAGGAACTTCTAGTGATTAACCCTAAGAATTTTGGTATTAAGAATTGATGATTAATTGGAAGAGCATAGAATATTATTAAACTGAATGATTTGGTTCGTTAACCAAGGACATGTCTACAAGAATTTGTTTTGAGAAATTGTTATCTAATGTTGATTAAGAAGTGAACACTTCATAATCTATAAACATAAAGAAAGAGGATAAAGTGGAAATGATGAATAATGAAATGTTTATGTCGAGGTTAGATATAACCTAATTGATCTCTATAGTGAGATGCTTGTTGGAATCTAGTGGCTAGGCAAGACCCTTAGTAACCGGTATTTTGTGAATAATGAAAATTTGAGAAGTAACCAGTGTGGATTAATTTCCTCTTTGAGAAGTAGCCAGTGTGGGCTAACTTTCTCTCGTGTTGATTAATGTCCGATAGGGTTAGCTAGCTCTATGTTGTGATGATTATAATTAAACTTAAGGACATGCACTAAGGGGAGATGTGATGAAGTATGGGCAAACATGAGTATAAGGGACTCATATAATTCGCGGTAGGAGATTATCTTCAGAATTATCGGGGTGTGAGGCAGTATGTCTGATATGGCTAAAAATGGGGTTAAATCGGAACCGTCCAGATTGGGCACGAATCTTGAAGCTCAGGGGTAAAACGGTAATTTCGCATATAGGTGGGCCCGAAGCGGGCACTGGATCTCCCCTTCACAGATCCAATAACCCGCGAACGGATCCACTCCAGCTGGGTACGGGTCCCGACCCAAGACAAACCCAGACCAGTAAGAGAAAATCAGGGTCTCTGATTTGACTAAATCAATGGGCCTGATTCACGGTTATCCTCTCACCGGGAATCAGGGATCAGTTTCCTAAACTAATTATAAGGATTTTACTCCTAACGGTATCACAGGAAATCAGATCCCTAATCAAATTCCCATGGCGACTATAAATACCTCCGACCTACCACTGTTACAAGGTAATCACTCTTTTTCCAATTAAAGCTCTTTCTTAATCATATCACTGGTTACTGACAAGAGCGTCGGAGGGTGCATCACCGGGATCAACCCCGGTGTATCGCACTTCCTTACAGGTGAACGGCGGAGTCAGCAGCCCAATTCCAACGGACAGGCTTGGATTCGCTATTCAGATTTTTCCACGAACCCACAAATTCTATCTGTTGGCCCCCACACCAAATTTAGCGGCAACAGATTGGCGCCGTCTGTGGGAAGCACCACGAATAGCTGCCTCCCCTCTTCCCGTTGGTCAGACCTTCCCCCGTCATGCCTCCAAGGAAACTCAGATCCAGGGGGTCCAACCGTGGGCCTACCCCTCCTCAACCACAACAGGAGGTCCCCCTCCAACCCGTTCAGCAGCATGGACAACTTCCTCCTCAGGCAGAGGACCCCCTGCGGCTGGACCAACTCCCTCCTCAGAATCTTCAACCCCCTCGGGGTCCAACCGGGCCTCAGAATGCCGGTGCGGGGGGCTTGCATCCCAATCATCAGAAGCAACCTCTCCAATAGGACCGCATCCCAATACACAACCCCTCTTCCGACTCTATGGCGTCCCATAATCCCTGAGCTTCCAACCTTCGAAATACCATCCTCAATCAGCAGAAGGAAGAGGATCTTTGCCACCGTTTGGATGAAAGGCGGGCCCGAGAGGGAGCCTCCCGCCAACAACGTCCAAATAAGCGATCTCCTCATCGCCGAGACTACAGAAGGTCCCCTACTCGAAGAGGGCAAAGGGAGTCCCCTCAATGTCATCGGCGGAGAACTCATTCCCCAGTAAGCCGAGCCACACATAGGGACCGCCAAGCTGGAGAGGCACCAGTCACAAGGGCAGATCTTCAAGACTTCCAAGCGACAGTCTTATGGGCCCTCAATATCACCCCAAAGAACGACCAGAGGCCACCTACTCATGAGCCAACTAGGAGCCATCGCCTTCACACTCTCAGTCCTCGTCCATCTCCAAGCTACCATCGCCGCAGCCCCAGTCCACCCTCGTATGAAGATGAGTCCTGGGGCTCGGCAAGGTATGATCAAAGAGAAGACTCGGTCTACCGCCGTCTCCACGAGATGGAGATGCGCCTCGGCCAAATTGACAGGGAAGAAGAGAAACGGATGAGAAACCTCTGCCCGAGCAGACCTCCATTCTCCCGCACCATCATGGAGGCCCCCATCCCAGAAAACTTCAAGCCACCTCAATTCGAGTCGTATACCGGGGAGTCAGACCCCGCGGATAACATAGAGAGTTTTAAAATTCTCATGATGATCCACCATGCTTCAGACGCCCTCCTCTGCAGGGTCTTTCCTGCCACGTTGAAGGGGCTTGCAAGAGAATGGTACTCTCGACTCGCCCCGGCCTCCATCTTTTCATTTGATCAGTTCGAAGGGCTCTTCCTCACTCATTTCGTAGGTAGTCACCAGGCCGAGAAAACAAGTGTATCCCTGGTGACCCTCAACCAAAAAAAGGGTGAACGCCTAAGGGATTACGTTCGACGCTTCACCGCCGAAGCCCGGTCCATTCCCTCCCTCAATCAATCAGTAGCCTCTGCCGCATTCGAGCGCAACGTCACTAATGCCAACCTCAGAGCATCCCTTGCCAAGAAGCCTCCTCGGGACTTCTCAGAACTCCTACTTAGGGCGGAGAAGTACATACGAGCGGAAGAGGCTCTCAACCCCCCTACTCTTGAGGAGACATCTTCCGGGAACAAACAGAAGAGCACAAGCGAAGAGGGGTCCCAAAAATTCCAGAAGGACGGCAATGGCCAGCGGCGCCCGACTCCTCGTTTTGAGAAGTTCACCCCCCTCATTGCTACTATATCAGAAGTTCTTATGGAGGTGGACAAAGAAGGGCTACTCCGTGCTCCCCTAGAATGAACACACCTGGAAAGAAGAGGAACAAGGATAGGTAGTGCCGCTTTCACAGGAACCACGGCCACGATACGGATGATTGTCGGGCTCTCAAGGAGGAGATCGAAGAACTCATACAGCGGGGGCACCTTACCAAGTTCGTTCAAAAAGATGGGGCCGAGCTTCCCCACTAAGGAGCCAACAAACGAACAGAAAGGCCCGCCGAGCTTCAAGACTCAGAACCTCCCAGCTCTTCCCAAGAGGTCTTCACCTTATCATAGAAATAGGATCTTGATTTTCAATAAGGCCGATGCTTGTAACCCGGCCAATGGCATGTAATAATGGCTTGCCATATTGAAGCAGCCACTTAGTTTATTTCAATAAAACTTTACTATTTTTCATTGGAAATTGTTGCTCTTGCTTCATCTCTACCTCTCTGAGTCATGACTCGCTGAATGGTGAGTTCGGAGTCCAGCTTCTTCTACATGGCTGCTCCTGCAACTTACTAAGCTCTTTACAACGAGTTCGGAGTCCAACACTTGGCTCGATACTGCTCAAATAACTTGCTCTTCAGCGGGTTAGAAGTGGTTCGCCAATCGGAATTGCTCCCACAACCGTTGATGCTCTCTTAAACGACGAGTTCGGAGTCCAACACTTGGCTCGATTCTGCTTCAAATAACTTGCTCTTCAGCGGATTAGAAGTGGTTCGCCATTCGGAATTGCTCCCACAACCGTTGATGCTCTCTTAAACGACGAGTTCGGAGTCCAACACTTGGCTCGATTCTGCTTCAAATAACTTGCTCTTCAGCGGGTTAGAAGTGGTTCGCCATTCGGAATTGCTCCCACAACTGTTGATTCTTTCACATAAGCAGCGAGTTCGGAGCTAAAACTCTCCCCTAGAGTTGCTCCTCACACTCGTCTCACAAATGGCTCTCTTCAAGAGCCGAGCTCTTCACTCCGCTCGCCTCCGAAGTGGACTTCTTCTCAACGAGTTTGGAGCACAACTCTCTCATAGAGTCTCTCCTCACACTCGTCCCACCGATCTCAAGGGAGGGGACTTGGTCCTCAGAAAACTAGCCATCTCATTCCCCAATCAGAAGAGCAAACTAGCTCCGAATTGGGAGGGACCTTACAAGATTGTAAAAGTAGTTCGGCCCGGAGCTTATCGTCTAGAAGACCTGGAAGGCAGGGAGATTCTGAGGACCTGGAATGCCGACCACCTTTTAAAATACCAAGAAAGCACCCCGGCGCCTCTCTGAGTATCCCAGGGTGTCGAACCGTTCCTCTCCTCTAACTTGTAATTCCTCTCTTAAGCTGTCATATGTAAAAACGGCTCGCCGTCAGTTATCAATAAAGAATGCTTTTTCGTACATATAAAATTGCTTGTATCTCTCCGCCTTTATTCTTTATTTAATCAATGGTTCGGAGTCCAATACCCGGCTCGACTCTACTTCGCAAGCTCGCTCTTAAGCGAGCTAGAAGTAGTTCGCCGCTCGGAATTGCTCCCACGACCGTTGAACTCTAACGATGGTTCCGGAGTCCAACAGGCTCGATTCTACTCCGCAAGCGCGCTTCTAAGCGGGCTAGGAGTGGGTCGCCATTCGGAATTGCTCCCACGACCGTTGAACTCTAACGATGGTTCCGGAGTCCAACACTTGGCTCGATTCTACTCCGTAAGCGCGCTTCTAAGTGGGCTAGGAGTGGGTCGCCATTCGGAATTGCTCCCACAACCGTTGAACTCTAACGATGGTTCCGGAGTCCAACACTTGGCTCGATTCTACTCCGCAAGCGCGCTTCTAAGCGGGCTAGGAGTGGGTCGCCATTCGGAATTGCTCCCACAACCGTTGAACTCTAACGATGGTTCCGTAGTCCAACACTTGGCTCGATTCCACTCCGCAAGCGCGCTTCTAAGCGGGCTAGGAGTGGGTCGCCATTCGGAATTGCTCCCACGACCGTTGAACTCTAACGATGGTTCCGGAGTCCAACACTTGGCTCGATTCTACTCCGCAAGCGCGCTTCTAAGCGGGCTAGGAGTGGGTCGCCATTCGGAATTGCTCCCACGACCGTTGAACTCTAACGATGGTTCCGGAGTCCAACACTTGGCTCGATTCTACTCCGTAAGCGCGCTTCTAAGTGGGCTAGGAGTGGGTCGCCATTCGGAATTGCTCCCACAACCGTTGAACTCTAACGATGGTTCCGGAGTCCAACACTTGGCTCGATTCTACTCCGCAAGCGCGCTTCTAAGCGGGCTAGGAGTGGGTCGCCATTCGGAATTGCTCCCACAACCGTTGAACTCTAACGATGGTTCCGTAGTCCAACACTTGGCTCGATTCCACTCCGCAAGCGCGCTTCTAAGCGGGCTAGGAGTGGGTCGCCATTCGGAATTGCTCCCACGACCGTTGAACTCTAACGATGGTTCCGGAGTCCAACACTTGGCTCGATTCCACTCCGCAAGTTCGCTTCTAAGCGGGCTAGGAGTGGGTCGCCATTCGGAATTGCTCCCACGACCGTTGAACTCAAACGATGGTTCCGGAGTCTAACACTTAGCTCGATTCTACTCCGCAAGCGCGCTTCTAAGCGGGCTAGGAGTGGGTCGCCATTCGAAATTGCTCCCACGACCGTTGAACTCTAACGATGGTTCCGTAGTCCAACACTTGGCTCGATTCTACTCCGCAAGCGCGCTTCTAAGCGGGCTAGGAGTGGGTCGCCATTCAGAATTGCTCCCACGACCGTTGAACTCTAACTATGGTTCCGGAGTCCAACACTTGGCTCGATTCCACTCCGCAAGTTCGCTTCTAAGCGGGCTAGGAGTGGGTCGCCATTCGGAATTGCTCCGACGACCGTTGAACTCTAACGATGGTTCCAGAGTCCAACACTTGGCTCGCTTCCACTCTGCAAGCTCACTTCTAAGCGGGCTAGGAGTGGGTCGCCATTCGGAATTGCTCCCACAGCCGTCGGACTACTCTCACGATGGCCAGCGAGCCCACTATTAGGTAAGGCTCGACCCATCTCTCAAGTTCGCAAGATTAGGAGACCAAAGTGCTGCTCCGTACCACTGGCCGAGCGAGCAAGAGGTCGGCTCAGAGACCTCGGCGCGATGAACACAGTCACAAACAAAACGACTACACAAAGTTACAAAGGACATGCAAGTTCGAGGAAGAAATGTTATTAATAATTGGGATACAGTACAAAGCGACTCTTCCGTACAACAAGGTCACAAGGCCTTAAAGTACAAAAATTACAATGCCGACCCACTACACTTCGGTGCGTCGACCTCGACCGTCTGCTCGTCCCGCTCAGTCGTCAGTTTGGCCACCTCGGCCGCCAGTCCCTCTCCCTCCATCCGAAGCTCCGCCTCTACAGTCTGCAAGTGACGAATCTCGGAAAGCAGATCGTCCCTCTCCACTGTTATTTTTGACAAATTGTGCCGAACACACTGGATCCGAAGAATGTTGCTAAAGGTGGTCGCCGAACCGTCGTCCTCTCCTACGGGGGTCATCTCGGCGATCCTGCTCTCCAGACGCCGGATCTCGATGTCCCGCTGGCCATGGATGAGCTGAAGATGGTTCCGCTCGCTTTCGGCTCGGCGCAATCCCAGCTCGATTTCATAGAGCCGCTCTCGGCACCTCCCCAAGCACGGCCTCGTCACCCCTAAGACAGCCTCGGCTCGAGGGTTGTCATCCGAGCGAGCAGGCTCGACGTCTTCGGCCACCACCACAAGCTGAAAGGAAGAAGAGTCAAACAACAAAATTTCAAACACTGCCGAAGCCCAACACTTCAACAATTTTCAATCAAACTTCCAAACTTTGAGTGAGTTGTCAGAGATCGGAAGTTACACAGAAGCAAAGCAAAGGTTTTTATTCAAATAAAGTAGCCCTACATACAACTAGACCGACGCTACAACAGGGTTTTACAATAACTTAGAGAGACACAATACAACATGTTTAGTGCTTCTTCGGAAGGGGAACGCTCCGGTTCAAGGAAACCCGGGGTCGGCGACGCCTGACCTCCGAGCTCGATTCCAAACCAGCGAAGCGAGATCCCCCTTCGCCGCTAACTCTAACTGTGGCACCAACTGAGGCGCCGCTAGACGAGACAGCTACACTACTCTGAGCGTCAGCAGGACTCCGCCTCACCGCAGGCAAACGAGTCGCAAGTTCGTAGAAAGTAATCCCTCTCTCGCTCTCTTCGCGAGTACACGACGTACTATGAACATTGGCCTTCTCAGGCAGAGGCTTGAGCGACGCGATCTCTTCCTCCAGCTCGATAATCCTATCTCTCAGAACGTCATCCTTCGACGACATCTTCAAACGAGGAGGTCTCGACGAGCCCGCAACATTGGCACTATCGGTCGCAAGACGTCGATAATGGGTGACCTCGATCCCCCTGTCTATCGTAATTTTCCTAAGCTTGTCGACCTTGGCCAACAACTTTTGGCGCTCGGATGACAACTTCTCCAACTCGGAATCTAACTTCTCTCCTTCCGCCGAATGTTCTTTCTCCGTTACCTCCAAGTGACGGATCTCGGCCAAGAGCTCGTTATTCTTTTGCTCGGCAACGAAAAGCTCCCTACGAAGCCGCTCCATCTCACCTTCGAGACTAGAAGCTTGAGGTTGCTTCCGTAGTTGCTTCAACTCACGACAATACCCCCTCGCTGCCGATTTTATCTCCTCCAACTTCAAGAGCATAAAGAATCGCCTCTCTCGGCTATGGGAAGCGCTCGCTTCGTTTCTTTCAGCTCCTTACGAAGGTACGAAACCTCCGTGATCGGACCAAACTTCACCTGAAAAGAAAAGATAAATCCGATGCCCAACACTTGGAGAAATTTTGCAGCTAGCCAAACACAAAATCCGAGGTCTAACTCTTGGAGAATTTTTGGCCAAACAAAAAGTGTTTTCATTCAAAACTCAAAAAAACATTACAAGAGCGGTGGCCAGTCCGCGGTCAGGCGTTACAAAAAAAAAACAAAAAGAAGACTAAAGACGCAACCAAGTCAGGGGTCGACCTTTTTGTCGCTCGGGTCTTTTTTCCCCTGACGATTCCCATGTCCTCGTCCACGTCCTCGTCCTCGGAGTCGTCCTCCTCCTCACCCTCGGCCTCTGTCTCGCCCGTGCCTTCGACACCGCCGGCCTGTCCCTCGGGGCTGAGCATTGCCGAGGGAAGCTCCTCCTCCCCCTCCACGGGGTCGTAGAAGTGGTAGGAGGATGTGTCGAACCCCGGGTTCCGAGCAGCGATATGAAGCAGGGCCCGGCCGTATGCGTCCTCCATGTTCTTAAACATGTGCTGCTCGGCCTCTTGCTGGACAGCCCTCTTCGCCTTCGCAACCTTCGATTGGTGCTTGGCCCTGATCCTCTCGGTCTCCTTCCGAGCTTTCTCCGCCTCCGACCGGGCTTTGGCCAGCTCCTCCTTGAGCTCGGCATTCTCCTTCTCCGAGGCCTCGAGCTTGGCCGCCTCGTCCGCCGACCGCTGTATGGATTCGGCTAGCTTCACCTCCAATCCCGCCACTTTGGCACCGCGCTTTGCCGAGCGGAGTTGCTCGGCTTCGAACAGCTTCACAGCTTTCGCGTGCTCCGACCTCTCCCGGTCGCACAGCGCCGACAGCTCCTGTTCTTTGCTCGCGAACTCTTCGAGCAAAAAGTTGAAGTGGCAGAGGGTCTGGAAAGAAAACAAACAGTTAGAATCCGGACCTAAAAACTTAGAAAATTTCGAAAGAAATGCTTCAAGAAGAAAGTGTTCGGTCTACTTACCGACATCGTGTTCCGAGCGATCTGCATTATAGCATCCCCGACCTTTCTGGACTTAAGCGCCGCTCGGTCCTTTGGGGTCGGCAGGTGCTTCACCGCCTGCATACAAATGTTGCCGTCCCCCAAGAAGCCGTCGACCTTCATTACTTGTCAGTCCAGGACGAAGATCCGCTTATGCTCCTCGGTCAGAATCTTCTCCGCTTCGGCAGTGAGGGGCAGAACGTTAAGGGCTAACGCCGCGCTCACGTTGAACGCGCCGCTTGACGAGCCGGGAGCATCTGCCTTCGCCGTTGGAATCGGCGCATCCGAGGCAGGAGGATCGGAGGCCGCGACCTTCTCCTGCTCGGGATCGGCATCCGGAACAACGACCCCCTGCAGGTCGGCGGTCTTTGGGACCGAAGGTATCTTCGGCGCTCGGCCGCCCTGAGGCCCTGTTGAGGGTCTCTTCTTCTTTCTCGTCTCCTGCTCCCTAGCCGTCTTGGCCTTCGCCATCAACGCCCTATAGTCCATCTTGGAAGACTCTGCACAAACCGAATGAAAAAACTTAGAAAAATTTTCAAGAACTTCAAGCAAAAAGTAAAAATACCAGGGGCATACTGGGGTCGATCGGACTGAGACCCCCTCGGAACAGAGCCTCCTCGGTGATGTCCTTCCAACTAAGCGTCGGCAGGCCAAGGAGTTTCTTGAGGACTTCCGTCTCCTTGTCACTAAGCACTGGCTCCTTCTTCGCTCGCTTGGGTAGGCCCTCCCTCGACCAAGCTATCGAAATTGCCCAGGGTTCGGGAGCTCGGACAATGAAGTACTTCTCCTTCCAATGCTTGATCGAGTCCGGGTTCTCGATCAACTTCACGCCTGTCCGCGGCGAAAGGTAGAACCTCTGCTCGTTCCTGTTCGGCTGGCAAGGACGGTAAAGGCTCCGAAGGAGAAACAGACTTGGCTCGGCGCCGATCTCTTGACACTGAAGAACAAACGCCAAGACGTGCCTCCAAGTGTTCGGCATCAGTTGGGCAGGGCACAAGCCGTACCAATTGAGGACCTCGACAATGAACGGATGCAGCGGCAAACGAAGCCCGGCGGCCAAGGAGTCGAGTGGAAAAATGCACGTGTCGGCCGAAGACGACGTGCAGGCTCGGAAACCTGGTCCAGGGAGAAGTAGCCCGTACTCGGCAGGGATCTGGAATCCGGTCCGGATCCGATGCAGATCAGCCTCCGTAAGGACCGAAGTGATCTGGTCCACCTCGGACAACTCTCTCGGCTCGTTCTCCTCTACCGACTTGGCGGTGCCCTGGGTCACCTTCTCCAATATCTCTTCGGAGTAGCTCCAAACTCCCCCCACGCTCGACAAAACAATCGGCTGCCGATCGAACTTCCCTGCCGTCTTCGGCTGTTCTATGACTGTCACGACTCCCTTACCCTTCCGGGAGCTTGCTGCAACATCCTGGGGTAGCTCGGCGACCTCCCCACTCTTGCTCGGCCGGACCACGGTCTGCTCGGTCGGCTCTACCACCTCCTTCTCTTTACCCGCTCGGCTGACGACTCGGTCCAAGGCGGGGGTCTCATCCGAAGAAGTAATCTTAACCATTTTTCTAAAGAGAGAGGAGAGAGACTGACCTTGAAGTGACTATTACGGTCGAAAAAGTTCGCCAGAGCAGAGAAACGCCTTGCCGCGACAGCTAGCAGCGCCACCCAGGAGCTAAAAACTTCGATGGTGAGAAGTGAAAACTTGAGTAAGAAAGTAAAAGTGAATAATGAGATTAGGGGTGGGGGAAGTGAAGTTTTATAGTAAAAGAAAAGGTCTCTTCGACTTCATTATGTAAGGGCGCGACTCTTACGAAAGCCCAAACGACTTTGTGACCGAGCAGCAACAGTTGGCGAAAAGACAAAACATTTCGATACAAGTCAAATAGCTCGGCACACACGGGGTCAAAATCCGAGCGACGTGCGATCCAACCTCAACATCAAAAAGCCCGGTCGGCTACCGAACAAGAGCCCGTCTCGAGATTCGTGCCGCCATCCACCGGCTCAGATCGCGCCACATCGCCCGGATGAAGCACTTCGGACCCGGACACCCCGCATCTGTCCCAGGAAGAAAGAGAAAATTTGGATTAAAAGTTTTAAGGCACCTGCCCTTGGTGAGTGCCCCGGGCCTCAGGACTCGGTCGGTTCCCCTCTCACCCGTGAGCAACTCGAGGCTTACGGCCTCGGAAACCGAAACCACGAATCGTTCAAGGGTGGGAGAAAAACCACCATCGCGTGAGGCCCAGTCAGAAGGCAGATCGGCCCACCTCCCATCTCTAGCTCCTTCGGGCTGACAACCATCAGAAGCCGTCAGCCCGGAAGGAAGACAGAGATCGGAGAAGACCCATCCGTCTGAGGCACCTTGTCCCCCGGGTCCGGACTCCGGTCGTCACCCCTTCTGCCCTGATCTCCCCTGGCCCTGACATCCGCATCGGGGCCGTCAGAGTCAGGAGAAGATCACGGTGGAAGAGTGACCACCCATCCAACGCTCACAGGGTTAGAATTTTTCAAAAAACAGGCATCCACCCAAGGCAGACACCTTCGATGGTCGATGAACCACCATTGCTGTGATCGAAGCTACAGGGGGAGCGGGGTATTTATAACCTCCCCCCAAGGACCAGCCATTATGGCCCTCGGGAGGCCAAGCGACGGAAGCCTAGCAGTCACGCCTAGGGAGCTGAAGCGCCACACATTAATTAGAAAACGCCATTTTAATGACCCCGGGAAGTTGGAACGCCGCACAAATCCTGGGGCACCATTAATGCTCCCTGAGGGCAGCCAGTAGCTCAGCTCGGCCTTCTCACGAAGGCCCAACGGCTCGCCATCGCCCTTGCCGACCCATAAACCCTCAGACTCCCGGTCGGCAAACCGAGCAAGTGCCCATCCGAGCCCCAAAACGGAGAAAATTCACTTTCTCCTCAACATTCGTGTAAGATCTCGATCAGACGACCCAGATCTTGCCAGGGTCGCTAAACGACAAGATAGCATTTTCTTAGGAACGGAGCCGTCTCGAGATTTGTGCCATCATCCAACGGCCCAGATCTTGCCAGCGTCGCTAAACGACAAGATAGCGTTTTCTTGGAAACGGAGCCCGTCTCGAGATTCGTGCCACCATCCAATGGCTCAGATCGCGCCACGTCGCTCGGACAGCCGAATCCTTAGATGCCCAGTAGGCTAACCGAGCAAGTGCCCATCCGAGCCCAAAAACGGAGAAAATTCACTTTCTCCCCAACATTCGTGTAAGATCTCGATCAGACGGCCCAGATCTTGCCAGCGTCGCTAAACGACAAGATAGCGTTTTCTTGGGATCTGGGCCCATCTCGAGATTCGTGCCATCATCCAACGGCTCAGATCGCGCCACGCCGCTCGGATAGCCAAACCCTTAGACCTCCGATCGGCTAACCGAGCAAATGCCCATCCAAGCTCCACAACAGAGAAAAAAAGGCACCGAGCGACCACGACCGTTGGATCTTCCAAAAATTCACGCTTCTGATGATGAATGGTCCAGATCATGTCACGTGCGCTAAACGACAAGATAGCATTTTCTTGGGAACTGAGCCCGTCTCGAGATTCGCGCCACCATCCAACGGCTCAGATCGCGCCACGTTGCTCGGACAACCGAACCCTTATACCCCCGGTTAGCTGACCGAGCAAGTGCCCATCCGAGATCCAAAAGCGAGAAAATGACTACCGAACGACCACAACCGTTGGATCTTCAAGAAATTTGTGCTTCTGGTGATGAACGGTCCAGATCAAGCCACGCCATAAATAGGTTTTAAAAATCAATTTTTATTTATTTTAATCGTTTTATTTATTTAAAAATTGCGAAAAAATTACTAAAAATTCGAGAAAATTAACTAGAAATTCTAGAAAATAATTATAAATTTGGGATAATATTTTTGAGCCCCTGAACGAACAATTATTGCCTAGAATGTATTGTTAAGGCCCCCGAACGACTGGTTAACACATCGCAAAATTAAATAAATAATCCGAAAAAATAGATAAAAATCGTCGGATATTCAACAAGGCTCAAGAACAGCTTACAGCTTCAAAAATCACCTCACTACCCACTTCGAGATTCAAAACCCTCCATTCAGACTCCGATACAACTCCACTAGCCATTCAAACAGTTAAACTACTCCTCAAAGACTGATCACACTCAGTCTTTAGGAGTGGGGGGCTCGTGATATGGCTAAAAATGGGGTTAAATCGAAACCGTCCAGATTGGGCACGAATCTTGAAGCTCAGGGGTAAAACGGTAATTTCGCATATAGGTGGGCCCGAAGCGGGCACTGGATCTCCCCTTCACAGATCCAATAACCTGCGAATGGATCCATTCCAGCTGGGTACGAGTCCCGACCCAAGATAAACCCAGACCAGCAAGAGGAAATCAGGGTCTCTGATTTGACTAAATCAACGGGCCTGATTCGCGGTTATCCTCTCACCGGGAATCAGGGATCAGTTTCCTAAACTAATTATGAGGATTTTACTCCTAACGGTATCACAGGAAATCAGATCCCTAATCAAATTCCCATGGCAACTATAAATACCTCCGACCTACCACTGTTACAAGGTAATCACTCTTTTTCCAATTAAAGCTCTTTCTTAATCATATCACTGGTTACTGACAAGAGCGTCGGAGGGTGCGTCGCCGGGATTAACCCCGGTGTATCGCACTTCCTTACAGGTGAACGGCGGGAGTCAGCAGCCCAATTTCAACGGACAGGCTTGGATTCGCTATTCAGATTTTTTCACGAACTCACAAATTCTATCTGTTAGCCCCCACACCAAATTTAGCGGCAACAATGTCCAAAATCACTTGTGGTGGGAGGTATTTCTTCAGAATTATCGGGATCAAGGCAACGCTCATGGGGTATTTGTGTGATGAGGTACCCTTAACAACGCGGTGTGGGTTTTTTCTCCAGAATTATCGGGGTGTGAGGCGTGATGTCCGAAAATCACTTGTTGTGGGAGAACGACTCTCAAGAATTATCGGGGTCATAGCTCGCTATGTGGGTTTTGCCTCCAAAATTATCGGGGTTATGACTTGCGATGGGAAAGCGATTCCCAAGAATTATCGGGGTGGTACTAGATACTCACAGGATATCTAAAGCTTACTTTTGTCACCGTAGTTGTATTTCATACCAAGAGATTGAACCCTATAATGAGGAGTACGATAAGGGCTTGCCCTTGGACCTATGTAGTATGGGATGCATAAAATCCGAACAAGTATGCATTAGTGTCATCGTAGTGTAATGTTTTAATTAGGCATTAAGTTCATATCATACACTGATATGTTTAGGATAGTCACTTTTTATACTTTATTGTGCATTCAAGTTTGTGTATGCTAAAGTAAGAGAATCGCTGTATTATAGCATTGCGTCAGCTGTATGCAACTGACTTGCCCATAGTTTTCTAGTTGCAGGAATGGAATTAAAGTCACTATGATGAGTTGTTACAAGATTGAAGAATTTTCATTATTGTATATAATGTTGCATTCATTTAATTCTGCCGCGTTGAGGTAAAAAACAATGTTGTATAATGAAAAGTTTTAAATTCCTTGTAAAATTGTACGAATTGAAGTAAAAGATCTTGTATTTGTAACTAATTACATGCATTTGGAATTCGTGGCGTTATAGTGCCGACCTGCTCTTTCATCTTCTGAATTTCTAGATCAGACTTCTGACTGTCGACAATATTCTCCCTCAGCGTGGGCTGAAGTCTCAACTATACTAAAGAAGCTCCTAGTCCTTACAACACTACTTCGATCCAAGCTCGATCGAGCTCCTCCGCTAGTTTCTCTTGAGTTGTAATCAAACATGATAAGCTGCTCTTCCGGTTGAGCGCATCTGCCACCACATTTGCTTTTTTCAAGTGATACTTTATTTCTGATCGGATATCTTGTAGCACTTCCAACCACCTTCTCTACCTCAAGTTCAGATCTCTTTGCTGATAAATGTATATCAGGCTCTTATGATCCGTGTACATATTGAAATTCTCTCCATACACATAGTGCCTCCATTGCTTCAAAGCGAATATGATTGCCGCCAACTCCAAATCATGGGTTGGGAAATTTTTCTCATGCGGTCACAATTTCCTAGACCTATAAGCTATTATCTTTCCCTCTTGCATCAATACATAGCCCAAACCTCGATGTGAAGCATCACTGTAGACATTATAATCAATCACTACTCTCGGCAAAGCCAGTATTGGAGCGGTATTCAACCTTTCCTTCAACTCTTGGAAACTTGCTTCACACTGCTCCGTCCACTTAAAACTTATATTCTTCCTCGTAAGCCCCGTGAGTGGCACGGCTATCTGAGAATAGCCCTGAATAAACCTCCGGTAATAACTAGTCAAGCCCAAGAAACCTCTGATCTCCTCCACAGATGTGGGTCTTGGCCAATCCTTCACTACCTTTACCTTCTGCGGATCAATGGTCACTCCCTCCTTAGAAAGGATATTACCCAGGAACGCAACTTCGGACTTCCAGAAGTCACACTTGGATAATTTGGCATACAACTTCTGTTCCAGCAGCTTCTTCAATACCTCTGTTAAATGCCCAGCATGCTCTTCTTCTGACTTGGAGTATACCAGAATATCATCATGTCCTTGAAAATAGCTGGTGCATTCGGCGCTCCAAATGGCATAACTAAGAATTCTTAATGCCCATGTCGAGTTCGAAATGCATTCTTTTGCACATCCTCTTTCTTAACACGAACTTGGTGATAACCCGACCGAAAATCTATCTTGGAGAAAACTGCTGCTCCTTGAAGTCGGTCAAACAAATCATCGATTTGCGGAATATGATACTTATTTTGGACAGTCACCTTGTTCAGTTCCCTATAATCGATGCGCATCCTCATCGATCCATCCTTCTTCTTCACCAATAAAACTAGCGCTCCCCAAGGCGACGCAATCGACCTGATAAAACCCTTGTGCAAAAGCTTTTCAATCTGCTTCTTTTCCTTATCCTATTCTACCGACGCCATTTTGTAAGGTACTTGGATATCAGCGCACTTCCTGGCTGAATGAAATGTTGAATTCTACATCCCGATGTGGTGGTAGTCCAGGTAAATCCTCCAAGAACATTGTCAGAAAAACCAAACTATAGGAATCTTCTTCTTGGTCAAAGCTGCCATGAACTCCTTACACTTTCTCTTCCCCTGAAATGTTACCGCTGGTCCTCCTGGTGTCTTCACCATAACTTCCTTGCTCTTGCATTCAATACTGGCATTGTAGATCGACATCCAGTCTATGCCAATAATTATATCGACTCCCAAGATTGCCAACTCTATGAGATCGATTCCAAAAATGCTTCCTCCGATCTCGAGGTCACAACCAGCATAATACCGATCAGTAGTCAATGTTTCTCCTGAAGGGGTAGCTACAGCCAGAACCTTGTCAGGGAAAACTTTTGGCTCAACCCCCAATTCTTTTGCAAATTTAGGAGACACAAAAGTGTGAGACGATCCAGTATCAAACAAAACAATAGCTTTTATTTCATTTATTAGAAGTTCCCTGTTACATAATGAATACTCTCAGTGCATAACATTCCTCTAATACAAACTTGAAATAACAGAAGTAAAACTCTATTCAAATGCTCTCATTCCTCTCAATGAACACATTTTAAACCTGCCGGATCCAATCATTTACAAGGAGTTTAAAACTTTTTCATTACACATTGTTTGTTACAAAATACACAGCGGAAGTTACAACAAAATATACAACTTTAGCATTCAACAACTTTAATCTAGAAGTAATCATCAATATCAATTCATCTTTATACCTTTTGCTATTCCAAGTCATGTACTGGAAAACTGTGGGCACGTCAGTTGCATACAACTGACGCAATGCTATAATACAGAGATTCTTCTACTTTAGCAAACACAAACTTGAATGCACAATAAAGTGGAAATAGTGACTATCCTAAACATGCCAGTGTATGATATGACCTAATGCCTAATGCAGACATTACACTACAATGCACTAATG
Source organism: Hemerocallis citrina (assembly GCA_017893485.1). Lineage (NCBI taxonomy): Eukaryota > Viridiplantae > Streptophyta > Magnoliopsida > Asparagales > Asphodelaceae > Hemerocallis > Hemerocallis citrina. Next base: position 132,130,746 of record CM030367.1, on the reverse strand, counting down.
CACACTTGTTCAGATTCTATGCATCTCATACTACATAGGTCCGAAGGCAAGTCCTTATCTTACTCCTCATTATAGGGTTCAATCCCTTGCTATTAAATACTACGGTGACTAATGTAAGGTTTAGATATCATGTAAGTATCTAGTACCATCCCGATAATTCTTGAGAATTGCTTTCCTACCGCGAGTCCTAACCCCGATAATTCTGGAGGCAAAACCCACACTGCGAGCTATGACCTCGATAATTCTTGAGAGTCGTTCTCCCACCGCGAGTGATTTTCGGACGTCACGCCTCACACCCCGATAATTCTGGAGACGAAACCCACACCGCGAGTCATAGGTACCTCATCACACAAATACTCCATGAGGGTCGCCTCAATTCCGATAATTTTGAAGAAATACCTCCTACTGCGAGTGATTTTGGACATAACGCCTCACACCCCTATAATTCTGAAGATAATCTCCCAACGCGAATCATATGAGGCCCGCATACTCATGTTTTCCCATACTTCATCACATCTCCCCTAGTGCCTGTCCTTAGGTTTAATTATAATCATCACAACCTAGAGCTAGCTTACCCTACCGGACTTAAATCAACATACGAGAAATATTAGCCCACACTAGCTACTTCTCAAATTTCTCTATTCACAAATTGCCGGTTATTAAGGGTCTTGCCTAGCCTCTGGATTCCAACAACCATCTCACTACAGAGATCAATTAGGTTATATCTAACCTCAACATAACCATTTCATTCATTTTACATCATTTCTTCTTTATCCTCTTTCTTTATGTCTATAGATCATGAAGTATTCAATTTCTTATACCAACATTAAATAATAATTTATCAAATCAAATTCTTGTAGACAATTTCTTGGTTAACAAACCAAACCATTCACTTTAATAATATTCAACGCTCTTCCAATTAATTACAATTTCTTAATACCACAAATTCTTAGGATTAATCACTAGAAGTTCCTTGTTTCCAACTCATAATTATGCTTTGATTTATTATAAGCCAACTCTTAAAATCTTTAATCATGTACATTTTCTTTTAAAACTTGGATCCAAAACTCATCTAATACACGAATATGACTTTTAAATTCTCAAAATATCTCTTAGAATAATGTGAAATAATTCCCAAGTGTTCTGATAATATTCTATAATATGTCTATAAAGTTTCCCAATTTTTAAAACTTAAAAATCTCAAAAAATAAAATTAAAATCACATTTTTTTGTAAGGCCGGGATCGAACCCACAGTCAGCAGCCATCCAACCGCAAGCCCAACCAGTGAGCCGACTCACTGTGGTGAGTAAGCCCAAACTCAATGGTTTAAATACTCCTCTACTGTTTTCGGCTTATAAATCAAAATTAAAAAAGAAAAGAGTCTCTCAAGACTTGAACCCGAGAACAGCCGAGCGCCAAGTATAACCCCCCCACACACGCTAACCAAGATACCCAAACATCATATCTGATAATGTATGCGTTCAAAACCTTATAACTCAGCTCTCTGTTTCCATCTAAATTTTATACTTTTGATTTTATTTTTGTTTTCTATTCTTTTCTCTCACATTAATTTTTCATAGAATACACCCCTAGATTTCCAGAATTGATTTCTCACTGATTTTATCTGTATTAGAGTTAAGTTTTACACAAATAATTTAAATAGAAATTTTGAGAACATTTATACACATATTTTATTATTAATCAACAAGACTACTTTTTATAACAACTAACATGAATATATTCTTCTTCTAGCCATTATTCATCGTTTATGAAAAATTTCACTTCTCCATTAACTTATAGTTCATGCCTAATTGTACATGAAACTTGACAACTTTTTACACATGTACAATTTTTATATATGATTTAATCATGGCATACTACCATACGCCCAACAACACAACATGCTCTAAATAGAATTTCAATTTAACAACATAACAATTTTATATTGAAATTTTCAATTAGCATGCATTAATTTCTCATATCTCATTACCACTAAAAACTCTATATGTCAACACAACATGCATCATAACAAGTTTAAAAACTAAAGAACTCATGCCAAACTTTCCATTTCAAGCACAATTTACCTAAGCATGCACACTACAAACAACTAGAAAGTAAAAGAAACACCCACCTCTTTCTTGATGCAAAAAGTAAGTAAATTCCTAGAAAAATGTTCCAAAGCTCCCAAGCACAAAATTTCGGCCTTCTCCTCCTCTAGCAATGAAAACCGCAACCTCTATTCTCTCTTCTCTTTGAATTTTTATGATTGAGTTTTGTTTGTTGTTCACGTTAAAGGAGGGAGGTATTTACAGGAATATTGTGTGGTTGAAATGACTCCCACTACCCAAAATAACTCCCCACTTTCTCACACACACTCCCCACTCTTCCTCATTCTACACCTAGCCGGCCAACTGCCCTATGTGCACAAGCACGTGCACGTGCATCCTATGTGCACACTACTTCTCATATAAATTCTATTATTAATTGTTATTAAATGAAATGTAGGTGTATGTTACACATGACAAGTGTACTAGATTTTAAAATGTTCATTTAAATGTAGAATTAATCACGAGCCTCCATTTGTAATTAATTTTTAGTGGGCTTCAAAATAGATTTAGGCCTATTGGATTTAATTAAAAATAAATCATGCTATTTTGACAAAAACGAGAAAAAAAATATGTTCATGACTCTTGAAAATTTTGGAATCAAAGTGCACAAAATTTTATGTGCAATGCACGTGCTGAAATATTAAAAATTAATTTTCAGGAATGTTACAACACTCCCTCTTTAGAATAGTTCTGTCCTCAGAACTACGCTTAAAGAGTGAGAAAAATAAGAAGTAAAATTACAGGGTTTAGACAAAAAATTTGGGATGGTCTCTCATCATCCACTCCTCTGATTCCCAGGTGGCTTCCTCAACCTGTTGATTCCTCCACATAACCTTGACCAAAGGTATAGTTTTGTTCCTCAAAATTTTTTTCTGTCGATCCACAATCTCCACTGGACGTTCCTTGTAGCTCAGATCTAACTGTAGTCCTTCTGGCACTTTCGGCAAGTGATGACTCAGATCAGGAATGTAGCCTCGCAGCATAGACATGTGAAAGACATTGTGCATTTGGGCTAGCTCTTCCGGCAATTTCAACCGATAAGCAGTCTTCCCAATCTTCTTCAATATCATGTATGGTCCTATGTACCTTGGGGCTAACTTTCTTCCTTTTCTAAATAGAATCACACCCTTAGTTGGAGATACTTTCAAGAAAACATAGTCACCCTCTTCGAACTCCAGATCCATTCTCCGATTGTCAGCATAGCTCTTCTATCTGCTCTGTGCATCAACAAGCCTCTTCCTGCTCAACTCAATTTTCTCTGAAGTTTGTTGCACTATTTCTGGCCTATTGTAACACTTCTCTATTTTATAATTTCAAAATAGTCGTTCATATTTTTTTATTGTGAGTAGATACTATTGTTATTGTTATTATCATGCATAAATATGCAATTTTATTTTTTGTATATTCATTAATTAATTTATTTATTTGGTGGAGTGGGTTTTATTGAAATTTATTATGAAAAAAAGAGAACTAGAAGTGCCATATAATAAGTGTTTGGTCAAGAAGGGGCTTAGAATAAATTTTCCATTTCTTATCTTTTTCCCCTTCCCCTTCCCCTTCATTTCGTTCAGACCGCAATCTTTCCCTTCTCCTCCTTTCTGATTTCGGTCGAACCCAACGAAACCCAAGTCTAGGGTTTCTCAATTTCCATCAAATCTCCACCTAGCTTCAAATAATTTTTAGGGTTTTGGCTATTTTGAGGGTGCTCTTCAACATGCCAGGGTTGGTTTTTGGAATCGTCAATTGTACGGAAAAGAAGTGTGTTCGGAGAGCAATAGTGGAGAGCTTATATAGTCGGTCTTCGCATCTCCCCAGGTGAGTATGATTTCTTATTTCTTTTGTATATGTTTTGATATGTAAAATTATATGTGATGATTTTCTTGGTGTGATGCGTTATGTGAATCGTATGTATAAATTCATAAGTATGATACGGAGTGAATTATTGAGTGTAAGGAATTACCATATATATGTGTATGCGAGTGTGTTGTGATTTGTATATATATATATGTTATGAAAATTATATAAATATATTGACAAGATTGTATTTATAAAGTTGTGTATCTTATTTGATAAAAAGAATATAAGAATATTTCATGGGAGATATATATACATAGATATTTATACATTGACGATACTATACGGTTAAAGTTATGATTGTACATATGTGATATAATTATAGTTATCTACCCTTGTGGTGGGAGTTGTGTATTATATACATGATTTTAAAGGCATGTATATGTATGGAGTTGTACAATTATATGTAGGATATGGATGGCGTGTATATGCTTATAAATTAATGGAGTTATATACATTTAGGATATAAGGAGAAATTAGAAATTATATTATAAGAGAGAAATTATATTATAAAAGAGAAATTCATGTTATAAATGGAAAATTTTATAGTAAAGAGAAATTATAAAGGAGATATATTTATATATGGAGGTATAAAGGAATATATATATGGGGTTATGATGTGTTGACTAATATGATGCATATTTATGAGATGTGGGTGACAATGAGAAATTATAGGATAAATGATGAAATAATGAGTTGGTATATGTTTGATATAGTGATGATTCAAAGTGAAACTAATGGGCGATAATATGATATAATCATCTACTTAACTTGGCATATTCATAATATATTATAATGTGACAAAATAAATCATTTAGTGCATTCATGATATGAAATAATGTGGTGTAATAATCTGATAAATTAAATAACTGGGTGTATACTAATATGTGATATCATGAGGTAATAAATAGCATGGTATACTCATAATGTGTGATGTGGTAACAAAATAAATAATATGGTGCATTCATGATATGCAACAATATGATGTGATGATTTTATAGTTAAATAATGTGGTGTATGCATATATGTGATACAATGAAAAGATAAATAATATGGTGAACATCAAATATGTGTTAATAAGTTTAGATAAAAGATGAGATGATATGTGTTAATAAAATGAGATAATAATTCTCATGATAAATGTCAAAGATGTAACAATTTATTGAAATAAAAGATGAGGTGCTATGTGGTGACAATATGAGATGAAATGATGAAATGAAAGTGATGATAACAAATAAATTTTGTTGACCAGTACCTACAAAATTCCTGGGGGTTTGGGCTAGACCTCCTAATACCCAAGGACCGGCTTGGGGTGTGTGATTATTACCCAAACTATGTTTGGGGTGCGTGTTTTTATCGCCCAAGCTATCGGCTTGAGGCCCGGTTATTCTCTCGATGAAAGATGTCGTGGGGAAGTACCCTAGTGAAACTAAGGGTGCATGTTTCCATCGCTGGCTTCGGCTGGGAGGAAGTACCCAAGTTCTACTTGGGGTGCGTGTTTTCCTTCACTGGCTTTGGCTAGGAGGAAGTACCTAAATTCTACTTGGGGTGCATGTTTTCCCTCACTGGCTTCGGCTGGGAGGAAGTATAAAACCCTAATTTTCATTTATGACAATTATTATTTTGTATTATTAATTTGTACATATTGTGCACGTGTCATTTTGCAGTATGAAATATTTATAATTATTTTCATTACATGGACAAATGAGTATATATATATATATATATATATATATATATATATATATACATATATATATATACATATATATATATATGTATATATATATATATATATATGTATATATATATATATATATATATATATATATATATATGCTTTTCTATTATTTTATTAAAGCCCATTTTTTAAACAAACATAAGTATTCTTTTATTTTTAGCCCAATTTAATATAAGCTATTTTGGCCCATTAAATAAAAGCCCATGAGTTTATTTTCCTTTTTATTACAACTTGTAATGTAGACAAATTTTTTAGATTATTTGTTATAATAAATAAAATGTACAACTTTTAAAATAGGGGACTATGGGGAACACGTGCATTACACGTGCACGTGTTTGTGGACCTATTTGTGGTCGGCTGACATGGGAGAGAAGAAAAGAGAGAGTGGAGTTGTGGGAGGTGGTTTTTGTAGTCATGGTTGGTTACTACAACTTTCCCTTAAATCCTAGCCTTTGTTTCTTAACTCCTAGATCAATCCTAGCCTTGTATTTGTCCCAAATTTTGTATAAATACCCCCCCCCCCAGCCTAGTTATTCTTGCATTCTTCATTATCCAAACCTATAGTGAAAGAATACAATTATTAGAAGTGAGAATAAAAGATTGAGAGATTGAGAGCTGTGTGTGCTTGCATTCAAGGAGGCCGGCTACAAGCAAGGAGGCTCGGCATCACACTTGGGAGCTCTCGGGTTGCACTAGGAGCAAGGAGGAGACGCACTTGTTTGGCAAGCTCAATCTAGGAGGAGAAGGGCTCTTTCGTTTAGGAGTTGTTGTGTGATTTTCTCTCCAAATTAGGTGGGTGGTTTTCTATACTTCTAATTTAGATGCCATGCTAGGTGTGATGAAATAATGTTGCATGAAAGAAACTAATAAGAGTACACTTAATTTGAAAAAGGACTTGCTAATTGATTAAATGAATGCTTAATAGATTGCATGTTAACTTGTTATGAATCTTAACATTGTGTGTAAATTGCTTATAGTTATGAAAATATTGAATTGGGATTGTTGATAATGTCCAAATTGAGTACGAAATGCTAGTAGATGAAATTATTGTTTTATGTAATAAGTAGAATATCGTGATATTGTTTCAAATGAATAAAATTGTCCTATGCATTTGGGTTTATGAAAGAGGGAAAAACAGGGAGCTATAGTTATAATGTGAATTTTTAATACAAATTTGTATTTGAGAAATGTCAAAATTGAACTATGAAAGGAGTAGTATGGAAATTAAATTATTGCATGCGAAATGTGTATTTAATTACTGAAAAATTATTTTAAAATACTGGGGGTGTTATTTTAAGTTAAAATATACATTCTGGAGATTTACATGGTTTTTGGTGCAAGCAAAATGAAAATAAGAGCTTTTAAACATCGAAATGTTCTAATGAAATAGAGAACAAAGTTATATAAAATTCAAGTTATAGTTGTGACAACCTGAGCCTATAGCTCAAGTGGTCGGTGGGCTCTCTGGCGCTACAGTAGCGCGGGCGTGTGTCTTGAGGTCGCTGGTTCGATACCTTGTGGCCACCTTCTTTTGTGCGCGGTAAAAATTTTTTTAACCCAACCCGAACAGAGAGTATATAACTCTCTGTCGCCTTTTCATATCGTTGAGCACAGTCGGCCTAGTGGCTAGCTTGTGTGGCTATCTTCTCTGAGGTTGCGGGTTCGATTCTGGCTATGGCCAGAATGTAATTTTTTTTTCAAAAATGATTTTTATGGGTTTTCTTGATGTATAAAAATTTCGAAAAAAATACGGTTATTATTCTAAAATCATATACAACTTATAAAAATTAATTGGGAGTTATTGGAATGAAATAAAGTGTATTTTGGAAGTAAAATTGTATTCGAAACTATGGTTTCTTACTCGTATAATTCCATAAAATGTGTGATTTCACGGGGTGATTAAGATAGGTATTGAAAAGGAAAAATTATTGGAAAGAGAACATAACTGTGAATTCTTGAATGGATTATTTTGTTAAAAGAGTAGCATGACAATGGTGATAATATGAATATTCATTTGACTAGATGCTATCGTGATATGATTTTAATATGGAAATAAATGTTGTTAATGGACTGCATGAGTTATAATTGAACTCCATGTATGATAATTGATTCATGAAAGTTTTGGAAACCATGTAATTGGAAAAGAGAAATGTTCTTGAGTATGACAACTCAAACATGTGAATTTGTGAATTGAAATTGAAAATTAGGGTGTAGCCAAAACTCACACCGGCAATTGAAAGTAATAAGATATGACAATTGAAAGTGAAAAGACCAAGTTGGGTCATTGTGAAATGAAAGAAATAAGACCGGTATTGGTGAAAGGGCTGACTCTAAGAGATTGATTTTGTTCATGATTTCATTAAATTAAGAATTAGTACATAGTAAAGAGGTGATGAAAGTGAGAGAAAAACACAAGTATGAGGGCCTCGAGTCTATGATGTGGGTGTGATTCATTGTTTGTTTTCACGATGCATCGTGACATGATGTGGGCACTACTCCGGAATTATCGAAATCTTGGCGATGCTTGTGGGGTGTTTGGTGATTGCGAGAGGAACGTGTGCCATGAAGGTGGCTGAATTGTCCATAGGTTGTTTTCACGATGCGTCGTGACATGACGTGGGATTCCCCTCCAGTTTTTCTGTACATGAGCTCGTACTCATAGATCATCTAGGATACTTATCGTAGTTACAGTAGTAGAGTAAGTCATGACGAGGGATTGAACCCTACAAGATGAAGAACGATTAAGAGGCTTGGCCTCGGACCTATGTAGTATGGGATGCATAGAATCCGAACCAGTGTGCATTAGTGTCATGTAATATAAATAACTACATTAAGGACTAAGTGCACAATCACAACACGACATCAATAGGATATTCCCCTTAGTCTGATTTGTGAACCAGTTTGTGTTTGTTAAGTATGGAAAATCATTATACTGTTTTCGGCATAGAGAGGATGGCCGTGTATTATATTCGTCGATTGAGTAAACTGATGTACCCACAGTTTTGTATGCAAGATAAATGGCATGATAAAGATTAAAAAAGAACTGATGCTTAGAGATTATTCAAATGTTGTTGTAATTTCAATTATATTAATGTTGTAATTTTGCTTCCGCTGTAAAAATGTAAAGTATAAAGTTTTCCGGAGATAGACTGTGTGTTTTGGATAAGGCGGACCTGAAAGAGAGTATTCTTCAGGAGGCGCATGCTACTCTTTTGTTGGTACATCCTAGGAGTACTAAGATGTACAAAGACATCAAACAGCATTTCTGGTGGTCAAATTTGAAACGGGATGTGGCTGAATTTGAGGCGAAGTGTGATGTTTGTCAGCAAGTCAAAGCCGAGAATTAGAGACCCGGAGGTCTATTACAGCAGTTACCTATTCCGGAATGGAAGTGGGATAACATCAGTATGGATTTCATCACGGGATTGCCCAAGAGTCCTAAGGGCAATGACGCGATTTGGGTTATAGTTGATCAACTAACCAAGTCCACTCACTTCTTGGCGATGAAACTCACTGCTTCGATGGACAAGTTAGCTGAATTGTATGTTGGCGAGATCGTCAGGCTCCATGGTGTTTCGTCAACTATTATGTCTGATCGAGATGCGCGGTTTACTTCGCATTTCTGGAGGAGTCTTCAGACAGCTTTGGGCACCAAGACGGATTTCAGCACTGCTTTTCATCAACAAACCGATGGGCAAACCGAGAGAGTCAACCGTATTCTTAAGGATATGCTTCGATGTTGTATACTTGACTTTGGAGGCAGTTGGGAAAGGCATCTAGCTTTGGTAGAGTTTGCCTACAACAACAGTTTTCAGACCAGTATTGGGATGGCGCCGTACGAAGCTTTGTAAGGCTGGAAGTGTAGAACACCTGTTTGTTGGTTTGAAATTGGGGAGCGTCAGTTATTTGGGCCTGAGCTTGTGCAGCAAACCTCTAAGAAGATTGATCTGATCAGGAAGAGGTTGGTAGAGGCTCAGAGCAGGCAGAAGAGCTATGCAGACAACCGGAGACGGGACCTTGAGTTTAAGGAAGGTGACTTCGTCTTTCTGAAAGTATCGCCCAGTAAAGGTGTGAGTCGATTTGGCAAAGGCGGGAAGTTAGCCCCGAGGTTTATAGGACCGTATAAGATATTGAAAAGGATCGAAAAAACTGCTTACCGGCTTGAGCTACCGGAAGAGTTATCTCAAGTGCACAATGTCTTTCATGTGTTTATGCTAAGAGGTTATATTCCAGATCCGAGTCATCATTTGCCTGAGGTGCCGGAAGGTTTGCAATTGGATCTTAATTACATCGAGTCTCCTGTCGAGATTGTTGATCGTCTAGACAAAGTCTTGAGGAATAAGATGATACCGATGGCCAAAGTAGTCTGGAGAAACTATTTGGTTGAAGAGGCTACTTGGGAGTCTGAGGAGAGGATGTTGATGGATTATCCTGAGCTTTTTGCTTGATTTGTATTTTGTCTCTTTCTTTTTTTGCTTGTTGTGTGTATTTGTTTCTCACTCTTGACTGTAGTTCCGGGGACGGAACTATTCTAAGGAGGGAGTGTTGTAATACCCTAATTTTCATTTATGAGAATTATTATTTTGTATTATTAATTTGTACATATTGTGCACGTGCAATTTTGCAGTATGAAATTTTTATAATTATTTTCATTACATAGACAAATGAGTATACTGTATATATATATATATATATATATATATATATATATATATATATATATGTATATATATATATATATATATATATATATATACACTTTTCTATTATTTTATTAAAGCCCATTTTTTAAACAAACATAAGTATTCTTTTATTTTTAGCCCAATTTAATATAAGCTATTTTGGCCCATTAAATAAAAGCCCATGGGTTTATTTTTCTTTTTATTACAACTTGTAATGTAGACAATTTTTTTAGATTATTTTTTATAATAAATAAAATGTACAACTTTTAAAATAGGGGACTATGGGGAACATGTGCATTACACGTGCACGTGTTTGTGCACCTATTTGTGGCCAGATGACATGGGAGAGAAGAAAAGAGAGAGTGGAGTTGGGGGAGGTGATTTTTGTAGTCATGGTTGGTTACTACAACTTCCCCTTAAATCCTAGCATTTGTTTCTTAACTCCTAGATCAATCCTAACCTTCTATTTGTTCCAAATTTTGTATAAATAACCCCCCCCCCCCCCCCCCCCCCCCCCCCCCCCGCCTAGTTATTCTTGCACTCTTCATTATCCAAACCTATAGTGAAAGAATACAATTATTAGAAGTGAGAATAAAAGATTGAGAGATTGAGAGCTGTGTGCGCTTGCATTCAAGGAGGCCGGCTACAAGCAAGGAGGCTCGGCATCACACTTGGGAGCTCTCGGGTTGCACTAGGAGCAAGGAGGAGACGCACTCGTTTGGCAAGCTCAATCTAGGAGGAGAAGGGCTCTTTCGTTTAGGAGTTGTTGTGTGATTTTCTCTCCAAATTAGGTGGGTGGTTTTCTATACTTCTAATTTAGATGCCATGCTAGGTGTGATGAAATAATGTTGCATGAAAGAAACTAATAAGAGTACACTTAATTTGAAAAAGGACTTGCTAATTGATTAAATGAATGCTTGATAGATTGCATATTAACTTGTTATGAATCTTAACATTGTGTGTAAATTGTTTGTAGTTATGAAAATATTGAATTGGGATTGTTGATAATGTCCAAATTGAGTACGAAATGCTAGTAGATGAAATTATTGTTTTATGTAATAAGTAGAATATCGTGATATTGTTTCAAATGAATAAAATTGTCCTATGCATTTGGGTTTATGAAAGAGGGAAAAAAAGGGAGCAATACTTATAATGTGAATTTTTAATACAAATTTTTATTTGAGAAATGTCAAAATTGAACTATGAAAGGAGTAGTATGGAAATTAAATTATTGCATGCGAAATGTGTATTTAATTACTGAAAAATTATTTTAAAATACTGGGGGTGTTATTTTAAGTTAAAATATACATTCTGGAGATTTACATGGTTTTTGGTGCAAGCAAAATAAAAATAAGAGCTTTTAAACATCGAAATGTTCTAATGAAATAGAGAACAAAGTTATATAAAATTCAAGTTATAGTTGTGACAACCTGAGCCTATAGCTCAAGTGGTCGGTGGGCTCTCTGGCGCTACAGTAGCGCGGGCGTGTGTCTTAAGGTCGCTGGTTCGATACCTTGTGGCCACCTTCTTTTGTGCGCGGTAAAAAAAAAAAATTAACCCAACCCGAACAGAGAGTATATAACTCTCTGTCTCCTTTTCATATCGTTGAGCACAGTTGGCCTAGTGGATAGCTTGTGCAGCTGTCTTCTTTGAGGTTGCGGGTTCGATTCTGGCTACGGCCAGAATGTATTTTTTTTTTCAAAAATGATTTTTATGGGGTTTCTTGATGTATAAAAATTCCGAAAAAATACGGTTATTATTCTATAATCATATACAACTTATGAAAATTAATTGGAAGTTATTGGAATGAAATAAAGTATATTTTGAAAGTAAAATTATATTCGAAACTATGTTTTCTTACTCGTATAATTTCATTAATATGTGATTTCACGGGGTAATTAAGATAGGTATTGAAAAGGAAAAATTATTGGAAAGAGAACATAACTGTGAATTCTTGTATGGATTATTTTGTTAAAATAGTAGCATGACAATGGTGATATTATGAATATTCATTTGACTAGATGCTTTCGTGATATGATTTTAATGTTGTTTATGGAATGCATGAGTTATAATTGAACTCCATGTATGATAATTGATTCATGAAAGGATTGGAAATCATGTAATTGGAAAAGAGAAATGTTCTTGAGTATGACAACTCAAACATGTGAATTTATGAATTGAAATTGAAAATTAGGGTGTAGCCAAAACTCACACTGGCAATTGAAAGTAATAAGATATGAAAATTGAAAGTGAAAAGACCAAGTTGGGTCATTGTGAAATGAAAGAAATAAGACCGGTATTGGTGAGAGGGCTAACTCTAAGAGATTGATTTTGTTCATGATTTTATTAAATTAAGAATTAGTACATAGTGAAGAGGGGATGAATGTGAGAGAAAAACACAAGTATGAGGGCCTCGAGTCTACGATGTGGGTGTGATTCACAGTTTGTCTTCACGATGCGTCGTGACATGACGTGGGCACTACTCCGGAATTATCAGGATCTTGGCGATGCTTGTGGGGTGTTTGGTGACTGCGAGAGGATCGTGTGCCATAAAGGAGGCTGAATTGTCCATAGGTTGTCTTCACAATGCGTCGTGACATGACATGGGATTTCCCTCAGTTTTTCTGTACATGAGCTCGTACTCATAGATCATCTAGGATATTTACCGTAGTTACAGTAGTAGAGTAAGTCATGACGAGGGATTGAACCCTACAAGATGAAGAATGTTTAAGAGGCTTGCCCTCGGACCTATGTAGTATGGGATGCATAAAATCCGAACAAGTGTGCATTAGTGTCATGTAATATAAATAACTACATTAAGGACTAAGTGCACAATCACAACACGACATCAATAGGATATTCTCCTTAGTCTGATTTGTGAACAAGTTTGTGTTTGTTAAGAATGGAAAATCATTATACTGTTTCCGGCATAGAGAGGATGGCCGTGTATAATATTTGTCGGTTGAATAAACTGACGTACCCACAGTTTTGTATGCAGGATAAATGGCATGATAAAGATTAAAGAAGAACTGATGCTTAGAGATTATTCAAATGTTGTTGTAATTTCAATTATATTAATGTTGTAATTTTGCTTCCGCTGTAAAAATGTAAAGTATAAAGATTTCTTGTTACTCTGATGTAAAGTGAAAAGTTTTAAATTCCTTATAAAATTGTACGAAAGAAGTGTAAAGATGCTGTGGAATCTCGAATTCAGTTGTATTTGGAATTCGGGGTGTTACAGGAAGTACCCAAGTTCTACTTAGGGTGCATGTTTTCCCTCGCTGGCTTCGGTTGGGAGGAAGTACCCTAGTTCTACTTGGGGTGCATGTTTTCCCTTGCTGGCTTCGGCTGGGAGGAAGTACCCAAGTTCTACTTGGGGTGCGTGTTTCCCTCGCTGGCATAGGATGGGAGGAAGACGTAGCCTGGGACGCGTAAGACCCCCCTGGGGGGAAGGGGAGGGGCGGCAGAGATCCGCGTGTTTACTGGGCTGTCGGCTTTCAGTATATTGGGATATTGTGGTTCACTGGTCGAAAAATTAGTAAAATGAATAAATGTGAAATGAATATGAGAAGTAAAGAAAGTATATGATGTGAAGTGTGAATGAGAAAATAAAGAAAGTAATTGATGTGAAGCGGAAATGAGAAAGTAAAGTAAGTGTGTGAAGCGGAATGAATATAAAAAGTAAAAGAAAATGTATATATGAATGAAGATGAACATTAAAGAAAATGAGTCATGAGAATGTAAATGAAGATGAATGGTAAATGCAGTATGTGGTTAAATGAGTATGTAAAGTAAAGAAATTGTGTTGTATAATTATAAATATAAAACAAAGACATTATGCTATGAAAAGATTTATAAAAAGAGAAGAAATTATGTTCAGTGTTTAAATATAAAAAGTGGCGATGTGATGATATGCAATGAAAATGATTAGTAAACGAAGTATGTGGTTAACTATGTATGAAAACCGAGGTAATTACATTGTGTAATCATAAATGAAAATAAAGGAATGGTGATGTGAAGATATTTATGAAAAGAGGAACATTTGTGTTTGTTAAAAGTGGAAAGTAATGGAATTATATATGTGAATTAATATAGTGTTAAGTATTGGAGTATAAAGTGAAGAAATTATCTATATAAATTAATATGATGTGGAGTATATGAGATTAATCATGACAGAGCAAAATAGAATGTCTAACATGAATCCGAAAACAGAATCAAGTAACATGGCATGCTAACAGGTACAAGTGATGTGTAACAGATGTCAAGTGTTATACAGACAGGTAAACAGATAACAGGTGTCCAGTAGCATGTAACAGATAACAAATAATAGATGTCAGATAACAGATACATGTAAACAGGTAACAGGTGTCCAGTTATTAGAAGCCTTGTGTTTTAGTTTTATCTAGGTAGCACTTCATGCATCCCAAGTTTTTACTACATGGTTGCTACATTCTAACAGTTTCATTTAGATTTCGTAGGGGATTCAATAGGGCCGTGTACTCAGCTATCAGACAGACAGATATCAGATGCCGATCCAGACAGATAGATAGAACCTACGGGGTCTCTTCTGAGTACACCTTCTTATAGGGAAGTGTGTAGTCAGGTAATCAGACAGACAGAGTCGTATATCATGTAGTCATGAACACGTAACAGATAATCCTGTGGGAAATACGATCCCCCTTTCAAGTACACATTTCTATTTTATCCACTACTAGATCTTTCCCTTAACCCTGGCTTGGTTATTTTGTTTTTATTATCAGACATGCATGTATGTGTCACAAAAAAGGGCAAGAATAATATGGCATAAACAGGTAACAGGTTCAGATTGAAAGACAAACATGTACAGGTGATAGACAACACATAAAAAGGGAGAACAACGAAAATTCTAGTTTAGGACAATAAGACAGTACTGCACTAAATCTGGAATTTCCGTTACTACAAAAATGCAAATCTGTATTCTTCAAAAAATCTGGAAAATAGATTATCGGCCGAATCTAGCAAATATATATAAGTCATATGGTATTTCGCAAAAATAAGACTCAAAACAGAAATTTGTCCAGAAAACATGTTCAGCCAGAAATCAGAAGTGTCTATTCAAGAACAGGAAAACGACATAAAAACTTATTTATTAAATCCAAGAAAAAATCTGCGATATCCCCTAGTATGTCCATTAACAGAAAATAAAATTTCATAATTTTCCAACATAGATTGAATAGTTAAGTAAAATCAGAAAGCAGCAAGATACGACAGTTTTGTAAATTTGAAATCATAAACACTGCAGTAGTAAAACAGAAATATCTTACAAAATATAAATCTAATTCCAGATCCATCAAAAGGGTGATAAAATAGATACAGTAGGCTATAATTCATATTCACAAAGTTTTTATAGACAGCAAATAGAATCGGGTCGAAATTATGTTTCTTTACAGAACAGTATGAAAATTCTGCATGTATAGTAGTTGTTTGCAAGTATAGAATAGTGTATAAAAGTTATCAATTAAATCCACAAAAATTAGGGGTTGATCTCCATCAAGTCTAGTTATAAACAGCAAAATATTGGATCAAAACATTATATTTAACATCAGTAGAAAAACAATTTATCATACAGAATTCGTATAAAACAGAATCTAGAATATTAAACACATATGTAGTAAAATAGTCATAACTTACAACTCATAAATCGAAACTGAGATCTGTCAGAAAATCTGGAAAGTAGACAGAATTCTCTATAATTCATATTCACAAATAATTTTCATATACTGACCTTAATAGGGTCTAAAATACTGAACAAAAACGAGGCACAACAAAAGCAGAAATCTTCTTTATGCATAAAATCCACATAGATCATATAAAACTCATCCAAATCATCACAAACTTGAAATATGGTGTACTAGATGTCCAACCAACATGGTATAGGATATTTTGCAAGTCTACAACAAGTTATACTATGACTAACATAATCAAGCATACGATATCATACGAACAATCATGCATGTATACAACAAGATATGGTCATCCCTAAGTTATTTCATGTCATGTGTGTAATGAGACAACTACGGACGGATCAATACAATAGAGAAAAGATATAACAGGAGTTTTGCACAAGAATTTTCTCTAGAACACAACTACATTACAGGCGGTATTTAGTACTTGTATTACACAAAGAAAAGAATACAAGTTACTTGCCTTATAGTCGACGACGAAAACGACGATGCAAAGAGAATAACGAGAACAGATTCTCGGGGCACGAACACAACGGAAGAACTCCGAAACACGATCCACGAACAACGAACACAACTCTCGGGATTACACGCACACACACACAACTGACACCCGCACGCAAGGAAGGCAGCAGAGGTGAGTCGAGTGCACTGCAAGGGAAGTCAAATAGCGCACGGGGGATGACGTCGGAGGGGAGCGGTGTGGTGGGTACGCGTCGCGACAGGAAGGCAGAGACGCTGGCGTTGAGGCGACGTGGTGAAGCAATCGGACATAAGGACTTAGAGGGAGTCGCTGTGGAGGTGCGGCTGAAGGCGTCGAGATGCCGGGGTGAGGGCTAGCACAGGGGTAGGGCGATGAGGAGACGGGAAGGAGGGGAGCTCCGAGCTGTCACTACATCGTCGAGGCACTACAGGGGGGTCGCCGACAGGGTGGAGAAGGGAGAGGGGACCAGGGAGACGGGCTGGCGTCTTTGGGAGGAAGCACAGGGAGAGAGATGAGCGGGAGAGAAGGGAAACGACTGGTAAGGGTTGAAAAACAGGGGGTAGGAACAGGGGTATATATAGGTTGGATTGTTAGGATTAGGTGAGAGGCTAACGGGTGTGCAAACGGGAAGGGTTTGGGGTTTGGTGGGTTTTAGGATCCAAAAGAAAGAGTTATAGGGTTTTAAATAGGGTTTGGGAACAAATAAATCCAAATAGAAATGGGATGATCCAAAAATAATGAGATGGGCACAAAAAATGGATAATTAAAAGAAGGCACGAACAATATAAAAATAAAAGATAAAAAATAAGATCTCGATCAAACAGAGACGAAATAATAGACAAACAAACCGAATCAAGAAGATCAATAAAAACGATGACAAATCAAATGCATGGATATATAGAAAAAGAAGATTCAATACATGGTCCAAAAAGAAATACAAGCTGAATAAATACAAAAAAAAATACACACCCAAAATACATAAAATGAAAAACAGGGGTTACAAATCCTACCCACCTAACAAGAAGAATTGCGTTCTCGAAATTCAAACAAGTGGTACATAGGGTAACCCCAAAAAGAAAAGAAAGAACAAAACAAAAAGCTACACAAACAGATGAGGAAACTTCTGCTGAATCTCCTCCTCCAGCTCCCAAGTCGACTCACCCGGCGAGTGATGATTCCAAGAAACACGAACCAGCTTGATGACCTTGTTCTTAAGCAATTTCTCCCACCAATCCAAGATAGCAACTAGCAGAATCTCACAAGTCAAATCCGGCCGAACGGTCAACTTAGAAAAGTCAACCACGTGGCTCTCATCTTGGATATATCTCCTGAGTTGTGAGACGTGGAAAATATCGTGAACTCCTGATAAAGCTGGCGGCAATGCAAGACGATAGGCCACCTTGCCTACTCGTTCCACAATATCAAACAGTCTAATAAACCTAGGGCTAAGCTTGCCCCCACCACCAAACCGAATGGCACCGCGCCAAGGCGATACCTTTAGGAAAACATGGTCACCAACCTCAAAATACAAAGCTCTCCGATGGACATCCGCCCATAAAGTGACTCGAATGGTGCAACTTTAAAACTGGCCTGAAAGCTTTATTGTACGAGAACTCTATGAGATGCAAATGGTCCTCCCATGATCCACCGAACTGCAGCATACAGGACATCAACATGTCCTCAAAAATCTAGATGGTCCTCTCTGACTGTCCATCAGTCTGGGGATGAAAATCTATACTGTACTTTAATTTAATCCCCAAACTACTCTGAAGACTCTCTCAAAACTGAGATCTGAATCTCATATCCCTATCGAATACAATACTGATTGGAATCCCATGAAGTCTGATGATCTCTTGCATGTACTTCTCAGCTAGGCTCTTAGTAGACTATCCGATACGAAAGGGAATGAAGTGAGCACTCTTCGTTAATCAGTCGACAATCACCCAAATGGCATTATGACCCTTAGGACTCCTCGACAAAGTGGTCACAAAATCTATAGTGATGTGTTCCCACTTTTACTCCAGAAAGGGAAGTGGTTGAAGAAGTCTGGCGGTCCTCTGATGCTCTGCCTTCACCTGCTGGCAGATCAAACATTGAGATACAAACCGAGCCACAGCCCTCTTCATACTGTGTCACCAGAAATGAAGCTTCAAATCCCTATACATCTTAGTACTTTCAGGATGGATAGAATACGATGACTGGTGGGCTTCCTCAAGCAACCTCTGACGAACTTCACCCTTTGAGACACACAATCTGACCCAAAACGAAGCGATCCTTCAGCATGAATAACCATATCCGTTCAGAAACTAGCCTCAACTTCTGCCCTGAAACCCTGTAACTGCACATCACCAGCCTGAACCTCTTTGATCTGATCAACTAGAGACGACTGAAGCTGGAGCACCAGACAACTCCGATCAGAACTCGACAACAGCACATCTAACTCCAACCTCCGCATCTGCTCAACCAAATCACTCTGCTGAGTCAGGAGAATAGCTGCCGGTCTCCTGTTCAAAGCATCTGGTACCAAGTTCACTCTACCAGGATGGTATTGTAAACTGATGTCATAATCGGCCTTAAGCTCCAACCAACATCTTTGCCTCATTTTCAACTCCTTCTGGGTGAAGACGTACTTGAGACTTTTATGGTCTGTGAAGATCTCCACTCGGTCCCCAAGTAAATAGTGTCTCCACAGCTTCAAAGCAAAGATCACTACTGCTAACTCCAAGTCATGAGTCGGATGGTTCTTCTCATGCGGCCTCAACTGCCTCGATGCGTAAGCAACGACTCGGCCCTTCTGCATCAGAACTGCTTCAAGACCCTTACCCGAAGCATCACAGTAAACTACAAATCCGCCTGAACCATTTGGAATAGTCAAGACTAGCACTAACGTTAACCTGCTCTTCAACTCAGCAAAAGCCTCACTGAAAGTCTCAGATCAATAGAACTTCAGATCTTTTCCAGTCAGCTTAGTCAATGGTCCTGCTATCTTCAAAAAATCTTGGACGAATTTTCGATAATAGCTTGCTAGACCAAGGAAACTCCTCACCTCTAAAACTGACTTGGGAACTGGCCAATCCTTCACAGCTACAACCTTAGACGATCCACAGAAATACCATCGCCCAAGATAATGTGCCCTAAGAAGGTAACTCGGTCGAGCCAAAACTCGCACTTGCTGAGTTTCCCATAGAGCTGATTCTCTCTCAAAGTCTGCAGAACCAACCTAAGATGCTCAACATGATCCTCCCAATTCTGAGAATACACTAGAATGTCATCAATGAAGACCACCACGAATCAATCCAGGAACTGAGAAAAGACCCTGTTCATAAGACTCATAAATACAGTAGGTTACAACAGGCGTGTTCATGACTCCGAACGACATCACAAGATACTTATAGTGCCCATATCTGATCCTGAATGCAGTCTTCTGTACATCTGCTGCCTTCACTTTGACCTGATGATACCCGGAACGAAGATCCAACTTCGAGAAAACAACTTCTCCACTCAACTGGTCAAATAAATCATCGATCCTGGGCAACGGATACCAGTTCTTCAAAGTAACAATATTCAGTTTTCGATAATTGACACACAGTCGACGACTACCATCCTTCTTGTTGAAAAAAAGGACTGGAGCACCCCACTACAAAACACTGGGTCTGATGAATCCCAAATCAAGCAACTCCTGAATATGCACCTTAAGCTCGTTAACTCAACCAGTTCCATCCTGTAGGGACTCTTCGATATCGGTACCGTACCAGGCTGAACTTCAAACCGAACTTTACATCCCTATCAGGGGGTAAGCCATGCAACTTCTCTAGTAAAACATCAAGAAAATCCCTTACTACTAGAGGCGCAGCCTCACAGCTTGAATGCAATTCCATCGCACAAATCTCCAGATCAACTGCAGTCTCGGCTCGGCCAAGAGGCATCTTCCTGGCATGAAACTCAAACTCTGCGCGATCTGAAATTCGGAATACAACTTTCTTAGCACGACAGTCAATAATGGCATGGGATTCACGCAACCAATCCATACCGAGAATAACATTGAATTCTGAATTCCCAATGACAATCAGGTCGTCTTTGAAATCTGCGCCACCAATAACCACAGGACACTGCCTGCACTCCCGGAATCAAATGACAACACCACCACCTGTCACAATGTTACAAGCCTTTGACATGATGCTGCATTCCAACCGATGGCGAGCCACGAACCGAGAAGAGACGAAGGAATGGGTTGTCCCGAAATCAAAGAGAACAAGAGCAGGAAAAGAACTAACAAGGACAACACCTATGATAGAATAAAAAAGACAGGAGAAAAAGAATGGATGAACAGGGGTGAGGAAAAACACAATGCAGAAAGATAATACGAAAGGATAATGCAAGAGAAATGGAAAGAAGCAAAAGAGAAACAACAAGAACAATAAAAATAACAAG
Organism: Hemerocallis citrina; assembly: GCA_017893485.1. Taxonomy (NCBI): domain Eukaryota; kingdom Viridiplantae; phylum Streptophyta; class Magnoliopsida; order Asparagales; family Asphodelaceae; genus Hemerocallis; species Hemerocallis citrina. The sequence continues at coordinate 132,109,725 of CM030367.1, read as the reverse complement.
ATGCAAAACATACCTGCAACAACACCCTCTGTTGACTCAGCATTAGCAGCAGTCAGGTTGAAAGCCTGACCTCTCCTAGGGGCAGTGGTCCTCTGACCGACAATCTGGTGCTGCGGGGGATGTGGTGGCCTGACTGGACCACGAGCTGGGGCTACATGCTGAACTGGAGGCCTGATTGGAAGAGCCGTTCGCTACTGTGGGCAATCTCGCACTGAATGGTCAGCAGCACCACATCTAAAGTATTAGTGGTTGGCATGCCAACGGTTCCTGCGATCATGCCCAACCATCTGGCAGTAGTCGCGAAACTAGCTCCCCAAGAAACAGCTGAAGAGTAGGGAGCTGTCCTGATAGGATGGGCTGGGGCAGGCCTCCGAATTGGCCCACCTGAAGGCCTAGTAACAACGGAGTGCGGAACAGTCTGCTGGAGAGGAGCCTCCCACAATGAGCCTACTCCTGAGCTCGAGCTGCCTCGAGAGCCTCTGCATAAGTACGCAAGGAAGGGAGATGAGCTGCACCCGAATCTCTCGCTCAAGTCCCAGTGTGAATCTACGAGCCCTGTCCTCTTCATTTTCCACAAGAACGAATGCGAAGCGGCTAAGTCAGGTAAATTCCGCTGCATACTCATTCACAGACCTGGAGCCCTGTTCCAAGAGAGTCGCATGTTACAACATTGCATGGACAATATGTAACAAAATTTCAATAATAGAACAATGACCAACCTGTTTCAGGGCCAGGAACTGTTTCTCCATTTCAACTCGAGTGCTGCTAGGGAAGAACTTCTCCAAGAAGCTCCTAGTGAACGTGGCCCAAGTAATTGGTCGCTCGAGCATTTCGGACTCGGAATTCCACCAAATGTGGGCCAGGTCCACCAGCTGGATGGCTACCACATCCACTCTATCAGCATCGGTAACTCTTGCTTCCAAAAGCAACTGCTCAGTACGGATCAACCACTATTTTGCCTCCAAAGACATCTCAGTGCCGGAGAATCTGTCAGGATGCAGTCTCACGATATCCGTGACTATACCTGGACAGGGAGGGAGAGCTGCCTGCATAGGCACAGTGGGAGGCAGAACCCGAGCAGCTTCCAAAGAAGCCATCACAAGGTCACTGTGGTTTTGCTACATATTGATCAACCGTTCTAACACATTGGTAACGGCCTCAAGCCCGAGCTGATCTTCCTAAGGACGAGAAGTAAAACCTCTACAAGCCATGGTATGCACAAGATAAAAAATAATTAGCATCCAGATCAAAGTTGATTATAATTTATTTATGCATGCATGGTCTATGTACTGTTGAGCCAATCCCAGATCGAGCCAAGCTTGTCTAATATATCAGTCAAACTAATACATTAGCCAAACCTGAGCTCTGATACCACTAAAAACTTTGTCACGCTCCGCTTTCCAAAAAGGAGAATACACAATACGGATACGTGATTAAGTCCAGCAAATAATTTTCATCATCCATAAGCTGTCAGGATCTTTACAACATTTCACAGGAATAATCAGAGTAGGAAGCAAGAGAAGTCAACCACGATGCATAACCGAATAAATATACCAACAGGAATTTATTTGAAACAAAATTTAATAAATTTCAAATAAACCAGATCTGAACAAGTCAATAATTCTGGGTCACATTGTTCAAAACAAAATAATCCAAGTAACAGATACAATATTCAAAAATAAGCAACATGAAATAATAATAATAATAGCAAGAACTCCAGCATTTAAAATCTCAGATCACCTACTCCATCGGGCAGCTGATTCCAAAACCTGCAATTTAATAAATTGCAGGAAGAGGAAAAAGAAAACAAAATACCCGTCAATGCAAGTTACGGGCTGCTTGTAGTGCAGGGCCGTTTGTAGTGCAAGCACAAGTATAGGAATAAAATAACAAATATAAATAATAACAGAAACAAACATAGCGTGGAATAGATATGACAGAGAAAAACAGAATGTCTAACATGAATCAGAAAACAGAATCAAGTAACATGGTATGCTAACAGGTACTGGTGATGTGTAACAGATGTCAAGTGTCATACAGACAGGTAAATAGATAACAGGTGTCCAGTAGCATGTAACAGATAATAGATAACAGATGCAGGTAAATAGGTAACAAGTGTCCAGTTATTACAGGTCTTGTGTTTTAGTTCTATCTAGGCAACACTTCATGCGTCCCAGGTTTTTACAACATGGTTGCTACATTCAAACAGTTTCGTTTAGATTTCGTAGGGAATTCTATAGGGCCGTGCACTCAAGTATCAGACAGACAGATATCAGATGCAGATCCAGACAGACTGATAGAACCTGCGAGTTCTCTTCTGAGTACACCTTCCTATAGGAAAGTGTGCAGTCAGGTAATCAGCATGTCTTCATGAACACGCAACAGATAATCCTGTGGAAAATACGGGCCCCCTTCCAAGTACACATTTCTATATTATCCACTACTAGATCTTTCCCTTAACCTCGGCTTGGTTATTTTGTTATTATTATCAGACATGCATGTATGTGTCACAAAAAAGGGCAAGAATAACATGGCATAAACAGGTAATAGGTTCAGATTGAAAGACAAACATGTACAGGTAATAGACAACACATAAAAAAGGAGAACAACGAAAATTCTAGTTCAGGACAGCAAGACAGTACTACAATAAATCTGGAATTCCCGTTGCTACAAAAATACAAATTTGGATCCGTCAAAAAATATGGAAAATAGACTCTTGGCCGAATCCAGAAAATATATATATGTCATATGGTATTTCACAAAAATAAGAGTCAAAATATAAATTTGTCCAGAAAACATGTTCAGCCAGAAATCAAAAGTTTGTATTGGAGAACAGGAAACCGACATAAAAACTTATTGATTAAATCCAAAAAAAATCTGAGGTATCCCCTAGTATGTTCAGTAACAGAAAATAAAGTTTCATAATTTTTCAACATAGATAGAATAGTCAAGTAATATCAGAAAGCAGCAAGATACGGCAGTTTTGTAAATCTGAAATCATAAACAATGCAGTACTAAAACAGAAATATCTGACAAAATATAAATCGAAATACAGATCCGTCAAAAGGGTGATAAAATAGATATAGTAGGCTAAAATTCATATTAACAAAGTTTTTATAGAAAGAAAATAGAATAATGTCGATATTATGTTTCTTTACAGAACAATATGAAAATTCTGCATGTATAGTAGTTGTTCGCAAGTATAGAATAGTGTATAAAAGTTATCAATTAAATCCACAAAAGTTAGGGATTGATCCCCATCAAATCTAGTTGTAACCAGAAAAATATTGGATCAAAACATTATCTTTAACATCAGTAGAAAAATAGTTTATCATACATAATTTATATAAAACAGAATGTGGAATATTAAACACATCTGTAGTAAAATAGTCATAACTTGCAACTTATAAATCGAAACTAAGATCTGTCAGAAAATCTGTAAAGTAGACAGAATTCTCTATAATTCATATTCACAAATAATTTTCATATACTGAACTTAATAGGGTCTAAAATATTGAACAAAAACGAGATACAATAAAAGCAAAAATCTTCTTTATGCATAAAATCCACATAGATCACCTAAAACTCATCCAAATCATCACAAATGTGAAATATGGTGTACTAGAGATCCAAGCAACTTGGTATAGGGTATTTTGCAAGTCTACAATAAGTTATACTATGACTAACATAAGCAAGCATACGATATCATGCGAACAATCATGTATGTATATAACAAGATGTGGTCATCCCTAAGTTATTTCATGTCATGTATGTAATGAGACAACTACGGGTGGGTCAACATAATAGAGACAAGATATAATAGGGGTTTTGCACAAGAATTGTCTCTAGAACACAACTACACTATAGGCAGTATTTAGTACTTGTATTACACAAAGAAAAGAATACAAGTTACTTGCCTTATAGTCGATGACGAAAACGACGATTCAAAGAGAATAAAGGGAACAGATTCTCGGTGCACAGACAAAACAGACGAACTCTGAAACACAATCCACGAACAACGAACATAACTCTCGGGATCACATGCACACATACAATCGACACCCGCACGCAAGGAAGGCAGCAGAGGTGAGTCGAGTGCACTACGAAGGAAGTCAGACAGCGCACGATGGCTGACGTCGGAGGGGAGCGGCGCTGTGAGTGCACAACTCGACAGGAAGGCGGAGGCGCTAGCATTGAGGCGATGGGGTGAAGCAGTCGGATAGGAGGGCTGAGAGGGAGTCGCTGCGGAGGTGTAGCTGAAGGCATCGAAATGCCGAGGTGAGGGCTGGCACAGTGGTAGGGCGATGAGGAGACGGGAAGGAGGGGAGCTCCGGGCTGTTGCTGCGTCGTTGAGGCACTACTGGGGGGTCACCGGCAGGGTGGAGAAAGGGGAGGGGACCAGGAAAACGGACTGGCATCTTCGGGAGGAAGCATAGGGAGAGAGAAGAGCGGGAGAGAAGGGAAACAGTTGGTTAGGGTTGAAGAACAGGGAGTGGGAACATTGGTATATATATAGGTTGGATTATTAGGGTTAGGTGAAAGGCTAACGGGTGTGGGTATCGGGTGTGCAAACGGGAAGGGTTTGGGGTTTGGTGGGTTTTAGGATCCGAAAGAAAGAGTTATAAGGTTTTAAATAGGGGTTGGGTACTAATAAATCTAAATAGAAATAGGATGATCCAAAAATAATGAGATGATCACAAAAAAATGGATAATTAAAAGAAGGCACAAACAATATAAAAATAAAGCGGATAAAAAATCAGAGCTCGATCAAATGGAGACGAAACAATAGACAAACAAACTGAATCAAGAAGATGAATAAAAACGACGACAAATCAAATGAGTGGATATGTAGAAAAAAAAGATCCAATACATGGTCCCAAAAGAAATACAAGCTGAATAAATACATCAAAAAAAAAAATACACCCAAAATACATAAAATGGAAAACAGGGGTTACAAGTTGATTATGTTAAAAGTTATTTTAATAAGGAATAGTTTTAAATAAAAAAAATTTGTGGTGTGACACCCATACATCTGCCTTTCCCCTACTTCATACCAACCCACCGGTGTTCTATACTTCCTTCCATACAAGGCCTCATATGGTGCCATACCGATGCTAGTCTGAAAATTGTTGTTGTAGGAAAATTCCACCAGAGTTAAGTGCCTCTCCCAGCGGCCACCGAAATCCATCACATAACACCTCAACATATCCTCTAACACATGATTGACTCTCTCAATCTGTCCATCAGTTTGAGGATGAAAGGCAGTACTGAAGTCTGTCCTGACTCCCAAAGTTGCCTGAAGACTTCTCCAAAAGTGTGATGTGAACCGTGCATCTCGATCTGATACAATCGATACGGGAATTCCATGACATCTTACAACCTCCCCGATGTACAATTTCGCCAACTTCTCCATTGACCAAGTGATCTTCATCGCCAAGAAGTGAGCAGACTTGGTTAATCGATCCACTGTTACCCAAATTGCATTATTTTCTTTGGGACTTCTGGGTAGTCCAGTGATGAAATTCAAGCTGATGTTCTCCTACTTCCATTTCGGAATGGATAATGGCTGCAACAATCCTTTGGGTCTTTCACTTTTTTCCTTGATTTGTTGACAAGTTGCACATCTTGCTACAAACTCCACCACATCCCTCTTCATTCATGACCACCAGAAATGCTACTTAATATCTTTGTAAATCTTAGTGCTCCCTGGATGCACTGATAATAGAGTAGTGTGCGCTTCCTGTAGGATGCTCTCCTTCAATTATGCTTGATTAGGTACACACAACCTTTCTCCAAACCACAACACTTCGTCCTTCACTTGAAATTCTGCCAATCTGCCTGTGCCGACCTGCTCTTTCATCTTCTGAATTTCTGGATCAGACATCTGACCGTCAATAATCTTCTCCCTCAGTGTGGGCTGAAGTGTCAACTGTGCTAAAGTAGCTCACAGTCCTTGCAACACTACTTCGTCCCAGCTCGATCGAGCTCCTCTGTTAGTTTCTCTTGAGTTGTAATCGAACAGGATAAACTTCTCTTCCGACTGAGCGCATCTGCCACTACATTTGCTTTTCCCGAGTGATACTTTATTCCTGGACGGATATCTTCTAGCGCTTCCAACCACCTTCTCTGCCCCAAGTTCAGATCTCTTTGCTGATAGATGTATTTTAGGCTCTTGTGATCCGTGTACATATTGACCTTCTCTCCATACACATAGTGTCTCCATTGCTTCAAAGCAAATAGGATTGCCTTCAACTCTAAATCATGGGTTGGGTAATTTTTCTCATGCGGTCTCAATTTCCTAGACCCACAAGCTGTTACCTTTCCCTCTTGCATCAATACACAGCCCAAACCTCGATGTGAAGCATCACTGTAGACATCATAATCAATCTCTGCTCTCGGCAAAGCTAGTATTGGAGCAGTAGTCAACATCTCATTCAACTCTTGGATGTGGTAATGTCATTCCTTAGCTTCGCTGTCTTTACCGTCGAAAAATACTTAGCCAGAAATTTTTGTCCAAGTCCCTCCCAAATAGTGATAACACCAGGCGATAGGGAATTAAGCCAAGCCAAGCCTTATCTCTTAGTGAAAAAGGAAAGAGTTTCAATCGGATTGCATCATCTGATGCTCCATTGTTCTTGAAAATGTCACAGATTTCTAAAAAGTTTACAATGTGAACATTAGGATCCTCGTGCGATAGTTCCCAAAATTGAACAGTATGTTGAATCATTTGAATGATCGCCGGTTTTATCTCAAAATTGTTAGCTTTATAGTCAGCCTCTTCATGCTTGATGTTGCTCCATTAACCGACGACATAGCATGGCCCCTCAAAGCCTTAGTTGCTTCTCCATTACTCTCATATGCCATTGTGATACACTTTTATGTCCTAAAATATAGCTATTAAATAATAGAAAAACTAACAACTAAAAATAATAAAAATAATAAAAAATAATAAGAAAATTCTAAATTAGTAACAATCTAGTAATTATCAATATCAATAAAAGAATAATTAGTCCCCGGCAACGGATCCAAAAACTTGATGGGATATTTGCAAGTGTACAAAATCACAATAAGTAGTATAGTTTTAAAAGAAAAGAGTGTCGAACACAAGCACTAATTATTTTATTGAGTACCGAAATTCACTAGATTAACTACTATATGAAAAATCAAAAATATGATAAAAATATAAACTAAAATAAATTAAACTAAAGGAAATGTTAATCTAATTAAGAATAACGAAAATTTGAATTTTTTTTGTTTGTTAACAACAAAACTATTTCTAAGGCTTTTGATTTCACCTAGTTAATCGCACACAATTCATAATTTCATGTAGCTAGAAATTCTACTTTTCCAAGTTATAGACCAAAATCTCCTAATCATTCAATATTTTTTCTCGAACAACACAAAAAATATCTCCAACTAACAGTTCGTCATATCCCTATGAAAATTTAATTAATTGAAGACTCATTAAGTTCTATAGATTTTTTTATAGTCACATTAATCGCAGTAAATCATCTCTAATTTTGCTTAATCAATGGTGTTTAATTCTATAATTCTAAATCAAAATTTACCTCTCGGTCTCTCCATGATTCAATAAATCAAACAATAGTTGGCCAAACAATTTTAAGCATTAAGAAAAAAAATTAAACACACAACCATGGAAAAATAGAAAAATAAAATAACATGAAACTAGAATTGTGTTATCAAAACTATGCTACATCGAAACCCTAGAAAAAATAAATTTAGTTCATGATAAATTTGAAACTAACAAATATTGTATTGGATTGCATAATGAAAAATTGAAGAGAATAAAGAACTCTATACGATCTTGATGAACGCTTTGACTCTTGCTCTCCAATAGTGTGATGAGTCGTCTCCTCCAATTTCTTTAGCCTCCACGATATTTATTTTTTCTTTTTTTCATATCTGCCTTTATATGTAGTAGCCAAAGAAACCCTCAAAAGATAAACACAATTATAGCCATCTTAGACCTGAAACTCGCAACCCGAATTTCCTATTCTCGGATTTCCGCACACAGTTGCAGTAAAATGAACTTTCCCAGAGCTATATTACTCCGTTCATAATATTTGAGTACTTATTTCGAAGAAGACTCAACGACCGACATCTTTGGTTTAGAAAAAAAGTTAAGATCTGTCCATCTTCATGTCAAAAATAGCTGTACAAGTTGTAGGTGCTGCATTTTTATAAAGAAGAGGAGAATTAATTAATAGGATAGGTTTAAGTTTAAATAATTAGTTAGTAAAAATCTAAAGATTAAGATTAATATTTTAGATTTTAAACTAATCATTCAACTAATTTAATCCAATAATCAATTTGAATCTTGAATTTTGAATTTTGAATTTTAAAATTTGAAATCTTTATCCTTGTATGCTTCCTCGATTTTACCAAAATGCCTATCTTTTGCATTTATCCATCTCATTCCTTCAAAATAAAATAAATAAATAAAAATAATTTGAAAGAAGATAAATTTTAAAGAAATAAACGAGAACTTGCAATTTTTTGCATAAAAAGTGTAATAAATTCTTATATAAATTTTACTCATCAGCGGCTAAGGCGTGGGTGCCTTCTTGGACCATCACCGAGGCAGACTTGCTGGCGGAGCGCCTTAATGCTCTACAAGTTGCCGAATACCTTGCCACTCCCCACGATTGGGCAGCTCTGAATAATGAATCAAAAGAGGAGGTTTATGTCTGGTGGGTGCAGGCCACTGTTCTGAATCTAGCCTTCTTTTCGCCGATCCCCCGTTGTCGTTATTTTTTTTTTGCTAAAGTTCGCTTTTCTTTCTTGCTGGTGACCATTAATGGGGCTGAACTAAAGCTGAGGTGTGTGGCAGTTCTTCGGCAAGCCCTATTGGCCGAATCTGGTCAGAAGGAGATCATGGGGCGAAATGACAACCTCCAATAGAGATTGAAGGAGCTGAAGGTGGAGCTTACAGTGGAGAAGTAGGCTCCGGAGGAGCTATCGAAAGAGAATGAGTAGCTAGCAAAGGAGAACCTAGCCTGGCAGGCAAGGGAGAAGGAGCCAATGAACGATTGGGACAGTGCCATTAGGGGCGTGGAATTCAAGGCCGACCTTATTATGATCCTAACTCTGGCTTTGATGTTATCCTTGGGATGGATTGGCTGGGAGTTACCATGCTGTGATTGATTACTGGGAGAAGACGGTCATATTTAGGCTCCCAGGTTACTGGGAGTTTGAGTTTCTCGCGGGTGAAACACCGTCGGATCAGACAGCTTGTGTGTTGGAGTCAATGCATACTGAAGGTGAAGTTGCACCCGCGGTTGTGCGGGATATTCTAGATGTCTTTCCGAAAGAATTGCCCGGATTGCTGTCAAACTGCGATGTTGAATTCAGCATTGAAGTTCAGCTGGGAACAACACCAATATCCAAAAGTCCATACCGGATGGCACCAATTGAGTTTGCAGAACTAAATGTGCAAGTCTAGGAGTTATTGGACATGGGGTTCATCAGGCCAATTGTTTCACCTTGGGGAGCCCCAGTGTTATTCGTCAACAAGAAGGATGGAAGTCGTAGGCTCTGCATTGACTATCGGGAGTTAAACCGTGTCATGATGAAGAACGGATATCCGCTGCCGAGGATCGATGATCTGTTCGATCAGTTGCCAAGTACTTCAGTTTTCTCAAAGCTAGATTTTTGCTCTGGCTATCATCAGCTGAAAGTAAAGACTGAGGATATTTAGAAGACGGCATTCTGCATAAGATATGGACATTACGAGTTCATGGTAATGCCTTTTGGAGTCACTAATGCGTTGGCGGAATTCTTGAGTCTGATGAACAAGGTGTTCTAGCTATTCTTAGAAATTTTTTTTGTGGTCTTCAAGTACTCTCGGAACAGGGAAGACCATGCAGAGCATCTGAATGTTGTCTTGCATACTTTGAAGGAGAATGAAATCTACGGGAAGCTCAGTAAGTGTGAGTTCTGGCTTGACCGCGTTGCCTTTCTGGGTTAAATCTTAGTTGATTCGTTGAAGGTTACTGCAGTCAAGGATTGGCCAGTACCAAAGTCTGCATCGGATGTGCGAAGTTTCCTCGAATTGACAGGGTATTATCGGAAGTTCGTCCAAGATTTCTAAAAGATTGCTGGACCCCTAACAAATTTGACGAGGAAGGAGCAGAAGGTTTTCTGGGATGGAGCTGATGATGAAGCCTTCGTGGAACTGAAGAATCAGTTGACATCAGCACCAGTGCTGACTATACCAGACAGTTCGATGGGTTTTGTGGTCCACTGAGATGCTTCAGGTAGAGGGTTAGGAGCAGTGCTGATGCAGCATGGCAAGGTTGTCGCATATGCATCCAGGCAGTTGAGGCCTCATGAGTTGAACTATCCTACGCATGACCTAAAACTTGCAGCTATAATCTTCGCCTTGAAGTTATGAAGGCATTATTTGCTTGCAGATAGGATTGAGATCTTCACGGATCATAAGAGTCTCAAGTATGTGTTCACACAGAACGAACTGAACATGAGGCAAGGGAGATGGTTAGAGTTGATGGCAGATTATGACATCAGTTTTTAGTACCACCCAGGAAAGGTGAATTTGGTGCCATATGCCTTGAGCAGGAGGCCTGCCGCTATGTTTCTCACCCAACAGAAGGATATATTAGAGGATATGCCAAGACTGGAATTGAATATGATTTTTCCCGATTCAGCATGACAGTGTATGGTGATGCAGTTGCAGTTGCAGTTTTCGTTGGTGGAGAAGATCAAGGAAGCCCAAGCAGGTGATCCGTAGTTTCAGGAATTCCGAAGCGAAGTTGAAGGAGGCCTGAGGACTGAAGATCATTCATTCAGACGGATTGCTTCATTTTGGTGCCAGATTATGTGTACCGAAGGGGGAAGTCAGGCAGATTCTACTTGAAGAAGCCCATATCTCGCCCTACTCTATCCATCATGGAGGTACAAAGATGTGCAAGGATCTGAAGCAGAAATTTTGGTGGCACGAAATGAAGAGATCAGTGGCAAGATTTGTGTCCTAGTGTTTGGTCTTTCAGCAAGTGAAGGCAAAACATCCGAGGAACATTTGACTCCTTCAGCCTCTTCCAATCCCAGAGTGGAAATGGGAGAATATTTCCACTGATTTTGTGATGGCATTGCAAGGAGTCCCAAGGGCCATAATGCCATCAGGGTAATTGTGGATCGGTTGACGAAGGGTGCTTATTTCATTCCGTTCAGAGTTGGTCAGTTACGGAGTGCCTGGCTGAGAAGTACATGCAGGAAGTTGTGAGATTGCTTGGAGTGCCTGTCAGCATCGTATCAGATAGAGATGCGAGGTTCAAATCTCATTTTTGGGAGTCTTCAAAAGAGTCTGGGGAGGAAGTTGAACTTCAGCAATGCATTCCACCTACAGATCGACTGAGAGGACGATCCAAACACTGGAGGACATGTTGAGGTCTTGTGTTCTTTAGTTTGGAGGTTAATGGGAGGATCATCTGCACTTGATTGAGTTCTCGTACAATAATAGCTACCAAAGAAGTCTCAAGGCAGACTCATACGAGGCACTCAATGGTGGCAAATGTCGATCGCCAGTCTATTCGAATGACATTGGAGAGAGGAAACTTTTGGGACCTTAGTTGATCACCAAGACCGTTGATGCAGTGGCTCAGATAAGGAAGCACTTGCAGGCATCTTAGGATAAGCAGAAGAAGTGGGCTGATTGTCACCAGAGGCCGTTAGAGTTTGTGGCAGGCGACCATGTTTTCCTCAAAGTGTTCCCATGGCGAGGTGTTATCCGCTTTTATGGGGGGGGGGGGGGTAAGCTAAGTCTCCGGTTCATCGGTCCATTTGATATTGTGGAATGAGTGGGCAAGGTTGCTTACAGGCTCGCATTGCAACTAGCATTATTTGGAGTCCATGTCTCCCAACTCAGGAAGTACATCAATGACGACAGTTATGTGATTGACCACGCGGAGTTGTCCATGAGACCAGACTTATCATGCGAGGTCCAACCAATCTCTATCTTGGACAGGCATGAGAAATTCCTGAAGAATAAAGTTATCAAGCTTGTTCGGGTCTCCTGTAATTCTCACTCACCCGGTGAGTCGACTTGGGAACTGGAGGATAAAAATTCGAAAGAAGTTCCCTCATCTCTTTGAGTAGTTTTTTTTTTGTTTTGTTTGTTTCTTTTCCTTTTTCTCGGTGTTTTCCTATGACCCACTTGAATGAATTTCGAGGATGAAATTATTCTCGTCCGATTTTTTAGATTTTTATTTTGTATTTCTTTCCATTTTCTCATTCCTGTAATCTATTATATCGACAATAAATTTTTGCTATTCATCTTCTTTCAATCCATTTTATTTACATTGTTGAATACTGAAATCCTTGTATACTCTATTTATTTTTGTATGAGGTTTTGATCCATCTATTACATTATTTCATTTGGTTTCTTTCAATTTAACCCACCAATTAACCTATTATTCCTAGTTGGATCCTAACCCGTTAACCCAAACCCACTAATCAAATTTCCCTATTATCTGCCTTCTGATCAGATTAATCATCTCTCCACGTTCACCCTCTCGATTCCCTACTTTATTGACTCAATTTCTTTAAATCCTAACAAAACCATGTAATCTCTCAATCAACCTATTAATCACCCCCTTAATTAATCATCTCTCTCTCTCTCTCTCTCTCTCTCTCTCTCTCATCTTCTTCCCTGTTTCTCTCTCCCAAAACCAACAGACCCAACACCCCCTCCCTCTTCAGCTGCCTCCTTCTCGTTGAACCACCTCGATGCACCCTGCCTCAGTCGACGACCGCCTTGTCCCCCAGTCACCAGCCTCATCATCGCCATCATCCTCATCCCCTGCGTCGACGCCCCAGCCACCTCCTTACCTCGTCGATCCCTCGCCTTCCACCTCTCCCCAGTCATCGCCCCTTCCACCATCGACCACCGAACGCATCCCCTTCATCGCCACAACACCCCACCATCCTCATTTCTTCCGCACACCACTGTCGATCCCCTGCATCCTAAAGCCCCTCTCTTACTTCTCTCGACCACTTGCCTCGACCTGCATCCATCGACCACCGAAGCACCATTCGACTCCCCTAGCTCCACCTCATCATTCACAACAGCACCTCCACCGCAGGTCACATCCCTGCCTTGCCGACGCCTACACCTCGCCGCTGCTGAGCCACCTCTTGCTGTCGTTGCAAAGTTGCTGTCTCGCTCCCCCGTCTTGTGCACGTGTTGTCGTTCTGTGCTTTGCACATGTTGCTGTGCACGTAGTTTGCATGTGTGTTGCTGTCAGGATGCTCATCCCATTATTCTCTTATTATCGAAATCGTCACGTAAAAGGCAAGTTTCTTCTTGAACTAGTTTTCTTTATTATTGTTCAAGGAATTATGTTGATCCCCGCAAGTAGTTCCACTTGATTATCGTATACTGATTGTTTCGATACCCTTTCGATACCCTTCAGTAGACTACTACGGATTCATCGGAAAAACCAAGTAGTAGTACTCTTCTCGTGCCATCCCCTTGATTCAAACTCAGGCCTTCTTACATATCTTCATATGCATACACCACACATAGATTAGAAACATACATATAAAGAATGATGATTGAATGCTTGTTTCGATTAGATGTGATATTCATGCTATGATGTCTTGTTAAATAGTAGAATTACACCGCAATGAATGAGATTAATTCACTGTTAATTGTTGACTTAAATTTATATGCATGTGTATAGCGTTGTCACTAATTAATGATTAATCGACTTGCTGGCCTGCTGGTTACTCCATGTTGTTTTGTAATTTTGACCCAGTTACTGTTGGAGTTAGATTAAAACTTGTAAATGATAGTCAGAGCCCCTTGAATCTAGTTTCTATAACATTCGATGGATCTGGATTCCAAGTTGTAGAAAATAAGTTATCACATTTTTTGTATCGCTGGGTTTTAAATTCAAAATTGTTATTCATGAGCACGTCGACACATTTTCACTAATTGAACCACCATGTTAATAGCAAATTTAAACTTGAAATTAACTTGAATGTCGCTAGACACGATTGAGAGTCTTAAAATAAACTTTATGAAATTTTTTTAGATAGATTTCTAGACCCATCATGTATATGCTAACTTGACCCTAAACTGCTGTTAGAACACTAGACCAGTAAAGACCTTAACTTTTGACCCAGTTGCAGTTAGAACCACATAGGAAATTGTGAATAAAAGTTGTAGCCTTCTGTGTGAGGAATTCAGACCATTTGACAGATTCTCAAGTCGACTTATAGAATACAAAATATTCAAGTTTTGTTATTGTTTTGTCGAAACTCCAGATTTGCTGTTTATAATTACATCGCCATGTTAAATTAATTGCAGTACTAGGATAACTTAAGAAATTAGACCTAATAATTTTAATAATGTTAATTAGCAATTTTTGGCACTTAATTATCATTTTTGTGAGAAATTTACTTAAGTTCTTAGTGGAATTACACGTATAATAACGTGATGTTGAGTTGCTGCATGAACAGTAAACTCGTGAAGAACCAACTAGTAGTCACATTTGCTATAGTCGAAATGTATCGTGTGAATATGCATCGAAACCGGCAGAGAGTCCAGTTTCTAGAACCTTTGACAGAATCTGATTCGATTCCCCGTAGCAGCGGGAAAGTCGACATTTGTACAACAACGTCTTGCTATCCAGAAATTACATTCTTCATGTTAATTGTAAATTCTTTAAACCTTGCATTACATTGCATATCGTCCACTGCACAATCCTTGATACATCGTTCATATCATTCTTGACACTATTCCATTGATTGCACATTCATGTTTCATGTTAATAAATTAATAATAAGCTGGGTTATAAGGATCAACTTAGTAGTAAATAAATAGTGACTGTACTCGGATGAAGGGGCCCGTGTTTCCCTATCTTGTTATCTTGTGGACAAAGTCTTGTTATGGATTGTGGATTGTGGATTCTTGTTATTGTTATCGTGCCGAGAACATGATCTGTAGAGTTCACCAATATAATCTAAACATTCACTGCTTGTATGCACCGAACCTGTGGTATGAGACACAGTACTACGTGCATTATATAAGATAATAAAATATGATAGACCTAGGATTGAAAATAAATTGATCTCGATTATTGTTACAAACTTGAAATCTTATTTTATTGTATTGTTACTCGTTAAATTGTTGACTATAGACCTTGGCTCGTTATCGATAATTTCATTGTCACTTGATATAGTACTTGTTCCTCGTTTATTGATATTTACATGTCCTGCTTATTGTTCCTTGCATGTACGACTTGCTGTCCGTAACTTGCTCTAACGGACATTTCTTCCACTCTAGACTATGAGCTCGCAGGTACACAGGAAGAATTGCCCGAAGGACTTGGTGAATAGACCTCCTAGGGATTGGAGCCGAATTGTTGGCCATAATAATTATCTTGTCATTTTCATTTAAATTTCAGTACTATTGTTGTTATCACATTTTGTATTTTGGGCTTTTTGACCCGAAGTTTGTTTCTTTCTAGTTGTTGGTTATTGTTGGGACATTTCATGTAATATCTATATTATGAGATTTTATTTTAGCATGCGTGGTTGAATTTGTATTTCATATTGTTGAGTTAAATGTTACAGCTTATGAATGATGCAAATCATTCGCTAGGTCTTCGTTACGTGCTTGTATTGCTGTATTTTGTTAAGCAGGGTGTGACACACACGCTACTAGGAATAGGATGTTGAAGAAACTACCGTTATCGGCAAGAATACGACGAACTTCATGGTTTGTCAGTCCGACACTAATCACAAATGCATCGCAGTAAGGAGTACAAATACTCTCGAGGTCTTCATCCGAGAAAGAGATGGGCAACCATGGGCCTTTAGGAGGAAGGCAATTTTGGACCGAATTGACTCCTCGGAAAAACGCCTTATGAGAGAATTTAGAGTTTTCCCCCATCATTCCTCCATGTATGGAGTGGAGAATGGCCATTCCCTCGAACACATGAGGTTCGGAATCCTAGTCCGGACGCTTGTTGATCCCCCGCAGAGGGAGCGAGACCCCCTGGTCTTTCCGAGTGAACTTGGACAAGTTTCCCATATTAGTTAGAGTTTTGATCTCATCCTTCAGTGTAAGATCCCTCAAATTAGTATATAACTATTTTATACATTAATCCGTGCACGCTTGAGAGTTGCACGTATTAATGAAAATTTTCCAATTAGAATCCCGAATAATACTAGTAATTTTTCTGAATAAAAACTATTTATTTATATACATACAAACATTTTCTTTTGAGTATGTGAATGCTTGTCTTGATACGTATGAATACATATATGTACAATTGTACACTAATTGAACACTACTAAATACCCTACACAAAACCACTAACTAAACCCTAACCTTAGAATAAGAAACTATGGGCCATGAGAAAACCATGAACTTATTCATTGTTATTTTTGGGTTCCAATGTTTAACATTTGGAACACAAGGGGATAGGGTCACCTCACTCTCATCTCACCCCCTCCCATTTCCGGCCAAATAAAAGGGTCCAAAACCAAGCCCTTGTTTCTACTTCATTTTCTTACTCATCTTTTTATTCTCTCATTTCCCGTCACTCTTTAGTTTATTTCACCTCTCAAAACAATCCCTCTCCTTATAAATTTCTGATTTGGGTGAAGAAAAGAAGGAATCAAGAAGAAAGCAAGGAGCTAGGAGGAGGCCAGCTAGGAGGAGAAGAGCTTGAAGAAAGAGAAGGAAAAAGAGATCATCAAAGTGGGTGTCTTTTCTAAACCCTTGCATGATATTTTTTTTTCAAATTTGTGTTGAAATGTTAGTGATTTGGTTGCATGATGATGTGAATGAAGATTATTGTGTGTCTATAACTTTTATATAAGTACTAAGAGTAGAATAAATAGGAAAAGGCATGAACTTGTGAAGGTTTAACATAGATTGATTAGAAATTTTATATCTTTGTATTCTGATAGAATTTGGGCTTAAAATTTTTGACGTAGCATCTCACTTATGTCCCTAATAATCCCACCAAATTTCATAATTTTTGAATATGGTTTGATATTTTAATTAAAAACAGCATTTGCTGAAATAGAACCTATTTTCTGTTATGTTTGAATTTAGCATGCTTGATTTCTAAAAAATCATTTCTCCATGTGCATCATGAATTTAGAGCTGAAACGTTTACTGTAGCTTCTCATAAATATCCATAATAACTCCACCAAATTTTAGAATTTTTGTAAGATGTTTGGTATTTTTAGTAAATACGAAATTAACACTGAGTAAGAAGATGACTGAATTTATTCTTTGTTCTGTCTTGATTTTTATGTCAAGATTTGATGATCCATAACTTCCTGAATACATGAATTCTTAAGATGAAATTTTTGTGTGTGGTTATCCTATATGCCTGTAATAACTCCTCCAATTTTTATAAATTTTTGATGATGTTTGCTATTGTAACAAAATTTGAAAAGGGTGCTAGAACCACGTTATTTTCTGATTCTGATTGTTATTCACACTGAGTTACTGAATGCTATATTTCCATATATGATAAGAAGGAATTTAAGATTTAAATTTTTACAGTAGTGTCTAAGGTCAGTATAGAACATCTCCACCAAGTTTGATGATTTTAAGTATCATTTGATATCTTTTGTAAAATACATGTTACTGCTGTTGTTAAGAACAATGTGCATGCAGTCTTGTAAATTATACTCAATTCAAATTATCTTATATTTTTGAATATTTTAAGCCAAGATTTGGATATGTTATGCTTCTTTGTGTCTAGGACATGTCTACCACTTTTTATAAAATTTGGATATCATTTGTCATTTTAAACGAGTTTTATTGTCCAACTGGTTGATAGTTCTATCAATTCTGAAATTTTTAACATGCTTATAAGTTTTGGCCATTGTTCGTCTCTAAAATGTCGTAGTTGGAAGTATTTTGAGATAATTTCCAACTAGGTAATTGTAGTAGACACTTAGAACTTTCTAAAATGTCTATGAACTTGAATTTCTGAGCAATATGCGAATTATAATGATTTTTACAATAGACAGAACTATGTATTGGCTTTTCCAACTTACTGTTTTTGCTAATGAGCATACTATCATAAATTAGACTTGCAATTTGAACTTAAACTTGCTGTTTAGTGGCTTTAGAATTTGTTATGAATGTGTGGACTGAGTTGTGATACTTGTATTCTCATTTTAAGTTGTAGAGTAGCCATTTTTGTGACTCACAATAGCAATTGAGAAAGAGTTGCTAATTGCATTTAGGGTATGACTTGACATGCAATTTGTATGTGAAATGTTTGTTGTTGGGATTTGTTTATGCCCAACTTGTGTTGTATTTTGCTGTCTACATAGTGTAGAGGCTTGGGGTTCACCTGGGCGTGTTTCTCCACGGAAACGGGGCCGGGAATGACCCTATATTGGCATTTTGCCTAGACTTTGCTTTCTGTTTGAAATTCTATTTTAACATTTTTAGGGAACTTTGATATCGAATTAGGCATGTGAACATTGTAGAGTATTGCATTGATGTATGGTGCTTAAGTAGGGTCACTTAGATAGAGATTGAGACCCTAGGCCTAAATTTTGATACATGAGTTTGACGGGTAGACCAGAAACCCGTGTCACCTCGAACGTGTTGGAGTATACGACTCGTGCGCTGGCGTGCTCGCTTTACATGGAGGAATGTTCGATGTTGTTGGTACTACCACTTTGTCAAGAGACTGTGGGGCATAAAGAATAGCCCGAGCAGCATGTTTGGGTCAGGCTGAAGTCATAATCAACTCCAAGTGTAGAAGGCGGTGGTGGCGATGGTGGTCAGTTCGCCGCTTAGTTTGGGCTGAGTTGGGCTCTTTTATGGGATGGGTAAGTTCTAAATGAATAAGCTAGGTTCACTAGAAAGATCAACACGTAGAACTTAACTAGTTATTCTCGAGTAGATCAAGTATATGTCTACTAAGTTAGGATGTGAAACTAGTTTTTAGTTTGCCTAGTTAATGAGGCAATTGATTAATAAAATAGATCTAGTTTCGCCTAATAAGACACATAGATGAGCTAATAACCGAGATTAGAGCTTTCATTAGATCCATTAGAATCGGGAAAATCAAATGATCAGTTAATAAGTGTAGAAATGATAAAATTTAACCTTATTCATTAGTTTGGCCATAGTTATTGGTTAGCGTTAGTTCCCATGGGCGTGGTAGTATCCTAGAATTAGATCGAGCCATTGTTTTGAGGACAGGCACTAGTGGGTATTGTACTCACCTGTCAAGGGGACATGTGTGGCGGCGTCTCTCCTGTTAAGGGCACACGAGCAACATTGTCTCGACTGTTAATTTCTGAGATCTAGTGGAAAGAACGAGAGGCGTATATCTCCTGTCAGAAGCTAGGGGAATAGACCCCTAAGTGACCGTCTATATTCTATATTATCAAATGAGTCGATTCTTTGCTAGAAACACAATGAGGAGCAAGTGTTTAACACTAAGTCTCCTGGCGAATGTAACCCCCATTCCCGACAATAAGTATTTTCCGTGTGTTTTCTATAATTTGATTTTTATAAATTACTTTGTGCTAAATTCGTTTCAGATTTGTATTAAAGTGTTTTCTAATCGAAAATTTACTCATTTTGAATAATGGTGTATTTCAATCTTAGTTCCCATTTCTTATTGATCAACTATTTATATTTGAGCCTAAAATCTAATATATTATTATTATTGGATTATTTCAATGAAATTGTTGAACCCGAATATTATTTTATTGTATGATTTTATTATTTTTATAATTATAATAATTATTTTTTATTTCTTGATTAATCTATTTAAAATCCATCTATTGAATTATTTTATTATTTTATTTGTTCTGATTTTCTTGGCGAATTTCAGTCTATTTTCAAGCCCAATTGATATTCTTTTGCATTTGTATTATTCATCTATCTAATTGGATTTAAATTTTCGTTCATAGAATATTTTCTCTTTTTGTTGGGCCATCTATCTTGTGAATTTTATTGTATTGGATTGTGATTATTTTATTTGAACCTTATTGTTTTCAAACCTATCTCTTGCTGAACCATAAAACCCAATTTCAATTGTTCTTGACCCAAAACCACTATTATTGATCCTAAACTGCTAAACCAACACCCTAATTGTACCTTATAAATACAACTCTATTGTAAACCCTAAAAATTGCACAAATTGAAACCCTAGAGCCACTTATTCTCTCTCCTCTTTCCTCTTTCCTCTCGTTATTCTCTCTCCCACTGTGCATCTTCCCGCCCAAACCCATACCCTTCTTCTCCGACCATCTCTCCGGCGCTACCTTCGTCCAACCCGTCAACCACCACACCCAACACAGCAACCCCCTGTCTTTCCCTATTCCTCGTCAGCCAGCCAAACCCCCAATCCCGAGCGTCCCCTTCCTCCTTCCTCCAGCGACGCTTAGCACACCCGAAGACCACCCCCGGTTCTGCTTCAGCAGCAGTCCTTTGCCAGTGCTAGATCCAAACACCCCTCCCCTATTTCCCCGACTGTCTCTCTGTTTCCCGTCGACAGTGCTCGCCCAACCCAATCTCGAACGCCCTGAGCACCGCCACCGTTCGCACCGCCTACCTTCGTCGTCGAAGCCAGCGATGCCCCTGTCTAGCCTGCCCCTTGCCTCTGCTCTTGCGGTGGTTACTATTGCTGCCGCCATTACTGTCTCTTTGTGTCGATTTGCTTGGTTCTATTTGTGCACGTATATCGCACGTGTTAAATTGTGTGTTCGTGGGTTCGTTGCTTCGGGATCCTTATCCTGTTATTCTTGGTATTCAATTTCGTTATCCATAAGGCAAGTCACTTCCTCTTGAATTGTTAATTGTATCAAATTCAAGTTTTGTTGAAACTCTTGCAAGTAAATCCCTTTGTTATCGTATTTATACATTGTTCATTTCCTGCGTTGGGTCTATTGAGGGTTTACACGAGCTAACCCCAATATTCTTGACATCGTGCCACTTTGACTCTAAAAATATTGAATCTTGCATACATCATATAGTATTGATGATAGGATTTTCATGCATCTCATAACATGATTAATTATTATAGAGACAATTGCTAGGTTGTATGTTGTTTGATCGATTGATGGTTGATTGATGATAAATTAGTGTATGTATGTGTTCTAATTTTATTTATCAGGTTTTGACACTCATCATGCTGATTATATAATTTATTGACTATAGAATTGATACTCATCATGTTTAATTAATTTATTCCATGAAAAATATCCAAAAACGTGTATGTTGCTTGCTGGCTATATGTTGACTGCTAGTTTCGGCCCAATAAATGATATTAAAATGAATAATTTTCTGAATAAGAATTGTAGACTTATCTTTCTAGTTTTCCAGAACATCTTGAATTTCTAAATTCCGAGTTGTGTAGCAAAAGCTATGTTCGTTTTACTACAGCTGTGTTTTTATCTCCAGATTTTCAGATTCTTGTATCTTTCATGTTTAAACTGTTAAAAGGTCGATCAACTAATAAAATATTGCTCTAAAAATTTCCAGATTGTTAATTAACATGTTTAGGAGTCTAATAAATATTTTTACTGAATTTTTTATCGAATTTTTGTTGATTCTAAAATTATAACAACATGATATCGAGATTCTGCCTAAACATGAAATCTGTAAAGAACAATATTTGACCTAGTTACTGTTGTCATATTTTGAACTTTAAATATGCGTTGGAACCGTGTGGAATTATAGTTTCTAGAATTTCTGATGGTTTCAGTTTTCGATTTCTAAAACAGCGGAAAACTGTATTTTTGTACAGACCACTCTTGCTGTCCAGAATTTCACTTTTCACTTTTCTTAATTTAATTATTCCTATGTTGTAGTATTGCTTGATTTGAAATGTGTATGTTGTATTGCATGATCCTAATGAGTTATTGTCATCATTCTAATTTTCCTACTTCATGTTATCATCCTATTCTTTCCCAATCATTACCATCGTTCAACTAATGTCTCATAATTGCATATTGTGTTGTTGCATTAATAAAATAATTAATAAGCCGGTGTTTAAGGGATTGACTAGAGTAGTTGATGATATAGTGACTGTACACTGAAGTGTGGGCCATGTTTCCCAAAATATTGTGTGTTGGCTATTGTTATTGTTATCCGTTTATTGTTGGATTACTGGCACAGTATCCCAATTGATCATGTATTGTTTTATTGTTATTGAGCCAATTAGTGTGCACAAATGCAGTAAATAATGTTATCGTGTCGTGTCAATGATCTATAGAATCTTCAACTTAGGTCTAAACAAAATTGATTGTATGCATCGAACCTGTAGTATGGGATGTAGTAGTACATGCATTAGTTAGGATTAAAATGAATAATAGACTTAAAAATTGACACAGCATCAACATTGCATATTGTTCGCCAATGTTCCTATTGATATCAAATATTGGCTAAGTGTTATTGATATTGATCATTGAATATCGTTATTGAATATTGAATCATCGTTTATAGCCATTGCATCAATTATCATGATATTGATTATTGTTATTGTCCTATGTTATTTATTCCTATTGATCCATTGATTCATTATTATATCGTTATTCCATTGTTCCTTGCTTTCTCTACTTGCTATCAATGACTTACTCTAAGGACAAATTTTCTCCTCTTTTTAGATGAAGTGTTCACAGGTAATGATGGAGAATTGCCTCTTGGAATTGGAGAACAAACTTTCTGAAGATCTAATGCTTTCTAATTGCTTATCGTTTTATTGAACTTAATGTATTAAGACTTATTACTATTGTATTTGGGATTTATTATTGTATTGGTCTTATGCCCCGGATTTTATTATTTGTTTCCAGATGTTGTATTATTATTGTACTTTGATATTATATTTTGCTTCATTTCCAGTATTATTATTCATGAGATTATTATTATTGCCTGCGCAATTGTTCTGTATTGATTATATTGTTGAGTTGATTGGATAAACAGCTTATGAATGACGTTAGTCATTCGCTCGGCCAATGTCATGTGCTCGTATTTCGTATTTTAGGAAGCAGGGAGTGACATCGAAGTAGGGATAGATCCTGCGGGACCCTGTGGATTCGCCTTATAATCTTGATAACTTTTGGTAGGGATAGGAGTGGCTCTATCTGCGAATTCTGGCAGAGCTGCGGCAAAGCCAAATGATCACAGGAGTGGAGAGAGATCATCGATCCTGGCAGGGTAGAAAGATTTCTTCATGGATCTGAGCGAACCGAGTGATCATTGTCACTCGGAGTGGATAGACCACCAGACCGATCGCAGCAGTGGGGATAGACCGCACTAATTGCAGAGTCTACCAGTCACTAGATAAATATCAGAAATAGGAAAGAGTACAAGAGTAAGTTGCATGACGAGGGATCGAACCCTACAACAGGAGAAAGCGAGCTTGATTTGGGGAGTATGTAATATGGGATGCATAAGTTTCCAAATCAAGTGTGCATTAGAGTAGGAGCATCGTGTGCATTTGAGATTGTGCATTAGATTCTAGGTCATGACATACACTGACACTTGTAATTGACTGAACATTTATCTTTTTGCATCAAATATTGATTATTGAGTTTGGGAAGTCACTGGTTTCATCAGCATTGCGTCAATTATATTTAATTGACGTGCCCACAGATTATTAGTTGCAGGATTGCTAATCGTGGAGCAGGGGACTCGAGCTGTGGGAAACAATTAGTGGAGATGTTGTCTAGTTTGTTGTAGAGATTCCTGTTTGTCATACAATGTAATCTACGATATAAATTACCGATGTGAATTCATGATGTAATTCTATGATGAACAAAATTGTACTTGTAATAACAATTGTGGCAATAAGTTTTTAATTTCCTATGATTTTTTTGTGTTTTGACTCATTTGAAGGAAAGATTCTGGCTTGTGTTTCGAGTTTTCTGTGTACGAAAATTGGGGTGTTATATTCATGGCCCGGCATGTAATACCCCGTAATTTCAAAAAATAAATAATAATAATATAATAGTAGTATATATATATATATAGTTGATAAATATATAAAGAGATGGCATTATATATATAAATGAAGGTAAAAAGGGGGCCCACTTGTTCAAAATGCTTCAGGATGCCTTGAAAGGATTTTTGCTGTTACTTGGATGGTGACGTGTGTACTAATGGGCCTACGGGCTTGATATGTGCACAGATTTGAATAAAAATGAGAGAGATGGTATTATATAATCCCATATCGAGAATACAAAAAAATTATTTGAGTATAAACAAAATTGCCTATGATCAAGAGTCACCTAATTGGTTAACCACCTTTTGAGAGGCAGCCTGTGGTGGGCAGTTATACTACACAGTATCTAATTTGTCTTCTAAAAATAATAAAAATTGTCAGAGTATTGGGGCGGGGCGTTACAAATGGTATCAGAGCCGACTTTCGACACCGGGTGTGGAAGAAGGACTCAGTATGATCCGTGGTGTTGAGAGTCATTGATCTCCGGAATCGGGTATGATCTGCGGTGCTAAGAGTGATTGATAGTCGGGTATCCGATCGGCGGTGTTGAGAGTGAATGATCTCCGAAATCGAGGGCGACGCCACATCGGCTAGAAAGGCAGATCCTATACTAGATGTGTGCCCTGTACTCAGCGAGGATGCTGATTTCTAAAGGTGGGGTGTATGTAACACCCCGTAATTTCAAGAAAAAGTATTATATATAAATATATTTGCTGATTTGGTAAAATATGTTGAAAAAATATATTAAAAAGGGGGGCCTACGGTGAATGGAGATTAAAGCACAGAGAACGTGCTGTGCTTGGTTTGGTTGTAAAATTGATGCTGATGTCATCAATGGTCTGGGGGCCCATGGATTAGTTTCATTAAGGAATTCAGAGAAGGAGTTCTCTGTTGAGTATGGTGACGTGTACTAATGGGCCTACGGGTTTCATATGTGTACAGATTTAAAAATGAGAGAGAGATGGTATTAAATAATCCCATATCGGGTACAAAAAAATTATTTGAGTATAAATAAAATTGCATATGATCAAGAGTCACCTAATTGGTTAACCACCTTTTGAGAGGCAGCCTGTGGTGGGCAGTTGTACTACATAGTATCTAATTTGTCTTCTAAAAAATAATAAAAATTGTTTGAGTATTGGGACGGTGCGTTACACGGCAATTCTGTCTCGTGACCGTGATCTCGGTGGAAATGGTACCAAAACCTTTTATCCTTTTTTGTTGGGGGTATTCATCCAAGGGGGGTGTCGGATCAACCCCTCTTCCACCACCTCCATTAGTATCGCAGAGACATTGGCGTTGAGGGGGGTAAACTTTTCGAACCGAGGCACAGAGGGGTCACCTCTGACCTAAGGTGTCTTTCTCGATATATTAAGTAGGCAGAGTGAAAACGAACATCACTATACATTACTCACCTATCAACTTCTCTATGATATCTTATGTCTTTATGTTAGGATGGCAACCGGGTCCGGTTGACCCGCGATTCGTCCGCAACCCACCCAGTCCAACCCGGTCC
Organism: Hemerocallis citrina; assembly: GCA_017893485.1. Lineage (NCBI taxonomy): Eukaryota > Viridiplantae > Streptophyta > Magnoliopsida > Asparagales > Asphodelaceae > Hemerocallis > Hemerocallis citrina. Next base: position 132,084,225 of record CM030367.1, on the reverse strand, counting down.
GTAAGCAACCGGGTCGGGTCTGCTTAGCAGAACGGGTCGACCTGGGTCGCCCAAATACCGAATCCAACCCACTCGACCCAACCTGCGAATCCTGTCCAAATGTCAAACCCGCCCGCAACCGGCCCGTTTGACCGGCAGATTAGGACTCGTTAAACCTGCACGGGTCGAATGGTCGACCCTCACGGGTTGAACGGCTCTTTCTCTCCTAGCGCAAGGCAGAGAGCCGTTTAGCTCTCTGTTTTTGGTTTTTGGTTTTTTTGGATTTATTTTAATTTTTTTTGTTGGGGGGGGGGGGGGGGGGGGTTCCTATAAACCCCCTAACTTCAATCAAGTTTTTGCTACACCTTACTCTTTACTACTCTGCAATTTAAAGAATTTCTTTCATCAAAGAAGCAAGCAACAAAAAAATTACAATTTCGTTCCTATCGAATTCGTGGTGATTGAACAACGCTCTCCACTACAAACTCCCTCAACAAAGAAACTCTTTCTCTATTTTCTACGACTACGTCTACTACACTTCTCAATCGACTACGTCTACTTCTACTATTATTTTCTCTTTCATTTTATACATATGATTATTCCCGGACTACGATATCAAAATTCACAACCTTCTCAACTCTTTATTTTTTGTTGTAGTTCTATTTTTTTGTGTCGTATTTTTTCGTTGGTTTTTCGGATTTTTCTCTCTCAACCCTCCTATTATTTTTTAGATTCTTTTTTTACGTATCTATCCTGGATTGTTTTTTATTTTTTCACATAAACTATTAGAATACTAGAAATTGTTTATTTTTCACATATACTATTACCATGTCTAGATCACAAGGTAGCGGCTGTAGCCAAAGTAAACAAGATTCCACCGGTACTTCGCGTTGGCCTCCAATAGTCCCACAAATAGAGCCCGAATTTACACTGAATCCTATAGTAGGATCTCATGATTTATCTCTATACGACATAGAAGAAGAAATGCATAATGTTGACACACAAATACAACAAACCGAACCCACTACTAGTAGAAAAACTAGGGGGAAACTAGTGATTGACACAAATATTATGACTATATCCCCGAAGAGGATATTGTTGGAATCTCGCTCAGCCTCTCGATTCCAACAACCATCTCACTTTATAGATCACTTAAGTTACATCTAACCTCAACATAAATATTTCATGCATTGTTCATCCATTTTCTTTATGTCTACAAATTATGAAGTAATCAACTTCTTATAGCAATGTAAATAACAATTTTTTAATCAAATTCTTTTAGGAAATTTCTCGGTTAACAACCCCAAACTATTCGATTTAATAATATTCAATGTCCTTTTGTTAGTGGATCATTTTCATTCTTTTTTCTACACTTCAAATATATTTCTTAATACAAAAATTCTTTGAGATTAAGTCGACTAAAGATTCTGTATTTCATTCTCATAACAACATCTTAACTATTTACTTAATGCAATAGATTAGTATCTATGCAATTATACATAGGTGAGTTTTAAATTTGCATTCTTCTCCCAACTCTTAAATCTTTTTAATCATGTACAATCTCCTTTGAATTTGAATTTGAAAACTCATTTACTACATTATTTAATTTGAATATAACCTTTAAGTCCAATATATATCTTAGAATAGTTTGGAATTATTTCCAAGGGTTCTAATAATATTTTAGAATATTATTACATTTTTTTTCCAATATTTAAAACATGAAGAACCCCTTTAAAATAAAATTAAAAGGAAATCTGTGTATGGCTGGGATCGAACCCTAGACCAATAGCAAGCCAACCGCAAGCCCCAACCATCATGCCAACTCACATTAGTGATAATCCACATTGAGTTTCTTTTATAATCTAGTTACTCTTACTTATTAAAGTCCAAAATTTTACAAAAGGGCAGAGCCTCCTAGGTTTCAAACCCAAGACCTAGAAGCCCCAAACACAGTGCACTAACCACAAAGTCCCATACTCTATATGATTATATATGTGTTCAAAATCTTTTAACCCTGCTCTCTGTTTCCCATATCATTTTAATTTATTCATATACTAGGTTTGCCCGTTGACACGTGCCTACGACACGTCTTCGGAATGGTGCACCTGGTTTGATTATATAAAATAGTTTTGGAGATCCAACAAATTAATTGAAGTAGCAAACATATTATATGAGGGAAGCAGTATATCAACATTTAAGCTCAACCATCGCCTTCTTGATCATTAGCTTGAACTTACTTGGAATGCATATAGTTTGTTAAAAACACTGCATAAAGTTTTTTTTAACTTCAGCATCAATTTTAGATAATTGTAATAGTTATGCAAGGACATTATCATATAGGTTTTATAGAGTTTACTCTAATCCCATAACCACTATGAGCATGTCTAAATACAATGGTAACGCAAGTGTAGGTGTGAAGGTATCTACAATACCAATAATCTAAATATTTGTTTGTCTGAGACTCAGTTTGCAATTGAAATACCTCTTATTATTATTTCAACCAAAATGAAATACATAAAGTTCTCAAAACTCTAAATCATGCTAATCATTTCTTTTATCTCCACTTTGTCTCCCCATTTCACCTTTATAAAAAAAAAATCAAAATGAATAAATAACAAATTTACTTTAGTTGTCTTTCTTGAGTGGAGAGTTTGCACACTTCACTGGTAAATTCCAGTCATCCAATCCTATATATCCAAACATACGCTAAAAGTTTTTATATGTTATGTTATCCATGGTTTCTAATAACCAGTGAAGAGAACACTTCACGATAGTATTTTCTCTTGTAGTAAAAAAATTAATGTTGTATATTTGCCAAGTTATTTTAGGGTGCTGATCAGCTTACCTGTCCTGCTAAGGTTTGGAAGCCCAAATTGAGGCCACCAAATAATCCATCTCTCACTTGCGTACACCTGAAATCAAAACCAATAAAAAACTCATCAAATAACTCACCAAATTAAAAATTTTTAAACCCAAAAATAAAACAATCATACCACTCTGAACTTAGATCCCATGCATACACAAAATTCGAGTAAGAAAAAAACTGTGTAATCCCCTGCACACAAAAAATTAAAAATTAGAATGAGAATCCAGTTAATGAGATGAAATTAGAGTCGTCGCATCGCATATAGAGGATCTCGATTAGGTGGAGGAGAGTTGCCGATACGAAGTCGCTTGATATTCGCGCTCGATTTGGTGGAGGGGAGTCACCGATATGAAATCAGCAGCGGATCAGATATCGGCGATGACCTCTTGATTGGGGTTCGACATTGGATTTGGATTTGCTTTGAGATTTGCAAATTTTCAAATTTTCAAAATTTTCACATTTTCAAATTTTTAAATTTTTAAATTTTTAAAATTTAAAATTTAATTTAAAAATTTTTAAATTTAAATTTAAAATTTTTAAAAAATTTATAAATTTTTTATTTTAAAAACTTTTTAATTTTAAAAAAAATTTAAAATTTTTAAATTTAATTTTTTAAATTATTTTTATTACTTTTTTTATAAGTTTTGATTTTTCGAATTATTTTTTAAGTTTTTAAATTTTAAAAATTTAAAATTTCTTATAATTTTTTTAAAATTTTGATAATTATTTTATAAGCTTGGTTTTTTTGAATTATTTTTAAGTTTTTAAATTTTTAAATTTTTTATTTTTTAAGTTTTTAAGTTTTTTAATTTTTTAATTTTTTTTACATTTTTTAAATTTTTATTTTTTTAATTTTTTGAATAGGAAAGAGAGAGAAAAAATAATTAAATAAATAAATGAGTTATTTTGGGTGGGGGGATTGAATTTGAGTTTTGGGAGGAAACTTTGGGAGGGGAGGGGGGGGGGGGGGGGAATGTGTTTTGTGAGGTTAGATCTGGGTCTTTGATTTTTGGGGGATTGAAGGAGAGCCACTTGATAGCTTTCTTTGTGTTTTATTATATAGATTTTGATTTCTATTATTTTCCCTCATAATTATTACTCGTAAATTACACTTCCAAATTTCCAGAGACGGTTTTTTTCTCTAATTTTATCAATGGTAGCATGAAGTTGTACACAAATGAATTTAAATAATAATTTTTAGGAACCTTGTACTCATATATTTCTATTAATCAATTTGACTACTCTTTACAAGAATTGGCATGAATATATTTCCTTTTAGCAATTATTCTGAATTTATGGAAAATCCTCACCTCCACCATCTAATTATAAACCACACCTAATTTTACATGATTTTTAGGCATAACTTAGCAACTTTATATACACATATAACTTATATATATGATCCTATCATGGTATGCTACAATAAATCAATACAGAGGACATCATCACTAAAACACTCTAATAAAATTAATAGTTTGAATACATGACAATCAATATATATATATATATATATATATATATATATTGTAATTTTTAACTAATATGCATTAATTTCTCACCACTAAAAACTCTATATTACACATGAAAATCTAACATGCATCACATAAAAGGTTTAGAAACTAAAGAACACATACCAATTTTCATTTCAAGCATAATTTACCTAGAAATGCATTCTACAAATAATTAGAATGCAAAAGAAGCACTCACCTAAAAAAGCTCCTGATAGTTGTAGCGCATAGCAATTTGCACCAAGATTCCAAGCTCCTACCCACCAATGAAATCCCAGCCTCTCTCCTTGACAAACCACAAGCCTCCTTTTTTTTTTAAATTTATTTATAGATTTTTGTGTTGTTCATGACAAGAGATGAGAGCTATTTATAGGAAAATGGGTGGTTAAAATGACTCCCCACTTCCTAAAATAGCTCCCCACTTCCCCACACTCACCCACTCTCCCTCTCTTCAAAAATGGCCAGCCACTCCCTGTAACGCCCCGAATCCCAAAATTACTGAGTTCGAGATGTTCTTCAGGATCTTTTCGCTTTCTTCACATACAACTTTACAAGGAATTTAAAACTTTTCTTTTACATCGGAGTTTACAACCCATTACATTTAAATTTACACAGCGGAAGCAAAATATACAATATTTACATAAATGAACAACAACATAATGAACTCTTTATGCATCCATTCTTCTTACATGTAATTTTATCCTGCATAAAAACTGTGGGTACGTCAGTTTATTCAACCGACGATAATTATACATGGCCATCCTCTCTATGCCAGAAACAGTATAATGAATCTCATTTCTTACAAATCACAAACTTGTTTAACATAAGCATGAAAATAAGAGGGAACTTTTAATGATGTCGTGTCGTGATTGTGCACTTAAATCCTTAATGCAATTTACTTAATTAATTATGACACTAATGCACACTTGTTCGAATTCTATGCATCCCACACTACATAGGTTCGAGTGCAAGCCTCTTAAACGATCTTCATTTTAGTAGGGTTCAATCCCCCGCCATGACTTATTCTACTACTGTAATTCCAATGAGTATCCTAGATGAATCTATGAGTACAAGCATATGTCCTGGCCCCTGGAGTAGAATTTCGCGCCATGTCTTGACTCGTCAAGCATGCATTCTGCGACAATTCAGCCTCCTCCCTGAACACACTCCTCTTGCAGTCACCAAAACATCCCACAAGCGTGACTAGAGTCCGATCATTACTGAGTTGTGCCCGCGCCATGTCTTGACGCATCAAGCATGCATTCTGCGGCTCACACACCCGCACCGTACCCTAGCTCTCATACTCATGTTTTTCTCTCACCTTCATCACCTCCACACTATGTATTTAAGTTACATTAGAATCATGAATAAAAATCAAGCTCTAGAGTTAGCCTCTCCATCAACCGGACTTATCATTTCATTTCACTTGACCACCCTGGTCTCAATATCATTTTATTCACTGCCGGGGAGACTTAGCTACTCTTTGTTCAATTTCAAATTCACAATACCCAATGGAGCATCATCAGCTCATAATTCATTTTAGAGTCTCACAGACTTCTTACCATGATTTAGCCTTTCATAATTATTCATAAAATTCTCAATTCTCATTTATGATTCCTTTCACATGATTCATACAGACATAATCAGAATTCAAAAGCATTAAGTTCATCATTACCAACAGCAAAATAACATGAATCAAATTATCGAAGGTCCACTCTGTACAGTCGACTTGGAAAGGTACCAGTCGACTTATACAGTCATACAATTTCCTCATAAAAGCTCGGGATGGTCGACTGTTGCACTCAACCAGTCGCCTGTCCCGCCCAATTCTTATTCACAATATTATCCTCATAACAGTCGACTGTTCAGTAATCAGTCGTCTGTCCTGGATATTTCAAACATCATAATTTCTAAGTCCAGATCAGTCGACTTATACACACATTGGTCGACTGGACAGATCCATTTCAATTAGGGAAGTTATTTATAGTTCTTACGTGCACTTGCGTCATGATATCAATTAACAGTATACATCAATTCATATTTCATCAACAGAGTTTCTTCTTGCTCAGTAACATTCACAGCACAATTTTCCCAGTTATTAACATGCTCTTTTTAGAGAAAACTACTCTAAACATGCATTCACATTGCTCAAACTTACTTACGATACTGGAGATATAGATCTTAAATCATCATCATGGGTCTACACAATTAGAATATCTTTATTCAGGGAACTTTCAAATAGTCACATTCAGAACGAAGCACCAGTCGACTTAACACCAAGTCAGTCGACTGCGCCGACAACTTCAAATAGTTATCACCCGTAGTTCTTTCTATTTGTTTACCTTCCCTCCATCATATGTGTCATAGGGAAAAACATACATTTATTAATCACACCATCATGGCTATCCACACACGTCTTATCAGTACATTATGAAAAGTAGTGTTTCGTACCAGTCGACTGGCTCATAGGGCAGTCGACTGCACCGTCAGTCTTGTCTTAATTTTAATAGTATATTCAAGCAATTCTACCGCATTCAATTTACTTTTGCAACATGGTAACAATCATGACAATTATAGCATTGTCCCTATATTAGAAGTCCTGAGAAACACCCACCTTTTGTGAAGAAATAAATCGAAATCCCGCAAGTCCTTCAATATAGCGCAGCACTTCTTGTTCCTTTGCTCCACTCCGAAATCTCCAGCAATGTTGCTTGCCTCCACCGAAAAGCTCCCACACACTCTCAGATACTCTTACAATCTCAGGAATTTTTAGTGTAAAAAGATAGGGAAAGTAGGGGGTATTTATACTAGAAGATAAATAGGATGAAGGGTTGAGATCTATTAGGGAGTTGGAGGGTTAAGGGCTGAGATTGATTTGGGGGTTGTAAAAACTACCCACAACTCAGGATAACTACCCACAACTCAAGCCACTCCTCTCCCAAAAACCGGCCAAGAAATTGTGCCTAATACACGTGTACATTGAGTGCACGTGTAAGCACAAGTCACACCACAAATGTGTACCCGGGATTAAAAGGAGAAAGAAATGTTACACTACAAGTTGTAGAAATAGTAAGATGGTTTAAATTCATGGGCTTAAAACCAATTTGGGCCAAACTAGTTATTTTGTAGAAATAAGTAAATTAATGCTTTATAAAACGACGTTGAAAAATACTAGTCAATAATATTGCACAAGTATACTATATAAAAAAAAAATGAATAATCTTCCATATATTAAAAAGTCAGGGTATTACATCACTCCCTCCTTAGAATAGTTCCGTCCCCGGAACTACAACCAAGAATGAGAAGAAGAAAAACACAACACAAGAGATACAGAAATGCAAAGATACAATATACAAGATACAAACAATAAGACAATCAAGCAAAAAGCTCAGGATAGTCCTTCAACATCTTGTCCTCGGATTCCCAAGTAGCCTCTTCAACCAAGTGGTTTCTCCAGACTACCTTGACCATCGGTATCGTCTTATTCCTCAAGACCTTCTCCCTACGGTCAACAATCTCAACAGGAGTCTCGATGTAATTCAGGTCTAACTGCAAACCTTCCGGCACTTCAGGCAAATGATGGCTCGGATCTGGAATATAACCTCTCAACATAGACACATGGAAGACATTGTGCACCTGAGACAACTCTTCCGGTAATTCAAGCCGGTAAGCAGTTTTCCCGATCCTTTTCAATATCTTATATGGGCCTATAAATCTCGGGGCTAACTTCCCGCCTTTGCCAAAACGAACCACACCTTTACTGGGTGATACCTTCAGAAAGACGAAGTCACCAACCTCAAACTCAAGGTCCCTTCTCCGGTTGTCTGCATAGCTTTTCTGCCTGCTCTGAGCTTCCACCAACCTCTTCCTGATCAGATCAATCTTCTCAGAAGTCAGCTGCACAAGCTCAGGACCAAACAACTGACGCTCCCCAACCTCATACCAACACACAGGAGTCCTGCACTTCCTGCCATACAAAGCTTCATACGGCGCCATCCCGATGCTAGCCTGAAAACTGTTGTTGTAGGCAAACTCCACCAAAGGTAAATGCCTTTCCTAACTGCCTCCGAAGTCTAGTATACAACACCGAAGCATATCCTCAAGAATACGATTGACTCTCTCGGTCTGTCCATCGGTCTGTGGATGAAAAGCAGTGCTGAAATCCGTCTTGGTACCCAAAGCTGCCTGAAGACTCCTCCAGAAATGCGAAGTAAACCGCGCATCTCGATCAGACACAATAGTCGAAGGAACGCCATGAAGTCGGACAATCTCACCAACATACAACTCAGCCAACTTGTCCATCGAAGCCGTGAGTTTCATCGCCAAAAAGTGAGCGGACTTGGTAAGTCGATCGACTATAACCCAAATAGCATCGTTGCCTTTAGAACTCTTAGGCAATCCCGTAATGAAATCCATACTGATGTTATCCCACTTCCATTCCGGAATAGGTAACGGCTGTAATAGACCTCCGGGTCTCTGATTTCGGCTTTGACTTGCTGACAAACCTCACACTTCGCGACAAATTCGGCCACATCCCGCTTCAAACCTGACCACCAGAAATGCTGTTTGATGTCTTTGTACATCTTAGTACTCCCAGGATGTACTGACAAAAGAGTAGCATGCGCCTCCTGAAGAATACTCTCTTTCAGGTCCGCCTGATTTGGAACGCACAGCCTATCTCCGAACCACAGCACTCCATCCCTGGTCTGAAAACCGGGCAACCTGCCAGCACTAACCTGCTCCTTCATCTCCAGAATATCAGCATCAACTTCCTGACTTGCAATGATCCTTGCATTCAAAGTAGGCTGAAGCTTCAACTGAGATAAAGATGCCCCCAATCCTTGCAAGACAACTTCAATACCTGCTCGATCCAACTCCTCAATCAGATGCCTCTGAGTCGTAATCAAGCTGGCCAAACTGCTCTTGCGACTAAGTGCATCAGCAACAACATTAGCCTTTCCAGGATGATACTTGATCTCAGGTCGCATATCCTCGAGCACTTCCAACCATCTCCGCTGCCTCAGATTGAGATCCCTCTGCTGGTAGATATACTTCAAGCTTTTATGATCCGTGTACATGTTCAACTTCTCACCGTACATGTAGTGCCTCCATTGCTTCAAAGCAAAAATAATCGCAGCCAGCTCCAGATCATGAGTCGGATAATTCTTCTCATGCGGTCGTAGTTGCCTAGACCCATATGCGATCACTTTACCTTCTTGCATTAAGACACAACCAAGCCCCCGATGTGAAGCATCGCTATAGACATCGTACTCAACTCCTGCTCTAGGCAAAGCCAAAATAGGTGCAGTAGTCAGTCTATCCTTCAACTCCTGAAGACTTGCCTCACATTGCTCGGTCCACTTGAAGCTCGCATTCTTCTTGGTCAACTCGGTAAGCGGCACAGCTATCTGAGCATAACCTTGAATGAATCTCCTATAATATCCAGTCATCCCAAGGAAACTTCTGACTTCCTTCACTGTAGTAGGCCTAGCCCAATCTCTCACTGCCTCTATCTTCTGAGGGTCAGTTGCCACTCCCTCCTTAGAAAGGATGTGACCTAGGAATGCCACTTCAGATTTCCAGAAATCACACTTGGATAACTTGGCATACAACCTCTGCTCTTCTAACTTCTGCAAAACTGCTGCCAGATGCTCAGTGTGCTCCTCCTCTGACTTGGAGTACACGAGAATATCATCGATAAACACCACGACGAAAGAATCAATAAACGGCCTCAGAACTCTGTTCATCAAGTCCATGAAGATTGCAGGTGCATTCGTCACTCCGAATGGCATAACTAAGAATTTGTAATGCCCATGCCGAGTTCTAAATGCAGTCTTATGCACATCTTCAGCTTTCACTCGCACTTGGTGATATCCTGATCGAAGATCTATTTTGGAGAATATAGCTGCTCCTTGTAGACGATCGAACAAGTCATCAATTCGAGGAATCGGATACTTATTCTGAACAGTGACCTTATTCAGCTCTCGGTAATCGATACACATCCTCATCGATCCATCCTTCTTCTTTACCAAAAGCACTGGTGCTCCCCAAGGTGACGCACTAGGTTGAATAAAGCCTTTTCCCAACAGTTCCTCAATCTGCCGTTTCACTTCATCCTGTTCCACTGGAGCCATCCTATAAGGTGCCTTAGAAATGGGTGCACTTCCTGGTTGAACAGTGATGCTGAACTCTACATCACGATGCGGAGGTAACCCAGGGAAATCTTCCAAGAACACAGTCGGATAGTCCCGAACCACAGGAATCCCTTGCAATTCCACAGGAGTCTCTTCCTTGCGGATAGTTGCCACCAGCTTAGAACATCTCTGCTTCCCTTGGAACACGACTTCAGGTCCACCTGGAGCCTTCACTGTGACGGTCTTGGCCTTACACTCGATGCTTGCACTGTACACCGACATCCAATCAATGCCAATGATAACATCGACCCCCAAGATAGTCAGCTCGATCAGATCAATGCCAAAGATTCGATTCCCAATCACTATCTCGCAATCAGCATAGTACCGATCAGTGGTCAAAGTTTCCCCTGATGGCGTAGCCACTGCTAAGATCTTGCCTGGAAAAATCTTCGGTTCAACTCCCAACACTTTAGCAAATCTAGGAGACACAAAAGTATGAGAGGATCCAGTATCAAACAATACCACAGCTCCCTTTCCATTAATATAGAGTTCTCCTGTTACATAACATACATCATTACATAACAGTTTCACACTATGAACGGGAAGAAGAAATGAAAAGAAATCACACTAAACATCAGCCCTCGTACCAGAGATGACCTGATCCGCCTCCTCAGCATCAGCTTCTGTCAAAGCAAATACTCGCCCTGACTGGTACGGCCTCTTCCCAGTCTGCTGTATTGGCACATTGTGATTGCCAGCCCGTGGTTTGAGACATCGAGATTGGTAATGTCCCACTTCACCACAGTTAAAGCAAGTGACTGCAAAAGGTCTCCCTGCATCGTTTCCAGGTCTTCCAGCTACACTGACAGCATTCGCCCCTGTCGGTTTGAACCTCCGTGCAGATGGTTGCCCCTTGAAACTCCCCGATGGCGCGGGCCTCTTCCCAGACTGCCAGTTGCTCTTCTGGTGCTGAGCAACATGGAACTGCTCCATATCCGCCTCCGTTGCTGCCGCCCTCTTCACCAGCTTATCGAATCTCCTGATACCAAGGGGTATCATGCGAGATCTCAAGCTCGGCCTCAGACCATGCTCGAACTTGCGAGCCTTCTTCGCCTCATCCATCACCAATTCTGGAGCATACCTGGAGAGCTGAGTGAACTTAGTCTCATACTCCCTTACTGACATGCTGCCTTGCTGAAGTGACAGAAACTCCATGGCCTTTTTCTCCTGGACGTCGGAGGGGAAGTAATGGCTGCGGAATTCCTCCAAAAATTCCTCCCAGCCAAGCAACAAGCCGCCCATAGTCCTCTTCATTGACTGCCACCAAACAGCCGCATCCTTCTCCAACTGCAAAGTCGCCAACTTGACCTTGCTGCCCTCCGGTGTCTCCAACACCTCGAAGATTGTCTCCACTTGCCGAATCCAGTTATCGGCCGCATCCGGGTCAGACTTTCCCTCGAACACTGGTGGTTTCATTCTCTTGAACGATTCCACTAGCTTGATTGCCTCGGGTACTGGATTCACCGGCCCCCTACCTTGGTTTGCAGCCACTGTATTCAGTGTCTGGTAAACCCTTGCAAATTCTGCATCCAGGTCCAGACCTTCACCATTCCTGGCTCCCCTTCTCGCCATATTCTGATGCAAAAGATCCATTAAATTCGAAGTATAAAACAAGAATTTAAACCAACTTTCATTTCATTGAATTTCGAAGTTTATACATTCGAATTTAAAAAAAAACATTTTATCATCAGAACAGAAGGAAAAGAAACTAGGACAATCTAATCTCTACGGGTCCTCTTCGCTGCTCGAAGTTCATCCCGCAGTTCATCCACCTCATCCTTCAGCACATCAGTTAGGTTCTTTTTCTTCTCAAGTTCCCAAATCCGATGGCTAAGAACAGAATAGTCAGCATTCCGCTTCTCCAGCTGAGCCTCCAAAACTCCAACTCTATACTTCAAGGTATCCACTTGCCTCTGCAGAGAAGCCACAGCGTTACCCAGAGCTGGTCCCTTTTCTTCATCGGAAGAAGAAGAATCATCAGGTGAGTTCGGCGGTGGGGTGATCTCTCGAGATTCAGGGTACTCCTCATCATCAGAATCAGCTTGTCCAGGGTAGTACTCGTCCTCAGAATCGGCCTGCCCAGGATGGTACTCTTCCTCAATTATGTGCCAGTCGTCGCCTCCAGCAGGGTCGAAGTGATCAGCCATCTTAGAATAGAGAGGAAAAAGCATAAATCATAGAGCAACACAAATGTAAGTTACTTACATTTAAATCTCTAAATCAAAACACACTCTAATGTCCACATCTAGGGTGTCGTTCCTTGTAAATTTGTACAAGTGTGAAAGCATAGAAAGCGTGGCTCTGATACCACTCTGTAACGCCCCGAATCCCAAAATTACTGAGTTCGAGATGTTCTTCAGGATCTTTTCGCTTTCTTCACATACAACTTTACAAGGAATTTAAAACTTTTCTTTTACATCGGAGTTTACAACCCATTACATTTAAATTTACACAGCGGAAGCAAAATATACAATATTTACATAAATGAACAACAACATAATGAACTCTTTATGCATCCATTCTTCTTACATGTAATTTTATCCTGCATAAAAACTGTGGGTACGTCAGTTTATTCAACCGACGATAATTATACATGGCCATCCTCTCTATGCCAGAAACAGTATAATGAATCTCATTTCTTACAAATCACAAACTTGTTTAACATAAGCATGAAAATAAGAGGGAACTTTTAATGATGTCGTGTCGTGATTGTGCACTTAAATCCTTAATGCAATTTACTTAATTAATTATGACACTAATGCACACTTGTTCGAATTCTATGCATCCCACACTACATAGGTTCGAGTGCAAGCCTCTTAAACGATCTTCATTTTAGTAGGGTTCAATCCCCCGCCATGACTTATTCTACTACTGTAATTCCAATGAGTATCCTAGATGAATCTATGAGTACAAGCATATGTCCTGGCCCCTGGAGTAGAATTTCGCGCCATGTCTTGACTCGTCAAGCATGCATTCTGCGACAATTCAGCCTCCTCCCTGAACACACTCCTCTTGCAGTCACCAAAACATCCCACAAGCGTGACTAGAGTCCGATCATTACTGAGTTGTGCCCGCGCCATGTCTTGACGCATCAAGCATGCATTCTGCGGCTCACACACCCGCACCGTACCCTAGCTCTCATACTCATGTTTTTCTCTCACCTTCATCACCTCCACACTATGTATTTAAGTTACATTAGAATCATGAATAAAAATCAAGCTCTAGAGTTAGCCTCTCCATCAACCGGACTTATCATTTCATTTCACTTGACCACCCTGGTCTCAATATCATTTTATTCACTGCCGGGGAGACTTAGCTACTCTTTGTTCAATTTCAAATTCACAATACCCAATGGAGCATCATCAGCTCATAATTCATTTTAGAGTCTCACAGACTTCTTACCATGATTTAGCCTTTCATAATTATTCATAAAATTCTCAATTCTCATTTATGATTCCTTTCACATGATTCATACAGACATAATCAGAATTCAAAAGCATTAAGTTCATCATTACCAACAGCAAAATAACATGAATCAAATTATCGAAGGTCCACTCTGTACAGTCGACTTGGAAAGGTACCAGTCGACTTATACAGTCATACAATTTCCTCATAAAAGCTCGGGATGGTCGACTGTTGCACTCAACCAGTCGCCTGTCCCGCCCAATTCTTATTCACAATATTATCCTCATAACAGTCGACTGTTCAGTAATCAGTCGTCTGTCCTGGATATTTCAAACATCATAATTTCTAAGTCCAGATCAGTCGACTTATACACACATTGGTCGACTGGACAGATCCATTTCAATTAGGGAAGTTATTTATAGTTCTTACGTGCACTTGCGTCATGATATCAATTAACAGTATACATCAATTCATATTTCATCAACAGAGTTTCTTCTTGCTCAGTAACATTCACAGCACAATTTTCCCAGTTATTAACATGCTCTTTTTAGAGAAAACTACTCTAAACATGCATTCACATTGCTCAAACTTACTTACGATACTGGAGATATAGATCTTAAATCATCATCATGGGTCTACACAATTAGAATATCTTTATTCAGGGAACTTTCAAATAGTCACATTCAGAACGAAGCACCAGTCGACTTAACACCAAGTCAGTCGACTGCGCCGACAACTTCAAATAATTATCACCCGTAGTTCTTTCTATTTGTTTACCTTCCCTCCATCATATGTGTCATAGGGAAAAACATACATTTATTAATCACACCATCATGGCTATCCACACACGTCTTATCAGTACATTATGAAAAGTAGTGTTTCGTACCAGTCGACTGGCTCATAGGGCAGTCGACTGCACCGTCAGTCTTGTCTTAATTTTAATAGTATATTCAAGCAATTCTACCGCATTCAATTTACTTTTGCAACATGGTAACAATCATGACAATTATAGCATTGTCCCTATATTAGAAGTCCTGAGAAACACCCACCTTTTGTGAAGAAATAAATCGAAATCCCGCAAGTCCTTCAATATAGCGCAGCACTTCTTGTTCCTTTGCTCCACTCCAAAATCTCCAGCAATGTTGCTTGCCTCCACCGAAAAGCTCCTACACACTCTCAGATACTCTTACAATCTCAGGAATTTTTAGTGTAAAAAGATAGGGAAAGTAGGGGGTATTTATACTAGAAGATAAATAGGATGAAGGGTTGAGATCTATTAGGGAGTTGGAGGGTTAAGGGCTGAGATTGATTTGGGGGTTGTAAAAACTACCCACAACTCAGGATAACTACCCACAACTCAAGCCACTCCTCTCCCAAAAACCGGCCAAGAAATTGTGCCTAATACACGTGTACATTGAGTGCACGTGTAAGCACAAGTCACACCACAAATGTGTACCCGGGATTAAAAGGAGAAAGAAATGTTACACTACAAGTTGTAGAAATAGTAAGATGGTTTAAATTCATGGGCTTAAAACCAATTTGGGCCAAACTAGTTATTTTGTAGAAATAAGTAAATTAATGCTTTATAAAACGACGTTGAAAAATACTAGTCAATAATATTGCACAAGTATACTATATAAAAAAAAAATGAATAATCTTCCATATATTAAAAAGTCAGGGTATTACACTCCCTCCTTGATCTTTTCTGTGCAAAGCACGTGTGCACATACGCACGTGTTTTGCAAAATTTTCAATTTACTCTTATTTCATTACTTTATTTCATTTTAGACCTCATCTTTAATAAATAATTTTATTAAAATTCTTTAACATCAATTTTAATTTATTTTTTCTATATTAATCTTAACAGAAATTTTATTGCACAACTTTTAATAAAAATAACGAAATTAGCACGTGCGAAGAAGAAAAAGCACGTGTAAAGCACGTGTGGGAAAAATTATGCTTGTTACAAAGCACGTGTAATTTTATTTTTAAAGAATATATACATATATATATATATATATATATATATATATATATATATATATATATATATATTACGGTTGCTACAACACTCCCTTCTTAGAATAGTTCTATCATCAGAACTACGCTTAAGGGTAAGAGGAAACAAAAGAAACAAAATTACAAAGTTTAGGCAAACAGTTCGGGATAGTCACTCATCATGCTATCCTCTAATTTCCAGGTGGCTTCCTCAACTAGCTGATTCCTCCACATTATTTTGACCATAGGTATAGTTTTGTTTCCCAAATTTTTTTCCCGTCTATCTACGATCTTTACTGGATGCTCTTTGTAGCTCAAGTTTATTCGTAGACCTTCTGGTACATCCGGTAAGTGATGACTTGGATCTGGAATGTAGCCTCGTAATATAGACACATGAAAGACATTGTGCACTTGGGCTAGCTATAATACCCCGGATTGTACAATGCTTATATATATGTGTGTATACATATACTGTCTGTATGCGTGCATATGATTATAGTGTTTTGTTTGGTTTTTCTGTCGTTGGTGTGCGGTTAGGTTTGCAAGGCGGTTCATGTGGATAGTTGCGTTCTAGATAATGCACGAGAATGAGAAGGACCGATACTGGTATAAACACTAATTTTGGTACGACACCTATACAAATATAATATTGTATGATACTACAATGGGTATAACTTGCGTACACTCGATAAACCTCTCATATCTCATCTAAGAACCCAATTAAGGACTAAATAGGGTAGCCAATCTATTGTACCCCAAACCAAGGGCTAAAGACCATGGCTTCTCACAAAAACCACCCTAAACCCTACCTTCTACACCCTAAAATCTGGCCCCCCTCCTTCCAATCTCTTTCCTTACTCTTTTCAATTAAAAAACTCCTCATTTCTTCTCCCATGTTCTGAAAATTTCAGAACTCAAACGCAAGAAAAGAAAGAGAAGGAGAGAAGGGAAAAAGGGATTGAAGAAGGAGCTCTTGGAGTGAACTCTTGGAGAAGTGAAGCTCAAAGCAGTCATCTACTCTACAATCAACTCAGGGCAGGGAGTTTTTCTAAACCTTTCTTTTTGTTTCGTGTTGATTCTTGCATGCATGTATAGTAGTAGGAGTTTAGAGTAATTGTTTAAGAGATTGGAAGTTGAATCTGAAAGTAGAACCTGGAATCTTGATCTGCATGTCATCTTCTAGATTTTCCTGAGAGCAAACCACATGGAATTTGATCATGAAATTTTCACATATTGTTCCCCTATATGTCTAGATGATTTGTGAATTACTTAGGATTTTTCTGAAGGTTTTTGGTATTTTAATAAAATCTATTTGTGGAACAGTGCCGTAAGGCAGTAGCATAAATTGTTTACTGTGATATCTGAGATTGTTGGATTTTTCATAATTAATTGGAACAAGATCTTAATCTGAAATGTTTAACTTGTTTTCCCAAATGAATCTAGACTCTACAAAAAAATCACAGAATTAATTTGATGAAGTTACAGGCAGGTTCAAAATTAATCTATCAACAGTAGCTAGAGCTGTAACTGAAGAACAGGATGATCTTTGTGCTTAATTAAAACATGAAGAACTCAATGTAGACTTAGAAATTGGACACAAAACCTTTTGCATGTTGTTCATTATGAAGTCTAGTTTCATTAATGTAAATTTTGTGACTATTGGATGAGTATAGAAATTATGATGATTTTTATAGCACGTACTTTGCTGGATTCAGTCAGATTAGACACCCTGTATAGATGACACAATTGAGGCTCCTTAAGAGCAAATTTTGAGGAAACGTTTCCTTAGAGGATTATAGTAGACATCAAGAACTTTCTAACAAGACCTATTTGAGGTGATTCCAGTGAGTGGTTGATTTAATATGATTTTTGCAATACTGGACAGAGACTAGAATTTGAGCTGAGTGCTCTGGTTGAGAAAGTCTTAGTGTGTGACTTGGTACACTTGAGAGTAATGTGTGTTTTAGGGAGTTCTAATGGCATATTTTGGACTTGTGACCA
This sequence comes from Hemerocallis citrina, assembly GCA_017893485.1. NCBI lineage: Eukaryota > Viridiplantae > Streptophyta > Magnoliopsida > Asparagales > Asphodelaceae > Hemerocallis > Hemerocallis citrina. The sequence goes on along the minus strand of CM030367.1, from coordinate 132,066,274 downwards.
ACTGTAGGATTGTTGAGGACACCCACACCTTTTCATAGAAGCTGGGTTTGCAGCATTCGGATGGGTAGGTAGAGACTTATGCTACCGGTAAGGTGCAGCCCGTGTACAGAAAATACACAAGCTGAGGCTTAAGAGGCCATTTTGAGGACTTAGATGATAGAATATAAGGTTATGATCAACTAGAAAGTTGTAGCCTAGGTTCTTACCTTTCTGTATTGGGCTTGTACACCCTAATTGGAGTTGTATGAGGTAGTTATGATCTGTTCAGTTTCGGGCAGAAACACTGTAGGTTACTTTGTCTTGGGTCTTGACTAAGTGTTGTGAGGACCTTTCCCCTGCGAACCATTAGAGTTGATCACTCTTTGCCTGGGGACGTTTGGTATCTGTTGTTGGTTTTGTTGACTCCCATGGTGGATGCGTGACTTAAGTTAGTCACTAGGGTAGGGTGATACCTTACATCTGTCGACCCTAAGTTATGAACTTCCACCGAAGCGTAGGACGTCCGAGCCGTGCCATCAAATTGAGTTCATTGCCTGGATAGGGGTGAACGCACAAATTCTTCGCCCGGTGAGGGCTAAACACGTGAGTTCATTACCCGGGGAGGGGTGAACATGCACTTTAATTGCCGGGTAGGGATGAATGCAAGCCACGAGGCTGGACAAACTCCAAGCTAGGGGAAGTGGCGAACCGAACTGGTAATGCCAGGGCCAGAGGTCGATAAACATAATTTTTGGAAGCAATCTCATTTTACCCAAGTGTTTAGAAGATTCTAGGATTAGAATGATGCCTTGGGGATCTGGTTGTTGCATTAGTACTAGCAGACCATAGTCGAGTGTTGTACTCCCCTGTCGTAAGGATACGTTTTCGGTACTCATGATTGAGTCATCGGTCACGTATCTTAATCTATTAATTCCCAAAGTTTGTCGGAGTAAGGAACGGGAGGATAGGAGGATTTGACCCTCGAGGCTATCACGTTCCTATGCACGTGGGTTACTTCATACATCAGTTCATTGCCCGGGTAGAGGTGAACACACATATCTTTGACGTCAAGCATACCGGGTAGGTACGGGTACCGGGTAGGTACGGGTACCGGGTAGGTACGGGTACCAGGTAGGTACAATAGTCTTGCGACCGCATTCAACGCAGCTTTCTGAAGAGGTCCATACACGGGTACTAAGTGGCAAACATGACCACCACTTAGGCACTGCAGTGGCGGAACTAGACCGACCAAATGCAACCTCCTTGGGCACGGATAATCTATTGGGAATAGGTTGAGTACAAGAGTAGGATGCATGGCGAGGGTTTGAATTTCTGAACTGTGGAGAAAGACGGCTAAATTTGGGGGCGTATGTAGTATGGGATGCATTTGTTTCCAAAGTCTTGCTTGCATTAGAGTCATGCATGTGATTTGCTACATCTAGTCATAGGGTCATGGCATACTACTGCACTAGAACACGAATCCATTAAACCCTTGTTTGGCACATCACTTTTCTTTTGCATAAAATCATGGTTGAGATTGTATTTAGAGGATCGCTGTTATCATCAGCTTTGCTTCAGTCGAAGTACTGATGTTCCCCACCTTGTAGGTATCCGGAGCCAATTTACAGGTACTACAGAGCTCGAGTTGGTCCAAGCATCCAAGGGGCATATGCAAGTGTTATTATATTGTTGTAAATCTTGTAATTCTTCTCGGATATTGTAACACTTGTAAATATAACATTTATATGGAATAAAAGTTTTAAATTTTCCTATATTTTTCTGTGATTGTGGTTATTTTGAAGTGCGACTCCTGGAGTAGGGTCTCAGGTACCCAGTATGGGGATTTGGAGCACTACACTAGCTCTTCCGGTAATTCCAACCGATAATCTGTCTTCCTAATTATTTTCAGTATCTTATATGGTCCTATGTACCTTGGAGCTAACTTTCCTCCTTTCCCAAATCGGATCACACCCTTCGTCAGAGATACCTTCAAGAAGATAGAGTCACCTTCTTTGAATTCCAAATCCCTTCTCCGATTATCTACATAGCTCTTTTGTCTGCTTTGTGCTTCGATGAGCCTATTCTGGATCAATTCTACGTTCTCCGAAGTTTGTTGCAATTTCTCTGACCCATACATCTGCCTTTATCCCACTTCATACCAACACACTGGAGTTCTGAACTTTCTCCCATATAAAGCCTCATATGGTGCCATGCCGATGCTAGTCTGAAAACTGTTATTGTAGGCAAACACTACTAGAGCTAAGTGCCTCTCCCAGCTTCTGCCGAAATCCATCACACAACATCTCAACATGTCCTCCAACACACAATTGACCCTCTCAGTCTGCCCATCAGTTTGAGGATGGAAGGCATTACTGAAGTCAGTCCTGGTTCCCAAAGCTGCCCTGAAGTCTTCTCCAAAAGTGGGACATGAACCGTGCATCTCAATCCGGAATCATCGATATGGGGATTCCATGTAGTCTTACTATCTCCCCGATGTACAATTCTGCCAACTTCTCCATCGACCAGGTAATTTTCATCGCCAAGAAATGTGTAGACTTGGTTAATTGATCCACTATTACCCAAATCGCATCATTCCCTTTAAGACTTCTAGGTATCCCTGTGATAAAATCCATGCTGATATTCTCCCACTTCCACTCCAAAATAAGTAATGGCTGTAGTAAACCTCCAGGTCTTTAATTTTCTATCTTGATCTGCTGACAAGTTGCACATCTCGTTACGAACTCTGCTACATCCCTCTTCAATCCCGACCACCAGAAATGCTGCTTAATATCTTTGTACATCTTGGAACTCCCTAGATGTATTGACAATAGAGTAGTGTGTGCCTCCTGTAGAATGTTCTCCTTCAGTTCTACTTGATTAGGTACACACAATCTCTCTCCAAACCAAAGCACTTCGTCCTTCACTTGGAATTCTGACAATTTGCCTGTGCCGACTTGTTCCTTCATATTCTGAATTTCTGGATCGGATTTCTGACCATCGACAATCTGCTCTCTCAGTGTGGGCTGAAGTCTTAACTGCGCCAATGACGCTCCCAGTCCTTGTAATTCTACTTCGATTCCAGCTCGATTGAATTCTTCTGCAAGTTTTTCCTGAGTTGTTGTAACGCCCCGAATTCCAAAATACACTTCATTCGAGATTCCACAGGATCTTTACACTTCATTCGTACAATTTTACAAGGAAATAAAACTTTTCACTTTACATCAGAGTTACATGAGATCTTTACACTTTACATTTAACAGCGGAAGCATATATCACAAATAATTTACATGTAAATGACAGTGGAAGCAATTTACAACATTATACAAAGATATAACAACGAGTTATCTATAAGCATTGGTTCTCCTTTAATCTTTATCAAGCCATTTATCCTGCATACAAAACTGTGGGTACGTCAGTTTATTCAACCGACGAAAATTATACATGGCCATCCTCTCTATGCCAGAAACAGTATAAAGATTCTCATTTCTTAACAAAACACAAACTTTTTCACAAACAAACTAAAAGGGACTATCCTGTTGATGTCGTGTTGTGATTTTGCACTTAGTCCTTAATACAATTATTATGTTATATGACACTAATGCGCACTTGTTCGGATTCTATGCATCCCATACTACATAGGTCCGAGGGCAAGCCCTTAATCGTACTTCATTTTATAGGGTTCAATCCCTCACCATGACTTACTCTACTACGGTAACTACAGTAAGTATCTTAGATGTTCTATGATCTATGAGCCCATGTCCAGGCAGCCTGAAGGGGAATCCCACGAACTGACACGACGGATCGAGCAGGCAACCTATGGACAATTCATCCTCCACCATGGAACAATGGCACCATCCATAGCCACTCAAACACCCCACAAGCGTCGCCACCAGGACGATAATTCCGGAGTAGTGCCCACGCCATGTCTTGACGCATCAAGCAGGCAGCCAGTGGATCACTCTTACACCGCCAATTCGATGGCCCTCATACTCGTGTTTTTCTCTTACTTTCATCACATCTCCACCATGTATCTAGTCCTTATTTTATTAGAATCATGAACAAAATCAAAGCTCTAGAGTTAGCCTCTCCGCCATACCGGACTTAATCATTCATTCAACATGGCCCAACCTTAGTCTTTCATTTCAATTTCCATTTCAATTCATTTCTTTCCAATTGCCGGTGGTAGACTTAGCTACTCTTTAGTTTCAATTTCAATTCACAATCTCCAGAATTAAGCCTTTCAAGCTCATGAGTTCATTTTTCATAATCATAATAGATTTTCATGTTCATCACTTTCACAATCATACAACTTCTATAAATTCAATAGAATGATTCACTTCATTTCATGCATGTGAAGACAAATAGAATTTACTACTTCTAAATTGTCACAACAAATAATCATTCACAATAATAGATTCATTATCTTTATCATACAGCAAATCTTAGAATTCTGAGACATCAAAAAGTGATCTGGACAGTCGACTTGGAGCATACTCAGTCGACTTGTTCAGTCAAGGAAGGTTCTTCAATAAATTGCTCGGAAGAGTCGACTGCTGCACATGGCCAGTCGGATGTTCCGCAGCGTTCACAATTTAATTATAATTTACGGGGAAGTCGACTGTCATTCGAACCAGTCGGCTGTTCTGTAGAGCTCAATTGAAACTTTTAATGTTCAGTACAGTCGACTGCTACATATATTCGGTCGACTGATCAAAGTTAATTTCGAATTAAGGAATATCTCTTCCTTCTGTTCTTCAGTTAGCACACAACATTTTATTCAAATATAGTATGTTCAATGTCAACATAAACATGCGATTCTTATCCATTTACAGCATCACAACATAGTTTACGATTAAATGTAGGTTTCACAATACTAGTATTTTCTCTCACCCAATATAAAGTTTCTAATCGTGCCTTTGTCCTTTACTCATTATTTGTGTACGGAGATAAATATTAATCCTGAATTAACATGCTAGGAAAATCAAGATAACGACATACATTAAACACATCATTTTATGGAATTTCGAACTGTACATATTTTATTTCATCGTACCAATCGACTGTCAACATGATCGGTCGACTGTACAGGTAATCTCCAGTTTCTCTAAATGTCTTAGTTCTTTGCCATTCGTTCTCATTTTCCACATTATGTATAGCATGAAAGATATCAATATAACAATCATTCTACCACCTCAGTTTACACATACATAATAACAAATCTAACTCAAATTCTAACATGATTTCTATTTTAGAAGTCATGAGAAACACCCACCTTTTTGAAGAAATAACGAAAATCTCGTAAAGCTTCCTAATGCGATAGTATGTCTCCTTGCTCCTTGCCACACACCGAAGGCTCCCTCTGTATTGATGACCGGCCTTCCAAAAAGGGACACTCACTCACAACTCTCTACAATATATTTTCTTCTCTCAAATGGATTTTAGTGTAGAAATACAAGTAAGTGAGGGGGGTATTTATACACAGTTTTTGGGTGAAAAGGAAGGCTAGGATTTAGTAGATGGTTATAGGATGGAGGGTTAGGATGAGAGTAGGAGTTATAGTAACTACCCACACACTCAAATAACTACCCATATGCACAAACCCACTCTCCCTCATTCTACTCAATCTGGCCACCAAGAATGGTGTGCATTGCACACCACGTGCTTCGCACGTGCCACCTAGTCCCCATATTAAAAAAGTACAATTTTAATAAATCAATTTGATCACTACTTGTCTCTGCATAACAAGTGTGAGCCCTTTAATTGATTAATCAAATTGTGGGTTTCATATAATAGTGGGCTTAAGTTGTGGGCCAAGACAACCAAATCTAAAATCAGTTAAAGTGGGCTAAACTAAATAAATAGTGTTTTAGGCTTTAGAAATAAGCTTTTAGAAAAATAAAATATTTTTTCATTCAAAAATGAAATAAGATACATATTAAAATTGCACGTGCACAACACGTGAAAAAAAATATTTTTATTAAAAGAAGGTTTAGGGTATTACAGTTGTAATCAAACAAGATAAACCATTTTTTTGACTGAGCGCATCTGCCACCACATTTACCTTTCCCGAGTGATACTTTATCTCGAGAAGAATGTCTTCTAGCACTTCCAACCACCTTTTCTGCCATAAATTCAGATCTTTCTGATAGATGTACTTTAGGATCTTGTGATCCGTGTACATATTAACTTTCTCCCCATGCACATAATGCCTCCACTGTTTCAGGGCAAATATGATTGCTGTCAAGTCCAAATCATGGGTTGGGTAATTTTTCTCATGCGGTCTCAATTTTCTAGACCCATAAGCTGTTACCTTTCCCTCTTGCATCAGTACATAGCCCAGTCCTCGATGTGAAGCATCGCTGTAGACATCGCAGTCAATTCCCGCTCGTGGCAAAGCCAATATTTAAGCGGTACTCAACCTTCCCTTCAGCTCTTGGAAGCTTGCTTCACATTGCTCCGTCAACTTGAAACTTACATTCTTCCTCGTAATTCCGGTGAGTGGCACGGTTATTTGAGCATAGCCCTGAATGTGTAACGCCCCGATTTTCATACATTAGGAAACCGTGACATAAGCCAGAATCTTTTCTTTAATTAGCCACAATACACAGAAAAATAGAAAAATTTAAAATTTTTTATTCACCACAAATGTATTACAAATCCGAATATTATAAAATTGCAATACATTTCACAGTGTTACAATAATACCTTTACAATTCCAAGTGTTACAACTTTCCACAATTTACATCAGAGTATAATGAATAAGGAACAACACTTGGTATTTCACTTGGTTTCTTTCCAAAAACAAATAAATTACAACAATGAATAAATTACAACAATTGTTACAAATGAAGTTACAACATATATTACAGCGGAAAACTGAAATGAAATCGACTCTTTGCTTCTCTTGCCTTGAGTCCTACTGAAACCTGTACCTGTACTTCTGCAATCCAGTACCTGTAATCTTGTAATCCAATACCTATAGAAGTGGGGACGTCAGTACATATACTGACACTTTAAGGCTAATAACTAGTAGCGAATCTCAACTATAGCAAACAGATTTATGAAAAGAGGAACCTGTATATATATTTGGTGTGTTAATATATGTTATGACTTAGACTCTAATGCAATATTACCAATGCAAGGATGCTCTTATTCTAGTGCAAGCAAGTCTCCGAAATAGTATGCAGCCCATACTACATACGCCCCATAACACGCCGTTTCTTCATGTATAGGGATTTGAACCCATGTTATGAATTCTATTTTGTACATAATCCTGTTCCTGTCAATACAACGTGACTGGTGAGATTGCAGAAGGGGTCAAGTCCCCTCCAATGCAGTATGCTTATGGTGTCTCCGTTTGCCACTACTACTCGGCGTACCGGACCTCACTAAAAAACAAGGTTGCAGGTACGGTCTAGTTCCGTTACTGCAGTCACTATAGTGGTGATCGCGTTTGCCACTATTGCCCAGCATACCGAATCTCATTCAAAAACTAAAACGAACATAGGGTCTCGCAAGCGCAGGATAGCACGAAGCCTATCCTGTGGCACCTATAAGTCACGGTATTTCAGGAATTAACAGTGCGAGATATGCAACCCGTGCTCCCAACTCGCGAGAAGGCACCATACGTATTTCTTTGATGGAAAGGTACAACCCAATAACATAGCCTAGTGCCGGCTTATAGGACAGGTCGGATTATAAGGTATCACCCTTAACACCAATTCTTTCCCTTCAACGAAAAATGATAATAAGTAAAAATTAAGTAGTAATAGCCATAATTTACTACCCTAACGATGTCATTAACCCTGAACAATCCTAGGGATGACAATAGTATAAACACAACATGCTAGGTCTTAAGTTAGACTTCGCAACATAACTCTACTAGGCTGCTCAACTTAGACTTACCAAAATTCCTAAGGATCTGGTTCATGGCCTATCGATCCAAGACCTCGGCAATACGAACGTATTTGCATGCTGCTACCCTAAATTTGGATTTCATCATACTCCGGTCCGCGATCAACCAATTCAGTTAAGATCTGACGATACACGCGAGTGACTCCTCCACAGCCCCTTAGGAGTAAGGTAAACACATGTCTTGATGGTCGATAGTCCTAGGGCAATAATATCGCCCTAGATGAGCACAACAAATCGTGTATTAGCTAAGAAGCTACATACGAGTAACCAAAAATACATACAAGCTAAACAAGCTACGTATGGGACCAACAACTACATACGAGGCAGGCGAGCTGTGTATGAGACAACAACATACATACGAGCCAAATAAGCTACGTATGAGACCAACAGCTACATACGGGCCAGTCGAGCTGCGTATGAGACAACAATATACATACGAGCCAAATAAGCTACATATGAGACCACAGCTACATACGGGCCAGTCGAGCCGTAGATGAGCAAAACCACACATGAAAACAACCATACAGGTAATCAACCTAGAAGCAACCAACCGTGCTTCTAGCAAAACTGATATTCTATAATTAGAAGAAACAGAAGAATCTACAAACAATCTAAAATAGGCATTCTACCAATGAGAAGCCTAAAAGCGACATAAAAGTCTTCCAACAGTCTAGAAGGAACCAGTGCTATGCTTATCGAATTTTAGCAGCAATATACTTTTTAGAAAGGTAAAATATCTTTCACAACACTCTAGTGGAACACTATTTCAGATTCTGTAAGGAATCCAAAATCCGGTCCATTGAACACACGCAACAGTTTACCCAAACTGTAGATTTTCAACAAAAAGCTGAAACTTTGCAATCTGGTAACTTTTGCTCTACTCGCCGGAATCGAACGAAACTGGGCAACTTGAAAAGGTGGGAACATCTACTACAACTCCCTAGTTGACCACTTTCTCAGATTCCATAAGGAATTGAAAATTCCTGACCTCGAATATACACAAACAATTACCAAACTACAGATTTTCGATAAAAAGATGAAACTTCTGTAGCTTGTAACTTTTGCTCTACTAGTCGGAATCTAATGAAACTGGACAATTTGAAAAGATGGGAATATCTACTAAAATTTTCTAGTTGACCACTTTCCCAGATTCTGCAAGGAACTTCGAGTTCCTACTCATCGAACACACACAAATGGTAACAAAAACAGCAGTCTTGACCAAAGGAAAACTGAAACTCTGAAAGCCTATAACTTTTGTTCCACTTATCAGAATTTAACCTAAGAGGGCAATTCGGAAAGATGAGAACATCTACTACAACTCTCTAGTTGGCCCGAACCTCAGATTCTACAGGTAAGACACTCTAAAACACCAAAGAAGTCAAACAGCAAGCACACCCAGCTCAAAGCTGGCTGCTGCAACTTCCAAATACCATAACTCCTACTCCGCTTATCAGAATCTAGCCCGAGAGGCCAATTCGGAAAGGGAAAGACCTCTACTACAACTCTTTAGTTGACCCAAACCACAGATTCTACCAGTAAGACACTCTAAAACATCGAAGAAGCAAAACAGCAAGCACACTCAGCTCAAAGCTGGCTGTTGCATCTTCCAAATACCATAACTCCTACTCAGCTTATTGGAATCTAGCCTAAGTGGCCCATTCGGAAAGGAAAAGATGTCTACTACAACTCTCTAGCTGGCCCGAACCTTAGATTCTACCAGTAAGACACTCTAAAATATCAAATAAGCAAAACAGCAAGCACATTCAGCTCAAAGCTGACTACTGCATCTTCCAAATAGCATAACTCCTACTTTGCTTATCAGAATCTAGCCTGAGAGGTCAATTAAGAAAGGGGGGAGTGTCTACTACAACTCTCTAGTTGGCCCGAACCTCAGATTCAACAGGTAAGATAATCTAAAACATCAAAGGATCAAAATAGCAGGAACCCAGTCAAAACAGCCGGTGTTGTACTTTTCAAACAGCATAACTCCTACTACGCTTATCGAAATTTAACCCGAGAGGTCAATTCGGAAAGGGGAGAGTCTTACTACAGCTCCCTAGCTGTTCCAAACCTCAGATTCTACAAGTAAGACACTAAAAACCTCAAAGAAGCAAAACAACAAGCATCCTGTCAAACGACTAGTTACTGCATTTTTCCAAGACCATAACTCCTACCCTGCTTATCAGAATTTAACCCAAGAGGTCAATTCGGAAAGGGAAAGATGTCTACTACAACTCTCTAGTTGGTCCGAACCTCAGATTCAACAGGTAAGACACTCTAAAAGTATGGAGAAGTGAAATAGTAAGCATTCAGTCAGACAGCTAGTTGCTGTATTTTGCAAGGGACATAATTCCTACTCTGCTTATTGGAATTTAACCCGAGAGGTCAATTCGGAAAGAAAAAGATGTCTACTACAACTCTCTAGTTGGCCCGAATCTCTGATTCAACCAGTAAAATACTCAAAAGTATCAAGCAACCATAACAGCAACGTTCAGCCAAACAGCTAGTTGCTATTTTTGTAACGGTCATAAATTTTGCGTCTCTTATCAGAATTTAACTCGAGAGGTCAATTCGGGAAGGGGATAACGTCTACTACAACTTCCTAGTTGACCCGAACCTCAAATTCCACAAGAAAACCCAAGTTCTAGCCCCTCGAAGCTACTGCGATGCTAACCCCAAAACAGTGAGCTCACTGTTTTGACTTGAGACTCGCTGTTTTGGGGGAAACGCTCATTTCACCCATCAAAATGACTCCGAAAAATCTATAAAAATTACAGCATGCTACTAACACCTAGGAGAACCTCCCACATAAAATTCGGGTCAAAATTTCACCTTTAACCTAGTTAGATAAAATCAACCCTACAACAACCAAAACCGAATCTTTATAGTTCTAATTTGTGTTCTACCACTTCAAACTTTACATGCTCTTAAATCTAGTCTATTTGCACATGAAACTAACTCATTACAACAACATAAAACAATAACAAACCCTAAAATAGCTAAAACAAGGCATGAGTATGAGAAAACCCCACCTTTAAAATCGGTTGAAAGGACTTGCCTTGCCTCCTCCTCCTTGCTCCTTGTTCTTGATCTCAAGAACACTTCAAGAAATCCATGAAAGTGAAACCCATGAAAACCCCTCTTTTCTTTTGATCTCTCTTTTCTTTTTTCTTTCTCAATCTTTTTCTAAACTTAAAATAAGTAGAAGAAGTAGTAGTAAGAGATAGAGAATGGGATGAAATTGAGAAGAGATTGAGAATACACCAAAGTGAGAGGGTTTCTAACCCTAGGGGAAGTTGGGGCCAGCCAAAAATGGAAAGGGGGAGTTTGGGGGTGTTTTATAAGATGAATGGGTGAAGGGGTCTGGTGGAGAAGAGAACAAGTGTCCATTTGTTCTTGTGGTTGAAAACAATCCATGTTTCTTTTGCAAATAAATTTTTCAATCAAGCCCTAATCCATCCTAACCCTCCATCTCATCATGATGGATCAAAAATAAAATATAATTTCCTAGAATCACATACTACACGATTTGTTCAAACACCCGAAATTGATACAGTTCGAATTTGTATGAATATCTGATTATACAGATATTTTTCATTAGTGAAAACGAACAAATCTGTACAAAAATAATTTAATTCTGAGAAATAAAAATAAAATAATTTTATTACTGGCTCGGAAGATTTCAGTATCAATTTGATACAAAACAGTCGTATACCGACTAGTATATATACATATATAATGTTTATTAACAAAACAAGGTGATATCCACCAAAAATATTTCAATTCTGGAAATAAAAATAAAATAATAATTTTTTAATATCTGCCCGGTATTTTCCAGACATTTTTCTCAAAAATGTGTTTTTCAAGATTTTGCACAAGTGCACAAAACTGATACAATACGTATATATACTTACTAGTATATATATCTAGATAACTTTTTATTTGAAAAACCAAGTAATTTCCATTAAAAATATTTTAATTTAAAAAAATAATTTATACAATATAATATCCGTCCGGGATATTACAGAATGAAACACAGATAGTAACCGGTCAAACCCAAGAAACTCCTGATGTCCTTTACTAACATGGGCCTTGGCCAATCTTTCACTGCCGCTACCTTATGCGGATCAGTGGCCACTCCCTCCTTAGAAAGGATATGACCAAGGAACGCGACTTCGGACTTCCAAAAGTCACACTTGGATAACTTGGCATATAATTTCATCTCCTGCAGCTTCTTAATACCTCGGCTAAATATTCAGCATGTTCCTCTTATGACTTGGAATATACCAGAATGTCGTCGGTAAACACCACGAAGAAAGAGTTGAGAATGGTCGCAGGACCCTGTTCATCATATCCATGAATATGGCCGGTGCAATCGTCACTCCAAATGGCATAACTAGAAATCATAATGCCCATGTCGAGTTCGGAACGCAGTCTTATGCACATCCTCTTCCCTAACACGAACTTGGTGATAACCCGACCGAAGATCAATCTTAGAGAAAACTGCTGTCCTTTGAAGTCGGTCAAACAAATCATCGATTCGGGGAATAGGATACTTATTCTGGATAGTTACCTTGTTCAGCTCCCTATAATCGATGCACATCCTCATTGGTCCATCCTTCTTCTTCACCAATAAAACTAGCGCTCCCCAAGGCGACGCACTTGGTCTGATGAAACCTTTGTGCAAAAGCTCTTCGATTTGCTTCTTCACCTTATTCTGTTACACCGGTGCCATTCTGTACGGTGTCTTGGATATCAGTGCACTTCCTGACTGGATAAAAATGCTAAATTCCACATCCCGATGAGGTGGTAGTCTAGGTAGCTCCTCCAAGAATACTGTCGAAAAGTTTCGGACCGCAGGAATCTTCTTGACTTCCTCAGGGACTTTCTTCTTGGTTAAAGCTACCACCACTTCCTTGCGCTTCTTTTTCCCTTAAAATATTACTACTGGTCCTCCAAGTGACTTCACTATAACTTTCTTGCTCTTGCACTCGATGCTAGCATTGTAGATTGACATCCAGTCCATGGCAATGATGACATCCACTCCCAACACTTCCAGCTCTATAAGATTGATCCTAAAAATTCTTCCTCCAGTCTTGATCTCACAATCAGCGTAGTACCGATCAGTAGTTAGTGTTTCTCCTGACGGTGTTGCTACTGCCAAAACCTTCCCAGGAAAAATCTTCGGTTCTACCCCCAACTTCAGAGCAAATTTAGGGGACACAAAAGTATGCGATGAACTAGTATTGAATAAAACTATAGCATATATTCCATTTATTAGAAGTTTTCCTGTTACATAATGAATTATATCCTTCACTACATAACATCCTTCTATTACAAGTTTTCTGAAATAACAACATTAATTTTATTCAGATGCTCTCATACCGATAATGACGTTATCGGCATCCTCAGCATCCTACTCAGTCAGAGTGAATACTCGCCCTTGTCGGTACGGTTTCTTCCCCTGATATGTCTGCTTTTGTCTCTGTCTCCATTGCTGGAGCTGTGGGTAATAAGGCTTGGCGTGGCCTTCCTTCCCACAGTTGAAACAAATTGTAGGAGTCCGTGGCTTAGCACATTCGGTCCTGAAATGACCAATTCCCTACAATTGTAACAGGTCACTCCTGGGGCCCTGGTACCTCCGTTGCTTGGCTTCCCAGTCACAACAATGGCATTTACCCCAGTTGGCTTGAACCTCTGTGCTGGGTGCTGCCTCTTGAAGTTGCTTGATGCCGCGGGCCTCTTACCGCTGTTCTAGTTGTTGCGCCGGTCTTTCACTAGCTGATACTGTTCCATGCCGGATTCCGTGGCTGCAGCCATCCGTACAAGCTTGTCAAATTTCCGGATCCTAAGGGGTATGATACGAGACCTCAGCCCCTGCTCAAACTTCCTCAGATTCTTGGCTTCATCAGTTACAATTTCGGGCGCATATCGGGATAGTTGAGTAAACTTCATCTCATACTCTCAGACAGTCATGTTACCTTGCTGCAAGGCCAGAAATTCCATTGCCTTCTTTTCTTGCACGTCCATTGGAAAGTAATGGCTGCGGAACTCCTCCAAGAAGTCCTCCCAAGAGATCTTCTCATTGCCTAAGGTCCGCTTCATGTAACACCCCGCAAAATTGAGTTATGACAAAATTGCCCACGGGTGTTACGCACATGTATTTTGTACTGTTACGAGTAATATTCGTAACGTATTTTTATATAAATTTCATACGTAATTTATATTCTGATTATTTGTATATTTTTCATTCTCTCAAAATTTATTTTTATCCTATTTTTACCCAACTCAAATATTAATTTTAATCATTGTGTTTTTACGTGTATTGCACGTGTTTTCAATACATGTGTTGATCACGTATGTTTTACCGTTACGTGAAATATTCATAACATTATTAATATACATGTTCTATGTATTTAATATTTTGACCATTTTTCGTTCTCTCAAATTTATTTTGTATTGATACGTGCAAAGCACGTGTGTGTAGTGCACATGTTGGTTCCTAAAATTTTCTTGACTCATGAATATTTTTCTTCACATTTTTCTAGTCACAATTGTGTGATTTATTTTTAATTAAAATGAATTAGGCCTTTGCAGCCCACTAAAATTAATTTAAAGTCCATGATTGATTTTTTGTGCACTAAAGTGTACATTTAAAATATAGTTAGTTTGGTACACTTGCCATGTGTAACACACACATCTAACCGAATAAAAATTAATAATAAAATTTATATGAAAGGGTGTGCAAACACATTTGATGCACGTGCACGTGTTTCTTACCATGGTTGAGAATGAGGGAGAATGGTGTGAGTTAGTGGAAAGTGGAGAGTTATTTTGGGAAGTGGGGAGCTATTTTGACCACACAATTTTCCTATAAATTGTCCTTACTTTTGTCATGAATAACCCAACTCAAAACAAAAATAAAAGAGAGAAAGGGGGAGAAGAGCTTGCAGGTTGTGCTAGGAAGAGGGTGGCCATTTTTTAGGGAGCTTGGAGCTTTGGAGCATTACTTTCTAGGAGTTCTACCACTAGAAATTCTACATTTGAGGTGGGTATTTCTTCAACTTTCTAATATAGTTTTATTAGTAGAATGCTAGATATGTGCGAATTGTTAGATGCATGATACCTTATATAGATTGAACATTCAGGTTTAGATTATTTGTTGTTGATTGATATGTAAAATTATGATATATTTGATTTGGGGGTATTTTCATAAGGTTATGTTTTGAGTTCTAGTTGCACTTCAAAAAATCATAACTATTAAACTAGATGGAATCTAGAGCTAAAATTTTTATATGAGCATCTTGTATATGTCAAGAAAATCTACTTAAAATTTCATATTATTTGGATGTCATTTACTATTTTAATAAAATCCAAACTTATCACTGGTTGGCAGTTGGCTAGTTGTTGGAAATTTGTACACATTTCGGACTTCAATCATTTCAACATCTTAGATGAAGTATTTAGAGAATGGTCAAAACTAAGAACTTGAAGTAGACTCATTAAACTTTCTTTAGAGTCTAAGAAATTAATTTTTATAAAGAATTGAAATTACAATAAATTTTACAAGTTTGAACAGTGGCAGTATTTTAACATTTCGACCATACAGTAAATTTCGAAGAATTTAGGATTATAGACACAATATTTTGGGAAAACTTATAACTAAAAAGTTATAATAGACTTGTATAGATTTAATTTGATCTAAAGAACACAAATTTTCATGAAGTATATAATTTTCTATGATTTTTATAAGTAACATGAACTGCAGTTTTCGAATTGTGAACCTACTGCTTTGCAGATGAATTTAGACGAAGTAATTGAGGACTATTGTAGATGATCTTAACTAAAAATTTGTAGCAGACTCATTTATGATTTCTATGGAACTAATAAATCTATTTTTTTGGAGTAGTATTGAAAATTTATATGATCTTTTAATGCCATTGGGTTGATGTCTTTTATTTAGTTGTCCTAAAACTTTGACAACGTATAAAATTGGATTTAAAATTGAAATGTTAGTAAGATGTAACTTACGAGGAATTATGACGTTATTAAAGGATGATTTTGGGATATTAATCAAGTGATCTTTATAAGGATTTTAACTCATCAAGTGTT
Source organism: Hemerocallis citrina (assembly GCA_017893485.1). NCBI lineage: Eukaryota > Viridiplantae > Streptophyta > Magnoliopsida > Asparagales > Asphodelaceae > Hemerocallis > Hemerocallis citrina. Next base: position 132,050,269 of record CM030367.1, on the reverse strand, counting down.
ATTGAATGTTGCTATAAGAAGTTGGTTACTTCATGATTGATGAATAAGAGAATGGATAAAAGAAGTTAAAAGATGTGAATGGATGGAATTTGAAAATGTGAATAAAGAAGGTATGAATAACCCATGATGAGTGAACATGAATTGTGAATACTAGAGGATAAGTGAGACCCAAGTACCGGCAAAGTGATGAAAGTGATTATTAAGATTTGAGAAGTGGCTAATATGGGCTATCGTTCTCGGTATATTGTTTAAGACCGGTAGGAGGGTAAGCTAGCTCTATGTGGCATTATTATTCTTGTTTAAATTTAAGGGTAGGCACTAGAAGAAGATGTGATGAAACTTGGGCAAATGTAAGTGGGGCGCCTCTATATAGTCTGATGGTGGATTCCAGGACTATAGACCCAGTTTGACGGTGGACTCCGAGACTGTGGTTGCTTGCGAGGTGAGACGAGCCTTAATTAAATTCGGGACTACGATTGATCTGACGGTGGACTCCAGGATCATGAATAGTCGGGCGGATGGAAGGCAGATCTCCAATGTATATGTATATACTGGGGCTAGAGGGGCACTTGAGGGATGTTCACACGACTAGAATTCTATATAGTTTGACAGTGGACTCCGGAACTGGAAATCGTACTCGTGGAATGTCTAAACCTTGCTTTTGTTACCGTAATATGTTTTGCATGGCGAGGGATTGAACCCTATAATATGGAGTACGTAAGGGGGCTTACTGTCACGCCCCGCTTCCCAAAAATACGGAATACGAGCACGTAACATTGGCCCAGCGAATGATTTTCATCATCCATAAGCTGTTCAAGAATCTTTACAACATATCACAATATAATCAGAGTCGGAAGCCAGATTAGTCAACCACATGCACATATGAACCAAATACCAACAAGAATACTTGAAATAAAATATATTAATCTCAAATAGTCATGATCTGAAATACACAAAAGTCCTAGGTCACATTGCCCAAATACAAGAATAAATCCAAATCTCAAAATACAATTATTGTCCAAAATAAGCAACAAGAATAATAATAGCAAAATTCCAGCATCTAGTACATCATGTCACCAATACCGTCTCGAACCTGTCCTCCAAAATCTGCAATACAACAAATGCAGGAAAGAGAAAAAGAGAAAACACAAGTACCTGTCAATTGCAAGTCGCTGGTCACAAATAATGTAGGATACAAGTATACGGGAAAACTAACTAGCAACATGGTATACTAACAGGTACAGGTAACATGTGTCAAGTGTCAGGTAAACAGGTCAACAGGTAAACAGGTAAACATGTAACATCTAGTCAAGTATCAAATCTCATGTATCATGTAGTCAAGTATTATGTTCAAGTCTTATAGTGAATTACTATCTAGGTAACACTTCATGCAGTCCATACTACATGGTTGCTACAACACAACAGTTTTGCTTTAGATTTCATAGTGGACCAAAGAGGATAATATACTCAGGAATCAGAACAGAAACAGATAGCAACAGGTACACGAATCATCCGATTCATGCAGCAACAGGTTCATGAAGCAACAGGTACACGACCAACAGGTTCGTGCAGCAACAAGTAACAGGTACATGAACCAACAGGTCCATGCAGCAACAAGTAACAGGTACATGAACCAACAGGTCTATGCAGCAACAGGTAACAGGTCCATGAACCAAAGGTCCATGCAGCAACAGGTAACAGGTACATGAACCAAAGGTCCATGTAGCAACAGGTTCATGTATCAACATGAATCAAAATGGGAAACATGGGCCCCCTTCCGAGTACACGTTTCTGAACTATCCACTATGAGATCTTTCTCTTAACCCCGGCTTGATCATTTATTATGGTTATCAAACAGATATGAATGCATACTAAATAGTGTCAAACTAACATGGTATAATCAGTATGAGGTTTAGGGAAACAAATCAGCGTGCATAGATAATATACAGTCACATAATCGAGCAAAATGGTGTAGGTTCATAATTAGGACAACATGATAGATCAGTACTAAAATAGTGATTCTCATCTGTACAGAAATGCAAACCTAGATCCATCAAAGGATCTGGAAAATAGACTTCTGCACGAGTCTAGCGAGTATAATTAAGTCATATAGTAATTCATAACATCTTAACTCAAAACAAGTTTGAAAATAAAAAACATGTTCAGTCAGAAATCAGGAAAACGAATTCATGGGCATAAAAACACATTAAATAAATTCACGAAAAATCTGGGGTATTTTCCTATATGTCTAGAATCAAAATAACAAGTATCATAATATTCCAGTAAGAATAGATAAGCCATCAAAAATAAGGAAGCATCGAGAAAACATAGTTTAACGAATCTGGAAATCTCAACACTGCTGTACAAAAACTAAGATATCTCGCAATCAGTGAATCAAAATCCAATTCCGCCAAAGAGATATGAAAATAGATAGATTTTACTAACTTTCATATTTCACAAAGAATTTACATACAGTATAGGGAAGTATAGTAAAAATAGAGTTCTTTACTAAACAGTAAGCAAAACACAGCATGAGAAGATTTTAGAAAAGAGCATAAAACACCACATAAAACTTGTCTTTAAAATTCATCAAAAATCTGGGTAGTCCCTAATATCATAAAGAAACACTGACCAAAATATTAGATCAAGATATTATGTATAGAATAGTTCTTGAAAATAGTTTGCTAACAAAATTAACCCAAAACAGAATCTGGAATTTATCGACACGTCTGCACCTAAACATTCATAACTCAGTCATACGAAATCCAAATCAAGCAGAACCAGTGGGGTTTGAAAATAGAAGAAATTATATAAAATTCATCTTTTATTTTGGAATTAAGATTCGGATTGTAGCATGAACGAAAATAGCAATCAAAACAGAACAAGCAGCAAATACAGATTTCACACTTCAAATCTAGAACATCATAACTTCAAGAATATTGATCCAAACCTATCAAAACTTGAAATACAACCTACCAAGCATCTAAACATCATGATTTAGGGTTACTAACATGTCCACACCTATTATTTCACATGGGTAACATCCAAATATCAATTCACACAAATACTCACATACATGGTTCAAAATCAAGATTTGGGTAAATCCTAGGTTATACTCACATACTAATATGTTTTGCATGGCGAGGGATTGAACCCTATAATATGGAGTACGTAAGGGCTTACCCTCGGACCTATGTAGTATGAGATGCATATAATCCGAACAAGTATGCATTAGTATCATCGTAGTGTGAATGTCTGCATTAGGCATTAGGTTATATCATACACTGACATATTCAGGATAGTCACTTTTCACATTTTGTTGTGCATTCAAGTTTGTGTTTTCTAAAGTAGAAGAATCCTTATATTATAACATTGCATCAGTTGTATGAAACTGACGTACCCACAGTTTCCCAAATGCAGGTTTGGACTTGGCATGAGCTTGAAGTCACTATGATGAATTGATTACAAGATTGAAGGATTTTCATTATTGTAGATCATATGGTATTCATTTAATTTCCGCTGTGCTATTGTAAAGAACATGTTGTAAATAAAAAGTTCTAAATTCCTTATAAATTTGTACGAATTTGAAGTAAAAGATCCTGTATTTACTACGAATTATATATGTTTAGAATTCGGGGCATTACAGATGCATTGCCACTAGACTCCGGCGTCCTTCTCCAACTGGATAGTGGCTAGTTTTACCTTACTAGCTTCTAGGGTATCCAACAATTCAAACACCATTTCAATCTACCAGATCCAATCATCGGCAGCATCTGGGTCTGCCTTGCCCTCAAAGACAGGTGGTTTCATCTTCTTGAAGGATTCCACCAGCTTGATAACCTCTGGGACATGCACTGCTTTCCCCACCCTTGTATTCCGGTTCACACTTGCTGCGAAAAAAGTGTTGAGTGTGTGGTACACACGGGTCAGTTTTGTTTCCAAATCAAGTCGGTTGCCATCTCCGCTTGATCCTTCGCCATTTCTACTCCTTCCGAGCATTTTTGGTTCATAAATCTTCATCAATCATCAAGAATATCATAGACTTTTCTTCCAACACAATCTATTCATTTCCAAAATAAACTTTATACATTCAGAAATAAAATTGGTCCATACATCAATACATATAGAACACCAGAAAACACCAAATCTTCCTACAGAACTTTAAACAAGCACAAAGCCGTCTACACTCTACGGTTCCTCTTGGCTTCTCTGAGCTCTCACCGAAGATCATCTATTTTCCTTTTGCATCTTCTCGCATCTCTGACGGCATTCTTGCTTCTCTGTAACACCTCGAATTTGTAAAATACCGAAAATGCCCTCTTTTACATTTTGTAGTGGTGAGAATTAATTCTAAGGTATATCTTATTTTATTTTCATTTTTAAATATTGATATTGGGGTTGATATTTGAGTTGGACCTGTATTAATTATATATTGGAGTTATTGGTCGAGTTTCATATGAAGAATTGTTGTTTACTCTATTTTCTACTTTGGAAGATTATTATGAGACAGTTTATGTATTTTATATTGTTAGATTATAAAGTGTAAGAGTGGGGGCTTATTTGAAGTATTTTTGAACTTGGGGGACTTATATGTAATACTCCCCATTATTTATTTATTTAATTATTTATTTTAATAAATCCCCCCCCCCCCCTTTCCCATTCCTTATTACGTCTTCTTCTTCCTTCTTTTTTTTTCCTATTCCGACCGCTAGAGCCGAACCCATCGGCCGATAGTTTCCCCCGGCCAAATCCACCTCTTTTCTTCGTCATCTTCAAATTAATTCAGGAGGGATAGCTAAGTGGAGGGTGCTCTAGCTCGTGGCGGAGTCCCTTTTTCGAAAGGATTTCGAAAAGGTAAACCCTAGATTTTATTTTTGGTATAAAATTTAGTGTGGTAAATTTATTTTGAGTAAGAAGATTATGGTAGGGAGATTAGAAGATGTTAGGGGTAGTAGAGGCGAGAAATTAGAATATTATTAGAGAGTTTATGAAAGAATTTATATATCTGTTGTTTTAAGAAAATTTTAGTATAATTTGAATGATTGATATGAATCCCGGAATAAGGTGTATGTGTAAAGGGAAATTAGTGTTCGGTACGTTGGTATGCGATATGACTATTAAATACTCGTCTCGTGTATTGATATAAATTTATAGACGATGGATTAGTATATATATATAAGGATGAGTTATATGTATATAAGGATGTCGGTATATGGTGGATTGATGTGATTTTGAATATTTAGAGTGATAGTAATATATTGTGTATATATATCTATATGTATATGGTGTTGAGATGTGTTAGTCTACTAGGCGTATGCAAACATGTGGGAATGAGATAATAAATAGTATGGTATATTCCTGATGTGTGAGGTAATGATCAAATAAATAATACAGTACCATTGTGAGGTGCAATATAATGATGTGATGATTTTATATATTAATTACAGTGATATTTTCTTTTGTGTGATGCATTGAAAAGGTAAGTGAGATGGTGATCATTGTTTATGCGAATAAGTTTAAATAAAAGATGAGATGCTATGATGATAAATGGTGATGTTAATATGAAAAGAAAATGTTAATCGCAACAATTTCGGTTGACTTAAGTTGATTTCCCAGGATGGACCTGGGAGAGCAGATACCTCCGGATAGACCGGAGAGAGATATGATACCTCAGGGTAGACCTGAGAGAGAGTTGATTCCCCAGGATGGACCTGGGAGAGCAGATACCTCCGGATAGACTGGAGAGAGATATGATACCTCAGGGTAGACCTGAGAGAGAGTTGATTCCCCAGGATGGACCTGGGAGAGCAGATACCTCCGGATAGACCAGAGAGAGATATGATACCTCAGGGTAGACCTGAGAGAGAGTTGATTCCCCAGGATGGACCTGGGAGAGCAGATACCTCCGGATAGACCGGAGAGAGAGTTGATACCTCAGGGTACACCTGAGAGAGAGTTGATACTCCAGGATAGACCTGGGGTAAAATGAATATGATATGAAATGTGAATGAGAAAGAGAATGAAGTATTTGGTGTAAGATGAAATGAATTAGTGAAGTAAGTGTATTATGAGTTAAGAATAAAGGATAAATAACTAATTACGTGATGAGACTCAGAAAATACGAAAAACGTATTAATATGGATTAAATGAAGAAATTGTGTTATGATAATGAATACGGGAAGTAGAGAGAATGCATTATGCATCTGATAAATGAAAGTGAAGATATAATGCGAGTGGTCACGAAAGTGATTATTAAAGTAAAATACAGTATGATATGAGTGGTTACACCTTGGAATTGTGTCAAGGAACTACATGCCCGTTGTTTCTGTGAAAATGGTGGGAACTACTTGCCTTGGCATAATTCACAGGGTGAGTGGGTATGATAGTGCTAATGATTAATGGAAATGAAGAATTAAATAAGTGAAGATGAATAGTGATTGAAGTGAATTAATAACCAAGCTATCAGCTTGAGATGTGATGTGATATTACCCAGACTATGTGTTTGGGGTGTGGTGATTATTACCCAAGCTATCAGCTTTGGGGTGTGATATATTATTGCCCAAACTACGTTTGGGGGTATGGAGTATAAATTGATGTGAATGAAAGTGAAATCAATGATAACTTGAGTTATAAGTGAAGATGAGAGTATGTTGGTCATCATTTAGATTGAATAATAGCTAAATGATATAACGGGATGAGAATGAGTTATAAAACATATTTTTGATGTGATAAGAATGAGTATTTAATAAGTGATATGTTAATGATGTGATGAAATGAGGAGTTATATTTGTATCATAAGACATGAATTAATGTGGTATTATGAGAATAGATGCTGATGAGTATGATGATGTACTGAGAGTGTAAAGAAGATAGTTGTAATGTACGATGAGAGTAAAAGTAATGTATTATGAGACGTGATAATATGTGTTATACGAAATGAATGAGTGCGGTGTTGTGTAATATGAGAACGAAGAAGAAAATATTTATGAATGGAGATGAGTAGGAAAGAATATGAGTCGCAAGTTCGTAAATGCAAATGAATGGTAAATGAAATACGTGGTTGAATAGTTTAACGAAAACGAGGCAGTGACGTCAAGTGATTATTTATGAAATAAAGAAAGTGTGTAGGGGTGGTATGAGATTATGTGAGTGTAAAATCAAGTTATATGTGAGCTTGCTATGATGCATATAGTGCAGATATGGATTTATACTGATGGATACAGGTTTGCAGAATACTTTGCTATAAATTTGTATGTATGACGTTTTATGTGCGAATCTCAGGTTGAATCTTCTTATATTGATATTCGTAAGTTTAAGTTATTTTCTTTATATAATTTAATTTATTTATGAGTTTAGTAAATTATACTCACACCAGAAATGGCTAACCCCGTAGTGTTTGGGGGGTTAGGGAGTCCTTAGACTGCCCTAGATCCCCTACTGTCACAGGTCCTTAATAGTGCAGAGGTGAGGGATAGATTGGATGGTGTGGAGCTTTTCTTTTTTTAAAATTACTGTTTAAGTTGATGTGATGAGTGGTAAATTTATGATTTAAATTGTATTATGGATGTATAAGTGTGTAAATGATGATGATGTGTAATACCCTGACTTTTTAATATATGGAAGATTATTCATTTTTTTTTTATATAGTATACTTGTGCAATATTATTGACTAGTATTTTTCAACGTCGTTTTATAAAGCATTAATTTACTTATTTCTACAAAATAACTAGTTTGGCCCAAATTGGTTTTAAGCCCATGAATTTAAACCATCTTACTATTTCTACAACTTGTAGTGTAACATTTCTTTCTCCTTTTAATCCCGGGTGCACATTTGTGGTGTGACTTGTGCTTACACGTGCACTCAATGTACACGTGTATTAGGCACAATTTCTTGGCCGGTTTTTGGGAGAGGAGTGGCTTGAGTTGTGGGTAGTTATCCTGAGTTGTGGGTAGTTTTTACAACCCCCAAATCAATCTCAGCCCTTAACCCTCCAACTCCCTAATAGATCTCAACCCTTCATCCTATTTATCTTCTAGTATAAATACCCCCTACTTTCCCTATCTTTTTACACTAAAAATTCCTGAGATTGTAAGAGTATCTGAGAGTGTGTGGGAGCTTTTCGGTGGAGGCAAGCAACATTGCTGGAGATTTCGGAGTGGAGCAAAGGAACAAGAAGTGCTGCGCTATATTGAAGGACTTGCGGGATTTCGATTTATTTCTTCACAAAAGGTGGGTGTTTCTCAGGACTTCTAATATAGGGACAATGCTATAATTGTCATGATTGTTACCATGTTGCAAAAGTAAATTGAATGCGGTAGAATTGCTTGAATATACTATTAAAATTAAGACAAGACTGACGGTGCAGTCGACTGCCCTATGAGCCAGTCGACTGGTACGAAACACTACTTTTCATAATGTACTGATAAGACGTGTGTGGATAGCCATGATGGTGTGATTAATAAATGTATGTTTTTCCCTATGACACATATGATGGAGGGAAGGTAAACAAATAGAAAGAACTACGGGTGATAACTATTTGAAGTTGTCGGCGCAGTCGACTGACTTGGTGTTAAGTCGACTGGTGCTTCGTTCTGAATGTGACTATTTGAAAGTTCCCTGAATAAAGATATTCTAATTGTGTAGACCCATGATGATGATTTAAGATCTATATCTCCAGTATCGTAAGTAAGTATGAGCAATGTGAATGCATGTTTAGAGTAGTTTTCTCTAAAAAGAGCATGTTAATAACTGGGAAAATTGTGCTGTGAATGTTACTGAGCAAGAAGAAACTCTGTTGATGAAATATGAATTGATGTATACTGTTAATTGATATCATGACGCAAGTGCACGTAAGAACTATAAATAACTTCCCTAATTGAAATGGATCTGTCCAGTCGACCAATGTGTGTATAAGTCGACTGATCTGGACTTAGAAATTATGATGTTTGAAATATCCAGGACAGACGACTGATTACTGAACAGTCGACTGTTATGAGGATAATATTGTGAATAAGAATTGGGCGGGACAGGCGACTGGTTGAGTGCAACAGTCGACCATCCCGAGCCTTTATGAGGAAATTGTATGACTGTATAAGTCGACTGGTACCTTTCCAAGTCGACTGTACAGAGTGGACCTTCGATAATTTGATTCATGTTATTTTGCTGTTGGTAATGATGAACTTAATGCTTTTGAATTCTGATTATGTCTGTATGAATCATGTGAAAGGAATCGTAAATGAGAATTGAGAATTTTATGAATAATTATGAAAGGCTAAATCATGGTAAGAAGTCTGTGAGACTCTAAAATGAATTATGAGCTGATGATGCTCCATTGGGTATTGTGAATTTGAAATTGAACAAAGAGTAGCTAAGTCTCCCCGGCAGTGAATAAAATGATATTGAGACCAGGGTGGTCAAGTGAAATGAAATGATAAGTCCGGTTGATGGAGAGGCTAACTCTAGAGCTTGATTTTTATTCATGATTCTAATGTAACTTAAATACATAGTGTGGAGGTGATGAAGGTGAGAGAAAAACATGAGTATGAGAGCTAGGGTACGGTGCGGGTGTGTGAGCCGCAGAATGCATGCTTGATGCGTCAAGACATGGCGCGGGCACAACTCAGTAATGATCGGACTCTAGTCACGCTTGTGGGATGTTTTGGTGACTGCAAGAGGAGTGTGTTCAGGGAGGAGGCTGAATTGTCGCAGAATGCATGCTTGACGAGTCAAGACATGGCGCGAAATTCTACTCCAGGGGCCAGGACATATGCTTGTACTCATAGATTCATCTAGGATACTCATTGGAATTACAGTAGTAGAATAAGTCATGGCGGGGGATTGAACCCTACTAAAATGAAGATCGTTTAAGAGGCTTGCACTCGAACCTATGTAGTATGGGATGCATAGAATTCGAACAAGTGTGTATTAGTGTCATAATTAATTAAGTAAATTGCATTAAGGATTTAAGTGCACAATCACGACACGACATCATTAAAAGTTCCCTCTTATTTTCATGCTTATGTTAAACAAGTTTGTGATTTGTAAGAAATGAGATTCATTATACTGTTTCTGGCATAGAGAGGATGGCCATGTATAATTATCGTCGGTTGAATAAACTGACGTACCCACAGTTTTTATGCAGGATAAAATTACATGTAAGAAGAATGGATGCATAAAGAGTTCATTATGTTGTTGTTCATTTATGTAAATATTGTATATTTTGCTTCCGCTGTGTAAATTTAAATGTAATGGGTTTTAAACTCCGATGTAAAAGAAAAGTTTTAAATTCCTTGTAAAGTTGTATGTGAAGAAAGCGAAAAGATCCTGAAGAACATCTCGAACTCAGTAATTTTGGGATTCGGGGCGTTACAGAGTGGTATCAGAGCCACGCTTTCTATGCTTTCACACTTGTACAAATTTACAAGGAACGACACCCTAGATGTGGACATTAGAGTGTGTGTTTTGATTTAGAGATTTAAATGTAAGTAACTTACATTTGTGTTGCTCTATGATTTATGCTTCTTCCTCTCTATTCTAAGATGGCTGATCACTTCGACCCTGCTGGAGGCGACGACTGGCACATAATTGAGGAAGAGTACCATCCTGGGCAGGCTGATTCTGAGGACGAGTACTACCCTGGACAAGCTGATTCTGATGATGAGGAGTACCCTGAATCTCGAGAGATCACCCCACCGCCGAACTCACCTGATGATTCTTCTTCTTCCGATGAAGAAAAGGGACCAGCTCTGGGTAACGCTGTGGCTTCTCTGCAGAGGCAAGTGGATACCTTGAAGTATAGAGTTGGAGTTTTGGAGGCTCAGCTGGAGAAGCGGAATGCTGACTATTCTGTTCTTAGCCATCGGATTTGGGAACTTGAGAAGAAAAAGAACCTAACTGATGTGCTGAAAGATGAGGTGGATGAACTGCGGGATGAACTTCGAGCAGCGAAGAGGACCCGTAGAGATTAGATTGTCCTAGTTTCTTTTCCTTCTGTTCTGATGATAAAATGTTTTTTTTAAATTCGAATGTATAAACTTTGAAATTCAATGAAATGAAAGTTGGTTTAAATTCTTGTTTTATACTTCGAATTTAATGGATCTTTTGCATCAGAATATGGCGAGAAGGGGAGCCAGGAATGGTGAAGGTCTGGACCTGGATGCAGAATTTGCAAGGGTTTACCAGACACTGAATACAGTGGCTGCAAACCAAGGTAGGGGGCCGGTGAATCCAGTACCCGAGGCAATCAAGCTAGTGGAATCGTTCAAGAGAATGAAACCACCAGTGTTCGAGGGAAAGTCCGACCTGGATGCGGCCGATAACTGGATTCGGCAAGTGGAGACAATCTTCGAGGTGTTGGAGACACCGGAGGGCAGCAAGGTCAAGTTGGCGACTTTGCAGTTGGAGAAGGATGCGGCTGTTTGGTGGCAGTCAATGAAGAGGACTATGGGCGGCTTGTTGCTTGGCTGGGAGGAATTTTTGGAGGAATTCCGCAGCCATTACTTCCCCTCCGACGTCCAGGAGAAAAAGGCCATGGAGTTTCTGTCACTTCAGCAAGGCAGCATGTCAGTAAGGGAGTATGAGACTAAGTTCACTCAGCTCTCCAGGTATGCTCCAGAATTGGTGATGGATGAGGCGAAGAAGGCTCGCAAGTTCGAGCATGGTCTGAGGCCGAGCTTGAGATCTCGCATGATACCCCTTGGTATCAGGAGATTCGATAAGCTGGTGAAGAGGGCGGCAGCAACGGAGGCGGATATGGAGCAGTTCCATGTTGCTCAGCACCAGAAGAGCAACTGGCAGTCTGGGAAGAGGCCCGCGCCATCGGGGAGTTTCAAGGGGCAACCATCTGCACGGAGGTTCAAACCGACAGGGGCGAATGCTGTCAGTGTAGCTGGAAGACCTGGAAACGATGCAGGGAGACCTTTTGCAGTCACTTGCTTTAACTGTGGTGAAGTGGGACATTACCAATCTCGATGTCTCAAACCACGGGCTGGCAATCACAATGTGCCAATACAGCAGACTGGGAAGAGGCCGTACCAGTCAGGGCGAGTATTTGCTTTGACAGAAGCTGATGCTGAGGAGGCGGATCAGGTCATCTCTGGTACGAGGGCTGATGTTTAGTGTGATTTCTTTTCATTTCTTCTTCCCGTTCATAGTGTGAAACTGTTATGTAATGATGTATGTTATGTAACAGGAGAACTCTATATTAATGGAAAGGGAGCTGTGGTGTTGTTTGATACTGGATCCTCTCATACTTTTGTGTCTCCTAGATTTGCTAAAGTGTTGGGAGTTGAACCGAAGATTTTTCCAGGCAAGATCTTAGCAGTGGCTACGCCATCAGGGGAAACTTTGACCACTGATCGGTACTATGCTGATTGCGAGATAGTGATTGGGAATCGAATCTTTGGCATTGATCTGATCGAGCTGACTATCTTGGGGGTCGATGTTATCATTGGCATTGATTGGATGTCGGTGTACAGTGCAAGAATCGAGTGTAAGGCCAAGACCGTCACAGTGAAGGCTCCAGGTGGACCTGAAGTCGTGTTCCAAGGGAAGCAGAGATGTTCTAAGCTGGTGGCAACTATCCGCAAGGAAGAGACTCCTGTGGAATTGCAAGGGATTCCTGTGGTTCGGGACTATCCGACTGTGTTCTTGGAAGATTTCCCTGGGTTACCTCCGCATCGTGATGTAGAGTTCAGCATCACTGTTCAACCCGGAAGTGCACCCATTTCTAAGGCACCTTATAGGATGGCTCCAGTGGAACAGGATGAAGTGAAACGGCAGATTGAGGAACTGTTGGGAAAAGGCTTTATTCAACCTAGTGCGTCACCTTGGGGAGCACCAGTGCTTTTGGTAAAGAAGAAGGATGGATCGATGAGGATGTGTATCGATTACCGAGAGCTGAATAAGGTCACTGTTCAGAATAAGTATCCGATTCCTCGAATTGATGACTTGTTCGATCGTCTACAAGGAGCAGCTGTATTCTCCAAAATAGATCTTCGATCAGGATATCACCAAGTGCGAGTGAAAGCTGAAGATGTGCATAAGACTGCATTTAGAACTCGGCATGGGCATTACGAATTCTTAGTTATGCCATTCGGAGTGACGAATGCACCTGCAATCTTCATGGACTTGATGAACAGAGTTCTGAGGCCGTTTATTGATTCTTTCGTCGTGGTGTTTATCGACGATATTCTCGTGTACTCCAAGTCAGAGGAGGAGCACACTGAGCATCTGGCAGCAGTTTTGCAGAAGTTGGAAGAGCAGAGGTTGTATGCCAAGTTATCCAAGTGTGATTTCTGGAAATCTGAAGTGGCATTCCTAGGTCACATCCTTTCTAAGGAGGGAGTGGCAACTGACCCTCAGAAGATAGAGGCAGTGAGAGATTGGGCTAGGCCTACTACAGTGAAGGAAGTCAGAAGTTTCCTTGGGATGACTGGATATTATAGGAGATTCATTCAAGGTTATGCTCAGATAGCTGTGCCGCTTACCGAGTTGACCAAGAAGAATGCGAGCTTCAAGTGGACCGAGCAATGTGAGGCAAGTTTTCAGGAGTTGAAGGATAGACTGACTACTGCACCTATTTTGGCTTTGCCTAGAGCAGGAGTTGAGTACGATGTCTATAGCGATGCTTCACATCGGGGGCTTGGTTGTGTCTTAATGCAAGAAGGTAAAGTGATCGCATATGGGTCTAGGCAACTACGACCGCATGAGAAGAATTATCCGACTCATGATCTGGAGCTGGCTGCGATTATTTTTGCTTTGAAGCAATGGAGGCACTACGTGTACGGTGAGAAGTTGAACATGTACACGGATCATAAAAGCTTGAAGTATATCTACCAGCAGTGGGATCTCAATCTGAGGCAGCGGAGATGGTTGGAAGTGCTCGAGGATATGCGACCTGAGATCAAGTATCATCCTGGAAAGGCTAATGTTGTTGCTGATGCACTTAGTCGCAAGAGCAGTTTGGCCAGCTTGATTACGACTCAGAGGCATCTGATTGAGGAGTTGGATCGAGCAGGTATTGAAGTTGTCTTGCAAGGATTGGGGGCATCTTTATCTCAGTTGAAGCTTCAGCCTACTTTGAATGCAAGGATCATTGCAAGTCAGGAAGTTGATGCTGATATTCTGGAGATGAAGGAGCAGGTTAGTGCTGGCAGGTTGCCCGGTTTTCAGACCAGGGATGGAGTGCTGTGGTTCGGAGATAGGCTGTGCGTTCCAAATCAGGCGGACCTGAAAGAGAGTATTCTTCAGGAGGCGCATGCTACTCTTTTGTCAGTACATCCTGGGAGTACTAAGATGTACAAAGACATCAAACAGCATTTCTGGTGGTCAGGTTTGAAGCGGGATGTGGCCGAATTTGTCGCGAAGTGTGAGGTTTGTCAGCAAGTCAAAGCCGAAAATCAGAGATCCGGAGGTCTATTACAGCCGTTACCTATTCCGGAATGGAAGTGGGATAACATCAGTATGGATTTCATTACGGGATTGCCTAAGAGTTCTAAAGGCAACGATGCTATTTGGGTTATAGTCGATCGACTTACCAAGTCCGCTCACTTTTTGGCGATGAAACTCACGGCTTCGATGGACAAGTTGGCTGAGTTGTATGTTGGTGAGATTGTCCGACTTCATGGCGTTCCTTCGACTATTGTGTCTGATCGAGATGCGCGGTTTACTTCGCATTTCTGGAAGAGTCTTCAGGCAGCTTTGGGTACCAAGACGGATTTCAGCACTGCTTTTCATCCACAGACCGATGGACAGACCGAGAGAGTCAATCGTATTCTTGAGGATATGCTTCGGTGTTGTATACTAGACTTCGGAGGCAGTTGGGAAAGGCATTTACCTTTGGTGGAGTTTGCCTACAACAACAGTTTTCAGGCTAGCATCGGGATGGCGCCGTATGAAGCTTTGTATGGCAGGAAGTGCAGGACTCCTGTGTGTTGGTATGAGGTTGGGGAGCGTCAGTTGTTTGGTCCTGAGCTTGTGCAGTTGACTTCTGAGAAGATTGATCTGATCAGGAAGAGGTTGGTGGAAGCTCAGAGCAGGCAGAAAAGCTATGCAGACAACCGGAGAAGGGACCTTGAGTTTGAGGTTGGTGACTTCGTCTTTCTGAAGGTATCACCCAGTAAAGGTGTGGTTCGTTTTGGCAAAGGCGGGAAGTTAGCCCCGAGATTTATAGGCCCATATAAGATATTGAAAAGGATCGGGAAAACTGCTTACCGGCTTGAATTACCGGAAGAGTTGTCTCAGGTGCACAATGTCTTCCATGTGTCTATGTTGAGAGGTTATATTCCAGATCCGAGTCATCATTTGCCTGAAGTGCCGGAAGGTTTGCAGTTAGACCTGAATTACATCGAGACTCCTGTTGAGATTGTTGACCGTAGGGAGAAGGTCTTGAGGAATAAGACGATACCGATGGTCAAGGTAGTCTGGAGAAACCACTTGGTTGAAGAGGCTACTTGGGAATCCGAGGACAAGATGTTGAAGGACTATCCTGAGCTTTTTGCTTGATTGTCTTATTGTTTGTATCTTGTATATTGTATCTTTGCATTTCTGTATCTCTTGTGTTGTGTTTTTCTTCTTCTCATTCTTGGTTGTAGTTCCGGGGACGGAACTATTCTAAGGAGGGAGTGATGTAATACCCTGACTTTTTAATATATGGAAGATTATTCATTTTTTTTTATATAGTATACTTGTGCAATATTATTGACTAGTATTTTTCAACGTCGTTTTATAAAGCATTAATTTACTTATTTCTACAAAATAACTAGTTTGGCCCAAATTGGTTTTAAGCCCATGAATTTAAACCATCTTACTATTTCTACAACTTGTAGTGTAACATTTCTTTCTCCTTTTAATCCCGGGTGCACATTTGTGGTGTGACTTGTGCTTACACGTGCACTCAATGTACACGTGTATTAGGCACAATTTCTTGGCCGGTTTTTGGGAGAGGAGTGGCTTGAGTTGTGGGTAGTTATCCTGAGTTGTGGGTAGTTTTTACAACCCCCAAATCAATCTCAGCCCTTAACCCTCCAACTCCCTAATAGATCTCAACCCTTCATCCTATTTATCTTCTAGTATAAATACCCCCTACTTTCCCTATCTTTTTACACTAAAAATTCCTGAGATTGTAAGAGTATCTGAGAGTGTGTGGGAGCTTTTCGGTGGAGGCAAGCAACATTGCTGGAGATTTCGGAGTGGAGCAAAGGAACAAGAAGTGCTGCGCTATATTGAAGGACTTGCGGGATTTCGATTTATTTCTTCACAAAAGGTGGGTGTTTCTCAGGACTTCTAATATAGGGACAATGCTATAATTGTCATGATTGTTACCATGTTGCAAAAGTAAATTGAATGCGGTAGAATTGCTTGAATATACTATTAAAATTAAGACAAGACTGACGGTGCAGTCGACTGCCCTATGAGCCAGTCGACTGGTACGAAACACTACTTTTCATAATGTACTGATAAGACGTGTGTGGATAGCCATGATGGTGTGATTAATAAATGTATGTTTTTCCCTATGACACATATGATGGAGGGAAGGTAAACAAATAGAAAGAACTACGGGTGATAACTATTTGAAGTTGTCGGCGCAGTCGACTGACTTGGTGTTAAGTCGACTGGTGCTTCGTTCTGAATGTGACTATTTGAAAGTTCCCTGAATAAAGATATTCTAATTGTGTAGACCCATGATGATGATTTAAGATCTATATCTCCAGTATCGTAAGTAAGTATGAGCAATGTGAATGCATGTTTAGAGTAGTTTTCTCTAAAAAGAGCATGTTAATAACTGGGAAAATTGTGCTGTGAATGTTACTGAGCAAGAAGAAACTCTGTTGATGAAATATGAATTGATGTATACTGTTAATTGATATCATGACGCAAGTGCACGTAAGAACTATAAATAACTTCCCTAATTGAAATGGATCTGTCCAGTCGACCAATGTGTGTATAAGTCGACTGATCTGGACTTAGAAATTATGATGTTTGAAATATCCAGGACAGACGACTGATTACTGAACAGTCGACTGTTATGAGGATAATATTGTGAATAAGAATTGGGCGGGACAGGCGACTGGTTGAGTGCAACAGTCGACCATCCCGAGCCTTTATGAGGAAATTGTATGACTGTATAAGTCGACTGGTACCTTTCCAAGTCGACTGTACAGAGTGGACCTTCGATAATTTGATTCATGTTATTTTGCTGTTGGTAATGATGAACTTAATGCTTTTGAATTCTGATTATGTCTGTATGAATCATGTGAAAGGAATCGTAAATGAGAATTGAGAATTTTATGAATAATTATGAAAGGCTAAATCATGGTAAGAAGTCTGTGAGACTCTAAAATGAATTATGAGCTGATGATGCTCCATTGGGTATTGTGAATTTGAAATTGAACAAAGAGTAGCTAAGTCTCCCCGGCAGTGAATAAAATGATATTGAGACCAGGGTGGTCAAGTGAAATGAAATGATAAGTCCGGTTGATGGAGAGGCTAACTCTAGAGCTTGATTTTTATTCATGATTCTAATGTAACTTAAATACATAGTGTGGAGGTGATGAAGGTGAGAGAAAAACATGAGTATGAGAGCTAGGGTACGGTGCGGGTGTGTGAGCCGCAGAATGCATGCTTGATGCGTCAAGACATGGCGCGGGCACAACTCAGTAATGATCGGACTCTAGTCACGCTTGTGGGATGTTTTGGTGACTGCAAGAGGAGTGTGTTCAGGGAGGAGGCTGAATTGTCGCAGAATGCATGCTTGACGAGTCAAGACATGGCGCGAAATTCTACTCCAGGGGCCAGGACATATGCTTGTACTCATAGATTCATCTAGGATACTCATTGGAATTACAGTAGTAGAATAAGTCATGGCGGGGGATTGAACCCTACTAAAATGAAGATCGTTTAAGAGGCTTGCACTCGAACCTATGTAGTATGGGATGCATAGAATTCGAACAAGTGTGCATTAGTGTCATAATTAATTAAGTAAATTGCATTAAGGATTTAAGTGCACAATCACGACACGACATCATTAAAAGTTCCCTATTATTTTCATGCTTATGTTAAACAAGTTTGTGATTTGTAAGAAATGAGATTCATTATACCGTTTCTGGCATAGAGAGGATGGCCATGTATAATTATCGTCGGTTGAATAAACTGACGTACCCACAGTTTTTATGCAGGATAAAATTACATGTAAGAAGAATGGATGCATAAAGAGTTCATTATGTTGTTGTTCATTTATGTAAATATTGTATATTTTGCTTCCGCTGTGTAAATTTAAATGTAATGGGTTGTAAACTCCGATGTAAAAGAAAAGTTTTAAATTCCTTGTAAAGTTGTATGTGAAGAAAGCGAAAAGATCCTGAAGAACATCTCGAACTCAGTAATTTTGGGATTCGGGGCGTTACATGATGAGTATAGTGTGGAGTAGTATGTGGTGGTTGTGACCCATACTCATCTTGTCGTGGTGTACCGGGCTCTGTGGTAGATTTTACAAAGGTTTTTCTAAAAACTTTACCTCGTTTTCAAAGAAATTTATGGTTTTTATTTGATATTTGTTATTCCGTTATGAGTTTGGCCCCCAGAGCATATATATTAATTGTCTGTATGTTTCTGCTCATTTTGGCCTGGGGAGCCCGTGAAATTATTGTATGTATTGTGAGCTACGGAATTTTGAGCAGAATTCCATAAGCTATTTGTGTTTCGGGGCAAAATTTACAGGGCAGTCTCTGCCAAAATTTTTATTGAATTATAATTTTCTTAGTTTATGTTTAAAGTGATATAGAAATTGAAAGAATTGATTTTGGAACCCAAAAAAATTTGGGGCGTTACATTCCCCCAACAAGTTTTTTTTTTCCAGCTGGGTGAAATGCCGAGCATTCCTGTGATGAAACTTCTCTAGTTTCCATACTCGCTGACTCAGAGCAGCGATGTTCTGCTTGTCCTTCGCATGATGAGCCTCCATGTGGGTTACTCTTCACTTGTGGATGATCAACTGCTTACGAAGAGAAGGGATGATATGGTCCTTCTTGTCTCGAACTGGCTCCTCGCTTGAGGATTCATCTTGAGAATCAGGTGGGGGTGAAGTGATTTCCCGAGATTCTGGCAATTCTTCCTCTTCTTCTTCGAGTTCTTCTTCTTCGGGGTCCGCAAAGGACAGTTCCTCTTCTACATCATCCACTGGGTTTTGGTTATCATCCATCTTATAGGGAAAGGGAGGAGAAGACATCAGTGTATAAAGGAACACAAATGTAAATGTGTAAATAAAACTATTTACATTTAGATTACTATAAACTAAACTCACACTTCTAATGTCCACCCTAATGTGTTTTCCTTGTAATTTCGTACTACTCGTTAAAGTCGGCTCTGATACCACTCTGTAACGCCCCGAATTCCAAATACATCTAATTCGTAGCAATTACAGAATCTTTTACTTCAATTTGTACAAATGTATAAGGAATTTAAAACTTTTCATCATACATTGTCTATTACAAATACACAGTGGAAGTTACAGAAAATATACAACTTTAACATTCAATAACTTTAATTTGGAAGTAATCATCAGTATCAACTCATCTTTGCATCTTTCACTAAACCAAGTCCTGCACTTGAAAACTAATGGCACGTTAATTGCATACAACTGATGCAATGCTATAATACAACGATTCTTTTACTTTAGCAAACACAAACTTGAATGCACAACAAAGTTCTCACGAGCGTGTGATATGAACTTAATGCGTGATATGAACTTAATGCCTAATGTAGATCTTACACTATGATAACACTAATGCATACTTGTTCGGATTCTATGCAACCCATACTACATAGGTCTGAGGACAAGCCCTTAACGCACTCCATATTATAGAGTTCAATCTCTCGTTATGAAATCCTACTACAGTGACTAATGTAAGGTTTAGATATCCATTTAGTATCTAGTACTGCCCCGATAATTCTTGAGAATTGCTCTCCCACCGCGAGTCGTAACCCCGATAATTCTGGAGACGAAACTCACACCACGAGCCATGACCCCGATAATTCTTGAGAGTCGTTCTCCCACCACGAGTGATTTTTGGACGTCACGCCTCACACCCCGATAATTTTGGAGACGAAATCTACACCGGGAGTCATATGGTACCTCATCACACAAATTTCTCACGAGCGTCGCCTTGATCCCAATAATTCTTGTAACTTCCCAGCCCCAAACTCAGACAATTTATTTATTTATTAGTTTATTAGTTCAACTGCCCACCACAGGCTGTCTCTCAAAAGGTGGTTAACCAATTTGGTGACTCTTGATCGTAGATAATATTATTTAATTATTTAATTATCATGCAAATCCTCCGATGTGGGATCAAATAATCCCCCGCACTCTGGCCTTCTCTCTCTTGCGCGTGTGACGTCAGCGAGGCCCCCCTCGAGCAGGCCCCACGCCACGTCATAACATGCACAAGCACAATGCAGCCCTCCCTCTGCACCTGGGCCCCACTGCTACCACGTCACCCACGTGGGTAGCACAGCAAGCAGCAGTAGCACTATTGCTGTCTCCGTGGGCCCTACGTGCAGCGCATCCCATACAAACCCTCCCATAGAAATTTCTATGGGGTAAACTCCAATTCTTTATATATATATGATTCTTAAATACAGGGTATTACACCCCCGCCCGCCCTTAAGAATTCAGCATCCTCACTGAGTACGGGGCATGCAACCTAGCGCAGGATCTCCTTTCTAGTCGATCTGGAGCAGAGTACCCTGATTCAGCTAATTCTAGCGTACTGCTCCTGGCCATACTGCCAGCATACTGACCTCAGCTCCCATTTAGGCATACATCTCACCCATTCTTACCCACACTCGGTGTTGAAAGTCAGCTATGATACCATTTGTAATGCCCCGGCCCCAAACTCAAACAATTTATTTATTTAATAGTTTATTAGTACAACTACCGAGCACAGGCTGCCTCTCAAAAGGTGGTTAACCGATTTGGTGACTCTTGATCACTACAACACACGCTGGATTCACCGGTGTTTTTTCGAATTTACACCAGCGTTTAAAAACGCAGGTGAAACATTCACCGGCGTTTATAAAAACGCCAGTCCAAATGCCGCCGAAGCGAGCGTCGTGGAATACTATGGGTCTACACCGGCGTTTTTAAGGAACGCTGGTAAATCTTGTGTATACACCGGCGGCCGTAAAAATGTAAGTGTATGGGTATTTCTAAGTGCCCTATTTTTCAGCTGATATATATTCACCGGCGTTATACAAACGCCGCCGTAGGAGCTATAATTTTTTTAAAAATCTACACCGGTGTTTGTAAAAACGCGCCGGTGTAGGTATATAATTTAAAAAAAAAAAAAAATTAAAAAAACATGCAGCACTCTTACAATCAAAACCAAAATATGGAGTTCAAATTATTGAACTACAAACAGTGAAAGAGAATACTTTCACTCTCATTTTCAAACCAAAAATGCTACTAACTGAAATGAATCTTATACTTTTATAATACTCATGAGATAACTGTCAATTGAAACCAGAATGTAAGTTTAAACGAGATTATTTCATCACTAGTCACTCCTCTATAAATCATAGTATGCAATTTCATTTACATAATCCATCTCATCATCACTTACAAGCCTATTTGGCAAAGAACAATCTCATTTTCAAACCCACGCAACACGCATGAACATTATGTTAGAAACTGATACTCATGTAGACATCATGATATAATTGTATATAAAGTTTAGATAAAAAAAATTTCCATCACTAGTCGCTCCTCAAAAAATTCACTTAAAACCCAAGCAACAAGCATGAACAATCTCATTTTCAAACCCAAGCAATCCCCTTTCATGATATAATTGTATATAAAGTTCAAATAAAAAATTTCCATCACTAGTCGCTCCTCAAAAAATCATGGTGTGCAACTTCAGATATATGATCCATCTCATCTCCAAATTCAGACAAAAAAGCATCTCTAAATTCACTTAAAACCCAAGCAACAAGCATGAACAATCTCATTTTCAAACCCAAGCAATCCCCTTTCATGATATAATTGTATATAAAGTTTAATTAAAAAATTTCCATCACTAGTCGCTCCTCAAAAAATCGTAGTGTGCAACTTCAGATATATGATCCATCTCATCTCCAAATTCAGACAAAAAAGCATCAAAAAATTCACTTAAAACCCAAGCAACAAGCACGAACAATCTCATTTTCAATCCCAAGCAATCCCCTTTCATGATATAATTGTATATAAAGTTTAATTAAAAAATTTCCATCACTAGTCGCTCCTCAAAAAATCATAGTGTGCAACTTCAGATATATGATACATCTCATCTCCAAATTCAGACAAAAAAGCAACTAACCCGTCTCCAAATGCATCATAATTCCAGTTTACTCTTAACCAAACTAAAACTCAAATGCATAATAACCCATCTCCAAAAGCAACTAACCTATCTCCAAATGCATAAGAAAGCAAACTCAAACGAGTTAGTATTCTCATGCTATGTTCACCAAAAACACTTCGTTGATCTATAAACTGAGATCTGTAAAATAAACTTGTACATAACCTCACATAAAGCTTCAAAATGGGAGATGATCGAGCTCCAAAAACCTAGCAAAATCCGAGCTAGAAACACCTGGCTCCGAAGTCCATTAACTCCTCAGATCCAAGCCAGTTAATTTAACTTCTTAAAGCTCTCTAGCTTCAACAAGAATCAACAAGAAGGTAGCCTAGCCGAAAATCAACAAGAAGAACCAACAAGAAGCTAACTTAGCTGATAATCAATAAGAAGAACCAACAAGAACCAATGCTAGTTTATTAATTTACAATTATGCTCGGATTTTGCTAAAGTTTCAGCCGATAATCAACAAGAACCAACAAGAACCAACAAGCCTCTTGAAACTGAGTATATTGCCACATTTTTAGCAAATTCAGTTTCAAATCTCCCCTAAATTACTCCTTACAAAAACAGTGAAGTCCCAAACCATTACCATCACAGAATCGCAGAATCGCACAAACATAAACATCCAAAATTCCCCTAAATCGAGATCTCCCCTAAATTGAGTATGAAACCATTACCACCCAAAATTCCCACAAACATAAACATCATAGAATCAATCGCACCATTACCATCACAAAATTGCACCATTATAATCAAACCATTACCATCACAAAATCAAGTAAAGAGAGAGAGAGAGAGAGAGTGCGAGAAAGAGAGAGAGAGTACTTGCTTTGAGAGAGAAATGACTGAGCGGGATAGAGGAAGGGAAGGAGGCCCAATGGCGACGGCGACGGAGGAGTTGTCGAGGAAGGGAAGGAGGCCCAATTGCGACAGTGACGGAGGAGTTGTCAAGGAAGGGAAGGAGGCCCAATGGCGACGTCGACGGAGGAGTTGTCGAGGAAGGGAAGGAGGCCCAAGGGCGACGGCGCGGGAAAACTTAGAGTTTGGTAAAATAAATAAAAAACGAAATGTGCTAAGGGTTTCGCGGTAGGATTGGGGATTTATCCCTGTATATTCACCGGTGTTTTTATTAATAAATGCCGGTGAATGGGAGAGGATTTGTGGAGATATATTTCCGCTTTCTATTCACCGGCGTGTTTTTATAAAAATGCCGGTGAATGTTATAATTCACCGGCATTTTTTAGAGGCCGCCGGTGTATAACTATACATTTTTGTGACCCTATCCTGGTCTTATCCTACCCCGGCACGATTGGTAAAACGCTGGGGAATATACATCGGTAAATCCAGCATGTGTTGTAGTGGATTGTAGGTAATATTATTTAATTATTTATTTATCATGCAAATCCTCCAATGTGGGATCAAATAATCCCCCACACCTTGGCCTTCCCTTTCTTGCGCATGTGACGTCAGCGAGGCCCCCTTCAAGCGAGCTGCACGGCAAGTCACAGCACTCACAAGCACAGTGCTACCCCCCTCTGCACTTGGGCCCCACCGCTACCACATCACCCACGTGGGCAGCACGGCAAGCAGCAGCAGCACTGTCACTGTCTCCTGGGGCCCCACGTGTGGCACATCCCATACAACCCCTCCCATAGAAATTTCTATGGGGCAACTTCCAATTCATTATATATATATGATTCTTAAATACGGGGTATTACAATTCTGAAGATGAATCCCACACTACGGGTGATTTTAGAGGTCATGCCTCACACCCCGATAATTCTTGGGACAATCTTCCACCGCGAATCATATGAGACCCTCATACCCATGTTTACCCATACTTCATCATATCTCCCCCTAGTGCATGTCCTTAGGTTTAATTATAATCATCACAACCTAGAGCTAGCTTATCCTACCGGACTTAAATCAACACACGAGAAGAATGTTAGCCCACACTGGCTACTTCTCAAATTTCTTTATTCACAAATTCCCGGTCACTACGAGTCTCGCTCAACCTCTAGAATCCAACAACCATCTCACTATATAGATCACTTAGGTTACATCTAACCACAACATAAATATTTCATTCATTATTCATCCATTTTCTTTATGTTTAAAAATCATGAAGTAACCAACTTCTTATAGCAACGTAAATAACAATTTTTCAATCAAATTCTTGAAGGAAATTTCTCGGTTAACAACCCCAAACTATTCGATTTAATAATATTCAATGCCCTTTTGTTAGTAGATCATTTTCATGTTTTTTCCACACTTCAAATATATTTCTTAATACAAAAATTCTTTGAGATTAAGTCGACTAGAGATTCCGTATTTCATTCTCGTAACAACATCTTAACTAATTACTTAATGCAATAGATTAGTATCCATGCAATTTTACATAGGTGGGTTCTAAATTTGTATTCTACTCCCAACCCTTAAATCTTTTTAATCATGTACAATCCCCTTTGAACTTGAATTTAAAAACTCATCTAATACATTATTTAATGTGAATATAACCTTTAATTCCCAAATTTTCCAAGGGTTCTAATAATCTTAGAATAGTGTGGAATTATTTCCAAGGATTCTAATAATATTTTAGAATATTATTACATTTTTTTTCCAAATTTTAAAACATGAAGAACCCCCTTAAAATAAAATTAAAATGAAATCTGTGTATGGCCGGGATCGAACCCCAGACCAATAGCAAGCCAACCGCAAGCCCCAACCATCATGCCAACTCATATTGGTGATATAATCCACATTGAGTTTCTTTTATAATCCAGTTACTCTTATTTATTAAAGTCAAAAAATTTTACAAAAGGGCAGAGCCTCCCAGGTTTCGAACCCGAGACCTAGAAGCCCCAAACACAGTGCACTAACCACAAAGTCCAATACTCTATCTGATTATATATGTGTTCAAAATCTTTTAACCCTGCTCTTTGTTTCCCATATCATTTTAATTTATTCATATATTTTGATTTCTATCGTTTTCCCTTATAATTATTACTCCTAAATTACACTTCTAAATTTCTAGAGACAATTTTTTTCTCTAATTTTAAAAATGGTTGCATGAAGTTGTACACAAATTAATTTAAATAATAATTTTCAGGAACCTTGTACTCATATATTTCTATTAATCAATTTGACTACTCTTTACAAGAATTAGCATGAATATATTTCTTTTTAGCAATTATTCTGAATTTATGGAAAATCCTCACCTCCACCATCTAATTATAATTAATACCTAATTTTACATGATTGTTAGGCATAACTTACAACTTTATATACATATACAATTTATATATATGATCCTATCATGGTATGTTACAATAAATCAATACACATGACACCATCACTAAAACACTCTAATAAAATTAATAGTTTAAATACATGACAATCAATATCTATATTGTAATTTTTAAGTAGTATGCATTAATTTCTTATATTTATCTACCACTAAAAACTCTAGATTACACATGACAATCTAACATACATTATATAAAAGATTTATAAACTAAAGAACACATACCAATTTTCATTTCAAGCACAATTTACCTACACATGCATTCTATAAACAATTAGAACGCAAAAGAAGCACCCACATCAAAAGCTCCTAATAGTTGTAGCTCACAGCAATTTGCTCCAAGATTCCAAGCTCCTAGCCACCAATGAAATCCCGGCCTCTCTCTCCTTGACAAACAGCAAACCTCCTTCTTTCTTTTTTTTTTTTTTTTGTTTTGATTTTTGTGTTCTTCATGACAAAAGAGGAGGACTATTTATAGGAAAATAAGTGGTTAAAATGATTCCCCACTTCCCTAGACTCTCACCCACTCTCCCTCTCTTCACAAATGGCCGGCCACTCCCTCCTTGCTCTTTTGTGTGCAAAGCACGTGTGCACGTGTTTTGAAAAAATTTAAATTTACTCCTATTTCATTACTTTATTTCATTTTAGACCTCATCTTTAATAAATAATTTTATTAAAATTCTTTAACATCAATTTTAATTTATTTTTTCTATATTAATCTTAACAAAATTTTTAATGCACAACTTTTAATAAAAAAATAGAAATTAGCACGTGCAAAGAAGAAAAAGCACGTGTGGGAAAAATTAAAATTTTTATTTTAAAGAATATATATATATATATATATATATATATTGTGTTTGTTAAAATCCGGGTGTAGGACATAAGATTTGTAAAACTTATTTTAAGAGTTACAAATGGAGAAAGGGTAAGGGAACATGTACAATTAATCAACACATTCAAAATGTACACAAGGATCTATTACAGGACCAACCTGGCCAACAAAAAATCCACCCTAGGACTAGACATGTAGATAGATACCCATATGATCCTGAAAATGTTCGACCGAAAATGACCCGACTTGTTATTAAGGAGGAGTTACCTTTTTCCTATTCCGAGAGTAGGAATGTACAGGAAATTTAACCAAAATGCACTAAATCCACATTTTAGAAGAATTCCTTGAAATACACTACTAAATTCTGACTTTTTTAAACTTTACAACGAAATGAGAGATGGTTTAATTGCACTTTTGTATAGTTTAACTTGTAGAGTATCCTTAACTTCCGATTGTTGGAAAGGTTGTAACGATATTTCAATGATGGACATAACTTGTCATTGGATCGATAGTGATTGGATGATTCAAAAGAGTATCACTTGCTGCTTTGTCGTATCCCCATAGCGGTTTAGTAATTGCATATCGTATTTAGAAGTTTGTGATATCTTTCATATTTGTGATAAAAAAAATTTGCATTAGTTTTGATAATGCATCTAACAACAACGCATCGATTAGTACATTAAAAAAATGAGCTCATCCAAGTTTAGAAATTTTTCATGTTAGATGTGCATGTCATATTTTAAATTTATGTGTTCAAGATACATTGAAAATAGCCGAACCATTTATGCGTAACATTAGAAATTTTGTACATTTTATCACTTTAAGTGGCCATATGCTTCAACAATTTAAAGAATGATGTAAGCTTAAGGGTGTACATTTTAAAAAAAATTCTAAGGACGTTAAACACCGATGAAACTCTACTTTTGATTTATTAAATATTGTTACTCAATATAAAGCATTTATAAATGATTTTTGTCTTGCAAAAAATATAGAAAATTTTCAAATGAATGAACAATCATTGTATTATGTCGAATCTTTGTTACAATTTTTAGAACCTTTTAAAACCACAACTTTGAACTTTTCAAAATCTTATGATTCAACTTCTAGTAGTATTTTTATTTCACTAATTATTATGATGCAAACTTCTCAACAAATGATTGATGACATTTACATTGGTTATATTGTTAAACCTACATACACTAAAATTTTGAAGTATTTTAGTCCTCCTATGTTGTATTGTATTGAAAATTGATTGCAACACATTTTTACATAGCTTTGAATCGGCATTGAATAACTCGTTTGATTATTATAATAGAACTTTTGCATCTAGTAGTACAATTAGTATATGTACTTCTTCTTTTTCTACAATCAAAAAACCTTGGACTAATTAACCTGATGAATTAAATGGGTATAATTAACAAGATAGTGAGAGTTTCAGTGCTAAGATTGATGTGCTCCAATGGTGGAAAGAACATGAGCATGTTTATAATATTCTTAAACATATGACTAAGATCTACCAACTTCTCATATCTCTACAGTTGCTTCAGAAAGTGCATTTTCTACAAGTGGCAGGGTTCTAACAGATTACATGAATCACTTGAAGTCCCAATCGTTGAAGATGCTCGTCTGCATGGAAGAATGGATAAAGGCTGAAGAAAGGACTCAAGGAATTGGGGTCAACACGTCAGCAAGTAGACGCAAGTTGCCCTAAGAAAAACAACAACAATTGTAATGCCCTGATTTTTCATTTAAAGAAAAATTATTTATTTTGCACGTAGTGTGCACGTGCAAATCTTACAATTATTTTCATCATGATGAGTAAAGATATTTAATATGTGCCTTTAATTATTTTTCTATAAAGCCTTCTTTCAAAAGCCTTTTCTTTTAAAAGCCCAAAGTTAATTTAATTTATTATTTTTATAATAATTATTTTGGGCCCATAAACTAAAGCCCATGAACTATTTTTTTTATACAACTTATCATGCAGAATACAAATTTAAAGTCTATTTATTTTTATAAAAAAATTTAATGTACAATTTTTGGACCTAGTTGCATGCACGTGCACTACACGTACACGTGCAATATGCACACTCCTTTCTAGGCCGGTTGCAATCTTTTGGAGGGAAAATCAAATTTTGAGGGGGATCATGGTGGAGATGGTTACTCATCACGGGTAGTTTGTGTAACTCCTCCTTAAATCTCAACCCTTTGTTTCTAACTCCTACTTCAATCCTAGCCATCTATTTTCCTAGATTTTTAGTATAAATACCCCCCTCCATGGCTAGTTATTCTTGTGCTAAATAATTCTTCCAAACCTATAGTTCAATTACATTATCTAGTAGTAAGTAAGTGAGTAAAAGATTGAGTTGTGTGTGGGAGTTGTGCTTGCATTCAAGATGGAAAGAAGGCCGGCTACCACAAGAAGAGGAAGCTCTCGGTTTGGGTGCTTGGAGGCTCGTGTGCGCGTGTTCAAGGAGGAGGAGCACTCTCGTTGCAAGGACACTCGTTTAGGAGGTTGCTAATCGTACTTTTCTCCAATAAGGTGGGTAAATTTTCTATATTTCTAAATAGGGATATATGCTAGATTGGAATGGAAAAATGATGCATGAAAAAGGCTAATAAGAGTACACATTTTAATTGGAAAATTGAGCTATAAATTGATTGGAATGTGGGTGTGCAATTGTATGTGATTTGATTAGTAAAAATCTAATTTTTATGTGAATTAATTATGGCCATGGATTGTTGAAGAAAATTTCATTATCTACATCACAAACTATGTATACAAAAGTTAGTAGATTGTTAGTGCTATTTCATGTGTTAAATAGATCTTTTGTGTTAATGTGGGAATGGATAAATTCAAATATAGATTTGTATGTTGGGTAAAAGATTAAAAACAGAGAATTAAGGTGAAATTTTGTTAATAAAGAGATTAGAATGTTAATTGCTAAGAAATGTCAAAAGAAGGAGAAATATGGTAGTTACAAATGTAGAATTCGAATTAATTGTATGAAAATATGTTTTAATTGTTACAAAAATTATTTTGTTCATATTGGTATATAAATTATGTGAAAAATAATCAATCTGGAATTTTTCAGTAATTTTTATAGAAAACAAAGTGAAATGAGGTCTAGTTGAACATCGAAATGTTTTGATAACAGAGAAGATTGATTTAAGTGAACTTAGAATTATACTATAGACAACCCGAGCGCATAGCTCAAGTGGTTGGGTCGGTGTTAATCGCTACAGTGGTCTGAGATCGCTGGTTCGAATCCCTGTGGAACCATACTTTTCTTTTTTTTTTAAAATAACATAAGCAGCGGCCGAGAGCACTTAAGGCTCTCAGCGCCTCTTATACCGCCAGTAGCCCTCGGCCTAGTGGTTTGTGCTTTGGGTTGGGTTCTCTAGGGTGCTGGGTTCGAATCTTGCCCTCGGCAAGATTGAAAACAATTTTTTTGGGGTTTTTAATTGTCAAAAAATTTTGAGAAAAATATGACTATTCTTCTAAAAATATATGGGACTTTATAAAAATAATTTGGGAATTATTTGCATGAAGTAAACTATGATTTGAGAATAAAATGCATAAATAGAACTATGGTTCTATATGTATACTTTGTGAAAATTATATCTTGCAAAAAGAATTTGAAATGAAGGATTAGAAGATTAATGTACTAAAGAAAGAAATTTTATTATGTGATGGATGTGAATTGTTCTCATTTGAGAATAGTGTGAAAAATGTGAAATGTGAATATTCGTTAGTGATATAAATTTCAAAGTGAAAGTGATAATTGATAAAGCATATGAATTTCATGTATAGTTATGGACTATTTGAACGAATTAGAAATCATGAATGGAAAAGAGAATTACTTTTGAGTATGATGACTCAATATGGAAATTTATGAGTTGGAAATGCTCAAATTGGAAATTGTGAATTGAAAATTGAAACAAAAAGAGTAGCTAAGTCTCTCCCGGCATTTGGTAATAAATGAAATGAAAATTGAAATGAAAGACCAAGGTTGGTCGTGTTTGAATGAATGAATAAGTCCGGTTTAGTGGAGAGGCTATCTCTAGAGCTTTGATTTTTGTTCATGATTTTGATAAGAACTAAGGATTAGTACATAGTGGAGACGTGATGAAAGTAGGAGAAAAACACGAGTATGAGGGCTATCGGATTAGCGGTATGAGAGTGATCCACAGGCTGCCTGCTTGATGCGTCAAGATATGGCGTGGGCACTACTCCAGAATTATCGTCCCGGTGGCGATGCTTGTGGGATGTTTGAGTGGCTATGGGTGGTGCCATTGTTCCATGGCGGAGGCTGAATTGTCCATAGGTTGCTTGCTCGATGCGTCATGTCAGTGCGTGGAATTCCCCTCCAGGCTGTCTGGACATGGGCTCATAGATCATAGAACATCTAAGATACCTACCGTAATTACAGTAGTAGATTAAGTCATAACGAGGGATTGAACCCTACAAAGATGAAGAACGATTAAGCGCTTGCCCTCGGACCTATATAGTATGGGATGCATAGAATCCGAACAAGTGCGCATTAGTGTCATGTAACATAAATAACTGCATTAAAGACTAAGTGCACAATCACAACAAGACATCAATAGGGTAGTCCCTTTAGTTTGATATGTGACAAGTTTGTGTTTGCTAAATATGAAAAATAAGTTATACTATTTCCGGCATAGAGAGGATGGCCGTGTATAATGATCGTCGGTTGAATAAACTGACGTACCCACAGTTTTATATGCAAGTAAATGGCTTGATAAAGATTAAAGAGGAACAAATGCTTAAAGATTACTCAATGTTGTTGTATATTTGTTTCATTGTTGTAAAATTTACTTCCGTTGTGCAATGTAAATTGTAATGTATTCATGTAAACTCTGATGTAAAGTGAAAAGTTTAAATTTCCTTGTAAAATTGTACTAAAGGAAGCGAAAAGATCCTGTAGAACATCTCGAATTCAGTGTATTTGGGATTCGGGGTGTTACAACAATAGCAAATTGAAGACTAACAAAATCTAGCAAATTGTATGAAAAAAATTGTAAAAAAATCATAGATTTTTAAATGAATAATATATACAATTTTCTCTCACACTTTCACTCCTTGACTTTTATTACAATTATATATTTTTATATATTTTATTTTTTTAGTTGAATTTTTAAAAAAAACCAGAAACCATCAACCGGGCCAACCCGCAACCCAGATCGACCTGCTAGGGTTCACGGGTCGACCGGGTCGACAATTCCAATTTCGAACTTGACCCATCTCGACCCAGCCCGGTTAAGCTTTCGACCTGACACGAACCCGAACCCGAACTCGAACCCGCCCTGCTTTTGGTTCGACCCGCATGGGTCTGACCCGACCTGGCCTGATCGACCCGATCGGCGTTGTAAACCATCATGAGGGTCTTAAAACTCTTGATATGGTCAGTCGGGTTTAATTCCCCATCGTATGATTCAAATTGAGGAGCTTTGAAGTCCTTTGAGGTCGGTGCATTGAGGATGGTTTTGCTGAAAGGAGTTCGACTGGGGCGGTAGGCCCTGTGGAGAGATTCCCTTGATTCTTCATCTGTTCTACACAATATTGTACCTCTCAGATTTGGCGAAGGACTTAGTCGTCCATCCCCTTGGATCCAGTTGAGTCACCGGATTCTTATTTGGAGGGTTGACCCTGATCTTAACTACCCTGGATAGCTCGGAGAATGTCAAGCTTGAATTTTTCCAATTCGGCCCTAGTGAGTGGGGCATCTTTCCATTATTCCACTCAAGAAGTGACTCTCGTGAGTCTGGCTTCTGTTTGAAGTACGCCCCTTTTGAGCAGAGAAATGGCTTGATCTCTATCCAGGAGAGTTGCTTCTCCGGTTTACCTGATGTTCTGAGCGGGAGGCCTCAATTCGGGTGCGCCTCTTGTCCAAGCGGATTCGTAGATTAGTTCCTGGTTATCTGGCGCTGATAATTTGGCAGAGATCTTAAATCCAAGGGGGCCTCGCGAGGACATTGAATCAGGTGAAGCATTATGGACTGAGATATGGTAATACAGAGGATGTTGTTCATGATGACATTGTCGAGAGCCCCCCGGTACCTCTCCGTTGACAGGAGCTTCACTAGGCTATCAGGGCGGTTGTTGAGGAGGAATCAAATCTTCCACAGTTGGAGCTGGTTGACGAAGAGAGTTGTTGCGACGGCTTGAGCTCGCCACTCCTCCTCTCAATCTTTGTGGCATTTGTGTAGTTTTCCACAGACGGTACCAATCTGATGCTACTAATTTCGGTGTGGGAGCAAACGATAGTGAGTAAATATTTGATGGAAACTACTAAAAATCTGACCTTTAATCTTTGCCGTGAAAAGCGGTTAGAGCTCTTGAGAGTGGATCTGGATCGTTGATTAAATGCCGTGATCTGGATCTGACGGTTGCTAATGCAACCGATGGACCTGCAAAAAGAGCCTGAAACATCGGGGATGGCCCCGGCGACAGATCCTGCGACGCTCAAGTCAGAACCCGAGATAGAAAGAGAGTTTGAGAGAGAAACTGTTGATTACCTTCTGACTGAGCAGGGGGGGGGGGATTTATATGTAACACCTCGAATTCCAAACATAGGTAATTCATAGCACAAGAATCCTTTACTTCAAATTGATACAAAAATACAAGGAATTTAAAACTTTTCATTTACAACATCATTCTTTACAATAGCACAGCGGAAATAAATAAGTACAATACACATATGATAATGAAAGCTCTTCAGTCTTGTGATATCTCTCACAGTGACTTCAAATCCATGCCAACACAATCCTGCGACTAGGAAACTGTGGGCACGTCAGTTGCATACAACTGATGCAATGCTAAAATATTGTGATTCTACTATTTTAACAACCACAAACTTGAATGCAGAAAACGAAGAAGTGACTTTCCTAATTATGTCAGTGTATGATATGACTTAATGCCTAATGCAGATATTTACACTTACGATGTACTAATGCACACTTGTTCAGATTCTATGCATCATATACTACATAGGTCCGAGGGCAAGCCCTTGTACTCCTTATTATAGGGTTCAATCCCTCGTCATGAAGTCCTACTACGGTAACAAAAATAAGGTTCAGACATCCCATAAATTTCAGCCCCGGAGTACACTGCTTGACTATACAGATTTTACCTTGTGCAGACACCCCGCAAGTGCCGCTCTAGCCCAGTATATATTAGAGATCCGCCTACTATCTGCCCGACTAATCATGACCCCGGAGTACATCGTTCGATCATTCATAATCCCGGATTTAATTAAGGATCATCTATTATGGTAGCAATCTCAGTTCCAGAGTACACCGCTGAATGGATCTATAGTCCCGGAGTACACTGCCAGACTATATAGAAAAGCCCCATTTACGTTTGCCCAGGTCTCATTACATCTTCTTTTCTTAGTGGATGTCATTAATTTATTTTTAGTTATCAAGGCCGAGAACTAGCTTACCTTACCGGGATTAAATTTTACTCATCACATTCAGGTCCATATTGACCATTTCACAAAATTTCATTATCACAATTGCCGGACATTACGGGCTTCGCTCAGCTCCTCGAACCCATCCATCTTAACATAGAGATCTTCTTGGTTAACCTTAACCTTTATTACAAAAATTCTCATTTTTAATCATTTGATTCTTTCATTCATTCTCTTTGAATTGCCCATTTCAAGATAATTAATTTCCCATCCCTTTATAACACATCTCGAAATCAAAACAACTTGACAAAACCCTTAAAAATATCATGCGTATATTTTTCTCAAGTTCATTCTTTGTTCATCTCTAATTTGTCATATGAATCATTTTCATAAATTATAGAGTGAAACTCATCTTCATATGATACACAAATTCTAGAATAAACCATCACATTTCAATCTCTTAATCACATTGAGTTTAAAAAAATGAAATATCTCCAAAATTTACTTCTTAAAATAAATTAATGTACAATCTAGATTTTTACCAAGTGAACTCATAAATTTGTATTTGATTATCTCAACTATTCCCAAGTTAGCTCATAAAACATTTCTTCTTGAAATAAATCCAAAATAATCAATTAGGCATACCTTTTAGTTTATAATGTAATTTAACTTCAAAATGAATCTTAGATTTATATATAATTATTTCAAAATGCCCCTTAATATTTTTAGATATAACTTAACCCTTTTGTCAAGGTAACAGTATAAAAAAAAATTGTAATTTTAATAAAAGTCCAAAATGGCTATGTCAAGCGTCGAACCCAAGACCAGCCAACCCAACCACAACCCAGCCACAACCCACAACCAGTAAGCCAACTTTCTATTTGTGAATCAATCCAATATTAATTCATTCTGTATTCAAATTCGCTGTTTGGGATAACGTCTCTGGGTTCCAAAAGAAAAACAAAGTCACAGGGACTCGAACCCGAGCACCCCCCCCCTCCCCCATCGCTACTATACAGAGCACCCCAAACCCCGCACCAATGACCAACTCTCACATCTCACTCTCTACTACTACTTATATGAAATTTTTTTAGCTACGAACTCTCTGATTCACAACTTTAATAAAATTTTAAATCATGAAATTGTGATTCTACAACAATTTCTACCACTCATATCAAATTTCCTACGACTTTTGTTAAATCTCCAGAGATAAAAAAATATTTAATTTGACTTATTGACATGCATTTTTCATTTAATCCACTTAGAATTTTCATGGATTAACATCTAGTTTGCCATTATAAACTTTTTTAATCAACTTAATTTCGTAGTACGGACTACGGGGATTGCTCATGCAATGATTGAAAGAATTAATTCATCATGGAAATTTGCAGTATTTACTCTAATTATTTTTTTATACCTATAGCATAGTTATTTCTACATATGGAATAGAAGAAAATTATCTCCTACAATAATATAAACACAAATTTAAGAGTATTTCACAAAAACACATTTCCTGTAGGATTATTGACTAAGCATGCAACCTACAAAACCTTTAGAAAACAATAGAAACGCCCACCTCAAAAGAGACCTCCTAGTAGTTGAATCCCTTAACAAAAGAGCTTCAAAAACCTCTACAAAAGGAAACTACAAGCTCCTCTCCTAGTCCGAAAGCAATCAACAGCAAGCCCACTTTGTTTCTCTTTTTTTTTAAATTTGTTTTCTTGTGTTCATGTGAGGTTAAAGTGGGGGTATTTATATAGGGTAATTAGAGAGTGATTTTAGCAACGAACTACCCACTAATCCGCTCATACGCACTCAATAAAACCCAGTCAAACAAAGGCAGCCGGTTGTGGATTTTGTGTGCAATGCACGTGGTCATGTGTGCATGTGTGCACGTGTTCTGTACATTTCTTATTTCATTTTTATTATTTTATTTCATTTTGCATTCTTATTTTTAATAAATACTTATCACATTGTTCTTACATTAAATTTAGTGTAATTAGCTTAGATTAATCCCAGCAAACTTTAAGTGCACAAATTTTGTAATTAAAATAACATAGTTAGCATGTGCATAGAAGAAAGGCATGTGTAAGGCACGTGCGGAATAAAATTTAGAAAAAAGAAATATTTTATGGCTGTTACATTATAGGCCTGAGAAATCGTACAGGAGATTGATATGAATCCATTAGATCGACTATGAACTCCTTATCTGCTATTCGAATGTCCTTCCCAAGAGATAAACTCTCATGTTAGGGGAAAAGAGATTTGACTAACAACCTTCATGAGCTGCATCTTTCTTAGTTGGCCTAATCTGTCACTTTTTGTGGGCTTGAAAGAGGCCCATATCTTGTAGAGGATCCTGGAGAAGGTCAGGACCTGTTAAAGAGTCCCATTTTGACTAATTTGCCTGTAGAAGCTTTAAGATTTGTGCTAGAATTGTATGACTCTGATTAGCTGCAATTTTTACCATTATCAGCTATTACTTCAAATGATATAGCTCTCATGGACAAAACAAAGATTCTCACACAACAAAACACTAGCTAACTTTTCCTTATAAAAAGGGCATGCATGTTAGGGAATTCACTGAGTTTTAGCAACAACAAGTGTCACGCCCCGCTTCCCAAAAATACAGAATGCAAGCACGTGACATGGCCTAACGAATGACTTGCGTCATTCATAGGTTGTCTTCTATTCAACTCAACAGTATAAAACAAGAAGTAAACAACCCCGCATGCAATAAAACAAGTAATCACATAAATAACAATACTTGAAATTTAAGCATAAAATAACCAACATAAATTAAATCCAACATATGGAATCAACAAAAATACTATTCGGGTCAAAAGCCCACAAATACAAGAATGTTCAATTATTAAAGTTAAAAAAGAGAAACAATATTTATTCAACGGCGCAGCAACACAAGTCTTTCACCAATGTTGTTCTCCTAGTCCATTAGGCAAATCTCCTTGATTACCTGTAAGCTGTTGATCTAAAAGAGATGAAAATGTCCTTAAAGCAAGTCGTGGACAGCAAGTAGAGAAATAGAAAACAATGACAATAACGGTATAACGATGAATTCAATGAACGATAAAATCAATAGTGTTGAACAGTGACAAGCGATAATAGTATAATGTGCAATAACGATGATTTATAACGATAACAATAAATAATAACAATAATGGTAAACAATAACGATAACACTGTTCAATGAAGATGACAATATACAATGACAACGTGATGAAAATCTTAAGTCTATTATTCATTTTTAATCCTAACTAATGTACTTACTACTGCATCCCATACTATAGGTTCCATGCATACAATCAATTTCATTTGGACTAAGGTGGTAGATTCTACAGGTCATGTACTCGCACGATAATAATAACAATTTCTTGCACAATAACGATAACGATAGTCGGCACGATAGATCCTAAAACAATACATGATGAATTGGGATACTGCAGTCAGTAATCCAACAATAAATCGATAGCACTAGATGACATAATATTTTGGAAACAAAGCCCATAATACCGAGTACAGTCACTATATTATTAACTACCCTTGTCAACCCTTAACCCCGGCTTGATTAACATTCTTTATTCCATGAACATACAATATTGCGATTAATACGGGACACTAGAAAGATGAAAACACAACCCTAAGATCATGCAATATACTCTATACAATTAAATACACCAATTTCAACATTATAGATTCAAATATACATATTTAAACATAGAAACCTGATTCTGGACAGCAGTAGGTTGCGGTACCAAAATCAGAATTTCCGTTGCTACAGGATAGCAAATATAGATCCGTCAGAAGGTATAGAAACTCGACTCCTGTCCAGTTCCAATGCATATAAATAAGGTACATAAAAGTTGTGGTAACATGTGTCAAAACAGCAAACTACACAGGAATTGTGTTCAGCCAGAACTTGTAAAATTGTGTTTATACATATGAAACAGGACTGAAATTTCATTAATTAATTCCAGAAAAATTAGAGAATATTCTCTAGTGTGTCTAGTATCAACATGAAAAATTTTAAGTCATTATCTTATAGGTAGCATGGTTAAATTAATTGTGAATCAAAGTGTGGCAGCAGTTTTTAGGATCTGGAATTGTACGACACGACAGCAGTAAAACTGCGATATCTCACAAACCATAACTCGGAATTCAATTCCGTCAAAAAGAAAGTAAACTAGACATCTGGAGCTACATTTCATATTCAGGAAGTTATTGATTTTAGTGACATTATCTAGGTCGAAACAGTAAGGTAATGTTCAGGTTGGCGTAAATTTTCAGGGTGTCAACATATTCTTTTTGAATAAAACGATTAAAATGTTAAGAACGATGAGTTAGGGGTTAACAATCATAAATCACAGCAAGCCATTACTATGTGAACATAGTATTAAGATGTGAAATGTCGATAATCTTACTAATCACAAACAACTAATACACTAACATCAATCATATAAGCCATCAATACTAGTATGCAATCTACAATTGTTGTGAGATGTCATGATATGAAATACAATAATAATCCATATTTCTATATTCAATAACTACATGTATGCATGTGAGATCCCTATACATTGGAGACAAGGATGGCACGAAGACAAGACTAGTACTTGGATTCGCTCATGTAAATCCGTAGTATCGCAACGATAGATAACAATAAGCAATACACGAAAATTAAATTGGATCTACTTGCGGGATTCAATAAAAATCACGAATACGATACGATAACTATTCGAGAAGAAATGACTTGCCTTTAGATGACGATTAGATCCGATAATTTGAGAATAACGGGATCGGAATCCTGGCGACGAGCAAACAATCACGATGATCACGATCGGGCACGGATCTCGTTGATCAAGATGGTGATCAAGATTAAAATCAAGCGAATCCGTCGGTCGAGATCGAACATAAAATATATAAGAATTAGAAGAGTACTAAAAGAGTAAATATACCATGATTGACAATTTGATGAATGAGAACAAAAGTGGATCAAATGTTTAACTCACCAAGTAGAAGACGAACGAGACGATCAAGAGCCGAGATCAAGTGTGATCGGTCGATCGGACGGCTGAGATCGACGATCAAGATCAAGATCAAGATCGCGATGATCAAAGGA
Source organism: Hemerocallis citrina (assembly GCA_017893485.1). Taxonomy (NCBI): domain Eukaryota; kingdom Viridiplantae; phylum Streptophyta; class Magnoliopsida; order Asparagales; family Asphodelaceae; genus Hemerocallis; species Hemerocallis citrina. Next base: position 132,011,168 of record CM030367.1, on the reverse strand, counting down.
GATCCGACGGTTGAGATCAAGATCTTGATGATGATGATGATGGTGATAATGATCGATGCAAATCCAACGGCCAAGATCAACGAATCAAGATGATGATCATCAAGATCATGCTGATCAACGATCGGACAACTGTGATTTGATCAAGCACTTGATGATGATCAAGATCCAATCGGACGGACTACAATACACTTGATCAAGAACCACTTGATCATACAGAACACCCACTGGCTTCGGCTCTGGTTCGATGGTGGACAACAACCAGACGGGGCAGCGACGGCTGAATGGGGCGACGACAGCGGCTGCTAGGGCAGCAGACGGAGAAGCTCGGCGATGGCACAGGAATGTCGATGCTGCACTCGGGAGGAGAAGGTGGCACAGGGGGGTGCGATGCTGTTGCTGGCATCGCAAGGGGGAGAGCAGGGCGGCACGACTGCTGGCTGACGTGAGGAGGGACAGCACAGCGCAGGGAGGTGCTGCACTGGCTGTTGCGTCGTTGAGGTCGCGAAAAGGAGGACGGGGGCTGCCGGAAGATAGGATGAAGAGGTCGGGGATGCAGGGAGAGGGGGCCACTGCCGAGGTGAGGGATGGACGGGAGAGAGAGAGAGAGAGGAGATGGGTTAGGGGAGATCGGGCGGTGCAGTGGGTAAGGTTAGAAGTAGGCAGCTAGGGTTGGTTTTGTGAATAGGGTAATGCAGAAGGTAAATAAATGGGTATTACAGTTAAGGGGTTAGGTCCAATTGGGTATGGGATCCAATAGGGTAATAGGGTATGGTTATAAATGGGTTAGGGGTTTAAATGGGTTATTGGGTAGGGTTAAGTGTATTGGGTTAGATTATATAAGTAGGGTTAATGGGTATGGGTTGTTGGGTAGTTGAGTTTGGATCCAGTAAGAGATAGGATTATAGGGTGTTGGGTTTAAAATCCAATAGGGATACAATTAGGATAACCAATAAAATATAATCTATAATAAAATGTACTTTGCATTACAATATAGAATTTATTTGAATACTACAAATACAATTAATAATATAAATAGGTTTTTACTTTATCAATCAAGGGTAATGATATAATAATAATAATAACAACAATCATAATAATAATAATAAAATAAAAATAAAAGTAATAATAATAATACTGATAACACTAATAATAATAACATAAATAGGGTTTGTATTACAATATGAGAATCATAGTGAATAGTTACAAATAAAATTATTGATTAAAAATAAACTTTAATAGGAGGTCCGACAATACGTTTTAAGAAAAGAATTTGAAAGCAGGAAAATAATTTACAAAAATTTAAAATACCAAAAATACACAGAAAATACAGATTGGGGAAACAGGGGTTACAACTGGTCTTGATGACGAATGATCAAATAAGTAGATTTGAATCAATCACACAAAGCACACAAAGAATTTGTTCAGGTTCAGGCGAACCTAATCCGAGACAGAAAGAAATAAAGAAAATATTATTCAACTAGAGAAGATACAATATATTATACTCGCACCAAGAACCTATCTATCCCTCAAACCTCACCAGAAGATAATATATGTTTACAATGGAGGACTCTTAATCTGTACTCTCAATGAAAAATAAATGTAGTATAAACATTTTTCCTTTCCATCTAGTACTTTAACTCACATTATTTTTGTATGAAAATTTCTCTCAATCTATCATATCTTTTTGTTACATTTCTTTTTTTATGCTATTTTTCTAGTTTTCTTGTTCCGTTCTTATAAAATTTTGATACTCATAGTTTTTCTTATATAGAGTTTGTCATGTTCTTCCACATTGCTTATTTTTATACTACATTTATTTTTTTTAATGTTTGCAGTTTTCTATATACAATAATGATATTTTTCTTTGGTGTGTACAAAATACAATATTTTTCCTAGAGAGTTTTGAGGACAGAACTGTTCTAAGGGGGGATAGTGTAACACCTTGTAAAATTGGAAATGACAATTTTGCCCTCGTGTGTTATGCACATATATTTTGTACCGTTACTAGTAATATTTGTAACGTACTTCACTACGTATTTGATTTCTGACTATTTATGCATTTTCTGTATTCTCAAAATTTATTTTATCTTATTTGAGTCAACTCAAATATTAAATTTCAATCTCTGTATTTTTACGCGCTTTATACGTATTATCTATGCACGTATCGATAACGTATTTTCCACCGCAACGTATAATATTTTCTATGTATTTCAATTATCTATTTTATGAAGTATTCAGATTTGTTTTATAAATAAAAATTCATTTTTCCCTATTTTGATTAAAATACTTTTATACGTGCGATGCACGTGTTTTCTATATACATAGTGATTACGTCGTGGAATATATAAAAATTAATAAATATATTTTTCTTAAGTTGAATTTCGATTATCTTTAAATATTTTTCCGTCGATAAAGTTGATTTCGCATTTTGATATTTTATGGGGGACGCACGTGTTTGCGGTGCACGTATTTAAGCGTATTCTTTTCAAAGTGAAATTTTGAAGTATGTGTGTGTCTATTTTTATTCATGCATGAAAATTATATATATATTTTTAATTAAACTTCTTTTACATACATATTCTATATGTATAACTTAGGTTTTAATTTAAAAATAAAAATAATTAATTTTATGAAGTATACACAAAGCACGTGCACGTGCACACGTGCAATGTGCACACTAAAATTGAGGCCGGCTATTTTTGGAGTTGGAAGGAAGAACAATTTTTGAATTAGAGAGTGGATGAGTGGGTTGTATTAGTGAGAGTAGTTTTAATAACTATCTCCTAATCTCCTTATATAATGACCCCTATCCCACTCACTTTCTCTTCATCTCTCCCTTTCTCCTCTCTGCCCATTTTCGAAACCCCCCTGTCCAGCCAATCCTCCTTGCTTTCTCTCTCAATCTCACCATACCTATATATAAATATATATATATACACCTATGTGGATATACATATATATACATAAAGGAAAATGAGATGAGTACTTCCATCTTTCCTTCACTTCCTCTCTACCGAAATCCATCAGCCATTTCCCCACTGTGCTTCTCCACCTACTCACCTTTATACACATATATTACTTATATACATATATATATATATAAATATGTATATATATATACATATATGTAGATATATACATATATAGGTGTATCAAAATGAGGAGGTGCTTCTTTGTTTTGCTGCCGAAATAGAAAATGGGGGTTTTGGAGGCTTTTCTTTGTGCGCAGATTTCGATAAGGCAAATTGGAGCTTCTCTTGGAGTTTATTCCTAGGGATTTTGCTTCTACTACTCTTCTTGGGTGGGTGTGTTTCTTAAATCCTGTCTAAATTTAGGAGTAGATTACATGCTAGATGATATAAGATTCAATTTTTAAAATTTGATTGGTATGTTAATTGTAGATTGCATAATCTTAATTTAATTGTGTCATGATGTGTTGAATTGATATTGGGATTTAATAAATGACTAGGCCCTTGTTAAGATGAGTTCTCTAATGCAAGATTAAGATTTCGTTAGATTGTCATAAATAAATTTTGTGAATTTAAATATATGCACTATACTGTATTATTTTGATAAAAACACATTCTGGAAAAAGATCTAGATTTTGAGCGAGTACAAATCAATTGAAAATCGAGTTTATTAAAGGAAAAATTAATTACATTACGGTCTCTACAAAAAGTAACTAACCGATCTCATATCGGTTAGTCACTTAAGAGCTATTGGTCTTCGGGTGCGATTTGGGTCCGTTACTGTTCATGGGCGGAGGCTCCGGCCTGGGTTCGGGTCTGGTTAGAGACTATATTTTATTAAATTTTGATTTTAATTCAAATCACCGAACGTGTGTATATATATATATATATATATATATATATTTCAATCTCACTTTATTCCAGTTAGTCACTTTGGCCTTCTGGTCGACGAGTGCAATTTGGCTCTATTACTGTTCTTGGGCAGGGCGTTTGGTTCTGGGTTCGAATCCGACCTTCGCCACTTTGTTTGTTTTTTTTTTTTTTGGTATTTTGGAGTTTTTAAGTAAAATAAAAATTGGGAAAAATTCTATTATTTTTCAAAAATTGTTTAGACTTTATAAAAATTATTTCTACAATATTTCGATATATTTTGTGAGAATTAAAAGGGAATTTTTACATTAAATAATGTTGAAAAACTTTGTTTTATCGATTAAAATGTGACTCTTGTATAATTAAAGAGAGATGAAGTTTTGGAATGCAATTAGATTCTTCTCGATGAGGTTTTATGGTTATTAATACTTGATTAAGATTATTTGTTATTACACACAATGTTATAAGTGATTGAATTGATAAAAGAAGTTGAAATGAGACACTTCATGTTATAAGTTTATAAAAGAAATGTTTTCTTTGAGAAAGAGATTCTGAATAAAAGAATTGAAATATTATTTTATTGAATATGACATATTGTTGATCTCTAGAAAGAGATAGTTGTTGGAATCTAGAGACTAGGCGAGATCCTAGTGACCGGCAGTATTTATTAGTGAATTTGAGAGCTAACCAGTGTGGGTTGAGCATCTCTTGAGAAGTAACCATGTTGGCCTGACTGTCTCTTTTGTTTGGTTTAAGTCCGATAGGATAAGCTGGCTCTAGGTTGTGATGATTTTCTTCTAAAAACAAACTAAAATCTAAGGATTAGACACATAGTGAAGATGTGATGAAAGTAAGAGAAAAATACAAGTATAAGGGCCTCGGATCTACGGTATGAGAGTATTCACAGGCTGCCTGCATGATGCGTTATGTCATGGCGTGGATACATCTCTAGAATTATCGGGACCGTGGCGACGCTTGTGGGGTGTTCGGTGACTACGTAGTGCCATCGTTCCATGACGGAGGCCAATTGTCCATTGGTTGTCTGCATGATGCGTCATGTCATGACGTGGAATTCCCCTCCAGGCTGTCTGGGCATGGGCTCGTAACTTATATGGCATCTAGGATACTTACCGTAGTTACCGTAGTAGTTTAACTCATGGAGAGGGAGTCAACCCTGCAAGATGAAGAACGGTTAAGGGCTTGCCCTCGGACCTATGTAGTATGTGATGCATAGAATCCGAACAAGTGTGTATTAGTGTCATCAAATATAAATAACTGCATTAAGGATTAAGTGCACAACACCCACGACATCAATAGGATAGTCCTTCTTTAGCTTTGTTTGTGCTCAAGTTTATGTTTGTTAAAGTATTTAAGAATCGTTATACTTTCGGCATAGAGATGATGGACGTGTATAATATTTCGTCAGTTGTAAGCAACTGACGTGCCCACTGTTTTATATGTAGGACTTGAAATTTACAAAAGGATATAAAGATGAATTTTTTGCTGATGATTACTTAAGTGCTAAAGTTGGTACAATTGTATATTTATCATTGTTGTATTTTATTTATTCCGCTGCATTATGATGTAACAAGACTTTGATGTAAATAAAGTTTTAAATTCCTTGTAAAATAGTACGAAGTGAAGTGTAAAGATCTTGTGGAACATCAAATTCAGGTTTATTTGGAAATCAGGGTGTCACAGAGTGGTATCAGAGCTACGCTTCAATAAGTAGTACAAATTTATAAGGACGACACATTAGGGTGGACATTAAGAGTGCGAGTTCAGTTTATAAAGATTTAAATGTAAGTGATTTACATTTGTGTTTCTCTATACGCTGACGTTTTCTCTTTCCTTTCCCTTTAGATGGCTGGAGTCATGGATGATGAAGTTATGGAACTCACATTCAGGATGGTCGCCTCATATACATTGATGTGAGATTGTATGCGGGCATATTTTTCCTTGGTATCAGAGTGGTGCGTGGAAGCGTAGTGGGTTTGAACCTACATTCATGATACTTTACACATAGACACACTTCCCTCTTAAATTTCTTTTTCGTGAATTTTTATCATAGTACTTTTTCAACATTCAATATTTTTCAAATAAATATTTCCTTATACTATTAAATCACTTGAATATCTATTATTTTGTCTATCTTTCTTAGTCTTGATCTTTTAAATTTGTTTTATCTGTCTTTCAGTCTTAAAAATTTTGTCCTTCGTGTTTTTTTTTGTTCCTTTATATTTATCCGTTTACATTGTGATTACTTTACGTAGTTTATTAAGTTTTAGATTACTTTTTATTAAATTTATATTGAAACTATTATTTCATTCATTTATTATTATATTTTAAATTTTGCTTATGAATTTTGCTTATGTACATTCATTTTATATGATTTAATTTTGTGATACTATATTTTTCCATTCCCTTATATTGTCTTATATATTTCAGTATATTTTTAACATGATTGAAATATTCTACTCATATAAATATGACACACCATTTTGTTTTATTGCCTACATTCGATACTATTGTTATTACATATTATTTGCTAATTTTTTCACTTTTACTATTAATCGCTACTCATTAATTTTATAGCTTTACTCATCTTTAATATAATACATGCACTCCCTATTGATACTTTATCTTTATTGTCAAATTTTAATTGTCTTTACATTCTTAGTTACTATAAACATTTTTCCACTGATTTCTATATGTATCATGTACTTCAATATACTTACTATACATATCATTTTACCCTCATACAATTACTACATTTCTATTTTTATATGTAATTATTTACATTTATTGTCCTAATTTGTTGCACTACGTAATTATTGTTTTCATTTACATTTTCAGCTCGTGCATATACTTTGCACTATTCTCGTCTTAATATTATAAATCATTTTCATTACTACAAATTTTTTATATCCTATATTTAAAGTCTATCTATTTTAATATTTTTTCGTTGTAATTTCCTACTTCATTTACAACTTTTTCATCCACTTTTATATCACTGATTTCAGAACATAACACCATACTTTATTAAACACCCAATATCTAAGTGTATATGGAAGATTATATCTTTCCATCTTCCGTTTTGGTGCAACCTAATGTCGAGAGGAAAAATATGCAACAAGACGTCAATGGAGGCAACCTGCAACTGAACGTCGGGGAGGCAAAATCTGCAACCGAATGTCTAGAAGGCAAACTGCAATCGGATGTCGTAGAGGCAATTCTGCAACTTGAGGTCGAAGAGGAAATCCTGCAGTTGGATACCAATGAGGCGAACTTACACCAGAAGGAGATTTTCTACTTTGATAATCCCTACTTTATTTTCTATAATATTTACTTACCACTATTCCATTTTTGTACTAGCTTATGCTATTTTATAATATTTTACAATCTATGTAACCCCTGTTTTCATTAATACGTATTTTTTTGATGAAACGGATAGAGCCCGAAGACCCCATTAATACGTATTTTTAAAGTTTTTTTTTTTCGTATTTAAATTCTCAGTATTTTATAACTATTTCCCCATAATTGATTTTATTGTTTAAACTATTTTTAAAGCCCAATTCTTTATTGTAAACCCAAGTTGTATTTTGGTTTTATTAATTGTTAATATGAGCCCAAGTTTACATTTTGATTTTATTATCTAATTAATGTGAGCCCAAATTCTATTTTGATTTTATTATGTATTAATTCGAAGCCCAACTATTTACTTGTTATTTTAAGCCCAATCCCATATTCTGTTTTATTTTATTATTAAATTTATTTGAGCCCATTTATTGAAGCCCAAAAACCCAATACCATATTTGTACAGATTTGCCCGACACAACCACCCGTATACAATATTTTCTCCACACCCACTTTCTGTCCCGTACTACAACTCCCTACATCTCCTTAATACCCGTACTGCACTTTCCCCCATGTCTCGTAACAACCCCCACTTCTCACCCCCACTAACTTCTTATTATATTATATTACAAATTTCCCTTTTCCGTAATCTCTCTCCCCATTCATTCTCTCCCACTCCCTCTCTGTTTCTCTACCGAAAAGAAACCAAACAAACAAACCCAACTCCCACTCTTCTTCCTTCTTCCTCCATCGAACAACTCCTCCTTCCCTCTGCCGCCAGCAAGTGCGCCTCCGTCAGCGCGTCCTCCCGACGCTTCGCCCTGCTCGCGTGCCCCTCGCACCACCTCATCGCCCTCCTGTGCTTCTCGATCACCCCGGTGCACACCGGTGCGCCGTCTCCTCTCCACCGCAGCGACCACCTCGTGGCCATCCAGCTTCGAGCACCGCACCCCCATCTTCCACGTCGAGCCGCTCCCATCTCCATCGACAGCCAACCTCACCGCCTCTCGCTTCGCCCTCCGCCATTGCTCCAACCAGTCGAAGCTCGCCCGTTGCATCTCCACTCCTTCACAACCACAGCCGAGAGCTCCAGTCACACCAACCCCGTCGTCTTCAACCTCGAAGTTCCTCCCTCGCTACTTTCCGCCTCGCACCTTCCGTCACCGTTCAACCAGTCGCTCGCATCCCCTTCGATTCAGCCACTCGCGCTCCCTTCTCCCTCCGTCGTCACTCAGTCGCATCCAGTCATCTCCTCGCCGCTCGCCGCCCCATTCTGCTCTCCCGCCGCTCACTTCCAGTCGCACCGCTCAACCCCTCGCCAGCGCCTTCCTCCAAACCAGTCGCAGCCATCCCCGTGTGCATGTCCGTCGTCTCCTCTTCCGCCAGTCACTCGCACTCTACTCCACCGCTTAGCCCCACCATTGAAGCCCGACCTCGAAGCTTTCCCCGTCGCCGTCCAGCCGTCGCGGAGCTCGCCACTCCCACCAGTCGCCGCCGTCGCCGAGCTAGCCGCTGCCCCCATCTCTCCCGCACTCAATTCTCTCCCATTCGCTCTCTCTCTCTTTTTCTATCTCTTTCTCTGTTCCGAAGTGAAGAAGAAGAAAAAGATTAGAGGTATTGATTTACTGTGTGGATTTTTATTGGTGAACACAGTACAGTACTATTCATGTTGTGAAGTTGAGTTTGTTGATTTGTGTTCCCGTTGGTGTGTGGGTTGTTGTTATTTGAAGTTGCCTTGTGGAGTTGTTGTCTACTGACTTGGAGCTATTGAAGGAGTCAGATCACTTTGTTGCTGCTTGCTATTTAGAGTTTGCTATTCTAGGAGTTGCTGATTGGCGTGGCTGCCATAAATATCTCGCACGTGATCTACTGCCCGGGATACTGATCCCGTTATTCTATCTTTAAATTCATCGTCGTCAACTAACAGGCAAGTGTCTCTTGTACAATCTGTTTGTTCTAGTACAAGCCCTTGTAAAAATACCGCAAGTATATTATTTTTTACTCCAATTCGCCTTCATAAGTCGAATTGATAACTGTTTCCATACATAATCCGTATTCCGTATTCGTACAAGATCACGAATACTTTGTTGCCATGTCCGTTGCATGAACACGATACACATATATACTATTATACATGATATTGCGCATGAATTGCTTGTTACTAGGTTGCATGTTGTTATAATATCTTTATTTCTTGGTTAAGTGTTATGCAAATCATTAGTTGCATCACATGTTTTATAAGTCCTGAAATGTGTTTCCTGCCTCATATAAGTCTTGATACTTGATCTTGTCATGTTACCCTTGCCATGTTACCCGTCCCTGTTATTGCATGTAGTCATTGTTCATGTTTAATTGTAAATAAAAAGATAACAAGCCGAGGTATAAAGGGAAAAGATTCAGTAGTGGATAATATAGAAGAGCGTACTCGGTCGGGGGCTCGTGGTTCCTCGCTGCGAATTTGTAAGTTACAAGTTACAAGTTTGCTAAATATAGGTTACTTGACATGTTTCACGCTACAAGTTACACTACATGTTCCACATGCACGTATCTCGAACAAGATACAACTTTCCCGAGTACGTGACCTATAGAATCCACCACGGTCTAAACGTTCACTTGATTGTGGATAGCAACCATGTGGTATGGGACGCATGAAGTGCTACCTAGTTAGGTTAATAAAAGACATGACATGACACGTACACTTGCATGATCCGTTTACATGTTATATGGTTATAATGACTTGTTTACTTGTTTACATGTTACTAGTTCATGTTGACACGTTTACTTGCTTACTCGTTTACATGTTACATGTTCTTATGGATTATTTAATTGTTCACATGCATGCTATCTGTTCCACGATATCTTGTTCTTGTTTCTGTTGCATGTCGTATTTGCTTTATCGTATGATTCTAGATTCTCGGTTCTTGCCTGCTTTTGTTTCATTCTATTTTTTTTGTCCCGTAGCTTGTATCACTTGCGGCCCGTGACTTGCATTAACGGGTACCACTTGTTTCTTTTTCTTTGTAATAATATACTTGCAGGCCCAGATGGAGAACTACCTGAAGGTGTTGCTGAACAGAGATTCTAGTCTTGTTTAATTTCCTGTTATTTTAATTCTTGTTTTATTCATGTAATCTTTATTGTAATCCGGGCGCGTTTGACCCGTAACTATGTTTCTTTCCCAGTTGTTGGTGATGTTCATGTAATATTCATGTACTTTGTTATCCTGTTGTGATTTTATATGTTATCGTGGTTGAAATTGTTATCTTGTTGTTGAGTTAAATTTACAGCTTATGAATGATGTATCTGCATCATTCGCTGGGCCTCGGTTACGTGCCCGTATTTCCGTATTCTGGGAAGCGGGGCGTGACAATCTAGCATTAAATTAATTACCTGATTATTTATGCTGGTTTCTATCCTACTTTCATATTTACTACTTAATCTCAACTATCTTGCCGTCTTCTTCTTACTATTTTGTGTCTTTATATAAGTTAGCATTTCATACCACTTCATCGTATTTTATTTTGCTATTAACTTATCTTAGATTTGATGACTACTCACCTAACAAAAAAAACAAAAATCTTATTATTTATACTTTTGTTTATGATTCATAATTTATTTCTATATAATTAGTTTTTGTATTGTTTCAATAATATATTTTCTACTATGATGACTTATTTTACTCCTACAAACCATTTATAATTTTCATGTCATAATATTGTTTGTTTCACCCTATAATTTTACGCCTATGTACACATATAATTTTGTATGTTGGTTTTCTTGCTCTACTTGACAATTCGAAAGTATTTCGATGTATGCCTTCTATATCTTTAATTTTCAAATCGTATGTATAATTATTATAGTTACCTTACAAATTATTTTATGATATTAATGGGTATACAAGATCATTTTATGTCATCTATATTTTTAACTAAACTTCAAACTCATATATTTTTCAAACTGTTATCTAATAGTTTTCTTTTAAATTGCTAATTCAATTTTTGTCATACAGTACCAACTCAGTTTCCAATTTTCTACCGCTTATTACTATGATGAATTTTGATTACTAAATCTATTTATAAATTATCTATTGACTATAATTCTCTTTATTGCAATGTTTTCCAAAATATTTCACAATTAATGACTTAATTTATTTTTCCTTTTCATCTAGTACTTTACCTAACATTATTTTTGTATGAAAATTTCTCTCAATCTTTCCTATCTTTTTGTCACATTTCTTTTCTTATGCTATTTTCCTAGTTTTCTTGTTCCATTCTTATAAAATTTTGACACTCATAGTTTTTCTTATATAGAGTTTGTCTTGTCCTTCCACATTGCTTATTTTTATACTACATTTATTTTTCTTAATGTTTACAGTTTTCTATATACAATAACGATATTTTTTTTTGGTGTGTACAAAATAAAACCTTTTTCCTAGCGAGTCCTGAGAACAGATCTGTTCTAAGGGGAGAGAGTGTAACACCCCGCAAAATTGGAAATGACAATTTTGTCCTTGTGTGTTATGCATGTATATTTTGTACCGTTACTGGTAATATTTGTAACGCACTTCACTACGCATTTGATTTCTGACTATTTATGCATTTTCCGTATTCTCAAAATTTATTTTATCTTATTTTAGTCAACTCAAATATTAAATTTCAATCTCTGTATTCTTACGAGCTTTATACGTATTATCTATGCACATATCGATTATGTATTTTCCACCGCTATGTGTAATATTTTTTATGTATTTCAATTATCTATTTTATGATGTATTCGAATTCGTTTAATAAATAAAAATTCATTATCCCCCTATTTGATTAAAATACTTTTACACGTGCGGTGCACGTGTTTTTTTACCACGTAGTGAATACATCGTAGAATATATAAAAATTAATAAATATATTTTTCTTATGTTGAATTTCGATTATCTTTAAATATTTTTCTATCGATAAAGTCGATTTCGCATTTTGATATTTTACGGGCGACACACGTGTTTGCGGCACACGTATTTAAGCATATTATTTTCAAAATGAAAATTTGAAGTATGTTTGTGTCTATTTTTATTCATGCATGAAAATTATAATTTTTTTTAATTAAACTAATTTAACATACATATTATATATATATATATATATATATATATATATATATAACTTATGTTTTAATTTAAAAATAAAAATAATTAATTTTGTGAAGTGTACACAAAGCACGTGCAATGTGCACACTCAAATTGAAGCCGGATGTTTTTGGAGTTGGAGGGAAGAACAATTTTTGAATTAGAGAGTGGATGAGTGGGTTGTATTAGTGGGAGTAGTTTTAATAACTATCTCCTAATCTCCTTATATAATGACCCATATCCCACTCACTTTCTCCTCATCTCTCCCTTTCTCCTCTCCGCCCATTTCTGAAACCTCCCTGTCCAGCCAATCCTCCTTGCTTTCTCACTCAATCTTACCATACCTATATATAAATATTTATATATACCTATGTGGATATACATATATATACATAAAGGAAAATGAGATGAGTACTTCCATCTTTGCTTCACTTCTTCTCTGCCGAAATCCATCAGCCATTTCCCCATTGTGCTTCTCCACCTACTCCCCTTTATACACATATATTACTTATATACATATATATATATCTACATATATATATATATATACACACACACACACACACACACACATATATAAGTGTATCAAAATGAGGAGGTGCTTCTCTGTTTTGCTGCCGAAATAGAGAATGGGAGTTTTGGAGGCTTTTCTTTGTGCGCAGATTTCGAAGAGGCAAATTTGAGCTTCTCTTGGAGTTTATTGCTAGGGATTTTGCTTCTACTACTCTTCTTAGGTGGGTGTTTCTTAAATCCTTTTTAAATTTAGGAGTAGATTGCATGCTAGATGATATAAAATTTAATTGTTAAAATTTGGTTGGTATGTTAATTGTAGATTGCACTTAATTTAATTGTGTCATGATGTATTGAATTGATATTGTGATTTAATAAATGACTAGGCCTTTGTTAAAATAGAGAAAGAAAAAGAAATATCATTTAGTGAATTGTTGGAATGAGAATTTATGCATGTTAGAATAATAAAATAATTTAACATGTATGAAAATGGTTTCATAATACGATTATAGTAGACAAGTAGTCTCATGAGTTTATTTTATGAGAATAAAGAGTTTTGTGAAGAAGTTTTTGATGAAAGACAATTTTCTATTTGTAAATTAATAATATGAGTTTTCTAATGCAAGATTAAGATTTTGTTATATTGTCGGAAATAAATTTTGTGAATTTAAATATATGCACTATTCTGTATTATTTTGATAAAAACACATTCTGGAAAAAGATCTAGATTTTGAGTGAGTGCAAATCAATTGAAAAATCGAGTTTATTAAAGGAAAAATTAATTACATTACGGTCTCTACAAAAAGTAACTATCCGATCTCATATCGGTTAGTCACTCAAAACCTATTGGTCTTCGGGTGCGATTTGGGTCCGTTATTGTTCATGGGCGGAGGCTCTGGCCTGGGTTCGAGTATATATATATATATATATATATTTATTTATTTATTTATTTATTTTTTTTTGTGGAAAAGGTGGAATAATATATATATATATATATATATTTCAATATCACTTTATTCCAGTTAGACACTCTGGCCCTCTGGTCGACGGGTGCGATTTGGGTCTATTACTGTTCATAGGCGGGGCGTTCGGTTCTGGGTTCGAATCCGACCCTCGCCACTTTGTTTTCTTTTTTCTTTTCTTTTTTGGTATTTTGGAATTTTTAAGTGAAATAAAAATTGGGAAAAATTCTTTTATTCTTCAAAAATTGTTTAGACTTTATAAAAATTATTTCTACAATATTTTGATATATTTTGTGAGAATTAAAAGAGAATTTTTACATTAATTAATGTTGAAGAACTCGATTTTATCGATTAAAATGTGATTCTTTTATAATTAAAGAGAGTTGAAGTTTTGGAATGCAATTAGATTCTTCTCGATGAGGTTTTATTATTATTAATATTTGATTAAGATTATTTGTTATTGCACACAATATTATGAGTGATTAAATTGATAAAAGAAGTCGAAATGAGATACTTTATGTTATAAGTTTATAAAAGTAATGTTTTCTTTGAGAAAGAGATTGTGAATAAAGGGATTGAAATATTATTTGATTGAATATGACATATTGTTGATCTCTAGAAAGAGATAGTTGTTAGAATCTAGAGACAAGACGAGACCCTAGTGACCGGCAGTATTTATTAGTGACTTTGAGAGCTAACCATTGTAGGTTGAGCATCTCTTGAGAAGTAGCCATGTTGAGGTGATTGTCACTTTTGTTTGGTTTAAGTCCAGTAGGGTAACTTAGCACTAAGTTGTGATGATTTTATTATAAAAACAAACTAAAATATAAGGATTAGACACATAGTGAAGATGCGATGAAAGTAAGAGAAAAACACAAGTATGAGGGCCTCAGATCTACGGTGTGAGAGTATTCATAGGCTGCTTACATGATGCATCATGTCATGGCGTGGATACATCTCCGAAATTATTGGGACCGTGGCGACGCTTGTGGGGTGTTCGGTGACTACATAGTGCCATCGTTCGATGACGGAAGCCAACTGTCCGTAGCTTGTCTGCATGATGCGTCATATCATGACGTAAGATTTCCCTCCAGGCTGTCTGGGCATGGGCTCGTAACTCATAGGGCTTCTAGGATACTTACCATAATTACCATAGTTGTTTAACTCATGGTGAGGGATTCAATCCTACATGATGAAGAACGGTTAAGGGCTTGCCCTCGGACCTATGTAGTATGTGATGCATATAATCTGAACAAGTGTGTATTAGTGTCATCAAATATAAATAACTGCATTAAGGATTAAGTGCACAACACCCACGATATCAATAGGATAGTCCCTCTTTAGCTTTGTTTGTGATCAAGTTTGTGTTTGTTAAAGTATTTAAGAATTGTTATACTTTCGGCATAGCGAGAATGGACGTGTGTAATATTTCGTCGGTTGTAAAAAATTGACGTGCTCACTGTTTTACATGTAGGACTTGGAATTTACAAGAAGATATAAAGATGAATTTGTTGCTGATGATTACTTAAATGCTAAAGTTGTTATAATTGTACATTTATCATTGTTGTATTTTATTTATTCTGCTGCGTTATGATGTTACAAGATTCTGATGTAATTAAAGTTTTAAATTCCTTGTAAAATTGTACGAAGTAAAGTGTAAAGACCTTGTGAAACTTCGAATTCAGACTTATTTGGAATTCGGGGTGTTACACGCAATACTCCAATTCTACTAGCTGCTGCTCTTGTTGTTTTTTCGACTTTACTCGTGCGATACTTCAACTTCCTCGCTTTGTCGTCTCTTCTACCAATCGAACTATAAGTATGCAAAACATATAATCCTTACAATGCGTGCTTTACATTACCTTCAGAACCCAATTATAACCTCAACTATAAGATAAAGGAAAGAAAAGTCACCAATAATACTCTATTATCAACTCCCCCATGCTAAATAGCAATAGTTGTCATGGCAAGAAACAAGAATATCATATTCATAGGAGCATTGCTTTGATTCTTGACCTAGTCAATAATTTCTAATAGCAACTTACATCGTATAGTTTAATGATTCATTAAGAATGCTTAGGAACCTCATTTCTTTTTATTGATATTAAATGTTTTCACATAATCCTTTTGGAGCATTATTGACAGTGTTGCTGCTTATTTCGGTGCGGAAGCAAACAGATAGTGAGTTAATAAATGAAGGACACTACTAAAAGTCAAACCTGTGACCTGGCCGTTATAAACTGTTAGGGCTCCTGAGAATGGATCTGGATCGTTGATTGACCTCCTGTGATCTGAATTCGACGGTGGATGATGCGGCTGATGGACCTGCAAAAATGCCTGAAACACCGTGGTGTGGCCCCGGCAACAGACCCTCCGATGTTCAAGTCAGAACCAGAAAGAGAGAAAGAGTAAGAAAGTGAAAACTGGTGAATTGTTGATTACCTGGTGACTGAAGAGGGGAAGGAGTATTTATAGGCCCGAGAGACATTCTAGAAGCTGAATCATGACCGTCGGATCTTTCAAGTCTCCCCCCTTGAAGAGATAAGATATCACTGTGAGGGGATAAGAGATTTGACTCCTAGCCATCATGAGCTGGGTGTCTCTCTTAGTGGGCCTAGTCTGTCACTTTTATAGGCTTGAGAGAAGCCCATGTCTCGGAGTGGGTCCAGGCCTATAAAATAGGCCTGTGATGGCTAATCTTCATGTAGATGCTCCGTACAGGAATCGTACGGCTCTGATCTGCTTCGGTTTTTACCATCATCATAAGCCCCCCGCTCCCGGAAGGCGGTTTTCATGGCTTTCAGAAAGTAGTACGTATTCTTTTTAGAATCTAGCGAATAATCTTAGCAGTCGGAGTGTTCGGAGATACTTGAAACTGATCTATGGCTTCTGAAGGTAGTGAATACATTCCTGGATTTTCCCATATTTTTTCGATTTTTTCTGAATTTTCTGAAATTTTCTGGGAATTTTTCCATAGTTCTTCGGATTTCTCCGAATTTTATGGAATGCTCTACAGTCTCAAATCACTCTTTCGAATTTTATAATTAATAAATTCAATTTTAATTTTTTTTCGGATTTTCAATTATTTTTGAATTTTTAATTAGTTTTTCAAATTAAAAATGATTTTAAAATGATTTTCTAGTTTTATCAGATTTAGGCTTGCTTTTTGGAGCGATCTGAAGCGCAGATCAGAGATACGCTGATCTTGGCGCGATCTGATTTGCCCATCATGAGGTAGTTCGCCCGCTGATGGAAAACGGACGGCTGAGAGGTGAGATCAAGATCGAAAAAATGCTGTGCGTTAATCATGGCCAGTACGAAGATCTTGGAGATCGGATGGCATTCCGTCGTCTTCTTCTACCCCTCAGCTCGGCGAACCAATTTGCCGAGCTACGCATCTGCTGTCGACTCTTAGGGATCTCGCCGAGCTTCCATGCCCTCATCGATGCCTGGGAGTGTCAAGCTAGCTCCATATGGTCGAGCTAGAGGTTCGAGGCTTCGTCGAGGTAGAGTTATGTCGAGCTCGCCGAGCTATGAAGACGTTGATGTCTCGCCGAGCTACGGAGCTTAAGCTCTCGCCGAGCTATGGGGATTCTCGCTGAGTTATGGGTTTGAGCTCCATCTCGCCGAGCTACGGCGATAGCTCATCTCGCCGAGCTATAGAGGTCGTGAGTCCGCCGAGCTATGGGTTTCGACAAATTTGCCGAGCTACGGGAGTTTTGAACCCGCGGATCTACGACTTCGAGGTCTCGTCGAGCTATGGGACTCTGTTTCGCCGAGCTATGGCCTTCGAGAGGTTCATCGAGCTATGGGTTTCGCCGAGCTACGAGTTTTGCCGAGCTACGGTGTTCGAGCACTCGCCGAGCTATGGGGTATCGCTCTCGCCGACCTATTGGGCTGTGGTTCTTGCCAAGCCATGGAGACTCGTCTTCACTGAGCTATGGTAGCTCATCGCCGAGCTATGGCCCTCCGAAGTTTCGCTGAGCTATACAGTTAAAATTTTTTAGAGTTTGAAAACTTTGGGCTCGGCGAGGAGAACTATGATGGGCTCGACTGAGTGTGGTTGCGAAGCGGAGGTGCGGAGCAACTGGTGTGGCGAGGGCTCAAGGTTGGAGTCGGAGTGAAGAGGAGAAGAGCTCTCGCTTCGAGCTGCGTCGTTGAGTTTTCGAAGCAAGGTTTTTGGTGGGAGTTTTATCGAAAGAGAAGAAGAAGAAGAGAGGAAGCGAAGCGGGTGTGGCTTTGGTAGGTTTCGGGTTTTGGATTCGCAACCCGTTAATACCCCCTTCAGCTTTACTTGTTTCCTTTATGGGTTTGGGTCGCAGACCCGACCCATTTTGATCCTTTTCTTTAATGAGTTAACCGAGAGCTCTTTTGGGATTTTTTGAGAGTATTTTGGAGTTTTAAACTAGGGATTGGGTTCACATAAAAAAGATTCATATATGTTTCGTGTATAGGCAACAAATACATATACGTGCATCTCCATGTGAGTATACCCATCGTCTAGTCTTCCAAAAAAAATCTCACTTTTGCTCGGAGTTGAATCGTCTTCGTTGTTGTATCTTCCCGTTGAGGTAGGAGTAATATTGTGCTCGGATTGTTGAAGTTTGTTTCAATCGAGGGGTTTTTGATCAATCTTGGAGTTGTCATGGGATAGTAGACTTTGTCTCAAGAGAAGCTTGGTGTTTGATGATTTTTTGTTGGTGGTGTACATAGTGCCCACCAAGTGTTTGTGATTTTGCTCACCCCACCATAGTCACCAAGTGTTTGTGAGATTGCTTCTTAGTATTGCTTCTTCTGTTGGCCGAACGTTGTGGCGACTTTTCGTGTTGTCGACTAACTGTCTGGCTGTCAAGTTACTGCTGTGGTTGGACTCGGATCGGCGTGATTCGATTGCCAAATTGTTGAGACGAGCTTAGATGTTGCCATGTGGCGATTTTACTCTCTCTGGTTCAATAAATAGGGGTCGATCCTATCCCCCCTTCCTCATTTACTACATTCCCTTTCTCTCTCCTAAATTTTTTTTGGAGAGATTCTCTCTCTAGAAATCGAAGCGTCGCATTTGGTGGTGCTAGCTCCAGTTGTTGGTTCGGAGTTTCTTCCGCTTGGACTAGATAACTTTCTTGTGGCTGTTGTTTGCCATGTCTAGTATTCCGTCGTTCTGTGCCTCTACTAGATCAACTAGTCTAGATGGAGAAGAGGGCGTTATGCCTGATCACCTTCCTGGAGTGAAGGGCGTTCGTGGTGAGGCTGATCGTTCCACCGATGTGGAAACGATCGTCGAACCTGTGAGAGATGGGGGATGTAGACTCCAGACCCCTTTGTTTCTTGTTCCAGAGTTGATTAGGGAATACTCGGTAGTAGATCACAAGTTCCTGAGGAGCGGCAATCATACTATCGAGGCTAATCATACCACCACCATTCTTACATGCAATGAGTTGATCATGATAAGAGCTGGTTTTGGCATTCCTAGTGAGTAGAACCTACTCCTGCCAGGGCCTGGCGTCAAGGTGTGTTACGCCATGTTGGAGGAGTATTGTTTCTTTACTTGCGATGCTTTCTTCGTGGGACTTCGTCTACCCCTCCATCCCTTCGTTAAAGAAGTACTTAATTGGTATCGGCTGTGCTCGGTGCAGCTGATGCCGAATACATGGAGGCACATCACTGGCTTCGTCTTGCAGTGCCACTAGCTCAGAGTTGTGCCAGTCTCGCGGTGTTTAGAAGACATTTTAAGCTTATCCGACTCAGCCAAATGGAGGAACGTTGGTATCTCAGCCCTCGCAGGAATAGGGGGCTGGTTGATACTCCTCGATCAGTGAGATGTTGGAAGGAGAAGTTCTTCATTGTTCGCAGTGCTGAGCCGTGGGGGATTCCCACTACTTGGAGGGAAACGGTTCCCTCGGCGGTGCGAGTGGAGCCGATAATGAGCGTAGAGGAGAAGAGCCTTACAGACGCGCTTCTGGGGCTGAAGGTGTTGTCGTGGCAAGATATTACCAACGAAGTGCTCTTTGAAGGCGGCCTTAGACCGGCCGTTCCTAGTATGATTTTGTTCTTACTGTTTTCATGCCTTGTTACCCATGCTTTTGTCGATTTCTTGCCTTTTGATTTAAGCCCTTACTGCTTTACTTTGATTTTACGGTTTTTGACTATTCCGTGTTTCATCTCGCAGGCAAGACGGACATGGATTTTGAGGATATCTTTGCGGAGCTGGATGCGATACATAACAAGAGGGAGGAGGAGCCAAGGAAGCGAAAGAGGACGGCATTGCGTCCTTCTTCTTCCCCGAGCTTACCACTCACGGTTTCCGTTGCACAGACTGAGTCCCCTGTAGGGGCGCCACTTGCCATTGGGGTAGGTTCTTCTTTAGCTGCAGTCGTGCTAGTGCCGCGTCAGCCCCACTGACTGCTACGGCTGCCACAATGCTTGTTAGTCAGGAAGACATGGTCTACACTCCCGACTGGAATGTGAAGGCTCATAAGAAATTTTTGGGGAACTCTGATGCTTGCCTTGATGCCTGTCGCCCCCTCTCTACCCCTTCTAACAAGGAGAGGTTGAAGATGGAGCCCCCCGAGATATCGGTCTTGGAGATTGCGAGGGCACATGTGACGGTATGGCCCAGTTTCCTTAGTTGTTTATGATGCGCTCCCTTTTCTTGCATCGTTATGTTCTTAACTGTTTTCTCCTTGTTCCAGGCGATGAGCCTCTTCGGGCACTTGGTAGACTTCTATGCGGCTGAAGAGAAGGACATGAGGGCTCGCATTACTCGTGCCGAAAAAGACAAGAAGAAAGCCGTTAGGGAGTCCAAGGCGGAGTTGGAAGGGATGAAGAAGAAGAAGGAGCAGGAGGCGCGCCTTGAGTTGGAGGCTTTGGCCGCGAAGGTGGAGGGGATGTGCCTCGAGATAGAGGCATCCAAGAAGGGAAAGTTGGCGATAGAGAAGAAGAACGCTGATCTTCTGTTGGAGCTGGAGAAGGCCCGCGCCCATGCCACCTCAGATGTGAAAGTGGAAGTGACCAAGGTCCATGCGGAGTGTAAATCAAAGCTTTGGGGGTGATGTTAAGGTCTTATGCCTTGGCGATCTCACATGTGGTGGAGCGGGTTCCCGGTTTTGATGGGAAGGGCTACCATGTGACGCTTCGATCTGGTGAGCCTCTAGATCCCAACAGGAAGGACGC
Organism: Hemerocallis citrina; assembly: GCA_017893485.1. Lineage (NCBI taxonomy): Eukaryota > Viridiplantae > Streptophyta > Magnoliopsida > Asparagales > Asphodelaceae > Hemerocallis > Hemerocallis citrina. The sequence goes on along the minus strand of CM030367.1, from coordinate 131,990,214 downwards.
TATTGAGGCTGATAGTCCTATGGGAGGTGCGAAGAGTGGTTCTGGGAAGAAGGTCAAGGGGAAAGGCCCAGCTGGAAGTGCCTTGTCAGAGATGATACCGAAGCAGGTGGATGCTTGATTCACCTTGATGTACTTTTTGTCTTTTCAGTCTATTGTTGGATTTTTTCATCTGAGACTTTGTAGTTTGCTTCTGTGATGCCTAATTGTAGACTGGCCACCGTATCTCTGTATCTTCCTTTCAGTGCTTTAAAGAAACTATCTTCTAGACTGTTTATTGCTTGTCATGTTGTGTTGATGTGCCTTAGAGCGGTGTTCCCTTGTGACACTTTGTACTTTGATCCCATGTCTGATTATACTCTTGGGCTTGCTGACAGGTGACCGTGGGATCTGATAAAGATCTCCACAGTGATGAGGTAGGGCACCTCCGCAAGCAACTGCGCATAATGAAATTGGCGATCGACCGTTTGCGTGCTTAGTCGGATGAAGAATGGTTGGAATCGGTTCGCCTTAAGTCGGTGCTAGTTGAGCGGGATTGTGAGTTAACACTCCTATATTCCAATTGTCTGGCAAGCTTGCCACTGCCTTAGAAATTGACAAAGGACAACACTGGGGAATGTGCCCTACTGAGGGAGATAATTGTTGAGAAGGACTTGGAGCTATATCGCCTCCAGGCGAGGCTTGGCGGGTTGCGGACGGCAAGCACCCCGCATGTTGTCGGTTTTAGGGAGGACCAACTGGTTGGAGCGAAGAAAAGCATCACGACTATTAAGAGGGATTGTGTGACGGTAGGAGCTGTGCAAATAGCATTGGTGCCCTTTCAACACCCCGTAGGCACCCCGAGAGGAGCGTCGGCTTTGTTGAGTCTGACTTTGGTTGGTGGAGAGTCACGCACCACGTGTGCCGGTCAGCAGTCACAGTCGCTGGGATCGACGTTTGTTGTGCAAGGTGCTGGCAGCCAAGGGAAGGAGGTGGCTGTCAGGCGTTCTACAAGGAGGCTCGTGTCTCTCAGGAACAACGTCCCTCGCCCAGTGAGCCGCAGAGACGGCTTGTAAATCGAGTTGTATGGTTGATGACTCCTTACTTGTAAATATTTGTAATGCCGTTGAATATGAAATTGTGGACTTGTGATAATTCTACAGCTTTTTTTAAGTGCTTTAGTCTTTGCTGTCGTGATTGAGGTGTTATCGGCGGGTTCTTTGTCGCTAAATAATAAGGCCTCAAGTCTTTTGCGTATAGCTTAAAGAGCTGTCGATGGTGTAAGACGGAGCTGAATTCATCTTCAGTCCTGTACCCAGCTAGTTGTAGGTACAATTTTGAAGGAGAATTGTTTCCAAACTTGCTGTATGGGTCCTTTATAGATTGTTAGAATCACATCGAATGGAGAGTTAAACTTCTAGCATGGCTTTTTACAAGTGTTGTTAGAGTAACTTCGATCCATAATTTCGGACCTCTTAATCTGTTGTTGATGGAATTTAACTAGTTGCAGGAACAAATCGAATGGCGAGTTGAACTCTGAATGTGCGTGATTACACGTTGCGAGAGTAACTCTGAACCATGAACATGGATTCCAAACTTGTTAGTTTACATATTAACAGGTTGCAAAAGCAGCTCGAATGGTAAAGCGCACTCTGAACTTGCTTCTTTGCAAATTGACAGAGTCTCTTTTGCACCATGAATATGGACTCCGAACCGGTCGTCGAGGCATTAACAGATTGCAGGAGTAAATCGAATAGCGAAGTGCACTGTGAATTTGCGTTATTACAAATTGTTATAGTCTCTGTCGAGCCATGGGTATAGACTCCGAATCCATCTTACGGAGAGACTCGCAACGAGTGTTTGGTGCTGCTTAAGTGTATAAGTGTGGCACTCAACTCGCTATTTCAGAGCCTCCAAGGAAGTTTAACTAGTTGCAGAAACAGATCGATCAGTGAGTTGTAATCTAAACATGCATGTTTGCACGCTGCAACTCCCGAGTACTGGATTCCAAACTTGCATTGTAGAAAGCTTGTAACGAGTGTTGCGCCACTTTTGAGTATGAGTTGGGCGTTTTTGGCTCATTGTTAGCTTTGCTCAATTGACCAAGATGTAATGAAATAAACTGGCTAATCTTTATTAAAGAATAAACTAGAGGGGCTGCTCTAATGGCTGGCCCTTATTACATGCTTGGCCGCTTTAGTAGTGGCGGTTCTTATTGAAAGAAAAACTAAATTGCCGCTCTAGTGGCTGGCCTTTATTACAAAATCTTTAAAATTCTGCAGAAATTAGGAGAGTGTGTTTCAAACACTCTCGTCGCTGGGAGAACGCATTTCAGACGCTCTCATTGTACTTCATTAGGTGCTCGGCATTCCAAGTTCTGGGTATCTTCTTCCCTCCCATGTCTTCAAGTCGATAAGACCCTGGGCGAATAACTTAAGAGACCTTGTACGGCTCCTCCCAGTTAGGGGAGAGCTTTCCTTTTCTCCGCGGGTGCGAGATCTCGAGTTTTCGCAAGACAAGGTCCCCTTCTTTAAGATTGGCGGGGCAGACTTTCTTGTTATAAAATTTCTCGACCCTTTGCTGATAAATATTCCTCCGTATAGCCGACTTTTCCCGTATTTCTTCAACAATGGCAAGGTTAGCTCGAAGATTAATTGAGTTTTTCTCTTCATTGAAAGAGAGAAGACAGGGAGATGGTAGTCCAACTTCTAGGGGAATGAGCGCTTTTAAGACGTAAGCAAGGTTGAAAGGTGACTCCCCGGTGGGTGTTCGCTTCGTGGTCCGATAGGCCCACTGAACACTTGGTAGTTCTTCAACCTACAGTCCTCTCGCAGCTTCCCCCAGTCTCTTTATAAGGCCATCTAGGATTTGTCGATTCGCATTTTTCACTTGGCCATTAGTTTGGGGGTGCGAGACTGAGGCGAAGCGCTGAGTGATTCCCAAATCTGTACAGAATTGGCAAAAAATTTTGCCTGTGAATTGTGTGCCGTTATCTGAGACAAGCACTTGGGGGATCCCAAATTTGTATATGATGTGCTTCTAGAATAACTGCTGGATTTTCTGCTTAGTGATTGTGGCTAGTGGTTCTGCTTCGACCCACTTAGTGAAGTAATCGATGGCAACTACTAGGAAAAAATTTCGCCCAAACCGCCGGCGGGAATGGTCCAAGCAAGTCTATCCCCCCACATGGCAAAGGGAATAGGGCTAGACATAGAGTTGAGGACTGCTTGCGGCCCATGCCTGATTGCTGAATGCTTTTGACAGGGGTCGCATTGGCGGACATATTCCTGCGCATCGTTGAGTAGCGTGGGCCAATAATACCCGTGACTGAGTATCTTACATGCGAGAGACCTCGCCCCTTGATGGTAGCTCCCGATCCCTTTGTGTTGTTCCTTGAGGGCATATTGCGCTTCCTCCGAAGTAGGACATCTAAGATAGGGCCTGCCATCAACTATGGTGTACGAGCGTTTGTACAGGAGTCCTTCCACGAGAGTGTACCTTTTTGCTCTCGTTCGGATCTTCCTTGCTTCTTTGGGGTCCTTGGGGAGGATTCCTTTGTCGAGGAAATTGACTAGGGGTTTCATCCAAAAGTCTTCAGGTATTTGGGGCGCGATGGCCATGAGCTCCAACTCTTCCTCCTCGATGCTTGGCTTGAGAAGGACCTCAATGAGGATTATGCGGTCCAGCCCATTGAGAGATGAGGAAGGCAACTTGGAGAGGGCATCTGTCTGCCCATTTTGCTCGTGGGGAATGCGAGTGACATTGGCCTCTTTGAATGCCATGAGGAGTTTCTGTACCCGTGACAAATATTTGGACATGCGCTCATCCATGCCTTCGTATTCGCCTTGGACCTAGTTAACAATTAGCTGAGAGTCGCTAAACACTTTAATTCTCTACGTGCTAGCCTCTCATGCTAAACAGAGGCCAGCGATTAATGCCTCATACTCTGCTTCGTTGTTGGATGCGAAAAAGTTGAGTCGCAAAGAATATTGGAGAGTAAAATTATCAGGATCAAGCAAGATGATTCCAGCCCCGCTTCCTTCGAGGCAAGATGACCCTTATACATATACTTTCCAAAGTGAGGGGGCTTTGTCTTCCTCGGAGAAGTCGGTGATGGTGGTCTCCACGATGAATTCGGCCAAGGCTTGAGCCTTGATGGCCGTTCTGGGGTGGTAGCTGATGTCGTGCTGACTCAACTCCATGGACCACTTTATTAACCTTCCTGAGCTTTCGGGCTTAAGGAGCACCTGCTTGAGTGGCTGATCCGTTAAGACGCATATGGAGTGTGCCTGGAAATAAAGGCAGAGTTTTCGTGCTGCTGTAACTAGTGCATAGGCTACCTTCTCCATTTTTGAGTAACGGATTTCTGCATTATGGAGCACCTTGCTCACATAGTGAATTGGTTTTTGGACCCTGTCCTCTTCTCTGACTAGGACGGCACTGAGAGTCTGATCAGAAACAGCTAAGTAGAGAAAAAAGACTTCACCCGACTCAGGCTTGCTAAGAAGTGGAGGATTTGCTAGGTACGCTTTGAGTTGTTCAAAAGCGTTCTGTTGTTCTTCCTTCCATTCAAAACCCTTCGCCCCCTGAAGGATTTTGAAGAAGGGTAAACACTTCTCCCCAAATTTGGAGAGAAATCGGCCGATGGAAGCTAAGCGGCCGGTTAATTTTTGCACTTCTTTGACCGTTGTTGGGGGAGTCATGTTACGAATTGCTTGGATTTTCTCGGGATTGACTTCAATTCCCCTTTGGCTAACCAGGAAGTCCAAGAATTTACCAGAGGAGACTCCGAAAGCACATTTGGTGGGATTTAAACGCATGTTATGCTTGCACAATTCTCCGAATGCTTCTTGAAGATCCGTGATGTGGTCTTCTTTCCAGAGACTTTTGACTAACATGTCATCCACGTAGACCTCCATGTTCCTGTCAATTTGTCCTTTGAAGGCCTTATTTACCAGGCATTGGTATGTAGTACCGGCATTTTTCAGGTTGAAAGGCATAACTCGGTAGCAGTACAGACCCTGATCAGTGATGAAGAATGTTTTCGAAGTGTCATGTGGAAACATTTGAATTTGATTGTATCCGGAAAATGCATCCATGAAAGTCAGGAGTTCGTGGCCCGACGTGGCGTCGATCAGTGCGTTAATACTGGGGAGCGGGAAGGGATCTTTCGGACATGCTTTGTTGAGATCCGTAAAGTCTATACACATCCTCCAGTCACCATTGGCTTTCTAAACCATCACCACGTTTGCCAACCATTCTGGGTAGTTAACCTCTTGGATGAAGCGTGTGGCTAGGAGTTTGTCGACCTCCTCTTTGACCATCCAGAGCCTGTCTGGAGCAAATTTGCGGCGTCGCTGTTGAACCGGCTTGGCATCGGGACTCACACTAAGACGATGCATGAATAGATCACTGGGAATTCCTCGCATATCGGCCCCAGTCCAGGCGAATAAGTCTTGATTTTGCCTTATGCAAGCGATGAGGCGCTCCTTGAGCTGTGGAGAAAGGGCTTTGCTAACTCAAAAATTCTTGCTTCGGTCTTCTCGAGTGAAAGGGATCTCCTCTAGCTCGTCTAAGGGTTCTGAGTTCACATGATTTCTTTCTGGTGGGGGCTCAGTGGTATCAAGTGGGAGAATTGAGCACCCGATAGCGGCGGCGTAAGATGCCTGCGCCACCCGTTGGTCTCCTAGCACTTGGCCTATGCCTGCTGTTGTCGAAAATTTTATTTTCAGGTGAAGTATGGACGCGACAGTGTGGAAGGCGGCTAGTCCGGGGCGACCAAATATGGCATTGTACGCGGACTTAAGGTCGACTACCAGAAAGTCGAGTGTCTCCGTCCGAGTTGTTGGGGCCCTTCCGGCTATTACATCAACCGTGATTATTCCCTCAACATGGACGGGTACGCCGGTGAAATCGTGGAGCGTGTAACCGACCGGTTTGAGTTGATCTTGAGGGAGTTTAAGGGCATTGTATGCAACCAAGAAGAGGATATTTGCGGAACTGCCGTCGTCCACGAGAACGCGTCACACCTCGTGATTTGCCATGCCTAGTTTGATAACCAGTGCATGTTGATGCCCTCGAGATCTTGATCAGAGAAGGAGACTAAGAGTTTTGAACCGTATGGAGGAGGAGTGTTATGAACTGAATTAACCTCCTTCGCGTTGGTTTCGCAAGAAGAGTTAGAATCTTCCCCCATAGGTCCTCCAGGGATGGTACGCAAGACGGCGACATGCTCAGAAGGACCTGACTCAGAAGGCCTCTCAGGATGCTTATTAGCCCCCCATGGCGGAGGCCCCATGGCGGAGGGTTTTCAGCATTGTTGTTTCGTTGAAAAAACTGAGATAGGTAGCCCCGCTGAATCAGGTCTTCGATTTCATGTCTAAGGGCATTACAATTATCAGTTGTATGTCCGTGGTCTCTGTGAAATGCGCACTGTAGGCTCTTTTTCCTTTTATTGCCGGGTGTCATCATCCTGGGAGGAGGACGGACTATCCCATCTTTCTCTACTACCATGAAAATGGCAGTTGTACTTGCATTTAGGGGTGTGAACTTGTCGAAGCGAGGCGGAGGAGGAAGGCGAGGCAGTCCTGCACCGTTTTTTTGAAACTTTTTAGGCATTTCCTCAGTTGGGCTCTTCCGTTTGTTCTCGGAGAGTGATTCTTTCTTGTATGGAGGGTTAATGGCTTCCTCAACTCTAATGTACTTCTCACTCCATTCTAGGAGCTCTGTGAAATCGCAAGGTGGCCTCATGGTGAGGGATGCTTTTAGCTCTTTATGCATGACGTTGTGGCGGAAGGCGGTAGCCGTCACTGAGGAGTCTACAGAGGAATTGATCTTGCTTTTGCTGTGAATCGCTCGACAAAGTCCTTTAGCGATTCTCCATCTTTTTGCTTCAGTTCTAACAGGGAGATGCTGGTCTTTTCAGTTCTCCAGCTAGTAACGAAGTGTGTGATGAAGAGTTCTTCAAACTGATCGAAGGAAAATATGGACTCAGATTTCAGACGTGCATAACTCCTTAGCTGGTCCTTTGAGTGTAGCGGGAAATGTCCGACACATGAGTGCATCGGTGGTATTATAGGCCATCATGAGCATTTTAAAGCTCTCGATATGGTCTGTCGGGTCTGATTCCCCGTCATAAGATTCGAATTGAGGAGCCTTGAAACCCCTTGGAATAGGTGCATCGAGAATAGTTCGGCTGAACGGAGGTCGACTAGGGCGGTAGGCCCTGTGGGAGTGGCTCCCCTCATTCCTTATTTGTTCGAGACGTTTCTCTACCGCTTGGATTCGGCGGAGGACTTGATCGTCCTTCTTTTGGGATTCAGTTGAGTTAGTGGATTCTTCGCTCAGGGGAAGGCTCTGACCTTGACTTCCTTGGAGAGCATAGAGAAGGTCACATTTGAATTGATCGAGCTCGGCCCTGGTGACCGGTGCATTTTGATCTCTGTTCTGCCCAGGTTGCCTTTGATCATCCTGTGTCGGGTTTCCCCTGGCTGGTTGCCCCCTGTGAGAGGAGGACTACCTTGATATTTGTCTAGAAGGCTGGGCTCTCTTGCTTGCTTGATGTCCTGAATGGGAGGCCTCAGATCGGGCGCGCCTCTCATTCAGCTTTATTCATAGGTTGCCTTCAATTTGGTTGAGATTTTAGATTCCCGTGGGCCTCGTGTAGCCATTGAATTAGTCGAGGCATTATGGACCGAGACGCGGTCGTTGTGAGGATGCTGTTCAGGATGGTTCTGTCAGGAGCCCCCCGGCACCTCTCCATTGACAGGAGCGTGATTAGGCTCCAGGACTGCTGTTGAAGAGGAATTTGATCTTCCATAGGAGGAACTCGAGTTGGTTGACGAAGAGAGTTGGTGCCATGGCTGGAGTCTGCCCCTCTCAGTTTTGGTGGCATGGAGAAAAGTTCGACTTGTGCAGTGGATTCCTATAGACAGCACCAATCTGTTGATGTTTATTTCGGTGTGGGAGCAAATAGATAGTGAGTTAATAAATGAAGGACACTACTAAAATTCAAACCTGTGACCTGGCCGTTATAAACTCTTAGGGATCCTGAGAATGGATCTGGATCGTTGATTGACCTCCTATGATCTGAATTCGACGGTGGATGATGCGGCCGATGGACCTGCAAAAATGCCTGAAACACCGGGGTGTGGCCCCAGCGACAGACCTTCCGATGCTCATGTCAGAACCAGAAAGAGAGAGAGAGAGAGTAAGAGAGTGAAAATTGGTGAATTGTTGATTACCTGGTGACTGAAGAGGGGGATGAGTATTTATAGTCCTGAGAGAATTCTAGAAGCCGGAATCGTGACCGTCGGATCTTTCATGTCTCCCTCCCTGAAAAGATAAGATATCTCTGTGAGGGGATAAGAGATTTGATTCCTAGCTATCATGGGCTAGGTATCTTTCTTAGTGGGCCTAGTCTGTCACTTTTATGGGCTTGAGAGAAGTTCATGTCTCGGAGTGGGTCCAGGCCTGTAAAATAATCCTGTGATGGCTAATCTGCCTGTAGATACTTTGAGATCCGTGCAGGGATCGTACGGCTCTGATCTGCTGCGATTTTTATCATCATCAGTCAGATTACGTCCTTAGTTTTCCATTAAGGAAGGTAATTTTAGTCATGCTATTTCTTTTATATAAAACTAACGCGATGCCCGCCCCTAAATGGCTAAATGTCGCATATATAGGAAGATTATCTTAAGCATCTATTAATGGAGAATTGTTTTCCTATAAAATGATCAATATGAGATTTTTAAAAAATAAAGTAGGCAAAGTGAAAACAAACATCACTTATACATTACTCACCTATCAACTTCTCTATGATATCTATATCTCTATGTCAATGTTAGGCTTTTTGGATATCAAAAGCCAATCATGTGGATAATCTCATAGCTTACACCAACTTAATGAAAGGTGGTATCTTTCCAATCTCATAATCATTGGTTGACAAATAATAAACTTGAAACTTGTATATGTTTATACTTGGAATGGCATGGTGCCCTCCGCCCTCCCTCATGTTTGTGCCTTGTTGGAAATTCTTTCTAAATGTTATAGGCAATACCTTGAGAAAATAGAAGATCGTATTACCATTATTAGGAATGTTATTTTCTGTTGTTTCGAGTTTTAGGGTTTGATATATACTTGATATTTCCTCATTTGGATCATGCATTGTTCTTTTATGTAAAGATTGAGAAGAGATAGAAAATGCAAAGGAAGTTGCCGAGAGGATTACGATCCTTACCCGATGCATTTATTGAGTGTGGTTGGATGTTTAACAATGACTGTTTTGGGTGGCCTTCTACATAGAACATGGCCTCTTTGGAGAAGAAATTAAGAATGTTGGACAAATAAGTAATTGTTTGTTGCTGATTACCGAAAATTGTTTAGAGTTTTGCTATTTGTTCGTCTCCTTTTTTCTCATTTTGAGTAAAAACAATTGTTAAGGTTTATCCATAGCCTTCTTAATATGCACTTGTCCTTACTGTTTTCTGAGAAATTTCATAAATATATGTTAAAAATGAAAATTTGTAATTATGTCATTTTGAAAAATTGTAGGTAATGCACTGATCCATAACCTTAATTATTGGTTGATTCAGGCAGTATATTTGATACAACCACGATCATCTATACTTCGAGAAATTAACTAATGTGGTAGCGAATTAACTACGCTCTTAGCTTTCTTTTTCAGTGAATACTTGACAGAACTTTGGGTATTAACTTTAAATTTGTAGTGAATATTATTTTTTAAATTGTTTTAAAAGTTATCTAAAATAACGTTCTAAGAAATTAAAGGTTACATGGTTATCCAGCCCCCATCCTTATCTTCATAAGTGATCACATATTCACCTTCTCCAACCTAACCCCCTCCTCTGATCTTCGGCACCGGAATCTCCTCTCCCCCCCCCCCCCCCCCCCCCCCCCCCCCCCCCCCCGCGTTCAACCTCCCTCCCACTGCTCTCCTTCTCCGCATCTCACCACCACAGCCACCACCAAAGCCCACCTTGTCATTTACCATCCCCTCGGAAGGGCAAGAAAGAGCTCAGATCGTTGCCTGATGGTGTTCGCTTCAGAATCCACATAGGAAATCAAATGAACCCCAGTTTTGTCATCATCGCTCTCTCTCACCTCAGCGATGAGGATGGGCCCAGTGAGTGGGTCCTCCTACTTGCCGCCATGGGTGTAAAAGGAACCCACATCGAGGGCATGACTACATATGGGGCCATCAGATAGTGAATGAAATCGATAGCAAGAAGCTAGGGGGAAGGAAGGGTTCTTAGAATACTCATTACCAGCAACAGTACCTGGAGAGGGTTAACCACTCCAATACAGTCAGACCCACCGATCATCGCCATCGATCATTGCCACCGAACATCTCCTCACCACCCCTCCATCATATACCATAACCAACTGGCTCCACATCCACCCTCATCTGATCACAACAACCAAACCAATCCCCTACCCCCCATGTCCATCATTCCCACTACATAAACACCCTGAATCAACCATTCTCCCCCATTCACCACTCCAACCCTTCGACCTCCAATCCACCAATGCTCAGCCACCAGCCTGTCTCCCTGCCCAGGGTCGCAATACAGGGTCTACCTAGGGCCCCATAGGGAGGTCCAGTAACCTTGGACAATCCCCAAGAGCAGGGTAGAGAGGTAGAAGGGAAAGCACCGACGGAGGAAGCTCCATGGATGGAGGTTATGAATAGAACTTCGAAAAGGAAACCCAATACAGTCAACATTAACGGAAAAAAGTACTGCAAAGGCAAGGGGAAGCCTATCCTCTATTTTATTTGTGGAGATCGAGAAAATTTTTGCGCCGATTGCACTAAAGACGTGTGGTGCCTTAAATGTTTGAAATGGGGCCATATGTCATACGTTTACACAAATGTGACCGTCAATGAAGAAAAGGAACAAAGGGTAGTTAGAAGGCGCAAGTCACCAGATATCCCCAGTGACCATCCACCTTGTTAACAACCTTGATGTGATTAAATAAGATGAGTCATGGCACAGGAAATGGTGAGCGACAGCAACGATCAAGACTGGGCGATCTTCAGAGACTCACCTCCTAGAGGCTCTCAATAAATAGTGGCCACTGAGGGGTCACCGTGAATGGGTGGTCAAGATGGTCTACCATTTACAATTCATCATCTCTTTCTCTTCGCCGGAGGAGATGCTGGATGTTGCCACTATGGACATAGTGGATTTTGGGCATTTCACTGCCAAATTCTACAAATGGATTCCACTACTTAGTGCGGAGCCCATCCCCCCCCCCCCCCCCTCCCCCCCTCTCTTCCTAAGGTGATTGTTACTGTATTTGGGTTCATAATGTCCCATTTCACTGCTGGAGTAAGGAAGCACTCCAAGAAATCATCTCAAATTTTGGGACAGTGGTGGAACTAGATTCAAAAACTGAAAGAAAATCAGGTCTGGTGGCAACGAGGGTGATGATTCGAAGCCCAGACATCTCATTGATGCCTAGATTCGCCAAATTTTTCACTTTTGAAGAAACGTATTTCATCTAATTCGTCCTCAAAACCAGACTGGGCTACTGAGGCATATAGAGTGGGGGGATCTACTTGAAATTGTCTCCTTTGAAGAAAGGACGATCGTACAAACAAGTGGTGTCTCAGATTTGGGACTCTACTTTGGATGGGGCCCACGAAGTTGAAAGAGCTCACCGGGAGGCAGTGAAGCCATCAGAGGAGCAATGACTAGCGCCGCCGTATAGCAACATACAGCAGATAGCTCCACAGGTTGTCAATGGTCGGGATTTAATTGCTACAACCCAATCGAAGGTTAGGATGGATCAACAAATCGTCAAGTCCAAACCAGATCCACACCGTTAAACTCAGATCTGGCAAAAAAGAACTACTGAGATTTAGCAAAAAGAAACTTCCCAGGATTTGCACAGGGCTTAGAAATGACCATGAAAGAAATCTCTAAGAAATGCCCAACTCCAAAATCTATTACTAGCAGCGAGATAGTGAGTGTTCAGTCACGCCCAGCTAGCACGGTCAGTGTAACACCCCGTAATTTCAAATATAATATATATATATATATATATATATATATATATATATATATATACACACACACTAGATTTGCCCCTGACCACGTGCCTACGGCACATCTTCAGAACGATACAACATATGAAAAGTCTCGTAAACAGTAAATCAAAAATTATGTAGCTGAAGTTTGAATAGTATGACAATGATTAGTTGTAAATAAAAGTCCAGTTTCCATTAGTATATGATGAAAAATAATTATAAATTGGGGTATAAAAGTCTATGTTTCTATATATAAATGAGTTAGAAATTAAATAAATAAATAATTATAAATTAGAGAGAGAGAGAGAGAGATAATTAAATAAATAAATGAATTGTTTTGGAAATTTTGAATTAGAGTTTTGGGGAAAAACTTTTGAGGGGAAAATGTGTTTTGTGAGGTTAGATCTGGGCCTTTGATTTTGGGGGGATTGAATGAGAGCCACATGATAGCTTTCTTTGTATTTTATTATATAGATATATGTGTGTGTGTGTATAATATGGGTTGATGGCATTGTGGTAATTAAAGAGAAGTAGAGGGGGGCCTACGGTTGAAGAACAGAAGGCGTGTTGTTGGTTTGTGGTTGATGTCAGCTGATGACGTCAGCAGAGAGAAGGGGCCCACCCGAGATTGAATTGAAGAAGACAGCACTGTGTCTTTGTCTTGGCGCTGACGTGGCATAGGGCCCGCTTGCGGGCTGCTGTGTCACGAAGAGAGGAGAGAGATTGAGTGTGGGATTAGTCCCACATCGGGAATACAAATAAAATATATAACTATAAATAATATAACCTATGATCAAGAGTCACCAATTCGGTTAACCACCTTTTGAGAGGCAGCATGTGGTGGGCAGTTGTACTATACTATAAATACTTTGTCTGATAAATTGTATAAATTGTCTGAGTCTGGGGCATGGGCGTTACAAATGGTATCAGAGCCAACTTTCAACACCGAGTGTAGGAGATCCGTGAGTTATGGACTCCAGAATGATCAGCGGAGTGAAACAATTTTCAGTATTCCGGGACAATGGACATAAGGGCCACAGAATGATCCACAGAGTGGGATTGGTCTCCAGTATTCCAAAGACGAGAGCAACGCTCATAGACTGCTCCACATCGGCTAGAAAGTAGATCTTGCACTAGATCATCTTAAATTTGGGGACAGTGGTGGAACTAGATTAAAAAATAGAAAGAAAATCAGGTCTGGTGGCAGCGAGGGTGATGATTCGGAGCCCAGACATCTCATTGATGCCTAGATTTGCCGAATTCTTTACTTTTGAAGAAACTTATTTCATCTGATTCGTCCTCGAAACCAGAGTGGGCTACTGAGGCATCTAAAGTGGGGGGATCTGCTCGAATCATCTCCCTTGAAGAATGAACGATCGTACAAACAAGTGGTGTCCCAGATTTGGGACTCTACTTTGTATGGGGCCAACGAAGTCGAAAGAGCTCACCGGGAGGCAGTGAAGCCATCAGAGGAGCAACATCTAGCACTGCCGTATAGCAACATACAGCAGATAGCTCCATAGGTTGTCAACGGTCGGGATCTTATTGCTACAACCCAATCGAAGGTTAGGATGGATCAACAAATTATTAAGCCCGAACCAGATCTACACCGTCAAACTCGGATCTGGCAAAAAAGAAGTACTCAGATCTATCAAAAAGAAACTTCCCAGGATTTGTGCAGGAGCTCAGAAATGGCCGTGAAAGAAATCTCTAAGAAATGCCTAACTCCAGAATCTATTAATAGCAGCCAGATACTGAGGGTTCAGTCGCGCCCAACTAGCATGGTCAGTGTAACACTCCGTAATTTCAAATATATATATATATATATATATATATATATATATATATATATATATATATATATATATATATATATGTTAATTCTTGATTTTGATGATTAAAACACAATGCAAAGTTTGTTGTGCTATTTCTCATATATTGCAGGTTGTATCAAAGTTTATCATGTATGATTCATAAAGGCCTCAAAGCAAATTGATCAAGCAAGTCACAATGTTCTAAAGCTGAAGAATGATCAAGCAAACCTTCATACAAAGATAATGGCTAAAGCTTCACTCAAGACTCAAGACTCAAGTCAAGACCAAAGCTTAAATGTCTTATAGTTTGTGTCTTGTAAAACCAAATGTAATTTTTCTCTTTGTTGAGTCTTAGATTGATGTACAGCCTTGTCACACACACACACACTCAGACATAATTTTATAACTATGTGTTTTACAAAATTTAACGGTCGAAACAGTTTGAACTAGATCAGCTGTTGAGTACCAGTCGACTGCCGTTAAGGACCAGTCGACTGAACCTGTACAAAACTGTCTAAACTTCTTCAAACTCTGATCAGTCGATTCATAATGGCAACCCAGTCGACTATTTAAGTTGTTTCGACAGTTTACTGGTTTCAAAACTTGTATTTTCGAATTCAAAAAGATATATCCATTTTTAATCAGTTGTGGGAACTGTTTCTACAACGTTCCAAAGATTCTACTCCATAAATAGAGCCTTAGAATCACAATGAAAAGGTTCCAAGTATTTTTGAGAAAAAGTAAAAGTATTTTGCTTTCAAGAAAGAAAAGTTTTCATTCAAAGCACTCTAATCTCTACGTCTTGGTTCTCTGATTTCAGTCCAGTATAACAGTAATTTCGTTTTGGAGTGAATTCAGAAGTTGACCGAATAGTCACTTGCAAAATCACAAACACAACAAGGCTATAGGTTGATTGTAAACATCTTTATTGTTTTCTTTTCTTCTCGATTGGAGAGTAGGACTCTAGGTTGTAGAGTCAGCTTTTCACTCTTGGTGGAAGAGTGGGTTGCTCTCTCTAGGTGGGAGAGGACTACGGGTTGAACAAGGTTGTTGTCTAATGCCGTAGGGTATTCTTGTACATTTTCAAGAATAGTGGAAAATCTCAAGTGGGTTGCTTGGGTACTGGATGTAGGTCGGGAGGGCCGAACCAAGATACATCATGTGTACTCTGTGATTGGAATCTCTGTGATTGTATGTCTTTGAACTTTTTTCATTACTTGCATTTCAGTTTACTCTAAATCTTTCCGGTAAGTCGACTGGACATCCTTCTAAGTCGACTGATCAGACTGATATAACAAACGTCTCAAAAACTCTTCTGGCAAGTTGACTGTCTCTCTTATTTAAGTCGACTTATCAGACTAGTCTAAAATATTCTTCGACTCTGTCCCCCCAGTCGACTGATATCTCTTTAATAGTCGACTGGACAGAAGATAACTTTCAATTCCGCAATTAATTTTTGATACAACACTATTCACCCCCCCCTCTAGTATTTCTTGCCTTGCCTATAGGATCCAACACATGGTATCAGTGCCTGGTTGAGTGCAATGACAACTACTTCTAATGCAAATCAATACCGTGAAGGTCAATCTACACAAAGCCCACCCCTCTTCGATGAAACCAATTACAGCTATCGGAAGTATAGAATGAAGATCTACCTTCAGCCCATCAACTATGAAATATGGAACATGATGGAGACCGAGTACACCGCTCCTACCATTCCATATGTACAATGGAACGACGACATGAAGAACCAAATAATGAACAATGCAAAGGCGATGAACGCGCTATTTTGTGCCCTTACAAAGGAGGAGTTCAGCCGTGTGTCCAATGCAACAACCGCACATCAAATTTGGCACACACTCGAGGTAACTCATGATGGAACAAAGAAAGTAAAAGAATCTAAAATATTTGTTCTTGTTCACAGGTTTGAAATGTTTCGCATGAAGGAGAATGAGAATGTGTCCGAGATGATTACAAGGTTCACAGACATTACCAATTCAATTATGGCACTTGGAAAGACGTACACTCAAGCCGAGATAGTGGGGAATGTACTTCGTGCACTAACCCCCAAATGGGAGAAGAAGACCACCACCATAGAAGAGGCCAACGATTTAACACAACTTTCTCTTGAGAATCTTGTGGAAAATCTTATGGCATATGAGGTACAATTTGAAGAGTGCAAGAAGGATCAAGAACCTCAACAATCCAAGAAGAAGACACTAGCATTCAAGGCCATGTCGGACTCCGAGGATGAAGAAGAAGATGAGGAAGTGATTGCCATGTTCACGAGAAAGTTCAAAAAATTTCTAAGAAAAGGTAAGTTTAATTCAAAATCGAAGGAATCTAATGAACCTCCAACTTGTTTCAGGTGTAACAAAACAGGTCATATGAAGAAGGATTGCCCACTAGAGAACGTGAAACCTAAGGGAAAGGCGTCCAACTTCAAGAAGGACAAGTACATAAAGAACAAGTTCATGAAGAACAAAAAGGTGTACCAAGCAACTTGGGATGATAGCGACTCTTCATCGGAAGAAGAAAATGAAGAGACAAACGAGGTTGCTAATGTGTGTTTTATGGCATTTCAGAATCAAGTAAGTAATGACTATGACTCTAATGATTTACTTGATGCTTTCAACGAGATTTTTCAAGAACTTAAAAAAGAAAAAATTAGAGTTAAGAACTTGGAGAAAGTGAATCAAACACTTTCTTAAGAAAATCTTAACCTTGATAAAGAAGTGAAATCTTTAAATTCTCGTCTTTCTAGTTTAGATATAGATCTTGTATCTCTAAAGAAAGATTATGAAGAGATATTCAAGAATGTATCTAAATTTAATAAAGGAAAGGAGAATTTAAATGATGTTCTACAAAATCAAGCTCAATCCAATAAAAGTTTGGACTTGGTTTTCAAAAATCTGTTGAAAAACTTCATGCTTCCAAGAACACTACTGTAAATAAACCTATATCTATTTCCAGTGTTAAGCATAAACTTTACGAGTTTTTTGAAAAGCCTAAAACTGTAAGTTTTTATGATAAAGGAAAATCTAAAGTTCAGACCAGTCGATTGCACCCAGCCATCATTCGCCTGTCCAGAGGTACTGAGTCTCATTCAACGAGACAAACACCTCAGATAAGTTGACCTATACTACCTCACAGTCAACTGCATATCAGTCACAGTCGACTGAAAGGTATAATAAAGTCGACTGGATAGAGCAAAAATGTATGGGTTCTAGTCAACATGAGTCCGAAAGATAGAATTGCTTATATTAATTCATATATTCTTATTGTATGTAATTTTGCTAATTATATTTCAGCATATGGTGGAAAATCAAACTCTTCTTGGGTTTGGTTTCCCATAAACTAATCTTTTTTGGACCCAATGAAAAGAGTACCATATTCATATTGAATATTTTATAGGTACCTAAGAGAGATCGTTGGATACTTGACAGCGGATGCTCAAAGCACATGACTGGTCATGCCAACCTCCTATCTTTCATACAAGACATTGATGGAGGAACAGTCACATTTGGTGACAACAACAAAGAAAAGGTCATTGGAATTGGTATGGTCGGTAAGTACACAAACCCTTCTATAGAAGATATTTATTAGTTAGTGGACTTAAGCATAACTTGTTGAATATTAACCAACTATGTGATAAGGGTTATAAAATCATGTTTGAAAAAGATGCATGCTTAATTTATGATTCTACCATGCAAAATATAATTTTTCAAGGATTTAGGAAAAATAACATTTATGAACTATGTTTAAAGGCATATGATTTTTCGAATGATTTTTGCTTAGTAGCTTCTAATAATGATTCTTTGCTATGGCATAAACATTTCGGCGATGTGAATATGAAAAATCTCTCTAAATTGTGTAAATACAACCTAGTTAAAGGGCTGCCAAGACTATCCTTTAAAAAGGATAAGTTATGTGATGCATGTCAACTAGGTAAACAAATTAAATCTACTTTTAAAACAAAAGAAGTAATTTCTACTAGTAGGCTGCTAGAATTAATCCACATGGATTTATTTGGCCCTACTAGAGTTGCTTCTTTAAATAAATGTAGGTACGTATTTGTTTTAGTAGACAATTTTTCACGTACCACTTGGACTTTCTTTTTAAAACATAAGAATGATGCTTTTGTAGAATTTGTTAATTTTTGTAAACAAATTCAAAATCAAAAGTCTCTAACCGTAGTCACTATTAGAAGTGATCATGTTGGAGAATTTGAAAATGAAACGTCTGCAGAATATTGCAACAAGAATGGTATAACTCATTTATTTGCATTTCCTAGAGCTTCACCACAAAATGGAGTGGTTGAAAGGAAGAATAGGACTTTGCAAGAATGTGCACGTATCATGCTTGTTGAAAGCAATTTACCTAAGTATTTTTGGGCTAAAGCCGTTGCTACAGCTTGTTATGTTTTAAATAGAATTTTGATTAGGCCTAAGCTAAAAAAACCATGTTATGAGCTATTTTTTGATAGAATTCCTAAGGTCTCTTACTTCAAAATATTTGGATGTAAGTGTTTTATTCTGAACACTAAGGATAATTTAGATAAGTTTGATCCTAGATCTAAAGGGGGTATCTTTATAGGATACTCAAATAGGAGTAAAGCATATAGGATCTTCAACAAGTCAATGTTGACTATTGAAGAATCCATGCATGTTGCATTTGATGAATCTCTGTCTTCATCGACTTTAATTAAAGATGATGAAACTGATTCATCACCTTTAAATAAAGTAATTACATTTTTAGAACAAACTAGCCTTGCGGATAAGTCGACCGATAAGGAAGTCAAGTCGACTACTGTAAGTCAGTCGACTGCTGTAAGTCAGTCGACTGATGGACTGGTCAAGTTGTCTGATCTTGTTGTGATGTCTCCAACTTTACCAAAATCTTTTGTTGAAGTTAGAGATCATCCTCCTGACTTAATAATTGGTGACATTTCACATGGTATTCAGACAAGATCACATGTTAACATGTTTTCTCACATAGCTTTCTGTCGGATTTTGAGCCGAAGAATATACAAGAAGCTTGTGAGAATGAGTTTTGCATGAATGCCATGCAAGATGAGTTAAACCAATTTATAAGGAATGATGTATGGGATTTAGTTCCACGACCTCCTGATCATACTATAATTGGTACCAAATGGGTATTCAAGAATAAGTTAGATGAATCAGGACAAGTTGTTAGGAACAAAGCTAGACTAGTTGCTCAATGGTATAATCAAGAAGAAGGCATAGATTTTGATGAAACATATGCTCCTGTTACTAGATTAGAATCAATCCGTATCTTATTATCTTTTGCATGTTTTATGAATTTTACACTCTTTCAAATGGATGTTAAAAGTGCTTTTCTTAATGGATTTATAAACGAAGATGTTTATGTTAAGCAACCACTAGGTTTCGAACATGAACAATTCCCAAACCACGTTTTTAAATTGAAAAAGGCTTTATACGGTCTTAAACAAGCACCACGTGCTTGGTATGATCAATTGAAGACTTTTCTTTTAGAAATGGGTTTTGAAATAGGTAAAGTAGACACTATCCTGTTTATTAGGAGAATAAAGATAGATATCTTGATCATACAAACATATGTAGATGACATAATTTTTGGTTCTACTAATAGTAATCTCTGTAAAGAGTTTGGTAACACCATGAAAAACGAGTTTGAGATGAGTCACATGGGTGAACTCAACTATTTCCTTGGACTGCAAATTAAACAGTCGCCTAATGGCATATTTATTAATCAAGAAAAATATGCTAAGGAATTACTCAAACGGTTTGGCATGGATGGCATGAGTAGTAAGACCACACCTATGGCTACTACCACTAACCTTGACAAAGATGAATTAGGTAAGAGTGTCGATCAAAAACTCTATCGAGGTATGATTGGCTCACTCTTATATATAACTGCTAGTAGACCCGACATTATGTTTAGTGTCTGTTTGTGTACTAGATATCAGACGAGTCCTAAAGAGTCTCACTTAAAAGCTGTGAAATGCATTTTTAAGATATATTAAAGGCACGTCTGATTATGGTCTATTTTATCCACGCACTGATAACTTTCAACCTGTGTCTTATAGCGATGCGGATTTTGCCGGTAGTAAAACTGACTGCAAGAGCACTAGTGGAACATGTCACTTTTTGGGACATTTCCTAGTATCTTGGTGTAGTAAGAAGTAAAATTCCGTATCCCTATCAACTATAGAAGCTTAATATATCACTGCAAGTTTGACATGTGCCCAAATTTTGTGGATGAAACAAACCCTATTAGATTATGGTATTTCTTTTTCAAAGCCTTCAATAATGTTTGATAATACTAGTGCCATTAACTTATCTAAAAATCTGGTTCAACATTCACGTACGAAACATATTGATATTAGACATCATTTTTTACGTGATCATGGTTTAAAGGGAGACATTTTTTTAGACTTTATTTCTACTGATAAACAGATAGCTGACATCTTTACTAAACCACTTAAGGAAGACACATTTATCACTTTAAGAAGAGAACTAGGAATTTGTAGTTTTTCTGATGTTTCTTGAGATTTTAACTCTGGTAAGTCGACTTAAGACCTTATTTCAGTCGACTGACCAACTATCTTTTTTTTTCTTGATGTCTTTTGAATTTTTCTCTGGTAAGTCGACTTACAAGTATTTTTCAGTCGACTTCCAAGTATCTTTATTTTTCTAAGTTTTTGTCAGAGTTGTATGCTCTGGACAGTCGACTGTGCACAGTACCCAGTCGACTGACCAGTTGTATTAGTGCTATGTTCATTTTTTATTTTGCTTTCGACTAAGTCGACTGCCCTATAAGACCAGTCGACTGTCGCGAATCAGTTTTCTTCAAATTCGAATTTTGGCACATCTTTTGAGGCAACTGTTCACTTTTTACTGTTCTTTGACCATATCTGTGCTGTTGCTATCCTTCTCCTTGATCTCAGCCATACATTTCTGTGTAAAAACCCTAAACCTACCCCCTTTCTTTCACTTTTACCTTATCCTTGTCTCCCAGATCTGAAGAAGATAAGTCGACTGGTGTTGCTGTTGTTGTCGATTTCCAGTCATTTGAAGCTCCAACTCCTCTGATTTCTTGTGGTGTTCAAGTCCACTTGAATCTCTTTTGATTCTTCTAGAGTCTCTTTGATGGTATACTTCCTTCCATATTTTTGTTTGTATAGTTTTTATTCATGGCTCCAAAGAGATCTAAAACCTCTCATGTAGAGGGTGAGCAATCTTCCCGAGACTATCTCCATTATCTTAGAAGTTCTGACCTTGTTGAAAAATGGTACATTATGTGTTCCATTATGATTTTTCCGGGTCGTTTTGTCAATTTTCCCGATATTGACAGGTTTAATGTAATCCCATTATTTCAACAATGTGGATTAAATGATGTTTTGTTCTTGGTAAAACAACCATTCTACTACCCACAACTCATTTATTTGTTTTATACAAATATGAAGTTGTTCAATCAGATGATGGTAGTGAAATTTTTGTCTATACTTCTGTTAAAAATAAGAGGATGAAGCTCACCCCTGCTCGAATCGATCTCATTTTGGGTTTTGATGATGAAGGGCTTGATTTAGGAGAAATTGAGATGGATGATGCCACCACTTTATCTAGAATTTATTTGCTGAATCATGGTCCTCCTATGTCCAATACATCCATTTCCCCTATTGCTAAGCTCGTTGCACGTATACTATCACATAATATTATTCCCAAAACTGAGAGTTATGATCAGAATTTTTTGAGTTGCAACAAGCCGTTTATGCAGTATTCGGCAATATTAACATAAATTGGGATCGTGTCATCTTTTCTAGGCGTCATAAGACTCATACTTTATTTCTTCCTTTTGGTGCTTTACTCATCCACGTCTTTTATGCTTATGATGTTGATCTCGATTCTGAGACGAATGCAGTAAAATAATTTGAGTCTTTTCATCGTGCAAGTTTAGCACGCATGAAGCTTCTCTCTTCTCCACCTAGGTCTCCTTCTAGGACTTCACCTCCTATCCCTTTAGCTTCTTCAACCCGTCCGTCTTCAGCCTCTAGTTCCTCTCGTCCTAGAGCAGATTTTGATGATCCTCGCAGTATTTATCATGCTGTTAATTATATCATGGATCGTCAAGATGTTCTTGAGTCTAATATTTCACATCTTACCCACCTGTTCACCACTCAGTTTCCTCCTCCCTCTCATGGTGGCCAAGATGAAGAAGAAGAAGATTGATGAACTACTTTTTTCTATTTTAATGTATTTTCTACTTTTATGTAATCTTTTAAACTTTGTCTTTTAAGTTTCCATGTATAAACTTGGTTTAGTTTTATTATATGTCTAAAACTTGGCTTTGTTTGTTATCTTTTGTTCTCTTGCATTGCTATATATTTTTTTACCTCCTATTTTTTTTTTTTTTTTTGTTGATGACAAAGGGGGAGAAAAAGAGCTAGTATGTGTTGTTTTAACTAGCATGTAGCATGTTTTTTTAAACCTATGCATGTTGAGTAGCATATCTTTGTGCATGTTTTTTAAACCTATGTATGTTGTACATTTGATAGGGGGAGCATGTGTAATATCTATGCATGTTGAGTAGCATATCTTTGTGTATGTTTTTTAAACCTATGCATGTTGTACATTTGATAGGGGGAGCATGTGTAATATCTATTTCCATTATTGTAAGCTATTGTGTTGTCATCATCAAAAAGAGAGAGAATGTTGATTCTTGATTTTGATGATTACAACACAATGGAAAGTTGTGTTGTGCTATTTCTCATATATTGCAGGTTGTATCAATGTTTATCATATATGATACACAAAGGCCTCAAAGCAAATTGATCAAGCAAGTCACAATGTTCTAAAGCTGAAGAATGATCAAGCAAAGCTTCATACAAAGACAATGGCTAAAGCTTCACTCATGACTCAAGACTCAAGACTCAAGTCAAGACCAAAGTTTAAATGTCTTATATTTTGTATCTTGTAAAAACAAATGTAATTTTTCTCCTTGTTGAGTCTTAAATTGATGTACAGCCTTGTCACACACACACACTCACACATAACTTTAAAACTATGTGTTTTACAAAATTTAAAGGTCGAAACAGTTTGAACTAGATCAACTGTTGAATACCAATCGACTGCCGTTAAGGACCAGTCGACTGAACCTGTACAAAACTGTCTAAACTTCTTCAAACTCTGATCATTCGATTCATAATGGCAACCCAGTCGACTGTTCAAGTTGTTTCGACAGTTTACTGGTTTTAAAACTTGTATTTTCGAATTCAAAAAGATATATCCATTTTTAATCAGTTGTAGGAACTGTTTCTACAACGTTCCAAAGATTCTACTCTATAAATAGAGCCTTAGAATCACAATGAAAAGGTTCCAAGTATTTTTGAGAAAAAGTTTAAGTATTTTGCTTTCAAGAAAGAAAAATTTTCATTCAAAGCACTCTAATATCTAAGTCTTGGTTCTCTGATTTCAATCCAGTATAACAATGATTTCGTTTTGGAGTGAATTCAGAAGTTGACCGAATAGCCACTTGCAAAATCACAAACACAACAAGGCTATAGGTTGATTGTAAACATCTTTATTATTTTCTTTTCTTCTCGATTGGAGAGTAGGACTCTAGGTTGTAGAGTTAGCTTTTCACTCTTGGTGGAAGAGTGAGTTGCTCTCTCTAGGTGTGAGAGAGGACTACGGGTTGGACAAGGTTGTTGTCTAACGCCGTAGGGTATTCTTGTACATTTTCAAGAATAGTGGAAAATCTCAAGTGGGTTGCTTGGGGACTGGATGTAGGTTGGGAGGACCGAACCAGGATACATCATGTGTACTCTGTGATTGGAATCTCTGTGGTTGTATCTTTTTGAACTTTTTTCATTACATGCATTTCAGTTTACTCTAAATCGTTCTGGTAAGTCGACTGGACATCCTTCTAAGTTGACTGATCAGACTGATATGACAAACGTCTAAAAAACTCTTCTGGCAAGTTAACTGTCTCTCTTATTTAAGTCAACTTATCAGACTAGTCTAAAATATTCTTCGACTCTGTTGCCCCAGTCGACCGATATCTTCTTAATAGTCGACTGGACAGAAGATAACTTTCAATTCCGCAATTAATTTTTGATACAACACTATTCACCACTCTCTAGTGTTTCTTACCTTGCCTACAGGATCCAACAATATATATATACTCTGTTGCCCCAGTCGACCGATATCTTCTTAATAGTCGACTGGACAGAAGATAACTTTCAATTCCGCAACCACTCTCTAGTGTTTCTTACCTTGCCTACAGGATCCAACAATATATATATACTCTGTTGCCCCAGTCGACCGATATCTTCTTAATAGTCGACTGGACAGAAGATAACTTTCAATTCCGCAATTAATTTTTGATACAACACTATTCACCCCTCTCTAGTGTTTCTTACCTTGCCTACAGGATCCAACAATATATATATATATATATATATATATATATATATATATATATATATATATATATATATATATATATATATATAGCATTGTGGTAATTAAAGAGAAGTAGAGGGGGGCCCACGGTTGAAGAACAGCAGTCGTGCTGCTGGTTTGTGGCTGACGTCATCTAATGACGTCAGCAAAGAGCAAGGGCCCACCTGAGATTGAATTGAAGAAGACAGCGCTGTGTCTTTGTCTTGGCACTGACGTGGCATGGGGCCCACTTGCGGGCTGCTCTGTCACGGAGAGAGAAGAGAGAGATTGAGTGTGGGATTAGTCCCACATCGGGAATACAAATAAAATATATAGCTATAAATAATATAGCCTATGATCAAGAGTCACCAATCCGGTTAACCACCTTTTGAGAGGTAGCCTGTGGTGGGCAGTTGTACTATACTATAAATAATTTGTCTGATACATTGTATAAATTATCTGAGTCTGGGGCAGGGGCATTAAAAATGGTATCAGAGCCAACTTTCGACACCGAGTGTGGGAGAGCCGTGAGTTATGGACTCCAAAATGATTGACGGAGTGAGACAATCCCAAGTATTCCGGGACAATGGACGTAAGGGCACAAAATGATCTGCGGAGTGGGATTGCTCTCCAGTATTCCAAAGACGAGAGAGACGCTCACGGACTACTTCACATCAGCTAGAAAGTAGATCCTGCACTAGATTGTGCATGCCCCGTGCTCAGCGAGGACGCTGATTTCTGAAGGGGGGTTTATGTAACACCTCCTAATTTCAAATATAATATATATATATATATATATATATATATATATATATATATATATATATATATATATATAATATAGGTTTGATGGAGTTGTGGTAATTAAAGAGAAGTAGAGGGGGCCCACGGTTGAAGAATAGCAGGCGTGATGTTGGTTTGTGGCTGACGTCATCTGATGACGTCAGCAGAGAGGAGGGGCCCACCCGAGATTGAGTTGAAGAATACAGCGCTGTGTCTTTGTCTTGGAGCTGACGTGGCATGGGGCCCACTTACGGGCTGCTGTGTCATGGAAAGAAAAGAGAGAGATTAAGTATGGGATTAGTCCCACATCGGAAATACAAATAAAATATATAACTATAAATAATATAGCCTATGATCAAGAGTCATTAATCCGGTTAACCACCTTTTGAGAGGCAGCCTGTGGTGGAAAGTTGTACTATACTATAATTAATTTGTCTGATAAATTGTATAAACTGTCTGAGTCTGGGGCAGGGGCAGGGGCGTTACACTCAGGGAGTTGGTATCTGCTCAGAAAAAGGGTGAAAGTAGTGGCCAGATCTAAAGAGGAAAGGAGCTTAGAGTTAGGGAAAGAGAAGAAATTTCTTCTTTATGGTTTCAAAAAGAAGCAATTAGAGATAAGAAGAAGACAACAGCGGTGGGGGTGATTTTACCATCTTGCCCCCAACCGCCTCAACTTCTCCCCTACCTACCACCTCGGTTCCCCCCTCCCTCCTGTTCAGCCTTGCCACGTGGAGCCCGCATACTCGCTCAGATAGCTAGCATGGGTTGTATGCTTCCTACAGTTTTCGATGGGATTTTGACCACTTCACAGTGTGGCCTTGGGCCTGTAGAGGGGTCCAAAACCAATTTATCGCCGCACAACTATTTGGAAGGGCCAGCTGCCAAGGGACCAAGAGAGGGGTCTAAAATCATAATTTGAATCTGACTGCAAATTATATTAACTCGCCTTTGGGGCTATTTGTGAACTCTAGCCGCTCGCAAGAACACTCAAATGGGCCCATGTTCGGATTCATAGAAGGTTCAGGGATCATTTCAGGCTTTCCCACTAGCGATGAGGATGATGAGGCATGCCTTAATTTAGATGGCGATGATCCATATTGGGAGCATGACTAAAATTCAAAGGAGATGGTTGAGGATACACAACATATTAGTGTTCTCACTTTAGACATGGTTCCTTCTTCCTTCCCTTTGTCTGCACCACAGTCTAGCTTGGATGTGCAACAGAGGAACATAGGTTTTCCTGAACACAAGATAGCAAAGAGGAATAAGGAGACCTTAGATGACTACCTGAAAATTACAGTCGCAGCCAAAATGACTAAGCTCGACGGGGTAACAAGCTAGCTTCCATTTTTAATTATATGACTCATGCTGAAATCTTTACTCTTGCTAAGACCTGTGGTTTGGTGGTTAACGGTATTGATCTAAAAGCTTTTCTCCTTAATAAGATTAAAGGATGGGAGTTGGTGAAAGAGCAATTATGCTCACTCTTTGTAGTCATCCCAGAATGTAACCCATTCCGGATATTAATGATTGTTTTTCTCTAGAACAACTTGCGGTGGGGTGGGGTGAAAGAGGGGGGGGGGGGGCGCAAACAGGAGATGGTCGACCTCATCTCGACCTCGAAGGCAGATATTGTGGGCCTCCAAGAGAACAAACTGGTTTATATAACCAAACTTAGCAGGTTGGGTAGTAGTAGGATCAAAGATGGAGAATCTGCCCGACCATTGGGGCTTCAAGAGGTATCGCTGTTGGCTTCAATCCAGATAATTTCAGTTGCTTAGACGAGTTCTGCAGAAATTTCTCTTTATCAATTCTGCTCCAATGCCATACGGATGGCTGGACTAAACTAATCACTGTTGTTTATGGGCATGATAATGCCGCAGCCAGAGCGGCATTTTGGAATGAGCTTCAGTCCACTGTTTAAGATATTCAGTCCACTGTTTAAGATGGCAACAACCATGGATTGTGGGAGGTGATTTTAATATCACTAGATTTGCTTTTGAACACCGGGGTAGAGGTTTGAGTGATGCAGATAGAGGAGAATTCAACTGTGTTATTACTAACCCGAAGCTTGTTAACATCCTGGTACCAGATAGGCTCTTCACATGGTCCAACATGCAAGCTGCCTCAATTTTGGCGAAGCTAGATAGAGTTCTGGTTTCGTTGGATTGGGAGGCTAAATTCACTGTAGCCTATGCCAAGACCTACGTCAGATTACAGGCCTATAGTTCTATCGTCGAAAAAATTAAGTGGTAGTAGACCTAAGAAATTTAGGTTTCAAAAGGCTTGGCTGGAAATTCAAGGATTTCACCACATGGATCCGAGGCGGCTACAGTTTGGTGAAAAAAATTCGCATATTGCGCACAAGACTGCAAAAATGGAATCAGACGAGATTTGCGCACATTTGGAGAGCTAAAGAGTTGATCCTAGAAGGAATCGATGAGGTACAAAAATTAGAGGAAACCAGAGATATTTCTCAAGATGAGCGGAATAAGCTTTTAATGCTATGGGAGAACATTGCCCACTTGTATAAACTCAAAGAAAAGAAATGGCAACAATGTTCCTGGATCTCTTGGCTCAAGGAGGGAGATGCGAACACATCATTCTTCCATGGGGTTGCCAGTGCAATACGCTGATCAAACTTGATCCATTCCGCCCATACAAAGAATGGGATGACTTATTTCAAACTTATTATAAAGAACTTCTTAGGCGCAAGGCAAACTTTAGAGTTATGCTTAGAATGAATTTTTGGTAAGATAGCTCTGACGAACTGGGTAGTGTGTTAAGTGCTTGAAGGAATGCTCACGAAGGAAGAGGTTAAGGAGGTAATTACAAAGATGGGGAGGGAAAAAGCTCCTGGTCCAGATGGATTCCGGATCAGGTTCTATCAAACCTTCTGGGAAGAAATAAAAGATGACTTGCTTGCCATGTTGGTAGGTGTTCCCTGATCACAGACTCAAATTAGGCAGACGTAATTACGCTGAAGTCATGTATTCCCAAAAAAGAAGAAGTTACCCGGGTAGGGGACTTCAGCCCTATTAGTCTGCTTAACTGTCCGGTCAAGATTATTACATGATCCTCGCCAATCGGTTATGACATGTTATGGACAGGTTGATCCACAGGGAACAGACTGGATTCATCAAAGGCTGGTGTATCTTGGATTATGTTGCAATGGCAGAGGAAATCATTCACCAGTGCCACATATCTAATGATAAAGTTTCCTTCTCAAGTTGGATTTTAAGAAAGCCTATGACTCGGTGGAATGAGATTGCCTTCTAGATGCACTTAAAGGTCGCGACTTTGGGGATAGATGGATTAGGTGGATCCAACAATGCCTCAACACTAGTAAAACATCCACTGTCGTTAATGGTTCAAAGGGGCAACCGTTCTCGTGCAAAAGAGGGTTACGACAAGGGGGCCCATTGTCCCATCTCCTTTTAACCATTGTGGCAGATGCCCTTACAGACATGTTGGAGAACTGTAGGCGAGCAGGGTGGATCACCCCGGTAGCCAATAGAAGAAATCACCATGGATGTACCATCCTGCAGTATGCGGACGATACTATTGTTTAGTAATGGCGATATGGAGGAGTACGTCATTTTCAATTTGAAGCTTGGTCTAGATTGAAGGTGAACTTCCAAAATAGTGCACTAGTGCCTATTTCTTTATCCGCTGGGGAGGCCGGGGTACATGCAACAATCCTTAACTGCCAGGTTGGTTGCTTTCCTATCAAATACTCAGGTCGGTCAAAGAGTTTCTTGGTTCCGGAGTGGGATTTTCAAGGCCTTTGATCTGTTTAACACTTGTGTATCATCGTTCACTAGTAATGGTCATCTTTCTAAATTTTGGTGGGATAAATGGTGCGGAGACCACCCACTAAAAGATATGTTCCTGGATCTCTATGTCCTATCTACACAACCACGATGTGTTCCCGGATCTCTATGTCTGTAACACCCCGTAATTTCAAAAAGAGCTATAATATATAACTATATATAACTATATATATATATATATATATATATATATATATATATATATATATATATATATATAAAGAATTTGATGGCATAATTGTCAATTAAAGAGTAATAAAGAATGGCCCACATGTTGAAAGAAATAGCAAAGTGATGGCTGTTTGCGGTGACATCATGATGACGTCACCCATGGGGGGCCTGCCTGTTTGTGAAGACAAAAGTAGAGTGCTCTTGTGTGTGACATGGCTTGGGGCCCACTTTGGTGGGGATTTCAGCTGTACATGCAAGTGGAAAGGCAGCAGTTATGTATTAAAGATAGTCCCATATCGGCAGTTTAAATAAAATATATAACTATAAATATAATAACCTATGATCAAGAGTCACCAATCCGGTAACCACCTTTTGAGAGGCAGCCTATGGTGGGTAGTTGTATTATACTATAAATAAATTTGTGTGATAAATTGTATAAATTGTCTGAGCTAGGGGCAGGGGCGTTACAGTGTCCTATCTACACAACCATACATCACCATGGCTAAGCTTGGAAAAGGGGATCTTGGAAACCTAGGTTTAAACAATGTCTGAATTAGGCTTCCCAAACGAGATTAGAGGAGATACAAAATCTTGTAGCACTAGCAGGGCTTAAATGCTTAGCTGGCCCATATCGGAAAATTTGGGGCCTGGAAAAAGATGGAAAATTCTCGGTACGGTCTATGTACAATCGGTTACAATTTCGCGGGTGTAGACCAAAGTGGTGTACCATTATTCGGAAAGCCAAAGCACCACCTAAGGTTAAAATTTTCATCTGGCTTGTACTTAAGGATGCTATTTTGACTACGAAAAATCTGGCTAAACGACACCAAATTTGGTGACATCATGCGGTTTCTATAAATCTAATATGGAGTCCAGAGAACACGTTTTCCTAGAATGTCATAGAAGCAAAGCGATTTTAGACGAACTTAGGGGCACTTGGCACTAATACATATCCCTAGTCTACGAGGATCTATGAATTGGTCCTAAGTTCATTACCGATAGAAGGGAGATGAGAGTCGCCTGGTATATTGATATAGTTGTCATGACCTGGGTTCTTTGGCTCAATAGAAATAACTTTTACTTTCGTGGAACTAATAATAGTATTTCAAAATTTTAACTCATATTATGCATCTCATTTCTTTTTGGGCCACTGCAGCAGTTTCGAGATCGAGATGAAGAATTGCTAGTCTTCCAGGTAGAGGAGTACGGTGATGAGGAGGTTGCGATTGGGCCGACCCTAGAGTGAGATTCAGTGTTCAAAGACCCCACCCTCTAGGGATTTGTTGGAGCGACCTCATATGTATTGAATATACTCATTTTTCTATGTTATGTTGCTTTTGTTTCCTCCCTCTCCTATGATAGTTGGGGTTAGTATGTGTTATTTTCTTGTACTGTTTTGTTAACTGTTGTACTTCGCCTAGTTCTTTGGATTGTTCTGTTGTACTTCGCCTATTTCTTTAGATTGTTTTGTTAACTTCTCATTAATGAAACTGTTAGAAAATGAGTGTTTTAGACACCATTTTCAAACCAATTTTTGAGTAATTTTTTGAGTAAGATCCTCAATGAATTATTGAGATATCTTGATTGATTTGTGTTCTCCTTCGTGAGTAGATCAAAATCATATATTGGTTCGCTAAAATCGGTTAAGGGGTGAATGAGAAATTGTCTTTCAAAGTGAGACGTTCTCATTCTTGAAAATGGGTTAAGGGAACATAGTCCCACATCGGAAATAACAAAGGAAATAGAAGAGGATATATAGTAATCTCCTTCTAAGCATTGTAAGATGGCTAGAAGAGAGGCTCTCTCTCGCGCGCGCAGGGGGGGTGCAAATCACGGACCGGATTACATGCGACTTGTGTGCGCCCGCACGACCTGCGGACACGAATGCCGGACCAATTTGACCCCACCCCGTGCAGAGCCACTTTTTGCTACAGTTTTCCTTTTGTAACGGCTGAAATGAATGCAGAAACGGTTCTGTCTGCCGTTTCAGTGCTGTATTTAATATTTTGTCTGCCGTTACACTGAAGGCATTCAATTCACTGTCTGCCGTTACACTGAAGGCAGTAAATGATGTCTGCCATTACAGTGTCGGCATTCAATTCATTTTCTGCCGTTACAGTGAAGGCATTAACAGCCTTGTCTGACGTTACTGATTTAACCCAGGCTCTATAAATAGAGGCCTCCCCTTTACTTTCTTTCCTGCACAAAACCGGATCTTCTTCTCTCATTCTCTGAGTCTTCTTCTGTACTGTTCGTCGGTTCTACTTTTGTTGGTAAGTCGGTGATAGCTTCGAGCGCTTGTACTCAGTTCGGGAGTGGTACGTGGTGCCTACGGGATCGCTCCAAGTCGTTGCATCCTGGAAGACAGACGCCTCCGTTCATTCCAGCAACCGGAAAGAGGCGAAATCTGTTTTAAGGACACTGTGTGATACACAGGTCTCGGCTTCTCAAGTTGTACTTTTCAATTGTTCTTGTAAGTTGTTTTATTAATTTTTTCCTTTTCTTTTCTTTCGGTTTTCCTCTCTCCTGTTCTCTTCTATGTTTTTGTGCCTCTCTATCTTTTCTTTCAAAAAGGAATTTTGTAATCAATATTTGTCACAAACTTAAAACAGATTTTGGATTTCTTTGATTTCCGATTTTGAGGCACGGTTTTTCTTTTTATTTCTTTTATCTGGAAAACTTACACTCGTGTTGTGTAAATTTCAGAATCACAATGACTACTGCATTGGACAATGTTGTTGTGTCTGAAACGGTCTATGTGCCGGTTGTTGATACAATGCAAGAACCGAATGCTGCTGCGGCACGAGTGCCAATGCCCACCGTTGTACCTGTCTCAGTCTCCCATGGGGAGAAACCTGAGAAGTTCAACGGGCAGAACTTTAAGAGGTGGCAACAGAAGATGATGTTCTATCTGACCACACTGAATCTTGCAAGGTTCTTGAACGAAGATGCTCCAGATCTTAAGAAAGATGAGCAAGATAACCAAGTCATTGCCGCTATGGATGCTTGGAAAAATGCTAATTACTTGTGTAGAAATTACATAATGAACGGATTAGCCGACTCTCTGTATAATGTATACATTGACAAAAGAACAGCTAAAGAACTTTGGGAATCACTAGAACATAAATATAAAACTGAGGATGCCGGCGCCAAGAAATTCATTGTGGGCCGCTTCCTAGACTATAAAATGGTAGATTCTAAAACAGTAATCAGTCAAGTTCAAGAACTACAACTAATCTTGCATGAGATTCATGCTGAAGGTATGAACTTAAGTGAAAGTTTCCAAGTGGCTTGTATAATTGAAAAATTACCACAAGGTTGGAATGACTTTAAGAATTACCTAAAGCATAAGCAAAAAGAAATGGGCATTGAAGATCTCATTGTCAGGCTTCGTATTGAAGAAGACAATAGGGGATCTGAAAAAGTTGTACTCATCAATCATGCAGCTAAGGCAAATGTAATGGAACATAAAAAACATTCCAACAAGCACAACAACAAGGGTCCGAAGTTGGGGCCTAAGGGAGGAATCTCCAAGAAGCCGAAGTTTCAAGGCAAGTGCTTCAATTGTGACAAAATGGGTCACAAGTCCACTGAATGCAGACTTCCCAAGAGGAACAGGAACAGAGAAGAAAACTTGGTTCAAGGAATTGTTCAAGATGTTTCCGATATCAACCTCTTAGCTGTGATATCAGAGGTGAATATGTTAGGTTCAAACCCGAAGGAATGGTGGATTGACACTGGAGCTACTCGACATGTGTGCTCCAATAGAAGTATGTTCTCCACTTTCGAACCATTAGAGAATGGGGAGAAAATGTTTATGGGGAACTCGGCTACTTCAGAAATAAAGGGCCAAGGCAAGGTGATCTTGAAGATGATTTCTGGAAAGGAACTGACTCTGAACAATGATGCATATGTTCCTGAAATCCGTAAGAACCTGGTATCTGGTTCGTTACTTAATAACCACGATTTTCGTTTAGTGTTCGAGTCGAACAAATTTGTTTTGTCTAAAAGTGGAATGTATGTTGGTAGAGGATATATGAGTGGTGGAATGTTCAAACTCAATGTAATGACCATGGTCAAGAATATGAATAAAGCTAGCTCTTCTACTTATTTGCTTGAGTCTTCCAATTTATGGCATGGTAGACTAGGATATGTTAATTATGATACTTTGCGAAGACTAATTAACTTGAATCACATACCAACGTTCCAAATTGATTCCAAACACAAATGTGAAACTTGTATTGAGGCAAAACTAACAAGATCATCATTTAAGAGTGTTGAAAGAAACACCGAACCACTTGATCTAATTCACACTGATATTTGTGATTTGAAAATGATACAAACAAGAAGTGGTAATAAATATTTTATTACCTTCATAGATGATAGCACAAAATATTGCTATGTATACTTGCTTAAAAGCAAAGATGAAGCTATAGAGAAATTTGTTCTCTATAAAAATGAGGTTGAAAATCAACTCAATAAGAAAATTAAGGCGCTAAGAAGCGATCGAGGTGGAGAGTATGAATCACCATTTGCTGACACATGTGCTAAGCATAGGATTATACATGAAACCACAGCGCCTTATTCTACTCATTCCAATGGTGTTGCTGAGAGAAAGAATCGTACATTGAAAAAAATGATGAATGCGATGTTAATAAGTTCTGGTTTACCATCAAACTTGTGGGGAGAAGCTATTCTTTCAGCTAACTACCTTTTGAATAAGGTGCCCAAAAGGAAAGAAGAAAAAACTCCATATGAATTATGGAAAGGAAGAAAGCCATTCTACAATTACTTGCGAATGTGGGGATGTCTTGCCAAGGTGGCAGTACCTCCACCTAAGAAAATGAAAATAGGACCAAAAATAGTTGATTGTATTTTCATTGGTTATGCACTTAACAGTAGTGCCTATCGGTTCTTGGTGTACAAATCCGATATCACTGAGATATCAAAGAACACGATAATGGAATCTAGAAATGCATCGTTCTTTGAAGATGTATTTCCATGTAAATCAAAGGAGGAACCAAGTTCCTCCAAACGAACACATGAGACTATCAGTGAAGATAGTGAAGACCAAAATGAAGAAGTTGAGGAGGAACCTCGACGCAGTAAAAGAACAAGAACGGAAAAATCTTTTGGTCCGGATTTCATGACTTTTATGCTTGAAGGAGAACCCCAAACCTTCAAGGAAGCGGTGAACTCTAGTGATGGTCCTCAATGGAAAGAAGCCATCAAGAGTGAAATTGATTCTATCTTGCAAAACCATACTTGGGAACTAGTGGATCTTCCACCGGGTAGTAAACCTTTAGGTTCCAAGTGGATCTTCAAGAGAAAAATAAAACCTGATGGATCAATTGATAAATACAAGGCAAGACTTGTAATTAAAGGTTATAAACAAAAGGAAGGTCTTGATTACTTTGATACATATTCTCCTGTGACGAGAATAAATTCCATTAGGATGGTACTTGCCGTAGCAGCTCTACGCAATCTTGAAGTACATCAAATGGATGTAAAAATAGCTTTTCTTGATGGAGATTTAGATGAAGAAATCTACATGGAACAACCTGAGGGTTTTTCAGTTCCAGGACATGAAAAGAAAGTGTGTAAACTGGTGAAGTCATTATATGGCTTGAAACAAGCTCCAAAACAGTGGCATGAAAAATTTGACAATTTCATGATGACAAATGGCTTCAAGATCAATAAATGTGACAAATGTGTATATGTCAAAGACACAGAAGATGGATATGTCATTATATGTTTGTATGTAGATGACATGCTTATTATTGGAAGCAATGATCAGATAATTAAATCTGTTAAAAACATGTTGAACTCGAGGTTTGACATGAAAGACATGGGACTAGCTGATGTTATATTGGGAATTAAAATCATAAGAACATCAGACGAGCTTATTTTAAGCCAATCACATTATGTTGACAATATTCTTGGAAAATTTGATAAAGATAATTCTGAAATTGCCAGAACTCCAATTGATCTAATTTTACATTTATCCAAGAATAAAGGGGAGAGTATTTCTCAAGTAGAATACTCTAGAATTATAGGCAGTCTAATGTACTTAATGAGTTGTACAAGACCAGACATAGCCTATGCAGTAAGTAAACTAAGTAGATACACGAGTAATCCTGAAAGCGAGCATTGGCAAGCAATTATAAGAGTACTGAAGTACTAGCGTTTTACTCGTAACTACGGGCTGCACTATACGAGATACCTGGCTGTACTTGAAGGATACAGTGATGCGAACTGGATATCGAGTGATAATTCAAAATCCACTAGTGGCTATGTGTTTACACTAGGTGGTGCAGCAGTTTCTTGGAAATCCTCGAAACAAACAGTGATCGCTAAATCCACGATGGAATCAGAATTTATCGCATTAGACAAATATGGGGAAGAGGCTGAATGGTTACGCCACTTCCTTGAGAATATTCCAAGGTGGACGAAGCCTGTGCCTCCAATCTGCATACATTCAGATAGTCAATCTGCAATTTGTATAATGGTAAATCTAGACATATTCGTCGAAGACATAATACCATTAGACAACTACTCTCTACTGGGGTTATCTCTGTGGACTATGTAAAGTCAAAAGATAACATTGCGGATCCACTAACCAAAGGGTTAAACAGAGAGTTAGTTGATAAATCATCGAGGGGAATGGGACTAAAGCCCATGAAAGAATAAGTCGATACAATGGAAACCCAACCTAGCTGACTGGAGATCCCAAGATCTAGGTTCAAAGGAACAACTAAATTGTAAAGACCAAGTTAGATCACTGTGAGAATTTTTCCATGTCCATTCCCATGATGAAACAGTGATGCCCGCAAGGTAACAGGTTAAGCTAGGCTTTTAATGATTCTTATGCGTCGGATATCCGAGCAGAGTAATGCGGGTTACTCTTAAGTAAGAAATCACCTATGTAAGATGGAAGAATGGCCGCTTCCAAGGGAATAATATAGGGCAATATTCCTGTTAAACTCTTGCAGAACCAGGCATATGTTCATGGCCAAAACGAACATAACAGTGAGAACTGAAAAAGCATTAGAAAGATTTCTGTGTGAGATATGTCATCGTTTACACAAATGGCAGAACAGTTCAAAGACATCGCGTCTACTGTTTAGTTAGTAAAGTAAACATATTTTCATAAGGGAAGGTTCAAAGGGTAACACCTACCTATCCTATGCAGAAATCAATCGTTGAATTCTATCACCAAGTCTGTCGGGTCAGTTTGTCGTGTCAGTCTGTCGTGTCAGTCTGTCCTGTCTGTGGTCGTCAATTTTCATTCATGTGGGGATTGTTAGAAAATGAGTGTTTTAGACACCATTTTCGAACCAATTTTTGAGCAATTTTTGAGTAAGATCCTCAATGAATTATTGAGAGATCTTGATTGATTTGTGTTCTCCTTCGTGAGTAGATCAAAATCATATATTGGTTTGCTAAAATCGGTTAAGGGGTGAATGAGAAATTGTCTCTCAAAGTGAGACGTTCTCATTCTTGAAAATGGGTTAAGGGAACATAGTCCCACATCGGAAATAACAAAGGAAATAGAAGAGGATATATAGTAATCTCCTTCTAAGCATTGTAAGATGGCTAGAAGAGAGGCTCTTTCTCGCGCGCGCAGGGGGGGTGCAAATCACGGACCGGATTACATGCGACTTGTGTGCGCCCGCACGACCTGCGGACACGAATGTCGGACCAATTTGATCCCATCCCGTGCAGAGCCACTTTTTGCTACAGTTTTCCTTTTGTAACGGCTGAAATGAATGCAGAAACGGTTCTGTCTGCCGTTTCAGTGTTGTATTTAATATTTTGTCTGCCGTTACACTGAAGGCATTCAATTCACTGTCTGCCGTTACACTGAAGGCAGTAAATGATGTCTGCCGTTACAGTGTCGGCATTCAATTCATTGTCTGCCGTTACAGTGAAGGCATTAACAGCCTTATCTGCCGTTACTGATTTAACCCAGGCTCTATAAATAGAGGCCTCCCCTTTACTTTCTTCCCTGCACAAAACCAGATCTTCTTCTCTCCTTCTCTGAGTCTTCTTCTGTACTGTTCGTCGGTTCTACTTTTGTTGGTAAGTCGGTGATAGCTTCGAGCGCTTGTACTCAGTTCGGGAGTGGTACGTGGTGCCTACGGGATCGCTCCAAGTCGTTGCATCCTGGGAGACAGACGCCTCCGTTCATTCCAGCAACCGGAAAGAGGCGAAATCTGTTTTAAGGACACTGTGTGATACACAGGCCTCGGCTTCTCAAGTTGTACTTTTCATTTGTTCTTGTAAGTTGTTTTATTAATTTTTTCCTTTTCTTTTCTTTCGGTTTTTCTCTCTCCTGTTCTCTTCTATGTTTTTGTGCCTCTCTATCTTTTCTTTCAAAAAGGAATTTTGTAACCAATATTTGTCACAGAAACATGATAGCTATACTCCATCTTTTCCTTAAAAAAAAAAAGGTTGCTCGGTTAAGTATTAAACATCGTTTTATTTACTTTTATCTTTTAGTATTAATTTTGATTTTAAAGTAGTAGCTCTTTTGGATCTCTTGTGACTAAAGATATAAAAAAGCTTAAAGTAATTAGTGATCATTTTCTTGTATCAACAAGATGATCAGAGAAAGAATTGTACTGCATGCTAGAGTGAACTTCAGAGATTAGTAATTAGTGATCATTTTCTTGTATAAGAACAACATAAGTATATCCCTGTGCAGTACTAAGATGACTTCAGAATGCCCTTTAAGAGCAGCTTGCATATATGATCAAGGATACCAATTAATGGGCAGTTTTGAATTCAAAGGACTTAAAAAAAAAAAAAAAAAAAGAGTTTTTTTTTTAATTTTATTTTTTTTAAGAAAAAGGTGGAACCAAAAAAGTAAATAAAAATAAAAAAAAAAATAAAAAAAAAGTTGAACCAACAGGCACGGCTACTACACTCCATGTACTAGATAGGTAGCTTCATGTATATATCGATGTCAAAAGGTGTATTTTTTAGTTTTAAGCTGACTTTGTGTCATAAACCTATGAGAAATGCTACACCTAATCTATTGTTTACTCTAAATTTACATCGCGTTTTTAGTAATTATTAAGACCATTAATCAATAAAAGATAAATGGATAATAATACCTAATAATAACTAAAAAACAAACCCCGCTACATCTATCCTATTTTTTACCCTAAATTTACATTGAATTTCTCTTTTAGTGATTATTGGAGTCATTAATCAATAAAAGACAAATGAATAATACAAGATTTTGGGTAGAAAATAGGGTAGGTATACTTTCTCTAAACTTATACTAGATCATAATACTAGCAGTTCGATAACATGCATGAAAACATGAAACAAGTTCAATGGAAGGCACGTGTGCAAGTTGCTAGTGCGTGACCATGTACTCATAAGTCATGGTACGTCTTGATGCATGTAGCTGTGACTCAAGTGGACCAACCATAGGAACTGGGTCCCAAGGGGTTAGGTTGATAGGGTTGGATATCCTACATGGAGATAGAGATATTGATGCAAACTTAACTCTAAATATAGAATTTTTAAAGAATATTAAAAGATTAAGTTTACCAACAATTAGTGTCGATTAAGTTAAAAATTAAGACTAGTGATTGATTTGACAAATTTTTAAGAAATTGAATAAGTTAACAGTCTCAATTAAAGATTCAAGCCTAAAACTCAAAGATCATACTTAAGCGTTCTTAGAAAGTAAGATATTCAATAATGATTCGTATACTATTTGGCAAGTAGAAGCATACACGCTCAATATTTGTTGACGACAAAAAATTCAGATAAGATTCTAGAGATGATAGCCAGTACTACAAGTAATGGAGGAATTGAAAGAAATTACTGGGGTTTGATGAAAGTGTCGCCGCCACGGACGGAGAGGAAGGAGATGTCAATCGTCAAAGTCAATGGTGTTGTACTCCTCCATACCTCATTCTCTTAATGTTAGGATTATGGTTTAGGATTTGGATGAAGATTTGGTACTTAGGGTTAGGATTTGAATGAAGATTTGGGGATTTGGAGTGGGATAAGGTATCAGGATGATGGTGGGGCTCATAGGGATGGTTAGATGTGTGGGGAAGGCTGCTAGGTGGTCGGAGGTGTTGGAGGAGGCGGGTGTGGCGTCGGGTTGGAGGAGAAGGGGGGGTTGGGGGTCGGGTGAAGAGAGAGAGGAAAGAGGAGTTCGGCAGCATGTAGGGAGGATGGGGTGTGAAGTCTAGGGTTTCTCACAAACCCTAATATCCTTTCAATGTCTCACACACAAGAGGGAAATGAAGAGCAAAACTCAATACACAAAATTTTAATTAATCAAAGCATATCGTTTCATTTGTCTAAATGCTTATATATATGTTCAGAACAAATCTCAAAACAAATCTTCAAAGATCTCAATGTACAGAAAATAAATTGTGCAAATAGCAAAACTACCACATATGGCTAACTACCTATCCAAATGCAAAAAACAACTATAAGTGTTGAAATAAAAATAAAAAGGCTAATAAAATAACCATCACAGACGATAACTGCGCTAATAGAAGAGCCCAAAACATCTCGTACCGATGTCCTCATCATTCTCTGGGAGAGAGCTCGACCCAGTCGAGTCAAAACCAGTGCTCCTGTCATAGTACTCCAAAAGGTCTAGAACCAAGCGCTGGAGCTCTTCACGATCAATCTAAGTGTCCTCCGACTCCGGCTTGTTCTTTCATCGCACCAAATACCTGTGAATACCACTGCCTCTAGTAGAGATTATTTGATCATCTAAAATATTATCAATTTTTTTTGTCGGTGAGTATGTAGTGTCGGGTAAAGGGGGAAATGTAGGAATCTTACCAGTAGGCTGCAGGGTAGTCTCATCTATAAGCGCATTTTCAGGTTTAAGTTTGGGGCCTTCATAGAGTACTAGATTCTCAATATTGAAAATCTGACTTATGCCAAAACCTTTAGGAAGGTCAACGACATATATATTATCATTGATTTTTTGCAAAATTTTAAATGGGCCTACAGTATGTGCATTCAATTTCTTAACGGATCTAACTGGAAACCATTCCGAACAAATCAAAACTATCACCTCGTCACCAATATCAAAAGTTTTAAATTTTCTTCTAGTATCTGCCCTTAACTTGCAGTTAAAATTATTCTCATTAATTTTCTTAAAAGTTTCTCTATGCAAATTATAAATACAGGAGGCAAATGTGGTTGCAAACTCTGAGACTATGATGTTCTAACATGGGGACAAGATCTATGGGCTGCCTAGGATGATAACCATGCACAATTTCATGTGGACTCATGCTGGTGATCCTATTCTTTGATGTGTTCTAGGAAAATTCAGCAACAATTAATTTTAAGTCCAAAGTTCCTAAGTTTTCCCCCACAAGAGTACGCAAGAGATTTCCAAGACTCTGATTGACAACCTCAATCTGTCCATCAGTCTGTGGATGGAAGGCTGAAGAGAATTTTAATTTCATAGCCATCTTGTGCCATAAGGTCTTCCAAAAGTAACTCGTGAATTTCACATCCCTGTAGTTTTACAATCATTTTTTGGCAACCCATGTAGCTTATAATATTATCGAAGAAGATTTGAGCTACACGGGATGCATCGAAAGTTCTTAATCATGGGAGAAAGTGGACCATTTTAGAAAAACGGTCCACGGCGAAAAGAATGGAATTGTGTTTCTTTTATGTCTTCGGTAAGCCTAATATGAAATTTATTCTGACATCTTCCCAAGAGCAACTGGAAATAGGTAAGGGAGTATACAGGCATGTGATTTGTTTTTTTCGTTTGGCGGATTGACAAGTATGACACCTGTTAACAAATCTCGCAACGTCCCTTTTAATTTTAGGCCGGTAAAACTAATGTTGCACAGCATCAATGATCTTGCTATGCCTAAAGTATCCAGCACGGCGACCAACGTGCAATTTCCAAACAAGATACTCTCGTAAGGGCATAATAGGAATGCACTTTTTAGAGCGATAGAAAAGGTAATCATCTTTCAGGAAATAGTCATCTATCACTCAAATGATGCCATCCTTCAAAGAGGAGTAGACCTCCTGAAAATACGGACTTGAGGCGTACTCATCCTTTAATCTCTCCAATCCAATAACTTTGGTGGGTAGTGTGGATAAGATCGTGTGAAAACTACTTATCGCATCCGCAGTCGTACTATCAACCCCTTTCTTATCCCTAATGGTATACGAATATTATTATAAGAACTCTACCCATTTAGCATGTCTCGAATTCAATTGTTGTTGAGAATTGAGCAATCTTAAGGACTCAGGGTCTGAGAAGATGACGAACTCTTGCAGCAGGAGGTAAAGTCGCCAATAGCGATGTAACTGAATTACCGCATAGAATTTCTTTTCGTAAGTGGAGTATTTTTGTTTTGCCTCATTTAGCTTCTCGCTAAAATAGGCAATAGGGTGACTCTCTTGACTGAGGACTCCACCCACACCAATACCAAAAGCATCACATGTTACTTCTAAGACTTTAGTGAAATTAGGAAACCACATTACAGGTGTTTGAGTCATTCTTTTCTTGATCTCTTCAAAGGCTTTCATGGCTGCTTTTAACCAGATGAACTCACTTTTATCAAACAGTCAGTTATCGGAGTCATGATTGTGCTAAATTCTTGCACAAACCGACGATAGAAGGTGGTAAGACCATGAAAACTCTGCACAGCACGTATATTGCGGGGTTTAGGCCACTCAATAATAGCCCTTATCTTTTCTGGGTCAGCGGATACTTCTCTGGAACAGACAATAAATTCGAGAACGATAGTCTGATCATAGAGGAAGGTACATTTTGTAGGATTAGCATAAAATTGTTCATTCCTCAAAATACCACATACATGTCTCAAATGGTCAAGATGTTACCCAATGGATTGGTTATAAATGAGAATGTCATCAAAGTTCACAATAAGAAACTTGCCTATAAAGGACAAAGTACTTGTGTCATGATTCCCATAAACGTGACGGAGAATTAATCATTCCAAATGGAATGACCATCCATTCATATAGGTCATCCTTCTTCTTGAAAGTGATCTTCCATTCATCACCTGGACGAACATGTATTTGATGGTAGCCACTTTTAAGGTCAGTCATGAAAAAGATTGTGGCACCAAACATCATGTCCAACATATCATCCAAATGAGGAATAGGAAAACAGTACTTCACCGTGATTTTATTTTTGGTACAGCTATCCACACACATATGCTAGGTTCCATATTTCTTTGGCGTTAACAGAGC
Source organism: Hemerocallis citrina (assembly GCA_017893485.1). Classification (NCBI taxonomy): domain Eukaryota; kingdom Viridiplantae; phylum Streptophyta; class Magnoliopsida; order Asparagales; family Asphodelaceae; genus Hemerocallis; species Hemerocallis citrina. Next base: position 131,947,901 of record CM030367.1, on the reverse strand, counting down.
AGGGACTGCACAAGGACTTAAGCTTTCTCTAATGAAGCCTTTTTCCAATAACTCATTAACTTGCTTTTTAAACACAACATGTTCCGTCGGATTAATTTGATAGTATGGCAAGTTAGGAAGACTCGCTCCCGAAACCAAATCAATAGCGTGTTGAATTTCACGTAGCGGAGGTAACTGGTTGGGGAGGTCAGCAGGAAATACATCTCCAAATTCCTGAAGGAAATGAGTGACTTGAGGAGGGATGAGTGAGTCAGGCTCTTTTGTTGTGAGTAGGAGAATGGTTGCCCCTTTGTCAATTTCTTCCGTCAGTTCCTTTTCTCCCATATATGCTACTTCCTTGCCCTTTTTTGAGGTAGTTGGTGATGTCACAGAGTGACTAGTTTGTGGTTTCACGGGTATGAGATTTATCTTTAATACATTGTACTGGAACACACATTGGTTGGATCGACCATTTTTGTCACATCGAGGTCATATAACCAAGATCTCCATAAAATTTCTTGATCCACATCCATTTTGAGCACATCACACCAAATTTGTTCCTTGTAGGTTTTGAAATCTACAGAGACCAAACAACATTGTGTGACTATGATAGCTGTCACATTAATCCAAGATACTTTGTATGGGAGTGGATGAGGTTCAGCTTTAAGTCTGGTCTTGGCTAGGACTGCTGAAAAGACAGTGTTGATGTTGCTTCCACTGTCAATAATTACCTTACAGTTTTTGCCACTTATTGTCGTGAAGGTGTGAAATATAGCTGTGTGTTTCCAATCATCTGCTTCTTTTGGTTGGGACAAAGCACATCTAACTACACTCAAAAGAGATGATTGGATCAACCAAATATAGTTGAGATACTGGTCATCCTCTTCTTTGCCGAAGTTATCACTTTCATTAGGTTCATAGGAAAACTCATTGTCGGAATCATCAGCAATGACAATGGTACCTTCTACAATGTTGATCCTACTGGGGCTAGGATAGTTGCCAGCTGTAACGCCCCAAATTCCAAATAAGACCGAATTCGAGATTCCACAGGATCTTTACACTTTACTTCGTACAATTTTACAAGGAAATTAAAAGTTTTCAACAACATCAGAGTTCTTTACATTTTATTTACATAACAGAAGAATAAAAGAGATACAACATTGAAAATAAAATACAACTTATACAACTTTATCAATGTAAGTCATCAACTGCATCATAACATCTTTATTTCTTCATAACAAGTCCATTACCTGCATATTAAGCTGTGGGCACGTCAGTCACTTACAACTGACGAAAATGTTATACTTGGTCATCCTCTCTATGCCGTACATATAACGATTTCATACTTTAACAAACCACAAATTAAATGAAATAATAATGTGTTAGATGTGACTACACTAAACATGTAAGTGTATGTGATGCCTTAATGCCTAATGCACACATTTTTATACTAGGATGACACTAATGCATACTTGTTTGGATTCTATGCATCCCATACTACATAGGTCCGAGGGCAAGCGCCTACGTACTCCACATTTAAGGGTTTGATCCCTTGCCATGAAAACTACCCAGTAATAAAATAAGGTTTAGATCATTTAACAAATATGGATCCCAGTCCCGGAGTCCACCACTAATTTTTATAACTGATCCCTCATCGTGCGAATCATCCCGCAAGTGCCCCTCTAGCCCCGGTATACGTATATACATTGGATTATGGCAAACTATCCGCCAAACTACTCATGATCCCAGAATCCACCGCTGATCAATCATCATAATCCTGGATTTAAAAATAAAAGCCCGTCTCCCATGGAGCAACCACAGTCCCGGAATCTACCGCTGACTGGGTCTATAGTCTCAGAATCCACTGCCGACTATATAAAGTGTCCCACTTACGTTTGCCCAGGTTTACTACATCTTCACTTATGTGCCTAATTCTTAAGTTCAAGACATGAATAAATTTCCATACTTAGAATCAGTTTTACCTCCTGTCGGACTTAATCAACAAAATACGAGATAGCTCCATGGCCATATCTCAAAATATATCTCAATTCTTTTCAATTCAATAGTGCCGGTACCCGAGGTCTCACTAATTCTAAATCACAATTTTTTCATGTACAAAAATCTATGCGTACACATATCCTTCAATAAACATGTCTTAAACTTAGATATTTTCATCTTCAACTCATTTACAAATGATGAATATCTTGTCTTAACACTTATCCACAAAGTAATTATTTCTTAGTCTTGACACTATTCATGATCTAGTTATTCATTCATAATCTTTATAAACAAATAATTTCTTTCAAGAACACAACTTTATCACAAATCCAAGCTCTTACGATGTCTCAATTCACTTCAAAAATATTTCTTAAACAAAATAAAAGTATAATCTCCTCAAAATCACTTCACAAATTAATACTTTGCTTTTCTTCACTACAAAGTTCTATTCACAAAATTCCATTTCTTTTTATACTTCGAAATATACAAGAAAGCTTTATACTATCTCTTCTAATTTTTCCATTTCATTTTATATCAATAATAAAGTTTATTTTCGAATCTTTTTCATTTCAAAAAAACTCAATTGTATAAAAAAACATAAGGGAAACAAAAGGTGGCTATGGGGTTTTGAACCCGTGACTGCCGAAACACACAGCCAACGCCCAAACCCAAACCCACTTGCCAATAAGTCCATTGGACTCTGGCATCAAATCCTATGCCGAAGTCTTCGTAAATCGACCCTCGGTTTCGGAAATCAATTAAAAGGTACAAAAATAAATGTGACTATTAAGTTTCGAACCCAAGATCTCTTACAAACAGTGCTCTGTGTTGCACTGGCTAACCAGTAAGTCCAAGTGTAATTTCTGTTCAGGAATTGTATTAATATACTTTTGTTTAAACTGTTCAGAAATTGGTTCATTTTCATGCAAACTTGTTTATCCAAAGATCCAATCTTTTTAGGAATTTGAAATAAATTTCTCTTGACTGAGAATAAATTTTAGAAATAGTGAACAACAATTTCAAATTCATTAAAACCCTATTTCCATTTCTTTAAACAATTCTTCTTCTTATTTTTCACATAGGCTTGTATTTTTCTCAAAACTTGAATAGTGTTCATAAAACTAGTTTATGTTCTCACTTATACAAATTACAATTTTATAACAATACTAACATGTCACTTAATCATGAGAATTTCACAAAACTCTTTCTTGGGGAAGAATTATTATTTTCAAATACAATATGGCAAATACACATATGTCAGCACTAACTAAATTTTGTTTAGCTTTCTCTTCTTCTTTCTTAATCATTAGATTCTAAGGCATGAATTGAACACGACATTCTTCAACAAATTTTCATATACTCAACATGCACAAAATTGCAAGCATACTAACATGATTCATAGTATAAAGCATTTCTTCTTTTTAATTAGCTTGGTATCTATTATTTACTTAATCACAACAAGACTATTCTCATTCATAGTATATTACACTAGCATGAATTCTATCTACATATTCCACATCAACATTAACTTATACTACTCATTTATAGTTTTTAGCGTGCATATTCTACAACTAGAAAGTAAGAAACCACCCACCTCTAACAAAGATTGAACAAAAAGTGGGAGCACAACTCAAAGCTCCTAGCAAGTCCTTCTCCTCCAAGCAAGAACTCCTCCAAGTAAGAATACTCTACTATCTTTCTTTTTCTTTCTCTTATTTTGATTTGTTTTTGGTATAAAAAGAGTAGGAAAATGGGGTGCTATTTATCGGACAATGTTAGGGTCTAATTTGCAAACTTCTCAACCTAATAACTCCTCATTTAAACTCTCTACCTCTTCACTTTCCTAACTCCTCGCTCAAACTCTCCAAGTACTCCCAAACCCCCAACCTTTCCTCTCCCCACTATTACAAAACCCTAACTCCCATCCTCTCCCTGGCGAAGTACACAGCGGGCTCCATTAGTGCCATGTCACACCATGGTTGACCGAAGTCAACAGCAGCAATGTGCTGCACATTTCTCAACGTGGGCCCCCACCTTCCTTTTTACACTATTATGTTTCCATAACATAACAACCCACTTCTTTGTTGTTTTATACAAACTGTGGGCCTCCCCACATCTCATCTTTATTTGTCATTTTTAATCCTTTTTAACATACACACACACATATATATATCAACTATATATATATACACTATATAATATATATGTACTATTATTATATTACTTGAAACTTATGGCGTGTTACACACACTCCGAAATTTATTTTGAAAATAAATACGCTTAAGTACGAGCACCAAAAAACACGTACTTCGCACGTAAAATGCCGAAATACGAAAACCAATTTTCATTAAATGGAAAATTATTAAAATATAATTGAAAACAATATAAAAAAACATATTTACTAATTTCATATATTTCACGACGTACACACTACGTGCGTAGAAAACACGTGCATTATACGTACAAAAGCATTTAGAACAAAATGCGAGAAAATATTTTTTTGTTTTATAAAATAGATTTGAATATATAAAATAAATAATTTAAATGCATAGAAAATATTGCACGTAGCGGTGAAAATACATAATCAATACGTGCATCAAAAACACGTAAAAAGCACGTAAAAATCAGAGATTGAAATATTATATTTTAGTCAAATGAAATCAATACGGAAAATGCATAAATAGTCAGAATCAAAAAATATGTAATGAAACACGTTACAAAATACATGTACGTAATACCCAATGGCAAAATTGTCATTTGCAATTTTACGGGGTGTTACACCAGCAACATGGTTGTATCTCTTGCATTTATAGCACTTAGTGAGAAGATTAATCTTAGAGTAGCCTCTTTTAATGTTCTTACCCTTGTTGAAATTTCTAGGTAGATAAGGGTTGGAAGTAGGCTTGCTTGGGTAAGACTTGTTGGGGTACTGAGAAGATGATGACTTAGATTATAGGGATCACTGAAAGTCATTCTAGATGAATGATCTATCGAATCATTGAACTTATAAGAAGAGTTTGTTTTACGGGACTCCATATCGATGAAAAGGGCATAAGCCGATGCCAAGGAGTCCATATTTCTATGAATTAGCTCGTTCCTAAGGTCGGCTCGTAGTCCAGCTCTGAACCTAGAGAGGGTTTGTTCTTCTCTCTCTCTACCTAAAGCATTTCATCGAATGAGGAAGTCGTCGAACTTATCAACATATTCTTAGGTGAATTTTCTTCCTTGATAGAGTTGGTTCCACGAATCAAGCAACCGGGTGTGGAACATTTAGGGCACATATCTCTCTGTGAGCTTCTCTTTCATAGCCTCCCAAGTGGCTATGGGTGTCAGGCCTCGACCTCTGTAGGCATGTTCAAGATTAGTCCAGTCTTGTTGAACTTTACTATTCAGCTTCATCGTGACAAATTTGACCTTCAGGGATACACTCATGCCAAATTACACGAAGTAGTGGTCTATGGCACTGATCTAATCGAGATAAACTTGGGGATCCATATGCCCTTCAAAATGGGGAACGTCTGCCTTTACGTTCTTCTTGAATTGTTCATTAGGGTCACGATCTTGACGTTGGTCATCATGATCATTCACTTGAGGGATTTGACGATTAGGATGAAACTCAGGGGCGGGAATTTGATTCAATTCCACTTACTCAAGTCTTTGATTGATACTACCGATGGTTGCCTGAATGGCAGCGAGGGCAGTGGAAATTTATTGTTGTCCATTTCAATTCGAAGAGGGGCTTGCTGATTTCTATGATTTTTGATTGGGTGGCTTACGAGGGACAAGAAAGGCTCCTAAGAATTCATAATGGTGCTACGAATTGCATTCACCAAAGGAAAAACTAGGGGCCATAGGGGGAAGTTTGCTTGCTGAAATAGGGGGGGAGAAATTTGACATAAATGCACCTAAAATGATGTGTTTTCATATCAGGAATGATCCCAAAAATGACCCTAAATGATCCTAGATGAATGCATAAATTATGGCTAAATGATGCAAGAACTAGGGTTTTAAACCTTTGCTCTGATACCAAAATGATGTCAACTTTAAACCCTAGATAGATAACTTTTAAGAATATTAAGAGATTAAGTTTACCAACAAGTAATGTCAATTAAGTTACAAATAAGACTAGTGATTAGTTTGATGGATTTCCAAGAAATTGAATAAGTTAACAGTCTCAATTAAAGACTCAAGCCTAAAACTCAATGATCATACTTAAGCATTCTTAGCAAGTAAGATATTAAATAATGATTCGTACACTATTTGACAAGTAGAAGCACACAAGCTCAATATTTGTGGATGACAGAAAATTCAAATAAGATTCTAGAGATGATACACAGTACCACAAGTAATGGCGGAATGAAAAAAATTACCTGGGTTCGATGAAAGTGTCTCCGCCACGGATGGAGAGGAAGGAGATGCTAATCTTCGAAGTCAATGGTGTTGGACTCCTCCATAGCCCATTCTCTTGATGTGAGGATTAGGGTTTAGAATATGGATGAAGATTTGGAGATTAGGGTTAGGGTTTGAATGGAGATTTGGGGATTTGGAGTGGGGAGAGGTATCAGGAAGATGGTGGGGCCTATAGGGATGGTCGGATGAGTGGGGGAAGGTGGCTAGGTGTTCGGGGGTGTTGGAGGAGGCGGGTGTGGTGTCGAGTTGGAGGTGAAGGGGAGTCGGGTGGTCAGGTGAAGAGAGAGAGGTGGTCGGGTGAAGAGAGAGAGGAGAGAGGAGGCCGGCGTTGTGTAGGGGGAGATGAGGTGTGTAATCTAGGGTTTCTCATAGAACCTAATATCCTCTCAATGTCTCACACACAAGAGGTGAATGAAGAGCAAAACTCAACACAAAATTTTAATTAATCAAAGCATATCTTTCCATTAGTCTAAAGGCCTACATATAGGCTCAAAATAAATCTAAAAATAAATCTCTAAAATATCCCAATGTGCAGAAAATAAAGGGTGCAAATAGAAAAACTACCACATATGGCTCAATAACCATCCAAATGCCAAAAACAACAATAAGTGCTAAAATAAAAATAAGTAGGCTAATAAAATAGCCATCAGAGATGATGTTTGCGGTGATAGAAGCGCCCAAAACGTCTCGAACTGATTTCCTCATCAGATATTCAAAAAAAAAATGACATGGACGTCGGAGAGCATCTCCCTATAACTACGTAGCTAAGGAAGAGGCGATTAATACATTCATTGAAGAAAAAACTGGGGTACAATCACTTGTCTTTGTCTCATTATGGAGAAAAATAGTAATAAAACTAAGATCATACAATATCAAACTCTCAATTAGTGAGAGCAAATCATCTCTATAAACATTACATATCACTTGGTCGTGACTAACGGGCACATATACAAACTACTGTAAAATGGTTGTTCAGAAATCAAGAAACTATCAAAACATAGGGCAAAAAATAAAGAAACTGGATGAAAAATTTATAAAGTTTATACATAACTTTTGTGTGAAAATTCAGACATTGACAAATGATTTCAATTCCAACTACAATTGCTGCCATCGGTCTTAGAGCATATGTAGTCGTTGGCTATTTTTCCAAATTTTGCAAAATTTGGAAGAAAAAAAAGTCTCGCATTCGTTGGCCAAATACCCAAATTTTGGGTTTGAGAGGAACAATAGTCGGCTATATTTGGGAGGAGAAATAGGAATTAACAAAATATAGCTAACGAAAGATCATCTTTCTTCTGTTCAACTTTGTTTTTTAAAGTATCGGACGAAAGATGATCTTTCGTCTCTAACTTTTTTAACATTTAAATCTATCTGACATTTATCGTGATACGGGAAATCATTTCCCGTCTGATCAACTTTTTTTAAGAAAAATTGATCGGATGGGAAATCAAACCATTTCCCATCTGATATATTTAAAATTAAAAAAATGCTCCGACGGGAAATGATTTCCCATCCTTTGATTTCTTTTTTAAAATTTCATCGGATTGGAAATCATTCCTCGTCCGAGATTTTTTTTATTTAAATAAAAAACTCCTATTTCTAAATGTCAAATACCCAAATTTTGAGTTTGAACGACTACAGATGCTCTTATGAATCTCAGAATACAAATTGTTGCTACTTATTTTGGTGTGGGAGCAAATAGATAGTGAGTTAATATTTGATGTAAGCTACTAAAAATCTAACCTTCAATCGTTGTCGTGAAAAGTAGTTAGAGCTCCTGAGGTTGAAGCTGAATCGTTGATTGAACACCATGATCTAGATCAGGCGGTTGCTGACGCCACCGATGGACCTGCAAAAAGTCAGAAACACCGGGGGTGGCCCCGATGATAGACACTCATATGCTCAAGTCAAAATTATAGAGAAAGAGAGTTTGAGAGAGAAATTACCAATTACCTTCTGACTGGGGGGGGGGAGTATTTATAGGTCTGAGAAATATTCTAGGAGATTAATATGAATCCATTAGATCAATATAAATTCCTTATCTTCTGGTTGAATCTACCCTTCAAGAGATAAACTTTCTTATTTGGGGATAAGAGATTTGACTAACAACCTTCTTGGGGCTGGGTCTCTTTTAGTGGGTTTAATCTGTCACTTTTAATGGGCTTGATAAAGGCTCATGTCTTGTAGAGGATCATGGAGAAGGTTCGGACCAATTAAAGATGCCCGTTATGATTAATCTACTTGTAGAACCTTTGAGATATGTGCTGGAATCGTACGACCCTAATTTCTTGCGATTTTTACCATTATCTAAGCCACTCACTCCCGGGAGACAATTTTGCTTGACCTTCAGGAAGTAGTTCGCCTTATTTTTTGATTTTGGAATAAAATCTTTGCTTTCAGGGTGTATTGGAGATACCTGGGACTGATAAGAGGCTTCTTGTAATGCCCAGAATTCCAAACACAGGTAATTCGTAGAAAATACAAGATCTTTTACTTCAAATTCATACAAATTCACATGGAATTTAAAACTTTTTATTTACAACAAGTTCTTTACAACAACACGGTGGAAATTAAATGAATACAATATAATTTACAATAATGAAAATCCTTCAATCTTGTAATCAACTCATCGTAGTGACTTCAAGTCCATGTCAAGTCCAAACCTGCATCTGGGCAACTGTGGGCACGTCAGTTGCAAACAACTGACGCAATGCTATAATACAACGATTCTTCTATTTTAGCAAACACAAACTTGAATGCAAACAGGAAAAGTGACTACCTAGTAGTGTCAGTTTATGATATGACTTAATGCCTAATGCACATATTTACATTACGATGACACTAATGCATACTTGTTCGGATTCTATGCATCTCCCATTACATAGGCCTGAGGATAAGCCCTTATCGTACTCCTTAATATAGGGTTCAATCCTTCGATGAAAATTATACTACGGAAACAAAAGTAAAATTTAGATATTCCACGAGTACGGATTTCAGTTCTGGAATCCACCGTCGGACTATACGGAAATCCTCGTCATGTGAATATCCCGCAAGTGCCGTTCTAGCCCCGGTATATACATATATAATGGTGATCTCCCTCCCATCCGCCCGACTATTCATGATCCTAAATCAACCTCAAATCAATCGTAGTCCTGGATTTAATTGAGGCTCGTTTCACCCCGCAAGCAACCACAGTCCAGGAATCCACCGTCTGACTGGGTCTATAGTCCAGAAATCCACCGTTAGACTATATAGAAGTGTAACACCCCGAATTCCATATAAGTCTAAATTTTGAAGTTTCACAGGATCTTTACACTTCACTTCGTACAATATTACAAGGAATTGAAACCGTTTATACAACAATGATTACATTAACGCAGCGGAATTATAAATTACAACATGATATATGAATTAAATAACAACTTGAACATTTCTTTATGCAGCAATCATTCTTTAGTCTTGTCAATCACTTTATCCTGCATAGAAACTGTAGGCACGTCAGTTGCATACAGTTGACACTAGGATATAATACATCAATTTCTCTTACTTAGCAAGCACACACTTGTCACAAATAAAGCTAAGGAGGACTATCTTATTGATATCGTGTGTGAATGTGCACTTAGTCCTTAATGCAGTTATTTATATTTAATGACACTAATGCGCACTTATTCGGATTCTATGTATCTCATACTACATTGGTACGAGGGCAAGCCCTTAATCGTTCTTCATCTTGTAGGGTTGATTCCCTCGCCATGAGTTAAACTACTACGGTAACTACAGCAAGTATTCTAGATGTTCTATGAGTTACGAGCCCATGTCCAGACAGCCTGGAGGGAAATCCCACGTCATGACATGACGCATCATGCAGAGTCTATGGACAATTCGCCTCCGTCATAGAACGATGGCACTACGTAGTCACCAAAAACCCACAAGCGTTGCCACGATCCCGATACTTTCGGAGATGTATCCACACCATGACATGACGCATCAAGTAGGCAACCTAGGAATACTCTCACACCGTAGATCCGAGGTTGTAACACCTCGAATTTGTGAAATACCAAAAATGTCTGTTTTTATATATTTCGAGTGGTGAAAATTATTTTTGATGTATTTTATTGAAATATTGTTATTGGTATGGATATTTGTGGTAGATTGGTATTAATGATATATTGGAGTTATGGGTCGAGTTTTATGTGAGGAAATATTATTTCCCTTATTTTCTACTTTTGGAAATTTTTTATGAGACAATTTTATGCATTTGATGTTGTTAGTATTTTTAAAATGTGAGTTGGGGCTCTATTTGAAATAGTTTGGAGATTGGGGGTTTATATGCAAATATCCCCTTAAAAAAATCCTTTTATTATATTTATATTTTATAAAATATTCCCAAAACACCCCCCCATTCTCTTCTCCTTTCTTTTTCTCTTCCAGCTTTCGATCCCGACCGAAAGCTTCGAACCCATTTCGGCCGGGGCTTCTCCTAGCCCAAATCCACCTCGTTTTTCCGTGGTTTTCAAATTAAATTGGGGGACAGGTTAATTAAAGGGCTCTCTACATCGTGGAAGCGTCGGATTTTCGAAAGGATTTTGAAAAGGTAAACCCTAGATTTATTTATTGTATGAAATAAATCTAGGGATATTATGGTAGGAAGATTTAGGGATTCTGGAAATGGTAGATGTGAGGAATTAGCGGATTATTAGAGAGATTTTAAGTTGTTAATAAATTATGGTTTTGGGTTTGGAAAATGGAATTATATATATATGAATTATCTTCCGCATGGTAGTAGAAATTGTAGTTTAGCCATTAGAATAAATTGGGAATGATTCTAGTTATTGTTAGGGGATAAAAACCCCCGTAGGAATTTGTCTATTACGTGCAATGCACGTGTGTATCCCAGGCATTCAATAAATGCTTGTGTGATGTTTGGAATAGAGTTATTAGCTTTTGTGATTGATTTGGATGATTTGAGCCTTAATTGCGTTGAAATTTGATAGTAGAAAATATTGGCGACTTTGGATGCGGGATGGCGAGATGGTGCTTCGAGTCTTCACGGGCTATTATGTGAGTATGAATATATTTACATAGTTGTTGTTTTAAGAAAATCTTATTATAATACGAACGATTGGTATGAATTACGGAATAAGGTGTAATTATATATGGGAATTAGTGTTTGGTGTTGGTGTGTAATATGACGACTAATTACTCATGTCCCTGGGGTATTGATATAAACTTATAGATGATGGATTAGTTATATATATATACGGGGATGAGTTATATTTATATAAGATGTCGGTATATGGTGAATTGTTGTGATTTTGAATATCCAGTGTGATGGTAATGTAATGGGTGTATTTATATATATATATATATGATATTGTTATGTGTTGATCTACTGGGCGTATGCAAACCTGTGATATTGAGATAATAAATAGTATGATATAGCATGATGTGTGGGGTAATGATAAAATAAACAATACAGTACAGTTGTGATGTGTAATATTATGATGTGATGATTTTTATGTTAATTATAGTGATATTTCTTTTGTGTGATGCATTGAAAGGGGTAAGTGAGTTGGGGATCATTGTTTATGCGAATGAGTTTAAATAAAAGGTGAGATGCTATGATGATAAAGGGTGATGTTAATATGAAAAGAAAACGTTAATAGCAATAATTTCGGTTGACTTGAGTTGATACCTCCGGATAGACCGGAGAGAGATATGATACCTCAGGGTAGACCTGAGAGAGAGTTGATTCCCCAGGATGGACCTAGAAGAGCAGATACCTCCGGATAGACCAGAGAGAGATATGATACCTCATGGTAGACCTGAGAGAGAGTTGATTCCCCAGGATGGACCTGGGAGAGCAGATACTTCCGGATAGACCGGAGAGAGATATGATACCTCAGGGTAGACCTAAGAGAGAGTTGATTCCCCAGGATGGACCTGGGAGAGCAGATACCTCCGGATAGACCGGAGAGAGATATGATACCTCAGGGTAGACCTGAGAGAGAGTTGATTCCCCGGGATGGACCTGGGAGAGCAGATACCTCAGGATAGACCGGAGAGAGATATGATACCTCAGGGTAGACCTGAGAGAGAGTTGATACCCCAGGATAGACCTGGGAGAGCAGATACCTCCGGATAGACCGGAGAGAGAGTTGATACCTCAGGGTAGACCTGAGAGAGAATTGATACTTCAGGCTAGACCTGAGATACAATGAATATGATATGAAATGTGAATGAGAAAGAGGATGAAGTATTTGGTGTAAGATGAAATGAAATAGTGAAGTGTATTATGAGTTAAGAATACAGGATAAATAAGTAATTACGTGATGAGACTCAGAAAATACGAAAGTGTATTAATGTGGATTAAATGAAAAAATTGTGTTATGATAATGAATACGGGAAGTAGAAAGAATGCATTATGTACCTTATAAATGAAAGAAAATGAGTTATGAGTTAGTGTATGAAAGGAAGTGATAAATGTAGTACGTGGTTAAATTAAAATGAGAATAATAAAAGAGACATGTGTTATTATGAATAGTACGTAGTAATTTTATTATGTATGAGATCATTAAAGTAAAATACAGATTGATATGAGTTGTACCTTGGAATTGTGTCAAGGAACTACCTGCCCGCTATTTCTGTGGAAATGGTGGGAACTACCTGCCTTGGCATAATTCGCAGGGTGAGTTGGTATACTTGTGGTAATGATTAATGAAAATGAGAAATTAAATAAGTGAAGATGATAAGTGATTGAAGTGAATTAATAACCAAGCTATCGGCTTGAAATGTGATATGATATTACGCAAACTGTGTGTTTGGGGTGTGGTGATTATTACCCAAGCTATCGGCTATGGGGTGTGATATGTTGTGGCCCCAGATTGTGTTTGGGGATTAAGTGAAAATGATAATGTTGCCGCTAAATTTGGTGTGGGGGCAAACAGATAGTATTTGTGCATTCTTAGGAAAACTGAATAGCAAACCTGTATACCTGTTCCGCCGGAGTTTAATCGTCGCTCCCGCCGTACACCTGCAAAAAGTGCGAGACACCGGGGTTGTTCCCGGCGACGCACCCTCCGATGCTCAAGTCAGTAATCAAGGAAGATTATGAAAGAGCGTAAATTGGCAAAAGATTGATTACCTCTTAATGGAGATAGATGGGGGGTATTTATAGGCGTCTTAGGGATCAGATTAGGAATGTAATCCCCGTGATCTGATAAGGAATATCCTCCTTGTAAACAGATTAGGAATGTAATCCCTAATTCCCAGTGGAAGGATAGGCATGAATCGGGGCCGTTGATTAGGATTTAACCAGGGACCCTAATTCTATCCCTCTGGATCGGCTTTCCGCTGGTCGAAACCCGCACCCGATTGTGGCGGATCCGTTCGTGGGTTATTGGATCTCTGACGAAAAGATCCAGTACCCATCTCAGACCCATTGGCAGGTGAAATTACCGTTTTACCCCTGGACTTCAGGATTCATGTCCGATTTAGACGGTTCCGATTAAACCCCATTTTTAGCCATATCACGAGCCCCCCACTCCCGAAGACTGAGCTTGATCAGCCTCTGAGGAGTAGTTTTACTATTTTAATGGCTAATGGAGTTGTATCGGAGCCCATATGGAAGGTTTCGAATCTTGAAGGAGGTAGTGTGGTGATTTTTCAAGTGGATTGAACTCTGAGTCGCTCCTAAGCTCTCATGGTCATGTGGTGTTCTCATAGGAATATCCTTTTAATTTTGCGAAGTGTCAATTCGTCGTTCGGGGGTCTTTGAAGATTGTTCTTGGCAATGATTGCTTGTTTGGGAACTAGAAAATGCTTCCCCACCTCTACCATTGCTTTCCAGGAGTTCTTCCTTAATTCCTCGAATTTTTAATTATTTTTTCGCGATCTCTTGGTGGACGGGTCGGCCGTTTTCCTTCGTTGTGTGGCCTACATGCTTGTTTCACACTCCCGACCCCTTCCAGCACTCGCTGCCCAGGAGGCCGAGGTCTGTAGGCGGTTCGGCACCTCTTTCCGAAGAGGAGAGGGACCTCGGCTAGGTTGTGAGTGCTGAGAGGGAGTTCGGCGAAGTCCGAGGTCCAATCTTTCCACGTAATAGGGTCGGTGCCAAGAGCGCTCGGCAGCTGGTGCCGAACCCCATTCTCCCCATAACGGGGTCGGTGTCAAGAGCGCTCGGCAGCTGGTGCCGAACCCCAATTTTTTCCTGTAACAGAGTCGGTGTCAAGAGCGCTCGGCAGCTGGTGTCGAACCCTAATTTTTTCCCGTAACGGGGTCGGTGTCAAGAGTGCTTGGCAGCTGGTGCCGAACACCAAGACTTGGCATTTCTGGCGTAGGATGCACTGCGGAGTTGGTGGCTTCTGCGTAGCTGGCAGACGTGGCAGTCATTAAATGTGATGGCTTCTGAACTCCTGACAGCTCTGACGGATGAGATGCTCATTTAATGCTGTGACCTCCGAGCTTCTGTCAGATGGGACAGTAATTAATGCGGTGTACGGCTTGGCGTGGTAAACAAGGCGACGATTGATGTCGCTTTTGTCGTTTTGTGTGAATGGGCCGGTAGCACAAGCCCATTAACCTCATTTGGCGCGCCTTTCTCTATAAAACCTCACCCCCACTCTCATTTTTCACTTCTCTTCTCTTTTGCTCAGGCGATATTTTGTGCTAAGCGAGTGTTTCCGGTGGTCGACGTTCGTTTTTTGGAGAAGTTTCCGGCAGCTAATCTTTTAAGGTAACTTATCCTCAGTTTACTTCATAAACTATGTCTCTTGCTTCTGTCTCCGAGTCGACCTCTTGGTCCGAGCCCTCCCTTGAAGTTGTCGAAGATCGTACTCCGACCAACGGCAAGAAGGTGTTCGGCAAAGATTCGATAGTGGAGGATCCGAAGCGTATGGGGGAGTTCGGAAGATTGCCGGGGCAGCTGACTGGGCTTCACAGAGTTCGGGAGCTTCCGGAGGATCAAGCCGAGCGAATTATTCACGGGAAGGGGAGGTCCTTCGAGGAGAATGTAGCGAGGGAGACGACGAAGGCAGACGAGACGGTGTCGATCCTTCGCGAAGAGGACTTGGGAGTGATCTGGGACTGTTTTCAGATCACGGAGGAGTACGTGCTTATGCTGCCGGGTCCCGGGGTTAGGGCCAACTCGCCACTGCCAGTGACCATGTGTTGCTGGCCGGTCGATGCCTTTATTGCCGGGGCTCGGCTACCCCTCCATCCATTCGCGATCCTCGTCCTGAGTTGGTTCGGGGTCAGCCCCATCCAACTCATGCCGAATGCATGGAGAGACATAAACGGCTTCGTACTTCACTGCCAAGCTGCGGGGATCGAGCTGGGGCTGAACGTGCTTCGGACAATCTATCGGCTACACCAAGGGAACAAGTCGGAGTACCGATACTATTTGGCTCCGAGGCACGACGGCAGGCTCGTCATATGCTCCGACTCCATCAAGCACTGGCGCGAGAAGTTCTTGATAGTGCGGAGTCCGGAGGCCTGGCCGATCCCCTCCGGTTGGGTGGAAGGAGTGCCGAAGAGGGCTTGGACGATGCTCAAGCTTAGTCCTGAAGAAGAAGAGGCATTCCGGACACTTCTCGATCGGCCGAAGTACGATTGGAAGGAGCTGACCGAGGACATCTTGTTCAAGGGAGGGCTCTGCTGCGTAGATCCCAGTACGCGGCTCCTTTTATGCTTTGTTTTTTTTTCATATTTTATTCTGCATGAGTTGCATAGCGTTAACGAACTTTGTCTTTAATGCAGAGGCGATGGACTACAACGCGGTGCTAGCTTTGAGGGCAGGCCTCGCCAGCAAGGCGTCGAAGAAGCGCAAGAGGGTGGCCACCAAGTTGCCGACCCCGAAGACTCCGCGAGTCACTGCTTCGGTCAAGGAGGTGGAGACCCTCAATAGCCCGGTCGTCGTCGGTGCAGGTGCTTCGACATCTACCGGGGTCGGCGAGTTCCCCATCGCCGCAGCCCTCGGGATGACGATGCCACTGCTGACAGTGGCGGTCGAGGAGCTCCTGACCGAGGAGCACAAGAGGATCCACATTCCGGACTGGCAAGTTCGGAAGCATGATGGATTCCTCGGCAACTCCTTGGCGAGCATGCAGGCCGTCAAGCATCTGGCGAAGCCGAAGGATCGCACAGCCATGGAGGCCGGGTAAGAAGGTGACGACGTCATCGAGATCGCTCGCTCGGCCGTCTCGGTAAGTATCGGATTTTCGTCGTCATTGAACCTCTTTAGCTGTGATTTTTTCTAACTCTTTTGGTTCTTCTTTCCTTGTCGCAGATCATTGTCCATTTTGGACACCTCACCGAGAGGCTGTCGGCTCTGGAGAAGGAGCTGAAGCAGGAGTCCGACCAGGCTCGGAAAGAGAAAGCTCAGCTGGGGAACGAGCTCGACAAGGTCAGGGTCGAGTTCGAAGGGAAGGCGGCGAAGGTCGAGTTCCTCGAGGCCCAGTTCACGAAGTTGGAGGGCGACCTTCTCCGCCAGAAGGAGGAGGCGGCCAAGCAGTTGAACGAAGCTGAAGAGGCCAGGGCGGCGGCGGTGAAGGCGGCAGAGGACGCGACCCTGGCGAAGGCGCAAGGTTTCCTCGCCCAAAACATGGCCAAAGCTTACGCCGAAGCCATTGCCCAGGTGACGAAGACGTACCCCGACGTGGATTGCTCGGGATGGAGACTATTCCCGGGCCACGTCGAGGGCTTCGACCCCGAATTAGAGGGGGAAGAAGAAGAAGGGGAGGACGGAGTCGAGACGGAAGTCGAAGTCACCGGCGAGGTCCCGAGCTCCGCGGTTACCCCGCTGGCGGTGGTGCCCCCTTCAGAGACGCCGACCCCCACCCACGCTCGCCGCCCTAGGAAAGAGGTCGCGCCCTGACTCCGCTTGTTTTTTCTTGTTTTTCTTTCTCTTTTTTTTTGAAGTGTAATGCCTAATAGCAGACTGGCCACCGCTGTTTTGAAATGAATGAAAAACTAATCTTTTTCGGTTCAACTCTGTGTCTTTGTCTTTTCTCACCAATTTTTGAAAGTTCTTGAAGTGTTGGACTTTGGCAATGTTTGAAATTTTGTTGTTTTCCTCAACTTCTTTTCAGCTCGTGTTGGATTGTTAGTGTAGGTGCCCTAGAGGCAATACAATGATATTATGTAATCAGTATTATTGACATTATGTTCTTTTGATTATATTAATAATTTATTATGCTTCGTATTTACTGCGTTATAAATATTAGCATGATAAATGTCCTTAGATTATTAATACGAACTATATGAACATGAGATTATATATAGTATAATAATCTTAAATGTCCCTAGTCGAGTATTATTATCATTAGGACAGTAATAATACATTGAGACTAGTATGTTGATTGATTGATGACCACCTCTCATGGGTCATTAGTATAGAGATACTAAAATCAATACATAGGTAAATGTAAGAGTACATTGTACTGGACAGACCCACTGTGAGATTCTACATGGAATGAATTAATAAGTGTCATAAGTAATCTCACTGTGATAATGGTGTAATGGTCCTCTGACCTGAAATCATTATATTTCTACACGAGAATTAATGTACTTTGATTCTATCAAAAGTTATCTTTAATCGGGTAATGATAAAGATAGTATTGGGTTCATTATGAATCGTGTGAGAAATATGAATGATCTAGAAGGAATTTAACCCTCCTAATTATAGGAGCGATATTATCGGCCTCTTGTTTGAGTGAGACTATGAAATGCATGGCCATGCTCAAATATTGATTTGTTTGAATAGTCTACTCATCGATCAAGAAAATAAAGATTAAATTATTAAGAGGATGACACGTCCCATGCCTCTAGTTTAATCTATAATATCAAGGTTAAAAGGATTATATTACATGGAGACATTAGTCACGAAAGGTTTAATTGAATCACCAATTATTATTATTACTAAGGTAGCAATGATGTATTACTAGATGCCGCTCATTGTTTATAATTTTATTATAAGATAATAAAATTATTGCCAACGTAATAATAACCTAAAGGGTCACACACTTAGAACGTTTAAAAGGAGTATTAATTTAAATTCGGAATTTAAATTAAATGATTCGAAATTAGTTATTTAATTAATTGAGTTGGACTTAATTAATTAAAGGATAATTCGAATTATTTAAATGATAAAACCAAATCAGATTGGTCTTATCAGAAGCCAAACTGATTACGGTTAATTCGAATTTAAATGATAAAACCAAATCAGATTGGTCTTATCAGAAGCCAAACTGATTACGGTTAAGCCCACCTCATTCTCTCCCTATAAATACATAGAGATGTATTAGTTTAGGATAATCTTTGACAAATCCGTTTTCCACAGAAAACCCTAGCCGCTCAACTGTTGAGAGGCAAAAGAGAGAGAGAGAGAGGCAAGCATCATCGGCTAGTACCGGCTCCCTTGATCGTTGGACGATCGGACGTTCGTGTGGACTGCCTTAGAGACGCGGATCTAGCTACTAGGGCTGCGTGGTGATTGTAACCTCCATCTTTCAGCCTTCGTAAAGCTCCGAAAGGTAAAAAATTTTTATTTCTCCATTATTAGCCATGTCTTGTACACGGATCCTAGGGTTAGGGTTTCGGATCTGTTTTCATTTCTTTTTCGCTGCGTTTGTGCCCCGAAACCCTACAATGGTATCAGAGCTACGTGTATAAGGGGCTGATTTGGTTACATGTTTACTGCATTCGATGCATGTATGCATGTTTTATGAATCTGCCTTGATACAGTTATATGATATGTCGATTATAATATGTTATGTCGATCATATATGATTCTGTTATGCTATATATATTGTGATTTGATGATAAATAGGTATGTTTTACAATCTGCTATGACTGATCAGTAAGCGATTTTGTATGTTATGCATGATGTTTGGTTTATATGGTGATATAAACTGATGGACAGATAGTGTTTGGACACGATCTGTAAACTGGGACATGATATGAATGTATATGATACATGGTTCCGGAACTGTATATGATGCAGTGGCGGCAGAGACTAAAAGATATGATCTGTTGTTCGAAATCGATGATTTCTGAATAAGGATAGTCCTCTGGAATTAAAAAAATTTCTGATTTCGAGCTGACCGGTCAGCTCGACCCCCGCCCGGGGCTGCCGCCCCCGGACCCCGCCCGGGGGCTGCCCCCCCCGGACCCCTGCTGCATATATATATTTGTGTGTTCTTAATTGTTTACCTGAGCATGGTGCTGGTTATGGCCTTAAGACCCTTAGATTAATGGTTTATGTTTTGGTTTTGTAAATACGACTTGCATGTCGTTCTCTTCATTCTTGTAATTGTATAATCTCGAATGTAACTCGAGTTTTATTATGTAAGTACATAAGTACTAGTTGTTTTCATTTATTCAATGTAATGTAATTGAAGATTGAAGGACGATCCAAGAAATGGAGCAACCAAGGAGAATGAAGACATGTAATTGTATTTATATTTTCCACCATAGATTGACCTCGATCCTTTCATAAGCTTGAAAGGATCATGTAGGATAAAGGCCATAACCAAGCACGTTTACTTACTGCACTTTACATATTGATGTATGAATGTTTCTGTAGAATACATTGTGATGCATGCTTCAATTAGATTAATAATGTATTAATGTATGTATTAGATACATCATCCATGCCATGCCTGCTTAAACAAGATAAAATCTGTAACGATGGAAGATGAACATTAAACAAACGATCATGAGATTCTCGTGTTTATGAAACACGGCAATTAAATATGAATTTCATTGATTCAACGATTGAATGATTTTGTCAACAACGGATCACGAATCTGTAAGAAAAGGGGTGCCAATAATGCCGTCTGTGCGTTAACCTCTGATCTGGAAATCATTCATTCAACGAATTTTGATTTGAAATATTTAGTTCCAAGAATTGGGAATCTCTTTATGATGGGATCATGATCGTTTATAAGTAAACCCCTTAACAAAATATTAAGTTAATTAGATGCTTTCCAATGAATTAACACTCATCAAAGCCTAGATCATAAGGGGTGGGTTTGCCAAAGTAGAGCACTCCTTTTAATCGTGGTTAGGTGCGAAAGAATAAATGTGATATTCGTCATGTTAATCATTGGGTCCAACTTAACTAAGTCGTCACAATAGGATTGTGGATAGTGAACTTAGAAGCATAGAGTTTGGCGAAAAATTTATTAGATAAATTAGAACAATAGTTGTTCACCAAACTATCCAAGAATTATATGTGATATAATTGACAAATGTTGTCTACCTAAATAGTTATGTTTTGGGAGAATTGGCCAACGCTGACTCAAGGCATAATGAAATATGGATCTTGGCTCACTAGAAAATTAGTTTCCGAATTAATAGTAAGGGCTATTAGTTTGAACAAAATAGTGGGAGGTATATTAAGTTGAATGTACCATAATCACTTGAACATAATTATTAATTATTTGACAATCTAACTTATCTTATGCATTTTAAACATTGTAGATATTAAATGGCACAAAACACAAACAACTCTTTCTCCGTGCGATCAGTCCTTGAGAAGGACAAGCTGACAGGAACAAACTTCCTTGACTGGTCTAGGAATTTGAGGATTGTCCTCAGGCAGGAGCGTAAGCTCCAAGTTGTTGAAATTCCTCCACCGGTCCATCCTGGTGACGGTGCAACTCGTGCTCAACTAAATGCTTACCAGAAGCATATTGATGATGCGACAGATGTTGCCTGTCTCATGCTTGCAACTATGAGTGCTGAGCTTCAGAAGCAGCATGAGCATATGGATGCTTATGCTATGCTTGAGCATCTTCAGACGATGTTTCAAGTACAGGCTCGTCAAGAAAGGTTCAATATGTACAAAGCAATCTTTAACTGCAAGCAAGGAAATAACCCGGTTGGACCGCATGTTCTGAAGATGATTGGGTATTTTGAATACCTAGACCGTTTGGGCTCCGGGCTTTCTCGAGAGGCTCAAATAGATATTATCTTGCAATCTTTGAACAGCAACTATGCCCAGTTTATCATGACTTTCATCATGACCGAGCAAGACAAAACACCCACTGAATTGTTGGCACTGTTAAGAACTACCGAAGCCAACATGCAAAAGGCACCTGAGAATGCTCCCATAATGATGGTGGGCAATAAAGGTGCTAAGGGAAAGGGGAAATGGAAAGGCAAGAAAAAGATTGGATCTAATGCAGTTGCTCCTTCCAAGCCCACTTTCAAGAAAGCTCTCAAGCCTAAAGGTGGTGTTGCTAAACCTGATAAGGGTGATTGTCACTGGTGCAAGAAACCAGGTCATTGGAAGAGAAACTGTCCAGCTTATTTGGAAAGTCTGAAGAACGTGAAATCTCTGAATATTTCTGATTCAGGTATTCATGTTATAGAAGTCAATTTATCTACTTCTACATCTTGGGTATTGGATACTGGATGTGGTTCTCACATTTGTATTAATGTGCAGGGACTTCAAAGGAGTAGATCTTTGGCAAAGGGAGAGATCGACCTACGCGTTGGCAATGGAGCAAAGGTTGCTGCTTTGGCCGTAGGGACTTATTATTTGTCGTTGCCCTCTGGGCTTATTTTAGAACTTGAGAACTGTTATTACGTGCCTGCGATTTGCAGAAACATTATTTCTATTTCTTGTTTGGACAAGAAGGGTTTTTCGTTTATAATAAAAGACAATTGTTGCTCTTTTGCTTTAAATGATTTAACTTATGGTGTAGCGCGTTTATTTAATGGTTTATATGTTCTAGATCTCGATCTTACTCCCGTCTATAATATGAATAAACGTCTTAAAGCAAATGACTCAAATCAAACATACCTTTGGCATTGTCGATTAGGCCATATAAATGAGAATCGCATATCCAAACTACATAAAGATGGATTTTTGGATAAGTTTGATTTTGAATCATACGATGAATGTGATGCTTGTTTACTTGGTAAAATAGCAAAAGCTCCTTTTACTAAACAAGGTGAAAGGGCCAACGAACGATTAGAACTAATACATAGTGATGTATGTGGTCCAATGCGTTCTATGGCTAGAGGTGGCTTTTATTACTTCATAACATTTACTGATGATTTCAGTAGATTCGGATATGTGTATCTTTTGAAACACAAATCTGAATCCTTTGAAAAGTTCAAAGAATTTAAAGCTGAAGTAGAAAAGCAAATAGGCGGAAGTATTAAAACTCTTCGATCTGATCGAGGAGGTGAATACTTAAGCCATGATTTTAAGAATTACTTAAAGGAGTGTGGTATAGTATCACAGCTCACTCCTCCTGGAACACCACAATGGAATGGGGTTTCTGAAAGGAGAAATCGTACCTTGTTGGACATGGTACGATCGATGATGAGTCATGTTGAACTTCCAATAAGTTTCTGGGGTTATGCCCTAGAAACGGCTGCATATACACTAAACCGAGTTCCAACTAAAGCGGTTCAAAAGACTCCATATGAGATATGGACTGAGAAACGTCAAAGCATGTCATTTATGAAAATATGGGGATGTGAAGCGTTTGTGAAACGTATGATCTCTGACAAGCTTGGACCAAAATCAGACAAGTGTTATTTTGTGGGGTACCCGAAGGAAACTAAGGGTTACTTCTTCTATAATCCGACCGAGAACAAAATAGTTGTTTCTCGCACTGCTATGTTTCTTGAACGAGAGCTAGTCTCCAAAAGAATCAGTGGGAGGAAAATAGAACTCGATGAAGCTCGAGACCCACAAGATAATGTTGAACCCGAATTGGAACTTGAGCAGGATATTCAAGATAATATTCAAGATGAAACTGCTCAAGAAACACAGATTGTTCGTAGATCTGGTAGGATTCGCCATAAACCTGAGAGATATTATGGATTTCTCTTAATAGAGAATGGTGATTTGATTCTCATAGATCAAGATGAGCCCCTCACCTACCAAGATGCTATGAACAGTCCTGACTCTGAGAGATGGCTAGAAGCCATGAAATCTGAAATGGATTCCATGTATGATAACCAAGTATGGACTTTGGTTGATCCACCAGAAGGGGTAAAACCTATAGGGTGCAAATGGGTTTTCAAAAAGAAAATCGACATGGAAGGAAATGTTCAGACCTATAAAGCTAGGTTGGTTGCAAAAGGTTTCAAGCAAATTCATGGTATTGACTATGATGAAACTTTTTCACCTGTAGCTATGGTCAAATCCATTAGGATTTTGCTTGCAATAGCAGCTTATCATGATTATGAGATCTGGCAGATGGATGTCAAAACAGCCTTCCTTAATGGGAGCCTTGAAGAGGATGTGTACATGACACAACCTGAAGGTTTTGTCAGTCCAAGGAATGCTAGAAGGATATGTAAGTTGCGTCGATCCATTTATGGACTGAAGCAGGCCGCAAGGAGGTGGAATATTCGTTTTGACCAGACAGTCAAGGAATTTGGCTTTATTCAAAACGAAGATGAATCTTGTGTTTACAAAAGGGTTAGTGGGAGCCACGTGGCATTCATAGTATTATATGTTGATGATATATTACTTATCAGGAATGACATACCTTCTCTACATGCTGTTAAGACTTGGTTGGGAAAAAATTTCTCAATGAAAGATTTAGGCGAGGCGACCTATATATTAGGGATCAGGATCTATAGAGATAGATCCAGAAGATTGATCGGCCTAAATCAGAGTACATATATTGACAAAGTACTGCATCGTTTTGGGATGCAAGATGCTAAAAGGGGATTTGTCCCGATGTCTCATGGGATATCGATCTCGAGTGACAATAGTCCTAAAACATTGGATGAAAAGGACCGCATGAGTAAGATTCCATATGCTTCTGCAATTGGATCTATCATGTATGCAATGATATGTACTCGTCCTGATGTGTCATATGCTTTGAGTATGACGAGCAGGTTCCAGTCTAATCCAGGTGAAGGTCACTGGACAGCTGTCAAGAATATTCTTAAGTACTTGAAGAGGACTAAAGATTCATTCTTGGTATATGGGGGAGAAGAAAGACTAGTGGTAAAAGGTTACACTGATTCTAGTTTCCAAACAGACAAGGATGATTCTATATCCCAGTCTGGTTTTGTGTTTTGTCTCAACGGAGGTGCTGTAAGCTGGAAAAGTTCAAAGCAAGAAACAGTAGCTGATTCTACAATGGAGGCTGAGTATATTGCTGCTTGCGAAGCAGCTAAGGAGGCAGTTTGGATCCGAAATTTCATCACAGAGCTTGGTGTGGTTCCATCGATCGTAGACCCTATCGATCTTTATTGCGATAACAATGGAGCCATAGCACAAGCAAAGGAACCAAGATCGCACTCCAGGGCAAAACATATACTTAGAAGATATCACCTTATTCGTGAGATTAATGAACGAGGAGATATACATATATGTAAAGTGCAAACTAATGATAACGTAGCTGACCCACTGACTAAGGCTTTGTCGCAGCAGAAGCACGAGGGTCACACTAGTTCCATTGGTATTCGATACATGAGTGATTGGCTCTAGTGCAAGTGGGAGATTGTTAGTGTAGGTGCCCTAGAGGCAATACAATGATATTATGTAATCAGTATTATTGACATTATGTTCTTTTGATTATATTAATAATTTATTATGCTTCGTATTTACTGCGTTATAAATATTAGCATGATAAATGTCCTTAGATTATTAATACGAACTATATGAACATGAGATTATATATAGTATAATAATCTTAAATGTCCCTAGTCGAGTATTATTACCATTAGGACAGTAATAATACATTGAGACTAGTATGTTGATTGATTGATGACCACCTCTCATGGGTCATTAGTATAGAGATACTAAAATCAATACATAGGTAAATGTAAGAGTACATTGTACTGGACAGACCCACTGTGAGATTCTACATGGAATGAATTAATAAGTGTCATAAGTAATCTCACTGTGATAATGGTGTAATGGTCCTCTGACCTGAAATCATTATATTTCTACACGAGAATTAATGTACTTTGATTCTATCAAAAGTTATCTTTAATCGGGTAATGATAAAGATAGTATTGGGTTCATTATGAATCGTGTGAGAAATATGAATGATCTAGAAGGAATTTAACCCTCCTAATTATAGGAGCGATATTATCGGCCTCTTGTTTGAGTGAGACTATGAAATGCATGGCCATGCTCAAATATTGATTTGTTTGAATAGTCTACTCATCGATCAAGAAAATAAAGATTAAATTATTAAGAGGATGACACATCCCATGCCTCTAGTTTAATCTATAATATCAAGGTTAAAAGGATTATATTACATGGAGACATTAGTCACGAAAGGTTTAATTGAATCACCAATTATTATTATTACTAAGGTAGCAATGATGTATTACTAGATGCCGCTCATTGTTTATAATTTTATTATAAGATAATAAAATTATTGCCAACGTAATAATAACCTAAAGGGTCACACACTTAGAACGTTTAAAAGGAGTATTAATTTAAATTCGGAATTTAAATTAAATGATTCGAAATTAGTTATTTAATTAATTGAGTTGGACTTAATTAATTAAAGGATAATTCGAATTATTTAAATGATAAAACCAAATCAGATTGGTCTTATCAGAAGCCAAACTGATTACGGTTAATTCGAATTTAAATGATAAAACCAAATCAGATTGGTCTTATCAGAAGCCAAACTGATTACGGTTAAGCCCACCTCATTCTCTCCCTATAAATACATAGAGATGTATTAGTTTAGGATAATCTTTGACAAATCCATTTTCCACAGAAAACCCTAGCCGCTCAACTGTTGAGAGGCAAAAGAGAGAGAGAGAGAGAGGCAAGCATCATCGGCTAGTACCGGCTCCCTTGATCGTTGGACGATCGGACGTTCGTGTGGACTGCCTTAGAGACGCGGATCTAGCTACTAAGGCTGCGTGGTGATTGTAACCTCCATCTTTCAGCCTTCGTAAAGCTCCGAAAGGTAAAAAATTTTATTTCTCCATTATTAGCCATGTCTTGTACACGGATCCTAGGGTTAGGGTTTCGGATCTGTTTTCATTTCTTTTTCGCTGCGTTTGTGCCCCGAAACCCTACAGGTGGTAACTCACGACGTCGAGCCCACACCCTCGAATGACAACGCTCGGGACGAGGCTGGCTTAGGGGCGACGAGGCTGTGCTTGGCGAGGTGCGGAGAGCGGCTCTATGAAGTCGAGCTGGGATTGCACCGAGCCGAAAGCGAGCAGAACCATCTTCAACTCATCCTAGGTCGGCGAGACATCGAGATCCGACGTCTGGAGAGCAGGATCGCCGAGATGACCCCCTTAGGAGAGGACGACGGTTCGTCGACCGCATATAGCTACGGCCTTCGGATCAAGTGCATTCGCCACACCTTGTCCAAAATAACAGCGGAGAGGGCGATCTGCTTTCTGAGATCCGCCACCTGCAAACTGTAAAGGTGGAGCTTCGGACGGAGGGAGAGGGGCTGACGGCCAAGGTGGCCAAACTGACGACCGAATGGGATGAACTGACGGTCGAGGTTGACGCCCTGAAGAGAGCCACGGTGGACAAGAGTATCGAAGTCACCCACCTTCGCCATCTTATCACGAGTCGGTCCGGAGTCCCGAGCTCCGTGATACCTCCCCGCTTCGAGGTCAATGTCAAAGATGACTCGTTGTGAGACTGGATCTCAGAGCTGGAGGTGGAGGTGGCCCGCCTCAAGCCGCGTTCGGGGCCGATCAATGTGAGGAGCACTTTGTGTACTCACGCGGAGAGTGATCGGGGCATCACGTTTTACGAGATGGCGACCCGTCCGCCCCTCGGCCATCCTAGCCCGGGGGATGCGCAAAGTTCGGTGGCCATTTCGTCGAGCGGGGCATCCGTCGGTGCGGCAGCTAGGAGCAGTGCCGAGGACACGTCCCAATTCGCTGGTTTGGGGTCGGGCTCCGGAGGCAAACGTCGTCGACCTCGAGTGTCTTTGAAGAGGAACATCCCTGCGCCACGGAGGCATTGATGATCGTTTTTGAAGCCTTTGTATTTAGTCCAAGTGTAGCGGGTCGGCATTGTAATTTTGTTTTACGGAAGAGTCGCTTTGTACTGCATCCCAATTATTAACAATATTTCTTTCTCGAACTTGCATGTTCTTTGTAGCTCTGTGTAGTCATTTTTTTGTGACTGTGTTCATTGTGCCGAGGTCCCTGTGCCGGCCTTTTGCTTGTTCGGGGATCAGCGACGTGAGTGTTCGTCCAGTGGTGCCGAGCTACGCTTCGGTCGCCTAATCTTGCAAACTTGCGAGATGAGCCGAACCTCACTTAACAGTGAGCTTACGGGGTGCGTTCGAGCCAAGTGTTGGACTCCGGACCTTTGTTAGAGTGGTTCAACAGTTGTGGGAGCAATTCCGAATGGCGAACTACTTCTAGCTCGCTTAAGAGCGAACTTGCGAAGTAGAATCGAGCCAAGTGTCGGACTCCGAACCATCGTTAGGTTAGTTCAACGGTTATGGGAGCAATTCCGAATGGCGAACTACTTCTAGTGCGCTTAGGAGCGAACTTGCGAAGTAGAGTCGAGCCAAGTGTTGGACTCTGAACCATCTTTAGAGTAGTTCAACGGTTGTGGGAGCAATTCCGAATGGCAAACTACATCTACTTCGCTTAGGAGCAAACTTGCGAAGTAGAGTCGAGCCAAGTGTTGGACTCCGAACCATCGTTAGAGTAACTCAACGGTTGTGGAAGCAATTCCGAATGGCGAACTACATCTAGTTCACTTAGGAGCGAACTTGCAAAGTAGAATCGAGCCAAGTGTTGGACTCCGAACCATCGTTAGAGTAGTTCAACGGTTGTTGGAGCAATTCCGAATGGCAAACTACATCTAGTTCGCTTAGGAGCGAACTTGCGAAGTAGAATCGAGCCAAGTGTTGGACTCCGAACCATCGTTAGAGTAGTTCAACGGTTGTGGGAGCAATTCTGAATGGCGAACTACATCTAGTTCGCTTAGGAGCGAACATGCGAAGTAGAATCGAGCCAAGTGTTGGACTCCGAACCATCGTTAGATTAGTTCAATGGTTGTGGGAGCAATTCCGAATGGCGAACTACTTCTAGTTCGCTTAGGAGCGAACTTGCGAAGTAGAGTCGAGCCAAGTGTTGGACTCCGAACCATCGTTAGAGTAGTTCAACGGTTGTGGGAGCAATTCCGAATGGCGAACTACATCTAGTTCGCTTAGGAGCGAACTTGCGAAGTAGAGTCGAGCCAAGTGTTGGACTCCGAACCATGGTTAGAGTGAAGAGTGAAAGCAGAGAGATGTAGACAATAGTAGAGTATGAAAAAGCTTTCTTTATTAATGATTAATAGTTGGGCTGCTTCTAAAGTTGCTAGCCGTTATTACAAGAGAGAAAACAAAAGAAAAGCAAGACAAGTAATAGAAGTGGAACGGTTCGACATCCCCAAAATACTTAGAGAGGCGTTGGTGCCTTCTCTTGGTATTTTAAGAGATGGTCGGCATTCCAAGTCTTGGGGATCTCCCTGCCATCGAGTTCTTCTGGTCTGTATGTGCCGGGCCGAACCACTTTTGCAATCTTGTAAGGTCCCTCCCAATTCGGGGCCAATTTGCTCTTCTGTCCTGGGAATGAGATGGCTAACTTTCTGAGGATCAGGTCTCCTTTTTTGAGGTCCGTAGGGCGGACTCTTTTGTTGTATGCCAACTCGATCCTTCTTCGGTAGCTTTGTTGACGAATGGCAGCTCGTTCTCTGATCTCATCTATCAGGTCTAGATTTGCTCTGAGCTCTCTGGCATTTTGCTCTTCTTCATAAGTTATTAGACGAGGAGAGGGTATTCTGACTTCTAAGGGGATGGTGGCCTCGGACCCATAGGTGAGATTGAATGGGCTCTCTCCTGTGGGGGTCCGTTTTGTGGTGCGGTAGTTCCACAGCACATTGGGAAGCTGATCGACCCATAAACCTTTGGAACATTTATCCAATCTCCTCTTAATGCCGGAGAGGATCTGTCGGTTAGCATTTTTGGCTTGGCCATTCGACTGGGGATGAGAAATGGGAGAGAACCTGTGTTGGATGGCAAGGTCTTCGCATAGAGCTCGGAAGGCAGCCCTGGTGAACTGGGTTCCGTTGTCTGTTATTAGGACCCGAGGGACGCCGAATCGGCAGATCACGCTCTTCCAAAAGAACTGAACAACCTTGTTCTCAGTGATCGTGGCCAAGGGCTCGGCCTCTATCCATTTTGAGAAGTAGTCGATCGCCACGACTAAGAATTTGAACTGTCCGGGAGCTGGTGGAAATGGCCCTAGTAAATCCATCCCCCACATTGCAAAGGGGATTGGACTTGATAGAGAAGTTAGTGGAGCTTGTGGGAGGCGTCGGATGTCGGAGTACTTCTGACAGGAGCTGCATTGCCGAACGTGTCGTTTGGCATCTCGTAAGAGAGTGGGCCAGAAATATCCGTAATTCAACACTTTGCGGGCCAAGGATCTGGATCCCGAATGTGCCCCGCCGATGCCCTCGTGAAGTTCTTGCAGGGCGTAGTCGGCCTGCTCGGGGGAGAGGCATCTCAGGTAAGGCCGGCCGTCTACCTGTGTGAAGGAGCGTTTATATAGGGTACCTCCGATTAGTGTGTAACGCTCAGCTCGGGTTCTCACTCTTCGAGCTTCCTTGGGATCCTCGGGGAGGAGTCCATCCCTTAAGAATTCGACGAGGGGTTTCATCCAGTTATCTTCAAGCAGGACAGGCAGCGACTCCATAGAGTCGGAAGTTTCGTCCTCTATGCTTGGCTTCAGAAGGACCTCTATCAAGACGGTCTGCTCGAGACCTTGAAGGGAGGAAAAGGCTAGTTTGGAGAGGGCATCGGCCTGAGCATTTTCTTCCCAGGATATTCGTTGGATGAGGGCTTCTTCAAATTGTGCCATGAGGCTCCTTACCTTGGCTAAGTATTTGACCATGCTGTCATCACATGCTTCATACTCGCCGAGGACCTGATTTACGACTAGCTGAGAGTCGCTAAAGATTCGGAGGCGTCGCGCCCCTGCATTTCGAGCCATTCCAAGGCCGGCTATGATTGCCTCGTATTCTGCTTCTTTGTTCGAGGCCTTGAAGTTTATACGGAGGGAGTATTGGAGGATGAAGTCATCTGGGCCTGCCAGAATGACCGCTGCTCCGCTTCCCTCGTTGCAGGAGGATCCGTCCACATAAACCGACCAAATAGGCGGCCCCTTCATCGCTTGACTGGACTCAGGAATGGTAATTTCAACTATCAATTCTGCTAAGGCCTGAGCCTTGATCGCGGTCCGAGGCTGATAAGTTATATCGTGCTGGCTCAGCTCAATAGACCACTTCATAAGACGACCGGAGGTCTCCGGCTTGTGGAGCACTTGCTTCAGTGGTTGGTCGGTCAGAACGACCACCGAATGGGACTGAAAATACGGGCGAAGCTTTCTCGCGGCCATCACCAGGGCATAAGCCATCTTTTCTATTCTTGGATAACGGAGCTCGGCATCCCGAAGTACCTTGCTCACATAGTAGATGGGCTTTTGAGCCCGGTCTTCTTCCCTTACCAGAATGGCACTGAGGGTTTGCTCGGAGGCTACTAGGTAGAGGTAGAGGGGTTCCCCAGGAATTGGTTTGTTGAGGAGAGAAGGATTGACGAGGTAAGCCTTGTGCTGGTCGAAGGACTCCTGTTGCTGTTGACCCCATTCAAAACCTTTAGCCCCCCTAAGGGCCTTGAAGAAGGGGAGGCATTTCTCCCCGGACTTCGAGAGAAAACGCCCTATGGCGGGTAGGCGACCTGTTAGCCTCTGAACTTCCTTAACATTCTTGGGAGGGGCCATGTCTAATATGGCCTTGATTTTCTCAGGGCTTGCTTCAATTTCTCGCTGGCTGACCATGAAGCCGAGGAACTTTCCCGACGAGACGCCGAACGCACACTTGTTCGATTTAGTCTCATATTGTGCTTTCTCAAAACATCAAACGCCTCCTGGAGGTCTGTTACATGATCGGGACCTCGGATGCTTTTTACAAGCATGTCGTCAACATATACTTCCATATTACGGCCAATCTGAGCTTGGAAAACCTTGTTGACGAGGCGTTGGTATGTGGGACCTGCATTTTTCAAACCGAACGGCATAACTCTGTAGCAATAGAGGCCTTGGTCGGTCACAAACGAGGTCTTCGGGATATCCGAAGGGAACATCCGGATCTGATTGTAGCCTGAGAAGGCATCCATGAAGCTGAGGAGCTCATGTCCCGAGGTGGCATCAATCAAAGTGTCAATACTCGGAAGAGGTAAGGGATCCTTGGGGCAAGCCTTGTTGAGATCGGTAAAATCAATACAAATCCTTCAAGTCCCATTGGACTTCTTCACCATTACTACATTCGACAACCACTCGGGATAGTTCACCTCTTGTATGAACCGAGCCTTCAAGAGCTTGTCCACCTCCTCTTTTATAGCTAGCTGGCGCTCAGGGGCGAACTTGCGCCTTTTCTGCTGAACCGGTTTGGATCCCGGAACAACGCTGAGGTGGTGGACTAAGAGCTCTTCGGAAACTCCGGACATGTCTGCAGCTGACCAAGCGAAGAGGTCTCGGTTCCTTCGGATGCACTGTACAATGTCCGAGCATAGGGCGGACGGGAGGGTCTTGCTAACAAAGAACTTGCGAGTTGGATCCTGCTCAGAGAAGAGCACTTCCTCCAATTCGTCCACCAGCTCGGACGTCGGTTGGGCAGCATCTTGGGGGATTTCCAGAGTTTCTAAGGAGAGGACGGGACCGAGGGTAGGGGTCATATAGCACTTGCGGGCCATTTTCTGATTGCCTTTTACTTCCCCTACTCCGGCCCGAGTGGGAAACTTCATTTTGAGGTGATAGGCAGAAGGGACGGCTTCAAGGGCAGCTAGGCCGGGCCGACCCAGAATGACATTGTAGGCTACAGGAACATCTACGACCATGAAGTCCATCGACTCCGTTTGGGTGGTAGGAGTTTTGCCGGCGGTTACATCGAGGGTGATCACCCCTTCAATAGTCACCGGCACTCCCGTGAACCCATGGAGCGTGTAGCCGGCGGGCTTGAGTCTATCTCGGGAGAGTTTGAGGCCCTTGAAAGCGGCGAGGAAGAGGATGTTAACAGAGCTGTCATTGTCCACTAGGATCCTCTCCACCTTGAAGTTAGCCATGTGGAGGCTGATGACGAGTGCGTCACAGTGGGGGGTGCGGACACCTTCAAGATCTTCGTCTGAGAATGTGACGGGCACTCCGAGGCCTTTTGGAGGTGGGGTGGCACAGACCAAATTGACTTCTCTTATAAATACCTTTCGAGAGGAGTTCGAGGAGCCCCCCATTGGGCCCCATGGATGAGGTGTAGGACATGCTCCTCTTTGAAGTCGGGCATTTCTTCGCGTTCCGGACGCTTATTAGCCCCCCGTGGCAGGGGAGGAAGGTCCGCTTGGTCCTTTCTCACAAATCTGGTCAGCTGCCCCCTCTGGATAAGGGCCCCTATTTCATTCTTCAAGGTCCGACAATCGTTGGTGTCGTGGCCGTGGTCCCGGTGATAACGGCACCAATTCTCTTTATCCCTTTTCTTGGCAGGGGTGTTCATCCTCGGAGCGGGAGGTATGATCCCTTCCTTCTCAACTTCCATCAGAATGGTAGAGACATTGGTGGTGAGAGGAGTAAATTTTTCGAATCTGGGGGGAGGTCGGCGCTGGCTGGCATTATCCTTCTGGAGCTTCTTAGCTCCTTCCTCTTCTGTTCCCTTTCTCTTAAACACGAAGGAAGACCCCTCCAAGTTGGGACGGTGTTCGGCTTCTTCGGCCCGAATATACTTTTCACTTCGGAGGAGGAGGTCAGAGAAGTTCTGTGGGGGCTTCTTGGCAAGGGAGGAGCGGAGGTTGGAATTGAGAACATTGAATTGAAATGCTGCTGCAGCGACCGACTGGTCGAGGGATGCTATGGACCTGGCTTCAGCTGTGAACCTCTTCACATAGTCTCTCAACTTCTCACCCTTCTTCTGGTGGAGGTACAGTAGCTAGATGCTGGTCTTCTCAGTTCTACGGCTACTTACAAAATGGGTGACGAAGAGGGTCTCGAATTGCTCGAAGGAGAATATTGAGGATGGGGCAAGGTGAGAGTACCATTCTCGAGCGGGGCCCTTGAGAGTCGCGGGGAAGGTTTTGCAGAGCAGGGCATCGGAAGCCTGATGGATGAGCATGAGGGTCTTGAAGCTCTCAATGTGATCAACGGGGTCAGTCTCCCCGGAGTAGGTCTCGAATTGAGGAGGTTTAAAGCCGATTGGCACGGGGGCATCCATTATGGTTCGGGAAAAAGGAGGTCGACTAGGACGAAGAGTCCTCCCTCTGAGCTCTTCTTCTCGGTCTAACTGACCCAAGCGCCTCTCCATCTCATGGAGACGGCGATATATAGCGTCATCCCTTCGACGGTAATCAGCCGAGCCTCTAGACTCGTCTTCGTACGAGGGAGAGCGGGGGCTACGGCGACGGTAGCTCCTGGAGTGGTGAGGACTTGGTATGTGTCGGGAGTTGCTAGGAGCTCGTGAAGGAGTTAGGGATTGCTGGCGAGGACTACGGGCCCAAGGGGGGGTGGGAATCCTTGGAGCATTGGTGTTAGGACGGAGATTGAGAGCTTGTAGGACAGTCGCTTGGAACTGCTGGAACTCGGCACGGGTGATGGGTGCCTCATCATTCCTGGGCTGTTGCCGACCTGCAGGGGAGTGTGACCTTCTTCTGTAATGCTCGGAGGACTCTCTCTGCCCCCTTCGGGTAGGGGACCTCCTGTATTCTCGACGGTGAGGAGATCGCTCATCCGGACGGTGTTGGTGGGAGGTTCCCTCTTGGGCCCGCTTTTCATCCAGACGGTAGCGAAGATCCACTTCTTTTGGCCGATTGGGGACTTTTCGTCAAGAGTCGGAAGCTCGGGGATTGTGGGAAGCCATAGAGTCTGTAGAGGCATTGTGGATCGAGACACTGTCCTGGTGGAGAGATTGTTTTTGAGGGTTGGGACCCTTAGGAGGTGGTTGATTCTGAGGAGGAGGCAGGTCCTGTTGGAGTGGGTCTTCCGCCGGAGGAGGAAGTTGCCCTTGCTGCGGAGCGGATTGGACGGGAATTTCTTATTGCTGATCGGGGTTGGGTCCTCGATTGGACCCTCTGGATCTGACTTTCCTAGGAGGCATGGCTGGCGAAGATCTGACCAACGAGAAGAGGGGAGGTTGCCATTCATTAGTTTCCCACAGACGGTGCCAATCTGTTGCTGCTAAATTTGGTGTGGGGGCAAACAGATAGTATTTGTGGATTCTTAGGAAAACTGAATAGCAAACCTGTATACCTGTTCCGCCGAAGTTTAATCGTCACTCCCGCCATACACCTGCAAAAAGTGCGAGACACCGGGGTTGTTCCCGGCGACGCACCCTCCGACGCTCAAGTCAGTAATCAAGGAAGATTATGAAAGAGCGTAAATTGGCAAAAGATTGATTACCTCTTAATGGAGATAGATGGGGAGTATTTATAGGCGTCTTAGGGATCAGATTAGGAATGTAATCCCCGTGATCTGATAAGGAATATCCTCCTTGTAAACAGATTAGGAATGTAATCCCTAATTCCCAGTGGAAGGATAGGCATGAATCGGGGCCGTTGATTAGGATTTAACCAGGGACCCTAATTCTATCCCTCTGGATCGGGTTTTCCGCTGGTCGAAACCTGCACCCGATTGTGGCGGATCCGTTCGTGGGTTATTGGATCTCTGACGAAAAGATCCAGTACCCATCTCAGACCCATTGGTAGGTAAAATTACCGTTTTACCCCTGGGCTTCAGGATTCGTGTCCGATTTGGACGGTTCCGATTAAACCCCATTTTTAGCCATATCTGATAATAATAAGATATATTACTTATAAGAATGAGAAATACTAAAGTGGTATAATGAGATGGGAATGAACCATAAAGCATATTTTTGATGTAAAGAGTATAAGCATTCTATCAATAAGGTGTTAATAATGTGATGAGATGTGAGAGCATTGCAATAAGCAACTGGATGTTATAATTGCATTATAAAACATGAATAAATGTGGTATTATGAGAATAGAAGCATTTGTAAGAAGTGATACTTGAAAGGGCATAATAAAATAAATACCCGTATTATGAGATTGGTTATGAAAATGGTTATTAAGAGAGTATGTTGTATTATGAGTAGTATTCATATAAATGGTTATTAATGAAATGAGTAATAACATCATGTAGTTATATTCATATAAGGCTATTATGACGATACTTGTGGAAGAATGAATATTTGGGTTAGAGAATTTATATTAAAAAGTAATGGATTGTATGTGTATTCGGGCTATGCGAATGTAAAATAAGAATATATATATATATATATATATATATATATATATATATATATATATATATATATATATATATATATATACGAGGTTGAGGTGAAGTATATTAGGAAATGTGGGAAGTTATGGATAATTAAATAGTTGAATGCAGGATTGGCAAAGTATTTGATATATCGTCGTATTGATGGTGTGTTGTGTTCAGGATTCAGGTTGCATTATCTTAACTTGGTATTTGTAAGTTTAAATTATTTTCTTTATACTATTTTAATTTGTTATTAGATTAATAACTATACTCACACCAGAAATGGCTGACCCCTTAGTGTTTGGGGAGTTAGGGGAGTCTGAGGACTACCCTAGATCCCCTACTGTTGCAGGTTCTCATCAGTGCAGAGGTGAGGCGTGGATTGGTAGGATAAAGTTTTACTTTAAAAATTTGTTCTAATTAGTGATGTGAATAGTAAAATTTATGATCTAAATTGTATTATGGAGGTATAAGCATGTATATGATGAGGATGAGTATAGTGTAGGGTGGTATGGTATGTTTGTGACCCGTACCCATCTCGTTGTGGTGTACCGGGCTCTGTGGTAGGTTTGACTAGGATTTTTCTAAATTTTTACCTCGTTTTTCAAAGAAATTTATAGTTTTTAATTGATATGTGATAATCCGTTGTGAGTTTGGCCCCCAGAGCATTATATTATATTGCTTGTATGTTTCTGCTCATTTTGGCCTGGGGAGCCCGTGAAATGATTGTGTGTATTGTGAGCTACGGAATTTTGAGCAGAATTCCGTAAGCTATTTGTGTTTCGGAACAAAATTTACAGGGGAGACTCTGCCAAAATTTTTATTGAAATATTATTTTCTTAGTTTATGTTTAAAGTGGTGTAGAAATTGAAAGAATTGATTTTGGAGTCAAAAAAAAATATATATATATATTTGGGGCGTTACAGTTTGGTATCAGAGCCTAGGTTAACTAGGAATGTTATACCCTGTTCCTAGCGATCTTGACTTGTGTGTATGGGTTTCATTTCGCTAAGTAGAGAAGGTGATGTTTGTATGAAGTTTGTTTTATGCTTTGATAGCATTTTGCTAAGTATGGATTTAGCTATTGAGTGAAGTGATCCCTATTATTTTTATCTGACTTTGGGTCAGTGTTATCCCTTATAGCCCATGCGTGTGTTTTGCATTATGGCATTGTTATGTTTTCCTTAGAAACCCCAGGCGAGAAATTGTACATCATTAGAGAGTTTTGTTATATGGGTTGCTGTATGTCGAGTGTGGCTATTTTCTTGGAATCTTGTGTATGACATATAGGTGTATATCCTATAGATTGTGAGGTGATGTGTTGTTGAGGTCATTATACTTTGCCGGGAGATGGGTTAGTAGTGAAGGCTATATGTATGGTTGATGTATGGTAGAAATGTGATGCAAGGAGGATTCGAGTGAGAAAGCCCGATGAAACCCGGTTTCTGATGGCATGTAATGACTTGGCTGATGTAAGTATGTATGTTGTGTTCATAGGAAATACTCAAGATGAAAAATTGAAGATGTGGGTTGTAAATTTCCTGATATATGTCAGAGAACAGTTTTAGTTTTTCTGTGATCGTAAGAGTTTGAAGCACTTGTTTTCGTAAAAAGATTTTAGCAGGAGGAAATAAAGGTGGTTCGAGTTCTTTAGTAATGCTGATGTGGATATGAAATATCACCCAGAAAGCAATAGGGTGGCAGATGTTTTAAGTAGAAGTAGGATATTGACTTTTATTCTGTCCCAAGAGTGGACGGTACCAGAATTATTTGGTCCATTTGATATTTCTTTAGTAGAAGAGGACGACATGACCTTATATGTGGACGGTTTATTAGTACAACTGTTTATTCCACAGCTGATCGGTCGAATTAGGATTCGAAATTTTTGCTAGTTGTAGAAGGTGCATGACCTTATTCTGGATGAGATTAATGGATAAGCCTCTTTTGAGGTGTGTAGTCGACAAGGGAGTTATGCAGATTAGCGGCGATCAAAACATTAAGTTGCTTAGTTATTGAAAGTTAGTGGGGGGAAAGTATCCGAAATTGTTTGAACAGTTTGTTTTCTATCTCGGTAGCTCGAGGACGAGCTTCTTTTGAGGTGTGTAGAATGTAACACCTCGAATTTGTGAAATACCAAAAATATCTGTTTTTATATATTTCGAGTGGTGAAAATTATTTTTGATGTATTTTATTGAAATATTGATATTGGTATGGATATTTGTGGTAGATTGGTATTAATGATATATTGGAGTTATGGGTCGAGTTTTATGTGAGGAA
Source organism: Hemerocallis citrina (assembly GCA_017893485.1). NCBI lineage: Eukaryota > Viridiplantae > Streptophyta > Magnoliopsida > Asparagales > Asphodelaceae > Hemerocallis > Hemerocallis citrina. Next base: position 131,909,936 of record CM030367.1, on the reverse strand, counting down.
ATATTATTTCCCTTATTTTCTACTTTTGGAAATTTTTTATGAGACAATTTTATGCATTTGATGTTGTTAGTATTTTTAAAATGTGAGTTGGGGCTCTATTTGAAATATTTTAGAGATTGGGGGTTTATATGCAAATATCCCCTTAAAAAAAATCCTTTTATTATATTTATATTTTATAAAATATTCCCCAAACACCCCCCCCCCCCAATTCTCTTCTCCTTTCTTTTTCTCTTCCAGCTTTCGATCCCAACCGAAAGCTTCGAACCCATTTCGGCCGGGGCTTCTCCCAGCCCAAATCCACCACGTTTTTCCGTGGTTTTCAAATTAAATTGGGGGATAGGCTAATTGAAGGGCTCTCTACATCGTGGAAGCGTCGAATTTTCGAAAGGATTTCGAAAAGGTAAACCCTAGATTTATTTATTGTATGAAATTTAGTGTGGTTGATTTTTATTGACTAGGGATATTATGGTAGGAAGATTTAGGGATTCTGGAAATGGTAGATGTGGGGAATTATCGGATTATTAGAGAGATTTTAAGTTGTTAATAAATTAGGGTTTTGGGTTTGGAAAATGGAATTATATATATATGAATTATCTTCCGCATGGTAGTAGAAATTGTAGTTTAGCCATTAGAATAAATTGGGAATGATTCTAGTTATTGTTAGGGGATAAAAACCCCCGTAGGAATTTGTCTATTACGTGCAATGCACGTGTGTATCCCAGGTGTTCAATAAACGCTTGTGTGATGTTTGGAATAGGGTTATTAGCTTTTGTGATTGATTTGAGCCTTAATTGCATTGAAATATGATAATAGGAAATATTGGCTACTTTGGATGCGGGATGGCGAGATGGTGCTTCGAGTCTTCACGGGCTATTATGTGAGTATGAATATATTTACATAGTTGTTGTTTTAAGAAAATCTTATTATAATACGAACGATTGGTATGAATTACGGAATAAGGTGTAATTATATATGGGAATTAGTGTTTGGCGTTGGTGTGTAATATGACGACTAATTACTCATGTCCCTGGGGTATTGATATAAACTTATAGATGATGGATTAGTTATATATATATATATATATATATATATACGGGGATGAGTTATATTTATATAAGATGTCGGTATATGGTGAATTGTTGTGATTTTGAATATCCAGTGTGATGGTAATCTAATGGGTGTATTTATATATATATATATATATATATATATATATATATATATATATGATGGTGTGATGTGTTGATCTACTGGGCGTATGCAAACCTGTGATATTGAGATAATAAATAGTATGATATACACATGATGTGTGGGGTAATGATAAAATAAACAATACAGTACAGTTGTAATGTGTAATATTATGATGTGATGATTTTTATGTTAATTATAGTGATATTTCTTTTGTGTGATGCATTGAAAGGGGTAAGTGAGTTGGGGATCATTGTTTATGCGAATGAGTTTAAATAAAAGGTGAGATGCTATGATGATAAAGGGTGATGTTAATATGGAAAGAAAACGTTAATACAAATAATTTCGGTTGACTTGAGCTGATACCTCCGGATAGACCGGAGAGAGATATGATACCTCAGGGTAGACCTGAGAGAGAGTTGATTCCCCATGATGGACCTGGGAGAGCTGATACCTCCGGATAGACCGGAAAGAGATATGATACCTCAGGGTAGACCTGAGAGAGAGTTGATTCCCCAGGAAGGATCTTGGAGAGCAGATACCTCCGGATAGACCGAAGAGAGATATGATACCTCAGGGTAGACCTGAGAGAGTTGATTCCCCAGGATGGACCTGGGAGAGCAGATACCTCCGGATAGACCGGAGAGAGATATGATACCTCAGGGTAGACCTGAGAGAGAGTTGATTCCCCAGGATGGACCCGGGAGAGCAAATACCTCCGGATAGACCGGAGAGAGATATGATACCTCAGGGTAGACCTGAGAGAGAGTTGATACCCCAGGATAGACCTGGGAGAGCAGATACCTCCGGATAGACCGAAGAGAGAGTTGATACCTCAGGGTAGACCTGAGAGAGAATTGATACTTCAGGCTAGACCTGAGATACAATGAATATGATATGAAATGTGAATGAGAAAGATGATGAAGTGTTTGGTGTAAGATGAAATGAAATAGTGAAGTGTATTATGAGTTAAGAATAAAGGATAAATAAGTAATTACGTGATGAGACTCAGAAAATACGAAAGTGTATTAATATGGATTAAATGAAGAAATTGTGTTATGATAATGAATACGGGAAGTAGAAAGAATGCATTATGTACCTTATAAATGAAAAAAAATGAGTTATGAGTTAGCGTATGAAAGGAATTGATAAATGTAGTACGTGGTTAAATTAAAATGAGAATAATAAAAGAGACATGTGTTATTATGAATAGTACGTAGTAATTGTATTATGTATGAGATCATTAAAGTAAAATATAGATTGATATGAGTTGTACCTTGGAATTGTGTCAAGGAACTGTCTGCCCGCTATTTCTGTGGAAATGGTGGGAACTACCTGCCTTGGCATAATTCGCAGGGTGAGTTGGTATACTTGTGGTAATGATTAATGGAAAAAAGAAATTAAATAAGTGAAGATGATAAGTGATTGAAGTGAATTAATAACCAAGCTATCGGCTTGAGATGTGATATGATATTACCCAAACTGTGTGTTTGGGGTGTGGTGATTATTACCCAAGCTATCGGCTATGGGGTGTGATATGTTTTGGCCCCAGATTGTGTTTGGGGATTAAGTTAAAATGATAATAATAAGATATATTACTTATAAGAATGAGAAATTCTAAAGTGGTATAATGAGATGGGAATGAACCATAAAGCATGTTTTTGGTGTAAAGAGTATAAGCATTCTATCAATAAGGTGTTAATAATGTGATGAGATGTGAGAGCATTGCAATAAGCAACTGGATGTTATAATTGCGTTATAAAATATGAATAAATGTGGTATTATGAGAATAGAAGCATTTGTAAGAAGTGATACTTGAAAGGGCATAATAAAATAAATACCCGTATTATGAGATTGGTTATGAAAATGGTTATTAAGAGAGTATGTTGTATTATGAGTAGTATTCATATAAATCATTATTAATGAAAGGAGTAATAACATCATGTAGTTATAAAAGGCTATTATGACGATACTTGTGGAAGAATGAATATTTGGGTTAGAGGATTTATATTGAAAAGTAATGGATTGTATGTGTATTCGGGCTATGCGGATGTAAAATAAGAATATATATATATATACGAGGTTGAGGTGAAGTATATTAGGAAATGTGGGAAGTTATGGATAATTAAATAGTTGAATGCAGGATTGGCAAAGTATTAGATATATCGTCGTATTGATGGTGTGTTGTGTTCAGGATTCAGGTTGCATTATCTTAACTTGGTATTTGTAAGTTTAAATTATTTTCTTTATACTATTTTAATTTGTTATTAGATTAATAACTATACTCATACCAGAAATGGCTGACCCCTTAGTGTTTGGGGGGTTAGGGGAGTCTGAGGACTACCCTAGATCCCCTACTATTGCAGGTTCTCATCAGTGCAGAGGTGAGGCGTGGATTGGTAGGATAAAGTTTTACTTTAAAAATTTGTACTAATTAGTTATGTGAATAGTAAAATTTATGATCTAAATTGTATTATGGAGGTATAAGCATGTATATGATGAGGATGAGTATAGTGTGGGGTGGTATGGTATGTTTGTGACCCGTACCCATCTCGTTGTGGTGTACCGGGCTCTGTGGTAGGTTTGACTAGGATTTTTCTAAATTTTTACCTCGTTTTTCAAAGAAATTTATAGTTTTTAATTGATATGTGATAATCCGTTGTGAGTTTGGCCCCCAGAGCATTATATTATATTGCCTGTATGTTTCTGCTCATTTTGGCCTGGGGAGCCCGTGAAATGATTGTGTGTACGGAATTTTGAGCAGAATTCCGTAAGCTATTTGTGTTTCGGGGCAAAATTTACAGGGGAGACTCTGCCAAAATTTTTATTGAAATATAATTTTCTTAGTTTATGTTTAAAGTGGTGTAGAAATTGAAAGGAATTGATTTTGGAGTCAAAAAAAAAAAAAATTGGGGCGTTACAGAGGCCCTCATACTTTTGTTTTTCTCTTACTTTCATCACATCTCCACTATGTGTCTAATCCTTAGATAATTGAATCATGAATAAAATTAATACCCTAGAATTAGCGTTACCTCTACATTGGTCTTAAACATCAACTGTTAATCACGACCCAAACTTGGTCTTTTATCATCACATTTTTCTTTCTAAAATTTCATTTATACCGATGTAAGGACTTAGCTAAACTCTAGTGTCAAACTCGTTTCATGTTCATCAAAAAGTGAGTATTCATATTCACAAATTCCATATTTCATCATGTTTCTTTCACTTCATTTTCCATGCACGATTTGCACAATTTAAACAACAATCTCATATTTAATCTTACTCAACTTTTACATGTCAAAACTCAAATCTGAAACTCAAGAAAACCATCAGCCAAGACAGTGACACTCGACTATTGAAAATGGCCAGTCGATTATCTTGCAAAGATTCAAAACTCATGAACCAACAGCCAGGACAGTGACAGTCGACTGTCCTGCGAAAATTCAAAACTCAAGAACCGACAGCCAGGACAGTTACAGTCAACTGTTGAAAATGTCCAGTTAACTGTCCTGCGAAAATTCAAAACTCAAGAACTGACAGTCAGGACAGCAACAGTCGACTGTCCTGCGAAAATTCAAAACTCAAGAACCAATAGCCAGGACAGTGACAGTCGACTATTGAAAATGGCCAGCCAACTGTCCTGCAAAAATTCAAAACTCAAGAACCGGCAGTCGACTGTAAACTTCAGTTCAAAGACGAAGCAGTCGACTGATATTGCAAACAAAATCCAAAATTCCATAACTGACAGTTGACTGTCGACTTTAGTTCGGTCGACTGTCAATTATAACATGTTGCAGTTAAAGTAGATCATGAATACATTTTCGACATAGAAAAATTCTTTTTTAGATGAATCTCAACATATTCCCCTTTTATTCACAATGTGTTCATACAATTTCTCTTTTAACATAATCAAGGCTCTCCACCTAGTCTTATGTTTACAACTAATCATTTTCTTTTGTTTCAAAGAGACAAAAGGATGATTATCTAGTGAATATAATATCACTCATAAAATGCAATTAAAACACACTTATTGCAGCTAATCAATTTATCCCCAATCCATAAACATTATTTTGCATTCTACAATTCATTCATAAGAGCAATTTTTCACATATTGCATTCTACAACTCATTCATAAGCACAATTTTTCATATAATCATATTTCATCAATCTAGCATGCAAATATATTAACCAATCATCATAACAAATCTTAATAAACACATTTCAATTTATTTTACTAACTTTTCATGTAGTTAAACTAGAGTTTCTTTCCTTACCAGTCTCTTCAACAAGTACAAAGCAAATTTTTCCTACTGGTTTCCAACATATTCACAATTTCAAATCCTAGAATGGTATCTATGTTGGAAGTTTGAGAAATTGCACACCTTATTGAAGAACAAAAGAAAAATCCTAAGAAACTCCTTAAACGCACGAATGGCTCCCTTCTCCTTCTAGTTTGTGCCACGAACTTGAGCCTTCTCCTCCTTGCTAGTGTGAACCCGAGCTCCTCTCCCTCCTTGATGTTATGGCCGACCTCCAATGGTTGCAAGAGCACACAAACACACCATTCAATCTTTTTCCCACACAACTCTCAATCTTCACAATTTGTTTCTTTTCTTTTCTTTTATCTTATAAATATTTCTAGTGCAATTCATGAAGAAGATATGGGGGTATTTATACACAACTCAAGCTCAAATGGAAGGTTGAGATGAGTTTAGATGAGAGGCTAGGATGCATTTAGGAGTTAGAAGAACAACCCATGATCACATAACCACTTTTCCACTCTCTCCATCACTCCCTCACTCCATGAACAAAACGGCCACCCCCTTCTCATTCACTCCCATGTGCTTGTGCAAAGCACGTGTCACACTATGCACACTGTAAATTTGTTTGTACATTAAATGTTAAATTAATTAGCTATTTGATCAAGTCTACACTACAAGTTGTATTATTTATTATTAAAAACAACTAATGGGCCAATTAGGTGGCCTAAAGTCTATGGGCTCTCTAATTAAATTAATTAATTTATTTAAGTGGGCTAGAATAAGACTATTAGGTCTAGAGATTAAAATAGGCTTTAATTTAAAAGAGAAGAAATGTTTATTCATGAAATGAGAATACTTTTTAAAGCTAAAATACACATATTAAATGTGCACGTGCAAGACACGTGAAAAAAAAAGAAACTTCATATTTATTATTTTGAGAAATTCAGGATGTTACAAGAAGCGCCCCACTTATATTTGTCAAGGTTTCCTAACAACTTTTCCTAGTGCCTAACCTTAAATTAAATTATAATTATTAAGACCTAGAGCTAGCTTACCCACCGAACTTAAATCAAACACTGAGAAAGTTAGCCCACACATGATACTTTTCAAAGAGAAAGTTAACCTACACTGGCTACTTCTAAAATTTCATTTATCACAACTGCCGGTATTCTAGATCTCGCTCACTCTAGAACAAACAACCATCTCAAAAGAGATCACATAGGTTACATCTATCCTCATCATAAACATCTAATTCATTATTTATCTTTTAACTTCTTTTATCCATTCTCTTTATGTTTATTATCAATCATGAAGTAACCAATTTCTTATAGTAACATTCAATAACACTTGATGAGTTTAAACCCTTATAAACATCACATGTTTAATATTCCAACTTCATCCTTTAATATCTCTTAATCCTTTATAAGGTACATCTTACTAACATCCCAATTTTAAATCCAATTTTATACGTTGTAAAAGTTTTAAGACAATTAGTTAAAAGACATCAACCCAATCGTATTGAAAAAATCATATAAATTCCAATACTACTCAAAAAATAGATTTATTAGTTTCATAGGAAACAAAAATGAGTCTACTACAACTTTGTAGTTAAGATCATCTACATTCATCCTCAATTACTTTGTCTAAATTCATTTGCAAAATAGTAGGTTCACAATCCAAAAACTGCAGCTCAAGCTACTTGTAAAAATCATAGAAAATTCTATATTGCATGAAACTTTGTGTTCTTTAGATCAAATTAAAGTTATACAAGTGTACTATAAATTTGTAGTTATAAGTTTCTCCAAATTATTGTGTCTATCACCCTGAATTCTTCAAAATCTACAGTAGGGTCGAAATGTTAGAATGCAGTTAAAATACTGCCACTGTTCAATCTTGTAAAATTTATTATAAATTCAGTTCTTCATAAAAAATTGATTTCTTAGACTCTAAAGAAAGTTTAAAGAATCTACTTCAAGTTCTTAGTTTTGACTTTTTTCAAATACTTCATCTAAGATGTTGAAATGATCAAAACCCGAAATGTGTACAAATTTTCAGCAACTAGACAACTGTCAACCAGTCCTAAGTTTGAATTTTTTTAAAATAGTAAACGACATCCAAATATTATGAAATTTTAAGGGGGTGTTCTTGACTTATACGAGAATCTCCTATAATAAGTTTAGCTCTAGATTCCATCTACTTTAATAGGAATAATTTTTTGAAGTGCAACTAAAATTCAACACATAACCTTATGAAAATGCCTCCAAATCAAACAATCATAATTTCACACATTCAATCAACAACAACAAAATCTAAATATGAATGTCCAATCTATATAAGTTATCATGCATCTAAAAATTCACATGTCAAGCATTCTACAAATAAAACTATATTAGAAAGTTGAAGAAACATACACCTCAATTGTAGAATTCTTAGTAGTAGAACTCCTAGAAAATAATGCTCAAAAGCTCCAAGCTCCCTAAAAAATGACTATCCTCTTCCTAGCACAACCTGCAAGCTCTTCTCCCTCTTTCTCTCTTTGTTTTTGTTTTGAGTTGTGTTATTCATGGCAAAAGTGGGGACTATTTATAGAAAAATTGTGTGGTCAAAATTGCTCCACACTTCCCACTAACTCACACCACTCTCCCTCATTCTCAACCATGGTAAGAAACATGTGCACGTGTAGTCAATGTGTATGCACACTCTTCATCCAAATTTTATTATTAATTTCATTAGGTTAGATGTATGTGTTACACATGACAAGTGTACCAAACTAACTGTATTTTAAATGTATACCTTAGTGCATACAAATTAATCATGAGCATTAAATTAATTTTAGTGGTCTACAAAATAGATTTAGGTCTAATAGATTTTAATTAAAAATAAATCACACAATTGTGACTAGAAAAATGAGAGGAAAAATATTCATGGCTCAAGAAATTTTTTGGAACCAACACATGTACTGCAAACACGTGCGTTGCACATATATAAATATATTTTGAGTCAAAACTAAAAGAAAAAATGAATTTCAATTTATAAAACGAATTCGAACAAGTTATAAAAATATATAATTGAAATACATATAAACATTACACGCAACGGTGGGTTATACGTAATCCTCACGTGTATTGAAAACACGTGCAATGCACGTAAAAACTCAAAGATTGAAATAAATATTTGAGTTGGCTCAAAATAGGATAAAAATGAATTTTAAGATAACGAAAAATATATAATTAATCAAAATACAAAAATACGTCGGATATTTATATTAAAATACGCTATGGATATTACTCGTAACGGTACAAAATATATGTGCGTAATACCCTTGGGAAAAAATTTATAACTCGATTTTGTGAGGTGTTACAGTCTGCCCCTTAGAACAATTCTGTCCTCAGAACTTACTAGGGTAAAAGTTGTATTTCGTACACATAAAGAAAAAATATCATTATTGTATATAGAGAAACTGCAAATATTAAGAAAATAAATATAGTATGTAATGTGGAAAACAAAGTAAACTTATATAAGGAAACTATGAGTATCAAAGTTAATAAGATTCCCTCAACAACAAAAAAAGTTAATAAGAATGAAACAAGAAAAACAAGATAAATAGTTGAAAAGAAACGTGATTAGAAAAGATGGTATAGATTGAAAGAAATTTTTATACAAAATAATATTAGATGAATCATTACATAAGATAGTATAAAGAAAATACAAATTAGTTATCAATGATGAAAGAAATTGAAAAACAAAGTAACTGGAAAGAATTAAGAAAATCATAGTAATATACAGATGCCTTAAACAAGTATAGTAAACAAAAAAAAGTTGTAAGTAGTAAAAGAGAGTAAAACAAAATAGAGGTAGGAAAAATAAATAGAAAGGAAAAGAAATGTAAGTGCAAAGAATAAAGCATCGAAATAGTATAGATCAATTATAATGCATTAATTTTTTTTTTAAATGGACTAAGAATATAAATAAACATTAAGTAGCTCAGAAATTTACTGAGATAAAAGGGATATTTTTATGATAAAGAAATAAATAGTAAAAACGAAATAAGGGAAAGTATAAAAACATAAAGCAAACCGATAAATAGTTTGGAAAAGCATAATAATTAAAAAGTAGTTAGCACTAGCTAATATGAATTTGAAAATTTTAAGGAAAGATAAATTAACTAAAAGAAAACGGGAAGGAATGAATAATTAAAATCGTAAACTAAGAATAGATAAAAGAAGGTAGCAATATATAATTGAAATAATATATAATATTAATTGGGATAGAAATAAAATGTAGATAATAAACGAATGTATAAAAAATAAAAATTATATTCTATGAGTAGCAAACATATCGAAGATAGGTTAGAAATAAAATATAAAATTGAAATTGTATAACAATACAAAGTAATAAAATAATTAATAGTATCCAGTAATACAGATTGAAAAATAAATAGAATAATGATAACACATATATGATAGATGTAGAAGTAAATATAAATAGTAAATTAATTAATTAAATGCGTATATAAGTATATTTGTATTATAAATAATAAAGTTGAAGTAGTATAAACTAAGTTATAAAACATTATATAATGGTATAAACTAGTACAAAAATAGAATAGTGGTAAGTAAATATATATAGAAATAAACGTGGGGGTTATTAATGTAGAAAAATCTCTTTTGTTGGGGGTTCGCCTCGTTGGTGTCCAATTGCAGGCTTGCCTTCTTGACATCAAGTTGCAGATTTGCTTCCATGATATCCAGTTATAGTTTACCTTCTGGACATTCGGATGCAGATTTTACCTCTCCGACATCCGGTTGCAGTTTTCCTCCATTGATGTCTAGTTGCATATTTGACCTTTTGATATCAGGTTGCACAAAAACGGTGAATGGGGTGATGTAATCTAGCAGATGTACTTGGATATTGAATGTTTAATTTTAAGTATGATGTTATGTTTTTGAAATTTATGATATAAAAATAGGAGTAAAAGTAGGGAATGAAGTAGGAAATTAGAACGATAAAAAGTATACATTTTATAACATTAAACAAAAATAGAATAAAATATATACATGAACTTAAATACAAATGAGGACAATAATTATTTAGTGTAGTAAATTTGGATAATAACCATAAATAATTATATATATATATATATATATATATATATATATATATATATATATATATATATATATATATATATATATATATAGTAATGTAGTAATTGGATATGGGTAAAATGATATGTATAGTAAGTATGTAGAAATATAAGATGTATATATGAAAATCAGTGAAAAGTATATGTAGTAACCAATAATGTAAATATAATATAATTGAAATATAGATAAAATATAAATAGTGAGTGTATGTATTATATTAGAGCAGTGCAAAGCTACAAAATTAATAAGGAGCTATTAATAGTGAAAAGTAAATATTACGAAAGGTAGAAAATAATAAGTATAACAAAATAGTAATAAAAGGGAATCTTATTGTGTAGAGGTATTTTGCATTTATATAAGTAAAAATATTACAATCATATTAAAATATACTGAAATAAATAAGAAAACATAAAATAATGGGAAAATATAGTAATGTGAAATCAAAGTATTTGTAAAGTGAATGTAAACATACAAAAATCAAAATTGAAAATCTAATAGAAATAATAACAAAGAAAAATAATAGTTTTAATAATAATTTAATAAGTAGTAATTCAAAACTTAATAGGAAACGTAGAAGTAATAGCAAAAATAAATAAGTAACGTAAAAGCGAATAAAAGTAAGTAGGATAAAACATCAAAAAAGAAAATGAGTAAGTCAAACTTAAAAGATTAAGACTAAGGATTGTAAATAAAATAATAAATATCAAAGTGAATTAATAGTATAATAAAATATTTAATTGAAAATTATTAAATGTTAAAGATGAAAAGTACTATGAGGAAATTACACGAAGAAAAATAAAAGAGAAAAGCTTAGTCTACGTATAAGGTATCATAGATGTAGGTTCAAACCAACCATATCACTTGTGATAGAAAGGAAAAACATGCTCGCATACAATCTCACATCAATGTATATGAGGAGAGTATCATGAATGCAAGTTCAATAACTACATCATTCATGACTCCAAAACTGACACTCAAACTCTAATGTCCTTCCTAATTGTGTCGTCCTTATAATTTTATAAAACTTATTGAACATTGGCTCTGATACCACTCAGTAACACTCCGAATTCCAAATATAGGTAATTCGTAGAAAATACAGGATCTTTTACTTCAAATTCTTACAAATTTACAAGGAATTTAAAACTTTTTATTTACAACATTTTCTTTACAATAGCACAATGGAAATTAAATGAATACAATGTAATCTACAATAATGAAAAGCCGTCAATCTTGTAATCAACTCATCATAGTGACTTCAAGCTCATGCCAAGTCCAAACCAGCATCTGGAAAACTGTGGGCACATCAGTTGCATACAATTGACGTAATGCTATAATACAACAATTCTTCTACTTTAGCAAACAAAAACTTGAATGCGAATAGGAAAAGTGACTACCTAGTAGTGTCAGTATATGATATGACTTAATGCCTAATGTAGATATTTACACTACGATGACACTAATGCATACTTGTTCGGATTTTATGCATCCCATACTATATAAGTCTCAGGGCAAGCCCTTATCGTACTCCTCAATATATGGTTTAACCCCTCACCATGAAAATTCTACTACGGTAACAAAAGCAACGTTTAGACATTCCACAGTATGGATTCCAGTCCTGAAATCCACCGTCAGACTATACGGAAATCCTCATTGTTTGAACATCTCGCAAGTGACGCTCTAGCCCCGGTATATACATATATAATGGTGATCTGCCACCCATCCGCCCGACTATTCATGATCCTGGAATCCACCGTCAAATCAATCGTTACGCTCGATTTAATTGAGGCTCGTCTCACCCCGTAAGCAACCACAGTCCAGGAATCCACCGTCTAACAGGGTGTATAGTCCAGGAATTCCCCGTCAGACTATATAGAAGCACCCCAATTACGTTTGCCAAGGTTTCATCATAACTTCTCCGATTGCTTATCCTTAAATCTAATTATTATTATTAAGACCTAGAGCTAGCTTACCCTTCGGACTTAAATCAAACACTGAGAAAGTTAGCCCACACTGGCTACTTTTCAAAGAGAAAGTTAACCCACACTGGCTACTTCTCAAATTTTATTTATCACAACTGCCGGTATTCTGGATCCCGCTCACTCTAGAACAAACAACCATCTCAAAAGACATCACCTAGGTTACATCTTACCTCATCATAAATATCTCATTTATTATTCATCTTTTAACTTCTTTTATCTATTCTCTTTATGTTTATTATCAATCCTAAGTAACCAACTTCTTATAGAAACATTCAATAACACTTGATGAGCTAAAACCTTATTAGCATCACATGTTTAACATTCCAACTTCATACTTTAATTATATCTTAAGTCCTCATAAGGTACATCTTACTAACATCCGGATTTTAAATTTAATTTTATACATTGTAAAAGTTTTAGGACAACTAGTTAAAAGACATCAACCCAATGATATTGAAAAAAAATCATATAAATTCCAATACTACTCCAAAAATAGATTTATTAGTTTCATAGAAAATAAAAATGATTTTACTACAACTCTGTAGTTAAGATCATCTACATTCATCCTCAATTACTTCGTCTAAATTCATTTGCAAAATAGTAGATTCACAATCCGAAAACTGCAGCTCAATGCTACTTGTAAAAATCATAGAAAATTCTGTACTTCATGAAACTTTGTGTTATTTAGATCAAATTATAAGTATACAAGTCTACTATAAATTTTTAGTTGTAGTTTCTCCAAATGATTGTGTCTATAATTCTGAATTCTTCGAAATCTACAGTAGGGTCGAAATGTTGTACTGTAGTTAAAATACTACAACTGTTCAATCTTGTAAAATTCATTATAAATTCAATTATTCATGAAAAATCAATTTCTTAGACTATAAAGAAAGGTTAAAGAGTCTACTTCATGTTCTTAATTTTGACTTTCCTCAAAAACTTCATCTAAGTTGTTGAAATGATCAAAACCCGAAATGTGTACAAATTTTTAGCAACTAACCAACTGTCAACCAGTCCCAAGCTTGGATTTTACTAAAATAGTAAACGACATCCAAATATTATGAAATTTTAAGAGGATGTTCTTAACATATATGAGATACTCCTATAAACATTTTAGCTCTAGATTCCATCTCATTTAATAGGTATGATTTTTTGAAGTGCAACCAGAACTCAAAACAGAACCTTATGAAAAAGCCCCCAAATCAAACATATCATAATTTCACACATTCAATCAACAACAAAAAATATAAACATGAATGTCCAATCTATATAAGTTAGCATACATCTAACAATTCACACATATCAAGTATTCTACAAATAAAACTATATTAGAAAGTTGAAGAAATACCCATCCCAATTGTAGAATTCCTAGTAGTATAACTCCTAGAAAATAATGCTCAAAAGCTCCAAGCTCCGTAAAAAATGGCTGGCCTCTTCCTAGCACAACCCTCAAGCTCTTCTCCTTCTTTCTCTTTTTTTTTTTTTTTTGTTTTGAGTTGTGTTGTTCATGACAAAAGTAGGGACTATTTATAGAAAAATTGTGTGGTCAAAATAGCTCACCACTTCCCACTAACTCACACCACTCTCCCTCATTCTTAACTGTGGTAAGAAACACGTGCACGTGTAGTCAATGTGTGTTCACTTACTTCATACAAATTTTATTATTAATTTTTATTAGGTTAGATGTGTGTTGTAAGATCCCGTAAAATAGTATATAACTATTTTGTACATTAATTTGTGCACAATTCAAAATTTGCACGTACTAGGGGGTTTTTCTCAATTTTAATTGAGTAAGTATTGGGACATATTATTTAATATATTTTGAACCCAAAAATGGTACATTTGTAAATCGAAGTAAGGATATTTTCTTAACCAAATTGAACACTTATCTGAACTATAAATTGAGATGGAAGTTATAATCACTAATTATTATTTTGGAATAAGAAAATATTTTTGTGTATATGCAATTATTTTTCTCTAAAATATAGTATGATACAATTGTGTATACGTATGTATGTATATATATATATATGCATATGTGCATTATGTATGTATGTGTGTATATTACTCTAATTAAATTCCAAAACCATTCATCCAAACCATAAACCATTTATTAAAACTATGTGCTAGTTTTGAAGATATGGTCACCCCCACTCTTCCACTCACCTCATTCTCACCCCCACTCTCTCTCTTTCTCTATATTTGCCGACAACCCCTCTCCCCTCTCCCCTCTCCCCACCCCATTCTACATTTTCTTTTTCAAGAAAGAAAATCATTCATTCTTTATTCTTTCAAAACCCAAAAATTCTACTACTTCCAAAACTCCTCCTTTTCTCATTTCTAGCATGCTACACTTCCAAATCTCTTCATAGAGATTAGTTGGAGGAGAATAAATCAAGGATTGGATAAGAAGAGAAAGGATCTAGGAGGAGAAGGCCAAAGAAATTAAGGAGAAGAAACCAAAGCTTCATGTGGGTGACTTCTTAAACTCTATGCATATTAATTATTTTTATGATTGATGAATGATGAAGTGGCTATTTTTGGGCTTGCTTAATGGTGTGAATGAAATTTTGTATGTTCCTACTTGAGTTTTAGGGCTAGAATTATCTATTGATGGGAAAAGATTGAATCTTGAGAACAATTATGTATGTTGGATTAGAAAAATCATAACTTGGTGCTATGTTAGAATTTGAGGTTGAAATTTTTGTGGTATCATCTTGATTGTGTGCCTAAGAACTCCACCAAACTTTGTTAATTTTGGATGTGTTTTGATATTTTAATAAAATCGTTAAAGTCGCTGTTTGGGGCATAAGTTGCTGCATTGTTGAAATTTTAACATACTTGACTTATAAGATCCTAACTTTGTTCTATGATAGAAATTGAGGCTGAAAATTTTATTGTAGTATCTTAACTATTTCCCTAATGTTCAGCCCGAATTTCATAAATTTTGGAGGTATTTTGATATTTTAATAAATTCTTTAACGTTGTTGTTTGGGGAGAAAAATCTGTTGTATTGAATTTTTAACATACTTCATTTGCAAAAATCATAACTCTTGAAATGTGAGAAATTTATGGGTGAAATTTCTATAGTAGCATACTATATGTGTCTAGAGCATCTCCACCAAATTTTGTAATTTTTTTAGGTGTTTTGGCATTTTTATAAAATCTATCAAGTTGCTGATTGTGGAAAGAAAAACTGTTGTTGTTGAATCTTACCTGTCGACTTGTAAAAATTTGTATCTCCATGATCACTTTGAATTTAGAGCTGAGATTTTTATTAGATCCCTCTTATGCATTTTCACAAAAAATCCACCAAATTTCATTAATTTTGAATGTGGTATGATATTTTAATAAATTCCATTTCTTTGCTGTTTGAGGAGAAAATTTATGTTGTATTGAAATCTAATGTGCTTCACTTGCAAAAACCATTATGCCTCAATTACTTTGAATCTAGAGTTAAAATTTCATTATTTTTGGAGAATATTTGATATTTTTATAAAAGAAAAATCTCGCTATGGTTGAGAGGCAGTGCGGCTACTGTTTGAAAATTTGCATCCTATTCCAATTAGCATAACTCTCTAAATACTTGGTCTCTTGAGCTGAAATTTTTATGTGAGGTTTCTCTATGTGTCTAAAACCGCTCTACCAAGTTTCGTAATTTTTGAACAAGATTTGTTATTTCTTTTAAATATGTTTTGTTGTAGTTGTTGAGGAACGGTGTAGCTTCTGTTGGAAATTTTGCCTCCTATTCAAATAGTCATAACTTTTTGTACACTTGGAATTACTTGCTAAATTTTGGATATGTATTGATCCTATGTGTCTAGAGAAATTCTGCAAAATATTGTAAGGTTTTGAGATCGTTTGTTATTTTAACGGGGTTTTATTGTGCGATGGGTCGATAGTTTTATCAATTCTGCAGGTTTTGCATGCACATTAGAAATTGACATTTTTTTTCTCTAAATGAATTAATTTGAGAAAGTTTTCAACTGAGATGTTGTAGTAGGCTTGATCTTTCCAAAACCCTAAGAACCTTGATTTTTTATCGAGTGTGTGATTTTTGGTGATTTTCGTAAGCAACACCAAGTGTATGTTGAATAACTAAGTTGTTGTTTTGATTAAATGTATGTTTTCATCTTAGTAAGGCATTAGAATGTCTTAGAATGATAATTATTCCTACTCTTGGATTGTGTTTGATCGTATTAGAGTTGAGTTGTTTACATGTATAATATTTTATGATTGGTTTGGATTATTTGTCCTATGTTGCATTGTTGCAATTTGCTTGTTCTATAATCCTTTAGTTTGCTTAAAGATTAGAGTAGACCTGTATTGTATTATTGTTTGGGGTGATTCTCACCACCCCGGTGTGTGTATTGCTTGTTGTTGCTTAGGGTAATGGATTTTACCCTAGGGAGCTATCGTTACTACTCAATCTTTTGGGGAGTTAATAGCCCGTGTCGCCTTGAACATGTTGAAGGAGAAGACTCGTGCGCCGACGTGCTCGCCATATACGGATGGATGTCCATTGTTATTGTTGCTACCACTTGGTCAAGAGACCATGGAGCAGAATTATTTAACTGGAGCAACATGTTTGGTTGGGCCGAGGTCACAATCCACTCCAATCATCAAAGGTGGGGTGGCGATTGACGGTGGTCAGTTCACCGCTTAGTTTGGCCATAGTTTGGTTAACGTTGGTACCCTTGGGTATGGTAGTGTCTTCGGGTTAGGTCGAGCTACTGTGTAAATTTAAGGCCATGATTTGGAATTAGATAGCTGTTAATTAGCTTTTGAATTATGAATTGATCATGTTGAATCGGACTTGTGAATGTCCATTGTTTGTTATATATTTGGCTATGTATATTAGCTTATTGTTTCCTAAGGTAATAATGGTTATCACCCTAGGACTATCTATCCATTTTGACCCTTGATAATTAATATTTTTTCTTACATCGAGTGCTATGGATGAAGACAGTCTTCGGGCGCTGGCGGATCACTAACCAATGAGAAATTGATCGCGGACCGGAGACGGGGTTGAGATCCAAGCAAGAGGGTGCTTGGCAATCGACTGAGGTCGAATGTCGTTGGTCCAAGTTGGGCCAACTTTTGTTCATTCTGATGTATTGATAGGATAGGCACTAGTCGGTGGTTGTACTCGCCTGTAAGGGGGGACACGTGCGGCGCCGTCTCGCCTGGTAAGGGGGACGGGTGAGGCAGTCTCTGTAACACCCTGAATTCCATTTACATGTAATTCGAAAATACCTTATTCCAATTATTTTCCCTTCTCCTATTTTTAGTACAACAGGATCTTTTACTTCAATTCATACAATTTTAGCAGGAAATTAAAATTTTTTATAACACAATAATGTTTATTACAGAGTTATACAGCGGAAGTTAAATAAAATACAACGTGAAATACAACTCTAATAACAGAAGATTTAATCATAAATATAACATTTATCATCAACTGTCTTTAAGTCCTTGTCAATCCAATCAAGCCCTGCACTGAAAATCTGTGGGCACGTCAGTTTCTTACAACTGATGCAATGTTACAAACAACGATCCTCTCTTTGTTGTATTATAACGAAATCTCTTACATTAGCAAACACAAACTTGAATGCATATAAAAGTGTAAAGAGTGACTATCATAAATATTTCAGTGTATGATATGACTTAAATCCTAATGCAGATGTTATATTACAATGACACAAATGCATACTTGATAGGATTCTATGCACCCCATCCTACATAGGTCCGAGGGTAAGCACCTACATACTCCACATTATAGGATTAGATCCATCGTCATAAAAAACTACTCGGTAATAAATCAGGTTTTAGATATTCCACGAGTACAGATTCTAGCTCTGGAGTCCACTGTCAAGCTTATACGGAAATCATCGTCGTGCAAACATCCCGCAAGTGTCCCTTTAGCCCCGGTATATGCATATACAATGAAGAACAACCTCACATCCACCCCACTATTCATGATCCTGGAGTCCACAGTCAAATCAATCATAGCCTCAGATTTAATTAAGGCTTGTTTTCATCGCAACCAACCACAGTCCCGGAGTCCACCGTCAAACTGGGTCTATAGTCCTGGAGTCCACCGTCAGACTATATAGATGCAACACACTTACGTTTGCCCAAGTTTTATTAGATCTCCACTTAGTGCCTAATCTTAAGTTTAAACATGAATAAATAATACTACCTAAAGCTAGCTTACCTTCCTACCGGTACTACTCAAAACACCAAGAACGACAGTCCATATTGGCCACTTCTCAAATCAATTATTCATTTTCAACATTTGCTGGTACCTGGGTCTCACTAAGTCTCTACAGTCAACATCTTTTTATGTTCAACAACTTGGGGTACTCATACCCTTATTATTCAAATTCTCAATTTCATGTTTTCCTATCTTATTCAAATTCTTCATTTATTCTTATTCATCCATCAAAAGTACAATCTCAAACTATTCATTTTCACAACACATTTTTCGTATTCATCAAACTTTCCCAATACAAGTTAATTAAGATTAAAACATAATCTCTTTAAAATTCATCTCATCATTTTCCTTGATTTATTTTGAATCAATCTTAACATCTTTAATCATATATATATAATTTTCTTGAGCTCCAATCTTGTCTAAGTATGAATATGATCTTTATTTTCCCAAATATAACTTAAAATAGTGAGAAATATTCTCAATCACTTCGTCTAGTTCTCATTTGCAAAAATAGTAAATTCAAAGTCAGAAAAATGTATTTCATGCTATTAGTAAAAATCATAGAAAATTATATACTTCACGAAACTATGCATTCTTTAGATAAAAATAAAGGTATACAAGTCTACTACAATTTATTAGTTATAAGTTTCTCCAAATATCATGTCAAAAACTTAGGATTCATCAAATATACAGTAGGGTCGAAATGTTGAAATACTGCCACTGTACAGTCTTGAAAAATTCATTATAAATTCAGTTATATATGAAAATTCGATTTCTTGGACTTTACAGAAAGGTTAACAAGTATACTACAAGTTCTTAGTTTTAACTTTTCTCAAATTATTTTATTTACAATGATGGAATGATCAAAAACCGAAATGTGTACAGATTTCCAGCAACCAATTAACTACTAACCAGTTCTGAGTTTAGATTTTATTAAAATAGTAAATGATCTCCAAATCTTATGAAATTTTAAAGGGATGTTCCTGACATATAAAATAGACTCCCATAAAAGTGTTAGTTCTATATTCTAACTATTTTATTAAACATGATTTTTTAAGTGCAAACAAAATACAAAATAGTAATTTTCTTTGCATGAATTAGCAACTTTGTGTACAATTCTATATCCAAATCATTTAATCTAATCATGAAGTACCACCATGCACCCAAACAAGATTATTTCAACTTATGTACAAGATAATCTTTCAATTAGCATCCATTTTCATTCTAAATATCATCATCGCAAATTAACCACAACTCATATGTATAATCAATTTTATATAACAATCTTCCTACACATGCATGATACAATACTTTAGAAAGTTCAAGAAGTCACCCTCCTTATTTGAAGTAAGAAAAGTGGAAGAACTCCTTGGATGTTTCTCCGAGCTCCAACAAGATGCTAGCCTTCTCCTCCTTAAGCAAAGCTCAAGCCCTCCTCCTTGAAGAAATCCAAGCACTCTCTTTCTTTTCTCTCTCTCTCTTTCTTCTCTTTTGTTTCTTGTGAATTGTTCATGAGATAGGAGGGGCTATTTATAGGGTCAAATGGGTGAATGAAGAGACACTCATTACTCAAAATTAAATACCCACTAACAAAACTAATCACCCACTCACTATTACTACACAAACCTCCACCTCTTCTCATTCCTTCATGAATTGGCTAACCCTTGGATTTTCCACATGTGCACACTCTCTCATTCATTTGTTCATAGCCTAAATGTATATATTTGTTATATTCCAAGTGTATATATTTAAAAAGTGTACATTTAAAATGCAGAATAAAATTATGGGCTGTTTCTTTTAAATAAATTTTCTAATAGGCTTTAAGATTAACTTTAGGCCTATGACTTTTTATTAAAAATTAAAATAATATAATAAATATGACAAATAAAAGAGAAGAAAGATGTGCATAACTTTTAGAAAATTTTAGAAATAAAATGCACATGAAAGTTTACGTGCAATGCACACATAAAAACAAATATTCAAATACGAAATAAATTTGAGTAACGGGGAACAATTTATAAAAAATCGGAATATAACATACGAAAAATATTTATTTTGATAATGTTATGGATATTTTGCGTAACGGAAAATATACGTAATCGACACTTGTGTTGAAAGCACGTGCAATGTACGTAAAAACATAAAAATTAAAATAAATGTTTAATAGGATAAAAATGAATTTTAAGAAAATGGAAAATATATAAATAATCAGAATATGACATTTTTATAAAAATACGTTACGAATATTACTCGAAACGGTACAAAATACACGTGCATAACCCACGAGGACAAAATTGTCATTACTCAATTTTGCAGGGTATTACACTCTCCCCCCTTAGAACAGTTCTATCCTCATAACTTACTAGGGTGAATGTTGTATTTTGTACACACCAAGGGAAAATATCATTATTGTATATAGAAAACTGTAAATATTAAGAAAATAAATGAAGCATAAAAATATGTATTGTGGAAAAAAAAAAATAAACTTATATTGGAAACTATGAGTGTCAAAAATTTATAGAACACAACAAGAAACTAGAAAAATAGCATAAGAAAAGGAATGTGACCATAAAAGATAGTATCGATTGAAAGAAAATTTCATACAAAAATAATATTAGGTAAAATATTAGATAAAACAAAAGTATAAATTAATTCGTTAATTGTGAAATAGTTTGGAAAACAAAGCAATTTGGAAGAATAAAAAGAAGCATAGTCAATAGATATTTTAACAAATTATTAATAGGCTTAGTAATCAAAATTTATCAAAGTAATAAGTGGTAGAATGATTAAAATCACAAACAGAACTAGTACCATATACTACGAGATAAAAATTGAACTAGAAATTCAAGAGAAAAAGGTTTGAAAAATATATGAGCATGAAATTGAGTTAAAAGTATAGACAATATAAAATAATTCTCTATAAAAAGTTAATATCATAAAATAATTTGTAAAGTAAGTAAAATAATTATATATATGATTTAAAAATAAACAAAAATAGGGGTTATTAAAGTAGAAAAATCCGTTTTTGTTGTGGGCTCGCACATTGGTTTTCAACTGCAGGCTTCTCAAGTTGCAGAATTGCCTCTACAACATCTGATTGCAGTTTGACTTCTGGACATTCGGTTGTAGACTTTGCCTCCCCGAAATCCATTTGCACTTTGCATCTATTGATGTCTAGCTGCAGATTTACCCTCTCAACATTAGGTTGCACCAGAACGAGAGATGGGAAGATGTAATCTTCCATATGTACTTGGATATTGGGTGTTTAATAAAGTATGAAAATAGAAGTAAAAGTTGTGATAAGAAGAGTAGAAAATTACAATGATAAAATATTCAAATAAAAGGATAGATTTGAAATATTGAATATAAGCTAGATCACAAAAATGGTAGGAAGATGATTTATGTGTGGAAGTATGTCATAACTATATAAGTAAAACAGTACAAAAATATACTGAAATGAATAAGACAAGGTAAAATAATAGAAAAATATAGTATTGTGAAATCAAAGTATTTGTAAAATGAATGTAAACATACAAAATTAAAATTCACAAATAATAACAAGGAAAATGATAGTTTTAATAATGATTTAATAAGTAGTAATTCAAAACATAATATAATACGTAAGAGTAATAGCGAAAATAAATAGGTAACGTAAAAGCACATAAAAGAAACATCAGAAAGAAAACGAGTAAGTCAAATTTAAAAGATTAGGACCAAGGGTTATAGATGAAATAATAAATATCAAAGCGAAAATTATACATATATATATATATATATATATATATATATATATATATATATATATATATATATATATATATATATATATATATATATATATTAAGATGAAAAAGTATTACAATGACAATCCACAAAGAAAATTTTAAGGAGGGAAGTGTGTCTGCATGTAGGGCATCATGAATGTAGGTTCAAACCAACCACGCTTCCACTGCACCACTCTGATACCAAGGGAAAACATGCTCGCATACAATATCACATCAATTGTATACGAGGAGAGTATCATGAATGCAAGTTCAATAACTTTATCATTCATGACTCCAGCCATCCAAGAGGGAAAGGGAGGAGAAGACATCAGTCAATATAGCACAAAAATGTAAATAACTCACACTTAAATCTCTATCAGCTGAACTCACAGTTCTAATGTCCACCTTAATGTGTTGTCCTTATAATTTTGTACTACTTTTTTAAGTCGGCTCTGATAACACTTCGAATTCCATTTACATGTAATTCATTGTACAACAGGATCTTTTACTTTAATTCGTACAGTTTTACAAGGAAATTAAAACTTTTTATAACACAACAATGTTTATTACAGAGTTACACAGTGGAAGTTAAATAAAATACCACGTGAAATACAACTCTAATAACAGAAGCTTTAATCATGAATATAATCTTTATCATCAACCGTCTTTAAGTCCTTGCCAATCCAATCAAGCCCTGCACTGAAAATCTATGGGCACGTCAGTTGCTTACAACCCGACACAATGTTATAAACAGCGATCCTCTTTATGCTGTATTATAACGAAATCTCTGACATTAATAAACACAAACTTGAATATATATAAAAGTGTAAAGAGTGACTAACCTAAACATGTCAGTGTATGATATGACTTAATGCCTAATGCAGATGTTATACTACAATGAAACTAATGCATACTTGTTCGGATTCTATGCACCCCTTCCTACATAGGTCCGCAGGCAAGCACCTACATACTCCACATTATAGGGTTAGATACCTCGCCATGAATAACTACTCGGTAACAAAAAAAGTTTTAGACATTCCACGAGTAAAGATTCCAGCCCTGGAGTCCAGCGTCAAGCTTATACGGAAATCATCATCGTGCTAACATCCCGCAAGTGTCCCTATAGCCGCAGTATACGCATATACACTGGAGAACGGCCTCCCATCTGTCGGACTATTCATGATCCTGGAGTCCACCGTCAAATCAGTCATAACTCCGGATTTAATTAAGGCATGTTTCCATCGCAAGCAACTACAGTCCCGGAGTTCACCGTCAGGCTATATAGAGGCAACCCACTTACGTTTACCCAAGTTTTATTATATCTCAACTTAGTGCCTAATCCTTAAGTTTAAACATGAATAAATGATACCACCCAGAGCTAGCTTACCCTCCTACCGGTCTTACTCAAAAACACTGAGAACGACAGCCCATATTTGCCACTTCTCAAATCAATTATTCATTTTCAATATTTGCGGGTACCTGGGTCTCACTAAGCCTCTAGAATCAACATATTTTCATGTTCAACAATTTGGGGTACTCATACCTTTATTATTCATATTCTCAATTTCATGTTTTCCGATCTAATTCAAAACCTTCATTTATTCGGATTCATCCATCAAAAGTACAATATCAAACTATTCATTTTCACAATACACTTTTGATATTCATCAAAACTTTCTCAATACAAGTTAATTAAGATTAAAACATAATCTCTTTAAAATACATCATTGAAAATTCATCCCATCATTTTCCTTGATTTATTTTGAATCAATCTTAACATCTTTAATCATATATATATATATATATATATATATATATATATATATATATATATATATATATATATATATAATTTTCTTGAGTTCGCATCTCGTCTAAGTATGAATATGATCTTTATTTTCTAAAAATATAACTTAAAACAGTGAGAAATATTCTTAATCACTTCGTCTAAGTATCATTTGCAAAAACAGTAAATTCAAAGTTAGAAAACTGCATTTCATGCTATTTGTAAAAATCATAGAAAATTATATACTTCACGAAACTATGCGTTCTTTAGATAAAAATAAAGGTATACAAGTCTACTACAATTTATTAGTTATAAGTTTCTCCAAATATCATGTCAAAAACTCAGGATTCATCAAATATACAGTAGGTTCGAAATGTTGAAATACTGCCACTGTACAGTCTTGAAAAAATCATTATAAATTCAGTTATTTATGAAAATTTGATTTCTTGGACTTTACAAAAGGTTAACAACTATACTACAAGTTCTTAGTTTCAGCTTTTCTCAAATTATTTCATTTACAATGCTGAAATGATGAAAAACCGAAATGTGCACAGATTTCCAGTAACCAGTCAATTACTAACCAGCTCTGAGTTTAGATTTTATTAAAATAGTAAACGATCTCCAAATCTTAAGAAATTTTAAAGGGATGTTCCTGACATATAAAAGATACTCCCATAAAAGTTTTAGTTCTATATTCCAACTATTTTATTAAACATGATTTTCTGAAGTGCAAAAAAAAACACAAAACAGTAATTTTCTTTACATGAATTAGCGACTTTGTGTACAATTCTATATCCAAATCATTTAATCTAATCATGAAGTACCACCATGCAACCAAAAAACATCATTTCAACTTATCTACAAGATAATCTTTCAATTAGCACGCATTTTCATTCTAAATATCATCATCACAAATTAACCACTGCTCATATGTATAATCAATTTTATATAACAATCTTCCTATATATACATGCATGATACTATACTTTAAAATTTTCGAGAAGTCACCCACCTTATTTAAGGAAAGAAAAGTGGAAGAACTCCTTGGATATTGCTCCTAGCTCCAACAAGATGCTAGCCTTCTCCTCCTTAAGCAAAGCTCAAGCCCTCCTCCTTGAAGAAATCCAAGCACTCTCCTTCTTTTCTCTCTCTCTTTCTTCTCTTTTGTTTCTTGTGAATTGTTTATGAGATAGGAGGGGCTATTTATAGGTTCAAATGGGTGAATGAAGAGACACTCATTACCCAAAATTAAATACCCACCAACAAATTAATCACCCACTCACCATTACTACACAAACCTCCACATCTTCTCATTCCTTCATGAATTGGCCAACCCTTGGATTTCCCACATGTGCACACTCTCTCATTCATTTGTTCATAGCCTAAATGTATATATTTGTTACATGCCAAGTGTATATATTTAAAAAGTGTACATTTAAAATGCAGAATACAATTATGGGCTTTTTCTTTTAAATAAATTTTCTAATGGGCTTTAAGATGAACTTTAGGCCTATGTACTTTTATTATAAATAAAAATAATAGTATAAATGTGACAAATAAAAGAGAAGAAAGATGTGCATAACTTTTAGAAAATTTTAGAAATACAATGCACCTGAAAATTTATGTGCAACGCACACATAAAAATAAATATTCAAATACGAAATAGATTTGAGTAACGGTGAAATGTTTATAAATAATCGAAATATAACATACGAAAAATATTTATTTTGATAATATTTCGTGTAACGGAAAATATACATAATCGAAACGTGTATTGAAAGCACATGCAATGTACGTAAAAACATAACAATTAATATAAATGTTTAATAGGATAAAAATGAGTTTTGAGAAAACAGAAAATATATAAATAATCAGAATATGAAATTTATATAAAAATATGTTATGAATATTACTCATAACGGTACAAAATATACGTGCATAATACACGAGGGCAAAATTATTATTACTTAATTTTGCAGGGTATTACAGTCTCGTCTGTTTATTCGTGGGGTCAAGTGATAAGACTGGGGGTGGTAACGGCCCGCAGGGACCAGCATTCGTACGGAGGTAGAAAAGGACCACAGGGACCAAGCGGAGTAACTATTTTAAGATCGGGGGTGGTAAATGGCCCTCAGGGACCGGGCAGGGGTTGTCCGGGGGCAGAAAACGGACCACAGGGATTGGAGGACTATTTTAAGACTGGGGGTGGTAAACGGCCCTCCGGGACCGACATTTTGTCTGGGGGCGGAAAACGGTCCACAGGGTTCCGACATCATCGCATAATAAAATGACCATTTTTGTTTGCAATGGCAGAATTAGACCTCACATCTGCATCTTCATCAGTCACTGTATGAATGTCGGGAACAGGAAAGGATACATCGCGAGGGATTGAACCCTACAATTAGAAGAAAGTGAACTCTTTGGGAAGGATTTAGTATGGGATGCATACGTTTCCAAATGAATTACATTAGAGTAAGTGCATCGTGTGCATTTTGAAATTGTGCATTAAACTCTAGGCATGGCATACACTAACACTTATGATTTATTTGCATATTTTTCTTTTACATCAATCTTGATTGTTGAGTTTTGGGGAGTCGCTGGTTTTATCAAGCATTGTGTGAGTTGCATTCAACTGACGTGCCCACGGTCTGTTTAGTTGCAGGATGGCTGATCTTGGAGCAGGAGACTCATGCTGCGAGGAGCAAACAGTGGAAGTTGATGTCCAGTGTGTCGAAGAGTTTTCTGATTGTTGTACTTTGCATGATTATAAGTATTGTACAGTACATTTTTGGAATGTAATTCATGATGTAATTCTTGTTGTACAATTTGTACTTGTAAAAACATTTTTGGTGTCAATAAAAGTTTCAAATTTTCTGTGATTTTACTGTGTTTGGACTCATTTGAAAAAAAGATTCTGACTTGTGTCTCGAGTTTCCTGTGTTGGGAACTCGGGACGTTACATGTGTGTTACACATGGCAAGTGTACCAAAGTAAATATATTTTGAAAAGTACATTTTAGTGCAAACAAAATTAATCATGGACTTTAAATTAATTTTAGTGATCTACAAAATGTATTTAGGCCTAATGGATTTTAATTAAAAATAAATTACACAATTGTGACTAGAAAAATGAGAAGAAAAATATTCATGACTCAAGAAAATTTTAGGATCACGTGTGTTGCACGTATAAAAATATATTGGAGTAAAAAATAGGTGTCACGCCTCGCTTCCCAAAAATACGGAATACAAGCATGTAACAAAAGCCCAGCGATTGATTTTTATCATCCATAAGCTGTTCAGGAATCTTTACAACATATCACAGGAATAATCAGTGTCGGAAGCAAGAGATACAACCAGGCATGCTTAATTGAAACAAGATACCAACAGGAATTTACTTGAAACCAAAATGATATAAATCTCAAATAAATCAGAATATGGACAAGTTAATAATATCCTAGGTCACATCGCCCCAAATACAAATGATTATCCAAGTCATCAAGTACGTTTTATTCAAGTTCATGCAATAAATAATAATAATAATAAAGCAAAAAATCCAGCACTAATACATCATCTCGCCAATACCATCTGACAGCTGACCATCCTGATCTGCAATTAGTAAATTTGCAGGAGAAGGAAAAAAAGAAAACAAGTACCCGTCAATTGCAAGTTACGGGCCACTTATAATGTAGGATACAAGTACAGGGGATAGATAAATCTAAGTAACAAGCATAGCATGGTATAAGTATGTCAACAGAAATATAACATCTAACATGAATCAGAAAAATAGAAACAAATAGCATGGTATACTAACAGGTACAGGTAACATGTATCAAGTATCAAGTAAATAGGTAAACAGGTAAACATGTAATATGTATCAGGTAACAGGTAAACAGGTAACCAGGTAACAGGATAATCAGGTATCAGGTGATCAGGAGCAAGTAATCAGGAAAACAGGTAATCAGGAAAACAGGTTATGTCGTGTCAAGTTTTGTGTTATTACTATCTAGGTAGCACTTCATGCATCCCAACTTTTACTACATGGTTGCTACAACAAACAGTTTCACTTTAGATTTCGTAGTGGAGTCCATAGAGTAGTGTACTCAGGGTTCAGGATAATAGGAATAACAGGAACAGGTAGAACCTAGTGGTTCTCTTCCGAGTACACCTTCCTATAGGGAAGTATGCAGTCAGGTACAGGAAACAGGCATAACCTTGTGGTTATCTTCCGAGTACATCTTCCTATATGGAAGCATGCGGTCAGGTACAGGTAACAGGATTGTGAATCATGTAGTCATGAACATGTAACAGGTAGGCAGGACACAGGTCCTCATCTCAGTACACATTTCTATATTTTCCACTACTAGATCTTTTCCTTAACCCCGGCTTGGTCATTTATTATTATAATCAGGCATGCATGTATGTGTTGCAAATCAAAGCAAGGATAAAAGGATATAAACATGTATCAGGTTCAGGGTACAAGATAAATAAGTACAGGTACAAGATAACACATAACAGGGTAAAACAACTAGTTTTCTAATTCAAGACAGCAAGACAGTGTTGTACTAAAATAGTGATTCCCGCTATTACAAACATCCAAATCTGGATCCGTCAAAGGATATAGAAAATAGACTTCCACAAGAATCCATCTAATATAAATAAGTCATATATAAATTCACAACATCATAACTCAAAAACAGGTTTGAATCTAGAAAACATGTTCAGTCAGAAATCAGTAAAACGAATTCTCAGTCAAGAAAACCGCATCAAAACCTCTCAAATAAATCAAGGAAAAATCTGGGGTATTTTCCTATATGTCTAGAATCAAAATATAAAGTTTTATAATATTCCAGGAAAATTAGTTTAGTCATCAAAAATAAGAACACATCAAGAAACGGTACTTTGGCAATCTGGGATTCCCAACACTGCTGTATGAAAACTGAAGTATCTCGCAAGCCGTGAAACGAAAACCAAATCCGCCAAAGGAAGATGAAAATAGAAAAAATATATTAACTTTCATATTTCATGAACATTTTTCATACAGTAAAAAGAATCAGGGTGAAAACACAATTCTTTACAGGACAGCGAGTAAAATACAGCAAGTATAGTTTTCATAAACGAGCATGAAACGACATATAATACTCATCAATAAAATTCACCAAAATTCTGGGTAATCCCTAGATATGTATATAAAGACTGACCAAGGTTTCAAACCAAAATAATATGTGTAGCACAAGTATCAAATTCATTTAGTTATCAAAATCAACAGGAAACGAAATCTGCTAAAGATCGACACCTCTGCAGTAAATCAGTCATATCTCACACATACGAAAACGAAATTAAGCAAAGTTAGAGGGGTTGGAAAATAGTCGAATTTCTCTAAAACTCAGGTTTTATACTGGAATTAAGTTACCGACTTCAAGACAGTCCAAAACAGCAAACAAAACAAATCAGCAACAAAATACAAATTTTACCCTTTATCAACAACTCAACATATATCATACAAAACTTATTCAAAATACAACCAAATATGAAATCGAGTCTACCAAGTGTCCAAACATCATGAATTAGGGTTGTTAACATATCTAAACAAGTCTATCACATGGTTCTCAATAAATACCCAAATTCTCACAAGAAGTCTCACATACATGATCAAATCAAGAACGGGCAAAACCTAAGTTAATTCATGTCAAGATTGTGTCGTGAGGCAACTATGGTCAAGTTTTCACAATAGAGACAAAACCCATCAAAGATAACACAAACAAGAGTCGTCTCTAGACCCAACTACACTATAGGCGGTATTTTTGACTTGTATCAAACAAAGGAATTGGAGTACAAGTTACTTGCCTTAACCGAGATGAAACAGACTCTAAGAATAACGGGAATGGATTACCGGGCAACAAACAAAAATTCACGAACAAGAGAATCCAAAATCAAGAGCAACGAACCAACGAACAAATGCACGAACACACGGCACGCTTCTCGAAGCAAGAAAAGAAAGAACCCACAAAAGAGAGGTGTGAGCTTGCGGCGGCTTGTGGCTTGGAGGGTTGGTCGGCAAGGGGGAAGAAATGATCGGAGAGGGGGGTAGTAGGGTAGTGGTGGTCGGAGGTCGGGATGAGGGGAATGGCGGCCTGGGGGTGTGCGGGTTGGAGTGCAGGCCGGAAAGAAGAAGGTCGGCCTGGAGGTGGTCGGGTGCTACTGTGCGGGATGGGGTGCGGTGCAAGCAAGGGGGAGAGGCCGGGGATTACGATAAGGGCTAGGGTTTAGGTGTTAGGGTTAGGGTTTGAGGGGAGAGAGAGTTATATAAATATATGAGTTGGGTTATTGGGTAATTGGGTTGTAGGTAGATTAAGAGTAGTAATAGGGTATTGATATGGATTAATTGCATAGGATTCAAATTAGGATTGTATTTAATTTAGCTTTGGTAAATCTATTAGGGATCAAACAATAGTATTGGGAATAGGTTGAGCAACCAACACCACCACAAGTACCCAAGAGTACAAAATAAAGAAGACAAGAACTAAATGAAAGAAAGAACAACAATAGACGAAGAACAGAACAAAAGATGAACAAAAACCAACACAAGGAGCTCAAAATGAAATAAATGAGTATATATTGAAAACAAACTCCAATATACAGTTCAGAAAATACAAGGAGAAATACAAAGAGAGAAAAATACACCAAAATGAAAAATATATTTAAAAATACATAAAACGAAAAACAGGGGTTACAATAGGAGAAAAATGAATTTCAATTTATAAAACGAATTCGAACAAGTTATAAATATGAATAATTGAAATACGTAGAAATATTACACATAACGGTAGAATATACGTAATGGTCACGTGTATTGAAAATACATGCAATGCACGTTAAAACACAAAGATTAAAATAAATATTTGAGTTGACTCAAAATAGGATAAAAATGAATTTTGAGATGACAAAAATATATAATTAATCGAAATAAAAAAATACGTAGGATATTTATATTAAAATACGCTACAGATATTACCCGGAACGGTACAAAATACATGTGCATAACACCCGTGGGCAAAATTGTTATAACTCAATTTTGCGGGATGCTACAGTCTCCCCCCCTTAGAACAGTTCTGTCCTCAGAACTTACTAGGATAAAAGTTGTATTTCGTACACACTAAGAAAAAATATCATTAATGTATATAGAAAAACCGCAAATATAAGAAAATAAATGTAGTATCTAATGTTGAAAACAAAGTAAACTTATATAAGAAAACTATGAGTATCAAAGTTAATAAGAATGAAACAAGAAAAACTAAAAAAATAGTTGACAAGAAACGTGACCATAAAAGAAAGTATAGATTGAAAGAAATTTTCATAAAAATAATATTAGATGAAGCATTAGATAACATAGTATAAAAAAAAATACAAATTGAGTTATCAATTATGAAAGAAATTGGAAAACAAAGTAATTGAAAAGAATTAAGAAAATCATAGTAATATACAAATGCTTTAAAATAAGTATAGTAAACAAAAAAAAAGTAGTAAGAAGTAGTAAAAGAGAGAGTAAAACAAAATAGGGGTATGGAAAATAAATACGAAGGAAAAGAAACGTGAGTGCAAAGAATAAAGCAACAATGTAGTATAGATAAATATAATGCAGTAGAAAATTTTTAAATAGACTAAGACGTAGATAAACATTAAGTAGCTCAGAAAGTTACTGAGATAAAAGGGATATTTTTATGACAAAGAAATAAATAGTAAAAACGAATTAAGGGAAAGTATTAAAACATAAAGCAAACAGATAAATAATTTGGAAAAGCATAATAATTGAAAAGTAGTTAGCACTAGCTAATATGAATTTAAAAATTTTAAGGTAAGATAAATTTACTAAAAGAATACGGGAAGAAAGGAATGATTAAAATCGTAAACTAAGAATAGATAAAAGAAAATAGCAATATATAATTGAAATAATATATAATATTAATTGGGATAGAAATAAAATGTATATAGTAAACAAAAGCATAAAAAATAAAAATCATATTAAATGAGTAGCAAACATATCGAAGATACGTTAGCAATAAAATATAAAAATGGAATTGTATAAAAAAACAAAGTAATAAAATAATTAATAGTAACCAGTAATATAGATTGAAAAATAAATAGAATAATAATAACACATATATGATATATGTAGAAGCAAATATAAATAGTAAAGTAATAATTAAATGCGTATATAAGTATATCTATCGTATAAATAATAAAGTTGAAGTAGTATAAACTAAGTTGTAAAACAATATAAAACGGTATAAACTAGTATAAAAATGGAATAGTGGTAAGTAAATATATATAGAATAAAAGTGGGGGTTATTAAAGTAGAAAAATCTCTTTTGTTATGAGTTCGCCTCGTTGGTGTCCAACTGCAGGCTGGCTTCCATGACATCCTATTGCAGTTTACCTTCTATACATTCGGTTGCAGATTTTGCCTCTCTGACATCCAGTTGCAGTTTGCCTCCATTGATGTCTAGTTGCATATTTGCCCTTTCGACATCAGGTTGCACCAAAACGGTGAATGGAATGATGTAATCTTCCAAATGTACTTAGATATTAGATGTTTAATTTTAAGTATGATGTTATGTTTTTAAAATTTGTGATATAAAAATAGGAGTAAAAATAGAGAATGAAGTAGGAAATTACAACGATAAAAAGTATAGAATTTAAATATCGAACATATAAAATTAGTAGTAATGAAAAGAATTTATAATATTAAAACAAAAATAGAATAAAATATATGCATGAGCTTAAATACAAATGAGGACAATAATTATGTAGTGTAGTAATTAGGATAATAAACATAAATAATTATATATAAAAAATATATAGTAATATAGTAATTGGATAAGGGTAAGTATGTTGAAATATATGATGTATATATGGAAATCAGTGGAAAGTATATATAGTAACCAATAATGTAAAGGTAATAAAATTGAAATAAAGATAAAATATAAATAGTGAGTGTATATATTATATTAGAGAAGTGTAAAGCTACAAAATTAATAAGGAGCTAATAATAGTGAAAAGTAAATATAACGAAAGGTAGAAAATAATAAGTATAACAAAATAGTAATAAAAGGGAATCTTATTGTGTAGAGATATATTGCATTTATATAAATAAAAATATTACAATCATGTTAAAATATACAGAAATAAATAAGACAACATAAAATAATGGAAAAATATAGTATCGTGAAATCAGAGTATTTGTAAAGTGAATGTAAACATACAAAAATCAAGATTCAAAATCAAATAGAAATCATAACAAAGAAAAAATATTGTCTTAATAATAATTTAATAAGTAGTAATACAAAACTTAATAGGATACGTAGAAGTAATAGCAAAAATAAATAAGTAACGTAAAAGTAAGGAGGATAAAACATTAAGAAAAAAAACGAGTAAGTCAAACTTAAAAGATTAAGACTAAGGATTGTAAATAAAAAAATAAATATCAAAGTGAATTAATAGTACAAGAAAATATTTATTTGAAAATTATTAAAGTTAAAGACGAAAAGTACAATGAGGAAAATACACGAAAAAAATAAAAGAGAAAAACTTAGTCTACGTATAAGGTATCATAAATATAGGTTCAAACCAACCATACCAGTCGTGATACAAAGGGAAAACATGCTCGCATACAATCTCACATCAATGTATGCGAGCAGAGTATCATGAATGCAAGTTCAATAACTACATCATTCATGACTCCAAAACTGACACTCAAACTCTAATGTCCACCCTAATTGTGTCGTCCTTATAATTTTGTACTACTTATTGAACCTGGTTCTAATACCACTCTGTAACGTCCCGAATTTCAATCACAGGTAATTCGTAGCAAATACAGAATCTTTCACTTCAAATTCATACAAATTTACAAGAAATTTAAAACATTTTATTTACAACATATTCTTTACAATAGCACCGCAAAAATTAAATGGATACAATATAATCTGCAATGATGAAAATCCTTCAATCTTCTATTCAACTCATCATAGTGACTTCAAGCCCATGCCAAGTCCAAACATGCATCTGAGAAACTGTGGGCACGTCAGCTGCATACAACTGACGCAATGCTATAATACAGCTACTTTAGTAAACACAAACTTGAATACAAATAGGAAAAGTGACTACCTAGTAGGTCAGTGTATGATATGACGTAATGCCTAATGTAGATATTTATACTGCGATGACACTAATGCATACTTGTTCGGATTCTATGCGACTACTACATAGGTCCGAGGCAAGTCCTTATCGTACTCCTTAATATAGTGTTCAATCCCTCGCCATGAAAATTCTATTACGGTAACAAAAAAAAAGGTTTAGACATTCCCCGAGTACGGATTCCAGTCCTGGAATCAACCGTCAGACTATACGGAAATCCTCGTCGTGCAAACATCCCGCAAGTGCCGCTCTAGCCTGGTACATACATATATAATGGTGATTTGCCTCCCATCCACCCGACTATTCATGATCGAACTACTCACCGCTTTGGTTGAGCTGTGAGGCTATCTCCTTTGAGGTGGAGCTTCGTCGACTTTCGAGGTGGTGGATCTCGGAGAATCATTGAGGATGAAGCTTTGGCAAACGAGGTCGGCGAGGAGTTGCTGTATCTCAGTAGTGAAGTCTTTGAGTTGGGTTTCGAAGACGAGAAGGTTGCTAAGGCAGAGTTTTGAAGTTTGTGGACTTTTAGGATTCCGAAGAAGGGGACCGTTCGGAGAAGAAGGGGTTTTGAAAGTTCGGGTTTGGGTTTGAAATGTAGTTGTGCTTGGGTTCTTACCCGCAAACCCGCTTAGTTTTAAACATTGGGTTTTGGATTTTGTTGGTTTGGTTTTAAGACCCGACCCGAACCCTGATGCAAAAACCCAAGCTTTCTCCTCTTCTTTTGAACCCGAAAATCCTATTCCTCAATGTTTGAAGGTTTTTAATTCTCTTGGCAGTTGGATTTCACTTGTTGAAGCTTCGGGAAGTTCGCGTGCGATTGATAGAAGCTCGACCGTTTCTTGTGGTATTTCTCCCATAGCCTAGGTAGGAGAAGTTGTCTTACTTGGATGTGCTAGTTTTTGGAGTTTGACCTCCCCCTTGTGGCTTTGGGTTTTTGTAGTTGTTGGTGTTTTGAGGAGTGGAGTTCGAAGTTGGGGATATTGTTGTAACCCCAGTTTTCGATTTTTCGGACTTCTTTTTTTTGTAATTCTTTTATCTTCTCAATTCCTGTAATCTGAGTTACCTAATTATAATTTTGTTGTGTTCTTCAACCCAATTGTATTCTTTCAGTAGATCAATTATTTTAGTTGAATCCTGCAATTCTTGTAAACCTATTCAATTGTAGCATATTGTCTATTCTAATTAATCTATTATATTCTTAATTGTTTTATTATTGAATTCTAAACCCAACTTTATCCCAGTTCAACCCCAAAACCCATACTATTAAAGTCCATCGATTTTTTTTTGTTAAGCCCAACTATTGAAGCCCAGTCCAATTCCATACTAACAAATTATCTATTTGTCTCATCGCAATCCCTAACTAACCCCATGAACAGATCAATCCCCACTAATTCTCCTAACTACCCCCTGATTACTGCCAACTATTACCCTCCCCATAACTTCCTTAATTAATCCTAGTCTCTATTAATTAAACTTAATACTAATTATTCCTAATCAACCCCCTTCATCTTCTTCCTCCTTCTTCTCGTTTCTGCTTCCGAAACCCATCCACGCCAGCACCCCACCGCAACTCTACCTCGTCCATTGTCACCCAACCTCCTCTCGGGACCTCGACCATAACCAACCCATGCCCTATCGGCACCTGCCTGTTCCTTTCACCCCATCGACTGCTGCTCCACAATCGCCAGCTACCACCTTCCTCAACCGCCAACCGAAACCCTGTTGCTCCATCCTTCCGCTGTCTTCCTCGACCCATCGCTCATCTCCTACTGCTCTGCCTTCCTCCATAGCAGCTACTGCCTTGTCGCTCGAACCACCGCACTTTGCATCCAACCTGATGCTCGTCGCTGCTGCACCCCCTCTCCATCCTCCGAGAGCCATTAGTGCCCTGCCTCGCACCGACCACCTTACCGCATCCTCCGACTGCATCGTGACTTCCTCGCTGCCACCTGCAGTCCAACCACAGCACCACCACTGCATCGCCATCCCCTATCACTACAGCCATAACTGCATACACCACCGCAGCACCGCCGTTCTCGCTGCACTCGAAGCCGTCGTCGTTGCCTGTGTGTGTTGCCTTCAGTACTCTCGTTCCGGTTATTCTTTTTATTCGAAATCATCTTCTATAAGGCAAGTCTCTATTGTACTAACTCGTTGTTTTTATTCAGTAATCGTTGATCTCCACAAGTAGTTCCTATTTCATTATCTTATTGTATTTTGCTTGATACCTTTCAAAGAAACTATTACGGATTCATCGGTGAAACCAAGTAGTAGTTTCCTTTACGTGCTATATCCTTGAATCTAATACAAGCCGTGTTACCATTGTCTATGCATACACCACACCGTACAATATAGAGGTATAAGTTAGTCTAGTATATTTGATTGTATGCATTGGATTGGTATGACTATTGATGATAAATTCCAGATCGTAGAAATGAACAGTTTCTATCTTGATAACCATAGAAATGCACCTGAAACACTAGAAATGAATGCTTGTAAACTCTCATGATAGAATATGTGTATTGTATATCTCGATCATTAATTTATCATGTCGCTACCTTGTTGTCTAGTCTTTGTTGTAGTGAGATTTTGAACCTGTTACTGTTAGAATTAGATTAAACATTGTAAATGAAAGTCATATCACTATGAATCTATTTTCCATAACTTTTTACGGATCTAAATTCCGATTTATAAACTGCAAGTTATCATATTTTTAGTACTGCTAGGTTTTAAATTCCACATGTCGTTTACTAGCATATCGACATGAATTGTTAATCAAAATAATATTTTAACAGTAGAATTAGAACTTGATATTAACTAGGTTGCTACTAAACATGAATAGGAGTTAGTTTAATATTTTTATAAGATTAACTGATGACTTTCTAGACTCATTATGCATACAAAAATATGACCCTAGATCGCTGCCAGATCACTAGTTCAGTAAAGAACTAAACTTTTGACCTTGTTATAGATAATATAAATTAAAACTTATGAAAGAATAGTTGTAGCGCTGTGTGTTTGGAATCCAGAATATCTGACGGTTCTTCTCTTTTGGAACCCATTATTGTGGACTGTTTTGGTGCTTGGGCAAGCTTTCTTTTTATTGCCCGGGGCCCTTCGGAAAATCTGACTTACGAACTGCAAGATATTCAGATTCTTGTAAAGTAACGTCTGAATTCCAGAACACAGTCAGAAAATACATTACGATGTTTAATTAATTGAAATAATAGATTAAATTAAGAATCTAGGCCTGAGATTAAGTGTATTGTTGCTAAACACTATTAATAACTACATTATGATTTTTATAATATTTTAAAGTGATTTTACACCCAACTTTTATATACAAGAATTTGACCCTAACATGTTTCCTGGACGAAACCAGTAAAGATTAGAAATTTCTGCTTATCTACTTTGATTATAATATATTGTGTGAATATGCGTTGGAACCAGCAAGGAGTCTAGTTTCTAGAATCCCTGACGGAACCTGATTTACTTCCCCATAGCAGTGGAAAAGTCGACTTTTGTACAGCAACATCTCGCTGTCCAAGCATTCTTCATGTTTAATTGTAAATATGTTTAAACCTTGCATTGCACTACATATCATTCATTGGACAGTCATTGATATCGTGATGACATCGTTTCTTGATACCCATTCCATTGATTGCACATTCATGATTCATGTTAATAAATTAATAATAAGCTAGGTTATGAGGGTCGACTTGATAGTAAACAATCGGAGACTATACTGGAATTAGAGGCCCGTGTTTTCCTATATTGTTATTGTTACCTTGTATCGTATTGTGGACAAAGGGATTGTTAATTGTGGATTCTCGTTATAGATTATCGTGGCAAGTACATGATCTGCAGAGTTCACCACTATGGTAAACGTTCACTAGCTTGTATGCACCGAACCTGTGGTATAGAACACAGAATTACGTGCATTAGATAAGCTTGAGTGACACTTGCATTGATCTTGGTTATTGTTATCGAATCGATTCTTGTTTTATTGTTATTGTTAATCGTTAAATAGTTGATTATTGAACTTACCTTGTTATCGACATTTTCAGTGACAATTGATATAGTTCTAATTCCTTGTTTCTTGATATTTATATGTCTAGTTTTATTGTTCCTTGCTTGTTACTACTTGCTGTCCATGACTTGCTCAAACAAACATTTTCCCCACTCTAGACCATGAACTTGCAGGTATACAGGGAGAATTTCCCGAAGGACTTGGTGAGCAAACCTTGTAGGGATTGGAGCCGAATTATGGGCCCACAATTATTATCTCGTCCATGTTATTTTAAATTCCAGCATTGTTGTTATTATCACACTTTGTATTTTTGGGATTTGATGACCTGAAGTTTATTTCTTTCCAGATGTTGGTTATTTTTGAGACATTTTATGGATTATTTATGTTATGTGATTTCGTTATAGCATGTGTGGTTGTAATTGAATTGTATATTGTTGAGTTGAATATTACAACTTATGAATGATACAAATCATTTACAGGGCCTTTGTTACGTGCTCGTATTCCCGTATTTTGGGAAGTGGACATGACATTTGAATAGCTTTGTAGACTTGATCATCTTGAAGCTTCATTTGTATAAGGTTTCTTTCGTCGATGGTGATTTTTGTGCTCACCAAGAGTTCGACGAAATGTCTACCACATTGCGCCCACCAAGTGATTGTTGATTTGTCTAGCCTGTTGTGCCTACCAAGTGTTTGTTGATTTGTCTACCTTCATTGAACTGTTCTCTCATCGGCCAGGTGTTGTGACGATCACCAGCTTTGCTGATCAACTGTTTTACTACTGAGGTATTGTTTTTACTGATTTGGATGCAGTGTAATCCGACCGTTCGATCGTGAGTGGCTGAAATTTTGTCACGTGGTGATTTGATCTTGGAGGTTCTATAAATAGGAGTTGATTTCACCACCATCTCCTTAATTTACCTCGTTCACTTTCTCTCTCTAGAAAATTTTGAGAGCCTCTCTCTAGAAGTTGTGATGTTTTACCAGGTGGTGCTGGTGGTTCATCTAGTGTTCAACAGTGTTGATAGTTGCTGTTGTAGATTCGGTGTTCCCATTACTTTGACTTGATATCTAACATCCTGAATTTTCATTATAATTAAATATAAGTTTTGTTTGATTTCACATATTTTGCACGTGCAAATTTATGTACATTTACCCTTAAAAATTATTTTTTTATGTCATGAACAAGTATTTTATTTCTTCTCTTTTAAAAAGCCTATTAGTATCCTAATTGTTTAATTCTAGCCCACACTAATTAAATTAATGAAATAAATTAAGAGCCCATGGATTTTTAGCCCACTAAAATAAGCACATTAGTTTATTCTCATTTAAATGAGACAACTTGTAGGGTAGACTTGTTTTTGTAACAAATAAATTAATAACACATGAACATTTAGCAATTAGGTGTGCATGGAGAGGCATGTGCATTGCACATGGACGTGCAATTGTGCATGAAAGGGGTGGCCAGCCATGTTCAAGAGGAGATGGGGTGTGTGGAGTAGTGGAGAGTTGGTTACTTCATGGTGAGTAGTTTTTCTAACTCCCTAGTACATCATAGCCCTTCATCTAAATGCATCTCCACCTTTCATTTTGCCTTGAGTACTGTATAAATAACCCCCCCCCCCCCCCCCCAAGCCATTCATCTCTTTGAACCATTAGAAATTTGTAAAGAGAGTGAGAAGAAAGAAAGAGTTGTAGAAATTTGTGTGTGAGAAAAGATTGAGAGTTGTGCATTTTGTGTGTTCCCTTTCACCTTGGAGACCGGCCAACATTCAAGAAGAGGGGGGAGCTCGGTTTTGCCTAGTTCAAGGAGGAGAAAGCTTTTGGTGTGCATATGCAAGGATGAGAAGGCTCAAAACTAGGAGAGGATCGTGTGTTCAAGGAGTTTCTCTAGGAGTTTTCTTTGTTTCTTCAATTAAGGTGGGTGATTTCTCTACTTCTAATGTAGATACCATGCTAGGAATTGATTTGATGTATGCTAAGAAAAATTTAGTTAAAGTTGGCTTTATGATTGTTAAAAAGAGACTAATTCGAAATGAGATGAAATCTTGATGAATTGGTTGATAATTGATATAATTGTGATTATTAAAATAGAAGTTGTCATGTTGCTATGAAATATGTATTTTTGAACCATGCTAGATCAAGGAAATTTGCTTGTGAATGACTTGTTTGTTAATTAAACTATTGATATGTGTTTTTCTAAGTAGTGCAACATTAATGTGAAAATAAAAGGAAATATGTTCTAGAATTTTTGTAGAAATAAAAGAAAGTAAGAAAACATCTTTTTGTGATAATTGTATTGCCAAATTGTGAAGAAATTATTGTTGCATTTCAAAGTCGAAAATGTAGATTTGGAAAATAAATTAGAAATAGAATTCACTTTTAATGTCAAAATAACGATTTTAAATTACTGTTCCGCTGCAAATTTCTAAGATTGAGAATCATGAAATTTTTTATGATACAAAAATAGAGGAGAAGAAAATTAAAAGAGATTTAGAATGGTGAAAATGTGTTAATAAACAGTGAGTTGAGTTATGATGATGGTAAAAAACGCAGCAGATCAGAGCTGTACGATTCCTGCACGGATCTCAAAGCGTCTACAGGCAGATTGGCCATCACAGGCCTATTTTAAAGGCCTGGGCCCACTCCAAAACATGGGCTTCTCACAAGCCCATAAAAAGTGACAAGTTAGGCCCACTAAAAGAAACACCCAGCCCATGTTGGCTAGGAGTCAAATCTCTTATCCCTTAACAGGGATATCTTATCTCTTCAGGGGGGAGACATGAAAGATCCAACAGTCATGATTCGATCTCTAGAATATCTCTCAGGCCTATAAATACCCCTCCCCCTCTTCAGTCACTAGGTAATCAACAATTCACCAGTTTTCACTCTCTTACTCTCTCTCTTTCTGGTTCTGATTTGAGCGTCGGAGGGTCTGTCTCTGGGGCCACCCCCTGGTGTTTCAAGTGTTTTGCAAGTTCGTCGGCCGCATCATCCACCGTCGAATTCATATCACATGAGGTCAATTAACGATCCAGATTCATTCTCAGGAGCCCTAACAGTTTATAACGGCCAGGACACAGGTTTGACTTTTAGTAGTGTCCTTCATTTATTAACTCACTATTTGTTTGCTCCCACACTGAAATAAGTAGCAACATATTAGCACTGTATATGGAAAACCACTGCACAAGTCGAACTTTTCTCCATGCCACCAAAAGTAAGAGGGGCGGCCTTTAGCCGCCGCACCAACTCTTTTTGTCAGCTAACTTAGGTTCCTCCTATGGAAGATCAAATTCCTCCTCAAAAGCAGCCCCTGGAGCCTAACAATGCTCCTGTCAATGGAGAGGCATCAGGGGGCTCCCGATAGAACCGTCCTGAATAGCATCCTCACAACGACCGCATCTCAGTCCACAACGCCTCAACTGATTCAATTGCTACATGAGGCCCACGGGGATCTAGAAATCTCCACCAAATCGAAGGTGACTTGCGAATAAGGCTGAACGAGAGGCACGCCTGATCTGAGGCCTCCCGTTCAGGACATCAAGCAAGCCAGAGTGCCCAGCCTTCTAGACAAATATCAAGGCAATCCTCCTCTCACAGGGGGCAACCAGCTAGGGGAAACCCGATGCGGGATGATCAAAGGCAACCTGGGCAGAACAGAGATCGAAATGCACCGGTACCAGAGCTGAGCTTGATCAATTCAAACGTGGCATTCTCCATGCTCTCCAAGGAAGTCAA
Source organism: Hemerocallis citrina (assembly GCA_017893485.1). NCBI lineage: Eukaryota > Viridiplantae > Streptophyta > Magnoliopsida > Asparagales > Asphodelaceae > Hemerocallis > Hemerocallis citrina. Next base: position 131,867,636 of record CM030367.1, on the reverse strand, counting down.
ACTTAGAGCCTTCCCCTGAACAAAGGATCCGCCAACTCAACTGGATCCCAAAAGAAGGGCGATCAAGTCCTTCGCCGAATCCAAGAGGTAGAGAAACGTCTCGAACAAATGAAGAATGAGGGAAACCACTCCAACAGGGTATACCGTCCTTGTCGACCTTCGTTCAGCCAAACTATTCTCGATGCACCTATTGCAAGGTGTTTCAAGGCTCCTCAATACGAATCTTATGACGGGGAATCAGGCCCAACAGACCATATCGAGAGCTTTAAAATGCTCATGATGGTCTATAATGCCACTGATGCACTCATGTGTCAGACATTTCCCCTACACTAAAAGGATCAGCTAGGGAATGGTATTCACATCTAAAACCCGAGTCCATATTTTCCTTCGATCAGTTTGAAGAACTCTTCATCGCACACTTTGTTACTAGACGTAGAACTGAAAAGACCAGCGTCTCCCTGCTAGAACTGAAGCAAAAACATGGAGAATTGCTAAAGGAATTTACCAAGCGATTCACAGCGGAAGCGAGATCAATTTCCTCTCTAGACTCCTCAGTGGCGGCTGCTGCCTTCCGCCACAACATCAGGCATAAAGAGCTAAAAGCGTCCCTCACCAAGAGGCCACCTCGCGACTTCACGAAGCTCCTAGAATGGAGTGAGAAGTACATCAGAGTTGAGGAAGCTCTCAACCCTCCGACAAGAAAGAATCACTCTCCGGGAACAAATGGAAGAACCCAACTGAGGAAATGCCCAAAAAGTTTCAGAAAAACGACGCGGGACGACGCCACCCTCCTCCTACGCCTCGCTTCGACAAGTTCACTCCTATAAATGCAAGTAAATCTGCCATTTTCATGGCAGTACCGAAAGATGGGATAGTCCGTCCTCCTCCCAGGATGACGACACCCGGCAATAAAAGGAAAAAGAGAACGAAACAACAATGCTGAAAACCCTCTGCCATGGGGGCTAATAAGCGTCCTGAGAGGCCTTCTGAGTCAGGTCCTTCCGAGCATGTTGCGTCTTGCATACCATCCATGGCGGACCTATGGGGGAAGATTCTAACTCTTCTTGCAAAACCAATATGATGGAGGTTAATTCAGTTCATAGCACTCCTCGTCTAGACGATTCGGACCTCTTAGTCTCCTTATCTGATCAAGATCTCGAGGGCGTCAACACGCCTCATTGTGATGCATTGGTTATCAAACTAGGCATGGCAAATCATGAGGTGCGACGCGTTCTCGTAAATGATGGCAGTTCCACAAATGTCCTCTTCATGGCTGCATACGATGCCCTAAAACTCTCTCGAGATCAACTCAAACCGGTCGGTTACATGCTCCATGGCTTCACCGGCATACCCGTCCATGTTGAAGGAATAATCACAGTTGATGTGACAGCCGGAAAGGCCCCAACAACTCGGACGGAGACACTCAAATTTCTAGTAGTCGACATTAAGTCCGCGTACAACGCCATATTTGGTCGCCCCGGACTAGCCGCCTTCCACGCTGTCGCATCCATACTTCACCTGAAAATGAAATTTTCGACGATGGCATGCGTAGGCCAAGTGCTAGGAGACCAACAGGCGGCACGGTCATGTTACGCCGCCACTATCGGGTGCTCAATTCTCCCACTTGATACCATTGAGCCCCCGACAGAAAGAAATCATGTGAAGTCGGAACCCATAGAAGAGTTAGAGGAGATCCCCTTCTCTTGAGATGACCGAAGCAAGAATTTTCGAGTTAGCAAAGCCCTTTCTCCCCAGCTCAAGGAGTGCCTCATCGCTTGCATAAGGCAAAATCAAGACTTATTCGCCTGGAATGCGGACGATATGTCGGAAATTCCCAGAGATCTAATCATGCATCGTCTTAGTGTGAGTCCTGATGCCAAGCCGGTTCAGCAACAATGCCGCAAATTTGCTCCAGACAGGCTCCGGGCGATCAAAGAGGATGTCGACAAACTCCTAGTCGCACGCTTCATCCAAGAGGTTAACTACCCAGAATGGTTGGAAAATGTGGTGATGGTTCAGAAAGCCAACAATAACTGAGGATGTGTATAGACTTTATGGATCTTAACAAAGCATGTCCGAAAGATCCATTCCCGCTCCCCAGTATTGACGCACTGATCGACGACACATCGGACCACGAACTCCTGACTTTCATGGATGTATTTTCCAGATACAATCAAATTCAGATGTTTGCACCTGACACTCCAAAAACATCCTTCGTCACCGATCAGGGTCTGTACTACTACCGAGTTATGCCTTTCGGCCTGAAAATGCCGGCGCTACTTATCAATGCCTGGTAAATAAGGTCTTCAAAGGACAAATTGGCAAGAACATGGAGGTCTATGTGGATGACATGTTAGTCAAAAGCCTCCGGAAAGAAGACCACGTCACGGATCTTCAAGAAGCATTCGGAGAATTGCGCAAGTATAACATGCATTTAAATCCCACCAAATGCCCTTTCGGAGTCTCCTCTGGTAAATTCTTGGGCTTCATAGTTAGCCAAAGAGGAATTGAAGTCAATCTCGAGAAAACCCAAGCAATTCGTGACATGACTCCCCCAACAACGGTCAAAGAAGTGCAGAAATTAACTGGTCGTTTAGCTGCCATTGGCCGATTCCTCTCCAAATCTGGGGAGAAGTGTTTACCCTTCTTCAAAATTCTTCGGGGCGCGAAAGGTTTTGAATGGAAGAAAGAACAACATAACGCTTTTGAATAACTCAAAGCATACCTAGCAAACCTTCCACTTCTTAGAAAGCCTGAGCCGGGTGAAATCCTTTTCCTCTACTTAGCCGTTTCTGACCAGACTCTCAGTGCCGTCTTAGTCAAAGAATAGGACAAGGTCCAAAAACCAATTTACTATGTGAGCAAGGTGCTACATAATGCAGAAATTCGTTACTCAGAAATGGAGAAGGTAGCCTATGCACTGGTTACAGCAGTGCGAAAAATCTACCCCTATTTCCAGGCACACTCCATATGCATCCTAACTGAACAGCCACTCAAGCAAGTTCTCCTTAAATCCGAAAGCTCAGGAAGGTTAATGAAGTGGTCCATGGAGTTGAGTCAGCACAACATCAGCTACCACCCCAGAATGGCCATCAAGGCTCAGGCCTTGGCCGAATTCATCGTGGAGACTACCATCACTGACTTCCCCAAGGAAGATGAAACCCCCTCACTTTGGAAAGTATATGTAGATGGGTCATCTTACCTCGAAGGAAGCGGCGCCGAAATTATCTTGCTCATCCAACAACGATGGGTCCCGATAATTTTACTCTCCAATATTCTTTGTGACTCAACTTTTTCGTATCCAACAACGAAGCGGAGTACGAGGTATTAATCGCTGGCCTTCGTTTAGCACAAAAAGCTGGCGCACAGAGAATCAAGGAATTTAGCGACTCTTAGCTAGTTGTTAACCAGGTCCAAGGCGAATACGAAGCCAAGGAAGAGCGCATGGCCAAATATTTGTCACGGGTACAGAAACTCCTCATGGTATTCAAAGAGGCCAATGTCACTCGCATTCCCCGCGAGCAAAATGGGCAAGCAGATGCCCTCTCCAAGTTGGCTTCCTCATCTCTCGATGGGCTGGACCGCACAATCCTCATTGAGGTCCTTCTCAAGCCAAGCATCGGGAAGGAAGAGTTGGAACTCATGGCCATCGCGCCCTAACTACCTGAAGATTATTGGATGAAACCCCTAGTCGACTTCCTCGACAAAGGAATCCTCCCCAAGGACCCCAAAGAAGCAAGGAAGATCCGAACGAGAGCAGAAAGATACACTCTCGTGGAAGGACTCCTGTACAAACGCTCGTACATCATAGTTGATGGCATGCCTTATCTTAGATGTTTCACTCCGGAGGAAGCGCAATAAGCCCTCAAGGAACAATACGAAGGGATCGGGAGCTGCCATCAAGGAGCGAGATCTCTCGCACGTAAGATACTCAATCACGGGTATTATTGGCCCACGCTACTCAATGATGCACAAGAATATGTCCGTCAATGCGACCCCTGTCAAAAGCATTCAGCAATCAGGCATGGACCGCAAGTAGTCCTCAACTCTATGTCTAGCCCTATTCCCTTTGCCATGTGGGGGATAGACTTTCTTGGACCATTCCCGCTGGCAGCTCGGCAAAAAAATTTCCAAGTAGTTGCCATCGACTACTTTACTAAGTGGGTCGAAGCAGAACCGCTAGCCACAATCACTGAGCAGAAAATCCAGCAGTTCTTCTAGAAGCACATCACATGTAGATTTAGGATCCCCCGAGTGCTTGTCTCAGATAACGGCACGCAATTCACATGGAAGACTCTTCACCAATTCTATACAAATTTGGGAATCACTCAGCACTTCACCACAGTCTCGCACCCCCAAACTAACAGCCAAATGGAAAATGTGAATCGACAAATCCTAGACGGCCTTAAAAAGAGACTAGGGGAAGCTACGAGAGGACTGTGGGTTGAAGAACTACTAAGTGTTCTGTGGGCCTATCAGACCACGAAGTGAACACCGACCGGGGAGTCACCTTTCAACCTCGCTTACGGCTCAAAAGCACCCATTCCCCTAGAAGTTGGATTACCATCTCCCCGTCTTCTCTCTTTCAATGAAGAGCAAACTCGAATAATCTTCGAGCTAACCTCGACATTGTTGAAGAGATACGGGAAAAGTCGGCTATACGGAGAAACATTTATCAGCAAAGGGTCGAGAAATTTTATAACAAGAAAGTGTGCCCCAGTAATCTTAAAGAAGGGGACCTTGTCTTGCGTAAATTCGAGATCTCGAACCCGCGGAGAAAAGGAAAGCTCTCCCCTAACTGGGAGGGGCCATACAAGGTCTCTCAAGTGATTCGTCCAGGGTCTTATCGACTTGAAGACCTGGGGGGGAAGAAGAAACCTAGAACTTGGAATGCCGAGCACCTAATCAAGTACAACGAGAGCGTATGAAATGCGTTCTCCTAACAACGAGAGTGTCTGAAATGCGCTCTCCCCACAACGAGAGTGTTTGAAACACGCTCTCCTGATTTCTGCAGAATTTTTAAGATTTTGTAATAAAGGTCAGCTACTAGAGCAGCCATTTAGTTTTTCTTTTAATAAGAACCGCCATTACTAAAGAGGCCAAGCATGTAATAAGGGCCAGCCATTAGAGCATCCCCTCTAGTTTATTCTTTAATAAAGATTAGCCAGTTTATTTCATTACATCTTGATCAATTGAGAAAAACAAACAATGAGCTAAAAATGCCAAACTCATATTCAAAAGTGGCGCTAAACACTCGTTACAAGCTTCTACAACGCAAGTTCGGAATCCAGAACTCAGGAGTATGCAGCGTGCAATCATGCACGCTTAGAACACAACTCACCGATCGATCTGTTCCCGTAACTAGTTGAACTTCCTTGGAGGCTCTGAAACCATAAGTTGAGTGCCACACATATACACTTAAGCAGCACCAAACACTCGTTGCGAGTCTCCCCATAAGACGGATTCAGAGTCCATACTCATGGCTCGATAGAGACTATAACAATTTGCAATAATGCAAATTCACAGTGCACTTTGCTATTCGATCTTCTCTTGGAATCCGTTAACGCCTCGACGACCGATTCAATTCCATGTTCATGGTTCAAAAGAGACTCTTTCAATTTGCAAAGAAGCAAGTTCAGAGTGTGCTTTGCCATTCGAGCTACTCCTGCAATCTGTTAACACTTAAACTAACAACTTCGGAATCCATGTTCATGGTTCAGAGTTACTCTCGCCATTCAATTTGTTCCTGCAACTAGTTAAATTTCCTCAACAACAGATTAAGAGGTCCAAAATCATGGGTCAGAGTTATTCTAGCAACACTTGTAAAAAGCAACACTTGGAGTTCAACTCTCCTTTCGATGTGACTCTCACAATCTATCAGAGGCCCCATACAGAAAGTTTGGAAAACGACTCTTCTTCAGAGTTGTCCCTACAATTAGCTAGGTTCAAGACTGAGCAATGCTAAATTCCGCCATACACCATGGACAGCTCTCTAAGCTATACGCAACAGACCTGAGGCCCTGTTATTTAGCGACAGAGAACCTGTCGATGACAACTCAACCCTAACAGCAAGGGAAAAGCATGTGAAATGAATCCCTCAAATCACAGAACTATCACCAACTCATATGTTCAGATCCAGTAGCACTACAGACGTCTATAAGTACAAAACAGCTAGTCCAAAGTCTAACTCTCCTAAGAGCAACTCATACGACTAGCCAACCCCCAAGATGTATCACAGGACAAGACACCGGCATGTAAAAAAAACTTCTCATTCAAAAATCTACAAGTCTCATTACAACAGCAAAGTTACAATGACTCCACGATTCACGTCTAAGAATCGCTACCGAAAGTCCTGCGAACACTGTACAGCAAACTGTCATGAAAGCTTTTCTTCCAACTATACACACTGGAGAGATGCTATACCTAAGAAAACAAAATCTCCTCGCCAGCCTCCTACCGGCTAACCGCTCCATAGGGCCGCCTCAACTCTTGATGATGATATTCAAGACATGTCCTCCTTAGACGAGCACACTCCAGGTTTATCCGACCACCTTCACTTGAGCATCCTCCAACTCCGTCTCGCGAGAAGCATCGTGCAAACGGGAGAGTTCCAACTCCGTCATGCACAGCATATCACAAAGGAGGACAAGCTCAATGTCCCGAAAAACTTCATTCAATGCACGAAACTACTTGTCAGTAAAGACAATAATGTAATCATCCCAACACTGAATAAACACAAGTGACTTCACTTCCACACTAAGAAGATTCAGAATACCCACAACTCATTTGCTCTAAAAATGAGTTCGGCGCTCCACGCGGCACTTGAGTTACTCCGGCCAACCACTCATCAACATTGAGCAACGGGTCCAACACCCCGATCTCTGCTTGCCGCTTGAGCTCCATTAGCAACCCGTTGGTCCCAAACAATGAGTTCAGTGCTCTGCTTGCCGCTTGAGCTCCATCAACAACTCGTTTGTTCCAAATAATGAGTTCAGCGCTCTGCTCACTGCTTGAGCTCCATCAACAAATCGTTGGCTCCACGCAATGATTCCAATGCCTTGGTCTTCGCTCAAGCTCTACCAAATAGCTTGTTGGCTCCAAACAATGAGTTCGACGCCTTGCTCTATGCTTAAGATCCATCCATAACTCTTTGGCTCCAAACAATGGGTTCAATGTCCTACTCTTTGCTTGAGCTCCATCAACAACTTGTTCGGTCCCAACAGCGAGTTCAATGCCTTGGTATTTGCTCAAGCTTCACCAAAAAGCTCATTGGCTCCAAACAGCGAGTTCAATGCCTTGGTCTTCACTCATGCTTCACCAAATAGCTCGTTAACTCCAAACGGCGAGTTCTATGCTCTAACTGCAACTTAAGCTCTGCCAACAACTCATTGGTGCCAAACAATAAGTCCAAGCTCAAGTTCATTTCTTAGCTCTCCCTACACCCGAGATCAAACGGCAGTTTCTACATCAGCTTTATCTCAGAGTTGTCTCTGAACTCGCCGGAGTCAAACGGCAGTTTCTAGACCAACTCAATCAAAGAGTGTCTCTACACGCTTGTTGGGCGCAAATAGCAAGTGCAACATCCAACTCTGTCATAGAGTCCCCTCTAAGCTTGTTGGGAATAAACAACAAGTACAACACACAACTCTGGCACGAGTTTCCCCTACAAACTTTGTCGAGATCAAACGGCAGTTTCTACAACAACTCTATCTCAGAGTCGTCTCTACACTCGCCGGGACCAAACGGCAATTTCCATATCGACTCTATCTCAGAGTTCTCTCCAAACTTGCTGGGAACAAACAGCAAGATCTACGTCAACTCAGTCACAGAGTTGTCTCTACAAACTTTTCGGGATCAAATGGCAAGCTCAACATTCAACCCCATCCCAGAGTTCTCCATACGCTTGTCGGGTGCAAACGGCAAACTCAAATGTTCAACTCTGTCCCGGATATGCCACAACAACTTGTTGGGATCAAACAGCAAGTCTGCAATAGCTCTCCCATGACAGCTATATGTGTACAAGATCCACCAATCAATGGTGATGGAGTAAAAAGCTGGGTAGATACATATAAGTAATTATATATATATACATATATATATATATAAGTTGTTGCATATACACAACGATAAATATATGTATAAAAATTAATATGCAAACCTAAGCTCAAAATATCTCCAAAAATCCCCAAAAAAGAAGCTCACAAATTCAAAGAGAGAGGAAAAGGAGATTTCGAGTCTGGTTTGGGTTCAAATCCACAAACCAAGACCCAAATCGTCGAACAGAGCCAAAATCAAGAAAAGGGGCTTAACGGGTCGGATCCAAACCCGACCGAAACCGGCTCCGCTTCTCACTATCCTTCTCCTTCTTCTTCTTCAGAGTTTGGCGCCAAAACACCTCTGAAATCCATCTTTAAAAAATCCAAGAATGGAGCTCGTCTAGACTTCGCCTCGACCAAAGTGGAGCACCTCCACCCTCAAACTCCTGCAGTCGAGCTTCGTCTCCAAGCCATGGTCCTCCTCGCCGAAACCCACGGACTCCGAACCAGAGCTCGAACACAAAAGAAGACACTCGAAAAATTCTAACTCCAAAGCTCGGCCAAACTTCGGAGCCCCATAGCTCGGCCATGACGAGCTACCATAGCTCGGCGAAAATGAACTATCATAGCTCAGCGAGAGCTCAATGGCCATAGCTCGGCGAGATGAGCGAACGCATAGCTCGGCAAAAATGAATTACCATAGCTCAGCAAGAGCTCCATGACCATAGCTCGGCGAGATGAGCGAGCGCATAGCTTGGCAAAAATGAGCTATCATAGCTCAGCGAGAGCTCCATGGCCATAGCTCGGCGAGATGAGCGAACACATAGCTCGGCGAGACGAGCGAACCCCATAGCTCGGCGAGAACTCGAGCTCCATTGCTCGGTGAAATAGAGCTTCATTGTCTCCATAGCTCGACAAAAATCACAGCTCCATAATTCAGCGAGAGCTCGAGCACCATAGCTCAGCGAGGCCACTACCACCGAGAGCTCGCCGAGACCCCGAGTTCGTAGCTCGACGAATACAAAGCTTCCATAGCTCAGCGAGGCCTCCAAACTCCGACCAAGAGGAGCTAGTTCGACACTCCCATAGGTCGGCGAAGCTTTAGCATCTCGATGAAGAAGCATCGCCATGGCTCGATCGCCATGACTCGACAAAAACATAGCTCGAAGTTGTGGCTCGGCAAAATTGTCAACACGATACCTTGGTGAAAAGGAAGACCACAGCTCGGCAAAAACAAGACGCCTATAGCTCGGCGGAGTTTCGAAAGCGGTAGCTCGGCGATTTGGTTAGCCAAGCTGAGGGGTTGATGAAGACGAGCTACAGCTGTTAGATCCCCCCGAAATTAACGTTGGCCCATGATCAATGCCCACCCATTTTTCGATCTTGATCAAAATTGCTCAGCTGTTAGATATCCTTAGCGCACGAGCCAAGCTCCGATCTGCATCCCAGATCGCTTCAAAACGCGAGTCAGGATCTGATAAATTCGAAAAATCATTTAAAATTCGAAAAAAATAAATAAAAATTCAAAAATAATTATTTTAATTAGGCAAAGTAATTTTAAAATCCGAAAAATAATTAAAATTGAATTTATTAATTATAAAATTCGAAATAGTGATTTTGAGACTGTAGAGCATTCCATAAAATTCAGAGAAATCCGAAGAACTATGAAAAAAATCCCAGAAAATTCCAGAAAATTCGAAAAAATCCGAAAAAATATGGGAAAATCCAGGAAAATATTCACTGTCTTCAGAAGCCACAGATCAGCTCCAGGTATCTCCGAACACTCGACTACTAAGATTATTCGCCAGATTCTAAAAATAAAACATACTACTTGCCGAAAGCTATGAAAATCGCCTTCCGATTGTGGGGGGCTTATGATGATGGTAAAAACCGCAGCAGATCAGAGCCGTACGATTCCTGCACGGATCTCAAAGCGTCTACATGCAGATTAGCCAACACATGCCTATTTTACATGCCTGGGCCCACTCCAAAATATGGGCTTCTCTCAAGCCCTTAAAAAGTGACAGGCTAGGCCCACTAAGAGAGACACCCAGACCATGTTGGCTAGGAGTCAAATCTCTTATCCCCTAAAAGGGATATCTTATCTCTTCAGGGGGGAGACATGAAAGATCCAATGGTTACGATTCGATCTCTAGAATGTCTCTCAAGCCTATAAATACCCCATCCCCTCTTCAGTCACCAGGTAATCAACAATTCACCAGTTTTCACTTTTTTACTCTCTCTCTCATTTTGGTTCTGACTTGAGCGTCGGAGGGTCTGTCGCCGGGGCCACCCCCCGATGTTTCAGGCATTTTGCAGGTCCGTCGGACGCATCATCCATCGTCGAATTTAGATCACAAGAGGTCAATCAACGATCCAGATTCATTCTCAGGAACCCTAATAGTTTATAACGGCTATGACACAGGTTTGACTTTTAGTAGTGTCCTTCATTTATTAACTTACTATCTGTTTGCTCCCACACCAAAATAAGCAGCAACAAGTTATAAAAGTCAACCCATATCAGATCGGTTAGTCACTCAGACCTTAGTGGTCAGTGGGTGCGCTTTAGTCATGTTATTTTAGCTTAATTGAGCATTTGGTCTTGGGTTCAAGTCTCTCACGAGACTCTGTTTTTCTAAAATTTGATTTTTACTCAAAACCGAGAGCAAAAACTTAAGTATAATTTAACTTCTGTAATACCCTGATTTTTCAATTAATAAAAAATTATTTATTTTGCACGTAGTGTGCACGTGCAATATTTTGGTTGAATTGAATCTTATAATTATTTTTATTGTGATGTGTATAAATATTTAAATATGTATTCTCAAATTATTTTATGTACAAAAGCCTTTCTTTAAATGGATAGAAAGCCTAATTTTAATTTAATTAAAAGGCCTTTTTCTTAAAGCCCAAAATGTAATTTATTTATTTTATTTTAAAATAACTATTTTGGCCCAAAACTAAAGCCCATGGATTAATCTATTTTTATTTAACTTGTCATGTAGAAGACTATTTTAATACTATTTTATTTTTATACAAAATTAAAATGTACAATTTTTAGGCCTAGTGGCATGCACGTGTATTGCACGTACACGTGCAACATGCACAAAAGTGCTAGGCCAGATTGCTTCTTGGAGGGAAAACTCAAAATTTGAGTGGTAGTCATGGCATGGTGGTTATTTGGTTGTGGGTAGTTTTTATGACTCCTACTTTCATCTTGGCCTTCCATCCTACAACCAACTAGTTAATCCTAGCCCTCCATTCCATTTGATTTCTAGTATAAATACCCCCTCTCATGGCTAGTATTCTTATGCAAATTATATCTTTCCAAACCTATAGTCTAATAGCATTATTTAGTAGTAGTTGTGAGTTAAAAAGATTGAGAGAATTGTGTGGGATTGTGTTGCTTTCAACAAGGAGAAGAAGGCCGGCATCAAAAGGGGAAGCTTTCGGTTTTGCTTGGGCTTGGAGGTGTGTGCGAGCGTCTAGGAGGAGGTGCATTCATTTGTAAGGACTTTGTTGCTATTGTGTTGTTTTCTCTCCATACAAGGTGGGTTTGATTTTCCTTATTTCTAATTAGAAATGATGCATGGAAAATATTAATAAGAATACATTTTTTTAATGGGAAAGTTAGTTCATAAATTGATTGGAATGTTAATGAACAACTTGCACGTGGTTCTATTGTTAAAATTGAGTTGTGGGTAAAATTCTCCATGCTTGTTAGAATGAATGAATGATAGTGGTTAAATTTCCTTAAGAATGATGCTAGTATGATATTGAGACATGATGCATGGAAAATACTAATAAGAATGCTAGTTTAATTGGAAATTTGAAGCATGAAATTGATTAAGAAAGAGCACACTTTTGGAAAAGAATAACTTTCTTGAATGATTGAGATGTGAACATGCAAATTGATAAGTGGTTATATATTGTGATGTACATAATTTGACTAGAAGCATAGGTTGATTTAATGAAACCACATTGTTAATATCAAAGAACTACCCACAAAGTTAGTAGTTTGAGTTTTGTGTTAAATAGACCCTTTGTGTTAATATGGGTATGAATAAATTCAATACGAGTTGTATGTAGATAAATTATTAAAATCAGTGGATTAATGTGAATGTATTGTCAAAAGGATTAGAACACTATGGGCCAAAGAAACATCAAAAAGAGAGTGTTAGAATGTATAATTTGAATTAAATGTGGGAAATTATGTTTTAATTATTACAAAAATTATTTTGATCACACTGATATATAAATTATGTGAAGTAGGATTATTCTGGAGTTATACAGTATATTTTGATGAGAGCAAAATGAAACAAAAGCTAGTTGAACATCGAAATGTTCTAAATAACAGAGAGCATAAGTTAAATGGATTCGAAACTATACATTTGACAACTGAGCGCGTAGCTCAAGTGGTCTTGCGGTGCGGTTGGGTTCTCTGTGTTGAACGGTTCGAATCCCCTTAGCCGCATATATATATCTCACTTTTTTGAAAACAAATAGAATACCGACCGAAAGTAATAAATACTCTCTAGCCCTTCCTTATACCGCTAGCACAGTTGGCCTATCGGCGGGTGCTCTTGGCTGTTTTCTCCGTGTGCCTGGGTTCGATTCCTACCCTCGGCATGTATGAAAAAAATATTTTTTTTGGGTTTCTAGGCGTCCAAAAATTGTGAAAAAAATATGGTTATTCTCATAAAAATGTAAGGGATTTTATGAAGATGATTTGGGGATTATTCGAATGAAATAAACCATGATTTGTGAATAAAAGGCATAAATAGAACTATGGTTCTAGATTATATACTTGTGAAAAATTATAGCTTATAAGAATAAATTGAAATGGAGTATTAGAAGATGATTTGGCAAAAAGAAACCTTGTTGTGTGACATAATACTATTTATTCTCACTTGAGAATAATGTGCAAAAATATGAAGTATGAATATTCATTAGTGATGTGAATTTCAAATGTGAAATTATTAATTGATGAAGTGCATGAGTTCATGTATGATTATGGATTAATGAATGAATTAGAGATCATGTTGATGAAAAAGAAATTCGTTGGCTATGAATATGAATTTTATGAGTTATAAGTACTCAATGTGGACATTGTGAATTGGAATTGAATTGAAAGAGTAGCTAAGTCTCCCCCGGCAATTGGAAAGAAAATGAAATGAATTATTGAAATGAAAGACCAAGGTTGGTCACGTTTGTATAAATGAATAAGTCCGGTTTAGCGGAGAGGCTAACTCTAGAACTTTGATTTTTATTCATCATTTTATTAAACTAAGGACTAGCACATAGTGAAGATGTGATGAAAGTAAGAGAAAAACATTGAGTATGAGGGCCCTGGGTAGCGGCGAGAGCGTATCCCAGGAATTCCCATGATGAGTCTGGGTGAGGATGCTGCTCCAGAGTACCGTCCCGGTGGCGATGCTCGTGGGATGTTTAAAGACTACGGGTGGTGTCATGTCTATGGTGAGAGCTGAATTACCACAGGATGTCTGCATGATGAGTCATGTCAGCGATGGGATTCCCTCTAGAGTGCCTAGATATGAGTTCGTAGGTCAGAAAACATCTAGGATACTTACCGTAATTACAGTAGTAGATTAAGTCATAACGAGGGATTGAACCCTACCAAGATGAAGAACGATTAAGGGCTTGTCCTCGGACCTATGTAGTATGGGATGCATAGAATCCGAACAAGTGTGCATTAGTGTCATGTAATATAATTAACTGCATTAAGGACTAAGTGTACAATCACAACACGACATCAATAGGGTAGTCCCTTTAGTTGTAATGTGACAAGTTTGTGTTTGCTAAATATGGAAAATTAAGTTATACTATTTCCGGCATAGAGAGGATGGTCGTGTATAATGATCGTCGGTTGAATAAACTGACGTACCCACAGTCTTATATGCAGGTAAATGACATGTTAAAGGTTAAGGAGGAATGGATGCTTAAAAATTATACCATGTTGTTGTACATTTATTAAATTGTTGTGATTTTTACTTCCGCTGTGCAAATGTAAATTGTAATATTGATGTAAACTCTGATGTAAAGTGAAAAGTTTAAATTTCCTTGTAAAATTGTACTAAAGGAAGCGAAAAGATCCTGTAGAACATCTCGAATTCAGTGTATTTGGGATTCGGGGCGTTACAACTTCTCCATATAACAGTAGTCACTCTAGGACTTACTGGTCCTCGGGTGCGAAACAGTGCGATTACTGTTCATGGGCGGGGGCGGTTTGACTGGTTCGAATCCGACCTTGGCCAATTTTTTTGTAAAACTTGATTTTTTTTTTTTTGATTCTTTTTTGAGTATTTGATGAATAAAAAATTTGAGAAAAAATATTAGAAATTTTCTAAAAATACCTAGGCTTCATGAAAATTATTTCTACAATATTGGCTTACTATGATGAGAATTAGAAGCAATTTTTGAGAAGAAAGAGATTAATAAGTTTCTTAAAATATGATTTTTTTTTTGTAATTAAAGACAACAAATATTTTTGAGTATAGAGAAATCTTGTATATAGTTCTAATGAGATTTTTAATATGGAAAATTGAGTAAGACTATATAAGAGATTGTTGATTAAAATTATGCAAAATGTGTATGGAAAATGAAGTAAGAGAAACATGATGAAATAGGGAATTTTGTGGATGTGAACTCTCATTTTGATGAACATGAAACGAGTTTTGACACTAGATTTTAGCTAAGTCCTCACATCGGCATAAATGAAATTTTGAATGAGAAATGTGATGAATAAAGACCAAGATTGGGTCATGGTAAATAATTGATATTTAAGACCGATGTAGAGGTAATGCTAATTCTAGAGTATTATTTTTTTTCAATATTCAATTATCTAAGGATTAGACACATAGTGAAGATGTGATGAAAGTGAGAGACAAACACAAGTATAAGGGCCTCGGATTCCCGGTGTGAGAATTTTTACAGGCTGTCTACATGATGCGTCATGTCATGACGTGAATCTATCTCCAAAATTATTGGGATCGTGGCGACGCTTGTGGGGTGTTTGGTGACTATGTATTGCCATTGTCCCATGACGGAGGCTGAATTGTCCATAGGCTGTCTACATGATGTGTCATGTCATGACATTGGATTCCCCTCCACGCTGTCTGGATATAGGCACGTAGCTCATAGGACATCTAAGATACTTACCGTAGTTACCGTAGTATTTTAACTCATAGCGAGGGATCCAACCCTACAATATGAAGTACGATTAAGGGCTTACCCTCAGACCTATGTAGTATGGGATGCATAGAATCCGAACAAGTGCACATTAGTGTCATTAAATATAAATAACTGCATTAAGGACTAAGTGCACATTCACACACGACATCAATAAGATAGTCCCCCTTAGTTCTGTTTGTGACAAGTGTGTGCTTTCTAAGTAAGAGAAAACGGTGTATTATATCGTAGCGTCAGTTGTATGCAACTGACGTGCCCACAGTTTCTATGTAGGATAAAGCTGATGACAAGACTAAAGAATGAATGTTGCTTAAAGAAATGATCAAGTTGTTGTTTAATTCATGTATCATGTTGTAATTGATAATTCTGCTTCGTTGATGTAATATTGTGGTATAAAAATTTTTAATTTTCTTGTAAAATTGTACGAAGTGAAGTGTAAAGATCCTGTGGAACTTCGAATTCATTCTTATTTAGAATACGGGGTGTTACAGAGTGGTATCGGAGCCAGGTTTCCAAGTAGTACAAATTTATAAGGAACGACACCCTAGAGTGGACATTAGAGTGTGAGTTGGGTATAAAGACTTAAATGTAAGCTACTTACATTTGTGTTTCTCTATGATTGATGCTTCTTCTCCCTTCCCTAAGATGGCGGACCACCACGACTCAGTGGGCGATAATGATTGGCACATATTTGAAGAGAACTACTACCCTGGACAAGGAGATTCCGATGAAGAAGATCCCGAGGAGTATGAAGGAGAATGGCCCGAGTCCCGAGATATCACTCCGCCTCCGAAATCATAAGATATTTCATCTGACGAGGAAAAGCTAGTTCCGCAAGGTCTCATCGAATCTCTTCAGAGGCAGGTGGAGACTCAGAGCGAGAGAGCAAAGCTATTGCAGGCCCAGTGTGCGAAGTGAAAGAAGAATATTACAATCCTCATTCATCGTGTTTGGAAACTCGAGAAGAGAAAGAACATGTATGATGTACTGAAGGAAGAAGTGGTAGAACTATGGGAAGAGCTTAGGAAAGCCAAGAGAAACCGTAGGGATTAGAATGTTGTATCTTCTCAATGATTTTCGCATGATGTCAGACGATGTTTTAAATTTGAATGTACAAAGTTTGAATTCAATGAAATGAAAGAAGTTGATTTAAATTCATGTTTTTTACTTCGAATTTAATGGATCTTTTGAATCAAAGTATGGCTGGAAGAAGATCAAGGAATGGAGAAGGACCCAGCTGTCGACTCAACTTGGAAACAGAGTTGTCTAGAGTTGATCAGATCCTCAATGCCGTAGCCATGAGCCAAAACCATAGGGGGATGCCTGCGAATCCAGTTCTGGAGGTGATCAAACTCGTGGAGTCATTCAAGAAGATGAAGCCACCAGTGTTTGAAGGGAAGTCAGACCAAGATGCAGCTGACAATTGGATTCGGTAAGGTGAGACTATCTTAGAAGTCCTGGAAACTTCAGAAGGTAGCAAGGCGAAGCTGGCTACATTGCAGCTTGAGAAGCATGCAGCTGTATGGTGGCAGTCTATGAAGAGGACTATGGAAAATGGTGTTGTCGGCTGGCAGGAATTCTTGGAGGAGTTCCGCCGTCACTATTTTCCATCTGATGTCCAAGAGAAGAAAGCGATGGAGTTCCTGTCACTATAGTAGGAAGGCATGTCTGTCAGGGAGTATGAGACAAGATTTATGCACCCGAACTTGTGATGGACGAGGCGAAGAAAGCTCGAAAGTTCGAGTACGGATTGAGGCCGAGTCTGAGATCAAGGATGATACCCCTCGGTATCAGGAGGTTTGATAAATTAATCAAGCGAGATGCAGCTACTGAGACGGATATGGAGCAGTTTCATGTCGTCCAGAACCGGGGGAACAATCGAAATGTCGGAAAGAGGCCTGCAAATTCTGGGAATGTCAGAGGAAGCTGCCAGCTCAAAGGTTCAAACCTACGGAGGCGAACGCTGTCAATGTGGCTGGAAGACCCAAAAATGGTTGGGTGAGACCTCCTGTGGTGACTTGTTTCTACTGTGGAGAGATAGGTCATTACAGAACTCACTATCCCAAGCAGCAGAATGTTGCTCGGAGGGGACCACCGCAGCAGGTTGGGAAGAAGTCGTACCAGCAGGGACGAGTATTTGCCTTGACTAAGGCCGTTGTTGAAGAAATGGATCATGTCATTACTGGTATGGGGGCAGATGTTTAGAAGTTTCTATTGTTCCTTTTCCCTGTTTATTTAGTAAGAACTGTTATGTAATGAGAGTGTATTATGTAATAAGAGAACTTTTATTAAATGGAAAGAAAGTTGTTATTCTGTTCGATACTAGATCCTCTCAAACTTTTGTATCTCCTAAATTTGCTGAAGTCTTGGGAGTCGAACCGAAGATTGTTCCAGGCAAGTTCTTAGCAGTAGCTACTCCATCAGGGGAGACTTTAACCACTGATTGGTACTACGTAGACTGTGAGATCGAGATTGGAGACAGGATTTTCGGGATTGATCTGATCAAGCTAAATATCCTAAGGGTCGATGTTATCATTGGCATTGATTGGATGTCGGTGTACAGTGCGAACATCGAGTGCAAGACCAAGGAAGTAACAATGAAGGCTCCAGGGGGTTCTGAAGTCACTTTCAAGGGGAAGAAGAGATGTTCAGATTTGGTGGCAGCTATCAGCAAGAAGAAGGTTCCTGTAGAGGTGCAGCAAATTCCAGTGGTTCGGGATTACCCGACTGTGTTCTTGGAAGATTTGCCCGAGTTACCCCCACAACGTGAAGTAGAGTTAAGCATCACTATTCCGCCAGGGAGTACACCCATTTCCAAGGCACCGTATAGGATTGCGCCTGTGGAGCAGGATGAAGTGAAACGACAGATTGAGGAACTTTTGGGGAAAGGTTTTCTTCAGCCGAGTGCGTCACCTTGGGAGCACCAGTACTGTTGGTGAAGAAGAAAAATGGGTCGATGAGGATGTGCATCGATTACCAAGAGCTGAATAAGGTTACTGTTCAGAATAAATATCCTATTCCACGAATTGATGCCATGTTTGATCATCTACAAGGAGCAGTTGTTTTCGCTAAAATAGACCTTCGATCGGGCTACCATCAGGTTCGAGTGAAAGTGGAAGATGTGCATAAGACTGCATTCAGAACTCAACTTGGGCATTACGAATTCTTAGTTATACCATTTGGAGTGACGAATGCACCTGCAAACTTTATGAACATGATGAACAGAGTTCTAATGCCGTTTATAGATTCTTTCGTCGCGGTGTTTATCGACGATATTCTTGTGTACTACAAGTCGGAGGAGAAGCACACTGAGCATTTGGCTGAGGTTCTGAAGAAGCTTCTAGAGCATGAGTTGTATGCTAAGTTATCCAAGTGCAATTTCTGAAAATCTGAAGTGGCATTCCTGGGTCATATCCTTTCTAAAGAGGGAGTGGCAACTGATCCTCAGAAGATAGAGGTGGTGAAGGATTGGGCAAGTCCAACTACAGTTAAGGAAATCAAAAATTTTCTTTGGCTAACTGGATACTACATGAGGTTTATCCAATGTTATGCTCAAATAGTCGTGCTGCTCACTGCTCTGACGAAGAAGAATGTGAATTTCAAGTGGACTGAGCAGTGCGAGGCATGCTTTCAGGAGTTGAAAGAGAAGCTGACTACTGCTCCCATTTTAGCTTTGCCTAGAGTAGGTGTTGAGTATGATGTTTACAGCGATGCTTCACATCGTGGGCTTGGTTGTGTCTTGATGCAAGAAGGAAAATTAATTGCTTATGGGTCTAGACAACTAAGACCGCATGAGAAGAATTATCCGACTCATGATCTAGAGTTGGCTGCGATTATCTTCGCCTTGAAGCAATGGAGACACTACGTGTATGGTGAGAAATTAAACATGTACACGGATCACAAAAGCTTGAAGTACATCCAGCCGTAGAAGAACTTGAATCTGAGGCAACGGAGGTGGCTGGAAGTACTTGAGGACATTCGTCCAGAGATTATATACCATTCGGGGAAGGCTAATGTTGTTGCTGATGCACTGAGCCGTAAAAGCAGTTTGGCCAGTTTGATTATGACCTAGAGACATCTTGCAGAGGAGTTGGATCAAGCTGATATTAAGGTTGTTGTGCAAGGTTTGGGAGCATCTTTGGCTTAGCTGGGACTTCAGCCCATGCTGAATGAAAGGATTATAGCAAGTCAGAAGGAAGATGCAGAGATTCAGAAGATGAAAGAGCAGGTTGGTGCAAGCAGATTGTCAGAGTTTCAGATCAGGAATGAAGTGTTGTGGTTTGGAGAGAGGCTATGTGTTCCAGATCAATCAGATTTGAGGGAGAATATTATTCAGAAGGCACATGCTACTCTTTTTTTGGTACATCCTGGGAGTACCAAGATGTACAAGGACATCAAGCAACATTTCTGGTGGTCAGATTTGAAGTGGGATATAGTTGAGTTTGTGGTGAGGTGTGAGATTTGACAGTAGGTGAAAGTCGAGAATCAGAAGCCTGAAGATTTATTGCAACTGTTACCCATTGCAGAGTGGAAGTGGGATAACATCAGCATGGATTTCATCACGAGTTTGCCTAAGAGTTTGAAGGGTAATGATGCGATTTGGGTCATAATCGATTGACTAACCAAGTCAGCTCACTTCTTGGCAATGAAACTCACTTCGACTATGGACAGGTTAGCCGAGCTGTATGTTGGGTAGATCATCAGGCTTCATGCTGTTCCGTTAACCATTGTGTCTGATCGAGATGCGCGGTTTATTTCGCATTTCTGGAGGAGTCTTCAGGCAGTTTTGGGTACTAAGACGGATTTCAGCACTGCCTTCCATCCTCAGACTGATGGACAGACTAAGAGAGTCAACTGAGTTCTTGAGGATATGCTTCGATGTTGTGTTCTAGATTTTGGAGGCAGTTGGGAGAGGCATCTAGCACTGGTAGAGTTTGCCTACAACAACAGTTTTCAGACTAGTACCGGAATAGCGCCGTATGAAGCTCTGTATGGCAGGAAGTACAGAACACCTGTTTACTGGTTTGAAGTGGAGGAGCGACAGATGTTTGGGCCCGAGATCGTGCAACGGACCTCTAAAAATATCGATTTGATTAGGAAGAGGTTGGTGGATGCTCAGAGTAGGCCGAAGAGTTATGCAAATAACCGGAGGAGGGACCTTGAGTTCGAGGAAGGTGACTTTGTCTTTATGAAGGTATCACCTGTAAAGGTGTGATTCGTTTTGACAGTGGTGGGAAGTTAGCTCCAAGGTTCATAGGCCCATATAAGATATTGAAGAGGATTGGGAAAACTGCTTACCGGTTGGAGTTACCGAAAGAGTTATCTCAGGTACACAATGTCTTCCATGTGTTTATGCTGAGAGACTACATTCCAGATCCAAGTCACCATTTTCCCGAAGTGCCGGAGGGTTTGCAGCTAGATCTGAGCTACATTGAGCTATCGGTTGAGATCGTGGATCGTCGGGAGAAAGTCTTGAGGAACAAGACGGTACTGATGGTTAAAGTAGTCCGGAGAAACTAGTTAGTTGACAAGGCTACTTGGGAATCCGATAAACGGATGTTGAAGGATCATCCCGAGCTTTTTGTTTGATTTGTATTTTTTTCTTTTTTTTGTTTTCTTCTTGTTGTGTTTTGTTTTCTCACTCTTTGAGCGTAGTTCCGGGGACGGAACTATTCTAAAGAGGGAGTGTTGTAACATCCTGAATTTTTATTATAATTAAATATAAGTTTTGTCTGATTTCATGTATTTTGCACGTGCAAATTTATGTACATTTACCCTTAAAAATTATTTATTTTTATGTCATGAACAAGTATTGTATTTCTTCTCTTTTAAAAAGCCTATTAGTATATATTATTAATTCTTAAAGGCCTAATTGTTTAATTCTAGCCCGCACTAATTAAATTAATTAAATAAATTAAGAGCCCAAGGATTTTTAGCCCACTAAAATAAGCCCATTAGTTTATTCTCATTTAAATGAGACAACTTGTAGGGTAGATTTATTTTTGTAACAAATAAATTAATAACACATGAACATTTAGAAACTAGGTGTGCATGGAGAGGCACGTGCATTGCACATGCACATGCAATTGTGCGTGAAAAGGGTGGCCAGCCATGTTCAAGAGGAGATGGGGTGTGTGGAGTAGTGGAGAGTTGGTTACTTGATGGTGGGTAGTTCTTCTAACTCCCTAGTACATCCTAGCCCTTCATCTAAATGCATCTCCACCCTTCATTTTGCCTTGAGTAGTATATAAATAGCCCCCCCCCCTCCCCACCCCCCCTCCCTCCCCTAGCCATTCATCTCTTTACACCATTAGAAATTTGTAAAGAGAGTGAGAAGAAAGAAAGAGTTGTAGAAATTTGTGTGTGAGAAAAAATTGAGAGTTGTGCATTTTGTGTGTTCCTTTTCACCTTGGAGGCCGGCCAACATTCAAGAAGAGGATGGAGCTCGGGTTTACCTAGTTCAAGGAGGAGAAAGCTCTTGGTGTGCACAAGAAAGGAGGAGAATGCTCACAACTAGGAGAGGATCGAGTTGTAGAAATTTGTGTGTGAGAAAAAATTGAGAGTTGTGCATTTTGTGTGTTCCTTTTCACCTTGGAGGCCAGCCAACATTCAAGAAGAGGATGGAGCTTGGGTTTACCTAGTTCAAGGAGGAGAAAGCTCTTGGTGTGCACAAGAAAGGAGGAGAATGCTCACAACTAGGAGAGGATCGTGTGTTCAAGGAGTTTCTCTAAGAGTTTTCTTTATTTCTTCAATTAAGGTGAGTGATTTCTCTACTTCTAATGTAGATACCATGCTAGGAATTGATTTGATGACTATGCTAAGAAAAATTTAGTTAAAATTGGCTTTATGATTGTTAAAAAGAGACTAATTCGAAATGAGATGAAATCTTGATGAATTGGTTGATAATTGATATAATTGTGACTATTAAAATAGAAGTTGTCATGTTGCTATGGAATATGTATTTTTGAATCATGCTAGATCAAGGAAATTTGCTTGTGAATGACTAGTTTGTTAATTAAACTACTGATATGTGTTTTTCTAAGTAGTGCAACATTAATGTGAAAATAAAAGGAAATATGTTCTAGAATTTTTCTAGAAATAAAAGAAAGTAAGAAAACATTTTTTGTGATTAATTGTATTGCCAAATTGTGAAGAAATTATTGTTGCATTTCAAAGTTGAAAATGTAGATTTGGAAAATAAATTAGAAAGAGAATTCACTTTTAATGTCAAAATAATGATTTTAAATTACTGTTCCGCTGCAAATTTCTAAGATTGAGATTCTGAAAAAATTTTATGATACAAAAATAGAGGAGAAGAAAATTAAAAGAGATTTAGAATGGTGAAAACGTGTTAATAAACAGCGAGTTGAGTTATAAATAACTCAACCCATCGGTTAGTCACTCAGGCCTTAGTGGTCAGTGGTGCACTTTAGTCACGTTACTGTAGCTCAGTGGAGCATTTGGTCTTGGGTTCTAGTCTCTCATGAGACTATGTTTTTGTAAAATTTGATTTTTACTCAAAACCAAGAGCCAAAATTTAAGTATAATTTAACTTCTCCTTATAACAGTAGTCGCTCTTGGACTTACTGGTCCTCGGTTGCAACACAGTGCGGTTACTGTTCATGGGCAGGGGCGGTTTGACTGGTTCGAATCCGGCCTTGGCCAATTTTTTTTGTAAAACTTGATTTTTTTTTTAAATTGATTTTGATTCTTTTTTGAGTATTTGATGAATATAAAAATTGAGAAAAAATATTAGAAATTTTCTAAAAATACCTAGGCTTCATGAAAATTATTTCTACAATATTGGCTTATTATAATGAGAATTAGAAGAAAATTTTGAGAAGAAAGAGATTAATAAGTTTTTTAAAATAGGATTTTTTTTTTTTGGTAATTAAAGACAACAAATATTTTTGAGTATAGAGAAATCTTGTATAGAGTTCTAAATTGAGAATTTTGATTTGGAAAATTGAGTACGACTAGATATGAGATTATTGATTAAAATTATGCAAAATGTGCATGAAAAATGAATTAAAAGAAACATGATGAAATATGGAATTTTGTGGATGTGAACTCTCATTTTGATGAACATGAAACGAGTTTTGACACTAGAGTATAGCTAAGTCCTCACATCGGCATAAATGAAATTTTGAATGAGAAATGTGATGAATAAAGACCAAGATTGGGTCATGATAAATGATTGATGTTTAAGATCGATGTAGAGGTAACGCTAATTCTAGAGTATTAATTTTATTTCATGATTCAATTATCTAAGGATTAGGCACATAGTGAAGATGTGATGAAAGTGAGAGACAAACACAAGTATGAGGGTCTCGGATTCACGGTATGAGAATTTTCACAGGATGTCTACATGATGCATCATGTCATGACGTGAATCTATCTCCGAAATTACCGAGATCGTGGCGACGCTCGTGGGGTGTTTGGTGAGATGTTCCTCAAGCTGGAGGCATCGAAGAAAATGGAGGAGTCGGTGAAGAGGTTAGCCGAGCTCTTGTTAGAGTTGGAGAAGGCATGCACTAATGCGGCCTTAGAGCTGAAGGTCAGGGTGGCCATGGTTGAGGCCGAGGCCAAGTCTAAGTTGCCGAGAGTGATGGTTAAATCTTACGTAGCGGCAATTTCATATGTGGTAGAGCGCTTTCCTGATTTTAATGGGAAGGGCTACCACATACTGCTTCGCACCTGGGAGGCCCTTGATATGGGCAATGAGAGCGGTGGTGAGGGTGATACTCCTGCAAGAGGAGCGAGGAGTGGTTTGGGGTAGAAAAGCAAAAGGAAAGGAGGCAGTAGAGAGCTCCTTAGTTCCACCGAGTCAGGTGAATGCTTGATTCACTCTTCCATATTTCGCCCTTTCTTTAGTTTCATTAAATTCATATTTTAGTTGCATTTGATTTAGTCATTGTATGATGCCCAATTTCAAACTGGCCACCGCACTCCTGTATCTTCATTTTAGTGGATGAAAGACTATTTTATGTGTTATCATTGTCTTTGTATCATGTCGACCATGTTTTGTGATGGCTTCTAACTCTGACCCTTAGTTCTCTTGTGTGACGATGTTCTTCGACTTGTTGACAGATGATTGTGGGGATGGGAAAGAAACCCTGTAGTGACAAATTTGAGCAGCTTCGTAGGAGACTATGCATAATGGAGCTAGCAGCCGACCGTTTGCGTGTTCAGTCAGAAGACGAGTGGTTGGAAACTATTTTTCTCATGTCGAAGCTTATCGAGAGGGACTGTGACTTAGCCCTCCTATGCGCTGATCATCCTGCCAGCATGCCCCTGCCTCCGAAGGTGACAAAAGACAATATCGGAGAGTGCTATACTTAGGGAAGTGGTTGTTGAGAAAGACTTGGAGTTGTATCGTCTCCAAGCGAGACTTGGTGGGTTACGAATGGCTAGTACTTCGCGCATTGTTAGTGCAAAAAAGGGAGAAATAGTTGACGTGAAGAATGGTACTACAGCTAAGGTGAAGAAGAGCACAACAGCTGGTGGGTCTAGGTCGAGCGTTCGGGGAATGGGCCCAACTACGCATGTACCCCTCGACCTTCTGGCGATGCACAGGGCGGGATGACTGCTTTGTCGAGTTTGACTTCCCCTCATGGAGGGTCACATGCGTTGGGTCATAGTCCACAGACCCAGCTTGTGGAATCTGCTCCTTCTGTCACAGACATAAGTGGCCCGGATGTAGTGGTGCTCATCAAGAAACCCACGAGGAGGCTTGTGGCTCTTAGGAATAGAATTCCCTATCCGCGGAACCGGAAGGACGGTTTGTAGACCATATTGTAGAGTTACTATGCCGCTTAACTTTTTGGCATACCTTTGTAATGATTCTTTCACTTGATGACTGTTTGTGGTTCACTATTTTGTAAAACGGTCTATCGTTTTGTACTTGTAATTTCTTGTAGTGATGCTGGATCTGAACTCATAGATTTGTGATAGCTCTGTGATTCGGATGATTCTTTTCATATGCTTGATCCTTATTGTGAAACTTTTCGTTGAGATTGATGAGCTGTCGGCTAAGTTCTTTGTAGCTAAATAACTAGGCCTCAAATTTGTTGTGTATAGCTAACGAACCGTCGATGGTGTGCTTGTGTAACGTTTGAGGAGTTTAGAACTTATCTGTCTTGTACCCAGCTATTTATAGGAGCAACTCTTCGGGGGAGTTGTTTTCCAAGCTTGTTGTATGCATGTTTAGCTAGTTGTAAGAGCAACTCTGAGGGAGAGTTGTTTTTCAAACTTGCTATATGGGTCCTCCAATGAATTGTGAGAGTCACATTAAGTGGTGAGTAGAACTCCAAGTGTAGCTTTTGCAAGTTTTATTGGAGTAACTGCAGTTCATGATTTTGGACCTCTAATATGTCTTTAAGGAATTTTAACTAGTTTTAGGAACAAATCGAATGGCGTGTTGAACTCTGAATATGCATAATTGCAGGTTACTAAAGTAACTTTGAACCAAGGGTATAGATTCCGAACTTGTTAATTTAAGTACTAACAGGTTGCTCAGATCGAATGGCAAAGCGAACACTGAACCTGCTTTGTTGCAAGCTGCTATAGTAACTTCGAGCCATGGTTATGGACTCTGAACCTGTCGTCGAGGCGTTTACGGATTGCAGGAGCAGATCAAATGGCGAAGCGAAGTCTGAACTTACTTTAGTGCAAATTGCTATAGTAACTTTGAGCCATGGGTATGGACTCCGAACCCGTCTTATCGGGAGCTTTCAACGAGTTTTTGGTGCCATTTTGTGTATAAGTTTGGCATTTAACTCATTGTTTGCTTCAATGGAGTTGTACATAATCATTTTAAAATGAATGTCTAATTTTATTGAAGAATAAACTAAGTGATTATTTTAATGGCTGGCCTTTATTACATGCATTGACCGGTAGTTAAAGCGGTCTTTATCGAAATAAACTAAATGGCTTCTCTAGTGGCTGACATTTATTACAAGTTTGAAAAGTTCTACTATTAAAAGAGGGCATTTCAGACGCTCTCATTATACTTCATGAGGTGTTGCTCATTCCAAGTCCCTGCTATTATATCCTTGACCCCGAGTCTTCAAGTTGGTGAGCCGATAGGCGAACAACTTGGTATACCTTACCTAAACTTGCATGTTTTGAAGTGAGCCTCCCCTTGTTCTATAGAATGAAGGGGAGATCTTCTGGTATGCTGATGAGCTTAATCAAGACTATTTTTTTCTGTTGAATTAGCGGAGTGGCTTCGAGTAGGGGATTCAGGTTTATTATTATATTCTGATGAGGACAAATTTGGACCTGAGAGGAGATGACTTGACAGGTTTGGAAGTTCTCGATAGGATTGGCTAGTGCAGTAGCTTCGAACTCGTCTACAGACTCGGTGTAACTGTGACTGCTTTCTGGAAGTAGCTCTATGGCGTTGAGGGGGAGAACCCAGCCCCCCATTGTAGTAGTGTAGCATGCTCGTGATGCCTGTTGGCTCCCCATAAGTTGGCATGCATCTACTACTGTTGGAAACTTCATCTTCCTGTAAAATGTGAAGGAAACTGCATGGAAATCTGCTAGACCTGGGCGGCCAAATATGGCGTTGTACGCGGCTTTGATGTTGACAACCATTAAGTCTAACGCTTCCGACCGAGTTGTTGGGGCTTTCTTTGTCGTTACGTCGAGTGTGATGATTCCTTCGACTTGAATAGGTGAGCCTGAGAGGCCGTAAAGTGTATAACCAGCTGGCTTGAGTCGATCCCATGGGATCTTAAGAGCATCGAATGTGGCCATGAAGAGGATGTTTACTGAGCTATCATTATCTACAAGGATGCGTCGCACCTCACATTTTTTCCATGCATAGATTAAAAATCAACGCATCACAATGAGGTATTTTGACGGAGATTTGGTCTTTATCGGAGAACGATACAGAGAGGCCCAAACTCTATGTAAGCAGAGCGTTATATACTAAATTAACTTCCCTCACGAAGGCTCTGTGAGAGGAGTTGGAATCTGCCTCCATTGGACCTCCATGAATAGGGTGGAGAATGACCATGTGTTCTGAGTCTCGCAATTTAGATGACCTCTCTTGACGCTTATTTACCCCCCCCCCCCCCCCCCCCGAGGCCGGAGGGGTTTCAACGTTGTTATCTTTCTGAACGGATTTGGAGAGATAGCCCCTACGAATCAGACCTTCAAGTTCTTCTTTAAGGGCTTGATCGTCGGTGGTGTGTCCATGATTTTTGCGAAATGCGCACCACTTGTTTCTATCTCTTCTTTTGCTAGTTGTCGTCATCTTGGTAGGAGGACGGACTATCCCATCCATTTAACTGCCATGAGGATGGCATACACACTTGCATTCAGGGGAGTGAAAGGCATTGAAGGAGGACGGCATTGACCTGTGCCATCTTTCTTGAACTTCATGGATGCTTCATCCCTAACATTCTTCCGTTTGTTCCTGGAAGGTGACTCTTTCTTGCCTTGTGTAATGAGATCTTCCTCGATTATAATGTATTTGTCACTCCTTTTTAGGAGCTTAGTGAAATCTATAAGAGGCTTTTTCGCGAGAGAAGCTTTTAGTTCTTTATGGGTGACGTTGTGGCGGAAAGCTACAGCAGCCGCTGATGAGTCCAAGGAAGAGATCGACCTTGCTTCGGCTGTAAAGCATTTGACGAAGTCTTCCAGCAATTCCACTTCCTTTTGCTTCAATTTTAACAAGGAGGCACCTGTTTTTTCAGCCTTACAACTGGTAACGAAGTGCGCTATGAAGATCTCCTCGAGCTGATCGAAGGAGAATATTGACTGTGGAGTAAGGTGGGAATACCATTTCCTTGCAAATCCTTTCAAAGTTTTAGGAAATGTTCAACACAAGAGCGCACTGGTGGCATTGTAGACCATCATGAGGGTCCTAAATGTAGAACCCCGTATTTTCAAATATTATTTTTATATTTGAAAATGAATTTAAATTTATTTTTGGAGATTTAATGAATATTTTCAGAAAAATTTATCTTTTGTACACGTGCAAAACACGTGCAAATACTTTTTGAGAAGTTGGAAAATTAAGTCTTCATTATGAAAAATCATTATTTAATATTTGAGATTTAATTAGTATTTTTCCAGATTTTTCTGAAATTAATTGGAACTATTTGCAAATTTTGAGAAAAGAATGACCTTTTTGCAAAATTGACATTTTTAGGGGCTAAAGTGCAAAATATAATTTCTGGACATTTCAACGGTATTGATTGAGATTTAGAATTTATATTTTCTTTTAAATCCAAATTTAAATGAGTTTTGAAGGAATTTCCAAGGATAAAACTATATATGTAAATTGTATTTTGGAAAGGATTGTTTTGCAAAAGTGAGGGTAAAACCCTAATATTCAATCCCAGATATTTAAGAGAATTTTTCTACAGCCGTCATTTCAAAAGTACAGAATTTTGGAGATCTATTTTGGTGGAGAAAGGAATTTTTGGATTTAACAAGAAGGAAGACTTTTCGTGGACTTTTCTCAATCCAAGGTGAGATATATAAAAATTATTTTGTTGTTTGATTCATGTGAGTGATATTGGAATTTGTTTGTTGTTTGTTTCGATGTTGTAAATGATAGAAATTTGTCTTGTTGTTGATCTATGTGTGCAAGTATCAATGATGTATTGAAGTTGTGAACGATTTAGATCTAGTAATGGTGGACGAGATAGTAGATCCTTATTATTAAAATTGTGTGGCTAAAAGCATGTTGAGAATTGAGTATGAACATCTGGACATTAGATTATAAATCAGAATTTTATTTAGATTTGTGAAAGAAATGTAGATCTTGTAAAACCCTAATTAAAGAATTTGTGATTTAGAACATGAGAACTTGAATTATGACGTATTGATGTTTTGAGTAATTTATACATATACGTGATGAGGAATTGTTGAAATTTATCATTTTTCCTGAATACGAACTATTTTCATAAACATTGAATCAATAGAAAGCTCCAGTTTCGATTTGGTAATCAGACCAAAATTTGAAATCTGTAGGCCGACAGTCGACTGGCCCACTGTACAGTCGACTGGTACGAGCCTGATACTGTATTTTAGAATCTTTGAAAAAGTCATTCTGGACAGTCGACCTAGCTCATAGGCAGTCGAATGGTTCACTGAGGAATTTATTTTTGTAAAATTATTAGTCCTTCTGGACAGTCGACCTACAATCCTTTAAGTCGACTTATATACTTAGAATAATTTTGAGAAGATTATTGGAATTTACCTCGGGTAAGTCGACTGATTCCTTTTCTTAAGTCGACTTATATGACTTAGTTTATTTTTGTAAAATTTTGGAAATTCGTCCTCTGGACAGTCGACTTACTACAGTATAAGTCGACTGATACTGAAGGATCTTTGTAAACCTTAGAGTTATTTCGAATGATTGGTCTTTCAGATAATTTGGTCTATACTTGACAATCAGTTCAGTATTTGATTAAGCATTTGACCTTGGGATATTCAGTTAAGCATTTCATTTGAGACATTTAGTTGAGCCACTTTGATTAGTGGAACTTTGTTTGACATTTGAGTTTGAGTCTCTAGAGGTGTGTGACCCTAGTATACTGGTGTTGGGTATTTTGTTGAGGCCCATTGAGGCATTTCAGTTATTTAGATTTGAATTTAGGCCGGTAGGGTATACCACTCTAGGAGATTCGTTAAGTAATTAATTAACCCAAAATGATAAGGACAGGCACTAGTAGTGATATGATGAACGGGAACATGAGTCAAGAACCTCAGTATGGCTTTCGGTGTGGGATTTAATCTCCGGAATTATCACAGTAGATTATTAATGGTGTGGGATATGTCTCCGGAATTATCACAGTCTTGTGGTGTGGGGCAATCTCCGGAATTATCACGGTAACTACTTGTGGTGTGGGATTGATCTCCGGAATTATCGGAGTCGAGGTGAAGCACATGTGGTATTCGTGTGGTGACATGTCAATGTTTCGGTGTGGGATGATCTCCGGAATTATTCAAGTAAAATATCTTGGGTGTGGGATCCATCTCCGGAATTATCGGGCATGAGATACTATCCATAGTTTATCTTTATCTCGTAGTAGTCATCGTGTTAGGATTAGTTCATAATGTGGGGATTGAACCCTATGAAGTGAAGACGTTAAGAGCTTGCACCGAACCTATGTAGTATGGGATGCATAGACTTCGACAAGTACACATTAGAGAGTCTGCATCTAGAACTTGTGTTTTCTAGGCTTAGTATTATGCATGTGGTTTTCCTGTCTTCTACACCTGACACTTCGCTTAGTGACACTTGATGTTTTATGTTACCTGACATTTCGTATTTTCCATATACTTTTAGTACTTGTTGTTTAAGAATTTATGAGGTATGATCTTTTATGTTGTTTGTTCTTTTTTATATCTCTCACACCATTTATGGCTGACCTCTTTAGTTTGGGGGTTAGGGATCATCTCTAGCCTCACATGTTGCAGGTAGTTGCTTAGAGTTGGAGATGGGATGCTTGAGTGGTTTTGAGATATAATTGATTCATAAGAGTTTTGTGTAAATTTGTAATAACAGTTTTGAGATAAGTTTGTGCTGTAAATAAAGAAAATAATGAGTTGAGTTTGTTTGAATTCCGCTGTGATTTGTAAAAGATTTATTGTAATAAAAGTTGTAAAATTTAGTGGTGTTGGTTATGTTTAATATTGTATTGAAGTGGATCGCTGGGATTGTGCCACGTATTTTCTAAGATATCTTATTAGAAATTCGGGGCGCTACACTAAAACTCTTGATATGGTCATTCGGGTTTGATTCCCCACCGTATGATTCGAATTAAGGAGCTTTGAAGTCCTTTGGGATGGGTGCATCGAGGATGGTTTTACTGAAAGGAGGTCGACTGGGGCGGTAGGCCCTACTAAGCGGTTCCCCTCATTCTTCATTTGTTCTAAACGATATTCTACCTCTCGGATGCGAAGGACTTGGTCGTTCTTCCCCTTGGATCCAGTTGAGTCGCCAGATTCTTCTATGGAGGACTGACCCTGATCTTGACTACCTTGGATAGCTTGGAGGATGTCAAGCTTAAACTTTTCCAATTCGGCCCTAGTGACTAGGACATCTTTCTCTTTCCGCTCAAGAAGCTTTCTACTCTCATGAGTCGAGCTTCTTTTTGCAGTATGCCCCCGATGAGAGGAGGAATGCATCGATCTCTATCGAGGAGAGTTACTCATCTGGTTTACCTAACATTCTGAGCAGGATGACTCAATCAGGCGTGCCTCTCATCCAAGTGGATTCGTAGATCAGTTCCTTGTTGCTCGCGCTGATGATTTGACGGAGATTTCTAGATCCCCGGGGGCCTCGCAAGGCCATTAAATTGGTTGAAGCATTATGGATTGAGATACGTTCGTACAGAGGGTGTTGTTCATGATGGTTTTGTCGGGAGCCCCATGGTGCCTCTCCATTGACAGGAGCTTGACTAGGCTGTTAGGGATGCTGTTGAGGAGGAATTTGATCTTTCACAGGAGGAGCTGGTTGACGAAGAAAATTAGTGTGACGACTTCAGGCCGCCGCTCTGCCTCTTTATCTTGGTGGCATGGCGGTAAGTCGGATCTGAGTAGTTTCCCACAGACTGTGCCAATTTGTTGCTGCTTATTTTGGTGTGGGAGCAAACAGATAGTGAGTTAATATTTGATGTAAACTACTAAAAATTTGACATTTGATCGTTATCGTGAAAAGTGGCTAGAGCTCCAAAGATTGAATCTGGATCGTTGATTGAACACTGTTATTTAGATCTGACGGTTGCTAACGCGGCCGATGGATCTGCAAAAAGCCAGAAACACCAGAGGTGGCCCCTCCGACAGACCCTCCGACGCTCAAGTCAGAACCAGGGAGAGAGTTTGAGAGAGAAATTGTCAATTACCTTCTGACTGGGAAGGGGGAGGGTATTTATAGGCCTGAGAAACTGTCTAGGAGATCGATATGAATCCATTAGATCGATAAGAATTCTTTATCTCCTGTTTGAATCTACCCTTCAAGAGATAAGCTCTCTTGTTTGAGGATAAGAGATTTGACAAACAGCCTTCATGGACTTGGTCTCTCTTAGTGGGCTTAATCTATCACTATTAATGGGCTTGAAAAAGGCCCATGTTTTGTAGAGGAATCTGGAGAAGGCCCGGACATGCTAACGAGGCCCGATTATGATTAATGACTGTAACCCCTATTTCTCATTATTGAATTTTTATTTTATTAAATAAAATTCTTGATTCTTTTATTGCATTTTTGTTTGTATTTATTTTCATTCCTTTTGTATTGTGTGTTGTTCTTCTCTCTCTTGTGGTTCATTTTGCCTTGATTCAGCTTTATATTCTCATTTATTTGATCTACAATTTGTTCTTGACCACATCTATTATTTAAACATATTTCATGGCCTATTTGTCTCTTATTGGATTCCTTCTTTCTATTGGATACTACCCAATTCACCCAAACCCAGTTTGCCCCTATATAACCACCCTAATTGAACCCTAACCCTAATCCTTTCTCTCTCTCTAGCCGTCATCACCCCCGTCATCGCCTCTATCTTCCGACACCGGCGACACACCACCCCCGAACACCCCTCTCCTCTTCTCCCTCCCGTGCTCACACCCCCAGGCCGACCCCCAATGCTCCCTGTTTTGCTCGAGAAACACAGCCCGCAGCACCACAGACCCCAGCCGCTGCCACCGTCCTAGCCGCCGTCGTCTCCCCGAGGTGCTGCCGCCGGCCTTGCTGTTGTTTGCTTGTTGCTGTCTCTCTGGGTTGTGTGTGCGTGTTTCGTCTCGTGCACGTGATTTGGTGGTGTGATTCTCATCTCTTTGTTCATTGTGTTCTTTGTTCAGGATTCGTTCTCGTTATTCTGTTCTTCATTTTGTCGTCTTCATAACAGGCAAGTAGCTTGTATGTGTTCTTTTTGTCATACAAGTTAATACCGTAAGTAGTCTAGTATGAAAATGTGTGTGCTCTCATGAAGATTCATATTTGTTAGTTTAACCGTTGACATCATCTCTTGATCATGAGTAGTTCCAATAATTGACACCCGTTGCATGAAAATAATTAGATTAGATGACACTTTGACTGTATGTTGTTTGTGACACACCGTATGATGTAGATGACTGTTGCATAGATGTTGGTAGATATATTATCTCATTATACTATTTATACACATGCCATGCTGATTTGAGTATCTCATATATACCATGCTTTGTATGACATCTAGATTGGACCGTTTGTAGTTAAGTTGTTTGATAAAATGCATTAAAAAACTTTTGTTTTGTTGCTGCCCTGTTTTGTACAGTAATTTAGACCCTGTTAACATCAGTAAAATAAATAAATTTGTGAACAAGATTTGTATCCTTTGTTTTCTAGTTTCCAGAACTTTTGACGGATCTGAATTTCGAGTTTTGATGCATGAGTTATTGCTGTTTTACTGCAGTCGTATCGTATGTTCCAGATTCTGAACTATATCTATTCTGTATGGAATATTATTTTTAAACTGATATTAAAAGTGGAATTTGAACTCTATATTATGCTGAGTATGTTTAGATATGACTGGGTTCAATCCCTAACTTTATTGGAATTAATTAATGACTTTTATATCTCCTTTCATGCTTTCGAAACCATCCGAAATATTTCCAAACTGCGCGCTATTCAGTAAAGAACTATGCTTTAAACCTGATTCTATTCGTTTTTTATGAAAACTTTATGAATATAAACTGTAGCCTGATTTGTCTATTTTACTACCCATTTGGAGAATCTGGATTTTGAATTATATTTTATGAATTATCTCTATTTTGGAACTGCGATGTCTGAACTTTCAGAATTGATATTTTGTTGTATTACTCCGTTTTCCCAATTTTGTTGGCTATACTAGTTGTAATATAATTTCATGATATTTTATATTTTAAAACTAGATGTGTTAGGGAATCTTCTAGATTTTTCTCGGATTTAATTATGATGATTTTAAACTCATTTCATGCTTATAAACAAAATTTTGCATGTTATGGCTGAACACGATTTCTGTATTAAACGCTATTTTCAACCTTGTTTCTATAGCTGATATGTGACTTATATATATGTGCTGCAATCGGCAGAGATTCTAATTTCTAGATTTTCTTACGGATCTAGGTTTGCTGTTCTTTAGCAACGGGAATCTCAGATTTGGTACAGTAGTATCTTGCGGTCCAGAACTGAAAGTTTCGTTGTTTTGACTATTATGAGTTGATTTTATCAACCGTTGTAAGTACTAGTTCATCTTAGACTTATCTTTTGTTCATGTCATGTCTTTAGCATGTTGTTTTCGTTCACACCTATTGATAATAATGAAAAGAAAACAATCCGGGGTTTTAAGGGAAAAGATCGAGTAGTGGACAATATAGAAATGCATATTCAGAGGGAACTCGTTTTCCCCACTGTTTACTATGGTACCTACTATTTATCTCTGGATGCATGAGGGTATGATCCATGACACCGTTTGTTGTTATTACGATTATTGTTACTGTTTATTCGAATATATTTCCCTATAGGTGTTCCACTACGAGATCTTAAAACGTAACTATTTGTTGTAGCAACCATGTGGAATAATTTGGGACGCATGAAGTGCTACCTAGTTAGTATTGAACATCAGACATAAGAATAACTGTTTACCCTGTCACATCCTGTTACTGTTGATTCACAGTTACTGTTGATTTACTGATACCGTTGATTATCGTTGACC
Organism: Hemerocallis citrina; assembly: GCA_017893485.1. Taxonomy (NCBI): domain Eukaryota; kingdom Viridiplantae; phylum Streptophyta; class Magnoliopsida; order Asparagales; family Asphodelaceae; genus Hemerocallis; species Hemerocallis citrina. The sequence continues at coordinate 131,832,691 of CM030367.1, read as the reverse complement.
CTTACTGTTACTGTTATACCTTTACTGTTATTCCGCTGTTTACCGCCATCTGTAGACTATTATATTTACTATTTTTCTATGTTAGTATTTCCTGTCAAGTAGTTCCCCAACTCCCCCCCCCCCCCCCCCCCCCCCAATTTTCTTACTTACATTGCTTGCGGTCCGGACTTGCATCTAACGGGCGTTATGTTTTCCTGTTTTCCTATTTTTCCTTGTAATTGCCATATGAGCAGGTTTTGCTGATCAATTGCCTACATGAGTTGGTGAGCAAAAGTTTTAAGCTGCGCAATTGGAATCGTTTGCTTAAAATATTTTGATGAACTATTTACAATTTTGTGAACTGTATTGAGACTTGTATTTGGGCTTGTAGTCCCAGAATTATTATTTTATTTCAGATCTTGTATTTATTGGGATATTTATTATTGTTGCAATAAATACTGTTGAGTTATGATTGTTTATGCATGTTTGGTTGGAGTATACTATTATATTATTGTTGTGATGAGTCAAGCAGATCCGTACAGTTTATATATGGTGAAAACTATTCGCTGGACTTAGTCGCGTACCATATTCTGTATTTTTTTGGGAAGCGGAGCATGACAATGACTATAGACACTTTGAAATCTGTACTGGAATCGTACGGCTCTGATCTGCTGCGATTTTTACCATTATCACAAACCAAGGCTCTCCTACATGAGGTTTAGAAAGCGAACCTTAAATGCAAATAAAAAAACATTACCGTCCAAATCATTCACTCCACACCTATATCTTGGAGTTAAGACATTTTTTTTTTCAAATATACCAAATCACATCCACTTATAACATATCGTGTATTTCCATCTAAACCTTTCAAATATATTTATATTAGAACCATCTTTAATTTTTATGATGTTGACTTTGTCATGCATGCATTCTTGTTTTTATACTCCACCTCCGCAAAGTCTAGAGAGCATTCACTAGTTTACATTGACTCGGGAGGATGGACACTTATAACAAAATCGTTTACCATTTCTCAATTGGTAGCCTCACATTCCTACTCTTTTGTTACATCATGCGAAGCTCTAAAAACGATTCATCTCTCGAATTCCCTTAGCAATGCAATCAGAATTCTTCATCGATTCCCCCAGCATCCCTCTTAGCGAGCACAGTTAGAAAGGTTAACAAATTTCTAAGCAGAAGTCACAGGATCAAGAAAGGAAACTCGGGTTTTTGTTCGATGGATCTCAAGGACAATGGTGGAGGTTGGAAGGTGGAGATGGAGAGAGGTGGAGGTCGGAAACTGAATCAACCCAAAACCCATTATAAATTATTCTTCATCACTCCATCAGATTAGAAGAAAATCCCATTAGAAATGAAAACACTCAGGTTTACCTAAGATTTGGAGGAAGGAAACATGAAACTCAGGGTCCCAGCTTGACTGCAACAGAGTATGAGTCGAAGTTCATAGGAATGGTCAGGGAAGGAGTTGGAAGGGGAGGCAGAACATGGGAGAGAAAGGGCATACGAAGGTTGGAAGGGGAGTTGTTGATGGAGCTTTAATGGAGAGCAGAGCGTTGAACTCATTGTTTGGAGCCAACAAGATATTGACGGTGCTCGAATGGAGAGCAAGGCACACTAAAACATATATGGCTTTCTACAGCAGATTTATTATAGCATTTAAGTGTTAATGCTGTTGAAAGTGATCAATAATAACATTTATAAATAAAATGCTATTTTTTAGTAATTTTAAAATTTACTATTAGCTACGACAGTATTTTTGAAATGCAATACTTTTTACAGCGTTTTAAAAACGCTGTAATATCCAAAAATAAATTGAATAGATAGGGGTAAAATGAAAAATTCTAACTAATCCAATTTCATCTCAAACCAAATCCCCCCGATCCAAACAATACCCTTCCGCCTTCTTCCACTCCTCCACAAACCCTAGTACAAATCCCCTCAACCACAACGTCCCCACCCCCGCACCGTAGACCCCCTTGCGCGCTGCTCACCACTGGGCCACTGTCGTCCTCCCCCTGCACTCGTCGTAGTCCGAATCCCCAATCACATCGTCCCCCACCCCTGCACCGTCGACCCCCTTGCGCCGCCGCTCGCACTGCTCTGCCATCGACCTCCTATGCCCGTCGATTTCTCCCTTTCGCCCGTCTTCTTGGTTGGTACTCTTCTAATCTCCTAATTCCTCCTAATGAATACACAGTTTGGACCTGTTAGTTAGGGAGGGAGTGATTAGGTGACATGCTAAGTGACAATTTTGAATGACATAGTTACTGCATAATGCTGATTATAATTTCATCTGAATTAATTTTTTGATGTGCAAAGTTTTAAATATAATCGAAGAAGTTTTTTTTTTTTTTTTTTTTTTTTTTTTGGGGGGGGGGGGGGGGGGGGGGGGGGGGGGGGGGGGGGGGGGGGGGGGTTTAATGATGTACTTAATTATATTATTTGTTGGTGTAGATTGTATTATATAGTATATAGAAAAAGCAAATTCATAAATAAAAAAAAGCAAATTCATAAAGCTGAATATTGGAAGATTCAAATTAACAATGACCCTATTTTAAGTAATATATCATGTTGGAAGAATTAGACCATCTAATAAAGAATACATAGATATAATAATAACCAGTATAGGATACAGTTAAGTAAGGTAGATTACATGACACAAATCCTCATACTCTTAGTTGGAATGGGTTAGATCTAAACAGATGACCTACATATACTCTATCCCTTAGTTTGTAGAAGGTTTGTCTCAAATGTATGATGAGGATTTACCGTGACCCTGTGGCCGCTGAGATGCAAAAAATGGGTTAAAATGCGCAATCAATTGGAGCAGTTACAAGTTGAGCTTCTCTTTTCTCGTGGGGGAGGTGCATCTTTTGAAGAGCTTCAGGTATAACAATATTGAATTTTAGTTTTGTCCACTTTTTCATAGTATACGACTGTATATCATTTCTCCCCTTATTTTGTTGTTTTCATCGATTGTAGGTTTTGCGGCATAGAGTTTCGTTGTTGGAGGCTAGCAATATGGAGCTCCATCAAGAGTTGAAAGGATGTCAAGTTACCTGTGATCATCTAGCACAACGTGCTACTGATGCTCAAGTATTTAGAAATTATGCTTGATTAATAGATTATGAATATTTCTGTTTTTTTTTTGGATGTAACCTTTGTCATGATCAACTAAACAACAACACTGAAAATTTGTGTAATGTTTTAAAATCTTAGACAATGGGGAAAGGTAGATTATGAATATTTTTACTAGGAATAGTTATTTAGTTTGCTTGTGAATATCTTTATCATTAGTTTGATTAGATAATTATGCTCATATCTTTATAAGATTGCTTGTTCAATTTTAGAGTGCCATTAAGAATATTAATCGGTATCCCTTTTATAAAAATATAGTCATTTTTAATTTATTTGCTTAATGTTATATGTTGAAACCTAAATTTATTGTTTTTATAATTACTGGAACATGCCAAAATAATGTTTTAGATTTAGTAGTGTCTTCTATGTGTTGTTTGATTTAGCATCTATAATTATATGTGGAATTCCACCTTTATCTGATTGTCAATGCATCAGGTTGAGAAAGATAAACTTCTTATGAAGATTGAGTCAGCTCGCAATGGAAAGCCCTGGGATGAGATTGATAAGGCAGATAGCATGCAGGTTTGTTGAAGTTAACAACTTACTTTTGTAGATTACCTTTTTCTTTCTAAATTTAATCTGGTTAATGATGGGATTTTGAAGGAAGTTGATTTAGTGAAAACTTATATATCAAAGATTCAAGAATTGGAGGCAGAATTATTGCGGGCTCGTACTCCTAAAAGAGATGGTTATTTGGATAGCCTTTCATCAAATGTTGATGACCTAGAATCAGCTCGTGATGATGATTCTCTAGATGACTCGTACGTTCTAAATTCTCGTGCACTGTATGTAGAAATTTTGTTTAGTTTTAATCGTGAGAACTATTTTGTGTTGTGAGAACTGTTTTGTCTATTTTCTAGTTTTAGTTGACTGTAGAAGGCTGCTGCCTCTTTCCATCATGCAGATGTTCTTATTCTAATTTGTGGAAGAGATGCAAATGTTTTGGATTTGACCTTTTGGTCTTGTAAAGAGAAATTTATCATGCAAACTTGGTGTGAGTTGTGCAGGTGAGGCTGAAGATGATGAAAAGGAACGAGAACATACTTCTTTTCAAGATGAATTGGATAAAGAACTGCAAGAGTTGGATAAACGGCTTCAGCAGAAGGAGGTACAAGGAACCTTGAATTGCATGCTATTAGCATTATATTAAACTTATCCCATTTTGATCGCCCAATTATTTTTTTCATCGATTCTCCCAGTTGATTTCCGAATTTTTAAAATTTGATGTAGAAACAATCTGCCTCGCAAAACCGTTTTTAGGAGGATTGTTTAGTTTGGAGAGAAGACATTCGGAAAAAAAAATTGTCCTAACAGATCCTGTTTTAAAATGCAGTGAAGAAAATGCAATAGTATATGCTTGATCCCTTTTGCTGTTAGAGTTAAGAGTTTTTTTGTTGTTTGTGATGCTTATTAATAAGTACACTATTCTGAAAAATGTTAATGTGGCTCAAGGAAATGAAGTTTTGAATGCCTGTCATTTTTATTCTTTATGTTTTTCTTGTTAGCTCTTTCATCATATTTGTAGTCAAACTTATTAATTTTCTTTTTTTATTTAATTGAAGGCCGAAATGAAGCGGTTTGCAAATGTTGATCTGTCTATACTTAAGCAACACTATGAAAAGAAGTTATTGGAATTGGAACTGGAAAAGAAAAATTTGCAGGTAAATGTTTCTTCATGTGTTTAAGTTTGTGAAGATACATCCATATGTTGAAGTTTTTGTAACTTGCAGAAAGATATTGAGGGTCTTCACCCAAAACTTGCCAACATATCATCTACATCTGATGGTGGTGCACAAAAATTGAAGGAAGATTATCTTCAAAAACTGAACAAGCTTGAAACCCAGGAACGTATTATGAAACTAATTTCTTTTAGGATTGTCACTCCTTGCACTGAGTTAAACGTTCTCTTTGCAGGTATCTGACTTGAAAAGGAAACAAGATGCTCAGTCTCAACTTTTGAGACAGAAACAGAAGCAGCTAAACATGTGCAGGATGAAATACAAAAGATTAAGTCGCAGAAGGTCACTTTCTGTTCTAATTGATTTTTCTTGGTAACAATTTCATGCTATATTAATTTTTCTGATATTCTTTTGGCATTTTATCAGGTACATTTGTAACAGAAAATCAAATAAGAATCGGAGCAATTTAGATTGTGGAAGGCTACCCGCAAGAAGGAAGTTATGCAGGTAATTGGAATTTTATTTTTCCATTTTGAGCAGGATATTTGATTGTCACTTTCCTATGAGAATGTTGATAATTTAATTAATTGTTATAATTTACGCATCTTATTGTTATCACAATTTCTTTGCTTGAAATAAAATTACTTTCCATGACAACTTTTTTTTATGATGAAGTTGTTAAGTATTTAAATTCCTAAATACTGATCTCATAAAATAGTTATTTAATGCGAGTAGAACAATACAACGCCTTGCAAGAATTTGATTAGTCAGGCCATGTTGTTGCCTGGGTGATCTCTTTAGCCAAAAGATGAAAACCTAAATAGTATAGATGATATTTTACATTTTTGAAACTATTATGAAAGTGAGTATTGATATTATCCAAATATGTCTAACTGTATCTACTTATATTGTGCAAGGAGTGATGTAATCCTCATTGCCATTTTTATGGATGGTATTTGTGTTGAAGTTATGTATTCTTCGATGTATGTAGTCAAATTTTTAAGTCTGCAAGATAAGTTTGACTGGGTAAACTGATGCCATAACCCCTGTAACAAAAACCAAGGGTGTTGGTTCTACTGACCAATATTTGACTAGATTCACATCCTTGGGATATCATAGGTGTATACAAAAAAATGGCTGGTTCGGGTTTTCCATTGGGGTCTTGTATCAATGAGCTCACAGATGGGGTCTCAAAATAAGGGGAGAGACCAGGTCTCGCATGATTAGGCCTCTACATTTGTTTGTAATGAGTGTTTAGAGTGAATGCATACACATTAGCTGATGCAGCTACAAGTTTTTTCTCTGAGACTGTCTGAATCTGTTACACACACACGTATGTAATGAGTGTTTAGAGTAAATGCATACACATGAGATGATGCAGCTATAAGCTTGTTCTCTGAGTCTGTCTGAATCTGTTTATGACACACATTCAGGTATGAGGTACAAATTAAGTGGATATGGATGTTACTATTGACATATTTGTTTTTGTTGTTGGTGGAAATGGAACTCGATAACCATATTTAACTGAAACAAATTTGAATTATGATATAATATGGATATTTTCCAGATATTACAGAATCTGAATAATACTAAAGTTTAGTGAGAAAATGTGTTAATTTTTCAATTTAATTCCTTTAATGTATAAAGTACAATTTTTTTTGCAAACTTGCATTATTGGATATTTACACACAACATATGGCTAATTCCCTTTAGCTTTTCTTGCTCAGGTTCGTTATTTAGCTTCATGAAGTTACTTTAATAAACATTGCATGCCTTGTCTTCTGATGTGGGCATATTGTGTGATTGAAACTTTCATCCTATTTCTTTCAGATAAGCTCAGTCCATGATTTATGTAAGTTTTTGTTTATTTACATTTATTGGCTGTAACTATGGACCTTTCATCACCAAAACTGTCATACAAGTATCATATATTCAGAATTGGGATATAACTTAAAGATTAAAATTTCGTGTGGCCCTATTAATTATTGCATACTTCATTGATATGGCTAAAAATGGGGTTAAATCGGAACCGTCCAGATTAGGCACGAATCTTGATGCTCGGGGGTAAAAAGGTAATTTCACATACAAGTGGATCCAAAACGGGTATTGGGTCTCCTTCTCACAGAACCAGCAACCCGCGAACGCATCCACTTTAACCGAGCACGGGTCCCGACCCGATACAAGCCCAGTTCACCAAGAGGAGAATCAGGGCCATTGATTTGACTAGATCAAATCAACAGGCCTGATTGACTCCCACCAGGGAATCAGGGGCTAATTTCCTAGAACAGAATAGGAGGATTTTGCTCCTGGCTGTTAGGCAGGAAATCAGGCCCCTAACCGTTCCAAAGGCGACTATAAATACAACCCCTCTATCACCGTGACCAGGTTAATCCCTTCTTCACCACTTTTAAGCTCTTTCTTAATCTCTCCTGATTACTGACAAGAGCGTCGGAGGGTGCGTCGCCGGAATCAACCCCGGTGTTTCGCACTTCCTTGCAGGTCGCGGCAGGAGCAAGAAGGTTGAGTCAACTGTTCAGGTTTTTCTCGGACTCACAAATTCTATCTGTTTACCCCCACACCGAAATCAGCGGTAACAGATTGGCGCCGTCTGTGGGAAAACCACACGAACAGCCTCAGCCCATTCTCCGTCGTCCTCTGCAGTCATGCCTCCGAAGAAGGTCAGATCCAGAGGGTCAAACCGTGTGGGCAACCTCGCCGACCCGGCGAATGAAGTCCCAGTCAATCCTATTCCTCAGTCCGACCTCCCTCCGTCGGCCCAGCAGGGCCCACCTCCTCCTCCCAAGCAGCAGCCCAACAATGGTCCGTCCGGTCATAACGGTCGGAAGGAGAAGCAGCCCCTCAATCCGAGCCATGTCTCGGTCCATAATGGGTCCTCGGACTCTATGGCTTCTCATCATCCCGACCTCCGCATCACACTTCTGAACCGCCAGAAGGACGACGACCTCCGCACCCATCTTGATGAGAGGCGGGCCCGAGAGGGAGCCTCCCGCCAGCGTCAGGGTGAGCGGTCCCCACGTCGCCGAGACGGCAGAAGGTCCCCGGACCGCAGAGGCCGAGCGGCGTCCCCCGAGCGCCGAGGGAGGAGGTCCCGTTCCCCCGGGGATCAGCGTCATCCGAGGGACCGAGAAGTGCCTATCAGTCGGGCCGAATTCCTTCAATTTCAGGAGACCGTTCTACAGGCTCTCAACCTTCGGCAGAACGTCCAGAATGCTCAGAGGGCTCCGACGCCCCCGAGGGATCCCAGTCCTCGCCGCCGAACCCGGAGTCCTTCCCCGGCTCCCAGCCGCCAGCAGCGGCAACAGAGCCCTCGCCGGTCCCAAGACTACCGGCACCGCAGTCCACGCTCCCCTTCCTATGAAGAGGAGTCCGGGGGATCATACGATTACCAGCGAAGGGACGACGCCCTCATCCTCCGTATCCACGAAGTGGAAAGGCGGATCGGCCGCATGGACAGGGAGGAAGAGTCCCGAGCAGGAACCTTCCATCCCAGCCGACCCCCCTTCTCACGGTCGATCATGGAGGCCCACATACCGAGGAGTTTCAAACCGCCACAGTTTGATACATACTCAGGGGAATCCGACCCGGTCGATCACGTCGAAAGCTTCAAGACCCTGATGCTGATCCATCAAGCTTCCGACGCGGTGCTCTGCAGGACCTTCCCTGCCACCCTCAGGGGGTCGGCTCGGGAATGGTATTCCAGGCTCGCCCCCTCATCCATCTTCTCATTCGAGCAGTTCGAGACGCTGTTCATAACTCACTTCGTGAGTAGCAGGCGAGCCGAGAAGACAAGTCTTTCCCTACTGAACCTGCGGCAGGAAAGGGAAGAGAAGCTGCGGGACTATGTGAAGAGATTCATCGCAGAGGTCAGGTCTATCGCCTCCTTAGACTAGTCCGTGGCCACCGTGGCGTTCCAGTCGAACGTCCTTAACGCCAACCTCCGATCATCCCTGGCCAAGAAGCCCCCGCATGACTTCGCCGACCTCCTCCTGAGGTGCGAGAAGTACATCCGAGCAGAGGAGGCTGAAGCCCTTCCGAGCTTCGGAGGGCCCTCCGCAGGGTCGAAGAGGAAGGCGACGGGGGAAGAGGGGTCCAAGAAAGCTCAGAAGGACATTGGCGGTCAGCGCCGCCCTCCCCCCAGGTTCGAGAAGTTCACTCCCCTCACCACTAATGTCTCTACTATCCTAATGGAGGTGGAGAAGGAGGGGGTCATCCCTCCGGCTCCGAGGATGCACACCCCAGCGAAGAGGAGGAACAAAGATAAGTGGTGTCGTTACCACCGAGACCACGGTCACGATACGAATGATTGCCGGGCTCTGAGAGATGAGATTGAAGCCCTCATCCGGAGGGGGCAGTTGGCCAAATTCGTGAAGGCTAACGATCGGACGGATCGCAACTCTCCTCCGCCTCGGGGGGCTAACAAGCGCTCCGAGCGGCGCGAGGAGACACCCGAGTTCGAGGAGGAACGGGTTCTGCACCTGATTCACGGAGGCCCCATGGGGGGCTCCTCTAATTCCTCCCGGAAAGCCTTCGTCCGAGAGGTCAACTCTGTCCACAGTGCCCCTCCCCCAAAAGGTCTCAGCGTCCCTGTGTCTTTCTCGGATGCCGACCTCGAAGGGGTCTGAACCCAGCACTGTGATGCCCTCGTCATCGACCTCCGCATGGCCAACTTCAAGGTGCAGAGGATTTTAGTAGACAATGGAAGTTCGGTCAATATCCTCTTCCTATCGGCCTTCCGAGGCCTGCAGCTGTCCCGAGATCGTCTCAAGCCGGCCGGTTACACCCTCCACGGGTTCACGGGGGTCCCGGTAATCGTCGAGGGGGTGATAACCCTAGACGTTACTGCGGGAAGCACCCCTACTATCCGGACCGAGCCGATGGGCTTCATGGTCGTCGACGTCCCGGCAGCGTATAATGTCATCCTAGGTCGTCCCGGCCTAGCCGCCCTGGAGGCTGTCCCCTCGGCGTATCATTTGAAAATGAAGTTCCCCACTCGGTCGGGAGTAGGGGAAGTCAGGGGAAGCCAAGAAACAGCCCGGAAGTGCTACATGACTTCCACCGGGGAACCAGTGCTCTCGCTCGAGACACTAGAAATCCCCGAGCCGAAAGCTCGGCCGACGTCTGAGCCGGCGGACGAGTTAGAAGAGGTGCTCTTCTCGGACGAGGACCCGAGCCGGAAGTTCCTCATCAGCAAATCCTTGCCGACCGCACTGTGTTCGGACCTGATTAAATGCATCCGGGACAACCATGACCTGTTTGCATGGTCGGCCGCGGACATGCCCGGCATTTCCGAGGAGCTGCTCGTCCATCGCCTAAGTGTCGAACCGGGGTGCAAACCGGTCCAGCAGAAGAGGCGAAAGTTCGCTCCCGAGCGACAGCAGGCCATCAAGGAGGAGGTTGATAAACTTCTAAAGGCCAAGTTCATACAGGAGGTAAATTACCCCGAGTGGCTGTCGAATGTTGTAATGGTCAAGAAGTCCAATGGCTCGTGGAGGATATGCATTGACTTCACCAACCTGAACAAGGCGTGTCCGAAGGATCCCTTCCCGCTCCCGAACATCGACACCCTTATCGACGCCACCTCGGGCCATGAGCTCCTCAGCTTCATGGATGCCTTCTTGGGGTACAATCAAATCCGAATGTTCCCTCCGGACATTCCGAAGACCTCCTTCGTCACCGACCAAGGCCTCTACTGCTACCGGGTAATGCCGTTCGGCTTGAAGAACGCAGGCGCCACCTACCAGCGCCTCGTCAACAAGGTCTTCCAGAGCCAGATCGGCCGAAACATGGAGGTGTACGTTGATGACATGCTCGTCAAGAGCATCCACGGCACCGATCATGTAGCCGACCTCCAGGAGGCCTTCGACGTGTTGAGAAAGCACAGCATGCGGCTGAACCCGAACAAGTGTGCGTTCGGGGTCTCCTCGGGAAAATTCCTCGGCTTCATGGTAAGCCAACGAGGAATCGAAGCTAATCCCGAGAAGATTAAGGCCATATTAGACATGGCCCCGCCTCGGAACATCAAAGAGGTGCAGAAACTTACCGGTCGGCTCGCCGCTATCGGTCGGTTCCTCTCGAAGTCGGGAGAAAAGTGCCTCCCCTTCTTCAAAGCACTCAAGGGGCTAAAGGTTTTGAATGGGGTCAGCCACAGCAGGAATCGTTCGACTAGCTGAAGGCCTACTTGGTGAACCCCCCTCTGCTCAGCAAACCCGTCCCTGGCGAGACTCTCTTCATCTACTTGGCTGCTTCCGAGCAGACCCTGAGTGCTGTCTTGGTGAGAGAGAAGGACCGGGCCCAAAGGCCCATCTACTACGTGAGCAAGGTGCTTCGGGACGCCGAGCTCCGCTATCCGAGAATAGAGAAGATGGCCTACGCCTTGGTCATGGCCGCGAGGAAGCTTCGGCCGTACTTTCAATCCCACTCGGTCGTCGTCCTCACCGACCAACCCCTAAAGCTGATACTCCACAAGCCCGAGACCTCGGGTCGGTTGATGAAGTGGTCCATAGAGCTGAGTCAGCATGACATCTCTTATCAGCCTCGGTCGGCAATTAAGGCGCAGGCCCTCGCCGACTTCATCGTGGAGTCCACTATCCCTGAGGTCGGCCACGTCCCGAATGGACCCCCCATTTGGACAGTCTTTGTGGACGGATCATCCTGTAACGAAGGAAGCGGCGCCGGCATCATACTGAACGGCCCTGACAACTTCGTCCTCCAATACGCAATCCGCATGAACTTCAAGGCCTCGAACAACGAGGCGGAATACGAAGCACTCATCGCCGGGCTCGGACTCGCCCGAAGTGCTGGAGCCCAGCGCCTCCGGATTCACAGTGATTCCCAACTAGTCGTGAACCAGGTCTTGGGCGAATATGAGGCCCGAGACGAGCGAATGGCGAGGTACCTCGCCAAGGTCCGGGACCTCATGAGCCGATTCGAAGAAGCCATCATCGAACGAGTCCCTCGGGAAGAAAACTCACAGGCCGATGCCCTCTCCAAATTGGCCCGTCCTCACTTCAAGGTCTCGAACAGACCGTGCTAATCGAAGTCCTCTCTAAGCCGAGTATCGAAGATGAGACGCCTGTCTCAGCGGAGTCGTTGCCAGTCATGTTACAAGACGATTGGATGAAGCCATTGATAGAATTCTTAAGGGATGGAGTTCTGCCCTCGGATCCCAAAGAGGCTCGCCGAGTCAGGACCCGGGCCGAGCGGTACGTCCTGATCGAGGGTATCCTATACAAACGCTCTTTCTCTCAAATAGACGGCCGACCGTACCTAAGGTGCCTCTCTCCGGATCAGGCCGAATATGCCCTACAAGAACTCCACGAAGGCATCGGAGGGGCGCACTCGGGGTTTAGGTCCTTGGCCCGAAAAGCTTTGAATTATGGGTACTTCTGGCCGACACTCCTTCAAGACGCTGAACGACACGTTCGGCAATGCAGCTCCTGTCAGAGACACTCTAGCATCCGACCCCTCCCTCAGGCCAACCTCGCCTCCCTATCAAGTCCCATCCCCTTCGCAATGTGGGGCATGGACTTACTAGGGCCCTTCCCTCCGGCTCCGGGTCAGTTCAGGTTCTTGGTCGTAGCCATTGACTACTTCTCGAAGTGGGTCGAGGCCGAGCCCCTCGCCACTATAACCGAGAACAAAGTGGTACAGTTCTTCTGGAAGAGCATCATATGCAGGTTCGGCGTCCCCCGTGTCCTCGTAACGGACAACGGGACTCAGTTCACAGGCGCAGCGTTCCGAGCTCTATGCGACGACTTGGCCATTCAGCAGCGCTTCTCGTCCGTCTCCCACCCTCAGTCGAACGGACAGGCAGAAAATGCTAACCGGCAGATCCTCGCAGGCATCAAGAAAAGGCTCGACAAAAGTTCCAAGGGTTTATGGGTCGACCAACTCCCCAACGTCCTATGGAGCTACCGCACGGGCAAGCGGACCCCCACAGGCGAGTCCCCTTTCAACCTCACCTATGGGTCCGAGGCCGTGATACCTCTTGAGGTCGGAATACCGTCCCCTCGGTTCACAGCCTATGACGAAGCACAGAATGCCAGGGACCTCAGAGCAGACTTGGACTTGATAGACGAGCTGAGGGAAAGGGCGTCGATTTGGCAGCAGAGTTACCGAAGAAGAGTTGAACTCGCGTACAACAAAAGGGTCCGACCCGCCAACCTTAAGCGAGGAGATTTGGTCTTGAGGAAGCTAGCCATATCCTTCCCCAGTCAGAAGAGCAAGCTGGCTCCGAACTGGGAAGGGCCGTACAGGATCACAAAAGTAGTTCAGCCCGGAACATATCGCCTCGAAGGCCTAGAGGGCAGAGAGCTTCCGAGGACCTGGAATGCCGACCACCTCCTGAAATACCAAGAAAGCGCTCCGGCGCCACTCTAAGTATCATGGAGTATCGAGCCATTCCAGTCCTTCGACTTGTAACCCATTTTTCATAAATTGTACTATGTAAAACGGTTCGCCGTCAATTATCAATAAAGAAAGCTCTATTATGTTTGGGAATTCGCATGTTTCTCTCCCCTCTTATCACCTGCTTTTTAAATTGTGATTTCAACCAATGGTTCGGAGTCCATGTTCAGCTCGGCCTCATCCCCTCGGCTCGTCTCTGGACGGACCAGAGGTACACCGCCGTTCCGAACTGCTCCCACTACCGTTGAACTACACCGATGGTTCGGAGTCCAACACTCGGCTCGACTTTACCTCCTCGGCTCGTCTCCGGACGAACCAGGGGTAGATCGCCGTTCGGAATTGCTCCCACAGCCGTTGAACTACACCGATGGTTCGGAGTCCAACACTCGGCTCGACTTTACCTCCTCGGCTCGTCTCCGGACGAACCAGGGGTAGATCGCCGTTCGGAATTGCTCCCACAACCGTCGAGCTACAAACATAGTCCCGGGGCCCAGCAGATCGATGTGTTTTCCCCATGAGATCGATGCCGGAGCTTCGTTCGGCCATTTAATCCGAGCGATCTTGGCCACTTGCCGAAGACCGAAGCCCTACGTCTCCGGTCGGCCACCGAGCAAGTGCCTTCCCGAGCTCGCAAACGGAGAAAACTCACTTTCTCCTCAACTTTCGTGCATGATCTCGATCAGACGGCTCAGATCTGGCCACCTGCGCTAAACGACAAGATAGCGTTTTCTCGGGAACTGAGCCGCCTCGAAATTCGTGCCAACACCCAACGGCTCAGATCTTGCCACCGACGCTAAACGACAAGATAGCACTTTCTAAGGGACAGAGCCGCCTAGGAACTCGTGTCGTACCTTGTCAGAGTCGCTAAACGACAAAACACTGTACTCATGGGAACCCGTTCGGTTCAAATACTCTCGCCGACGGAACTAACACACTCGGCCCAAGGACCTTGGCACGACCAACACAGTTATAAGTAGGACAAATATGCAGTGCAATGAAAGATATTTTATTAAACAATCAGACCTCAGTACAAAACACATGATTACAAAGTGTTTGGAAACAAAATACACGACGCCGACCCACTACACTTAGCCTTCATATGGAAAAATCTTCACTGGACTGTTTGGCCGACTGTTCGTCCTCCTCGGCTAGTAGCTCCCCTGCACCGTTCCGGAGCTTCGCTACCACAGTTTGCAAGTGTCGAATCTCCGAGAGCAAATCATCCCGCTCGGCTATGACCTTCGACTGGTTGTGCCGAATACACTTGACCCGAAGAGCATTGCTGAATGCGGTTTGCGAGTCCTCGTCCCCTTCTGCAGGGTTTAGCTCGGCGATCCTATCCTCCAGACGCTGGATCTCGGCTTCCCTTAGGTCGAGGACGGACAAAAGGTGAGCCCGCTCACCCTCAGCCCGGCGTAACTCCAGCTCGACGCTCCTAGGACTCAGAGCCCCCGTCCCAGAAGAGGCTCCGGATTCAGAGTCATCATCCGAGCCGTACAGATCAGCATATGAATCGGACGCCTCGAGCTGAAAAAAGGGGAAAGCAAACAACAAGATTTCAATACACTTCCGAGGCACCACACTTGAAGAATTTTCCAATCATATTCAGACATAATGGTTCCACAATACAACAAGACCAAGTCTACAACAACGTTTTACAACAAATCAGAAGGGACACGAAGCGACATGGTCAGGTCCTCTTCGGAAGGGGAACGCTTCGGTTTAAGGAAACACGAGGACGACGAGGCCTGCCCTCTGAGCTCGATCCTAAACCAACGAAGCGCGACCGCCCTTCGCTGCTGGCTCTAACTGCGGCACCGACCGAGGCCCCGCTCGACGAGACAGCCGCACTGCTCTGAGCGTCAGCTGGACTTCGTCTGGTCACAGGCGAGCGTGTCGCAAGTTCGTAAAACATAATCCCCCTCTCGCTCTCTTCACGAGTGCACGACGTGCTGCGGACGTTAGCCCTCTCCGGTGCAGGTTTGAGCGACGCAACCTCTTTCTCCAGTTCAATGATTCTGTCTCTCAAAGCGTCGTCCTTCGCCGTCTTCTTCGGACGAGAAGGTCTTGACGAGCCAGAGACGGTGGCGCCATCATTCGCAAGCCGTCGGAAGTGGGTGACCTCGATCCCCCTGTCTATCGTGATCCTTCTGAGCCTATCGACTTCGGCCAGTAGCCTCTTGCGCTCGGTCGATGCCTTCTCCAGCTCGGAAGTCAGTTTCTCTTCCGCCGCCGAGCGTTCCTTCTCCGCTAATTCCAAGTGTTGGACCTCGGCCAAAAGGTCGTCATTCTTCTGCTCGGTGACAGCAAGCTCTGTACGGAGCCGCTCGACTTCCTCTTCAGGGCAAGGGGCTTGGGGGTACTTCCGCAGTTGCCACAGCTCGCGACAGTACCTCCGCACTGCTGCCTTCGTCTCCTCCAGCCTTCCGAGCAGGAGATACCGATTCTGCCGGCTGTGTGAGAGCTCGCCCTTCGTTCTCGCCAGCTCCTTCCGAAGGTATACAACCTCCGTGATCGGGCCGAACTTCACCTGAAACGCGGAGATAAATCCGATGGGACAATACACAGAAACATTCTCAACTAGTCACATGCAAATCTGAGGCTCAACACTTGGACAAATTTTGGCCAAACAAAATGTTTTCATTCAAAATCGAAGTGAAAGTTTTACACAAGCGGTGGCCAATCCGCAATGAGGCTTACAAAAAGAAAACAAAACAACAAAAGACTAAAAGAAGACAACCGAGTCAGGGGTCGACCTTTTTGCCGTGCGGGTCCGTCGACCCCCCGGTCTTGTCCTCGCCATCGCCCTCGCCTCCGCCTTCGCTCCAACTCTCCTCCCCGGAATCATCCTCCTCCTCGCCCTCGGCTTCGGTCTCCCCAGGGCCTTCGACAGGTGCCGTCTCTCCCTCGGGGCCGAGCAGACCCTCGGTAATCCCTTCCTCCCCTTCCACAGGGTCGTAAAAATGATAGGAGGACGTGTCGAAGCCCGGGTTCTTGGCGGCTACGTGGAGCAGGGCTCAACCGTAAGCATCCTCCATGTTCTGGATCATGTGCTGCACGGCCTCCTCCTGCACGGCCTTCCTCACCTTCTTCACCTTCTTCAGGTGTTTGGCCTTGATCTTCTCGGCCCTCTTCCGAGCCGTCTCCGCTTCTGACCGAGCCTTGGCCAGCGCCTCCTTCAGCTCGGCAACCTCTTTCTCCGCTCCCGACCGAGCGTTGGCCAGCTCCTCCTTCAGCTCGGCTGCCTCCTTCTCAAGCTTGGCCGCTGTGTCCTTCGACAGCTGAATGGCGTCGGCCAACTGCTTCTCCAGGCCCCCCACTGCAGCAGCCCTCTTCGTCGAGAGAAGCTGCTCGGCATCGAGCTGCTGCGCGACCTTGACGCGCTCCGCCCTCTCCCTCTCTTTCTCCCGCTCCTTGTTCGCCAACTCCTCGACCAGGAAGTTGAAGTGGCAGAGAGTCTGAAAGGGAACAACACGTTAAAATCCGAACCCAAGAACTTAGAAAAATTCTGAGGAAGAAATTTGGATGAAGGAGGGCTCGGCCCACTTACCAACATAGTATTCCGAGCAATCTGCATCACGGCGTCCCCTGCCATCCCGGCCTTCAGGGTCGCTCGATCCTTCGGGGTCGGCAGGTGCCTCACCGCCTCCATGCAGATGTTCCCATCGCCCAAGAAGCCGTCGACATTCATCACCTGCCAGTTGGGTACGAAGATCTGCTTATGACGCTCGGTCAAGATCTTCTCCGCATCGGCAGTGAGGGGCGGGACTTGGAGGGACAATGCCTCCTTCGCGTCGAACACACCGCTCGACGAGCCGGGAGCATCTCCCTTCGAGATCGGTGTCGGCACATCCGAGGTCGGAGGGTCGAGGACTGGCGCATCCGAGGTCGGAGGGTCGAGGACCGGCGCATTCGAGGCCGGAGGGTCGAGGACCATGACTTCCCCCTCCGCGAGGACCATAACCTTTGGCTGGTCGGCAACCTTCGCCACCGAAGGCTTCTTCGTGGCTCGGCTGTCCTGAGGCACCGCCGAAGGCCTCTTCTTCTTCGCCTCCTGCTCCGACCTACCCTTCGCCACTAAAGCTTTGTAATCCAGCTTCATCGTACCTGCACAAGCCGAATGAAGAAACTTAGAAAAATTTTCATGGACTTTAAACAAAGAATATAAATACCAGAAGCATACTAGGGTCGATCGGACTGAGACCCCCTCGGAACAGTTCCTCCTCGGTAATATCTTTCCAGCTTAGCGCTGGCAGGGCGAGGAGCTTCCTCTGGACCTCCGCCTCCTCATCACTCAGCGGCGCATCCCTCTTGGTCCGCTTGGGCAGACCCTCCTTCGCCCAAACCGTCGGTATCACCCACGGCGCAGGGGCTCGGATGAGGAAGTACTTCTCCTTCCAATGTTTGATCGAGTCCGGATTCTCGATCAGCTTCACGCCCGTCCGGGGCAAAAGAAAGAACCTTTGTTCGTCTCGCCTCGGCTGACAAGGTCGGTAGAGGCTCTGGAAGAGGAACATAGTCGGCTTGCCGCCGACTTCTTGGCATCGGAGGACGAATGCCGTGACGTGCCTCCACGTGTTCGGCATTAGCTGGGCGGGGCTCAACCCGTACCATGTCAACACATCCACAACAAATGGGTGGAGGGGAGTCCGGCAATTAGGGAGTCGACCGGAAAGACGCATACGTCCGACTCGGACTTTGTGTTGGCTCGGAAACCCGGCCCAGGGAGGAGCAGTCCGTAGTCGGCAGGGATCCGGAAACCCTCTCGGATCAGACGAAGGTCGGTCTCGGTAAGAGATGAGATGGTGTGGTCCACCTCGGATAGCTCCCTCGGCTCGTTCTCCTCAACCTGCTTAGCCGTGCCTTGGGTGACTCTCTCCAAGGTACCCTCGTCATAGTCCCGGACGCCACCCACGCTCGACAGGGCGATAGGCTGCCGACCGAACGCCCCCGCTCTCTTCGGCGTTTCCACTATCGTGACCACGGCCTTACCCTTTCGGGATGCCGCCACGACCTCCTCGGGTAGCTCGGCCATTTCGCCCTCTTTGTCCGGACGAACGACGTCCTGTTCGCTCGGCTCCACTACTCCCTTCCCTTTATCCCCTCGGCCAACGGTCTCATCCGTAATCTTAACAATTTTTCCTAAAAGAGAAGGGAAAGAGACTGACCTTGAAGTGACAGGTGCGGTCGGAAAGTTCGCCGGAAACAAGGAACGCTACCGCGACAGCTAGCAACGCCACCAGAGAGCTAAAAACTTCGAAGCAAAGTAAAAACTGAAGAGAGAGAGTAAAAGTGAAAAATGATACTTGGTCTAAGGGGGGGTAAAGATTTATAGTAAAAATGGAACGTCCCTTGGACTTCCAAACGAATAAGTGCGACTTTTTGGGCCGCTCTCGAAGCGTCGTGAAGGCCCAACACAAACGCCTTCCTCACCAAGTCAGCCAGCTCGGCGCAGTGGGATCCGAACTTGAACCAAGCGCAATCCGAGCTAGATCGCACTAACTCCGGCCGGTCTCCGAGCAAGGTTCACCCTCGGGGGTCCCACCTATGTCTAGAGAAACCTGGGAAAATTTTGATTCAAAGTTTTAAGGCACCGCCCTCGGCGAGCACCCCCCAGGTCCCGTGTTCGGTCGATATTCGGCCGACCCACGGGCCCTGGTAAAAAACAGATCGGCACTCCGCCCATCTCTAACTCCTCCAAGTTGACATCCATCAGAAGGCATCAGCCCGGAAGGAAGACAGAGATGGGAGGGGGCCCATCAACACTCAGAGATCAGGAGAAGCGCACCATTCCGAGCTAGTTGGTTGCAACTGGAAGGCTCGGCCTGGCAGAGGACTCTGGCAACCGCGCCTTCACAGTTACAAACAACGAGCTCAGATGGTTCGGAAAAAAAATCATGGTGGAGGAACGACCGCTCGTCCTTCCGAACAAGCTCACCCCTCGGATTCGAACATGGATGATCACCTCTCCCACCATGGTCTCTGCCGACCCTGACACCCGCTGCGGAGCAAACAGGGAAGGCAGAAGATCTTGGTGGAGGAACGACCACCCGTCCTTCCGAAGTAACTCATCCCTCGGGTCCGGACTACGGTCGTCACCACTACTGCCTCGTTCCCCCCCGCTCCTGACATCCACTTTAGGGCCGTCAAGAACAGAGGGAAAACCAGGCAGAAGAGCAACCATCCCTCCGGACCTCAAAAAAGAAGCTACCCAAGGCAGATACCTCCGAGGTCTGAAACTCTATGTTGATTGCGATTGAAATGACAAAGGAAAGTGGAGTACTTATAGCCTAACCTCCAAGACCTAGCCATTATGATTCTCGGAAGTTGAAACGCCGCACATTAATTGAAGAGATCAACATTAATGACCATTGGGAAGGTAAAACGCCACATCGGTCTGGGAACGCCATATCCTTGGAAATGGGGCCGTAAAGAGGTCCGATTCTTTGCCGTATCTCGGAACGCCATTTCATGCCTACGGTCGGCGACCGAGCAAGTGCCTTTCCGAGCTCGCAAATGGGGAAAACTCACTTTCCCCTCAAGAATCGCGCCTGATCTCGATCAGACGGCCCAGATCTCGCCGAGGACACTAAACGACAAGATAGTGTTTTCTTGAGAAATGTGCCCGTCTCGAGATGCGCATCGCCATCCGACGATTCAGAGCACGCCACGTCGCCCGGCCTGCCGAGACCCCTTGTCTACGATCGGATTCCGAGCAAGTGCCTTTCCGAGCTCGCAAATGGGGAAAACTCACTTTCCCCTCAAGAATCGCGCCTGATCTCGATTAGACGGCCCAGATCTCGCCGAGGACACTAAACGACAAGATAGTGTTTTCTTGAGAAATGTGCCTGCCTAGAGATGCGCGCCGTCATCCAACGGCTCAGACTGAGCCACGTCACTCGTCCTGCCGAAACCCCCTGTCTTCGGTCGGAAGCCGAGCAAGTGCCTTCCCGAGCTCGCCAAACGGAGAAAAAAGAGTCCGAGACCCCCTGTCTCCGGCCGGATGCCGAGCAAGTGCCTTCCCGAGCTCGTAAATGGAGAAAAAAAGACACCGAGCTACTACGACCGTTGGATCTTTCAGAAATTCACGCTCCTAATTATGAACGATCCAGATTGAGCGCCGAGGTCACTAAACGACAAGATAACGTTTTCTTGGGAAACGTGCCGCCATCCGATGGCTCAGATTGTGCCACGTCGCTCGGATCGCCGAACCCCCTAGTCTCTGGTCGGCAGCCGAGCAAGTGCCATTCCGAGCTCAAAAATGGAGAAAAAAGACGCCGAGCGATGGAGACCACCAGATCTCTCAGAAAATCACGCTCGACGATGATCAGAGGTCCAGATAGCGCCACGCCATAAATCAGTATTAAAAATCATTTTTTATTTATTTAATTCGTTTTATTTATTTAAAAATTGCGAAAAAATTGCCAAAAATTCGGGAAAATTAACTAAAAATTCTGGAAAATAATTAAAAATTCGGGGGTATATTTTTGAGCCCCTGAACGAACAATTATTGCCTAGAATGTACAGTTAAGGCCCCCGAACAATTAGTAAACACATCGCAAAATTAAATAAATAATCCGAGAAAAATAGATGAAAGACGCCAAATACTCGATAAGGCTGGAGAACAACACATGGCATCAAAAAGTTACCTCACTACCCCCTTCGAGATTCTAAGTCCACCATATGGACTCCGATACAACTCCACTAGCCCACAAAACAGTCAAACTACTCCTCACAGACTGATCACGCTCAGTCTTTAGGAGTGGGGGGCTCGTGATATGGCTAAAAATGGGGTTAAATCGGAACCGTCCAGATTAGGCACGAATCTTGATGCTCGGGGGTAAAAAGGTAATTTCACATACAAGTGGATCTAAAACGGGTATTGGGTCTTCTTCTCACAGAACCAGCAACCCGCGAACGCATCCACTTTAACCGCGCACGGGTCCCGACCCGATACAAGCCCAGTTCACCAAGAGGAGAATCAGGGCCATTGATTTGACTAGATCAAATCAACAGGCCTGATTGACTCCCACCAGGGAATCAGGGGCTAATTTCCCAGAACAGAATAGGAGGATTTTCCTCCTGGCTGTTAGGCAGGAAATCAGGCCCCTAACCGTTCCAAAGGCGACTATAAATACAACCCCTCTACCACCGTGACCAGGTTAATCACTTCTTCACCACTTTTAAGCTCTTTCTTAATCTCTCCTGATTACTGACAAGAGCGTCGGAGGGTGCGTCGCCGGAATCAACCCCGGTGTTTTGCACTTCCTTGCAGGTCGCGGCAGGAGCAAGAAGGTTGAGTCAACTGTTCAGGTTTTTCTCGGACTCACAAATTCTATCTGTTTACCCCCACACCGAAATCAGCAGTAACATTCATATATATAAAAACTATCATTTTATTGAGCTCAGGCTTTTGTACAAGTGTATAATGCTATATACATCTCTTCAACTCTCATTGCAGGTCATGGTCGCGGGTGTGGGCGAGGAAGAGGTCAAAACCGAGGAAGACAGGACGTGATGGGCTGATGATGAATGGAGGAGGATCTGGAAGGGCTAAAATAATCAACTGTGTTGCTTTTAGTATTTTTGGATTAATAACTAGTCTTTTTTAGTATATGCACTTTTTGACATATAGCCCATGGAAGGTTGTACTCTGTATCATGATGGGCTGATAACTGTGATTTTCATGTGTTTCATTTTTAGATTCAACTAATTGTAGTGCATTTTTAAAAATATTTTTAGCAAAAGGCTTTTGACTGTTTGGTATATGTTCAATTTTGATGTTTTATACAAATGCATCTGGAGAATTTTCAAAACTTTTCTATGCATCTGTAGATATTTTTTTTTTGCATACAGGTCAAAATAAATAGCATTTTTAAAATGTTGTGAAAAAAAAATCACTCTTACAAACAATAGCGTTTTGAAACGTTATTAAAGGCACATTGTTTGGAAAACGCTATAAATACAATAGCATTTCGACAAACACTATTGTATTTATAGCATTTTGAAAACGCTATAAATACGATAGCGTTTGTCGAAACGCTATGGTATTTATAGCGTTTCGAAAACGCTATATATACGATAGCGTTTGTCGAAATGCTATCGTATTTATAGCGTTTCGAAAATGCTATATATACGATAGTGTTTTCCAAACGCTATATATATGATAGCGTTTCGAAAACGCTATCATATTTATAGCATTTTCGAAATGCTGTGCTTTTTATAGCGTTTCATGGAAACGCTATAAACATGCCATAGCGGGGGTATTGATAACGTTTGCAAAACGTTGTCATGTGTCTTTAATAGCATTTACAAAATGCTATCAAATGGCATATATGTTGTAGTGGCATTGAACTCATTGTTTGGAGTCAACGAGTTGTTGATGGAGCTTAAGCGGAGAGCAGAGCATTGAATTCATTGTTTGGAGCCAACAAGTTGTTGATGGAGCTAGAACAAAGTGTAAAGTGTTGAACTTGTTGTTTGGAGCTAACAAGTTGTTAATGGAGCTCGAATGAAGAGCAAGGCGTGGAACTCGTTGTTCGAAGGGAAAGGAACTTGTTTTGAGTCTTCTTGATATCGAAGTGAAGTCCTTTGTGTTTGTTCAGCGTTGATGTGATTTTGTTCTTCTCTTTACTAACAAGTAGTTGTGCACATCGAATAATGTCCTCGGGACATTAAGCCTGCCCAAGTGAAGGTTTTCGGAAATACTTGGAGCTTGCCCACCAAAGAAAATATTGACTTGAATTTTATTCTCAAGAATTGAGGCAATCCTGGGGAGCTGTGAGCTGGCAGGAGGCCTGTGAAGAGGCTTGTGTCTCTTAGGCGAAACATCCCTCTATTGTGTAGCTTGTTGTTGAGATTGATGAGCCGTCGACTGGGTTCTTTGTAGCTAAAGAACAAAGCCTCGAACTTGTTGTTTATAGCTAACGAACTATTCATGGTATTTGAATGATGTGTGTAGTATTTGACGGAGTTAGAACTTATCCGTCTGGTATCCTTCTAGTCGTAGGAAAAACTTTGAGGAAGAGCTATTTTCCTAACTTGCTGTATGGGTGTTTTGCTAGTTGTAAGAGCAACTACGAGGTAAAGTTATTTTCCAAACATGCTATATAGGTCCTCCAACAAATTGTGAGAGTCACATCGAGTGGCGAGTTGAACTGCAAATGTTACTTTTGCAAGATTTATTGGAGTAACTACAATTCATAATTTTGGACCTATAATATGCCTTAAAGAAATTTTAATTTGTTTCAGGAATAGATCGAATGGAGAGTTGAACTCTGAACGTGCTTGGTTGCAGGTTTCGAAAGAAACTCCGAGTCATGGGTGTGGATTCCGAACTTGTTAGTTTAGATATGACTAAGATAAGGAGATCCACTCTCACCCCTTATTTTTACCATTGTGGCTGATGTGCTTAAGGGTATGTTAGATAACTGCATGCAAAAAATATGGATCACCCCAGTGGCTAGCAGTAGGACGCAACATGGATGCACAATTTTACATTATGCGGATGATATGATCATGTTCGGTAACGGGACCAAGGTGAAAACGATCTGTTTTAAAGGAGCCATCTACTGTTTTGAAGCTTGGTCTGGTTTAAGGATTAACTTCCACAATTGGTTCCTATTGCACTTTCGAAAGCAGAGGCAGAGTCACACACACTACCAATCTCAATTGTAAGCTAGAAAATTTCCCATTATGTACATGGGTCTTCCATTCCGACCAGGAAAACTTAAAAGGTCAGACTAACTTCCTATCATTGACAGAGTGGAGGATCTACTGGCGGGTTGGAAAGGAAAATCTCCCACCATTGAGGAAAGAATGGTCATTATCAACTTTGTCCTATCTATCCTTCCTATATACTACATGTCTTTCTTTCACTACAAGACTAACAGTCTTTACCGGCATTTTTTTGCACATTTACCGGCGTTTATAAATACCGCTGTAGATACCACCGGCGTTTTATAAATCGCCGGTGCAAGTGTCGCTGAATCGCGTGTCGCTGTAGGTTAGGGACATTCACCGACGTTTTTTACGTCCGCCGATGTAGGTAAAAACTACACAGGCGGCCGTAAAAACGCCGGTGAATGTGTGGGTACCATTTTCGGCCATAACCTACACCGGCGTTTTTAAAATGCCGGTATAGACTGCCTAATTCTTGCTGAAAGCTACACCGGTGCTTGTAAAAATGCCGGTGTAGCTAAAAAAAAAATTTCAAAAAAAATTTCAAAAAAAATTTTCAAAAAAAAAAAACCAATTCAGCACTCTTATAATCAAAACCAAATGTAAGAGACCCATTAGATCATACACTGATCATTCTTAAAACAAACAATAGGAGCACTGCATATGAAGAATATAGTCATTCCAATAGGAGCACTGCATATCAATAGGAGCACTGCATTAAGCTGGTTCTCAGTGCATAACAATTCAACAATATAGTCATTCGAATTTAGCAACAAAGAAGTACTGCATATCACAAAGAAGTATTGCATATCACTCAGTATATCAAAAGTAGATTGCCAATCACTGACTCATAAAGATTAATCAGTATATCAAAAGTAGTCAGTGAGTTAAAAAGGCTTTCACTCAGCAGCTCACTGATTGTGCTTTCACTCAGCAGCAAAAGTGTTCATAAATTAAAAAGCTCAGATAGGATTCAATCATCACTAGTTACTCCTATAATTCATTTATTCAATGAATCATGAAACATAGTGTGCAACTTCAGAAGCATAATCCATCTCATCATCACTCTTTCACTCACAGATAATGAGAAAAAACTCCATTTGTTCACTGTTTTTACTCAAGCATGTTTAGTTGTTCTCACAAATACTATGGCATAAATTACTCAAGCATGATAAATATAGATCCAAATCAATATAGATCCATATGCAAAATGCACTCAGTAGGATTGTTCATAAATTAGAGAAGCACAATCAGTGAGTGCTACTCACTGACTACTTTTGATATACTGACTAATTAATGAGTCAGTGATTGGCAATCTACTTTTGATATACTGAGTGGCACTCACTGATTAATTTTTACCTCTTTACCTGAGTGCCACTCACTGACTCAAAATTCACTAGATTGTTCATAAATTTTGCAAAATGCACTCTAAAAAACCCCAAATTGTCAGGTAAAGATTAATCATTAAATGCTCAGATAGGATTTAATCATCACTAGTTACTCCTATAATTCATTTATTCAATGAATCATGAAACATAGTGTGCAACTTCAGAAGCATAATTCATCTCATCATCACTCATTCACTCGAAAATAATGAGAAGAAACTCCATTTGTTCACTGTTTTTACTCAAGCATATTTAGTTGTTCTCACAAATACTATGGCATAAATTACCCAAGCATGATAAATATAGATCCAAATCAATATAGATCCATATGCAAAATGCACTCCGTAGGATGATTCATGATAAATTAGGGAAGCACAATCAGTGAGTGCCACTCACTGACTCAAAATTAGTCAGGTAAAGAGGTAAAGATTAATCAGTGAGTGCAACTCAGTATATCAAAAGTAGATTGCCAATCACTGACTCATAAATTAGTCAGTATATCTAAAGTAGTCATTTAATTAAAAAGGAGCATGTAACTTCAGAAGTGTTCATAAATTAAAAAGCTTTCACTCAGCGGCTCACTGAATGTGCTTTCACTCAGCAACAAAAGTGTTCATAAATTAAAAAGCTCAGATAGGATTCAAACAAATCACTAGTTACTCCTATGAATCATTTATTCAATGAATCATTAAATCAATGACTCGTAGTGTGCAACTTCAGAATCATAACCCATCTCATCATCACTAGTTTAAAAAAAGTAGCAAAGTAGTCAGTAGTGTGACCCAATAGCAAAAAAAGTAGCAAAGTAGTCAGTAGTGTGACCCGATCACAATTCAAAAAACTTCAAAACCAAAAGTCCATCACATATGACTTAGATGATAAAGATCTAATCTCACCTAAAGACCAAATATATTTTTACCCAAACATCAAGATCTCAGTTTATAATAACATGTCAACAAAGAAGGCTTCCATCTTGTAATTTCTTGTCAATAAGCCTACAGCAAGATCTCAGTTTATAATAACATATCAACAAAGAAGGCTTACAATCTAAAGGCATAGCCCAAAGCAATGTGAGATCCCTGTCAATAAGCCTACAGTAACAGAGATTTGAATCTAACTTCCCTCACAATAAATACTACATTATGTACAGTATCATTCAGTATATCTGATCGATATTTTTTTAATATCTAAAACTCACCACATAATATTTCTAGAACATTATCAATAATATTCTCTACATCAATGAAAAATATATGCGCCTCTATATCTATTCATTCTTTCTTACCACGTGATATGGCTAAAAATGGGGTTAAATCGGAACCGTCCAGATTGGGCACGAATCTTGAAGCTCGGGGGTAAAAAGGTAATTTCACATACAAGCGGATCCAAAGCGGGTACTGAATCTCCTTCTCGCAGATCCAATAACCCGCGAATGGATCCACACCTACTGGGTACGGGTTCCGACCCGAGACGAACCCAAACCAACAAGAGACAAATCAGGATCCATGATTTTGCCAAGTCAATGGCCCCGATTTGCTCTCACCGGGAATCAAGGAAAGATTTCCTAAAACAGACTGAGGATTTTGCTCCCGGTTGTTACCCAGGAAATCAGGCCCTTAAACAACTTCCCTGGCGACTATAAATACAACCCCTCTGCCTCCATGACCAGGTTAATCACTTTTTCACCACTTTAAGCTCTTTCTTAATCTCTTCTGATTACTGACAAGAGCGTCGGAGGGTGCGTCGCCGGAATCAACCCCGGTGTTTCGCACTTCCTTGCAGGTTGCGCCAGGAGCAAGAAGGCTGAGTCAACTGTTCAGGTTTTTCTCGGACTCACAAATTCTATCTGTTTACCCCCACACCGAAATCAGCGGTAACAGATTGGCGCCGTCTGTGGGAAAAACCACACGAACAGCCTCAGCTTCTTCCTCGTCGTCCTCTGCAGCCATGCCTCCGAAGAAGGTCAGATCTAGAGGGTCGAACCGTGTGGCCAACACCGCCGACCCTACGGAGGAAGCACCTGTCAATCCTATTCCACAGTCCGATCTTCCTCCACCGGCCCAGCAGGTCCCACCTCCTCATCCCAAATAGTAACCCAACAATGGCCCTTCCGGCCATAATGCTCAGAAACAGAAGCAGCCCCTCAATTCGGAGCATGTTTTGGCCCATAATGGGTCCTCGTACTCAATGGCTTCTCATCATCCCGACCTCCGCATCACACTCCTGAACCGCCAGAAGGACGATGACCTCCGCACCCACCTTGACGAGAGGCGGGCCCGAGAGGGAGCCTCCCGCCAGCATCAGGGTGAGCGGTCCCCTCGTCGCCGAGACGGCAGAAGGTCCCCGGACCGCAGAGGCCGAGCGGCGTCCCCCGAGCGCCGAAGGAGGAGGCCGCATTCCCCCGGGGATTGGCGTCATCCGAGGGACCGAGAGGTGCCTATCAGTCGGGCCGAATTCCTCCAATTTCAGGAGACCGTTCTGCAGGCTCTCAACCTTCGGCAGAACGTCCAGAATGCTCAGAGGGCTCCGACGCCCCCGAGGGACCCCAGTCCTCGCCGCCGAACCCGAAGTCCTTCCCCGGCTCCCAGCCGCCAGCGGCAGCAATATAGTCCTCGCCGATCCCAGGACTACCGGCGCCAGAGCCCGCGCTCCCCCTCCTATGAAGAGGAGTCCGGGGGGTCATACGATTACCAGCGAAGGGACGACACCCTCATCCGCCGTATCCACGAGGTGGAAAGGCGTATCGGCCGCACGGACAGGAAGGAGGAGTCCCGAGCAGGAACCTTCCGTCCCAGCTGACCCCCCTTCTCACGGTCGATCATGGAGGCCCACATACCGAGGAGTTTCAAACCGCCACAGTTTGAAACATACTCAGGGGAATCCGACCCGGTCGATCACGTCGAAAGCTTCAAGACCCTGATGTTGATCCATCAAGCTTCTGATGCGGTGCTCTGCAGGACCTTCCCTGCCACCCTCAGGGGGTCAGCTCGGGAATGGTATTCCAGGCTCGCCCCCTCCTCCATCTTTTTGTTCGAGCAGTTTGAAACACTGTTCAATACTCACTTCGTGAGTAGCAGGCGAGCCGAGAAGACAAGTCTTTCCCTGCTGAACCTGCGGCAGGAAAGGGAAGAGAAGCTGCGAGACTATGTGAAGAGATTCACCGCAGAGGTCAGGTCTATCGCCTCCTTAGACCAGTCCGTGGCCACCGTGGCGTTCTAGTCGAACGTCCTCAACGCCAACCTCCGATCGTCCCTAGCCAAGAAGCCCCCGCATGACTTCGCCGACCTCCTCCTGAGGTGCGAGAAGTACATCCGAGCAGAGGAGGCTGAAGCCCTTCCGAGCTTCGGAGGGCCCTCCGCAGGGTCGAAGAGGAAGGCGACGGGGGAAGAGGGGTCCAAGAAAGCTCAGACGGACAATGGCGGTCAGCGCCGCCCTCCCCCCAGGTTCGAGAAGTTCACTCCCCTCACCACTAATGTCTCTACTATCCTAATGGAGGTGGAGAAGGAGGGGGTCATCCCTCCAGCTCCGAGGATGCACACCCCAGCGAAGAGGAGGAACAAAGATAAGTGGTGTCGTTACCACCGAGACCACGGCCACGACACGAATGATTGCCGGGCTTTGAGAGATGAGATTGAAGCCCTCATCCGGAGGGGGCAGTTGGCCAAGTTCATGAAGGCTAACGTCCGGACGGATCGCAGCTCTCCTCCGCCTCGGGGGGCTAACAAGCGCTCCGAGCGGTGCGAGGAAACACCCGAGTTCGAGGAGGAACGGGTTCTGCACCTGATCCACGGAGGTCCCATGGGGGGCTCCTTCCCCCAAAGGTCTCGGCATCCCTGTGTCTTTCTCCGATGCCGACCTCGAAGGGGTCCGAACCCCACACTGCGATGCCCTTGTCATCGACCTCCGCATGGCCAACTTCAAGGTGCAAGGGATTTTAGTAGACAATGGGAGTTCGGTCAATATCCTCTTCCTCTCGGCCTTCCGAGGCCTGCAGCTTTCTCGGGACCGTCTCAAGCCGGCCGGTTACACACTCCACGGGTTCACAGGGGTCCCGGTAACCGTCGAGGGGGTGATAACCCTAGATGTTACTGCGGGAAGCACCCCTACTACTCGGACCGAGCCGATGGACTTCATGGTCGTCGACGTCCCGGCAGCATACAATGTCATTCTAGGCCGTCTCGGCCTGGCTGCCCTGGAAGCTGTCCCCTCGGCGTATCATTTGAAAATGAAGTTCCCCACTCGGTCGGGAGTAGGGGAGGTCAGGGGAAGCCAAGAAACAGCCCGGAAGTGCTACATGACTTCCACCGGGGGACCAGTGCTCTCGCTCGAGACACTAGAAATCCCCGAGCCAAAAGCTCGGCCAACGTCCGAGCCGGCGGACGAGTTAGAAGAAGTGCTCTTCTCGGACGAGGACCCGAGCCGGAAATTCCTCATCAGCAAGTCCTTGCCGACCGCACTGTGCTCGGACCTGATTCAATGCATCCGGGATAACCGCAACTTGTTCGCTTTGTCGACCGTGGACATGCCCGGCATTTCCGAGGAGCTGCTCGTCCATCGCCTAAGTGTCGAACCGGGGTGCAAACCGGTTCAGAAGAAGAGGCGAAAGTTCGCTCCCGAGCGACAACAGGCCATCAAGGAGGAGGTTGATAAACTTCTGAAGGCCAAGTTCATACAGGAGGTAAATTACCCCGAGTGGCTGTCGAATGTTGTAATGGTCAAGAAGTCCAATGGCTCGTGGAGGATATGTATTGACTTCACTGACCTAAACAAGGCGTGTCCGAAGGATCCATTCCCTCTCCCGAACATCGACACCCTTATTGACGCCACCTCGGGCCATGAGCTCCTCAGCTTCATGGATGCCTTCTCGAGGTACAATCAAATCCGAATGTTTCCCCTGGACATTCCGAAGACCTCCTTCGTCACCGACCAAGGCCTCTACTGCTACCGGGTCATGCCGTTCGGCTTGAAGAACGCGGGCGCCACCTATCAGTGCCTCGTCAATAAGGTTTTCCAAAACCAGATAGGCCGGAATATGGAGGTGTACGTTGACGATATGCTTGTCAAGAGCGTCCGAGGCTCAGATCACGTGGCCGACCTCCAGGAGGCCTTCGGCGTGTTGAGAAGGCACAGCATGCGGCTAAACCCGAACAAGTGTGCGTTCGGGGTCTCCTCGGGAAAATTCCTCGGCTTCATGGTAAGCCAACGAGGGATTGAAGCTAATCCCGAGAAGATTAAGGCCATATTAGACATGGCCCCGCCTCGGAACATCAAGGAGGTGCAGAAGCTTACCGGTCGGCTCGCCGCTATCGGTCGGTTCCTCTCGAAGTCAGGGAAAAAATGCCTCCCCTTCTTCAAAGCACTCAGGGGGGCTAAGGGTTTTGAATGGGGCCAGCCACAACAGGAGTCGTTCGACCAGCTGAAGGCCTACTTAGTGAACCCCCTTCTGCTCAGCAAACCGGTCCCGGGCGAGACTTTCTTCGTCTACTTGGCTGCTTCCGAGCAGACCTTGAGCGCTGTCTTGGTAAGAGAAGAGGACCGAACCCAAAGGCCGATCTACTACGTGAGCAAGGTGCTTAGGGACGCCGAACTCCGCTATCCGAAGATAGAGAAGATGGCCTACGCCCTAGTCACTGCGGCGAGAAAGCTTCGGCCATACTTTCAGTCCCACTCAATCGTCGTCCTCACCGACCAACCCCTAAAACAGATCCTCTACAAGCCTGAGACCTCGGGCCGGCTGATGAAGTGGTCCATAGAGCTGAGCCAGCATGACATCTCTTACCAGCCTCGGACAGCAATTAAGGCGCAGGCACTCGCCGACTTCATCGTAGAGTCCACTATTCCTGAGGTCGGCCACGTCCCGAATGGACCCCCCATTTGGATAGTATTCGTGGACGGATCCTCATGTAATGAAGGAAGCGGCGCCGGCATCATTCTGAACGGCCCTGACGACTTTGTCCTCCAGTACGCGATATGCATGGACTTCAAGGCCTCGAACAACGAGGCGGAGTACGAGGCACTCATTGCTGGCCTCGGACTTGCGCGAAGTGCTGGGGCGCAGCGCCTCCGAATCCACAACGATTCCCAGCTCGTCGTAAATCAGGTCTTGGGCGAGTACGAGGCCCGAGACGAGCGGATGGCGAAGTACCTCGCCAGGGTTCGGGCCCTCATGAACCATTTCGAGGAAGCGCTCATCCAGCGGGTCCCTCGTGAAGAGAACTCACAGGCCGACGCCCTCTCCAAATTGGCCTCATCCTCACTGCAAGGTCTCGAACAGACCGTACTGATCGAAGTCCTCTCCAAGCCGAGCATCGAAGACGAGACCCCTGCCTCGGTGGAATCATTGCCGGTCATGCTACAAGACAATTGGATGAAGCCACTGGTAGAATTCTTAATGGATGG
This sequence comes from Hemerocallis citrina, assembly GCA_017893485.1. NCBI lineage: Eukaryota > Viridiplantae > Streptophyta > Magnoliopsida > Asparagales > Asphodelaceae > Hemerocallis > Hemerocallis citrina. The sequence continues at coordinate 131,800,986 of CM030367.1, read as the reverse complement.
GGCTCTGCCCTCAGATCCCAAGGAAGCACGCCGAGTCAGGACTCGGGCCGAGCGCTATGTCTTGATCGAGGGTATCCTATACAAACGCTCTTTCTCTCAAATAGACGGTCGACCGTACCTAAGGTGCCTCTCTCCGGATCAGGCCGAATATGCCCTACAAGAGCTCCACGAAGGCGTCGGAGGGGCGCACTCGGGGTTTAGGTCCTTGGCCCGGAAAGCTTTGAATTATGGGTACTTCTGGCCGACCCTCCTTCAAGACGCCGAACGACACGTTCGGCAATGCAGCTCCTGTCAGTGACACTCTAGCATCCGACGCCTCCCTCAGGCCAACCTCGCTTCCCTATAAAGTCCCATCCCCTTCGCAATGTGGGGCATGGACTTACTAGGGCCCTTCCCTCCGGCTCCGGGTCAGTTCAGGTTCTTGGTCGTAGCCATTGACTACTTCTCGAAGTGGGTCGAGGCCGAGCCCCTCGCCACTATAACCGTGAACAAAGTGGTACAGTTCTTCTAGAAGAGCATCATATGCAGGTTCGGCGTCCCCCGTGTCCTCGTAACGGACAACGGGACTCAGTTCACGGGCGCAGCGTTCCGAGCTCTATGCGACGACTTGGCCATTCAGCAGCGCTTCTCGTCCGTCTCCCACCCTCAGTCGAACGGACAGGCAGAAAATGCTAACCGGCAGATCCTCGCAGGCATCAAGAAAAGGCTCGACAAAAGTTCCAAGGGTTTATGGGTCGACCAACTCCCCAACGTCCTATGGAACTACCGCACAAGCAAGCGGACCCCCACAGGCGAGTCCCCTTTCAACCTCACCTATGGGTCCGAGGCCGTGATACCTCTTAAGGTCGGAATACCTTCCCCTCGGCTCACAGCCTATGACGAAGCACAGAATGCCAGGGACCTCAGAGCAGACTTGGACTTGATAGACGAGCTGAGGGAAAGGGCGTCGATTCGGCAGCAGATCTACCGAAGAAGAGTTGAACTGGCGTACAACAAAAAGGTCCGACCCGCCAACCTTAAGCAAGGAGATTTGGTCTTGAGAAAGCTAGCTATATCCCTCCCCAGTCAGAAGAGCAAGCTAGCTCCGAACTGGTAAGGGCCGTACAGGATCACGAAAGTTGTTCGGCCGGGAACATATCGCCTTGAAGACCTAGAGGGCAGAGAGCTTCCGAGGACCTGGAATGCCGACCATCTCCTAAAATACCAAGAAAGCGCTCCGGTGCCGATCTAAGTATTAGGAGATATCGAGCCATTCCAGTCCTCCGACTTGTAACCCATTTTCAAAAATTGTACTATGTAAAACAGTTCGCCGTCGATTATTAATAAAGAAAGCTCTCGCATGTTTTTGAATTCATCTGTTTCTCTCCCCTCTTGTCAACTGCTTTTAAATAAATGATTTCAACCGATGGTTCGGAGTCCACGTTCGGCTCGACCTCACCCCCTCGGATCGTCCCCGGACGAACCAGGGGTAGACCGTCGTTCGGAACTGCTCCCACAACCGTTGAACTACACCAATGGTTCGGAGTCCAACACTCGGCTCGACTTTACCTCCTCGGCTCGCCTCCGAGCAAGCCAGGGGTAGATCGCCGTTCGGAATTGCTCCCACAACCGTTGAACTACACCGATGGTTCGGAGTCCAACACTCGGCTCGACTTTACCTCCTCGGCTCGCCTCCGAGCGAGCCAGGGGTAGATCGCCGTTCGGAATTGCTCCCACAACCGTTGAACTACACCGATGGTTCGGAGTCCAACACTCGGCTCGACTTTACCTCCTCGGCTCGCCTCCGAGCGAGCCAGGGGTAGATCGCCGTTCGGAATTGCTCCCACAACTGTTGGACTACAACGACGGACCCGGAGTCCAACACTTGGAACCCAGTCCACCCAAGCTTGCTTCGCGGCAAACCGGGAATGGTCCGTCCCTCCGCTCAGACAGTGGAGGGACACCGAAGCTACGTTCGGCCACATAATCCGAGCTCTCCTACATAACAGCCGAAGCCCGAAGCCCTACGCCTTGGGTCGGCTACCGAGCAAGTGCCTTTCCGAGCTCGCAAATGGAGAAAACACACTTTCTCCTCAACTTTCGCGCCTGATCTCGATCAGACAGCCCAGATCTTGCCACCTGCGCTAAACGACAAGATAACGTTTTCTTGGGAACTGAGCCACCCCGAGATTCGTGCCTACTTTCAACGGCTCAGATCTCGCCGCTTGCGCTAAACGACAAGATAGCGCTTTCTTGGGGACAGAGCCGCCTAGGAAGTCGTGCCGTACCTTGTCAGACTCGCTAAGTAACGAAATACTGTTCTCGTAGGTACTCCGCTCGGTTCAACACTCTCACTGACGGAACTAACACGCTCGGTTCAAAGACCTCGGCGCGACCAACACAGATATAAGCAAAGCAAATAGGCAAAGCAATGAAAGATATTTTATTAAACAACCAGGCCATAACACAAAGTACATCTTTTCATGGTTACAAAGCGTTGGGAAACAAAATACACGACGCCGACCCACTACACTTAGCCCTCATATGGAAAAATCTTCACTAGACTGTTCGGCCGACTGTTCGTCCCCCTCGGTTGGTAGCTCCCCTGCATCGTTCCGGAGCTTCGCTACCACAGTCTGCAAATATCGAATCTTCGAGAGCAAATCGTCCTACTCGGCTATAATCTTCGACTGGTTGTGCCGAATCCACTTGACCCGAAGAGCATTGCTGAACGCGGTTTGCGAATCCACGTCCCCTTCAGCAGGGTTCAGCTCGGCGATCCTATTCTCCAGACGCTGGATCTCGGCTTTCCGTAGGTCGAGGACGGACAAAAGGTGAGCCTGCTCACTCTCAGCTCGGCGTAACTCCAGCTCGATGCTCCTGGGGCTCAAAGCCGCCGTCCCTGAAGTGGCTTCGGATTCAGAGTCATCATCCGAGCCGTGCAGATCAGCATATGAATCGGCCGCCTCGAGCTGAAAAAAGGGAAAAACGAACAACAAGATTTCAATATACTTCCGAGGCACCACACTTGGAGAATTTTTCAATCATATTCAGACGTAATGGTTCCACAATACAACAAGGCCGAGTCTACAAAAACGTTTTACAACAAATCAGAAGCGACACGAAGCGACATAGTCAGGTTCTCTTCGGAAGGGGAACGCTTCGGTTTAAGGAAACACGAGGACGGCGAGGCCTGCCCTCCGAGCTCGATCGTAAACCAACGAAGCGCGACCCCCCTTCGCTGCTGGCTCTAACTGCGGCGCCGATCGAGGCCCCGCTCGACGAGACAGCCGCACTGCTCTGAGCGTCGGCTGGACTCCGTCTGGTCACAGGCGAGCGTGTCGCGAGTTCGTAAAACGTAATCCCCCTCTCGCTCTCTTCACGAGTGCACGACGTACTGCGGACGTTAGCCCTCTCCGGCGCAGGCTTGAGCGACGCGACCTCTTCCTCCAGTTCAATGATTCTGTCTCTCAAAGCGTCGTCCTTCGTCGTCTTCTTCAGACGAGAGGGTCTTGACGAACCTGAGACGGTGGCGCCATCGGTCTCAAGCCGTCGAAAGTGGGTAACCTCGATCCCCCTATCTATCGTGATCCTTCTGAGCCTGTCGACTTCGGCCAATAGCCTCTTGCGCTCGGTCGATGCCTTCTCCAGCTCGGAAACCAGTTTCTCTTCCGCCGCCGAGCGTTCTTTCTCCGCTAATTCCAAGTGTTGGACCTCGGCCAAAAGGTCATCATTCTTCTGCTCGGCGGCAGTGAGCTCCGAACGGAGCCGCTCGACTTTGCCTTCGGGACAAGGAGCTTGGGAGTACTTCCGTAGTTGCCACAGCTCGCGACAGTACCTCTGCAAAGCTGCCCTCGTCTCCTCCAGTTGGCCGAGCAGGAGAAACCGCCTCTGTCGGCTGTCCAAGAGCTCACGCTTCGTTTTGGCCAGCTCCTTCCGAAGGTATACGACCTCCGTGATCGGACCGAACTTCACCTGAAAAGCAGAGATAAATCCGATGGGACAATACACGGAAACATCTACAACTAGTTACGCACAAATCCGAGGCTCAACACTTGGACAAATTTTGGCCAAACAAAATGTTTTCATTCAAAATCGAGGTGAAGGTTTTACACAAGCGGTGGCCAGTCCGCAATGAGGCTTACAAAAATAAACAAAACGACAAAAGACTAAAAAAGACAACCGAGTCAGGGGTCGACCTTTTTGCCGCTCGGGTCCGTCGACCCCCCGGCCTTGTCCTCGCCATCGCCCTCGCCTCCGCCTTCGCTCCAACTCTCCTCCTCGGAGTCGTCCTCCTCCTCGCCCTCGGCTTCGGTCTCCCCTGGGCCTTCGACAGGTTCCGTCTCTCCCTCGGGGCCGAGCAGACCCTCGGTGATCCCTTCCTCCCCTTCCACAGGGTCGTAAAAATGGTAGGAGGACGTGTCGAAGCCCGGGTTCTTGGCGGCTACGTGGAGCAGGGCTCGACCGTAGGCATCCTCCATGTTCTGGATCATGTGCTGCGCGGCCTCCTCCTGCACGGCCTTCCTCACCTTCTTCACCTTCTTCAGGTGCTTGGCCTTGATCCTCTCCGCCCTCTTCCGAGCCTTCTCCGCTTCCGACCGGGCGTTGGCCAACTCCTCCTTCAGCTCGGTTGCCTCCTTCTCCTTCGCCTCAAGTTTGGCTGCCGCGTCCTTCGACAGCTGAATGGCGTTGGCCAGCTGCTGCTCCAGCCCCTTCACTTCAGCAGCCCTCTTCGACGAGAGAAGCTGCTCGGCATCCAGCAGCTGCGTAGCCTTGACGCGCTCCGCCCTCTCCCGCTCCCTCTCCTGCTCCTTGTTCGCAAACTCCTCAACCAGGAAATTAAAGTGGCAGAGGGTCTGAAAGAGAACAGCGGATTAAAATCCGAACCCAAAGACTTAGGAAAAATTTGGATAAAGGAGAGCTCAGCCTACTTACCGACATAGTATTCCGAGCGATCTGCATCACGGCGTCCCCAGCTTGCCCGGCCTTCAGGGTCGCTCGGTCCTTTGGGGTCGGCAGGTGCCTCACCGCCTCCATGCAGATGTTGCCGTCGCCCAAGAAGCCGTCGACGTTCATCACCTGCCAGTCGGGCACGAAGATCTGCTTGTGACGCTCGGTCAGGATCTTCTCCGCATCGGTAGTGAGGGGTGGAATTGGGAGGGACAGCACCTCCTTCACGCCGAACGTACCGCTCGACGATCCGGGACCATCCACCTTCGGGGTCGGAGCCGGCACATCCGAAGTAGGGGGATCGAGAACGCTGATCTCCCCCTGCTCGAGGACCGCGACCTTCGGTCGGTCGGCAGTCTTCTCGACCGAAGGCTTCTTCGAGGCCCGGCTGTCCTGAGGCCCCGCCAAAGGCCTCTTCTTCTTCGCCTCCTGCTCCGACCGGCCCTTCGCCACCAGAGCTTTGTAATCCAGCTTCATCGTCTCTGCAAAAGCCGAACAAAAAAACTTAGAAAAATTTTCGTGAACCACAAACAAAGAGTATAAATACCAGGAGCATACTAGGGTCGATCGGATTGAGACCCCCGCGGAACAGATCCTCCTCGGTGATATCCTTCCAGCTTAGCGCTGGCAGGGCGAGGAGCTTCTTCTGAACTTCCGCCTCCTCATCACTCAGCGGCGCCTCCCTCTTGGTCCTCTTGGGCAGACCCTCCTTCGCCCAAACCGTCGGTATCACCCACGGCGCAGGAGCTCGGATGAGGAAGTACTTCTCCTTCCAATGTTTGATCGAGTCCAGATTCTCGATCAGCTTCACGCCCGTCCGGGGCGAAAGAAAGAACCTTTGTTCGTCTCGCCTTGGCTAACAAGGTCGGTAGAGGCTCCGGAAGAGGAACATACTCGGCTTGCCGCCGACCTCTTGGCATCGGAGGACGAATGCCGTTACGTGCCTCCATGTGTTCGGCATCAGCTGGGCAGGGCTCAACCCGTACCATGTCAACACATCCACAACGAACGGGTGGAGCGGAAACCGGAGTCCGGCAATTAGGGAGTCGACCGGAAAGACGCACACGTCCGACGAGGACTTTGTGTTGGCTCGGAAACCCGGCCCAGGGAGGAGCAGTCCGTAGTCGGCGGGGATCCGAAAACCCTCTCGGATCAGACGAAGATCGGTCTCGGTAAGAGACGAGATCCTATGGTCCACCTCGGACAGCTCCCTCGGCTCGTTCTCTTCCACCAGCTTAGCCGTGACTTGGGTCACTCTCTCCAAGGTATCCTCGGCATAGTCCCGGATGCCTCCCACACTCGACAGAGCAATAGGCTGCCGACCGAACGCCCCCGCTCTCTTCGGCGTTTCCACGATCGTGACCACGGCCTTGCCCGCCCGGGACACCGCCGCTACCTCCTTAGGCAGCTCGGCCACTTCCCCCTCTCTGTCCGGACGAACGACATTCTGATCACTCGGCTCCACTACCTCCTTCCCTTCATCCCCTCGGCCAACGGCTTGCTCCGAGGCGGGGGTCTCATCCGTGATCTTAACCATTTTTTCTAAGAGAGAAGGGAAAGAGACTGGCCTTGAAGTGATGTGTACGGTCGGAAAGTTCACTGGAGGCAAGGAACGCTACCGCGACAGCTAGCACCGCCACTAGAGAGCTAAAAACTTCGAAGCAAAGTGAGAACTGAAGAAAGAGAGTAAAAGTAAAAAGTGAGACTTGGTCTAAGGGTGGGGTGAAGATTTATAGTAAAAATGGAACGTCCCTTGGACTTCCAAACGAATAAGTGCGACTTTTGGGCTGCTCTCGAAACGTCGCGAAGGCCCATCACCACTATCTCCTTCACCAAGTCAACTAGCTCGGCGCCAGGGGATCTGAATCCGAACCATACGCGATCCGAACCAGCCTGCAACGGAGTCCGGTCGGTTTCCGAGCAAGTGCCTTCCCGAGCCTGCAAACGGAGAAAACTCACTTTCTCCTCAACTTTCGTGTAAAATCTCGATCAGACGGCCCAGATCTCGCCGAGAACACTAGACGAAAAGATAGTGTTTTCTGGAGAATTGTGCCCGTCTTGAGATGCGCGCCATCATGCAACGGCTCGGGTTGCACCACGTCGCTCGGACGCCTGAACCCTCGGACATCCCACCTATGTCTAGAGGAACCAGGAAAAATTTTGATTCAAAGTTTTAAGGCACCGCCCTCGGCGAGCACCCCCCAGGTCCCGCATCTCGGCCGGTATTCCGCCGACCCACGGGCCCCGGTCGAAAGCAAATCAACATTCGGAGATCGGGAGAAGCAAACCATTCCGAGCCAGTCGATTGCAACTGCAAAGGTTCGGCCTGCTCTGGCAACCGCGCCTTCACAGTTGCAAACAACTTGCCCGGAACGCCCTTCATTTCTTCCGGAAGAACGACCGCTCGTCCTTCCGACGAGCTCACCCCTCGGATTCGGACATGGATGAACACCTCTCCCACCAAGATCTCTGCCGACCCTGACACCCGCTGCGGGGCAAACAGAGTAGGTAGAAGATCTTGGTGGGAGAACGACCACCCGTCCCTCCGAAGCAGCTCACACCCCGGGTCCGGACTACGGTCGTCGCCACTACTGCCTCATTCTCTCCCGCTCCTGACATTCCCTTCGGAACCGTGCGGAACGGGAGAAGAACAAGGCAACAGGGCAACCACCCGTCCTTCCGAAGTAACTCATCCCTCGGATCCGAACTATGGTCGTCGCCATTACTGCCCCGTTCCCCCCCCCCCCCCCCCCGCTCCTGACATCCACTTTGGGGCCGTCAGGAACGGGAGAAGAAAAAGGCAAAAGAGCGACAACCCCCTCGGACCTCGAAAGACAAGTTACCCAAGGCCAGTGCCCCCGAGGTTTGAAGCTCTACATTTGGTGCGATTGAAATGACAAAGGGAGTGGGGTACTTATAAGCTCCCCTCCAAGGTCCAGCCATTATGACCCTCGGAAGTTGAAACGCCACGCATTAATTGAAGGAACCATACTTAATGACCTAGGGAAAGCGGAACGCCACACAAACCCCAAGGCACCATTAATGCCCTTGGAAACAGGATCACCTCGGAACAGACTGTGCCACGTCGCTCGACTCGCCGAGACCCCATGCCTTCGATCGGCGACCGAGCAAGTGCCTTTCCAAGCTCGCAAAAGGGGAAAACTCACCTTCTCCTCAAGAATCGCGCTTGATCTCGATCAGACGGCCCAGATCTCGCCGAGGACACTAAATGACAAGATAGTGTTTTCTTGAGAAATGTGCCCGTCTCGAGATGCGCGTCGCCATCCGATGGTTCAGAGCGCGCCACGTCGCTCGGCCTGCCGAGACTCCCTGTCTTCGGTCGGCTACCGAGCAAGTGCCTTTCTGAGCTCGCAAATGGGGAAAAATCACTTTCTCCTCAAGAATCGTGCTTGATCTCGATCAGACGGCCCAGATCTCGCCGAGGACACTAAACGACAAGATAGTGTTTTCTTGAGAAATGTGCCCGTCTCGAGATGCGCGTCGCCATCCGACGGTTCAGAGTGCGCCATGTCGCTCGGCCTGCCGAGGCCCCCTGCCTTCGGTCGGCTACCGAGCAAGTGCCTTTCCGAGCTCGTAAACGGAGAAAAAAGACACCGAGCTCTCACAACCGTTGGATCTTCCAAAAATTCGTGCTTTTGATGATCAAAGGTCCAGATTGTGCCACGTGTGCTAAAAGACAAGATAGTGTTTTTTTGGGAAACGCGCCACCATCCGATGGCTCAGATTGCGCCACGTCGCTCGGAACGCCGAACCCCCCTAGTCTCCGGTCGGCAGCCGAGCAAGTGCCATTCCGAGCTCGCAAACGGAGGAAAAATCTGTCGAGCGATGGAGACCGTCAGATCTCTCAGAAAATCACGCCCGACGGCAATCAAAGGTCCAGATTGTGCCACGCCATAAATCAGTATTAAATCGTTTTTTATTTATTTAAATCGCTTTATTTATTTAAAAATTGCGAAAAAATTGCTAAAAATTCGGGGAAATTAACTAAAAAGTCTGGAAAATAATTAAAAATTTGGGGGTACATTTTTGAGCCTCCGAACGAACAATTATTGCCTAAAAAGTACTGTTAAGGCCCCCGAACGATTAGTAAACACATCGCAAAATTAAATAAATAGCCCGAAAAAAAAATGAATAAAAGCCGTCAAATACTCGATAAGGCTGGAGAACAACACATGGCGTCAAAAAGTTACCTCACTACCCCCTTCGAGATTCTAAGTCCACCATATGGACTCCGATACAACTCCGCTAGCCAACAAAACAGTCAAACTACTCCTCAAAGGCTGATCACGCTCAGTCTTTAGGAGTGGGGGGCTCGTGATATGGCTAAAAATGGGGTTAAATCGGAACCGTCCAGATTGGGCACGAATCTTGAAGCTCGGGGGTAAAAAGGTAATTTCACATACAAGCGGATCCAAAGCGGGTACTGAATCTTCTTCTCGCAGATCCAATAATCCGCGAATGGATCCACACCTACTGGGTACGGGTTCCGACCCGAGACGAACCCAAACCAACAAGAGACAAATCAGGATCCATGATTTTGCCAAGTCAATGGCCCCGATTTGCTCTCACCGGGAATCAAGGAAAGATTTCCTAAAACAGACTGAGGATTTTGCTCCCGGTTGTTACCCAGGAAATCAGGCCCTTAAACAACTTCCCTGGCGACTATAAATACAACCCCTCTGCCTCCATGACCAGGTTAATCACTTTTTCACCACTTTAAGCTCTTTCTTAATCTCTTCTGATTACTGACAAGAGCGTCGGAGGGTGCGTCGCCGGAATCAACCCCGGTGTTTCGCACTTCCTTGCAGGTTGCGCCAGGAGCAAGAAGGCTGAATCAACTGTTCAGGTTTTTCTCGGACTCACAAATTCTATCTGTTTACCCCCACACCGAAATCAGCGGTAACACCACTGATCATCATAATAGGTGATTAACTTTTGTCCACCCTCACTAGAATTAGAAAATAGAATATTTATTAGATACAATTGCTTCTCATTCTAGTTCAACTACTTCATTCAAAAGTTTCATAATATGATCCTTGAGCTTCAACCCATTCAACCAAAAAAGCCAGTAAGTATCCTCTTCACCAGGTAATCAGAAATGTACACATCCAACCTGTTCCAAAACCCATTCAACCAAAAACCCATCAAAAGGATTGCCTTTTTTCCCTTTCCAACTCAAACAACCTCATCCCATTCAAAGAAACCCATCAAAAATATCACTTTTTGCCCATTTTGGCTCAAACAACTTCATCTAAAAACCATACTAACCCCTAACAAAAACTACAAACAACAAAAGCATGACTAGAATCAAATCCGGTTAGTACGATAAATCAAGAACTGATCAAAACCCTAACCCTAACCCTAATCAAGAACCGATCATTAATTAACCTATTCTCATATTCTCAAATTCATACTAGAATAAACTTTAGGGTTTGAAATTCCTTACTTGAGTTGATTGGGGGAGGGGAGACGGCAATTTTTGAGAGGGAAAGAGAGATTAGGAGAAGGGGGACGGCGGGGGGCCGCGATGGAGGACAGGGGGCAGGCGAAGGGGGCAGGTGCGGCGATGGGGGAAGGGGCGACGGCGGGGGAGGGGGAAAACGACGATGGCGGGAGAGGGGGACGTCGATGGGGAAAGGAGAGAAAAAAAAAATTGGGGAAAGTATAAGTATAGGGTTTGGGGAAATTGGGGAAAGCGGGAGAGTGCGAGAGAGGGGAAAAAATTGGGGTTTTTTTTTGGATCGAATGAAAAAATGGTATAGGGTTTGGGAAAAATTTATTCCAAGACCCTATACTGGCGTTTTAACTATAAACGCCGATGAATATGGCATTTTTTTGGTACACTTTATCTGTATACTTTCACTGGCGTGTTTTATTAAAATGCCGGTGAATATGGCCTTCACCGGCGTTTTAATAAAAAATGCCAGTGAATATCATAATTCCCCGGCGTTTTATAGAGGCCGCCGGCGTATAACCATCCTGTTTGACGCCCCAATCCTGGTCTCTTCCTACCCCGGCGTTTCTGGTAAAACGCCGGGGAATATATGCCGGTAAATCCATCGTGTGTTGTAGTGTTTGAACTACCAAAGTGGATGATCCTAAGAATTGATCGCACCCGGAAACGATTTCTATGGAAATGAGCTAACATGGATAAAGGTGGATACCACTTAATCAAATGTGATAAAGCATGCATGAAGAAGATGCATGGCGGGCTGCATATCATCGATTTGAGAGACATGAACCTTACTCTACTAGGAAAATGGTGGTGGAAAGTGTTCCACCCTAATGGCGATGGCTGGCAGGGATTCATTCAACCTTACTTGCAATGGAAAGAAATAGGTTTTCGAATGGGTTCTAAGGTATCATGGTTCAAGAAAGTGATTGCTCGCGCCAACACGTCGGTAGGGTTATTTATCGACAATGGCCAATCAACCAGATTCTGGTGGGTCAAATGGTACGACGCCCACATTCTTAGAGAGAAATTCCAGGACCTGTATGAGCAGGCGTCCCATCCTCACACTTCCATGACTAAGACGTGGAGGAGGGGAACATGGAAACCGTCATTCAGAACTCGACTCAATTCGAAATTCCACCAGAGGCTGGTAGAACTCCAAGACTACATCGCACGGTATAGATGAAATGCTCACATGGCCCGAACCGAAAATCTTGGGGGCTAGAGAGCAATGTTTTGTTCACTGTTCGGTCTCTATATAGCCGTATCCCCTTCCGGAGATGTAAACCTAGATGAGCTCAGATCCTCTAGAAAGCAAAAAATGCCTATTAAAGTTTGGGTTGTTCTCTGGTTGGTACTCAATAACGCCATCCTGATCAGAGAAAACCTAGTAAAAAGGCAACCTAGTCAAAACTCTTGTTAATTAACATTTTTTCTCCTTTTCCATAAAAAATATATTTTATATTATTTTTTAAAATTATATATTTTTTTTCTATTGTGACATGATAATTGAAGGCTGTATGTCTTGTGTAAAAGCATCGAACTTGTGAATTTCTATTATACATTTTCAGTCGAAGTTATAATAAAGAGGAAATTATTCTCCTAATTGTTAAAGAGTAATGCTTTAGCCACTACCAATTTCACTACCATTTTCTTCACTACCTTAGGTGGCATGCTGTTATTGGAGAGTTCTCCCACCTATTCTATCATTCCCTACCTATTGGAGTGTGCCACCTAAGGTAGTAAAGAGAAATATAGTGAAGTTGGTAGTGGCTCTAGCATTACTCATTGTTAAAATCTTATTTGAGTTATTCCAATACTTCTAAAAATTCATCTATTCCAATCCAAAAAGGAATTACATGAGAGTGTGTGCGCGATATAAACTCATTTGGAAATTCATACTATTTCGTTTACAAATTTGGCACGAGATCTTAAATTTTCACCTCTTCTCGCATTGACCACAATCACAAGACCAGAAGACTTTCAGCGCTGGTCCCACAGTTCTCCCATTTGACCACCGTCACCGGCATGTATGCGCACCAGCTCATTCCCGCGCTAGCTGACGTGGCGGGCACCAGACAATACAGGTCCGGATCCAGAAAGAGGCCAAAGGCGGCGGGAACGAATCAGATGGACACGTGGCAGTACGGCAACCTATCTAGCGGTTTGCAAGTAGGGGACCAGCTGTTCCTTGTGGCTGTGGACTTACTGGATGGTGTTGACGGAAAGCAATTACACGTCAGAAATGAGAAATGCATGTGGGCAGTTAATACTTCAAAACTTCCTTTTTGTTTTCCCCATCAATTTAACTCCATGCATTTTTGTAGGGCAAGTGTTCTTTCCAAAATAAAAAAATTAAAAAATACAACTACAACAACACTCAAAATAAGCAGCAAAATGTTAAGGTTATTATATGCTACTCAGAGCATCCACAGTACATAATATACATATTTTAGCTTCAAAATTGTTGCAGTCATTTATTATTTATACATATATGGCCATAATCGTTACAGTAGATTGATATATATGAAAGAGGATATAAAAATATGCATATTATACAGAACGAAACTTCAAGTTTCGTCTGCAAAAAAAATATTTTTTTTATTGTACGTCCGATGAAATTAGAGGCTTTTATCAATTTAAAAATGGCCATGGAAATTAATTGGAGCTTGGACGAAATTTCAAGTTCCGTCCATGAAAAGGGGGACGTCGTCCGATGGGAATTTAATTTCTCTTTCTTTTTTTTTTCTCGCTTCGACGAAGCTTCAAGTTTCGTAAGATCAAATTTTGTTCAACTTTGCTATTTTATAATCTTTGATGACTGCAAAAAATCCAACTTTACTATATCTATTTTATGCATATTACTATTTTTTACTTTTCAGGACTGTGGATGCTATTACTGACTAGAATATATATATTGTATCTATTATTTTTATATAGATATAGAGTAAAATTATGTCCAGTACACTGCATGTGTGCACACAACTAAAGTTTTACGGTAAGAAATATATTTTTATGCAAATAGTTTATTTATTAAACTTGAAAATTGAAGAGAGAGTAGAGTCCCTTACAAAACAGTTCCTTTTAACCACCGCAAGTGGCCTAGTGGTAAGAGCGATGGGACTTGGAGTGTGCTCCTCCAAGGTCCCAGGTTCGAGCCCTATGGTTCCCATAGATGGGGATTAAATACCTCTGCGTGGCCAGTGACCTCTATCCAAAAGGATAGTGCAAAAAACCCTCTGTTCAGGGAGCCTTGCCACGGGACTGGGATTAGTCTGACCATAGAGGGAGATGGATACCCAGTATAATCAAAAAAAAAAAAACAGTTCCTTTTGTTCAAATCCATGTTACTCAACTCTTGGTCAGTGATATTTATGTGGATGGTCGTTGGAATTTGATTTCTTATATACTCAACTTCCTTTGGATGTTAGACTTGAAATCCAAAGTATTTTTCTTAATCCAGATGTTTCAGATCTTCTCATTTGGGATCCTTCTGCTTCCGGATCATACTCTGCCAAGTGTGCCTATACTTGGCTAACTCGACCTGATGGCCCATTCTTTATAAACCTGTCCAACGCAAACTCAGATAGCTAGTCTTGGATTTGGAAGTTGAAAGTACCTGAGAATCTTAGACACTTTGTGTTGCTTATTATGCATAACAGCCTACCTATAAATTGTTTCAGGTTCCATAGGCATATCACTCAAGATGCATCTTGTCATTTATGCGGTGCAACTGAATAGACTCTTTTACATGTTTTGCGTGATTGTTCTCAGGCTCGTAGCATATGGGACCTTATGCATTTTAATTTAGCTTCGGCCTATGCAGGTAATGATCCTTTACTTTGGTTCAAACATCATGCGCTTGGTGATCATGGAACTTCTTTTATTTGCGGATGTTAGTTCCTTTGGATGGCTAGAAATGATGAGGTGTTCAATGACACCAAATGGGAACCTTGGAGAATTTTGAACAACATTAGACGGCTCAGTCATGATTCGGCTGACTTTTTGGGTGCGGCTCCTTCTAGTCGTGATCCTAGATTGGTTAGCTGGTCCCTTCCTCTTGATAATTTTGTTAAGATCAATGCAGATGTCAGCTCTCTTGGTAATCCTGGGCGCAGTGCTTGTGGTGTTTTGATCCGAAATCATGAAGGTGCTTGGCTTATTGGCTTTTCAGGCAGCTGTGGTGCCACTACTAATTTGAACGCCGAGCTTCAAGCAATTGCTAAGGGCCTACATTTAGCTTGGAATGAAGATTATAGGGCGGTGGTTTGTGAATTTGATTCCAAATCTGCTTTTACGTTGGGAGTTAATGATACTCATCCTTATGCCGCCTACCGTTTCTTACATTAAATCCCTCTCTCATAATTCTTGGGATTTAGTGTTTGTCCACTCTCTTCGTGAAGGTAATTTTTGTGCAAATTGGCTAGCTAAATTCGGAGCAACTATGGAATATAGGTTTAAACTTTAACACTCTTGTCCTCCTGCTGTCTCTACTTTCTTGTTAGCTGATACTACGGAGATAGAACACATTAGGACGCAGTTTATTGTTGCTTTCTCATTGTATTTATTTTCCCATTCAAAAAAAAAGAGTCCCTTCCAAAACACGCAACTTGTCTGACCGGGTTTGCCATTTAATGTGAACACATTAGAGTTCTTACTTTCTATAAAAAAAATTTCATTTTCCAAAAATAATTTACTTGGTGCGGTATCTTAAAGTGGGGCCCTTCTAATGATTAGGTACGTAGTTCATGAGAGATCGAGGATGGAAGTGCGTTTATGGGTCATGGCTTGCGTAATTATTAGTTACACACGTTATTAGTATTTGTAAATTACTTAATCTATTAGAGCATCTACAATGGTTTTTCACATTTGCTAAAATATGACATCTACAGTAATAGCAATTGGGGGACGATCGTGCAGCGATCGTTTGTTATTTTTTTCTCATTTGTCTGTTACATATTAAAAGACCAAATTACCCCCTCCTTTGATATTCAAAGAATAAGGATTGAAGGGTAATTTGGAAAAAAAAAATTAAAATTAAAAAAACCTTGGACTGGATAACATCTCCCGGACGGGAGATGTTTCCCCGTCTGAGGTAATTTTAAAAAAATAAATAAATAAATAAAAGGGAAGGACGGGGTATGTTTCCCCGTCCGACCCTTTTAAAATAATAATAATAATAATAAAATATTTAGACGGTATATGATATCCCGTCTCACTCGTTTAAAAAAATTTAAAATCGGAGCGACGGTATATGATATACCGTCCTTTATAATTTGAGAATTGCTATACTGGTTTCTCATATATGAGAAACCAGTATAGCAAATATGCTATAAAATGGCATATAGCAAACCACTGCAGCCATCCGTTTCTTATTAAATGGCAAAATGTCAATTATAAAAAACCACTGTGGATGCTCTTACTGCCCTGATTAATTTAAATATTGGATCTATAATTAATTAGTTACAATTGCATATTTGTATCATCATAATTAAAGAGTGCACCTTGTTTAGCTCTCTATATAAAAGTACTAGTAATTTACATATGCAATGTATCTTTTAAAAATTATATTTAAAAATTGCAACGTTGTCTGACATCAAATCTAAGATATCCTTTATATAAGTTATAAATGTGTAATGTGGTATAGATGACGTGGCCCAATTTGAGCCATCAAATCTCTTCAGATTTTGCTCATCCCAGATTATCAAGTCAACAAGTCCAACGAGCTTCTGTCAACTCAGGCCCACAGGCAAATGGGTCCGACCCGGCCCATTAGGGTCTCAGACTCGTTTACCCCTGCCTATAAATACCAGACCCCCTCCTCCTAGCCCTAGGTAATAAACTGATCCCAACCTGAATCCTAGCTATTGTTGTTTCACAGTGACTGACTAGATCGTCGGAGGGCCTGTCGTCCGGACTTCTCTCGGTATTTCTAGGCAGTGTGCAGGTACAAAAGACCGAGCCGAGCCTCAAAGATCCGAGCCAAGCTACTTCATTCGAGCCGAGCACCCGACCTCTACCTCTCTCCTGCTACCCCGAGCTGACCCTACAGCCTAGGATCTGATCGATGCCAGTACCATATCTTCCGCTACACAAATTACAAGAACTCACACCTGTTGTCCCCACACCCAAAAAACAAACAGCATCAATGTGCAATGCATGTGTTTGTTTGATTACAATGCACGCATTTGTTTGGTGACAAACTCTCACATTAAAATAGTAGAGATTATATATTATATTATAGATAGATAGATAGATAGATAGATAGATAGATAGTAATTTACACGTGTGATGAATATATTTAAAAAGTTAAAGTAAAAAATCTGACATAGCGAGAACTCGAACATGAGACTTCCTTCATATTAGTTATGCACTTGCAATACATGAGTTGGTAGATTCAGGGGCGGATGGAGTGAAGGCCCGGGGGGAGCAGTCGCTCCCCCTGAATTTCGTCAGCTCTTTAAAAAGTCCAGTACTTAAAAAATTCTGCTCCCCCTCACTCAGCCCAAATCGCTCCCCTTCCTGGCCCAATGCCCCAAACCCACGCTCCTCTCATTCACTTAAAGAACTGCACCATGGACGGCCTCTCCGGAAACTGGAGCTCAGGGCAAAACCTACTAGTATTTTTCACGTGCGATGTATACTAGTATTTTTCACGTGCGAATCCTATGTATACTAGTATTTTTCACGTGCGATGCACGTTTTCATAAGAGTTGGAGGATTTTCACATGCGATGTACGTGTGAAGAAATAATTTTAGAGTTGAACATGCGTTGCACGTAATTGGAAAAAAATATTTTGAAGAAAAAACTACAATTTATACGTGCAATGCACGTTTTTATAAGTAAAATTTGAATTGTACGTGTAACATATGTGTATGTTTAGTGCTAAAAACATATTATAAAATTGTTTTGCACGTGCAATGCACGGGTTTGAATGTTGACAAATGATAACTCCAACTCCAACTCTCCCATTATAATATTAGAGATTGTGATGTGGATGTTTAAAGACTATTATAAATTTGTGATTTTTATGATTTCGCTCCCGCTGGATTAAAATCCTGGCTCCGCCACTGGGTAGATTAACAAATAACACTAAGGAATTCTTCCATTATAATATTAGAGATTAGAGATACAATTAACGGTAATGTTTTTCTTTACGTCCATAAGTTTCATAAGTTTTTTGATAATTCAATATGTTTTAAACTGAACTCATGATCGAGTTCAAAATGATCCAAATATGTTAAAAGAAAAGTGTGCCTACCTTTAGTTAGTTTTAAAATTTGTCTCGATTACCTTCTTCAAAATGATTTGATGCACCATTTTCCTGTTCTTTTATACAGCCGATGGAGTGATCAGGTTCACAAGCTGAGGATAAAGTTAGAGCATCCGCAATCTGTTTGCTATATTTGTCAATTTCTCATTTTGTAGCAAACAAGGTGTGCAGTCATTTGCTATTTTGACATATTTTGGCAAAGTAGCTACAGTCGCTTCTCATTTTTTAGAAACTATATTGCGATTCTCAAATTATAAGAGACGAGACAATATGTTTCGTCCTAAATTTTTTTCAATTTTTTAATGGAATCAGACGAGACAACATGTTTCATTTTTTTTTTAATTGATCGGACGGTACATGTTGTACCGTCTGAAAAAAAAAATTCCGAAAAGTCCTCGAACGAGACATGTTGTCCCGTCCCATGCCAAAAAAATGGCTGGGACGGGACAATGTCCCGTCTTAGAAAGGTGGAAGCCTTTTTAGGGTTAATTTGGCATTTAATTAGGTTAGTGTGTCATTAATTAGGTTTTAGGGTATATTTAATTATTTAATTTATTTAATTAACTTATTGTAATCTCTAATCACTAATTAATTAACCGTAAAAAAAAAACACGGATGAAACAACATGTCTCGTCTTTATCAAATTTTAGCAAAATTATATCAAACAACCAATGCAGATAATTTCGCTATTTTCTATTACTGTAGATGCCAATTTCTAAAAAATCAGAAACACCATTGTGGATGCTCTTATATATGCTAGCAGCTTGGAGCAGGAATTAAATTTGAGAATTCCGCTAAAGCAAAAGGAGTTGTGCATATACACGGATTAATACACAAGTTTAATTAAACATCTCTTTTCAGCAACTATTATTTCAATATTTTGATCACCAGTGTCATGAACTAAATTATTGATGCGGTTTGTTTTTGGGGAGTGTGGGTGCACCAGGCGTGAGTTGTATTTATTTGTTTTATGGAAGGGCATGGTACTGGACGGTACGCCTGACCCTCGGCAAGAGGGGCACGAGCGGGTACTGAGGCGGAGGTCGGATGGTTGGCTCGGTAGTGGAGGCTCGGCTCGGATCTGGAAGCTCGGATCCAGGAGTCTCGTGTACCTGCACTCGGCCTAGGAACACCGGGGTTGATCCCGGTGTCAGGCCCTCCGATGGTCTAGTTAGTTACTGAAGTAGAGCAACAGCAGGTAGGGTTTTAAGAGGAAAAAGATTGATTACCTTTGAAGTTGGGAGAAGGCCTGGTATTTATAGGCATACCAAACAGGTTTGGATCCGTTTGGGCCGGGTCTGGACCCGTATACCCGTGGGCTTTGTGGAGTAGAAGCCCATGGGCTTAAGTGTGATCGGATGATCACGGATGAAAGTTTTTCGAGGGGATTGGATGGCCTAGGATGTGCCAAGTCATTTTTCCCCTATGTCACAAGCCCCCCACTCCTGTAGGGATGTGCGAGCTAGCCGTGGAGAAGTAGTTTTGGTCGTGGAGGAAGAGTGGGGGAAGTTTCCTGGAGGCCTTCGGCGTCGCCGCCTGGGCTGGGCGAGGCTCGGAGATCGGAGGCTGATCGTGGGCCTTCTGATGAGGTGTCAGGGCGAGGCCCGGAGATCGGAATATCGATAGCGAGCCGTAGTGCTTTCGTGAGAAAGCAACCCTGGTGTCCGGCCTGACCTCGGAATGTCGAGGGGTTAGGGGTCGGCAATGGTGGAGGCGAGCTGTAGTGCTTTCTTGAGAAAGCAACCCTGGTGCTCGGCTTGACCTTGTAATGTCGAGGGCTTAGGGGTCGGCAAGGGTGGAGGCAAGCCGTAGTGCTTTCCTGAGAAAGCAACCCTGGTGCTCGACCTGACCTCGGAATGTCGAGGGCTTAGGGGTCGGCAAGGGTGGAGGCGAGCCGGAGCGCTTTCTTGAGTGAGCAACCCTGGTGCTCGACCTGACCTCAAAATGTCGAGGACTTAGGGGTCGGCAAGGGTGGAGGCGAGCCGTAGTGCTTTCCTGCGAAAGCAACCCTGGTGCTCGGTCTGACCTCGGAATGTCGAGGGCTTAGGGATCGGTAAGGGTGGAGGCGAACCGGAGCGCTTTCCTGAGTGAGCAACCCTGGTGCTCGACCTGACCTCAGAATGTCGAGGGCTTAGGGATCGGCAAGGGTGGAGGCGAGCCGTAGTGCTTTCCTGAGAAAGCAACCCTGGTGCTCGGCCTGACCTCGAATTGTCGAGGGCTTAGGGGTCGGCAAGGGTGGAGGTGAGCCGTAGTGCTTTCCTGAGAAAGTAACCCTGATGCTCGGCCTGACCTCGGAATGTCGAGGGCTTAGGGGTGACAAGGGTGGAGGCGAGCCAGAGCGCTTTCCTGAGTGAGCAACCCTGGTGCTCGACCTGACCTTGGAATGTCGAGGGCTTAGGGGTTGGCAAGGATGGAGGCGAGCCATAGTGCTTTCCTGAGAAAGCAACCCTGGTGCTCGGCCAGATCTCGGAATGTCGAGGGCTTAGGGGTCGGCAAGGGTGGATGCGAGTTGTAGTGCTTTTCTGAGAAAGCAATCCTGATGCTCGGCCAGACCTCGGAATGTCGAGGGCTTGGGGGTCGGCAAGGGTGGAGGCGATCTGTAGTGCTTTCATGGGTGATCAACCCTGGTGCTCGACCTGACCTCGGAATGTCGAGGTCTTAAGGGTCGGCAAGGGTGGAGGTGAGTCGTAGTGCTTTTCTGAGACAGCAACCCTAGTGCTCGACCTGACCTCGGAATGTCGAGGGCTTAGGTGTCGGCAAGGGTGGAGGCGAGCCGGTATGCTTTCCTGAGAAAGCAACCCTAGTGCTCGACCTGACCTCGGAACGTCGAGGATTTACGGGTTGGCAAGGGTGATGGCAAGCCATTGTGCTTTCCTGAGAAAGTAACCCTGGTGCTCGGCCTGACCTCAGAATGTCGAGGGCTTAGGGTTCGGCAAGGGTGGAGGCGAGTCGGAGCGCTTTCCTGAGTGAGCAACCCTGGTGGTCGACCTGACCTCGAAATATCGAGGGCTTAGGGTCGACAAGGGTGGAGGCGAGCCGTAGTGCTTTCCTAAGAAAGCAACCCTGGTGCTCGGCCTGACCTCGGAATGTCGAGGGCTTAGGGGTCGGCAAGGGTGGAGGTGAGCCGTAGTGCTTTCTGAGAAAGCAACCCTGGTGCTCGGCCTGACCTCGGAATGTCGAGGGCTTAGGGGTCGGCAAGGGTAGAGGCGAGCCGGAGCACTTTCCTGAGTGAGCAACACTGGTGCTCGACCTGACCTCAGAATGTTGAGGGCTTAGGGGTCGGCAAGGGTGGAGGTGAGCTGTAGTGCTTTCGTGAGAAAGCAACCCTGGTGCTCGACCTGACCTCGGAACGTCGAGGGTTTACGGGTCGGCAAGGGTGATGGCGAGCCGTTGCGCTCAGAGTTAGCACTGAGCTTCAGTCTCAGTGGAATTAATGAGGCTCCAGGATTCGCGCACGATGCTTCAGTTCCCTAGGGGCATTGATGATGCTTCATAATTCGTGCAGCGTTTCAGCTTCCAAGGGGGAATACGGCGTGACGCTTTGCCTTCCGTTGCTTGGCCTCCCTGAGGTCATAATTGCGGCGGCTTGGGGGGGGGGGGCTATAAATACCCCCTCCTCTTGTTGCTCTTTCAACAGAAGAATGTACTGGTGGCTGATCGGCTATCAGAGGTATCTGCCGTAGGCGAACGCCTAATACTTAGAACTTTTTGACACCGAGAGCTCCGGATAGGTGGTTCCACTGCCGTCTTTGTCTTCCTTTGGGTATGCGGCTCTGAGGGTTGTCCGTCCGAAGGAGACAGGGATGGGAGGCATACCGACCGTGGTCTGGGGCCGGGAGGCTAGAGTCTGCCATTGTTGGTACTTTTTGGGATATCAATCTGAGCCCATGGTTCGGTTCAGATTGGTATACCAAAAAATATTAGGTTCGGCTGACGCAAGTTCGGGATCGAGAGCCCCGGCATGGTGGTTCTCTTCCAGCCCTCAAACAATTCGGGGTTTCGGCTTTTAAGGCCGTAAGTCCCGAATTGTTCGCGGGCGAGAGGGATGCCAAACGAACTCCGGATCTCGGGGCGCTTGCCGAAGGCAAGCGCCTTAAATCTTTAAAGTAAACTTTTGTGGAGTAGCGGGGCACAGGGCCTGAAAAGGCCAGAGTCCTGCTCAGGGCCGACGCCTAGTGTCCGAACCGTTGGCCTGTGTTCGGCGACGATTGTTTGGAAACTGAAGTGTTGCCAACCGCTTGTCTTGATGACGTCACCGTCGTGAGTTTCTAGGAGCAGTTAACACGATTTTCTAGGAACTGTTTTGCGAAAATCTAGGAACATTATTACAAGAATCGAGGAGTCTCTCGATGCTCTATAAATATCCCCCACCCCCTTTTCTTCTTCATTCTCCACTTTTACTCTCTCTCTCTAGAAAAAAATGTCTTCAGCACTTCTCTCTCTAGTCTGTTGCACTCGCTCGTCTCGCCGAAGCCGATCAGGTTAGTTCAGTTGCTTTTTTCCTTAGTATGTCTAGGGCTCAGTCCGGCTCTTCGGCATCGACCTCGAAGGGGGAGGACGACCCCCTCATGGGCCTCGCCGACTCGACGTCCTAGGAGGCGGATACCGAGGTGTATGATGTGAAACCCCTTCGCGTCAGGAGGCCGTTCGTCGTGGAGAGCAGTGACTCTGAGGAGGAGGGCAGCGATAGCACGGATGGACCTGGTGTCTAACGACAGTGGAGAAGAAGGAGAGGTTGAAGTGCCAGAAGTTCGGAGGAAGGGCAAGCGGGGAAAAATGACGGTTCGGAGGTAGAGCAAGGGCGCAGGCTCTTCTTCGACGACAACGGTCCTCGAGCCCTTGGCTACGCCTTCTCCGGAGAAGGCCAAGAAAAAGAGGAAACCAAGAAAGAAATGGACGATGCCTAGCAGTCCGGACAGGATGATCCCTGTCCGTGATTTGGCAACCGAATTCTTATCGCAGCCAAGGTCGATCAGGCAGTATCCTGACGATCTTTCAGACAAAATCTTGTACGGGGTACAACCGTCTTCGCCGAGCCGCTAGAAGATAAAGATGGATGCCACACCGTCGATCCTGGAGACAGATGATTTGCATTTCATCTAGTCAGCCTTCTACATTGGACCAGAGTACGAGCTGATGTTGCCGAGCCCAGGTCTTCGACCGACCGACCCTCTGTCTGAGTGGTACTGTATCTTCCTAGCTGATGCTGTCGGTTCTGGGCCGGGCTACGATTGTCGATCCACCCGTTCATTCGAGAAGTGCTCAATTGGGCGTCTCTGGCTCCGATGCAATATGAGCCAAACTCGTGGAAACAAATGGTGTGCTTCGGGCTACTGTGCGAAGAGAGGAAGCTGCCGCTGAGGCTGGACATGTTTCGAGCGATGCTGGAGATCAGCTCGTCTGGGAAGTTCGATGGCATCTTTTATATCTCTCCTCGGGGCCGAGAGAAAGTGGTTCATGGCCACCCAGACTCGATCAAAGAGTGGAAGAGGAAGTACTTTGTGATCCGGAGCAAAAAGCATTGGGACATTCCCACAAGATGGAATTTCTATAAGCCGAAAGGTGCCGAGACTGAAGGACCTGTCCGCCGAGGAGTGGGGATATGTTGAGCACCTCCGAAAGGGGAACAACATCAGCTGGCCAAAGGTGACGAAAGGTCACATGGCCCGCGTCGGACTGAGCCCGGCTACGTCTGGTATGCAGCATGTTCCATTTTGTTCATTCTAGTATTCTTTTGCGCTCATTGTTCTTAATGGGTCTTCTTGCAGGTATGGACCCCGAATTGATCAAGGCTAGGAGGATCTCCCTGAAGAAGGAGAGGGCTGAGCAGGGTGAGCAAAGGAAGAGAGCGAGGGGTTCCTCGCAGGTCGTCTCTGACGCCCCTATCGAACCGAGGATGAAGAAAGCGCGTCCTAAGGCAGGCAAGGAGGTGCTCGCCCAGCCAAGCCCGGGTGCAGCCACAGTGACCGAACGCGCCAAGGGGAAGGTCCCTCTGCTCTGGGCCGATTCGGCAGAAATTGTGGGCGAGGAGATGTTGTAGCCGTGGGCCCCGAACTGGTCGATCCGAAAGTGACAGTTTGACCGAGGGGGCCATTGCCATCGAGGTCGCCGATAAGCTGGCAACTCCCCGGGATCGCAAGAGCATGAGCAACGACACCTTGGAGGTAGCCTACATGCAACTGGCGCAGACGAACATGCTGGTAAGATTTGTCGGCCCTTTTTCTTTGGTAACTTTTTATACGGAGCGACACTTTTTTCGAACCATCGTCCGTGTTGTAGGCTTGTTTGGAGGGGGCCCAAGTGATGAAGCTCCACGAGAAGACCCTTGAGCAAGAGCGGGAGCGGACGAATAAGTACCAGCGGGAGATGAAGAAGATGAAGATCGAGCTCGAGGACTCCCATAAGAGGGAGCAGAAGATGAAGGCCGAGCTTGCTACCATGGAGAGCAACTGCATTCAGAAGGTGGGCCAGCTAAGGAAGAAGTTTTCCAAGGAGAAGGTTTCCAAGGAGAAGGAGCTGCTCACGACGAACGCCCAGGATATGATAATCAAGGCACAGATCGAGGTCTATGAGAAGGCCCTCGGTCATGTGAGGCATTTCTATCCGACCCTCGACCTGACTGACTTCGATTATGATATAGTCATCGAGCCAAACTCGAAGACTCCCGAAGGGGGGAGCAAGAAGAACCACCTGTCGCCTCGGCTGCAGATCCTCCCCTCGACCAGACCGATCCAGAGGTAGGAAATTAGGCCGCTCGCCTCCTTATTTTTGTTTTCTCTCTTTTTTGTTGTATTTGCCAACCGCGGACTGGCCACCACATCTTTGTATTAAGAATTTGATTTATGAAAAAGGATTTTTTGTTTGGTCAAGTGTTTTGACATCTTCGCTGAACGTATCTTCTGGATTGTTTTTGGCATTTGGAATGATGGTTGTTTCCCCCTATTAGGTGCCGACGATTCCTTCCGAGGCGGACCCTTGTCACTCCGATGTGGCGTAGCTTCGGAGCAAGATCAAGGTCCTTGAGTCCAAGTTGGTCCGTTACCGGGAGGGGGCTCGCGATCAGGACGTCGCCTTTCACTACTACCGAAACAAATCTGAGGCGCTGAGTGTGGAGGCGACCAAGCTGAAGAGGGCGATGGTAGATCGCGATCTAGGCAGGGCCGGCCTTGGGCACACTATGTCGAGTGCATCGGTGTAGCGACCCTCGTCGGAGAAGCTCCTTCGCGACATCATAGTGGAAAAAGAGATGGAGATACAACGTTACAAGACGATGCTGGGGATGTCCGGGATGAGGACGGGCTCTTCTTCGGGGGGTCATCGAGCAGATGGTGTTCCCGCGGCGCTGATGTTACTGGAGCACACACGGCCAGCCGATGCCCAGAGCTCCGTGGCCAGGGTCTCGACTCTGGCCGACCCCAAGGGTCATTGTGACGAGGAAGGAGGCCGCGGTCGTTCGATCGGAGTCGGGCTATCCTATGCCGGACCCGAGGGGCCCTGAGGAGTCTTTGATTTTTCCCTTTTTAGCTGAGTGAAGTAGTTTGTAACATTCTTATTCTTCCGACGGTGCTTAATTAATAAAAGAGTGTGAATAAGGAGTTTCGTTTCTCTTTTTGCCCTTGCAACCTGTTTTTGGGAAGACTACCGAGGACAGGAGGTCTGGCGTCTAGTGTTCCGGCTCGGGCGCCATAGCTTAAGAAAGCTATCCCTGTGTTCGACCTTGGGTCGGAGCTACGGAGAAGTTGTGGGTCGGCGCCCGGTATTGTTACTTGGGCGCCATAGCTTGAGAAAGCTACCCATGTGCTCGACATTGGGTCGGAGCTACAGAGAAGTTGTGGGTCGGCGCCCGATATTGTTACTTGGGCGGCATAGCTTGAGAAAACTATCCATGTGCTTGACATTGGGTCGGAGCTACCGAGAAGTTGTGGGTCGGCGCCCGGTGTTGTTACTTGGACGTCATAGCTTGAGAAAGCTACCCATGTGCTCGATATTGGGTCGGAGCTACCGAGGAGTTGAGGGTCGGCGCTCGGTGTTGTTACTTTGGGCCATAGCTTGAGAAAGCTACCCATGTGCTCGACATTGGGTCGGAGCTACCGAGGAGTTGAGGGTCGGTGCCCGGTATTATTACTTGGGTGCCATAGCTTGAGAGAGCTACCCATGTGCTCGACATTGGGTCGAAGCTACCGAGGAGTTGAGGGTCGGTGCCCGATGTTGTTACTTGGGCGCCATAGCTTGAGAAAGCTACCCATGTGATCGACATTGGGTCGGAGCTACCGATGCTGAAGGAGTTCAACGAAAAAGAGCTTTTTACTTGAGCCTTTGAATACATGAAGAGAGGCGCTAACGGCCTTTTACACAGGGCAGGTTACAAAAGTGTTATTTACATAAATTTAAACAAAAACCCTACTTCTGCCCATCCAGAAACTTGATCAGATGTTCGACGTTCCAGGATCTTTTGACTGCTCGACCCTCTATGTCCACGAGTCGGTATGTGCCCGGGCGTATAACCTCGGTTACCTTGTAGGGGCCTTCCCAGTTGGGGGCCTGCTTCCTTTTTCTCGTAGGGTCGGAGATGGACAATTTGTGGAGCACGAGGTCTTTGGCCTTGATGTCAGTGGGGCGGACTTTCTTGTTGTAAAACCTCTCGATCTGCTGTTGGTAGATGCTTCTTCTTATGGCGGACTTCTCCCTGACCTCGGCAACGAGGTCCAGGTTGGCTCGCAGACCAGACGAGTTGTCGGCTTCGTCGAAGGCCATGATATGCGAAGAAGGGAAGCCGATCTCGACGGGGATGACTACCTCTGTCCCGTAGGTTAAATTGAACGGGGTTTCACCCGTAGGGATCCTCTTTGTAGTCCGGTGTGCCCACAGCACGCTGGACAGTTCTTCTACTCACTGTCCCTTGGAAGAGCTGTTGATGCGCTTCTTCAGACCGTCGAGTATCTGTCAGTTCGTGTTCGGGATCCGATTGGCTTCTTTCTAGCTGAAGTTTGACAGCGTCGAGGGAAAACACACCCCCTCCGACTGCTGTCATGTAGCAGGATCGTGCAGCCTCCTGGTTGCCTCGGACGACACCGACTCCCTATTTGGTGGGAAATTTTAACTTCAAGTGGTAGGCCGATGACACAGCCTGAAGGGAGCAAAGCCCGGGTCAGTCGAGAATGGCGTTGTACGCCGCCTTGACGTTCACCACCATGAAGTCCATCGATTCGGTTCGTCTGAGGGGAGCTGAACCCGTGCTGACATCAAGGGTCATGATTCCTTCTATCACAACTGGGACGCTGGAGAACCCATGCAAGGTGTATCCGGCTGGCTTGAGCCTGTCCCTGGGCAGTTTTAGGTTCTCGAAGGCTTCAAGGAAGAGGATATTTACCGAACTCCCATTGTCGACGAGGATCTGGTGGACCTCGAAGTTCGCCATGTTGAGGCTAATAACGAGGGCATCGCAGTGGGGAAGACGGACGCCTTCTAGGTCCTCTCCTGAGAAAGAGACAGGGAGTAGCTGAGTTCGGGGAGACGGGATGTCTCGGACGACGTTCACCTCTCGGACGAATGCTTTTCAAAAAGTATTAGACTCCCCTCCCATGGGTCCCCCGTGGACACAGTGTAGAATGGCCTGCCCTTCGGTCCCCCCGGCCTCGGGATCTCGCTCGGGATGACGGTTCGGAGTACGGGCAGGAGGCGAGGGCCTCCGGTTCCTCGTATCCTTCCGATCCCTCTGGTTTTCCCTTGTGAACCCGCAGAGGTACCCTCGTTGGATGAGGGCCTCTATTTCGTCTTTCAGGGCCCGACACCGCTCGGTTTCGTGCTCGTGATCCCGATGGAAGCGGCAGTAGAAGTGCTGTTCTCGCTTCTTGTTGTTGCTCGGTCGAGGGGGTAATTGGACGAGGCCTTTGTCCTCTATTTCCAGGAGGATGACGGACATGTTCTGTGTCAAGGGCGTGTATCTCTCGAAGCGGGGGACTAGAGGTGCCCTCTTCATGCCGACCCCTTCTTTTGCTGCTTTCCTGGCAGGCTCGGTCTCGTCGACCTTGCGCTTGCCCTTCCCTATGGCTTCTTTGGCGCCTTCCGGGTTTAAAGCTTCTTCTGCCCGTATGTACTTCTCGATTCGGTTGAGCAGGTCGGAGAAGTCCTGGGGAGGCTTCTTGGCCAAGGAGACCTTCAGCTGGCTGTGTCGGACATTATGCCAGAAGGCGGCCGAGGTGACCCCGGCGTCGAAGGTGGAGACAGATCTTGCCTCGGTGGTGAACCTCCTGACGAAGTCGCGGAGTGACTCTCCCTCTCTCTGTTGGAGATCTAGTAAGGAAGCACTAGTCTTCTCGGCCCTCCTGCTGGTTATGAAGTGGGCCAAGAAGTTGGCCTCTAACTGGTCAAACGAGAAGATCGAGCCTGGGGAGAGTTTGGAGAACCACTCACGAGCCGGACCTCGGAGTGCAGCAGGAAATGCGCGGCACAACAGGGGATCTGAAGCGCTGTGAATCATCATGAGGGTCTTGAAACCCTCCATGTGATCAGCAAGATCACCCTCGCCGTTATACGTCTCGAATTGTGGAGGTCGAAAATTTCGGGGGATCTCCGCTTTTAGGATGGCAGCCGAGAAAGGTGGTCGGGTCAGCCTGCGACCTAGAGTGGGGTTCGGATTACCGTTGCCGAGGTGGTCGAGGCGATTCTCCATCTCCAGTAGGCGTCGGAGCACCTCGTCTTCGCATTCCGGGAGATGGGTCGGGTCACGAGTGTAGCTCCTTCCATCGCCCGCCCGATGGGATTGGTTGAACGTCTCGGCTTTGGGTGCTCCGTGGATGGCCTCCATGATTTCGTCCCAGAAGCTGCGGAACTCGGCCCTTGTGACCGCACCATGGTCAACCGGGTCGTGCTGGGGTGGCGATCTTCGACCGATGCGGCTGAGTGCCGACGCTCGTCCTTCGGGCGGAGGTCTGGAGTGGTTTGGGGCTGATTTGGAAGCGGTCCCTCCTGTAGTCTGACTCGCCCTTCGGTTCTGGATGACCCGACGAAGGTCGGGCTCGACCAGCTGCGATGCGCCTTGTTGGTGTCTGAGGCTGACCCTCGGGTTGTTCGATCCTTGAATGCTGTTGATGGCGTCCTGAAGAGGAGGCCCGTTCGGACGACACGTGGAGGTAACCGCTCTCCTGAGGTTGGGTCCCATAGGAGCGCGGATTAAGGGATGCCGCTGTTGGCGAGGTTCGGGCTGATGTCCGTACCGAGCGAGAGAGTTCCCACAGATGGCGCCAACCTGATGTGGTTTGTTTTTGGGGAGTGTGGGTGCACCAGGCGTGAGTTGTATTTATTTGTTTTGTGGAAGGACGTGGTATGGACGGTACGCTTGACCCTCGGCAAGAGGGGCACGAGCGGGTACTGAGGCGGAGGTCGGATGGTTGGCTCGGTAGTGGAGGCTCGGCTCGGATCCAGGAGTCTCGTGTACCTGCACTCGGCCTAGGAACACCGGAGTTGATCCCGGTGGCAGGCCCTCCGACGGTCTAGTTAGTTACTGAAGTAGAGCAACAGTAGCTAGGGTTTTAAGAGGAAAATGATTGATTACCTTTGAAGTGGGGAGAGGGCCTGGTATTTATAGGCATACCAAACGGGTTTGGATCCGTTTGGGCCGGATCTGGACCCGTATACCCGTGGGCTTTGTGGAGTAGAAGCCCATGGGCTTAAGTGTGATCTGATGATCATGAATGAGAGCTTTTCGAGGGGATTGGATGGCCTAGGATGTGCCAGGTCATTTTTTCCCTCCGTCAATTATAATCTAAGCTATACTGATTAGAACTATTCATGCACATAATCAAATTTCCAACACATAATTACAAAATTTTTAGTTTAATTTCTTTAGACCGATTAAATATTCTATAACAATAACCAACTTTTACGGTCATTGTACGTTCTAAATTAAAGGCCAAATTTTCTAGGGGCTGAAGTAAGAAGGAAGAATTAACTAGCTAGGAGAACACTGATCAAAACGTTTTCCTCACAAAGATCATAGTGTCGACAATTGTAACCGGAACCATAGGGGGAAGGTTGTAGCACGAATCGTATTATAAAATTGTGATTAGTGGAGACTAGTGATTAATTAATGTCCTAATTATTTTGGACTTGATTGTAGAGAATACTCTGAACCAAGTGAGCCTTCACTCAACGTTTCTTTGGTATCACTCATTTCTTTCTTATTAATATAATCCCCTCTTGTTATTATACTATTATTATCATATTAATTATGTCACATCTTTCTAACTATTTCATGTTTCTATTTGCTACTAAAACTAGTGACAATGTGGTCCAATTTGGGTTTCAATCTGTGATCGATTATGGATATATTATCATCACAACAGTACAATTAAAAAAGTTTAAGCCATATGATTATTTTGTTCTAAAAAAGGAAGCAAATAAAATTAGTTATTCTATATTACACATTGTTGATTGTTAAATTTACAAGTACTTGTAGCGGACAAAAGTCTATCTAACTGGCCAACAACAAGATCACACACCTTTTAAAGAACAATATGTAGTATGCTACAAGCGGGATTGGAATCTCAGATATTTTGTTCACTACAGGAGGTTTTGTCCCTATGTTGCGCTTTTTTTTTTTTTTTTTTGTGATAATAAGATGACCGTATGTTGCTCATTACTTTTTCTTTATTCACACTTTTGAAGTTAATATATTTTTAATTCTTATATCTAATCTTTAATATTATAGTGAAAGTTTTGGAATTGTACGTGTAAGTATCGCATGTGTAAGTATTTAGCTGAGTGTAATTTGTTTTAAGTAGATTTGGCTATTGAGTTGACATCTATAAATAATTTACGCTTTCTAAAAAAATTTATAAAATAATTTTGATGCATGTTTTTTTTGTTGTTGAACATATTGAGAATATTTCCTTAAAAAGAAAAAAAGAAAAACAAATTGAGACTGTGTATTGTTGTTCTAACGATACGTGCATCGCATGGATACCATGGATACCATGCTAGTTTGTAATAATGCAAATTTATCTATATTACCGTAAACACATCTTTTATTTATAAGGATGCAAACTTACAATGCTACATTTGTATTACTTCATAACCAAGGTTGAAAATCTGTTTAAGAGTAAATTATAGAGTAGTCCACCTTCGTAGAAAAAAATACCAAACCAGAGACTGAGCTTATGCAAGAATAAAATTTATCGTTCATTTTCTTACACAAAAAAATAAAGTTAATAATTCACAAGTAAGTTAATTTCAATTCAAACACCGATAAATTTAACCATTTGTTACATTTTCCAAAAAAAAAAGAATGCCCGCTATTGTCAAAAACTTGATTAAAGTTATTAGGAAAGAGAAAGAGGGTGGAAATGTTGTTCACCTCTTCCTGCAACTCCCTAACTATTCACCTAATTCTTTGTAGTCCCTAAATTTCTCTATTTTACAAATTCCAACCTCTTCCTTTTCTTTCTATAGTTGTTGTTGCTGAATTACCCAATTGTCCTCCATGCTCCACAGATTCTCACACAAGTCTGCACCCGAAAACCAATCCATATCGGGTAATCCTTTCGGATCACCTACCGGACTTAGCAAAGATTGCAACCAGTACGAATCCCCGGCACTCTGACCCAATTGCATCCCGTCAGCGACAGCAGAGTTACCGGCCGTAACGGTAAGCGGCAAAGAGATGTGGGTCCCAGCTGACTGAACTGAGGAATCAAAAGAACCCGAGTACTCTGGGCCCGGTTTCACATGCCCGAACCCGCTGCCCACAACCGCAACCCGGTCAGTAGTTAAGTTAGAAACCGTGTTCGGGTACGGACAAGCGATGCTCTGATTCGCTGCCTGGATTCGCTCCATCAGACGTGGCATCCATAGGTAACGAATGGCGTCTTTGAACTGCTTGCTGTTGACGTCACACTTTAGCAGCTTGGCGTGCTTTTGCACCCTGGTCCTCCAATAATTCTTTATTTCATTATCAGTCCTCCCTGGCAAGTGCTGTGCAATTTTCGACCACCTACAATAAAATTTCAGTTGTTAAAACTCACATCCTAAGGGACTAAAGAAAGAAAGAAAGAAATTTTTTTGTAAAAATGGAAGAATTTGGTTAATTACCGATTTCCCCAGCGAGAATGAAGCTCGAGGATGAGTAGTTGCTCTTCAGGGGTGATGTTGCCTCGTCTGACATCGGGCCTTAGATAGTTGAGCCATCTGAGCCTGCAGCTTTTGCCAGTTCTCTTTAGACCTGATACAATTTTAAGTCAAATTTTTATTAGTGACCTAATGGTCCCTCAGATACGATCCACTAAGATTCAACTTCTGGTCTGTAAAGATGGACATAATCTTAATTGGGGGATAGCTATACCTGCACATAGAGCAAGGGAGTTCCAGCGGCCTTCGCCGTGGCTAGAAATATAGTTGATGAGGATGAGATCTTCTTCGACGGTCCATGGTCCTCTTCTCAAGTCCATGTTAATGTAGTCCTCTTTACTTGTTGGTGATGATGCACCTCCATGTCGATCAACTTCTTTACCTTCAATCTGCATGTCTTGTAGTATCTTACTTGGGGACTTGTGCAGAGAGAGAGAGAGAAAGGGTAGTATAATAAGACTTCTGAGGAGAGAGAAAGAATAATCTGTTCCTTGGGATACTGTGGAGAGAGAGAGAGAGAGAGAGAGAAGTGGGATGGGATATTGAAGTAGCTTAGCTAGTATGATTGGAGTTAAAGGGTAGGGTGAGGGGAGTTGGGTTTTTATAGAAACCCACGAGGAAAAGAAACATGTGATGGATTAGAGAAAGCCGAGCCGCAAATGGTAGAGAAGTCATTGCAATTAGAACCAGGGAATATTGTTTATGTACCCCTAAATTACAAACCAACTTTATTATATATCTCACCATTGTAAATCATATCTGCCCTTAGTCTCTAATAAATGGCAGTACTAACAATATTAATAAAAGAAAGAGCGTGCCGCCACCACCACACATAAATTTGTGTCAATTACTATCAAGGTTTTTGATTAACTTATAAAATAGGAGTATACTCACAATTTTGAAACTAAGTTTGGGGTGTAAACAAAATTTTCTTCCAAAACAGGGGATCCCACAAAAAAAAAACATTTCCCATTCTTCAATAGTAACAAAAATTAAAAAGGAAGATATGGTTTAATGAATAAATTAATTAATTATACTGACAGCGTGAAAAGAGGTTGAATTTTGACTTTTCCACTCAAAGGGGGAGAGCTCTCAGATGAGGTTAGCGAGTCTTCCCGTCTCTCTGTGGTTTGGTCACGCTTGGACCTCTCTTGCTCTAAAGTGGGCTTTCTTTACTTGTTATTATATTACTATTATATTGTTGTTTATTATATTATTATTATATTGTTGTTAATAATAATACTAGAAATGGAAATTTTCATTAAATCCACCCACGTTTCCCGGGTTTGAGGATAATCAACTCCAATTTTTTTCCCAAATTTATTTGCAGTTTACTATATTATTGGGCTAAATTAGTTGCAGTTTGCCCACCTTCGTCCAAATTGATAGTTACCTGACAATTTTTACTTTCTTTTTTTGATAATAAAGATGACTACAGTCATCGTTTCATTAATGATGAGTTAACGAAACATAGTAGAACTAGTTACATAAAATGTACAAAATACGACATTACATCTAGCATCTCAACATTCCGATGCCTCAAATAGCAAAATAAAAGTACAGATACATATCCAAAACAACAACCAAAACAAAGATCCATCACAACTGGGTAGCCCACTCTGACCGCTTACTCTCCTTCCATGCGTAGCTTCTTCCTGGATCCCGCGTGACCTACTCAGGCATGAATGAAATCGAAAATTTTATGCATAAAGACAGAATATTTATGATTGCAGTTACGAAAGTAGAAGGTATTTCGATCTAGCCACAGGCCCTAGATAGTTGCCGCTACCGACATATCCCAAGCCTCTCTATCCTCTTTTCTAATGCTACCCCCCCCCCCCCCCCCCCCTCCCCCCCTCTCTAACTCCCAAGCCTCTGAAATAGAGGTCGGACTATCTAAGCACCCAAAACCAAGGCAGAGGACCTCCCAAGCTAGTCTAACCCTATGACAAATGAAAAAAATGTGTTCAGAGTCTTCCTCGCCGTTGTTGCATCTCTGACCACCAACTTCAATCTGCATACATCGCTTCTGTAAATTGATCTTTGATAAGATAGCGTCGTTCATGACCAGTCAAAGGAATGCCTTTACCTTCAAGGGCACTTGAATGCTCCAAATAATCTGCCCATCTTAGCATCTGATTCCTCCATCATTTAGACTCCTGTAAAGTGATGCTACCGAGAAGTTGCCATTAGGCTCTAGGCACCATGTCTTGACATCTTCTGTGCCTTCAGCGAACTTTTCTTCCGTTCGAGTGAGACTCATCAAGCTGTGGAGTTGTATGACACCCTCTTGCGTCACTCCCCCCCCCCCCCCCCCCCCCCCCCCCCCTCCCCCCCCCCCCTCCCCCCCGTCTGTATCTTGAGCCTGTCATTTCTCCAGACATCTGAGACTAGCGGATTTATCTTGATCGTGCTCCTAGCTGCTTCTGAGAACATACTTAGTAGAGTATTCTTACCACATCATTTATCCTTCCAGAATCTTGTGTCTTTACCGTTCCCAATACTGCAGCTGGTATTTGTGTGAAAGATATGCCCTACTCTCGCAACCCCTTTCCAAAGATAGGATGTTCTTCCATAAGCACTTCTTCCCCCAAATCTAAATTTCTTCCTTCCTCGATAGTTTTGGAACAATTTGCACCACCAGCCGTTTCACCTCCTGCTCGTTTTCCACCACCACTTGCTTAGAAGTACCCGATTCATATCCCGCAGATCAATGATTCCTAGGCCACCAAATTCTTTCTTCTTGCACACTCTTTCCCATTTTACCAAATGGAAGCCCTTGTTTGTTTCATCTGCACCTTTCTAGATAAATCTTCTTCTACATTTATCAATTTTGTTGATCACCGACTTCGGTAGCTCATAAATCGACATTAGATACATGGATAGAATACTGCAGATAGAGTTAAGCAAGGTGATCCTTCCGCCGAATGATAGAGACTTTCCTTTTCAGCCTCCCAGTTTATTTTCCACCTTCTCTATTAACGGTTTCCAGTCATCTTTTAGTAGTTTTCCCGGTCTGATGGGAGTTCCAAGGTATGTGAGAAGATAGCTGGCCACCTCACATCCTAACATATTTTTGATAGAGTTGATCGAAGTGGATAGGTTGCTGCATAGGGGATGACACAACCCTTGGCCAGATTAACTTTTAATCCTGCCCATGCTTGTATACATTTCAAGATGATGTTAAAAGTGAAAATCTCCTATTTTGCTTCCCCAAAAATGAGCGTGTCGTCTGCATACTGAAGAACCGATATTGCTTCCGAAACTCCTTAATGATTTGTTCCTCCCTACCCCTCCGGATTATTTCTACTATACCATCAGCGACTAGGGTGAAAATTAAAGAGGATAGTGGGTCTCCCTGCCGTAGTCCTCTTCGACATCTAACCTCTTTACCTAACTTGTCGTTAAAATGTACATTTGATTTACCTCCTCGGACACATTTCATAATCCAGGAAATCCATTTCTCTCCAAATCCTTTTAATTGTAGGTACTCCTCCACGCAAGCCCACTCGACTGAATCGTAGGCTTTTTCAAAGTCCAGTTTCAACAAAAAACCATCGGACTTGTCCCTGCTTCCTCTATAAGCTATTTTGTGTGTGGAGGACACGCTATCTATAATGTCCCTTCCTTTAATGAACCCACTCTGTGAATCACATATTACGTCATTTAGATGAGGTGACAATCTTTAGGCCAACACCTTTATGATAATCTTAAAGGATCCGTTTAGGAGGCTAATAGGCCTGAGATCTTCAGACCTTCGTACCTCATTCTTTTTGGGATGAGAATAACGTTTTCATAGTTGAGCCTATCAATGTATGCAGTGGCATAGTGGAATTCTTGAAAGATTTCCATTTATGTTGTTGATTCTTGATTTTGATGATCACAACACACTGTACATGTATCAATGCTAAACTTACAGGTGCTATACACAAAGGACTTACTACTATACAGCTGAATAAATGAACAAGCACAAAAGCTCTGGATAAAGACAAAGGCTAAAGCTTCATTCAAGACTCAAGACTCAAGCTCAAATGTGTCAATATTTTGTCATGTCTTGTAAACAATGTAATTTTATTTTTGTTGAGTCTTAGCTTGATTGTAAAGCCTTGTCACACACACATACACTCACTATTTTATAATGTGTGTTTTTCAAAAACAACAAAAAAGAGTCAAAACAGTTTGAAATAATTTAACTGTTGAGTACCAGTCGACTGATACCTCTGGCAGTCGACTGTCAGTACAAAACTGTTTAAATTTATTCAAACTCTGACCAGTCGACTCATTATGGCAACCCAGTCGACTGTTCGAGTGCTTTTGACCGTTTTCTGTTTTCAAAATCGAATTTTCAAAATCAAAAGCTTTAAGATCCATTGGTTGACAGTTGGAATAACTGTCTCCCAACGTCCAGGAGATCTAACTCTATAAATAGAGTTCAGATCTCACTGAAAAGATCTTACAACATACTTTCTAATATATCCGAGCATTCTTTGAGAAATTCTAAGTGAAAAAGTGAGAAAAAGCTTTCAAGTTTAAATTCTCTGGTTCTCTACACTCAGTCCAATATAACAATGATTTCGTTCTGGACTGGGTATAGAAGTCGACCTTGTTTTAGTCACGTGCAACAACACAATACACCAACAAGGCTATAGGTTGACTGTAAGATTTTTAGTGTTTCTTTTTGCTCTCGGTTGGAGAGTTAGAATCTAGGGTGTAGAGTCGGTCGTTCACTCTCGGTAGTAGAGTGGGTCTGCTTTCTCTGGTTGAGAGAAATGTCTACGGGTTAGACAAGGTTGCTGTCTTAACGCTGTAGGGTATTCTTGTAAATTTGTTTTTCAAGAATAGTGGAAATCTCAAGTGGGTTGCTTGGGGACTGGATGTAGGTCGGAAGGACTGAACCAGGATATATCTTGTGTACTCTGTGACTGGTTGTCTTGATCTTGCATTTACTTTTGTTTACTTAAGTTCTGTGAAATTTGTCTGGACAGTCGACTCCTTGCACTATCAGTCGACTGGTCAGTCTCGTATAAGTTGTACATTAACTGTGCCTTCAGTCGCCTGTTTCATCTTTAAGTCGACTGCACAGAGTTGTTATATTTTCTTTTATTTGATCATATCAGTCGACTGGTTCACAACTAAGTCGACTGCACCGAAGAAAATTTTATTTATTCCGCAGTTTTTTAATTAACACTATTCACCCCCCCCCCCCCCCTCTCTAGTGTTTGTTTCTTCGCCTACAGGATCCAACACAAACTTAAGAGATCCTTTTCCTCCTCTGCCTCTTCTAGTGCCACAACTCTATCTCCCAACTCTTCCAATCTTCTTTTGATCTGGCTAAACTCTTTTCTAGCCCAATCTTTTAGGTGTTTTCGCAGCCTCCTAGTTTTCGTGATCCACTTTCCGATGGCACCCGATGAAGTTGTAACCCTCATTCCCGACAATAGGTATTTTTCTGTGTATTTTCTATAATTTGATTTTTTTGTAAATTTATTTTGTGCTAAATTCTGTTCGGATCTTTATTAAAATATTTTCTAATCAAAATTTTATTTATTTTTGAATAATGATTTATTTTGATCTCACTTTCTATTTCTTATTTATCGGATATTTATATTTGAGTCCAAAACAAATATATTATCATTATTGAATTATTTTATTATTATACCAGATCTGATTTTATTTGCGAAATTCCAACTTATTTTCAAGCCCAGTTTATATTCAATTCATTTGTATTATTTACTTATTTATTTATTTGGATTTAAATTCTTTTTCATGAAACTGTTTGATCTTCTAGATGAATTATTTTCTTGTTAATCCTATTTTTTTTCTTTTTTATTGTGGGTATTTTTGTTTGAACCTTGTTGATTTTGATCTACCTCCTAATTGAACCCTAAAACACAATTTGATGTGTTCTTGACCCAAAACCGCTTTTATTGAACCCTAATTGTACCCTATAAATACAACTCTAATGCAAACCCTAATTTTTGTGCATAAATCGAAATCCTAGCCACTTATTCTCTCTCCTCTCTCCTCTCTCCTCCCGTTCTCTCTCTTCCGCTGAGTTTTTTCTGCCAATTACTGTACATCTTCCCCAACTTTTATCCCCTCCATCTTCGACGACCTTTCCCCCTCCGGCAACCCCACCTCGTCACCAGCCTCTCGACGCCACCACCGGACACCCCCTGCCCTCTGTTTCCCTTGCCTCCGTCGACCGTGCCAGAAACCCCACACATCGCCACCCTATGCGATGCCAGCAGTGCTGCCGTTCGCCCTCCTCGCCGTCGTGCCATTCGTGGTCGCCAGCGCCTCCAGTCCCCCTTGGCATGGCCCTTGCTGCCATTGCTGACAGTGCTGCTGTCTCTTTGTTGCTGAGTTGCTATTTTGCTTGGGTTATTTTATTGCACGTAGTTTATACGTGCCATTATTTGGGATTGTGCTAGTTAGTGAGTTCGTTGCTTCGGGATTCTTATTCCGTTGTTCTTGGTATTCGTTTTCACCGATTAACAGGCAAATCACTGTAATCTTGAATTGCTAATTGTATCAAATTCAAGTGTTATTGAAAGTCTTGCAAGTAGATCTCTTTGTTATCGTATTATCCCTTGTTTATCTTTTTCGTTGGGTTTATTAAGGGTTTATTAAGGGTTTACACGAGCTAACATCGTGCCAATTTAACTCTAAAAATATTGAATCTTGCATACATCATATAGTATGCATAATAGAGTTACACATATGGTCACGATACAAATAAACTATTGTAGAGACAATTGACAGGTTGTATGTTGTTGGATTGATTGATGATAAATTGATGTATGAGCGTGTTCTAATTTTATTTATCATGTTTTGACAACCATCATGCTGATTACACAATTTATTGACTAAAGAATTGATACCCATCATAATTAATTAATTAATTTTCAAGAAAAATACCCTAAAAACTGTGTATGCTTACTGACCTGAATATTAACCGCTGTTTTCGAACCAGTAAACGAACTTAAAATGAAATAATTTCTGAATATGAATTGTAACCTTATCTTTCTAGTTTCTAGATCATCTTGAATTTTTGAATTCTGAGTTTTGTAGCAAAAGTTATGCCCGTTTTACTACAGCTGTGTTTTTACTTTCAGATTTTCAGATTCTCGTACCTTTCATCTTTAAACAGTAAAAAGGCTGATCAAATGATAAAATTTTGCTATGAAAATTTCCAAATTGTTACTTAACATGTTTAGAAGTCCAGAAAATATTTTTACTGAATTTAATATTGAGTTTTTGCTGATTCAAAAATTAAAACAACAAGATGTTGAATTTTTGCCTAAACATAAAACCTGTAAAGAATCATGTGATTGACCTAGCTACTATTGTCGGAATTTGAACTTTAAATATGTGTTGAAACCGTGTAGAAGTCTAGTTTTCAGATTTTTTGATGGATTGAACTTTCGATTTCTGAGTCAGCAGGAAACTGCATTTTTGTACAGACTGCGCTTACTGTCCAGAATTTTAGTTTCTATTTTTTATAGATTAATTATTCTTATATTGTACTATTGCATGAGTTAATAGATGTATGTTACATTACATGTTTCTAATGAGTTATTATCATCATTCTAATTGTCCTATTTCATGTTATCATCCTATTGTCCTCCTATTGATACTTTGGTTAACCTCATGTCCCGAATTGCATATTGTGTTGTTTCATTGATAAATAATTAACAAGCCAGGATTTAAGGATTGACTTTAGTAGTGGACAATATAGGGACTGTACTCGGAGTAGGGGCCCGTGTTTTTCTATTTATTGGTCTATTGGTCTATTGGTTATACCGGTCATCGATTAATTGTAGACTACTGACTACAGTATCTCGATTAATTCGGTCATCGGTCATTATTGAATATTGTTGTTGAGTACATGAACTATAGAGCCCACCACTATAGTCTAAATGAAATTGATTATATGCATCGAACTTGTGGTACGGCACACATGGGACACAGTAGTACATGCATTAGTTATGAGTTAAATTAATGATTAATAGACATAAGGATTGACACATCACCAACATTGCATATTGTTTATCATTGTTCTTATTGATATCGAATATTGGCTAAGTGTTATTAATATTGGTCATTGATTATTGTTACCAATTATTGAACCACTGTTTATAGCCAATTGCATCGATTATCATGATTTTTGTTCCATGTTATTGATTCTTATTGATCCATTGATTCATTGTTATACCGTTATTCTATTGTTCCCTGCTTTCTCTACTTGTTGTCCATGACTTGTTCTAAGGATAAATTTTCTCCTCTTTTTAGATGAAGTGTTTACAGGTATTGATAGAGAATTGCCTGATGGATCAAGAGAACAACACTGGTGAAGAAATTGATTGCATCGCCGCTTAATAAATATTTATTGCTTTCTTATAAAGATTTAATTATTGGATTATTGTTATTTCATTGTATTGAGCTTATATCCCGAATATTGTTATTTGTTTTCAGACATTGAATTATTATTATATTTGGATATTTTTATTGCTTAATTCTAAGTATTATTGTTCATGAGATTATTATTATTGCCTGTGCATTTGTTATGTATTGATTATATTGTTGAGTTAACCGGATAAACAGTTTATGAGTGACGTTAGTCATTCATTGGGCCAATGTTACGTGCTTGTATTCTGTATTTTGGGAAGAGGGGCATGACAAAAGTAGTATCTGCATTCCATGACTCCTCTATTATCTTTCGGAGGTTTCTATTCAATGTCCAGGCTTTCTCAAATCGAAACTGGTGTGGGTTGCTCTTTCATTCATCGCCGCACTGTAACGCGAAGGGAGTGTGGTCCGATGTAAATATCGTGATGGTTTTAACAGACGCTAGCGGGTAAGCCTCTTCCCACTCCGAGGACACGAAAATCATATCAAACTTAGCTAAGATCGGATTCTGCTGCATATTCGTCCATGTGAACTTCTTATCATTCGGGTTGAAATCAACGAGTTCCAATTCGTCTATCATGCTGTTGAAGTTATGTCTATCAGTCCCACTAGCCACTCTACCCCTGTGTTCATGTTGGTATCTAGTAATATTGAAGTCTCCTCCAATCACCCACGGGTCTGCCCATCGTTCTTTGACCTCTCTCTGGTCCTCCCATAACAGTACACGTCTTCTTGCGTCGTATGGTCCATACACGCTGGTAACTACGTGAATCCAGTTATTGCTTTGCCGTCTGTCTCACTGTGACCGTGAAAGTTTCGATATCCTCGCCTATGACTTCAAAAACATTAGAGTCAACACCTAAAGCGATCCCTCCCGAGAAACCTATTGCTGATTTAAATCTCCATTCGCACCCTGTAAGTGATCTAAGCCTTTGAAAGTCTTCTTCCTTCGAATTCTCAATTCTGGTCACTTGTAGCGCGCAAATTAACGGTCTATGCTTGGAGATGGTGCTGTTTATTAATCTACTCTTTGATCCCTGTCTCATCCCTCTAATATTCCAGAAGATGTATAACATTAATAACTATTCTATTGTCCTATGACCTCTAATCTATCCCAGTTATACCTCTTACCCTATTAACGGATTACCCTATCAGTTTCTCCTTTAAGAGAGCTTACAGAGCTGTTCGGCCTCGCTAGAGCCAGTGGCTAGACCGAATAGACCAGCATAGCAAAGAAGAGTATTGTCTGGGATATAATTCAAAATTGAAAAAGATTATAACTAGAGTTACCTCCGCATGTTGTGACTGGCTCCTTTGCCTTGGCCGCTACTCTAATCAGGTCATCCTCACTCGGTCCCTGCTTTTCCCATTCTATCTTTTTGGGGGCATTTCATCATTAACTACATCTGTTGCTTTATAATAATTTAAAAAGTTATATAGAAGTGAACAGATTACAAATTGCTAGTTCAATAATATAGTAAGCCGTAAAAAGAAAAAGATGAGATAAATTATCTGCAAACTCGTGAAATATGATGTGGGTTTACTGATATTTTTCCTACTTGAATCTTAGACTACTGGTTTGGTTTCTTGCTTAAAGAAAAAAAAATGAAGCTATATATATCATGTCTTCTGTCTATTTGGAGGCTCCTGCTGTAATGTATGAGTTAAGGGTGATATAGGCCTTGGTTCCATTTTCAGTCGAAAAAACTGACTGGAAATATTTTGGGTGAAGAAGGTCAATGGCTTACAGTTTTCTATACTCGTTGCGGTGGTCAATTTTGTGTTGAACTAGGCTGATAAGTGCCTGAGCATAGGTTGATAACTTGATAGAGAGATTGTAACATTCTTGATTTGGGTTTTATCGAATAACTAGGTTTGCCCGTTGACACGTGCCTACGTCTTCGGAACGGTGCACCTTATTTGATCATATAAAATAGTTTTGGAGGTCGAGCAAATTAATTGAAGTAGCAAACATATTATATAAGAAACTTTTGTGGTCCAGCAAAAAATATATTATATAATTTTTTTGATTTTGTTTTTAAAGCTTTTAAATTTATAATTTTTTTAGTTTTTAAATTTTTTATTTTAAAAAAATTTTAAAAAAATTATTTTCTTAATTTTTTGAATAGTAGAGGGAGGGAGAGAGAGAGAGAGAGAAATTTTTAAAAAAATAAATATAGGAGTTGTTTTGGGTGAGGGATTTGAATTTGAGTTTTGGAGGGAACTTTTGGAGGGAAAATATGTTTTGTGAGGTTAAATCTGGGCCTTTGATTTTGGAGGGGATTGAAGGAGAACCACTTGATAGCTTTCTTTGTGTTTTATTATATAGATTCTAACTTTGTAGTCTTTACTCGATCTGTAATTTTTGTGTCGACTGTCCATTACTTGAGTATAGGAGACTGAGAAAAATCATATATTCAACCAATTTGTGGCGTTTCTTGTTTTTTGACGATGTGCTTTCAACGTAATACTTTTATTACAGGGTAAGCTAATTGCAGGTGCATTATGAAAATTAGTTCTGTTTCTCTCGTTTTAACTTCTCTTTTGGCATCATGGTTCTCTTCATTGTGATATGTAAGGAAATACATAGAGCGGAAAATGTAGGTGTAAGTGTTGTAGGCAAACGACTGTCTGTTGTATTGAGTTCGGCACTTTGGAGTATGCATTAAATCTCATAAAAGAATGCAGAAAAAGGTATTTTCGACGGTACAGGTTATGAAGATAAATTGGGTCGATGTGATCAAATATAGGTGTGTAGTAGCAG
Source organism: Hemerocallis citrina (assembly GCA_017893485.1). Lineage (NCBI taxonomy): Eukaryota > Viridiplantae > Streptophyta > Magnoliopsida > Asparagales > Asphodelaceae > Hemerocallis > Hemerocallis citrina. The sequence continues at coordinate 131,758,010 of CM030367.1, read as the reverse complement.
CGCAAAAAAAAAAAAATATTATAAGTATATCAATCTGTACAGTGAAACATGTCGAGGGATTTAGCACTAAAATGTGCTAAGCATTATAATACTGTTTGCTAAATTAGCCGATAACTTAATTACTCCTCTACATTTATGTCAAATGATGATTGAAGATTGGTCCATAACAGCTTGCTCAAAACGATTAAAGAGATGCATATTTTGAAACGTAAACGTAATAGTGAAGGAAGCCTAGAAGAGTTGGATACCAGTGAGACAAGGAAGGGTAACCTAAAATTACTGTTGAGTATTAGAAGATTTTTGTTTGGGGAGAGTTTTATTATGGATACTTTATGTAAACCCATGTTAGTGATGGCAAGTCTTTTGAGGGATGTTGTTGATTGGTTTGTTAGTCTTTGGGGCTGGTGATTTTTTTTGCTTCTGATTCACTGTGTGATGGCATCACTTTGGTATGTGATTGCTTACTGGTTTCTTGTGTATATTTGGTCACTAATGTTTAATTAAAAGAATCATTATCCACCGGTTTACACAATTTTGTTGTTGTTGCTATGTTTGCTTGTTGCCTAACAAAATCATGAGCTAAATGAGCAAGTGTCTTTTGGTGAATTGCTTATCGATCATCTCCTATTGTTGTTGTTGTCTACTTATCTTTTGATCCTTGGATAGGATGCTTTTGTTTATTTGCAGACTTGATGTGTTCCAGTTGATGTTTGATGAAAATTGTGTATCTGAATTTGCACAGATAAGTGTGTTTATCTGATGGAAAATTGTGTGTGCATTTCTTCTTACCTTAATTTCTATGCTGGTTCTGTTTATTCTGTATCATCACGCGCTTACGAATGAAATACGTTGGGTTTTCACTTTCCATCTTTAATTCAAAAAATAAAAACAAAATAAAATAAAATAAAATAAGATGTGGTTCCATATCATGAAATAGAGTATGATCCTATAATTGCATGGTAACATGTTATTCTTTATAAATTTTGTTCAGTAGCACTTATAATCGAAAGAAACCGCTAGCTAGATGGTGTTTTTATTTTTTTCCCTTTTTCCTGAGAAGCGAGGCCGTAGCCACACTAGATAATTTTGTCTGTCTTATACAATATCTTTAAAGTGATTCGAGAGTGGTTTATCTAAAACTGTAGTAGTTTCCACCTCATCTAGCATCTGAAGTGAATCCAAAGGAAAAGCTCCATCAAGAATTAACAAACAAATTTTTTTTTTTTTTGATAACAGGATGGATCCATCCTAAGGGATTCCAGCCACACAAAAAGTATATATAAACCTACCAAAACAGAAATACAACCACCAGAGCAGCACTAGCAGCACTAGCTGATGCATCAGAAACTGAAAGCTTCATAAGAAAATAGCACCAGTAGGCAAAGAGTTTAAAACGGAGCATCACCAAGTAGTACAAAACATAAAAGAGAGAACAAACACAACCAATAGACTTAGGGGTCTAAAATGATGACAGGACTATCCTGGCTAGCACCCCTTTCATACCTAGTCTGATAGGAAGACACCAGAAGAATCTCTGTAATATATTCTTGCTTATGAGCTGATATGGCAGAGATGGACTCCTGAACCAATCATGGACAATTTTAAAATGTGTACGTTTTCTAGTGCAGCATTCAAAGGATCTAGCATTCGATGTTTACTAATTGGATGTATATAAAAATTCTACAAGAAAATAATACAAACGTGCATGGTTTAAGTTTTTGCATAGTTTCCTGGTGGAGCTCGTTTTCTAGTGCAGCATTCAAAGGATCTAGCATTTGATGTTTACTAATTGGATGTATATAAAAATTCTAGAAGAAAATAATACAAACGTGCATGGTTTAAGTTTTTGCATAGTTTCCCGGTGGAGCTTGTGGAGAAGTAAGAGAATCACTAGCTCTATTAATTCTTCTTGGCTGTGCATGTCCTCGGTGGTAGCTCTTTTGTCTGTTATTTTGGGTGTTGCTTTATTATGATGTTGTATCTCTTCTTATATGTACTGTACTTCTTTTTTGGTGTTGCTTACTCTTTATTGATGTTTCTGATATTGTATGACGCTGTTTTATTCATCGACGGCAGTGATGGATGATTTGTTAGGGCATTATTCCCTCTAGAGGATCTTGTTGAGTTTTCATCCATATCAGTACAAACCACCAAAAAAATACTAGATCACACAAAGTACACAAGAATTGTCCCGGTTGGGACTTTCTCCTTAATCTGGGGAGGAAGGACCGAGAAGTTAATCAACTAGAGAAGATATAAGAATATTACAATTCTCACCATGACTCTCTCTCAATCCTAACTGGAACTACTTGATGTTTACAATGGAGGAATCTCTCACATCTCAGATGAAGTACTCTTTTCTTCTATTCGGCACTCAATAGAATCATATCTTTCTTTTAGTCGTTTACATTGATTATATATAGATCTAGAGAAACTCTAGTTTGATACACTTGGTACATTAACCATCCAATGTATACAGAAGAGATAACCATACATTGAAAGTTATACGATCTGACTTGAAGATGAAGTTGAGCTTCACACGAATCCCCATTACCCGACCCAAAACTACATCAGTTGCGCAAGACGGTTTATTGCCCATGATTGCGATCAACCGCATTCATCAAGAATCCGACCCGAGGGGGTGACAGTCGACCGTCCCCTTCTCTGTTGTTGTTGTTGCTGGCTGGCTGCTTCTTCTCTCATTCTTCAATCTTCGCTCCGATCCTCTCATCGCTTCATTGTTTTTTTCATCGAACATATGTATGCAAGACATATAAACCAAAAAATCTTCGCATTGGATTGCATACTCATGAATCTACAGCTATTTGATTTAAACTCTTCTAAACTCTTTTATCTCCGCTTTGTAGACAACCTAGTTCTATCACTTTTTTTACTAGTTGAATCTTCATCCACATGTTATTCTCTAATCGTACTAGTGTTACCCTATGCAAATTGCACAGACTAAATTAGTTTTGAAGAACTCGTAAAATTATATAGAACTCTAAAAAAGTGTGAGAGAATTGGGAGAAACTTATTTTAGTCTGTGCAATTACTTCACCAAAACATGTCTCAAATTCAATTAAATTATGTAAAAGGTATATTAGAACATCATTAACTTTCAATAAAAATTCGGCAGAGCTTACCCGTACATACAGTTTTTCTATGTATAAATATCATCCAATATTAACATTCAACAAATATCTAATAAGAATTCTGATTTGGTGCAATATAGTAAAGACGTTAACACAAAATACAACCTCTAAACTCACGTATTTGATGCAATAAGACACCTCCAAACTCAATCACAATATTCATTCAATTTTCCAAATACTCAAATTTGAATTATATCTAACAGACGGCTTAAATTAATTATCCATGATAATAAAGAACTTCAATCCAAACAGTTAAAATGCAATATTTCCTAACCAACCATAGTTTATAGCTCGGTAAATAATAAGATACAAATTGAGATGAATATATATTTGGATTAATTAAAATTTTTATAAGAAAACATTCACATGCCTAGTCGTATCTTTCGGTTGAAACCATGATCAGTCATATGTTCTTAGTTGATTTCATAGGGGAGTAGGAAAGAAAAAATGTATACAAAAAATCATGATTGGCAGTTAAGAAGCCAAAAAGATAGCATTTTTTTCTCTTTCTCTTTGGACCTCATGCATAATTTAATGTCAAACCCTCTGGGTCACTTGGGATGTCCCCTTGGTTTTTCTTTGTAGGAAAATAGGTAAAAGAAGAATCAATTCCGTTGGGATGTCACAAAAGAGTTTGCACTCCTTTATCAACCCTATACCCTTCATCCCCTCCAAAATAGTATAAAACAAAAAAAAAAGGAAAAAAGAAAAAAAGAAATATGAAGCAAATGTTGCATTATTTTTTTAATAGTAAATAAAAAATTGGAAACCTAGTTTTAGAGTCGAAATGTGATGCTCTTCCTGAATGGCCAATCCACCACCATCACAGCATGTAGTCAATCTCTATCCCACCAGTCTGAAAATCTTGCTCCGCCTGAAACAATCTCAAGAAAAAAGAGTCAGGACTCAGGAGATACAACAATCACCATGTCAACCTCCAAGATGCTAAAATCTCTCTACTGAATAGAAATGTGTTTCTCACAAACATGAGGAGTCATGCCCAAACACGAGGAAAGAGTAATTTAAAAAAAAAAGATGGAATTCAAAGGATCAAAATTTAGTATTTGGGACAATAAAGATCTTTTTTTTTTCTTAAAGAACTTAACAAAGTAATTATAAAGAAATTCAAATTTTCAAGAAGTGGTTATTCTGCAAGGCAATCAACTTCCAACTGCATAAGATCCAAACAAACGTCAAAAACAAAGATAATAGATACACTAGCAGATATAACAGCTTAGAGGATTATGCATCAACCGAATGTGAACTCTAATAGTAATGGTAAAAAAGTTGAACTAATACCACATAAGAGAGCTTGCATACTTTGGCACTAAAGTAATAACTCTTGCATATTTTGGTACTATAGTAATTCCATCTAGAAGAGAGATTTATCCTCTCACATATTCAAATTATTATCTTCACTGGAACCACACTGCCAACACCAAAATCAGTAATATGATTTATCTATATAATTTTAAAAAATGGCATGTTACGTGAGTTTATTTATTTTATTTAAATATGTACATAATGAAACAACATAGTTATTCAGAAAGGATGTAAGTTACTTAATATCGCTGCTAGAAGCTTAAAAACCACGAATGCCCCTCTCGGTGCGATATTACATAATCTGTCGTCCCAGAATTCCTCGCGAATTCTATTCCTACCTCATAAGATCCAAACAAACGTAAAAAACAATGATAAATGATACACTTGCATATATAACAGTTTAGTAGATTATGGAATAACATAGTTAATCAGAAAGGAGGCAAGTTATAGTAATAATGTTGTGCTCGAGCTAATTGATGAGATCACAATGAGATACGTAAGCATTTTTATCGTGAGAGAAATTTCTATACTGACGATCTAGCAAAGCGGAGGAAATGTGCGAGTTGATTTTTTTTATTGTTTTGAATAATAATGTAGAACTTTTGGTCTTATTGAGGTTGACGTGTATGGCGTTCAGTATGAGCATTTGTAACGTTGTACTCTTGATTATTAAAAAAAAATTAAACTTAATTGAACCTTAGCAATATTATTCCAATCATTTTGGTGCAAATTGATTCATCCAGTCATCACTCTAAACTGAACAACTCAATTTTCTTTTCTTTTCTTTCTTTTTTTATTTAAATAAATTAGTGATTAGTTGGAATTAAATTGATGCGAATTAAACATGTTAGGCACAGTTTAATGAAGGTCACCCTTGACCTAACCAAAAACCTGATAAGGCCAATCAAACTATAGCCATCACCACCCTCCTTAGCAAACCATGCTATTGAACCAAACAACAACCTCAAATAGAATGTTGGAGATATCAATTGATTTGTTTCTAACGAATCGGGAACTTAAAACCAAAGATCAAATACCAAAATTAAAATGAACTCGAAATAAACGCAAGATGAGGTTCAAGAACCTGGACTCGTCATGGCCGGTCTCCTTCCTTCGACCTTGAGCTTCGGCGGTGCCTGCGCCGGCGCCGGCGATGACATTGACTTGACACTGCAGTGGTCATCACACTGGTGGAAAGGATTGGCAGGGTTGGGGTAGTCAGGTTGGTTTTCACGGGTTCCTTCCATGGCTTAATCTCAGGCTCTCAGCTTCGATCTTAGTACGATGACGAAACCTTAGGGCTGCGTTTGGTTTGTTGTTTTGAAAATAGTTTTGGAAAACAGTTTTCTGAAAACAGTTTTCTAAAAACAGCTTTTTAAAAATGAGAGTGTAAAAGGTGTTTGGTAATAATTTTTTATGAAAACATTTTTTTTGAAAATGGGAGTATAAAATGCATTTGGTAAACCAAAAAATCTGAAATTTTCATAAAAATAGTTATTGGAAAATGAGATTATAAAAGGCGTTTTGTTATAAAATTAAATTCTCAAATTTATAGAAAAACAGTTTTTTTGACAATGATATTATAAAACTTGGCATTTGTTTAATCAATTTGCATTAGTTTTCTTCGGAATTTTTTTTACTGCAGTTACAGAGCACAGTTCTACAAGTAGACCAACAAGAAGCCTGAGAAAGAGCGAATCGAGCAAATCTTATCAATATGAGGAGTTGTATTAATGTGATATACCTTAAGCTTGTTCATATGAACCAGTATGCGACTATGCTTGTTCCAATGAAGATGTTGTATTGGTATTATATTAAGAACCTTCCATAAATTGATATGCGATATGCAAAAGACTAATATGAAAGATGATATGAATATAATGTAATGAAAATTCTTATATCGCATCCCTTGTTTTCTAACTCGTTACACTTGCTTCAATCTCAAGTCACATAATATGAACAAAGCTCAAATACATTATATTACATTGCGTCTATCTGTTTTTATAAGCTCTAATACATTATATTATATCTACTTGAAACCTGGATTCCCAAATGAGCTGAATTACACTGATGCAACATACATTGGATTATGCTTGTTTTTATGTGGCTCTTTTGGTATCTTTCGCTTCAACTTCTTTTTGTTTCTTCTTTGTATCTCCCCATCATTGGCAAGCTTATTGACTATGCTCGAGCGTATCTGAATTATGTAAGAGTCGGCCAATACACCAATTGTAATATGCAAATATTGATAGGAAAAAAATTAGCAGTTAATAAATGAAAGTGAAACTTCATCCTTAATCCGTTATAAAGCATCAGAAGCCATCAGAATCCATCAGAAATATTAGAAGCCATGAGCAGCATCGGAAGCCATCACAAGAAGGAAATTGTACACAGTATGGAAAATTTACAAAGGAAGAAATCAATAGTTTAGTTAAACAGGATCAGAAGCCATTATCTCCAGATTCATCTCAGGCACATGTACAAAATTTATTAGAAATTTGTGTTTGGTTACCAGTATTTGACAAACTGATTTTGCCCAAGCATGAGAAGCCATCACAAGAATCATAAGCCTTCACAGTTATAAGATAGTAACAAGAAGGTTATTTTGAAAGTGAAACTCAGACCTTAATCCCTTATAAAGGAAGAAGAAGCCATCACAATCCATCAGAAGCCATCAGAAGCCATGAGCAGCAGCAGAACCCATGATAGGAAGGTGATTGTACACAGTATGGAAATTTTACAAAGGAAGAAATCAATAGTTTAGTTAAATAGGATCAGAAGCCATCGTCTCCAGATTCATGAGAGGCACATGTACAAAATTTATTAGAAATTTGTGTTTGGTTACTAGTATTTCACAAATTGATTTTGCCTAAGCATGAAAATCCATCACAAGCATAAGAAGCCTTCACAGTTATAACATAGTAACAAGAATTCAATTTTGAAAGTGAAAATCCGACCTTAATCCCTTATAAAGCAAGAAGAAGCCATCACAATCCATCAGAAGCCATGAGCAGCATCAGAACCCATCACAGGAAGGAAATTGTACACAGTATGGAAATTTTACAAAGGAAGAAATCAATAGTTTAGTTAAATAGGATAACAAGCCATCATCTTCAGATTCATCAAAGGCACGTGTACAAAATTTATTAGAAATTTGTGTTTGGTTACTAGTATTTCACAATCTGATTTTGTGCAAGCATGAAAAACCATCACATTCATCAGGAGCCTTCACAGTTATAAGGGATGTAATAAGAAGTTAATTTTGAAAGTGAAACTCAGACCTTAATCCCTTATAAAGCAAGAAGAAGCCATCACAATCCATCAGTAGCCATCAGAAGCCATGAGCAGCAGCAGAACCCATCAAAGGAAGGTGAATTTAACACAGTGAGATCCCTTAAAAAGGAAGAAATCAATAGTTTAGTCAAATAGGATCAGAAGCCATAATCTCCAGATTCATCAGAGGGACATGTACAAAATTTAGTAGATATTTGTGTTTGGTTACTACCATCAGAACCCAAGCATGTTTGTGGTTACTTGTATTTCAAAAATTTCAGTTTAGTTATATAGGATCAGAATATATCATCATCATCTCCGGACTGTGAAATACTAGTAACCAAACAAAAAATTCTAATAAATTTTGTACATGTGCCTGAGATGAATCTAGAGATGATGACTTCTGATCCTATTTAACTAAACCATTGATTTCTTCCTTTGCAAAATTTTCATACTGTGTACAATTTTCTTCCTGTCATGGTTTCTGATGCTGCTCATGGCTTCTGATGTTTGTGATCACTAGTATCACTAGCATCACAAACATCACAATCTTTCCCTAAAAAATAGCACTGATCAACTGAAATTCAAATACTTCAGTTCTACAACTGTAGATAATGTCTGTAAATGTATAGATGATTGGTTGGACATGAAGAGAGGTTTCATGAAAGTGCAAATGCATGGTTGGACATGTATACAACTGTCCAGTACTCGAGAGGATCCAAATCTAGTCTAAAATTTTCTCTTCAATTTATCACAGTAAGGAAATATGGACAAGGACAATAATTTCAGTCCTTGTGATAAAGGATCAGAATATATCATCATCATCTCCAGATTCTTCAGATGCACATGTTCATAGTGAATTTGAAATTCCTTTTCTGTTTTTCCCAAGTCAATTCAGAAGCCATGCCAAGCATCAGAATCCTAAACTGGGAAAACATAGTATGAAGTAGGTAATTTTCACAGGAACAAAAAGTTAGTTTAGTTATATAGGATTAGAATACATCACCTCCAAAGAGTGATCAGAAGGCCGGCCTTATAAAGCATCCGTTATAAAGCATCACAAAGCATCAGATGCCATCACCTCAAAAAAAATTATCACTGTAGTTATATAAAAGTTCGGAAGCCTTCATCTCCATATTCATCTCAGGAAATAATACCTCAAATTTTTAATTCTTGAACAAAGTATGTATCAGTATAAAGGAGCCAGCTACATAAAATTCTTTAAAAATTTGAAAGAAATAAACCCCAATGTAAATGTGAAGAATATTAATACCCAATTGTTTAACAGTATCACAGTTGTAACAAGGATGTTCAAGCTGCTTCATACCACTCTTCATCCTGCTAAGGATTAAAAAAAAATCGTAATAAACAAATCATGAAATCAAATACTATAACAAAGCAATGTCAATATTTAAAAGGATCAAATTAGTCGTAGGCTCAGAACACAGTTGTATAGAACACTTGTTCAAATAAATCATAAAAACATTAGTCTAGGACTGCATTTTTTACAATGTCATGCCTACTAGTACTAATTATGTGTCCACCCCCTTGACATCAAGAAATGAATTCATCAATCATACACTCAGTACAATGAAAAAAGTCCACAAAATAACCTCTCTGAATTCACATAATGCCATCATTCTGACTTCACATAATCCAAAACAGAAACCACAGATCAGCTTAAAGACTATCACATCATTTTCATGGATATTCACTCGTAGTTTTGATATTTTCAGTTTCAGCAATATACAATACAACCAGGCAGAAAGGGGGGGGGGCACACATTCAAAAATGAGTTGGCATTTCATCATTGCCTATACCGACATCATCTTGGTGAGAATTTTTTTTAAAATAAGCACTTCCTGTTAGTGACAACTCCATTCATTCTTCTGACCATCATTGCTAACAAAACTGAATCCATGTGCAATGCCTGGACATCAAGACATGGTCAAGATACCATCACACACAGTACATAAAACATTAATATCATAACATTAAATGATACAATGAAACATTATTATCAAAATTACATCAGTGTCTCGCATTCCACATTATCGTAGCAATTTGATCTCTTTTCCTACCCATAGGTTCAATTGGGAAGATGAAAAATCCAACCCTTGAGATGTTGATGCATTCTCTACATTTTGTAGATGATGAATTAATTCTTCATCTACAAAATCCGGAAAAAATATATCATCTACTGAATGTCTCCATATAAAATTGTGAACGGTGTAACAAGCAGTTACCATTAGAACATGTTTTGTTGGCTTGTAGTTTGACATAAATCATACACAAATAATAAATGTAAAACAAAGTGAGATCCCTAGTCCACAAGACTCCTAAGCAATATCCCCCTAACCTCCTCATTCATACAAATGAAGGCTTGACGCGCATGTGGATTATGCATAAACAACTCAACTGCCTTCCCAACCTGTTGGTAAGTAATCCAATCATCGTATTAATTATTTTCATGCAATCTCCAATGGAGAAAGGATCTTTGACAACCGGGGGTGGACTTGGCTGGGGATGACTTGGCTCTCGGCTTAAGCCCTCGTAGTGTTTTTGTTTTGCAAGTTGGGCAGCGGTAAATGAATCGTAATCCATATCCGCCTTAGAACCCTTCAAGCTTTTTGTTGCTCGACCACTTGAATGGCCAGATTTCCTTTTTCGAGACCCCTGCCCGCTCGGTGCATCATCACCCTCATCATCCGACACTACGTACGGTACATCGTGGTGGGCGAACTCTTCATCGGCCCTACGTTCCTCATCGGATGTAAGGGGCTTTTGTGTTGAAGCACTAGCAAGTAAGCCCTGGGCAGTAGACCCCTGAAAAATTTTCGTCAAAGCATTATAATTTGCCAATCCCTTCGAACGAAATTTTTTTGCCCCCGGGTGTGCCTATCCACAAAATTTTCTGGTGTTAATTTACAAGTAATAATCTTAGGTTTAAGTATAACAAGATGTGAATCACATAATATTATCAAGATAAAGATATATATGAACATTAACATATGTCTTCCAAACTTCCGGCTCGCAATTGATTTTTTGGTAATCTTCATCCCAACCCAAACCACTCTGGTTCTTCAAAGTATGAAACTCCCTCCATTAATTCTAAGTCTCAAATGTTTGTCCTTTAATTTTCTTACCGTAAATTTTTGATTAATAATGTGTTGCATATCAACGGTAAACTGTTGCCAAACTTTTGCTTCGAATGTGGAACTTTTCAAACTATTTCGGTCTACCGCTTCCTCCATCAAATTGACAAACACCCGTTCAACATTTGGATTCCATAACCCAATATGAACATCCACCTCCATCTCTTTCCCCTTACAGTCATCTATATTAGGAACATAAACGGTATAAATATAAATGCAACAATGAGAAACTGTTGCACTACCAAAATGTTCTTAAAAAAAATTCCCATTAACAAATTTGGAGATGATGGATTTGTCTGACTAATTTTCGCAGTCACAATTTTTCACAGCAACAAAATCAACCGAACAATTGTGCACTCACGTAAAAAATGGACAGCGATGACAAAATTTCACAAGCATCACAGCAGCCAGACTTAGGTGTGTAGTAATATACAATCACAAGCCGTCATCTTCAAATTAATCTCAGGCACATCCCCCCAAAACAGACCTTAAAATACTAATAAAAAATTAAAAAAACCCATTTTGTGCATAGAAGTTGTCTCCAAAATCCATCTCAGACCCCATCTCAGAAGAAAAAAAAACCCATCTCAGATCCCAAAATCCTCTACCCTTGTAAGCTGTACAAAATTGGGTTCCGAAAAATTCATACCTTGCTTCGAAGAATAGAGAAGTTGTCACCACAAGATTCAAGCTTCAAACGACATTTTATGCGACTGCACCTTGCTCGAGAACACCTTCTATTGTAAGAAGATTTGGCCTCACAAACCATGAACAAGAAGATCGAAGTAGGGGCACCAAATCAAACAACCTTATTGGCTAAAGGCTCTCACCGAGTGACCTAATGAAATGGTGGAGTAGATTTGGTTAAGATGGTGTCAAGCATCGTTGAAAGAAGTGTACAATTTTGGGTAGATTTGGGGATAACGGGACTAGCGGTGTTGTCGATAAGGAAGAAAGAGATGAGGAGCGTTGAAGAGAGTAAGGAGAACATTGAAGGGAGTAAAGGAGAGGAGACGATTTGGGGAGGATTTGGGTTGAAGATCGGGTCTGGTGTGGAGAGAAGAAGAAAGTAAATGAACCAAGAAGAGAGCGAATGAGATCTAGATCTGAAGGAGGGTTCTGAAAACACCTTTTTCCCTTTTGGGGAAAAGTGTTTTTAAAATGACGGTTTTGCAAAAATTTTCACTATTTTTTTTTGCGAAAACAGCTATGCCAAACACGTTTTGTGACCTTTTTCATTTCCAAAAACCAAAAACGGTTTTAAAAAACCAAAAGAAACAGAGATTTTTTCGAATTTTTATTTTGGTTATTGGAATGGATTTTTGGGGGAAGTATGAGGAGGGGAGGGTTTTTTGGAGTTTTTTAATGGTTTGAAAAGATATGGTCGAAGTATGGTCGTGTGATTGTTTGGTCGCACGGACGGCTCAGGCGTTGGGTTGGGGACGCGCTGACCGAAGATGGGGCAAGGGAGGGCAGACCTAGGAGGGAGAGAGGTCGAAAAAAGAGGGGCAGATTTGATTGAAAGTGGAATGAGAAGAGGGGGAAGATTTGATTGAAAGTGGAATGAGAAGAGGAGGAAATGAGCAATTTTTTTGTGAGGGGATGAGAAGATGAGGAATTTTTTTCTTCTTTATTTACTCTAATTTTTTAATACGTGCTGAGCACGTGTTAATTCCTAGTTTGACTCTCATTTCTCTATTTCAAAATGAAGTAAAGAGAGAGAGGGGCATGCCTATTAGTATAATATATATATATATATATATATATATATATATATATATATATATATATATATATATATATAGAGAGAGAGAGAGAGAGAGAGAGAGAGAGAGAGTATAGACAATACATGAGAGTATAGACAATACATAATAGTAATTTACTCCCAGAAAAAAACATAATAGTAACCAAAAGATTTCAAGCTTTAGGCAATTAAAACTCAGAGCAAAATTTAGTATTCAGTTGTATCAGTACAAAAACTTCATAAAATTCTACAAAATTTAACCCCCAAATAAAAAATCTAGCATGATCATTCATGATAAACAACATAGAAGCTAAAATAAAGTCTCAATCTCCATACTCATCCGAAAACCAATTAACAGAACACAAAACACTATGAACCCATCTTTACTTCTTCAATAAAAAAAGCTTAGTTTTACTTCAAGCCCATTAATACACCAACACTCAACTAAATTTCAACAAAAACCCATTAACCCATTAACCCACTAATCTCAGTCTCTTCTACAAAATAACCATAATCCAATGATGGGTTCTCTTAAAACTCCTCAACATACAAACCCAAACAAACCCAAATCATCAAATTAACTTCATCACTTTACACTACAATCAAACCCTATTTAGATGATGATGATGATGATGATGATGATAATAAAATGCATGATAATAATAGTAAAGTTAGAAAGTATACCATGATCAAGAAGCTGCATCGATGCTAATCTCGTCTGCCATCTTTTTGCTTTGATGGGTTCTTTGAAAAGATATGGTGGAAGTATGGTCGCTATCGGTTTGGCTGCACGGACGACTCGCACGTCGGGTTGGTGATGCGTTGACCGAGGATGGGGCAAGTGAGGGCAGACCTAGGAGGGAGAGGAGGCCGGAGAAAGAGAGGGCATATTTGATTGAAAGTAGAATGAGAAAAGGGAGAAGATTTTGATTGAAAGTGGAATGAGAAAAGGAGCAAGATGAGAAGTTTTTTTTAGAGGGGATAAGAAGATGAGGAGTTTTTTCTTCTTTATTTACTCTAATTTTAAATACATGTTGAGCACGTGTTGATTCCTAGTTTGGCTCTCCTTTCTCTATTTGGAAATAGAGAAAGAAGAGTAAGGGTAGGCCTATTAGCTTAAGATATAGTATAATGCCCCTTCAAGGGCACACCTAATTAGATGTTATCATGGAAGTGACACCCTCCTTACGAACTCCACCTACCCTAAGGCTTTCTCCACCTTCCAACGATATTCGAACGTTGCAGTATCGCTTTGGTGATTCTAGTGACAACTTACTAGATGATGCTTTAGGAAAATGAGCTTCCAAATACTCGGCTGAGTTTTCCTAGTCACACAAAGCTGATATAGGTTGTGCTGACCCTGCCCATCCCCCTATTACTATGGCTGCAAACGATCAAAGCTACTCGCGAGATACTCGGCTCGAGCTAGGTCAAAGCTCGGTCAAAGCTCGACTCGAGACGAGCTCGAGCTCGAAATCGAGCTCGATAGCTTAACGAGCCGAGCTAGAGCTTGGGCTTTTTGTGATTATTAGGCTAAGCTCGCGAGCTACTCGGCTCGAACTCGGTCAAAGCTCGGTCAAAACTCGACTCGAAACGAGCTCGAGCCGAACTCGAGCTCGAAACTGAGCTCGATTAATTAACGAGCCGAGCTCGAGCCTCAAGATACTCAGCTCAACTCGGCTCGTTTGCAGCCCGGCCTATTATCCTTCATCACCTTATGATGATTCTCCCAAACTGTTAAAACTCCACATCGAGCTGTGTACCTGCAGCCTCGAGAATCAAGTGTCTCCAAGGATATCAGACTCTGCTTCAGTATTGGAATATACATGATCTCTTCTAGTGTGAACCTTTTACCATCTGGCGTTTTTAGTTCAACTGTCCCCTCACCCACCACTTCAAAAATCTCACCTGTCTTCGTTCTCACACTATGGCATGTTGTAGACTTGTAAGTAGAAAACTTATCTCTTAGGGCAAATATGAGAAGAACTCTCTGAATCATGATATCAACTCAAATCTAGATCTGAAGAACTTGAAACAAAAAGACATAGTTCAAAAACACCATATTTACCTGAATCAGTGACACCGGCTATGTTGGCTTGATCACCTCATATAGTAGCACCCTTCTGATACAACCACTTATGACAATCTCTCTTGAAATGCCCAATTCTTTTACAATAATGGCAACAGAACTTAACCTTGTGTGGCATATCCCTTCCAATTGAAGTATCACCATCCACTGCCAAACAATCCACATGAGTAAATCCCCCTTTATGAGTCTCATTCCTTAGTTCATCTTCCTTCATACCCTTGATCACCCTAACTATTGTACGTTTCTCCTTGGTATATTTCTTGGAAGCATGGTAGTTATCAAGTGATCATAAGAATTAGGCAGTGAATATATCAAGTTGAAAGTTTTATCCTATTCACTAATCATCAACATTAATCCGCTTCAGCTTAGATATTATCTTATTGAACTCTACAATGTGATCTTGAGGATGGGTACCTTCTTTCATTGAGAAACGAAACAACTTCCTGCTTCATCTTCCAGTACATTCGATCCAAAAACGACGATCCCGAGTAGTCAGATTTGGGTCTCACCATAGACTCGCCGCACTTTCCTCAAGGATATTAAACTTGACTTCGTCCGCCAATTACAGCCGGATTAAACTAAAGGCCTTCAAAAAAATCTCATCCCACTTCTCCTACTTCATGTCAGTTGGATTCTTCTGTTCTAGAGCAAGGTGCAGGTCCTTCTGAACCAATACATCGTACATGTTCACCTTCTATAGATTGAAGTTGATCTTACCGTGAAATTACTTGATTTTCATCTTTTGATCTGTCTTCTTCTCCAAGGAACTCGAACAAACCCACAAACCTGATGTTCTGACACTACTTGTTAGAGAATTACTCCCTCTAGAGGATCTTGTCGAGTCTTCAACATGATCAATACAAACCTTAAGTAAATACTAGTTCACATTAATCACATAAAGCACACAAGAATTGTCTCGGTTGGGGATTTTGCCTTAATCGGGGGGGGGGGGGGGGGGATAATTCTCACCACAACAATCTTTCAAGCCTAACTGGAACTACTTGCAGTTTACAATGGAGAAATCTATCTCCTCTCTAATGAAGTACTATCTTCTTTTATTTAGCACTCAATAGAATTATGTATTTCTTTTAGCTGTTTACATTGATCGTGTAGAGATTTAGAGAAACCCTAGTTTGATACACTTGATACAATAACCATCCGATATATACTAGAGAGATAACCATACATTGAGAGTCATGCGATCTAACTTGAAGACGAAGTTTGGCTTCACACAAATCTCCAAGACCCAACCCAAAACTGCATCAGCCGCGCAAAATGATTGACTACACGTGATTGCAGTAGACCACATTCATCAAGAATCTGACCCGAGGGGGTGACAGTCGAATGTCCTCTTCTCTGTTGATGTTGCTGCTAGCTGGCTGCTTCTTCTCTCCTTCAATCTTCTTTCCGATCCTCTCATCGCTTCAATGTCTTCTTTATCGAACATGTGTATGCAAGACATATAAACCCAACATGATTGCAGTTGTCGTTCTTGCACTCGGTCGTTTATGTGACTGTTTCTTAATGCTGTTGATGTAGTCTTGCCTATTCCGAGCCTAATTTGTTTGTGAGGCTGTGGTTCGGCTGCTTCTTCCTGATCGACCATACATAAGTGCATTTCGGTGCCTTGCTCTTCAGTTTCAGTCTTCTTTCCTTATTAGCGTTTGTGTTCTTGTGTTCTCTGTTGTTTTTACCGTCTTTCGGATTGTATTTGTACTATATTATTATTGACTCTCTCTCTATGTATATCCGGTGCTTATCCTTTTCAGTCAAAAAGAAAAAAGCTTCTGCATAGTTGCCACCTACCTTTAGAATTGAAATTAAACAGTTTACATAATTAAATGGGAATTAGAGTCTAGGGTTCTTACAATTTGACTTATTTTTAAATTATGATATATATATATAGTCATCCTATATATATTCCAAATACTAGCTAGATGTTAATTCAGTGGGGGTACAATTTGAAGAAACTTTTAATATTATCCTAATGTTTTGGAACTTTATGATGAGGGATATGTTACATTAATTGTATTGCTGTAGATGCCCAATTTTCTATGAATCTCAAGCATGTACATAAAATTAGTTACCAGCAATATTAGGCTAAATGTAAAAATATCTCATTCAAGTATTGCCTATTTTAAAAAAAATTCACACAACTTAAAAGAAAAATAAACCATCAACTATATTTTTAATACAATTTTTGTTTTAAAAAAACCGCCCACTTATGTCTTATAAACATAGTTGAGGGATATTTAAAAAAAAAAAAAAAGTTGTGCGGTTTTTAAAAAATCGACAATACCTAACTAAGATTTTTTCACGTTTACCTAACTAATATTAAGCATGAGGCTATTATTGATATAAGAAACATAAGAAATTGCAGAAATTTTAAACACAAGTTGCTAATTTTAGTTCCCTATGCCGGCCACAATAAAATCTCATGAAATTTAATCTGAAAGATCACAAATTTCTCGCTTTCCCTTCCAAATTCCACTAATCAACTTCGCGCGCATATCTCTACTACTATAATGGAAAAAGGTCTTAGTGTAATTTGTCCTTCTACCGATCCGTGCAACACACAAGTGCCTGAATTTTTACTTTTAAAAAAATATGTATTTATTAAACCGTGCAACGCACGTGTAAATTACTAGTCATTAGTAAATCTCAGGGAGGTTGCAAGAAAACTAAATAAAACACGACATATGGATCCTACGACAATATTACTAATTTTCTCAAATATAAACGTAATTGCTTGTTATAATATGAGATATAAGACATACCACACATTAAAGTCAATTAACAATGGAATGGTTTAGGAAAAATAATTTAAAATTATTAATAAGACAAGATGTAGCTAGAAATTTGAGAGGTATATCTTGTGGTGGCGATAGCTACGTAGCACCTGTGAGTTCAATTAATCTAGTAGAAAAGTTAACAAAATTGGAACTTAACTTGAGCATCATGTCTAATATATGAGAACTTTATTTGAGAACTTTTTGTGATTTCATGTTTTTTGTTCTATTCTTCAAATAAAATCAATAAGGTCTTTAAATAGACAAGAACTAAAAAACAAAACATACAAGACCATTAACTACTCTGCACACCTTGGCTTTTCACTTATACCCCTTGGCTTTTCACTTACAAAGACTCTTGACCTTTTATTTTTCATAACCCACTAATATGGCATTTAATGTTTATTCAACAAAACTCCCTTGTAAACTTAAATGCTTCTACCATCCGTCATGCCAATCATCTTCTTGCATCTGTCGAGAAGTACTTTCGGTAGCGGTTTTGTGAAGATATCCGCAGCTTGATCCTGACTTGCCACATGCACCAATTCCACACTTCCTTCCTTCACAACAAGTCGCGCCTTGTACCGTTCTATCTTGCCTTCAGCATTCATCTTTTTCTTGAACACCCATTTCACACCAATAGGCTGACTTCCTTTCGGTAATTCCGCTAGTTCCCATGTGTTGTTGCGGTCAATCGCCTTAATCTCCTCGTTCATGGCAGTTTGCCACTTCTTGTCTCGCACCGCCTCTTCAAAACTAATATTTTCAGCATCTGCCAAAAGACATACAAGGTGTATCTCATTTGTCGAATCATACAAATCTGGCAAACTTCGTATTTTGGGTTGTCGTGGTTCATCTTCATTATCGGTAGTTTCAGAGTTTGTTGATATGCTTGTTGGTGCAACGATTGATGATTCTCCAACTTCGATGATAACCTCCGTCGAATTGTTCCAGTCCCACTCGCTTGCTTCGTTTACTCGCACATCACGACTCACCATCACCTTCTTGCTTATCGGGTCGAGTAGCTTGTACCCTTTTATCTTCTCATCATACCCAATAAAAATATACTTTTTGCTTTTGTCTTCGAGCTTCGTTCTTCGTTGATCCGGTACGTGTGCATAAGCCACACTACCGAACACTTTGAGATGAGAAACTGTCGGCTTTTGACCGCTCCATGCCTCTTGTGGTGTTTGATCATCTAACTTCACATGTGGACATCGATTTTGTACATAGATGGCACATTCCACGGCTTCTGCCCAAAATTCCTTCGGCATCTTCTTGCTCTTGAGCATTGATCGAACCATGTCGAGAATAGTCAGGTTCTTCCTCTCGGCCACACCATTTTGTTGAGGAGAGTATGGTGCGGTTTGAAATCTCCTTATGCCTTGCTCCTCGCAATACTCCATGAAAGCCATCGAAGTATACTCGCCACCTCTATCGGATCGTACGGCTTTGATGTGTCTACCAGTTGCCTTCTCCACCATCACTTTGAACTTTTTGAACACCTCGAATGCCTCGGATTTTTCTTTCAAAAAATAACCTCAAATTTTTCGTGAGAAATCATCGATAAAGGAAATGAAGTACCTTTTACCGCTGAAAGATTCGGGGGTGATTGGTCCACATATGTCGGTATGAATCAACTCGAGAATATGTTTAGCTCGATATTCTGCCTTCTTTTGAAACGAGGTTCTCGCTTGCTTGCCAAGCACACATTCTTCACAAAATTTGCCCTCATAGTCCATGTCCGGCAGCCCGTGCACCGAGTTCTTCTTTGCTAACTTCTTTAGACTACCATAATGTAGGTGACCAAAGCGGAGATGCCACAGCGATTCCTTGTCTTCTACGTTGACTCGCAAACATTTTTCTCGCACGCTTCTCAAATTCAGTTTGTACATCCGATTTCTTCCCATTTCGACTTGAGCAACCAGACGCCCTTGATTGTCTTTCAATTGTAGTACCCGGTTTATCATGAATACCGAGTATCCCTTCTCCATGAGTTGCCCCATGCTCAAAATATTGCTCTTAAGATCAGGTACGTAATAAACATTCTCGATTGACCCTTCCGTGCCATTTTTTTTAAACAGTGAACCGTACCTTGGCCTTTTACTTGGATCTTTGACGCGTCTCCAAACGAAACGTGTCCATCTTCAACCTCTCGCATCTCCTTGAATAGGTGCTTGTGCCTGCACATGTGGTTACTAGCACCGGTATCGAGATACCACACTGTGTCGTTGTCGGAAATGGTATTTTTGTAGGCCATCATGAGAACACCATCTTCTCTTGTCTCCTCTTCCGCGACTAGATTCGCGTTTTCTTTTACCTTTTTTTCGGAATAGCACACTTTTGCATAGTGCCCATACTTACCGCAATTATAGCACTCGATGTTTGATTTGCACTCTTTTGCGTAGTGCCCATGCTTGCCGCAGTTGTAGCATTCGACATTTGAATAATTTGACCGGCCTCCTCTCCCATGATCACGTCCTCTACCTTGACAATTTTGTTGTCTTGACTGCCCATTTTTCTCATAATATTCACCTCGACCGCGGCCTCCACTACCGCGACCATTGTCGCGACCTCCACGACCGCGCCCTATACCACGAAAATTTTGAGAATAGAGTACCTTTCCGTCTTTGATTGACGCCTTGGTTTGAAGTGCCTGCTCGAGTGTGTCCTCCTTCTTTTTCTTCTTACGTTGTTCGTGTGCCTCGAGAGAGCCTGCAAGCTCGTCGACTGTGAGCGTCGCAAGGTCCTTTGACTCTTCTATCGCGCACACAACATTCTCAAAATTGTCGGTTAATGATCTCAAAATCTTCTCCACAACTCGCGCATCGGTTAACGCTTCGCCATTACGAATGAGTTGGTTCACCACAGCTTGTACACGCGTGATGTAGTCAGATACAGTTTCCGACTCATTCATCTTCATGTTCTCTAACTCGCCACGAAGAGTTTGGAGACGCACTTGCTTGACTCGGTCGGCTCCTTTGAACACTTTTCCTAAAGTGTCCCACGCTTCGTTTGAAGTAGTTGCACCGGCAATCTTCTCAAAGCCCGACTCGTTAACGACTCGGAACAACATGTATAGTGCCGCCTTATCCTTCGATCGTAACTCTTTTAACGCCTTGGTTTGAACCGCCGTATTTCCCGTGGTATCTGTTGGTTCTTCGAAACCTTCTTCGACCACCTCCCATGCATCTTGAGATCCGAAAAGAGCTTTCATTTGAATGCTCCAGTTCTCGTAATTCACCTTCGTTAGTCGTTGTAGCGGCATTTGACCCATCACATTCGCCATTTGTTCTGATACCAATTTGAGAACTTTATTTGAAAACTTTTTGTGATTTCACGTTTTTTGTTCTATTCTTCAAACAAAATCAACAAGGCCTTTAAATATGCAAGAACTAAAAAATAAAACATACAAGACCATTAACTACTCTGCCACTCCTTGGCTTTTCACTTATACCCCTTGGCTTTTCACTTATAAAGACTCTTGACCTTTTATTTTTGATAACCCACTAATATGGCATTTAATATTTATTCAACAATGGGTAATGCTACACCTACTACCAAATCTACTACCTTTCTCTTTACTACCTTAGGTGGTACATCATTATTGGATGTTTCTACCACCTACTGTACAATAACCTCCACTAATAGTGTGCCACATAAGGTAGTAAAAGAAAAAGTAGTAGATTTAGTAGTAGGTGTAGCATTACCCTTCAACAATATATAGGCCAAATTTTAGAAATTTCACCCTGCAATGTGAGTTGTGTTATCCTATTCCTCTTCCGTTCAAAGCATGAAATGAGATAAGCAGTATGATCAATGGTGAGATGTTATAAAGACTAAAGAGAGGGTAAACTAAGGAGGCTTGAGGAGACAATCAATTAGTAATTAATCAAAGATTAAATTGGATTAAACATTATGCATGCGGTTCATTAGCCTCATAGTTATAGATTGTGGTCCTTAATTTAGATAAGGAAATTAATACTACTACTAATAATAAAACACTAATCCACGAAGGAAAAAAAACAAGGTCAACGAACCATTTTACATCCATACTGGAACTTAGCACTAAGTTCTTAGAAAAGTCTAACCTTCAGGATCCCTTGACCAAAGATACATCCATACTGGAACTTAGCACTAAGTGCTTAGAAAAGTCTAACCTTCGGGATCCCTTGACCACAGATGTAGATTTACTCTCTCTCTCTCTCTTCAGGATCCCTTGACCGAAGATGTAGATTTGCTCTCTCTCTCTCTCTCAAAGATGTAGACACTCTCTCTCTCTCTCTCTCTCTCTCTCTCTCTCTCTCTCTCTCTCTCTCTCTCTGATATGGGGTGGATGATGTAGTTCCATCCGGACCATCAGATCCCCTCAAATTTTGCTCCTCCATGATCATGAGGTCAAAGCAGGTTCAATGGGCTTCAGCCCATTCAGGCCCA
The DNA here is from genome assembly GCA_017893485.1 of Hemerocallis citrina. NCBI lineage: Eukaryota > Viridiplantae > Streptophyta > Magnoliopsida > Asparagales > Asphodelaceae > Hemerocallis > Hemerocallis citrina. Next base: position 131,736,048 of record CM030367.1, on the reverse strand, counting down.
CAGGAAAATGGGTCCGACCCGGTCCGTTACGGTCTCAGACCCGTTTACCCCTGCCTACAAATACCAGACCCCCTCCTTACTTTCATAGGTAATAAACTTTTCCCCACTTGAACCCTAATTACTGTTGCTTTTCCAGTGACTGACTAGATCGTCTGAGGGCCGGTCACCGGGACTTCTCCCCATGTTTCAAGGCAGTGTGCAGGTACAAAAGACCGAGCCGAATTACTAAGATCCGAGCCGAGCTACGGGATCCGAGCTACGGGATTCGAGCTGAGCTCCCGGCCTCTACCTCCCTCCTGCTACCCTCGAGCCGGCCCTATAGCCTAGGATCGGATCAGTGCCAGTACCGCATCTCCCACTTCACAAATTACAAGAACTCACACCTGTTAGGTACTGACGCCAGTGGGAAACTTTAAGTACCGACGCCAGTCTGATCCCAGCCAGGGACGTCATCTTAAGTTCGAGCTCTTTCATGGCTCCCAAGCAAGGAGGTCCTTCACCTTCGGACGTCGTCTTGATCCTCCTCCCCATCACAACCGTGCGGACGCCCACGACTCTAATCAACCGCGGGTCAATGGCACAGCTGGACCCGGATCCGAACCAGGCACTTCTCACTCAGACGCAACTGACTTGCGGCGCTTCATCCAAAATCGGCAGGCCAGTTGAACCAGGGGAGGGGCCACTTCCAACTCGGTCCCGAACCAGGTAAGACAGCCAACCCTAGAACAGGAGCCGGACACAGCCGCTCACCTCGAGGACCTCAACCATCACATGACCCAGTGGGGCAAGTCCCAGTCACGAGGGCCGAGTTTCAGAAATTTAGGTACGAGGTCCTCCAGGCAATCCGAGGCGGTCCTAGGACCAGGCGCGCAACAACTCCATCCCTCAGCCAGAAGCCCGGGGCGGCAAATCCCACGGATTGACCCGCCAGCTTGAACAAGAAGACGTCGTCCTTCGACGCCTCTGAGAGATGGAGAACCGCCTCACCCATCTCGGCGAGGGCGGGCCGATGCCAGGCCATGGTTATAGGCCGACCCGACCCCCATTTTTCGCTCAAATCTTGGAAGCCGAAATCCCCAAAAATTTGAGGTCTCCCCAATTCGAAACATACAATGGCGTAGGTGATCCCGCTGATCACATGGAGGGGTTTAAAACCCTCTTGATAATTCACAGCGCTTCGGATCCCCTCCTATGCCGTGCTTTTCCTGCCACCCTGCGTGGTCCAGCTCGGAATGATTCTCGAAGCTCACCCCCGGCTCAATCTTCTCGTTCGGCCAGTTGGAAGCGAACTTTCTAGGCCACTTCGTGACCAGTAGAAAGGTTGAGAAGACTAGCTCGTCCCTTTTGGACCTTAGACAGAAGGAAGGCGATTCACTCTGTGAGTTCGTTCGGAGGTTCACTGCCGAGGCGAGGTCTGTCTCCTCTCTCAACACGGGCATCACTTCAGCAGCTTTCCGACACAATGTTCAGCAAGTTCAGCTTATGGTTTCCTTGACCAAAAAACCACCCGTCGACTTCCCCAACCTACTCAACAGGGTTGAGAAATACATTCGAGCGGAAGAGGCCCTAAACCCTAAGGGCACCAAAGAAGCCACTGGCAAGGGAAAGCGGAAGGCAGAAGATGTCGAGCTCGTCAAGAAAGTCACGAAAGAGGCAGCCAATCTGAAAAGAATTCCTCCGGTCCCCCGCTTTGAAAGGTATACCCCGCTAACCTAGAACGTGTCAGCAATCTTGATGGAGATCGAGGATAAAGGGAGCGTCCGACTCCCTCCCCGACCAAGAAACAACAAGAAGCGGGACTAGAGATTCCACTGCCGCTTCCACCGAGACAATGGGCACGAGACGGACAACTGTCGGGCCCTCAAAGACGAGATCAAGGACCTCATCCAATGAGGGTACCTGAGGGATTTCACTCGGGATAACCCAAGAGATCGAAGCGATCCGAGGAATTCGAGACCTTCGCCTCTCCCTCGAACGATCAACCGACGACCCGAGCGGGACCCCGAGCCCAAGGAAACCGGAGGGCAAGCCATCCTACACTGCATCCATGGTGGACACATGGGAGGGGAATCCAATACTTTTCGTAAGGCCTTCATCCGAGAGGCTAACTCTGTTCGAGACCATCCCCCCCCCCCCCCAGATTCGAAACCTGCGGATGAATTGGAGGAGGTCTCATTCGAGGCAGAAGACAATTCTAAGTGGTTCCATGTGAGCGGTACCCTTTCCCCCGACCTGAAGCCAGGTCTAATTGATTGTGTCCACCGCAATATCGACCTCTTCGCTTGGACCCCGTCTGACATGCTCGAGATTTCCGAGGACCTAATCATGCACAAGCTAAGTATCCAATCGGGTTCCAAGCCGATCCATCAGAAGCGACGCAAGTTTGCCCCGGAGAGGCAACAAGCAGTGAACGTGGAGGTGGACTAACTGTTGTCTGCTCGGTTCATTCAAGAGGTCAGCTACCCCGAGTGCTGGCTAACGTCATGATGGTGAAGGACAGCGGAAGCTGGAGGATCTACATAGACTTCACGAACCTCAACAGGGCATGCTCCAAAGATCCATTCCCCCACCCGAGCATCGATGCTCTGATCGACGCAACGTCGGGTCATGAGCTACTGACCTTCATGGATGCCTATTCAGGCTATAATCAAATCCGAATGTTCCCTCTGGATATTGCCAAAACATCCTTTGTTACCGACCAGGGTCTCTACTGTTACCGGGTCATGCCCTTTGGGCTCAAGAATGCCAAATACTTGTCAACCAAGTTTTCAAAGATCAGATCGGTCGTAACATGAAAGTATACGTCGACGACATGCTTGTTAAGAGCCGACGAGGGCAGGACCATGTCTTCGACCTAGAGGAAGCCTTTGGCGTCCTTTGGTTCCATAACATGAGGCTCAATCCTGCCAAGTGTGCCTTCGGCGTCTCCTCAGAAAAATTTCTCGGGTTTGTCGTTAGCCAGCGTAGCATAGAGGCAAATCCCGAGAAGATCCATACCATAATCGACATGGCTCCTTCCAAAAACATTAAGAAGGTTCAACGGCTCACGGGAAGACTGGCAGCCATCGGCCACTTCCTCTCCATGTCTGGAGAGAAGTCGCTACCCTTCTTCAAGGCTCTACGGGGAGCGAAAGGCTTCGAATTGGGTGACCCCCTGTAAGAGGCATTCAGCCAGTTAAAGTCCTACCTCGCCAACCCTCCACTTCTCAGCAAACTCGAACCGGGCGAACCCCTCTTGCTATACCTTTCAGCCTTGGAAAATGTCCTCAGTGTCGTGCTCGTCTGGGAAGACGACAGAATTCAGAAGCCTCTCTACTATGTGAGTAAAGTCCTGCTCTCGGCTGAGACCCGATAAGCCAAGATGGAGAAGGTTTCCTACGCCCTGGTCATGGCTGCGCGAAGGCTGCGTCCTTATTTCCAGGCCCACTCGATTCAGGTCCTTACAAACCAGCCTCTCAAGGCTATCCTCCACAAGCTTGAGAGTTCTTGATGCTTAGTCAAGTGTTCGATCGAGCTGAGCCAGTACGATATCAGTTACCAGCCCAGGACAGCCATTAAGTGACAAGCCCTCTCCGAATTTATCACGGAGTGCACTATCTCCGAGCCGACTGACATCTAAGAGGTCGATCCGGTTTGGAAAGTTTATGTCGACAGCTCGTCTTGCAAGGTGGGAAGCGGTGCGGGTGTCATCCTCAAAGGTCTCAACAACTTCATTCTTCAATATTCTCTTTGCCTGAACTTCCCAGCATCTAACAACGTGGCGGGATCTGAGGCTATGATCGCAGGGCTCACCATAGTGCACAAGGCTGGGGCCAGGCAAATCAGGATTTTTAGCGACTCCCAGCTCATGGTCAACCAAATCACTGCGAAGTACGAGGCTTGTGATGCTCGGATGGTCTAATACTTGGCGGTAATCCAGCAGCTCTTGACGTCCTTCGATTTCTCCTCGGTAGAACGGATCCCCAGGGAACAAAATGCCCAGGCTAATTCCTTGTCAAAACTTGCCTTATCATCCTTGGAAGGCCTCGACCGCACCGTTCTAATTGAAGTCCTCCTCAAGCCCAGCATCGACCTCCTCAAAGCCTTCTGCCTCACCACCGAACCTCAATCAGACAACTGGACGACTCCCATTCGGAAGTTTCTGGCGGAAGGTAAGCTTCCTCAAGATCGAGCTGAGGCGAGAAGGATCAGGGTCCATTCAGAAAGGTTCATCATAATCAACTAGACACTCTTCAAGCGCTCGTACATAATAACGGATGGAAGACCATACCTACGCTGCCTGGCCCTCGATGAGGCCAAGTACGCTCTGAAGGAACTGCATTAAGGTATCGGGGGGTGTCACATGGGGAGTAGGGTACTACTGGCCGACCATGTTACAAGACGCCCAGGACCTCGTCAAAAGGCGCGACCCCTACCAAAGATTCTTCTCGGTGAAACGGCTTCCACAAGCCAACCTCCGCTCCCTGGCCAGTCTGACCCCCTTTACTATGTGGGGAATGGACTTGGTTGGCCCTTTTCCAAAATAGATGGGCCAAAGGAAGTTCTTGGTGGTGGCCATCGACTACTTCACTAAATGGATCGAGACAGAGCCCCTGGCCATGATCACAGAACACCAAACTAAGCAATTTTTCTATAAACACTTCATTTTTCGGTTCGGGATCCCGCAGGTACTCATCACAGACAATGGGACCCAATTTGCAGACAAGAACTTTCGGAAGTTCTGTAAAGATATCGGTGTCTAGCAGCGCTTCTCATCAATATGTCATCCTCAGTCAAACGGCTAGGCCAAAAATGCAAACCGTCAAATCCTTGACGGCCTCAAGAAGTGGTTGGATAATTCATCCAAGGGGCTGTGGGTCGACGAGTTGCCAAGCATACCCTGGGCGCACCGGATGATGAAGAGAACCCCCACGGGTGAGTCACCATTAAACCTAACCTACGGAACAGAGGCAGTTATCTCTTTGGAGACCGGGCTCCCTTCACCCAGGTGGCCTTCGACGAGGAGAACAACTCAAAGTACCTCAGAGACAACTTGGATCTTATCGACGAGGCTAGAGAAAAATCTGCCGTCAGAAGAAGCATATGGATCGAGAGGTTTTATAACAAGAGGGTCCGCCCCACCGACATCAAGCAAGGTGACCTCGTACTTAGAAAGCTAGCGATATCCGACCCCACTGAAAAGAGAAAGTTAGGCCCTAATTGGGAGGGGGCAGTATAAGGTCTCTGAAATGATATGCTCCGGTACATACCGACTCACAGACCTAGGGGGCAGGATAGTAAAGAGGCCCTGGAATGCAGAACACCTCATGAAGTTCCTCGAGGGGGAGGGCTAAAAACAACTTATGTAATCGGCACCACGTGCCTCTCTTTTGTTTTTGTGTAAAAAATAAAGTGTAATCCTTGTTTCTCTCCTTAATTTTTATTTTTTGTGCAAATTTCTGTGCATTCGACATTCGGCATTGACCTCGAGCAATGTCCTAGCTTTCTCAAGCTGTATGGGCTAGGCGCTCGGCAATGACCTTGAGCCACAACCTATCTTTTCCACTAGCATGGGGGCTCGACATTCGACATTGACCTCGAGCAATGACCTAGCTTTCTCAAGCTGTATGTGCTAGGTGTAACACCCCGAATTCCAAAACAGACTGAATTCGAAGTTCCACAGGATCTTTACACTTCTCTTCGTACAATTTTACAAGAAATTAAAAACTTTATTACATCAGAGTTATATTTACATTATATATTTACAGCGGAAGCAATTTACAACAAATTACATGAATAGAAAGGTACAACACTGGAATTATTCTTTAAGCAGCATGCATACTTTAGTCTTGTTAATCACTTTATCCTGCATAAAAACTGTGGGGCACGTCAGTTCATTCAACTGACGCTAGGATATAATACATCAATTTTCTTTTACTTGGAAAGCACAAACTTGTCACAAACAGAACTACGGAAACTATCCTATTGATGTCGTGTTGTGCGGTGCACTTAGTCCTTAATGCAATTATGTATGTTACATGACACTAATGCGCACTTGTTCAAATTCTATGCATCCTATACTAAATAGGTCTGAGGGCAAGCCCTTAACTGTTCTTCATCTTTTCGGGTTCAATTCCTCGCTATGACTTAAACTATTACAGTAACTACGATAAGTATCCTAGATGTTCTATGAGTTACAAGCTCATGTCCAAACAGCCTGAAAGAGAATCCCATGTTATGACACGATGCATCATGTAGAACCTATGGACAATTCAGCTTCCGTCATGGGACATGACACCACCCGTAGTCACCAAACATCCCACAAGCGTTGCCTGCGGTACGGACTCCTGGAGACATATCCATGTCATGACACGACGCATCGTATAGACAGCCTGTGAATACTCTTACGCCGTAGCTCCGAGGCCCTCATACTCGTATTTTTCTCTTACTTTCGTCACATCTTTACTATGTGTCTAGTCCTTAGTTATTTGAATCATAAATAAAATCAATTCTCTAGAGTTATCCCTTCCACTATATCGGTCTTAACTATTTATATAATACGACCCAAATCTTGGTCTTTTCATTTCAATTCTCATTTCAACAATCTCTATTCAATGTCGGTATGAGGCTTAGCTACACTATAGTTCTTAATTTCACTTCATAATCACAAAATCGAGTTCTCATACTCATATAGTCTTTTTCATAGTTCAACATGATTTCCATTTCTTTTTTCTATAAGTCAATTCTTACATAAGTCAAATTTCGATTTATAATATTCTCACTCAAGAAAATAAGTCTTAATAATTCCATTTAATTCACACTTTATTGTTTCTTTTCTTTACATGATTCAAAAGCACAATTATATTTTTCATTTATCTTTCGAATGCATACATTACCCAAAATAATGAATAAAATCTAGAAATGGACACACTTCAAGTTCTTTTTATACAATATTCTCTTTTATAATTTAGTATAACTCCTCATGGATTAAATCACTTTTTATACTTATGAAAATATCAAATTTTATAGAGTTCTACTCAATTTTTACTTCTCAAACTCTTTAATTTGAGTCAAAACAGTGTGCAAATATTTTTCATCAAGTCCATATATTTTTATAATAATTATAATATTTTTTTCGAATTTTAAAAGTCAAAAATCGATTAAAACCCAAAAAAAACAAAAAACTATTTTAAATGCCGAACTCAGGATTCGAACCAGTGACCCAAAGCCAAGCCCACGCTACAGTGCAGCGCACTATGGCGCACGCGCTAACCTGAAAGGACAGGGCGCAACTACGTCAAAGGAGAGGGTTTAAATCCCTAAAACTCGCCTTTCAGTTATTGGATTTTTTCAAAAAAATAAAAACAAGGCTACTGCCCAGTTTCGAACCCGAGACCCAAGACCAAACCCACGCTACAGTAGAGCACACCTGAACGCACCCGTTAACCAATAAGTCCAAGTGGCTAATCTGATATGAGTTAGGTTTTTAGGGGTTTTGATCCAAGTTTCGGTTCACTTCGAAATTTTATAAAAATAACTATTTTAAAATTTTTTTCTTCTCCAATTTCATTCTAAAATTCCAGAACATAATTTTTAAGCATTTCTAATATATCAGTAAATTAAATTTTAATTTTTGACATAAAAGTTGTAATTTTTCTCTCTAAATACAATTTGTCTACAATTTCGAAAATGCACATACAAATGTAGTTTCTTTATAATTTTGCATCCAAAATTCCCATAGCTTCTTTTATTATTTTTATTATTATTATACAATCATTTCAGTAACAATTATCCCTTTTTCATGCCACTAACAAATGAATTAGTAGAAATCACATTTTTGCATGGTGGTCATTTCAACTAACTAAATATACAATCATGTCTTCTTAGTTTAGCACAATCAATCAATTAAAGCATGGTAGCATGGTTAATTCTAAACTAACAATCACAATTTTGCAATTAACTAACATTCTTTTAACATACATTCAAACCATTGCAATTTTATCTCATTTTCATAACACATGGCTAAAATAACTAAAGTTCCTTCTCAATTTTATCAACTATACCCTAGCATGATGTCTAATTAGAAGTTTGAGAAAATCACCCACCTCTAATGGAGAGAAAATTAAACAAAACTCCTAGGGATCTCCTACAATGAACAAGTGAAGTCTTCTCCTCCTAGATTGAGCCGCCAAATGACTTCTCCTCCTTGCTTGCAATGCAACCCGAGCCTCCCCCTTGTCCCTTGAAAAATCCGGCCACTTCTAGGGTTGAAGAACACACTCAATCTTTTGAACTCACAAACTACTCAATCTTTTGTCTCACTAATTTGTTTTTCTTTCTTTCTTTCTTTCTATTCTTTTCTTTTCAAAATTTTCAAGTGTGAGAATGAAGAGTACAGGGGAGGGGGGGGATATTTATACAAATTTTGAGGGTGAATGGAGGGCTAGGATGAGTCCAAATGGTTAGAGATCAATGGTCTAGTTGAACTAGGGAGTTATAGAAACTACCCATGATGAAGCAACCAACTCTCCACCACTCACATCTCTCCCACTCTCCCATGCATTATCCGGCCTAGGTACAAAAGTGCACAATGCACACTCTAGTGCATGCACGTGCCAACTAGTACCTCCTTTTACAAGTTTGTTCATGTGAATTAGTTAATTGTTCACTAAACTTGTCTACACTACAAGTTAGATTAATAAAAAGAGAAATTACGTTAAATGGGCTCACTAATAGGTCAATTAACCACTGCTAATTAAATTAATTAATTAATCAAGATGGGCTAAAAAGAAAAAATTTGGCCTAGAATTCAATTACGCTTTTAAAAATAATGTTTTTGGAAAATAAAGAGAACAATTTCTTATTCATGCTATAAAGAAATATTTTTATAAAAGAAAAATATACATATTAAATTATACGTGCAAAATACGTAAAATCACAAACTCTTGATAAATAGAAATTTAGGGTGTCACACTAGACGCTCGGCAATGACCTCGAGCCACACCCTAGCTTTTCTACAAGCAGGGGGGCTCGAAATTCGGTATTGACCTCGAGCAATGCCCTAGCATTCTCAAGCTATATGGGCTAGGCGCTCGGCAATGACCTCGAGCCACACCCTAGCTTTTCCACTAGCATGGGGGCTCGACATTTGGCAATGACCTCGAGCCACACCCTAGCTTTTCTACTAGCAGGGAGGCTCGGAATTCGGTATTGACCTCGAGCAATGTCCTACCTTTCTCAAGCTGTATGGGCTAGGCACTCGGCAATGACCTAGAGCCACACCCTAACTTTTCTACAAGCATGGGGGCTCGACATTCAGCATTGACCTCGAGCAATGCCCTAGCTTTTTCGAGCTGTATGGGTTAGGCGCTCGGCAATGACCTCGAGCCACACCCTAGCTTTCACAACAAGCAGGGGGCTCGACATTCGGCGTACACTGCAGGCAGCATGCTAGGCTTTCTTACAAGTCGAAGGAACGGAAAATCATATTTCATTCATCATAACGTCATGAAGGCCACAGTAAAATAAAGGTTTATTACAACGGTTCATTTTACCCCAACCTAAGTCCTTCTCGTGGGGCTTTTTTGGCTAACATGGACCATCTCGAGCCCCACCGAGTGGGTCCTTCCTCCAATGTGCTCGTCCGGCACCACCGGAATCGCCAGTGTAGACGTCCTGAAAACGGAGCTTTGCGCATCAACTGGCCTCGCCATTTCCAGATATAGGGTCGGTGAGGAACCCAAGACAGAGGGGCCGCCTGCCCCAAAAGGGCCGAACCGGGATCCGCTTGTGCCGAGTATGACCTTAAGCCTACGAGTTTCCAGATCCTTCTCCACCATGACCTCATGGAGAACAGACTCGAAGGTCGGCCGCCTGGTGGAGGTATCAGACATTGACCAATTTGTCTCGGTACTCCCCAGTCTCGGTCGGCTATAGCCTTCTTCAGGCGCACCGCCTCTAAACTGAGCTCCTTGGACTTGTTTATGAAATAGCTTACCGCTGCTTCTCGATCGCGGGCCTATTTGCAATAGCAGATCAGGACACTCTCCTTGAACTCTAGCATGTTCCGAAGTCACCGGACCTCGGCAGAACTGAGGTCGGCTCCTAGGGTCTCGTCCATCTAACAAAAAGGAGAAGAAACAAGAATTCACTTCAAGCTTCCCAAAAATGTGCAAGTCCAAAAACACGATTATATTAATTCCAAAAATTAGTTACAAAAAGCGGTGGTTAGTCCGCGCTCAGCAAATACAAAAAGAGAAAAAAATGTAAAAACTACTTCTGAGGGGGGATCTGCACATCTTCGTCGGCCTTCGCCCCTCCTGCCTCTCTCTCTACATGCGGGTCCCTCGGTGCCTCGTCGCGCTTGCCCCCAGGGGTCAACAGAAGCACGAGGGGCTCCCATCTGTAGTGGAGGTGGTCGATTTTGGTCTGGGGGTAAAGGAGTTGAAAATTCTCATTTGCCCGATCATACGCCTTGTCTTGGGCATTCATCACCTCCTAGGAAGCCGCCATCTGCAGCTCCTCGTACTCCGCAGCCGCCTTCCCCCGAACCTCTGCCAAGGCACGAAGGTGTTGGTCCTGTTGAGAGGCGAGGTCGGCTTGAAGGGCCTACACCACCCCTTCAGCTATCTTCAGCTCGACATTCAAGTCCTTTGCTTCACGAAGGTACCGATCGGCATTCTGCTTCTCGGCATTGACCTCCTTCTCGAAGCACCTCTTCAGCTACACCCTAGTCATCGACGCCTGGTTGATGAGAAACAAGGATCAGGAAAGAGTTCCAAGTACAAAAAGATAAACAAACAGCAAACCAACACTTACCACCACTTGGGCTTGATCCCACTTCATGTAGGCCGTCTCCACTGTCTTGGTCCCTAGAATGGACCGATCGCGGGCCGTAGTGAGGTTATCTACAATCTCGATCGAGATCGAGCCCTCAGCCAGCATGTCGCCCTCCTTGACCGCTCAGTCCAGGGCAAACAACCTTAGCCCCCTCTTACCTACCATCTGCTGGGCATCGGGGCGTAAGACGGGGGTCCCCGCCTTTAAGACCTCAGCAACCTTACGACTGCTGGAGCTCGGGGGCCGACTCGGGTGCATCTCTAACCGAGGGGGTCTTCTTAGACTTCTTATGGGGCCACTCCGAGGGGCTCTCGGAGCCCCCCTGGGAGGACCCCATCTTTGGTGCTGCCTTCTTGGCCCTCCTCTTTTGGGCCAGAGCCAGCAAGGTTTTCCTCGCGTCGAGCTTTGACTGATTCATCACTGTAGAGAGAAAAAGGGGGAATGTTAACACAAAAGCAGAAAATTAAGCGAAAATGAAACAACAACATACAAGGGTCGGCTGGGCTCAGTCCGGCTCGGGCTAAGTGCAACTCTGTAATGTTCGGCCAACCGATGCTGTGCCCCTCGACAATTCTATCAATGTCTGCCCACTCTGCCTCAATCAAGTTCCTCCATTTTGGGGGTTTGTGGTTCAGCTTGTAGAAATTCCAAGCCGTAGGAATTTCCCAAGATACATCGCTTCCGACCATGAAATACTTAGCCTTCCACCCCTTTATGGAATCCGGATACCCACACACCACTTTCTTTTGGGGGAGAGGCGAGATGTAGAAGATGCCCTCCTGATCTCCGAGCGAGCTCACGCCTAAGACAACTCAGAAATATTTCAGCTTTAGAGGCATCTTTTTCTCCTCTCACTTTAGAATGAAGCAGACTACTACTTCCACGAATTGGGGTCGTACTGCATCGGACATAGCTCCCCCCACCTCAGCACCCTCTTGATGAACGGGTGCAGCAGCAGCCTCAGTCCTGAGACGAAGGCATCCTCGGGAAACATACAGAAGCCGGGTGCCAACTCGGTGGTGGGGTAAAGACCAGGGCTTGGGATCATCAGCTCGTACTCCCACCCAATGAAGTAGCTGGCCCTTATCATGGACAGATAGCCAGCCTTCAGAACACACTGAACCTTGTCCATCCATATCTAGGTCCGGCCTGGCAAAGACACCTCCACGCCAAATTGAACCAAGTTTTCGACGTCGTGAGGATACATCCTGATCAACTGTGGGTTCTTGTAGTAGGGTACGTCGAGCCCGTGTGCTGGCTCAAACTCGTCTGGTGTCCTCAGACTATCCGGCGGGGCCACTTCCTCTTCTTCTTCCGGATACGAGGAGCCTTCGGCGGAGACGGTGTTGCCAAAGGTGGGAGAGGGGGGGTGCCTCTCCTTCTTCGCTACCTTCCTCATCTGCCTCTCTCTCGGCTCCTCCCTCATGGCCTCCCTGCTCCACCACTCCTTCCTCAACCTCCTCGCCGAATATCTCGACCTCTCCAGTAGAAGCAGACTTTACCACCTCCGACTTGGGGCTTTGGAGCAGCACCACATCCGAAACTTGGTCGTCTAAATCCCAGGATGTGGATTCCAACTGACGACCCCCCTCCAAAACTTGGTCTTCCAGATCCCACGATGTGGCGACTGATTGACGATCCCCTTCAGCCTGACCAAAAGAACTCTCTACGGAAGTGGACTGAGAGCGCAACATAACGAAAAAAATAATAACCTGTATTTCATGAACGGAGAGATCAACGAAAAAGTCGTCACCGATGGCTAGAGACAGAAACTCATACTTTTAGAAAGAGAAAGCAAAGTGAAGAAATAGGGAGGGGTGGGGAATTTATAGAGTGACTAACGACGCCTTGAATTCCACCCCCATGAAGTCAGCATCATATACAACCCCCTAGCTTTCCAACAAGCAGGGTGGGATTGACGCTCGGCAGTGCCCTCGAGCCACCCCCTAGCTTTCACAGTAAGCAGGGTGGGATCGATACTCGGTAGTGACCTCGAGCCACCCCCTAGCTTTCATAACAAGTAGGGTGGGCTCGATGCTCGGCAGTGCTCTTGAGCCACCCCCTAGATTTCACAGCCAGCAGGGTGGGCTCGACACTCGGCAGTGACCTCGATCCACCCCCTAGCTTTCAGAGCAAGCAGGGTGGGCTCGACCCTTGGCAGAGCCCTCGAGCCACCCCCTAGCTTTCATAGCAGCAGGGGGCTTGACGCTCGGTAGTGACCTTAAGCCACCCCATAGATTTCACAGCAAGCAGGGTGGGCTCGATGCTCGGCAGTGACCTCGAGCGACCACCTAGCTTTCACAACAAGCAGGGTGGGCTCGACGCTCGGCAGTGACCTCGAGCCACCCTAGCTTTCGCAAAAAGCAGGGAAGCTCGACGCTCGGTAGTGATCTCGAGCCACCCGCTAGATTTCCAACTAGTAGGGTAGGCTCGACGCTCGGTAGTGCCCTCGAGCCACCCCTAGCTTTCACAGCAAGCAGGGGCTCGACTCTCGGCAGTGACCTTAAGACATCCCCTAGCTTTCACAGCAAGCAGGGTGGGCTCGATGCTTGGTAGTGCCCTCAAGCCACCCCCTAGCTTTCACAGTAAGCAGGGTGGGCTCGACGCTCGGCAGTGACCTCGAGCCACCCCTAGCTTGCAAAGCAAGCAGGGTGGGCTCGATGCTCAGCAGTGACCTCGAGCCACCCCTTAGCTTTCACAGCAAGTAGGGTGGGCTCGACGCTCGATCCCGACCTCGATCCACCCCTAGCTTTCACAGCAAGCAGGGGCTCGATGCTCTGCAGTGACCTCGAGCCACCTCCTAGCTTCACAGCAAGCAGGGTGGGCTCGGGGCTCGGCAATGACCTCAAGCCACCCCCAGGCTTTCACAGCAAGCAGGGTGGGCTCGACGCTTGGCAGTGACCTCGAGCCACCCCCTAGCCTTCCAACAAGCAGGGTGGGCTCGACGCTCGGCAGTGACCTCGAGCCACCCCCTAGATTTCACAGCAAGCAGGGTGGGCTCGAAGTTTGGCAGTGCCCTCGAGCCACCCCCTAGCTTTCACAGCAAGCAGGCTGGGCTCGACACTCGGGAGTGATCTCGAGCCATACCCTAGCTTTCACAGCAAGCAGGGTGGGCTCGACGCTCGGCAGTGACCTCGAGACACCACCTAGCTTCAAAAGCAAGTAGGGAGGGCTCAACGCTCGATCCCGACCTCGGGCCACCCCTTAGTTTTCACATCAAGCAGAGGGCTCGACGCTTGACAGTGACCTCGAGCCACCCCCTAACTTTCAAAGCAAGTAGGGAGGGCTCGACGCTCGATCCCGACCTCGAGCCACCCCCTAGCTTTCACATCAAGCAGGGGACTCAACGCTCGGCAGTGATCTCAAGCCACCCCATAGCCTTCCAACAAGCAGGGTGGGTTTGACGCTCAGTAGTGACCTCGAACCACCCCCTAGCTTTCACAGGAAGCAGGGTGGGCTCGATGCTCGACAGTGACCTCGAGTCGCCACCTAGCTTTCACAGCAAGCAGGGTGGGATCGATGCTCGGCAGTGACCTCAAGCCACCCCTAGCTTTCGCAGCAAGTAGGGGGGCTCGACGCTCGGTAGTGACCTTGAGCCACCCCCTAGATTTCCAACAAGCAGGGTGGGCTCGACGCTCAGCAATGACCTCGAGCCACCCCTAGATTTCCAACAAGCAGTTTGGGCTTGACACTCGGCATTGACCTCGAGCCACCCCCTAGCTTTCACAGCAAGCAGAGTGGGCTCGATGCTCGGCAGTGCCCTCGAGCCACCCTCTAGCTTTCACAGCAAGCAGGGGGCTCGACGCTCGGCAGTGACCTCGAGCCACCTCCTAGCTTTCATAGTATGCAGGGTGGGCTCGACGCTCGGCAGTGACCTCGAGCCACCACCTAGCTTTCACAGCAAGCAGGGTGGGCTCGATGCTTGGCATCGACCTCATGCCACCCCTAGCCTCCGCAGCAAGTTGGGGGGCTCGATGCACGACAGTGACCTCGAGCCACCCTCTAGATTTCTAACAAGCAGGATGGGCTCGACGCTCGGCAATGACCTCAAGCCACCCCTAGCTTTCACAATAAGCAGGGTGGGCTCGACGCTTGGCAGTGCCCTCGAGCCACCCCTAGCTTTCACAGCAAGCAGGGGGGCTGACGCTCAGCAGTGATCTCGAGCCACCTCCTAGCTTTCACAACAAGCAAGGGGGGCTCGATGCTCGGCCATGACCCTCGGCCTCTAAGCATGGAGGCTCGACCACCGATGCTCGACCCTCGAACGCCGGTCATAAGCTCCGAGTTAATTCCCTTCCTTTCACAGGCTAGGGCTCAACGCTCGACGTTCGGCTCCCGGCCCTTGGTCCTCGGCCCTCGACACCCTTTTTTCTCCAGGGGATCTCCTTCGTCCTACCCCACTTACCACTCCAAGAAACCATAAATCATACTCTCCAAACACATCGCTCCACTCTTCCTACGGGGATAGACTACTCCTCTATGGCTGGCTTACATAGCCCTCCAAGAGTGGTGGGCTCCTGATATTAGGTGGATGACGAGGCCCCATCCGGGCCATCAGATCCACTCAACTTTCGCTCCTCCATGATCATCAGGTCAAAGGAGGTCCAACGGGCTTCAACCCATTCAGACCCACAGATATACGAGGGGACCCAGTCCGTTAGGGTCTCAGACCCGTTTACCCCTGCATATAAATACCAGAACCCCTCATCAGTTCTAAAGGTAATAAACTTTTCCCCACCTGAACCCTAGTTACTGTTGCTTTCTCAGTGACTGACTTGATCGTCGGAGGGCCTGTCGCCAGGACTTCTCCCGGTGTTTCTAGGCAGTGTGCAGGTACAAAAGACCGAGCCGAGCCTCAAAGATCCGAGCCGAGCTACTAAGATCCGTGCTGAGCTACGAGATCCGAGCCGAGCACCCGGCCTCTACCTCCCTCCTACTACTCTCGAGCCGGCCCTAGAGCCTAGGATCGGATCAACGCCAGTACCGCATCTTCCGTTTCATAAATTACAAGTACTCACTCATGTTGCCCCCACACCCAAAAACAAGCAGCATAATATACAACTTCTTGTTAAATAACAAAACACTCTAATATCTTCCAATTTGTTAACTGAGAACTTATGGAGAAGGTGTTTTTAGTGTTTGTTTTCACTTCTTAAAACTTTAATTTCTAGTATATTATTCCATATATTATATATCCACTAGAAAAGTATTTCATCTTCATCCAATTAGAAGAAACTTGCTAGACATGCAATGCACTTTCTCCTTTCTGAATGGCAGTTCTAAAAGGTCGCACTCTTGATGTAAAAAAAAAAGAGTATTAAATTAAAAAAAAATTGGAATTGAAAAATCGATATGTAGTTGCAATGAAAGCTTTTTCTTTAGCAAAGTTTTTTTTTGTGCTAAGCCATAAAATAAAACTAATTAATTACAAAGTATTAATAAAACGAGGTCATTGAACCTGTCTAGCATCCCCCTTAGTCAAAGCTACAAGCTTAGCATTGGTAATTACAGTCCATAACAATCTCTGAACACTCCTCTGATCTTTCTACGCCGCACAATTAGCACAGACATTACCTTCCCTATAGATGTGATTTACTCCGCCTATAGTAATATCACCTAACTATCGCATGATACATGTGAAATAAGATCACTTGTTATGCCTTTATAACATCATCAATGACGACCGTAGAGTCTCCTTCAATCAAGACCGGACCATCATGAAAAAGCAGGTGTATATGTATTTCATACTATATTCGATGTGAAAAGAAGATGGGAAAGCAACGAGAAGAATCGAGGCGATTGGAAACAGTTGGAAGAAGTAGCAGTAGTAGTTGTTAGGATTGTTTGGAATTGGAGAAGAAGAGACACGAAGCAGCGAGGAGAATGGCAGCAACACAACAAGAGAAGAAAGGTAGATGAAGGAGTTGCGGTCGACTGCAATGGGGTGCATTCGACAGAATTGGGTTGCTGACATTCCAGAGGGGGGTGTCAGTCGACCGCAACTTTCGTGCAGTCGACTGCATCAGACACCATTGTTATATTTGGGCTGTAGGTTTCAGGTCTAATAAGCTGTATTTGTGTTTATTTTTTAGGGTTTAATTGAGGGCTATGTAATTGGCCGTACTCTAGTGTTTGTAACTTAGAATTGGTGAATCGTATCAATGTACAACTTCAAGAGAGGTGAGTGCCGAGTTTTTCAAAGGTGTGAGAGAGATTGATAGTTTTGATTTCTTTGTAATCTTTGTATTTCTTGAGGAATTAAAAAATATTGGTTATCTCTGCATATTATTGTGTTTGTGTGGTTGTGAAATCTTGTGATTATTGTGGTGGCTTGTTCTTGGTAAATCTGGGTCTTGGGCGTATCTGGTTCTTGCAGTATGCGTTCTGCTATTGGCACTACAAGAGGTTTCAAATTCTCTACAATTGGTATTAGAGCAATGGTTTCGTGATGGTCGATATCATATCGAAAGTCGAGAGGTTCGATGGGAGTGATTTTGCAATGTGGAAGATTCATTTGATAGTGCATCTTCGTCAAAAAGATTTAGATGGTCTGTTGTTTGATGAGAAGCCAGTAGGTGTAGACAAGTATGTGAAGATCTTGACGGCATGGAGTCGTTTGGGTCAAAAGGCGCATGGGAAAATTTAGTTGGGACTGAGTAGGAAGGCATTGTTTCACATTTTGAAGGCAAAGACTGCAAACAAGGCTATGAAGTTTCTCATGGATATGTATAAGAAACCGTTGGCAATTAATCAAATTCTTCATCTGAAGAAATTGATTAACATGAAGTTGAAATAAGGGGGGTCAGTAGTAGAACATGTGAATAATTATTGTATGGTTTACAACCAGATGAAGCTGCAGGATTGAAGTTTTCAGAAAGGGGACAGTCATTGTTACTTCTATATACTCTACCTAATAATTATGGTACGATGGAACATACTATTATATGGACTATGATAGATTCGACAACTTTACAGGATGTTGTGAGCAACATCATGAATGAGGAGGTGTGAAGGAAGAGAAACGAAGAATTTCCATCATCTTCTAGGGATTCTGCACTATCAATTGAGACGCGGCGTAGGAGATCTAAGAGAAGTTGAAGAACAAAGGAACAAAACAGTGAGTCCGAGAGTGGGTCTGATGATAGCGATGAGGAACGTGGTCTGAGTGTTGGTCTTGTCACAAGAGGAGTCACATGATGTGCAGTTATAAGCTTTTCTGAAGAAGAAGCATGAAAAATTAAAAGAAGCCAATGTTGTGGCCTTAGAAACCAATGCTGGTGAGTTGTGTTTGTCAGCTAGGGTGGAGTTGGACACGTGAGATTCGTGTATTGATTCGGGTACTTATTTTCATTGCACTTTAAGGAGGGAGGTATTTGAGGATTACAGAGAGCGTTCTTTTGGAGATGTGATCGTGTGGAATAATCAGAGTTGTCCTGTAAGTGGGGTTTGTATTGTTCGAGTGAAAACCAATGATAATCAGAGTAATGTCTTCCAGGATACATGTTTCGTACAATGAGTTTAACGCCCTACTCTTCGCTTGAGCCCCATTAACAACTCATTGACCCCATACAACGAGTTTTGTTCCCTGCACTTCGTTTAAGCTCCGTCAACAACTCGTTAGCTCCACACAATGAGTTCAATGCCCTGCTCTTTGCTCGAGTTCAACACTCTGCTCTTTGCTCGAACTCCATCAATAACTCGTTGACTACATACAACGAGTTCGATTCCCTGCACTTCGCTCGAGATCCGTTAACAACTCTTCAACATCATACAATGAGTTCCATGCCTTGCACTTCACTCGAGCTCTGTCAACAACTCAATGACTCCGTACAATGAGTTGAACACCTTACTCTTCTCTCAAGCTCCATCAACAACTCGTTAACTACATACAACGAGTTCGGTTTCCTACACTTTGCTCGAGCTCTATCAAAAATTCGTTAACTCCATACAACGAGTTCAACGTCATGCTCTTTGCTTGAGCTCCATTAATAGCATGTTAAACTCCCAACAATGGGTTCAACGTGTTGTTCTTCGCTCGAGCTCTGTCAACAGCCCGTTAATTCCAAACAATGAGTTCAACGCCTTGCACTTCGATCGAGTTTCGTCAAAGACTCATTAACTCTATACAATGAGTTCAACACCCTGCTCTTCGCTCAAGCTCCGTCAACAGCATGTTAAACTCCCAACAATGGGTTCAATGCCTTACACTTCGCTCGAGCTCCGTCAACAGCCCGTTAACTCCAAGCAACAAGTTCAACACCCTGCACGTCGCTCGAGCTCTACCAACGACTCGTTAACTCCATACAACGAGTGCAATGCCTTACTCTTCGCTCAAGCTCCATCAGCAACTCGTTAACTCCAAACAACCAGTTCAACGCCTTGTACTTTGCTTGAGCTCCGTTAACCACTCGTTTACTCCAAACAATGAGTTCAATGTCTTGTTATCCGTTCAAGCTCCATCGACAAATCGTTGACTCCATGCAACGAGTCCGGTTCACCGCCCTCCGCTCCAACTTTGTTAATATCTCGTTCACTCTGTACAATAAGTTTAGCATCCTGTTGTCCGCTTGAGTCCTTCCAACAACCCCTTAACTTCATGTAAAAGGTTCTCCATCCGACGCCATACTAGAGTTGCCTATTTAAACTTGCTGGGAACAAACATCTAGTTCAAATATCCTACTGTCTCAGAGTTGCCTCTACAAACGTGCTGGGCCCAAACGATGAGTTCAACATCAACTCCATCTCAGAGTTATAACTACAAAACTTGCTGGGCTCAAACAGCAAGCTTAAATGCCCAACTTCTTCACAGAGTTGTCTCTTCATACTTGCTGGGCGCAAACAGCAAGTTCAAACATCCAACTTCGTCTCAGAGTTGCCTCTACAAACTTGCTAGGCACAAATGGGGAGTTCAACATCAACTCCCTTCTAGGATTGCCTCTACAAACTTGTTGGACACAAACGGCAAGCTCAAACGTCCATCTCAGTTTTAGAGTTGTCTCTTCAAACTTGCTGGGATCAAACAACAAGTTTTACGACCAACTCCATCTCAGAGTTGTCTCTATAAATTTATTGGGTGCAAACAACAAGTTCAAACGTCCAACCTCATCTCAGAGTTGTCTCTATAAACTTGCTGGGTTCAAACACAAGCTCTACATTCAACTCTGTCTCAAAGTCGTCTCTCCAAACTTACTGGGTGCAAGCAGCAAGCTCGAACACCCAACTCTGGCTCAGAGTTGACTCTACAAACTTGCTAGGTGCAAACATCAAGTTCAAACGTCCAACTCCGTTTCAGAGTTGTTTCTCTGAACTTGATGTGTGCAAAGGGTAGGCTCAAAAGTCTACTCTGTTTCGGAGTAGTCTCTATAGACATGATGGGACCGAACAAGGTCAAACGTCCAACCCTGTCTCAGAGTATTCTCTATGAACTTGCTGGGATCAAATTACAAGCTAAACGTTTAACTCTATCTCAAAGTTATCTCTACAAACTTGCTGGGCGCAAACGACAAGTTCAAATGTCTAACTTCGTCTTAGAGTTGTCTTTATAAACTTGCTGGGTGAAAACAATAAGCGCTACATCCAACTCTGTCTCAGAGTTGTCTCTCCAAATATGCTGGAATCAAATGACATGCTCTACTTCCAACTTTGTCTTAGAGATGTCTCTACAAACTTGCTGAGCGCGATCATGCTCCCAACAACGAAATGCTCCATCGGCAAAACAAGCGAACAACACAAAGCTTGACGGATAAAGAGCAGTTTAGCGAAATACACGATGGGATGTTCGTTCAACAAAACTAACGAACGACACAACATTTGGTCGAAAAATAGCAATTCGACGAGGTGGACTGCTCAACAAACACTTGGTAGCAAAAACGAAGACCCAAAATCAACAAAAAGCTTGACCAAAAACCATCTCACATCCGCCAGCATTGTTGATCCAAGCAATCGACTAGTGAAGGATAATCATTTGAAAAGCAGATGCATAAAGTTCAGATTGTACCATTATATTTGGGCTAATCTCTAACTACATTAAGTACCATAAGTGTTCTGAATGCAGCATTATGCATCTCTTAGTGTGATGAGCTACTTGTAAATGGTTGCCAAAAAGACTTAAAAAAGGCTAGCAAGACTCTTCAAATGAAGTTGTAGCAACGGATGCAAGCCAAGAACAACTTTCCTATGAAACCAAATGCCCAACATACACTACCATCACAGCACATTTGATGTCCACATTGAAGACATTGAGCTCCATGTAGAGTGGCATAGTTGATTTAGTGATAGTAGCTCAATACCCCAAACTCCCAAAACACAACTTCAAACCTGAAGTCAATCAAATCCAACTTCGAACACGACATTCGAGCTCCGAAGATGACTAACTCTTCAAAGCTCAATCCAAGCATTTTCATCATCAACTCATCTTGAGTTCCTCAAAACTTAGCAAAAGAACTACGAAGAACACAACACATCTTCATCTCCAGGCTTCAATTCTGCCACAAACTCAAACTAGCAATGCTCCAAAAACAAAAGCTTCAAAGATTGGCTAAAATCCCAACTTTAACCCGACGATCAAGCTTCGAACTCAGATCAAGCACAAGCTTCGATCACCACCACACTTGTTCAACAATCCCGAAGCTCCAAAGACGAGCAAAAAACCTAACACTCCAACCCCACCTACAAGGAGAAAGGCATCAAAACATAGGCTCCAAGACCCAATTATCAACCAAACCCGAAGACAGAAACTTCAACTACAAGCTCTGGCTGAAATCAAAAGCATCGAAGACAACACCCAAAGCTTCACTACCAAGTCGATCAAGTCTAGCTCCGCGCAACCCGAATTTCACCAAGCATTTCGATGTACTCTAGCTCGACAGCAAGAACAGAAACATCAAAATTGACAAGAGGTGGTCGGCTAAGACTCTTGGTCACCTGCAGTGTTGCTCGACGAAGAAAACTCAATGGAGCTCTCTGAAATCTTGCTCGCTCGAAGCTCTGCTTGATGAAGAAGAAAGTGGTCGCCAAGGAGTTGTTGGTTGCCCAAAACTCCGAGTTCTCGCTAGAAACAGGGTCACCTAGACTGTTGGTCGCCAAAAGAAGGGGGTCGCTGAAAAGCCTTGCTCGCCAAACCCCTAGCTCGAAGAAGCTCCCGGCCGCCCAAATCAAGTTTCTTACTGAAGAATTGGTCGGCTGCAGCCTTGCTCGACGAGGAGAAGGTCACCGAAACCCATTGGGCGCCAAATGAATGCTTGCCGAACTTGGTCGCTCACAAGCTTGCTCACATGAAGCTTTGCTCGACGGAGAGAAGGTCTCCGAAAGTTGCTCGCCACGAGCTTGCTTGACAAAGTCAATGTGGTCGCCAAAGTGTCATGGTCGTCCACAGGGCCGGCCCTGACATGTAGGCGGGCAAGGCGGCCGCCTCGAGCCCCCGCGGAATTTGCCATTTTTGGGGCCCCCGATTTCAAATTTTCCTTGTAAATATAGGCACGCGTTTCGCGCGTAATTTTTTTTTTTTTTTTTATATATGGGGCAGGGGGGGCCCATTTCGGAAGTTCGCCTAGGGCCCCCCGGAACTCAGGGCCGGCCCTGGTCGTCCAAGACAAAGAGCTAAAAAAGGAGAAGACGAGTTGCTCGCCCAAACGGTCAGGCAACCATGGGGTGCTCATAGCCTCCAACAACCATTGGATCATTCAAAAAAGTGAGTCCCCTTGAGATGGACACTTGAGATCGAGCCACGTCACCTCGCTTCAACTCTCAGCCGCAGGATCTCCCCGAAATGCGAGCTCCTCTGTGATATGCACACAGGATCAGGCCACGTCGCTTGCTGCTCTTTTCACTCGTTCGTTCTTACTCAGTGGGCGAGCTCAACCTTGATGGACGCACTAGATGAAGCCATGTCAGTCATCATCATAGCCTCTTCATCACAGCCACCTGATCTCATTAGCGGGTGAGCCAAGTCATGATCGACACACATGATCGCTTCAAAATTCGCACCAGATCAGATAAATTGATAAAAAGTTCTCAAAAATCATTTAAAATTTGAAAATATAATAAAAAATTTCAAAAATAATTAATAAATTTGGAAAATTAATTAAAGTTTCCAAAAAAATGATTAAAAATTGGACTAATTGATTAAAAATTTTGAAAGAGCAATTATTAATTGGGGAAAATGATAAAAAATCTGAAAAAGTCATTGAATTCCAGAAAAATTTGAAAAGTTTCAAGAAAATATTCGCCACCTCTAAAAGCTTATGACCAGTTCCAGGTATCTCCAATCATCTCTGAAATTGTATCTCAGAACTCTGAAATAAGGCGAACTACTTCCCGAAAGCCAAGAAAATTTTCTTTCGAGAGTGGGAAGCTTATGATAATGGTAAAAATCATAGCAAATCATGGTCGTATGATTCCAACACATATCTTAAAGCTTTTATAGGGAGATTAATAGTAACGGGTCTCTTTAACAAGTCCGGGTCTTCTTCGGGCTCATTAACCAGATATTGGCTGCTTTCAAGTCCGTTAAAAGTAACTGTGCTCACTAGCAGAGACACCAAGCCCATTAGTGTTGTGTAGGTCAAACCTCTTATCCTAAAACAGGAGGAAAACCGATTCTATCTCTTGAATGTGGGATAATCAAACATGAGATAACAAATTCATATCACTCTCCTAAATGTTTCTCAGGGCTATAAACACCCTTCCCCCTCCCCCAGTCAAAAGGTAATTAATAAAACAACTCTCTCAAACTCTTTGGTTCTGACTTGAGCGTCAGAGGATTTATCGCCAGGGCCATCACGTGTTTCAGGCTTTTTACTGGTCCATCGTCCGCGTCAGCAATCATCAAATTCAGATCAAGGTGTTCAATCAACGATCCGGATTCAATCTCAGGAGCTCTAACCACTTTTTACGGCGATGATCAAAAGTTAGATCTTTAGTACTTTCCTTCAAATATAAACTCACTAGGTATTTATTTGCTTCCACACCAAAATAAGTATCAACAACTAAGAAGCAAATTGATTTTTTTAAATTTTGTAGAAGTGGAAATTTAACACCCTGTTGAAGGGAAATTTTGAGTTGACCAACTCAAAAATGAGCTATAAGACTAGAATAACTAGAGATGAGTATCACCATTTTCTGAATCAGACCATTTTCTGAATCAGACATTACGGGCCTATTTGTTTAACAGTATTTCTACTGTAGGAAAAGAAATTTAGAGGAACAATATTGTTCACGGGTTTGGATGGCTACTGTAGCGCAATCTAAAATCCGAAAAAACTTCAGGAACCCAGCTGTAGCATTAAAGTAGCAATTTTTAGTTGTTTCTCTCTCTCCTCTCTATTTACACTATCCAATAAAATAATTCCACCTAATTCTCTACATTAACCTAATTTTTCTCTCATTTCTATCATATACTACAATAAAATTATATATAAACAAAACTTTTTTTAGAATTCATTTTCACATATTTCTTTTTTCTATAGTAATTTCTATGGTTTTGAAATATTTTATAACAAACCTAACACCCCTAAACATGGTTGGTGAAAAGTCACATGGTTAAAGGTGAGAAGGCTTTATATACTCACATTCTTAGTTATGAAAATAAAGTTTCTTTTTTTGGAAAATACCAATGCTCAAGTTTTCAACGGAATAAGTACATTTGTTTATTGCCAAATTTCAGGGTGAGATAATGACAAGTTGTTTGTTGTGTAAGAAAGCATATAAATTTTGACGGAAATGTGATACGTTCTTGAGTAAAAAAAAAACAAGAAAAGAAATTTTGCTTCATATAAGTGAATGATTTACTTCAAGATTAAAAAATTACAATATCATATTCATTATTTATATGGTAAAGTTGCACATTAAAAAAAAAGACTCAAATCTCATTTTACGAGCTAGTTTAAACTACTTATTCCTTTTTTGTCAATCAAGAAATCGAATTGAAAGCGTTCCCTATAATGAGCAATCATTTTCTTAATATATATCCAAGGCAAAAGCATCTCTACGGCATGTCCCCACGGCAAAAGCATCAGTCGCTCCAATAAGGCGGTTTCATCTCCGGCGGCTTCGGTGAAGTCACAAAACAGCAATACAGAGGAGAGTGCGGCTGGGAGGAGGAAGCTGGCTTCGGCTAAGATCACGCCGACCCCTATTATGGCGGAGTTCGAGAGGAGGTATAGCAGGAATATCATAGTAAAAGCTCACACCGGCCATCCAACTAGTGCAGATATCATCGATCTTATCACAGCCACTACCGTGAGTTCTCCTGGCTGGATTTGGACGGCTAAACAGAGTGCGGAAAATGTATTCTTACTCCAATGCAAGGATGAAGAAGGTATGGCGGAGCTGCTCCTAATGAAAGGTATGGAAGGTAAGGGAAGTGATGGTATGGAGTTCTACGTCACATTCAGGAGGTGGTCGAGAGTCGAAGGTGCTTTAAAAGCTCAATCGCTCTACTCAGTTTGGATTCGGCTCTTTAATTTTCCTCTACAATGTTGGGTTAAAACAGGGTTTCAGGATGCTGTGAGAAGCTTCGGATTAGTGATCGATATCGATAGAGGAACGCTACTTCATTCGAATATCCAGTTCGCGCGAATTAAAGTGAGAGTGGTTAATAAATTTGATATCCCTTCTATCATCAGTGTTGATTTCGAAGATGAGCGTTTCGAAGTGAAGGTCATTACCGAGCTCAAGAAATGTGTTTCTTTCAAAGGGGAGCGCTATCGGGAAGAAGATGTTTTCGAAACAGGGGGCGATGAGCTGGAGGTTGACGATGGCCGATCACCGTTGGATATGACAGCTTTTAATCCCAACCTTCCAATTCAAAAGAGAGGCAACGCTTCGTATAATCCTTCGGATCTTCAAAGAAGCCTTCCCAAGCGCTCGATTCCAGCAGCTATTACGAAAGTAGCGCCTGCCATCTATCACGTGGATGAAAGAGATAGGGTTGCTGATGGGACTGGAGGGAAGAAGCTAGGTTTGAGAGGTTGTCAAGTAGGTGCTAAGACTATGGATGTGACTCCCACAAAACCTGGTATACTCAAAAGTATAAAGGAGGGGGATGCTCCCGAGGGGATTTTTGAAGATGGGGATATAGGGGCGGCACTGTCCTTCTCCAAAGAAGACGTGGCTACTTCCATTCGGCTGGCAATTAAGGCCCTACTGGCCCACAGGCGCAACGGGCCTTTGTCTCCAAAGCCCATCGAGTTGGCAAGGGGCTTTTCTAAGTCTTTTGAGAAGGGAGAGCACTCAAAAGATCCTGGGTCCGAGATGATCTACAGAGCCACACTTCAGGGTTCTAGTTCACCAAAGAGAGCTTTGGGTATATCAGCGGTTTCTATTGGGGAAGTGGGCGACGGTGTGCAGCAGGTTTCCGAGATGGGGGAAAACAATCTTCATGTCGAGGACAATGTTTCCGGTAGGCTATCGACCGGGGAGAGGGAGGAAGAGGATGCTATGATTGGCGCACTGCAGGGAATTGGAGAGGATAATGTAATCTCAGTTACAGAGGCAGACGAGGGAGATATTGAAGTGATGCCGATTGAGCTGGGCAGTACGGGCAAGAAGATCACGGAGTATCAAAGGAAAAGCAAGAGGCAGTTAGACAAATGGGGAATGCAAGGTCCTAGTGAGGAGGATCTTATCAGGGTGGCAGCAAAAGAAAAGGAGCCAGCGTCTGCCTGTGTAACACCCCGAATTTCAAATAAGGATAAATTCGAGATTTCACAGGATCTTTACTTCACTTCGTACAATTTTACAAGGAATTTTAAAACTTTTCATTCACAATACATCAGAGTTCCTTTACACTTGGTTTTTTACACAGCGGAAGAAACAAAGATTACAACATTTGAAAACAAAAATATAACTTATACAACTTTATAAATTGAGCCTTCGATTGCATCATATTATCCTTTCTCCTTCAAGAATAGTCCATTACCTGCATGTCAATCTGTGGGCACGTCAGTTACTTACAACTGACGAAATGTCATACTCGGCTATCCTCTCTATGCTGGGAATAGTATAACGATCTCATACTTTAACAAATCACAAAAAGATTGAATGAACAAGTAAAATGTCAAGGGTGATTATTCTAAATATAAGTGTATGTCATGCCTTAATGCCTAATGCACACAAGTCTTCACTAGGATGACACTAATGCACACTTGTTCAGATTCTATGCATCCCATACTACATAGGTCTGAGGGCAAGTGCCTACGTACTCCACATTGAAGGGTTCGATCCCTCGCCATGAGACTACCCAGTAATAAAACAAGTTTTAGAGTTATTCCACAGATACGGATCTCAGCCTCCCTGGCTAGCCTCCCTGGCTATAATAACAGATCCCAGCCTCCCTGGCTATTATATCGTGAGAATAATCCCGTAAATGCCCTTCCAGCCCCGGTATATACATATTCTTTGGAGTATGGTAAACATCCGTCGACTACCCTAAGTCCCGGATAAAATACAGTCCATCTCTTATGGGGCAACCACAGTCCACCAACTGGGTCTATAGCCACGGAGATCCACCGTCGACTATATAGAAGCACCCATTTACGTTTGCACAAGTTTATCACATCTTCACTTAAGTGCCTAATTATTTTTAGTTCAAGACATGAATATGTTATCACCCTAGAATCAGTTTTACCACATACCAGATTTATTCACAAAATACGAGATCGCTCGACGGCATTATCTCAAAATCATATCAATTCTTTCTTTCAAAATTACCGGTAACTGAGGTCTTACTAATTCTAAATCATAAACCTTTCATGTGCAAGAAACATGGGTACACATACCCCTTTAATAACCATGTCTTAACTCAAAGTATTCTTAAACAATTATCCATGTTTCATCTTAGCACTTATTCATGCATTTCACTCTAACATAGAACAAATAGTCCCTTTCTTGACAAAAGATACAACATTATAAATTTCTACTGGCAAGTTATACAAATCCACATTACCCAAATAATACTTTTTGGGGTTGAAACTCATGTACTAATTTATATTTCATTTTCCTCAAAATATGCAATAAAGTTATGATTAACTTTAATATTTATTACTTCATTTTATATGAAGAAAGTATGAGTTTTAATCAAAAGCCCCCTTTTTAAAGTCTCATTTTTACTTTCTTAAAATAGACAATAAAATTTCCATAACAATCTCTAATAGCTTCCATTTTATCTTATAACCATAATAGGAATTTATTCATACTAAAAAAAACATCTTATTCTATTAAAACCAAATCAAAAAAATAAAAGATGGCTATCAAGATTTGAACCCAAGATCTCTTATAAAAGGTGCTCATTGACTAACCAGTAAGTCCTAGTGTGCTTTTTGTTTAGAAGTTGTATTCATATACTTTTGTTTACAATTTTCTAAAATTGTTTCTTTTTAATAAAACTTGTTTACCCAATAATCCAATCCTTTAGGATATTGGAATAAACTTCTCTTTGGACTAAAAGGAAATCTTAAATAGTAATCAACAAGTCCAAACTTACTTTTAGCATATATCTCATTTTTAAAAAAAAAAAGATTTTCCTTTCTTTACAAAATTTACACTTCTTTTCAAACTCGAAAATTAAAATCATGATTTTCTAAAAAAACTAGTTTATGCCCAACATCTTACAAATAAAAATTTGTGTTAAGAATCAAACATATTTTTTAATCGATTATGGGTGTCTCAAAGAAATTCCTTTCATACAAAAATTGTATTTTTGACATATGTCAACATACTTCATAAAAAAGAATTTATTTCCTTCTCTTTTCTTTTTCATCATATCTCTAATCATATGTCGAAATATAGCATTCTTTAACAATTCTCCTACATATCACACATTTGACAAATCACAAATTTGCAAACACTCTAATATGGTTCATAGAATTAATCCTTTGGTTGCACTCTTCTTTTCAACTAGCATGGCAACAATCAAAACAAGTTTATGGTATTCAATTAACTTTACAAAAAATATTTTTGCAAAAGAATGTATTCCCAACATTTTTCATACAATCAATTATATCTTCATTCATGCATACTAATTCATGACAAAACAAATCAACATTTCTTTCTCATTACTAATTAACATAAGTTGGGTTTGTTTACTCAATAAAGCAATATTTCATTAAATCCAATGCATAGGTTTGTCCTATTTTATCAAATCAAATTCTATATTACTCATTCATTTCTATTAACATGCACATTCAAAAAAAATTAGAAAGTAGGAGACACCCACCTTTTGTGAAGCTTGAAAAGAAAAGAGAACACCACTTCTAGATCCAATGATTCCTAGCTCCTAGTAAGGCTTCTCCTCCTAGCAATTTCTCCTTTCCAAGCAAGAGATCCTCCAAGCACAATAACTTTCTTACTCTCTTTCTTTTTCTTCCTTTCTTTCTTTTTCTTACACTTATTTTGATATTGATTTTGGTACAAGAGAAATGTAGGAAATGGGACTCTATTTATAGGATTTTGGAAGGGTCTAAAGTGCAAAAATCTCACCCTAATAACTCTTCAAATTTATTTTACAACTCTCCACTTTCCTAACTCCTAAAACCTCCATCTCTTCATCTCCCCACTCTCCACTAACTCAACCTACCAACTCTTCTCCTCCCCTTGCCCAAAAAATGGTCCAAATACATTTGTGTATGCATGCACACATGCATAAACAAATATGAACACATTTCTATAACTCTAAATGTGTACTAATATGTGTAACTTGTCATGTATTAGTACATGTTTAACTAAAAATGTGATTTTAATAGTGGGCTTGCTACATGGGCTCATTACTAATTAATTTATTTAATTATCTAGTGGGCTTGCTACATGGGCTCATTACTATTTAATTTATTTAATTATCTAGTGGGCTCCTCTCCTAATGAGCTACATTTTAGTTTATAGGTCCATGGATCAAAAGAAAGGCTAAATAAAACTAATGCATGCTAAAAATAGTAAAATGAGAGTAGCAAAATGAGAATAAAAATTTGCACGTGCACCATACGTGCAAAAAATCGAAAAATGCATTTTAATCAACATAGGGGGAAAATAAATTTCAGTTTTATAAAATAGATTTAAATACATAAAAATAAATAATTTAAACCTATAGAAAATATTATACGTAGGGGTGGAAACACGTGCATCAAAAACACGTAAAAAGCACGTAGATTATGGAGATTGAAATATTATATTTTTGTTGACTTAAAGTAAGGTAAAAATCAATATAGAAATTGTATAAATAGTCGGTGATTAAAATATGCGGTAAAACACGTTACAAAATACACGTGCGTAACACACGAGGGCAAAATTGTAATTTCCAATTTTGCGGGATGTTACAGCCTGTGGAGGTACTCTTACTTCCAATTTCTCTATTTTAAATTTGCTTAATAATGATTCACTTATCTACTTTGCAAGTTTGTATGGGTTAGATATGGGGGTGAGCAGAGAGGTTCAGACTAAGAGTGCGTTCAGGATTAGATAGGGCACATCGTGGGAGATGTCTTAGGGTCCTCGGTTCAGACGTCGTTAGTTAGGTAGATGGGTATTATTATTATTTTTATGTCGTACATATTTTGGAATGTTAGGGGTATGCGTCAGAAGGGGGAAAAAATCTTATTAGCAATACGGTGGGTAGATGGAGGCCTTCCTTCTGCGGTTTCCAAGAGACTAGGATAGAGAATCCTTCCGCGCAAGAGTTCCAGTTAATGTCATGGGCTAAGAACTTTGATTGGAGGTTTAAGCCAGCAGTGGGATTTTCGGGTGGTATTGCAGTAGGGGTGGATATTACGCTATTCGAAATTTTGGGGCATCGCATAGGGGAGTTTTCGGTGTCTTTGAGAGTGAAAAGGAGATGCGACGATTGGATTCACGTGGTTACCACAGTTTACGATCCTTACGATTCTAAGAGGAGAGATCGATTTTGGAAAGAGATTAGAGATATCAAGCAGGTCTGGACGGACCCATGGGTCATGGGGAGAGATTTCAACATTACAAGATATGGTCACGAACACGGCGGGAGGGGATCTAGCAGAATCGATCAAGCCAGGTTCAATGGTCTCATAGATGAGTTAGCTTTAATGGAGTTGGAACAGTCAGACAGAAGATTTACGTGGTCTAACATGTAGGCGAAGTCTATTTTAGCCAAGCTGGACAGAATATTGGTTTCCAATGAATGGGACGATGCTTTCCCAACCGCATCAGTGAGGTCTATTGTTAGGTTCACCTCAGATCATATACCGTTATTACTGGATTGTGGGGTAGAGTACATTAAGAGTCAGGTTCCCTTCCGGTTTGAGAAAGCATGGACCTTATCTCCAAATGCCCGGACCGTAATTCAAGAGTCTTGGGAGGGCGAAACCGAGGAGGTATCGGCGATAGGGATTTGGGTCGAAAAAACAAGGAGACTGCGTAAACGTCTGAAAGAGTGGGCAAAGAGAGAATTCCGAGGAACCAAGGATAGGCTTCAAGAGTTAGGATCTAAGATCGCAGAGAATGAAAGGGCACAAGAAGAGAGGGAATTATTGCCGAATGAGGTCAAGGAGCTTTTCAGTAATCGAGAGCAGGTAAAGCTGATCGGAGATATGGAGGAGCAATACTGGAAGCAAAGAGCTAGAGTGCAATGGCTTAGAGAGGGAGACGCTAACACAAAATTCTTCCACAAAGTCGCAAACGGTAGGAGGAGGCAGAACCGTATACAGGGCCTGAACATTGACGGAGTTTGGACGGAGAATGAAGGTAGCATTAGACTGGCATTCGATAGAAGGTTCAAGAAACTTTTCGTAATAAGGAACAACGGCAGGTGCCCCCTAGAGCAAGATATGTGGGATTCGTCAAGAATTCTAGGCAGTGAAGGAATTGAAGGGGTGTTTTCGGAGGAGGAGGTTCGTCATGCTGTTAAATCTTTGGGACAAGATAAAGCTCCAGGGTCGGATGGATTCCCTATCTTTTCTATAATGTTTATTGGGAGATCATCAAGGGGGACTTGATGAACATCTTTTTCGAGTTCCATACGGGAAGCTTGGAACTGGATAGAATTAATTATGTGAATGTTGTTTTGATTCCAAAAAAGATAGAGTCTAACAGGGTCGATGATTTTAGGCCCATTAGCCTTCTTAATGGATCATTTAAGATCATCACGAAAGTTCTCGCCATGAGGCTGTCTCCCCATTTGAATGATGTGGTCGGGACATCCCAAAGTGGATTTATAAGAGGGAGAGATATCATGGACAGTGTGGCCTCTGTTCATGAAGCGGTGTTTAGAGGTAGTAAGGACAAGGTGGATGGTTTTCTCTTGAAGATCGACTTCGAAAAGGCATACGATACGGTTGATTGGGAGAGTGTAGAGGAAGTTCTTAAACTTAAAGGGTTTGGGAACAAGTGGATCTTGTGAATCAGGAGATGTGTTCAAGGGGGTAAGTCGTTCATTCAGGTCAATGGTAAGCCGGGTAGAGAGTTTAAATGTAAGAGAGGTCTCAGGCAGGGTGACCCTTTGTCATCAATGTTGTTCGCTTTAGTTGCTGACGGTTTAGCTGAATTGTTCAATAGAGGCCAGGATCAAGGTATTATAAAGGGTATAAGGGTAAATGGAATTACTGAAGCGATATCAATCCTACAATATGCTGATGATACGCTATTATTTGGAGCAGCCAAGGAGGAGGAGATGGGTGCTATTAAATTGGCCTTACAATATTTTAGGGCATGGTCCGGGCTTAAAGTTAATCTGGCCAAGACGACCGTGATCCCGATCAGCGAACAGCTATCAGTTCTTATCGAGGGTATTCAGAGTTTTTTCGGGTGCGATAGAGGAAGTTTTCCCCTGACCTATTTAGGGGTGCCTATTAGGCCGGGCGCCCTGCAAAGATCCGATTGGGTACCTCTCATTGAAAAGATAGAGAAGAAGTTAGCCGGATGGAAGGGACGTCTACTAACTTTAGGTGGCCGTGTTACCCTGCTTAATTCGGTGCTGAGTAGCCTACCCACGTTCCTTATGTCGATCTATGAGATGCCGCAGTGGGTGATCAGGAGGATTGATAAAAGCAGAAGAAGGTTCCTATGGAAAGGCGCGGACGAATCCAGCAAAGGTTTGCCACTGGTAAAGTGGGGTAGAGTGTGCAAAAGAAAGGAGTTTGGAGGATTAGGGATTCTAAACCTTAGAGACATGAACAAGGCACTGCTGAGTAAATAGTGATGGAAGATGAGGAGGAGACGAAATCATTGGTGGTGTATGTCATTTGAAAGGTATAGAGGGAGGAAGGCGATCCGATTTGGAGGGAGAAGGGCATCAGGAAAATATTCCGCTCTTTGGAAGGGAGTCGCTAAAGTAGGTCTGTTATACCACGCTTATACCAGGTGTTGGGTAGGGAAAGGGAAGGATACAAGGTTTTGGTACGATAAGTGGTGTGGGGACTCAAGTCTGAGTAGTCTATTCCCAGAAGCAGCTGAGGCGACGATTAATACCAATACAACTGTAGCGGAGGTGTGTCGAAGCAGGAGGATCTCGCTGGAGATTAGGGGACAGGTGACCTAGAGTCAAATCGACGACTTCACTAAACTTAACAAGGTCGTTCAGGAAGAAGGGAGATTTAATGACAGAATCGAAGATAGTAGGGAGTGGCTTTTGGAGCGTACCGGGGAGTTCACGGTCTCTTCATTGTATAGGCGCATCAACGACGGAGGAATGCGATGCAAGGAAGCTAAAATCATTTGGTATCTGTCCGTCCCTCATAGGGTTAAGATTTTTGCATGGCTAGTGAGGCATAATGCAATCCTTTCTAAGGTCAACTTGCAGAAAAGGAAGGTGCCAATCGTAATGCTTTTTGGGGAGTGCGAGAGAGCGGACGAGGATACTGATCATCTTTTATTTACGTGTCCTAAGGCTAAATTAGCATGGGAGAATATCTGTTTACGGATTGGGGTGGCTCATATTCCGAAATGCACTGCACAGGTTTGGGGTAAATGTTGGGTAGAGTTAGGGGGCATTAAGGATAGAGATGATTGGGGTATTGCCGCAGCAGCAACGATGTGGGGTATCTGGTTGACGCGGAATGATTTATGCTTTCGTAATTCAAAATGTACAATGACAGGACTTATGCACAGAATTCTAACATTTGCTCATGATTGGACAGGTAACCGGGGCGCTGTGAAACGTCTGCGGATGGAAGAAGAGGAATAGGAGACATAGGTCTCGATTCCCGGGATAGCAGCTGGAGACAGTCGTTTTGATGTTTTGGTGTCATGGGATGGTGGCAGTCGCAGAGTTGCTACAGATGGGTGCCCTCGGGCAGTGTATCACTTGTATCTTACCGCTTTCTAGTATCCTAGCTTAATGTAGCTGTTGTATTTTCTGGCAGTCGCTTCAATGTATTTCTTTTCTGTTCGGTATTCGGTTTAGACTGATCTATGTATGTTGTACTACTTTGTTTCCTTAATACTGCATTAATGAAACGATGACGATGTCATCTTTTATCAAAAAAAAAAATATATCCAAGACATGAATTGATAATCATTCTCTAATTGGGTAAAGCCTAAAGTAGAAGTGTCACTTCATTCTTCTTTTTTATTAATATGCCTCCATAAATAATTGAAACATCAAAGTATTAGTGGTTTCTGCCGCTTAACAAAAAGATTATTCGAAAATGATCACTTGTTCTCAAGTATTCACTTCAAACACTGTTTTATAGGGCAATGCTACACTTACTATCTCTCCTACAATCCCCACTCCTTAGAGCATTTGTAGTTGTTGGCTATTTTGCCAATTTTTTCAAAATTTGGCAAAAAAGGTGTGCGGTCGTTGGCAAATACCCAAAATTTGGGTTTTGTCGCTACAGTATCCGGCTATATTTGGTAGACAAATTGGCAATTGCCAAAAAAAAAGCTAACAAAAAATAATTTTTCGTTAGTTTGATCAGACGAAATATTATCTTTCATCGGATAGATTTTTTTTATTTCAAACTTAACGGACGAGGGTTTATTTTCCGTCCATTGATTTTTTTTTTTTTTAAGTTTTTTGGACGGGAGAAGATTTCCCATCTCGTTCATTTTTCAGAAAAAATCTAAAAATCCCTTTTCAACGGACGGAGAAGCTTTCCCGTTTGGTTGGAAAAAAAATTTAACCAGACGGGAGATTATTTCCCGTTTGTCCATTAATTTTTTTATAAAAAAATTTGGCAGTCGACGACTACATCACAAAGCTATATTTCTCATTTCCATTTTCCAAATACCCAAAAATTGGGTCTCAACGACTACAGATGCTCTTACACCCTAAGAGCATCCACAGTCATTAGCTATTTATCCATTTAATGCATTTTATAGCAAACGACGAGTTGTAGTCGTTAGCTATTTATGCATATTTTGGCAAAAAATAACAGTAGATTGCTATGTAGATTGCTATAAATGAGAGGAGATATAAGAATTATGCATAATTTATAGTACGCAACTTCAACTTCCGTCCCTAAAAAAAATATTTTTTTAATACTCAGACGCAACTACAACTTCCGTCCCTTCAAAAAAAGGAAAAAAAATCATAATTAAAAAGCCTCAAAATGTAAAGGAAAAGCAAATAAAAGAAAAAAAGGCCACATTTGTCGGGCGGAACTTCTCTTTCCGTCCGAGACCTCCATAAATCTCGGATGCAAATTGAAGGTCCGTCCTTCAATTTTTGGTTTTTTTTTTCCTTCCGACGCAACTTCAAACTCTGTCTGATATTATTTTTTATTAGTTTGCTATAAAATACCATTCGACAACTGCGACAAACTGTAAAATTGCTATATGTAAATCTGTATTTATGCATTTTATCAGAATCACGATTGTGCATGCTCTAATGTGATACTGATTCAGTAGAGTCACCTCCACTAGATGAGTGTAACCTTAGGTTATAGAAGAGAATGTAGTATAGATTTATCTCTTTTTATAAATAAAATAATTATGAGGAGTAAAAAATGATGTGACAAATTTTTGACATGCTATTATTTTCAAAAATAAATGTATTGTACTTGACTGAACAACTAGTTAAGCGTCATATTCCTGTTCTGTAAATATTAATTGAAAATGTTAAAGGTTAATATGGACTATTTATGAAGGAACCGAGTCGATTTAGAAAAAAAGAAAATGAAGTCAAATTTCAAAACATCTGGTTTTAGTTTCACTTTGATTTACCTGAGCAGGTCGAAACATAAAGTAGTTTAACGTGCATGGTGACCGATTTCTTTTTTTTTTTACTAACAAATGAATTTCTATATAACTTAACTATTATAATGGAAGAGATGGGGTTGGAAACCAATAAACAATATTTTATTTTTTGGTGTATGTGTGTCAACACGTGCAGCGCACGTGTTGGTAATTTTTTTGTCCTTTTCATTCTCTCTCCACGTGCATCGCACGTGCATGATACTACATATATATTATTTTGGTAGATTTTTTTTTGTCCTTTTCATTTTCCTTCCCATTTTCCCCACATGCATGGCACGTGCATTACACTAGTGACTATAAAAGAGAATGTCTTTTTAACCTATAACCTATAGAAACAAGTTTAAATTGCTAATTGGATATACTGTTACATTTATTTAACTCCAAATTAAAGAAAGTGTGAAGTGAATAATTGAAAACAAGTGACCATTTTAGGACAATCTTTTTTGTTTGGAAACCACTGATTAATGTTTCAATTATTTATGGACGCATAGTAATTTAAAAAAAAAAGAAAAGAAGTAGAAGAATGAAGTGAAACTTCAAATTTGAGCTTTTACCCAATTGAGCTTTCAATCGGATTTATTGCTTGACAAAAAAGGAATAAGTTGTCTAAATTAGCTAGTAATGAATGAGTATTTGAGTCTTTTATTTTTTTTAATGTGCAACTTTTACTATAAACATAATGCATATGATATTGTAATTTTTTAAATCTTGAAATAATTCATTCACTTATTATATGTAGCAAAATATCTTTCTTGTCTTTCTTTTTAATCAAGAATATATCACATTTGCCTCAAATTTTATATGCTTTCCTACACAACAAAACTACTTGTCATTATCTCACCCAGAAATTTGGCACTAAACAAACACTCCTATCTATATAATAAATTACAAAGAAAGCTATTAAGTGGCTCTCATTCAATCTCCCCTAAAATCAATGGTCTAAATTGATTCTCATAAAATATATTTTTCCGCTCAAAATTTAAAATCCAAAAATTAAATTTTTTTCTCCCAAAACTAAAAAACTACTTTATTACTATCTCTTTCTTCTCTCTTCACTTTTTCATATTTTTCTCTTTCTCTCTCCAATCCTTTCTTTATTTACTTAGAAATTTAGATTTTAAGATTCCAGGTTTGTAAAATTTTCAGAATTTTTATGTTTTTTTATTACACATGTTATATTGAAAATATCAAATATCATATCTCTTCAACAATTAAATTTTATCATTTTTCATCCTTAAAGTTCTAAGAAGTTGAATTTTACACCCTCATTTATAATTATTTTTTAACATATACTAATAGAAACATGAACTTTTATTTACAACTAATTATTGTCATACTATTCAAACTTGAACTACATAATTATTGTTTCACTGTTTACAAGGCTTTTCGTGTGTTGTATCGTTCAGAAGACGTGCCGTACGTACGTACTCATGGGCAAATCTAGTATACTTATAATTTCATTGGAAACTTTTTTTTTTGATGAATCGGATAGAGCCAAACGGCTCTAGCCATCACAATATATATAAATCAATAATAATAGTTAAATTACAGACATTAATCAGGGATTTTACAAGGAGTAAAACAGAATCAATAATACACAAATAGAACAATAATGGCTGCAAAACACTCTAATGGAGGGTGCGATATCAAAAACGAAGCGCCACACCGTAAAAAAAGGACGGGGGCGGAGCCATCGTCTGGGATCATCAAAGCTACTGATGGAGCCAACCTGGCAACTAGAAACCGAACGAAGATGAGGACGGCAGGTAAGCGGCAAGAGCCATGGGGCCAAAACCACCTCGCACGAAAGCCACCAACTCCACTAGCAGTCCACTGGGAACTCTAGCAGCACAAAGGAGGCCAAACCAGACTCCCAAAACCACGAATGGCACAGCATGAACAAGGCTCATCTGCGCACCAGGAGATGACCAGACGCAGACGCTGCATTCCGCGCCTGAATACGGGCACTCACACGAATCTGTGAGGTATTATAGACTTTTTTATTGTATTTCCGCTTCACAGGAGAGTTCGCTACCAACGCTGAAGGGGGCAAAGTTGACTGGAGGTCCGAAGAACTAGCTTCGATGCGGCGAGATGGGGTCAAGAAGCAACTGGGGCGACCGATGAGTCAATAGGGATAGCGTTAATAATAGAGGAATGACAGAGGCGAGAAGAGTCATCCGTGACCGGAGGAGACTTATGAGGGATAGAGTACAAGAAGGGTTTTAATATCCATCAGGAGCTTATAAAGCCACAAAGTAACTCCTAAAAGTTGGAGTAAAGACAATAAACATCCCGGAAAAAGAAAAGAAAACTTAGACCTTTTGGGATAAGATATCCCGAAAGCGCTAGGAGTTTTAAACACTAAAGAGGGGACCTCAACAGAAACATAAGACTTGCTGGGGAGCACTTGGGGAACCGACGCTCGGTATTGCCGAGAGAAACCCCTCTCACAAAGAGACCGAAAAGGAGAAGAGAAGTATGAAGAAAACAATCCAGGATGTTTACCTGATATCCCACTCAACGAAAGGACCCCAAGGTTGGATCGAGGATGACCCTTAAGAAAATATGATCGAGGGAAGGATACGAGATTCGGAAACACCCTACGCTCCATCAAAAGATTAGCAATATTAGAAGGTCGCAAAGAAGCAGGAAGACCACAAGCGGAAGAGAAGGAAAAAGTGATATTCTTAGTTGGCCGAGAATCAACAACGGAGGAGACGAGATCCTTCGCTTTAACAATAGAGAGATTACTAGCCAATCGGGTGAGAAGCATGCGTTTAAGGAGGGGATAATTAAGGAAGGCTAGGAGTTTAGTCGGAATGGGGTGGCCTCTGGGAAGACCCAGGAGTTTCTGAAGAGAGAAACAACGACTACGAGAGTGACCAAACTTATCGCAGAAGAAGCACTTCAGTTTGTTAACACACTCACGTTTAAAATGCCCAGGAAGAAGGCATCTGAAGCAGACCAGAGGAGGGTCAGAACAATGCGGAGAACGGAAGTTAGAGGAGATGGGAGAGCTACGATGAACTACTAAATCAGCCAAAGGATGTTGAGACGAATCCCCCTTTGAAACCAGAACAGAAACTAACTGGGAGAGCAAGATACAGGCTCCGATAGGGCCAATGAGTACCCCAGCCTTAGATAGGCTCAAATCTAAATCCTAAAAGAGGAATAGAACAGGGAAATGGATCCCAATCAAGAATAGTCACACCAACCAAAACAACACAGCCAGAAGAAAACAACACAGACCACAAAGGGCAATCACACCCACCAAAAGGAAGAGAAAGAAAGATGATGATTTAGATGAAGAGAGGAAGAATAGAGCAATCGAAGTTGCTCCAGTGCTAACAGCTCGGCGCTGAGCAAGCCACCAACAGTAAAAATCCCCAAGGGGAAACCTAGCACCGGAAAAAAAAAACCGAAGCTGGACAAGATCGGTCAAGCTGGACGAAACCACAGCTATGGGACCGATACTACTCTCAAAAGACACAGCGTCGCACAAAAGCAATCTCAAACACTACTCCCAAAATAAATATTACAAGACAAGAAGTAAACAAGAAGCTCAGGTGATCTTACAGTGCTCCGGCGAAACTCACAGGCGAAGGAAACAGTGGAAAATCTGACGAAACCGCGGAAAGGGGGGCGCGACTGTGGAATAGGTACTCACCGAGCCGAGAAAGGCAGCACGTTGGGAGAACCTGGGCGTCACCAAGGAAAGGCAGCTCTTTTGGAAGAGGGAACGGAGAGCTGAAGGGAGAGACGAAGCTCCCAAGAGTCGTCGGAGAGCTCGACCGAAACCGGGAGGGGGGAGAGCAGCACGCGAAAACTGGGCGGTGTGGGAAACTGGAGATATGGGTTTGTAGAGGAGGAAGAACTGAACAAACTTAATGAAGGAAGGAAGGGAAAAGGAAGGAAGGAGCGGCCGGATCTAGGAGAAAAATGATGGAGAAGAATGAACCGTAACTGTCGCTTACAAATCGCTATTCAAATCGCTATTCAAATCCAACGAGTTTCAATTCGGAAACTTGAGCATTGGTATTTTCCTCAAAAAATAAACTTTATTACAAAGAACATGAGTACCTTCTCACCTTGACCCGTATGACTTCACACCAACCGTATTTAATGTCTTCTTCAGAGAAAGGTGATTTTCGTCACTAGTTAAATACTCCATAGTCTTACAGCTCATTTATTATGAGTTAGAGCATCCACAGTCGTTTGCTATATATCCCATTTTCTCATTTTTTAGCAAACGAATAGCAAAGCTGCGCTGCAGTCGTTTCTCATTTTCTCATTTTTTGGCAAAGCTTCTATTCTCATTTCTCAAATATGAGAAACGAAATGAACTTTCTCAAAATATAAAGGACGGGGTATGATACCCCGTCTCTTCGATTTAATTATTTTTTAATTATATCAGACGGACGATCATATACCGTCTCAACAATTCTCAATTTTTTTTTTTAAAAGAGGACGGACGGGGATACATACCCCGGACGGGGTATGATACCCCGTCTCTACCCATAAATTTTTTTTTTTTATTAAAAAAATGTCCCAGACGGGGAATGATACCCCGTCCGGGGTATCAAACCCCGTCCCTGGAAGTTGCTAGCATTTAATGCTATAAGGCAATCTGGCAGGATTAGTAGGCATTTAATGCTGTTAATGTTGATTAGGAGTAGTAAATATAGTTTAATTAGTTAATTAATTAGGTTTAGTTTTATTATATTATTTAATTTAGTTAATTAATTTAGTTTAATAGTTAATTAGTAATTCTGTTTTTTTAAATTTATTTTAAACGATCGGACGGTATATCATACCCCGTCGCTCGCTTTTTTATAAAAAATGAGAAATAATATAGCAAATGACGACTGCAGCGATCGAACCCATTTGCTATTAGTGTAGCTGTCATTTTATACCATATGAGAAAAACGACTGTTGATGCTCTTAGTCAAATCAAAATTTCCGTTGAATAGGGTGTTAATTTTCCACTTTTACGAAAAAATAAAAAATAAAAATATCCATTTCGCTTCCTAGTTTTCAAAATTTAGGCAACAAATGGAAACCATCGACATCATACACTACATTCCCAATCATTCCCAGTAGAACTTAAGGATCATTATCATTAATTATACGTACACCTACGCGTCAATATATAATAGAAGCCTTGTCTATCGTCAATAATAGAAGCCTAATCAATCAAATCTTTATCATAGACGTACTACTACTCTGTCCGGTCTAAGCGTTAGCCACGTCGATTTGTATCATTAATTATTATATTTATATTTATAATGTCCAAATCCCCAATAAATAAGACAATTAACTTTGATTCTCCCCAAGTGTTCCGTTGGCAATACTATATATAAAAAAAAGGATCGAAAAAGAGAGAATATATATATATATATATATACATTACCTAACACAAAGATTAATTAATATAATTAAATTAGATTAATCTAAGTTCATGCATGATTATTAAGTCGATCATACTAATGTAGAAGAGTATTCGCATTCTTCTCTTTTTGTTGGGTGTACTCTTTGAAGGAGACAGTGGTCTAAAAGCCAAGACAAAGGGTCCACATATCCTCTCATATGCACAATTTTTTTTTTTTTACTTTTTTTTTTATTACAAAAATATCATAGGCATCTTATATATGGATCGAGTATCAATCTTCTTTGCAGCATATAAACGAAAGGATCCACGTATCCCGCATTTCTACCAAGAACAGCTTGGCCAGCGAATTGTCTACCATAATATCCCAGCTAGCCGCATTAGTACACCATTAGATTATCGATCAATTTCCATCCGTAAATAGTTAAGAGTGCTTTCTAATTACCTTTCGTAAGGCTCTACGTTCCCGAGCATCTTTTCTTGTTTATTTTTTCATTTCTTTTGGTTTTCATTTTTTGCTTGTAATTTTTTAATGTCATTTGCTTGTGTTGAACTGTTTTTGGAAGAAGAAAAAAAAAATAGGGTCCACACATCCTACTCCATTTAGGGAATTACCCATACTTTACTTGGAAAAGAAATCCTATGCACCACTTGTTACAATATAAATATTAAAGTTCTCATCCTTACCATAACTTCGAAGTTTTGGTCCATCGGCAGGATCATTAATATGGTATCAGAGCAACCTAGGTTCGAATATCACTGGCTGCACAATTTAAATGTGGATTAAAAAAAAAAATACCGCTGCGTATAGTTCAGGTCTTGGCCCAAAAAGATGGCCCTCAACCTGCGGGGGCGTGTTAGAATATAAATATTAAAACCACTCACCTATAGATCCGGTGGAGGTGCACATGCGTGTTCTCTTATTTTCTGTCTGAGGAAGGTTGATGTTATATTTGACTCTTGCAAAATGCTAGATATACACGAGTTTTTACCTCAAACATACATTATAAATGCATTGGGTTCCACTTCTCACTAAAAGACGATGTTAAAACCTGATCTTTTAGTGAAGTCGGCTCCAATACATTTATAATGTATGTTTGGTATAAAAACCCATGTATGTGTAGTCATCTTCTTGACTCTTACATTAAAACTTTCTTTATTAATCTTTTTGTAGGACCAAGCATTCAATAGCTAAACACCGCCCCTACCATTTCCCTTCAAAAATAGCTAAACACCGCACAATG
Organism: Hemerocallis citrina; assembly: GCA_017893485.1. Taxonomy (NCBI): domain Eukaryota; kingdom Viridiplantae; phylum Streptophyta; class Magnoliopsida; order Asparagales; family Asphodelaceae; genus Hemerocallis; species Hemerocallis citrina. Next base: position 131,693,439 of record CM030367.1, on the reverse strand, counting down.
ACGAAAAAAGTTCTAGATGAATATGATTATGTTTGCAATCATACTTTGTTTAGTGTTGTGTGGGTATTTATAGTATGTCTTTATTTATTTATTTTTTGTATCTTTTTTTAAATTTTTTAATGAAACATTGATAATATGACACATTTTTCCAATATACAGAAAGAAAGAGAACACATGAGTTGAGGGGATCACACAATATTGGCCCTAATGCATACAGGCTTATTCTCCCTGATCAAACTTTAAGGACTAGCAAAGAGATGTCTTGAACTCGTGAGATCTTGTTTATCCTAAGCACAGGCAAACCCAAAACTTTTACTATATGAAGTCAGCATATAATACGTAAAATAATGCAAAATAAATAATAGCTAATTTACATTTATTATACGATTTTTTTTAGCATGTGCAAAATATGTAAGAGTTTATTTTATTTTATTTTATTTTTGTGAAATAAGAGGTTATACATGTTAATAATGGTGATATGGAATAACCTAACTTCATCATTATAGAAATTTGGCACCAAAATAGTGCATTTTTCTTTTAAAATTGAAGTACATTTTAACAAAACAAAATATCTATTAAAAATATATATATCATTAAAAAATAACTGAATTTTAAGAAAAATAATATGTTCATAATAAATTCAATACATCTTTAAAAAGAAGAAATAAAGAGAAAAAAAAAGAAGAAGAGTTAAAAGATGGAAACTAGAATGTATAATGGAAGAAATTTGTGGAAATATTTTGAAAGAAGTTGGTTTAAAATGTATAAGAGAAGTCTAAAAAGAAAATTATTGTCAAACAAGGTTGCTTCTATAAATTCTGTAAATTTAGTAGGAGTAATGCTACAGCTACTACCAATTTTATTATCTTTTTCTTGACAAACTTAGGTGACACACTACTATTAAAAAAAATTGAAAGAATGCATGGATGGTCGTGTATTAGTCAGTGTTGAATCAAATTATAGTAAAGCTCCTATAAAACTAAAAATTATTAGAAGGATATAACTAGATGTGTGTTTTTTTTTTAAAGGTGTGGGGCTTGTATGTGGGTCTGCTCCCGATCCTAAAAGCATCATATCTCACTTTTTTTGGAAGTTCCTTGGTACATACATGCATGTGTTTATATTCAATACTTTTTTCAAATTTCGTTGGTACATGTATACATGTTTTTGTTATAAAACTTTTTTTATAAACTTTCTTTTACAATAACTTAAATGATTGAGAGACACAGAAAACAGAGAAAAAAATAGAAGAGAAAGAAAAACCGAAAGGGAAAATAAAATAAGTAAATAACAACTTACAAATAACCAATTTCAGATTACAGGTTAGAGTAGTCGAGGCATGCGTATCACACAGTGTCCTTAAAACAGATTTCGCCTCTTTCGGTTGCTGGATTGTGCGAAGGCATCTCTCTTCCAGGATGCAACGATCAGAGTGTTTACGTAGGCACCACGTAACACTCTCGAACCGTGCAGTAGCGTCAGAATCCTATCACCGACTTACCAAACAGCAGGAGTGAAGAACAGAATAGAATTCAGAGGAGGAAGAAAGAAGATTACTGGTGTAGGGAAGAAATGATAGGGGGGCCTCTATTTATAGGGTCAGGATTAAAACTGTAACAACAGACAAGACTATGAAAGCCTTCAGTGTAACGGCAGACAATCAATTGAATGCCGGCACTGTAACGACAGACATCAATCATTGCCTTTGAATGTCTTCAGTGTAACGGCAGACAAAACATTCAATACTGTATTGAAACGGCAGACAGAACCGTTTTTGCATTTATTTCAGCCGTTTACAAAAGAAAAATCGAAATTGTCTCTGCACGGGATGGGGTCATGTCGGTCCGGTATTCGTGTCCGCAGATCGTGTGGGCGCACACAAGTCGCATGTAATCCGGTCCGAGATTGGCACCCCCCTGCGCGCGCAAGAGAGAGCCTCTCTTCTAGCTATCTTACAATGCTTAGAAAGATGTTACTATATATCCTCTTCTATTTCCTTTGATTTTTCCGATGTGGGACTATGTTCCCTTAACCCATTTTCAAGAATGAAAACGTCTCACTTTGAGAGACAATTTCTTATTCACCCCTTAACCGTTTTGAGTAAATCAATATATGATTTTGATCTACTCACGAAGGAGAACACAAGTCAATCCACTACAACACAGAACCTATTCGCCAGCCTTTTTTTAGACCTTCACCGGCAGTTTTTTATGCCGGTGAAACATTCACCGGCGTTTATAAAAACGCCGGTGCAAATGCCGCCGAATCGAGCGTCGCGGAAAGATAGGCGCATTCACCGGCATTTTTACTGGACGCCGGTATATCTTTAAAATACACCGGCGGCCAGACAAACGCCGGTATATGGCGATTTCTGGGTACCGTTCTTTCCCTCAATATACATTCACCGGCGGTCGCATACCGCCGGTATATATCTTTTCACCGGCGATTGTACAAACGCCGGGGAATGTGTAATATTTACCGGCGGTCATAGAGCGCCGGTGTATGCTTGTTTCTGAGCGCCCTTCTTTCCCTACTTACAAACACCGGCGTGTCGTAAAACACCGCTATATAGATATTCACCGGCGTTTTATAAAACGCCGGTGTATCTTAGGAGTGTTGCAACTTACGGGTACACCCACCTGTGTGGAAATGCCTCTCTAACAAAATTTTCAACTAAACAATTAGATACACCGGCGTTCTATGAAATGCCAGTGTATGTCCATTGGTTTTTCCTGCTCTAATTTTTTATTCGATTTCAATTCACAATTTCATTTAAAAAACTGTAAACTAATTCACAACTGAATCAACCAATTTCAGGCATATTAATGCGAAAATCACAACCAAACACAAGAATTAATTAAGATAATAAAGTTTCACACATAGTCCATTAATCGTCCAAATTCACCGCTTAATAAACATCATAATTAACAAATACAGTAATTAACATCCCAAATATCTCAACAACTACTTAAAACAACAATCCAGAACATAACAACAACAAGAACAACATAACAACAACAACTAGAGTAGGCCGACCACAGATCCATACCCCTCGAGTAGCTTCAGTGCTGATCATCAGAATTTCCTTCATCTGGGTGACCGCTCTATGAAAAAAAAACAATAATTTAGTTCAACAGTAAACAAATATAAGAAAAATAAGTAAAATAAGAAGGGGCTCATATGAAGTGTAGTTTTAAGGAACTGTCATCGTGGAAGGAAACCAAATATAGAAGCCAGAAATGGAAACAGAGAATGGTAGAGAATGAGGATACACCAGGCTAACATAGCGGCATTTTCCTCATCTCTCTCGCATCCCTTCTTTCCCTTCAGCACACGCATACAAAGAGACATCAGCAACAACAGCAAGAGCGACAAGAACAAAAATAATAACAAATTATTATAAACGAGATGTTTCTATATGGATTTCCAGATCTCCACTCGAGCTCTCTCTTTCTAATCACAGCCCAATTAAGAACATAGACGACAGCCACTAAATAATCCAATCACAGCCAAATCAAAATTTGCCATCCTGGATCTTAAATCTTCAGATGCATGAATTCAGCTTCTTTAAGAGTAAAAGAAAATGAAAATAACAATCAAAATCATACTAAGATGACAATCAGATGCATGAATTCAGTTTCTTTGATAGTAAAAGAAAATGAAAATTTCCAGTATCTAAGCATATATGTTTCTCCATTAATTCATCATCCCAACTAAATCATGATGTTTGTGGCTCCAAAAGAAACCTGCACAAGGTTTGTTCAACCCAATTATTGTACAGATTTGGAGGATTTTGGTATACATACAGCATCCTCTAGTTGACAGTTAACACATTTTGGTAAAAAAATCATGCTAAGATGACAATCAGATGCATGAATTCAGTTTCTTTGACAGTAAAAAAAAATGAAAATTTCCAGTATCTAAGCATATATGTTTCTCCATTAATTCATCATCCCAACTAAATCATGATGTTTGTGGCTCCAAAAGAAACCTGCACAAGGTTTGTTCAGCCCAATTCTTGTACAGATTTGGAGGATTTTAGTATACATACAGCATCCTCTAGTTGACAGTTAACACATTTTGGTAAAAAAATCATGCTAAGATGACAATCAGATGCATGAATTCAGTTTCTTTAACAGTAAAAGAAAATGAAAATTTCCAGTATCTAAGCATATATGTTTCTCCATTAATTCTTCATCCCAACTAAATCATGATGTTTGTGGCTCCAAAATAAATCTGCACAAGGTTTGTTCAGCCCAATTCTTGTACAGATTTGGAGGATTTTGGTATATAGCCAGCATCCTTTAGTTGACAATGAAACCATTTTGGTAAAAAAATCATGCTAAGATGACAATCAGATGCATGAATTCAGTTTCTTTGACAGTAAAAGAAAATGAAAATTCCCAGTATCTAAGCATATATGTTTCTCTATTAATTCTTCATCCCAACTAAACCATTGATGTTTGTGCCTCCAAAAGAAACCTGCACAAGGTTTGTTCAGCCCAATTCTTGTACAGATTTGGAGGATTTTGGTATACAGCCAGCATCCTTAGTTGACAGTTAACACATTTTGGTAAAAAAATCATGCTAAGATGACAATCAGATGCATGCGATCAGTTTCTTTAACAGTAAAAGGAAATAAAAATTTCCAGTATCTAAGCATAAATGTTTCTCCATTAATTCTTCATCCCAACTAAATCATGATGTTTGTGGCACCAAAATAAACCTGCACAAGGTTTGTTCAGCCCAATTCTTGTACAGATTTGGAGAATTTTGGTATACAGCTAGCATCCTCTAGTTGAGAGTTAACACATTTTGGTAAAAAAATAATGTTAAGAAGGCAATCAGATGCATGAATTCAGCTTCTTTCACAGTAAAAGAAAATGAAAATTTCCAGTATTTAAGCATATATACTTCTCTATTAATTCATCATCCCAACTAAATCATGATGTTTGTGGCTAAAAAAGAAACCTGCACAAGGTTTGTTCTCACCCAATTGTTGTACAGATTTGGAGGATTTTGGTATACATACAACATCCTTAGTTGACAGTCAACCCATTTTGGTAAAAAAATCATGCTAAGATGACAATCTGATGCATGAATTCAGTATCTTTGACAGTAAAAGAAAATGAAAATTTCCAGTATATAAGCATATATGTTTCTCTATTAATTCTTCATCCCAACTAAATCATGATGTTTGTGGCTACAAAAGAAACTTGCACAAGGTTTGTTCTCACCCAATTCTGGTACAGATTTGGAGGATTTTGGTATACATACAGCATCCTTAGTTGACAGTCAACCCATTCTGGTAAAAAAATCATGCTAAGATGACAGTCAAATGCATGAATTCAGCATCTTTGATAGTGAAAGAAAATGAAAATTTCCAGTATATAAGCATATATATATGTTTCTCTATTAATTCTTCATCCCAACTAAACCATTGATGTTTGTGGCTACAAAAGAAACCTGCACAAGGTTTGTTCTCACCCAATTCCTGTATAGATTTGGAGGATTTTGGTATACATACAGCATCCTTAGTTGACAGTTAACCCATTTTGGTAAAAAAATCATGCTATGATGACAATCAGATGCATGAATTCAGCATCTTTGATAGTGAAAGAAAATGAAAATTTACAGTATATAAGCATATATATATGTTTCTCTATTAATTCTTCATCCCAACTAAATCATGATGTTTGTGGCTACAAAATAAACCTGCACAAGGTTTGTTCTCACCCAATTCTTGTACAGATTTAGAGGATTTTGGTATACATACAGCATCCTTAGTTGACAGTCAACCCATTTTGGTAAAAAAATCATGCTAAGATGACAGTCAAATGCATGAATTCAGCATCTTTGATAGTGAAAGAAAATGAAAATTTCCAGTATATAAGCATATATATATGTTTGTCTGTTAATTCTTCATCCCAACTAAACCATTGATGTTTGTGGCTACAAAAGAAACCTGCACAAGGTTTGCTCTCACCCAATTCTTGTACAGATTTGGAGGATTTTGGTATACATACAGCATCCTTAGTTGACAGTCAACCCATTTTGGTAAAAAAATCATGCTAAGATGACAATCAGATGCATGAATTCAGCTTCTTTCACAGTAAAAGAAAATGAAAATTTCCAGTATATAAGCACATATGTTTCTCTATTAATTCTTCATCCCAACTAAATCATGATGTTTGTGGCTACAAAAGAAACCTGCACAAGGTTTGTTCTCACCCAATTCTTGTACAGATCTGGAGGATTTTGGTATACATACAACATCCTTAGTTGACAGTTAACCCATTTTGGTAAAAAAATCATGCTAAGATGACAATCTGATGCATGAATTCAGTATCTTTGACAGTAAAAGAAAATGAAAATTTCCAGTATATAAGCATATATGTTTCTCTATTAATTCTTCATCCCAACTAAATCATGATGTTTGTGGCTACAAAAGAAACTTGCACAAGGTTTGTTCTCACCCAATTCTGGTACAGATTTGGAGGATTTTGGTATACATACAGCATCCTTAGTTGACAGTCAACCCATTCTGGTAAAAAAATCATGCTAAGATGACAGTCAAATGCATGAATTCAACATCTTTGATAGTGAAAGAAAATGAAAATTTCCAGTATATAAGCATATATATATGTTTCTCTATTAATTCTTCATCCCAACTAAACCATTGATGTTTGTGGCTACAAAAGAAACCTGCACAAGGTTTGTTCTCACCCAATTCTTGTACAGATTTGGAGGATTTTGGTATACATACAGCATCCTTAGTTGACAGTGAACCCATTTTGGTAAAAAAATCATGCTAAGATGGCAATCAGATGCATGAATTCAGCTACTTTAATAGTAAAAGAAAATGAAAATCCAGTATCTAAGCATATATGTTTCTCTATTAATTCTTCATCCCAACTAAACCATTGATGTTTGTGACTCCAAAAGAAACTTGCACAAGGTTTGTTCCGCCCAATTCTTGTACAAATTTGGAGGATTTTGGTATACATACAGCATACTTAGTTGACAGTGAACCCATTTTGGTAAAAAAATCATGCTAAGATGGCAATCAGATGCATGAATTCAGCTGCTTTAACAGTAAAAGAAAATGAAAATTTTCAGTATCTAAGCTTATATGTTTCTCTGTTAATTCTTCATCCCAACTAAATCATGATATTTGTGCCTCCAAAAGAAACCTGCACAAGGTTTGTTCCGCCCAATTCTTGTACAGATTTGGAGGATTTTGGTATACAGCTAGCATACTTAGATGACAGTCAACCCATTTTGGTAAAAAAATCATGCTAAGATGGCAATCAGATGCATGAATTCAGTTTCTTTAACAGTAAAAGGAAATGAAAATTTTCAGTATCTAAGCATATATGTTTCTCCATTAATTCTTCATCCCAACTAAACCATTGATGTTTGTGGCTCCAAAATAAACCTGCACAAGGTTTGTTCAGCCCAATTCTTGTACAGATTTGGAGGATTTTGGTATACAGCCAGCATCCTTAGTTGACAGTTAACCCATTTTGGTAAAAAAACATGCTAAGAAGGCAATCAGATGCATGAACTCAGATTCTTTAACAGTAAAAGAAAATGAAAATTTCCAGTATCTAAGCATATATGTTTCTCTATTAATTCTTCATCCCAACTAAACCATTGATGTTTGTGGCTCCAAAAGAAACCTGCACAAGGTTTGTTCAGCCCAATTCTTGTACATATTTGGAGGATTTTGGTATACATACAGCATCCTTAGTTGACAGTGAACCCATTTTAGTAAAAAAATCATGCCAAGATGACAATCAGATGCATGAATTCAGTTTCTTTAACTGTAAAAGGAAATGAAAATTTCCAGTATCTAAGCATATATGTTTCTCTATTAATTCTTCATCCCAACTAAATCATGAGGTTTGTGGCTCCAAAATAAACCTGCACAAGGTTTGTTCCGCCCAATTCTTGTACAGATTTGGAGGATTTTGGTATACATACAGCATATTTAGTTGATAGTGAACCCATTTTGGTAAAAAAATCATGCTAAGATGCCAATCAGATGCATGAATTCAGCATCTTTGACAGTGAAAAGGAGAGAAATCAAGAGAAATTACCGAAGATAGAGAGGGGGCCGACCAGCGGGGCGACGAGCGGTGGTTTTCGATCGCAAATTCACCACGAAATAGAGAGAGGGATGAGGGAAATCTAATTGGGCTGTCGAAGATGACGAAGGGACGGAGGTGAAGCACGAGAAATAGAGAGAGGGAGGAGGGAAAACGAAGGCGGCGAAAATTTGGTTTGGGAATTAGCGAGCAAAATGTTAGGGTTTGCGGGGATTTATCTCAGTTAATTCACCAGCGTTTGAAATTACGAATGCCGGTGAATGTATCTATATATTTCCCGGCGTTTGTTATTAAAATGCCGGTGAATAATACCATTCACCAGCATTTATAAATAAAATGCCGGTGATTAGCTTGATTTCCCGATGTTTTATAGAGGCCGCCGGTGTATAACCATCCAATCTGACGCCCCATTCCTGGTCACTCCCTACCCCGGCGCGAATGGTAAAACACCGGGGAATATACACCGGTAAATCGCACATGTTTTGTAGTGATCAAGATCTCTTAATAATTCATTGAGGATCTTACTCAAAAAATTGTTCAAAAACCGGTTCGTAAATGGTGTATAAAACACCCATTTTCTAACATTCCTCACATGAATGAAAATTGACGACCACAGACACGACAAACTGACACGACAGACTTGGTGATAGAATTCAGCGGCTGATTCCTGCGTAGGATAGGTAGGTGTTACCCTTTGAATCTTTCCTTATGAAAATATGTTTACTTTACTAACTAAACAGTAGACGCGATATTCTTGAACTGTTCTATCATTTGTGTAAACGATGACATATCTCACACAGAAATTTTCCTAACGCATTTTCAGTTCTTACTGTTATGTTCATTTTGGCCATGAACATACGCCTGGTTCTGCAAGAGTTTAACAGGAATATTGCCATATATCATTTCTTTGGAAGCAACCCTTCTTCCCTCTTACATAGGTGATTTCTTACTTAAGAATAACCCGCATTACTATGCTCAGATATCCGACACATAAGAATCATTAAAAACCTAGATTAACCTGTTACCTTACGGGCATCACTGTTTCATCATGGGAATGGACATGGAAAAATCCCCACAGTGATCCAATTTGGTCTTTACAATTTAGTTGTCCCTTTGAACCTAGATCTTGGGATCTCTATTCAGCTAGGTTGGGTATCCATTGTATTGACTTATTCTTTCATGTGCTTTAGTCTCATTCCCCTCGATGATTTATCAACTTACTCTCTGTTTAACCCTTTGGTTAACGGATCCGCAATGTTATCCTTTGAATTTACATAGTCCACAGAGATAACCCCGGTAGAAAGTAGTTGTCTAATGGTATTATGTTTTCGACGAATATGTCTAGATTTACCATTATACATATTGCTCTGTGCTCTACAAATTGCAGATTGACTATCTGAATGTATGCAGATTGGAGGCAGAGGCTTCGTCCACCTTGGAATATCCTCGAGGAAGTGGTGTTACCATTCAGCATCTTCCCCACATTTATCCAGTGCGATTAAATCAGATTCCATCGTGAATTTAGCGATCACTATTTGTTTCGAGGATTTCCAAGAAACTGCTGCACCACCTAGTGTAAACACATAGTCACTAGTGGATTTTGAATTGTCACTAGATATCTAATTCGCATCACTGTATCCTTCAAGTACAGCTGGGTATCTCGTATAGTGCAGCCCATAGTTACGAGTAAAATGCAAGTACTTCAGTACTCTTGTAATTGCTTACCAATGCTCACTTTCAGGATTACTTGTATATCTACTTACTTTACTCACTGCATAGGCTATGTCTAGTCTCATTAAGTACATTAGATTGCCTATGATTCTAGAGTATTCTACTTGAGAAATACTCTCACCTTTATTTTTGGATAAATGTAAAGTTAGATCTATTGGAGTTCTGGCGATTCCAGAATTATCTTTATTAAAATTTTCAAGAATATTGTCAACATAATGTAACTGGCTTAAGATAAGCTCGTCTAATGTTCTTGTAATTTTAATTCTCAATATAACATCAGTTAGTCCCATATCTTTCATTTCAAATCTTGAGCTCAACATGTTTTTAATAGATTTAATCATCTGATCATTACTTCCAATAATAAACATGTCATCTACATACAAACATATAATGATATATCTATTTTCTGTGTCTTTGACATATACACATTTGTCACGTTCATTAATCTTGAAGCCATTTGTCATCATGACATTGTCAAATTTTTTATGCCACTACTTTGGAACTTGTTTCAAGCCATATAATGACTTCACCCATTTACACACTTTCTTTTCATGTCCTGGAGCTGAAAAGCCCTCAGGTTGTTCCATGTAGATCTCTTCATCTAAATCTCCATTAAGAAAAGCTATTTTTACATCCATTTGATGTACTTCAAGATTGCGCAGAGCTGCTACTATAAGTACCATCTTAATGGAATTTATTCTCGTCATAGGAGAATATGTATCAAAGTAATCAAGACCTTCCTTTTGTTTATAGCCTTTAATTACAAGTCTTGCATTGTATTTTTCAATTGATCCATCAGATTTTATTTTTCTCTTGAAGATCCACTTGGAACCTAAAGGTTTACTACCTAGTGGAAGATACACTAGTTCCCAAGTATGATTTTGCAAGATAGAATAAAGTTTCACTCTTGATGGCTTCTTTTCATAGAGGATCATCACTAGAGTTCACCGCTTCTTTGAAGGTTTGGGGTTCACTTACAAGCATAAAAGTCAAGAAATCCGGACCAAAAGATTTTTCCATTCTTATTCTTTTACTGCGTCGAAGTTCCTCCTCAACTTCTTCATCTTGGTCTTCAGTATCTTCACTAATAGTCTCATGTGTTCGTTTAGAGGAACTTGGTTCCTCCATTGACTTACATGGAAATACATCTTCCAAGAACGATGTATTTCTAGACTCTATTATCGTGTTCTTTGATATATCAGTGATATCGGATTTGTACACCAAGAACCGATAAGCACTACTGTTAAGTGCATAGTCAATGAAACCATTTTTTGTCCTATTTTTACTTTCTTAGGTGGAGGTACTGCCACCTTAGCAAGACATCCCCACATTCGCAAGTAATTGTAGGATGGCTTTCTTCCTTTTCATAATTCATATGGAGTTTTCTCTTCTTTCTTTTTGGGAACCTTATTCAGACGGTAGTTAGCTGAAAGAATAGCTTCTCCCCACAAGTTTGTTGGCTAACCAAAACTTATTAACATTGCATTCATCATTTCTTTCAATGTACGATTCTTTCTCTCAGCAACACCGTTGGACTGAGAAGAATAAGGCACTGTCATTTCATGTATAATCCCATGCTTAACACAAGTGACAGCAAATGATGATTCATACTCTCCCCCTCGATAGCTTCTTAGCGTCTTAATTTTCTTGTTGAGTTGGTTCTCAACTTCATTTTTATAGAGAACAAATTTCTCTATAGCTTCATCATTGCTTTTAAGCAAATATATATAGCAGTATTTTGTGCTATCATCAATGAAGGTAATAAAATATTTATTACCACCTCTTTTTGTATCATTTTCAAATCACAAATATCAGTGTGAATTAGATCAAGAGGTTCAGTATTTCTTTCAACACTTTTAAACGATGATCTTATTAGTTTTGCCTCAACACAAGTTTCACACTTGTATTTGGAATCAATTTGGAATGTTGGTATGTAATTCAAGTTAATTAGTTTTCGCAAAGTATCATAATTAACATGTCCTAGTCTACCATGCCATTAATTGGAAGACTCATGCATATAAGTAGAAGAGCTAGCTTTATTGATATTGAGTTTAAAGATTACATTGAGTTTAAACATTCCACCACTCATGTATCCTCTACCAACATACATTCCACTTTTTGACAAAACAAATTTGTTTGACTCAAACACTAAACGAAAATCTGTGATTATTAAGCAACAAAGCAGATACCAGGTTCTTACAGATTTCAGGAACATATGCGACATTGTTCAGAGTCAGTTTTTTTCCAGAAGTCATCTTCAAGATCACCTTACCTTGGCCCTTGAATTCTGAAGTAGCTGAGTTCCCCACAAACACCTTCTTCCCATTCTCTAATGGTTCGAAAGTGGAGAACATACTTCTGTTGGAGCACACATGTTGAGTAGCTCCAGTGTTAATCCACCATTCCTTTGGGTTTGAACCTAACATATTCACCTCTGAAATCACAGCCGAGAGTTTGATATCGGAAACATTGAGCAATGCCTTGAATTAAGTTTGCTTCTCTATTCCTGTTCTTCTTGGGAAGTCTGCATTCAGTAGACTTGTGACCCATCTTGTCGCAATTGAAGCACTTGCCTTAAAACTTCGGCTTCTTGGAGATTCCTCCCTTGGGCACCAACTTGGGACCCTTGTTGTTGTACTTGTTCGAACGTTGTTTATGTTCCACTACATTTGCCTTGGCCGCTTGACCGATGACTCCGACCTTTTTAGATCCTCTATTGTCTTCTTCAATACGAAGCCTGACAATGAGATCTTCAATGCCCATTTCTTTTCGCTTATGCTTTAGGTAATTCGTAAATTCTTTCCAACCTGGTGGTAATATTTCAATTATACATGCTACTTGGAAACTTTCACTTAAGTTCATACTTTCAGCATGAATCTCATGCAAGATCAGTTGTAGTTCTTGAACTTGACTAATCACTGTTTTAGAATCTACCATTTTATAGTCTAGGAAGCGGCCCACAATGAATTTCTTGGTGCTAGCATCCTCAGTTTTATACTTATGGTCTAATGATTTCCAAAGTTCTTTAGCAGTTCTCTTGTCAATGTATACATTATACAAAGAATCGGCTAATCCATTCATTATGTAATTCCTACATAAGTAATCAGTATTTTTCCAAGCATCCATAGCGGCAATGACTTGGTTATCTTGTTTATCTTTCTTAAGATTTGGAGCTTCTTTGTTCAAGAATCTTGCAAGATTCAGTGTGGTCAGATAGAACATCATCTTCTGTTGCCACCTTTTAAAATTCTTCCCGTTGAACTTCTCAGGTTTCTCCCCATGGAAGACTGAGACAGGTACAATGGTTGGCATTGGCACTCGTGCCGCAGCAGCAGTCGGTGCTTGCATCGTATCAGCAACTGGCACTTGGACCGTTTCAGACACAGCAACATTGTTCGATGTAGTAGTCATATCAATTCTGAAAATTACACAACACGAGTGTAAGTTTTCCAGATTAAAGAAAAGAAAAGAAGTGCCTCAAAATCGGGAAATCAAGAAAATCAAAAATCTGTTTTAAGTTTGTTATCGAAAATTCTTTATAAACTTTCTTTTACAATAACTCAAATGATTGAGAGGCACAGAAAACAGAGAAGAAAATAGGAAAGAAAGAAAAACCGAAAGGAAAAATAAAATAAATAAATAACAACTTACAAATAACCAATTTCAGATTACAAGTTAGGGTAGTCAAGGCCTGTGTATCACATAGTGTCCTTAAAACAGATTTCGCCTCTTCCAGTTGCTGGATTGTACGAAGGTGTCAGTCTCCCAGGATGCAACAACCAGAGCGTTCACGTAGGCACCACGTAACACTCTCGAACCGAGTAGCAGCGTTAGAATCCTATCACCGACTTACCCAACAGCAGGAGTGAAGTACAGAATAGAACTGAGAGGAGGAAGAAAGAAGATTACTGGTGCAGGGAAGAAATGAGAGGGGAGGCCTCTATTTATAGTGCCAGGGTTGAAACTGTAACGGCAGACAAGGCTATGAATGCCTTCAGTGTAACAGCAGACAATCAATTGAATGCCGACATGTAACGGCAGACATCAATCATTGCCTTTGAATGCCTTCAGTGTAACGGCCGACAAAACATTCAATACTGTATTGAAACGGCAGACAGAACCATTTCTGCATTTATTTCAGCTGTTTAAAAAAAGAAAAATCAAAACTGGAGCAAAAAGTGGCTCTGCGCGGGGTGGGGTCATGTCGGTCCGGCATTCGTGTCTGCAGGTCGTGCGGGCGCACACAAGTCGCATGTAATCCGGTTCGAGATTTGCACCCCCCCTGCGCGCGCGAGAGAGAGAATCTCTTCTAACTATCTTACAATGCTTAGAAGGAGGTCTATATATCTTCTTCTATTTCCTTTAATTTTTCCGATGTGGGACTATGTTCCCTTAACCTATTTTCAAGAATGAAAACGTCTCACTTTGAGAGACAATTTCTCATTCACCCCTTAACCATTTTTAGCAAATCAATATATGATTTTGATCTACTCTCGAAGGAGAACACAAATCAATCAAGATCTTTTAATAATTTATTGAGGATCTTACTCAAAAAATTTCTCAAAAACTGGTTCATAAATGGTGTATAAAACACCCATTTTCTAACAGTTTTTATATTCAACACATAGCTACAATTGCAAATAAGCTCAACAAGTGCAAATTTTGGCTCGAGCTTGAATCAATAAAAACTTGCACATACTTATTTAGTAACAGAATTTATATATATATATATATATATATATATATATATATATATATATATATATATATATATATATATATATATATATATATATATATATATATATATGTTTTGTTATGCACTAGACCCCGATGTTCACTCGTGTGCACTCGGTCTTCCCGCCTTCGTATCGACGATCTGAACCGCCCACATTGATCTACACGTCTAAATTAGTCTAAATATGTAAAATCAAATTATTTGAAATTTATTTTCCCATCCATCATGTGACTATAAAAAACAACGAATAGATGGGCAAATGAATTTCAAATGATTTGATTTTACATATTTAGACTAATTTAGATATGTAGATCAATGTGAACGGTTCGGATCGTCGATACAAAAGCGGGAAGGCTGAGAGCACACAAGTGCACACGGAGGTCTAGTGCACAACGGAACATTACTGATGCTGCTTGTTTTCGGTAGGGAAGCAACATATGTGAGTTCTTGTAATTTAGGAAGTGGAAGGGACAGATCTCGACCTCGGCTCGGGTCTGTTCCTGGAGGTCGGCTCGAAAGATCTGCAGGAGCTAGGACGGCCTGGGTACCTGCAAAAGGTTTAGAAACACCGAGAGAAATCCTAGCAACAGACCCTCCAACGATCTACTCAGTCACTGAAAAAGAGACCGAGCAGCTAAGGTTCAGGTGGAGAAATTTTGATAACCTTTCAAAGTGATGAGGGGGCCTGATATTTATAGGCAGAGGCAAATGAATATCTAACCCTTATAGGCCGGGTTAGACCCGTTTGTCTGTGGGCCTGAAATGGGTGAAGGCCCGTTGGACCTGTTGACCTGATGATCTGGGATGAGCAAATCTGAGGAGATCCGACGGCCTTGATTGAGCCACATCATCTATACTCACATCATAAGCCCCCCACTCCTACAGGGCTGTGTGCACTAATCATGGAGGAGTACTTTGTCCTTGTGAGAAGAGCAGAGGGGGGGTATTTTGGGAAGATGAGATGGTGAGCTCCTAAGAAGTTTTTGGGGTCGGCACCGAGCCAAGCATGGTACATCCTGATCGAAGTCTGTGCCAAGCACCGATCTTGAGGGGTTAGTGCTGAGCGTCGAGCCAGGAGGGTCGGGGCCGAGCACGCCGAGCGAGATGCTTTTTGAGAGGAAGCTGTGGCAATGCTCGTGGTTCATGGCGAGCTCCGAGCTTGGGGTCGGCACCGAGCGCCTCAACAGAGGCATTTTATGAGAGAAGGCTGTGGCAATGCTCGAGGTCCATGCCGAGCTCCAAGCTTGGGATTGGCGCCGAGCACCTCGACGGAGGCATTTTTGAGAGAAGGCTGGGGCAATGCTCGAGGTCCATGCCGAGCTTCGAGCTTGGGGTTAGCGCCGAGCGTCTTGGCGGAGGCATTTTATGCAAGAAGGCTATGGCAATGCTCAAGGTCCGCACCGAGCTCCGAGCTTGGGGTCGGCATCAAGCACCTCGATGGAGGCATTTTATGAGAGAAGGTTGTGGCAATGCTCGAGGTTCATGCTGAGGGTTGAGCCAGATGATTATGTTTAGGGCCACTTTTGTGGAAATGCTGGGTGCCTGCTCGAGATTCATGCCGAGTGTCGAGCCAGGTGGCCTTACTTAGAGATGCTTTTGTGGAATGCTGGATACCTGCTCGAGATTCATGCCGAGCATCGAACTAGGTTGTGAGACCCCGTAATTCCAGAAGAGTATATATATATACTAGTATAGTATATATATAGTATATACTAAAGTAGAAAAGAAAAAGAAAGAAAGAAAAGTGGAGTAGGGTATCAATTGGTGGACTATAGAAGATCCTATGGGATTTGATGGTGTCATGGACCTATGAGATTTCCTATGGGAATGATGGAATAAATGAGATGGAAGTGTGTGTGTGTGTGTGTGTGTGTGTGTGTGTGTGTTGACCGGTTGACCTAGGGGGAAATAATCCCATATTGGATGGGAATAGGAGGAAAGTGTGAGATATATTAGGAAAGCCTATAATAAAGGTTACCCAACGTCCGGACATCCTTTTGAGGCAGTCTGTGGTGGGCGTGGCTAGAATTTAGTTAATTGTGTGCGTACGAGCTGAGTACGGGGCGTTACAGATGGTATCAGAGCCAACTTTCGACATCGAATGTAGGACTTATATATAGGAGGTGCGTAAGACCCTGTGTGGGCAGCGATATGTGCATTAGATGCATAAGACCCTGTGTGGGCAACAATTAGGAGACAAGTCTACATTCGATTAGAAAGAAGATCATGTACTAGATTGCACGTCCCGTATTCAGCGAAGACGCTGAATTCTTAAGAGGGGGTGAATGTGAGACCCCGTAATTCTAGAAGAGTATATATATATATTAGTATAGTATATATATAGTACATACTAAAGTAGAAAAGAAAAAGAAAGAAAGAAAAGTGGAGTAGGGTATTAATTGGTGGACTATAGAAAGATCCTATGGGATTTGATGGTGTGATGGACCTATGAGATTTCCTATGGGAATGATGGAATAAATGAGATGGAAGTGTGTGTGTGTGTGTATGTTGACTGGTTGACCTAGGGGAAATAATCCCATATCGGATGGGAATAGGAAGAAAGTGTGAGATATATTAGGAAAACCTATGATAAAGGTTACCCAACGTCCGGACACCCTTTTGAGGCAGCCTGTGGTGGGCGTGGCTAGAATTTAGTTAATTGTGTGCGTACGAGCTGAGTGCGGGGCGTTACACAGGTGGCCTTGATTTTTATGCACTATTGTAGGAAAGCTGGGTGCCTACTCGCGATTCATGTCGAGCATCCAGTCAAGTGGCCTTGCTTGGAGGCACTTTTGTGGAAATGTTGGATGCTTGCTAGAGATTCATGCTGAGCGTCGAGCCAGGTGACCTTGCTTAGAGGTGCTTTTGTGGAAATGCTGGATGTCTTCTCGAGATTCATGTCGAGCGTCGAGCCAGGTGGCCTTTCTCCGAGGCATTTTTATGGAAATGCTGGATGCCTGCTCGAGATTCATGCCGAGCATCGAACCAGGTGGCCTTGCTTTTTATGCGCTGTTATGGAAAAGCTGGGTGCCTGCTCGCGATTCATGTCGAGTGTCGAGCCAGGTGGCCTTGCTTTGAGGTGCTTTTGTGGAAATGCTAGATGTCTGCTCAAGGTTCATGTTGAGCATCGAGCCATGTGGCTTTTCTCAGAGGCACTTTTATGGAAATGCTGGATGCCTGCTCGAGATTCATGCCGAGCGTCGAGCCATGTGGCCTTCATGACTAGCCAAAACCTTGTTTCTTTGGTTGTCGTGTTTGAGGTGCATGCCGAGGCTGGAGTGTTTTGGACTTGGAGAGAAATTGGTCTTGGGAAGAAATTGGAACGTTTTGGGCCACTCCAATGGTGACACATGTAATGATGACATCATGTTTTGAGAATTTTGAGGAGTCGTTTGGTTCACTATATATCCCCCACCCATCTCCTCATCTTTCACCTTTGCTCTCTCTCTCTAAGTTCCTAAGTTTGCTCTCTAGCACAGTTCAGCCACTGGCGGCGATCTTTTTTGGAAACTTTCCATATTTCAAATAGGCAAGTTTTTTCATTATGTCGAGGGCTCAGTCTGGTTCGTCCACCACTACATCGAGTCAGGTTGATAACCTGCATCTCTTCGACTCAATGGCTTGGGAAATAGTGGAGAAGGTTTATAAAGTCACGCCGCTCCGCAGCATAAAGCCCTTCGTAATAGAGTCGAGCAACTCAGAAGGGAGCGTGCACAGGGAGGAGGGTGACGATGAGGAAGTGGTCGGTGGTGTGGAGGAGGATGAGCTGATTGAGGGAGTGGGGGATGACGAGGGAGTTGAAGTTACCTAGGGGGTCGAGGAAGTCGAGGCCGACCCCTCAACAAAGAACGACCATCTGGCTCCTTTGGTGATGCCCTCGCCCTCGAAGGTTCGTTGTGTCCGACAGAGGAAAACGAAGTGGATCCTACCACACAGCCCGGACGAGATGGATCCCGACTCGATGTCCTATTAACTGTACAGCCTAGTTCCATTAGAATGTACCCGGATGATATCGAGGAGTTGGTTCGGTACGGAATGCAACCGTCCTTGCCTGGTCGACAGAAAATCTCCATGGAAAAAATGCAAACTGTACTAACCGCGGATGATCTTCCGGTTATCCAAGCCAACTACTTCATTAATTAGAAGTTCGAGCTGTTGATCCCCAGCCCCGGGCTCCGCCCCACAGATAACTTGGCTCCCTGCTTTTACATATTTTCAGTGGACGCGTTCAGCTCGGGCTTGCGACTGCCACTCCACCCATTCATCCAGAGGGTTCTGAACTGGGCGTCATTGAGTCCGATGCAATACGGGCCCAACTCTTGGAAGCAGCTCGTGTGCTTCATGCTTCTTTGCAAGGAGAGGGGCATGCCCCTGAGATTGAAGTACTTCCGAGCGGTCTTGGGTATTAGCTCATCTGGAAAGTATGAAGGGCCTACTACATCTCGCCTCGCCGATGAAGGAGGGTCGTCCACGGGCATCCGGACACCATAAAGGGGTGGAAGGGAAAATGTTTCATCGTTCGGAGTCTGACACCGTAGGTGATACCCACGGCGTGGATTTTTTATAAGCCCAACCTTAGGGCCCTTGCAAGGCCAATTTGACGACCGAGGAGTGGGCAGATGTTGAGTGGATATGTTCAAGCAATAGCATCGGTTGGCTGAATGTGATGAGAGGCATCTGGCTCGGATCGGACTGAGACCCAGTCCTTCCAGTATGTCTTTTGTCTAATTTTCATTCAAGTATTTTCCTTCTTCTTATACGCTTCTCTTTCCTTTGCAGATATGGACAACTCGGAGATCGCTGCAAGAAGGGCGCTGTTGAAGAAGAGGAAGGCCGAGCAGGGGAAGCCGGCGAAGGTCCCCTTCGAGGTGGTTTCAGAGGAACCTTCTGACTAGAAGCTGAAGAAGCAGAAGGCCTCCAAGTCGGGCCCAAGCTCTAGTAGCCTGAAGTTTACTGAGGTGGTGAAGAGTGGCCTCCCCCCATCACTCCAGCGGCTGAGGCGATTATGGGCGAAGCGGGGCTTTCACCATGGGCCTCGGACACCTTGTTGGAGGGTCCCGTGGCCATCGAGGTGGTTGAGAAGCTCGCCCCACCTCTGGAACAGAAGGCCCGAGAGCGCGATACCATAGAGTCCAGCTACATGAAGTGGGCTTTGGCGAGTGTGTAGGTAATCTTCATTATGTTCCGACTCTTTTGTAGCTTGATTGTTGTTTTTTTTAAGTCTGATTCCCTCGGCTATAGGCTTGTATGGAGGCACTCAGCTTATGAAGCTGCATCATCAGGAGCTAAATAGGGAGGTGAGGAATGCTAAGCGCTACGATCATGAGATGAAGGATCTCAAGATAGCGCAGATGGCACTCGAGGCCCGCAACCAGGCCCTTCAGGCCGAGCTGGCTAACCAGGCCGATGCCATCTTGAAGAAGGAGGGCGAGCTAAGGAAGGCGACCGAGAAGGAAGTAAGGAAGGTCAAGCAGGCCGGCATTGATAAAGTCATCGCGCCCAAGATGAGGTCTATGCCCTGGCGATCCGGTACATTAAGTACTACCACCCTGAGAGATCTTAGTCAGTTTCATTACAATATGGAGCTACCCAACCACCCACCGACTCCTGGGGGTGGTGGCAACGAGGACGTTGAGGTGGTCGACCCCAATGCGGAGATGGCTGTCGAAGAAGATGTTGGCCAATTCCCCAAGCAGTAGCATTTGTTATTTTCTTTTTCTCCTCTTTTCTCTTTGAATTTTGTAGTTGCCGAACACGGACTCACCACCGCATCTTTGTAAATACATTTTTTAGTAATGGAAAGAGTTTTTGGCCGAACCTTTTGACTTGGAATTTTGGGTGTGATCTTCCAAGTGAGATTTTCTAAATTTTTACCAAGTATATAGGGCTCGGAATGATGTTTCTCTGTTTTCCTCTGTCAGATAGATGTGACCTTGGGAGTAGACCCCAGTCGTGCTAAGACGGCGCAGCTTAGGGGTAAGGTCTTGGCCTTAGATTCATCTTTGACCTGGTGCCATAATAAGGCTCGCGATCGAGAGGCGGATGTCCAATACTTCATGGATAAGTCAAAGGGACTTAGCTTGGAGCTGGCGCGTTTTAAGAGGCTGATAGCCGACTGTGACTTGGGAAGTACGGAGGTGGTGTTTTTGATGGACAGCACTTCTGCTCTGCGGCCTCTGTCTGAGTCTTTCCTTCGTGACGTTATTGTAGAAAAGGAGTTAGAGGTACAACTGTAATGCCCCTGCCCTAGCTCAGACAATTTATACAATTTAGAAGACAAATTAGATACTATGTAGTACAACTGCCCACCACAGGCTGCCTCTCAAACGGTGGTTAACCGAATTCCTAGTGATAGATCAACTACAGGGAGCAGTAGTATTCTCAAAGATAGATTTACGATCAGGTTACCATCAGGTCTGTGTAAAGGAGGAGGACATAACTAAGATAGCCTTCAGGACTAGACATTGGTACTATGAATTCTTAGTGATGCCGTTTGGAGTGACTAACACTCCAGCAATCTTCGTGGACTTAATGAACCGAATTCTACAGCCGTTTATTAACCGTTCGGGGTGGTCTTCATCGATGACATTCTTGTGTATTCACAGACGAAGAAGGATCACACGAAGCACCTGACAGCAGTTTTGAGGAAGCTTCAGGAGCATCAGATTATGCCAAGATTGCAGTACCGCTCACGGCCTTGACCAGGAAGGACAACAAATTTGAATGGGCTGACAAGTGTGAAGCAAGTTTTCAGGAACTGAAGGAGATGCAGGGAACTGCGATGCTATCACTAGCATAGAGGATCCTTAGTGGATCATTTTGTCTTTTAATTAGGTAACAGAATGTTGTAATCTCCCTTATGTACCTGGATTTTTGGGATGCTAAGTTAATTATGATGTTGTGTTTTGAAATGGTGTGTTATGCTATTCGTGGGGGTTAAATTCTTTTAGAATACTAGCAAGGTGTCAGGGAGGCAACCTTGCAACCAAAGTTGTGGTGGATTGCAGCAAAGCGACCCTCATACGAGATAGCTGGAGCTGCATATCTCGGTCTTATCCTTATTCTAAGGAGGGAGTGGTCACCGACCCTCAAGTAGTGCAACCGAAAGCTAGAAGGCATGCTGAGAACTTGACTCGGGCACTAGAAGGGAGATATGATGAAGCAAGAACGATCATGTGTAGGGAGGTTCCAGAATGATCCACAGAGTGAGATATTCCCCAGCATTCCAGACGAGGTATGAAATAGGCCCCAGAATGATCTGTGCAGTGGGATTGATCTCCAGTATTTCGGGACGAGAGCGACACTTACGAGGAGTTCGTATTATGAGGTCAGTTCCAAAATGATCTATGAAGTGAGACATTCCTCAGTATTCCAGATGAGGGATGAAATAGTCCCCAAAATGATCTGTGGAGTAGGAATTGGTCTCCAGTATTCCAGGGACGAGAGTGACGCTCATGGGAAAGATTGTGTGACGTTGGCTCCAGAATGATCCCTGGAGATAGATATTCCCCAGTATTCTGGAATATGGGATGAAATAGGCCACAGAATATTCTCTGGAGTGTGATTGATCTCTAGTATTCCAGGAACGAGAGCAACATTCACAAGCAGGTTAGTGGGACATTGACTCCAGAATGATCCAAGGAGTGAGATATTTCCCAGTATTCCAGAACGTGGGATGAAATCGGCCCCAGAATGTTATATGGAGTGGGATTGATCTCCAGTATTCCGAGGACGAGAGTAATACCCATGAAGAAATTTAAGGATGAGTGAGGGCTCCAGAATGATCCAAGGAGTGAGATATTCCCCAGTATTCCAGACGAGGGATGAAATAGGCCCCAAAATGTTCGGTGGAGTGGGATTGATCTCCAGTATTTTGGGATGAGAACAACACTCACGGGGAGTTCATGTGATGAGGCCCCAGAATATCGGTCGAGTGGGATTGATCTCCACTATTTCGGGAAGAGAGCGACATCCACAGCTGGTGTTTGATCGCTAGGATTTTCAGGACGAGGGATGAAATAGGCCCCAGGACGATCCTCGAAGTGAGGTTGACTTTCTCGAGACGAGAGCCGGTACTCGCAGGATGATCAACTCTTAGTAGTCATCGTGACGATAGCTTGTGGAGCAGGGGATTGTGAACCCCATATGAGAAAATGTATTTCTCGAGTTATTTAATTAACTCTTGTTTGCTTTCCCACTAAGTATAGTTCTGAGAACATAACTATTCTAAGGAGGGAGTGGTGTAACAACCCCAATTTGTGACGAATACGTCTTGTATACGAACTAGATTCTACTAGCTATAAAATTATGGTTTTGGTTAAAGAAATTATTTTTCTTACTAATAACCTGCAATTATGCATATGAATGTGTATATAAACATATATACATACATGTACATGTTTTGAGTTGGACTTGTAAAACCCAAATGAAACAAAACAACAAGGCAACACTTGAACAAAATCCAAATGGGTCAAGCCCAACCCTTGGCCGGCCTATGCATGAAAGGGAGGGAAAAAATGAGGTTAGGGTTAGGGTTTGTTGATGTGTGGCATAAGAGACATCATGATAAATCCCAAGACCACATCACATCACCTCTTCTCTACCCCAACCAAATACATGATGTGATGCTCTCTTCTCTTCACCATGCCCATGAAATCTGGCCACCCCCTTGCTCCCACTCTTCTCATTTTGTTTTAAAGCCCCATCTCTTCTACCATTTTTTTTCACAACTCTTACTCTTTCCTAAGCCTCCAAACTCTTTATTCTATACACCCTAGTTACTGAAATTTGGAGTGAGAAGAGGAAGAACAAGTCAAGGAGAAGAAGAACAAAGAGCCAAAGCAAGGAGAAAGAAACAAGGAGTTCCATAGGAGTCAAGAAGGAGGACCTACAAGCAAAAGAACAAGCTACTAGCAAAGGTGGGTGTTTCCAATCACTTGTTTTGTTTTTTGATGGTTGAATGGTGTTTGATGAGTGAAAAAGTGACATGCATGCCCTAGGAATGAACTTTAACAACTCGTTTTGTGCTAAGTAGTCCAAACCAAAAAATCCTATTAAAAGACTGAATTTTTGCTGTCAGTCCATAGCTCATTGTGTGAACACTACTTGGAATTTTGATCTGAAATTTTTAGAGGATGATCATATAAGTGTCTTACACCTTTAGTAGTTTTTCTAGAGTTTTATGATTTTTCCTGCTATTAAAATAAATTACGAACTCACATGCTGGTCAGAATAGAAAGAAGCAGTTTTTATAGTTACTGTTGTGGAAAGAATGGCTTGGATCTCACTGCATGCTTATGGGAATTATCTGAAATTTTAGTATGTCATTTCTGGATGTATCTAATACCTACGTTTCAAATTTCATGAGATTTGGACCACTGTAGCTATGTCAATAAAATCATGCAAACTGAGCTAGATGTTTTAGTAAACAGAACTGCTGTTGTCTGCCCTGTTTTTGGATGATATTCAAAAGGACATAAATAGAAATATACTTGGTAGAGTCACTTAATTTTTGGAAGAGTTGTAACATCATGTGTCAGGAACTAGATTCTAAAATTTCATGATGACCTGACACCATATGATATTCTAAATAGATTTTATCCCATGACTGTGTTGATCTGATTTGTTGTTCTGGAAGTCTGTATACTTGTTAAAGATGGACCCGTAAGAGTGTCCAAACGACCTTATCTGAAGAGCCTTACAACTAGGAACTTTTATTATACACTTAGGCCTTTCTGGAATGACCAATAAATCTTGATTTGGACAAGTATTCGATTTTATATGATTTTTACAAATGAAGACAGAAACACAATAAATCTTAGAGCTTACTATTTTGCATCATGATTATTGAGATGAGTTTAAACTTGTATCTTGTTGGCTTAGAGTTGCTGTTTGAGGTCAAGACTCGTGTTATAGATCTGTACTTGGGATAGGACTTAAGTGATATAAAGTTTCTTGCTAAGAGTAACCCATAGTTGCTTGTAGACCCCAATATAGACAACAGTGTTCAATGTTTGAAGTGGAAATTGTATTGGACATTGGGGTATTATTATAGACCACTTTGGGATGAGATTCATGCCCATTGTGTGGTTGTACTTGCTATCTACTTTGAATAGAAGCATGGGAGCGACTGATCGCGATTCCTTAAGGGAACGGGACCGGGAATAACTCCGTTTTGGCATGAACGCCAAGTGTGTGCTTGCTGTTTGGAAACTTAAATTGTTGTTTTTAGAACTCTTAGAACCCCATTTTGTGGATTCATGAGTTAGGACTTATTCCTAGTGTAGTGCACCTTGTTGGGATACATTGGTTAAGATGAGACCCTAAGATTTAGTCTTGTTGACAAATCTAGACGGGTGGAATGTACGTCGAACGCATTGGAGGAGATGACTCGTGCTCCGACGTACTCACCATACATGGATGGATTCCATGGGTTGTGTTTGGAGCTACCACTTGTCGAGGACCATGGAGCGTTAAGTATAACGGGAGCTACTTGTTGGTCGGGCCGAGGTTGCGATCGAACTTCAAGCGTAGATGACAGTTGCAGCGATCGACGGAGTCAGTTCGTCGTTGGTTCGTGCCATGTGTGGGTCGAGACGGGTCAACTCTTAGGCCGGACTAGAAGGCTAGTTGAGTCCTAGTTTGAAATGGGTTGAGATCTATTTTGATAAAGGTGACTAACTAGGGAGAGTCTGCTGAAGGAATTGAACTAGTTGATCATGGCAAGCAAGTTGATTATCGAGTTAGGGATTGGTTATGGTAGGACTAGATCGAGTCTTGTTTGAATGTAAGGACAGGCACTAGCGAGGGTGTTCGCCTGTCAGGTGGACACATGGCGTCATCGCCCCCGACCGAATCCTAGGTTCGTTTAATGCGGACAGGGACCCCGAGCTGCCCTGGGAGTGGTGACAACTCTGTTGGGGGCTCTGCTGTCTCGGCAGAAATGCCTTTATGATCCGTAACAACCTTTGAGGAGGTTTGGAGTGTTAACGTCGTCTCGACTGTAAGTTCTATTCTAGTATAAGGACGAGCATAGCGAAGTTGGAAAAACCCTATATCCGTCAGGTCCTTTGTCGATCAATGTGGACAGACGGATTAGACGATGTCCCGGAGAGCTAGACTCTATCTCTATCGGGAATTGCTCTAATCACTCGGTAATGGAGCCCTTGTGCCCATATATCGACTTTTGGTGAGGTCCGGGGAGACGTAGATACAGCAACATATCGGCTAAGCCGATTTAATTACAGTCACACGGGGTAAGCCTGCAACTGGGATCCCGGGCATAGTGGATAAAACTAAGAGGATTGGACACCACTATTAACAGTAGTGACTGGAAGTCACCCAGGGGCCTGCAGCCTCACCATCACTGGAATTAGAAACAGGAGACAGTACAAGGTTAGGATGCATAGCGGGGGATCGAGCCCCATTAAATTGAAGAACATTGTATGGGATGCATATCTTTCAACCAAGCGTGCATTAGCTTTAGGAGCATGAGTGCATAATGTGCATTAGATTAGGTCATGGCATACACCGATACTTGTTCGACATCACCTTTTTCTTTGCATCAAATATTATTTGTGGTTGTTGAGGTTGGAATCGTTATACTATGGCGTAGAGAGAATAGCCAGGTATAGCATTTCGTCAGTTGTAATCAACTGACGTGCCTACAGTTATCAGTGCAGGACTGCCGAGTTGGGAGCACGGAAAAGCAGAAGTAGGGGAAAGCATCCAAGTGGAAGTTATCGTCCAAATTTTTATTGTACATTCCTGTTGTACCAATTATTTGTAATTGTTGTAATCATTGGACTTTGTAATAACAATTTGATGTAATAAAAGTTTTTAATTTTCTGTGATTTTTGTTATGTTGTGACTCATTTGAAGAAAGATCCTGGAGAGTGTCACGAGTTCCTATGTTAGGAATTTGGGGTGCTACAGTATTCTCTTTTAAAATAAAATTTATGAACTGTGTGTGTTTAGTTTTATTTGAACATGAAAACTCTAATTATAATTTAAATTAAACTAGTTCTATTAAATACATATTACATATTGTACATATGCATTTAATTTAAATAAAAACTATTAATAATTTGTGTGCACACACATAGCATGCACGTGAACGTGCTTTCTCACCCTTGGATTTATTTTTGCCGGGAGTACTTGAGAGAGAGGAGAGAGTGGGGTATGTTAGTGGGTAGTTAATTGTAGTTAGTGGGTAATTAGTTAAATTCCCATAAATTAATTAATCCTATAAAATACCCCCACCCTACTTCTAATTAGCAAAAACAATATATATATATATATATATATATATATATATATATATATATATATATATATATATATATGAGGCTTCTTCCGTTGCAAACGCTACTGTTGCAGTTGCGAATGTGCACACCACTTAACCCGTCATCCCCAATGACGAGTTAAGGCAAAACACATAACCCGTCATTACCAATGACGGGTTATGTGTTTTGCCTTAACCCGTCATTGGGGATGACGGGTTAAGTGGTGTGCATGACATTTGCATTTGCAATGGAAGATAGCCCTATATATATATATATATATATATATATATATATATATATATATCTTTCTGCGTAGCTTACCAAAGCTTGTTGGGGGTTTTCTTTTTCATTCCTTGGGCACGGATTTTGGAGTGGGAGATTGGAGCTTCTTGGAGTTCTTTTGCTATGGAGTAATTAAATTCTTCTAATAGGTGGGTGTTTTCTTCAACTTTCTAATATAACTTAATTAGTGAATGGTGTGAATTGTTAGATGCATGATAACTTATATAGATTGAAAATTCATGTTTAAATTATTTGTTTTTGATTGAATGTGTGAAATTATGATGTGTTTGTTTTGGGGGCATTTTCATAACGTTCTATTTTGAGTTTTAGTTGCACTTCAAAAAATCATAACTATTAAATTAGATGGAATCTAAAGTTAAAATTTCATAGGAGCATCTAGTATATGTCAGGAACATCTCTTTAAAAATTCATAATATTTGGATGTAGTCTGCTATTTTAATAAAATCCAAATTTAGGGTTGGCTGGCAGTTGACTAGTTGCTGAAATTTTGCACACATTTCGAATTTTGATCATTTCAACATCTTACATGAAGTATTTTAAGAAAATTCAAAACTAAGAAATTGAAGTAGACTCATTAAACTTTCTGTAAAGTTTAAGAAATCAATTTTTCATAAAGAATGGAATTTATAATGAATTTTACAAGACCGAACAAGTGGCAGTAATTTAACATTTTGACCCTACTGTAGATTCCGAAAAATTTAAGTTTATAGACACCATATTTTGGGAAAACTTATAACTAAGAAATTATAGTAGACTTTTATACCTTTATTTTGGTCCAAAGAAAAAAAAAATTCATGAATTATATAATTTTCTATGATTTTTACAAGTAGCATGAGCTGCAATTTTCGGATTTTGAACCTACTGTTTGCAAATGAATTTATACAGAGTAATTAAGACTAAATGTAGATGACCTTAAATACAAAGTTGTAGTAGAATTATTTATGACTCCTATGAAACTAATAAAGCTATTTTTATAGTAGTACTGAAATTTATATGATTTTTACAATATCATTGGGTTGATATCTCTTATCTAGTTGTCCTGAAACTTTTATAACGTATAAAATTGAATTTAAAAATTGGAATGTTAGTAAGATGTACCTTATAAGGGATTAAGAGGTAATTAAAGTTGAAGTTAGAATATTAAACATGTAATGCTTATAAGGGTTTTAACTCATCAAGTGTTATTGAATGTTGCTATAAGAAGTTGGTTACTTCATGATTGATAATAGTAAAGAGAATAATTGGATATGAGAATGAATGAAATTTCAAAATGTGAATAATGAGGGTATGAATAACCCATGATGTTGAACATGAAAGATGTTGATTCTAGAGGCTAAGTGAGACCCAAAGTACCGGCAAAGTGATGAAAGTGATAATTGATTTTGAGAAGTGGCCAGTATGGGCTATCGTTCTCGGTATATTAATTAAGACTGATAGGAGGGTAAGCTAGCTCTAGGTTGTATTATTATTCATGTGTAAATTTAAGGATAGGCACTAGGAGAAGATGTGACGAGACCTAGGCAAACGTAAGTGGGGCGTGTCTATATAGTCTGACGGTGGATTCCTGGATATAGACCCAGTCAGACAGTGGATTCATAGACTGTGGTTGCTTGCGGGATGAGATGAGCCTCAGTTAAATCCGAGACTACGATTTATCTGACGGTGGATTCCAGGATCATGAATAGTCGGGCGGATGGGAGACAGATCACCAATACATATGTATATACAGAGGCTAAAGCGGCACTTGCAGGATGTTTGCATGACGAGGATTTCCGTATAGTCTGACGATGTATTCCATGATAGATACCATACTCGTAGAATGTCTAAACCTTGCTTTTGTTATCGTAGTAGAATTTTTATAACGAGTGATTGAACCCTATATTGAGGAGTACGTAAGGGCTTGTCCTCGGACCTATGTAGTATGGGATGCATAGAATACGAACAAGTATGCATTAGTGTCATTGTAGTGTAAATATTTGCATCAAGCATTAAGTCATATCATACATTGACACTACTAAGGTAGTCACTTTTCCTGTTTGCATTCAAGTTTGTGAATGTTAAAGTAGAAGAATCGTTATATTATAGCATTGCGTTAGTTGTATGCAACTGACGTACCCACAGTTTCCCAGATGCAGGATTAGACTTGGTAGGAGCTTGAAGCCACTATGATGAGTTGTTACAAGATTGAAGAACTTTCATTATTGTAAATTGTATTTTATTCATTTAATTCTGCTGTGCTGTTGTAAAGAACATGTTGTAAATAAAAAGTTTTAAATTTCTTGTAAATTTGTACGAATTTGAAGTAAAAGATCATGTATTTGCTACGAATTGCAGGTATTTAGAATTCGGGGCATTACAGTAAGTGTCTCCTTGACTGATTTCTCATGTAGCATGGTAGTTATCAAGTGATCATATTAAGTTGGCAATGAATAAATCAAGTTGAAAGCTTTATCCTCTTCGCTAAGATCATCTATGTTAATCGCATTCAGTTCAGATATTATCTTATTGAACTCCACAATATGATCTTAAAGATTGTTACCTTCCTTCATTGAGAATCTAAACATCTTCCTTTCATCCGATTTAGCAACAACAACTCCGAATAGTCAGATTTGAGTCTTGCTCATAGACTCGCCGCACTTTTCTCCTCAAGATTATTACACTAACTTCGTCCGCCAATTGCAACCGGATTAAACTCAAGGTCTTCAAACAAATCTCATCTCACTTCTCCCGCTTCATGTCTGTTGGCTTCTTCTTTTCTAGAGAAAGGTGCAAGTTCTTCTGAACCAAAACATCATACATGTCCACCTTCCATAGATGGAAGTTGATCTTACCATCAAACCGCTTGATCGTCATCTCTTAATTTGCAATCTTCTCTAAGGAACTCGAACATACCCACAAACCTGATTGTTCTTATATCGCTTGTTAGGGTATTGAGGATCTTGTTAAGTCTTCGACACAATCAATGCAAACTACCAAGCAAAACTAGATCACACCAATCACACAAAGCACACAAGAATTGTCCCCGGTTGGGGCTTTCGCCTTAATCTGGGGAACGAAGAAATGAGATATTATTTCAACTAGAGAAGATACAAGAATGTTATAATTCTCACCACAACTCTCTCTCAAGCCTAATTGGAACTTGGTTGTTGTTTACAATGGAGAAATCCCTCACCCGCTTGGATGAAGTACTCTCTTCTTCTATTTGGCACTTAATAAAATCATATCGTTCTAGGAGCCGTTTACATTGTATTTATAGATGTAAAGAAACCTTAGTTTGATACACTTGATACATTAATCATCTGATTACTACTGATGAGATAACCCTGCATTGAGAGTAGTACGATCTGAATTGAAGACAAAGTTGGGCTTCTCACGAATCACCAAGATCTGACCCAAATAACCCATCAGTGCCGCGATCGATTGACCGTACACAAAAAATGGTTAACCGTTCCCCTCTCGGGAACCCTGTATATTCAGGGCGGTTGCCGACCCCAAGTGCGGTCGATCGCAACTCCACCTGTTTGCTTCTGTGGACTGCTTTCCTTCTTCTTTGATTCTTCGCTTCGATCCATCTCAACGCTTCATCGTCTTCTTCATCGGACATGTGCATGCAAGACATACAAACCCAACACACGGAACCTTCGACTGAGCACCCAACGGGAGAAAGTGGTGGGGCAGCGCAATCAAGTGCCACCATAGTCGACGTGGGTGAGGATAGCACATCCACCACCGTGAGGAGGAGAGGACCCACCAAGATGAAGGAGATTTGGAAGCTCTCGAATAATGAGAAAATATTAGTGAGCATCAACAGCATTGGTCAGCTGATTGATGAAGTCAGGAGCAAGCCCAGTAAATTCTGCGAAATAGTGGCGAGAAATTCTCACATTCCTCCATTAAGCTACTAGACTTGGTTTCAAGTTCAAAAAACGACCAAAGCAGAAACCATCTCTGCTAGTAAGGTATAATAAAAATAATATATCTATATAATAAAACACAAAGAAAGCTATCAAGTGGCTCCCCTTAAATCCCCCCAAAATCAGAAGGCCCAGATCTAAACTCATAAAACACATTTTCCCTCCCAAAAGTTTTTTCCCAAAACTCAAAGTGAAATCTCTCCCAAAACAACTCCTTTATTTATTTAATTATTTATCTCTCTCTCTCTCTCTCTCTCTCTCTCTCTCTCTCTCTCTATATATATATATATATATATATATATACACTTATGGAAACATGGATTTTTATATCCCAATTTATAATTATTTTTCACCATATACTTATGAAAACATGAACTTTTGTTTACAACTAATTATTGTCATACTATTCAAACTTGAGCTATATAATTGTTGATTTACTATTTACAGGGCTTTTCATATGCTGCAACGTTCTGAAGAGGTGCCGTAGTCACGTGCCCACGGGCAAATCTAGTATGTGTATATATATATATATATATATATATATATATATATATATATATATATATATATGAGCAATGCTCGGTTGAAAACCAAGTGTGAAAATAGCGATCCGAGCCGTTGGATTGCTCTTGATTGTGATCAACGGCTCAGATCGAGCCCGCCCATCACCCATCTCACTTAAGTGGCAGAGGGGTAATTTGGGAATTTCGTCTCAAATAACTCTTCGCCTCATTCGCTCTAAAATGTTGAATGAACCTAGGCCGTTGTTTGAAATGCCGTTGTTTGAAACAACGATCTAGCTTATAAAAATTTAAATGAACTTAGGCCGTTGTTTGAAACAACGGCTTATTATAACCTAGGTTAGAAAATTTCGTTGTTTCAAACAACCTAGGTCGTTGTTCCAATGAACTTAGGTAGTTGTTTGAAACAACGGCTTATTATAACCAAGGCCGTTGTTCCCAACACGGCCTAGGTTATAAAATTCGTTGTTTCAAACAACCTAGGCCGTTGTTCCAAACAACGGCCTAGGTTCATACAATGGGCGGGACTCGATCACGGCCGTTGGATCTTGATCGAACTGATCCAACGACCAGCGGGTCTGTGAAAATAGACCCATTTTCAATGGAGCATTGCTCTCTCTCTCTCTCTCTCTCTCTCTGTGTGTGTGTGTGTGTGTGTGTGTGTGTGTGTGTGTGTGATACATTGGACAGCTAACCCTTTTAAAGATTTTCCAATCACATGCATGCCATATCATCAATTGCTTATTTACTAAATGAGCAAGTTGCTCATACCCCTTTTTCCCTATATATATATACCCATTTCCCTTTTGAGTTAAGTAATGCTTTTAATTTCATTACAAATGTGCTTTTAGTGCAATGCTTGATTATGATCACAAATATGTTTCTACTGAATGTTTTTTCCCCTGTATAATTTCCATTTCCATTTCCCTTTTCAGTCTTTTTTCATCATATTATTCTGTTATTTGATATTCTAAAGAAGTTTTGGTACAAGAATTTTTATTTATTTATTTATTTTTGGGTGAAAAAACCCTGTACAAATATGCATGGCCTGAACTGAAAGTAATGGTTCAAATCATTTATGGTCTGAAAATAATGGTTCGAATCATTTAACTAGTGTCCAGCCAAATTACAAAAACTGTCAGTTTATCAAAGATAAAATCATAAAACTTATCTTCTAACAAATATCAAGTTCTGTAAGATACAAAGAGAATTCATCTGATAGTTACTGATCAAGTTAAAGATGGTGGTAATCAAAGCACATAATCCTGTTGTCAAGGAGTCAATAATGTCTTGTCCTTTGACATTTAATCTAAAACAGATGCATTTAGATGGAAAATCAAATTTCAAGTTCAAGAGTAGGTATTTTTAAATTTGCATGAACTGAATGACAAAAAAATACATACATACATATGATACTAGCCTATCAGTTTGAATGTAAATCAGTTTGATTTGTTGACATGAGCATTGATCCTGTGTCTTAATCCTTCTGACTAGATGGATACCCTGAAACTTCTTGACTGGGTCCATATCTCTTAAACTTGAAAATCCATCATCAAAGTTGAGGGCATAGCTCCATGGATCATACTGAAACTTAACCTTTCTTTTCTGCCCTTTTTCATGGCTCTCTTGAACGCCACTCGCACCCTCCAATAAAGTCTTCTGTAATGATTCTTGTTTGTCCAACTCATTATCTTCTCCTGGCAACCCATTGTGGAAGACATTGCCTTTTCCTTGCCGATGAACATCTATGAATCCTTCATTTACCCTTTCTTCTATCCACATTTGTTCTCTGTTTTCCTCAGTATATCCAGACCTGTATATTTGTCAATAATGTCTTGTCCTTTGACATTAAACTAAATGTCATAACATGATGATTTGAAATACAAGTTTTGCTTTCTTTTTAAATTTTTTTTTTAATAAATGAAAGAAGAAAAAAAAATGGTTTTAATTCTGTTACATTAAGTTATTTATAAGAAATGTCACATCTTGCTCAAACACTCTGATACGAATTCATATTCATATTTGTTTTTGAATTTATCTTCACATTTGTTCCCTCTGTTTTCTTCCAATACTTTTGAATGTAGGGTTTTTAACATGTATGTAGAAATCGTGGGGGAGAGAGATAGCTTTGAAGAACATTGTGCTCAGATTTCCATTCAATGAACTCAATAGTAAAATGTACAAAGGATCCTATATATATAGGTTTATGTGCAGAAATGAATCTAGACTAGAATGCAGCTAGATACAAAGACTAACAAACTAACTTTCACAATAATTAAGCACGTGGGGTTATTGACACTTAACATTCCCCCTCAAACTGGAATGGATAGAAATCATTCCAAGTTTAGCATGTAGAAAAGTGAAAGGTCCTGGATGTAGGGGTTTGGTGAAGATGTTTGCAACTTGATCCTTAGAAGTGATAGGAAGAAGATGCAATAGACCAGATTGGACCTTTCCTCGCACAACATGACAGTCGATCTCTATGTGCTTTGTGCGCTCGTGGAACACTGGATTTGCTGCTATGTATAAGGCAGATTTGTTATCACAGTATAATGCAACCGAGGAAGCATGAGTTATGTGAAGATCTCTTAATAAGTAGATGAGTCATTGAGCTTCACAAGTAGCATGTGCAAGAGCTCGATATTCTGCCTCTGATGATGAACGTGACACAATAGATTACTTTTTACTCTTCCAAGATATCAATGAAGATCCTAGGAAGAAGCAAAAACCGGGTGTTGACCTTCGGGTGTCTAGGCAAGAGCCCCAATCAGAATCACTAAAGCCTTTGAGATTGGAAGATGAATCTTTGCTGAAAAATAGCCCTTGGCCAAGACTGTTTTTGAGATATTTCAGAATGTGCAATCCAGCCTGGAAGTGTTCATCAGTAGGAGAAGACAGCAATTGACTGAGGCGGCTAACAGCATATCAAATCTCAGGGCTTGTATGCGTAAGGTAAAGGAGACGACCAAGAAGTCTCCTATATTGGGAAGGATCTTACATTGATGTACCTGATGTGCTATGAAGCTTAGTAATTGGCTCCATAGGAGTGGAGCACGGTTTAGCTGCGGATAACCCTGTTTCTTCAATTAGATCAAGAGTATATTTTCTTTGACAAATAGTGATCCCTTTGCTAGATCTGGCTACCTCAAAATCTAGGAAATATTTCAAAACTCCTAAGTCTTTAATGCTGAATTTGTAGTCCAACTTATGTTTAATGCTGTCAATCTCTTTAAGATCATTGCCGGCAAGCACCAAATCATCAACATAGACAAGAATGGCAGTGAAAGCAGTAGAAGAAGACTTAGTGAACAATGAATAATCGGCCTTGGACTGATGGAAACCAGAAGCAAGCAGAGTTTGTGAGAGTTTGAAGTTCCATTGTCTACTAGCCTCTTGAGGCCATATAGAGATCTTTTGAGTTTACAAACTGTGTGCTTATTAGGAACAGAGGGGCTTTCATATATACCTCCTCATGTAAGTCACCATGCAGAAAAGAAGTATTGACATCACATTGATATAAATACCAATTGTTGGAGGCTGCCAAAGCCAAGAGAAGCCGAACTGTGGTCATTTTCACAACTGGGCTGAAGGTCTCTATGTAATCAATTCTAGCTGTTTGAGTAAAGCCTTTTTCCACTAACCTAGCTTTATACCTCTCAATAGTACCATCATCATGGAATTTGAGTTTGAATACCCATTTACATCCTATGGCCTTCTTATTACGAGGAAGGGTAGTGAGTTCCCAAGTATTAGTCTTGACCAGAGAACTTAATTCAGATTGTACAGCTTTCCTCCAATTTTCATCACACATAGCAGCCTCATAATTAATTAGAAGGTTTAGGGTTGGAAGAAATGGTTAAGCAGAAATGTTTGTGTGTAAGGGAAAGACTATCATAAGAGAGAACTTGTGATATGGGATACTTACAACCAGTGGAGGATGATGGAGAAGCAGCAGGAGAATCTGAAGAATGAACTTTACTAGTGAGCATGGAGCAATGGTAGTCTTGAAGGTAAGGGGGTCTTTTAATTCTGGAAAATTTTCTAGTTTCAGTTATGGCAGTGGCAGAATTAGAGATGTCAGTAGGAAGGATAGTAGGTGGAGGTAAAGAAAATGGTGATACAGAATTGGGATATGCATAATTAGGCAATGATGCAGAAGTATGTGATGCAGAATTAGGATTAAAATCAAGAAACTCATAAAGAGAAGAGGATGCTGAATGAGGAGTGCATATGGCAGGAGAGGATGGTGAAGAAAATTTGACATCATGAAAAACAAAAAGAAAAATAGTTTCAAAGAAAATAGTATCTCTAGAAATGAAGAGTTGTCTTGGATGTAAATCAAACAAAATGTGTCCTTTAACACCACTTTGAAAACCAAGATGAACACATTTGATAGACCTTGGATCAAATTTCTTTCTATTTGCTTGCAAATTGGAAGCAAAACACAAACAACCAAAAACTTTTAAATGAGTAAGGTCAGACAGTGTGTGATATAGAACCTCAAAAGGAGATTTGACTTCCAAAATCTTTGTTGGCAATCTATTAATGATATAGACTGCATGATTTAGAGCATGGCCCCAAAAATAAGTAGGTAATTTTGCTTGAAAAAGTATTGCTCTAGCAACACCTAAGAGATGTTGGTGCTTCCTCTCAACAATTCCATTTTGTTGAGGGGTACCAACACATGAGGTTTGGTGGATTATACCTCCCTCAGCATAAAATTGTTTTAGTAAAAATTCACAACCATTGTCTGACCTTATGCATTTAACTTTGCATTGAAATTGAGTGTCCACCATAGACACAAAATTTTTAACAAGAGATGAAGCCTCAGATTTGAGTTTCATCAAAAAAACCCAAGTGAACCGTGTTTTATTATCCACAACAGTTAAAAAATATCTATGTCCAAATAAAGAAGGAACCGAAAAAGGCCCCCAAATATCCATGTGCACTGTATCGAAACAATTAGAAGCAACATGGGAACTAATTGAGAAGGGCAATCTCTTTTGTTTAGCATAAAAACAAGTATCATATGGGAGGGAATTTTTGACAGCTTTTACAAAAGGAAAATTTTTATTGATGTGAACAAGTTTTTCAAAAGATGGATGACCAAACCTCAAGTGCCATATATCACAATTAATTATGGATGGAAAATTGAAACTGGAATGTGTAATTCTATTTACAGAATTAAAATTGAATGCTCTGCAGTGAGATGTTTGTTGATAGAAGGTGAGGTCAGAAAATAAAGTTCATTGGTCAGTTCAGCTGCTCCAATCATCCTCTGAGTAGATGTATCATGTATGACACAATTCTCAAGACCAAAAATGAGATTACAGTTAAGTGTATTCTCAAGTTTAGGAACTGATATGATATTAAAAGAAAAAATTGGAATGAAAAAAACATTAGTTAGGTAAAGATCATTTGTAAAGAAAATTGTCCCTGCAGAATTTGCAATTATGGAATTGCCATTGGGAAGTTTCATGGAAATAGGTTTGATGGCTTTTAAAAATTGAAAAGATGATTTAGAAAAACAAATGTGAATTGTGGCTCCAGTATCTATAAGCCAAGAATCGGTTTTAGGAGTAGAAGAAAGGGAAACATTACCAATATTGGAAGTAGGGCTTGTAGTGAGGTGATTGAGAGTATGAGACTGAGATGTGCCAGAATTTTGTAAGAGAGCCAACAATGCTTGATGTTGTTCAGCTGTAGGTCCTCATTACCTTCCTCATGACAAGTAGACTTATAGGAACGAGTATCATCCTCAGGATCACCAGATTCATTCAAGCAGTTGTTAACAGTACCAGATTTTTAGTAGTGAGGAGGGTAGCCATGTTTCTTATAACAACTAGCCACCATGTGTCATGTCTTGTTACAATAGGTGCAAACTCGAGTGCCTCTGCCGCGACCATAAGAGGTTCTGCCACCTCTATTAGAATTACCATTTCTTTCACCAGAATTGCCTTTGCCAGAGCCAGAATTTGACCATTGAGCCACTACACCACCAGTAGTGCTGGATGGAATGAAGAGCTGCCTCTCTTGCTGAATAAGGAGGGAGAACACCTTGCTGATATTAGGTAAAGGCTCCATAAGCATAATTTGTGCTCGAACAGGAGCATATTGCTCATTCAATCCTTTAAGAAATCGTATCACATAGTTTTCTTCACGGTATTTCTTGATTTTAGGAATTAGAGCACAAACACATTTGACATTACAACTACATGTAGGTAAAGGGAAAAAATTTTCCAATTCCAGCCAGAGTTTCTTCAGTTTGGAAAAGTATGCATTAATCGAAGAATCGTCTTGCCTAAGATTATAGATCTCCTCTTTCCTATTTCATATCAGAAATGCGAAAAATGTCACCTTGATAGAAGCGATCCTTCAAGTCTTGCCAGACATCATCAACAGTGCTCATGAACATGATGCTATGAGCTATATCTAGATCGACCGAAAGAGTAATCCAAGAGATGATCATAGTGTTGCAATGATCCCAGGCAAGTGATTGGCGGTTATCTCCTTCAAGACGAGGCAAAGTGCCATCAATAAATCGCAACTTGTTCTCCGATTGCAAAGCAACTAGCATCAAACGTGACTACGAGTGATAATTCTGGTTGTTCAAATGCGATGAAACAAAAGCCACACTAGGATTGTTGCTCGGGTGCATGAAATAGGTATCCAACATATCTTGTTGGTAATTGTGAATGTAAGCATTGTGAGGTGATGGAGGAGTATGAACGGTGGAATCATGATCGGAATCATTAGAAGAAGACATAGCGAAGAAAATTTCAGAATCAAATCGTCGAAGAAATGAAAATTGAAATATGAATGTGAACAAGATTCTTGAAAATTGATTCAAGAAATCGAAGCAGAACACAGCGTTGAACAAGATTCTTGAAAATTGATTCAAGAAATCAAAACAGAACACAGCGTTGAACAAGATTCTTGAAAATTGATTCAAGAAATCGAAACAGAACACAACGTTGAAGAAAGAATCAATGAAAGATTCAGAGAATGAATGATCTGAGATCGAACAATCAGAGTGTAAAGAACAGAAGAATTTCCTGGCTCTAATACCATGTAGAAACCGTGGGGGAAAGAAAGATAGCTTTGAAGAGCATTGTGCTCAGATTTCCATTCAATGAACTCAATTGTAAAATGTACAAAGGATCCTATATATATAGGTTTATGTGCAGAAATGAATCTAGACTAGAATACAGCTAGATACAAAGACTAACATACCAACTAACTTTCACAATAATTAAGCACGTGGGGTTATTGACACTTAACAATGTATACCCTTAACAAATATGATAATATCATATATACCCCTCACAAATGTGTATTGTATATGACCCTAAAAATTTGGACTTAATTTCATATTTACCCCTATGTTAGATATCACTAAGTTAACCATTACGAGAGAAATAGAAATCTAATTAAAAGATCAAATTAAATAATCAAATGAGAAAAGATTTAACAGTTTTAAGGAAAATAAATGAGGAAACTTATAATTTATCATTAAAAAACAAGATTGATGACTGGCGAAGTAACGTGAGGAAGAATATGTAGTTCTCAAAGATGCATTGTTAATTTTTCCATTTTTTAAAGAAAATAAAGAAATTTTTAGAAGAATTAATGAGTCTCAGTTGGATTAATAATAGCCGAAATTTACAAGAATGAAGAAGATAAAGTTTGAATTGTAAAGAATATAATATTTCAGTCATTTTTCATCAAGTCCATTAAAAAAAATTGAAATTTCTCTATCGTTTTGAGTTTTTTTAACTAGAGGGGTAATTAAGAGAACTGGCATATATTGTTGGGGACAAATATGAAAATACATATTTGTGAAGGGCATACATGATATTTAAGTATTTGTTATGGACATACATGTTAAAAACTCTTGAATGTAATCTGACCAGGAGACCAATATCTGAGGACATTCAATTGATTGAAAGGCATGAACATTTTGACAAGCTATTGAAGTTATAACTTTGTCCAAATGCAATTACTTATTAACATTTTAACTGAAGTCATAAACTCGAACTTTAATTATATCTTTGGATTTGTCAAGTTATAACTTTGTATCCGTATTTGAAACTATATATATCTTTAATTAATATTATTTTGTAGCAAAAAATTTCTTTCCCTGACGTTGTTGACGGATGTGTGGATAAATCGGTTTCGAAGAAATGGAGGGACCACAAGAGCTTCCTAAGAGGGAAGTACTATATGCCAGAGAGGACCGAGGCCAAATATACGAGGGAGGTTCCCGTAATTGGCAATTTCTTGTCAATTATTGGATAAGTGAAACGGGAAAGGTATATACTAACGCAGCTTCCAGCCTTTTGTATTAATTTATGATATATTTCATTGATGTTGTTAATCATCTCTAATCTTATAATTGGAGAAGGTCTTAGTGTCATTTGTCATTTTGTCATTCTACCAACATGTGCAACGCACATACATAACTAATATAATGAAATTTCCGGTTAAATCCTCAATACGTCTGAGTTTTTATTTTTATTTTTTGAAATTATTAAAACGTGCATCGCACGTGTAAATCACTAGTAATCATAAACAGAGAAAGACTGACATTGGTGTAAGAAATCGAAAGATGTTGAAACTGAAGCACATTACTGGGAGTTCCAGCTTTGTGATAGTTCGACTATATATATATATATATATATATATATATATATATATATATATATATATATATATATATAGGTGACTAGAACTTATGGGCTCTATTCCTTATTGTATATCAAAAAAATGTACGAAAAGTAACTATTCTCCAATTTTTCAGAAAAAATTTATTAGTTTTTCATAAATTTATAAACATGTGCTTTATTTCACAGAAATAAGTTAGTAACTTATTTATATTGATTCATAAATGTTGTCCTAAGCAAAATGTACCATATGTACAAAATTTATATAATTTTGTAGTCTCTTTAAAACTAACATAGTGTAAAAAAATAGTTTTTAATGTTTTTCTTTTAGCCATTAATTATGAATAATTTTTTAGTGCGGTTTTTATTATTTTTAACACTATCATTTTAAAATCTGTGCAATATTGCAAGTGATATACTAGTTTGAATAAAGGAGAGAGAAATGTCCATTGAGTGTTTTGAATTTACCGACAATTTGGACAATTTGGATATTTTTATCGTACACATAGTGATATGGGTCGAAACAAAGGATTATATATAAACCTGTAGTGTCATTTTATTTATGAACTAAAAATATTAAAGAAAATAATCATGTTCATTTAACTTTTTATGTCGTTTGTACCTGTTTTACTTGTTTAGCCTGCCTATAGGATTTACTAACTTTTTATCTTTGCCCACTATAGGTAATCGAATTTTTTTTTAATGCCTGTTACGGTAAGGTTTAAATTTTCGTTATTTAGGGAAACGTAAGAGCAAATTAACCCCATACCCAGTATATAAGTATTCCCATGAATGCAAGTATTAGAGATTTAGCAGAAATATGGATGCATGAGAAGAGGAATTTTTTCCCAAAATGACCCTATTTTTGAAAGTTTTTTCCAAACTGCCCAGCTTTTTTTTTATTCCCTAAACGTCCCACTCGCTTTGTAAAAAAGCGAGTGTGGGTTAAATCACCCCGCTTTTTCAAAAAGCGAGTCTTAGGTTCCAAATTTTCAACCTCTCAAGACTCGCTTTTTGAAAAAGCGTGGGGAATTATCCCACACTCGCTTTTTCAAAAAGCGAGTCTGGGCCTTTTTTACCCAGCAACACTCTCTTTTTGAAAAAGCGGGGGGAATTACCCCCACACTCGCTTTTTCAAAAAGCGAGTGTCGTTTGGGACTTAAACCCCCTCTACCGAACAGATCTCACTTTCTCACATTTTTTTCTCCCCTTCGCTCGCGAAACCCTAACCCATAGTCGATAAGTTTCGATTTTAGCCCTTAACCCATTAAATTAGTTGTCGAATCACTCCGAAATTCTTCATTATCTCATCCCCGTTCAATTGCCCACTTCGTTTTTGTTGGTTCTTTCGATTTTTGTGGTGATTTCCGTGGCGTTCTTGAAATTGGGGGTTGAACGATTTGGAGGTGATTGTCATGGTTCGCTTCTTGCGCAAAGATTGTGGTATATTTCTCAATCTCTATATTTTTTAATGTTGTATATATATTTAGAATTATTTAGTTAGAAATTGGTTGTTATTATTGGAGGTACAATATGCATAGTGTTGATATTGTGGAAAAATAGGGATAAAATTTCGGGATAATTGTAGAATTTGTAGAATTTGTGGGTATCAGTTATAGATATTGTAGAATTTGTAGAATTTGTAAAATTTCGGGATAATTTGTAGAATTTGTATAATTTGTCGGTGGAGGTGGAGATGGAGGTGTATCAGTTATAAAAAGTGGATAATTGTAGAATTTGTGGGTAAAATTAGGATATAGTTATTAATAACTGTATGTTCGTATTTGTTCTATATTTCTTGGTTATATATTTTGGTAATGTTAATAACGATTGCTTTTAGTTGTAGGATACTCCATTTTTTAAAAAATGGCACGGACGATGGGCAATGTAGAGGTAGGATCTAATAGTAGACCTAATCGTGGCGATGGACCACGTACATCTTTCGGCCCTCCTCCTCGCGGTAGACGTGGTGGTCGTCGTGGTGGTACCTCACGTACTAATGTAAGCTTATAATTTTCTATATTAGATTTGTTTCATTATCATACAATTAAATGTTATATTTCTCTGCTGATGTAAATGTTGTTGTTGTTTTACAGGTCCTAAGTAACCCAAATGTGGCTGGTATTTCTTCTCTGGCCCCTTCTTC
Source organism: Hemerocallis citrina (assembly GCA_017893485.1). NCBI lineage: Eukaryota > Viridiplantae > Streptophyta > Magnoliopsida > Asparagales > Asphodelaceae > Hemerocallis > Hemerocallis citrina. The sequence continues at coordinate 131,651,028 of CM030367.1, read as the reverse complement.
ATCTACTATTCCCCTTGGAGGTCGAGGTCCCCTTGACCCCACTCTTCTTACTCTTCAGTCACAGCATCGTTCTAGAGATGTTTGGGAAGGCGATTCGAAGGAGTGTACATTCCGTGGGGGTCATCCACTCCCTATGCACCCACGGATCCACCAGATCTTAAGGGATTGCGGACTCTACGGTATTGCACTGATGAGCTCCATCAAGTGCGATCGGCCACTGCTTACAGCACTCCTTAAGAGATGGCGCCCTGAGACACACAGCTTCCACCTTACATTTGGGGAGATGAATGTTTCGTTGCAGGACGTTTCAGTACTCACCGGCCTTCCGGTAGATGGGCAGGCGGTGACAGGATCAATGGACTTCGACCCGACATATTTAGTGGAACAATATCTCGGTGTCGAAGTGGAGACTGGAGCCGTTAATGGGAAACAGATTCGGTTGAAGTGGTTAAAGGAAAAATTCAAGGATCGATTGAGAGATGATTCGACTGAAGAGGAGGTCCATTGCTATTGCAGGGCCTACATTCTGACTCTTTTTGGAGGTGTGTTGTTCCCTAATTCCAGCGGACACTTTGTCCCCTTCATGTACCTCCCGCTGATTGCAGATCTAGGATGAGTCAATCAGTACAGTTGAGGTAGTGCCGCATTGGCATCCCTCTACAGGAGCTTGTACCTGTGTGGTCTCGGTTCCGTACAGATGAATGGACCGATGATATTGCTTCAAGTGTGGAGTTGGGAGCGTATCCACGTGGGACATCCTATAGTGCGGAAGCAATCAACCCACTGGATCCATCTCCCCGAGGACCAGCACATACTACCTCCTCTTGGTGTGTACTGTTCCGGTAACCTTACTTGGACTGCCAACCCCGACAGGTAGCTGACCTACTTCCGTGATGAGTTGGACAGGTTGGCAGATAATTGCGTAGTGTGGATGCCCTACACGGAGGCACGTCTAGCTCGAATGCTACCCATTTCCCTGTATAGGCGTGATCTTTGGCTGACAAAAGCACCTTTGATCAACTTTAGCACAGTTGAGTTCTATTATGTCAACAGAGTGCTTCGACAGTTTAGTCTACAGCAGGCGATTCCGGTTGCCGATCCATTTAATGCGGACATGCATAAAATTACTGGAATGGGTCGTCAATCAGGACATAATTGGGCCGCCAGCTTCTCGACATATGTGGAGAGATGGAATCTACACAGGTTCGAGGAAATCATTCAGAACATTCCTCTATTTGATCGAACCGTGCACGAAAACTATATGGGCTGGTATGGGAGGATGACAAGGTGATATATCTCTCCGACAGGGCAGACTCCAGCAGGCGTGGTGGTACCGATACGTCGACCGGCAGCAGAACCAGTAGATCTACATTCAATACACTTGCCTATGTTTCAACCGAAGGCATCGGCTATTCGTACGATTGTAAGTTTTTTATTACTGTTAAATTCATCAAAGTTATTTTAGTATTTTGATTTACAAGCATACATTTACTGTAATTAATATTTCAACTTATTATGTTTTGTAGATGGCCCAGACTTGGAGTATGGGCAAAAAATATGCTGCTGTGTTGACTAGCAACGTCGCCAATGCGGTTAAGGACTTCGCACGCAATATACTGACGTCCTGTCATGCACAAGCTGATGCTGTGGGAGAGGGGACGACCTTGGATGCTATCCTAAACACCCCCGCTCATCGGACCAGTGCACGTGCTCCTCGTGTGAAGAAAGTCGCCCGTAAACCACCACGTCGGCCTAGAAATAAGGAAGAACAAGAAGATGAAATTGAAGAGACTGAGATGCAAGTAGAGGGGGCAGAACAACAAGAGGAAGAGGAGCCGATAATAATGTCCGGTGTGACACAGAAAATTTCATCACCACGAGGTTAGAGGCAACGGCGACCTCCCACATTCTTCACCCCGGACTCATGAAGCGACTTGATATTTTGTTGATGTGATTTATTGGTTGTAATTTTAATTTGTTAATGTGATTTATTGTGTAACTCAATCTTGTACTCAAGTTTTGAAGTATTGAATATATGATTTATTGTGTATGGGGTGTGTGAGTGTGGTGTTTTAATTTTATGGTTTTGTGAAATTTTGTGGTTGTGTGAATTTGATTTTGGTGAGATGTTGATTTTGGTGAGATGTTGTTGTTGAAATGTGGAATGGTGTTGAAATGTGGATTTTGGTGAGATGTTGTGCAATATTTTGTTAATGTGGAATGGTGTTGACATGGGTATTGATGTGAATTATGAGTTGAAGCTGATGCTCGAGAATTGTGTAGGGTTTATGTCCCACCAAGAGATCAAATGCTGGTGTTTTCTGCATACATACCCAAGACTCGCTTTTTCAAAAAACTAGTCTGGGTGTAAACACCGCGCTTTTTCAAAAAGCGAGTGTTGTGTTTTGCATTTTCCAGTGGTGAGGTAGCCTCTGGAAAACAAACCACTCAACAGTCGCTTTTTGAAAAAGCGAGCTGTTTACACTCAGACTCGCTTTTTGAAAAAGCGAGTCTTCAGTTTGTATGCTTGTTTACAAGCAGACTCAAGGCTCGATTTCTGAGAAAGCGAGCCTAGTCAATACTTTTACACTTTCTCAGAAAGCGACTGTGTGGATTAGGCGAAAACCAGAGAAGGCTTGATCTCTGGATAACACTGGACTCAAGACTCGCTTTCCGAAACACCGAGTTATTTTGTACCAAACTCGCTTTCTGAGAAAGCGAGTCTTGGGCCTGCTGATAAAAGCCTACAGACTGAAGACTCGCTTTCTGAGAAAGCGAGGAGGTATGTGAAAGACTCGCTTTTTGGGAAAGCGAGTCTTGGCTAGGAAAATGAAATCTTTATATTAGATTACAATACTCATCACGCAACAATCACACTCTGACATCAAGAATTGATACAAACGATTTTTCAAAATAAAACTTTGTAATCTCTTTCTTCATAATTTAGTACAATTACAAAGTCCAAATTAAAAAGTACAGTTACAAGCATACAATGGTTAATTATTTTGAGTTCCACTATTAGTGCATCGCCGTTTATTGTGTCCTTGCAAACCACATTTGGAACATTTCATCTCCGTACCACGGCTTGACCTATCTCTCACATCCATGTCATTGCGAATTCTGGTAGATATAGGCCTGCTCTTCCTTTTACGTCACAAACTAGCATCAGGTACGAGTTTTGGTTCATCAATAATAGGCCAATATGCTGGATCTAGAATAGGATGAAACACGGAAGCGTATGTTTGTGCTAATGAAGTTACAAGGTAAAATTTATCAACCAGATGCTTGTGATCGATTGCACGATATGCACAAGCTGCCAGTACATGAGAACATGGAATATGGTATAGATGAAATTTTATACATGTGCATGTTTTCGTTCCCAAATTCACAGTGTGCAAATTCCCACCCTTCCTTACTCCACTTACCATGCATATACCCGTTCTCACGGAAAAAACTCCAGGTTGATGATGGAACATTGTAACCTTATGTCGGTTTGCTCTCTCACGGCGACTATCGATCAGTTCATGTACTCTTCGAACAAAAAGCGTCCCTTCAGATAAAAGCTTACTGGCTTCCTGTCGACGAGCAGTAAAATAAGAGTTCAGACGTAAGAAGATCGTCTCAACTATCGTAGTTACTGGCAAACTACGGACGCCTTTTAAGACTGGATTGAAGACTTCTGACAGGTTCGTAGTCATTATGTCGTATCTTCGACCTTCATCTGCATGAAGTGTCCATTTCTCAACCGGCTTCTCTTTCAACCAATTAGCCTCTTCGACATTGACAGTTTCAAGTTCAGCAAGTTTGGCCATGAACTTTTTGGGTTGGCTTTGACACGCTATAATTTTGGCTTTTTTCTGCAATGCCTTACTACCAAATTTACTAAAGAAATTTATAGCAAAATGACGCATACAATAACGGTGATATGCATTAGGTTCGTTCCAAGCTCCATTTTGTAAATCCATAGCAAACATTATACGAGCATGACGATCCGAGATAACACACAACTCAGTGCAATCGGTGACATAATATTGGATGCAACTCAACCATGTCCACATATTTATACTCTCTCCATCAACCAATGCAAATGCAAAAGGAAATAAGCAATCATTCGCATATGGAGAAACAGCAATTAGCAAACAACCCTTGTACTTATCGTACAAGTGAGTTCCGTCAACACTGATAACAGGTCTGCAAGACTTAAAACCTTCAATCGAAGGACCAAATGTCCAAAATACTCCCTTGAATGTTTCCTCGGTAGGACTTGACTCATATTTTCCCAATGAACAACGGTTCCTGTATTTTCTGCTTGAATTGCTGTGAGTAGAAAAGGAAACTTCGTGTATGCTTCTTCAAAGGTACCATACAACCTTTCAATCGCCTTTTGTTTTGCTATCCAAGCTTTCTTATACGAAATCTGATAATTATATTGTAATTTCACTATCTCAATAATTGACCGCGGTGTTAAACCGGTATCCTTCTTCACCACATCAACAATCAAATGACAAACAAGGTTAGAATCAATTTTACTATGATCCTGATTCAACGTGGGATTCGTACAAGTGTGAGGCCCAACTATCTTCTTCACCACAAAATTCGTCCCGCCTTTTGGAACCATTGCTCGTAACCTCCAATGGCAGCCACCATCACTTACTCCGGGGAGACCTTGCACGATCTCCTCAATAGTACGTTTTCTAGGTGCCATTTTGCATTTAACAGTGTACAGTGACGGTGTAGATTTCAAGGTTACGAATTCACGATGTTTTTTGATAGAATACAACTTCACAGCCTGTTGAATCGACTCCTTACTTACAAACTCTTGTCCAACGTACAATTCGTCTACATTGGATGAACCAGACGACTCTTGTGGAACTGGGTGTACTCTAGCACCTTGATCCATCTCCTCGGTAACATGAGCGTCAACATTGGCGTAGCTATAAGTAGCTCTGACTTCATTAGAACTGTTGTTCGTAGGATTTACATTTGCTACATCATCATCTTCGTCTCCATCATCATTTTCAACACTATCATCAAATTCATCGTCTGTTTCTTCCTCTTCTTCATCATCGTCTAATAAGCTGTTGTTAATGACTGCATTTTGAAAGAGTTCAAATACACTGTCATTTGGAACATAGTCAGGAACCGGACTAGGTTGGCGTGGTAGCTCAACATATGTAGAATCCGGGTTTGTTGTATTTGTGAAGGTGTTCTCTTGTGAGGACACTGGATTTGGTTATGAAGATTGAGCGGGGTTAGACCTCATCTGCTGTGTAGGTACCACTCTTACGAAGCTTGAACTAGGAATATCATGTGGCTGAGCATTCAAAATTTAAATTTGTTGAATATATAACTCTAATGCAGACCAAGAACAATTGGGATCAAATGTCCTAGCAATCATTGACTTCATAGCATTATTAGTAGATACGGGCACTGTCATAAAATACTGACCATCTCCTCTTCCTGCTGCGTATCGAGCTAAAATTTTCACATTCCATTGATTCCTATCCCAATTAGTAACTTCATATATTTTCTCAACTACTTTTCAAATTTAATGGTACGAGGTACCCAAACTATTTCCGGATCCAACACACTATAACAACAACCAATCTTTGGATCACGAATTATTTCACCACCAAAGTATAACCAAATAGGAATCTCCAAATCCATGCCTACGTTAATTTATACCAATATATGAGTTATTATATACCCATAAACAAAACCTAAGAAAATTAACAAAATAATAGGGCAATAAACATCATACCTTCACAAGATTATTTGGGTCAAATAGTTGAAGTTGCTTTCCTCTTCAAGCATACCAAAATTCCAAAATTTTAACCTCTATCGGAAGATGGGTTTAAGGTTTCCAAAGCAATTTTATGGGTTAATCCACAAATTTCGGTGGTACTTTGACGAATTTGAGATGGGAAATGGGTTAGGGTTTCGGGGTTAGAAGAGGAGGAGGAAGATAGAGAAAGAAATGAGAGAAAGTGAAATCTGTTTGGGAGGGGGGGTTTAAGTCCCAAACGACACTCGCTTTTTGAAAAAACGAGTGTAGGATAATTCCCCCCGCTTTTTCAAAAAGCGAGTGTTGCTGGGCAAAAAAGGTTCAGACTCATTTTTTGAAAAAACGAGTGTGGGTTAAATCCCCACGCTTTTTCAAAAAGCGAGTCTTCAGATGTTAAAAATCTAATACCTAAGACTCGCTTTTTGAAAAAGCGGGGGATTTAACCCACACTCGCTTTTTCAAAAAGCGAGTAGGTCGTTTAGGGAATAAAAAAAAAAGCAGGGCAGTTTGGAAAAAACTTTCAAAAATAGGGTCATTTTGGAAAAAAATTCAGAGAAGAGAATAAAGCTAATCCGGTCAACTCTAACCCAAATTAGTGCTCTAGTCTGGTTAGTCTTTTAGACTTTATTTGTAATCTTAGACTCTTCAACAGCAGGTCAGCATTGGTTTTAATTCAACTGTGCAAAGCCCTAAGATAAACATGATCACTCAATCTCACACTTTATCCACCCAATCACTCATCCTAATCTGTGGTCAGAAGTAAAACAGTGAGAGCAGGGAAGTTCTGAGAGTGACACCCGCAATTTGTTTAAGAATCGTAGACATGGGTGATGGTTTGCTAAAAAACTTTCGCTCTTTTAAGTGGTGAAAACCTCTTTGAAGTTGCCTGTGTCAATCTCTAGTCTACATCGAAAGAGTTAGATAGCGAGAAGATCACACTAGTTTTCCCAGGTGGAGATCTTCTCGTAGGTAGGTAGTTAGTTTGAATCCGATAGGCATAAATAGAACAAAATGCCACGTATGAAATCAACAGCATGATGATCACCAAGTATTACAAAAACACTTAGTGGAGGCGAAAAGACTTGGGGACAGCGATGTGTGAGATAGAATTCAATGAAAGATGCTTAAGAGAAAGAAGGGTTTTCGGAAACTTGGAGGACTTCGAGTTCCTAGGGTTGTCTAGGTTCAACTGATTCTATGATGACTTGGGGTATTCACTTTTCTTCTTAACAGAACCTGGAATCTTTTGATTTTGGGGGTATACGATTGGCAGGCAATAAAACTAGGGAGGCCTAAGCCAACCTTTTCTGATTAAAAAAAAAACGATTGGCAGGCAAGGCAACTAGGGATTTAAACCCTCTGCTATAAACATAATACATTTCTAATGTGAAAATGGCTTCAAATCACAAAGGTTTATTGCCCAGGTGCCTACCATGTATTATTTTTCTCCTATGTTGTCATGGTGTCCTTTGAATAAATAAACCATGTAATACGTCCTTTGAATAGTTGGAAGGGATTTGGAAGGTGAATGTATTTTCAGGAACCTGATGGCTCTACTGTGGCTCAAGTTTTTAAATATCGAATATCGGTGTCGTATGTATGGCTTGAAATTTTTTTGGATATTGAGATATATCAGAATATCTAATATATATCAGATTTTTATGTAGGATAAAAGAAAATATCCTAGATATGATGTAAATAACATGTACATGCGTTGCATTCTCACATTTATCACATAAATAACATAAATAATACCTAACTAAGAGAATTAATGAACACACATTAGTGTCGGATATACAATAAATTATATGATGTCAAACATACATACGCATGAGCTAAAATATAGCAGAATGAAATTGAAAAATCAACCAAACCAAACAAAATATATAGATTATAGAAATAGAAACCATCACAATGTTTGACATATCTAATTAAAAAAAAAACGTTAAGTTATAAGAATCTAAACGAAGTAATAGAGTTTTGAAATGTCATCATTATTTCAAACATAACCAAAAGCAAACCATTAGAATTTTACAGACTAATTTTAATTTATCTATTTCTCTCCATCATCGGACTTGGATGAGAAACTATCATCAAATGAAATATTTTGTTCAAACTCCTCATCTGACTCGGATGATGATCCAATATCCTCCTTCTCAGCCCTTCGCACTCTCTTCCCTTTAGATGACTATGTCAAAGCTTTGGAAGTGGAAGTTTTTGGTCGCCTGGAAGGTCTTTGTATTAGAGATAACGGACTCAATTAAATTACTAATGGATAACAGTTTCGGGTTTGATTTTATTCAACCCCGTCAAACCAAAAATGTTTAACAACATATATCACCAATATCTTTTGGGGACATAACGTATCGGCCATTTTATCTCTTGATGTCCGATATATCACCAATATTTTTTCGAAAAATATATAAACTAAATTTTCGAATATATCATGTCAGAGATATTTATCTCTTGAACCCGATATTTCGGCACATATATCGAATATATCGAGAATATTTAAAGCCATGTTGTCGCTTATGTACAAATTTGACAGGTGTTAACCAATATATGAAGACGATTTTTGCCTTTAATTTGTAAATGTTTCGATGCCTGAATCCTATTGGAAGCAAAAAGCCTTGCATATCTCAACTAAAATACAGTAGTAAGCAAAAAAGATAATGGAGAGGGATAAATGGCTAATGCTCATAGAAAGAAATAGCCATGATAGATGATAATAATAATGCAGGAATAACAATGAGAATGATGTTTGAGAGTGTTACACTACAAAAGATAGGCATTTGGGTGTTTCCCCGGGACATTTCCTTGGCGCTTTTATAAAAACGCCAGCGGGTCCAAAGAAACCCCGGCGTTGGTTAATAAACGTCGGGCTATTTTCAATCCCGGCGCTTTAAAACGCCGGGGATATATCCTATCTAATAAACCCCACACCCCTGATTATTGCCCACTTCCCTCTCTTTCTCTTTCAGGTTTCGCGCCCAACCGAAACCCTATCTCTTCCGCTCTTCGATTTCGCACCGATCGATGAAGAAGATTCTTCGTCATCTTCGTCGTCGCTCTCGCACACACTGTCGTCGTCGCCGTCCTCTGCCATCATCGATCGCCGCCCTGCATCGCCGTGACCCCACGTCGCCATCGCCATCTTCCCCAAAATCCTCTACCGACCGATTCAACTGAAATCAATTTTGATCGATCAGAATTCAAGAACCAGGTACAGATCATCTTAGATCTTGGGTTTCCATCGCTATTTTCAAGTCAGTTTTGTTTCAATTACATGAAGGGACGAAATTAGGGCTAATAAGAACATTCATCTTGTTGCTCCCTTTGCAGATCCCAGTGTTCCAGGTAGCGAGATTAGTTCGTTGGTTGAATTTGATTGGCCAAGTTCATGTTTCGTTTTGTAATTGGACTTGTACTAATTTTTGGGTACGGTATATTTTGCAGTGCATCCTAGATCTATGGATCCATCGAAGGATCTTGCAGTATGGGTATGGAAGCGTTGCGTGGAAGGAGAGGATGGAGAGTTGGAAGCAGAAGCAAGAGATGCACGTGGCAAGGAGCAATAACGGTGGCAAAGATTGGGATAATGATGGCGATGGACCTGATCTGCCTTTGTAAGTCTTTTTTCATTAAAGCTTGTATATTAGTGTAATTTGGTCATTTTAGAGCTAAATGCTACTATGGAATGGTCTAAGAGTTTGAGAATCCAAAAAATATTTTTGCATAGTTAGACTTTGGTAGGCTATATTAATGATCATAAAAGCAAATGTGCAGATAAACTTTTTCATAAGGAAGTTTATTAGAATTTCGTGTGCTTCTGGGCTTTGCTAGTCTCGATTTTCCTAAATGGGTGTGGTTGTGGTCTTTTGTTATGCTTCTTCACATTTTTCGGGAAGTGATGGTCTGCTTGGGGTTGTCGTACAATATGTGTGGTACAATGTCACATAAGCAGTTAGAACTTTATGCTAGAGTTTCTTTTAAGCTTAATGCGATAGGAATTCTTGAATTTTCTCATATTTGTTAGGCTTGTAAAAAGGGGATCTCAGTATATTGGTGGGGAAATCAGTAGAGAAATTATGGAATGTACATATCTTAAGGGGTAATCTTCACAAAATGCGTTCAAATGCTAGATATGAAATCCATTCCATTGAACTCGTAAAAAATTCTCACACTTAAAGTTATCTCAGTTATGGAACAGATGATATATCTGCTACCCTTCTTAAATCTTTAAGTCGTTCTCTCATTTTGCAGGATTTGTCTAAGTTCATTATTCTTTTTTAAATGTTTATTCTTTCTCAGGACTTATTTTGAGTTCAGGTATTCTTTTTTAAAAGTATTAGAGACAACCGATGATGAAATTATTCCAAATCAACTTCTTAACTTGCAGTTTTTACTGGGCAGGAATACGAATTTGCTGGGACAGTCAAACAAAACTACGTCAACATTTTACTGATGTTGTTACTTCTTCGGCAGGCCTATGATCATCCACTTCTTGTAAAAGGGTTTTTTTTGTTGAAGAAAATGTAGAATATGGGCACCATGTTTCATTAATAAGAGATTAATAAAACAAACTCAGAGTACTGAGCCAGATACAAAGTTCTACAGCATAGTAAAGAAGTGCATAAACAAAAGTACATAACCTCCACCCCAAGCATAAGGAGTGGGACAAAAGAGTACAGGGATGGCCGCACCAAACGTGTATGAAAACCAAAATACATCAAATCCCCACAACAAACTCTGGGGCGGTGGGTATCTATCAACCAAGAAAGGTCACGCTGTCTGTCAGTCGATCGTCAGACTGATCTAAACTTCCTCATCGTCAAAGTCCTCTACCTGGAAAACGCTCGCTATCCTCCCCCTAGGACCTGCTGCAGCCACATTAGCCCAAAATGAGATAAAATGCATAATGTGAGTCAAATTACCAGAAACAGTATTACAAGTTGTGCGGAAATAATAATTGTTTATGTCTAGCCAAAGAATTCAAGTCATTGCGACGATAGCGATATACTACGCTTCTCTCATAGTTGTAAAAGGTTGCAACTCAGATTCTAGGCAGACATTATCTATGGAGATGACAATGAAACTTCCAGAGGATAAAAGAGTTATCCTTCTGAGCCGTTTGGAAGTTTCTTTGGCAATTTTTACAATATGTAATGTAAGTTGCATTTATTCATACTTTTGACTCATGAAAACAGATACTTTCATCTTTTCTTTTTCTGTTACCGCCACTCTTCTAACTTAAGTTTTCACATCTGGATATACTTTTTAGAATGACTTCAAAATTTACTGTTGCTTGCAACTGTTTTTTTTTTTTTTTTTGAAGAAAATGTGGAATATGGTCACCCTGTTTCATCAATAAGAAATTAATAAAACAAACTTAAGTACTGAGTCAGATACAAAGTCCTACAAACAAAATAGTACATAAATAAAACACATAAACTCCATCCCAAGCATGAGGAGTGGGACAAAAAAGGTACCAGAATGGCCACACCACACATGCGTGAAAACCAAAATACATCATATCCCCCCAACAAACCCTGGGATGGTGGAAAACTATCACTACAAGAGTCCACGATGTCTGTCAGTCGATCGTCGGACCGATCTAAACCTCCTCATCGTCAAAGTCCTCGACCTGGAAAATGCTCGATATCCTCCCCCTAGGACCTGCTGCAGCCACATTAGCCCAAAATGAGATAAAATGCATAATGAAAGTCAAATTACCAGAAATATTATTACAAGTTGTGCAGAAATAATAATTATTTCTGTCTAGCCAAAGAACGCAGGTCGTTGCGGCGATGGCGATATACCACGCTTCTTTCATGGTTCTTCTCTCCGTGGCAAAAGTTGGACCTACCCACAGGTCCTCGCACACACTAGGATACAGGCTCGTCCCCAGGGTGCTGAGTACCTCGACAGGTACCGCTTTGCTCCTAGGGCAGTGTAGGAACAGGTGGTCTCTAGTCTCTATGTTATTGTGGCAAAATCCGCAACTAGAGTCAACATTCGGTTGTCGTTTAGCGAGGTTTTCTCTAGTCAAGATCGCATCGTTCAGCACCAGCCATAGGAAGACTCTGGTCTTCATCGGGGCATTTTTCGTCCAAATGACGCGTGACCACTTTGGAGTACATCCCCTAAAGTGTATGCGATTATACAGGGATTTAACGGTAAACGTTCCGTTCTTTTCTGATCCCCAAGCTTTCCTATTTGGACCCTGAGAGTAGCTAATTCCAGCGTTGGTGATGTAGGCCTGGAGTTCCATGAGTCTACCCTGGGATCTCCCGTCGAGCACTTGTTTAAAGGCTGATTTCTAGGCACCTCTTTTCCAGATAGCGGCTACCGTACAGTGTGATTATGACGCATGCTCGTATAGGTCGGGGAATAGTGCTCGGAGTGTGTGAACCCCACACTACTTATCCCACCAGAATCTGGTGAGCCTACCATTACCGATCACAGATGTGACATAGCTAATGAATGGATCCTAGGCCTTAGCGATGCCTTTCCAGAACCAGAAGGCACGCGGGTCTACCCTGAAGCCTAAATTTCTCGTTCCATTCCCATGTAGGTATCCCTGAATAAAGTCTTGCCATCCTTCTCCGTTCAGGTGGAATACTTTCCACCACCATTTACCTAATAGAGCCAGATTCATATCTCGCAGATCTAGAATGCCTAGTCCTCCATGAATTTTTTTCATGCAAGCCTTCTCTCATCTGATAAGATGATATCCGCCACGATCTGGGTCTGCCCCTTTCCAAAGAAACTGTTTTCGTGTCTGGTCAATTCTCTAAATTACCCATCGGGGCATTTCAAAGAAGGACAGATAGTAGATTGGGAGATTTGAGAGAACAGCATTAATAAGCGTGACTCTTCCTCCCAAAGATAGTACTTTACCTTTCCATCTTGATAGCCGCTTCTCAACCCTATCAATGATGGGTAGCCAATGGCCTTTTTGAGCTTCATGGGTCTTAGTGGCAATCCCATATATTGAATAGGGAAGCTCTCAATGGCACAATTGAGGATTGTGGCATGTTCTTGTGCCTCCTCATTAGTCAAGGTAATGGGGATGAGAACACTTTTATGGAAGTTAACCCTGAGGCCAGACCAAGCTTCGAAACTATAAAGGATTCCTTTGAAGGCGGTTGTTTCTTCGAGGTTGCCATTCCCAAATAGCAGGGTATCATCTACATATTAGAGGATTGAGCAACCTTGGCGATTGGCCTCCCTGGCCACTGGTGCAACCCAGCCTGCTCTGCTGCAGTTAGCCATCATGGATCGGAGTACGTCTGCCACGATGGTGAAGAGAAGAGGTGAGAGCGGATCTCCTTGCCTAAGGCACCGTTTGCACGAAAATGGGTGGCCTGACACCCCATTTACCAATATTGCCGTTCTGCTTGTGGTGAGACAAGATTGTATCCATCTAATCCATCTATCCCCAAAACCTCTTCCCGCCAGTGCTTCCAGAAGACATTCCCATTCAACCAAGTCATATGCTTTTTCGAAGTCAAGTTTCAGTAGGTAGCTCTTAGCATTCGATGTGTGATATTGGTGGATGGTTTCTTCGGTCGTGGAAATATTGTCCTGAATGCATCGTCCTTTAATGAACCCCGTCTGATCATGGCTAATACTATCCATCACCCTCCCAGTCTATTAGCGAGTGTCTTGGTGATGATCTTAACAGAGCAGTTAAGAAGACTGATTGGTCAGAAGTCACCCACTCGCCGGGAGTCTTCTTTCTTAGGAATTAGCACAACCTCCACATAGTTTATTCTCCCTAGTTTGAGCTTATGGTTATAGAAATTAGCGAACACCCTCAGCAAATTATCTTTGATTTCCTCCAAGAAAATCTGGTAGAATATCATTGGGAAGCCATCAGGACCTGGGGCCTTGTCTTTTCCAAGTTGTTGCATAGCCTCCCAGACTTCCTTCAAGGAAAATGGTTCTTCTAGTCCCCGCATCAGACGGTCGGGGTTGCCCCTTGGTTTTCCCAGAAGTCGTTATTAATGGGGACTCTCAAGTTCGCTTTATGCCCAAATAATAGCTTGAAGTGGGACTGGAATGCCATCCTGATGTCCTCATCGCCTTGGATAATTCCAAAGCCTGAGTGGATCGAGTGAATGAGATTAGATCTACGGCAGGCACTGGCCACTCTATGGAAGAAAGCCGTGTTCGCGTCTCCCTCTTTGAGCCACGAAATTCTGGATCGCTGCTGCCATTTGATTTCCTCTATCCTATAGAGTTGGTCAATTTCCTGTCTGAGTTGGAGCAACATATTCTGCTCTTCCTAGCTCAGATCTCTAGTCTATTCAGTCTTCTCCAGTTCGTCAATACGCTCAAGAAGTGATTTCTTAGCCCTCCAGAACAGCACAAATCTGGTACGGTTCCACTTTCTGAACTTGGCCCTAAGTCTCCTAATTTTTTCACACCATATAGCAGTCACTTCAGACCCCGTAGTCGGGCTAGACCAACTTTCGTTGACCATGTGGTGGAAGCCTTGGATTTCTAGCCATGCTCTTTCGAATCTAAATTTTGGTGCTTTTCTGGGTAGAGCTTCCCCTGAAGATAAGAAAATGGGCACATGGTCCGAGGTGGGTTTAGGAAGAGATTTAGCAGAAGATAACGGGAATTTGGTCTCCCAGTCAGTGGAAACCAATATCCTGTCTAACTTGGTTAGGATGGGCGTTGATTGCATGTTCGACCAGGTGAACAGCCTATCACATATGGGTTTGTCAACAAGATCCAGGTCCGTGATGACCTCGTTAAACGCTTCCCTATCAGAGTCACTAGCACCTCTGTCCCTGTATTCTGAGGCGAACCTAGTGATGTTAAAATCTCCCCCCGCCACCCAGGGGTGTGGCCAATGAGCTTGGATTGCACGTAACTCAGTCCAGAAAGCTATCCTAGATGTAGTGGTATGGGGACCATATACCACTGTAATTGACTGAGTCCACAGGTCAGATTTTTGTTGAAGCAAAATTGACACCGAAAATTCACCATAAAGCTCGTCTAAATATCGAAATGTTTCTGGATTAAAACCTAACGCGATTCCCCTAGAAGCCCCGATAGATGGGGACACCCTCCATTCAGAAATTCTGCTCCCTCCCAGCCTATTAAGTCTAGACGCATGTGAAAGTTTGGTCTCTTGGAGACCTACAATGTTAGCTTTTGATTTGGCAATGACCTCCTTCACCATTTCCCGCTTGCCCCGCCTCCCCAATCCTCTAACGTTCCAGAAAAGGGCCTCCATTAATTAAGATTGGATAGAGGATCGTGACTCGGTTTTGGAGTTCGATTTGGAGTTAAGGGTGACCCTCTCGGTCTCCCATCCCCTAACTTTATTAAGGAGACGTGTTCCGATCGGTATCGCTTACCGCAAGACCACAAGTATTGGCTAGACTAAAAAATTTATTATCAGTCATGAAATTAAAAATAGAAGCTAAGAAGGATTGCGAACCTCCGTCGCTAGTCTTAGAGGATTTAGCGGCCGCCGCGATCTCCAGATAATCATCTAGGGACTCCTCATTAGTCCTCTTATCCACCTTCTAAAATCTAATGCCTGTGTCAGATGTGCCCTGGCCGGGTGCAATCAGCTGGGATGATGGGTAGGTGGAGGGAACAAACTCAGGGAAAATAGCGCAGTAGTCAACATCAAAATCATAATCCTCTGACTCCACAGACTCCCCCTCAGAGTAGACAAAATCATCTTCAAGGTTCAGCCTGTCTTCACGATCGTCTTCATCACAGTGGTGTGCCAATTGAGTAGAGGGCTCTCCCGTGACGGACCCCTCAATGGGCCCATTACTTGATGCTGCTTCCTACTGAAAATTTGGCTCTCCCGTAGTGGACCCCTCGATTGGCCCACTACTTGCCAAAATCTGTTGCTCTTTGTGTAAATCTGCTTCAATAGGCCCCTCTTTTGGCCCAAATACAATAACAGGCACTTTGGGCCCCTCATTGGGCCCATTAACATTCTCTTTAAATCCACCCTGAGTGGACTCAAAGTTTCCACTGCTTAAGGAAAACGATCCCTCGTGGTTAAGCAGACGCGCCCCCTCGTCTTTTACGCCTGTCAATAGCGTTGGTGGGCCACGTGGCTCCTTCTCTGTGGTTGGCGATACCACCGAAGTACCCTCGTCTGTTGTGCCTGTCGATGGAACCGATGAGCTTTCGTCCTCTTCCCCAATATGCCTCTTTCTCGTAATGCTCTCATCCCCAATCTTCCTTCCTTCTCGTTCCTCTACTAACTCAATAGAGGTGCTCGTCTTCTTCCCCAAAAAACCCTCTTCCCTCGAAGGCTCTAGCCCCCGAGCATGTAGCTTTATCCCTAAGAACCCACTTCCATGTATGGCTACCTGCTCCATGTTACCCCCGTTCGAATTCTTTCCCAAAACAGCTTTTCTATTTCCACAATCTCTGACCAAAGTCTCTGCATGTCTCTGCTCCTCCTCTCGAGGCCTGTAACCCCTATCTTTTAGGGTTTGACTGCCATTTTGAGCTCTCTGCAAGATGTTTGTATGGTTCGGATTTTTGCCATTTGTGTGGACCTGGCCTTTTGACCGTTGGGTTCTTCGGTTGATTTTCTCCCCTTGTCGCCGATGAGTGGTTGGGCTGGGCCCGTCTCCTTCCTCCTTGCCTCTTTGATGAGCTCACGGTGTGCTCTCTCCACTTCGTGGGCCCCATCCAGAGTGAGGTCCCACTTCGGCAGCACCACCTGACGGTAGGAACGCCCATCTCTGAGAGTGGAGGGGGGTGAAAGAGATTGGGAATCCTTCATCTCCGGCTTCGCTTGCGATTCGAGGACGAATCTCACAAGGTACGACTCTTCAAATGAGTACACCTTTGCAAAGCGTGGCATGAGGGTGATGTCAGGGCTTCGAATAAGGACTCTAGCCAGGATGATCTTCGATTGCCGCACCGTCTTTCTGTCCATATCTTCGATAGTCCCAAAGTCAGCAATGATCTCTTGCAAAGCCTCTTTCTTCCAGAAATGTAGAGGGATGTTGTGGATCCAAATCCAGTAACGGTCTCCTTGCAGCAGCTCTGCTCCAAAGTTTGGAGTCCAAGGGAAGAACTCTGCACTGAAATGGCCAAAATCTACCACTCCCATAGCTGTCGCCTCTGTCATCTTGTCTGGCGAAGGGAAAGACACCAAGAATTGTAAGTGGCATAACTTTTGGCTACCCAATGTTTGTGTGCGGCCATCGGCTATTTGGCTTACAGAGCTTGGATCATGTGGTTCTCTGATGGGCAGCCTACCCGTATTTTGGTAACGACACACCATCGCCGCAACCACTGTTCTTCTAGCCAGATCGTCTCCAAGCTATTGGCCAATCGAATGAGGGTGGGTTTATCTAGCGATCTCCCCCTTGTTACTGGGAGCTCATCGTCATTGGTGGAGGGGGTAACATTCGTGCACACATAGGACATATGCCCCCATTTCATACATTTCAGACACCTCACCTCCTTCGTACAATCTTGCCGATAGTGGCCCAGGTCGCCACAATTGAAACATGGCGCAGGTCTTCGTTTTCCTTTCCTTTGCCTCTTTATGAGTTATGACTGTTGTTGAGTAGGGTCACTGATTGCAATGTTTTTTCCTTTTCTGTGGACTACAACCCACTCTGCCTCCTCTGACGGCCCGGGTGACTGCTCCCTGCACTCCTCGTTTTGTGGACCCATCTCTTGGGCCCTCTCAACGACGGGTACTAGCGGGGTTGTACCTGTGGCTTATGGGATGCTTGGGAGCCAGATGGTGATTGTGATGAGGTTGGTGGGGTAGTGGGAAACTCTAGATAGGCCTGGTGTTATTGTCCCTTTTCGGTGGAGTAAGGTCCCGCAGGGTTCTTGTTGGGGTTTGTGGGTTGTGGCTGATGGTGGAGGTGATGTTTGTGGTGGAGTAGTGTGGTGGAGCAGGTGGCTGATCTCTGTGTGAGGGGTGTTGATGGTAGTAAGGTTGTTTCTGTTGATGAGCAGGTTGTTTCTGATATCTGTGATGGTTGTTGTGATGCCTCCGATCCCCCCTTCCCCGATGGAGTATCGGTGACCACCGTGGTGGTCTCTGTTACGCTCTGAGTGGCCTGTAGCAGGGACCCCTCTGTGGGCCCATTCTCTGTGTGAGGGTTGCGCGAGGCGATGATGACCTAGCTCTCGCCCAAACCGTTGCTGATGCGCACTACAGTGTGCACACATGGGGGATCAGGACCGTATGAGCCTCCATCTGTCTCCATCGGGGGGGTAGTACACTGCAGGGTGGGTCACCGAGTTTGTAGGTTGCAAAGTGGTTTGGGCAGGAGGTTGCAAGGGGTTTTGGGCAGTTGGATGTGGTGGTGTGTGGCTGGCATGATGTTGGGGTTGAGGTGGGGGAGCAAGGGTAAGAATGGGTTGTAGGTTCATGTCATCAGCTTGCCTGAGTGGCTGTCAGACCCACTTATTGGGCCCGCAGCCACTCATCTCGAGCTCCGACAAAACCATCGTTAGTGGAAGGGCCAGCTGCTTGAGATCAGGGTCGGAGCAGGTGGGAGCTAATTTTCTTCTAGCTAAAAGTTCTGAATTCATTGCTTGCAACTTGTTGGTAATTGATTAGTCACTCTATACTTGATAATCAATACGTAGGTATCGTGCATGTATATATTTGACTATTGTTACACTTGGGTAGAATTCCTATTTTTTCAGTCTTAAAGGAGCATGATATTTTCTATATGTTATAAAACACATTTAATGACATATTAACTTATTAATTTCTTTTTTCAGTTGGTTTTGTCCTTTTTAAGTAATAAATGGAAAATCCTGACCATCTTTGATTACTAAGAAATAATGAAACGAACTACCTGTTACTCACACTTTCCATATTAGAAACTGTGGGAACATATGATTTCTATCTTCAGTCATTCTAAATGTTGCATGTCAGGAAGATTTTTCCTTCAACGTAACCTTTGTCTTGCTTATATATTCCCATTGAACTGATTTATTTGATGCTTGTTTCATGATCTCTGAAGGACTCTCTTGAGGATGCTGTTGTTACAGTCTGTGGGCATGTTTTTTGTAACCAGTGCATTTGTCAGCATCTTACAACAGAGGAAAATGTCTGCCCTTCACCTGATTGCAAGGTCCATCTCAGTTTCGCTTCAGTGTTTTCTAGGCAAACACTAAAAAACTCTGATGAACTGGGTGGTGTTAATTATTCTAGTAGCTATTCTGATGTTGGAATGGAAGTCAAACACAAGAAGTCTGAATATAACTGGTCCTCCTATTCTTCCAAGATTAAAGCTGCCCTTGAGATTTTGCAGTCTTTGCCTAGATCCCAATGTCATTCAAGAAGTAATGTTGACAAATCTGATGGTGAGTCTTCTAGTTCTTCAGTTTGTCAAGCTAATGATGTTCAGGGGAGATCTTCAGAGGATTCAAGTGCTATAAAATGTATAGGATTAGACAAATGTTCAAATACTAATGCTTCGGAGAAAGCTATCATCTTCTCCCAGTGGACTGGAATGTTAGATTTGTTGTAGACTCCGCTAAAAGCTTCTGGCATACAGTACAGGAGACTTGATGGCACAATGTCTATTACAGCGAGGGATAAAGTTGTCAAAGATTTTAAAACTCTTCCAGAGGTCTGTTTGAGAAATATTATTATTTATTTGATTCACTGTTAATTCATATTTTGTAAATGCTGATTGTCTTTGTTTGTGGGTACCCCTTCACTCTTATTATCGTGTAGATTACTGTCATTATTATTTCTCTCAAAGCTGCAAGGCTGGGGTTGAACCTGGTAGCTGCTAACCATGTTATTCTACTTGACCTATGGTGGAATCCTACTACTGAAGATCAGGCAATTGATAGAGCACACCGGATTGGCCAGACACGCCCTGTATCTGTCTCCCGTTTAACGGTCAAAGACACAGTTGAAGATAAAATTCTAAATTTCCAGGTACTTTTACTTTGCTTCTTATTTGTATTTCGTACATCATTAATTTCTTGGGTAATCAGAGCCAGCACATTTATCCTACTGCTAATTATTCTAAGTAGTATTATTTTTTTGAGGAGGTTGAATATAGCCTCCCTCTTTTCATCAAAAAGAAAATAACAAAACAGAGTCCAGTAAACCTTGAAAGCACGAACTAGTGTAAAACTCCCAAGATATATGGGGGGCTCTGGCTACCAAACCAAGCAAACTGGTGTAGAAAGAAAACCCGAAAATCGCTAGAGGACAAGCAAAACCAAGGGTTCATATTCACATTCTTGTTTCTAGTCAAGAGTTTGGTTCTTCTGTATGGATATCATATATATACAATACATAATATTGTAGAAATCTGCCAAGAATACAAGATATCATTGTTATGGGCTAGTCCAAAATTTGGCATTTAGGTATCAGTTTGATCATCTTTTTAATAGGGTGCTTTAATCGTATGTATGAGCCATAGACCTGAACCTAATTAGTTCACAATCTCGAAAAATACTAACATAATGTTGAAAATAGAGCCCTTATACACTCGTGATACTATTCACATAGAAACTACCAAAATTTACTTCCAAGTGCAAGAATAATGGACCAACAGAGTTACAACTCTAACATACTTCTATAACCCAAATGATTGCAGACTTGTGATAGCTCTAGATACTATAATTTCATCACAGTCTACTTGCAACTACTTCAGTTTCAATATATATCACTAATTTTTTGCTTGTGCAATGTGTATAAAGCACAATCAATCATGTATATAGAGATGTACACTTAACTTAATGAAGAGATCTATTAAACTACCATTCATCAAGCTACAGTTAATGAAGAGATCTATTAACTTAATGAAGAGATCTATTTGCACAGTACTGTGCAAATGTATACTGCAGTTTGCATTTTCTATGTATGCTTTGCTGAGAATTTTGAATTCTAAATAATTAAGTACATTGATATTTTTTGATGGGTTGATTGTATAAGATTGTTTGATGGGTTGATTGTAACATTTTAAGGTCTACTTTGAAAGTTTTAGGCTACAGTACATAAAGCTACTACTTGATGCTATGAGATTGATGGGTTAATTGTAGATTTTAAGGTCCACTTTTAAAGCTACTCGAGTTTAGAGATTATTCTAATTTTGCTTTAATATGCAAAACCCGACTGTGCTATAAACTTTGGTGTAATGTTTGTTCAGGTGGAGGTGGAAGCACTGGTGATTCAAGGGCCAAAGCTAGCAACTGTGCTCAGCCAAATTAAGAAGCTGGAGGCCTTTGTTTTGGTCCTAAGTTAGGGCAAACCCTCCCTTTTTTTTCTTGGTAAGATTTTGACCATTACCCAAATCTCCAATTTAATCACCAACAAGTTTGGAAGTTTGATTGTTTAATCTCTTGTTCAAAAATCTCGCAGTTTGTTTAGGAGCAGCAATGAAGATTTTGTGGAGCAATGCATCAACAAAGTAGAGTGCTTGACTCTTGCAGGAAGGAAACATAATAGGGGAGTTGGTGGCTACTCGGTTAGCACTAGATGGCAGAAGAACTTCTGGCTCTTGGCCTAACTTTAACTAGGAGCATACTCAATTTACTCATAACAAATAATGCCCTCTATCTATTGTATGGTTGTCATTTATGTTGTAAATTACTCTAGTGTGTCTACCAGAAAACCTGAACTCAAGAGCTTGTAATGCTACTGCACTGAACATAATTTATGTTATTATGCTTGATTATTGGAATGAATTTGTGTTATGATGTATTTATATATTGTTTATTATGTTTGATTAATAGATTTGTGAAAAATATTAGAATGAATTCTGGAAAATGATTCTGATTTGAATTGCAGGTATTTGATTTGATAAAAGGGACAAGAAAACAACCACCACACAATTGTTAAAAAAATTAAAAAATTAAAAAATAATAAAAATAAAATTAATACCTACCCCAGCGTTTTCAAACGCCGGGATAGGTATTTTAAAGGGAAAAAAATTAAAAAATAAAATCAACATACCTCGGCATTTCGGAAATGCCGGTATATACCCTAGAGTTTGAAAACGCCGGGGAAAGTGTTCCGCAACCCTGGCGGGGGAAAGCACGGCGCTTGCGGCGGTGCTTTTCGAAGTGCCAGCGGGACCAACCCCGGCATTTATAAATGCCAGGAATGGGCAAAACAAACGCCGGGTTTGACTTCTTTTTTGTAGTGTTAGTAGACATCTATGTAAAGTTACTACCGTAACAAAAAGGTGAGAGCAAGCCAATAGCTTTAGCTATATATATATATATATATATATATGGCAAATGCTCCATTGAAAATGGGTGTGTTTTCAACGGGTTGGAAAACACACCCGTGAGCCGTTGGATCTTGCAAGATCATGATCAACGGCTCAGATCGAAACCCACTAAATGCTCCCACTAACGGCTCTAAAAGCAGAGAGGTAATTTTGTAACTTCACGCCAAAAAGTGCTTCAGACATAGCATTTTTTTGGCTTTTTTTGGGAAAAAATTTATACTTAGGCCGTTGTTGGGAACAACGGCCAAGTTTGTTTGAAGCTTTTTTTTGAAGAAAATTGTACTTAGGCCGTTGTTCCCAACAACGGTCTAGGTTGTTTTTTTTAAAAAAAATCAACCTAGGCCGTTGTTCCCAACAACGGTCTAGGTTGTTTTTTTAAAAAAAAATCAACCTAGGCCGTTGTTCCCAACAATGGCCTAAGTATGTACAAGTGTTTGGAAAAACACTTACATACTCAGATCGCCATCTCCCTCACAACAAAATTTTTTGCGCTACTGGAGGTCGAGAAACCCATTTCTAGCTCTCTCTCTCTCTCGATCTGAAAACCTTATGTCTCTCGTGCTCGTTGATTCTCACTCAATCTCTTCCTCTTCTCACGCTCTTGCCCTCTTCCTTTGAGGATCCCGATTACAAAAAAAAATCCTAACCCATACAAAATCTCCCCAACCCTAAAACCATAATTCTAAAGAAATTAGCCAAATCCTACTTCCCTTCCTTTCTCTCCAACAGCGCGCAAGGACCTCCTCTATCTCCTTTCCGAATACCCTCATTGTGAAAGGTATTAATTTTTTCCTATTTTGGTATATCTCATTAGGTTAATTGATTAAAAAAAATTATTCAATGTTTGAGTGTACAATTTGTATATTATGCTGAGGTATTTAAAGATTAGGTAATTATAGTTTTATTGTCGATGTAGATGTAGTATTAGTTGTTGTTGTTCGTTGTTAGTAATAGCGCACAAAGAGATCCAAAAATTATGCAATTTTGAGAGTATGTCGGGCTCGCCACACACAAGCCAACGCAACTTGTAGAAGTGTGTTTGGATTCACGGTTTGAAGTGTATGACCGTGTATCGCTTTTGAATATTTTTCGTGACTTAAAGCGATACATCGGCGTATATTGCAAACCGTGAGTCGAAACTCACCTCTACAAATTTTGTTGGCTCATGTATTTTGCGTCCGTCCTACTTTCAAAGTTTCGGATTTTTTTGATCTCGTTTGTGCCGATTTCTACCGTATATCAAACAACAACAACAATTAATGTTTGATTTCTATCGAGGGACTTTTCACTAGAAAACGATATCCAAAAAATAAGAAATTTTGCGAGCATATTAGGCTTACCTCTCGCTACCAAATGGTACTTGTAGTTGCAAGTTGGATCCACAGTTTGGGGCCTATGTCAATGTATCGCATTGTTGGCATTTTTCATGAATGAATGCGATACACGGCCGTATCTTGCAAACCGTTAGTCGGAACTCGCTTGTACAAGTTGCGTTGCCATGTGTGCTGGGAATCCGACCCAATCACGAAGTTTAGTTTTATTTTTACCATCAATTGTGCAGTTTTTTCATGAATTTTGTTATGTTTTGAACGAGTTTTCAATAGAGAACCCACTTGAAAATCCGTAATTTGGCGAGTAGTTCGGTCTCGCCACTCACAAGTCATAGCAACTTGTAGTTGCGAGTTGTCACCTACGGTTTGCTATATACGTCCATGTATCACATTCCCCTCATTTTCAAAAGAGAAAGCGAGCGAGACACGGCCGTATCTTGCAAACCGTGGATCGGAACTCGCTTCTACAAGTTCCGTTACCTTGTGTGCGGCAAGTCGGACCCAATCGCAGAGTTTCGTATTTTTTTACATCATTTTCGAGGTTTTTCACTTATTTTGTTTCGTATGTATATATATATCACAATCGTTTGTTAACAAGATGTTTTATATATGATGTGTGTATTAATTTACCAATAATATATTTTTTTCCCAGATGAACAACGATACGGAGTTCTGCTGCCGACAATAATTTTGTTTGGGTAGAACCAATCATTGATTCCATGCCATTAGTCCAAAAACATCTAAAACCAAAGTTAGGCATGACGTTTCCAACTTTAGTTGAGACCAAAAATTTTATTCGTCATATGCTCGTTGTGGGAGTTTTGAAATGCGTAAGGGTGGGAATAAATTAAAGAGAGGAGTGAAAGTAGATAAGTCATATCTGTATAATAAAGCCGGGTCGTTGCCGAGTCAATATAGTGATGGTAGACAGAGAACAACCTATAGAACGGGTTGTAAGGCTTGCATTCGTGTAAAATTGAACGAAACAAGTAATACGTGGGTGTTGTATTCATTTCATGAAGCACACAATCACGAATTCACCTCACCCGGTAGAAGGCATCTTTTGTCCCGAAACCGTTCCGTGTCAAATACGGATAAAATGATAATAGATCAATTCAACCAAGCTAATATTCAGATATGTAGACAAATGCTCTTCTTCGAAAGTACTAGTGGTGGTCACAATCATGTAAGATTCACCGAAAAAGATGTTAGAAATTTACTTAGAGATTCGTAAGAAGCATTGAAAAGACATGATTCTACAATGCTAATTAATTTTTTTGAATCTAAGAAACAGACGGACCCTTCATTTTTTATGACATTCAAGTAGATTCCGAAGGGCGGTTGTCACATTGTATGTGGGTTGATGATATTTCTAGGATGAATTATCAAGAATTTGACGATGTACTTTGCTTTGATGCCACGTACAATACGAACCGGTATGGAATGTTATTTGTTCCCTTTGTTGGAGTGAATCAACATTGGCAATCGACTTTCTTAGGAGGTGGGTTCATTCCAAATGAGACGACCTCTTCGTTTGAATGGTTCTTTGAAAAGTGGTTCGGGGTTATGAATCGTGCTCCATCCGGTATTGTCACCGATCAAGACCGTTGGATCGCTGCCGCAGTTAAGAAAGTTTTCCCCCAGACTCGGCATTGTTTTTTGTATTTGGCACATATTGGATAAGTTACTGAAGGAGGTGCGTATGTCGAACGATGTCGACAAGTTTAGGGAATCTTTGAAGAATGTCATCTACAATTACGAATATGTACATGACTTTGTAGAAAAATGGAACTTATTGATTTCATAATATGGATTAGAGAATAACAAATGATTGAACGATCTATTTGATATCCGTGAAAATTGGACACCCGTCTACGCTAAAAATTTATTTTGGGCCGGCATGTTGAGTAGCCAACGGGTTGAGTCATCGCATTCTGCCTTGAAGCATCATACAGAAAAGAAATATTTCTTACATGAATTTGTTGTCATCTTCGACCGTTTTTTGGGAAGGCAAAGACACGATGAACTGAAACAAAATCATCGTAACCGTGAGAAGAGACCGAAGTTGAAGAGCAAATGGGCTTTGAAGGCACAAATGGCGAAAACATACACTTTGAAAATATTTTACAAATTCCAAGATGAAGTTACAAAAAGCTTCATGTACAATGTAAGTTTCGTTGGCGATCTTAAGACACCATATAGTTCAACCTTCCATGTGATACTCTGTGGAGAATCAGAACCGGCTCGCCTTCTTCAGTTATGCAAAATCAACGGAATTATTACATGTGCATGTCACTTCTTCGACTTCGTTGGCATTTCTTGCAGGCATATTTTAGCCATTCTTCGGTACAGCCATCACACTTCCCTTTCGGATGTATACATTAAAAGAAGATAGACCCGGGATGTGATGAGAAGAAGTTATACATCTGTTCCAACCGAACCCGATACCGAGAATTTTGCTTCTCGATATTGTGAGTTGAGCTACCATGCAAAATAGATTGTCGATCTCGGTTGTTCCTCCAATAAAAGTTACAAATACGCGTTGGAGAATTTGCAGAAGATTATTAACGGCGTCTCTCGGCTACAACCCGGATTGGGTGAACAACTCGAACAGGCCTCACAACCACATGATAGTGCAAAACCGGGAGGTAGTACACAACCGGATGGTAGTGCACAACCGCATGGTAGTGCACAACTTCATGATGAAGGCAGTGGACACATACCTACACACGTAAGTGACCCACAATAATGCATGACAAAGGGAGGGCCTCGCGCCAAAAGATTGAGGCCGATAAGAGAGCAACTTCGCATTAAAAAACCGAGACGGTGCCAAACATGCGGCATTATGCAAATGAATCATGATCCAAGAAATTGTCCAACATTATTTGAGGATTAAAACTCGTACTTTCTTTGTTTCTCCCTCTTTTAAATTTATTATACTTCATTTGTGGCTAATGAGTTTCTCACTAACTAAAACTTATATTTGAATGAAGGTCAATCAATCCGCAAGAAGTGATTCCATCCCATGAAGAGAGTTCTAATGAAAGATATGATGATCCATTGTGAATTAGAATTTTTTAATATAAAGTTTCAGTATATTAGATATTGATGCAAGTGTTGTTAATTGATTTTTGTTGTTAACTTTAAATTTTGTTGAGACTCAAGTGTTGTTGGTTTGTGTTGATCGTTAATTTTGTTGTTGTTGTTGTTATTGGGAGATTGTAGCTAATGGGATTGTATATAGTTTTTGGGGGAGAATTTAGTGTAGCAGCTTTAGCTGCTCTGTGAATTGTAATTTTTTTTTTCTTTTACTTAGGCTATGTGGAAAAATCTTCTGTGGATCAGTAGCTCTCTGTATAGGTGTATTGGAAATGAGCATTTTTTTTCTAAACCGAGA
Organism: Hemerocallis citrina; assembly: GCA_017893485.1. Classification (NCBI taxonomy): domain Eukaryota; kingdom Viridiplantae; phylum Streptophyta; class Magnoliopsida; order Asparagales; family Asphodelaceae; genus Hemerocallis; species Hemerocallis citrina. The sequence continues at coordinate 131,624,277 of CM030367.1, read as the reverse complement.
CAACGGCCTAGGGTATAGCAGAAAATTTCAATTTTTAGGGGTCTTCTCTGACTTGGCCAAGTTGAAAAGAGCAACAAGTCAGAAACCAACACCCTTTTTTTTAAAAGCTTAGACCGTTGTCTCCAACAACGGCCAAAGTTATAATTTGAAGTTTTTGGGTTGCTCTCTGACTTGCCCAAGGTAAAAGGAGCAACAAGTCAGAGAGCAACACCCTATTTTTATTAAAGCTTAGGCCATTGTCTCCAACAACAGCCTAGGCTATAGCCAAAAATTTGAAGTATTTGGGGTGCTCTCTAACTTGGCCAAGTTAAAAAGAGCAACAAGTCAGAAAGCAACACCCCTTTTTTATAGCTTAGGCCGTTGTGTCCAACAACGGCCTAGGTTATAGCCAAAAATTTGAAGTATTTAGGGTGCTCTCTGACTTGGCCAAGTTAAAAAGAGCAACAAGTCAGAGAGCAACACCCCCTTTTTTTATAGCTTAGGCCGTTGTCTCCAACAACGGCCTAGATTATAGCCAAAAATTTGAAGTTTTGGAGGTGCTCTCTGACTTGGCCAAGTTAAAAAGAGCAACAAGTCAGAGAGCAACAACCCCTTTTTTATAGCTTAGGCCGTTGTCTCCAATAACGGCCTAAGTTATAGCCAAAAAATTGAAATTTATGCTTTTTACAAATTTCTCACCACTCTTTACGAACAGTGTCTCTGGAACTCTATACCAAAGACAGATGATCTATGCATGTATATCGTTTATATAGTTTATTAATTTCTATTTTTATCCACCTAACTAACCAATATAAAATCATGAAGGTTAAATGTGCAAAAAAAATACCAGAAAATAAAAGATGATCTTTTCATTTGTAAAAATCAATGTTTTTAATATATTCTTACCCCTAATATGTAAATTCTTCTGCAATGCGGTCACCTATCCGGTTCAACACCTAACCCCTAACCGTACCCCCCAAACCCATAATATTTCGGTTAGGGTAAGGATAAGGTTAAGTTTATTGTTAACAGGGGTTAGGATATGATAAGGGTAAGGTTAAGATTAGTTTTAATAGGGGTTAGGATAGAGTTAAGGTAAGGTTAAGGTAGGGTTCTGAGTAGGGTTATGGTTGGGTTACGGGTGACTGTAGGGTTATGAGTAGGGTTATGGTTGGATTACTGGTGAGTGTAGGGTTTCAACCCAAGTAGTAACTTCTAGGTTGTTTGCCATTCTGTTTTTCTTCTATTTTTCAGTAATTTTAAAAGTTTATTCACTCTTTCTTTTATTTGCTTTACTTTTGTGGCTTTAGGATGCAAAATCTGTGACAAGTACAAAGAGCATTATTACAAGGATCATGTGAATGGGAATGGAATGGAGTTTTATCAACTCATGGATTCCATAACAGCCATTACACTACTACATTTCACTCTACAAAGTGGGCACCACATGTAGATCCCCACATGTAGAACCCAACAAAGGAAAAGATTTAGTTCTTTATAGCGGAGAGTCATCAGATTTAACTACTGAAAAGGACAAGTCCATAACTTGCCTACTATTATATTTTACTCTACAAAGTGGGCACCACATGTAGATCCCCACATGTAGAACCCAATAAGGAAAATGATTCAGTGTGCTTTACAGCGGAGAGTCATCATATCCAACTTGGAAAAAATAACAAGTATTTATGGTTTTATCCTTAAAAGGACATTTTTTTAAACACTGTAGGGTTATGAGGAGGGTTTTGGTAGGGTTACTGTAAATATTAACCTAATTAATGATAACCCAAAACAACCTCTTACTACAAATTTGATTCTTACATAATTTAGAATGTTTGAATTTAATTAGTAAACAGATGATCTATATACATTAAAATTTCCCTACAAAGAGTATATTAAAGGAGCAAAATTCTTGTGAACCTACCATAACCCTATTCATGATCAAACACTCACCCCTACCCTAACCCTACATATGAGTTAATAGGGTTAGGGTTAGGATTAATAGGCCGTTTTATGAATATTCAGATGGGTTTGAAAATTGGAAGGGTTTTATTTTTGGAGATGAGTATTCGTGCCAATGGAAAAATGCGAGAGGTTATTCAATAAGGGATCTACATGTGGTGCCCACTTTGTAGAGTTACATGTAACAGTAGGAAAGTTATGGAAACACATTTATTAGGAAAGAAGAATGTGCTTTTAGAATCGAAGAATAGAGATGGCAAGGCAGCCGAGGGGGAAGAGTTTTAAGATATAATCACTAACACCAAACATAACCGTAACAGTAACCCTAACCCCAACACTAACCCTCGCAAATGACGTTGCTTAAGAGCATCCACTGTCGTTGGCTAAAAACTCAAAAATTAGAAATAGATTTCGGAAAATGCCTTGCAAATGTTCGCTAAAAACTCAAAGTTTAGGATAGAAATGAATAGTAGGTTGCTAAACTTAGCAGTGCTTTTAGACAATTGCTAAATATAGGAGACGGATGATGTTCATCCGTTTGACGAAACGGACGGATGAAGATATGCCGTCCGGTTGAATTAAAAAAAAAATTAAGAGACAGTTGAAGATCTTCCGTCTCTCGGTGGATTTAATACTTTAAATATAAATAATATATATTAAATATGTAAAGTTTATAAATTAAAAAAAAAATTGTGAAAGTGAGAGACGGATGAACTTCATCCGTCCCTCACTTCCGCATGACCCTTTTACCCCTAAGGTGATAATCTAGTTATATGAAAGGAGGGGTAACTTGGTCATTTCCGCCAATGGGAAATAAATAAAAAAAATCAAAAAAAATCCAAAAAAGGCAAAAAAAAAGTACCAAACGGAGCCGTTTGTTGCTTTTTTGACTTTTTTTGATTTTTTTGATTTTTTTTTTTGTTCACCAAATGCCAATATATATATATATATATATATATATATATATATATATATACAAAGACGGAAGATGATCTTCCGTCGCTTCTGTTTTTAGAATTGGATGACTGCAGTTTGGTCCTTCTATTGCTATTTCTAAATGCTATATTTAGCAATGGACATAGAAAACGATAGTGGATGCTCTAACGAACAGTCAACTAATAACCCTACACTAACCCTTAACCCTACCATAACCTTAGCTTACCCTAACCCCTATTAACACTAACTCTAACCTTACACTAACCCTAGCTGAAATATTATTACCACTTTTGGGGATATGTTTAGGGGTTATATGCTAAACTGAATAGGTATACGCACTATAGAAGAAATTACATATTAGGGGTAAATATATATTTAAAAAATTGATTTTTACGAATGTAAAGATCATCTTTTATTTTCTGGTATTTTATTTTAACATTTAACCTTAACATTTTTATATTGGATAGTTAGGTGGCTAGAAAAGGAAATTAATAAAAAAATATAAACGATGTACAATTATATGAATGTCTACTTTGTAGAGTTCAAGAGACACTGTTCGTAAAGAGTGGAGAGACAGTTGTAAAAAGCATTAAAAAAAATTGGCTATAACCTAGGCCGTTGTTGGAGACAACGGCCTAAGCTCTAAAAAAAAGGGGTGTTGCTCTCTGACTTGTTGCTCTTTTTAACTTGGCCAAGTCGGAGAGCACCCCAAAAACATCAAATTTTTTGCTATAACCTAGGCCGTTGTTGGAAACAACAGCCTAAGCTATAAAAAAGGGGGTGTTGCTTACGGACTTGTTGCTCTTTTTAACTTGGCAAAGTCAGAGAGCACCCCAAAAACTTCAAATTTTTGGCTATAACCTAGGCTGTTGTCTAAGCTATAAAAAAAAGGGGATGTTGCTCTCTAACTTGTTGCTCCCATACAGAGCGGTACTCATCCAAAAAAAAAATTCAACATACAACTAGGTAAAAGAAAAAAAAATAAGTGCAATTTCACAGCAGCTACAGCTGCTACACTTCAATCACCCCCCAAACCTATATACATTCCCATCAGCTACACTCTCCAAATAAATTTCTACATACAGACTCCAACAACAACAACATAATTCACAAATATCAGGTAATAACAATAACATCAACAACGCTTAAACTGGCCAACAACAATTATCACATAATAATTTACAACAGAAAAAAAAAACAAAAATTCACTACAATACTACAAAATAATACTGTATCGGGAATTAGCTAAGCACCGGGCGTGTAAGTTTGTGGTGCTCGCCACTTCTGAGCAGGATTTCGTCGCCGGTATGGGATGACGCCTCAGCAATTTCTTCTTCATCTCCCTCCTCTTGTACGTCTCCAACAATCCTTTCTTGATTCTCTTCTTGTTGCTCTTCTCCTTGAGGTGGAGATCTAGCTTGTTGTTGCCATTGTTGCCCCGGGGCAGATGGCCTACCCCTCATGCTCTTACATCGCTGTGAACGTACGGTTCTATCCAAATATCCTTGCAAACCTTCACCCTCTCCCAAAACATCCAAATTGGTACGACATGAAGAGAACATCTTCTGGGCAAACTTCTTCATATGCGTGGCAGCATTACTTTTGATTACCTTCGCACATTCTTTTGCCATGTCCAACGTATTATCGATCTAAAATAAAAAAACAAAAACAAAAATATTAAACACATTCGAATATGTAAACAATTTAATCACTTTAAATATAACGAACATTCAACAAAACTTGAACATTATACTCACCACTATATGTATAGCTGAGGCCTTTGGTTGGAACATGGGTTGTGAACTAGAATAGGCGGATGGTGGTTCAATCTCCCTTTCCTCAATTGGTACTTGAATACCAGCAGGTAGTTCTGTATTAGGAGAGATGTACAAACGTGTATATGATCTGAACCATTGCATGTATTCGCTTGCAGCGTGCCAGCGTACCCTGAAACATTAACAATTACAAGTTCAAACCGTCGCTCGTTCCATTCTGCAACATGAACATGGTGAAAATCTGCCCAATCATGGGTAGGCATACGGCTGGTATCCCTCACGGCGTGTAACTCATGGCTGTATAGATTTGCACAGCTTGGGAGACTATTTTGTTGAAGACCGAACTGTCGAAGGACTCTCTCCGGCTGCGGATGCTCCACTACAAAAGTTGATGAGTGGAGCCTTTGTCATCCACAACTGCGACCCGGTCAATACGATCGGTGGTAGTCTTCCAACCCGCTCGGGTGTATACGGCACCCAAATCACGAACTCTTCTTGTAGTTAGTCGAGCTCGTCTCTGTAGTACGTTAGTACACCTTTTGGATTGTCTTCGTAACTTCGTCTACCTGCCCAATATACCCCTAAGGGTGCTAACATATGAGCATTTGGTGCTTCGGCCATCCAACCGTCCGCCGGCCTCGTAATTCGAGAATAACCCAAGTGCAGACGCTCCCATGACCAAATCTGTAACAAGACCATTGGACCGGTCATCTTGGTCCCATCTAACGCTACAGAACACAACGTCTTGTACAGCGTTGCTAACGCGCAACTTTCCCAGCTGTACGGCTAGCTAAACCTAGGTCGGCGAGCAATCGTAGATACATGAACTGTACGGTATCTCCGGATGAGTTAGGCAAGAGAACCCCTTCGAGCACCATTAAAATGTACGCCCTTGTGTAGCATAGTACATCGTGGTCGGTCGATTCATCGTTCAACCTCCCTTCAAAATATTCCTTCAACCAAGATAGTCGGATTAATTATCCGACAAAAATATCTCTATCTTCCACGTCCTCTTCATCAAACTCTGTACCGAGGAGTTGATTATACAGCTCTAACTTATCAAAGTTCATATTACCGGTCACGACCATCCCATCTATTGGAAGACCGGAGATCATCGCTGTATCCTGTAGCGTCACTGTCATCTCTCCGACCGGTAGATGGAAGGTGTGCGACTCTGGCCTCCATCGCTCCACGAGTGCTGCAAGAAGTGCTCGGTCAAGTTGCACCTGACCCATCATGTTGATTCCGTAAAAATTGGCCGGAACTAGGTACTGGACGATCGTGGGTGCACTGTCATGGTCTCGTGGGTGCGGAAATTACACCTCCACGTGTCCCACCCCATACTGCCGCGGATCTGTGGCGGTCTTGCAAGGTGAATTCACCGTCATATATTGGTCCTGAACCTCGACGTGGTAGACTCGAAGATGATGCACCAACCAACACGAACATAAAACACAATTATTATTAGTGTACTAACAATAATACTATATACAAAATGCACAATACAAATTAAAAGTTCTCTTACTTCTGTGGAATGTTCGCCCCGGCCACTAACAGATGACCTTCCGGTTTTCCTCGTTCTAACTATTTTTCTGTAAGAAAGTTCGCATATATAAAACAAATTGTTCACACAAAAAAGCAGATATATAGATACGAAACAAAATACATGAGACAACCGCAAAAACAACTTTCAAAAAATACCAAACTTTGCGAATGGGTCTAAAATGCTGCACACAAGCTACCGCAACTTGTAGAAGCGAGTTTGGACTAACGGTCTTCAAGATATGACCGTGTATCGCTTTTACTCTTGAAAAAATAGCAAAATGCGATCCACGGACGCGTATATCTAACCGTGGGTGAGAACTCCCAACCACAAGTTGCTTTGGCTTGTGAGTGGCGAAAACGGCCTACCCGCAAAATTTCGTAATTTTTTAGCAATTTCCCTATTGTAATCTCGTTAAATACATAACAAAATTAATGAGAAAACTACAAAAACAGTGGTAAAAAAAATAAACTTTACGATTGGGTCGAGCTCCCCGCACACAAGGCAACGCAACTTGTACAAGCGAGTTCCGACCGACGGTTTGAAAGATACGGTCGTGTATCGCTTTTAATCTTGAAAAAGAACGAAAAGTGATACATTGACGTATCTCGCAAACCGTGGGTCGGAACTTGCAACTACAAGTTGCGTTGGGTTGTGAGTGGTTAGCCCGACCTACTTCCACAGTTTCGTATTTTTTGGAATTTGCTTGAGCGGTTTTCTAGTGAGCTCATACATCAAAATTCCAAGGTATATAGAAGTTCTTTCATATACGCGACAATACAACACAAACGAGATGCAAAAATTCTGAAATTTAGCCGTTACATCTGGCACACCAAACACAAGCCAACACAACTTTCAAATGTGAATTCCGATTCTCGGTTTGTAATATACGACTGTGTATCGCTTTATATCCATTTTAATAAAAGTGATAAACGGACGTATCTTGAAAACCGTGAGACGGAAATCGGCACTATAAATTGCGTTGCCTTCTGCATGGTGAGCCCGACCAAGTCGTCAAATTTTAAAATTTTTGGATCTCGTTTGTTTGTTTTTCCTATATTCTACAACTACAACTAACACTACATCTACAAAAATGTCCACAAAGTATATATAACACATGATACAAAAATTATACACTCTCTAAATTGAAGACTACTACGCATAGTACAAAAAATCAAACTCAAAAACTGAAAAAATATTCAATAAATTAACATAGTTCATTACACTAAATTGTGAAAAAGTGACTACCTAGTCCAGAGAGAGAGAGAGAGAGAAAGAGAGAGAGCTGTCGAAGATGTGAGGAGCCGCTGCTGTAGACGAACAAGTTGTAGAGTCTACGGTATCGTAGAATTTGTGCTAGGGTTCGGGTGAGTTGAAGAGATTTCAGATTGGATTAGGATTTGGGATATTCGGGAGAGGGATAGATAGAGATAGATCGAGAAGAGGGGGAGATCGAGAAGAGTTTCAGATTGAGAGAAAGGAGGTTGGAGTAGAACTAAGGGTTTGGGGATTGGGTTTCGGGAGCTCCAGATAGAGAGAGAGAGAGAGTTATCGAAGAGTTGTGAGGGATATGGCTTAGATCTGAGTATGTAAATATCTGAGTATGTACATACTTAGGCCGTTGTTCCCAACAACGGCCTAAGTTGAATTTTTTTTTTTTTTAACAACCTAGACCATTGTTGGGAACAATGGCCTAAGTACAATTTTCTTCAAAAAAAAACTTCAAACAACCTAGTTGTTGTTCCCAACAACGGCCTAAGTATAAATTTCTACAAAAAAAAAACAAAAAACAAAAACTCCACGCCAAAAAAACACCAAGTCTAAAGCGTTTTTTGGAGTGAAGTTACAAAATTACTCCTCCGCTTTTAGAGCCGTTAGTCGGAGCATTTAGTGGATTTCGATCTGAGTCGTTGATCATGATCTTGCAAGATCCAACGGCTCACGGGTGCGTTTTCCAACCCGTTGAAAACGCACCCGTTTTCAATGGAGCATTTGCCATATAAGGTATGAATAATTAGTTTCTTACTCTCGTTGAGAGTTTTGTAAGGCTCTACCTGAAGATCTTGCAAAAAGACCCATTTGTAACCTTCTATAGTTAAGTTGTACACCTAGTAGCAAGAAACAAGCTAGGTTGTGGTTGTCTGTACTGAAGTGCTATTAGTTGTTCCAGACGTATTCTTTGGATGAAGCTCTCTTGGAGAGTATAATAGTCCTGAGATGGGAGGAACGTAAAAGGAACACTGAAATCGGGGTGCATACTAGAGATATTTTATCTACTGGTAGTAACTGGTATAGAGCAGCTCAAAGAAGTTTAACTACGTCGGAAGCATGATGGGCCATTTTGTTTTAATTCTTATGGTATCCTTAGAAATCTCTCTCTACTCCGGATTTTATATTTGTTGTTTTAAATCACAAAATCGCTAAAAAAGAGTGAAGGATAATAATAGTTTCAGTTTTGCCTCAGAAATTTATGAATTAACGACTAACTATCAAGAAGTGATAGAATGCTAGTTTTTTATATTTATTATCCTCATAGAGTAACAAGCATGAATGATTTCTATGAGTTCACATTATTTTTCTTTAGTGTACAACGAATAATAATTATAACAATAAATTAAATAAATCCTGGAGAAACTGGTAATATAAATGTCCAATTAATTGATGATCTAACTTTTTATTGAAAAATCTGTATTATTTTATGAAAATGGTGAATTTAATAGTTATATCTAGAGTCCTACAACAGCATATAGACAATTTCTAGAAGAAGATGAACATATTGAAAAAGGAAATGGATATATGGAAGAACCTCATATGATAGTGGCAGCGAAATATCTGAGACGAATCGGAATCTATAAGAGATCTTGAACTTATGCTTGATTACTTCAGTATTTTTGAGATAGACAATGCACATTATTTCGAATAATATTATTTTACTGTAAAACTATCATTTTCGAGGTTTTTTAATACTCTATTTTATTCTATTTACAGGTATTTTCACACTTCGCAACCCAGTTGGTATCAGAGCCTTGTTTCTAAGTAAGTAATTCTTATCTGGTTTTATCAAAATATTTAGTACAATTTAAGTAGTTAAAAATTAAATTGATTAGATAAGACAGAGAAAATATTATAAAAACAAATTTTAATTTTACAGAAAGATCACACATCCTATAGAAAAATCTATAGGATAGTAAGCATAGAATATTAAGTAAAAACTATCCTTTAGTTGCCAATAGTTTGGTCATTTTCCCTTTTTTGCAAATATTTTCAAATATTGTCCTAAAAAAACAATTAACTCAATGCTTTATCCACTACCAATTTCACTACTATTCTCTTCACCACCTTAGGTGACACACTCCTATTGGAACATTTCCCCACCAACTCTCTCTTCCCTACCTATTGTAGTGTACCACCTAAGGTAGTGAAGATAAATGTAGTAAAATTGGTAGTGGATATAGCATTACTCTATACTCATACAGACATGAAGCTGTCGAATTGGGGGAAATTTATCATACAACGATAAATTGACAAGCTAAAAATTTTCCCAAAACCTGAGATGCATAAAATGCAAATAATGACTAAAAGAAAATAGAGATTGTTTTCATATCATCATCATAAGAGCAAACTTGAGGAGATATACATTTGTATTGATTTTAATTCTACATGTGGAAAAATCCTACAGTTGGTGAGGGATATATGATAAAACAATTCAAATTAACAAATTGTATTAAGAGAAAAGGTCAATACTTTTCTAGTGAGTTTCAAGTTAGCTCAGCTACTCAAAAGCTCATTGTTTTTTTTATCAACAGATCACTCTTCACAATCTGCCGAACTGTTTTAACTGACATCTAATGACTTGCATCTAATGAAGACAAAAATACATTGCAGTTACAAAACAAGCGTGACACAAAGGTGACAAAAAGCTTTCAAACATATTGTCGCAATAAGATTCATAAGAAGAGTACATTTATAATGAAAGGTGCAGCACACTTTACAAAGTTCAAAAATGATAAAAGGTGCCTTAACTGCAAACATTTCCGCCTTCATAGCTCCAGAAGAATTTAGTACCTGCAGACAAAAAATCGAAACCTTAGAATCACAGGTATCTAAAGTAGCTGACAATACATGCATAGAAAAACGATAACAAAAACAAAACCGAGGACTTCGGATAGGTAAACGCAGAAGTAACCTTATTACGGCTTAGGCATGTTAGACAGACATGTAAAGAAGATGGAGCAATTTTTCCACCCTCTTTTAGTATATTTGAGTTTCAAACTCGTATACAGACTGGATTAGTAAACAATTTTATAATTACTAGTGCCTAATGTGCAAATAAATTCAGAAGAAACAAATAAATAAATATCAGTGCTGAAGGTTACAACTTCACCTCCGAAAGTATCAGGAAACTTGACATTATGATGTGAAGAGAACATGTATGAATGCATGTGCCCTCTACCAAGATTTTTACTATTAGGTAGTGTTGTTTTTTTCCTCTTATAAGCGATTTACCTCTTGTAAGAGGTGGTCCACCTCTTACAAGAGTTATTTTAGCGTTCTTTTTTTAACCTCTTATAAGCAATTTTCCCCCAAAATCGCTTATAAGCCTAAAAGGCTTCTAGTAGCCTCTTTCAAATTCTTATAAGTCTTCTATCTCTTTCAAATTCTTATAAGTCTTCTATCACTTAAAAAGTCTATATTACCCCAAAGTCTATATTATAATTGTTACTGATTTCAATCTAAAAAATAACAGAGGCAAGTTTTTTGGTATGCTATCAGCAAATCTGTATACCTTCACTGACTATATGAACTCTATTATAATCTTAGTAAGCATGATTCATGGTCCCTTTCCAACTAATCACGTATTAGCTCATAGAAACACAATCAACATTATGCATGCAAAGTACATTGGCTTTCTAAAATTTGTTTTTTGCTTATAAATATTCTGATTTCCATGTCTTCAGCTAAACTGTTAATGACATGTAGTTTGCAAATCATTTTTAATTATCCTCCCATTATAATTCAAAGTTCTCTTGTTCTTATACTTTGCTTATGTTAATGAAAATGTGAGTAATCTTTTTACTATTGTCGCCTATAATATGAGCTCCGCTGCTTGAGTCCTGGCTCTGCCCCTGTTTTTTGAGAATCCCATGACACCGAGATGAAACTTTGTAAGAAGATAATATGGAAGTGAGTTGTAATTCATCTCTGATTAACTAAGAAACAGGGTCACAAACTTGCCGACTTTCAATGAGAATGTTATGTGCTTTATAGTTTATTAATTTTTTGTTATGTGCTGTACGTATTTTATTACCCCAAAGTCTATATTATATTATCCGGAAGTCTATATTATAATTGTTACTATTATGTAGTTTTTGTAGAATGTCGTCATTTGCCATATTACCATTTTCTTTGTTACTATTGGTTCTTTTTTGACTTTTCACACTTTTGTGTGATAGGCATCCAAAGTGATGCAATTGGAAAGACATAATTTATCCAGCATTTGAACTTATCTTTTCTTGTCCTTCATCTCACTATTTTTATACTTTGGGGTAATATAGACTCTCGTAAGAGGTGAAAAAAATACAGAAATCTCTTATAAGAGGTTCTTATAAGAGGTTATTTTTATATAAAAAGAACACCTCAAAAAGAGGCTCTTACTGTAAATCTCTTATAAGAGGTAACCTCTTACACGAGGCAAAAAAAAAGAACAGTACCTTAGTCTATTAGATGTCAGCATTGTCCGCTAAAAAAACTTCACGTCAGTTGGAGGATGTTGCAGACATATAACTGTGTTCTGTTAAATAAATTTTATGCCTAATATGTGATCAAAGATAACTCGATTCATGGATTGTGGGAAAAAAGGATGTTATTCATCATAAGATAATATTACCATCGAAACTATACATGTCCTGCTACAGACCCAAACAACTTCACTTAAAACTAAACCTTATCCTCTTGTCTTTGCAAATTCCCTCACGCATGTTATGTAATAACATGACATGATCGTTGGGTCTGCATCCATTCTTATATGGTCTGTTCTGTTTATGATCTCAATTCTGAGCATCACCAGCTACCTTTTTTTCTTTTTCAAAACAAAATAAACCTGCAAATCGGTTTCCTACTGGAACTGAAGAGCTTCAATGAAAAATTCCTACTAACGTTTCCACTAAAATGATGTCTACAACAATCACACCATTATATGGAGACTTGCTTTCCCCTTTGGTCCTCCTTTCAAAATACAACACAACACATGGATTTAGATGTGATAATGTATTCCCGGGAATGACGAACATTAACGTAGTAGTAAGATTGAAATGGAATGGCAAATAAGTTTTTCAAGATTAAACTTATACAAACTTAGAAGCAACAACCATCGACAAAAAAGAAAAGTACAGATCAGACTATTAAATGTAAGTATATGATTCTCTTTTAATTTCATAATATACCCTAAAGTTAAGTACTTTTATTGTAAAATACCTCGATCTACATTATCAGTAACTACCCTAGACCTTTTTTAAGCCTCTACTACCCAAAAAAAGACGTAAAAGAACATGCAAAAACCTAGATAACTTAAGTCATTTTACGCACCCACATGAAGTAACTTAAGTGATTTTACTGTCTAATTTGATATTGCATATGGAAGTGAAACAGAAGCTTTGTGTTGCACTTAAAGCCGAAAGCGTCAGAATACCACCTCAACCATTTTCCAATATCATTATATACCTACTTTTTTAGTTTTCACTCACCCTCCTTCTTCACAAAATCTCTCTCAAAGCTGAGGCGGACCCATCCCTCAAATATCAAACTGACCTACCACTCATCCTTTTCCAAATAAGCACACCAACCACATATGTAAATACACATTAGATTCATGTTTGCCCATTTTCTAAGCCTTGCATGATTCCCTTACTTTTTTCAATTTTATGTATACATTCGAATTAGTTTAAAAACTATTGTCTTACATCAATTGCTCATCTTTTCTGATTGCATCAACATGAATAAGCTTACATTGGACAGTGACGATGTCATGGGCAAACTTGTAACAGCAGAGACATGGTTTTTTTTAATATTTAGATAGCAAATTTCCCTAACAACGTCTAACTTCAAAAACCATGCGGCTTCTGATTCTTTTTTAAGCATTTCATCAAACAATACAAGCGCAACAACAACCAAAAGAACTTTCTCCATACCTCTCCATAATCAAAGATCATCCTCATTCCTCAAATACTCCCCCAAATCCGCCTGATGATTAACCACAATCGCATCCACCGTCGCCTTCCTACACTCCTGCGTCCCCCTCGCCGCCACCCCGAAACCCAACGGCACATCGCTCATACTGAACACCACCACTCCATCCCCCGCCTTCGTGTTCTCCGTAATCCTTCCCAAGCCCGACTTCACTACCGGATTCCCGTACAGAAACGACATCTCCGCCGTCGGCTTCAGCCACACCTTGTTCTTGGCATGCGCCGCAACGAGGTCGAGACAGTGAATGGTGAGGCGGAAGTGGCCGGTCTTGGTGAACTTGCCGATGCAGGTGCCGACGGAGGCGAGGCGGTCGCGGCGGATGTTGGTGGCGCGGCGGACGAGGGAGTCGGAGGCATAGTAGACCTTGTTCTTGTGGAGGCGAAACACGTAGTTGCCGTTGGCGTCGGGGCCTTCGAGGGAGGGGCGGTGGACGATGTGCTTCAGGTTTTCGCCAGTGAACTTTAGGAGTTTCTCGAAGACGGCGATGGTTTCTTTCTCGTCGAGGGGCCGCATTTTTTGGTGGGTGGTTTTGAGCTAGGGTTTGGGATTTGGGGGAGAAGAGGAGGCCTGGAGTTTTATGGAGGAACAGGAGGTTGATTTTGGGCCGGTTTTTGGGCTTATTTATGGAGCCCATTTATAAATTTTAGGCTTATTAATTTTATAGAGGTTCCATTTTACAGTACAGCTCACTGATAGTCACGATCCCTTCGGATAATTTTGTAGAGTTTCCATTATTCTTTTGGTTTTGGCCTCCAGGATTGTAAATATGTATTTGCTGGAATCTTGAATCTGTAAAGTTGGTAAAATTTATTCGATGGTATCTTTGGGTGAAGTTCATACCTAATCTGCCGTTAATTGAAGATGAACGTAATATGTAATATGTGGCATCGATTCTTACTATTAACGCTATAAGAAGATTTGCAGTTTCTTCCGTGTGGTACTTCCCGTATCTTATGCTATGAAGTCCACCATTCACAAGGACACTTTCACCCAGGCATTAGATGTTAAAAAAAAAGGGTTAAACCTGAGTGCACCAAATGAACCTTCTGATAATGGCTCTGAAGTTGATTTGTAAAAGGAAAAAAAATGAAAAGTGGCTCGAGGTGTGGCTTGCACTTTCTTTAAGAAACTATTTGGCCGATTTTGGAGATAAATCATTGATCACCAAACACTTCTCCTAGAATACAACGAGCTTCTGTCTACATAAAGCCCATTTACTTCTTGAAACAGCTATATTATTTATGTGATGGTATCTATGAGTGAAGTTCATACCTAATGTGCCGTTAATTGAAGAAGAACGTAATAGGTGGCATCGATTCTTACTATTAACTCTATAAGAAGATTTGCAGTTTCTTCGTGTGGTACTTCCCCTATCTTATGCTTTGAAGTCCACCATTCGCAAGGACACGTTCACCTAGGCATTAGATGTTAAAAAAATTGGGTTAAATCTGAGTGAACCAAATGAACCTTCTGAGAATGGCTCTGGAGTTGAACTGTAACAGGAATAAAGTGAAAGTGGCTCGAGGCGTGAGTTGCACTTTCTTTAAGAAACCATTTGGCCGATTTTGAAGATAAATCGTTGATCACCAAACACTTCTGTCGGGATACAACGAGCTTCTGTCTACAGTGTTGCCTAATGCTCCAATAGCAGCACGTACCAATTTGCACCACCCAAATCAAGACAAAAAATCACTCAAAAATAGATTAGAAGAAGAGAAGGACTGTATTGGTTTTTTGTGTTCTTTTTCCAAAAAAAAATGATTCATTTTTATAACTAGTAACCAGGAAGAAATAAAAACTGCATGCATTTAATCAAAAACGACTACATCATAAAGATTCTTTAATTCTTGGAACGACTATAACATAAAACTCATTTACTTCTTGAACCAGCTATATTATTAATTGAAGAAAAAAAATGTTTTTGGTCTGTTTGAAATTCGAAAGTTTAAAATGTCTTTTTTAAGAGACCCAAAGAGCTCTATCTACAGTGCTGCCTAATGCTCCAATAGCAGCACGTACCAACTTGCACTACCCAAATCAAGACAAAAAATCGCTCAAAAATAGATTAGAAGAAGAGAATGACTGTATTGTTTTTCTGTCTTCTTTTTCCAAAAAAAATGATTCCTTTTTATAACTAGTAACCAGGAAGGAATAAAAAATTGTATGCATTTAATAAAAAACGGCTGCATCATAAAGATCCTTTAATTCTTGAAACGGCTATAACATAAAGCTCATTTACATCTTGAAACAGCTATATTATTATCTGAAGAAAAAAAAATGTTTTTGATCTGTTTGAAATTCGGAAGTTCAAAAAGCTTTTTTTTCAAGAGACCCAAAGAGCTCTAAAGACCCTAAATGCCCAACCTGGTCATAGATATATAAATATTATTAATTGAAGAAAACGGCTACATCATAAAGATCCTTTAATTCTTGGACGGCTATAACATAAAGCCCGTTTACTTCTTGAAACAGCCATATTATTAATTGAAGGAAAAAAATGTTTTTGATCTGTTTGAAATTCGAAAGTTCAAAAAGTTTTTTTTTTCAAGAGACCCAAAGAGCTCTGTCCACAGTGCTGTCTAATGCTCCAATAGCAGCATGTACCAACTTGCACCACCCAAATCAAGACAAAAAATCGCTCAAAATAAATTGGAAGAAGAGAAGGACTGTATTGTTTTTTTTGTTTTCTTTTTTCAAAAAAAATGATTCCTTTTTATAACTAGTTACTATGAAGGAATAAAAACTGTATGCATTTAATAAAAAATGGCTACATCATAAAGATCCTTTAATTCTTGGAACAACTATAACACAAAGCCTGATTACTTCTTGAAACAGCTATATTATTAATTGAAGAAAAAAATGTTCTTGATCTGTTTGAAATTCGGAAGTTCAAAAAGTTTTTTTTTCAAGAGACCCAAAGAGCTCTAAAGGCCCTAAATGCCCAATCCGGTCATAGATATATTAATATTATTAATTGAAGAAAACGGTTACATCATAAAGATCCTTTAATTCTTGGAACGACTATAACATAAAGCCCATTTACTTCTTGAAACAGCTATATTATTAATTGAAGAAAAAAATGATTTTGATCTGTTTGAAATTCGAAAGTTCAAAAAGTTTTTTTTTCAAAAGACCCAAAGAGCTCTGTCTATAGTGTTGCATAATGCTCCAATAGCAGCACGTACCAACTTGCACCACCCAAATCAAGACAAAAAATCGCTCAAAATAGATTAGAAGAAGAGAAGGACTGTATTGTTTTTCTGTCTTCTTTTTCCACAAAAAATGATTCCTTTTTATAACTAGTAACCAGGAAGGAATAAAAAATGTATGCATTTAATCAAAAACGACTACATCATAAAGATCCTTTAATTCTTGGAACGACTATAACGTAAAGCTCATTTACTTCTTGAAACAGCTATATTATTAATTGAAGAAAAAAAATGTTTTTGATCTGTTGAAATTCAAGTTCAAAAAGTTTTTTTTTCAAGAGACCCAAAGAGCTTTAAAGGCCCTAAATGCCCAACCCAGTCATAGATATATAAATATTATTAATTGAAGAAAACGACTACATCATAAAGTTCCTTTAATTCTTGGAACGGCTATAACATAAAGCTTATTTACTTCTTGAAACAGATATATTATTAATTGAAGAAAAAAATGTTTTTGATCTGTTTGAAATTCGAAAGTTCAAAAAGTTTTTTTTTTTTCAAGAGACCCAAAGAGCTCTGTCTACAGTGCTGCCTAATGCTCCAATAGCAGCACGTACCAACTTGCACCACCCAAATCAAGACAAAAAATCGCTCAAAAATAGATTAGAAGAAGAGAATGACTGCATTGTTTTTCTGTCTTCTTTTTCCCAAAAAAAAATGATTCCTTTTTATAACTAGTAAGAGCATCCACAGTCGTTTGCTTGTTAGCCATTTTTTTCATTTTTTTTACTGTAGCGCACACAATCGTGAGCTATTTCGCCATTTTTTAACAATTCGGCTACCGTAGAAAGGGGAAAATAGCATTTGATATAGCAAAATGCATATTATAGTAGACGAAATTATTTAATTATTATTTTAATTGAATCATGTTTCGTCCGAAGTAAAAAAAATTTAAAAACCAAATAAAATAACCGATTAAATGAATTTAAGCGTGGGAATGAACATGATGTTTCGTTCATGTTTCGTCCCAATCCAATTTTTTTAAAAAAATTAATTTTAAAAATTAATTTTGTAAATTTTTTTTTTGGCAATTATTTAAATTGATTTTGCAAATTTTTAAATTGTTTTTGCAAATATTTTTTACAAATTATTTTTTTAAATTGTTTTTGCAATTTTATTTTTGCAAAAAAAAACTTCCTTAAAACCCGGACGAAATATCATGTTTCGTCCGGTTATTTTGATTTTTTTTACAAATTTTGTAAAATTTTAAATTTTTTTTGCAAATTTTTAAATTGTTTTGCAAATATTATTTACAAACTATTTTTTAAAATTGTTTTTGCAAATTTTTTTTGCAAAAAAAAATTCCTTAAAACCCAGACGAAACATCAGGTTATTTTGATTTTTTTTTTCTTCTTTGGGACGAAACATCCCGTATTTTTTATTAATATTTTCTAAGTTTTAGCCTGTATAAATTATTTTTTTAATGACATCATGTTTCGTCTGTTTCTTTTTTAACGAACTTATGCATTTTTTTGCCATTCGACGACTGCAGCGTTTCGTCGAATTGGATGGGCAAAATATGCATTTTGCCTTTTTTAACATTGAACGACTGTGGATGCTCTAATCAGGAAGGAATAAAAACTGTATGCATTTAATCAAAAACGGCTACATCATAAAGATCCTTTAATTCTTGGAAAGGCTATAACATAAAGACCATTTACTTCTTGAAACAGCTATATTATTAATTGAAGAAAAATAAATGTTTTTGATCTGTTTGAAATTCGAAAGTTCAAAAAAAAAAATTTCAAGAGATCCAAAGAGCTTTAAAGGCCCTAATTGAAGAGATCCAAAGAGCTCTAATTCAAGAAAAAAATGTTTTTGATCTGTTTGAAATTCGAAAGTTCAAAAGGTTTTCTTTTTCAAGAGACCCAAGGAGCTCTGTCTACAGTGCTGCCTAATGCTCCAATAGCAGCACGTACCAACTTGCACCATCCAAATCAAGACAAAAAATTGCTCAAAAATAGATTAGCAGAAGAGCATGACTGTATTGTTTTTCTGTCTTCTTTTTCCAAAAAAAATGATTCCTTTTTATAACTAGTAACCACGAAGGAATAAAAACTGTATGCATTTAATCAAAAATGGCTACATCATAAAGATTATTTAATTCTTGGAACGGTTATAACATAAATCCCATTTACTTTTTAAAACAGCTATATTATTAATTGAAGAAAAAAAATATTTTTGATCTGTTTGAAATTCGAAAGTTCCAAAAGTTTTTTTTTTCAAGAGATCCAAAGAGCTCTAAAGGCCCTAATTGAAGAGATCCAAAGAGCTCTAATTGAAGAAAAAATGTTTTTGATCTGTTTGAAATTCAAAAGTTCAAAAAGTTTTTTTTTTTCAAGAGACCCAAAGAGCATTGTCTACAGTGCTGCATAATGCTCCAATAGCAGCACATACCAACTTGCACCACCCAAATCAAGACAAAAATTGACTCAAAAATAGATTAGAAGAAGCGAAGGACTGTATTGTTTTTCTATCTTCCTTTTCCAAAAAAAAAAAAATGATTCTTTTTATAGCTGGTAACCAGGAAGGAATAAAAACTGTATGCATTTAATCAAAAACGGCTACATCATAAAGATCCTTTAATTCTTGGAACGGCTATAACATAAAGCTCATTTACTTCTTGAAACAGTTATATTATTAATTGAAGGGGAAAAAAAATGTTTTTGATCTGTTTGAAATTCGAAAGTTCAAAAAGTTTTTTTTTCTTGAGATCCAAAAAGCTCTAAGGCCCTAAATGCCCAACCCGATCATAGATATATAAATATCTAAATATATATATATATATTTATTATGGGGAATATAGGAATTGAACTCCCAACCTCATCTGAATTCAAAAGTTCAACCGTTGGGACATTAGACAATGTTGTCAATAAGAGAAGTGTTTTGAATGTATACTCAATTCCAACATTAGATATGTCTAAATAAATTTATGTTACAAGCGCGAACATTGGCTCTCATTTGTCGTAGTATATGATCAGTTTACAGCTAGCTACTTGCAAACAGAGGCAAGCATGCCTCATTTTGGCATCATGATCGAACTAGAGGTTTTTTATTCATGCACATAGTTAGGGGTGGCCGATCATACCGAAATGAGCCAACCGACCGGTTTTCCAACCGAACCAATTGATTCGGTACTGAAAAATTCGGTTACCAAAAGTATGCTATGGTACAACCGTACCGAGTTCTAAAATTCGGTTTGGTTTCGGTATGAATATGGTTCAGTCGGTATTTTACCATACCGTACCGAATTAAACTATTAGGGTTAATTACGGTTGAAATGACCTCCCTTTTGCAGCAAAACCCATGAGGTATGATAACTTTCTAGAATTAATCATGGTATCACACCTAACCATCCCTTCATGAAGTGTATACGTGGCTGGATAGATTGATATGATATGTTTCAAATTTGATCAACAGTAACATGGCTAGAGAAGCTCTGTACTCGCTCAACAACAACCCCACCTGCCCGACAAAATGCCGGATCCAATTGTGCAGGTGCTTCAATTGTTGGGAGCTATAAGATTTACTAGAGAGTGCCCGCTAGCATAATTTTTCTGTACCGACGAAATGTAGCTGATAAACTTAAAGTATTAGATAGATTTCTAATACCATGATAACATATGCAATTCCCAACAGAGTAGCATAAGAACAGCAGGCCGAGACATAAACATAGTTTGTTCCAAACGACCTACAAACTGAAAATATTACCTAGAAAGAAGTAATTCTGAACAAAAACCATAGAAAGGAACATGGCATTAAGTAGCACAATAACTAGGAACAGGGATAACCGCTTCACCTGCACTAATTGATTCTGCTAATATGATGACTCTTTTGATGTTTCCTTGTGTTTTTGTGTAAACAGGAGCCACTGCAAAGATAGTATTTGTAAGTAAATAATGCACTTACTAGTTAATTTTATTTTTATTGGTAATGATATTTGCTAAGGTATTTGTTGGGTCATATTTGGTATAACACCAATACAGAACCGTACCAACCGAAGTAGTCGGTATACCGAAGTTTCAGTATACCGAACTTTTTAGTTGGTAATGGTTTGCATATTTTCAAACCGAACTAGTTTGGTATGGTAATGGTACAATGTCAAAATGTCTGGTACCATACCGAGTCCACCCCTACACATAGTAGCGATTGTCCTTTTATAGATCTATCACAGTTTGAAATGTTACTCGGCCTTTCTTCCAATTCGATGCAATATACTTAATATACTTAAAGAGGGTTATATGAAGTCTATTCCTTGATTTCCTTCCCAAATAAATAAATCGAAGTTCATTTATTTTCTCAAAATATCTGAACCATGCATGCATTGGCAGCATGATAATGTCTAAGATAAGTTATATTAATTACCTGTCAAAAATCCACTGTGACCAACAGACCAAACTACTGCATGCCCCTTCATCAAGTGCACTTGCTTCAGGTTTTCTCATTTCGGTGGGCTCAAATATCGCTATTGCAGGGACAAAGCCAGAGTAGAGGAAAGGATATTGTGAGTTGCAAAGGCAATCTACATCCATTACAATTTACAAATAACCGTCTTACACAATGAGGTACAACAAAGCATTACTTATTGCTTGATAGAAACTTTACACAATATAATGTTGGATATATAAGTATTTTCTCTATATATAAATATTACATGTGCATATGAGTAACACGTGTATTGAACGTATAATTGATTGGATATTGGAACGCGTGTTTGTGGACTTATAACCCGATACCCAAATCAATATTTATTCCATAAATACTGGCTTGTGATAGCAGTCTAGGTATTCCAATCTTGATACCTAGGGTGAATATCTCATACAACTTAAATCTAGATATTAACCCTAATTCTCATTGTTAATTTCTCACAAAACTTAACAATCTTGAGATATTATTAATTCAATTTGTGAGATTAATTAAAAGGGGGTTACTGGATCTCGTCGAAGCTTGTCGAAGCCGTCGAAGCCGCCGTCACCGACCATAGCCATCGCCACCATCGTGGTCGGCATCGTCGCATCCCTCAGCCGTTCGTCGGTTTTCGTCAGATCTGAGCGTCGATCAGGGATTCGCGATCAGATCCCACCCTTGCTCCGATGACCAGCCGCAGACTTCGTCGACGCCGTTGATCGCTGCCAGTCGCCGTGCACAGTCACCTCCTCTCGAGCAGACGACCTCTCTCCACTCTTCTCTGATCTGTTGTGCTATCAGATCCGAACCCGAACTCACAGTAGACCTAAAATCAATCCACTTTGTTCTTCATCAGAGCTGGGTACTCATCTAACTTTTAGATTCGTGCAATTTATCTAATCTATTTGTTCTGTTATTAGTTAGCAGATTTACAGATAAATCATCTTCTTTCTCTAAATTAATTGTGTAGTGTTAATTCAGAACATACTCTCAAACTTTAGGAACTCGTTGTTTACTCCTTGAGATGGAAAAACATGACCGTCTGTATGAGGTTCCTAAATTAGAGGCATTTAGTAGTTCTGAATTCAATAGTTGGAAGAGGAAAGCACAATATGGAATGAAATTTATGAAGATTTTCTATACCTGTCAAACGACATATGATGAGTGTACTGAATATGTGGATGATGCCACTTGGATCAGAGACGATGACTTGTGTAGGGAGTTCCTAGTGAACAATATATCAAATCGGTTAGCAGATATTTACATGAAATACGAAATAGCTAAGGAAATATGGGATAATCTGCTGGATGAATTCAAAAAGGAGGAGAAGGTCTCTAAGACTCACTTGGTTGATAAGTTCATGAGTTTTGAATTCAGAGAGGAGAAAACAATTCTCCCTCAGGTAACTGATCTTGAAAACTTAGTAGCTAAATTGAAAACTGAAGATATCATTGTGTGTGATGCTTTCTTACTGGAGCAATAATTTTTAAATTACCTGCATCATGACTTACATTTAAGACTAAAATGTATAGACTACCGGAACAAATTAAGCTTGCACAACTCAAACGATGTATTAAAGTTGAGGATGAGACTAGAACTAGGATCAATTTGGAGTTGGCTAAGAAACAACTTTCTCATGCTAATGTGTTAACCAATATCAAATATGTTCCTAAGTTTAAGAAGAACAAGCTTAATAATAAGGGTGAACCGTCTAAGTTGGAAGTCGTTAAAAAGATTGTCAAAAGAAAGGAAAGTGTTATAATTGTAGAAAGTTGGGTCACCAAGCTACCGAATGTAAGCTACCCAAAAGAGAACAACCTAACAATGAAAAGGTGAACTTGTTAGAGGGCAACACTGAACCCACCAATTTTCTATATGTTATTGGTGACGATAAGGTCAGTGCCTCTTCTAGTTGGTTGTTGGACTCGGGGGCTACATGCCATGCTTGCAATAATAAGAACCTGCTAACTGATCTCAAATATGCAAACGAGTCCGTCTCTATAGTGAATGGAGAATCAGTCAAGGTGCTCCAGGTTGGAACTGCAAATCTCAGTCTTTCATCAGGTAAAAATTTAATTTTGCGTAATGTTAAATTTGTTTCTGCTTTAGCAAAGAATTTAATTTCTATTATCTTACTGAATCATGCTGGCATGCTAGTTTCAATGATAAGTAGTGGAGCTATTTTATTTGTTAACTCATACTACTTTGGTTGTGCTTACTTAGTCAATGGTATGTATAGACTTAGTTTAGCAAATGAAGTGATTAATGCTGTTAGTTCAAAACTGTGTAGTCCTTATACTTGGCACAACAGATTGAGACATGTGAACTATATTAAATTACTTGCTATTGCTAAAACCTTTAATCTGCCAATTGATACATCCTTAAGATATGACAAATGTGAAGTGTGTGCTCAGACAAAGATCACTAGAAAATCCTTTAGTTCTGTTTCTAGGAGTACACAACTTTTTGAACTAGTTCATTCTGACATATGCGACTTTAAAAATTTTGTGACGCAAAGAGGTCGGAAGTATTTAATCACTTTTATAGATGATTATTCTAGATATTGTCATATTTATTTGTTAAAAACAAAGAATGAAGCACTTAATAAATTCAAAGAATTTAAAGACCGTGTCGAAAATCAGTTAAATGGTAAAATAAAAAAGGTTCAGATCTGATAGAGGTGCAGAATATGTATCAATGAGTTTTAAAGAATTTTGTACTTCACATGGCATTATCTCTGAAACAATAGCACCCTACTTACCACAGTCAAACGGTATAGCCGAAAGAAAGAATAGAACACTCACAGAAATGTTGAATTCTATGTTATTGACTGTCCTTCGAGTTTTTGGGAGAGGCTGCATTGATTGCTAATAATATTCTTAATATGTTACAACACTCTAAACTGTCTGAAACACCTTATGAGTTATGGCATAAACACACACCGAGTTTTGATAAAGTAAAAGTATGGGGTTGTATTGCTTTTGTTAAAATACCAGACCCTAGAAGGCCTAAAGTAGGATCTCATACAAATACTTGTGTGTATCTAGGAAGTGCAATTGATAGTGCGGCATACAAATTTTATGACCTATATCTCAATAAGATAATTGAATCTATAGATGTAGAATTCTTTGAAGATGTGTTCATCAAAGATAAAGGTATAACACTATCTGGCCACACAGACTTAATCAATGATTCACAAACAGAATCTAGACCTAGCATAACTGACACTGAAATTTCAAATGAAATTGAGCCTAGAAGAACCTCCACCAGAGATAAGACACCTAGAACCTTTGGTGATGATTTTGTAACTTATGCACTATTGGCTGATCCACTTAGTCTAAAGGAAGCCCTTCGGTCTAGGGATGGTTTACTTTGGAAAGAAACTATTGATGATGAGATGGATTCTTTATTACAAAATAAAACTTGGAAATTAGTTAATCTGCCAAAAGGGGCTAAAACCATAGGAAACAAATGGATTTTGAAGAAGAAACTTAATCCAGATGAATCTGTAGAAAAGTATAAAGCACGACTAGTAGCTAAAGGTTATACTCAACAAAGTGGGGTAGATTATTTTGATGTTTACTCACCTGTTTGTCATATTGCTACAATAAAGATTCTGCTTGCCATTGCATCCATTGAAAATTTTGTTATTCACCAAATGGATGTTAAAACTGCTTTCCTAAATGGAGATCTTAATGAAGAAATCTATATGAATCAACCTGAAGGTTTTGTACTTAAAGGTTTAGAAAACAAAGTTTGCAAATTGGTAAAATCTTTGTATGGATTAAAACAAGCACCAAAATTATGGCATAAAAATTTTGATACAACAATAAAGAGCTTAGGTTTTGAATCTAATAATTCTGGTAAATGCCTTTATTTTCGTGATCTATCAAATAAAATGCTATAATTTGCTTGTATATTAATGACATGCTTGTTGTTGGAAGCGACCTCTCAATTGTAGTTGAAGTTAAAACATTGCTATCCAAAGAATTCAGCATGAAGGACGTAGGTGTTGTGGACACTATATTAGGTATGAGAGTGAGTTTTGGTAGGCAAGGAATATTCTTTAGTCAATCTCACTATATCAATAATGTGTTACAAAAGTGGGGATACAGTGATTGCAAAATGTTTGAAACACCTTATGATTATAACAATAAGTTGACACCTAACGATGGTGCAACAGTGAGACAGTTGGCTTATTCCAAACTAATTGAAAGTCTCATGTATGCAATGATCTGCACTAGACCAAACATAGACTTTGCAGTAGGCATGCTTAGCAGATTCACTAGTAATCCTAGTAAGTCACATTGGAAGGCCCTTGAGAGGCTAATGGGTTACCTAAGAGGTACTCAAGAGTTGGCTTTGTGCTACTATGGACATCCTTCAGTTTTGGAAGGATATTCTGATGCATCGTGGTGCACAGAATTTGGTGAAAGTCGGTCCACTAGTGATTATGTGTTTACACTAGGAGGAGCAGTTGTGTCATGGAAATCTAAAAAGCAACCAGGCATTGCATTCTCATCTATGAAGTCTGAACTCTTTACGCTATCTTGTGCTGGTGAAGAAGCGGAATGGATGAGAGATCTGTTGCTAAATATTCCATTGAGAATGTTTAAAGTAACCACTCTTAGCTTGTTTTGCGATAACCAAGCTACCAACTAATACTCTTTATAATGGTAAGAGACGAACTGTCGATCTTAGACAGGCAAAGTTGAACTATCTCATTAAGCAAGGGATTATTATCCTCATTGATGTAAGATCCAAACAGAATATGGCTGATGCCCTTACTAAGGGACTACAAAGAGGTCTAATTGTCAAAACTGTGGGGGAAATGAGGTTAAGACCTATTGAGTAATAAAGACCTTAACACCCTAATTATTTTGATAATTAGAACCCATAACAGCCATAGAGAAGTTCAAACTTAAGCATCAATTTGACAGTTGACATATTTTAGATAATTTTGATGATTCCACATAAATTTCACAAATATATAATATCATTCCAATTTTGATGGTATTGTATATCTGAAGAACTTACTTAGAATAATCATATTATTCCAATACGAAACATAAAAACTTGTCGATGTGTTCCCGATGATTAAATTGTCTTTAAATATCATTCCAATTTTGATGATATGCCTTTTATGGATACATGTTTCATTCCAATTTTGATAATTCAGTGTTAAACCATGATTGAAATGACAGTCTTTTCATTCCAATATGAAACATAGTATGGTTCTTGTGTAGAAACTATAAAAGTTCATATAGTTTATTTGTTAAAGATACTTAATTGTGATGCTTGTGCTAAAATCTTGCTAGTTAATTTGAATTGTACTAAGTTCATTTGTTTGAACTAGATACTTTTATGCAATTTGTTTGAATTCAAAGAGAAATGACTCATGAAATTCTTATTTGCAATGTTGAGAAATAGGTGCTAGCAAAGATAATGGAGATGGAATCCTAGATCTCGATTTTGAAGATGATGATTTGCTCAATATGGAGGAGTAATCATGAAGCAGCATGCAAGGATTTTTCTATTGCTAATCATTTGCTTGATAAAATCTTCTTTTGAGTTTAAGACTGCATTTTGAGCTTAAAACTCTTTAATTTGGTTTGAAGTTTATTTGCTTTGTTTAGTTTTGAGACTATGATTTGTTTTATCTATTAGTTTGGTCTTTGTGAACTATTCTGAATTGGATATGGTTTGAAACTATTTAATTATATTATTTTAGTCTTGATTGAACTATTCAGATTTATAATTATATTGGTTCTTTTGAAACTATACTTTTATGATGCTTTTCTTATATTATGGACAGCTATCAGCCAGTCAGTTTTTTACTGAACTGGTGAGATAATCTTGTACTTTATATATTGAGAATATAGGAGAAGATTGTTGGATATATGGGTATATTCTCCATATATAAATATTACATGTGCATATGAGTAACACGTGTATTGAACGTACAATTGATTGGATATTGGAACGCGGGTTTGTGAGCTTATAACCCGATACCCAAACCAATATTTATTCCATAAATACTGGCTTGTGATAGCAGTCTAGGTATTCCAATCTTGATACCTAGGGTGAATATCTCAAGCAACTTAGATCTAGATATTAACCATAATTCTCATTGTTAATTTCTCACAAAACTTAACATATAAGTATGAAGTTGAGCATTGTACAGAACACACTAAAATACAGTGGTCTTTCTAACAATAATCTCACGAATGAATTTTAACATGAGTAAGTAATTCTGACAGGCAATCGGTTAATTTTAGAACAGTCTTCAACTACTCATCATATACCTCAATTGGTACATGTGAAGGAATTTCGTTCGTTTGATCCAGTATATTCACATTTGAATCCCGATACGCATCCCGTCCTGACGAAAACCTCTGTGGAATGGAAGACGATAATTCCTTACTGAATCTTGCTGGAGGTCCATCCACCAAGTAGGGCTCCACATATTTCTTCGTATCACTGAGTGAAATTCCTAGTTGCCTCCCAGGCACGCTTAGAAACTTGACTCATCCAACATCATCTAAGGTCGTCAGACCTATCCAGTTTGCAATATTTTTGTACAGTCTGAGAAAATTTGACAATATTGGAAATTATACATAAAAATAAAAGAATTATTATCATAGGAGACAAAAGATTCAGCGACGTTATCATGTGATGTTTGCTTTCTGTCTCTTTATAGGTGATGTGATATAAGTTTCTTCGTGCAAAATATCCTCCTAATTATGTCCATAAAATTATAAATAGCTTCTCACCAAAAGAATTCTTATCCGTCTTTGCAATTGTTTTACAGATGGCAAGGTTGCCTCCCAGAGTCTAGGTCTTGTTGGAAATCGGTTCCATCGTATTCTACTTATCAAGACGTATAAAATGATGTACTCACATATCCAAAATGGATTTTGAATGAATGAAATATTTGCCTCCAAAGTTAGCTTGTTAAAATAAAAAATTGGACTTTTGCTTGATATGTGATATTGAAAGTTAGTCCCATATCGGAAAGAAGCAAAAAGCAAATGAAATTATAAGTTAAAAACTGAGCCAAAGGGGTGTGCCCTTAGGGGTACGGATATTTTCTCCAGAGGGAGAACACACCCAACTTGGGCGTCGGTGTGAAACACACGCGCGCCCGCCCGGCTTGGGCTTGGGCTTGGGCTTGAAATAGTAAACTTTTTTTTTGTGCAAAAATACCGATCCTGATTTGATACGGGCTGGATATGAGCAATTGCAACTGTCATGACAGTTTTATCTGAACAGTTGCAAAAACCGTCAAGGACTTAGGGCTATAAATAGGACTGGATTCTGATCAAATCTGGGCCAATTCATATCTTCCCTACCACCCTGTATCAGTGTAAACATATTACAAAACGCTGTCAAATCCATTCTTGCCTGAGTCTCCATTATTCTAGTGTAAGTTAGTGGAGTGACTATTGTATCTTGGGAGACGACTGTCGAATAACCTGTATACACCGTAGTGGCAAAATAAACGTCTTAAGGATATTGTTTTAATAAGCCTCAGCCTGTCTATTTTTCTTCACCATATTCAAGGTCAGAATTCAAGGTAACTTATCTTCTTTTTGTGCTTTGTGTATAGTGATACACTGTTTGCGAAACAATTCCTTAATTCACAATTACCAAGGTTCGAACTGAAGATATATTATCTTCCTTTTGTTCTTTGTTGATAGTAAATTTTACTGTTGTTGTAACAGTATAATTATTATTAAATTCGAGTAGGAATTTAATTAGTTTTTTTAATAATTTTTCATTATAAAATTAATGTTGTCTACTTAAGGTATAACAACTTAAGACATTTATTTTTTTTCCCTTTTGTAGACAACAATATGACTACCAAAACAGAACTCCCGAAAATGGTCAATAATGTGCACAACAAGCCCAAGAATTTCAAAGGGGCTGACTTCAAGACTTGGCAGAGCAAAATGCTCTTCTATCTCACAACCCTCGGGTTGGATAGGTTCCTCGAGGAGGAGGAACCTAAGCCTGCCGAGGGGCAAACTCCTGAAAGCCATAAGGAGACGTTTGCAGTCATTGATGCATGGAGGCATTCGGACTTTCTGTAATGCCCCGAATTCCAAAATACGGTAACTCGTAGCATAGCAGGATCTTTACTTCACTTTGTACAATTTTACATGGAATTTAAAAACTTTTATTTATACACCACTGTTTAATTTACATCAACGCAGCAGAAAATAAAGATTACAATAAAACATGTACAATTAATCATCAACATTTAAAAACATTCTTTAGCTTCAATTTCATCTTCCAGTCTTAGTCAATCCAAGCTCTGCATTGAATACTGTGGGCACGTCAGTTATATACAACTGACGCAATACCATACACGGCCATCCTCGCTATGTCATAATATAGTGACTCACTTATTTTAGCATACACAAACTTGAATGCAATAAATAATAAAAAAATGTAAAAGTGACTATCCTAAACATGTCAGTGTATGATATGTCTTAGATGCTGCAGATTTGTACTACAATGCACTAATGCATACTTGTTCGGATTCTATGTATCTCATACTACATATGTCCGAGGGCAAGCCCTTAAGGTACTTCTCATTATAGGGTTTATATCCCTCGCTATGCAACCTAACCCAATGAATATACTCCAACGCGTAGTCACTGAAGAGTCATACCCTCAAGATATTGGACCTTACCGGCCTACCCCTAGCCCACCTTAGTGGATTTACTGGACCTATCCTCAGCCACGAACCCTAGCAAGTGGATCTCTCGCAACTACGAACCAGGCCTACCCCTGGCCCACCTCAGTAGATTTACCGGGGATATCCTATCCGTCCCGAACATTCCTAGGGACTGCAGTCTCTTTAACGACCTTTCTGATGATAGATGGATGTACCCATATCCCATTTATACTGATTTACTGGCCGTACTCCTCGATTACAGACCCCTAGGAGCTGCACATCCTTTATCGGACATGTTCGTCGTTGTTTCTATTATATCTTCTTCTAGTGTCTATCCTAGGATTTACACACATGAATAAATACTTTCACTTAGAGTTAGCTTCCCCTCCTACCGGACTTAAACAAAGTACCGAGATAGCCCACATAGCCAATTCTCAAATCAATTAATTCTTTTCATCACTTGTCGATACTTGGGTCTCACTAAACATCTAGAATCACATCTTTTCATGTACCATAATCATGGGTACTCATACCCTTCAATGTTTTCAATTCAATTTATTTATATCTTATAGTAATTTTCAATTCAATTTCCCATAAAGAATATTCTTTAGTCAATCAATCAGCTAATCACTTTCATGATACTAAGTCTCATGTTAAACTCCAATTTATTAAATTTCTTTAATCAATTACATCACCTTCTAATGCACAATTTCATTGACAATTTATTCATAACTTTCTTTCATTCTCAACTTGCATTTTTCTTTTTACAACATCTTTAATTATATCTATATCTTCTTTATTTTCAATTTGGACTCAACCTAAACCATTAATGAAATGGTCTTTTACAAACTCCCAAATATGCACCCAAAATAGTGAGAAATACTTTTAGACGTTCTCATATTATTTAAAATATTTATCTGATTTTCTCCCTGGATTTTTAAAAATTCAGAAGGACAAAAAAACAAAAGAAATAAAAAGAACAGAGCCATCAGGCTCGAACTCGCAACCTCAGACCTAGATCGCCACGTGGCAGCGCCGCGTGCGTTGTTGCACGCGCTAGCCACGGAAGCAAGGCGCCTAAATTGATCTATTATAGATTAAAACTCTTAAGTTTTAAACTCCCCTCTATCTGACCTTTTTTGTAAAAAAAATGTTTTTAATATAACGGCAGAACCGTGACTCAAACCAGCGCAGACAAGATGGCGACCAAACGCCTACCCACTGAGCCGGGCTCAGATTCACAACATATATGGGTTCTAATTCAATAAGAAGTTACTCTTCGACAAATTCTTATTTTCCACATTTTTAACCATTTTGACTTTCACTCTTCTTCTCAAATTGATATTATAAAAATTTGTTCTAGATTCTACAATTTCTTCTTTACTGATTTTAATTTCTAGTTAAGAGACTTACACTCATTTTATAAGCATAAACATTTTTGAACATATAAACATACACCTTGATTTCTTTTACAAAAAGTAATTCCTTACTTCAAAAATACTATTATTTTACATCAATATAATTCCAAATTTTTTTATCTTGCTAATTTTATTCATATGAATGAATTTTACTTCATTTTTCCCAAATTAATATTTTCTTTTTTTTTTCTCATATGAATCATAAGGAAAAATTCAACTAGATAGTTCTTTCTACTCACTCTAATTCGACATTTCCTTTTGTTCTACCATGATTATTTCTTCACCAAAAATTGCTCCTAATTTTTTCTTTCTTTTTAACCACATTCTACACGAATTTTTACCAATTTGTAAGAGACAAAAATGCATGCAAAAATCAATTTGTGCCTAACAATTCTACACATGCTTCTAATTAAATTTTCTTCTTTCTAACTCATCAATCATTTCATAAGTACCACATTAACATACAATGAATTTCATGATTTTTTACAACTGGCAATTTTTCACCACAACATGCATCAAAATTTTACTAGAAAGGGCCTTAAACTAACACAAAATTTAACCATATCACCTAGTCATGATTTCTATATTATTTAGAAAACAAGAAGAGACACCCACTGTAATACCCCACAAAATAGCATATGGCTATTTTTGCATAGTAACCTATGCACATCTGAGTATTGCACACGATTACATATTTTTCTAATAGTTATCAGTTTAATTGAGAGATTTCAGACATATGAGTTGTTCTGAACCCGATAAGGCAGACTCGGGATATCTTCTCGATTAAACTATGAATTTGTTCTGATTATTTTGACCAGACAATTTTCGGGAGAAAAATATAATTTTTATAAAACATATATTTTTATAGATTTTAATTTATATATATTGGTCTTTTTAAACTAAAGTTGATGTTTGAATTGAATAAGGATTGAAAAGGTGCACTAAGGTTAGGGTTAGGGTTAGGGTATGCTGACTTAGGGTCCCTTGACCTAACCTAGGGTTAGGAACCCTAGCATCATATCATGGCTTGGATCTTGATGAAGATCCAATGGTAGAGATATTTCACCATATGTTTTGACTTTTGGAGAGTGAGAAGCTTCCAAGAAGTTTCCAAGAAACTTCCATGAAGCTTCTAATTAGGTGTGTTGGCACTCATCTTATCCCTCCATCTCCACTTAACTCAAGATCTCCCATCTAGGCCCTTCACCAAATCAAGCCAACCCTCCCAACCCTAGCTCCCATTTTTCTATAAAACCCCCATTTTCCACTCACTCTCTCATTCTTTTCATTACTTCACCTTGTTCTTATTTCAAAAAAAAGGGGGGAGAGTAGAAAGATGGGGTCTTTGAAGTAGAGAAGGATAAGAGAAAGCTAGTAACAACTACACCTTGGATTATAAAAGATCAAGTGAGCAAGGGAAAGCAAACAAGCTAAAGCTACAAGGAGACTTTTTTTTGCAACTACATGTGGGTGATCTCTCTCAACTCAAAAAATTTATTTTCTTGATGTGTATATGAATTCTTAGCTTGGGACAGTGTTTGGAGAATTTTGATCATCATGTATGATAAGTGGAATGCTAAGAAAAGATAGTTGTATGGTAAGAAAAACTCATTTTTATAATCTTTTGTTAAGAAGTATGCTTGTGAGGGTGAGTTTGGAAATTTTTTGCTCCCAAACGGTTCAGAATTTGGGGCTCAAATTTTGGGAGATTATTATTCTATGTATGTAGAGTATCCATGAATTTTTTCATAATATTTGTAAGCAATTTCAGAGCCAAAACATAGGACCCAATCTCGAACAGTAAACAACCGAAATTGCTGCTGGCTGTGTGAAATTTGTGGTGTATTTCCAATTTTGTATCTCAGTGTACCCTGAGTATTTTGAGCTAGAAATTTTTTTGGAAACTCTTGAATGTGTCAAAAACTGTATTCTTAAATTTTATAATTTTCCGAGGTTGTTTGATACCTCAAAGAAATTATAGAATACAACTGGTCTGGAATTTGTGGCTGAAGCTGACTGTTTTTTGACTGAAGTTCAAAAGGTCATAACTAGTTGTCTGTATATGATATTGCTATGAAATGTTGGGAGTAACTTATGGTATGAGCCTATTTGATGATTTTCAAATTTTATAATTTTTAGAGGTCATTTGTTGAGGTTTAAAAATTATTTAGTAAGGGGTAGTAAATACCCTGTGGAAAGAGCAAGTGAAATTTTGTGTAGTGTTGGAGGCGTCATAACTCATTGTGCGATATGAATCTGAATGTGAATTTTGGACACAATGGAATAGTATATGTGTGGAATAAGAATCTTAAATTTCATGAGCATTGTACTTAGGTTG
The DNA here is from genome assembly GCA_017893485.1 of Hemerocallis citrina. Classification (NCBI taxonomy): domain Eukaryota; kingdom Viridiplantae; phylum Streptophyta; class Magnoliopsida; order Asparagales; family Asphodelaceae; genus Hemerocallis; species Hemerocallis citrina. The sequence continues at coordinate 131,590,785 of CM030367.1, read as the reverse complement.
ATTTATTATTGAATTTCAAAGTGGACTGAGTTCAGCTGAGTACAAATCGACTGGTCTGTGAAAATAGAAAATTCTGGAATTTTTTGTGAAGAATTTGGGAAATTGACCAACTATAGATTTGTAGTAGGGAGTCATAGATTTCTAACCCATCTAGAATTTTATAATTCCAGCTCGTAGGTTGAGAGTTATGATCTTCCAAAAACTAGTGCAGATCCAGTCTAGTCGATACCCTGTTTATTGAAAAACCAATTTTTTCCCTGTTTGTGCACCTGATGGAATTTCGGGTTTTTGAGGACTTTATTGATGGAATCTGGGGATGTATTCAACTAAGAAGTTGCGGTAGACACTCCCACCTTTCCATAGAACCCAGAATCGAGTAATTCCGATGAGCGAGCAAGTTTTTATGATGTTGGAAAGGTGTAGCGAGTGCATAAAAGAACGTACAAGCTGAGAGTGTATGAGGTTTTTATGGTGTCAAGATGATTGAATTTGAGGAATTGGTTAACTTGAGAGTTGTAAACTAGGATCTTATCTTTCTAGAATGGGAGATATCAAGCAATTCTGAATTGTGTGCTAGAAGTTATGGTCGTTGCAAGTTTAGAAACTGTTGTTTAGTTGACTTCGAGCTTAAGTTAACTTGGGGACTTGAGTTCTTTAAAGAATTTGAGAGAGTCATCCACTAGGGGATTGCAGTGGATCTCCCCACCCTTCTAGAAATTCTGATTGTGTTGGATTCCGATGAGCGTAGCTTGAGTTACAGCTACTGCTATTTCTTGAACTATTCTATCAAACAATTGATGAGGAACCCTCTGCATACCGCAGTGTGGTGATCATGAGCTATCGTGTTTTTAATGTAGCACCCCGAATTTCCAATATAATATCTCAGAAATACTTGGCACAATTCCAGAATTAACTTCAATGTAATCATAGACATAGCAACCAAATACAGGGAAATTTAAAACTTTTTATTACATCAATTGTTTACAAAGCACAGCAGAAAATTAAATACCTTGAATTACATTTCTTTCTTTTACAACACATTCTTTTACAATTCACATAAGCTCTATTATCATTCTAACACATGCATCCAAATCTCAAGCTATAGGTACCTACCTGTAAAACATGAGGCTAGAGATAACCCTAACCTCCAAAACTACAGGGGTCAGCCATAACGGTGTGAGTGACATAAAAAAATAAATGCAACATCAATAAAACATGAAACATAGAATCATAAACAACATGCATTAACAATAAGAATAAATGAAATAAGAATAACAATAAATAATACATGAAAACATCAAGTGAACTAATCTAAGTGTCAAGTGTAGAAAACAGGGAAATACATGCATAAAACCAAGTCAAGAAAACATCAATGCTATATGCTGACTCTCTAATGCATACTTGTCGGATTCTATGCATTGCATACTATATAGGTCTATTGCAAGCCCTTATCGTTCCCCACTTGATAAGGTTTAATCCCTCGCCATGCAACTAATCCTACTACTATGACTACTATGAGATTTAGACATTCTGCAAGTAATGGTTCTCGCCCTTGGAATACTGGAGCCCAATCCCACTTCGCGGATCATCCTGTGGCCCATACGTCCATCGTCTCGGAATACTGTGGCGATTGCCTCACTCCGCGGGTCATCCTGGAACCCTCATTGCACAAACATCCCATGAGCGTTGCTCTCGTCCTCGGAATACTGGAGATCAATCCCACTCCGCAGATCATTCTGTGGCTCATACGTCCATCGTCCCGGAATACTGAAGAATATCTCACTCCTTAGATCATCCTGGAGTCTATAACTCACGTTTGCACTCATTTCATCATATCACCATCTAGTATCTGTCCTTATCTTTTTAAGTTAATTAATTAATTCTGAATCTCCTAGAGTTGGGGTTCCCTACCGGACTTAACTCAACTGATCAACAACAAAGCCACAACCAGCCAAACCACAAAATTTCAACTGCCGGTGTCTAGTGTTCCACACAATCTCTAAAGACGGACAACTCAACCATCACACCAAAACTTTTCAATACAACTCATAATCCCAATATCAATATTTTTATATTAAGAAAACTTCATAAAACTCGAAAGAACATAACTATAGATATTGTTCAATAACTAGGAACTTTTATAATTAGACTTCCCACAACAATCATGATCAATCTAGATACCACATCTACCACTTCCAATTTTTAAATCACTAGCAAAAATAACCACAGTTTAAGATCCAGTTTGCCAACCAAACTTTTTGACAACATTCTATCAGGCTGAAGCTGAGGCCAGAAGATGTTAAATTCGAGTTTTATTGAAGACTAGTTTCGGGTATACTCTTAAAGAAAACTCCACTAAGGTTACAAAGTACAAACAAAACCTAGCACATGCAGTTCTCAATCTTACACTGGAATCTACCAAATTACATACACTCACCAACCTAAAGAACAGAACTTAGTTCTTGCAATGTTCAACCTCTAAATTTTAATTCACCTAATTCCATATACACACAGTGTCATTTACATATGGTAGCAAGTAAGTCATTGTGATACATACACACAGTTTCATGTACATATGGTAGCAAGTAAGTCATTGTGATACATACACACAGTATCATGTACAAAGGACAACAAGATTCTGATATACTTGAATTACACATGAACGCAATTTACTACAGTATAAGTTTAAATTTTAATAATTATGTTGAACTTCTACGACAATTTAGAACACTCAGAATTAACTAACACCACCAGCAACAGCTAAAGACAGCGTGGTCTACATATTTTAATAAACTGCAACCGAGTTGCGAGTTTTAGATAAATCTTAATCATCTTAAAATAAACTGAAGTATATATATGTATATATGTGATATAGAAAGAAGTATTTGTGTACACTCATATATGATATATATATAGAACTTCTTCTTTACTGATTAAAACATTTGAGTATATATATGATATATAGAAAACTCCTCTTTACTGAAGAAGTATATGCAGGAATGGGTATGTGTATATCTCTTTACTGATGAAGTTTATGCAGGAATGGGTATATACATAAATATCTTTCTACTGAAATAGAAGTATCTGCACAATTGAGTATATATATAGCCAAATAGTTCATGTATATCTCGATAGCAGGTTTAGTTTAATTAATACTGTACTCTTTGGTGTTGTCCCTAATCTAATTTAGGCATGCATCGTTGATCCACAAGCTGAGATGACTCAAGTGTATCATCTTAATATCTCAGACTAATAAATATTTCAAACCATGCTTCCATGTCAGACGACTCAAAACTATACTCATGGCTCTTATGTGACATATTCTTTTCCTTCATGAAGTAAACGAGAATAAAATATTTATTCACACATCAAAACTTAAGATCATAACCAATTGAGGTATTAAAGTGAGAATTGGCTTACACTTGAAGGTAACATTTTGCAGTTTGAGTTATGTGAAACTAGGTATAGGTTGATGGTGATTTACTCTTAACTAAAGTCTAAACTGAGATTCAGATGCAATAGTCCCTCTTCAGAATTTGCCAAATATCCAGAAGCACATCCTGGTGTTTTCACTGCATTTCCATTTTTTGTTTGCGGCCATGTTGGTGACTGGGGTCATGGTTTATGCTTATTAGCTGCTACAGTGTACTTCATAATACGAGAAAAGAAGCTATCTTCTCAGGTCAGATTTTAGAATTTCTTCCCTCATATATTTATATCTAGTCTTTTGAATTACTTAAAAGACTTAAATTTGCATATCCATCACTGTGTTTGCACGCTTACAATGGTTATGTTGATGATAATTCAGGATAAATTTTTGTTGTGTATTCTCCTTGTTCCTAATATCCATTACCTAAAGTTTGTAGATCAAAATTTAAGTCAGTCAAACGGGTATAAGAAACATACAGTAAAGGTGAAGTTTTATTCACTTTTGCAATAATTAACATACAATTCATTAAACATCAGTCAAAACAGTAAGTATACGAAGGAAAATACCCTACTCATGATTTTTATTAGGTTTTTTAACAATCACAAGTTATCAAATTAGGGTTTTGGTCATCAATAGTATAGTTTCATGAAAAGACTCAATTTTTAATTCATCTACTCATCAAAACTCATTATATCTTCATACCATCATCTAACATACTTGCTAATAGATAAATCATCACATAAAATATGCTTAGAACAAAAGAAAACAAATACAAGTCACTTATCTCAATGAAGAAATCAAATCGAATTAATAAAGAATGAGAAAAACCCTTCTTTTGCAAAATCCAAGATCATCGCTTCGAAACTCCAAGAAATTAATAGTAAAATTATAATTTATTTTTTGCAGAGGAGAGGGACGGCTGTAGGGGCTCCTTTATAGGCCGAAATCTAGAGTTTTTAGGGTTTTACAAGTTTATGGAAACATCCTTTAACAAATTATTACTTTACATATATAAACCTTTCTTTAATAAAGTAGTTAAATAAGTTAAATAAATTAAAATCAAATCAAATCTCTTTAACACTGAGTTATCCAGCCATCAAGAATAGCCCAGAAATTAAAAAATTCGGATTTGACTCAAAGTGGTAATTTTGCACAAAAGTTCCTTTTTTTTGTAATATTTGCAAATAGGTCCAATAATTATCAGAAAAATCCAGAAAATTCACAAATAATATCTAATAATAATTAATGATTTTCCCCAAAATAATTTTTTGATTTTGAACTTCCAAGAAATTATTTGCACGTGTTTTGCACGTGTAAAAAAGTAAAATTTCAGGAAAATATTTATTAAATCACCAAAAATCATTTTAATTCATTTATTAATTTTAAAAACATTATTTACATCTCGAGTATTACATTTAAAGATATTTTTAGCATTTTATTTGGAACTTAGACAAGTTCCTGTGTTTAGTACTCATGGTGGATATGAGTGAGTTGGGATATAGCTCTGATTGGTTTATGTTTGGTGTCTCGATGCCTAAGTCTGTCAATGGTCAGGAATTAATGATTATGTGTGTGCTTACCTTCATTTGAATTATATTGCTTCCTTGGGGCGCCGTTGGACTACTCGCTGAGGGTTACGGGCCGGGATTATTTGATCGCTGACCTGTGAAGGTTTTGGGAATCAATAGATATAATTCTCGTGATGATTGTTATTTTGACAAACCAATCAAGATCGACATTGATTGTTCAACACCTTGTATGATTTTGGGTAACCACATGTTTTCAGTAAACTGTATTAATTAGGTTTCCTTATTTTTATTTTGCTTGAAGACCGAATTGGTGTTAGGGGTGATTCCCTATAATCTGATTCATTCTGAGAGTTGGCACTAGGTGGTGATGACCTTGGGATTGTCTCTTCCTGTCATTAGGGATACGTGATGCGGTGCGTATCTTGCACTGTTGATTCCTGAAGTATTGTGATAAGAACGGGATGTCGATTTCCTGATAGATAGAGGGTTTTAGACCTTCGAGGCCGTCATGTTCTATGTGGTGGACACGAACGGATCATGTTGGATCTTCTGCATAATGGATTTGCTGCAGTGTATTTGTAGGTTCATCATAGCTTTTGAGTGGGGTCCGGGTGTCGGACACTAGTGGCAAACCGAGACACCACTAAGTGAATGCAGAATGGATGAGACCAATTAATCTGCAACCTCCTCAGCCACGCTTTATTATCAGGTACAAGAATGTACAATAATAGAATGCATTGCATGGCGATGGTTCGAATCCCTGAAACTGGAGAAATAGCTTGATCTGGGCACATGCAGTATGGGATGCATGTGTGTCCAGAGTCTCGCTGACATTAGATTAAGGAATATGTTCTGTACTCTATATTTTGTATGAGACTTCAAGTCTTGGCATACACGAACACTAGGAAATTAGGATACACATTTCTTTTCCTTTCAAAATGAATTGTGGGTGTGATAGGTAGAGATCGTTGTTTTCTTATCAGCATTGCGTCAGTAGAATTACTGACATGCCCACTTAATTAGGTACTAGATATCGGGACAAGAGGATAAGAGAGCCAAACAAGCCGAGCATCAAAGTGGAGCGGCAGTGTGCGTGCCACCATTCGGGCGGGTGCAGAGATATCAGAGTCGCGCAGCAGAAGGCACAAACCGAGGGACAAGTCCCAGGGAGGCAGATAGACCATTCAGCAGAATTTTTGGCAGTAACCAATCCACTGCTGATCTGGAAGACAGCCGATGGCTTCGCAAGAAGAGTTTGAATATTTTTATAATCAGTTGTAATGAGTTTGTGTAATTTGTATTCCTTGTTCAAGGACAAGATAAGGGTTGTAATTATTGTTGTATCAATTCTATTTAGCAATAAAGGTTTTTAGATTTCCGTGTTATTTACTGTGTTAAGATACATTTGAAGGAAAAGATTCTGGTGATGTCACAGATGTCTTGTAATGGGAATCCGGGGTGTTACAGTTGGTATCAAAGCTGACTTCAAATTGTAATCTAACATAAAAAGGAAATTAAAACTTAAGGTGCCAGTTAGAGGATGGATTGTGTTCAGATTATTCAAGCAATCGATATGAATCTGAGATTCCTCTCTAAACCAGGACTGAACTCATTTGTATTTTGTAGAATGGTGTTATCTTCATCAGTCATGTTCAGTGGCGACTAGTTTGTTACCAGACATCAATGGAGGCAAACCTGCAACTGGATATCGGAAGGCAAATCTGCAACCGAATGTCTAAAAGGCAAACCTGCAACTAGATATCGGAAGGCAAGTCTACAGCCGAATGTCCAGAAGGCAAATCTGTAGCCGAATGTCGAGAAAGCCAATTCATAACCTAATGTGCAGGTAACGAGAGTTGTTAGAAGATCAGAACAGGAATATGCGACTTCATCCCTTCCTTAGAAGGAATGGCTACCGACCAGCAGAAGACACAATCAAGGATTGAATCAACATCACTGGTAGTCAAGAATAAGGCAAGGTAATGCAGTTATCGTCTACTCCAGAACAGGAGCAGAAGAATGGCAGTATCAAATTCATGATGGATCCACCCAGAAGACTAAAGAGCAACTATTCAACTAGAAAGAAGTATGTAATAGTGAAGGATATCATGGTCCGAAAATAGTAAAATGTTTTGTTAGTTGCATTTTTGCAAGCTATGGATGATGAACTTGTAATATGTTCTGTACCAAAGTATGGTGACTTTTTATAATATATTGAAATTTTTGGCATTTTGGTCATCTTGTCTTGTATGCATTTTTGAGAGGGCATGAAGCTGGAATTTTTGCCTTCTCTATGGTTAAACTTCGTTCTTTTCTAAGGAGGGAGTGGTCACCGACCCTCAAGTGCAGCAACCGGGAATTGGGAGGCATGCGAAGATCTTGTATAAGGAGTAAGATGTCAGCTCCAGAATGATCCATGGAGTGAGACATTCCTTAGTATTTCAGACGTGAGATGAAATAGGCCCTAGAATGTTCTATAGAGTTGGAATTGGTCTCTAGTATTCTAGGGACGAGAGCGACACTCACGGAGAAAGATTGTGTGATGTTGGCTCCAGAATGATCCATGGAGTGAGACAGTCCTCAGTATTCTAGACGTGGGATGAAATAGACCCCAGAATGTTCTGTGGAGTAGGAATTGGTCTCCAATATTCCAGGAACGAGAGCGACACTCATGGAGAAAGATTGTGTGATGTTGGCTCCAGAATGATCCATGAAGTGAGACATTCCTCAGTATTCCAGACGTGGGATGAAATAGGCCCCAAAATGTTCTGTGGAGTAGGAATTGGTCTCCAGTATTCCAGGGACGAGAGCAACATTCACGAGCAGGCTAGTGGAACATTGACTCCAGAATGATCCAAGGAGTGAGATATTCTCCAGTATTCCAGAAGTGGGATGAAATAGGCCCCAGGAGTTCTGTAGAGCGGGATTGATCTCCAGTATTTCGACGACGAGAGTAATTCCCATGGGAAATTAATGATAAAGGAGGCTCCAGAATAATCCAAGGAGTAAGATATTTCCCAGTATTCCAGACGCGAGATGAAATAGGCCCCAGGATGTTCTGTGGAGAGGGATTGATCTCCAGTAGTCCAGGATGAGAGCAACTTTCCCCAAGGTGATTCGTCCCCAGTACGGTGGATGTGAGATAAGACAGATCCCCGAATGATCCACGCAATGGGATTAATCTCCGGGATGGAAGGATGTGTTGAGCACTTGAGGCATGTGAGCCGGTGTTGAGCACTTGAGAGTCAGTTGTCTAGGATGTTCCTCGAGGAATTTGAGATGATCAGGGAAGGTATCTTCTGCTCATTGATGTTTATCTGCTCCCCTAACATCGTTCTGAGGACAAAACGATTCTAAGGAGGGAATAATGTAATACCCCAAAAAATAGTATATGGCTATTTTTGCATAGTAATCTGTGCACATCTGAGTATTGCACATGATTATATATTTTTCTAATAGTTATCAGTTTTAATTGAGAGATTACAGACATATGAGCTGTTCTGAACCCGCTGAGGCAGACTAGGGATATCTTCTTGATTAAACTGTGGATTTGTCCTGATTGTTTTGACCAGACAATTTTTGGGAGAAAAATATAATTTCTATAAAATATATATTTTTATAGATTTTAATTTTTATATATCGATCTTTTTAAACTAAAGTTGATGTTTGAATTGAATAAGGATTGAAATGGTGCACTAGAGTTAGAGTTAGGGTATGGTGACCTAGGGTCCCTTGACCTAACCTAGGATTAGGAACCCTAGCATCATATCATGTATTGGATCTTGATGAAGATCCAATGGTGGAGATATTTCACCAAGTGGTTTGACTTTTGGAGAGTGAGAAGCTTCCAAGAAGTTTCTAAGAAACTTCCATGAAGCTTCTAATTAGGTGTGTTGTCACTCATCTTATCCCTCCATCTTCACTTAACTCAAGATCTCCCATCTTGGCCCTCCACCAAATCTGGCCAACCCTCCCAACCCTAGCTCCCATTTTTCTATAAAACCCCTATTTTCCACTCACTCTCTCATTCTTTTCATTACTTCACCTTGTTCTTATTTCAAAAAAAAGGGGGAGAGTAGAAAGATGGGGTCTTTGAAGTAGAGAAGGAGAAGAGAAAGCTAGCAATAACTGCACCTTGGATTATAGAAGATCAAGTGAGCAAGGGGAAGCAAACAACCTAAATCTACAAGGAGATTTTTTTTTTTTGCAACTACATATGGGTGATCTCTCTCAACTCAAAAAATTTATTTTCTTAATGTGTATGTGAATTCTTAGCTTGGGGTAGTGTTTGGAGAATTTTGATCATCATGTATGATAAGTGGAATGCTAAGAAAACATAATTGTATGGTAAGAACAACTCATTTTTATAAGCTTTTGTTAAGAAGCATGCTTGTGAGGGTGAGTTTGGGAATTTTTTGCTCCCAAACAGTTCGGAATTTGGGGCTCAAATTTTGGGGGATTATTATTCTATGTATGTAGAGCATCCATTAATTTTTTCATAATATTTGGAAGCAATTTGATAGCCCAAACATAGGACCCAATCTCGAACAGTAAGCAGCCGAAATTGTTGCTGGCTGTGTGAAATTTGTGGTGTATTTCCAATTTTGTATCTCAGTGTAGCCTGTGTATTTTGAGTTGGAAAGTTTTGTGGACACTCTTGTATATGTCTAAAACTACAGTCTTAAATTTCATAATTTTCCAAGGTCGTTTGATACCTGAAAGAAATTGTAGAATACAACTGGTCTGGAAGTTGTCGCTGAAGCTAACTGTTTTTGGACTGAAGTTCGAAAGGTCATAACTAGTTGTCTGTATATGATATTGCTATGAAATTTTGGGATTATCTTATGGTATGAGTCTATTTGATTATTCTCAAAGTTTAGAATTTTTAGAGGACATTTGATGAGGTTTCAAAATTATTTAGTAAGGGATAGTAAATACCCTGCGGAAAGAGCAGCTAAAATTTTGTACAGTGTTTGAGGAGTCATAACTCATTGTGCGATATGAATCTGAATATGAATTTGGAAAAAATGGAATAGTATACGTTTGGATTAATAATCTCAAATTTCATGAGCATTGGACTTAAGGTTGATTATTATTGAATTTCAAAGTGGACTGGGTTCAGCTGAGTACAAATCGACTTGTCTGTGAAGATGAGAAATTCTGGAATTTTTTTTAAGAATTTAGAAAATTGACCAACTAGAGATTTGTAGTAGGGAGGCATGGCTTTCCAATCCATCTGAAATTTTGTAATTCCAGCTCATAGGTTGAGAGTTATGATCTTCCAAAGACTATGGCAGATCCAGTCTAGTCAATGCCCTGTTTATTGAAAAACCAAAATTTTCCCTGTTTGTGCACCTGATGGAATTTTGGGTTTTTGAGGACTTTAGTGATGGAATCTCGGGATGTATTCAACTAAGAAGTTGTACTAGACACTCCCACCTTTCTATAGAACTTGGAATCGAGTAATTCCGATGAGCGAGCAAGTTTTTATGATGTTGGAAAGGTGCAGCGAGTGCATAAAAGAACGTACAAGCTGAGAGTGTGAGGTTTTTATGGTGTCAAGATGATCGAATTTGAGGAATTGGTTAACTGGATAGTTGTAGACTAGGATCTTATCTTTCCAGAATAGGGGATATCAAGCAATTCCGAATTGTGTGCTGGAAGTTATAGTCGTTGCAAGTTTAGCAACCTATTGTTTAGTTGACTTCGAGCTTAAGTTAACTTGGGGACTTGAGTTCTTTAAAGAATTTGAGGGAGGCGTCCACTAGGGGATTGCAGTGGATCTCCCTACCCTTTTAGAAATTCTGATTGTGTTGGATTCCGATGAGCATAGCTTGAGTTACAGCTACTGTTATTTCTTGAACTATTCTATCAGACAATTGATGAGGAACCCTCTGCATACTGCAGTGTGGTGATCATGAGCTATCGTGTTTTTAAAGATATTTTTTAGCATTTCATTTGGAACTTAGACAAGTTCTTGTGCTTAGTACTCATGGTGGACATGAGTGAGTTGGGATATAGCTCTGGTCGGTTTATGTTTGGTGTCTCGATGTCTGAGTCTGTCAATGATCAGGAATTGATGATTTTGTGTGTGCTTTCCTTCATTTGAATTATATTGCATCCTTGGGGCGTCGTTGGACTACTCGCTGAGGGTAAAAGGCCGGGATTATTTGTTCACTAACCTGTGAAGGTATTGGGAATCAGTGGATGTGATTCTCGTGATGATTGTTATTTTGACAGACCAGTCAGGCTCGGCATTGATTGTTCAACGCCATTTATGATTTTGGGTAACCACATGTTTTCAGTAAACTGTATTAATTAGGTTTCCTTATTTTTATTTTGCTTGAAGACCGAATTGGTGTTAGGGGTAATTCCCTATAATCCGATTCGTTCTGAGAGTTGGCACTAGGTGGTGATGACCATGGGATTGTCTCTTCCTGTCATTAGGAATACATGCAGCGGTGCGTATCTTGCACTATTGATTTCTGAAGTACCGTGATAAGAACGGGATGTCGATTTCTTGCCGAATAGAGAGTTTTAGACCTTCGAGGCCGTCATGTTCTATGTGGTAGACACGAACGGATCATGTTGGATCTTCTGCATAGTGGATATACTGCAGTGTATTTGTAGGTTCGTCACAAATTTTGAGTGGGGTCCGGGTGCCGGGTACTAGTGGCCAACCGAGACACCACAGTGACTGCAGAATGGATGAGACCGATTGATCTGCAACCTCCTTAGCCACGCTCTACTATCAGGAACAGAAAGTGTACAATAATAGAATGCATTGCATGGCGAGGGTTCGAATTCCTGAAACTAGAGAAATGGCTTGATCTGGGGCACATGTAGTATGAGATGCATGTGTGTCCAGTGTCTCACTGATGTTAGATTAAGACATCTGTTCTGTACTCTGTATTTTGTATTAGACTTCAAGTCTTGGCATACACAAACACTAGGAAATTAGGATACACGTTTCTTTTTCATTCAAAATGAATTATGGGTGTGATAGTTGGAGATCGCTGTTTTCTTATCAGTATTGCATCAATAGAATTACTGACGTGCCCACTTAATTAGGTACTGGATACCGGGTCAAGAGGACATGAGAGCCAAACCAGCAGGGCATCCAAGTGGAGCGGCAGTGTACATGCCACCATTCGAGCGAGTGCAGAGATATCAGAGTCGCACAGCAGAAGGCATAAGCCGAGGGGAAAGTCCCAGAGAGGCGGAGAGACCATTCAGCAGAATTTTTGGCAGTAACCAATCGACTGCCGATCTGGAAAACAGCCGATGGCTTCGCAAGAAGAGTTTGAATATTTTTATAATCAATTGTAATGAGTTTGTGTAATTTGTATTCCTTGTTCAAGGATAAGATAAGGGTTGTAATTATTGTTGTATCAATTCTATTTGGCAATAAAGGTTTCTTAATTTTCGTGTTATTTACTGTGTTGAGATACATTTGTAGGAAAAGATTCTGGTGATGTCACAGATGTCCAGTAATAGAAATCCAGGGCGTTACACCCACCTCTAATTGATGAAAAAGCGAATAGAACTCCTAGAACGAAAGTTCCTAGCTCCAACGAAAAGCTCATCTTCTTCTCCAACTAGTCTCCAAGCTCTCCAAAGCAAAATTCCGGCCTCCTCTCTCAACACTCTTTCTTTTCTCTCTTTATTTTAATTAGTATTAAGTGCAAATATGAATGAAAGAGTGTAGGTATTTATAGGACATTTGTGTGGTGAAAAATGATCCCATTACTCAAATAACCACCCCACTCCTCACATTCACACCCCACTCCCCCTTTCTTTTACCCAAGGCCGGCCTACACTAATGGGAGCACAAAACACGTGTACATGTTTCACACATGCACACTTCTCAATTTGTTTAATATTTGTTATTTATTAGTTGCTACTTGTTTGTTACAAAACAAGTGTAGGAAAAGTGTACAAAATAAATGTAGGATTTATTTGTGGGCTTCTCATTGGGCTTTATTATTTTTATTTATTTTATTTATTTCTAATAGGTTTAAATTCATCTTTTAGGCCTATGGACTTTTAATTAAGAAAGGACAAGAAAATGAGATAAAATAAATAAAAGGAAACATATGCATAACTTAGAAAAAAAATTAGAACAAAAATGAGATAAAATTGCACGTGCGTTGCGCGTGCAAAAATGAAAAAAATATATTTTTATTTTAAAATTACTACGGGATGTTACACCTTCTTTGCCGAAACTACATCCTGAATTGCTTGGATGCAGTTCTGTACAAGATATATTGTCCGCTTACTACTGCAAAGACTTTATGGAACTCTCTAGCCAACAAATACAAGACTGAGAATGCCAGCTTGAAGAAATTTATCGTGGATAAATTTAAGGACTACAAAATGATAGACTCTAAGTCCGTCAGTGTCCAGATGCAGGAGCTTCAGATCATTATTCATGAGATTGAAGTCGAAGGCCATAAGGTTGGCAAATCCTTTCTAGTGGAAGCAACCATTGGAATGTTGCAGCCATCTTGGAAAGACTTCATGTACTACCTTAAGCAAAAGAAGAAGGAAATATCCTTGGAAGATCTTGTTGTTAGGTTGTAGATTGAAGCAAACAACCGAGGAACAATCAAGTTCAAAAGCGATGAGGCTAAAGTACATACTGTGAAAAGCTCAAACAATCATAAGGGCAACTCCAACAATAACAAGAAGAATTCCAAGAAGAGGAAAGCTTCCGATCTAGGATCCAGAGATAAGAAACCCAACAAGAAGTTCAATGGAAACTGTTGGATTTGTGGGAAGCCTGGTCACTCTACAAGAGACTGCCGTTTCAAGAAAACTGGCGGCACTTCAGAAGAAAATATCACTGAGAAAATCATTTCAAGCATCGATGACCTAAACTTGTCAGCTATTGTTCTGAATGTAACCTTGTCCAACATCCCGGACAATGGTGGGTAGACAGAGGTACTACTCGGCACATATGTTTCGATAAGTCATTGTTCTCGACCTATCAGAAATTGGATCACGAAGAAAAACTTTATATGGGCAATTCTGCTATGTCAATGGTCGAAGGCTGTGGACAAGTCATCTTGAAGTTCACGTCAGGCAAGAACGTCACGCTGAGCGATGTGCTTCACGTGCCATACATCCGCAAGAACCTTATTTCTGGATAAGTGCTATCCAAGAAAGGCTTTCGGATTGTAATTGAGTCAGACAAGGTTGTGCTGACCAAGGCTGGGGTTTATGTTGGGAGGGGATATCTTTGTGATGGATTATTCAAAGCCAATGTGGCCATAATCGGCAAAAATCCAATGTACTCTGATTCTATGATTAATAAAAGTTCAATTTCCTATTTGCTTGAGTCTGAAATTGCAGTACCCCATATTTTTAAATATTATTTTTAAGATTTATAAATGAATTAAAATGATTTTTGGTGATTTAATAAATATTTTTCGGAAGATTTATCTTCTTACACGTGCAAAACACGTGCAAAAATTTTCTTGGAAAGTTCAAAGTCAAAAATTATTTTTGTGGAAAATCATTATTTATTATTAGACATTATTTGTGAATTTTCTGGATTTGTTTGATATTTATTGGACCTATTTGCAAATATTACAAAAAGAAGAACTTTTGTGCAAAATTACCACTTGGAGTAAAAACTCCAGATTTTTTGATTTTTGTGCTGGTTATAATGCCTAGTTAACTCAGGGTTAAAAAATTTACTTTTTGTTTTGATGAATTTGATTTATTTTACAAGTTTCAATAAAAGAGGATTTTTTTGCAAAATTGTCATTTTGAGGGGTGAAACTGCAAAAATTATTTTCTGGGTTTTCCCTACAGTGCCGGTTGACTTTATGATGGATGTTTTTGGTTTTAAATCTCAAATAAATTGGTTTTAACTAATTTCCTAGTATGGGGATCTATTTATGTAAAGATATATTTTAAAATGAGTATTTTGCAAATATGTTCAAAACCCTAATTCTCTTGATTTCTGGCCTATTTAAAAGGTGGAGTGCAGCCGTCTTTCGCTGCACAAGACAAAGGTTTTATCATTATTATTTTCTTGAAGATTTAAAGAGAAGATCTTGGATTTCTTGCTTAGGAGGGGCTTTTCTTACTTTCTATTTGTCTTCGTTCGATTCTTTCAACAAGGTGAGTGACATATTTTGTTTTGTTTTGTTTTGTTTAATGTATGTTGTATGTGATGATCTATCGATTAGAAAGTATGCTAGGAGTTTGTATGATGATATATGAAGTGTTGATGAGTAGATGAATTAAAAGTGGATCCTTTCATGAATATATTATTGATAATTGGAACCCTAATTTGTTGACTTGAGATTGTTAAAGAACTGATTAGAAATCATGAGTAGGTTGTTTTCCCTCACATATTTGCTGTTTTGACTTGTTGAGAAGTGTTGTATGATGATATTGCATGAAAGTGGATAAAAAGATTACCCTTACTTGTGTATAAATGCATAAACTCTGTTTGAGGCTTTTTGTTGAATAGAAACTTGATTAGTGATTGTTATGATTGCTCATATGCATGGACAATTTATTATGAATGATTGTGGATAAATTTAATGGCTATTAAATCTAAGAATTAAGTCTTGGAGTTTGAGAAAGGGGGTTTAGATTTGGATCTATGCATTATGATCAATTTGGGAATTTCGTGATTTTGTGAAGTTTTGAGAAGTTTTCAATTGGATATGATTGGTTTTAGTACTGAGATTTAAATCTAAATATTTTGCTATTTTTTTGATTGATGAGTTTTGAAGTTTTCTTGGCGCACAAACATGTGTACATATATCTTATTTCATTGTTTTTGAAGAAATTGGATTTTTTTGTGTTTTGTAGAATTTTGATTGAATCTTAATTATTTCAGCATTGATATGGTTTGGAACGTAATACGAAGCTATTCGATGTATGATTGATTCTTAAAAACCTCTAGTTTTGATATATGCACACATTCATGTTTTATTTTGAAGAAATTCATCAAAAAACTATTTTTATCGATTCAAAGTAGTTTTGATTGGTTTTTATGGACTCTTATATACTCTACAAGTCGTATTTGAACATATCAGAATTGTATCTTTTACAGATTTGGTTTTTATAAAGTAAAACTCCGTATCAGTTGAAATGTGCACAACTAAAACAGCAGTCTGGAGGACTGACAGTCGACCGAGCAATGTCGACAGTCGACTGTCGGGGTCTTGGCTGAAGTATTTTCTTGAAGTCTCAAAATTTCCTGCAGGACAGTCGACTGTCCAGATTATACAGTCGACTATCGCTGCTCAGATTTGTGTTTTCTTTATGTATTGGATTTTCATGCTTGACAATCAACTGACCACTTTACACAGTCGACTGGTCTGCTCTGATTTATGTTTTCTTAAAGTTCTGGATTTTTACGCGGAACAGTCGACTGACCCATTTTTATAGTCGATTGACTCTGCTCAATTTTTGATGTTTTCTCGAAGTTTTGGATTTTCGCTCTGGACAGTCGACTGTCATTACTTAGAATTATTTTCTTGAAGTGCTAGTTTTTCGCTCTGGACAGTCGACCGACTCCGGTTTACAGTCGACTGTTACTGATGTTTTCTTGAGTTATCCTGATGTTCTTTAAACGATTAATTCTTTAAAAGTTTTGGATCTATAACTTACTATTCTAAATATTATCCTTTCTACAGAACATATGTTTTCAAGATGTTTTATTGTTGGGTTTAGATTCTGGAATTTTATAAAAGATTTGGGTTTTGTTGATTGGAGAAGTTTTTTCATATGATCGTTTTGACGATGGATTTGTGAATTTTGGTCTAGATGATATCTCTAGGAGTTGAGAGGGAGTCCTATGAACCGGTAGTTGAGATTTGTTGATTTAGACCTGCGAGGTCTTGGGGTTGTTGTTGAGTGTTTAAGTCCGACAGGATACACTAACTCTAGAGATGAGGATTTTTGTGTTTTAATAATAATAAACTTAAGGACAGGCACTAATGGAGATGTGATGGAACTTGGGAAACGTGAGTATAGGCTCTTGGTCTGTTTGGTCCAACGGATGCGTTTCAGGATTGTTTGTGTTCTGTCTCGAGAGGACATTTGTATGTTCGCGTGTCGAGGGTCTGCAGGCCTATTTACGGAGCATGCAGGGTGCATTCGTATGTCGAGGGTCGGCGGGCCTATTCACGGGATGTACTCGGTGTATCTGCATGTCGAGGGCCTCGCAAGCCTATTCGTGGGGTACACGATTGGAAGGTGATTCTCCGGTTTTAGAGCTATTCTTACATGATGCTTGCGCATCAAGGGCTGTGGTGCCTATTCGCGGAGTATTCTAGATCTTATTTCCATCACCGTAGTAGGATTAGTTGCATAACGAGGGATTTAACCCTATAAAGTGGAGATTGATAAGGGCTTGCATCGGACCTATGTACTATGGAATGCATAGAATCCGACAAGTATGCATTAGAGAGTTAGCATGTAGCATTGATGTTTTCTTGACTTGGTTTTATGCTTGTGTTTTCCTGTTTTTCCTACACTTGACACTTAGTCTAGATTCACTTGATGTTTTCATGTATTACTATTTACTATCTTATATTCCTTTATGTTTTCATATTTTATTTATTGTTATTTCTTATGTCATCTATTCTTGCTGTTAATACATGTTGTTGATGACTCTATGTTCTATGTTTTATTTATGTTGTTTTCTCTTATGTCACTCACACCGTTATGGCTGACCCTTATAGTTTTGGGAGTTAGGGTTATCTCTAGCCTCATGTTTTACAGGTAGGTGCTTGTAGCTTTGGATTTGGATGCTTGAGTTAGACTGATGTTATGGCTGTGTTGTAAAAGAAAGCTTGTAATTCAAGGTGTTTTGTATTCCGCTGTGTTTGTAAATGATTATTGTACTGAAAGTTGAAATAAAAATTATATGTGTTTTTGGCTATGTTTACTATTGCAATTGAAGTTGATGCTGGGAATTGTGCCACATATTTCTGAGATATCATATTGGAAATTCGGGGCGCTACAGAAATACTTTTGTGGCATGATAGATTGGGGCACATAAATTTTCAAAAAATGAAAAAACTTGTAAATTTAGGTTTGATTCCAAAATTTAAATTTGATTAAAAAAAACACAAGCGTGAGATTTGTGTAGAAGGAAAAATGGTCAAGAAACCATTCAACACGGTGGACAGGACAACTGAGCCGTTATGCTTAATCCATACTGATTTATGTGATTTCAAATCCTTACCCACGAGAGGTGGAAAAAAGTATTTTATCACATTTATTGATGATAGCACTCGGGATTGCTATGTCTATTTACTAAATAGTAAAGACGAAGCAATTGCAGCATTCACAAAATAGAATGCTGAAGTAGAAAATCAGCTTAACAAAAAGATCAAAGTATTGAGGTCTGATTGAGGTGGAGAATATGAGTCTCTATTTGCACAATTGTGTGAAGAGTATGAAATTATCCACCAAACAACTGTCCTATACTCACCTCAGCAAAATGGAATTGCAGAAAGAAAGAACAGAATGTTAAAAGATATGATTAATGTCATGCTTAGAACTTCTGGTCTACCTACAAACTTGTGGGGGAAAGCCTTATATATGTCGAATCACATATTAAATAGAGTCCCACACAAGAAAACTGATTCCATTCCATATGAGTTATGGAAAGGACATATGCCTAATTACAAATACCTCAAAGTGTGTGGGTGTTTGGCTAAGGTATCGGTTCCTCTTCCCAAGAGAACCAAACTTGGACGAAAAACTGTAGATTACTATCTTCTAGGCCATGCCGAAAATAGTAGTGCGTACAGATTCTTAGTCTTAAAGTCTGAAGTATGTGACATCAGTGTAAACACAATCATTGAGTCAAGAAATGCCACATTCTTTGAAGATGTATTTCCGTAAAAAAGAAATAATGGTGTTAAGATAAATCAGAGAGATAAAAACAATACTGAATATTGAATTGAGAAATAACTGAGTACAATATCTTCTATATATAGGAGAGAACCAATCAAAACTAGCCCAATATCCAATGTGGGACTATAATATCTAACACCCCATCTCAAACTCACGATGGGTCAAACAGTGTGAGTTTTCCTACTAAATATTGAAATCTCTGAATGGTATGAGATTTGGTGAAGAAGTCTGCTGTCTGCTGTGACGAGGTAATAGAATGAAGTGAAATGGTCCCTGCTTCAAAGCGCTCACGAACATAATGACAATCAATCTCTAAATTATTTGTTCTCTCATGGAAAGCTGGGTTGCTTGCAATGTGTAGTGCACTCCGGTTATCACAGTGAAGAGGAGTAGCTCCTGAAAGAGTGACACCCATATCTGATAACAGCCAACGAACATGAACATGTTGATTCTTGATTTTGATGATCACAATACAGTGCAACATGTGTCTATGTTATACAGCTAACATTGCAGGTTGTACATACAAAAGACTATTTTAGCTGAACAAATGAACAAGCTCAAAGGATACAGATAAGGACTTCACTCAGACAAGATTCAAGACTTCACTCAAGACAAGACTCAAGACTCAAGACCTTTAGCTCAATTGTGTCAAAATTGTAGTGTCTTGTAAAAACATTGTATCTTACTTTTTGTTGAGTCTTAGTCTGATGTAAAGCCTTGTCACACACACACACACTCAAAATTTCATAATGTGTGTTTCTTAAAAACCCCCAAAAAGAGTCAAAACAGTTTGAAGTAATTTAACTTTTGAGTACCAGTCGACTTAAGCTTTTGCCAGTCGACTGACAGTACAAAACTGTTTAAATTTATTCAAACTCTGATCAGTCGACTCATATGGCAACCCAGTCGACTGTTCGAGAGCTTTTGACCGTTTTCAAAATCTAATTTTTTTCAAAATCAAAAGCTTAGATCCGTTGGTTGACAGTTGGAGTAACTGTCTCCCAACATCCAGCAGATCAAACTCTATAAGAAGAGTTCAGATCTCACGGAAAAGATCTACAGAACATTCTTTGAGATCCGATCATTCTTGAGAAAAATTCTAAGTGATATTTTTGAGAAAAAAAGCTTTCAAGTTCATACTCTTTGGTTCTCTACATTCAGTCCAGTATAGCAACGAATTCGCTTTGGACTGAGTATAGAAGTCGACCTTGTTTTTTAGCCACGTGCAACAAAACAACACATCAACAAGGCTATAGGTTGACTGTAAAGTTTTTCTTGTTCTTTTGCTCTCGGTTGGAGAGTGTTTTTGACTCTAGGTTGTAGAGTCGGTTTGTTTCACTCTTGGTAGTAGAGTGGGTCTGCTTTCTCTGGTTGAGAGAAAGGACTACGGGTTAGACAAGGTTGTTGTCTTAACGCCGTAGGGTATTCTTGTAAACTTTTTCAAGAATAGTGGAAATCTCAAGTGGGTTGCTTGGGGACTGGACGTAGGTCGGGAGGACCGAACCAGGATATATCTTGTGTACTCTGTGATTGGTTGTCTTGATTTTGCATTTACTCTTGTTTACTTAAGTTCTGCAAAAAGTGTCTGGACAGTCGACTTCTTGCACTATCAGTCGACCGGTCAGTGTCGTATAAGTTGTATTTTCATTGTGTCTTCAGTCGCCTGTCTTATCTATAAGTCGACTGCACAGAGTTACTATTTTTGCCTTATTTTGGTCATATCAGTCGACTGGTTCACAACCAAGTCGACTGCACCGAAGAAAATTTCCGCAGTTTTTTATTAACACTATTCACCCCCCCTCTAGTGTTTGTTGTCTCACCTACAGGATCCAACACTTGGTATCAGAGCAAGGTTACAAGCTATGGCAACTACTTCAAATACAAATCAGTACTATGAAGGCCAATCTACACAACGGCCACCGCTATTTGATGGAACGAACTACAATTATTGGAAGTGCCGAATGAGAATTTACCTCCAATCAATCAACTACGAGATATGGCAAATGACAGAGACGGAATACACTGCCCCTACCATTCCATATGCACAATGGAATGATGATCAAAAGAATCAGACTATGAACAATGCCAAAGCAATGAATGCCTTATTTTGTGCACTCACAAAGAAAGAATTCAACCGTGTATCCAATGCTACAACCGCACATCAAATTTGGCATACACTCGAGGTAACACATGAAGGAATGAATAAAGTTAAGGAATCTAAAATTTCTGTTCTTGTCCACAGGTTTGAGATGTTCAGAATGAAGGACAATGAGACTGTGTCCGAGATGATCACCAGATTCACAGACATCACAAACTCTCTTGTGGCACTTGGAAAGATTTACACTCAAGCAGAGATGGTTAGAAAAGTCTTACGTGCACTCACTCCAGAATGGGAGAAGAAGACCACAGCAATAGCGGAAGCAAATGACTTGTCACAACTTTCTCTCGAGAATCTTGTGGGCAATCTCATGGCATATGAGGTCCAACTTGTAGATCGAAAGAAGGATACAGAATCACACCAAGCAAAGAAGAAATCATTGGCTTTTAAAGCCATGACTGACTCAGAAGATGAGGAAGAAGATGAAGAAGAGATAGCAATGTTCACTCGAAGATTCAAGAAGTTCTTAAAGAAGGGTAAGTTTAATTCTAAAGTTAGAGATTCTAATGACCCTCCTACATATTTCAGGTGCAATAAAATAGGTCACATGAAAAAGGATTGTCCCTTAGAAAATGCAAAGAACAAGGGAAAATCATCCAACTTCAAGAAGGACAAATATTCAAAGAACAAATTTGCCAAGAACAAGAAGGCCTATCAAGCTACATGGGATGATAGTGATTCGTCTTCTGAAGAAGAAACGGATGAAAATAACGAAGTGGCAAAGGTGTGTTTCATGGCTGCACAAGAACATGTAAGTAATGATTATGATTCAGAAGATCTTCTTGATGCTTTTAATGAAATATTCCAAGAGTTAAAGAAAGAAAAGATTAGAGTTAAGAATCTTGAGAAAGTGAATCAAACACTTAATCAAGAAAATCTTAACCTTGATAAGGAAGTAAAATCCTTAAATTCTCGCATTGCAAGTTTAGATACTGATCTTGAAACTCTCAAAAAGAATTATGAAGAGATTTCAAAGAACGTATCTAAGTTTAACAAAGGCAAAGAGAATTTAAATGATATGATTCATCATCAAGTAAAATCTAGTCAAAAATATGGACTTGGTTTTAAAAAATCGTCTGTAAAAGAATCTCCTGTCGTAAACACTAGTAAAAATAAATCAGCATCTATTTCTAGTGTTACACACAAGTTGTATGATTTCTTTAAAAAGCCTAAGGTTGTTAATTTTAGTGATAAAAGCAAGAATACCATTCGGTTAAGTCGACTGAACCATACAACCAGTCGTCTGTCCAGAGGAATTGAATCTTATTCAACGAGATCAAAACCTTTTATAAGTCGACCTAGTGTATCAGCCAGTCGACTGACTTACACTAACAGTCGACTGAAGGACACTGTTAAGTCAACTGGACAGAACAAGTTAGTATGGGTTCCAGTCAGTCTAAATCAGAATGATAAAATTGCTTATATTAACTCATATGTGTTAAATGTGTGTAATTCTATTTATTATATTCCTGCTTATGGAGGAAGATCAAACTCTTCATGGGTTTGGTTTCCCCCAAACTAATGTGTTTTGGACCCAATAAAAAGGGTACCATATTTACCTTAAACTTTTTATAGGTACCCAAGAAAGAACGCTGGATATTAGACAGCGGATGTTCAAAACACATGACAGGACATGCCAACCTACTATCCACCATTCAAAGCATAGATGGAGGAACCGTCACCTTTGGAGATGACAATAAAGGCAAAGTCATAGGTATTGGCATGGTTGGTAAAACTTCTAACCCAACCATAGAAAATGTATTATTAGTTAGTGGTTTAAAGCATAATCTTTTAAGCATTAGTCAATTATGTGATAAAGGGTATAAAATAGTTTTTGAAAAAGATGCATGCTTGATTTATGACTCTACTATGCAAAATGTTATTTTTCAAGGTTTTCGTAAAAATAATATTTATGAATTGTGTTTGAATGCAATTGATTTTTCAAATGACTTTTGTTTAATAGCCTCTAACAATGAATCTTGGCTATGGCATAGAAGATTTGGACATGTGAACATGAAAAATCTCTCAAAATTATCTAAATATAACCTAGTTAAAGGACTGCCAAAACTATCCTTTAAAAAGAATAAGTTATGTGATGCATGTCAACTAGGAAAACAAATCAAATCCACTTTTAAAACAAAAGAAGTAATTTCTACTAGTAGGCCGCTCGAATTAATTCATATGGATTTATTTGGCCCTACTAGAGTTGCTTCTTTAAATAAAAGTAGATATGTGTTTGTTTTAGTAGATGATTTTTCAAGATTCACTTGGACATTCTTTTTAAAACATAAAAATGATGCTTTTGATGAATTTGCACATTTTTGTAAACGTATTCAAAATCAAAGATCTCTAACCATAGTCACTATTAGAAGTGATCATGGTGGAGAATTTGAAAATGAAACATTTACAGAATATTGCAACAAGAATGGTATAACACATTCATTTGCATTTCCTAGAGCTTCACCACAAAATGGAGTGGTTGAAAGGAAAAATAGGACTTTGCAAGAATGCGCACGTACTATGCCTGTTGAAAGCAATCTACCAAAGCATTTTTGGGCTGAAGCTGTTGCTACAGCTTGTTATGTGTTAAATAGAATTCTTCTAAGACCTAAGCTAAAGAAGACTTGTTATGAGTTATTTTTTAATAAAATTCCTAAAGTCTCTTATTTTAAGACATTTGGTTGTAAGTGTTTTATTCTAAACACAAAAGATAATTTAGACAAATTTGATCCTAGATCTAATGAGGGTATCTTTTTAGGATACTCAAATAGGAGTAAAGCATATATAATTTTCAATCAGTCTACAATGACTATTGAAGAATCAATGCATGTTACATTCGATGAATCTTTACCTTCATCAACCTTAAATAAAAATGATGAAACTGATTCATCACCTTTAGATAATGTGATTAAATCCTTAGAACAAACTAATCTGACTGATAAGTCGACTGATAAGGACTACCAGTCGACTGAAGTAAAGCAGTCGACTGAAGAACAAGTCAAGTCGACTGATCCTATTGTGATATCTTCAACTTTACCAAAGTCATTTGTTGAAGTTAAAGATCATCCTCATGACTTAATAATTGGTGACATTTTCCATGGTATTCAGACACGTTCACATGTTAATATGATCTCTCATACAGCATTCTTGTCGGATTTTGAACCGAAAAATATACAAGAAGCTTGTGAGAATGAATATTGGATGAATGCCATGCAAGATGAACTAAACCAATTTATAAGGAATGATGTATGGGATTTAGTTCCTCGACCTCCTGATCAGACTATTATTGGTACCAAATGGGTATTTAAAAATAAGTTAGATGAATCAGGACAAGTTGTAAGGAACAAGGCGAGATTAGTTGCTCAAGGATATAATCAAGAAGAAGGTATAGATTTTGATGAAACATATGCTCCAGTTGCTAGACTAGAATCTATTCGTATTTTATTATTTTTTGCTTGTTTCATGAATTTTATACTTTATCAAATGAATGTTAAAAGTGCTTTTCTTAATGGGTTTATTAAGGAAAATGTTTATGTTAAACAACCACCAGGTTTTGAACATGAACAATTTCCAGATCATGTTTATAAATTGAAAAAGGCTTTATACGGTCTTAAACAAGCACCTCGTGCTTGGTATGATCGTCTGAAAACTTTTCTTTTAGAAACAAGATTTGAAATAGGTAAAGTAGACACTACATTGTTTATCAAAAGAGTTAAGAATGATATCTTAATCATACAAATATATGTTGATGATATAATTTTTGGTTCTACTAATAATAATCTATGTCAAGAATTTGCTAATACCATGAAAAACAAATTTGAGATGAGTCACATGGGTGAACTCAATTATTTCCTTGGACTTCAAATTAAACAATCCTCAAATGGCATATTTATCAATCAAGGCAAATATGCAAAGGAACTACTCAAACGTTTTAACATGGATAGTACTAGTAGTAAATCCACAC
Organism: Hemerocallis citrina; assembly: GCA_017893485.1. Taxonomy (NCBI): domain Eukaryota; kingdom Viridiplantae; phylum Streptophyta; class Magnoliopsida; order Asparagales; family Asphodelaceae; genus Hemerocallis; species Hemerocallis citrina. Next base: position 131,565,808 of record CM030367.1, on the reverse strand, counting down.
CTATGGCTACTACTACTACTCTTGACAAAGATTTATTAGGTAAGAGTGTTGATCAAAAACTCTATCGAGGTATGATTGGTTCACTCTTATATATTACTACAAGTAGACCAGATATTATGTTCAGCGTATGTTTATGTGCTAGATATCAATCTAATCCTAAAGAGTCTCATTTAAAAGCAGTGAAACGAATTTTAAGATATATTAAAGGCACATCTGAATATGGTTTATTTTATCCACGCAACGATAATTTTCAACTTTTGTCATATAGCGATGCTGATTTTGCTGGAAGCAAAACTGATCGCAAGAGTACTAGTGGTACATGTCACTTTTTGGGACATTTCCTAGTCTCTTGGTGCAGTAAAAAGCAAAATTCCGTATCCCTATCAACCACAGAAGCTGAGTATATCGCTGCAAGTTTGGCATATGCACAAATCTTGTGGATGAAACAAACTTTATTAGATTATGGTATTTCATTTGAGAAACCCTCAATTATGTGTGATAATACCAGTGCAATTAATTTATCTAAAAATCCGATTCAACATTCACGTACGAAACATATTGATATTCGATATCATTTTCTACGTGATCATGTTTTAAAAGGAGATATATCTTTAGACTTTATCTCTACTGATAAACAAGTAGCAGATATATTTACCAAACCTCTTAAAGAAGATACTTTCTTTAATTTAAGAAGAGAACTTGGAATTTGTGATTTTATAGATATTTGTTGAAATTTGTTTCTGTTAAGTCGACTGTGTTCTTGAGTAAGTCGACTGTACTGTACTTTAAATCATATCTATTTTTTTCTGACCAGTCGCCTGGTCCCGATACCAGCCGACTGATTAGTAGACATAATTTTTTTAGTCTCTTCTCGACTCAGTCGACTGATATACCCTACCAGTCGACTGTCGCGAGCTCAATCGTCTTCAGCGACTATTCATCGCGTCTTTTGAAATAAAATTCACTTCTCTTTTCACCCGTGATCTCTTATCTCTACCGTCGATTTCTTCCCTCTTTGATCTCAGCCGTCTATCCTCAGTTAAAAACCCTTTACCAGCCCCTCTTTCTCACCTTTACCGATCTCCAATTTTTCACCCAAAATCCCAAAACCCTAATCTGTGAAGAAGAAGGAAGTCGACTCTCAAACTGCAGCTGGTGCTCGCATCTTGACTGATCTTTCGTCTTTTCTTTGGTAAAATCCTTTCCCCTCTCTCTTTTTATGGCTCCTAAAAGATCCAAGAGATCTCATGAGGGTCTTCATCTCAAGATTACACTCAATTTCTTTTAAGTCCCGATCTCATTGAACGATGGTACCTTATTTGTACCATTACCATCTTCCCTGGAAGATTTGTTAACTTCAATGATCTTGATCGTTTTAATCTTGTCCCCTTATTTCAAAATAGTAGTCTTTATGATTTTCTCTCTCTATCTAATCAGCCCAACTATTATTCCCAACTCATCTATTTGTTTTACACAAATATGAGGGTTGTACAAAAACACGATGGGGATGTAGTTATCCGTTCGTCTGTGAAAAATGTCAAAATGACATTCACACCCACTAGAATTAATCAAATACTGGGTATTGATGACAGAGGAATATATCTTGATGATGTTCTTTTAGATGATGCCTCTGTTTTATCTAAAATCTTTTTACCCAATCATGGCCCTCCAATGACTAGCAAAAATATTAAACCTATTGCTAAGCTTGTAGCTAGAATACTAGCCTATAACATCCTTCCCAAAAAGGGTAGTTATGACCAGTATTCTCTAGAATTACAAAAAGCTGTCTATGCAATATTTGGTAAAATTGCTGTCAATTGGGGTCGTGTCATCTTTTCTAAACTTGAACAAAACCACACTCACTTTCTACCTTTTGGTGGTCTTCTCACTAGAGTCTTTATAGCTTTTGGTATTGATCTCGATTCCGAGACCAATGTTGTTACTCATTATGATTGTTTCGATCGTGCTAGTTTGGCACGAATGAAACTTCTTGATCCTCCTTCTAGATCACCCCCTAGGTCTCCTCCACTTTCTCAAGCTCCTTTAGGTTCTACTTCTAGACCCTCTAGACCTTCTACCTCTTCTGATCCACCTATTCTTCAAGCCAACTATGATGATCCTCGTACTCTATATGACTGTGTTTCCTATCTTATGAAACATTCAGCCATTGTGGATACCCAACTTCATAACCTTGATTCCAAACTAGACAACATTGATACCAAACTTGACAACCTCACTAATCTCTTCAATTCTCAATTTCATCCTCCTTCTCATGGTGACGATGAAGACTCCGATGAGGACGATTGAAGACTTTTTATTTTAATTTTCTATTATGTAATTTTCTTTCATAAGATATTGTTATTTTGTGTATGCGACTTTATCTTAGTTTCTTTTCTATGCAAAAGATTGTTATTTTGTGTTTTTTTTATGATGACAAAGGGGGAGAGATATCTGTGTTATGGTTGCTTTATTATCTGTGTTTGATATATTTGATATCCTCTTGTTTGTTAACTTTGTTCTATTTCTGGGTATTGGAAAATTCTCTGGTCAGTCGACTGCCAACAAGCATATAAGTCGACTACTACTGCTGCATCTGTATTTATTCCTTGTGATTGTGATTTTCTATGTATATGTTTTCTGATCAGTCGTCTGTTATATTGATAAGTCGACTGATACATATCTTATGATACTTTTTATCTATATGCATGATGTGTTTTTTATAGGGAGAGCATATTTTTACTATGCTTGTATATTATCTGTTATTATCAGCTATTGTGTTGTCATCATCAAAAAGGGAGAGAATGTTGATTCTTGATTTTGATGATCACAACACAGTGCAACATGTGTCTATGTTATACAGCTAACATTGCAGGTTGTACATACAAAAGACTATTTTAGCTGAACAAATGAACAAGCTCAAAGGATACAGATAAAGACTTCACTCAGACAAGATTCAAGACTTCACTCAAGACAAGACTCAAGACTCAAGACCTTTAGCTCAATTGTGTCAAAATTGTAGTGTCTTGTAAAAACATTGTATCTTACTTTTTGTTAAGTCTTAGTCTGATGTAAAGCCTTGTCACACACACACACACTCAAAATTTCATAATGTGTGTTTCTTAAAAACCCCCAAAAAGAGTCAAAACAGTTTGAAGTAATTTAACTTTTGAGTACCAGTCGACTTAAGCTTTTGCCAGTCGACTGACAGTACAAAACTGTTTAAATTTATTCAAACTCTGATCAGTCGACTCATATGGCAACCCAGTCGACTGTTCGAGAGCTTTTGACCGTTTTCAAAATCTAATTTTTTTCAAAATCAAAAGCTTAGATCCGTTGGTTGACAGTTGGAGTAACTGTCTCCCAACGTCCAGCAGATCAAACTCTATAAGAAGAGTTCAGATCTCACTGAAAAGATCTACAGAACATTCTTTGAGATCCGATCAATCTTGAGAAAAATTCTAAGTGATATTTTTGAGAAAAAAAGCTTTCAAGTTCATACTCTTTGGTTCTCTACATTCAGTCCAGTATAGCAACGAATTCGCTCTGGACTGAGTATAGAAGTCGACCTTGTTTTTTAGCCACGTGCAACAAAACAACACATCAACAAGGCTATAGGTTGACTGTAAAGTTTTTCTTGTTCTTTTGCTCTCGGTTGGAGAGTGTTTTTGACTCTAGGTTGTAGAGTCGGTTTGTTTCACTCTTGGTAGTAGAGTGGGTCTGCTTTTTCTGGTTGAGAGAAAGGACTACGGGTTAGACAAGGTTGTTGTCTTAACGCCGTAGGGTATTCTTGTAAACTTTTTCAAGAATAGTGGAAATCTCAAGTGGGTTGCTTGGGGACTGGACGTAGGTCGGGAGGACCGAACCAGGATATATCTTGTGTACTCTGTGATTGGTTGTCTTGATTTTGCATTTACTCTTGTTTACTTAAGTTCTGCAAAAAGTGTCTGGACAGTCGACTTCTTGCACTATCAGTCGACCGGTCAGTGTCGTATAAGTTGTATTTTCATTGTGTCTTCAGTCGCCTGTCTTATCTATAAGTCGACTGCACAGAGTTACTATTTTTGCCTTATTTTGGTCATATCAGTCGACTGGTTCACAACCAAGTCGACTGCACCGAAGAAAATTTCCGCAGTTTTTTATTAACACTATTCACCCCCCTCTAGTGTTTGTTGTCTCACCTATAGGATCCAACAGAACAATCTCTCTAGTAGTAGCTGTCATCGCTCTGTACTCAGCTTCGGTCGAAGAACATGCAACAACTGCCTTTTTCTTACTTCGCCATGAGATCAGCGAATCACCAAGAAATAGACAGAAACCTGTGGTAGACCGTATGGTAGTAGGATCACCTGTCCAATCTGAGTCAGAATATGCACTCAGCTCTAGTTTGGATGTATCAGGCATGAATAATGAGCAAGTAATAGTGCCTTGAAGATATCTGAGAATCCGAAGAAGAGAACTGTAGTGAACTGACGTAGGCGCGGAAACAAACTGACTGACAACACTTACTGCGTGGGCAATATCGGGTCTGGTCATGCATAAGTAGACAAGTTGTCCAAAAATCTATCTGTATCTAGTGGGATCAGGAAGGAGCTCACCATCAGCAGGACGAAGCTTCACATGAAGCTGTAAGGGTGTATCGGTTGATCGGTTGATCGACTGTCGGAGAGGAATGCAGCGGAGATAATATCTGATGTGTATTTCTGTTGAGAAATGAGTATCCCCCGAGATCCATAAGAAATCTTTAGGCCTAGAAAATAACATAGTCTGCCAAGGTCTTTCATATGGAACTGTTGATGAAGGTATTTCTGGGTGGATATAATGCCCGCAGAGTCATCCCCAGTAATGATCATATCGTAAACATAGAGTAGTAGAAGTAATCTCCCTTACGGCGATGACCTCATAAACATAGAATGGTCCAGAGAACTCTGACTAAAACCAGCCTTGGTGATGACAAGGCGAAAACACTTAAACCAAGCTCGAGGGGCCTGCTTAAAACCATATATAGCCTGACGCAACCAGCAAACATGACGAGGAGTAGGGAGGCCAGGAGGAGGATCCATATAAACAACCTCAAATAAGGTACCATGAAGAAAAGCATTCTTCACGTCCATCTGGTATAACAATCATTGGCGGATGGTTGCAACAGTAAGAAGAGTACGAATAGTAGTCATCTGTGCAACGGAAGCAAAGGTCTCATCATAATCAATGCCATGCTCCTGAGTAAATCTCAGGCTACTAGATGAGCCTTGTGCAGCTCAATAGATCCATCAGGTTGATATTTGATCTTGAAAAACCACTTGCAGCTAATAGGTTGAACGCCCTCTGGCAGAGGAACAACATCCCAAGTGCCAATTTGATCAAATGCATGGAATTCCTCTACAATAGCTTTCCGCCATTCAGGATATTGAATTGCATCTTGATAGGTTCTGGGCTCATGTGTAAAGTGTATAGCAGTGAGATATGCATGAAACTGTGGTGAGTAGGAAGCTAGGGTGGTAAAACCAAACTGTTCAGAAGGACCAGTGGCATCAGGTGTATAACGTGCCGGAGGAATACCAGAAGTAGAACGGGTAAACTGATGAATAGGTGATGGACTGACAGGGTGTGGGGGTAAGGACGATGGAGTAGGTGCATGTGTCGGTGGGGAAGTAGGAGGGGTGGGTGCTGGCTGCTGTGGGGATGCAAGTGGTGTTTTGGTAGGGGGAACAACAGGTGTAAGGACTGCAGGAGATGTGAATGGAGCCAGAGGAGTGGGATCAAAAGGAATGCGGGAAGATGAAGTCGGGGGGCTAGCAACAACTGGGGAATCGAGAAGTCTAGTACCCTCGGGGAGAGTCAGGTAGTAAGGGGAGTCTTCCACATAGGATATATGTCGAGAAATGCGGACACGACCCGCTGATGGATCAAAACAATGATAACCTTTGTGTTCGGGACTGAGACCTAGGTGAACGCACTTAGCAGCATGAGCGGAGAGCTTCGTGCACTCAGTAGGAGGGAGAAGGACGTAACATGAGCACCCAAAGGTACGGAGCATACTGTAGTCGGGAGGTGAGTGATAAAGAGCCTCATAAGGCATCGTACCAGCTAGGGCAGACGAGGGAGTAATGTTGATGAGACTAACAGAGGTCATGATAGCTTCAGCCCAGAAAGAACGAGAAGCGGAAAAGGAGAGTAAAAAAGTGTGAGCCATCTCAAGGATGTGACGATGCTTGCGTTCAGCTACACCATTCTGCTCATGTGTGTGAGGGCATGATTGCTGAAAAAGGGTGCCGTGAGACTGAAGAATCGATCTCATAGTGGTGGAAGTGTACTCACGTGCACCGACCGATCGAAAATTCTTAATGCACACACCGAACTGAGTGTGAATCATAGTTGTAAAGACCGGTAAATATCAGATATCTCAGATCGCTGACGCATAAGAAAAACTCATGTATGTCTAGTGAAGTCATCGATGAAGGCAACATAATAGAGATAGCCTTTCCATGAAGATACGGGAGAGGGTCCCATATGTCAGAATGAACAAGTTGAAAAGGATGAGCAGTTTCAGAAGTGCTTTTGTGACTAAAGGGTAGGGCAACGTGTTTGGCCAAATGAAAACCCTGACAATCAGATAAATGTTTAAAAGTGAGAGAACCAAGGGCACCACTGCGAGCTATAGTCTGGAGTCGTGATGCGCTAATATGACCTAAACGTCTGTGCCACAGATCGGCATCAGAGGAAATAATATCGGCAAAACTAGAAGGAGAGTGATGTGCATGAAGAAAATCTAGATAATATAGACGACTCTGACAGCTAGCACGCCCAAACTCCTCACCGGTGGAGGAATCAGTAATAGAACAACCTAAATAGTCAAAAGTAACGACAAGACCACTATTGCACAACGCACTAATAGAAATAAAGTTTATTGATAAATGAGGAGTATAAAGAATATTTGGTAATGTGAGAGTGGGAGAGCTAATTGTCCTTGAGTGTGTAATAATAAATGGTGAGCCATCAGTTGTGTGTAGAGTTGGAGAGTGAGAGGGAAGTGCTCTGCAGGTGGTGAACAGTGTCTGATTACTAGTGAGATGATGTGATGCACCAGAATCTAAAATCCAGAACGAATACATACCAGGAGTGGAAAAAAGTGCAGAAGCAGATGAACCAGTATTGATAGACTAACCCATGAGCTGTAGTTCCAGCTGAGTAAGGCATTGCTGAAGATTAACCCAATCAGCAGGAGATGGCAAGGCTGGAGTGACAGGCATGGCCGAGGATGTTAGGGAAGAAGCAGCCTCATCCTCAGAGTCTCTCTATTGGAAAGAAGCTATCAATAGTGAGATTGAATTGATTCTAAGCAATCACACCTGAAAATTGGTTGACCTTCCACCAGGCCATAAACCAATTGGATGTAAATGGATCTTCAAATGGAAGATGAAACCAAATGGTTCCATTGACAAATATAAAGCTAGATTAGTGGCTAAAGGGTATCGCCAGAAGGAGGGCTTAGACTTCTTTGATACCTATTCACCGGTTATGCCGATAACCTCTATAAGAATGTTGATAGCAATAGCATCTATCTATAATCTTGAAATTCATCAAATGGATGTCAAGATGACATTTTTAAATGGGGATCTCGAAGAATAGATCAACATGGAGCAACCGGAAGGGTTTGTTTCAAAGGGAGCTGAAAACAAAGTATACAAACTTGCTAAATCCCTATATGGACTTAAACAAGCTCTGAAACAATGGCATGACAAATTCGACAATGTCATGTTGAAAAATAGTTTTCGAATTAATGAATGTGATAAATGTGTTTATTAGAAACAAATGGGACATTCATGCGTGATTGTTTGCCTGTATGTGGATGATATGCTAATCTTTGGTCCTAACCTGGAAGTCATCAAGACTATAAAGAAAATGCTAATCGACCACTTTGACTTGAAAGACTTAGGTGTGGCAGATGTTATTTTGGGTATCAAAATAATAAGAACACCTAGTGGCATTGAATTATCTCAATCACATTATGTGGAAAAGTGCTTGAAAGATTCAAGGAACATGGGATTAAAGGAGTATCAAACCCTTTTTCACAATCTGTAGTTTTGCACAAAAATACTGCTGAAAGTATAATGCAACTAGAGTATTCTCGTGTAATAGGTAGTTTAATGTACCTCATGAACTTTACGAGACCAGACTTTGCTTATGCAATGAGCAAACTAAGCAGATACACAATTAACCCAGGAAAATGTCACTGGGCATCACTGTTAAGTTGCTTGGGTATTTAAAGAATACCACAAAATATTCATTGCATTATGGCAGATATCCTACTGTTCTTGAAGGATATAGTGATGCGAATTGGATATCGGATTCAGAGGAATCAAAATTCACAAGTGGTTATGTCTTTACCCTAGCCGGAGTTGCTGTGTCCTGGAAGTCTTCTAAACAAACATGTATTGCTCGATCCACGATGGAGTCCGAGTTTATTGCTTTAGACAAAGCAGGTGAAGAAGCAGAATGGCTTCGCCATTTTTTAGAAGATATTCCATTTTGGCCTAAACCTTTGACGGTCATATGTATCCATTGTGATAATCAAGCTGCACAGAGCAGAGCACACAATTCTGTATATAATGGCAAATCGAGACATATTCGTAGACACCATAATACTGTTCGACAGTTACTCTCAAATGGATATATTAGCGGATCTATTTACTAAGGGATTATCCAGAGAGAAAATTAACTTTGCATCGAGGGAAATGGGCTTAAAAGCCTAAAACAATACGAGTTACCTTATACGGAAACCTAACCTGGCGACTGGAGATCCCACAGACCAGGCTTATGAGTAACTCAATCAGTAATGCATTTGGACTCAGTCCCATCTCATTCCTATGGTGCAACAATAAATGCATGCCTACAGAAGTATTAAAAAGGTTAAGCTATGCTTTTAATGACGTCCATATCTTAAAACTCACAAGTGGAGTATTATAGGATACTCTTTATGGATGCGGTCACCTATGTAAGTGTGAGCTAGGTCGGCTGTATGAGAATTTTAAAAGGCTGAAGTTCTCTAAAACACTCGCAGAACTGAGATTTGTTCAGGGCCAAAATGAACACAACCAAGAGATTGGATGTGAAGAACACAATACTGTGTAGAGTTCATTGTTTGGGCAAACACTAATGGCTGACGGTTCAAGATGAAATATTTCACCGATTAGCCAAGTATGTCCGATAAACTTTAACTAGGGAAATTTCAAAGTGAAATATCTACCTATCCACGATGCAATATTGTTTCAATTGCACTCTGTAATATGTACCTTTTATAAGGTTGGAAACGAAAATTATCATTCATGTAGGGGATTCTTGGAAATCGGTTCCATCGTATTCTACTCATCAAGACATATAAAATGATGTACTCACATGTCCAAAACGGATTTCAAATGAATGGAATATTCGCCTCCAAAGTTAGCTTGTTAAAATGAAGAATTGGACTTTTGCATGATATGTGACATTGAAAGTTAGTCCCATATCGGAAAGAAGCAAAAAGCAAATGAAGTTATAAGTTAAAAACTGAGCCAAAGGGGTGTGCCCTTAGGGGTACAAATATTTTCCCCGGAGGGAGAACACACCCAACTTGGGCGTCGGTGTGAAACACACGCGCGCACCCGCCCACCTGGCCAGGCCTGGCCAGGGCCTGGGCCTGGGCTTGGGCTTGGGCTTGGGCTTAAAAGCAAAAAAAACCAGTTCTGATTTGATATGGGCTGGATACAGGCAGTTGCAACTGTCATGACAGTTTTGTCTGAACGGTTGCAAAAACCGCCAAAGGCTTAGGGCTATAAATAGGACTGGATTCTGATCAAATCCGGGCCAATTTATATCTTCTCTACCACCATGTATCAGTGTAGACATATCACAAAACGCTGTCATATCCATTCTCGCCTGAGTCTCCATTATTCTAGTGTAAGTTAGTGGAGTTCTGACTGTTGTATCTTGGGAGACAACTGTCGAATAACCTGTATACACCATAGCAGTGGCAAAATAAACGTCTTAAGGACATTGTTTTAACAAGCCTCAGTTTGTCTATTTTTCTTCACCATATTCAAGGTCGGAATTGGAGATAACTTATCATCTTTCTATGCTTTGTGTACAATAATATACGCTGTTTGCGAAACAGTTCCTTAATTCACAATTACCAAGGTTCGAATTGAAGATGTATTATCTTCATTTTGTTCTTTGTTGATAGTGAATTTTACTGTTGTTGTAACAGTATAATTGTTATTAAATTCGAGTAGGAATATAATTAGATATATTATCTTCCTTTCGTTCTTAGTTGATAGTGAATTTTACTGTTGTTGTAATAGTATAATTGTTATTAAATTCGAGTAGGAATTTAATTAGTTTCTTTTAATAATTTTTCATTATAAAATTAATTTTGTCTACTTAAGGTATAACAGATATCTCTAAGAGAGCTGTCAAGATTTAAAACAATATTGGCAGCTGTCTTCTCCAATTAACGAAATATTACACAAGCAGTCATGGCTTTAAATAAAAAAAAATTAAATGGCAGCAACATCGATCAGTCACTTTTGTAGAAAATGGGCAAACAAACGACATGATCCATCACTTTTGTGTTTCTTTTTCTCATTTATTAGCCTGTTTAGTTATTTACTTTTTCAATTACATGATCCGTAAGTAGTTGAAAAGGAGATCCGTTATTCTTCACCTGTTATGCAATGTGCATAAATCTTTGTAATGATTATACTGACAAGCATCTAAAGTTTCCCCTATTTTTGCAATGTGCATAGCTCTTTGCAAGGATTATGCTGATATTCACCTAATGTGTGCCACCTTTAAGATGATGCCACATTATGTTTTAAGCATGCATCGAAAACTCAGTATCAGGACCAAGTATCAGCATATCATTTATTGGTAACTTCAGATATATCAGTAGGTAATATCAGTCAGTAACTACCTGTAAAATCATAGTATTGCTCGATTTTTTAAACCATGGCTTCAAAGGGAGGATGATTGTTAGTTTGTATTTAAGCTGCATCAAAAACTCGGCATCAGGACCAAGTATCGGCATATCATTTATTGGTAACTTCAGATATATTGGAAGTATAGGTAATATCAATCAGATATTACCTGTAAAATCATAGTATTGCTCGATTTTTTAAACAATGGCTTCAAAGGGAGGATGATCGTTAGTTTGTGTTTAAGCATCAAAAACTCGGCATCAGGACCAAGTATCAGCATATCATTTATTGGTAACTTCAGATATATTGGAAGTATAGGTAATTTCAATCAGATACTACCTGTAAAATCATAGTATTGCTCGATTTTTTAAACCATGGCTTTAAAGGGAGGATGATCGTTATTTGTAATTTTTACTACTACTATTTGGTCCAAATTGTTTGGATAGGAAAAACTCATTGGAAAAAAAAAAGAAAAAAAAAATTCATGAACTGCATCCTTGTGTACCCAAACATTTTGTCCAAGTTTTTTAAAAGATACAAAACTTTGTTCTTTGGGCAGTATCATATGCTGTGATTTTGGTAAACTTTGTTTATTTATTTTTAAATAGATTTTAGTATACTTTCTATTACTTATGATATCCTATTAGCTAATACTTCACAACCCACTTCAGTTTTCGCTAGTTTTTAAAAGTATATATATAGAGGGCTCTTCAGTTGCGCACCTCTTTGGTGCGCACTCTCGTGCGCACTCTCCCACGGCCGTCCGATCCATGATCGAATCCTGATCTTGATCGGGTGGCTATGGTTTCTCCCGCTCTTCTCATCTAATATTGAGGGTTGTTTGGACATTTCACTTCTTCCAGCTACCCCTTTTCTCTCCTTCTCTCTCAGTTTTATCTCTCAAATCTCTCTTTGAAATCCCTCCCAAATCTCAAACCCTAGCTCCTGACGTCCGTCACTCACTTCTTTCGCCGTCGAAACCCTAGCTTCTTCGTTCCTCTGTCATTCTCCCCCGACCTCCGCCACCAATATCCATCCCACCATTCGACTCAACCTCCAAACCCGATCTCCATCTGAGCACCGCCACCACCAATCGATTCCACCTCCAAACAAGGAGCACTTATAGTGTCCCTTATAGAGGTTTCTTGAATGATGAGAGCTATACAAGGAGCACTTATAGTTTCATCGAGCGTTCAAATCATTCTCGGCTACAGTCAGTTCTGGGGCATCTGTTCAAGGTAAACATCGTTGCTTTATCTTCAGGTTTATGAAATATTTCTTCTTTTTTATGTAAAATTTTTAAATGTTCGTTTAGCTGACCATGAATGTTTGTTGAATGATTGAAGATTTTTTAGCCCTTTGGGGATGGTACCGGTGGTTGCGCTGGTGGGCTTTGGACTTTTTAACAGAGGATTCCCTGTGGTATGTATTACTTCTTTCTGCCACTTTTTCCCTTTTGAGGATGAGTAACATAACAAATCAATGAGGGGAAACTTAAATCTTATAAACATACCAGTTTGTTCGAAGCAAAATGAAATCGCTTTGTAATTCCTGTCTATTTCATTACGAGTCATGCATTACATCACTAACTCTAAAGTAGGACTGGATCCTAATACAAATTAAGTTACAGCAATGCAAAAGGACTGATATACAGACGGTCCATCTACCAACATCGAATTAGTAATGGGAAAAAATAAAGGGGAAAAAATATATTAAATGTTACGACTTCTCCACCTTCGCCTCCAGCGAATTCAGCTCTTCAGAGAGTTTCTCGTATAGTAGCTGATATGATCGAAGCTCTCTTTTAAGCTTTTCTTCCTACTCAGTAAAATGAAGATTTCAGCATAGTTACTGTTGCCGCTAAATTTGGTGTGGGGGCAAACAGATAGTATTTGTGGATTCTTAGGGAAACTGAATAGTAAACCTGTGTACCTGTTCCGTCGGGGTTTGATCGTCGTTCCTGCCGTGCACCTGCAAAAAGTGCGAGACACCGGGGTTGTTCCCGGCGACGCACCCTCCGACGCTCAAGTCAGTAATCAGAGAGATTATGAAAGAGCGCGAAAACTGGAGAAAGATTGATTACCTCTTAACGGAGATGGGTGGGGGGTATTTATAGGCGTCTTAGGGAACAGATTAGGAATGTAATCCCTGTAATCTGATAAGGAATATTCTCCTTGTATACAGATTGGGAATGTAATCCCTAATCCCCGGTGGAGGGATAGGCATGAATCAGGGCCGTTGATTAGGATCTAATCAGAAACCCTAATTCTATCCCTCTGGATCGGGTTTCGTGCTGGTTGAAACCTGCACCCGATTGAGGTGGATCCGTTTGCGGGCTAACGGGTTTTCGAGAAGGAGAACCAATGACCGCTTCGGACCCATTGGTAGGAGAAATTTCCGTTTTACCCCTAGGCTTCAAGATTCGTGCTCGGTTTGGACGGTCCCAATTAAACCCCATTTTTAGCCATATCACGAGCCCCCCACTCCCGAAGGCTGAGCTTGATCAGCCTTTGAGGAGTAGTTTTATTGTTCTAATGGCTAGAGGAGTTGTATCGGAGTCCAAATGGGAGTCTTTGAATCTTGAAGGAGGTGGTTTGGTGATTTTTCAAGTGGATCGAACTCTAAGTCGCTCTAGAGTCTCTTGTTGGAATATCCTCTTGACTTAAGAAAGTGTCGATTCGACGTCCTGGGGTTTTGGAAGATTATCTTTGGGCAACAATTGTTTGTTTGAGAGTGAGAAGGTACTCCCCAACTTTATAATTGCTTTCCAGGAGCTCTTCCTTATCTCTTCGAGTTTTTTAATTGTTTTTTGGCGTAATGGCTTGGCCGTCACCCCTCGTTGAGGGGCATATACATTTGTATCGCGCTTCCGACCCCCTCTAGAGCTCGCCGACTAGGGGGCCGAGGTCCGTATGCGGTTCGGCGCATTTTTCCGAAGAGGAGAGCGAGTTCGGCGAAATAGTGAGTGCTAGGAGGGAGTTCGGCATGTCGCGAGGTCCAATCTTTCCCCGTAACGAGGTCAATACCAAGAACGCTCGGCAGTGGGTACCGAACTCGAATTTTTCCCCCGTGACGAGGTCGGTGCCAAGAACGCTCGGCAGTGGGTGTCGAACTCAAATTTTTCCCCCGTGACGAGGTCGATGCCAAGAACGCTCGGCAGTGGGTGCCGAACTCAAATTTTCCCCCCGTAACGAGGTCGGTGCCAAGAACGCTCGGCAGTGGGTGCCAAACTCGAATTTTCCCCCTGTAACGAGGTCGGTGCCAAGAACGCTCGGCAGTGGGTGCCGAACTCAAATTTTTCCCCCGTAACGAGGTCGGTGCCAAGAACGCTCGGCAGTGGGTGCCGAACTCGAATTTTTCCCCTGTAACGAGGTCGGTATCAAGAATGCTCGGCAGCTGGTGCCGAGCTTGATTCTTTCCCCCGTAACAAGGTCGGTGTCAAGAACGCTCGGCAGCTGGTGCCGAGCTTGATTCTTTCCCCCGTAACAGGGTCGATTCCACGAACGCTCGGCAGTGGGCGCCGAACTCGAATTTTTCCCTCGTAACGAGGTCGGTGTCAAGAACGCTCGGCAGCTGGTGCCGAGCTTGATTCTTTCCCCCGTAACAGGGTCAGTGTCAAGAACGCTCGGCAGCTGGTGCCGAACTTGATTTTTCCCCCGTAACGAGGTCGGTGTCAAGAACGCTCGGCAGCTGGTGCCGAGCTTGATTTTTCCCCCGTAACGGGGTCGGTTTCACGAACGCTCGGCAGTGGGTGCCGAACTCGAATTTTCCCCCGTAACGAGGTCGGTGTCAAGAACGCTCGGCAGCTGGTGCCGAGCTTGATTCTTTCCCCCGTAACAGGGTCGGTGTCAAGAACGCTCGGCAGCTAGTGTCGAGCTTAAATTTTTCTCCCGTAACGAGGTCGGTGCCAAGAACGCTCGGCAGTGGGTGCCGAACTCGAATTTTTCCCCCGTAACGAGGTCGGTGTCAAGAACGCTCGGTAGTGGGCGCCGAACTCGAATTTTTCCCTCGTAACGAGGTCGGTGTCAGCTCGGCAGCTGGTGCCGAGCTTGATTCTTTCCCCATAACAGGGTCGGTGTCAAGAACGCTCGGCAGCTGGTGCCGAACTTGATTTTTCCCCCGTAACGAGGTCGGTGTCAAGAACGCTCGGCAGCTGGTACCGAGCTTGATTTTTCTCCCGTAACGGGGTCGGTTCCACGAACGCTCGGCAGTGGGCGCCGAACTCGAATTTTTCTCCCGTAACGAGGTCGGTATCAAGAACGCTCGGCAGCTGGTGCCGAGCTTGATTCTTTCCCCCGTAACAGGGTCGGTGTGAAGAACGCCCGGCAGCAGGTGCCGAGGTCCTCAACTTGTCATTTTTCGTCATAGGAGTTTGTATCTACTGTGTGCCTTCTGAACTTCTGACAACTCTGACAGATGGGACGTTTATTAATTGCGGTGACCTTTGGGCTTCCATCAGATGGGACGCGCATTAAATGCAACTCATGATTTGGCGTGGTTAGCAAGGCGACAATTGAGGTCGCTCTGTCGTTTTGTGTAAATGGGTCGGTCGTACGGGCCCATTAACCTCGTTTGGAGCGCGCCTCTCTATAAATCCTCACCCCCCTCTCTCATTTCTCATTTCTCCTCTCTTTTGCTCAGACGGTTTCTTGTGCACAGGCGAACTCTTCCGGTGGTCGACGTTTGATTCCGGCGAAGTTTTCCGGCGGCTATCTCCCTTAAGGTAATTTATCAATTATGTCTGTAGCTTCTGTCTCCGAAGAAGTCTCTTGGTCCGAGCCCTCCCTTGAAGTCGTCGAGGATTCGACTCCGACTTCGACCAAGGGCAAGAAGGTGTTCGACAAGGATTCGATCGTCGAGGATCCGAAGAGGATGGGGGAGTTCGGACAACTGCCAGGGCCATTGACAGGGCTCCATAGAGTTAGGCAGCTTCCGAAGGATCAGGCCGAGCGGATCGTCCATGGGAGGGGGAGGTCCTTCGAGGAGAACGCCGCGAGGGAGACGACGGAGGCGGACGAGGCGGCGTCGATTCTGCGCGAGGAGGATTTGGCAGTGATCCGGGATTCTTTTCTCATCCCGGAGGAGTACGAGCTTATGCTGTCGGGCCCCGGAGTTAGGGCCAACTCGCCGCTGCCAGTGACGATGTGTTGCTGGCCTGTCGACGCCTTCATCGCCGGGGCTCGGCTACCTCTCCACGCGTTCGCCGTTACCGTGGTGAGTTGGTTCGGGGTCAGCCCCATCCAACTCATGCCGAACGCGTGGCGAGTGATAAATGGTTTTGTTCTCCACTGCCAGGCTGCAGGGATCGAGCCGCAGCTGAACGTGCTTTGGACGTTATACCGGCTCCACCAAGGGAATAAGTCGGAGTACCGGTATTACTTGACTCCGAGGCACGGCGGCATGCTCGTCATATGCCCCGACTCCATTAAGCACTAGCGAGAGAAGTGGTTGGTTGTGCGGAGTCGAGAGGCATGGCCGATCCCTTCGAACTGGATAGAAGGGGTGCCGAAGATGACGAGGGCGATCCCGAAGCTCACTGTAGAAGAAGAAGAGGCGGTCCAGATTCTCCTTGATCGGCCGAAGTATGATTGGAGGGAGCTGACAGAGGACATCCTCTACAAGGGAGGGCTCTGCCGCGTAGATCCCAGTACGCGGCTCTCGTCAAGTTTTTATTTTCCGTACTCTCTTCCTTGTTGTTTTCAATGTGTTAACCAATTTTCGCTTTTGATGCAGAAGCCATGGACTATGACGCAGTACTGGTGCTCAGGGCAGGACTCGCAAGCAAGGCGCCTAAGAAGCGCAAGAGGGTTGCGTCCAAGCTGCCCTCGACCTCGAAGGCTCCGAGGATTGCAGCCTCTGTTGAGGAGGTGAAGGTCCTCGACAGTCTGGCTGTCACCGTGGCGGGGACTTCAGCTCCGGCATCTGCGGGCGAGTTCCCCATCGCCGCCGCCCTCACTATGGCGACGCCGCTGCTGTCGGTGGCTGGCGAGGAGCTCCTGACGGAGGAGCACAAGAGGATTCACATTCCGGACTGGCAAGTCCGGAGACATGATGGGTTCCTCGGGAACTCGCTGGCGAGCATGCAGGCCGTCAAGCACCTCGCCACTCCAAAAGACCGAGCCGCCATGGAGGCCAGGAGAGAGGGCGACGACGTAATCGAGATCGCTCGTTCGGCGGTGTCGGTAAGCCTCAAGCTTCCTTTATTCATTGTACTCCCATAGCCCAAGTTTTTCTAACTCTCTTCGTTCTTCTTTGCTACAGATCATCATCCACTTTGGCCACCTCACCGAGAGGTTGACAGCTCTGGAGAAGGAGCTAAAGCAAGAGTCCGACCAAGCTCGGAACGAAAAAGCTCGGCTGTCGAACGAGCTCGACAAACTCCGCGTCGAGCACGAGGGCAGGTCGGCGAGGATCCAGCACCTCGAGGCCGAGGTGACGAGGTTGGAGGGAGAGCTCCTTCGTCAGAAGGAGGGGTCGGCCAAGCAGCTGGCCGAGGTCGAGGCAGCCAATGCGGCGGCTGTGAAGGCGGCGGAGGATGCGACCCTGGAGAAGGCGCAGGGGTTCCTCGCCCAGAACATGACGAAGGCCTTGCCGCAGCCCTCGACCGGGTGTCGAAGGAGTACCCCGAGGTGGACGTCTCGGGGTGGAGGCTATTCCCCGGCCATGTCGAGGGTTTCGACCCTGAATCCGAAGGGGAATAGGAGGAGGAGGGGGATGACGAAGCCGACGCCGGGGCCGGGGTCACTGAAGAGGTCCCTAGTACCGCGATCACTCCGCTGGCGGTGGCGTCCCCTTCGGAGAAGTCGACCCCCACCCGAACTCGTCGCCCGGGGAAAGAGGTCGCGCCTTGACTCCACTCCTCATTCTCTTGTTTTGTTTTTTGTTCTTTTCTTTTCACTCATTGTAACGCCTAATAGCGGACTGGCCACCGCTGCTTTTTGAAATGAATGAAAAGAAAATTTTTGTAAGTGTCGGTGTTCTGATCTTCGTTTTTCGCCCCCTTTTCGTCAAATATTCTCTTCTTGTTTCGAAAGTTTCTTGTTTTTTGGAAATTTTTCAAAGTGTGGTGCTCCGGCAGTGTTCGATCTTTTTGCTGATTACTTTGATCTTTTTTCAGCTCGTGGTGGTTGACCAAGATGGCGAGGCAATTCGCTCGGACGAGAAGGCTCGAGCCGAGGCCGGCCTCGGGGTGACGAGGTTGTGACTGGCCAAGTGCCGAGAGCGGCTGTATGAAGTCGAGCTCGGGTTGCGCCGAGCCGAAAGTGAGCGGAACCATCTTCAGCTCGTCCTCGGCCGGCGAGACATCGAAATTCGTCGTCTGGAGAGCCGAATCGCCAATATGACTCCCACAGGAGAAGGTGACTTTTTGCCAATTGCTTTCAGTAATGAGATTCGGATTCAATGCATCCGTCATAACTTGTCCAAAATAACAGCGGAGAGGGACGACTTGCTTTCCGAGATACAGCATCTGCACTCCGTAGAGACGAAGCTTCGGAAGGAGGGCGAGGGTCTAACGGCCGAAGTGGCCAAGTTGACGACCGAATGGGTCCAGTTGACAGCCGAGGTCGAAGCGCTGAAGAAAGCGACGGTGGATAAAAGCATCGAGGTCACCCACCTTCGGCACCTCATAGCCAGTCGATCAGGAGTTCCGGACTCCGCGATACCCCCTCGTTTCGACGTTAACGTCAAAGACGACTCGTTGCGTGATCGGATCTCGGAGTTGTAGGCGGAAGTGGCTCGTCTTAAGCCGCATTCGGGACCAATCAACGTCCGAAGCACGTTGTGCACTCGCGCGGAGAGTGATCGGGGCATTACCTTCTGCGAGATGACGACCCGTCAGCGGATCGGCCATCCTAGTCCGGGGGACGCGCAGAGCTCGGTAGCGATTTCGTCGAGTAGAGCATCCGTCGGAGTAGCTACTAGGAGCGGCGCCGAGGATACATCTTAATTCGCTGGCTTGGGGTCGCGCTCTGGAGACAAGCGTCGTCACTCTCGAGTGTCTTTGAAGCGGAACGCCCCGGCCCCAAAAAAGCGCTGAAGTCGTCGACTCCGAGAGCTTTTGTATATATTTTTTTTTTGCTAAGTGTAATAAGTTGGCATTGTAACTTTTTCTTTGACGACTTGTAATCCTGCTGTGTCCGTCTTTGTACCGCATCTGATTCATCAATAAAGTGTTGTTGCCAAACTTGTGTGTTCTTTACTTTCGCGACTGTTGTTTGCTGCGCCGAGGCTTCTAAGTCGGCTGCATGCTTGTTTGTCGATCGGTGAGGTGAATGTTCGGCCAGTGGTGCCGAGCTTTGTCTCTGGTGTCCGATCATGTAGCCTTGTGAGGAGAGTTGAGCGGCGAGCCCTCAAAGCGCGTCCAAGCGCAAGTGTCAGGCCTCGAATCGTTGCTTGTGGTTCGGCAGTTATGGGAGCGATCGCAGATGGCGAACTACCTCTAGCCCACTTAGAAGCGATCATGCGAAGTATAATCGAGCCAGGTGTCGGGCTCCGAACCGTCGTTGAGTTAGCTTACCGGGGGCGAACTACTTTCGGCTTGCTGAATTTTGTTGCGATTGTGTTAGCCGGGGTAGGCTTGAAATGAACTGCGAGGCGAGTGTTAGCGTCGGCCGGCATGTTCTAGCCGGGGTTCCGAATCTCGCTCGGTATATTTCGAAGCACTTTCCGATTTGGGGTGTGGGCGCTCGGTTGTTCGAGCGTCGTCCTGAAAAGACGGGAGCAGACTTCCAATAGCATTAAGTGATGCTCCGGGATCTGTGGGGGCGTTCCACCTTCCCGAGGGCGTCGAGAGTAGGGCCCTTTAATAAATACACGGCGCTTCAGTTCCCTAGGCGACTGTTGGACTTTCGAGGGTCATAATGACAGTCTTGCGTGCTTCAATTCCCTAGGCGTGACTGTTGGGCTCCTGAGGGTCATAATTACACTCTTGGGGGACAGCTATAAGTACCACACTCCCCCCTTTCAGTCTCAGTCATTGCAATCTTGAACTCTAGTGGCATCGATGGTGTCTGCCCTTGGGCAGATGCCAGCTTTGTGAAAAATTCTCCCTTCGAGAGGTTTGGGAAGGTGGTCACCCTACTGCCTTGTTCTTCTCTCGTTCCTGACGGTCCCGATGTGGGTGTCAGGGTCGGGGGAGGACAAGGCAGAAGAGTTGGCAACCGAAGTCCAGATCCGAGGGAGAGATTCTTCGGGAGGATGGGTTGCCGTTCTTCAACCGTGATCTTCTCCCGATTCTGACGACTCCGATGTGGAGTTCAGGATCGGGGGAGATCCCGGTAGAAGAGGTGCTGACCGAAGTCTGGAACCGAGGGGAGGTCACTTCGGGAGGATAGGTGGTCGCTCTTCCACCATGGTCTTCTCCTGACTCTGACGGCTCTGATGCGGGTGTCAGGGTCAGGGGAGATCATGGTGGATGAGGTGATGACCAAAGTCCGTATCCGAGGCGAAGGTCCCCTAAAACCTTCATCTAAACTTTCTTTTGAGGCTAGGGTCTTGCCTGGTGTAAGTGGGTGGTGTTCATACAGCCCGATGGCTGAAGAGATCATGGCCGAAGTTTGATTTGGATCACTCGTCGTTCAGCGTTTAGCGACGAGCGAGTTGGGGTTGTCAGAGCCGTGACTCCGAACCATTGGCGAACTACCTCTTGCTCGCTTAGTAGCGAACTTGCGAAGTAGAATCGAACCAAGTGTGGGATTCCGAACCATCGGAAAAATAGTTCGACGGCTGTGGGAGCATTTCCGAATGGCGAACTACATCTAGTTCGCTTAGAAGCGAACTTGCGAAGTAGAATCGAACCAAGTGTTGGACTCCGAACCATCGGTGAAATAGTTCAACGGCTGTGGGAGCAATTCCGAATGGTGAACTACCTCTAGTTCGCTTAGAAACGAACTTGCGAAGTAGAATCGAACCAAGTGTTGGACTCCGAACCATCGGTGAAATAGTTCAACGGCTGTGGAAGCAATTCCGAATGGCGAACTACCTCTAGTTCGCTTAGAAGCGAACTTGCGAAGTAGAATCGAACCAAGTGTTGGACTCCGAACCATCGGGTAAAGTAGTTCAATGGCTGTGGGAGCAATTCCGAATGGCGAACTACCCCTAGCTCGCTTAGAAGCGAACTTGCGAAGTAGAATCGAACCAAGTGTTGGACTCCGAACCATCGGTAAAGTAGTTCAACGGCTGTGGGAGCAATTCCGAATGGCGAACTACTCCTAGCTCGCTTAGAAGCGAACTTGCGAAGTAGAATCGAACCAAGTGTTGGACTCTGAACCATCGGTGAAATAGTTCAACGGCTGTGGGAGCAATTCCGAATGGCGAACTACCTCTAGTTCGCTTAGAAGCGAACTTGCGAAGTAGAATCGAACCAAGTGTTGGACTCCGAACCATCGGTAAAGTAGTTCAACGGCTGTGGGAGCAATTCCGAATGGCGAACTACCCCTAGCTCGCTTAGAAGCGAACTTGCGAAGTAGAATCGAACCAAGTGTTGGACTCCGAACCATCGATAAAGTAGTTCAACGGCTGTGGGAGCAATTCTGAATGGCGAACTACCCCTAGCTCGCTTAGAAGCGAACTTGCGAAGTAGAATCGAACCAAGTGTTGGACTCCGAACCATCGGTAAATCGAGGAGTTAAAAGCAGAGAGATGTACACAGTAGCAAAAATACGGAAAAAACTTTATTTATTAATATCCAATGATCGGATGCTTCTAAAGTTGCTAGCCGTTATTACAAGGAAAAAATGAAAGCAAATTACTACGAAAGAAAGTTACTACAAGTAACAGGAAAGGAATGGTTCGACATCTCGAATTACTTAGAGAGGCGTTGTCGCTTTCTCTTGGTATTTTAAGAGATGGTCGGCATTCCAAGTCCTGGGAATCTCCCTGCCTTCGAGATCTTCTAGTCGGTATGTGCCGGGGCGGATTACTTTAGAGATCTTGTAAGGTCCCTCCCAATTCGGGGCCAATTTGCTTTTCTGACCTGGGAACAAGATGGCCAACTTTCGGAGGACCAGGTCCCCTTCTTTGAGGTCCGTTGGGCGGACTCTTTTGTTGTACGCTAGCTCAATCCTTCTTCGGTAAGTTTGCTGGCGTATGGCAGCTCTCTCTCGGATTTCATCTATGAGATCTAGGCTTGTTCTGAGCTCTCTGGCGTTCTGCTCTTCTTCATAAGCCATCAGACGAGGAGAGGGTAATCCGACTTCTAGGGGGATGATGGCCTCGGACCCATAGGTGAGATTGAACGGGCTCTCGCCTATTGGGGTCCGCTTTGTGGTGCGGTAGTTCCACAGCACGTTGGGCAGCTGATCGACCCATAAGCCCTTAGAACACTTGTCTAACCTCTTCTTAATGCCTGAAAGGATCTGTCGGTTGGCATTTTCGGCCTGGCCATTAGACTGAGGATGAGAGACGGAGGAGAAACGGTGTCGTATGGCGAGGTCCTCACATAAAGCTCGAAAGGCAGCCCCAGTGAACTGCGTCCTGTTATCTGTAACTATGACCCGAGGAACGCCGAATCGGCAGATCACATTTTTCCAGAAGAATTGAACGACCTTATGCTCGGTGATCGTAGCCAGGGGCTCGGCCTCTATCCATTTCGAGAAATAGTCGACTGCCACGACTAGGAACTTTAACTGTCCGGGAGCTGGCAGAAACGGCCCCAGTAAATCCATCCCCCACATTGCGAATGGGATCGAACTTGATAGGGAGACAAGTGGTGCTTGTGGGAGATGTCGGATGTCGGAGTACTTCTGACAGGAGCTGCATTGCCGAACGTGTCGTTCGGCGTCCCGTAGGAGAGTGGGCCAGAAATATCCGTAGTTCAATACTTTGCGCGCCAGGGCTCTGGAGCCAGAATGGGCCCCGCCAATGCCTTCATGAAGTTCTTGCAGGGCGTAGTCGGCTTGCCCAGGGGAGAGGCACCTCAGGTAGGGCCGACCGTCCACCTGGGTGAAGGAGCGTTTATACAGGATGCCTCCGATTAGCGTGTAACGCTCGGCTCGGGCTCTAACTCTTCTTGCTTCCTTCAAGTCCTCGGGGAGGAGTCCGTCCCTTAAGAATTCGATGAGTGGTCTCATCCAGTTGTCTTCAAGGAGGACAGGCAATGTTTCAACGGAGTCAGGTGTTTCGTCCTCTATGCTCGGCTTCAGGAGGACTTCTATCAAAACAGTCTGCTCGAGGCCTTGAAGGGAAGAGGATGCTAATTTGGATAGGGCGTCGGCCTGAGCGTTTTCTTCTCGGGGGATCCTTTGGATGAGGGCCTCTTCGAACAGTTCCATAAGGCTTTTAACTTTGGTCAAGTACTTAGCCATCCTGTCATCGCGGGCTTCATACTCGCCAAGGACCTGATTGACGACCAGATGGGAGTCGCTGAAGATCCGTAGGCGTTGTGCCCCAGCATTTCGGGCCATTCCAAGACCGACTATTAGCGCCTCGTATTCGGCTTCGTTGTTCGAGGCTTTGAAGTTTATACGGAGGGAGTATTGGAGGATGAAGTTGTCCGGGCAGGCCAGAATGACCCCTGCCCCACTTCCCTCATTGCAAGAGGATCCGTCTACATAAACCGACCATACTGGTGGTCCCTTCACCGCTTGGTTGGACTTAGGGATAGTGCTCTCCACAATAAATTCGGCTAGCGGCTGAGCCTTGATCGCGGTCCGAGGCTGATAAGTTATATCGTGTTGACTCAGCTCGATAGACCATTTCATCAGTCGTCCCGAAATCTCGGGTTTATGGAGGACCTGCTTCAGCGGCTAGTCGGTAAGAACGACCACCGAATGAGACTGAAAATACGGGCGGAGCTTTCTCGCGGCCATCACTAGGGCATAGGCCATTTTCTCTATCCTCGGGTATCGGAGCTCAGCATCCCGGAGCACTTTGCTGACGTAGTAGATGGGCTTCTGAGCCCGGTCTTCTTCTCTGACTAAGACTGCACTGAGTGTCTGCTCGGAGGCTGCCAGGTAGAGGTAGAGCGGTTCGCCAGGTATTGGTTTGCTGAGAAGAGGTGGATTGACGAGGTAAGCTTTGAGCTGTTCGAAGGAGTCTTGTTGCTGCTGCCCCCACTCAAATCCTTTAGCCCCCTAAGGGCTTTGAAGAACGGGAGGCACTTCTCCCCGGACTTCGACAGAAAGCGCTCTATGGCGGCTAGGCGACCAGTCAACCTCTGAACTTCTTTGACATTTCTTGGGGGGGCCATGTCCAATATGGCCTTGATCTTCTCCGGGTTTGCTTCTATTCCTCGTTGGCTAACCATGAAGCCGAGGAACTTCCCTGATGAGACGCCGAACGCACACTTGTTCGGGTTAAGTCTCATATTGTGCTTTCTCAAAATGTCAAATGCTTCTTGGAGGTCGGTCACATGATCAACGCCTCGGATGCTTTTTACAAGCATGTCGTCAACGTACACTTCCATGTTCCGGCCAATCTGGGCCTGGAAAACCTTGTTGACGAGGCATTGGTATGTTGCACCTGCATTCTTGAGGCCGAACGGCATAACTCTGTAGCAATAGAGGCCTTGGTCGGTCACAAAAGATGTCTTCGGGATATCCGGAGGGAACATTCTTATTTGATTGTAACCTGAGAAGGCATCCATGAAGCTGAGGAGCTCATGTCCCGAGGTTGCGTCAATCAGAGTGTCAATACTCGGTAGAGGGAAGGGGTCCTTGGGGCAAGCCTTGTTGAGGTCGGTGAAATCAATACAAATCCTCCAAGTCCCATTGGACTTCTTCACCATTACTACATTCGACAGCCACTCAGGATAGTTTACCTCCTGTATGAACCGGGCCTTCAAGAGCTTGTCTACCTCCTCTTTTATAGCGAGCTGACGCTCGGGGGCGAACTTGCGCCTCTTCTGCTGAACCGGTTTGGACCCCGGATCAACGCTTAGGCGGTGGACTAGAAGCTCTTCGGAGATGCCGGGCATATCTGCAGCTGACCAAGTGAAGAGGTCTTGGTTCCTTCGGATGCATTGTACAATGTCTGAGTATAGGGCAGACGGGAGGGTCTTGCTAACAAAGAACTTGCGGGCCGGCTCCTGCTCAGAGAAGAGCACTTCCTCCAATTCGTCCACCGGCTCGGAAGTCGGCCGAGCAGTATCTTGAGGGATTTCCAGAGTTTCTAAGGAAAGGACGGGTCCGAGGGTAGAGGTCATGTAGCACTTTCTGGCTGTCTCCTGATTGCCCCTTACTTCCCCGACCCCGGACTGGGTGGGAAATTTCATCTTAAGATGGTATGCCGAGGGGACGGCTTCCAGAGCTGCAAGGCCGGGCCGACCCAATATGACATTGTAGGCGGCAGGGACATCCACCACCATGAAGTCCATTGGCTCCGTCCGGGTGGTAGGAGTTTGGCCGGCAGTTACATCGAAGGTGATCACCCCTTCAATAGTCACCGGAACTCCCGTGAACCCATGGAGAGTATAGCCGGCGGGCTTGAGTCTGTCTCGGGAGAGCTTTAGGCCTTTAAAACCGGCGAGGAAGAGGATGTTGACGGAGCTGCCGTTGTCTACTAAGATCCTTTCCACTTTGAAGTTTGCCATGTGGAGACTGATGACGAGTGCGTCACAATGAGGGGTGCGAACACCTTCAAGATCTTCGTCGGAGAACGTGACGGGCACTCCGAGGCCTTTGGGAGGAGGGGTGGTTCGAACCGAGTTGACTTCTCTTATAAATGCCTTGCGAAAGGAGTTTGAGGAGCCCCCCATTGGGCCCCCATGAATGAGGTGGAGGACTCGCTCTTCCTCGAAGTCAGGCGTTGTTGATTCTTGATTTTGATGATCACAACACAGTGCAACATGTGTCTATGTTATACAGCTGACATTGTAGTGCAGAGACTAAAGACAATTTTAGCTGAACAAACAAACAAGCTCAAACAGATACAGATGAAGAAGACAAGGATCAAGTTTTAATTCAAGACTCAAGACTCAAGACTTCAAGCTCAAATATGTTATAAACATTGTATTTTATTTTCTTGTTGAGTCTTAGTATGATGTAAAGCCTTGTCAACACACACACACACACACTCAAAATTTTACAATGTGTGTCTCTTAAAAACCCCCAAAAATAAGTCAAAACAGTTTGAAGAATTTTAACTTTTAAGTACCAGTCGACTTAAGCTTTTGCCAGTCGACTGATAAGTACAAAACTGTTTAAAATTATTCAAACTCTGATCAGTCGACTCATATGGCAACCCAGTCGACTGTTCGAGAGCTTTTGACCGTTTTCTGATTTTCAAAATCGAATTTTTTCAAACTCAAAAGTTCTGATCCGTTGGTTGACAGTTATGTAACTGCTTTCCAACGTTCAGAGGATCAAAACTCTTTATATAGAGTTTCATATCTCTCTGAAAAGAACAACTTAACACAACTTGATTTCATATACTTCCGAGCATTCTAGTGAAAAACTTTCTAAGAGATTTTCTGTGAGAAACAAAGCTTTAAAAGTTCATACACTTTGGTTCTCTACATTCAGTCCAGTATAGCATTGAATTCGCTCTGGACTGAGTATAGAAGTCAACCTTGTGATTTAGCCTCGTGCATCAACACATACACCAACAAGGCTATAGGTTGATTGTAAAAATTCTTCTTGTACTTTTGCTCTCGATTGGAGAGTGGTTGTTGACTCTTGGTTGTAGAGTCGGTGTCGTTTCACTCTTGGTTGAAGAGTGGGTCTGCTTTCTCTGGTTGAGATAAAGGACTACAGGTTAGACAAGGTTGTTGTCGTAACGCCGTAGGGTATTCTTGTAATTTTTTCAAGAATAGTGGAAATCTCAAGTGTTGCTTGGGGACTGGATGTAGGTCGGGAGGACCGAACCAGGATATATCTTGTGTACTCTGTGATTGATTATCTTGTGTTTGCATTTACTTTTGGTTAATTAAGTTCTGCAAAACTTGTCTGGCCAGTCGACTCAGATTCGTATCAGTCGACTGATCAGTCTCGTATTAGTTGTTCTCTTTGTTTCATCAGTCGCCTGCCTTATCTATAAGTCGACTGCATCGAGAGTTTAAATTTCTTTTATTTTGGCTATATCAGTCGACTGGTTCACCACTAAGTCGACTGTGCCGAGAGAAATTATTTATTCCGCAATTTATTTTTGACAAACACTATTCACCCCCCCTCTAGTGTTTGTTGCTCAGCCTACAGGATCCTACACTTGGTATCAGAGCGAGGTTACAGGCTATGGCAACTACTTCAAATACAAATCAGTATCATGAAGGGCAATCTACACAACGGCCACCACTATTTGATGGAACGAACTACAATTATTGGAAGTGCCGAATGCGAATCTATCTCCAATCAATCAACTATGAGATATGGCAAATGACAGAGACGGAATATACTGCCCCTACCATTCTATATGCACAATGGAATGATGATCAAAAGAGTCAGACTATAAACAATGCCAAAGCAATGAATGCTTTATTTTGTGCACTAACGAAGGAAGAATTCAACCGTGTATCCAATGCTACAACCGCATATCAAATTTGGCATACACTCGAGGTAACACATGAAGGAACAAATAAAGTAAAAGAGTCTAAAATTTCTGTTCTTGTCCACAGGTTTGAGATGTTCAGAATGAAGGACAATGAGACTGTGTCTGAGATGATTACAAGATTCACAGACATCACAAACTCTCTTGTGGCGCTTGGAAAAACCTATACCCAAGCAGAGATGGTCAGAAAAGTTCTACGAGCACTCACTCCAGAATGGGAGAAGAAAACCACAGCAATAGAGGAAGCGAATGATTTGTCAACACTTACTCTCGAGAATCTTGTTGGTAATCTCATGGCATATGAGGTCCAACTTGAAGATCGAAAGAAAGATACTGAATCACACCAAGCAAAGAAGAAATCATTGGCTTTTAAAGCCATGACTGACTCAGAAGATGAGGAAGAAGATGAAGAAGAAATAGCAATGTTCACTCGGAAATTCAAGAAGTTCTTAAAGAAGGGTAAGTTTCATTCTAAAATTAAAGATTCTAATGACCCTCCTACATGTTTCAGGTGCAATAAAATAGGTCACATGAAGAAGGATTGTCCCTTAGAAAATGCAAAGAACAAGGGAAAATCATCCAACTTCAAGAAAGACAAATATCCAAAGAACAAATTTGCCAAGAACAAAAAGGCCTATCAAGCCACATGGGATGATAGTGATTCATCTTCCGAAGAAGAAACGGATGAAAATAACGAAGTGGCAAATGTATGTTTTATGGCTGCACAAGAACATGTAAGTAATGATTATGATTCCGAAGATCTTCTTGATGCTTTTAATGAAATATTCCAGGAGTTAAAGAAAGAAAAGATTAGAGTTAAGAATCTTGAGAAAGTGAATCAAACACTTAATCAAGAAAATCTTAACCTTGATAAGGAAGTAAAATCCTTAAATTCTCGCATTGCAAGTTTAGATACTGATCTTGAAACTCTCAAAAAGAATTATGAAGAGATTTCAAAGAATGTGTCTAAATTTAACAAAGGCAAAGAGAATTTAAATGATATGCTTCATCATCAAGTTACATCTAGTCAAAAATTTGGACTTGGTTTTAAGAAATCTTCTATAAAAGAATCTCCTGTTTTAAACACTAGTAAGAATAAGTCAGTATCTATTTCTAGTGTTACACACAAGTTATATGATTTCTTTGCAAAACCAAAGGTTGTTAAATTCAGTGATAAAAGTAATACTAACATTCGGTTAAGTTGACTGAACCATACAACCAGTCGTCTGTCTAGAGAAAGTGGATCTTATTCCACGAGATCAAAACCTCTTATAAGTCGACCTAGTGCATCTACCAGTCGACTGATGTACACCAACAGTCGACTGAGCAACACTGGTAAGTCAACTGGACAGAACAAACTAGTATGGGTTCCAATCAGTCTTAATCAGAATGATAGAATTGCTTATATCAATTCTTATATACTGAATGTGTGTAATTCTACCTATTATATTCCTGCTTATGGAGGAAGATCAAACTCTTCATGGGTTTGGTTTCCCCCAAACTAATGTGCTTTGGACCCAATAAAAAGGGTACCATATTTACCTTAAATTTTTTATAGGTACCCAAGAAAGAACGCTGGATATTAGACAGCGGATGTTCAAAACACATG
Source organism: Hemerocallis citrina (assembly GCA_017893485.1). Lineage (NCBI taxonomy): Eukaryota > Viridiplantae > Streptophyta > Magnoliopsida > Asparagales > Asphodelaceae > Hemerocallis > Hemerocallis citrina. The sequence continues at coordinate 131,536,768 of CM030367.1, read as the reverse complement.
ACAGGGCATGCCAACCTACTATCCACCATTCGAAATTTAGATGGAGGAACCGTCACCTTTGGAGATAACAACAAAGGCAAAGTCATCGGTATTGGCATGGTCGGTAAAATATCTAACCCTATTATAGAAAATGTGCTATTGGTTAATGGTTTAAAGCATAATCTCTTAAGTATTAGTCAATTGTGTGATAAAGGTTATAAAATAGTTTTTGAAAAAAATGCATGCTTAATTTATGATTCTACTATGCAAAATGTTGTTTTTCAAGGATTTCGTAAAAATAATATTTATGAATTGTGTTTGAATACAATTGATTTTTCAAATGATTTTTGTTTAATAGCCTCTAACAATGAATCTTGGTTATGGCATAGAAGATTTGGACATGTGAACATGAAAAATGTCTCAAAATTATCTAAATATAACCTAGTTAAAGGACTGCCAAAACTATCCTTTAAAAAGGATAAGTTATGTGATGCATGTCAACTAGGAAAACAAATCAAATCCACTTTTAAAACAAAAGACGTAATCTCTACTAGTAGGCCACTTGAATTAATTCACATGGATTTATTTGGCCCTACTAGAGTTGCTTCTTTAAATAAAAGTAGATATGTGTTTGTTTTAGTAGATGATTTTTCAAGATTCACTTGGACATTCTTTTTAAAACATAAAAACGATGCTTTTGAAGAATTTGCACATTTTTATAAACGTGTTCAAAATCAAAGATCTCTAACCATAGTCACTATTAGAAGTGATCATGGTGGAGAATTTGAAAATGAAACTTTTACAGAATATTGCAACAAGAATGGTATAACACATTCATTTTCATTTCCTAGAGCTTCACCACAAAATGGAGTGGTCGAAAGGAAAAATAGGACTTTGCAAGAATGCGCACGTACTATGCTTGTTGAAAGCAATCTATCAAAGCATTTTTGGGCTGAAGCTGTTGCTACAGCTTGTTATGTTTTGAATAGAATTCTTCTAAGACCTAAACTAAAGAAGACTTGTTACGAGTTATTTTTTAATAAAATTCCTAAAGTCTCTTACTTTAAGACATTTGGTTGCAAGTGTTTTATTCTAAATACAAAAGATAATTTAGACAAATTTGATCCTAGATCTAATGAGGGTATCTTTTTGGGATACTCAAATAGGAGTAAAGCATATAGAATTTTCAATAAGTCTACAATGACTATTGAAGAATCAATGCATGTTACATTCGATGAATCCTTACCTTCATCAACATTAAATAAAGATGATGAAACTGAGTAATCACCTTTAGATAATGTGATTAAATCCTTAGAGCAAACTAATCTGTCTGATAAGTCGACTGATAAGGTCTCCCAGTCGACTGACGTAAAGCAGTCGACTGAAGAACAAGTCAAGTCGACTGATCCGATTGTGATATCTTCAACTTTACCAAAGTCATTTGTTGAAGTTAAAGATCATCCTCATGACTTAATAATTAGTGACATCTCCCATGGTATTCAGACACGTTCACATGTTAATATGATCTCTCATACAGCATTCTTATCGGATTTTGAACCGAAAAATATACAAGAAGCTTGTGAGAATGAATATTGGATGAATGCCATGCAAGATGAACTAAACCAATTTATAAGGAATGATGTATGGGATTTAGTTCCTAGACCTCCTGATCAGACTATCATTGGTACCAAATGGGTATTCAAGAATAAGTTAGATGAATCAGGACAAGTTGTAAGGAACAAGGCTAGATTAGTTGCCCAAGGATATAATCAAGAAGAAGGTATAGATTTTGATGAAACATATGCTCCTGTTGCTAGACTAGAATCTATTCGTATTTTATTATCTTTTGCTTGCTTTATGAATTTTATACTTTATCAAATGGATGTGAAAAGTGCTTTTCTTAATGGGTTTATTAAGGAAAATATTTATGTTAAACAACCACCAGGTTTTGAACATGAACAATTTCCAGATCATGTTTATAAATTGAAAAAGGCTTTATACGGTCTTAAACAAGCACCTCGTGCTTGGTATGATCGTTTAAAAACTTTTCTTTTAGAAACAGGATTTGAAATAGGTAAAGTAGACACTACCTTGTTTATCAAAAGAGTTGAGAATGATATCTTAATCATACAAATATATGTTGATGATATAATTTTTGGTTCTACAAATAATAATCTATGTCAAGAATTTGCTAATACCATGAAAAATGAATTTGAGATGAGTCACATGGGTGAACTCAATTATTTCCTTGGATTGCAAATTAAACAATCCTCAAATGGCATATTTATCAATCAAGGCAAATATGCAAAGGAATTACTCAAACGTTTTCACATGGATAGTACTAGTAGTAAATCCACACCTATGGCTACTACTACTACTCTTGACAAAGATTTATTAGGTAAGAGTGTTGATCAAAAACTCTATCGAGGTATGATTGGTTCACTCTTATATATTACTGCAAATAGACCAGATATTATGTTCAGCGTATGTTTATGTGCTAGATATCAATCTAGTCCTAAAGAATCTCATTTAAAAGCAGTGAAACGAATTTTAAGATATATTAAAGGCACATCTGAATATGGTTTATTTTATCCACGCACCGATAACTTTCAACTTTTGTCTTATAGCGATGCCGATTTTGCTGGAAGCAAAACTGATCGCAAGAGTACTAGTGGTACATGTCACTTTTTGGGATATTCCCTAGTATCTTGGTGCAGTAAAAAGCAAAACTCCGTATCCCTATCAACCACAGAAGCTGAATATATCGCTGCAAGTTTGGCATGTGCACAAATTTTATGGATGAAACAAACCTTGTTAGATTATGGTATTTCATTTGAGAAACCCTCAATTATGTGTGATAATACCAGTGCAATTAATCTATCTAAAAATCCGATTCAACATTCACGTACGAAACATACTGATATTCGACATCATTTTCTACGTGATCATGTTTTAAAAGGAGATATATCTTTAGACTTTATCTCTACTGATAAACAAGTAGCAGATATATTTACCAAGCCCCTTAAAGAAGATACTTTCATTAAGTTAAGGAGAGAACTTGGAATTTGTGATTTTATTGATACTTGTTGAACATGGCTTCTGTTAAGTCGACTATCTTTATGTATAAGTCGACTGAACTGCTTTTTAAACATATACATTTTTTTATCTTACCAGTCGCCTGGTTCATATACCAGTCGACTGATTAGTTGATATAACATTTTTATTTTCTTCTCGACTCAGTCGACTGATAACCCCTACCAGTCGACTGTCGCGAGATAAATTGTCTTCAGCGAGTCTTCATCACAGTTTTTGAGATAAAACTGCTCAAATTCTCACCCGTGACTTCTTATCTCAGCCGTTGAGATCTCTTCCTTGCATCTGAGCCGTCTATCCTCTGTTAAAAACCCTTTACCAGCCCCTCTTTCTCACTTTTACCGATCCCCAATTTCACCCCCAAATTTTCAAAACCCTAAGGCAAGAGAAGAAGAAGCTCATTCGACCAGATCTCAAGTCGACTGCTGGTTGCTACTTCTCTCATCTGTGATTGTCTCTCTCTTCCATCTTGGTAAATCTCGATTTCTTGTCTCCTTCCAAAACCCTAATGGCACCCAAAAGATCTAAGAGAACTCACGAGGGTACATCCTCCTCACAAGAGTACACCCAATACCTCTTGAGTCCCGATCTACTTGATCGTTGGTATCTCTTTTGTACCATTCAAATCTTCCCTGGAAGATTTGTCAATTTTGGTGACTTAGATCGTTTTAACCTCACTCCACTGTTTCAAAACTGTAGTCTTTATGAGTTTCTATCTTTATCCAACCAACCAAACTACTATCCCCAACTCATTTATTTGTTTTATACAAATATGAGAATTGTTCAAAAACCAAATGGGGATGTCTTAATCCGGTCGTCTGTGAAAAATATTAAAATGACTATAACACCGACTAGGATTAATGCAATGTTGGGTATAGATGATGGTGGAATTCATCTTGATGATGTTATTCTAGATGATGCCTCAATATTATCTAGAATTCTCTTACCAAATTCTCAACTTCCAATGACTAGCAGAAATCTAAGACCAATTGCTAAGCTTGTCGGTAGAATATTAGCTTATAACATCCTTCCTAAAAAGGGAAGTTATGATCAATATTCTACTGAGTTACAAAAGGCTATATATGCAATTTTTGGTCGGATAGCTGTTGATTGGGGTCAAGTTATATTTTCCAAACTTTCTCAAGACCACACTCATTTTCCACCCTTTGGAGGTTTCCTTACTAGAGTCTTTATTTCTTTTGGAGTTGATCTAGATTCTGAGACAAATGTAGTCTCTCAGTATGACTGTTTCGATCGTGCTAGTTTGGCACGCATGAAACTCCTTGATGCTCTTACTCGCTCACCCCCTAGGTCTCCTCCAATGTCCCAAGCTCCCTTAGGTTCCTCTTCTAGACCTAGAGCCCCTCAACCTTCTACTTCTGATGATCCACCTCTCCCTCAAGCCAATTATGATGATCCCCGAACCATGTACGACTGTGTGTCTTACCTAATGAACCATTCAGTCACAGTTGATAGACATCTTTCTTCTCTTGGTTCCAAACTAGACCATATTGGTTCTGAGGTAGCCCATCTCTCTCATCTCTTCACTTCTCAGTTTTCTCCTCCCTCTCAAGATGATGACGAAGACTCCGAAGAAGATGATTGAAGATTACCTTCTTTTTATGTATTTTTTTATGCATTTTGTTTCTATGTATTAGACCTTCTTTTTTAATGCAAACTCTTGTAATTATTATGCTTTTTGATGATTCCAAAGGGGGAGAGAAAGAATGTGTTCATTTTTGTCTGCATTATGTCTGTGTGTTATGTTTTATCTGTGTGTTATGTTTTATCTGTGTTATATCTGTGATACAACTGTTCAGCATAATATTTTTCAAAATCTCTCTGGTCAGTCGACTTACCCAAGGATACAGTCGACTGCTGCTACAGCTATGAAACTTGCTGCATCTATGATATTTGATATAATGCTTTCATGTTATGGTCAGTCGCCTGATCTATTCTCCAGTCGACTGATACATTCTGTATATCAAGTTTTTTATTTTATGTATGCATATTTTGTTTTTAATAGGGGGAGTTTTCAAAAACTAAGCTTGTATGTCTGTTTATAAACTGTTATCAGCTATTGTGTTGTCATCATCAAAAAGGGGGAGAATGTTGATTCTTGATTTTGATGATCACAACACAGTGCAACATGTGTCTATGTTATACAGCTGACATTGCAGTGCAGAGACTAAAGACAATTTTAGCTGAACAAACAAACAAGCTCAAACAGATACAGATGAAGAAGACAAGGATCAAGTTTTAATTCAAGACTCAAGACTCAAGACTTCAAGCTCAAATATGTTATAAACATTGTATTTTATTTTCTTGTTGAGTCTTAGTATGATGTAAAGCCTTGTCAACACACACACACACACACTCAAAATTTTACAATGTGTGTCTCTTAAAAACCCCCAAAAATAAGTCAAAACAGTTTGAAGAATTTTAACTTTTAAGTACCAGTCGACTTAAGCTTTTGCCAGTCGACTGATAAGTACAAAACTGTTTAAAATTATTCAAATTCTGATCAGTCGACTCATATGGCAACCCAGTCGACTGTTCGAGAGCTTTTGACCGTTTTCTGATTTTCAAAATCGAATTTTTTCAAACTCAAAAGTTCTGATCCGTTGGTTGACAGTTATGTAACTGCTTTCCAACGTTCAGAGGATCAAAACTCTTTATATAGAGTTTCATATCTCTCTGAAAAGAACAACTTAACACAACTTGATTTCATATACTTCCGAGCATTCTAGTGAAAAACTTTCTAAGAGATTTTCTGTGAGAAACAAAGATTTAAAAGTTCATACACTTTAGTTCTCTACATTCAGTCCAGTATAGCATTGAATTCGCTCTGGACTGAGTATAGAAGTCAACCTTGTGATTTAGCCTCGTGCATCAACACATACACCAACAAGGCTATAGGTTGATTGTAAAAATTCTTCTTGTACTTTTGCTCTCGGTTGGAGAGTGGTTGTTGACTCTTGGTTGTAGAGTCGGTGTCGTTTCACTCTTGGTTGAAGAGTGGGTCTGCTTTCTCTGGTTGAGAGAAAGGACTACGGGTTAGACAAGGTTGTTGTCGTAACGCCGTAGGGTATTCTTGTAATTTTTTCAAGAATAGTGGAAATCTCAAGTGGGTTGCTTGGGGACTGGATGTAGGTCGGGAGGACCGAACCAGGATATATCTTGTGTACTCTGTGATTGATTATCTTGTGTTTGCATTTACTTTTGGTTAATTAAGTTCTGCAAAACTTGTCTGGCCAGTCGACTCAGATTCGTATCAGTCGACTGATCAGTCTCGTATTAGTTGTTCTCTTTGTTTCATCAGTCGCCTGCCTTATCTATAAGTCGACTGCATCGAGAGTTTAAATTTCTTTTATTTTGGCTATATCAGTCGACTGGTTCACCACTAAGTCGACTGTGCCGAGAGAAATTATTTATTCCGCAATTTATTTTTGACAAACACTATTCACCCCCCCTCTAGTGTTTGTTGCTCAGCCTACAGGATCCTACAGGCGTCTCTTCTCGTTCCGGACACTTGTTAGCCCCCCGAGGCGGGGGAGGAAGTTCGGCTCGGTCCTTTCTTACAAACCTGGTCAGCTGCCCCCTCTGGATAAGGGCTTCGATCTCGTTCTTTAAGGCACGACAATCGTTAGTGTCATGCCCATGGTCCCGGTGATAACGGCACCATTTCTCTTTATCTCTTTTCTTGGCGGGGGTGTTCATCCTCGGAGCAGGAGGTATGATCCCTTCCTTTTCGACTTCCATCAGAATAGTCGAAACGTTAGTGGTGAGGGGAGTGAACTTCTCGAATCTGGGGGGAGGTCGGCGCTGGCACTTCTCGAATCTGGAGTGAACTTCTTTAAGGCACGAGAGTGCGCACCAAAGAGGTGCACGAGAGTGCGCACTCTCCCACGGCCGTCCGATCCATGATCGAATCCTGATCTTGATCGGGTGGCTATGGTTTCTCCCGCTCTTCTCATCTAATATTGAGGGTTGTTTGGACATTTCACTTCTTCCAGCTACCCCTTCTCTCTCCTTCTCTCTCAGTTTTATCTCTCAAATCTCTCTTTGAAATCCCTCCCAAATCTCAAACCCTAGCTCCTGACGTCCGTCACTCACTTCGTTCGCCGTCGAAACCCTAGCTTCTTCGTCCCTCTGTCATTCTCCCCCGACCTCCGCCACCAATATCCATCCCACCATTCGACTCAACCTCCAAACCCGATCTCCATCTGAGCACCGCCACCACCAATCGATTCCACCTCCAAACCCCCCGCCCTCTGCAGCCTACCCTAAAGCTCCACCTTCGAAACCCTATTCTCCACTCTCCGTCTACAGCTGTATTTGTGTTTAAATTATTGTAGACAAACGAAGGCAAGAAATCAAAACCATGAAGCTGGAAAATAAGAAGCTTCAAGAACAGTAAGTGGATTGACAGCTGTATTTGTTTTCTAACTGATTCTCTTCATTACTTTGTGTAATGTTTATTACATACTACTTTTCCTTCTCATTTATGTGCAATTTTCGTTTAAACTTCACCTTCTAATATAGAGAAGATACATTGGAACATTGGTTGGTTTACTCTCAAAGCACATCTGTCATGTTACATTTCTCTATATAATTTTGTGGCGAGGCTTTTCCAAATATTCTCAAGGGGTTTTAGTCGATTAAATTAGAAATTCATTGTTTTGAAATTCTTGTTGTAGAAGACTAGTCGCTTTGTGGTCTACTAACTTTGAGAAATGCAACAAATTGATTGGGCATTCCACCCCCGAAAGAGAGCATTCTGCTGAAACAGTTTTGATTGCTCATCTCTGAATTGTGGTGTAATCTTATTCCCAATGCCAATCTCGAGGCAACTAATCTTTTGTCAGGATTGAGTATTGCATTTAATTTTGATATTTCATTTCTATTTGATTTTTATAGGTTCACGGAATTTGAGGAGAGGGAAAAGGAGCTCTCGGTCAAGGTACTCTTTATTCGCTTCAGTTTCATTAGTTTAAACACAATTTGCTGCTAGATGTTCTATAAGAAGTTCACAACTGTAACTATGCTGAAATCTTCATTTTACTGAGTAGGAAGAAAAGCTTAAAAGAGAGCTTCGATCATATCAGCTACTATACGAGAAACTCTCTGAAGAGCTGAATTCGCTGGAGGCGAAGGTGGAGAAGTCGTAACATTTAATATATTTTTTTCCCCTTTATTTTTTCCCATTACTAATTCGACGTTGGCAGATGGACCGTCTGTATATTAGTCCTTTTGCGTTGTTGTAACTAAATTTGTATTAGGATCCAGTCCTACTTTAGAGTTAGTGATGTAATGCATGACTCGTAATGAAATAGACAGGAATTACAAAGCGATTTCATTTTGCTACGAACAAACTGGTATGTTTATAAGATTTAAGTTTCCCCTCATTGATTTGTTATGTTACTCATCCTCAAAAGGGAAAAAGTGGCAGAAAGCAGTAATACATACCACAGGGAATCCTCTGTTAAAAAGTCCAAAGCCCACCAGCGCAACCACCGGTACCATCCCCAAAGGGCTAAAAAATCTTCAATCATTCAACAAACATTCATGGTCAGCTAAACGAACATTTAAAAGTTTTACATAAAAAAGAAGAAATATTTCATAAACCTGAAGATAAAGCAACAATGTTTACCTTGAACAGATGCCCAAGAACTGACTGTAGCCGAGAATGATTTGAACGCTCGATGAAACTATAAGTGCTCCTTGTATAGCTCTCATCATTCAAGAAACCTCTATAAGGGACACTATAAGTGCTCCTTGTTTGGAGGTGGAATCGATTGGTGGTGGCGGTGCTCAGATGGAGATCGGGTTTGGAGGTTGAGTCGAATGGTGGGATGGATATTGGTGGCGGAGGTCGGGGGAGAATGACAGAGGGACGAAGAAGCTAGGGTTTCGACGGCGAAAGAAGTGAGTGACGGACGTCAGGAGCTAGGGTTTGAGATTTGGGAGGGATTTCAAAGAGAGATTTGAGAGATAAAACTGAGAGAGAAGGAGAAAGAAAGGGTAGCTGGAAGAAGTGAAATGTCCAAACAACCCTCAATATTAGATGAGAAGAGCGGGAGAAACCATAGCCACCCGATCAAGATCAGGATTCGATCATGGATCGGACGGCCGTGGGAGAGTGCGCATGAGAGTGCGCACCAAAGAGGTGCGCAACTGAAGAGCCCTCTATATGTATATAGAGAAATCTTCGGTTGCACACTACTTTGGTGAGCACTCCGTGAGCACTCACGAACTAGAGACCCTATAAAAAATCCGAACCGTTCATATTGTTCTATATGCCTTAGATAGCCTAACAATAAAAAATCAAGTAATTTGAAGTTTATTTACCCATGATTTACATCATCACAAAATTGTATGGCTGAAAATTCTAACAGCATGATGGATGGGCAAATGAACATCAAATTACTTGATTTTTTATTGTTAGGCTATCTAAGGCATATAGAACAATATGAGCGGTTCGGATTTTTCATAGGGTCTCTAATTCGGAAGTGCTCACAGAGTGCTCACCAAAAGTAGTGTGCAACCGAAGGGGACTCTATGTGTGTGTATATATATATATATATATATATATATATATATATATATATTGTTAGAGATTATAGCCCCACATTGGATAGTTGGCTAGTTTTTGCATTTGGTTCCTCCTATATATAGGAGATATTGTACTCAGTTATTTCTCAATTCAATATTCAGTATTGTCTTCATTTCTCTCTGATTTATCTTAACATGGTATCAGAGCCAATTACTCAAATTTTTTTCTCTTAAAATTTTTCCATCCAAAAACCCTCAAATTCCAACAGCCAAATTTATACAAATTTCTTCAAAAAAAAAAAATCTTCTTCTTCAACTCCAGATCAGATCCGCCGTCATCAACTTCGGATCAATCTTCTTCAACTTCAGCTCAGATCCACCGTCATCAACTTCGGATCAAGATCTGACCAAGATACCACCGCCATCAACTTCGCCATCTGTCCTCGTCCGCCACCATCAATCCGCCATCAATCCGCCATCACGATCTGACCAAGATCCCGCCGCCATCAATCCGCCATCAACTTCGTAGGTGGTATTGTCTTCAACCGCCTCCTCTCCTACTCCTTCGAAACCCTAGCCGCCGCCATCGCCGCTAGCCGCCGCCGTCGCTGCACGTCACCACCGCCACCACAAGTCGCCGCTACCTCCACTCTCTTTCTCTATCGATCTCTGTGTCTCTGTGTGCGATCGTCTCCCACCTCAACTGTGTAACCCTACAGTCCAACTTTAGTATCAAAAAAAATTAAAAAAATCAAAAACAAAAACAAAAAAAAACAAAAAAACAAAAAAATAAATAAATAAAATAAAATAATAATAATAATAATAATATTATTATTATTATTATTATTATTATTATTATTATTATTATTATTATTATTATTATTATTATTATTATTATATATATATATATATATATATATATATATATATATATATATATACAGGTACTACTACTTGATGGAATCTCAGTCTCTTCCACATATTTCCGCCTCCACTGACTTTCTCGATGCAACCGCCTCTCGTTCCTCCTCCAGATTCAAACAGCAGCAGCATCAATTTCAGTCTGATTCCGGCATCTACCTTCTCCTTACGTCATTGCTCACCCTACCTCACCTCTACTTCCGACACCGGTAGCACCGTCCTGCTCCCTAAACCGATTCAGACACTCGCAGCATCTCCCTCCACAGTGTGCTCTCAGTCACAGCAGCCATCGCAGTGCGTCGTCCCTCACATCCTCGACCATGCCAGTTACTCCAGTCTTGTTATCTCTTGCTGATTGGGCTAATCTTCAGCAACGCCTCACACTGCTGGACATACAGCTCATGGGTCAGTCTATCAATGCTGGCTCCTCTGCTTCTGCACTTTCTGCCACTCCCGGTATGAATTCGTTCTGGATTTTAGATTCTGGTGCATCACATCATCTCACTAGTAATCAGACACTATTCACCACCTGCATAGCACTTCCCTCTCACTCTCCATCTCTACACACAGCTGATGGCTCACCACTTCTTATTACACACTCAGCAATAATTAGTTCTCCCACTCTCACATTACCATATGTTCTTTACGCTCCTCATTTATCAATAAGCCTTATTTCTATTAGTGCATTGTGCGATAGTGGTCTTCTCGTTACTTTTGACTCTTTAGGTTGTTCTATTACTGATTCCTCCACCGGTGAGGAGTTTGGGCGTGCTAGTCGTCAGGGTCGTCTATATTATCTAGATTTTCTTCGTGCACACCATTCTCCTAGTTTTGCCGGTCTTGTTTCCTCTGATGCTGATCTGTGGCACAGACGTTTAGGTCATATTAGCGCATCACGACTCCAGACTATAGCTCGCAGTGGTGCCCTTGGTTCTCTCACTTTTAAACAGTTATCTGATTGTCATGGTTGTCATTTGGCCAAACACATTGCCCTACCCTTTAGTCACAAAAGAACTTCTGAAACCACTCATCCTTTTCAACTTGTTCATTCTGACATATGGGGACCCTCTCCCGTACCTTCGTGGAAAGGCTATCTCTATTATGTTGCCTTCATCGATGATTTCACTAGATATACATGGGTTTTTCTTATGCATCAGCTCTCTGAGATACCTGATATTTACCGGTTCTTTACAACTATGATTCACACTCAGTTCGGTGTGCACATTAAGAATTTTCGATCAGACGGTGCACGTGAGTACACTTTCACCACTATGAGATCAATCCTTCAGTCTCACGGCACCCTTTTTCAACAATCATGCCCTCACACTCATGAGCACAATGGTGTAGCTGAACGCAAGCATCGTCACATCCTTGAGATGTCTTGCGCTCTTTTACTCTCCTCTTCCGCTCCTCGTTCTTTCTGGGCTGAAGCCATCATGACCTCTGTTAGTCATATCAATATTACTCTCTCGTCTGTCCTAGATGGTACGATGCCTTATGAGGCTCTTTATCATTCACCCTCCGACTACAGTATGCTCCATATTTTTGGGTGCACCTGTTACGTCCTTCTCCCTCCTACTGAACACATGAAGCTCTCCACTCGTTCTGCTAAGTACGTTCACCTAGGTCTCAGTCCTGAACACAAAGGTTATCGTTGTTTTGATCCATCAGCAGGTCGTGTCCGCATTTCTCGACATGTATCCTTTGTGGAAGACTCCCCTTACTGCCTAACTCCCCCAGAGGATACTAGATTTCTCGATTCCCCAGTTGTTGCTAGCCCCCAGACTTTATCTTCCCGCATTCCTTTTGATGCCACTCCTCTGGCTCCATTCACATCTCTTGTTGTCCTTACAATTGGTTTTGGGGATCTGACAGTGCTAGTGGTGAAGCGGACAATGGCGATGGTATAGATCCCGACGGCTCATCTTCGAGGAGGTTTGGCGATGATTGCAGTTCATTGTGGAGATCTTCTCTCTTAACCAAATATTCTTCCTCCTCAACCAAATCTTCATTCGAGTGATCGTGATCATCACTACTTACATCCAGATTTTCACCCATTTTATCCAATTGTTCACTTTGAATGGTAATCACTTCGTCATAGGCAAGAGTCTGAACTTCACTTCGGTACTCCCCTTGAAGTTCAACCTCAGAGGAAAAATACATCTCATCTTTATGGAACTTAACATCCATAGTCACAAACATCCTTTGAGTTGGTGGATGATAACAACAATAACCTTTCTGTTTATTTGCATATCCATGAAAACATAGCGCATAGTTCGAGGAGTTAATTTATTGCACTCGTGTTGATGAATGTGAACAAATGCGACACACCCAAACACACAAGGTGGCAAGTTGACGACTGTTGGTGCATTCACAGCTTCAGTTAATGCCTGAAATGACGTGATGAAATTTAGGATACTAGAGGAAACTCGGTTGATTAAGTATGCAGCAGAAGCAAGGGCTTCCCCCCAATACATGAGTGGCATATTTTCATGAATAAGGGAAACACGGACCACCTCGAGCAAGTGTCTATTTTTTATTTTTGCAACCTCATTCTATTGAGGTGTATACGAGCATGTAGTCTGGTGAACAATCCCATGTTCCACCAAATATTGTTGCAGATTCGATCTCAAGTACTCGCCATCATTATCGCTCCTAAGAACTTGAATCTATGTTTTATACTGAGTCATAACCCGCTTGTAAAATTTCTGAAATAAGTCATCAACTTTACTTTTAGACTTCATCAAACAAATCCAAGTCATACATGTACAATCATCAATAAATGTCACAAACCATTTTGCTCCTCCCAAAGTAGTATTTTTGGATGGATCCCAAACATCAAAATGAATAATCATGAATGGAAGAGAGCTTTTATTTAAATTTGGAGTAAAAGAGACACGGTGACTTTTCGCTAATTCACACACATCACACCGAAAATTAAAAACATCCAACTTCGAAAAAAAACTTGGAAATAATTTATTCAAATAACCAAAAGATGCAGGCCCTAGACGTCGATGGCATAGCCAAATCTCTGATTTCTTCTTCTCCCCCTCAGATTCTTCCACACATAGAGCTTGAGTCAACTTGCTTGAGCTTTCGGATACCAAGTCTCGGTAGTATAGCTTCCCATGTCTAACCTTATGACCAATCATCTTGTGAGTCCAAATGTCCTTAAACACACAATAAGTGGGCCAAAAAATCATAATACAATGTAAGACAGTAGTTATTTGAGCAACAAATAACAGATTAAAATTCAATGATGGCACAACTAGTACAGTATCTAAGGTTAGGTTTTTTGTGAGAGATAGGAAACCCTCGTTAGTAACGATGGCAGGATCTCCATTGGCAGTGGACACACTTGATTTGGTCGATGGTTGTAAAGTTTGGACTTGTCTAGAATCAAAAATCATATGGTCGGTAACACCTGAATCAATTATCCATGCATTATTCATAACAAATGCAGAATATTAAATACCTTACCATCATTACTTGTAGCTGTAACTAATGCAGAGGCAAGTTCAACACCCTTTTCAGCTCCATCAGCAACTCCAATGGCGACAGTAGGTTGGTTGTAATTTTTCTTCCGAGTATCTCTGCTAGGATCCCAATTCTCCGAGTAGCCGTTAATCTCATAACAACGAGCTTTCATGTGACCGATCTAGCCATAATGAGTACACTTCCTCGACTCTTAAGGTCATTTTGATCCAGATCGACCTGGATGGCTCTTTGAAGAACGGTTCTAAGCCACCATTGCAGCTGCATCAGATGGTTCTGAGGAATTGTTCATGGGGCTTTGTTGACGAGCCTTACGCCGAACATATGTATAAGATGCCTCAAGATCAAGAGCGGGATCCTTTTGCAAGATTTCTCCTCAAACCTATTCAAACTCAGCATCCAATCTTGCTAAGAAGATATGAACCTACAAGTGCTTAATTGATTTCCCATATATTTCAACATCATCAGGATTCTTCATGATCACCTTATTACGGTGGTCAAGCTCTTGAACAATCTAAGTTAATTCTCCATAATAAACGGAAAGTGACCTGACATTTTGCCTTGACATGAAGGCTCTCTGGTTTAGTTTAGTGCAAATACTTGAACCTCATCAGTTCCATCATAGAATGCCTTTGCAAGGGCATGCCAAACATCACGAGTAGTAGGTAATCGAATGTATCTCTTCATAATCTCAGGTTTCATGGACATCAATAACCAGCCTTTAACTTTCTGATTGTCAGCATACCATTTGTCATATGTAGCATCGGTTTTAGCAGGAACTGTGCTCTTTCCCTGAATATACTGGATCTTTTCACATCCAGCAATATGCATCTCCATCAACTGAGTCCAAACATCATAGTTGGTTTCATTAAGAGTTATCCCAGTATTAAAACCAGAATTGTCGGATTGTACAATAATCGATGTACCATTCTTAGTGTTCAAAGATCCACCAGTTTGTCCCATAGAGCAACACAACAAGCACTAATAGCAATAACACAGCAAAAAACACCCTCTGATCCAAACACCAAACTGCAGGTGGGCACAACAGCAAACAACAGACAACAATAACACAACCAATAGAATAGCTCCTTTTAGATCTGATTTTAATCAAAGCCAAGAGTCCGAACACCAAACAGCAAAATATCCACAAAGGGAAAAATCGGATCTTAACAGTTCCAGATCTCGATCACTGTGTGTGTTCGGGAAAGAGAAGGGGGTCGCGAGTTTGACGGTGGGCAGTTGATTCGATCAGCAGAGCAGGAGCGACGGTGGGTAGATAGAGGGCAGCAGCGAAGTATGGTTTCGGCAGCGGAGCGACAGCGATGGATAGATGGCGGTAGCGGAGTCGGGGTTTCGGCAGCGGAGTCGGGGTTTCGGATAGGTGGGATTTCAGTAGCAGAGTAAGGTGGATGGCTTTGGGGTTTCAGGTTGATCGGTAGCAGCTTCGACAAAGATGAAGTCGGGGTTTCGGGTTTGGGTTCAGGTTTGGGTTCGGATCTGGATCCGAAGTCAGGGAAGAGGTTGGTGATCGGTGAGGCTGAACAGTGCCTCTTCTTCTTCCTCTTCTTCACGTAGACTATGATATTTTAGGTTCTGATACCATATTGAATTATTGAAATTAGATTTGGGGGGAAAATCATATTTTCTTATTATTCATTCTTCTACTGTCTATCTCTTTATATATACATGACTTTCTTGGAGAAGGGGTACAATTCATTAAGAAGATTAAGGAGAGAAGAGATTTGAGGGAATATAATTCCTGTAAATTAGAAAATAGAATATAAATTAGAAAATAGAATATACAGCTCATACCATACCAAACTATATTTTAATAATCAATGGCTCCCTTTAAAATGTCGATAGTGCAATCTGAAATACTAACTTCTGTCTGCCTAATTGTAGCTTAAATATAACAGTTTTTGTTTAGTTTTATCTCAAGAAGAAACTCTTTCCAACTATTTTATCCTATCTTTTATTATACAGTTTCATGTGGTCAGATTTTCTCAAGGTACAATAAGGGATTTGCCACAGGCTCCTGAAATTAATTCTAGTGGATGATAGTAGTTTTTAGCCGGAGTGGCAAGGTTGACCATGATTAATGGAAAATGCTCATTTTTGCGACATATTTCAAATCCAAGCTGCCAGGGAAACATAATGATAACAAATATATATCTCTCATCTCTAAAATTATAATAGGAGAGTTGGAGTTATCGTTTGTAAACTAACCAACTTATGTGTATCGCACGTACATAATTAATATAAATGAAGTCTTAGGTTCGAGGTCAGACTACGTCAGTGTTTTTACATTCAAAAAAATATATTTATTAAGACATGCATCCCACGTGTAAATTACTAGTATAGTTCAATTTGTAGATGGAAGGATTTGCATACTTGAGTACATATTCCAAATTCGGAAGATAAAGTATCAATTTTATGTACACATGATCTAGTTTTTTTGAATAGTTGTTGCTATTGTTGTCATCTTGAATGTATTTTATTGTCATGTAATTTCATGGCCTTTTGCAATATAATGATTCAAACAAATATCATATCTCGAACCCCCGCACTCGCAAGCCTTAGCTCTTTCTACAACCCCGCAATTAGTAGTTTGTAATAGCTTTCTCTTTCATGTCTAATAAATAATAAAAATTTAAGCCTTAGCTCTTTCTACAACCCCGCAATTAGTAGTTTGTAACAGCTTTCTCTTTCATATCTAATATATAATCGAAATTTACACGTGCGATGTACGTCTTTATATATATATATATATATATATATATATATATATATATATATATATATATATATATATATATATATATATATATATATATATATATAGGGAAAGGATCGGTTGAGCACTCCTCTAGTGCTCACCGCGTGAACACTAGGCCTTCGGGCATTCATATCGAAAATCCGAACCGTTCACATTGATTTAGACATCTAAATTAGTCTAAATATATAAAATCAAATCATTTGAAATTCATTTGCCCATTCATTGAAGTGTTACAAAATTGTATGGCTGAAAATCATTGTTTTTATAGTAACATGATGGATGGGCAAATGAATTTCAAATGATTTGATTTTACATATTTAGACTAATTTAGATGTGTAGATCAATGTGAACGGTTCGGATTTTCGATATGAATGCCCGAAGGCCTAGTGTTCACGCGGTGAGCACTAGAGGAGTGCTCAACCGATCCTTTCCCTATATATATATATATATATATATATATATATAAATTCTGACATTGTCTGGCATCAAACCTAAGATCACATTTATATATATATAAATTCTGACATTGTCTGGCATCAAACCTAAGATCACATTTATATTAGTTTTGCATATACATTGCACGTGTTTGTTTGTTTACAAATAGAGTTTGTTTGGTAACAAACTCTCCCATTAAAATAGTAGAGATATTCGAATGTGAGGTAGAATTTCCCCCTACCTTATGCTAATTGTTGTCGCTGAATCTGGTGTGGGGGCAATAGACAGAATTTGTAGGTTCGTAGGAATTCGAACAGGCTGAATCTTACCTCTTCCCTTGTGAACAAGTTGACTCCTAGGTGCTCCCTCGGACCTGCACAAACGTTCGAAACATTGAGATGGATCCCGGTGACGAACCCTCCGACGCTCTTGTCAATACCAGAAAAAGTAAAAGGAAAGAGCTTGAGTAGACCAAGAGTGATTGCCTGTGACAGTAGAAGGTAGGGAGTATTTATAGTAGTTATAGGGATCTGCTTCGGGATAAGAACGAATCCCTACTTCCCGGTGTGACTGGATAGAAGTGGTTGTAACCACCTCCAGCGGATAAGGACGAGCCAGGATTGTTTGAACTGGTCCTTAACGGGTTGAGATCCGTACCTAGGAGAACAGATCCGTTCATGGGTTATTGGGCTTTGAAGAAAGACCCAGTTCCCATTTCGGACCCGTTTGTAGGTGAAATTACCATCTTGCCCCTGTAACTTTAAGATTCGTTCCCAATTTGAACGATTCCGATTTAACCCCATTTTTAGCCATATCACGAGCCCCCCCTGCCAAAGACTGTGTATACAGCCTTCGGGGAGTAGTTTTGTTGTTTCAATGACGTATAGGACTTTATCGGAGTTCTTAAAGGGTGTTCGAATCTTGTTTGAGGGGTAACGGTACTTTTCTGAGCTAGTAGTACACTTAACATTGCTTCTGGGCTCTTCTGGATTTTTGGTGATTTTCCTCAATTTTAAAATGTTTTTCGGATTAGTTATATAATTTTATGAAGCAACAATCTAATTTCAAGAGACACCGATTAATTATTCCAACAAATAATTATTCACTCAGGAGCTTCGAAATATTTTTTCCAAGTTTGTAATTATTTTTTAGAATTTTTAATAAATTTTCCTGAATTAATAATTATTTTTTCGCAATTTTTAAATAATTAATTCAAATTATAATTAAAATAAAAGGAATAATCAAATAGAATAATGACATGGCGCTATCCAGGCCGTTGATCACACCTGGGCACGAGTTTTGAGGTGATCGGAAGGCGGATCCGAGGCATAGTTGTAATTTTCCGTGTTTGGGGGTCGGTGGCAAGAGCTCTCGGCACCAGTTACCGACCCTCTTAACCCTTCGGCACGCTGACATGAGCTCGACGGTGTCCAAAGTTTTGGGGGTTCAGCGAGCGTTGCCGAAGTCAAGAAGGACCTCGAGAAGGTGACACGTGTCCACTTAGCGTTGACTGGTCAACGCTTTTTCTCACGTTTGGAGCTCGGTGGCAAGAGTTCTCGGATCATGGTGCCGAGGTCTGGGAGGCTGACACATGTAGAAGTAGCGTTGACTGGCCAACGCTTTTTTTCACGTTTGGAGCTCAGTGGCAAGAGCTCTCGGATCATGGTGTCGAGGTCTGGGAGGCTGACACGTGTAGGAGTAGCATAGATTGGTCAACGCTTTTTCTCACGTTTGGAGCTCGGTAGTAAGAGCTCTCGGATCATGGTGCCGAGGTCTGTGAGGCTAACACGTGTAGAAGTAGCGTTGACTAGTCAACGCTTTTTATCACGTGGAGCTCAGTGGCAAGAGCTTTCGGATCATGGTGCCGAGGTCTGGGAGGCTGACACGTGTAGGAGTAGCGTTGACTGGTCAATGCTTTTTCTCACGTTTGGAGCTCAATGGCAAGAACTCTCGGATCATGGTGCCAAGGTCTGGGAGGCTGACACGTGTAGAAGTAGCGTTGACTGGTCAACGCTTTTTCTCACGTTTGGAGCTCGATGGCAAGAGTTCTCGGATCATGGTGCCGAGGTCTGGAAGGCCGACACATGTAGAAGTAGCGTTGACTGGTCAACACTTTTTCTCACGTTTGGAGCTCGGTGGCAAGAGCTCTCGGATCATGGTGCCGAGGTTTGGGAGGCTGACATGTGTAGGAGTAGCGTTGACTGGTCAATGCTTTTTCTCACATTTGGAGCTCGGTGGCAAGAGCTCTCGGATCATGGTGCCGAGGTCTGGGAGTCTAACACGTGTAGAAGTAGCATTGACTGGTCAACACTTTTTCTCACGTTTGGAGCTCGGTGGCATGAGCTCTCGGATCATGGTGCCGAGGTCTGGGAGGCTAACACGTGTAGAAGTAGCGTTGACTGGTTAATTCTTTTTCTCACATTTGGAGCTCGGTGGCAAGAGCTCTCAGATCATGGTGCCGAGGTCTGGGAGGCTGACACGCAGAATGCTGATGATAGTATCATGTCAAAGGTGTTTTGGCCTCTTGCGCTTCCTTCCCTCTTTGTCGTCTAATGGGTAATGGGCCGGGCCTTCTGGCCTTTTGAGGCCCATTAGTCTCGATAATAGTGCCCCTCTATAAAACTTCATCCCCCCACTTCATTTGCTCACTTCTCTCATTTTAGCTCAGGCGATTCTTCTTCACCGCAGGGAACTTCCGGCGAGATCTTGTCTTATTCCGGGGACTACTCCGACCATGACTGTCCCATCAAGGTAACACTAAATACTTAGTTTATTTTTTAAAGAATGTCCACCGTTCTGCCAAGGCAAGAGACCTCCCCCCTCTCGCACAAGCTTCTTCAAGTCAAGTCCCTCACGTCGACAAGGGCAAAGCCATAGCAAGTTCGGCTTCGGTAGTGGTGGAGACTAAGATCGAGGTCGAACGGAGGATGGGGGAGTTCGGAAGACTGCCTGGTGAATTGACGGGGCTCCATAGGGTTCGGGAGATCCCGTAGGACCAAGCGGAGCGAATTATCTACGGTCTGGGGTGGAGCTTCGAGGAGAACGAAGCTAGAGAAACCACGAAGGCGGACGAGACGATGTCTATTCTGACCGAGGCCGATCTTGGGCTGATCCGGGATATTTTTCAGATACCGAAGGAGTTCGATCTGCTGCTTCCTGGGTCCGGGGTGAGGACTAACTCGCCGCTGCCAGAAGACATGTGCTTCTAGCCGGTCAACGCTTTCTTGGCTGGAGTTCGGCTCCCCCTTCATCACTTCATAGTCGAAGTGCTGAGGTGGTTTAGGATATGCCCCGTTCAGTTCATGCCGAACGCTTGGAGGCTAATCAATGGGTTCGTTCTCCATTGCCAAGCGTCCGGTTTCAAACCGAAGTTGAGTGTGCTCCGGACGGTATATCGGGTTCACCAATTGCAGAAGTCGTCCTACCACTTCTATCTGGCTCTAAGGCACGGGGCGAGGCTCTTCAGTTGCCCCGACTCAATAAAGCATTGGAAGGACAAGTTCTTCATCATTCGAAATCGAGGTCCGTGGGGGATTCCCACTACTTGGGTCGAAGCTATCACGAAGAGAGTCAAAGAGAGTCCGATCCTCAGCCCCGAACAAGACGACATGGTCCGAACTCTTCTCGATCGTCTGAAGTTCGACTGGAAGGACCTGACCGAGGAGCTACTTTACAAGGGGGGTCTTAGCCAAATAAACCCCAATACGGCTGGCTCTCTTTGTTTTCGTAAGTTGTTTTGTTCATATTCAACATCTAACTCTCCCGTCTCGCAGGATCCATGGACTTCAATGACATCATGGCCGAGCATGGGCTTCTGAGCAGCAAGGCACCGATAAAGAGAAAGAGGGTCGTCACCAAGGTAACTTCGCCCAAGCCGAAGACTCTCAGCGCTGTTGTGGATCGGCACCCGCAGCAGGCCGAGGTTACATAGAGGTCAGTAGCCCACGCAGCAGGGTCGGCTTCAACTAATATGGCAGTGTTCCCTCTGTTCACTGCCTTAGGCTTAGATGTCCCGCCACTGACCGTCGACGCCGAGGTGCTTCTGACCGAGGAGCACAAAAAGATCTTCATCCCGGACTAGCAAGTCCGCAAGCATGACGGATTTCTAGGTGACTCGGCAACCTGCACGTAGGCAGTTCGGAGCCTAGCTACCCCGAAGGACAGGTCCGCTATGGATGCGCATAGCGTTAGGGACGATGCACGGCTCGAGTGGCGATGTCGGTGAGTATTGATTCGGCCGTTCTCTTTGCTTGAATAGTTGGTTTTAAGGTTTAACATGTGTGCTCCACTTTCTCGCAGATGACTTGTCACTTCGGTCATCTCATGGAGAAGATGACCGAACAAGAGAAAGAGATGAAGCAGGAGGTCGACAGGGCTCAGGCGGAGAAAGCTCGGATTGCCAAACAGCTCGAGCAGCTGAAGATAGAGGCTGAAGGGAAGTCCTCGAGGTTGGAATACCTCAAGGCTTTGGCCGCGTAGCTCGAGGCGGACAACACTAAGTTGCTTCAGGCAGCCAAGCTGGCGGCAAAGGAGAAAGAGGATGTCGTGGTCGCGGCGACGACTACAGCGGTGAAGCAGACCGAGGAGCAGGCCATGGGGAAGGTGAAGGGTTTCCTCGTCGCGAATATGGCGAAGGCTTATGCCCGCGCCATTGATCGAGTGAAAGAGGCTTATCCGGATGTGGATTGCGCCGGATGGCAGCTCTTTCCAGACCCCATCCCCAGCTTCGACGATGCCTCGGAAGGTGATGACGAAGATGAGGAGGTGGAGGCTCACGGCGAGGTCAACGAGGCCAAGGCTGACGTGCCATCATAAGTCACGCCTCTGGCGATGGTGGCAGCTCCGGGGGCTTCTTCGGCTGTGGATCATTCGACCGAGGTCAGCCCCTGACCTATTTGTTTTTTCTTTTATCTTTATGTACTGAAGCCAAACCGCAGACTGGCCACTGCTTGTATCTTTTGATTTTAATGAAAAACTTTTGCACAAGTGTTGGAGTCCGGAATTGTTTCAGTCTGCCCCACTCCTAAGTTGTCTTGTAGTCGACTTCTTTAGATTTAGCTTTGCGTCGTAGTGCACTTAGCCTTCGATAATTTATTTGCTTTTCTGGACTTTTTTCAGATCGCCGAAGCGTTGCCACTCGCCGAAGTGCCTCGGGTGGCCGAAGTGGCACATCTCAAGGCTGGTCTAGGGGCGATGAGGTTGGGGCTCGCCAGGACCCAAGAGCAGCTTTGTGAAGTGGAGTGTGAGCTTCGAGGAGTGAAGTGTGAGCTGAATCATCTGAGATCGACCTTAGTTCGCCGATACATAGAGAGGAGGCAGCTACAAGAGAGGATTAACGAGGTGACCCCCGAAGGTGACAATGTGGGCTCATCGGCGGCGGCCAACCTCGGCTTGAGACTTAGATGCCTTCGTCACTCGCTGACCAAGGTGACAGCGGAGAGGGACGATCTGAAGAAGGTAACTGTCGATAAGAGTGTAGAGGTTGCCCACCTTCGGCGAACAATCACTGACGCTTCTCGCAGTGCAGGCTCGATGCGAATACCATGCTTGAAGATAACGGTGATGGACGACTCGCTTAAAGAGCGAATTGTTGAGCTTGAAATAGAGATCGCTCGTCTTCGACTGCGATCTGAGGGGAGTACTGTCAGAACCACTTCTTGCACTCGAGAGGAGTATAATAGGGGGATATCGTTCTGCGAGCTCGCACTGAGCTCGTCCCCTATACATCGAGACCCTGGAGATGCGCAGAGTGGGGTGGCAGCTTCATCGAGCGGAACCTCGGTTGGGGCCACCGTTAGATCGGGCTCAGACGATGCTTCTCGGCTCGCCGGCCTAAGGACATCCGTCGAAGTGGGGTGTCGGCAGCACCGCATTCGGCGTCCGCATGTGTCTCTTAACCAAAGTATCCCTGCCCCTATGAGGGGCTGAAGTGGCTTTCTTTAATCTTGTAATCTTGGTTTCACAAATTTTGTATCTCGATGTAAAGTTGAGTCGGTTGTCTGCAATTAGACTTGTCTTTCAAACTTTAATGAAATAATACTTGTTTTGTGAACTTTTGTGTTTTGCTGGTGTTCGTAATTGTCAACAGTCGTGGGAGCAATCCGAATGGTGAACCACTTCATACTCGCTTACAAGCAAGTAGTTGAAGTGGAATCGAACCAAGTGTTGAACTCCGAACTTGTCATTTAGGGAGTATCAACGGCTGTAGGATCAATTTCGAATGGTGAACCACTTCGTACTTGCTTAGAAGCAAGTAGTTGAAGCGGAGTCGAACCAAGTGTTGGACTCCAAGTGCGTCGTTTAGAGAGTATCAATGGCTGTAGGAGCAACTTCGAATGGTGAACCACTTCGTACTCGCTTAGAAGCAAGTAGTTGAAGCGGAGTCGAACCAAGTGTTGGACTCCAAGCGCATCATTTAGAAAATATCAATAGCTGCAGGAGCAATTTCGAATGGTGATCCGCTCCGTACTCGCTTAAAAGCACGTAGTTGAAGCGAAGTCAAACCAAGTGTTGGACTCCAAGCTTGTCGTTTAGAGATTATCAATAGCTGCAGGAGCAATTCCGAATGGTGATCCACTTCGTACTCGCTTAGAACCGCATAGTTGAAGCGAAGTCGAACCAATTTTTGGACTCCGAGCGTGTCATTTGAAGAATTTCAACA
Organism: Hemerocallis citrina; assembly: GCA_017893485.1. Classification (NCBI taxonomy): domain Eukaryota; kingdom Viridiplantae; phylum Streptophyta; class Magnoliopsida; order Asparagales; family Asphodelaceae; genus Hemerocallis; species Hemerocallis citrina. The sequence continues at coordinate 131,512,853 of CM030367.1, read as the reverse complement.
GCTGTGGGAGCGATTCCGAATGGTGACCCGCTTCGTACTCGCCTGGAAGCAAGTAGTTGAAGCAGAGTTGAACCAAGTGTTAGACTCCGAGCGTGTCGTTTTAATGCGATTTTTTTTAAAGTACAGTTTGACTACTCAAGAATAGAGAACTTGTGGGGAAAGACTGCTTTTATTAAAAATAATTGGGCGGCCGCTTCTAAGTTGCGAGCCACTTTTACACTTCGATAATGAAAATACAAGTAAGGACTTTAGACATGTTTTATGGAACGCTCTTGGGGAAGTTGCTTGGAGCAGTGTTTAGGCACTCTCTTGGTACTTCATCAAGTGCTTCGCGTTCCATGTCCTCGGTATTCTCCTGCCCCCCAGGTCTTCGAGTTGATATGCTCCTGGGCGAATAACTCTGGAGATCCTATACGGTCCTTCCCAATTGGGTGCCAACTTGCCCTTTTTGCTTGGATTGGAGATCGACAACTTTCGAAGCACTAGGTCTCCTTCTTTAAGGTTAGCTAGCCATACCCTCTTGTTGTAAGACTGAGTGATCCTACGGCAGTAGGTCTCTTGTCGAATTGCGGCTCTCTCGCGGACCTCGTCTATGGGGTCAAGGCAGTTGCAAAGCTGGTTCGCATTCTGTGCTTCACTGTAGGCTATCAATCGGGGTGAAGGCAGGCCCACTTCTAAGGGAATGAAAGCTTCGGAACCATATGTGAGGTTGAAAGGGGACTCCCCTGTCGGAGTTCTTTTGGTGGTGCAATAGTTCCAAAGCACGTTGGGGAGCTATTCGACCCACAACCCCTTAGTGGATTTGCCGAGCCTCTTCTTCAGGCCAGAGAGGATCTATCAATTTGCATTCTCTGCTTGGCCATTGGACTGAGGGTGGGCTATCGAGGAGAACCGTTGCTGGATGTCGAGGTCGGAGCAAAAGTTACGAAAGGTTGCTCCTGCGAATTGAGTCCCGTTGTCGGTTACGAGGATGCGAGGTACCCCGAACGGACAAATGATTTTCTTCCAAAAGAACTTCTGGACCTTGTGCTCTGTAATTGTTGAAAGCGGTTCAGCCTCGATCCACTTTGAGAAGTAGTCTATCGTCACGACTAGGAACTTCAGCTGGCCCGACACTAGAGGGAAGGGTCCGAGCAAATCCATCCCTCACATTGCAAAGGGGATTGGACTTGCTAAGGAGGTGAGTTGTGCTTGGGGCAGGCGACGAATCGGGGCAAATTTTTGGCAGGAGTCGCACTGGCAGACGTACTCCTCGGAGTCACTTAGTAGTGTGGGCCAGAAGTAGCCGTAGTTCAGGAGTTTACGGGAGAGGGATCTCGCTCCCAAGTGTGCGCCACACATACTGTCATAGGCCTCTTTTAGGGCATAGAGCGCTTCCTCTAGGGAGAGGCATCTCAGATAGGGTCGCCCGTCAATCTGAGTGTAAGAGCGTTTGTACATGACTCCATCAAGGAGTTTGTACCGCTCAGCTCGTGTAGTACCCTGTATTTTTAAATATTATTTTTAAAAGTTTATAAAGGAATTAAAATGATTTTTGGAGATTTAATAAATATTTTCTGGAAATCTATCTTTTTACACGTGCGAAACACGTGCAAACATTTTCTTGAGAAGTTCAAAAGCTAAAATTTCTTCATGAAAAATCATTATTTATTATTTGGGATTTATTTGTAATTTTTCCGGATTTTTTTGACATTTATTGGATCTATTTGCAAATTTTATGAAAAAGAATGATCTTTTTGCAAAATTGTCATTTTGAGGGGTGAAAGTGCAAAACTATTTTTTGGAATTTTCAACAGTGCCGGTTGGAGTTAAGGAGTCTATTTTTCTTTTAAATCTCAATTTAAATGATCTTATCGAGTTTCCAAATATAGGGATCTATTTATGTAAAGTTGTATTTTCAAGGGGTTATTTTGCAAAGGTGTCTAGAAACCCTAAAACTTCTTTTCCGGGTATTTAAAAAGAAACGCAGCCATCTTTCGCTGCACAACATTGAGTTTTCTTATTTTTGGAGGATTTGGGAGAAGATTTTGGATCTCACGAAGGAAAGGCTTCTTTTCAAGGGATTTCTTCATTTAATGTGAGTGATATAATTGTTTTGTTTGTTCTTTGAATGTTGTATGTGAGTGACATGTTTGTTTTTTTTTTTTCCCTTTTATTTTGTGTATGTTGTATGTGAGTAATTGATTAGTTGATTGTTTATTTATGTGAGTGGTAAAATTGGTTGTTTGATCTATAAATGTTTAATGGATCTTGGAAATTGAACTTTATTGCTAGAAAGCATGATTAGAGTTTGAGTATGACTATGAAAATAATGGATTGGATGGATGAACGATTTGATCTTGAGAAACCCTAGTGGTATGTGATTACAAATTTTATTATGGTTATAAGTTGTGGTAGAAATTCAGTTTTTGAGAAATTTGAATGGAAGAGTTATGAATCAAGAGATCATGTCATGAAAAATTGAAATTTGAGAAATTAGTTGTGTTGAGGAGATATACCCAAATTGGGGATTCTTTGAGATTTTGATATTTGTATGGTTTGGATATGAATACGAACTATTTCAGTGAACAATGAATTTTGTAAGAAACTCTAATTTTTATTATATGCACAATCCATGTATTAATTGAAAGAATCAACAAAATCTCTATTTTCATGAATTCAAGCAATTTGATTTAGTTTTATGGACTATTATATGTCCTACCAGTTGTATTTGGTTATATAAGAAATAAGTTTTTATCGAAATCATTTTCATAAAGTAAAACTATCTATCGGTTGAATTGTGCACAACCAAAATACTGCAGACTGAAGGCCGACAGTCGACTGTCGTGAATTCTCAGTCGACTGATGCGACCCGGCTGCTATGTTCTTTAGTTTTCTCGAAATTTCCTTCTGGACAGTCGACTTATACCTTTTATAGTCGACTGGTACACTAAGAATTATGTTTTTTAAAGTCAATGTAAATTTCTCTCTGGACAGTCGACCTATTCCCTTTTCAGTCGACTGCTATACTAGAATAATTTCTTAAAGATTATTGGACTTTCTCTCTGGACAGTCGAATTATAACTTTTACAAGTCGGCTTATAAGACTTAGTTTATTTTTGTTAAGACCATGAAATTCTCTTTCTGGACAGTCGACTTACTCTTGTTATTAGTCGACTGATACTGATGTATTCTTATAATTTTGAATGATCTTTTAAACGATCTATTCTTTAAATGTTTTGATCTATAACGTATTATTTTATACTTTATCTTCTATTGCGCATATGTTTCAAGATGTTAAGTTGAGCAATTTATGTTGGAAGGTTGGTTTGGATATTTGAGTTTGAGTCTCTAGAGGGTGTGTGTGACCCTAGTATACCGGCGGATGAGTTATTTATGTTTGGGCCTGTTGAGGCATTTTAGTTGTTCAGATGTTTGAGTTAAGTCTGGTAGGGTACACCAACTCTAGGAGATTCGTTAAGTAATTAAATAACCTAAATAATAAGGACAGGCACTAGTGGTGATATGATGAACGAGAACATGGGTTATGGACCTCAGTATGGCTTGCGGTGTGAGATAATTCTCGGAATTATCCAGGTGTGAGTGAAATAGTCTCCGGAATTACTGTGGTGTGGGATTGATCTCTGGAATTATCGGAGTCGAGGCGACGCACATGTGGTATTCGTGTGATGAGGTGTCATTGCTTGCGGTGTGGGGTATTCTCGAAGATTCCCAGGTGTGAGTGAAATAGTCTCTGGAATTATCTGTGGATAGAGTTTGACCTCCGGAATTATCGGGGCATGGGCTAATACTCACAGTTTATCTTTATCTCGTAGTAGTCATCATGTTAGGATTAGTTGCATATCGGGGATTTAACCCTACAATGTGGAGACGTTAAGGGCTTGCACCAGACCTATGTAGAGTGGGATGCATAGACTCCGACAAGTACGCATTAGAGAGTCAGCATATAGACTTGTGTTTTCTTGACTTGGTTTCATGCATGTGGCTTTTCCTGTTTCCTACACTTGACACTTAGTTTAGTTTCACTTGATGTTTACATATTTCCTTGCTACGTCATATTTTATGTATTCCTGTTATTACATGTTGGTTATGAATCCATGCTTAATGTTTATTTATGTTGTTTGTTTTCTTTATGTCACTCACACCTTTATGGCTGACCCCTTTAGTTTTGGGGGTTAGGGTTATCCCTAGCCTCATATTTTACAGGTGATTTCTTAAGGCTCAGATTTGGATGCTTGAGTTCCATTTATACAGTGACTTATGTAATTGTAAATTGTTGTAAAGAAAAGAGAATTGTAATTTAAGATGTATTGTATTCCGCTGTGCTATGTAAACGATTATTATAATGAAAGTTGAAAATTTTTATTGGTGTTTGGCTGTGTTTAATATTACATTGAAGTTGATACTAGGAATTGTGCCACGTATTTTCTAAGATATTATATTAGAAATTCGGGGCGCTACAACTCGAGTTTTAATCCTCCTCGCCTCCTTCGAATCTTCGGGAAGGACTCCGTCTCTGAGGTTCTCAAGGAGGGGCTTCATCCAGTTCTCCCCAAGTGTTAGGGGGTATGTTTCCATCGGCTCTGAGCTATCTTCATCGATACTCGGTCTAAGGAGGACCTCTATCAAGACGGTTCGTTCTAGACCTTGGAGGGACGAGCAGGCGAGCTTTGAGAGAGCGTCCGCCTGTGCATTTTCCTCCCAAGGAACCCGTTGGAGTTGAACATCCTCGAATAAGGCTAGAAGCCCCCTGACCTTCGCGAAGTATTTGGCCATACGCTCGTCCCTTGCCTCGTATTCCCCGGATACTTAGTTGACGACTAACTGCGAGTCGTTGAAGACTTTTACGCACTTAGCTTCTACCTTGAGAGCCATATAGAGCCCCGCTATGAGGGCATTATACTCCGCTTCGTTGTTTGACGCCGAGAAGTTTAGGCGGAGGGAGTATTGGACGACGAAAGCATCTGGGCCGGTTAAAATGACGCCAGCCCCACTTCCGTCGGTGCAAGAGGACCCGTCTACATAAACGGTCCAGACCAAGGTGTCGGCAAATGACTTGCAAGGGTCGGGGATGGTGTTCTCCACAATGAACTCGGCTAGAGCTTGGGCCTTTATTGCTGTACTGGGCTGGTAGTTGATGTCATGTTGACTTAGCTCGATGGACCACTTCATAAGGCGCCCGGAGGTCTCGGGCTTGTGGAGAACTTGTTTGAGTAGCTGGTCGGTAAGGATGACCACCGAATGAGATTGGAAGTATGGGCAGAGCTTTTGGGCCGCCATGACCAGGGCGAGAGCCATCTTCTCCAGCTTCGGGTAACGGAGTTCGGCATCCCGGAGCACCTTACTCATATAATAGATGGGCCTCTGTGTCCTATCCTCTTCCCTTACAAGGACTGCGCTGAGCATCTGCTCCGAAGCTGTGAGATATAGGTAGAGGACCTCCCCAGGTGCTGGCTTGCTCAAGAGCGGGGGGTTAGCTAAATATTCTTTGAGCTTGTCAAAGGACTCCTATTGCTGTTGCCCCCATTCGAAGCCTTTAGCCCCCCTGAGGGCCTTGAAGAAGGGGAGGCACTTCTCCCCGAACTTGGAGAAGAATCGCCTAATCGCGGCGACGCGCCCAGTGAGCCTCTGTACCTCTTTAACGCTGGAGGGGGGAGCTTGAGAATGGCATGGATCTTTTTGGGGTTGGCCTCTATGCCCCTCTGGCTGACCATAAACCCCAAGAACTTGCCGGATGAGACTCCGAACGCACACTTGTTCGGATTCAGTCTCATATTGTGCCTCCTGAGCACCTCGAAGGCTTCTTGAAGGTCGAGAACGTGGTCCTGCCCTCGGGTGCTCTTGACCAACATGTCGTCTACGTAGACTTCCATATTTGGGCCAATTTGGTCTTGGAAGACCCTGTTCACGAGGCGTTGATATGTAACTCCCGCAGTTTTCAAGCCAAACGGCATAACTCGGTAGCAATACAAGCCTTGATTTCTCACGAACGAGGTCTTCGGGAAGTCGGGAGGGAACATCCGAATTTGGTTGTACCCCGAGAATGCGTCCATGAAACTGAGGAGCTCGTCCCCGGAAGTCGCATCGATCAGGGCATCGATGCTGGGAAGGGGAAAAGGGTCCTTCGGACACGCCTTATTGAGATCGGTGAAGTCGATGCATATCCTCCAGCTCTCGTTGGCCTTCTTGACCATCACTACGTTGGACAGCCACTCTGGGTAGTTTACCTCCTGGATAAATTGGGCGTTGAGGAGCTTTTCGACCTCCTCTTTGATCGCCTGTTGTCACTCGGGAGCGAACTTTTGCCTCTTCTGTTGGACAGGCCTGACCCCAGGGGCGACGCTCAGGTGGTGCATTAAGAGCTCTTCCGAGATCCCAGGCATGTCCATCGCGGTCCAAGCAAAGAGGTCTCGGTTCTCCCGTATGCACCGGGAGATGTCATGCTTAATGGAGGGGGAGAGAGCTTTGCTGATGTGAAACGTCTTAGCGGCGTCTTCTTCTGAGAAGGCCACCCCCTCCAGTTCATCCACTAGCTCGGAGATAGTTTGACTACCTTCCTGGGGAAGTTCGAGGGATTCCAGGGAGAGAACTGGACCCCCCATCGAGGTCATATAGCACTTCCGAGCCACTTCTTGGCTTCCTCTCACTTCTCCCACTCCTGAGGGCGTGGGGAACTTCATCTTCATGTGGTAGGCCAAAGGGATAGCTTGGAGTGTGGTCAAACCTGGTCGACCCAGGATAACATTATAGGCAACCTTGACGTCCACCACCACGAAGTCCATCGGTTCTGTGCAAGTTACCGGGGCCTTTCCAGCAGTTACGTCGAAGGCTATAACTCCCTCGATCGTTACCGGGACCCCAGTGAACCCGTGAAGAGTGTATCCTGCGGGCTTGAGTCGGTCCTTTGACGGAGCTGCCGTTGTCTACCAAGACCTGACGAACGTCGAAGTTCTCCATTCGAAGATTGATGGCGAGGGCATCGCAATGGGGCATGTGGATGCCCTCCAGGTCCCTATCGGAGAACGTGACTGGGACTCCCAGGCTCTTCGGAGGAGGATGGATCTGAACACCGTTTACCTCCCGAACGAAGGCTTTTCGGGAGGATTAGAATCTCCCCCCATTGGGCCTCCGTGTATCAGGTGTAGGACGGCCACCGCTTCTTCCTCCTGAGTCTCAACCTGCTGCTCCACTCGTCTGTTGGGCCCCCTGGGAGGTGGGGGATGATCAGCCCTGTCCCTCCTGACGAAGCGAGTGAGCTTCCCTCTCTGAATGAGGGCTTCAATCTCATCTTTTAGGGCCCGATACTCGTCTGTATCGTGCCCATGGTCCCGGTGGAAACGACACCACTTATTCCGGTCTCTCCTCTTTTCCGGAGTATTCATCTTAGGGGGAGGCGGTAGGAGACCCTCGTTCTCGATCTCCATCAGGATGGCGGATACACTCGCGTTAAGCAGAGTGAATTTCTCAAAATGAGAGGGAGGACGATGCTGACCCCCATTGTCTTTTTGGAGCTTCTTAGCTCCTTCTTCTTCAGCGGTCTTCCGTTTGTTCCCAGATACGACCCCTCCAAAGTGGGGCGATTGAAAGCCTCTTCAGCTCGGATATACTTCTCGCTCCTGAGGAGGAGCTCGGAGAAGTCCCGAGGAGGCTTCTTTGCTAAGGACGCCCTGAGGTCAGGATTGGTGACATTGGATTGGAAGGCAGTCGAAGCTACCAACTAATCCAATAAGGCGATGGACCTAGCCTCTGCAGTGAACCTCTTGACATAGTCCCTCAACCGTTTGCCCTTCTTTTGGCTGAGGAAGAGCAGTGAGGTGCTCGTCTTCTCAGAGTAGCGACTGCTCACGAAATGCGTGAGAAAGAGGCCTTCGAACTGGTCGAAGGAGAAGATAAATGCCGGTGCAAGACGAGAATACCACTCCCGAGCCGGCCCCTTGAGTGTGGCCGAGAAGGTCTTACTGAGGAGGGCGTCGGATGCATGATGGATCATCATGAAAGTTTTGAAACTCTTAATGTGATCTGCTGGGTCCGACTCCCCGGTGTAGGATTCGAAATGGGGAGGCTTGAAGTTGTCCAGGACAAGGGGCCTCCATGATCGTGCAGGACAATGGGGGCCTGCTCGGGCAGAGGTTCCTAGCGTGTTGCTCTTTATCTCGGTCGAGCTGGTCGATGTGCCTCTCCATCTCATGGAGATGGCGGAAGACGGAGTCCTCCCTCCGATCCTGCCTTGCTGAACCTCGAGACTCGTCTTCGTATCGAAGAGGATTAAGGCTAAAGCGGTAGCTTTGGGTTGGCCGAGGACTCGGGGAACGGCGGCGATAGCTCGGAGCTGGCCCAGGACTTGGGGAACGGCGGTGATGGCTCGGAGCCGGCCAAGGACTTTGGGAGCGGTGGCGATGGCGAGGAGCCTGCTGAGGGCTAGGAGCCCTGTGGCCGTTGTTGGGGGTGGCATTAAGCGGCTGAAGGACAGCCTCCTGGAATTACTGAAATTCCGCCCTTGTGACGGGGGCCTCCTGCTCCCGATGGGGTCGAGCTGTAGGACGGCCTGCCGGGGAGCGACTCCGTCTCGGGCGATGCTGGGGCGACTCTCTCCGCCTCTGGGGAGAGTTGGACCCCCTATGGTCTGATCGGTGTGATGACCGATCCCTCGGGTGCTCCCGGTGAGGGTTCACCTCACGGGTCTGCCTCTTGTCTAGATGGATTCGAAGGTCGAGCCCGGGCTCGTTCTGCCGGTGGTTGAGCACATCCCACAGATCCTTCAGTGTGGGAGGACTATGGGAGGCCATAGAATTTGTGGAGGCGTTGTGGATGGAAACCTGAACCTGGTGCATAGGTTGCTTGTGGCGGCTTCGCCGAGAGGGCTCCCCCACTGTTGCCTGGGGCCCTATAGGCTGGAGAATAGACTGAGGGGCCTGCTGTTCGAGCTGCAGGGCCTGTTGGACGGGTGGAGGGAGGGCCTCCGGAGGAGGAGGAGGAGGATGTGAAGAGGTTGTTCTACGGTTGGAGTGTGCGGGCTTCTTCTTGGGAGGCATGGCTAGGAGGAGCTTTGGTTGAAGGAGGGTGGTTGGATTACTTGTCGAGAGATTCCCACAGACGGCACTAATCTGTTGCCGCTAAATCTGGTGTGGGGGCAATAGACAAAATTTGTAGGTTCGTAGGAACTCGAACAGGCTGAATCTTACTTCTTCCCTTGTAAATAAGTTGACTCCTTGGTGCTCCCGCGGACCTGCACAATATTCGAAACACCGGGATGGATCCCGGCGACGAACCCTCCGACGCTCTTGTCAATACCAGAAAAAGTAAAGGGAAAGAGCTTGAGTAGACCAAGAGTGATCACCTGTGACAATAGGAGGTAGGGGGTATTTATAGTCACCGTGGGGATCTGCTTCGGGATAAGAACGAATCCCTAATTTCCGATGTGACTGGATAGAAGTGGTTGTAACCACCTCCAGCGGATAAAGACTAGCCAGGATTTCCTCATATCCTGTTTGAACTAGTCCTTAACGGGTTGAGACCCGTACCCAGTAGAACAGATCCGTTCATGGGTTATTGGGCTTTGAAGAAAGACCCAGTTCCCATTTCGGACCCGTTTGTAGGTGAAATTACCATCTTGCCCCTGTAACTTTAAGATTCGTGCCCAATTTGAACGGTTCCGATTTAACCCCATTTTTAGTCATATCACCAATCAAAAGTAGAAAAAAACCATTTCTTTTAAAAAATACTGGTAATCTGCACATGTACTATGTACATTCTAATATATAAAAAAAATGTTTGATAGATTACTTAATAAGACGTAATCTGACATCGAACCTGAGACCTCTCTTTAATTATACATACTCTTTACAGATTATCCCCAGTGAGAAACTTTTATTTTATATGAGTGACACTTTTATAAATAATTATATCGTAAATAAATTTAAACTTTGAGGGTATTGTGGTAAGTAAATGAATGATTAATATAACTCTCACTTAAAATGAATGATTGAGATTAGATGGATCATTATCTACAAATTATAGGTTGTCTACAAATGACAACCCCAATTTTTCCATTATGGTATTAGAGATAAAGAACATTTAATTTTTTATATTCTGTCATTGTTTGGCCTCAAGTGCAATTTATTTTGTTAGCCCCCATTTCTTTTAGTTCGCATTATTGTCAGTTAGTCACTGTAATTTTTAATAGAAGCAAATTATTTTCCAAGAATGGGCATTTGACCTGAACAACATATTTGACCTCTTAAGACATATACAAGATGAAAAAGGAAACTAGGATAAATAAATAAAATGCTTGATCTTAGTTATTAACAGGTGGAGAAAATTAAAATAAAGCACTTAGACAATGCAAATAAAAGTTGCTCGTTATGCAGGAGTACAATAGAAATGCAATGTGTTGTTAATCATACCACAGTTGCATTAAACAAACAATAATCTAGATGTGCACAAACGGAAGACAAATTCATCATCGATCAAATATTCCATTGACCGACAAAATAAAGGGAACGATTGAGACTATTTACCTAGTACGTAACAATGGGGGGAAAAATGCAGATACTGTTATGAGAGAACAAAACTGAAAACAAAAATGAAATTGCTTATTATACATTTAAACAGCCATCTGATATACATGCCAGTTGCCTATTTTACAAGACAACCAAGGCTGCTTATATGAATACAAAAAGCAATCTCTATATGACAACATCACAAAACTTTTTGTCGATGCCTTCTCCTCAAAACAGTACTAACCCTCTCTCAATTGAATTCAAGAAAAAATACTGGTACAGATTGTTACAATCCTATCTAAAACTTTTCTTCGTCTACTTCTTCTGAAGAAGACGGGAACCCTTCAGCTGGTGGGACCTCGCTTAGATCCAGCCCATCTACCGGCAAGTGAGTAGTGAGTGGCCCTAGAATCCCTTCCGAACTCAAACTCAATCCGCTCTGAAAAAAGAAAAAAAAAGGAAAAAAAAAAGTGAAGGAATTCAGATATGTATCTTAGCTAATAAGTACATATACAATTGTGCATGTCAATTTATAACAAAAGATCAAAAATGAAGCACACATAAATTTTCAGATGGAGATGGATGAAAATGATTCCAAACACTTCGGACAAAAGCTGAAGGTACATGCATATGGATAGCTGATAGTGTGAAACAATAGTATCTAAATCCTGTTTAAACACACTGTAAGTTTCATAAAGACGATATTGAGTATTTGATGCCTCCAATGTCGGTGAAAAAGTCATCTTTCAATGCTAAAAATGACTGGCATAACAGAATTAATGTTTTAGGTTAAAGTGTACACAAGCAAAAAAAAACTTGTGATTCTTTGTTATTTTTCTTTGCATCATGTTACAAAATTAACGGATTCTCAATGATGGAACAGTCTGCAGCCTACCTTCATCAAAAGGAACATATAAAGGTGTCACAAGATTTTTGGAGTACATAGATCATGGAGATGACTACTGTTACCCATTTTCTCTTTATATAGTCTTCTACAGATACTTGTTTTCAGAAAGTTGGTAACCATATGCTCATATTTTAAACAAAACCCGACAGTCTTTAATGAGGACAAGTGGAGAGCAATTACCTCAGGCTGGAACCTCAGCATATCAGCTCGAGCCATCGCCTCTGCTTGAGCAATTCTCTCCCTAAAAGTCTGAGCCATCTCATCCGCCTATATTTAAAAATCAAACATAAAAATTCTCAATTAATAAAACATCAAAACCTTGAAAAATTGAAACCCTTCCAAAAAATGCTACCTTCTCAAAGACAAGCTTTGGGTTGCGAATCATGTCGCCCGGTGTCGGTTCCAGCTTCTTTGTAGAAAGACTCACTTTTCCTCTCTCACGGTCATGGCTCAGTATCATCACCTAAAAAAGAAGTAATTCAATACACAAAGGACACAATACCCATTAGAAAATATCAGAAAACTTGATCATAGAAAATAATTGAAGGCACTAACTGGTACTGCCGTAAACAACCAGTATTGTGATTTACCAGTACTGCAAACAAAAAAGAATGAAAAACTACATATTTAAATGTTTCAGAGGCAAAAGCACTTCTTCAAAGTTCTAAAAACACCTCGAGGGGAAAACTCCCAAGTGTTTTCAGCTGAAGACATTTTTTATTTACCTTTATCAAACGCTTATTTTCAGAATAAAAGTCTAATGTTGTCCAGAAAGTACTCCAGGGTTTACCTTGAGGGTATCACCAGGTTGCAGCACAGTTGCGATGTCAGAAACACGATCATGACTAATTTGACTAACATGGAGAAGACCATTAATTCCACCAATGTCGATAAAGGCACCATATGGTTTGAGGCTCTGAACAGTTCCCAAAACAACTGATCCAATTCCAAGCTGAGCCTGGCTGTCGGCTGTGGCCTTGCGGTTGCTGAGGACGATCCTAGATTGTTCCTGATCGACCTCCACAAATTTCAGAGGGAGCTCCTTGTCAATGAGTTCTTCTGCAGTTGATTTCTGGTTAAAATGAAAATGAACATATAAGTATCAATCACATATCGAAATTGAGGTTATAAGATTGATCAGAACAATCAGTGAGCGGATGGAGTGGTTAAAACTAATATAGCCCATGACTGAGTTAGCTAGCAAGGAGCTAGTTTGGTTGGATTTTTGAGTAAATTGTTACCTGGCCCAAAAATACATGTTAGTTCTCAAGAGATGTAGAACCACCAGTCGGGTTTTAGCAGATTTCAGATTCTTACCGATTTTTCTTCTATTGGGTGAGTAAGATTGTTTAACCAGCCCTATACTAAATAGACCAAAGTTCTGTTCACAAACTTATCTTTTTCTTTGTGTATATGAAACAAATTGGTGTATCAACAATCATTTTCTCTCACACTGGCCTTTTCCATCTTATTCTTGGTGGTATAGGATCAGAGGAACCAGTTGTTAGTCACTATTCAGGTTTTTTGTAGTACAGGTCGAGCAAGCTGAGTGGGTTTTGGTAAAGTAGTAACTGTTAGAACACGAATTTTATAAATTAGATATTTTCTAACAATATTTGTGAAGAACGGAATTTACAGGAAGAAAAGAACAAACCAAAAACATTATACAGAGTTGAGATAAAGATCTCTCTCCTTGAAGCAAAATTCGCCCCGTAGTGTGACGGTGGCAGGCGAATTGCCTCCTAGGATACAACTGTATTACCTTTCCCTGAAGAGCAGCACCCTTGCTTCAGAGATTTCAGCGAACTGTTGCTGTGTTGTACTCTCAGTGTTTGAAAACACAGAGGAAGACGAAGAAGTAGAATTCGGATTACTAAAAATTGTCCCTTCTGGCAGACATGACTTACTAGTCTTTATAGGAGAAAATAGAGCAACTGATGGGAGGCCCATTACTCTGTAATGGCAGAGTAATGGTCCATTACTCTGCAACAGCAGAGTAGTGGTTCAGATACATAACTGATGAGTCATTACTCTACTGTTACAGAATAATGGTACCAGTTACTGAATGTGAAAAGCCTCAATAGTGTACTGGGGGAGAATTTTTGACTGGGGCAAAAAAAAAATTAAGCCAGAGCCAAGTCAGGCCGGGCCGGACCGGGCGCGCTCGTGTGTTTGTCATTTTGGCTAAGTCCTCTCTCCACTACACATTAGTGGTAACCCCCGGGCCATGCCCTTTAGTCCAATTTTTTAGTATATATACTAGAAAAATCTTTTCCCATTTTCGATATGGGACTCCATTTTCTCCAAGTTTCCAAGTTAGTACATTTCGAGTACCCAACTTTGTACCAACATTTCTCATTCATACGGAATTCATTTTTGGCAAATGAGTACACCACGGAATAGTACGCGACGAGAGGATCGCAATCCAATCATTTTCCGCCGCCGCCGGTGCCCGGAGCCTGCCGGAATCCAGCCCGAAAAATCAACAAAAATTAATTCCAACAATCCCCTACATGAATGAAAATTACCAGACTATGTACTCCAGACACGACATAAAAAGACATGACAGAAAAGACATGACAGAAAAACTCTGAGAGTACAATCAGAAAATCACTGCATCAGGAATTGTAGTAATTTTTCAACTTTGAACCACCCTTAGTAAGTAGCTACCGGATTCACTTGACCAGGTAGTGAACATGATGTCTTGAACTACCCGGGCTTTGATGTGAACCTAGACAATAACTATCACACAGTTTCATCTCCTCGCAGAACTAGGTTCTCTTGTTGTTTTCATTTTGGCCTTGAACAACCCTGGTTAATCGTGAGTGAGCTTGGAGAATGTAGCCTCTCTTCATTCTCCTAGAAACGGCCTCATTTCACACTCACAAGGTGATTGCCCATAAAAAGTATCCTGCCATACCCCACTTTTATTTCAAAGCTGCGGGAATCATTAAAAGCCAAGCTTATCCTTACACCTTGCAGGCAACACTGTTTTATCATCCTAAGAGTGGGTACGAGATTTTAATCTCTCAATTCTCACGTCGATTCAACAAGATTTAGTTGTCCACTTGAACCTAGATCTTGGGATCTCTAATTCCTAGGTAGGGTTTTCATCAAGTATCCTCTTTCTTCATAGGCTTTAAACCCATTCCTCTTGATGATCTTACAACTTGCTCTCGTGACAAACCTTTAGTAAATGGATCCGCCAGGTTGTCGGCCGATTTTATATACTTTATAGAGATTACTCCATTTGAGAGCAGTTGTCTAATGGTTTTGTCACTTTCTGATATGACAAGACTTACCATTATACATACAACTCGGTGCTCGTGCTATAGCCGATTGGTTGTCACAGTGTACACATAAAGCAGGCACTGGTTTTTCCCACATAGGGAATCCTCTAAAAAGTTTCGAAGCCATTCTGCTTCCTCAGCCGCTTTGTCTAAAGCAATAAACTCAGATACCATGGTCGATCTGGCCAATAACGTTTGTTTAGAGGATTTTCATGACACCGCTGCACCACCAAGTGTGAAGACATACCCACTTGTGGTTTTGAGTTCTTGGAGTTAATATCCAGTTGGCATCACTGTAGCATTCTAGTACTGCTGGATATCTGGTGTAACGCAGCGCATAACTCTGAGTATGTCGCAGGTAGTTCAATACTCTAGTTATTCCTTTCCAGTAACTTCGTCCTGGATTACTTGTGTAGCGGCTCAGTACATTTACCGAATGTGCTAAGTCCGGTCTTGTACAATTTGTTAAGTACATCAGACTACCGATTACACATCATATTCCAGTTGTGATATGCTGTCATCCGTGTTTTTGAACAAGTGAATACTGGGATCCACAAGACTTATGGCAGTCCCATTCGAGTAATTCTTGAACCTTTCAAGTACTTTCTCAGTATAATGAGCTTGAGACAGTAATTCCCTCAGACGTCCTAGAAACTTTGATTCCTAGTTTGACGTCTGCAACTCTCAAATCTTTCATATCAAACTTGCCACTAAGCATGCTCTTAGTTTGTTTGATAATGTCATTATTGCTCCCAATAATGAGCATGTCTACATACAAACACCAGAATGTATCCATTTGGAGTATCTTTGATGTAGATACACTTATCACATTCATTTATTTTGAAACCATTTGACATCATAACATTGTCAAAGTTTGCATGTCACTGCTTTGGAGCTTGTTTCAGTCCGTACAATGATTTTACAAGCCTGCACACCTTGTTTTCCTATCCAGAAACTACGTAACCCTCTGGTTGTTTCATGTATATTTCCTCTTCTAAATCTCTATTTAGAAAGGCAGTTTTTACATCCATTTGATGTATTTAGAGATTACGTAGAGCTGCAATAGCTATCAGCATTCTTATGGAAGTTATTCTGGGGAATAAGTATCAAAGAAATCTAGACCTACCTTTAGCCTAAATCCTTGTACCACAAGTCTCGCCTTATGTTTTTCTATTGAACCGTCTGGTTTCAATTTCTGCTTGAAAATCCATTTGCTTCCTAGAGCTTTACACCCAGAAGGCAAATCGACCAGCTCCCATGTATGATTTTGCATAATGGAGTTTATTTCACTTTTGATTGCTTCCTTTCACATAGGAGCATCAGGTATAGACATGGCTTCCTTAAATGTTCTGGGCTCATTCTCTAACAGAAAGGCAATTACAAAGTCTGGACCAAATGACTTTGATGTTCTAGCCCATTTACTTCGTCATTTTTTGGTTCATCAACCAAAGTGCTTGCGGTCCCTTGCTCACGTGTACGTTTGGGATACGTATTATCCTGCACGGAAACACGTATTCAAAGAATGAAGCATTTCTTGATTCTATTATTGTATTCACATGGACGTCCGGTATATCTGATTTATATACCAAGAACCGGTATGCACTACTGTTGTGTGTGTAGCCTATGAATATGCAATCAATGGTCTTAGGTCCAATTGTGACCTGTTTTGGATTAGGTACTGCCACTTTTGTTAGACACCCCAACACTTTGAGGTATTTATAATAAGGTACATTTCCTTTCCACATTTTGTATGGTGTGTTGTCAGTTTTCTTGTGAGGTATGTTATTGAGAATATAGTTGGCAGTCAGCAACGCTTCCACTCACATGTTTTGGGGTAATCCAGAATTCAACAAGGCATTCATCATCTCCTTTAGAGTTCGGTTTTTGCGCTCGGCAGTGCCGTTTGACTCAGGTGAGTAAGGAGCAGTTGTTTGATGAACTATTCCATGTTCAGAGCAGAACATATTAAATGGTGCATCATATTCTCCTCCTCTATCACTCCTAACGATTTTAATCGTTTTGCCAAGTTGATTCTCAACCTCAAATTTATATTCCTTGAATTTATCCAATGCCTCATTTTTGCTATGTGACAAGTATACATAATAGAATTTTGTGCAATCGTCTATGAATGTCACAAAGTACTTTTTGCCACCTCTATCTGCACGTATTTTAAATTACACAGATCTATGTGAATTAGACATAGAGTTTCTCTGTTTCTTTCTACAGAACGTGATGGAGTTTTAGTGAGTTTGGCCTCCGTGCAAACTTCACATTTTTCAGAGTTGTCTACCTTAAATTTTGGTAGCAAATTCATATTAATTAATCTACGTATAGAATTGACATTAACATAGCCTAGTCTTTTATGCCAAACAGAAGAAGACTCAACAACATAGATAATAGGAGTTATTTCATTAACTTTGGGAACAACAGGAACAATAGTTTTAGGGATGACTGTCATTACATTAAACTTGAACAGTCCATCCTTTACATATCCTTTACCCAAGTACACCCCATTTTTAGACAATACAAAATTATCAGATTCAAGAACAACCTTAAATCCATTCTTGCTTAGCAAAAAACCTGATACCAAGTTCTTTCTAATATCTGGAACATGCAACACATTTGTAAGTGTTAGTTCCTTGTCTGAAGTCATCTTCAGCACTATCTTTCCAGTTCCTGCAATTTTGGAGATTGAAGAATTACCCATGAACAGCTGTTCATCCTTGTTGCACTTCTGGTATGAAATGAACATCTCCTTGTCCGAGCAGATATGCTTAGTGGCCCCAGTATCGTACCACCATTCACGAGGATTGCTCCCCACAAGATTTACCTCTGATACTACAGCACAGAGGTCCAAGTCAGAGAGACCAGTGGACAAGTTCTCAGCTATGTGTGCATGGAATTTTTCATTCCCTTTTGCATGTCCAGTTCCTGCACGGTTGTTGTCCTTGCTGCGGCAGTCAAAAAATTTTGTGCCCTAGCTTACCCCACTTGTGGCATTTCCCAGCAAACCTCTTTGCAGGAGATTTTTTGTTTGAGGCCTGTGGCAAGAACTTTCTCTTCTTGTCCTGTTCGTGCTCCACCACGTTGTCCTTTTCTATGGACTGATTTCCATAGGACCTGTCAGCCTTGTGATTTTCCTCTTCGATCCGCAACCTGACAATGAGATCTTCAAGAGACATCTCTTTTTGCTTGTACTTGAGGTAGTTCTTGAAGTCCTTCCATCCAGGTGGAAGCTTCCCGATGAACACTGCAACCTGGAATGGTTCACACAGCATCATGTTTTCTACAGCGATATCGTGCATTATCACCTGCAGTTCCTGAATTTGACTCACAACTGTCTTGGAGTCAACCATTTTGTAGTCCAGAATTTGCCAACTACAAACTTTTTGGACCCAGCGTCTTCTGTTTTGTACTTCTCCAAAGACCCCCATAGGAGTTTGGACGTCTTGAAGACACAGTAGACGTAGTACAGTGGGTCTACCAAGTCATTCAGGATGTAGTTTCTGCAGAGATAGTCATCCTGAGTCCATGCATCAAACGCAGCAACGGAGTGTGCATCCATTGGTGCCAGCATCGGGGCAGATTCAGTAAGAAACCTGTCCAGCTTCAAGGTGGTCAGGTAGAACTGCATCTTCCCTTGCCACTTCTTGAATCCAGTTCCATTGAACTTCTCTGGTTTTTCTCCCACAGTTATATGTGTGGACAGAATGACCGAATGTGCCGCAACCGATGTGCAGTCACATTTTGGGTCACCATTGTTTGTTCACTGATATGTCTACTGACATTATCATTCTGTGTATTTTCCATGTTCTGAAATAGTTGAAAATAGAACTGTTAGTTGTTTTTCCGAGATAATAACAGTACCTGTAAAAGAACTTCACAAAAACTGTTAGAACATAGGAAAAATTTTGCTTTAAGACTGTTAGAACACGAATTTTATAAATTAGAAATTTGCTAACAATATTTTTGAAGAACAGAATTTACAGGAAGAAAAGAACAAACCAAAAGCTTTATACATAGTCGAGATAAAGATCTCTTTCCTTAAAGCAAAATTTACCCCGTAGTGTGACGGTGGCAAGCGAATTGCCTCCCAGGATACAACTGTATTACTTTTCCCTGAAGAGCAGCACCCTTGCTTCAGAGATTTCAGCGAACTGTTGCTGTGTTGTACTCTCAGTGTTTGATACAGAGGAGGAAGAAGTAGAATTCGATTACTAAAAACTGTCCCTTCTGGCAGACATGACTGACTAGTCTTTATAGAAGAAAATAGAGCAACTGATGGGAGGCCCATTACTCTGTAACAGCAGAGTAATGGTCCATTACTCTGCAACAGCAGCAGAGTAGTGGACCATTACTCTGCTGTTACAGAGTAATGGTACTAGTTGCTGAATGTGAAAAGCCTCAACAGTGTACTGGGAGAGAATTTTTGACTGGGGCAAAAAAAAAATTAAGCCAGAGCCAGAGTCGGGGCCGGGCCGGGCGTGCACGCGCGCGCATGTGTGTTTGTCATTTTGGCTAAGCCCTCTTTCTACTATACGTTAGTGGTAACCCCCGAGCCACGCTCTTTAGTCCAATTTTTAGTATATATACTAGAAAAATCTTTCCCTATTTTCGATATGGGACTATCCATTTTCTCCAAGTTTCCAAATTAGTACATTTCGAGTACCCAACTTTGGACCAACATTTCTCATTCATACGGAATTTGTTTTTGGCAAATGAGTACACCACGGAATAGTACTCGACGAGAGAATCGCAATCCAATCATTTTCCGGCACCGCCGGTGCCCGGAGCCTGCCGGAATCCGGCCCGGAAAATCAGCAAAAATTAATTCCAACAGTAACCAACAACAACAAAGCTTTTTTCCCAACTAGTTGGGGTCGGCTACATGAATCCTGATTTTCCATTCTGCTCGTATTAGGAGTTATGTTCATAGGATTTGACAAAGTTTTGTGTTGGCTATCAACTGCCTAATGCAACCCTCCTTCTTACCCGGTATGTGGCGGGATTCCTGACTTGGGACAGGCAATGACGGAGTTGGTAAAGTAGTAACCAGACCTATTTAATTTCAAAATGGTTTTAAACCTCTATGAAGCCTTCTGGGTTTGAGCGTTTTGGGTTCAGGTCCAACCTGACCAAATTCACAATGATGCTTCACGATCCTTAAGTTGTCAAGGTATGAAAGCACAGTAAGGAGGTGGGGGTGCCTATTTGATAGGAAAGATCATAGATTTTCTTTTTCTAGCATGTCACATCATTCCACTTCCACGGTTTTCCGTATTTTAAAATACTCTATGTTTGAGAGGAATGAAAGTTTGTTAAAGTTTGGACAACTCATCAAAAATGTCTAATACAATTCACCATAAAATGTGGTAAATTAGCCTAGAAAGGCTTATCTCTCTCTTTCTCTTTCCATTTTTCTTCATTTAGGTTTCCTAGCAAACAAACAAAGAAATAGCAAAATATCACTTGAGCATGTAAATTAAGGTCGTTTTCCTTGCTACCAAACAAATGAAATGCAAACTAATAAAAATTACTGATTTTGTTTTCACTCTTGAAAACCCGATCACCAATTTTATATACTAACAACAAACGGCCTCAAAGGAAAACACACTGCTCCATACGAAAACATCAAAACAACGCTAACAAGAATGGAGAAGGAACTAACCGTCGAAACTTGTGAAAAAGGAACAAAACCATGAAGACCCTCTACAATGGCTATCACACCACCTCTGTTTCCCCCAATAACCTGTGGTTACATAAGATTAGAAATGTTAACAGGAGATCCGTAAGGCAATAATGAAAGGAAACTACTTCAAGTGTTATTTATTTATTTATTTTAAAGTGAATTTTAATCCACGAATTTGAGCTCCTTTATGAAACTATTAAAAAGTTATGTCATGACGTATGAACCCACCTTACCCTTGACAACAACATCTTCAGCCTGAAGTTGCCTGCAC
Source organism: Hemerocallis citrina (assembly GCA_017893485.1). NCBI lineage: Eukaryota > Viridiplantae > Streptophyta > Magnoliopsida > Asparagales > Asphodelaceae > Hemerocallis > Hemerocallis citrina. Next base: position 131,492,197 of record CM030367.1, on the reverse strand, counting down.
CTTTCCCACGCAAGATCATACTGAACCGATCTTAGGCTCAAAATCAAACTATCATCTGCAGCGTTCTCGCCGACTATGACAAACTCTTCAGTTAGGCCTCGATATATGCCTGCCTCTTCTACATGCTTAATTTTGTGAATACAAGCCTCTTGGACGGGTAAAAATGCAGAAGATTTAGCTGTGATGTCGACAAGTGCTCCATTCATATCTGTCATAAAGACTGTTCCTTTAACCTGAAAGCAGTTCAAGTATCAAAAATGTTCTGCATTCAGTTAATAAATTCGCAATATGAAAGAATAAGCTGAGAAGGGCATAAGAGAGCAGGCGGGCAGGGGGTACTCTATTTTAGACACCATATTAAGTTAGCCATTTCATTTACAAGCATTGAGTATCCTTTTAAATCTACAGTACTTCCTGTGGAAAATTAATTCGAAGTCAATATTATTATTGAATGAAAATTTAACTGAATCCTCCATATACTCTAAACCAAAAGGGGTCTGACTATGATGGAGAGAGCATGCCAGAACCCCAAGTAGAGATAAAAATGGGATAGGAGGACCAGCCCATCAATGACAATCCTCTATCTTTCAGCCGATTAGAGAAACTGTCTCTAAGCACAAATATAAACATCAAAGCAACAAACTTAAGAAAATTTCATTACAATTCAAACAGAGTGATCACTTGAATTACTCTTAAGATAAAACAAAGAGATCACTCTTAATCCCCTTCATATATTTTATCTTCCCAAATCGCTTGAATTTATTATCTTATATTGCAGGCATTTAAAACAGTCTAAATTTGCAAGTCTAAGATTACAAACTGTTGTCCCTTTGGGTGCATGTTAGCATCCCTATTTCACATGGTTTTCTTTCATTACGCTGGAAATAAAGCATTTTTTAATTTTAAAAAAAAGGAAAAAGGGGGACACGCTATGAAGCCTCCACCGACACCATACTACCTCTTACCTTTAAAATTAGTCTTCAGAGTTTGGCTCTCTAACCCAAACTACTTTAGTTACTCCTCAAAACCCCACACAGAAACTAGTCTTATAAGCATAACCAAAGCAAGTGGACTTTAGGCCAAGATGGAAAGTAGAGGGAGGAAAGTGATAAGATTCAATATTAAAATGTATAATAAGCCAAACCAAGTATAGGTTTGTGTAAGTATTATCGGAACCCCACACAATCTTCAAATATGAATTTCTTCATAAAAATGCTGTTTAATATAGGACTTATAAAACTCATGACTCAAACAACATTTAGCATTTATCTCGTTTGATGACATTAACTTTGTATTATTCATATTAGCCCAAAAAAAAAAGGAACTTTGCTTTCTTCCACACAAAACACAATCATATCAATTTTTTTATGATGAATATAATTTGAGTCATTCAATTCCACCTCTCCCCTAAGCTTGATGAGAACATCTCTCTCAATATCTTGGTTAGTAGCAAATTTCAAACTTGCATTCTTAATCTCATTCAGAAGCAACTTCGCTTCAAAAAAATTATGCATAATCTGCCCAAATCCTTATAATTTCTGTATTGTATAGTCTGACCTTATAAACATTCCTTATTTAATGTAAAGAAAAATAACCAAAGTTGAAAATTTTAACTCATTTTTCATTCAAGTCACTAGTACTATTCAACAATTGAAACGATTTTCCTCAATAATGGTAACTAAGTTAACAACCAACCACTATCTAGCATATCCGCACAAAGAAACAACAAATACCAATATGTAATGGCAACACTCATACCCACTTCTATCTATTCCATTTGGACATCCAGTCATCCACCTACCCAAGAACTAAGAAGCATGGACATAGACAGGCTGACAGATAACATATCAGATACAATTTTGTTGTTGTTGAAAAACTACACTAAAATAGCTAGTCAATGTCATGTGTGCCTTATACAAGTGTCCATCACATGTCTAACACAACATGCCTACCAAACTAAAACTATCAAAATAGAAGTGTCTATGCTTTATATAGCTAGCTACGTAGTACCTGTTATACAAATTTCCCTGATTCTTTGATTTTCTGCAACTCGAAATAACAAACTAAAATAAATAAGAACAAAGTTACCGACCTATGGGGAAGTCGCGTGGAACGCACTGCCCTAAGAGTTGATCCGAGGTCTTATGTGCAGACTTTTCTCAGATGCTCCTCGTGGTAAAACCCCCGGTATCACCGGCCTCTCGCTGTCGCACACAACGTCGAGAGATGCGACCCGAACTTAGCCTTGCCAAGAACCGAAGAGAAGAAAACAGAAGGACGCAATTGAGAGGCGAGAGGAAGAGTTTGTAAGGAATGTTTTTCAGTAATCTGTAAAGGGATGAAAAGAGTGGAATATATAGGCAGCGAGTTCTCAACCGTTGCTGATCCTACGCACAAACGTGCACAGAGAAGATGGCCAAAAAATTCGAATCTAAATAACTGATCCAGGAAACGGTCAAATAAATGTAAAAATAAAAACAAATAGCAAAAAGGAGTTTTGGGCCTCAACCCGAACCCGAAGAGCAATCCGCAGGTGTGGGCGCGCACCCATGCCCATTACGCGCGCCAAATCGAACCGGGCCGGGCCGGGCGGCGGCAGCGGCGTGCCCGCGTGGCCCACGGGTTCCCCAAACCACACAAGTCTTCAAAGGAGTAAAGGAAAGGTTGTAATATAACCACTCACAATGCACATCCACCAACCGATGTGGGACTAAAAGCAAGGAAAGAATGAGCTTGGTTTTGAGAAACACAGCCAACAATCCCCCCCCAAAAACCAAGATCCGAAGACAGATAACAAAAGAATAATGATGGAGAAGTTCTGGGCAAGAGTATATTATGCATAAATGAGATGGACTACAGCCTTGAATCTTACGTAGTGACTATTGTCTTTGTCTGAAGAAGTGTTTGATGGACTATACCTTGAATCAGACTTCTTGAATCAGATTCAGAAAATAGCACATATAGTACGCTAGAGGTTCATGGGTCTATCGGGTGGCGCTTTTGAATGGCCATGCGCACTTTTCCATATTCATGAGAGTTGTTTGGGATCGCCCTGTCCCATAGTCGCGGCCTTCACGACCTCTCATATAGGTAAGTCCTCAAAGGGTTGGTGATTGGAGTCAACCCTACATAATAATGTTTGGACCTATTAAGAGTTTAGAACTCAACCTAACCAGATCACACCGGAACACTGTCACCATAGGGATGGGATATCATTGTACAACCCCGTACTGCCACCTGGGCATTAGTTTATGAGAATTTAATCTCTGAGTTAGTGTTTCATAATAGTCACCGAAGTCCAGCTTATTTCTACCCATTGAACCGGCTTCTTGGGATCTCCAGTCAGACTCGGTTGGGTTGCCACTGCTGGTGACTTACTTATGGGCTTAACCCCATCCCCCTCGATAATTCTAGGATCAACGCCCTAGACAGACACTTTGTCAAGTGGTCTACAAGGTTCTTTTCTGACTTTATATAGTCAAGAACCACATATTTGCCTAATAGGCTCTTGACTAACTTGAAGCGTAGCTGCAGGTGCCTGTTCATCTTAGCATTCACAGAATTATGTTTTAGTAGTTCTATAACAGATTTATTATCACAGTTTATGGAAATAGTAGGAACAGGAATATTAGCAACAGGTATATGCATAATCAAATTTCTAAGCCATTCAGTTTCTGTACAAGTAGTGTCCAAAGCTATCATTTCAGAGTCCATAGTACTTCTAGCTATGATAGTTTGTTTACATGAACCCCATGAGATTGCAGCTCCTCCTAGGGTAAATACATATCCAACTGTGGATTTCACGTCATGTGAGTCAGTTACCCAGTTTGCATCTGAGTAACCTTCTATGATATCAGGGTGTCTAGAATAATGGAGTTTATAATCTATAGTACCCTTAAAATATCTAAATATTCTTTCTAATGCTGACCAATGTGACCGGTTTGGGTTACTAGTATATTTACTAAGTCTTCCGACAGCAAATGCAATATCAGGTCTGGTTCCATTTGTTATATACATAAGAGAACCTATCATTTGAGAGTATTTGTTGTTCTACACGCAAATTTTCATTCCTCTTGAGAATGATACTATTGTCAAAAGGAGTACGAGCAGGTATCTTATCAAAGTGCTCAAATTTTCTTAGCATTTTCTCAATAGAGTGTACTAAGGAGAGAGTATAACCCTCGTTGGACTTGGGTACTTGCATTCCTAGAATCAGGTTGGCTACTCCTAAGTCTTTCATATCGAACATGCTAGATAGATAGTCTTTAGTATTATTTATCAACTCAAGAGTTGATCCTAAAATGAGGATGTCATCTACATACAAGCATAAAATGACAACTTCCAACAATATTTTTAGAGTATATACATTTGTCATACTCATTTGGTAAGAAACCATATAATAAAATTACTTTATCAAATTTGCTGTGTCATTGCTTGGAAGCTTGTTTTAGGTCATAAAGAGATTTTACTAATCTGCAAACTTTCTTTTCTTGACCTTTAGCAATAAAACCTTCAGGTTGCTCCATGTAGATTTCTTCCTCTAGGTCTCCATTCAAAAAGGCTGTCTTTACATCCATTTGATGAATTAGCAAGTCATAAATGGATGCTAAAGCTAGAAGAGTTCTAATAGAGGCAATCCTAGCTACAGGAGAGTAGGTGTCAAAATAATCTAATCTCTTTTTCTGGGTGAAGCCTTTGGCTACTAATCTAACTTTGTATTTCTCTATGGAACCGTCGACTCTAAGTTTCTTTTTGAAGATCCACTTGCAACCTATGGGTTTACTACCTAAAGGTAGGTCTGCTAAATACCAAGTACTGTTCTCCATAATGGAGTTGTACTCATTGTTGATGGCTTCTTTCCAGAAAGGAGCATCAGGAGAAGATATTGCTTCTTCGTAAGTTGAGGGATCACCCTCTATCAAATAAGTGAAGAAACCTTCGCCTAAATTTCTTTCAATCCTACCTCTTTTACTTCTTCTAGGTTCTGAATCTTGATCAGGTTGAGAACTAGAAGGTTGAGAATGGGAACTGGTAGAAGGAGCAAGGGAATAACTTGGGGGGTTGGAAGAAATTCTATCTTTAAAAGGGAAAATATTCTCAAAGTAAACTGCAACTCTAACTTCTATGATGGTATTGTTAGAGATTTCATTTACTTCAAAATGAGTTACTAGAAATCTATTGGCATTGCTATCTAAGGCATATCCTATGAACACAGCATCTACAGTCTTAGGTCCAATCTTTCTCTTTTTAGGTTCAGGGATTCCTACTTTTGCTAGGCATCCCCAGACTTTGAGATAATGGACTCTTGGAGTTCTACCTTTCCATAATTCATAGGGAGTCGTATCCTTAGATTTACTAGGATTACTATTTAGGATGTAGCAGGCTGTCAATAAGACTTCTCCCCACAAGTTATCAGGAGCACCTGAGCTGAGAAGAATGGCATTCACCATGTCTAACAGAGTTCGATTCTTCCTTTCAGCAACTCCATTGGACTGTGGTGAGTAAGGAGCAGTCACCTCATGAATTATTCCGTATTCTTCACAGAAGTTAGTCATTTCGTTTAAGGTATACTCTCCGCCACGATCAGATCTAAGGATCTTAATCTTTTTCTCTAATTGGTTCTCAGCTTCGGATTTGTAAACCTTAAATCTATCTAGAACTTCGTCTTTGGTTTTGAGAAGGTAGGTATAGCAATACTTAGAACAATCATCTATAAAAGTGACAGTATTTCCTACCGCCTCGGGTCAAAATCCTATTTGAGTCACAAACATCACTATGAACTAGTTCTAAAGGATCAGAATTCCTTTCTACAGATTTGAAAGGTAGTTTATAATGTTTGGCTTGAACACAAATCTCACATTTGTGTTTATTATCTACATGAGACTTGGGAATAAGAGCTAAGTTCATCATCCTTCTGAAAGAACCCAGATTCACATGACCTCGTCTACCATGCCAAACATTGGAAGATTCTACATTTGAAACAACAGAAGAAGAATCTGACATTTTATTTATAGTACTGAGAATAAAAAGATCATCCTTTACATATCATTTTCCAACAAAGGACTCATTCTTAGAAAATACAACTTTATTGGCTTCCATTACAATCTTTAAACCTGACGCTACAAGAAGGGAACCACTAACTAAGTTCCTCCTAACTGATGGCACATGAAGTACATCATCAAGAGGCAGATTTTTTCCTGATGTCATCTTCAGATCTATTCTTCCTCTTCCTACAATCTGTGCCATTGAGCCATCACCTCGGATTATGCTTCTGCCACATGATTCCTGATAGTTTGAAAAACATGAGCGATCAAATGAAACATGAACATTAGCTCCAGAATCCAACCACCAGTTATCAGAATGGTAAGAAATATTAACAGAAGATTGGTAAGTCACAGACCTGAAGGAACTGGAAGATCCATTCAGAATCATGTTGGCTTCTAATTTGGTAGGGCCTTTCCCCTTATAAGGAGTCTTGATTGGTTCCTTCTTTCTATGAAAACAATTGAAGGATAGATAGTTTGTTCTTCCACACACCAAACAAAACTTCTGTTGATCCTGAGTCTGACTGAAGTTTCTAGTTCTATGGTTTTGCTGGTGTTGGCGGTTTTGGTGGTTTTGGTGATTCTGGTGATGAGGCTGAAAGTTCTTTTTCTTGAAGGAGTTCTTCTTAGGTTTGTGAGGATTATTAGGTTTGGGTTTGCCTTGGGATGATACTACAAGGTTTACCTTTGCCTTAGACTCATTTTTAGGGTTGGACATTAGCCTAAGTTGATCTTCTGTTCTAATCTTCTTTAGGACTTGGGCAAAGGTAAGTTCACCTTGAGTATGTATGAGTGAGTTCCTTCTTGACATCAGACCAAGAAGGCGGGAACTTATCTATTAGGCAAGCTATCTTATACTCAGTAAAAAATATTGTACCTTTGCTTGAATATGCCTCACATATTCTTGGAATTCATGGATTTGGTCATTCATAGGTTTGTTATATACCATGAAATACCTATTAAAAGCAGAAGAATTGAATCTTTCAATTTCAGCATCATCACAATCATATTCATCTTCCAGAGCATCCCAAAGTTCTTTAGCGTTCTTATATTCAAAGAATATATCATAAAGAGAATCAGATAAAGCGCTTAGAATTCGATGAAAACAGTGAAAGTCTATTTCCTTAAGGGGTTTTAGGTTTTTGGGAACTAGAGGGTTCCTTAAGAGTTTGAGAGGAAATAAGGGATTCGGGAACTTCTTTGGTAAACTCAGATTTGTCAGAATCAGTTGTGATGGGTGTGGATCCATCAATTGCTGAAAGCAGTCCTAAAGTGGTGAGCCAGAATTTCATCTGACTCTACCCCTCTTGAAGTGGGTGCCATCAAACTTGGCTGGCTTAGCAGTAGCAGTCTCTTCTTTCCCAGTCATGATAACTAGTATAGCAGTCGAGAGTCTGCAGAAATAATATTGTAGCTACTCAATAAAGGTGTCAGGGGCTCTAAAAAATAGTTTAATGATCTTGTTAATCGACCTTAACAAATCTTTAGTCTATTAAGTTCCGATTAACTTGGATTAGCTGTAGGGGTCGGTTCCCAGCTAGCGGTGGTCCGAAGACGCTTAAATACCGTGTCGCTTAGGGTTGTTTACACCCGGTTGACAGAAGTACATTTTTGGCTTGTTCCCAAATCTTTCTTTACTTTTTAGAACTTTAGATTTCTTTTGAAGAAATTTGCAAAGTCAATAAACTATTCTTTTATCTAAATGTTTAAAGAATACCAAGTAATATCTAGCACCACAGATTAATAATAGCCTTGATATTGTTATGTAAGCAGTAATGCTATTCACAATATAACAAGAATAATGTACTAACAATTAAATATGCTAGCAACTTGATGATTGCAACTTTATAAAAGCAGATTTACAGCGAGATATTCTAAAGCTTTGAGAATATTAAAATGAATCTAATAACACAAATGTTGGTGCCAACAAATATTGTGATTAACAATAGATCAATACTTTAAGAATATTACAGCTACAGATATTCTATAATGTGGGAATTTATAGTGATGCAATTTGTTAATAACAAAGTATGTGATCTATAAGTAATATGAACAACACTTTATGAAAAAGATAATATGTGTATATATATGTGCTAATTTAATCAGTATGCAATTTAATCAATATATATATGTGTGCTTGACAGATTAACAGTATGCAAATTTGTTTATATGTGCTAATTTAATCAGTATGCAATTTAATCAGTATATGTATGTGCTTGACAGATTAACAATATGCAAGTTTGTTTATATGTGCTAAATTAACCAGTATGCAGTTTAATTAGTATATGTATGTGCTTGACAGATTAACAATATGCCAATTTGTTTATACGTGCTAAATTAATCAGTGCTAATTTAGGCCTGATCACTAATAATTGAGAATTTTGAGGTTTTTCAGTCCGGCCTATGTTTAATAATGAGCAAAATATCAGAACAGAAAGAACAAGTAATAAGGTATATAGGTTCAACTCTTAGATTGTTATACAAATTTCCCTGATTCTTTGATTTTCTGCATCTCGAAATAACAAACTAAAATAAATAAGAACAAAGTTACCGGCCTATGGGAAAATCGCGCGGAACGCACTGCCCTAAGAGTTGATCCGAGGTCTTATGTGCAGACTTTTCTCAGATACTCCTAGTGGTAAAACGTCGAGAGATGCGACCCGAACTTAGCCTTGCCCAGAACCGAATAGAAGAAAACATAAGGACGCAATTGAGAGGCGAGAGGAAGAGTTTGTAGGGAATGTTTTTCAGTAATCTGTAAAGGGATGAAAAGAGTGGAATATATAGGCAGCGAGTTCTCAACCATTGCTGATCCCACGCACAAACGTGCACAGAAAAAATAGCCAAAAAATTCGGATCTAAATAACTGATCCAGGAAACGGTCAAATAAATGTAAAAATAAAAACAAATAGCAAAAAGGAGTTTTGGGTCTCTCAACCCGAACCAGAAGAGCAATTCGGATCGACATTCAGCGCCCGTGCCCATTACGCCTGCCAAACCGCACCGGGCTGCAGCGGCGGCACGCGCGGCCCACGGGTTCCCCACACCACACAAGTCTTCAAAGGAGTAAAGGAGAGGTGGTAATATAACCACTCACAATGCTTATCCACCAACCGATGTGGGACTAAAAGCAAGGAAAGGAGGAGCTTGGTTTTGAGAAACACAACCAACAATACCTGCGCAAAACAATCAACATAACAAATTCTACAAATTCGATACCTTAGTGCCGATTTCGGAGTTGAAGTCGTACTTCTCGAGGGCGGCATGGAAATCCTCGACGGAGAAGGCGACGCCCTCCATGGGGGATGTACGGCACCGGTCGTAGGCCGCTTCGAACATCTCCCTCAGCTTCTCCCGCTCTCTCTGGGCCGGAGTTATTGCCACCGCGGCCGGGCCCACCGACGCAGCGGCGGTGATGACGGTGGGTCTCTTGCTTTTGGGTTTGGGCCTTGGAAGTGGTGGGGCCCAAAGTTGGTGGTGGGCTAACAACGCCATTTTTCTCTCTATCTTATTGATTCTCTGGCACTATCTGGAATCTTGTGGTCTCATCCAATTTCTGTGATGAAGATAATTGAAGAGAAGGCCTATGGACAACTGTTATGGATTGGCCTACCACGAGCATTGCATGTGTTTACGTGGCTGCATCTAGAGCTGGTATCGGGTCCTATCGGATCGGGTCCTCCACTACCCCGGATCCGGACCCGGATCCGGACCCGGACCCGGTACCTCATAGGTCTAAAAATTGGATCCGGACCCAGATCCGGACTTGCAAGAACTGGATCCGAGTCCTAGGTAAAAAAAATTACCCGTCGGATCCGATAGTAGTGAATAAATATTTGCACTTAAGTATTTTTGCACCCGATACCTTACGATTCTAACAATTTTTGCACTTAAGTACATTAATTAATATTATATTTACACATCTATCTTCAACAATTACTTTTATATGTATATTCCCATAACCCTATTATTCAAATTCTATATGTTTGGGGGTATTTTTTAACGAGTCCAGATCTGGGTCTATGTCGGTTCTATTTTTAGCAGACCCGGACCCGAAAGTGCATCGGATCTAATTTTAGGACCCGGACTCGGACCCATATAGATCGGGTCGGTTCCTGTCCAATGCCGGATTCGGGTCGGGTCCGGGTATCGGGTAAATGTGACAGTGCTAGCTACATCAATATTGGACTTTTGTTTATCTATTATCTATTACTACTCTAAAAAAATACGAAATAGAAGATCCAACAACATATATTTGATTTTTCCGTGGATCGTTAAAAAATCTTAATTATTCATTTTATAATAATTAATAATAAAAAAAATAACCGACAAAATATTCTACTTCCCATTTTTATAGTAAATAAAAAAAAGGATGAAGTACGAAATAATATCCAAAGTTTATTTTAATTCTCAAATGACACCCAAAATTTTTATAATACTCAAATACAGAGGCGAAGCCAAAACAATTTTACCAGGAGGGCCAAGGTAAAATTCTATGATTACATGCAAAAATATAGAGATATTTTCATAATTTTTAGGGGGGGCAAACAATAAAATTTAGTTTTCATGGGGCTTAAATTATAATTTTTTGATGGTTTATAAAATTTTCAATAGTGTGAAGGGGGTTTTTGAAAATTCAGGGGGAGGGGGGGCAAAATTTTTAAAATACGACGAAAAAACTTCTTATTTTAATTTTTAAGCGGAAATACTTTTTTGAGAAAGATGGAGGAACATTTGATAACTTTTAAAAGTGGGGCAAATAAGAGTCAGATTGATTTTTTCATTACTAGAAATGTGAATCGTTTGACATGTAAAGATTGTAAAGTTATACCATAAGAGTGTTTAACCTCACAAGATAGATTAATGGTGTTGGATGTTAAGATTGAGAAACACATGTAAGAGAAATGAGACTAGGAACCCAAGAATTAAGTGGTGAAACTTGAAGGGGGAGAAACTAGAGGTTTTTAGAGATAAAGTCCATAAAAGAGCATCATAGAATTGAGAAAGGAAGACAAATATGATATGGACTAAAATGGCTACGTACATAAGAAAAATTTCAAATTAGGTATTTGGAGAATCTAAAGGTAGAGGGTTGCTAACTAAAGAAATATGGTGGTGGCAAGAAGATTTCAAAGTATTGTAAGAGAAAAAAGATCAACCTTTAAATTATGGCAAAATAATAGAAATGAAGAGAATTTGGAGATATAAAAGACCATTGAAAAGAAGTTAAGAAAACGATAAGAGATGCAAAAAAAAAACTTATGATGATTTACACAAAATTAGGAACAAAAGAAAGAGAAAATAACATTTATAAGCTTGCTAAGCAAAGAGATAGAAAAACAAAAAATCTGAATACAATTAGGTATATTAAGAGCGAGGATTCAAGAGTCTTAGTAAAAGATGAGGAAATTTAGGAAAGATGAAGAAATTACTTTAAGAAGTTATTAAATGAAAAGTTTGTGGGCAACTTAAATATAGAGGACTCGAGGAAAAGTCGAGAGTATATGTTTTTCCGTAGAATTAGGACCGGAGGTTTGAAATGCTCTAGAAATGATGAAAATAGAAAAAACTTTAGGAACGGATGGTATACCCAGTGAAGTTTGGAAGTATCTTGGGGATGTAGGAGTGAGTTGACTAACAAGATTATTTAATGGAATTTTGAGGGCTAAGAAGATATCCAATGAATGGAAAAATAGTATTTTAGTACCTATATATAAAAACAAAGGAGATATATAATGTTGCTCCAACTACCGAGGGATTAAATTAGTGATCGAACATAGACTGAGACTAAAAACTACTTTTTCTGAGAATCAGTTTGGATTTATGTCTGGAGGTCAACAATGGGAGCAATTTATGTACCGGGAGAGTTATGGAAAAATATAGGGAGAATAAGAAAGATCTACATATGGTGTTTATAGATCTAGAAAAAACATATGGTAAAGTCCCTAGAGACATAGTATAGTGGGTGTTAAATAATAAAAGAGTAACTATTCAGTATATAGAGGTAATAAAGGATATGTATAAAGGGGCAAAGACCACAATTAGAACAACCGCAGGAGAGACAAATAATTTTCATATTACAGTAGGTTTACACCAAGGTTCGGCTTTGAGCCCTTACCTCTTTGCTTTGATTATGGATGAAATGACGCGAGGAATACAAGATGGATGAAAATGATTCCAAACACTTGGGACAAAAGTCGAAGGTACATGCATATGGATAACTGATAGTGTGGAAACAATAGTATCTAAATCCTGTTTAAACACACACTGTAAGTTTCATATGAGACGATATTGAGTATTTGATGCCTCCAATGTCGGTGAAAAAGTCATCTTTCAATATATGCTATAAATGTATTTCTGACATTTTGACTCACATTATGCATTTTATCTCTTTTTCGGCTAATGTGACAGCAGCAGGTCTTAGGGGAATCACGAGTGTCTTCCAGGTACAGGACTTTGATGACGAGGAGATTGAGATCGGACCAACGATCGAGTGATAGCCAGCACGGTCTTCGATGGTCATTGATACCCACCACCCCAGGGTTTGTTGGGGGGTATAATGTATTTCCTTACGGCTACTCTATGTTTCTTCTTTTGTCCCACCCCCCATGTTCGGGGTGGAGTTTATGTTCTGTTGTTTTACTTGTAGGATTTTGTGTAGGCTCAGTACTCTGAGTTTGTTTTATTAATCACTTATTAATGAAACAGGGTGGCCAGACTTCACCTTTTTCTTTTGCTTTGGTACATGTGAGTTCTCAAGAGATGTAGATCCACCAGTCAGGTTTTAGCAGATTATAGATTCGTACCAATTTTTCTTCGATCTATTGGGTGAGTAAGATGGTTTAACCAGCCCTATACTAAATAGACCAAAGTTCTGTCCACGAACTCATATTTTTCTTTGTGTATATGAAACAAATTGGTGTATCAACAATCATTTTCTCTCACACTGGCATTTTCCTGATGGAATTTATATACACTTAAGAACATGCATAAAACATTAATAACAACCTAAAACATGTTTGTATGAATCTACATCTTAATCATGTTGCAAAAGTGCTTTAATATAAAATCCTAAATCATGAAACTATAGATCTTTGTTAAATCAAAAGAAGAAGAACATTAAAAGCGGAAGCACTAACCTGAAGCCATTGATGGAGATTGCGCGGAGGGTTTGGATCTTCCTATATGATACGCACTTCTATGAGAGGCCTTTTCTCTATTCTTCTGTTGATGGGATTATAGATGGAATAAGAAGATACGTAGATATAAGGGATCATAACCCTAATTGATAATTATTGATTTCCAATTTTGTCCATCACAAAATAAGAAATTTACTTTACGGTCTCTACACGTGTTATATCACACTTTAAATTATATGCTTTTAACCCATTACTTAATCTTGATTAGATCACTTTAATTTGGGTTAGACTTTAGAATAGCAATTATATATTTAGTCACATATGTGAGCCCACATAGATTATTTTTCAACAATCTCCCACTTGGGCCACATATGTTACTCCTTATAAATGTACATACTTTATGAACTCAAAATTTTGCTATCATAACCAAAAGCATAGCCAAACAATCTCGTCCATTAATCATGTAAATATAGGATCAAAGCAATTTTCGTTACATTTATCGTAACTAAATTCATCAATGGTCACATATATCAACAAAATCAAACGACACAGATCAAGTGTGGATGTGTAGCATGGAAATTTCATGCAATGTGATCTATACACATGCCTATTTTCAACTGGTCCTCTTTAAAACTTAAGTGAGGTCCGAACCAAAACATGACAAATGAGTGAGAAAACTGAATTCTTTATTTCTAATCAGAAAATAACCAAATGTATAAATGTCTCACACAAACCTAATGCAAATAAAATACAAACTCCCACTAAATCATGATATCCTCAAATAATACAACACCCATATGAGCAGTGTGCTCATGAAAGACTCTGGGTGGTAATCCCTTTGTAAGCGGATCCGCTATCATGGAGTTTGTCCCAATGTGCTCTATGGATATTTGTCCATTCTGCACTCTTTCTTTCACAACTAGGAACTTTATGTCAATATGCTTCGACTTTGTTGAACTCCTGTTATTGTTGGAATACATCACTGTCGACTTATTGTTACAAAATAACTTGAGTGGTCTTTCTATATTCTCCAAAATGCGCAACCCAGTGACAAAATTCTGCAGCCATATTCCATGATTCGATGCCTCATAGCATGCTACATAATCAGTTGCCATAGTGGAAGAAGCTATAAGTGTCTGTTTGACACTTTTCCAGGATACAGCTCATCCAGCTAACAGGTAAATATAGCCTGATGTAGACTTTCTGCTATTTTGGCACCCAGCGAAATCAGAATCAGAATATCCTACGACCTCCAAATGATCTGATTTCCTATATGTGAGCATGTAATCTTTTGTTCTCTGAAGATACCTCATGACCCTCTTGGCTGCTATCCAATGGTCCATACCAGGTTTGCTTAAATACCTGCCTAACATCCCAATAATGTACGCAATATCCGGACGCGTACATACTTGAGCATACATTAGACTCCCAATAGTTGATGCATAGGGGATCTTTTGCATTTTCTAAATTTCAAGGTTACTTTTAGGACACTGATTGAGACTAAATTTATCTCCTTTAGCAACAGGGGTATCCCCTGGTCTACAATCTTGCATGCCAAACCTTTTGAGTACTTTATCGATGTATCCCTTTTGTGATAACCCTAGAATACCTCGAGAACGATCTCAGCGTATCTGAATTCCTAATACAAAATAGGCATCCCCAAGATCCTTCATCTCAAAATACTTGGATAGAAACCTTTTAGTTTCGTGCAATAAATTTATATCATTAGTGGCAAGCAACATGTCATCGACATATAGAACTAGGAATATATGCTTACTCCCACTGAATTTGTGATACACACAATCATCAACTATATTCATCTCAAAACCAAATGAGATAATTACTTGATGAAACTTGTGGTACCATTGACGAGAAGCTTGCTTGAGTTCATAGATGCTTACTCCCACTGAATTTGTGATACACACAATCATCGACTATATTCATCTCAAAACTAAATGAGATAATTACTTGATGAAACTTGTGGTACCATTGACGAGCAGCTTGCTTGAGTCCATAGATAGATTTTGTCAATTTACAAACCATATTCTTTGGATTTCCCGACACTAAGTTTCTGGTTGCACCATATAAATTGTCTCGTCAATGTCGCCATTGAGAAATGCCGTCTTGACATACATCTGATGTAGCTCAAGATCAAGATGAGCAACAATTGCCATAATTGTCCTAAACGAGTCTTTCGATGAAACTGAAGAGAAAGTCTCTGTAAAATCAATGGCTTCTTTCTGAGTATAGCCTTTAGCTACGAGACATGCCTTATACCTCTCCACATTACCATTTGCATCCCTCTTGGTCTTAAATATCCATTTATAACCACTTGGTTTTGCACCTTCTGGTAATGGGACAGATTCCCAAACTTTGTTGTCTTGCATAGACTTATACTCCTCATTCATGGCATTAATCCACTTTTGAGAGTTACAACCTTTCATGGCCTGATGAAATGTGATTGGATCATCTTCCATCATTCCATTGTCATCCTCATGTTCTTGGAGAAATGCAATATAATCATCCAGAATAGCATTCCTCCTTTCTCTCGTGGATCTCCTTAATGGCACTGGTTCTTGAGGTTGTTGAGTTTGTTCTTCTGGAACAATTACCTCATTTTGAATGGGGGTTGTTCAACATTGTCTTGTTGAGGTTCCGGATTCACTTCTTGATCAATAATAGGTGTGGGAACCTGAATATTGTCAAAAGTGATAGTAGGAATTGGGTTTGTAATTGAATCCAATTCCTCCTCAAAAGCAATGTCCCTAACTTTATTTCTCCCCCCAAACTCAACTTTCTCAAAAAATATTTCAGTTCCCGTCTCAAAAATATTCCTAAGTGTGGGATCATAAAACTTATAGCCCCTAGACCGTTCAGAATAACCAATAAAGTAGCTGCTCACTGTTTTGGAGTCTAATTTCTTTCATATGGCTTGTAAGACTTTGCCTCAGCTGGACATCCCCAAATGTGAAAGTGCTTTAGACTAGGCTTTCGACCTGTCCAAAGCTCATAAGGTGTTTTTGCAGCTGCTTTAGTTGGTACTCTATTGAGAATGTAAGCTGCTGTCTTTAATGCTTCTCCCCAGAGGAACTCAGGTAAGGTGGAATGAACAATCATACTCCTTACCATATCCTTAAGAGTCCTATTTCGTCTCTTAGCAACACCATTCATGCTAGGTGATCCTGGCATGGTGTACAGTGGTACAATACCGCATTCCTCTAGGAATTTAGCAAATGGTCATGGATGTTGTTCACCTGAGCCATCATATCTGCCGTAGTACTCACCACCACGATCAGATCTAACAATTTTAATCCTTTTGTTGAGTTGATTCTCAACTTCAGCTTTATAAGCTTTGAACACGTCCATAAACTGTGATTTTTCATGAATGAGATATAGGTACCCATAACGTGAGTAATCGTCTATGAATGATATAAAATATTGTTGACCATTCCAAGATCTCGTAGGGAATGGCCCACAAGTATCTGTATGAATCAATTCTAAGACGTCTGAAGATCTATTGGCACCTAATCTCTTGGTTTTGGTTTGTTTTCCCTTTATGCAGTCTACACAGATATCAAAGTCTGTGAAGTCCAGGTACTCCAAAATGCCATCAGACACACGACGCTCAACTCTACCTTTTGAGATATGACCTAAGCGCTTATGCCATAATAACGCTAAATTTTCTTTATTTAATTTACGTTTAGTACCATGTGACTCTACATGCAAGGTTTCATTATAGGATGCAATTGTTTCAAGCAAATAAAGGTTGTCATAAGCATTCAAGTAACCAGTTCCAACAACATTCGAATTTAAAGACAAACTAAACTGATTGTTTCCAAATGAACAATAATAACCAAATTTGTCCAACAAGGAAACAGAAATTAAATTTCGTCTAAAAGACGGAATAACAAAAGTGTCTTTCAAATCCAAATAAAAACCAGTTCCTAATAACAACCTAAAATGCCCAACTGTTTCCACTTCTACCAATTTTCCATCGCCCACAAAGATGTGTCTTTCACCATCATTTGGCTTTCGGCAGCTCAGGCAACCATGCATAGAAATACTTATGTGAGTAGTAGCACCAGAATCTATCCACCAAGTGTTTCTAGGTACTGAAGATAAATTAACTTCAGAACAGACCAAAGTCATTTCAACCTTGTTGTTTTTAGCAAAATGTTTCTCAATTTGATCTAGAAAATCTTTGGCCTTAGTAATCCCATCGGATTCTGTGCCCCTAAAGACTTCTGGAATGCTGTGTTTCATAATCATTAGACTCATGCGATTTGAACGATCCCACCTCTCAAAATCTCTTTTATCATCAGGAGTGCTTTCCACAGTGAGAGGTGGAGGTTGTTCTTCCCTTAATGCATGGTCTAATTCCATACAGCCAAGAGTTATCAATAAGGTCCCCTTTCCATTCCTTGAAATTTGTCCCATTAAGCATGGGAATAGAATTAATGTTAGCAGTTATTGAGGTAGCAGAAGATACACTAGCTGAATATAGAACAAAAATAAACAAAATAAGCTCACATGAGAATCCATATAAAAACAATAAATTCAAATAATGGTTAATCCCATCTCAAGATACCAGGCACAACATTAATATCAAGTCTTTGGACAGTAACATTAACTGTAAGCGGTACTCTTGTTGTAGCAATCAAATATTGACAATAAATCCCGTCAAATATTAAGTCATTCTTTGGACTGACTTATTGTTCACATGGAATACCTTATAATTGTCACATATTTATTACCACAGATGTGTATGAAATTCGGCCAAATATCAACTTACCTTTGGATCAGTTAATAAACGCATGAATTACAAACACACAATCATCTTGATATTTTAAATAAATTAATCTACACAAAAGAGGTCACTTTGGCAACATTCTGTTTCAATTAATCTATTCAAATATTAAACATTCATAAGAAAACCAAAACCATAATTTGAATTTAATTGTTTCCCAAAATTTTATCTTTTCTGGCCTTTTTCTTTTTTTTTTCTTTTTTTTTGTAATTTTACTTTATTTTATTTAGATAGATAATGTTAAGATAATATCTATTTAAAATGATAACAAAACCATAACTGACCCATATCTATCTGCTGATTTGATAATATCAAATTAATTAAAACCATAACAGAAAATTAATTGTCAGACCCATATCTTATCTTAAGAGATAATCCTATAGGAAGACAACCTTAACAGATAATTCTATAGGAACTGTGAGATAATTTTAACAGATAATCCAATAGTTAACAGATAATCAACTACTAATCAACTACTTAACAGATAATTAGTATTGAATAGATTAATTCCAGTAGAGTATACTGTTTGTATGGCGATAATTTTACTGTTTTGCTTTATCAAAAAAAAATTTAAAGCAACATGGCACATGGTGATAATTAAAGCAACATGTTAGATCTGAAGCCATAGATGTGATGAGCAAGAAAATGAACAATAGGTTTTAAACAAAAGGTCCAAAACCATATTTTGATGCTTACACTTTTGATTTTTTTTTTTTAAATTTTCAGATCTGAAGCAATTGTTCCAATTACTTCATCAATTAAAATCATTAATTGAATTTCTTAAATAGGAAGATCAAATAGCAAGAAAAATAAGATCAAAAGAAACCCTAAATTTCTTAAATTTCTTAAACAAGAAACCCTAAATTTCTTTAAACAAGAAACCCTAAATTTCTTCAATTTCCTTTAAACAATAAACCCTAAATTTTCTTCAATTAATTCAGCAAAGATGGCTCTGATACCAATTGATGAGAAGTTTATATACACTTAAGAACATGCATAAAACATTAATAACAACCTAAAACATGTTTGTATGAATCTAGATCTTAATCATGTTGCAAAAGTGCTTTAATATAAAATCCTAAATCATGAAACTGTAGATCTTTGCTAAATCAAAAGAAGAACATTAAAAGCGGGAGCACTAACCTGAAGCCATTGATGGAGATTGTGCAGAGGGTTTGGATCTTCCTATATGATACGCACTTCTATGAGAGGCCTTTTCTCTATTCTTCTATTGATGGGATTACAAATGGAATAAGAAGATACGTATATAATTGATAATTATTGATTTCCAATTTTGCCCATCACAAAATAAGAAATTTACTTTACGGTCTCTACACGTGTTATATCACACTTTAAATTATATGCTTTTTAACTCATTACTTAATCTTGATTAGATCACTTTAATAATTTGGGTTAGACTTTAGAATAGCAATTATACATTTAGTCACATATGTGAGCTCACATAGATTATTTTCCAACATTTCCATCGTATTCTTGGTGGCATAGGATCAGTGTTTTTATGAGTTTTTTTTGTGAGTTTTTGTGTGTTTGTGTAATTGGGTATCAGAGCTTGTGTAAATAGTCCCTTTCTTCAAGTTGAGAGTCTCTTGTAAGATACTATAAGTATTTGTACTTCCTTATTCAGTAATGATATAGCTTAATTTTCTTTGAGCATATTTTATATCTGCTTATAGCTTTTATCCCGATGCACAGTGATCTTCATTAGCTAGCTTTCTTTTAGTATGTACACCTTATGTAGGAAACGAAGTAAGGTTGTGCCCTATCTCTGTATTAGTATAAGCTTGTGGTCAAGATCCGTGACACCCACAAGAGGGATGTAGGATTTTTCCACCATAAGGCAAAATCGAGGCTTAACCCTGCTAGAAATCCACGGTAAGGGATACTAAGAGCAGAGATTAGGGTCAAAAATGAGTAGAAGAATAGCAAGATTATGAAGATAACATTTCACCTAGATATTAAGCTATAACCAAATATAGAATATGTTCAAACCTTTTTACTCATCATGAGTAATCCTATCATTATTGACAACACTCATAAGTGTTACCATAAGTTAGATACAGAACATTATGAACACTATGTTCATCTCCCTACTAGAGGTTCCGAACATAAAGGAATCTTTAACTATATGGTTGATCTTTTACATGAGATCAAATCAGACTTGGATAGCATAAAAACATTCTATAAACCAAGAGCCATAAATAATGACTTTAAACTATCATATTTATCACGATCACAGATAAATATGGTGAAATATTCTTCAAAAGAAAAAAAATAAAATTAATATAGATGAATTAGATAAAATCTATTATGATGCCTTTAAAGATTTACAACGAAAAGAATTATTAGGAGAAATAGATAGTATTGATGTTTATTCCTATTATGAAAAACATTATCATGCAATCAATTATTGGCAACATAATGAATCAGAGTCTGAATAAGACTATACCTCCCAACTGGAGGTAAATATGGATTCCATTGAATCCGAGGATTCCACAGAATCCATTCCAACACATCGGAAACTTATCAGTACGCAATTCGTACAAATGGAACAGGAAACATTGGTGGTTCTAGTGTACTACAATTACCAGGCCCTGAAGGATATGTATCACCACCAATCTCTCCTCCACAACCTCAAGAGTCTGTAAATCAATCTATACCTAAACCTTAACCTGTACCTCATGATAAACATATGGCAGAAAGTCAAATCCTGATAGGCCACAGTTCAAAACAAGATTTGATTTAATCAATCTTCATTCACCAAAAAAACCTAGTAAACTATCATAATCACAAAATGAAAGCTCGGGCATGATTCTAAATATTGATCATGTTCCTCACAAAAAATTAAAAAAGACATTATTAAACTGGCTATAAAAAATGAGTGGCATTGCGTATATTCTTCCTCAAATGACTATACCAGACTACTTAATGTATGCTACTAGTTATTGGGAAGGCTATGCTTTACAATGGCTCACAGGCCTAGAAAATACAAATAAAGAGGAAATGACAAAAATACGACAAATGACGAGCATCAATGGTGCTTTAATGATTTGGTTGATCTTCTTGCAGCTGATCTCACTGGAGAAACACTGCTCGAAGAACCTGATAGCGAAATGCAATTGATTAAAATGCAATTATGTGACATATGTATGTTAGAAGAATTCATCTCTAAATACATAGGTCTCATATTTCATTTAAGATCAACAGAACAAAAATTATTCTGGATAAAAGCCTTTTTTGCAAAAGTACCATATCCTTGGAATAATTTAATACAAGAAAAATACAATCAGTTAATATCTACATCTCCGTCACAACGGAATGCTCAATCCACAGGAAATCTAAAAAAGGCCTGTATGGATACAATGAGACAATATTGTGAACAAGCAAAAGCTCATAAAAAAGTTAATAACCAAATTTAAAACTCAAAATTGGGATTTAACTGTTGTTCTAAATACAGTGAAGATCTCAATTTACAATTTGGTTATCCCCCTGAATACAAATCAACCTCTAAGTTTAGACGCTTGAAAAGGTTTTAAAAACCTAAAAGACCAAAATATAGAATTACACGTAAAAATTGGAAACCCAATTTTAAGAAAAAATATACACCGCAAATTTATCAGCAAAAGGAAATTTATCAACAAAAGGAAATTCAAAAGGGGCTGCAAATGCTTTAAATGCAGCAAAGAAGGGAATTATGCTAATGAATGTCCAACAAATATTAAGTCAATAATCATTCCAGATATTGAAGAATATGGTATTCAATATGAAACTATCAACGATATTCCTAGTGATACACTGTCTTCAATCTCTGAAATAGAAAGTTTATATTCTAAAGATTCTTGCTCAACATCTTCTAGCGAAGAATTGAAAAAATCCTTCAAAACATTGAAAATTAATATGCTAACCATAAACAAAACTATAAATGATATTCATATTATCTCATTAGCAACTAATATACTGCTAGGGTTGGCATTCGGGTCGAACGCGGGCCGGGCCGGACCCGTCCGCGTTGGACGTCGACTTGGGCGGGTTCAGGCCAGGTTGGTGGTTTAACCGGGCTGGGTCTAAAATTGGAAATGGCGACCCGCCCAACCTGTGAACCCTTTCGGGTCCAACCCGGGTCGGGTCGGGTCGGGTCGGGTCGACCCGCGGGTTGGCCCGTTTAGATAGATAAGATTTTATTTTTTAAAAAACTTAAAATAATAATAATAATAATAATAATAATAATAATAATAATAATAAACATTAAGAATCGTAATAAGAATAATAAGATTGAAAGAGTGAAATTGGCAAAAAAATATTGAAATATTATTCATATGATTTTAAGTTATACAAGTTTCACAATTTCTAATGAAATAAAGAATTCAATTCACAAATATGTTTTATACACTAACATATTTCTTATATACAATTTCAATTTACTTCAATTTTTCTAAAATGAAATAACAAGTACAGATATAATACAACTTGTATCTATTTACAATTGTCTTTAAGTTGATGGCCTTGAATTTGTTGTTGTTGGTCTTGAATTCTTCATTTTGGTTGCTATTATTGTTGTTATTGTTCTTCTTCTTCTTCTTCTTCCGGCGAGTTGCTCCCACTTGTGGACGTAGACAATGCTTTTCCTTGTGTCCTATCTTCAGCCTTCAGCCAGTCTTCTGTGCAAACGAGCATCTCTAACATGTCGGGCATCAAGCATTCCTGTAATCAGTTAGAACTCTGCCACTTGAAGAAAATGCACTTTCAGAAGCAACTGTAGAGACAGGAGGAGTAGTAAATCTTTAGCCATAATTGACAGAATACTATAAGTGTGTTCATGGTCTTTCCACCATTGTAAAATATCTAGTGGAGAAGAAGAAGACTCAGAATCTTATTGGTTATACCAATTTAATTCATTTGGTTGATTAGTCCTAGGTTTTTTGATTGAATTTGTGCAAGTAAATTAAATGTTCTATCATCAAATTTACTCTTACCCTTACCTTTAGAAGTAGCAGAAGAATAACTAACTACAGAAGTTGTACTAGAAGCAAAACATCTATCATAATCATACAAGTTATTTAATGTAGATTCAAATTAAACTAAAAAAGTAGCGCAATCAATTTCTATTTCTACATTTTTCCCCAAGTAATGCAAAAAATATTTCAATCAAAATCTTCGTACCTTCTAATTTGATACAAGGATCCATAACGGTAGCAACACAAATCAACATAGAAGGAGGAAAATAATACTTCAAAAAAAATTTGTATGCAGGTTTTACAATCTCACCAACATAAGTATCATTTAACATTTCGTTAAATGTTTGCATCATGATAACTAATGAAATAAAAATGCTACTAGAAGTAGATTTATATGTTTTTGAAAATTTTAAAGTTGCGGTTTTAAAAGGTTCTAAAAATTTCAACAAAGCTTCGGCATAATACCAATCAGTGGGAGTCATTTCAAAATTGTGCATATTTTTTGCGATACAAAAATCATTTATACATGCTTTATATTCGGTAACAACATGTAGTTAATCAAAAGTAGATTTCCATCGGTGTTTAACATTCTTTGGAAATCTTCTAAAAGGTACATTTGAAATCCGACACCAATTTTTCCATTATTGAAATACGCTGGGACTTAATGCAATGAAATGTACACAATTTCTAATTTTAACTATATATGGATCGGTTACTTTTAATGCATCTTGAACACATAAATTTAAAATATGACATGCACATCTAATATAAAAAATATTGTCAGATGGAGGGTTTAATGCGGTTTTTAAAATACTAATTGATGCATTGTTGTTAGATGCATTATCAAAACTTATACACATAATTTTATCGCGAATATGAAAAACATCAAAAATTTCTAAAATACGGTTTGCTATTTCAGCGCCACTATGGGGATACGGCAACGCCGCAAGTGATATGATTCTTTTTTGAAGAATCCAATTATTGGCGATTCAATGACAGGTTAGTCCCATCATTGGAATATTGTTGACACCCGTCCAACAATCCGAAGTTAAACTAACTCTACAAGTTAAACTCCAAAAAATTGCAATCAAAGCGTCCTTCATTTCATTGTACACTTTAAAACAATCCGATTTGCAAGTGTTTCTCGAAATTCTTCTAAAATGAGAGTTTAAGGCCGTTTGATTAAAATTTTCCAAGTCTCTACTCTCGGGATAGGAAAATGGTAACTCTTCCTTTATTACTAATCGGGCCATTTCCCGACGAACAAGATCGGGATCATAAAGGTGGCTATCAACTAGACCAACAAATTTTAAGGCCGTTTGATTAAAATTTTCCAAGATAGGGTTGATTTTTTGTTGGCCGGGTAGGTCAACAAGAAGTTCATTTTGGTTATTTAGGATGTGCCTACTAATTGTACCGGTGCCACCACCCCTCTTGAATTTGTATGCCTTAGAACATGTTTTACAAACTTTCAAACCTATACCCGAAGTTTGTTCGTCCGGGATATAATCGAAAAACTTATGCCAATCACTACTTTTTCCTCTACTCTTTCTAGTACTACGGGGTTGTGTGGTTTCGGTTGGTTGTTGTTGTTGTTCTTCTTCTTCTAATTGTATGTCACCTAAAACCTCGTCATGTGTACCCCATTATTGGGTAGGAGGATCATGGTACACTTGGGCGGGCTTACTAACTGGGACAATTGGTGGCCTACGGGAAGAGGATGATGAATCTTGCCCACTTTGGCTACGACCGCTACCGCGTGATCTAAACATAATGTAGTAATGAATGTAAAAAAAAACTACACAATGTAGGAACGATGAATTATAAAAAAAATCTAGAAAACCAGAGGGTTGAGATAGAGAAGATCAAAAAATCAACAATAATTATAACTACAACAAAAATAAAATAAGTAGAGAGGTATGAAATTTTGATACCGTTCACCGTGGATACACGTATATAAAAAAATCCGTGAAAATAAGAATAGATGTAGAAGTAGAATTCTTCAAATCTGGAATTGAAGAGTTGGGGAGAACTTGTAGTAGAGTTGAAGACTTTATCACTTGGAGTTGGACGAGAGTTGAAGAGTTGAAGATGTTGAATTTTGATTTCGATACAATCGGAAATTGATCGTGTATATGCCTTGAACACTTGTTTATTCAATACTTCAATTGTTCACAAATTGCTTAGAAATGAGTAATAATAGTAGAGAGAGTAAGAGAGTAAGGTGTGATTTTTTTATGGGGTTTTGGGGGGGTATTTATAGGCTAAAAATTAAAAAAAAAACCAAAAAAATCAAAAAAAAAAAACAAGGAAAACGGCTATCTGGTGAACAGTGCCGCCCCCAACGTCCGTTTGACCCGCGGGTCAACGGTCGACCCGTGACGGGTCGAACGTTTGACCCGAACGGGTCCAACGGTTCGTAACCCGCGGGTCGACCCGCGGGTTGGCGGGCGGGTTGGGTATTTTTTAACGGGTTCGCGGGCCGGGTTAGACGGGTTGGATTCGCTATTTAAGCAACCCGAGTCGACCCGTTACTGTTCACGAGTTCGACCCAAACCCGCACCGCTCTTACACGGGTCGGGTTAACCAGGCGGGTCGCGGGCGGGTCGGCGGTTGACCCGGCCCACTTGCCATCCCTATATACTGCTACCAAGAAAAGAAAAAAGAAATACTGCAGGGAATCTACTTTTTTTAAGTAGAACTTATTATCTCAAACGATATAGAACAACTCTTATTTATTTGGATATAATCATGGAAATTCCATTAGGATATTATGGTACTATCTATAACTTACTAATGCATGCAAAAGAGAATATATTTTTAACAACTGGGTTAATAGAACCCATGTCAACAAACAATACAGCCTTACAAATCAAGAGCACTAGCCTTGATGACCATGACTATAGAAGAGAAAAGGATGATTCTATTGGATTATTAGTTATTCACAAATATGAAGATCTTCCTATAATTAAGGAAGAAGATTATCCAACACAATCTTCTAGCTCCAGAGGAAAAGAGCAAGAAGCCAATTTTGAATACAAAATTTATATGAATTCTATTACCTCGACAACTGAACTACAGTCTGACGAAATAACAAATCCCAGTCTCCAAGATAGTGCTAGAGAACAATTTGTTATTATAGACGAAGATTTAGAAAAACTAAAAGAGGCTATTCCTCATTCAGATAGAAGATAAATCTATAAATCTCCAACTTTCAAATCTAGGTTC